>OY283151.1:43886054-48886054 GCA_958299815.1 Sarcophaga carnaria
CATAACAAAAAAACACACTAAAGTCGTAAACAACAACAACGGCAGAAGAATTTCAAATAAAACAAACAAACAATCAGCATTTAATACGAATATTGGCGCTTCACTTTTGTAAGCATGACCGAAACAGACAAAAGCCTAAAACTAACTGAATCGTTTGCTACCACTGGCAAATAACAAAAAAAAAAACGATAAATTCCAGTTGGAGTGCAATATGCTGCTTGCTGCTGCTGCCGCCACTGCCGCTGTTGCTACTACAGCTGACGATGATGATGATAATGATGTTGATGTTGTGTTTAATGTTGTTGCTGCTGCTATAACATTTGTTCGTTGAACAGCTAGAAACTCTCACACATAACCCAGCGTTCAATAATGCCAAATGTTTTTCTTTTCTTTTTTTTCAAATGTAAACAAAGGAAATAAAAGAACAGAAGTTAAGGAATACTTAATGTTTGTTGTTGTCATTGCAAAAAATAATGGACAAGACAACTGAACAATTATTATTATTCTTGTACATATGAATAGAAACGTATTTTCCATGAAACTATAAACAATTTATTATACAAATAAAAGTGTTTGTAATAAAACAAATAACTAACAATAATTGGTTAGTTGGTTGGTCATAGTGATACTAAAAAAATTTTTGTTGTCGTCCATCTCTTTTTTGTTAATATATACATACATATATACATATAATGTTCTATTAGAAGGCGTTAGTTAATACGGTGGCTATTTCATGAGAAAATTGTAAAATCTTCATATCATAGCGAAATGGAACATTCAGGTGGCTCTGTAGATAGAAACAGTGTAATAAGGCTATTATTATTATTATTGTCGTGAAGATGTGCGATAGTACTGCGACCATAGGATCTAGTATACTCCCCTCAAGCTTAATAGGGCGTGAGTATGAGGTCTTCTCCGAGCTTATTGTTCTGATAAATTTTAGAATGCTGTTCAGTGTCCACAATGAGGATTCTTTGCCAAGCATCTAACTGGTTTCAACAATGTGTTCTGATGATTCATGCTCATTGTCACAGGATCTACATGTTGGGCTTGAAATAACCCTCAATCTGTATAAGCATGCCTCGAGTCTACAGGGCCCTCTTAAAAGACCTGCTGCCAACCTCAAGTTACTCCAGGATAGTCTGATGCATGACTCAATCTCCTTTCCTAGCAAAAGTTTCGATTGCCTCCAAAAAACACTTGGTTTGAGAAGATTTTTGGTTCTTTTTTATCATTTTTTTCATTAAGTATACTTTTTTAAACATTCCCTCCCAATCCTCTGTAGGGTTCTGGCCCCCTGTGTGGCGTGATAGTTCCCTCCTTGCAAGCTCGTTTGCTTATCTATTGTCAAGGATTTCCACATGACTTTTGAACCTTATTTTCCCTAAGGTTCTGCAGGCAGCCCCAAACCATCTTGAATTGTACCTGTTAAGTGCTTTAATGGCGGTCTGACCTTTCGATGGCATAGACTTCCGCTTAGTAGATACCCATTAGTTTCCAGATGGATTCGAAATTTTTTCCTTCTGGTATTAAAAGATCCTGCTGCTGTTCCAAGAAGCGCTATTCACACATCTGTATACCATCTTCTTTTAAAAGAGTATGTAGCTGCCAGATTACTCCATTCATTTTTGTTACCAAATCTCGTTAGGAAGCACTTTTCAAAATCAAAGAGTGTACTGGTTCTGTTCAGGGGACAATTTAGAAGAGAGCTGTCAGCCAATCGATTCCTTAGGCCTCGAAATCCAGCCTTAACCATTGTTTTATGCTTGCAAGAAACTTCTGGATACAATCTTTCATTATGAAATTATCGAGCAAGCGCCAATAGAGGACAGAGAATTTATTAGAACCTCTGAGTGTGTTACTAGAACGCTAATCTGGAAAGATTCTATTTCCTAAACACAATATTCGTTATTGGATTGAAGTTTGTTTATGTGTTTCACAGTAGATAGGCATTCTTTTGTATGATACGTTCGAAAAATTTTGTTTTTGAACATCTTTTACATACCATATAAAATGTTTGTTGGGTTATGTTTTGCACAAACGAGTGCAAGTTTCTCATTAAAATGATTGCAGAGAAGCTTCTCTTTTTTTCAGCGGGATTATTTAAAGTTTAAAGTCTCATTTATTAACGGCGTTTCTGTTTTTTTTTTAATTTTTTTGCAATAAATGTTAATGAATTAATACATTTGCTTCATTCTAAATAAAAATTCAGAGCGAATACATTAAAAAGCAATCATTACATTAATAATGCAACAATAATCAGATGTAAATGCAAATGACATTAAAAGGTTGACAAGTTTTTAATGCAAAAAAAAAATTGTTTTTTATTACAAAACAATTGTAAGCGAGTTTGTTATATTGAACGTGAGAAGGCGCCAAACACAAATAAGAATTTAATTTGATTTTCTATTTTTTTTTTTCGTTATAAAATTTAAATAAGATTGAAGATGGGAAGAATAAATTAGTTTGTTCTGTAATAAATTTTTTTTATTGAATTGAATGCTGATGAATTGCAATGAAATGATGAAGAAGATGAGGTAACAGAGATTATCTCAGTATGATTACCAATTCTCTCTTTTATTTACTTTCTCTCTCCTTCTCTCTCATATTATTTCTCTCTTTGATTTTCGCTCTTATTGTTTAAGCAACATTTTCTATTTTGCTTTTGCAGAAAAACTCCCTCAATGGAGTTGTGAGAAATTTCCAACAATAAAATACGCAATTGGAAAGCATACCATGGGGTATGGGCATGGGTATGGGGTAAAGCAAAGCAATCAGTGTCTGTAGATATCATATGCTTGCTTGCTAGTACATAGTAGAAAATGTTTTGTTTATGTTTTGTTTGTTTGTTTATTGGAAATTTTATTGGAATAATTACACAAGTGTTTTGCCGGCATTTGTTATTGTGCAGCAAAGTACCAGTGTACATACATATGTATTTTTATTCTGTCTGTTTTAACGTTTCACTCATTATGAACGTATGAATGTATGTGCGTACGTACAAATGAAAAACAAACAGAAAAACTTCACATACTTAAATAATAAAAGAAAATAAAAAACATTAAAAAAAGTCTTAGAAATTGATTATATTAACCAACCAATACTAAAACACAGTTATTTTGAGTAAATGCATACGTTCATATGTGCGTACATATATGTAAAATTTGAGTATGTTATACTGTTATAAACTCTCTTAGCACGTACAAATGAGGGAAAAAAAACTGTTGTTGTGTTTGTTGTGTGTTTGCCGGTGGGTGGCTTGTTGGCGAGTCCACTAGTTTTATAATATCACCATAAAACAACAATAACAATAAAACAACAATAAAAAAATAAAACAAATTAACAAACATTCTAACAGTTACAAAATACTCCATACGAACACGTTCAATTCGTTTTGCATGTAGACAGAGAGAGAGAAAGAGTGTTTGTTTTATTGAATGATAAATAAATATAACATGTGCGTTCGTATGTATGTATGTATGTATGTGTGTAAATGAATTCAATTGTTTTTATTACAAACAGTATTTACAATGTACCAAAACCATTGAAAACAACATAAACATTAATAACAGCACGTACGTACGTAACTATATATGTATGTATGTACGTATGTATGACGTAAACTAGTGGTTAGAAATGCAGTATAACTTTAGAGTTCTTGCATGTGACAGCATAAATGAATTCCAGTTTAATTTTATGGTTTCATTTTCCTCCTCCAGCTGTACAAAGAATGCTTATATAAATTAACTTGAATTGACCATTAAGAACAGCAAAAACAATGGAATCAATATTCATAGTCTATTAGCCATACGTAAGGAGGGTATGAGTTATTTATTTATTTAAATAAAATTAGCAAGTATTTGATATTATTTAACTGTGATACTTTAATGTACTTGGTATTCAGGCATTATGACTAACCCCCTGCCCCTCAGAGAAGTCAACGATCTCGTTAATATTTAAGAATTTTAATGAAAAATTTAAAAAAAAAATTCAAATATTCTTTGTTTGGAATGTATAGGGTTATCCATATAATGGTTTCAAAACTGCCGTTCTTTCATCTGAAGATATTGTTACGTTTTTACCTTTTAAAAACGTTTAAAATATGAGCTCGTAGATTGCAAATAAAATAAAAATAAATTTATGTTTAGTTTTAATTAAAATTCTTTATTATTCGCATAATTCCATGTGCTATTGTGCACAACTTGATGTAAACACCAACAATTGCTTTTCTTTGTTCTTCCTCTGTTTATACCCTTTGCATAAACAATAACAATTACTAGAGAATTATTCGACAGATCTTTGTAACGGAGATCTTCAAACAACGATTATTCTCTTCAAACACATCGCGTCTTCACACAAGACTGACTGAACTTTTACTGGGTAGTTGCCTGCTTTGGCTTGCCTTTTATATGGCAACGTAAACAGTCTGATGAAAGTTCTTGAAGGCGAATGTTCGTGGCTTCGCGTTCTCGAGATCTCTCTAAATGTAAACATCGTTGTTTCATTATTGTTGTTTGTGTATTTTGTTTACATTTATTCTTGTAGTGATTGTTGTTGCATTTTTGTTTGCTTGTTTACTATATTTTTTATGCTGGTTTGTTGTTATATAACGCAGTGCGATAATTTGTAAACAAGTTCATTTTTTTTTGTAGCTTTTGTTTATAGTTTTAATGTTAAACGATGTAAAAGTAAGACACCAGTATCTAGATGTTTCCATATCCCTAACAATATTATGACGATTACACAAGTCGTTTGACAAATCAAGTTATTGTGTAGAAGAGAGCGAATACGAGATTAAGATTCTTTTTGAAATTTTTCGAAAACTATCACACTTTATTAGATCTGTGATGCATTCTTTATACTATGCTTTGGTAGAAGGCAAGAATCTCTATGAATAAGATTTTTACTCTCATATATAAAATGCGAATGGAATTCTGGAATAGTTTCTTACTTAATTACATGCATAAACTTTTATCATGTAAATTGGTGCACCTTATTTATATTTTGTTACACTCGTTTCCTGCTTATGCATTTGTGGGAATACCATAAAGTAAGATAGTGATGCACAATAAAGTTATATTGTCGTCCATATTTTTAGTTTTGTAACGTGAATTATATTTTTTAAGAACATTCTAGAGTTTGTGGTAAGAACCCAGTACATATCGTACTCGTTCCACTACCATTTCTTTTGATCGATTCAGAACAAGCTCACTGGAGCATGGACCCAAAAGTTGGCTCCATTGATTTCACGTTTTGGCAATTCAAGTAGTTGAGGTATTTGAAAATCAACATTCTCCAAAATGTGCAGGATCACTATCCTGCTGGAAATCAATCCGTAGGCAGTAATTTAAATAAAATTGCATGTCGTACATTGTCGTCCATATGGCAAGGTGAAAGCATTGTGGTAACAAAATATATTTGTTTTATTTAACTCTACTTTTGAAATCGCTAATTCTAGAACCCTCTATTTATATTACACTATAGTATAAAATAATAGCAGCGTAAACTTTTTTTATATCTAATTTGACTACAATATGAGTGGCAGGAACATGTTTAAAATAATTCAATAGAAGTCGTTTTCGTTACATTTGATATTATATCAATTAACTTCTAATAAGTAGCCATCATTCAATTGTTTTAATTCTTATTAGAAGTCTGCTACAGAAGTCATTTCTCTGCACGCCTTTCTCTACAGGCTACAGTGACATCTTTCCTATAGGAGGTGCATGGATTTCTACTGCGAAAGTAATTGAATGTTCCTTACAAATATAAAAATATATACTCTACCAGTATAACTAACAAAATATTTTACTTGACAAAAATGTTTTGACGACAATAAATTGGAGCATTCATGCAAGACTCAAGCAGGGATTGCAGAATTATTAGGCATAATTCAAGGAGTTATTTTAAAGCGTTGAAAAACATGAAAATTTATTCAAATGCAAGAAAATTGGATGGCACTTGAACTAAAGCCATGGAAATATGAATCTAAAACTATTCAGCCGTATTACCACACCGCCATACAGCCCACTTCTTGCCGATTTATGCAGAACAATCTCACTGAAATACGTTTTACTTCAGAGTAGAGTATCAAAAGAGGCCTCCATTCATTATTGGACTCTAAAAACGAGTGTTTTTTTTGGAGTGGAATTCATAAATTCCCAAAAAGGATGGGAAAAAGTCGTAACTTCCGATGAAAAAAAAAAAACTTCGAATGGCAAAGTTCGTTCAAAAAACTGTCTGCTTAAAAGCCTGCGACTGAAATTATTTCACGGTGTATGTTTAAATAGTGCTATTGCAGGGCACATAATTGTTTGTATACAAACATAAATATGTTTGAGTTATACTGCATGCACACAATTAAAAGAAAGAAGAAGAAGAAGAAAAAATTTTCAATTCTGCATTACACTATGACATGTCTTGCTATGTGCAACACCACAATTCCTTGCCATGCCATGCCATGCCATGGAATACTCGTACATGGCATACAAAAATATAATATACCGGGTATGAATATTTGTGTTACTTACTGGACTCAAATTAAAAGCAACAAAAAACAAAAAAAAAGAGACACAAAACAAAACTCACGCGTCTGGTCTAAACTGGATTTTAAGATTTTTTCCTTGTTTTTTTTTTTGTGTGTATTTTTGTTTTGCCATTTCTTTAGGCTCTAAAAGAGTGTGTGTTCAACGAACAAAAAAAAACACGAAAAATTAAAACAAGTCTCTGTTAAGTTCGCAATGTTATTATTATTGTTGTTGTTGTTGTTGTTTATGGCATATAGTTCTTAAAGCTAATCAGTGCGCCATGTAGCCGCTTTGCCAAAAGGATCCTGGCCATGCTTAACCACCACAGTTGACCAATAAAAACCAAAACTTGTTTCGTTTGAATTTTCGGAAAATAAAACGAAAAAGGAAACACACACATACCGATGTTCTTCAACACCGCACCAACACACCACCACACTCATTCACTCACTCAGTCAGTTATTGGACCCTCAACATATGTATTCAATAAAATTTTAAATTATTTTTGGTATCCATACACAGTATAGTTTTGTTGTTGTTATTGTTGTTGTTATTGTTTGAATGGATATATTTTTGCAGGCTATATTTTTTAATATAGAGTTTACAAACAGACATACATACACGTACTTACCTACGTACACATGCATCTGCAAATTTTTGGTTTTTTTTGTTTTGAAGCAGCGCTTTAGTAGTTTAACCGAACACTATTTGGAGTTGCAGAGAGCAGATAAAAAATCATCATTAACTAGTTATTAAGCGCGAAATGGCGTTTTTAAGCATAACTCTCCAAGGCTATTCATGACTCACGATTCCTAAAACAAAACAAAAAAAAAAAATGAAAAAAATTGAAAAAAAATTGAAAATGTGGAAAAAAAACTGAAAATCTTAAAGAAAAAAAAACCTTAATATCGGACAAAGAAATTTGTTTTCATAGGCAAATGGGCAACAAGAAAAACAAGAGCGAAAAACGCAGAAACCCAAAGAAATAGGAAAAAAAAACAGGAAAAAAGAATCAGAAT
The DNA here is from genome assembly GCA_958299815.1 of Sarcophaga carnaria. Classification (NCBI taxonomy): domain Eukaryota; kingdom Metazoa; phylum Arthropoda; class Insecta; order Diptera; family Sarcophagidae; genus Sarcophaga; species Sarcophaga carnaria. Next base: position 43,893,601 of record OY283151.1, read on the forward strand.
AAGCAACAAACCAACGATACAACGATACATTTTAGGTGGTCTGGCATTTAAAGCGTCAAAAGATAAAACGAAACTCACTCACTCAACACAATGAAAATGTTCTGGCAGAAGGTTTTATTTGATTTCATTCGAAAAAGGATTTCATTTCTTATGAATTTCAAATTGGTTTAACTGTACATTGGTTTCTCATGTGCTCGAAATCGACTAAATGGAATATAGTGAGTGTCCGCCTCATACTCTGCAATTTTAGATTAAAGTTTTATTCGTGCAATTTAATCTAATGGTGTGGGTGAAGTCGCCGTACTCAAGTAGGTAGTGTGTTGATTCAATAGCCGTGAGACCACGGTTCAAACCTCAGGTCAGACATCAAAACGAAATACAAAAAATATTTCTCCGGCGACTTCCTCTTAGCAGTATTCTGGCAAAAACTCTGCGAATAAATAATATTTGCCATGAAAAGTTTCTCAAAAATCTGTCGTTCGGTTCAAACTGTAGGTCCCACCACTCATGTATAAACACAACACAAGTGGTGTGAGATAACATAACATAATTGGTCATTACAACCCCTCAGTCAGGATTACGACCTAGTTTCTCACACCACTTTTGTTGTGTGTGTTAATTTTATACATGAGTGGCGGGCCCTACAGTTTAAAGTCGCCTCCGAACGACAGTTTTTTGAGAAACTTTTCATGGCAATTTTATTTACACTCAGAGTTTTTGCCAGAAATCTGCTGAGAGGAAGTCTCCGAAGAAATACCTTTTGTTTTGATGTCTGGCCTGGGGCTCGAACCCTGGCTTTACGTCTAATAAGCCAACACACTACCTACTAGACTACGGCGACTTCTGTGGTGTGAGATGCTAGGTCGTAATCCTGACTAAAGGGTTGTAATGACCAATTATGTACGTTTTTTTTTTATAGCTATGCGAGCTAAAGGCTGGGAACCTTCAAAACACATTGGTAGCCCGGTCTACGCAATGTGCACGATTCGCCTCAAGACTTACTCTCGGTTTGCTAAGCGCATACGTACTAAATCCAACCTAGCTCATCACACTTCGATTAAGTCGCCTCCCCCGGGACCACGATCAAGTATTACATCGGGGGAGGTAAAGATTCAGCGAGTGCTTGCTATCCATTTCTGCTGTTCTTGCTCTCTTATTATCCTTTGTTGAATTAGAACTTTCTTCGTGAAGAAACATACCGCGTTCCAATTTTCCCATGATGTTAGCATCAGGTTGTCCACGTTATCGGGAGTCACCTGGAATCCGATCGTCCTCTCCAGGAAATTTCGTCGTAAAGTAAAGAATATATGCTCCACTGTCTCGCTTGTATTTCGACAGGATGGGCACGCTTCATCCACGTCATGCCCATACATACTTCTCGTAGAGGTATGCCCTATAGTATCCGTGGCCCGTTAAGAACTGTGTTTACTTCTAGACAATTCTTCTATATTTGGTATTAATCGGTACGTCCATCTTCCCTTTGTGGAAGAAGTGCAATCGTGCTGCCACCTATCCGTTGTATCATCATTCATCTGATCAGGGTGCACTAGGCCCGTTCTCTTACTTGGTAAATGTTTTCTCCTCTCTACACATACATACATAATTGGTCATTACAACCCTTCAGTCAGGATTACGACCTAGTTTCTCACACCACTTATGTTGTGTGTGTTAATTTAATACATGAGTGGCGGGACCTACAGTTTAAAGTCGACTCCGAACGACATATTTCTGAGAAACTTTTCATGGCAATTTACTCTCAGAGTTTTTGCCAGAGAGGAAGTTTGTTTGCTGAGAGAGGAAGTCGCCGAAGAAATACTTTTTGTATTTTATTTTGATGTCTGGTCGGGGGCTCGAACCCTGGCTTTTCGTCTAATAAGTCAACACACTACCTACTAGACTACGGCGACTTTAAACAATCAATCAATTAATTAGTAAGTCCATCTTCCCTTTTGTAGAAGTCCAATCGTGCTGCCACATATCCGTTGTATCATCATTCATCTGAATTAGGGTGCACTAGGCCCGTTCTCTTACTTGGTAAATGTTTTCTCCTCTCTACATCTACTAATATTCAAAGCGGCATCATCCCACAATCGTTTAGGCTGCTTCCGCAGATACTGTGCGGAAGGCCGAATATACTTGAAGGGCAGATATCCTGTAGACTGCATCCACTCCTATTCTATATGTGTCCTTATCCATGGCCTCTGTCCTATTATGTATGTGTGTATGCATGTTAACTATACATTGTGGAATTGATTTGTTATTGAATTGATTGAATATAAGGGGATCGGGCACCTTACGTAACTTAACCTAACTTAACTGCACAGCAACAAAAGTATAAAAATCTACAACTAATCCTACAAGTAAACATCATTTTGCCAACACAACCCATTTATGAATGCATTATTTCACACGTCTGCATTTGCTGTACATGTTGTAGGCGTGTGTTTGGTTAGTTGGGATATTTTTCAAAAATTATTATTGCCACAGAGAAATAGAAAAAAAACTAATCAAAAATCATACAAAATGAATTTCATTTCTTCTTTTTAAAGAAAGTTCAATTTTTGGCATTTTGTTTTCTTTCTTTCTTATTTTTTCGATTTTTTTTTTGTTTTTTTGTCTTTAACAAATTAAAAAATAATAAAAAATTAATAAAAAAAAAAATTAAAAAATGTTAACAAAATTTTTGTGTTCTCTTATATTTTCGTTCAATAGTAGTCATCCATCAAAATTATGTACAAATTACCGTTGGCGATGTCAGCAGCATACAATAATGCGACAAACACACGATTGGAAACGTCAAATGGAATACAATAATGAACGACGTAAAATCATACCGAAATTGGTTTATTTACATAATCCCTGGAGATATTTTTTGACCAAATTAAACTTGTTGAAGTTTCAAATATTTTGGGATCATGAATTTGTGGAATCGGAATTTATAAGAGGTTCAAAACAGGTAACTTAAATACACAATAAAATATGGTTTGAATCCCGTATAGAGTTTAAAGATTAAAACTAAAATATTTTCACTATTAACGGGCTATTCGTTCTGGTACAACCAATAATCAGGGGACGGCCCTTATTTATGAGGAATTAGTAGTTGTGAGGAATGAGGGAAAAACATTTAGATATGCCAGATTTGAACCTGTGTATCTCTCAACAGTAAGAACTTTGTAGGTAGGACTGTCCTACACACGAAAAGTACTTCTGAGGAACAAATATTCTGTATTATGTGTTCAACAGGACAATCGAATCACCAACGGATCTGCTCTACAAGAAACACAAGTACATCGTAAAAATACGTGATTTTCGGAAACGGATATGGTCTACAAGAACGACAAGTATTTCGTAGAAATACGTGATTTACGAAAATAAGTTACTTTACAATCCGCTGTAGTAGCAATTGAACAGCGAAATGCAAGTCACATTGTCATGGTGTTCCAATGAATTAATGGAGTTCCATATGGTTCACATAACCCTTTCCTGAGAAACTAGGTCGTAATCCTGACTGAAGGGTTGTAATGACCAACTATGTATGTATGTATGTATCGCCCTTTCCTAGACGCAAGAGGCCTCAACGTGGACTCCGGAACACACGCTCATACGTGGGATTTGTACTTCAGACTGGTCGTATAAAGTGATGTAAAAAATAAGACGTATAAATGGTTTGAAGTATTTCTTGCACATCCTTAATAAACCGAAGACTGCTGTTAACACTTGAAAAAGAATCTACTCGCAGCGATCTCCAAAGGGCTCTTCAGTTGGTAGAAAGACAGTCTCATCCTGTTATTATTGAGTTGCTGTAGAGCTCACTAGGTGTGAGTGCGGTGAGTCTGCATTAGTAGTGGACCTTAAAAGAAAACTTCGATGCTTTTTTTTATGAAGCATTGCATCGCATTTAAGTCGTGTAGGTTTCAAGTATGTGTTCGGTGATCCGTTCTTCTCATAACGGTGATTGCATATTGAGCTCGAATCTAAAACCACTGTTAAGTCTATTATGCCGTGTAAAATGCAAGCTACTTCTCGATGCATAGCTCAAATCACTACTCATTGTAATTACCCAACAGAAGTTAAATCTGTTCGACTTAAGTGATTTCTCCGCTTGACTGCGTTCTTCCTTTCTACAAACATAAATTTCCAAACCCTCTTTCCTACACTACAGAAAGGGTCTGTCCTCATCTGCAGCATGGAAACTACACTCTCCGCAAGCTGATGTGCAGGCCCATTGCGACGAATTCTTACGAGATTAAGGATCCAGCCCTGAATAGCTCATTAAGGTTTCCATTTTAATCTCGAGTCAACCTCACAGAAGTTGGTTGCTAGGAAGGCAGCCTTACTTTCAGATAGAATTGCTTTGTTCCATTCCCTGTACCTTCTATGGAAGTTAAATTGAATACATCTCTCAATGGAGTAAACTTTCGCTTAGACGCAACTTCAGAGTTTTCCTCTTTTGCTCTGAATATTTTTTTCTGGAACTGTCCCACTGTATGTCCTCAAATCATCAATAAACCACAGAATGGCAGCAGACCATTAAAAAACGAGTATTTAGCAGCCAAATTACTCTCTTCATTTTTGTTACTGTCTCGTGTCTAGTACTTCTCAAAATCATACAGTTTACTGATACAAGAGAGAGTTAGGGCAGGATATGTCAGCCACTCTATTTGTTAGGTATCGATGTTCCCTGATTAATATCGTAATATCAGTGGGCTTAAATAAAATAAAGCCAGAATTGTCGTTAAAATACAGGTCCGTCTCTGTATTATATTCAACTTCAAACACCTCTATGGTGTTCAGTTTTCATAGGTACCTGCTTGTCCTAAGCGCATCGCATTAGGATTGGCACCTTATGTTGTTATTAGTTCTTATCATCAGCCCCTGATAGCATTTGGAACGTACGACATTTTACAAAAATTGTTATTTCAACTATTTTCCAATTTCGTTATCATAATACTGACGACAGCCTTTACAATTTCCAAGGAAGGTATGGTAGAAATAAAAAGACGAAGTTTTTCTGAAGTCAGTTTTATTAACCCTGAATGAAGTATTCAGAAACTATTCACAATAGTAATTCACAATAATTCTCCTTGTATAGCATTTTTAGGTTTATATGTTTACTATATTATACTATGATTTATTATAGACACAAACCACTAAGAGTGGTGAATTAAAAACTCTACCATATTTAATGTTCGGTTGCTAAATTCAACACATTTTTATGAATTTTGCAGGCCGCTGTTGTATTAACGGATACTATACGAAATCAAGACGCCCATAGAATACGACAGTTTACCACTCCCATAGGATTTCAGCAAATCACCAGAGACATGCTACTCTCGCGTAGTGACACTCGCCTCAGGTTGGTGCGTTTCAACGCGGATCACTTGCGTCGAGCTATACCCATGAAAGTGACTACTAAACGGCATTATGGTAAAAAAAATTATACACAGTTTTTGTAGATTGTTTCGTATCCTTAAACGAATCCACCATATACGTATGTAAGTCAATCATTTTATAATTACAGGTCGTAAATACTGCTTCATTGATATGCTATTTGTCGGACTACGTAATACCAAAGATTTCGATTCACCTGATGAGGCCGTGGAAATTAACGAAATACTGCGTAAATTGGATGCGGATCTTAAGACACCCTTTGAGGTTATGGCAGTGCCACATCGTATAGTTTTCGCTGAGATATTTATACGCTTTAGACGTGACTACACCCAAGTCAATGCTCAGCAGAATACATCAGCGGCACGCACTAATCAAATGGAAAATGACAAGGACTGGTCCGTGTCATTTTATAAAATTCTAACATTTGATGTTCTCAACTACGATCCGAAGCAGTAAATTAAAAGCAAAAAAAAGTTTTCAATTTAAAGCGTGTACACAAAATAATGTATTTTATTTAAATTTATTGTTCTTGTGGGTTTCGTAATAAAATGGCTTTTCTTCCAAGACACTCTCCACTTGAAGGGCTTTCTTAAGATCGTCCACATTGGCGACTTTGCTTAGATGTTTAATGGTTTCAATATAGTTTTGGTTCTCTTTTAGCAATTCGGTTTTAGTTTTTTCGAGAATAACAATTTGGGCTTCAGCTATAGCCTGACGTCGCCAGAAGTTCTTCATCAAGTCCATGTTCTTTTGTAAGTCGGCTTCCGTAACGTCTACATGGTTCTTAAGATTTATGGTCTCCAATTGAATGGTTTCACTTTCAGCATCATTGTCGATTGGTTCGACAAAGTCCCCCCACAGCACCACTTTTTCCGATTCCGTTTGCAATTTTCTACAATTGGCAGCCAACGACAGCAGTAACTCGCCATGCTTTTGTAGTTTTTGATATTTCTGAAACGATATTAAATGGAATCATGTAGTCTCGGTAGTACTCGGTACGTCGAGTAATGTGTAAATACACCCACTTTAAGGATTTTAAAACTTTCGCTGGAAATAATTTTTAATTTCTCATGAGTCCGTTCGCGATCAACCTTCATTTCGTTTTCGATATATTTACGCATCTGCACAAAGTAAGCGTGTTCTAGTTTTAAATCGCTAAGCTTACGCTTGCCTTCTACATCAGTTTGTGCCAGTTCCTTCTGTAGATTTGCATAAATACTGGAACTGCGCGCTTCGATTTCATCAAGCTTTTGCGATTCTAAAAGAAATATACGCTGGCGTTCCATTAAAGCATCCACCCGTTCGTACTTGTGGGCATCCAAGGAAACATTGCGCAACGAATCGAGAAACTCCAACAATTGCTGGCGTAACTCCTTCATTTTCTTTATAACCGAGTCACGTAAACGATAACGTTTCTCAATTTCGGTATTTACGTAATCATCGCGTCTGTCCAAGTATATGTTGTAGTCCTCCAACATTTCTTGTTCGACAATGAGACCAGTGGCATGAATCACACCCTCACAATCAACTTGGATACGGTTTGCGTTCTCATCTGATCGTTTGGCTTCGCGAAAAAACTCATGCAACAATTCAGACACTTCGGACTCGTACAAAAGCCGACAGTTACTTTGGAACACCTTTAAAATATCTAAACTTGCATGTTAGTTTACATAAAATATGGCACGTTTAACTTATGGTATGGGCTTTACCAGTTAAATAGTCCATCATTTTAATCTGCGTGCAGAAGTCATTTCTATGCATTTCCTCTGTTGTGGCAATTTCATCTAGGATAAGTTGAATCTTGCGATCTTTTTGTTCCATTACACGATTGACTTTATTTTCCCATTCCTAACAATTTAAATTCCCGATTAACATTTAGTTCCACATTGTTTTCTGTGTTAGACTTACGATGAGCACATCTTTAATTTCTTTCAATTTAATTTCTCGGCACATTTCTTCCCAGCGCTCACGATACTTGAAAGCTGTCTTCTTGGACATCTTAAGCTCTCGTTCCAATTGATCCTATAAAATGAAGGATGAGGTTTAACGTTAATCTGGCTGCCGCATAGAATCTCCGTCTTGGCTATATATTTACGCGCATCTCCAGCTTTTTAAATTCCTGTTCCGCCAGCAGCTTTCGTTCCAGCTTCTCGGCCTTGGTGAGTTTTTTCTTCTTGGGCGGCAAAACTGGCTTCTCCTCTTCCAAAAATTCCGCATATAAATCATCTAAAGGTGTTGGTTCAGCAACGGCGATAGACTGCATCGTGAAATATTCAATTAAATCCTTTGGTTCTAAAATATGTTTCGAAATTTATAATCGTGTTGAAATTCTTTTAAAAAATATAATTTTTTTCAGCTTTTTTTCAATATTTTTTGTTGAATGATGAATGTTGTATTATGTATGTGTGATGGAAAAAGTGTAATCGAATAGTAATCGATTTTTCCCTTACATGAGTATGTATTTCGAAAAAGTAAACACGGTCCTTCCAACATGGGTTTCTGAGCTTTGATAGTTGATAGCGGCCATCTTGTTAAAGCTACGTCTGTTAAATTAGTTGTCTTTTATTCAGCCTATTCTGCCAAATCACCATGGAGGCATAAAGCATTCAAAAACGCGTGTAAATAATAGAACCAGAATGGGTGTTTTGTTCAGGCAGCTTATCGCACGCTTCGAGCATTTTACGATACACCGATAATGCTTTTCGCAATGTGGTGAATGAATTCGATCGAGAACACTGCTCCAGTAAACGATCGACCAATATCCGTACGTCTACAGTAGGCAAGATCTGCCAAAAACATCGACTGACACTGACTGTGAGTGTGCCATATAATCCAAGCCAGTTGACTTGGCGTCGCTCGGTTTAACAAACCACAATACCGTTACTTAGGCCTGGGTCCGTACAAAACTCAACAGGCCCAGGAATTGAATAGGATCTAGAGCAGTAAGCAACTAACTCTAGTCGTCATTGAAAAATCATCTTCAGCCAGGAGGACCATTTCGAAATAATTAGGTACGCGAACAAACAAAATTCTCGAATTTGGGACGAGACCAGTCCACTCGAGATCCAAAAGTGCCCAATGCATCTCAAAAAACCACTGTTTGGTGTGAATTTTTGGCTGACCTCGTTATCGGTTCATATTCTTTTGAGAACGACGTTAGCCAGGCCAAGACTGTCAGCGGTGAGTACTATAGTTCCCAGATTACTAACTTCTTTTGATATGAATGCTTTGATTTGGACACCAACAGCATGTGGTTTCAATAGAACAGCGCTACGTGCTACATATATCATGTCGCATTAGATATTCTGCTCGAGCGATTTAATGAAATGATCATCTCACGCGGGAGTAATGATGTTAACGGTCCACCGAGATCATGCGATTTGACCCTGTACGACTTTTTCTTAAATCGCGAGTGTATACCAATTTATCCCGCAAAAGTCACTGTTTGGTGGAGATTTTAGGCTGGCGATGTCATCTGTTCAATTTCTTTGAGAACGATGATGGCTTGGCCATTATATGCAAAAGGCATGTGGTTTCAAGAAGGTATTGGTACGTGCAACACATCTCATGTTACATTAGATATTCTGCACAAGCGATTTGCGAACATAATTATCACACGAGCACGTGATGTTAACTGATCGCCAAGATCATACAAATTGAATCCCCTTAGGGATTGCGGGGTTTTCTTAAGTCGCATTTGCATGTCAATTAGCGACAAGCCACAGCGATCCTCAAAGCCAACCTTATCCACTCAATAGGTTAAATTCAGTGTGATTTATGTGCCAGAATCATGGAAATTTGGACATTTGGAACAAGCTCTACCCAGTGAAATCGTGGAGGACCTTCGGCTTTTCTTCCAACACACTCTGCACTTGAAGGGCTTTCTTAAGATCGTTCACATTTGGCGATTTTGCTTAGATGTTTAATGGTTTCGATATAGTTTTTGTTCTCTTTTAGCAATTCGGTTTTAGTTTTTTCGAGAATAAAAATGTGGGCTATAGCTGAAGCCTGACGTCGCCAGAAATTCTTCATCAAGTCCATGTTCCTATGTAAGTCGGCTTCCGTAACGTCTACAAAGGTTAAATTCAGTCTGATTTATGTGCCAGAATCATGGAAATTTGGACATTTTAGATGAGCTCTACCCAGTGAAACCGTGGAGGACATTTGCACGATTTTATATTTCACATATAATGGTGGTTTCCGCCGTGATTAGCCAGTGTGTTTTAAATCACAGCTCAGACGTCTTGACAAAACGACTACCAAGAAAATTTTTCAAAAATCAGTCGTTCGAAGTCGACGTTAAACTGTAGATTTTGCTACTCTTGGACAAAATTAACATACTCAACATGGGTGGTAGAAGAAGCTAGGTTGTAGTCCTGATTAAAGGGTTGTATTACTCAATTGAGTAAGCAAGTAATGGCTTCAATAGGTCTTTCAAACGTATAAAAAATGCTGATTCTGTAAACATACATAAACAATTGGTCATTACAACCCTTCAGTCAGGAATACGACCTAGCTTCTCACGCCACTTACAGTCACACAGATAATTATACGTACCCCTCCTAAAAATCTTTTTTTTTTTATAGTAATGAACTTCTAATCTAAAATTTCTTTACATTAGCGTCTGTAACGACACATTTACTTAAATAAAGAAAAAAGATTCCCAAAATCTATGAATTTGTGACTACAGTTTGCTTAAAACCAATATGGCACCACAGAAAATTATACGTACGACGTATATTTCGTATAAAATTTCTCCAAGGGGAGCCCGGTATATAAAGGGTATTGTGAATAAAAATCCTAGGACTACAGCCGTAGAAATAAGAAATATGTACCTCGGAAAGTGATCGCAATGTTATTGTGCATTCCGAAACAGTTCGAAGTGTTTTGAGAAAGAACGATTTCCGCAGCCGAGTGCCGAGAAAAAAAAGCCACGATTGGAACTTGCCCAATAATATATGGACAAGTCAACTGATTTTTGGGCGAATATAATATTAAGTGATGAGAACAAATATAATTTGTTCGGCTGTGACGGAAAACAAAAAATTTGGCGCAAAAATCAGTTGACTTGTCCATATATTATCATTTAAAAAAAATGATTTTTAGGGGGTACGTATAATTATCTGTGTGACTGTATGTTATGGGTGTTCATTTTATACATGAGTGACGGGACCTACAGTTTAAAGTAGACTCCAAAAGACAGATATTTGAGAAACTTTACATGACAATTTTATTTACTCTCAGAGTTTTTGCCAGAAATCTTTTGAGATTTTTTGATTTGAACTGTGGCCTTACGTCTAATAAGTCAACACACTACCTACTAGACTACGGCGACTGCTGTTCTGTAAAACACAATCGATTCTATAAAACAAAATTTATTTTCTTTGAAAACATTTAAAAGAACGAAAAGTATCGACCGTAAATACTTCATTTATTAATTTGAAATTAATATGGTAAGTGGAAATCATAAATTGTATAAAAATATTTAAACTTTTATTAACAAATTATTGTCATTATCACAATATCACAATCATATTTAATATTTACAATTATACTTGAAAAGCACTTGAGTAAAGATATGCTGACAATCGTCAAAAAAAAAAGAAAAAAAAATTCCAAAAACTCTTTAATTAATCTAAACAAATAATGGCATTTAATGAAAGTACTTAAAGACTTAGACCCGCTGACTTTTGTTTTCACACTATCAAATTGATTTATTGACGCCATGTAGATAATCTCGTACGTATCTTAATTGTTAAATATTTTATTGTGCTGATGATTATGCTCGTAACTCTTCTATTAACTACGCAAAGGTAAATACAATTTTATTACGATTCTTGAATGAAATTTTTGGATTTGTTTTACAAAATATTTCTTTCCAACCAGCTAGACAATCAACAATTTCTACAGCGTTTGAGATTTTTACGCTCATGCCAGAGACACAGTAACCCAAAACCAAAGTGAAATGTGTACAGTGGAAGAGCAAGAGTAAGAAGGCGTATGTATATGAACGATAAGCTCAAAAAAAAAAAAAAAAAATAATAAGTGATCGCAATCAACAGCGTTTAATAAATAAAAGTAAAGAAATAATAATGGTGGTTGGCAGTCACAGTTAGTAGTAGCAGCGCCACCGTCAACAGCTTATAACAGACTGGTATTGTTTTGAAACTGTTTTTGTGAAGTTAAAAAACGCATTACATTCAGTCGTTTGCAGAGACTCATAAGCTTTAGACGGTTTTCAAGTTTTATTATAAGCTGCAAAACAGCAACCATAAATGGCGCAAAGTGTAGCCAAAAAATAATACAAAATAAAAATATATTTCAAGTATTTCAAACAAAAAAAAAAAAAACAAGTTTAAGTCACAGTGTAAGAAACAAAACAAAAAAAAAGCAAAAAAGTTCCGAAATTAATAAATTTTTATTGAGAAAGTTATTCGGCTAAAGTTGTAAGCAGGCAGCATTAATAGAAGGTATTTTAAATGGTTGAAGAACGTGAATATAATGAGTGTTTTACATATTTACATACATAATTGGCCATTACAACCCTTCCGTCAGGATTACGACCACTTCTACGATCTTACACCACTTCTGTTGTGTGTGTTAATTTTGTACATGAGTGGCGGGCCCTACAGTTTAAAGTCGCCTCCGATCGACAGTTTTTTGAGAAACTTTTCATGGTTGAGTTCGTGCCAGAAATCTCTTGAGAGGAAGTCGTCGAAGAAATATTTTTTCATTTTGATGTCTGACCTGGCGTTTGATCCATGGCCTTACGTCTAGTAAGCCAACACACTACCTACTAGCCTATGGTGTTTTAAATACCGCATTTAAATAGCTGTGTTATTGTATTTTATTTGTCACAGGTTATAACGTTCCGGTTGAATTCAAACAAAATTTAAAAAATTAAATCAAAATCATGTCAATATTAAACGATCGTAATACACTTACTATGTGCACTGAAAAGTTTTGAGGTTCAAAAACATTCTAAAAAGGTTCTGCAAGTTCAAAACTTTATTCCAGACGAAGTTTTTTTTATTTCTTTTAACCTAAAATATGTTGTTTGAAATTTTTTTAATAATTTTGAAAGGAAAAAAATTTTTCAATCCCTGTGGGTACAATAGAAAAAGCAATAGAAAATGGGCCTTTATGAGGGAAATAAAAAAAAGCTTTGTGTATGCATGCATACTCGAGTTAATTGACAATCACATATTTAACTAAATTTAAACACAAATACTACACGTACAGTGAGCATTAAAAGAAACTGTACACCATGGATAAAATTCCAACTAATCTAATCATCAAACTAAACTTTCACCACTTAAGGACAATATTTAGAAATTTTTTTTGTAATTTTTTTTACCACTTTAGGAGAGTGCCTGAAAAAATTTGACAATATTCCGATTTTTTTTGTAATTTTTTTTTACCACTCAAGGAGAATGCCCGAAAAAATTTGACATTTCAAATTTTTTTTTTGTAAGTTTTTTTGTTTCAATTTTAAAAACTGCCAAGAAACAATTTTAAAATTAAAATAACGGTAATTTGTTAATGTATATCTTTTTGATGTACAGTTTCTTTTGGCGCTCACTGTATGTAGTATGTGAGAAAAATAATACACAAAAAAAATAAAAAAATAAAATTGAGATATAAAATGTATTGTGTCATATGAAAATAAATATTTGTTCGCTAATTGGCATGAGGAAATATAACAGAAAAAACAACAAATCCCATACATACAGTCACACAGATAATTATACGTACCCCCCTAAAAATCATTTTTTTTTAAATGATAATATATGGACAAGTCAACTGATTTTTGCGCCAAATATTTTGTTTTCCGTCACAGCCGAACAAATTATATTTGTTCTCATCAGTAAATATTACATTCGCAAAAAAATCAGTTGACTTGTCCATATTGCCCAATTCCAATCGTGGCTTTTTTTCTCGACACTCGGCTGCGGAAACCGTTCTTTCTCAAAACACTTAGAACTGTTTCGGAATGCACAATAACATTGTGATCACTTTCCGAGGTACATATTTCGTATTTCTACGGCTGTAGTCCTAGGATTTTTATCCACAATACATTTTATATACCGGGCTCCCCTTGGAGAAATTTTATACGAAATATACATCGTACGCATAATTTTCTGTGGTGCCATATTGGTTTTTTATTTAAGTAAATGTGTCGTTACAGACGCTAATGTAAAGAAATTTTAGGTTAGAAGTTCATTAGTTTTTAAAAAAATGATTTTTAGGGGGAGGGGAGTACGTATAATTATCTGTGTGACTGTATGTACATACATTTGCACACACCTTTTCTCTATTTGATGATTTAAGATTAATTCATAAAGTTTCTAATTACGCCTCTAGTACAAGCATGAGTGCAGCAGTAAAAGAAAAAGAAAAACTGCTCAAGGCTAACAAAACTTAAATTGTATAAAATCAAATCATAGTTAAATTAACCTCATAAAACGGTATCTTATGATTACTTTAACCATTATTAGCTGGTATTATTTAAAATGAACAAATTCCTTCCTGCCTTTGCTACCCCTCAGTCAATGATAATAATTAATAAACAGACAGACGGTGGTTATTGCACGATAAAACACAAATTGTTTTAAAAATATTTTCAATGTGAGCGAAATTTTTAATTTATTTACTTTTTTGACTTTCCTTTCATTAAAGGTTATTAAAAAGTCCAATCATTTAATTTCACTTTTATTGAGTTCTTCCGTTTTGTTTAAAAAATTTGGAGGTTTTATAATTTATCAGGCGATTTTTTTTTCTAAATACGCAGTATAATTAACAACAATAAAATCAATTTTTATCAAAATTATAACATTATAGTCAAATAAAATCACGAATCTTGCAAAAGCTCATTACTTTACAGACGCCCTAATTTCTGAACTTAACCTCAAAGACTATTTCTTCCTTTGCAATTTCAGTAAAAGGGAGCAAGCTGAATCTGTTTTGACGGAAAAAAAATTTTGAAGAAACTTCATTTCCAATAACTTCATTTGTAAGATACCATTATCTTATTAAAAAAAGCAAAATTTTCATTTATTTTCTCATTTCTTATAATCATTTAGGAGAGAGCTTATGAGTTCAAACCTCAGCTCAGATATATCAAACAAGACAGAAATATCAAAAAAAAAACTTCCGGCAAAAAAAGTCTGAAAGCAAATAAAATTGCCGTGAAGAAGCTTCTCAATTTTACAGTTCGGAGTCGACATTAAATTGTAAGTCCTAACACTCATGAATAAAATTAACGCACCACACAGCAAGGGTAGTGTAAGAAGCTAAGTTGTACTATTGAATAATGGGTTGTAATGGTCAATTCACCTCTTCCATTTCCTTCAATTTATTTGTGATCTGGATTGCCTGTTGATGAAGTTCCAGTGATAAATGTTACCGAAGTTATTATTGATAAATACTGGTAGTTCTAGCATGATGGTGTTGGAAACTAACCGTGTTTAGGTTAGAGGACATGTACTTGACAATAAAGACAAGTACAGTACCCGGAGGTCGAATTGACCCATTGTACGTGTTTACTTCCATATAACAGAGTTGCTTTTACACAAACTAAAATACTCCACGCCTCCTGATATATCGGGACCGATTGAAGTCACCGTAGTCTAGCAGGTAGTGTGTTGGCTTCCTAGACGTAAGGCCACGGTTCAAACACCAGGTCAGACATCAAAACAAAATAGTATGAAATATATTTCTTCGGCGATTTCCTCTCAGCAGATTTCTAGCAAAAATTCTGAGATCAAATAAATTGTCATGAAAAAGTTTCTCAAAAATCTGTCCTTCGGAGTCGACTTTACACTGTAGGTCCCGCCACTGGGCCGTAATCCTGACTTAAGGGTTGTAATGGCCAATAATGTATGCATTTTGTATGATTGAAGTCGACAAAATGCTACTCTTGCATTATTGAGCCTGTTATCTACATTGTTACAACCTAGCCAACAGAAGCTATGTATCTACGACGCCGAAATCACCGTAATCTAGTGGATAGTCTATTGGCTTATTAGAGAGTCCCTAATTCCTTTCTCTCTATACAGATTTCGATTTTCATGGTATCATCCAATACAATAGCGAATAGTTAAGTTTTATATGAATGGTTCACCCGCATTCGACAAGTGAAAAGAATACGAACATCGCATTCAGCTTTCATTCTCAAAACATAAACAGCTTTTTTCTTTCAAATATTTACCCTAAACAGATGAGACAGATGACGTATTATGAATCATTAAAAAAAATTAGGACTTTCGCTTATTAAAACGTATTTTCAAATGTTGAACGAAAGAATGCCTTACTCTATCTCATCTCTATATTTACACCATTTACTTCTTATGTTACAAAATTGAATACAACATCAGGTTTAAAACGATATCTCTAAGTATAGTTTAAAACTTCTCGATTTATGCGACAGGAACGAAGAGTATCCATTCATTGGAACATTGTCGCAATAAGGCTTATGTGCCACGGCTCTATTGTCATTACAGCGGTTTGTGCTGAAGAGACTTGTTCCCGAAAATCATCTTTTTTGTTAAGCAATAGATTAGGCGGCACAATGAATTGCAAAGAAAATACTTCATCCCACAACCTATTCTTCTAGAGGCAACAGAATGCACTGCAAGAGTAGCAGCGATACACAAGTATTGGTTGTGCAAAAAAGAGCTGCACAAAGTAATCATTGGACTGATCATCAGAGTTTGTCATATAAAATCAAGGTTTTCTGATATCTTAGTAGCGGCCATAAGCTCTTGTTATTTGTCAAGTATTTAGTTATTGGGTTTCCTGAATTCCCCAAATACGTATATCAATTCGAAAATCAGAGATACGTATTCAATCTAATGTTCAAAATCAAATGAGTTTACGTCAATAAATAAAACCGCAAATAGCGGACAGAACTGGTCATTTCCAATTCAATTTGGAGGTAATCTTTCACGATAAATATAATATTGCCAAGTTATGGCGGAAACTGACATGCATTATTGCAAAAAACGGTCTTCAAGTGGAATCCGCATAGAACTTATAGTCGGGGTCGGAGAAAGCTAAACTGGATGCCGGCCAGTTGTTACGGATCGTAGCCAATTCGGAGAAATTTTGTGTGGCCCTCCAGTTGACGTTAGCAATTCTAAAACTCATATTGCGGATATTAGCAGTTATTCCCAGTATACATACAAAGAACTTTGATTTAAAAAAGTTGAAAGAATTTCCATTTGAAATCTTGAAAATAACAGATGATCTACTGTGAAATGCTTTTGATTGATAAACAAATAAGTGTGACAGTTGATGTCTAAAGGATTTTTATCAAACTTTTCAAATTAAAAGTGTTTATGTTTGCAAATTGAAATCGCATGTGGTTGTTTCCGAAATCTTCACATTGTAGATGAACTCAAAATTTTATCTTTAAAAAGTGCAGATAATCTTTTGAATACTTTAGATAAATAAGTACGAATGTATGGAATTTAATTTTTAATCGCACAAACCACTTGTTGTATCGCTTTTAAATCCATTTGTGGCGTTTTTTCAAACACACTCGTGAAAGTAATACCCTGTGCATGAATATAGTAAAGTAAACAACACTTGAAAGCGTTTTTTTCTTTTTCTGTGTGTTGTTCGATTTGTGGGAGTTGCACTGTACTGACGCATTTTAACCTGGTATCATAATTTTTTTCTGTTTGTTTGCCTGTCACATACAATCCAATCGTTTTATTGCTAATTAGTTAAACCAATATCAAGTGGTAATATAAGCATGCAAACCTATTTGCAAAACAGCTGTTTTCCAATTTAATTATTTTCCTTGATCATGATTTGTATATCATTGGAAATCTTTTGTAATAAACTTTAAATGCTTAGGTATTTATTTTTCCTTTGAATTTCTTTCAATTTTTTTAAACACGCAACTAAATTTTGCGTGACAAATTATGAATAACAATGAAATTATTTGCTTTAAATTGCATTATTTATAGCGTGTTTGTTTTATTTTGTATTTCTCAATTTTTAAATATTTACAGAATAAACCGTCTAAGCTTTGTAAAAATTTTATGGAAAACCAGTAAACAGCCAACCATTGGAAAATATGAACGAGCCAGTAAAAAATGGAAAAAATACTGAACATCAGTTGGAGGCATCTACCTATGATCCGTAAGTTTTGAACTTTATAACACTAACAGAAACTACTTCAACATTATTGTTAATAAAAAAATATTTCAAAATAAGAATTGCAATTGCAAGGTGTGCCTGTTCATTTCCAGAAAAATCATGCACAAGTTTCTCTAGCAATTGTGTTTGAATTTTATTTGTTTAAATTGTTGTCGAACAAGACCACAAGACCGGATTGTAAACAATAAAAGAATAAAAAAAAAAACAGAACAACTACTAATGGTAACTGTAATAGATTTTAAATTATAATTTGAGTTTCTCCCCCCTACACAGTTTACAGTTACCTCAAAAAAAATTCGTACACTAAGCTAAAAATAAGTACGAGTATGTACCAGAGATCAGCAATGAATCGTTTTTTCGCTACTCATAAGCATTCATGAAATTTTGAATATAAGTGAGTCAATAATATTGAAATTTAACAATGTACTCTGATTCATTCGTACTCACTACAACGTTGATTTATAACTACAGGTTGCAATGCGGTATGCGTACAACGTTGACATCAAACTCATACCATCCGAAATATGTTTGATTCATAAGCCTACTCATTCAGATTCATAAATTTAGAAAAATACTTATAATACTTATAGATGATTCGAGTGACTTGAATGATTCATCAAAATTTACAGTCTTAGTTGTTTGGCTTTTACAACAAAAGAAAAAATACACATAAGCAAAAAAGGCAAAGCAGCAAGCAGAGCAAACACAACCTTCTAGTGAGTATGTTGTGATTCGTGTATATGTATGTATGTTGAGTTGTGGAGAGTCGAAATCAACAACAATCATACATGTTGTTAAGAATGAATATGATGAGTACTTCCAATTTTGAATATGAGTAGAGGTTCCATGACATTAAAATAAGTATGAATGCGTATAAGTATCAGAAATTATGAGTATGGTTCGATTCTACTCATCCTTTTGAATACTCATTGCTGATCTCTGGTATGGACACCTGAAAACAATTTTTATTGTATAGGGTCCGCCAAATAACTTTTTTTTTTTAAAATGCTTTAAAAAAATACTACTGAATATTTTCTCAAATTTCCTTTTTATTTGAAAGTACAATCCTTCCGGTTAATAATGGAAAATAATTTCATTCAAATGGCTGCCTAGGCTGGCCATGCAGTAACCTACACCAGAAGATGCCGATTGTGGCAAAAAAAAAATCATCTTTTCAGATGAAGCTCATTTTGATCTTGGCGGTTATGTAAACAAGCAAAATTGTCGGATTTGGGGCACAGAAAACCTGCACGCATACATTGAAAAGTCGACGCACCCAAAACGAGTCACTGTTTGGTGCGGATTTTTGTCCAGAGGCATAATTGGGCCATTTTTCTTCGAAAATGAGCAAGGAGTGGCCGTTATAGTCAATGGAGATCGTTATCGAATGTTAAACGAATTTTTGTACAGAAAAATTGAAGAAGAGGATATTGGCAACATTTGGTTTCAACAGGACGGCGCTACGTGCCACACAGCCCAAGCTACACTCGATGTTTTACGCCCTATTTTTGAAGATCGCATTATCAGCCGCAGAGCTGATGTCGTTTGGCCACCTCGGAGCTGCGATATGACATCGTTGGACTATTATTTGTGGGGTGCCGTCAAAGATAAGTGTTACGCCGACAAGCCAGAGACAATTGACGCTTTTAAGGACAATATTCGTGAAGCCATTGGTGAAATACAGCTGCACACAATCGATAATGTGCTTAAAAATTGGACCGATCGTGTAGGCTACTGCATGGCCAGCGGAGGCAGCCATTTGAATGAAATAGTTTCCATTATTAACCGGAAGGATTGTACTTTCAAATAAAAAAAAGAAATTTGAGAAAATATTCAGTAGTATTTTTTTTAAAGCATTTTCAAAAAAAAAAGTTAATTGGCGGACCCTTTAATTTTACTACTGAAACCAGTCCTTTGTCTTTCAAAAAAAATAATGTTTGTTGCAATCGTTTTTTTAATTCAATCCCTTAAAAAGATTTCTGTATTCATTATGAAGTCAGAAATACATCTCTGTATAGTTAATTGCTTAAATTACATAAAACAACAATACATATCGATTCCCTAATCACGTAAAATAATGTATTTTCTTAGAACTTATCTTGGCTCAACATATGAAGGTCAAATTATATTTAGATTGGCAAAAATTTGTAAATTTTTTTCTTTTTATTAACGTTACGGAATTTTTAATATTCAGCCGATAACAATCATTTGGCTGTTCATTGCTTACGTCAAGTAGATTATAGTTTTTGATAAAAAAATTAACAACCAAAAGCTGAGATTATTCGATTATTTGATTTGTTTTTAATTTAAATATTAATTAACAATATTCGTTAATCAATAATTCCGAAATATTGTTTATCGTTAAGATTTTATATAGGAAAAGTAGCAATGAAATATTTTTTATGATAATCTGGTAGATAATTGACATGACATTACTTACTTACCCACTTAATTGGTTATTACAATCCTGTAGTTAACATTACACCCATGTTGTGTGTGTTAATTTTATCCATTAGTGACGTGACCTCAAGCTTAAAGCTGACTCCGAACAAATAGCGCCAGTAATGGCTTGAATATTGGCTTCCAATCCTTTAAAAATCCTTCAATGATTAAACATAACTCCATAAAATGTAGTCAAGAGGCATTGAATCGCACGGACGAGGGGGCCAACGAACAGGAAAACTTCTGGAAAGAAAGATTAACATTAAATTTATTTTGCAATAAATCGCTTGATAAGCGCACTGTAGCTCTAATTGAGTAATTCTGTTTTAAGTAAATGTTTTTGGAAAGATTATTCATGCAGTCAGCATAACTCAATAGCAGATATCATTCACCGTAACATCACCCCTTTCCTTTCGGAGGAAGTAAGGGCTGATGATGCCGCCAGCGATTAAACCATACTAAACTATCAGTTTTTAATTATAATTGGTGGATGGCTTGGCGTAACTTTTATTAAGAAAAAAAGCTAAACACCGTCCTAAACTGAAATGTGCATGTTTATCCTGTTGCAAATGACTCTAATCAGCAAAAATTCAAGGTAAACAATAGTCGTTTAGCTTCTGTACTTGTACAAGCTGTTTTTATAGCCATGTAAGCCAAGATACGTACCTAAAATTTCCCAGAGACAAAGGCCGACAAGTAGATTAGGATAATGCAACTACATTTGGGCGTCTTCCCAAGACTATTGTAGCAATACACACATACATAATTGATCATTATAACCCTTCAGTCAGGATTACGACCTAGCTTCTCACACCACTTGTGTGTGTTAATTTTATACTTGATTGTTACGTTTTTACTTTTCAAAAACGTTTAAAATATGAGCTCGTAGATTGCAAATAAAATAAAAATAAATTTGTGTTTAGTTTCAATTAAAATTCTTTATTATTCGCACAATTCTGTGTGCCACTGTTCACAACTTGATGTAAACAACAACAATTGCTCTTCTTTGTTATTCCTCTGTTTACACCCTTTGCATCCATCGCTAGGCTCAGTTGGCCCACAATGGATAGGAGGCGTACCAACCAGCTACTTGGACTTGACCGTAATATCATCTCGATCACAGTGGGCATGCTTACAGGCCACTGTGCTACGGGTAGACACGCGGAAAGAATGCGACTCCCATTCAACCACTTCTGCCGTGGATGCAGATCCGCCGAGGAGGAGGAGACTGTCGTCCACTTCCTCTGCCAATGCCCATCCCTTGCGGGGTGCAGATACAGGTTATTTGGCTCTCCGAACCTTGTCAGCTTGACGGAGCTATCGTCCATTGATATCAAGGACATAGCCTTATTTATCAAACTTTCTGGCTGGTTTTCCAGCGTGGGGTAGTCGTGCGTTTTGGAAAATGTGCAGCCATTGCGCTGACCAACTTCCCCCTCCTTGGATCGGAGGAACTTGGTCAGTGCAGAGGCTGCGTTCACCTGTGGCATCACAACGGGCCGCTATGCGCGCTCAAGTGAGCTTTTTGGTAAATTAACCTAACCTAACCTAACCCTTTGCATAAACATAATAACAATCACTAAGCAATTATGCGAGAGATCTTTGTAACGGAGATCTTCAAACCACGATTACTCTCTTCGACTCCGAACAACATATTTTTGAGAAACTTTTTATGGCAATTTTATTTACTCTCATAGTTTTTGCCATAAATCTGCTGAGGAGGAATCACCGGGGAAATATTTTTCATATTTTGTTTTGTTGGAAATGTCTGACTTGGGGTTTAAACCGCAGCCTAGACACTACCTACTAGACTACGTTGACTTCAGTAGCAATGTTAGACAGTAATACAAGCCATACGACATGTCACGTCTCTGTGCAGAAGAGTGAGGGTAGTATCATGTGAATTCATAGGTAAAACAAGCCTACGACATTGAAAGATACGATAATTTGGCATTCATATGGCTTTAATCGATTTTTAAAATTTTTCAAAATTCTTTAGGGCCATTATAACAACGTGCCTTTAAAGATGGGTTTAGTTAAAGGCAACTTTAGCTAAAATGAACTTTAATGTCACGTTTAACTTCTTTTCGTTATTACAACCTACTAATAAAATAAAGTTAACTTTTTCAAAAATATGGCAATGCCGGAGCAATGTCGATAACACTGCTTAATTAAAAAAGTTATTTTTAAACGCAGTGGCAACGGCGGGGTTCTTTTTTTTTTTTTTTTTGTTGTATTTGCTCATTTTGTTTATATTTGAAGTTGCCATATTGAAAATAATGTATAATATGGCAAGTTATAAACTTATCGCTTAACGATCACTCCTACCTTATTGTCCACTTATAATAATGAAAAACAATTTATCTGCCAGTTAAAATCCTGCCTTTAGTTAACGGCAAGTTGTAATAATGGCCTTTACACTTTATTCGATCAGGGATGTATAGATTTCACAGATTGTTGTTGTATTTATTTTAAATCTATCGTAAGATATTTACTTCCATTTTTAAAATACAGATGATATTCTGTAATATTTTTCCCTTTACTTTACGGACGTACGTAAACACTTATCGTGTAAACTGGTTTTAATGGCTAGCGACAGTTCTCTGGCAGCTAAAGAAACAGTCGATATTTTTAAAACTAAAAAGAAATACAATATTTTTCTTACATACTGATATGCTACTTTGTAATGGAATTTTTTTTTTTTTTTTGTTTTGCTGTGTATGTTTGCTGTAAAATTTCCAGTTGTCATTATTATTACTAAAAATCCAGATAATTTTAAATTGTTTTTAAAATTTTTGTTATTTGTTTTGATTAAAAACAAAATTGACAGATTTTTTAATTGCCATCATACCGCTTCGGGCCATAAAATAAAAAATAGTTTTATTATGAAACAAACAGATTTAAAATAATTTTTAAATGGTTTTAAAAGGTTGTGTGTTGGTGACTAAAAAATTTCTGAAATCATGTTTTTAAGCAAGTTTTTTTCTTATAATTTTAAGAACATCTTTCTTTTCCTACGATATTCTACAAAAATAAATACAAAATAATAATAAATTTAGATTAGATTAGAGATTTAGTAACACAGCATTCCTAACCCTGACTTTCAGCCCTGTTAACTAAATTGAAAGCAATTAATAATACTTCTTAACATTCACTTCACTTCTTGCCTACATTGTCACACTGTCACATAATATTGTTTAATTTTAATTAAGGGTTATAAACAATGTTGAGTATGTTTATTAAATATTTGTGAACATATTTGACAACAATTCTTTATTATAATCGTAAACATCATATTTTTTGTATTAATTTACATTAATTTACATTTCTTAAGTGTTTTCCTACTGAGACAACATGCGTCGCAGTAGTTATCTTTCAAAAATTGTAAACGAAATATATGTACCTTGTAAAACAAATACTATGCCTATCGTTACAATATACACTGTCGAACAAAATAATATAAAAAAGAGGTGGGTTTGACAATGATTTATGCCGCTTTTAAAAGTGACAAAAATAAATATAATTCCGCCGTTTGTAACAAACACGTGATCATTATTTTTAAAGCAATTGGGATGATGATCTTAGTATTTGTAATTTGCTTTTAAACAACAAAATGCGGTTAAAAACGCATGTGATCAAATAAACATTTTACTTTTATTTCTCAGAATTTTTTTTTGAGAATATTCTTGGGGTTTTTTAAAGTTACAGTCAACACAGAAACTGTTTTAATATTACTTTTGATGATAGATTAATTCGATTTGAGCTCATTATCTAAAGTTGTGAGGAATCTATTGGAAAAGATCTTGAAAAGGGTATGAGAGTAGAATGCGCAGTGTTTAAGATGGCAACATCTTTCTGAAACTACATATCGGTCAGATTCACGCCATCTAGATGAAACCGCAAGAATTTTGTTAACTTGTTACTGTAAAAAAATGTTCCTCTTCAAAAAAGTAACGACCAATCACACGTCCTCTGACCATAATCCGCATCAGATAGTTGCTTGTAGTGGGTGCATTTGTTTATCATGGATTGCAGGAGGGCTTTCTAATACCCAAACTCAACACTTTTGCGAATTTACTGAGCCATTCAGATGGAAATGCGATTGATATTGATTTCACTTAGTTTCATTACCCATTGATCCAATTGCCGGTGCAAGCTGAATTTTGTAGGCATAAAGAGGAGGAGGTCGTCTGTCACAATTCGCTTCATAATGCTACGGGAAATTTTAATTTTACGAGTTTAAGGTGCCACTGTCGTTAATAGCAGTTATAGCAAGGAGCTGCTTTTACGATAAATGGTGAGCTTTGTCGAGCCGTGGGGTCTGAATTTTAGTTTCCAAAAATTAATCAGCTAAACATCAACGACATGTGGTTAAAACAAGACGGTGCAATGCCTTACATTGCTCTTAACGATCGATTTATTGAAGAACGAATTTGACGACAACTTTCTTTCCAGAAGTGTTCCTGTTCCTTAGTCGTCTCGTTCGTGCGGATTAACGCCTTTAGATTACATTTTAAGTCGCCGTAATCCAGTTGGTAGTTAGACACGAGCCTGTGATTCAAACCTCAATCGCAATCATCTGAAACAAAACGCAATTCAAAGAAAAAATATTCTTTTGAAGACTTCCTCTCAACATTTTTCTGGCAAAAACGTTGAGAGTAAACAAAATTGCCATTTAAAGCCTCTCAAAAATTTTTTGAGCCGTTTGAGGCGACTTTAAACTGTAGGTCCCGCCACTAATAGATAAAATTAAAACACGCATAACATGGCTAATCTAAGAAGCTTCTGGTAAAAAGCCTGAAAATTATTAAAATTGCCATGAAAACTTTCTTTCTGTCGATTGAATTCGACGTTCAGCTGTGTGTCCCGCCACTTATGGATAAAATTAATACACATAAATTTGGTGGTGTATGAAGCTATATTGTAATCCTGACTAAAAGGTTGTAATGATCAAATAAGTAAGTAAAGTAGATGCGACAGCTGCCAAATTTCAAATTAGTCACGTGCGCAAAAGAAAAAGAAGAAAAAGCACTCTTACTGAGGCACACTTTATTTCAACACATTTCTTATTATAAAGAAGGCTTTATCAAAGTGGTATGTAAAGTTTATTTGTGAAGAAAAATTTTATTATTATTGGTTTGTTATTATTTCAAATAAAAATTTATATTTTGAATATTATTTCTGCAACAAAAATTTTTAAATTTTATATTTTACTTTGTACGACAGTGTAATACTACCTGTATAATAAATTTAAACAAGAAATCAAATTTCTTGTTTCTAAGAAATGCTTGTTATTTTTACAAACTACACGTTTTCTCCATTTATATGAATACCGAAGAAGCTGTTTGAATTCTATGTTCAGAATACTGTTCACTTCGTTAGGGGTAATATTTTTTTATGATTTCGAAGTCCACGACTCGTGAAATCAGTTATAATGTGGAAGTATCTAATTGTGTGTACCCACATAAGTACAAATGTTGATAAGCGAAAATAAATTTTTTATCAAAATTAAAAAAATTAAAAAGATTTTTTGAAGACATAAAAGAAAAAGATTTTATCAAACCGGATTTATGAAATTATAACGATATAAAGATATATGGGTATATACATAGCACATGCACATATTTATATACAAGATATACAAAAGAAAAGAAAATAAAATAAAAACAAACTGGCAAATTGCTGTTCCCCAACTAATTACCATTTTATTACACAAAAAAAGCTTAAATATGCACTAAAAAAAAAACAAAACTAAAAGACCTCAAAGGCGAAACAAACAAAGAAATACATGGATTGGCTTAATTTTAGTGTCTTTTTTCTTATTTTTCTTATTTTGTTACAGAAATTTCCATTTGAATTTCCAGTTTCAAGTTTTTATACCCTACAGCACGCCGTGTAATCATCATTATGTTTGTCAAATCATAAAACAGAAATGCTTAATCATTCCAATAAAAAGATCTCCAACCTTCATGTAGATGTCTACACTGAAATTCTTATGGATTTTTTTAGTTTAAGAAGCTTTAAAGTGTAGCCATAGAAAGCAAAAAAAAATTCCATTTGATTTGTAACTATACAGTGTAGTATAAAACATGATC
The DNA here is from genome assembly GCA_958299815.1 of Sarcophaga carnaria. Taxonomy (NCBI): domain Eukaryota; kingdom Metazoa; phylum Arthropoda; class Insecta; order Diptera; family Sarcophagidae; genus Sarcophaga; species Sarcophaga carnaria. Next base: position 43,919,697 of record OY283151.1, read on the forward strand.
CAGCAAGCTGATCTAGCATTCTAATGGATTTGCATTCAATACTAATTCACTGTTTAAGCTTTAATCGGAAAGTGAATCTGATTTGTTGGCTAAAAAATGTTTAGAATGTTACAGAAACAAAATATACAAGAGAACCAATAAACTAAAAATAAAATAAAATATTATTTATGAATTTATTCATTTATTATGCATTGTATTACGTATACAAACATTTCCTATGTATAGGTCTACAACCAGATCTTATCGAATATATGTACATATGTATAGCAACACTTATAAACAAACAACAGAGACAGCAACCTGTATGAGTTTGTACGTAATTTTGTTTAAAATTTCAAAGCAAAATATAAACAAATATTAGACAACACAACTAAAGAGTAAAAAACACTCAAAGAAAAATCTCTGTTATAAATAAAGATTCATAATTAAAAAAAGGAAGTAAAATAAATATAATATAAGTCATATAAATATAAATAATAACTTGCTTGAATACCAAAAACTAATTCCAGTCTGATGGAGGCAACTTATGCATTACAGAGGTCTTGCCTTATGATATGAAAACGTGTAATTTTACTTAATAAAACGTCTTGTGTTAAACGATAGGTCAAGTTAGGGGTTGGATCCTAATTAAAGGACATGGTTCCCCTTTGTTCAGCACTTAGCGCAGCGTTTAGGCTGATTGTTATACATACAAACATAATAGGTCATCACAGCCTTTCAGTCATGATTACGCCCTAGCTTCTTACAGCACTTACGTTGTATGTGTTAAGTTTATACATGAGTGGTGGGGCCTACAGTTTAAAGTCGACTCCGAACGAGAGATTTTTGAGAAACTTCTCACGGCAATTTTATTTACTCTCAGAGTTTTTTCCAGAAATCTGCTTAGAAGAAATATTTTTTCTTATTTCGTTTTGCTGGAGTTATCTGACCAGCGGGTTATACTTTTGACTGCGGGTTAAAACCGTGGCCTCACGCCTAATAAGCCACCTATTGTACCTACTATACTACAGCGACTTCAACCGAGAGCCTTATGAAGATTTTTTTTTTCGCCTTTGGCCAGAAATGTTTTGTCACGAAATTCTAGGTATCCTAGCATTATTCTTCTTAGTTTTCCAAATCCCGAACACTTAGATGCAAATTCTGTTCAACATATCGCCATGTAGGGCCTGATTTGTCTGCTGTCTTTACTAGCAGGTTATACTTTTGCCAATGAATGAAATTTTTGTGAAACTATTTTTCTGCTCCTACGCAGAGGAATGCTAATCTAATACGGGAATGCAATTGAATTTTATTCATGCTTACGGCTTTGTTGTTACCTTCGAGGTCCTATTATTCAATTTTTTTTTTTATGTTTGTATGTATGTTTTTGATGTCCAACCTACGTCTAATAAACCTACTAGACTACAGCTGATTGTGATACCACAACCAATATCCAACGAGGGGATCTAACATTTTCTAAAATACAACCAAACCGACTACAGAATAAATCATGCTATTGCAGCAATCTTTATATTGAAGGGTTCTGTCAAAGATGGATAATGACCACCGTCCTTGTCAAGAGCAAAGCATTGACACAAGAATTGAAATTTAGTCTCCTAGTCTCTCCTATGGAATGGTTACCCTATCGGCATGCCTTCCATTCCAATAAGTGAAAATTATAATTGTGCAATGCATGAACATGTGATTTAAGAACAGACGTAAATCAGTGCTCCTCTTATCCATACAAGTCCAGCAGAATGTTGCAACATTACACGTCCTTTCCTGCTCCCAATAGAGTTGAGTTCTCTGTATATAATGTGAGTCTAGTAGGTAGTGTGTTGGCTTATTAGACGTAAGGGCACAGATCAAACCCCAGGTCAGACATCAAAACGAAATAAGAAAAAATATTTCTTCGGCGACTTCCTCTCAGCAGATTTCTTGCAAAAACTCTTGAGTGTCAAAATAAAATTACCATGAATAGTTTCTCAAAAACCCTGTCGTTCAGAGTCGACTTTAAACTGTAGGTCCCACCGCTCATGTTTAAAAATAAAACGAACAACATAAGTGATGTGAAAAGCTAGGTCGTAATCCTGACTGAAGGGTTGTAATGTCCAAATATGTATAGTATGTGTGTGTCGAGCAGAATGTAGCAATATTGTACGTACCATCCTGCTTCCAATAGAGTTGCGTTTCTCTGTAAATCAAGCGGAAACTCTTTAGTCTAACGGAGGCAATCGGAATACCCATTTTCTATAAAATTTCAGGGATTTTGAGGACTGTAGTGGCCTAACACGATATCTGACGATATTCCAATATCCTGAAGCCAATAGAAAAGTTGTTTGAATGATCGGAAGTTTCACTCAGAAATACTCAGCACCGTAGTTTAGTACGTACTGGCTTATAAGACGAGAGCTCGTGATTCAAATGCCGGTTCACACATCTTGAACAAAAAGAGTAAAATGAAAAAATATTTCCTCAGCCAGCCTGCCATCAAAAACTCTGAGAGTAAAATAAAATTGCCATAAACTCTTCCATAGTCTCTCGTTCAGACCTCATGGATAAAGTTAACACACACAATATTGGTGGTGTGAGAATTTGGAAATTCCTGCAACGATCAGGAAACAAAAAAATGTTGTTTTCCGTTAAAGTTTCCTCGCGTAAAAATATTTCATTTACGAAATGAATTTTTTGAGTGTAAACCCATAATACTTGCAATGCTAATCAAATTGTTTGAAATAAATTTAAATATTTTTATTATACTACAACAACAATAATAATAATAAAAAATAACAGAACAACAACAAGAAATAAATGTAAACAAAAAAAAAATGTTTTGATTGTATAGAGAAAAACGTGTTTTCATATCTTATTTGTCATTCGACGTTTCAACGTCCGACAGTATGACCACACGTTTGTATCACACGAATGCATCGCACAATCTCGGTGGGATTGTGAAAGCGAAAGTGGCGTACAACTTGGACCAGCTGGTTGGTTAAATGTCTGTTGCTCAGCTGTGCATACCATATACTAGCAACCACAAGCCAATCAATATGATAACAACAGCTACACGCTGACGATTGCAAAACGTATGTATGTATACGTATTACGTTTCCGATGCCGCAAATAATTAGAGGCAAAATAGAAAAATTGTTTGTGTGTTTTATAAGTATGATGTATTAATGTTTCGCTTGATTTGACCCTGCCTTTGCTAATTAATTTATACACAAGAAATCATTCAATTAAGTTCGCATTATATTTACAAATGCAATCTCTACACTTTCAATTTCAGCACTAAACTTACTGAAGCGGAACCACTTACATGGAGGTTTTGGAGAAAGCGTCGCTATATAGTGGTACTTCTGGCTTTCCTGGGTTTCTTTAATGTCTACTCCTTGCGTGTCAATTTGAGTGTGGCCATTGTGGCCATGACAGAAAATCGCACCGTAATCGATGAGAATGGCATTGAGACGTGGGAACAAGATTTTCCCTGGGATTCGAAACAGAAAGGACTCATATTGAGTTCCTTTTTCTATGGCTACATAATGACACAGTTTATTGGCGGTTTTGTTGGTGCCAAAATTGGCGGCAATATTGTAAGTATTTCTTGATATCTTCAAGCAGTTTAAGGTTTACTAAGTAATTTTACTATTCGTTAAAGGTTTTTGGTATTGGCATTGGAACAACCGCCATTTTAACACTCTTTACACCGATGGCTGCTAAGCACAGTTTGGAAATGTTATTAGCCATACGCATAATTGAGGGTATTTTTGAGGTACATATTCCATTCCATTTTAAACGTTTATGTTGGAAAAAATTTCAATCTTTTTTTTTCTTACCCTAGGGTGTCACATTTCCCTGCATACATGCCGTATGGTCAAGATGGTCACCACCTTTGGAACGTTCTCGTATGGCCTCTATAGCATTTGCTGGTAACTATGCTGGCACAGTTATTGCTATGCCTTCGTCTGGTTTGTTGGCATCTGCCTACGGCTGGGAAAGTGTATTTTATATCTTCGGTGCCATTGGCTGTGTTTGGTTAGTATTGTGGATGATAATTGTACGCTCTGGACCCGATAAGGATCGTTTCTGTTCAGATGATGAACGTGAATACATACAAAAGACAATTGGTATTACCGGGCCACAAAGAATCAAACATCCTTGGAAAGCCATTTTTACATCATTGCCATTCTATGCTATTGCCGTTTCACATTTTTCAGAGAATTGGGGTTTCTATACACTGCTTACACAACTGCCAACATTCCTTAAAGGTAAGTTAAAATTGTTAAAAAGAAAAAAAACATTACTTGCCTTCGAACTCATGACTCTTTTCTTCCTCTTTCCATAGACACTTTGAACTTTGATTTGGACAAGACTGGTTTCATCTCTGCTGTGCCGTATCTAACAATGGGAATACTATTGGGTGTCTCGGGTTATTTGGCTGATTGGTTGCAAATTAAGGGTTATTTGACTACCACACAAGTGCGTCGCTATTTCAATTGTGGTGCTTTCTTGGCCCAAACTGTTTTCATGATTCTTACAGCCTACTTGCTAGATCCCACCTGGTCGGTGGTTTGCATTACTATTTCTGTGGGTTTGGGTGCATTTGCCTGGTCTGGTTTTGCGTAAGTTTTAATTTCTTATTCCATATAGCAACGTTTCTAGATATTAATTCCAATTCTTTTACAGTGTAAACCATTTGGATATTGCACCACAACATGCCAGTGTTTTGATGGGCATTGGCAATACCTTTGCCACAATACCTGGCATTGTAAGTCCCATGCTTACGGGCTATTTGGTTGTGGAACAAACCAGTGAAGAATGGAAGACTGTGTTCTTTATTTCGGCAGGCATTTATTTAGTTGGCTGTGTTATCTACTGGATATGGGCTTCAGGTGAACTCCAGGAATGGGCCAAGTCACCCGAACAAAAGGCCCTGGAAATGACAAGACAACAGGTAGTCGCCGAGGGCTATGTCAACGAAGCCTTGGAGTGTAAAGATGAAATTAAAGAGAACAATAATAGTTAATTGCATTAGTCTTAACGAATTTCCTTCCTTCTCCTTCGCTATTTCAGAAGAAAGCATTCTTCTTCTGCTGCGATTTATGTATTGTAAATATTATTTTGCAAAAAGCCCTTAATGTGAAGCGCCAAGTATTGTAAATATTCATATTAAATATGTATGTAATGCCACGTAGTGTATTAAGTTAAATTAATTTAAAAAAAGGAAAAATAAAAAACGAATTTCATTCCATTTTCTCGACACATATTTTTCTTGCAACTCATTTCAATCGAGAGGTCAATAGCCCACTATTAGTGTCCGCAACGCTGCCAAGTGCATAAAAATTAATCCATAAAAAATTCAAAATTAAATTTTGCATACCAAAACAGTTTGAATCATCAAAAGAAATAATCGAAACGTAATATTTTAAAATTTTTGATGCTGCGTACCAAAAGGCAAAAAATATAAATTTTTTGTTTTTATTTTTTGATTTTCTTTGAAACACTCAATTAAAATGAGTAGGTGATGCTGACGCCTTGTTTATTAAGCAGATGTAGTATGTACCAAAGCATCGCATATACCGAAATTATTGATACCCTATAGTGCCCCAAAAAGACAAAAAAGGATTCAGGTTTCATTTGATTATACGTCACAATATGCCTTTGTATACTTTTGAACAGTATTTCACTGCAGTTTTTTTCACGCGGTGTGGTGTACTTTAAAAGCAACACTTTTTTTTACCGTGCGTAAGTTTATAGCAGGGGACGGGTCCTAATCATGCAGGGTATGCTTGGCTTCAAAATACTAAACAAGGGTGGCCTGTGGTATATTATTTATTAAGGATTTTGACAGTAAAATTTCCTGTAGACTGTCTGGCCATTGCAATGTTTTCCAGGCGAAGGTTACATGCATTTTGAAATCGATGCAATGCTTAATGGGTGTCAGAATTTTCCCAGAATATCTCTTGATTTACTTGGACGGCCAGAACGCAATTATGAGCCTAAGAAACGTCTCTTTGTCCTCAATTCTCGTCCGACATTATATAGGTCGTAGGTATTCCGTTTACATCAGAATAGACTAGGTATTCTTCATGCGTTTTACAGGGAAACTCGACTTTATTTGGCAGCAAAAAGGTACATGCAATTTTACTGCACTCTGCTATTGATAAGAAGAGTATTGATACACTTCAGTCCTTTAATTGGATGGCCATGCGTCGTACAATTGAATTGAATTTCCTATGGACCATTGACCATTGTCCACAGGAAATGATGGAATGTCAAGTCTATCGGCATTCCATTGTAACATTTCTGTAGGAGCTGTAGGTCTAAGGTCTTCATGCTCATCATACTCTTCATGAAGAGACGGAGTCTCTTTAACTCCCATTTTCCGTCATCCTTGACTGAACTCTTCAATAAAGTGATTGTCGCAGTAGCAAGATTTATTCTAGTGTCAGGTTTGTTTTCTTTAAAAAATGTTTTATCCCCTAAATGCTATCGTAGTGTAAAAAAGGGTGAGCCATTAAACCTGAATTAACATACATGAAAGTAGTATTCGATTTTCGATTCCATACATACATGCATAATTGGTCATTACAACCCTTCAGCCAGGATTACGACTTAGCTTCTCACACCACTTATGTGTATCTTAATTGTATACATGAGTGACGGGACCTGCAGTTTTAAAGTCGACTTCGATCGACAGATTTTTGAGAAACTTTTCATGGCAATTTGATATACTCTCAGAGTTTTTGCTAGAAATCTGCTGAGGGGAAGTCGTCGAGGAAGTATATTTTCATATTTTTTTTTGATGTCTGACCTGGGGTTTGAACCGTGGACTTACGTCTAATAAGCCAACACACTACCTACTAGACTACGGCGATTCCTTACATGTATTATAAATATTAAGTTGATCATCAGGTGGGTTGAAGGATTTCTTACATCATTTTAAGAAACCAAGACTGTTGAAGCTCCATGTTCGAAATTGATTTAATTTTTCATTGAGTAATAGTTTCATCGTACCACAAAATTTAATTCAAGGTTAATATTCAATCCAGCTTTTTGCAATTTGAAGGATGTGAACAACGAAAAAACGTGTATCAATTGGAGCATGACAAGAATTTGAAATGAATTTGAAAATCATTCGAAATCATCTATCAACAGTATTGGCATAAACTACCTGCAATGGTATAGTAAAGTCGACGTAGTCTAGTGAGTAATGTATTCACTTATTGAACGCGAGCCCGTGGTTCAAACTCTAACTTAGAGATCTCAAATAAAAAGAAATATGAAGAAAAAAAACTCTGTGAGTGAAATAAAACTGCGGAGAAAATTTCTCAAAAATATGTCTTTCGAAGTCGACTTTAAATTGTAGGCTATGGCACTCATGTATAAAAACTAACACACTCAATGTGGGTGCAGTGAGAAACCAGGTTGTAATCCCGACTAAAGAGTTGTTATGACTAAATGGACAAGTAAGCAAGTGATGGAATTACTAAAGCTATTGTGTTTTAAGCTGTTAGAAACAATTTTTACAAGCTTAACTGAATTTTGAATTAAATTTTGTAACATACTGAACCAGAAGCAAATTATTTCAAGAAGTAATTTTTATTGTAATTGATGAATATTTTCTATTATATTGTTAGTATTACACTGCAGGCAGAGAGTATTTTTCAATTTAAATTTTCTATTCCCTTGACACGATCGCTGTGCCAAATTCTTTCTTAAACGGTTACAACTAGATGGGCGGCACTACTGACCAAAAGGTCGCATAGAAATAGCAACAAAGCAAAATAAACAAGTGTTGGTATTTCAAATGTTTACAGTAAACAATTTTAATTGTTTTTTTTCTAATTTTAAGACATACTAGCATTACACCATGCAAGTTTGATTCTTCAATTCTTGCTTACTTTTGTGTCTAAGAAAAGATTGTAATTTCTCGAAACACTGGCTGTGTATTTAGACTTTATAAGCGATAAATGTACCTTCAAATATTTTATTTTCTTTTAAAAGTAAAAACATTTCATTCAAACTATATTGCTTCGCTACGGTTTTCATCAAAAGAATTTTTATGAATGTGAAATCATGTGAAATTTTACAAAAAAAAAATAAGTTTAAAAAAAAATCCACAATAACAACAACAAAATCACATGGCTGACAGTGTATATATCAGTGGAGCCAAGAGCCAAAAATTCAAAAAAAAAAATCTTGTGCGCTCAGCTCTGCTCTGTTCTGCCATCATCATCCACATCACCATCACCATCACCCTCTGTGTCCCATTCATGCACTCGGTGGTAGTGTAAACATTATATTGGAATTTCTATAATTTGGCATGCGGCCAGAAAAAATAATTTTAATTGAAATTAATAGCGAAATTCTTAAGATTCTTAAGGTGTATGAATATATTTATAAATTGTTTTTATTTAGAGAATGTTCTCTTACAACAAATCACAAATCTTTCTTCACTTTTTTTGTTCTTTTTTTTTGGCCAAAATCGCATCTGTAAACAATTCTTTGTTCTTTGTTGATGAGGAAAAATATTTTATTTAAGATTTCTATCTAATGGGACGTACAACTACAAATTATCTTAGAAGTTAAATATATTTTGTATTGACTATCTAAAGATATACGAAATTAAATTAAAAATTAATTTTCTATAATGAACATAAAAAGAAGAACAAGACAAGATTCCTTATGTTGACCTTGGAATAATGGATTGGAATGCTTAACCGACAGACGAATAATTTCAAAATCAATCAGCGCAATCATTAAAATTGTGTAGACAATCTCTGAATCTGACTGACAAGACACTCACTTATTGGTATTGAAAACAATTATTTACTTGGGAGCGCAAACAAATACGAAATTTAGTTATGCTCTACACTACGATGATTTTGCTTTGAAAAGTAAAATTAACAGTATTGGCATAAACTAACATGATTATAAAGTCGCCGTAATCTGGTAGGTATAGGTATAGGCTTATAAGACGCAATCCCGTCGTTCATCTCAAATAAAATGAAATCTGCAGACTTCTGACAAAAACTCTGGGGGTCAATAGAATTGCCATGAAAAGTTCTCAAAAATCTGTCGTTCGAAGTCGACATTAAACTGTTGGAGCCGCCATTCATTTATAAAAATTTGCATACACAACAACTGAGAAACTAGGTACTTAATTAACCGTTATAAATAGTTTAAACATAATCCCATGCTTGAACAAAGATACAGTCATGGATATTTGGCCAACTTACACTTTTTTTGCTCACAATTACAACGCTTTAGTCAGTATTACGGTCTAGATTCTTACAGCGCCCATGTTGTGTGTTTTAGTTTTGCCCTGGAATGGCGGGGAAGTCGTCGTAGTCTAGTAGGTAGTGTGTTGGTTTATTAGACGTAAGGCCACGATTCATTGGTCAATATTTCTTTAAGAACATCATTGGTCATGGCATCGCTTTCAACGGCAACCTAACATAATTCGTCATTACAACCCTGCAGTCGGGATTACGAAATAGTTTCTCACACCACTTATGTTGTGTGTGTTAATTTTATACATGAGTGGTGGGACCTACAGTTTAAAGTCGACTCCGAACGACAGATTTTTGAGAAACTTTTTCATGGCAACTTTTATTTACTCTCAGGGTTTTTGCCAGAAATCTTCTGAGAGGAAGCCACCGAAGTCATATTTCTTTGGAGATGTCTGACCTGGAGGTTTGAACCGACGCCACACTACCTACTATACTACGGCAACTACTAGGTCGATAGTCGCCAACTTCTTTTGGCCTTAATTGCATGATTTAAATACCAACAACATGTTGTTTCAACAGGACGGCACTGCGTGTAACATACCTAATGAATTGCATGTTCGGCAAGAGCAATTTGAAGGCATGGTCACTCACCTCACGAGAAAGTGATGTAAATTGAACACTGAAATCGTGTCACTTGACCTCGTGAGACCCTTTATTGCTGGGTATTCTTAAGCCACAGGTGGATGCGAATAAGACACATATCCCAGCGGTCATAATACATGCCAACGGTCAAATTCAGCTTGATTTACCCGACAAAGTTGTGGAAAATTAAACATTTTAGATGCGCTCCAGCCAAAAAGACCGTGACCTACATTTAAAAGATTTTATTATCCGCACGTACTGTTATCAATAGACCTTACAAACTAATACGAAATCTCGATGATATCTCACCCACGTTTTTTCTTTAAATTTAAAAATAGAAAGCGTTTAATAAAAGACCTGATATTTACTGAAATTTAAATAAATTACTACCAATACCAATACAAAATAATTAAAGTAATTAATATCGTTCATTTCCTTTTCTTTTGTTCTAATTATACGACCATCCATCCACCTACTCGTCTATGCAGGTGATAGAGGCTATAAATAGCTTCTAAATGAATAGCGAGGGATGCATTTTTTACATCGTAATTTTGGCAATTGTGGTACAACAACAATTGAATTTACACCTGAATTGTAATTGTTTACGATAATTTTCAATACACAACCTAAAACTATGTATAGAGGGATGGATAGGTGGATGGATGGAATGGTATAGACTAACGTAAACGATGTTGTGTTTGATGTGACTGCCAACAATTCACCACTACGTCTGTTTTATGAGCTGTGACTAAGCATACAAATATTCACCACCCCTCGTGTTGGAAAGGTGTTGTGTTCGTTGGTTGGATTCGTATACACGTACATATACTCAATTACCCATTCAAATGCTCAATTCAATGGCAAAAAATCACTTGGTTCGGTATGTGAGTGATGTTTCTGTTCAAACTGAAAGTGGGCAAAAACAAAAACAATGAAATTCTTTTCAAATATTGTTTTTTTCATACCAAAGAAAAGAAATAAAAAATAAGTTTACTTTTGTTTTAAATCACAACGATGATAAACAGTCAGTTTTTTAACGCAGACTAGAAAAGACGTGCCAGAGCACTAACGAATATCATCAAAAAAGTATTGAAAGTGAAAAGTTTTATTGAAAATTTGTATTTATAAACAAAAAAACAATTGAAAGATAAACATAAATTTCTTAAATAAACATTTCAATCAAAATAAATAAACAATTAAAATGCAGGTCTTGGAACAAAGAGATACAGTGTTAAGCACTTCATTGGATGTGTTTAAACAAAACGAGGAAATCAAACAAATATTTGATGAAAATTGCAACAACAAAAGGTATGCTTGACACAATACTATTAGCAATTAAATGAAAAACTAATTGTGGCTGTCAAATATTTAAAAACATACAAACATACAAATGTTTGCTGCATATGACATGAAGTGAAAGTGTAATTTGTCAAAGAAAAAATTTGAAAATCTATCAAGACCATAATAAGAGAAACGTTTAAGGCAACCGTAGAATTATTTCACATTCATTCATAGATTTTGGCCAATTACCAAAAGAATTTACACAATTTAAACTATTTATTTTGTTAGTCAACACATGAAATAAATTGCTTTACATACATATGCACATACTCTACATTGTATACATAGTTACTGTGCGAATTTCTACATTTCTCTAGTAATTATTGTGTGTAATTTTTTGTTTCCTTCAATTCTTTTTTTTTCTACCATTTTGTAAACAACCAACCCTCAATCAACGTTTATAGAAAATAAAAGAAAATAAAAAAAACCAAAACAAAACCAAAAAAAATTATTTTGTTGCCAACAAAAAGTTGTGGAAAGAACATTCCAATCTACTCCTCCATCATTCCATCACTGGCGACGAAACACCAACACTTTTCGGATGGCAATAGCAACGACGACGCCAACAACATGTCTGTTACCTGCTATGAAATCTTCATCAAATTCAAACACAAATTCCATTCTATTTTTAATCCCTACAAATCCAAATCAATTTTTTACAATGAAAAGAAAATTTAAAATTTAGTTTCCCTCCAAGACAAACTAGTGACGTATCCTCAATATTCACATCACATGGATGAAATTTAAAATAACAAAACTCAACTGAAAATAACAATTCTTTTGAATTTTTTCATTTTCATTTTTCCGATCTGTTTTTCAAAATACTCATAAGACGTCATTATGAATTGAATTTTTGAATACAGAAAATGAATGAGCGAGTGTTACTCATACTTTAAGAAATATTTCGTTTAATATTTGGATTTTTAGCGTTAACACTATACATGCCACAGGCTAGCTAAACTGTTATCTATTTGTAGAAGTCTTATGCTCCAAAATATTACCAAAACTAGAAATGCGGTAGAATGCCTTCTTTTCGTACAAAATTCCTTAAGCCAGGGAATACAAAATATTATTCGATACCTTAAAAATAAATTCTTAAAACTATTACAAGCTACATTTTAAAATTATATTTAAATCATGAGATCAAATACTTACCAGATTTCGGCCTGCCAAAACACTTCCATTCAGGCGCTTCTGTAACTCTCCGCGCCTTTGTCTGACCAATTAGACCAATAGATGGCAGTGCTAGATCGATTTACTCTCTCTCTCTCCCTCTCTCTCTGTTTCTCGAATACTCGTAAGGCTGCAGCATAGGTGCGTAACAAATTTCATAATTCTGCGCTTTAGAGAATCTATAGGAGGATGAGTGACTTGTAGAGTAGAGTTTCGTCACTCGAGAGAAGAGTCCGCTAATCGGGTAGCCTATTGAGACCACCCTTGATCTGCAGACTGGTATCGCTTTTATTGGTAACGGCGTAGCCAAGATAAACAAATTCATTGCAGCATAGGTGCGTAACAAATTTCATAATTCTGCGCCTTAGAGAATCTATAGGAGGATGAGTGACTTGTAGAGTAGAGTTTCGTCACTCGAGAGAAGAGTCCGCTAATCGGGTAGCCTATTGAGACCACCCTTGATCTGCAGACTGGTATCGCTTTTATTGGTAACGGCGTAGCCAAGATAAACAAATTCATTGAAGACATCATAAGTACAGTTGTCGGCCGAGGTCTGGAATACGATGAAGTCGCCTTACACTAGCTTATTAGACGCAAGCTTGCGGTTTAAATCCCAGCTCAGACACCTGCAAACAAAGTGAAATGAAATGATGAAAAAATATTTCTTTTGTTAAAAACTCCGAGTGTAAATAAAATTGTTATGAAAAGTTTCTCCAAAATCTGTTGTTTGCACTCGTCTTTAAACAGTTGGTCCTGACACTCATGTACAGTAGTGGCCTTATAATTAGAAACGATGTTTCTGGAACAGAGTTCTCTGGAGTGACGAATCTAAGTTTAATTTGTCCCAATCTGATGGAAAAACATATGTAAGACGTCCTCCAAACAAAGCTTTTGATCTCAGGTGCACAGTGAAGACTATAAAATAAATTAACAAACATACATGTTGCTAAGTCGTTTCTAATTATAAGGCCACCACTGTATACAAATTAACACACACAACATGGGTGATGTGAGAAGCTTGGTCGTAATCCTAACTAAAGGGTTGTAATGACCAATTAAGTAAGTAATCTGAGATCCTACACGCCATATAAACCCACTTGTCGACAAGATATACTTCTTTATGCCCTCATTTACTATCATCTTGATAGACTCCCGTTCAAAAGCGCTAAGGGCAGCAGTAACATCTCGCTTGTTAAGTCCAACTGAACACTTTTGTAGAAAAAAGTTTCATTCTCAACGTTAGACGTTGAAGTATAAGTGCTGAAGGAGTCTATGTTGTGAAATAAAACGACGTTTCGTCCCAAAACCACTATATTCTACAATAAATCAAAGACTTATTGACGCAAACTGACCCACGACGATCATGATCTGGCCTTCAACAGAACACTCTCCATAAAAAAGTTAAAGAGATCGCATGACAAAGAATAGCCTGACCTAAAACCTCGCAATATCAAAAGGTTCGGAGAGAAGCTAAAAGTCATTTTGCACAATTTTATCAGCTGCGCAGGGATACTAGGCTCAGAAATTGTGGCAAAAACACGATTCCTTATAGGGACATCGAAGGCTGCCATATTATGGCGTGTGCTAACTAGGTTTTCATGGGTCTTGTCCGGTATTTGAGATCAAATAATCTTTAATAGTTAAAGCAGTTGGTAAGTTTAGGGTTAAAACATACAGAATACGAGATCACGTCGATTTGTTTTGATTTTCAGTAGGTCAGTGATATCACATTCCACTGTATGGAACTGAATGATTGCGAATTAATTCTTGGAAATAAATTTAAAAACACCCTCGCTCCCTTTGATTGCCACAAAATTTAGTTTGACTGGAAATATTTTCAAAAAAAATGTCTGTACCCTTAAGACACTGAAAACCTAAATAAGGAATAGAACTGGAACAGAGACAATGGACTGTAGGGCATACAAAACCTGTATGATGGGTGTACAATTAATGCGGCACATAAATGATGTCATTCGTATACTTGCCTGAAGCCAAAATGAAAAAATTTCGTATTTCGTGATATAAAAGTCGATGATGAATATGTATTAAAAAAGCGAAAAAAAAACGGGAATGAAAGGGTGGACAGAGACTTTATTTCATTCATTTAAAATAAACTACAAATGCGGGGGAGTATATGGATATTCTGCTCCCTCTTCAGCTTGTTGTTTGGGTCGGTCATTAGAATGTATGAAAAACAAAAATTTCAAAAAACAAAAAACAAAAACAAAAAGTAAAAGTATTCGTAATACAAAATTTAACACAACAAAACAAAACAAATGAAATTAAATTGTTTATTTATTATACATACATACATATGTACATCAATATTTGACGTCAGCCAGGTTGGTATTTGTTTATACGAACTAAAAATAAATTTTTAATTATTTTTTGTATCGTAAACAATATTTACCACCTGATTTATGCTAAAAATAACGACAAAACAAAATAAAAAAAAATAATTATTTTTGTTTTCTTTTTATAGCTTTCCAATGAACGCCATGCCAAATATATTTGGAGTATCCCAATTGCTGCCCAGCCTGTATCTATGTGGTGCCAGTGTTATTACGCCTCAAATTCTAAACCAATTGGGCATTAATTTTGTAATCAATGTGGCCTCAGAATTGCCCGATACTCCGCTACCCACTTCAACGAAAATCTTGTATTTACGCATAAATGTTCCTGACAGCACACACACTGACTTGTCTAAACATTTTGATGAAGTTTCCGATATGATTGAGGAGATACGACGAAATGGTGGTCGCACCTTAGTCCATTGTGTGGCTGGTGTAAGTCGTTCGACTACCTTGTGTTTGGCTTACTTAATTAAATATGGCGGCATGAATCTTAAGGATGCATTCATGCACGTGAAATCCATTCGACCGCATATACGGCCAAATTCGGCATTTTTCCAACAACTCCGAGTCTATGAAGAGCAATTGTTAGGCTTGCAATCTGTTAAAATGATTTTCATGGAGTGTCTACAAAAAGAAATACCCGATGTTTATGAGCCCGAATACCGTCAAATGGAGGAATTTTATCAGCGGCAACGCACATTTAGGCAGAATCAGCACAACATCAAGCCTCTTAAAACCTAAATAAAGATCATGAGGTTCTACGGAGAACACCTCAACACAACTGTCTCAACTCAAACAAGCAGCCACAGGAATGTGAAGAGCTTTCGTACTAATAATCACTCCTTATAGAGTTTTTATTTAATTTAGTAATCGAAAGTTTAACATTTGCAATGTGATTTTAATTCAGCAATAATAGGCACAATATTGTTGAAGAACACAGCAAACGATTAGAAAATTGTAGTAAAATTATGGTTTTTTTTTTTTTGTTTTTATAGAAGACAAACGCATAAGTAGCAGTAGCAGCAACGAAGAATTAAAAAAATAACATGTTTTTTAATAAAAGTTAATAATTTTATTTAATTTTTTAAATCTTAATAAATAAAATTATTTCAATTGAGTATTTGTTTCCATTAACAACGTACGTAAATACTCTTCAGACGACTGTATAATATTTATAACAGAGTATCAGTTTACAAAACCTCAATTTGTTTAGCAAAAACGCAAATATCGTAGAACTCGATTGTATTTTCAGTTCATCTATTTCAAATGCTTCAAATATTAAATATCAATCGACCTTCTTTTAACGATTCTTAATTAGTTCTTCGCAATATATGTACATATGAGCCGTTTATTTTGAAAGTGGTTTAAGTCCATTTTTAAAAAAAATTTTAATCACAATCCTATATAATCCTTTTTTTTTTTTTTAAAGAATTTAAGTCTAGTATCGCTATGATTTGGGGCACTTGAAAATTATCTAGTTAACGAAATGCATAAAAATTTATTTTGAAACTGGTTTAAGTCCATTGAAATCCACAAAATTGGCAGTAACATGGTTGAAAATTGTGCAATCGGCAGAAATAATGCAGATATTATTGACCATAAGTTTTTACTATCAGGACATTCATTTTTGCCAAATGATAGTGATTTTGGAGTGATAGAAATGGCTTTGAGGAAAAATAATTTAATGTATGTCCCCCAGGATTACTATGAAACCATAAAAACATGTCGAAAGAGTGACAAATTTATATTCACCAAAATGAAGCGTGAAGATTTTTTTCTACAAAACCTCTGGAAGAAGCAATTCATAAAAGATTAAAAAACACTACGGGCGGACCTGTAAATTGGCTAAAAATATGTTGGATGCGATTTATAAAAAGTGAACACTACTATAAAATGTTTTATAAATAATCTATGGAAGTGGATACAGGGTTCAAAATACTTGATTTATTAAATTGTCTTCAAAAAAATAAAATTAACGCCATTATATAAAAATGTACTTCCCATTCCAACTCCTAAGTATAAGGATAACTATTTAGAGGAATCACTATCACTAGTGCAGTAACTTTAAGTGAAAAAATTAACTTATAATAATATTAAACGAAGAACACAAAGTGGACTTATTCCTTTTCACAAACAAAAAAGTCATTTTATTAATTTTGAAAGTCCAATTTAGGTTCTGAAACACAGCTTATTTTTCTAGTAAAGTTTACAAAACGTATTACGTTATATATTCAACATGTTTAAGGTCTCATAGCCATAAAAACAACGTAATACCAGTTAACAATATTTTTGAAACAATTCAAACGCGAACCCTTAAATATCTCATTATAAGAAAAAAATGGACTTAAACCACTTTCAAAATAAACAGCTCATATATCGATATGGCGATTTATTAAGCCAGAAATAGTTACGTTATATTTACGCCGGATGGGTGGCTTCGAATACGGATAGAACAGTGCATAAGATTTGGTCAAAGTTGAATAGAGAGCACATCGAAAGTCTGCTTAAACTCCAAAGTAGCACACGCTCAGTATTCTTGTTGAAATCATTACTGGGAATTGCAATACGATCATTAAGTCTTGAACAAATTATTTCTGCTGAAACTGTAAAGCTAATAATACATGCCCAGCACAATGTCACAGGTAGAATAGGCCTCTTGGTGTCTACAAAATATACGATCGAAACGAACTTTCAGGCATGGATATTAGCAGTCTGAGTCAGAGATCAGCAATGAGTATTCAAAAAGATGAGTAGAATCGAATCATATTTATAATTTCTGATACTTATAAGCATTCGTATTTAATTTAATATCATGGAACCTCTTACTCATATTCAAAATTAGAAGTATTCATCATACTCATACTTAACGACACGTATGATGTTGTTGATTTCGAATCTCCATAACGCAACATATACACGAATCACAAAATAAGTATGATTCGCGTATGAACACTAAAATTGTTACTAAAAGGTTGTGTGTTTGCTCTGCTTGCCGCCCTGTCTTTTTTGCTTATGTGTCTTTTTTCTTTTGTTGTAAATGCAACAACAACTACGACTGTCAATTTTAATGAATGATTCGCGTACAAGCTCGAATCATTTATAAGTATTATAAGTATTTTTCTAAAGTTATGAATCTAAATAAGTAGGCTTATGAATCAAACATATTTGATGGTATTTTGGTATGATGGTTTGATGACAACGTTGTTACGCATACTCATTGCAACCTGTACTTATAAATCAACGTTTTACTGAGTATGAATGCATCAGAGTACATAGTTAAATTTCAATATTGTTGGCTCACTTATATTCAAAATTTAATGAGTACTTATAAGTAGCGAAAATACGATTCATTGCCGTTCTCTGGTCTGAATCGCTTCATCACAAGCTCTGAATGGTTCCAGGAATAGGAGAAAATGGAAAACTGTGCTATCACAATGGCCTAAGTGAGTCTTGCAAACTTTTTTTTACTTTTTATAATATGTACTTAGCGTGCTGGAATAGTCTGGTCTGTGTACAAGTGGATTCATTAACCCATCATTCCTTTACCTAAGAGTAAGGTTTGTGTGTGTCTCATATATAAATTCAATTAAATTTTCCGTTGTACCAGCCTTTGCAAGTGTGTCGTCTTGTTGTCCTGTATCTAAGAATAAGAGGATAACAGTCGAATGTCTTGTTATCTCCTTCAGAATCAAACGTTCTTCTTTGACAATCTTAGATGTAGTGTACACGCTTTCTGTAATGGCCGCTTTAGACAGGTATAATGAACATTTTCACGCGATAGACCACATTCGCACGAAAGACATTTGTTAAGCCTGAGCAATACTTCAGTAATCGGTTAGAGCAAGGGAACAATTTGAGATTCAGTTGTACTACTTCAAGAGTCTCGATTTCTTAAATTTTGTATGTTAGTAAATAATGTTCATTTAACCACAATTTTAGATTCAAGTAAACACTGTCTTTTTTTGCATTTAAGTAGATTATAAAAAAAAAACACATACACACACACATACAAATAAAAATATTTTTTCCATTCTATTACAATTTTTTCAATTTTCACTGTATAGTTAATTTTGGAAAGTATCTTCCGCATTAAAGCTTTATATTGTGCAGAAACAAATGACTTTTAGGCTGAGACAATCATTTATTTGCGGAATAACTGGCATATTCTGTTGCCTATTTTATCCATCAGCAGTGGAACGCAAGAGTCATGGAAAAAATAAAATTGTATTGTATTCTTCCAACAGCTGTACTACAATATAAATAAGAAAACAAATATAATTAAGAATTCTTGTATTAATTAAGGTAACTAATATCACAATTTAACGATTCATCTAAATAATATTTTTTAAATTTCATTTGTTTCATTCTTAGTTTGAAAAACTTTAAAGCAACCCGCCGAATTCTTTGGGGATTAATTTCTACGACATAAAAAGAATGTTGCATACCCTTAGGCATCGACATATTTTCACGTTTACCCAATAACCAAAAATCTGTCTGTTTAGTAAAACAGCAATACGAGATATAAATATAATAATATAATTCGTATATATTTCTGCTTAGAGGCTCATGTTAACAACATTTGTTACATTTTCTTGTTAGTTAGAATATGGTTATGGTTTTCGGACGTAGTGAGGTGGATAGCTATTGGATCAGGGATTCCAAAACAGGTTTCCTTACGGCCGCGCATTATTTAAAACCGGAGATATGGGTTGAAGCTAGAAAAAATCTATATAATTCGAGAAAAATGGGATAAAAATGAATCTAGTGGAGAAATGGATCTTAGTGGGCTGGATAGCTGTAGTCCCACGGACCCCAAAACAGGATTTTTTTTTACAGGCGAGCGTTAATTAGAACCGGAGATATAGACGTCGAAGCTTCCTTACGTTCGGGCGTTACTTAAGACCGTAGAAATAGGCAACGAAGCTAAAAAAATCAATATAAATCGAGAAAAATCGAATAAAAATGGACCTAGCGGAGAAATGGATCTTAGTGCGCTGGATAGCTGTAGTCCCAAGGATTTCTTACAGGCGAGCTTTAATTGGAACCGGAGATATAGACGTCAAAGCTAATTACATACATAATTGGTCATTACAACCCTTCAGTCAGGATTACGACCTAGCTTCTCACACTACTTATATTGTGTGTGTTAATTTTATCATAAGTGGTGGGACCTACAGTTTAAAGTCGAATCCGAACGACAGATTTTTGAGAAACCATTCATGGCAATTTATTTACTCTAAGAGTTTTTGCCAGAAATCTGCTGAGAGGAAGTCGCCGATTTTTTTTTATATTTCGTTTAGTAGGAGATGTCTGAACCGAAGCCTCATGTCTAATAAGTCAACTTCACATAGCCTAAAGAAACCTGAAATATACCTATTATCTCCGGTAGCTCTGTCTATATCTACTGTTCAGTATTATTCGCACATATTTTGCCTCCATTAACTGTGATATTCCTTCTCGCCAGGAATATTCTTCCATTTTCTCCTTCTCTTTCTCTCAGGATAATGTTATATAGCCTTGGCCGAAGAGATACTTTTTGTATTTTGTTTTGAAGACTGGCCTGGGGCTCGAACCATGGCTTTACGTCTAATAAGGCAACACACTACCTACTAGACTACGGCGAGTAGTCTTCTCTATCAGGAGAATCTAGGGAGGATTACGACCTAGCTTCGCACACGAACCATGTTGTGTGTGTTAACTCTATGCATGAATGGCGTGACCTACAGTTCAACATTGACTTTGAACAACAGATTCTGATTTGGAGTTTGAACAACACATTGCCGACTAAACTGCTCCGAGTTCGACGATGAGAAAATGAAAAAAATAAATAAATAAAAGAGAAACATCCTTTTGCAACAGTTTATAATATCATAAACAAAATACTACGTGCCAAGGAAAATTGGAGAAAAGTGGCGAAAAAGTTAGAGTATTTCCTAGGAATGTAGCCGCCGTAGTCCCGTCGTAGTGTGTTGGCTTATTAGAAGTGAGGCTTTGGTTCAAACCCCATGTCAGCAGATTTCTGACAAAAACTCTGAGAGTAAAATAAAATTGCCATGTAAAGTGTCTTAAAAATATGTCGTTCGAAGTCGGTAGGAATTGCCAATAAAATAAGGCTCTTTTACAAATAATACGGAACTGAGTCGTGACTTTTAACTGAGGCGGGTCAAGGCTACTTAACATAATCCTGATGAAGAGATTAAAACTTTCTAAATGGAAGAATATTCCTGGGCGAGGAGGAACATCGTTTAAACTCCAGGTCAGACATCTCCTGCGAAACGAAATATGAAAAAATATCGGCGACTTCCTCTCAGCAGTTTTCTGACAAAAATTCTGAGAGCAATTATATATTGCCATGAAAAGGTTTTTCAGAAAGCTTCCGTTCGGAGTCGAATTTAAACTATACCGCCACTCATGTTTAAAATTAACACACACAACATAAACTAGGTCATAATCCTCGCTTAAGGGTTGCAATGATTAATTATGTGTGTATGTATTTCCTCAGAATAAAGACAGGGAACTATAGAGTCCACCTGTTTACTGTCCACTGAATATCATTGGCATAATATCCTGAACCTCTATTCGTGCTAATGTATATGCAGTCCCGTATAGAGATTTTTGTTTCATTGATACAACGTCATCTGATAATCGAAATATGATCAAAAAAAAAAATTAAATTCAATAAATTATTATTAAAAAAGAAAGGAATATTTTAAATATTATTTAATAATCGAATACCAAAAGAAGCAATATAATTTCATTTAAAATTAAAATCATTTAAATTAGATGACAGCATACAAAAAAAAACAAAATTATTTATTATTGCCATTACTGGCTGGTGTTAAAAAATTATCATTTTTTTAAACTATTTTCATACAAAGTTACTGCTAATGTCTGTAGCTCTCTATCAACAGTAAAAACGACACGGTCAACGACCCAAAAGGTGCTTGACACCCGAATAGAAGAGGAAACTACATAACAATGCGTTTAACTTCATACCGAAAATTTTGAAGAGTGAATAGAAATAAATTTTTTGAAAAAAAAAAATCTTAAAATTTCAAAAAAAAGTGTATTTATGCTCTATGCTCTGCTCTTCTCTTGGTGTCGGTCTCGATCTCGATGTCTGTCTTTATGTGTGTCTGGCTGTCTACAGTTTGGTTTGGTTTGAATAATTGGTGAAGGGAATCAATTTCAGCTTTAGAATGAATATAATCAAGTTCAATGACATGCTTTTTCTTTTTCTTTTTTTTTTTGGGGAAAAAGTGTATTTCTCATATAAAAAATTTACTCTTCTTCTCTTTTTTACCAACACAAATACAAAATTTCACTTTTACCCAGCAGCGTTGCCCAAAAAAAACCGAAAAAAAAATTTTTATAAAAATAAAACCATGAAATAAATATGTATTGTAGAGAAGAACCTGGCTTAAATACAAACACTCACACTCACTCACTCATTCATTCTCAGGCATAGCTTTGCATGAATGTTTGAGTGTTTTTTTTTTTTTTTGGTAAGAATATTTAACAACCAAAAAAGGTCGTTGACCATGTTGTTGATGATATAAAGCAAACATAACGCATACAATTAAAAACAAAAAAAACAACAACAAAAAAACATACATACATAGAGTCAGTGAGTTAGTCACACACGCATAGACCTTCTTTATTTATTATTATTACCAACGTATTACCAATTGAGAGTATTAATCGAAACGAACTGAGTGTGTAAAAGCAGCAGTAGCAGCAGCAACAGTATGTTAATGAAATGAAGACATTGACAGCCAATTTATATGAAATAGTTGAAGTTTTTTTTCTTCTTCTTCTTGTTTAATTTATAGGTTCTTTTTCACTTTTTCTTTGATTAACAAATCAACTTCATGTTAAAAAAATTTCCAATTTCAACATTTCGATTTTTTTTTATTTTCATTTTTATTTCTAATCAAAGCACAAGACAACCTCTCTTGAATGCTTAAGAATAAAACAAAAATGTGTTTTAGAAACAAACAAAATGAAATGAAATGAAATTTTCTCATATTGTTTTTGTTAGTTTTTCTTGTCTTTAAAGCAAGGCTTAATAATTCGGTTTTTTTGTTGTTTTTAGTTTTTCGCTTTTCATAATTACGTTCAATAAACTTGCTTAAGGTAATTAATGAAAATTTTTCAAAAAAAAAAAAAATCGCAAAAAAAACTTTCATTCTGTTTAATTGAAGAAAAACACAAAAGAATACAGTTTCGCTATTGTAACCATTAAACAAGTAAAGCAAAATGCATTAAATTCAATACAAATAAATAACACGAATGACTGTTAACAGTTAGGGTTTCTTAAAGAAGAAAGGATTCCCAAAACTGTATTAAAAAATCCCCTGGGAATTTACCATGTATCGCTACAGAGGTAAGTGAACAAATTATAGCAAGTATGGCAAGGTATTACAGCTTAAGCTAATAAAGACTAAAGTGTATAAGAACAGGATAGGATAATAAGGATAATAAGAATAAGGCCTCTCTTTTCCATCCAGAGATCTATTGGCGCATTGTGACCCTTCAATTAGTAAAATAGGAAAGAGTAAAAGGAAGCTGAGAATTGAAAAGAGAAGAAGGAGGGGAACTAGGTTAGGTTAGGTTAGGTTAGAGGACGTGTACTTGTCAATTAAGACAAGTACAGTACCGGGAGGTCGAATTGACCCATTGTACAACGTCCTAGTTTCTCACACCACTTATGTTGTGTGTGTTAATTTTATACATGAGTGAAAGGAGTGGAACTAAATTAGAAAACAAAAAAAAAGAAAATTAAAAAACAATAATTAGCCATCATGGCACCCATAGATAAATTTCTACCTCAAAATATATTCCTCTAAACAGTCAATCCCGTTTATCAACCCCTATTAGGTGGATAGGTTGGAGTGGTAGCTTTGATACCAAAAGCACGATCACGCATAGCGGCCCGTTATGACGACACAGGTGAACGCAGTCTCTGTACTGACCAAGTTCCTCCAAACCAGGGAAGAAAAAGAAGTTGGTCAGCGTAAGAGCTGCACATTTGAAGCACGACTACCCCACACTAAAAAAATTAGCCTGAAAGTTTGATAAACGAAGCTGTAGCCTTGACATCAGTGGATGTTAGCTTCGTCAACCCTATTAGATTCTCAAATCTATAGCCTTTCAGATCTACTAGTTCATTAACAAATCGACTACCTAGCCATCTCTGTCTAGGCATCTGCAAAACAAAGACACTGGCATAGAAAATGCGGCACTCTTTCTTCTGCTTCTTCACATACATACATACATACATACATACATACATACATACATACATACATACATACATACATACATACATACATACATACATACATACATGCATACATAATTGGTCATTACAACTCTTCAGTTAGGATTACAACCTAGCGTCTCACATCACTTATGTTGTGTGTTAATTTTATACATGAGTGGCGGGACCTATAGTTTAAAGTCGATTCCGAATGACAGATTTTTGAGAAACTTTTTCATGTTAATTTTATTTCATTCTCAGAGTGAAAACTGCTGAGAGGAAGTCGCCGAAATTTTTTTCATATTTCGTTTAGTAGGAGATGTCTGACTTGGAGTTTGAAACGCGGCCTCATGTCTAATAAGCCAACTTCACATAGCCTAAAGAAACCTGAAATAGACCTATTATCTCTGACATCTGTTAGTTTACTGTTCAGTATTATTTCCACATATTTTGCCTCCATTGTCTTTGTTATTTCTTCTATATAGAAGGTTTTCTCCTTCCCTCTGGATTTTGATGGCCAAGGCTATATAGGCCCGCTTCAGAACGCTGGTCCGTATTATTGGTGAACGAGATTTATTTTGTTGGCAATGCCTACTGATGCTTTGTCTAAAGCGACTATGCCTCATTAGTGTTCCTATAACAGTTCTCATCTCCTGACTTTCCGTGCTTGGGATAAGTTTAGTTTCTATAGGATTCAGCCTTAAAAATAAGGTCTACATCTGTTCTACGCACATCTGTTCTACATTCCCTTCCACTGTTTACGAGCCGATTAACTAAAAGCGAGAATTGTTTAAAAGAGAAATTTTTTTAAAATTTTCAAAAACAAAATTTTATTGCAAAATAAGGAAACATTTAACAGAATTACTCAGGAAGTTTTTAATTCCTTGCACAGTTGATCATTACAACCCTTTATTCAAGATTACACAGCACCTATTTTGGGTGTGTGTTAATTTTATTCATGAGCGAGGAGGCCCTTCAATTTAAAGTCGTTTCCGAACGAAAGATTTTTGAAAAACCTTTCATTTCAATTTTATTTTGACAGTCAGAGTTTTTGTCAGAAATGTGCTGAGAAGGAGGTACCATATTTTTTTTTCCTTTTAGTTGAGATGACTGAACTGGGGTTTCAACCATGGCCTTGCATGTAATAAGCCAGCACAGTACCTACTAGACTACGACGATAGATATTCAGCTGTTTTTTAATTCCGTAATAAATATTCCATAATAAATGTCGGAGTCGCCGTAGTCTATTAGGTAGTGTGTTGGTTTATTAGACGTAAGGCCACGATTCAAACTTTAGGTCTGATCGACATACGAACGAAAATAAGAAAAAAAATATTTCTTCGGCAACTTCCTCTCAGCAGATTCGCGGCAAAAACTCTGAGAATAAAATAAAATTGCCAAAGAAAAGTTTCTCAAAAAATCTGTCGTTTGGATTCGACTTTAAACTGTAGGTTGCGCCACACACACAACACAAGTGGCATAAGAAGCTAGGTCGTAATCCTAACTGAAGGATTGTAATGACCAATTATGTATGTTATGTATGTGATAAATGTTGTTCACTTGTTATTGAAGAATATAGGAAAAAGTCGTCAAATAATTATAAATTTACTGGTTTTCTTGCTATTTTTAATATGAATTTGAAATATTTTCAATGTTATGCTGCAGCATAAACCAAGCAATTAAAACAATTTCTTTTTAATATTTCATAATAATTTACATGCACACATATTATATGTAGATTTATATACATACAAACATGTGTATATGAATTCTCTCACATACATATGTATTAATTTTCAATAACACTTTTCTATAAATTCTAAAGACAAGATGCCATTATACTGTCTTACGAAACATTCTAAATCTTCCAACTCTGGTTATCTATTATGTTTGCCTGTCTGTTTGTCTACATGTCTCTCTGACTGTCTCTCTAACAGTCTGTCTGTCCACCAGCCTATTTGTTGTATGTGGAATGATCATTACTAGTTTCATAGAAAAAATAAAAAAAAATAAAAAAAAATAAAAACAATTCAACAGCGTTCAACATTACTGTACATTCACCCACTTTTTAAAAAATTGCATCTAAAAAGAAATTGTAGAAGAAGAAGAAAAAAACTCTGCAGAAAATGTACAAACCATAGAGGCTGAGAAAACAACAACAACGAAACAAGAATTGCAATAAGCTTAGTTTAAACCACTACAAACGAAAAAAAATATTCTCAATTGAAAATCAAAATCTACAGAGACGTAGCCCCTGCAAGTCTTTTTTCATTTCTTGGGAGAAAATTAGAAAATTTATTTAAATTTCCTTTAAAAAAAAAAATACTTCAAGAAATGAAAATTTCGATGAGGAGTAGGCTCCTCTTTTAGAGGCAGCAAACAAAAAATTCTTTAACCAAGTCACTGATTGGAAAACTTCTTGGAAACAATTAGAAAATGTTGCTTTCTCTATCGCTCAGCGTTTTGTGTCATCGCTTTGGCTTTGGCTTTTTTTCGCCAAAGCAAAATAGAAAAAAAGCAACAAAAAAAATCAAAAGAAGAGAAGTTTTTTTTTGATGCAATACCGTACCGAACAGAGTTATAGCGACAATGCAGCAAGTGATGGCGGTGGTGGTGGTGGTGGTTAAGGGGAAATTTAGAAGTGGTAGTTTAGTGAGTGAGTGCTATGATTTCACCGTTATGTTGCATGTGCAAATACAGTATTATATACTAAGTGTGTATGTACGTTCAGACATGTCTTTGAAAATCGAAAAAAAGAGCAACAAACTTACATAGAAGGCGTACATTCAATATGAATACATACATTCGTACAACTTAACATATTAACATTTAAGAGAGTAATAAAGCAATAACAACAATATGATGACAATAATCAAATAAACTAAAAACCGTTAGACGTTCAAATACAACCACAACAAGCAAGCAACACCAACACCATTATGTTGCATACAGTATGTCTATATTAAACTGGGAATGACTGAATGAACGAATGTCTGGTTAGTTGCTGTGTTGGTTGTTGGCTGGTGTGTTTGGCCAACAAAGTGACCGACTGTAGAAGTGTGAAAATAAACCAGAGAATACATACATACATATTCGTATCTTATTTGTTCATCAGTGTGCATTCCCATTTGAATTCCCGGTCCCGTTCTAATATTTTATTGTTAACGTTTTTTTGTTGTTTGTTGCTGCATGCACTCTCATGCATCAACATTCATAATAATGATGTTCTGTGCACTTTTCATAAATCAAAGATTTAGTTGCTCTCTCTGTGTGTGCAATTTTTCTATTCCATGGCCAAATTAACAAAGAATGGAATGAATAGAAGAGGAAAAAAATGAAATTAAAAAAAAGTGATTGTGCCTGAATGCAACAGTTCTGCTATTTGTGTGTTGATGCAAACACAATTTTTTTTTGTTTTTTTTTTTGTTTGGTAGTTGGTTTAGTCAGTTGCGCATGTGCAACATTATAACTTCCGGGGTAAATACACTAAAAATAGGTCAATGGAAGTTTTGCCATGTCTCCCCCATTTCTTTTCTTTCACTCTCTTTCTCCATCTCTCTCTCTCTCTCTCTCTCATTAAGCTCTTTTAAATTTTCTTTTTGGCCACGTAACCAGTATTAGTCTTAGAACAACCAAACAAAAGTTCAAATGAAATTTTCAATGCCTTACACAACATCTAATGGCTTGTATAGAACACAAACCTACCTATAAAGACTAACAACAACAATGTATGAAATAAAAAAAATTGTTAATACATACAGCACAGTCCGAAAAAAACCAATCAATAGAAAGAAAAAAAAAAGAAAATAAGAATTAAATAATTGCACATTATTGGGTTGCATATTATTGGCGTTTTCTTGCAATACAAAATTTTTTTTGGGCAATTGAAAAGTCAAATTATAATGCTTGAACTCTAAACCAAATTGGAATCAATATAATTTCAATTGCTTAAGAACAAAACGAAAATGTACAGCCAGCCATATTGAGGTCAATAAATTCCACAATGTTCTTAGAACATTGCAATTATGGACAGTTCATACAGTTGTATGCATTATATTTTGTGTTCATTTTAAATGAATTATCATTTTATTATTGTATTCGATAGTATAATAGACAACAGCATAGAAAGATTGCCTATCAATATAGTATGATCAGATTTCGCAATAAGCCCTAGTAAGATGAAAACAAGTTTTCTAATAAAATACTTGAGCCTGAATTAGAATTGAAATTCTTTCTAAGCACGACTTATACTATGTTCAGATATGCACCTTTATTGAGTTAATATGCTGTTTATTGAGTACAATATTTTAAGTGTTCAGACATAATAATATACGCAGTTCAGCTGCTTATTCAATATTCATGTGACAGCTGGTAAAAAAAACAGCTGGTTGTTTCAACAGCATTGTTTTTTTTTTGTCGTTGTTGACATCGACGCCTCCGTTCTATAACATTCTAAGTCGAAAAAGGGTGTTTTGAGTTATGAGCTCTCAAAGTTTTCACGCGACATACGACCATATGGGTATTCTTAGAAGATTTTTCCCTATAACTTCGGAACGGATCGGCGCATTTTAACCAAATTTTGACAGTATTTAAGCTAGAGAACGTAGAATTTAAAAATGCAAGAACTTTAAAAACGTTCTAAGTGTACTTAGAACGTTATAGAATGGAGGCGTCGACATTTAAGTTGTCAAATATCAACAGAAAGTGTTCGGATAATTGTAATATGCGCACTGAACATGCTTATGATAGTGCTGCATTTTAAGTTTTACTCAATATTATAACAATTTGCGTATTTATTGCGCAATAATTAATTAAAACTTTATATGAAATATTGAACTCAAAAGGTTCATATCTGAACACCGTATTAGCTAAACTCACCTTAGACATTGCAATTTAGCATGTCTAACCATGTCAAGATTGCTGTAAAGCTTAAGATGGTTGCATTAGTTACCAGCACAGATAAGCCCATTAATCTCTCGATACCAACTTCTTGCTTCAATAACATATAACAGCACGGATGATACCTATACGCCTTGTATAGCGTGATTATTTGCACCTGAGAAAAAGGACTTTGCTTTTAAACAGCTTGTTCTGACCATGTGAGCACGTATGAACCTATTCTAGTGTGTTGTCTTATTAGACATGAGGCCACTGTTCAAACCCCAGTTCAGACATCTCGAACAAAACGAAAAAAAATATTTGGTCGGCGACTTCCTCTCAGCAGATTTCTGGCAAAAACTCTGAGAGTAAATAAAATTGCCATGAAAAGTTTCTCAAAAATCTGTCGTTTGGTGTCGACTTTAAAACTGTAGGTCCCGCAACTCATATATAAAATTAACACACAAAATATGTGGTGTTGGAAGCTAGGTCGTAACACTGGCTGAGGGTTGTAATGATCATTTTATGTATGTATTTTTCATAGTTTTATTCATGTCCGATACCAAGAAAGATAAATTCTGCGATAATCTCCAAGTTATAGTTACCAGGTATCCCAGTCTTATGGTTTCCTTTAAGCCAACTTTTATCAACTCCATTACAACATAATTGCAAAGGCCGTAGTTATATTATGTTGTGTTCAATTCATTTTGTTAATAACCTGTTGAAAATTATGTTATCTATGTTAACTGCCACATTGCCTAAGTCTTCATGGCAGAAAATTTTGAAGACATCACATGCTGAAGAACTCTTAATCCGCCTTAAACTTGCACTCTATTATTTGACGAGATCCTTTTCGATTTTAACTACTGATCTCTTGTCAGTTGACTTCATTCTTCACCGTCTTACAATGTTTACAAGCTGTGACAATAAATCCCTCTGAGCGTATCGCAGCATTGAAGGCAGCCGTGTAGCGACTTGTTTATTCCTGGGATATGGAGTAATATAAATATCAAATCGGTAGTAGAATTTTTACACAAAAATCATACTAATGTGAACGAGTTATCTCGTTCACTTTATGATTTCACACAAAATGCTTTTTCACATACTGAGCAAACGGCTGTTTTCCAAACAAATGAAACCTTATGATGCAGGCATCCTATCAATTCATGGTCTCCGGTTCTAAAGAGTTCCATTATATACTGTTTGGTAAAATTTCCAACTCCTAAGCATCACTCAGTTCTATTCCGACACTTTTCTCACGCGCATCGTATTGATACGGAATACGGATACGTTTTCTGAAACATGTACAATGCCTTCAAAACTTTTTAGGAGGCGGGCAAATGTCATCGGAACAAGGAGTGCTAAATACACACGATATGCAATTTCCTAAATGGCAGTATCATCGGATTTGTAGTGGATGTACCCAGTAAATCCGCCAATTAGATCGGTATACCTACGGCTACGAATGTTCCGGATAAAAATAATTAAAAAATCATGATCTCGTATAGTGAAGTCGCCGTGGTCTAGTAGGTAGTTTGTTGGCTTATTAAACGTGAGGCCACGGTTCAAACCCCAGGTCAAAACGAAATATGAAAAAATATTTCTTCGGCGACTTCCTCTCAACAGATTTCTGGCAAAAATAATAAGTTTTAAAATAAAATTGCCATGAAAAAGTTTCTCAAAAATCTGTCGTTCGGAGTCGAATTTAAACTGTAGGTCCCACCCCTCATGTATATAAAAAAAATTAACACACACAACATAAGTGGTGTGAGAAACTAGGTCGTAATCCTGACGGAAGGGTTGTAATGACCAATTATGTATGCGATCTCGTATCGTTTGTGAGAAGTTTCAAATTTAAAGGGGCTCCGATTTCCTCCTTTTGATCTTCTATTTATCGTACTGTGGTCTTTGTAAGCCTACCAATTGCAACCATTTTTAAATGTTCTGGGATACACTCCTGGAGAATCTGAGAGAGGTGGATGTAGCTGAAACTGTGCTTCACATATTAAGTACATTTCCAGAGCTTTGACAAAAAGGAAGAAAAAATAATTTAACGTCTATTAGGTAGACAATCTAAATTATCTGTTGATAATGGACATTAAGAGTCTATGTCTCCCCATTAAAAGCTCTGAACGTTTCAACAACAAGGGGAAATTGGTATTTATGGTAAGAGCGTCTATATCAACTAGATTTACAGGCTGTACAGATATGACTGGAAGAGTTAAACTATGGTTTGATTTGAAATCCTGAACCACAATTATGTCACTGACTATACAAATCTCAAGAATTCTTGAAATTGAATCTGAAAGAACTTAAACACTTCGGATATTAAATATAAAATTTTCTTGGATTTATTCTGCATAAGTATTCTGTAAGTCGCAGTAGTCTAGTAGGTAGTGTGCTGGCTTATTAGACGTAAAGCCAGGGTTCAAACCCCAGGTCAGACATCAAAACGAAGATATTAAAATATTTCTTCGGCGACTTCCTCTCAGCAGATTTCTGGCAAAAACTCCGAGTGTCAAAATAAAATTGCCATGAAAAAGTTTCTCAAAAATTTGTTGTTCGAAGTCGACTTTAAAAGTGTAGGTCCCGCCACTCATGTATAAAATTAACACAGACAACATAAGTGGTGTGAGAAACTAGGTCGTAATCCTGACTCAAGGATTATATTCTGTGAATATTTTACATCACAATTGATCCATACTTCATGATATGTTAAGCCACAAAATTTAAATACAAATTTAAATACAATGAATTGAAAATCAAACAAACTGATAAAATCCTTACAATTGCTCTGTAAACTATGATACTTTAATTAAACCTGCAGAATGCCTTCTTATCCCATTGCGTTCGCTCTCAATCGCCATTTACTTGAAGAACTTCTTGCCAATTCTGTATAAATTACTTTGTCTATCTATCGATGAAAAGAATTTTGCGAAAAATTTTGCCAACAACCACATATCCAGAATAAGAAGAGGAGAGAAAAAATAAAGTCACAAACATGATCAAATTTTGCAAAAAAAAAAAAGAAATAAAAAAATAAAATTGAAGAACAAAAAATAAGAAAAAAAAACAACACAGCAAAACAAACAAAATACACACATCGTTCACTCGGCCGTTTGAGTTCATTGGCATACTTTTGTGCATGCGCAAAACCCACAAGACAACACAATACAAAATCTGAAAATAATGATAATAACAGCAACAAACAACAACAACAACAACAATAAAAACAACATAAGACATACGTACATACATCTATACATCAGTTAACACTATTGCCATTGCCAATATCAACTTCTACAGAAGCGATATAACGACAACAACAACAATAACAGAACAACAATGTCAAAGACAACACAAACGGAAACACACTGTGTACCACAGGCGAAATTTATAGACAAGAAATGGTGGCAACTCTTTTAAATAGAAAAAAATTTTAAAATTTTTTAAAATTTCTCGAAAGAAATTCCGCGCGATGGCCAGCTTGACCGAGGCAAGTGGCATACCCAAGACGATTGAGGAGGATTCCAGAAGTAGTGCACCAGCGCTGGCAAGCTCTTCGGCTCTGCAGTTTCCCGGAATATTACTGTGACCGGGGAGCCAGATAAGTGTGACACTGAAGCGCCCAGAAAGGAGGTCAAGACAGCGGCGACATTTCCTGACGATCATGGTGTTATTCATAACATTCGACAGAGATCTTATGGCAGCCTGACTATCAGAAAAGATCGAAATGCGGGTGAAAGGAACACCGTTGACGAGGATCCATTGAGCAGCCCGGTAGATGGCGATTACTTCCGCCTGAAACACGCTACAATAATCCCTCAGTCGGAGGGAAATGCTCCGCTACCTCCCAGAGAAGGCTCCGCTACCAACCCTGCTATCGAGTTTAGAGCGAGGAGTTCCGGGGGGACGATTATGTCGGGGTCCCAGTCGCACCTGCTCGGAATCAGAAAGTGAAAACCCCTGTCAAAACAATATTTCACAGGGATAAATGTTTGTCACATCAATGCCCAAAACTTATATTGCAAAATTGATGAATTCCGCTATCTTTTTGAAGATTCAGGTGTGGATGCCGTATGTATCTCAGAAACGTGGTTTAATGAATCCCACAGCGACAAACATGTTGAACTAAGAGGATATAAATTATTTAGATGTGACCGGTGTGGAAATGCTGGTGGAGTGGCTATTTATGTTAAGAGCAATATTTCGTGTAAACTTCTGAGAACTTTCACTGCGGATAGTGATGTTGAGTATATATTGGTGGAGCTATCATCTAATGGTGAAAAATTGCTGCTTGGGTGTGTTTACAGACCAAATAAAAATATCAGATTGGACACCATTATATCTGAGTTAGAACAAGTTTCTGTTGCCTATACCAATATAATAATATCAGGAGACTTTAATGCCAATTTATTAACAAATTCAAGTTCAAATTTTTGTACAACAATGACTTCGCTCAATCTACACAATGTTAATAATTCAATGCCAACACATTTCACTAGTACGAATGCCTCTCTATCAGATCTTTTCCTCGTCTCTGATAGCTGCAAAATATCTCATTATGACCAATTAACAGCACCAGTTTTTTCAAGGCATGACCTAATATTTCTGTCATATAACTTCAGAATACAACGTCATGAAAAATCATTTTGTTATCTGGACTTCAATAATATTGATATGCCGTCACTTAGGAACGACCTGTTTTCTGCTAACTGGGACGATATTTTCTATATTCCATCTGTTGATGCACAAGTCGAACACTTAAATGGTCTTATCTATCAGTTATTTAATAAACACGTCCCACTCAGAACCAAAAGATCTAATAGAAGAATAAATCCCTGGTTTTCATCGGAGATTAAATTGGCTATTGAACGTCGGGATCTACTTTTCAGTCGATGGAAACGTTACAAAACACCACAGTTTCTTGCGGATTATCACAAGGCGAGAAGAGAAGTTGTAATGATGATAAGGAGAAACTATTATATTACGGTAATAAATTTCAGAATGCTGTATATACTAAGCATACATGGAGGCAGATTCGTGAAATGGGAGTTGTCAATACCAACTACAAATCAGACACATTAGACACATTAGATGTTAATGCCGTTAATAGGAAATTTGCTAATATTCCGCAACCACCAGTGAATATGAATTTTTATGACGGTAACAACAATGTATCTACAATAAATGATTTCCACTTCCGACATCTTAGTTTGGATGACACAATTGAAGGATTTCTAAAAATTAAGTCTAATGCTGTTGGCCTAGATGACATCCATCCACGTTTTATAAAACTTATACTGCCTTATATAATACGTCATATCAATCACATTTTCAACACGATTTTAACAACTAGCACTTTTCCAATTGAGTGGAAGGCGGCACAAATTATTGCAGTGCCTAAAAATGATGGTGACTACCGGCCAATATCTATCCTTCCCTACATGTCAAAAGTTTTTGAGAGAATTCTTCATGGACAAATTTATAAACACATACTCGACAATAATCTACTAACAGACCGTCAGTCTGGTTTTAGACCTCAACACAGCTGCACTATGGCATTAACTGAGGTGGTTGAGAATATTCGTGGTAATTTAGATGAGAGTAAGTTAACATTTTTGGTCTTACTTGATCACTCCAAGGCATTTGACACTGTTGACCATCAAATGCTGCTTTTGAAGCTTGGCAATATGTATAAATTTTCTCCAACCGCAACAAAATTAATATCTTCATATCTAATTGGTAGATCACAGATAGTTGTCAATGGTAGTTTTGTTTCTTCACCCTTATTTACAAGCAGAGGTGTTCCACAGGGGTCCATACTTGGCCCACTTTTTTACTCCCTGTATGCAAATGACCTTCCTTTGCAGATCAGATTTTCCAAAATTCAAATGTATGCTGATGACGTACAACTTTATCTAAGTTGTTCGAAAACGACTATGAATTCTGCTATTAATGAAATAAATTTTGATTTAGATAGAATTTATCAATGGGCATCTGCTAATGGACTACTTGTTAATCCTATTAAGTCCAAGTTTTTATTAATTGGCAAAATTCCGGCGGGATTGAAAGGGAATTTGAATATTTCTCTTAATGGGACAAAAATTTAATTGGTAAATACAGCCAAAAATTTGGGCGTTACTTTTAATAGCTCGCTGACATGGTCGGATCACATTAATCAAGCATGTGGCATAGTTTATGGGAAGATTAGAACCCTATGGCAGACTCAACACTTTACGCCCATGAGGATAAGGATGCTGATTGCAAAAACGTATTTAATTCCTTCTCTTTTATATGCCTCTGAGATTTTTGCTGGATGCAATATGACTTTGAAACGAAAGCTCAACATAACGTTTAATAATATTGTTCGATATATTTTTGCTTTGAAAAGATTTGACCATATATCTCCGTATTTAGTACATGTCCTTGGAATGCACCTCGATGACTATATAAAGTTTAAAAATCTTATTTTTTTACATAAAATTATAACAACAAAAAAACCTGACTCTCTTTACAACAAATTGGTATTCACTTCGTCTGCGAGGAACAATAATATTCGAACATTCAAATACCGAAAGAGTGCTTCTTTTCACCAATTTTATATATATACCATTTATCTCTGGAACCATCTCCCCCCAAATATTCAATTTACTAGCAACGCAGTGCGATTTAAAAGCTTGTTAAGGAATTATTACAAAAATTCATAAATTTATCGTTTTAATTTTCATTTGACTTTGTTTATTACCTCTTATTTATTCTTTTGTTTATTTTTTTTGATTAATATAATTTCAATGTATTATGTAACTTATTTGATTCTGGTGCTGTAATTTATAAGATAATTTGATCTTGTTGCATCAGAAAAACAATCATTATAATAATAAATAATAATAAAAAATAATAATAGGGAGATAATCGATGTCAAATGGAGCCACAGGATAAATCTCCAAAATAGAGGAGTCACCAGATGGGACGAGGCGCCTATAGGCATACACCAAAGCCATTAAATAGACTTGCAAAACGCTCACCATTAGGGATCTAACAATACTTTCTAAAGAAGGTACAAACTTCCTTAACTTCTTTCAGTCCACACCTCTGAAACGAGTTATGTCTGTATGTTCCCTAAAATACTTGGATCTCAGATACTTGATGTCTGGACAATGACATCAAAATTTGCCATTGTTTCGATGTCTTTATCACATGCGCTGAATTCATTCTTTTCTACGATGCCAATACGATACAGCGGTTCATATAAGGTCCATCGTCCAGTGAGAACTGTCATAAATGCACACAAGTTGCCCTAATTCAGTCCACAGTCTACACAAAGCATCTTCCTTCTGTGTCACACAAGAAGTTGTAATCGTTGCGACGATTACATCCACTTACTCAGTTTGGTTTTCAAAGGCACTGAAAGGCATTCGGTTAATCAAGCTTATGGTACATATGTATGTAATACTAGGGTTCTGTTAACCAGAATATTCACTTCCTCATTATCGATTACTCCTTGATGACTTCCTGAGTATCGTTCCATGCCTGAAGTAATTCTTAATCACCTTTTTATACTCCAAGCGATGAGCGTTCCCTTTATGTAGTTGCCTTCTGACTCTCAGTAAACCAAAGTGTCCCTTAAAAACTCTCATTAATGCACACAAGTCGTGCTTATTCAGTCATAAAATACTCATCGGGATCGCCCCAAGGTATCTTCCTTCTGTCCCACAACAATCGTTGTGACGATTCCATCCACTTTCTCAGTTTGGTTTTCAATGCACTAAAAGGCATTCGAGTAACCAAGCTTATGGTATGTAATACTCATTACCTCATTATCGATTACTCCTTGATGTCTTCTTGAGTAGCATTCCATGGCTGGCGTAATTCTTAATCGTATTATAAGGCTATATGCAGTTGCCTTAATTGTCATCAGAGTCTCAGTAAATAAAATGTACAAAATACAAAATTATCACTGGCCCAGTTTCCTAATCGAGCGTACCTCCGCTTAAAAGACTGTATTATGATCCAGTAGCCGGAGCAAACATTAATTTCTTGTTCTTCTTTATAGAGGGCCAATTCTATCTTCATGTTTACAGTTATCCATGCAAAAATAAGTGCCCACGCGCATATGCACAATGCATCCGTTGGAGCAAGAAACTCGTTGTGGTATCGACTTGATGCAATTGGTCGTAAGTGATACGTCAGACATCCTGTCAGATATTTTCGCATTAAGCAAGTATCCGTTGAGTATTCCAATTATCTTCTGTTGATACGATTTGTGGCCCTGGTTGATCCATTCCCACATAGTCTAGTGCTGTCATAAATGAAGCCACAATATAGAAACAAAGTCAACAGAAATATTCTTTAGTTTGATAATATCCTTGAATAGATTACATAAATGTGGTGTACCTTTTTAACCATAAAATTTTAACAAAAAAAAATTCCTTTCTTTAATACGCGACAACCGTAAATCACTGCAGGATTCGAAACTTTTCTTAACAAAATTAATGACTCACCAGCATTGAAGATGATGTTGTTTAATGTGTTTTCTTAAGTACCGTTATTATTGGTATCACTTCATTTAGTGCCACATTTATGGGCATTCTTTTATCTGCTTAATTTGCAAGAAAAGCAAAGAGAGCCAACATAAAATAAAAGCCAACACAATTAAAAAAAAAATATTTAAAAAAAAGTTAAAAAAGTTGTTAACCTTTCTCTTTTATTTTCCAGGAAGCAAACATCGTATAGACTGGTTATCATTTGGCTAATATACCAACGTCAAGGCTAAAAACAAGAACAACAACAACAACAACAACACACTACAGAGAGATGATTTCGTTGAGAAGGAGAACTAAACTGATGCAAAAACTTTGATGCGGGCGTTTAGCGGAAATCTTATTCGTCTAAGAAGAAGGTATGCCACAGCAAATGTAGCTGTACTGTAGCTTGAACTGTTAATTTGATTGACTATTTGTCTAAGAGTCTGGTCGACAAAAAAAACATAAGCTCAAATCATTCATTTAGTTAGTTAGCTAGTCAGTCAGTCAATCAGTTAGTTCGTTAGTTAGTCAGTCATGAATGGACTTGTTTATGCTCAAGAGTTTTCACACTATTTTTCAAATGTAAGTTACTTGCGGTCATTGGCTTCTTGAGCAAAAAAATAAAACTGCATCTTAGAGGCAGCAACAACAACAACAACAATAATAATAGCAAGCAAAAAAAAAAACACACAGCCAGCCAGCCAGTCAGTCAGTTAGCCAACAACAGCAAAGTAAGTTGCGCTGTCGCATTTCTGGTTGCTCGCTTATGCACTTTGTTTTTTTTTTTTGCATTTCTTTACCATCATCATGGTAACAGCAATGCAGCGTACCAAGAAAATAAAGCAGGTTTTTGTTTTGTCTTGTGTCTCTCTTTTTTTTTTGTTATTTTTTTACTTGATGCTATTGCTCCTCAGTTTCTAAGGTGATTGCAGGCCATTGGTCTGATTTTCAATCATCACTTGGTATGAGGAAGTTCAAAGTATTTACACGGCATATTATTAATAACACTTATTGGCCTTTTTTCTTTTTTTTTTTCTTCGTATTTCGTGTATTTCGGTTTTATGTTTGTAAGCCTGCAGCTGGGTGCACTCTTCTTGTTGTTGTTGTTGTTGTTGCCTGAGTCCAATAAATTAATGCATTTCAATTATAGAACTTCGTTTTTTTAAATTTGGGGAATTTTTCTTAAAAATATAAGCGACGGCAATAACACAGAAACATTGAGAGAAAAAAAATGTTCTTTCTGTTCACAAACAAAAGACTTAAGAAACAAACTTGAATACATTTTGTTCTTTTCATATGCAAAAGCAAAAGAAAATAAAAAAAATAACAAGCAAAAGCAAAGAGCGAGAGAGAGCGGGAGAGAGTTACACTCGCCAACAACATAACTGCACATTTGATTCTCTTTCCATTGAATTTCTTGTTACTCATTTTGTTTTTACTTTTGCGCCATACGACAACGGCCACGATGAAGACGATGACGATGATGATGATGTTGATGGTGTATCGGCCAAGAACGAAAACAACAGTCACTCACATATACAAACACAAACACAAGCATGCTTAAGAGCCGCCATAAAGTCAGAGCAGCCAGCTTTGATTACTTTGTTGTTACTTTGTCGTAAGTTCAACGAACTTGAGCGCAAATCTAGGCTAAACACTCGCTTTGAGTTGCAATGAAAACGAAAAGTACCGCAAATTTACCGCTATTCCAATAAAATAAAAGAAAAAAACCCATACACACATACGCGACAAATAAGCCTGTATTTAGTTTTGTTTATAACGATTCTGATCGTCGTTGTACGTACATATGTACGTACGTACGTACGTTCATTGGCTTGTTTGTTTATGTTCTGACTTTTTCGTTGACTTAAGTTGCGTTTGCGCACTTTTTTCTTATTCTTTCTTGTTCTTCCTTATTTTTTTTTATTTTTCACTACGCTATACGCGCTGTGGTGTATGTTACATTGTGTGTGGGATATTGCAGTGCTATTGTTAATGTTGCTTTGTTGGTGTGGTGGTGTATTTATTATTTCAGAACTTGCCAGAATAATGGAAATTCCAGAAATTTTGATTTTAATCCGATTGACTCCAACTCAATTTGGCCTGTCATATTTGCATTACTCAATTGAAATTTTGTTAAACATATATTTAATCATTTTATTTATATTATTTATTAAATATTATTTTATTTTTTTTTTCTGTTTTATTACAGTTTTTTTTTATTTATTTCTGTTATGAGTAATTCAAGTCTTCGGCGCCTTATTTGTCAATACAAAATTTAACTTTTAATTTCCGGTTTTCATAATTACACTTGACATTACATTAACCAAAACAAAAACAAACAAAAATAAATACCTTTAATAGTTATTAATTAAATTAACCATCGTTCTTAACTATTTCCGTTATTAATCTTTGCCATACTAATACTATTTGGCGGTGTTTTCGTAGAAATAACTTGAATCAAGCAAGGCATAGATAAACAAAATTTTTGTTAAAAAAAAAATACGAATGAAAAACAAAAAAAAATTAAAATATTCTATAAAGCCACCATACAAGGGGGTTCATTAATTGTATTGTATTTGTTTGGGTTTCTTTCTGGAAACGCAAAAACAAAACAAAAAAAAAAAACAAAATCAACTGCGAAATATTCTGTTAAATGTAAGTGTATTTCAAAGTGTATAAGCTTAAAGCAAACGCAAAAGAAAAATCTTCGAAAGCAAAACCAATTGGTGAAAGTTCTGCGAAATATTTTTGTTTACGTTCTTTCTGGATCTCTTCAAGTATTCGATGGCGCATTAATGAGTTGTTTTGTTTGCTTAAGTTTAAGTTTAAGTGAGTGTGAGTTGGCTTATTGTTTAACAGCCAAGGGGTTTGGGAATGACGTACCAGAACTTGGCCCAATAGAAACGAAAGAAATACTGAAGAAGAATAACAAACGATGATGACAATACGAAGCGTACGTACATTGTACATTGTTGACATGGCTTACAAAAGAGCAACGAACTTTTATTTCAATTTAAACGCCACGAACAGAAAGAAAAAAAAACGAAAGACATAAAAATAAAATAAATAAATGCCCGAAACAAATAAACAATTATGGGCCAAATCGAATTAAATCAAATTAAATAGAAAGAAGGTTCTTAAAATTGTGCTAAAATAATAAGAAGAAAAGTTCTAATAGAACAAAAGTACCACTTGAAAGCAAATAGTTTTGAAGATATTTTGTATTTTTATAAATTTAATATAGAAAATGTTAATTACTTACCCCTCTTAATTAAGTTCTTTGGTCAGGATTACAACCTAGCTTTTCTTGCCACTCATAAAGCATGCGTTAATTTAAGTTTAATTTTGTCGACTCCACACAACAGATTTTAAATTAACTTTTCATCTTAATTTTATTTAATCTGAGTAATCTTAACTGATGATTACAAAGAGGAATTGCGCGTAGAAATATTTCTTCATATATCGTTGTGTTTGTCTAGGCTAGGCTAGGGTTTGAAGCATGGCATGTAGAAAGCAATAATTCTGAAATAAATTAAAGTTATTGTTATAGAAAGAGCAATACAATACAGTTTTAAAATATATTCCAATATTCTACATTCAAATTTATGGTTTTTAGAATAT
Source organism: Sarcophaga carnaria (assembly GCA_958299815.1). Taxonomy (NCBI): domain Eukaryota; kingdom Metazoa; phylum Arthropoda; class Insecta; order Diptera; family Sarcophagidae; genus Sarcophaga; species Sarcophaga carnaria. The sequence continues at coordinate 43,960,714 of OY283151.1, forward strand.
GTTTCTTTAATGACATCAACTATCACCTGACGATAGTAGTTGTATTGCAGGGAACATTGTAAGAGAGAGAGAGAGAGAGAGAGGGAGAGAGACAGACAATAAGTTCAATAAACTCTTGTGAACTCCAATGCACCATTTCCGCGTTATTAGACATTCTGCCACAGATCCAAAAGCAACAGAAAAGAAAGAAGAAACAACAACAACAAAAAACAATAAATTTATTGCAGAATATACAACAACAACAACAACAATGGTGCATACTTTCGTTGCGAATCGTGTTTCATGTATGACCAGTTCTGTAAGAAAATTGCAAGAGAAAGCCTTTCTCCTCTTCAAAAATAACAACAAAAAACACTGTGCAGTCGATAATGCAAACAAACAAATGCACACACGTATACATACACCAACTAAACTCATTCACAACAACTAAGCAAAGCAAAACAAAAGACTTAAGAAACAAACTTGAAACAAACAAAAACTAAGAAAGAAAAACTCAGTCTTATTAACTGGAATGTATGCATTTCTAGCGATATTTTCTAGTTTATAAGACAGTATGTATGTATGTATGTATGTATGTATGTGTGTGTGTGTGTATGTGTATGATAGTTCTTTAACTTAAACAAACATTCTAATTTTATTTTTCATTTATTTTTTCTTTTCTTTTTAGGCTTAAAACTCTTTTTTTTATACGTTTCTATTTTGAAAATTTCCATATAATTTCCAAACCATTAGAAGAATAGCTAAACATTAATCAAATTAAAGTTGAAATGAAATGCTGGTAACAAAACATACCATCGACCTTTAATAAGTGTTTTGTTTTTGGTTTTCTTTACTTTTAAATTACTTTTTTGCCTGGCAGGGTTTACATCATATTATTGTACATACACATATTCGGTTGAGGGGTATAGTGTTAGTTTTTTAAATAAATTTAATGTTTATTTTTTGTATTTTAATTCATAATTCTTAATTTTAAATAATTTTTGGTTTTTTATTCTGTTTTTTTTTCAGTTAAAAAAAGGCAAAAAGGGGAGCTTCTTTTCTCTTTGGCTTAAAGCTGAATGGTATTGCGGGCCATTATTAACTTTTAAACAAATTTTTTTGGCTTTTTCTTTTTGTTTTTTTTTTTTGGTGATGGAACGTGTTACATTATTGTAGTATTTCGTTTTGTTGTTTTAAGTTTATAACAATGGATGTTTTTGGTACGTTAGCTGGTTGGTTGGTTGTGTGTTATTTATTGTCTTTCATTCTTAACACTTTTATTCCATCATTTGTATGCGTATTATAAAATTTAAGTTCAACTATAGGCCAATGAACCTCCTCTTTTTTTCATTTTTTTTTATTTTATTTTTATTATTCAAAAGCTAACAACATTCTAATGGCTTTAATGCTTATCTATCTAGCAGTCTTTTTTGTATTTTGAAACCAAAAAAAAAAAAAAAGTTCAACAAACTTCAAATAAACAACAATAAGAAATTAGTTTAGAATAGAATTCATCGTAACTATTATTTATAAAGTTCATTTACATTTTTGGTTATTTTGTTAAAATTTTACACTCAAGAAAATATAATTTAAAAACAGAAAGCATTACGAAAAAAAATTTCCATTAAAAAAAGATTCAACAGACAGTGAAAAGACGAAAAAATACTTTTTGTTTCTTCATTACAAATACATTGAAACACATTCTTTCTGTATCTTTTACTTTTTGTTTACACTTTACACGTATATACTATACATACATACGTACACACCCACATTACATATGTACATACAAATAAGCAAACAAACAATTTAAATTTAATTTAAAAAAAAATTATTTTTAAAGTGTATACCTCATCATCATGCTTTAATGTATGTACATATGAGTCAAGAACAAAAAAATCCTTAAAAAAACTTGATTTTATTTAAAATGAAAATAAATTATAATAATTATGAAATACTCACTGTTTTGTTTTATTTTAAAATTGTATTTTAAGCTTACAAAACAAATGGAATTTATGTTCTAAATTTAAATATTAAATCGAGACTTTTGTAAATACCTTATGGCCATATGGTATAATGATTGATTGTTTTGAATAATCTCAAGGAAATTAATGTTAAATATGGATGCCCTAGTAATCTAGTGGGCATAGTGTATTAGTTTATTAGTTTGAGATTGTGGGCTTAATTAAAATGAAATGAATAAATTGTCTTTATAGTCTATTGATAGACTATTGACATAAATCTGCGATTTTTGAAAACATTTAAAGACATCTTTCTAGGGTCGTACGACCCTATTTCTGTTTAGCAATATACACTGAACGATGATGTCACTAAAATGATCTTCACAGACATATCGAAAAAGAATACATGATTGGTTTTTAAAAAATACTCAATCTTTAGCTCTAAAGAGACAGCATCTAGAATGATGCTGGTCCATATGCTAGAGACCCATAGGCATTAAGTAGAGTCTCTCCCCGAGAATGATGCGCAGGCTCTACATTGGTGTAGCAAACATCGTTGAAGATGAAATGCAACATTCGAATAATTTAGGGGATTCAAAGCATGTGTTGTTTAAATATAACTGGATGTCAAGGACATGTTTTTAGGTCACATCTGGTCTGTGAGCATAAAAGGATGTTAAGCAACCTTATGTCAGATTATTAGATTATATTATATTGGATACCTAGTTATTGAGGCGTTATTGAATAATAGATAGAACAGGACAAGTAGTCTTTTAAGAGTAACCAGAAACCAAACTATGGTATTTAAATATCTTTTCTGATAGTCAATAACATGAAGAGATTTGAGCTCAAGGACAGTCCCGATTAACAATTACAATTACCTAGTCTGGCTAATAGAGCCAAAGTATTATAGGACATGAATAACTCAATGTCTTTTAGTGCATTAAATAAACAACAACAACGAGATTGGTCATTATAACCCTTCAGTCAGGATTAGTGAGTATTCAAAAAGATGATTAGAATCGAATCATATTCATAATTTCTGATACTTACACCGCATTCACACTTATTTTAATATCATGGAACCTCTACTCATATTCAAAGTTTAAAGTACTCATCCTATTCATTCTTATACTCATCTTCTACTCATATTCAAAGTTTGAAGTACTCATCATATTCAACCTTAACAACATGTATGATGTTGTTGATTTCGACTCGAGTCATTCGAATCATTTATAAGTATTTTAAAAGTATTTTTCTAAAGTTATGAATCTAAATGAGTAGGCTTATGAATCAAACATTTTTCGAATGGTATGAGTTTGATGTCAACATTGTATGCATACTCATTGCAACCTGTACTTATAAATCAACGTTGTAGTGAGTACCAATGAATCAGAGTACATAGTTAAATTTCAATATTGTTGACTCAGTTATATTTAAAATTTCATGAGTGCTTATGAGTAGCGAAAAAACGATATATTGCTGATCTCTGATTACGACCAGTTATGTCGGGTGTGTTGATCTCATACATGAGTTGCGGGACCTACAATTTAAAGTCGACTCCGATCGAAAGATTTTTTTAGAAGCTTTTCATCGCAATTTTATCTATTCTGAGAGTTTTTATGCCAGAAATCTGCTGAGAGGAAGTAGCCGTAGAAATATTTTTTCATATTTCACTTTGGTGGAGATGTATGACCTGGGGTTTGAACCCTGTCCTCACGCCTCATAAGCCAATACACTACCTACTAGAGTATGGCGACTACTAGTGCATTAAAAACTAGGTTAAAAATGGTAGGAAACGTCATATAGACTGTAGGATAATAAGAATTGTGAAGATACTGTGGAAAGTTTCTTATTGCTGGAAAAGTACAAGCATATTGGCGTGGTTAGATGCGGTAGAAAATAATGAATGCAGGGCATGTGTTAAAGAAAACGAAACGATGGAATATTTTTTTGACATTGGCCCAGCTTTCGTAAACTCGTGTTCCCAACAGTTTAGAGAATTAACTATACAAGATAAAAGCTAAGCCAGAGGTGTGTACTGAAAGAAGTTAAGGAAATTTGTACAAAATACAGATAATGTATGGGCATAAGACACTTAGTTGGTCTCATCCCCTTAAACCTATATAAATATAAAATGTTTTAAAATGCTTTTGCACCAAAATTAAGCCTCAGGTTAAAGTTTTAATTGGATCTGTCTAGGAGTTGTAAATTAATATATCCGTTTTTAATTCAGTGACGTTAAATGTAATGAGTTTTTTGGCATTTTGTTTATACCATTAGTCCCCTATATAGAGATCACATAGGAATTTCGGTTGAAAATTCATATAAAAACAAGTATTTGATTACGTACGTTAAATGGTTGTTTAAGAGAAGAGTATATGCACGTAATTTTGTTATTTCCTAAAACATAAATTAAAAATAAAATTATAAAACCATGAAACTAATTTAAATTGATTAAAAAGAGATTTCTGATGACACATAATCTTGAACTTTTTAATGTCATAAGTAATTGTGTGTAAGTGTAACAGATGAGAGTGTATATTTTTGATTATATTTTAAGGACACAATACTAAATTTGTTCTTGGTAAGTGATCATATCAAAAGGCATTAAGAAAGGGCAGCCGAAAACCGAAAAAAGAAACGAAATGAAAAACAAGAAATAAAAGTACGCCAAACAGATATATAAAAAACACTCTCTTTCTTTATATTTTCCATTTCAATGGAGACAAGAAGAACGCAATTTAAATATTAAGCAACTGTTCATTCTTTATTTTATTTTTTTCTTATTGTTTTTTCCTCCTCTCTCTCTCGCTTTTGTTTTATTTAATGACTTTTTGTTTTTTTTTTCTCTTTTTGGTATCTTACGCAAAAGGGTCAATAACATCGACTTGACCATTGGGCACTTTTTAGTTTTTGATGGAGAATTTTTGGCGTTCAGTGAACTCGAATAAGTTTTTTTGTTGGTATCGTGGTAAATTATATTGAAAGAAACAACAACAGAACAAAAAGAGAACATTTAATGATAGTGGCAGTGGTAATTGCGACGACGATGACGATGATAGTGTTGGTGTTAAGCGTAAGTACATATTTAAATGAAATGAAACAAAAGACTTAAGCAACGTACTTGTTATAAGTTTAATTAGTTAAAAATTAAAAAAAAAACAACTCCAAATAGACTTAAACAAGTAACGCTTATTTGGTTGTTTAATTTGTTGTTATATAAAGACAATTTCCCACCATTTTTATGTCATAAAATATTTTGTAGTTTCACTAATTGCCATGTTATAGGCAACTAGAAAGAAATTGTATGGCAATAAATTAGAATTTTTTTTTCCATTTTAATATTGACACACTTTCATTATTTCCTGCCTAATACGATGTCTTGATAATACAAAAGGACTATTTGCTGCAAACTGTTTCAAATGCATTTGCATACCTGCCCGTAACAACCTTTAAAAGTAACCTCGTTTCGACCAAAGCAATAAAAATTTATTTAAAAATAGGAAAGGGTTGACACCCCCTTTTGTAGTTTAAAAGGGAAACACGCATGTTTTATGGCCATGCTGCCGTTTCAGTTTGAGTTTAATTCTTGAAAGAAAATATTTATTAGTATTCTATTATTGCTAAGGATTAAACAGTTGTCCTTGCTTTAATTTGCTGACCATTGATTGTTTTCACAACAATGCCTTTTCATTTTTCCATGTAAGAGAGGTCATCATTTGGAAAGCCTTGAATAGGAACGGCTTAAAAACACACACATCGTGCAGAAATTACAAGTTAAATGTATTACTTGCCAAAGGATTAAGTGTGTTGGCATTTGTTTGTTTAGGCATACGGCTAAAATCGTATACAAAGAAGTCAGTTTTAAAAGAAAAATAAAAATTCATGAGCATGCAAATAGAAATTTTAGGATTTCGTAAATATTTTCAAATCATTTTTAACATTCAAAATGGAATACTTTTTTCCAGAGGCTATCAAACATTAGTTTTTTTTCTTTTTTTTTTTTTTTTTGTTTGTTTCTTAATTAAACAACTATTTTATATCAGCTGGCATCACAACCTGTTATATAAAGAAACTGATCAAGTACCTGTTCAACGTATAATCATTTAAAGCACCTTCTGCGATGGCTTCGCTATCCCTTTTCTTCTTGAGTACATGGCCATGGATTGAAGAAATTGTTATTAGTCATGGAATATAATCCGTTTCCGCCATCAATCAGTTCGTTTATAAAAAACACACAAAAACAAAAAACAACAATCGAAATCCTCTAATATTTGTTTTCATTCATTCCCATGCACATACAAACGCAATCAATACCGTTGTGTACACACAATACCAATACTGCCAGCAACTCATTATAAAACTCTTACGAAAAGGAAAGGATTGATTTGAACATCGTCGTTCTGTACCAGTGATAACGAATAACAGTTATTTTTATTGTAGACATGTGTGCGACGAATCTGTTAGGCGTGTAATAATCATTCCCTTCTTTGTTTCTTCGAACATGTTCGTTCGTACATTGCGTTCGTTCATTCACGCATTTTCAAGGTGTTAAGGGGGATGTTTTTTAATTTCTTTTTTTGTTGTTTTTTTCTTTCTGTTTTTTATTAATGAAATTCAATGTTTTCATTATTTATTTAATAATTATCATCATCTTCATCATCATATGGCATCGTCATCATTTTCAAAACCCTTTAAATATTATTTTATTTTTCTATTTTTTCTATTGTTTAACTCTCTATCGTATGCTTATTATGCCGAAATCTGTTCTTTTTTTGTGATCTTCACATTTCAAACGGAAATTCAAATTTCATTGAAATCATTATTAAAACGGCGTATAAAATGTATTCAAAGATGTTTTTTTTTACATAATTTTTGTTCAGACTGTTGCATAACGGTTTATGAATATTTCTTTTATTTTATGCTGCTGCTGTTGCTGCTGCTGGTTAATGTATCCGCCAACATCAACATCTGAATAGCGTTTCATCAAATTCACACGAAGACTTATTTCAAGGATTTATTATTGTTTTCGTTATTACAACAATATGTGAACAATTTGAGTTGCATATGACGTTTGTCATATGTTCGTTCGTTATATTATCCTTGTCATTATTAACAGTTAACCGTTATACGAAATTGAAATAGTGAATGGCATAGTAATTTGGCATATGAAAATATGTTCGTTTATGAAAATTTAGCAAATGTTTGAAGCCTGAATGATATTAAGTTTCATTTTATAACACGACATATGAATTGGAATAATTTGCGAATTATTACTTTAAGACGTCATCTCATAGCATAATTATTGTTTAAAATACTGCAGAGAAAAGGTAATTAGTTGACATACATACATACACATTCTTTTATAGGCGATACTTTGATTTTCAATCCTTACGCGACCATACCATATACAGTGGTGGCCTTATAATTAGAAACGATGTTTCTGGAACAGAGTTCTCTGGAGTGACGAATCTAAGTTTAATTTGTCCCAATCTGATGGAAAAACGTATGTAAGACGTCCTCCAAAAACAAAGCCTTTGATCCCAGGTACACAGTGAAAACTGTAAAACAAATTAACAAACATACATGTTGCTAAGTCGTTTCTAATTATAAGGCCACCACTGTATGTTGGTATATGCATAATGTTCCTTCCAATCCTGTGAAACTGACAAACTTCATGATGTTGTTCAGCATAATTCACTGCCTACTACATACATTTCTTTTCTGAGAAGCATTAACTCCATGCCTATGCCAAAAATGTGTTCTAATGATTCATTCTTCTCATCACAGAGTCCACATATTGGGCTTAAGAGGTACCTACTCTGAGCAAGTGCCTTTTGAGTCTGCAGTTCCTGTTATTGTGACGTCGCCGTAGTCTAATAGGTAGTGTGTTGGCTTATTAGACGTAAAGACAGGGTTCGAGCCCCAGGCCAGACATCAAAACAAAATACAAAAAGTATTTCTTCGGCGACTTTCTCTCAGCAGATTTCTGGCAAAAACTCTACTGATAGTAAATAGAATTGACATGAAAAGTTTCTCAAAAATCTGTCGTTCGGTGTCGACTTTAAGCCGTAGCTCCCGCCAGTTATATATAAAATTAACACACACAACATAAGTGTTGTGAAAAACTAGGTCGTAATCCTGACTGAAGGTTTATAATGACCAATTATGTATGTATGTATGGTGTGAGAAACTAGGTCGTAATACTGACTGAAGGGTTATAATGACCAATTATGTATGTATATATGTTCCTGTTATTTTCCTAATTCTACTTCTGAACAATTTAATGTGCGTGTAGAATGTCTCAAATTCATATACTTAAGAAACAGTATAGGCTTCTAAACATCTCTTCTCCCTCCATATAAAGATGCGGGCTTTTGAGTGCAGAGAAATATGTCCTGTGTTCATTTATCTGTCCTCATGCTCGTCTGTCTGTTCACTGCCGTGAATTCCCTTATCACTGATTCAGCTTACGCGGTCATGGCACATTATACTCGAGTTGACCTCATACCTACTCGCATGTCGACCTGATACTCTGATGGTATTAAATGTATCGTACGTTATTCTTCCTATCCAGGTTGAATTGAGTACATCTTTTTGTTCACTCGGAAGATACCCGCAAGTTTCCCTGAAACCAAATCCTCAAACCAAACTGTTGTCTGCCTTTGTAGGTTACCCAACTACATCGAAGTTGTCCTTCCTACTCATGTTCAATTGAGTACATTTTTCTGCCCGCAAGTTTCCCTGAGGGCTCTGAAACCAAACTGCTTTCCCTCTTATCACACGATCTGTTCACCACTAACCCGTAGATCAATGAATATGGTAACTCTGATTCTCTAAACCATATGCAACATGCTGAAATCTAACAGATTTCCAGCACCGCTCTAGGTTTTATTTACACTGGCAGGTTTTCATTACACTGGTTGTACCAAAATATGTCTGCCTTTGCACGTTATCCAACTGCATCGTAGTTATTCTTCCTATCCATATTCAATTGAGTACATCTTGCTATCCGCTTGGAATATACCATCGAGTATCCCTGAGGGCTCTGAATATTTCACTATGGCACCAAACTTCTTCCTCTCTTGTCGCGCTATCTGTCCATAGCCAATCCGTATACAAAAGAATAGTAATTCTGGTACTCGTGCAAAGTGCTGAAATCTAACAGAACCTCCAGCGCCGTTGTAGGGTAGGTTCTCCTTACGCTGGTTATACCAACACATGTCAGCCTCAGTACATTACTCAATTCGATCGGAGCTGTTAATAAATCCACTTCATCGGAGCTGTCCAAACAATGGCTCAATTGGTTTGAATTAGCCTTACCATCATAGTGTACAACCAGTGTATATTTGTTGAGTTACTTACTTACTTACTTAATTGGCCATAACAATCCGTTTAACGGATTTCGGCCTGCCGCAACACATCCTTCCAGGCGCCTCTGCTTCTTGCGCGCCTACGCCAGTTGGTTACACCAATCGATGACAGAGCTTCCTCGATTTGGTCCTTCCAACGGATACAAGGTCGTCCTCTTCGCCGACTTCCGCAGATTCCCGCATCAAATACCCATCTCGCCGGAGCATCCTCCTCCATTCGAACGACATAGCCGAGTCAGCGCAGCCGCTGGATATTAATACGCTGTACAACGTCAATGTCGTTGAGCAGCTCATACAGCTCACTGTTGGATCGGATGAGGAAATCATCGCCAACTCGCACTGGACAGAAGATCTTACGTAGGACTTTTCTCTCGAACACTCTCAAGGCCGCTGCATCAGTTCTTAATAGGGTCCATGCCTCTGCGCCATAAAGAAGCACGGGTAGGATGAGTGTCTTGTAGAGTGTTAGTTTTGTCGTACGAGAGAGGTCTCCGCTACTCAATCGCCTATTGAGACCATAGTAGCACCTGTTTGTTGAGTTGCACAACCAAAACTTCTATCCTTATGATTCCTTCCATGCCTGTTTGATATCCAGTAACATTCTGTCTTTATTTTCTGTGATACTCCCTTACTCAGTAGTCGAATATTTTTCCATTTGTTAAGTTATGCCCTTCAATGCTATGAAGTCTTCAACTGCTGCTGTTTACTGTGGAATGAATAACAGTTTTCCTCAAAGTAACGGTTTGCGTAGCAGAAACTTTGCATATATTTAGAAAATAAAACCGTACTTCTGCTGTATACCGTTATTTAATTCATAAATACTGAAAAAGAGCCATTGAAAACGACATCCTGTAAAATAAAATTTTTGTAACACATTGCACAACTTGAGCCAGTTTATATGGAAGCCCCTAAAAAGGAAAAATAAAATAAAAAATATGTTCCTTCCCACTATTCTCTACAATTGCTGACAGTAATAAGATTGTAGAGCTCTTTCTCTATTATAACGTTTATCCAAAAACGCATCGTATATTCGTCCCCATCATTATTATTTTCAACAACAATAACAACATGACAGAAAACCAATTTAGTACCGCTAACGGTGTTATATGAAAAGAAAGGATTTTTTTTCTTTTCTAATTTTTTCTTATTTTCTTTCACTTACTTTTTTATATTGAAAGACAAAAAATGATAGAAAAGAAACGAAAACAACGCCTTCACTATAATAAATGTGATCTTGCAGACACAATCACAACTACAACCACCTGACAGTATCTGAAAGCATGATGGAATAAAGAAAAAGGAAACATACAGTTAGTTAGACTTTTTATGCCACACTCAAAAACGCGAAAGAACACAATCAAAAAAAAAACTAGCTTCCTTTCATCAATGTTCTCACCGGAGAGAGCATCGCCAAAAAAAAAAAATAAAAAATTGATCATTTGATTGCGTCGTATCATTTTTCTTGTTACGCGGCTTCCCCCACATCTGTCATTGGAAAAGTGGAAAGCGAGAAAATCTTGCGCCTTTTATTACATTTTTTTTTCTATTTTCTTTGTTTGTTTTTCCCTTAATTGTCTTTTGCAGCATCCTTTTTACGCCGTAATTATGCTGTAATACGATTCAGTTATAGCGACCGGCAGTCGATAACAAAAAAATAATTTCAAATGCATTGCACATGTGCTGTTTACAGTTCCAATTGAAATCTTTTGGGAAATTAAAAAAGAAAAATTCTTTTTTCTTTGGAAATACTTAAGAAAAGCTTAAAACTGTGTTAGTAAGTAAAGGATTTCAAAATAAATTAGAACGGAAATTATAATAAAGCGAATTAGGTCAACAATTTTTCTCACTAATTGTTAAGGCGGCATAGTTTTTTAATAAAAAATGGGCCAGCATTTCCACAGGATATGAAAATCCTATTTTGAAATACTTTGCAGCGCTTAACAACATTGTCCTTAACGAAGATACTTATTCATACAGTCGTAGGCAATTGTTTAATTGCACTTAATTTTTTGTTTAATTGTTCCGTGACTCATAAATAAAATTAGCACACAAGACATTGGTGGTGCATGAAGATAGGTTGTAGTCTTGACTAAACGATTGTAATAACCAATTACACAAAGTAAGTTAGGTTAGATTAGGTTGGCATGGTAGCTTTAATATCAAAAGCTCATTTGATTACGCATAGCGGCCCGTTGTAACCTGCGGCGTGTCTGTACTGACCAAGTTCTGCCAAACTAGGGAAGAAGAAAAAGTTGGTCAGCGCAAGGGCTGCTCAAGCAAAGTAAGTTAAGGAGTGCAAGACGCTCATCCTCCCCGTGATTCTTTATGGCCCAGAGGCATGGACACTGTAAGGCAATATTCTACAAGACGCTCATCCTCCCCGTGATTCTTTATGGCCCAGAGGCATGGACACTATGATGCAGCACCCTTGCGAATATTCGAGAGAAAAGTCCTACGTAAGATCTTCAGTCCAGTGCGAGTTGGCGATAATTTCCCCATTCGATCTAACAGTGAGCTGTATGAACTCCTCAACGACATGGACGTTGTATTAACAGAGTATTAACATCCAGCGTCTGCTCTGGCTCGGCCATGTCGTTCGAATGGAGGAGAATGCTTCGGCGAAACAAGTATTTGATGCGGGGATTTGCGGAAATTGGCAAAGAGGGCGATCTTGTTTGCGTTGTAAGGACCAAATTGAGGAAGTCCTGTCATCGATTGGTGTGTGTGACCAACTGGCGTAGGTGCACAAGAAGCAGAGCCGCATGGAAGGAGGTGTTAAGGCAGACCGAAATCCGTTAATCGAGTTGCTAATGGCCCATTAAGTAAGTAAGTAGGGAGTGATACAAATTACCCAAAACTTTACAAAAACTATAGAATTAACGAAGGGAAGTCGCCGTAGTCTAGTAGGTAGTGTATTGGCTTATTAGACGTAAAGCCAGGGTTCGAGCCCCAGGCCAGACATCAAAATACAAAAAAAAAAGTATTTCTTCGGCGACTTTCTCTCAGCAGATTTCTGGCAAAAACTCTGTGAATAAATAATATTGCCATGAAAAAGTTGCTGAAAAATCTGTCGTTCAAAGTCGACTTTAAACTGTAGGTCCCGACGCTCATGTGTAAACCGTTTATAACCGACAGAGAATGGAATACAACTCCCATGTATGGGTTGGTGCCTCAACGTCTAGGAGAGGCCGTAGTAGCTCGTTAATGACGGTAGTGTATCCAACTCCATTGAATGATTGGAGCATCCTTGCAATGTGGTTTGTGTTTCACTGTTCTGTTGCTACTATAAAAGGAAATAAGAGAATTTTTCCCGAAAATCATATATTCCTACGTAACGCTCGTTACTCGCCCAGCACATCCACATGTGGTCGATTGGCCAGTAATTAAAATTACAGTAATAATACGTTACAGAGGTATTTCCTGTTACTTATGGTATAAAAATATACAAGCCTTTTAAATTTTCCTTTCCTTCTTCCCATAACATATTTTCAAAGTTCCAAACACAATGCGATCCTTCCTCTGAGTGTTGGTCTCACGAAAAAAATTAACGGCGCTTGCCTTTGTTCTTCCGATGGTAATATTAGAAACTATACTCGAGTTTTTAATATTGTCTGCAACGACAGGTGATAAATTGTTCTCGACTACGAGGTTATTTAGGAGTTGTAATTTTTTTGGCTTTTAAGGGATTAAAAAGGAATCAAATACAGAAAAATCGAAAGTAACTTAAAAATATAATTCTTTACTTCTTGTAATTACTAACATAAATTTCCAATAGTAACAATTGCAAAGTAAAAACAAAGCTTAAAGTGGCTTTTAATATACTAAAGTAAAAAATATGATGTAAATTTTTAATTTCTAAAAATCGTCAAAATAAGGCCACAAATCGTAAAATCGTCAATATGATATTTTTGGAACTCAAAATCGTAAAAATGATGATAAATCGTCAAATCTGACAGCTATGGCTGTTATGCATGTTACGAAGGTAGGGTAATGTTTTCTTTCAAAAATGGTGATCTACTTTCATGGCCGATATGCATTTTCAACTACAATCCCCTGAAAAACTTATGAACAATTCTTACCACTAACATTTGCGAAAAGGTAAGGCAAATTTTGACCATAACTGATCTAAAAAGAGAAAATCCTAGAATCGAAGACTTGTAAACTTCATAAAAAAATACAATAATTTCAATTACTAGTAATAAAGGTGGTCCCACGGAAAGTAAGCTCTTTATTTTAAAAGAATTTTTGTACTTTTTTTTACTGCGTTCAAACGAAAGTCCTCTAATTGTACAATTTTTTATGAATAGATATTACTTGAGCCGATGACAGCGAGTAAGGGTACATATTTGTATCATTGTAAGCAAAATTCGAATTGTTAATGCTAATAAATAATCAGATTATTTGTTTAATAAAAATTTTGAATTTAAATTAACAAAAATCTAAAATAACAAAAATAAACTACTGCGGTCAAACGAACTGTCTGTACCTGAAAGTGTGAAAGTAAAAATTTTTTTGTTACGCTTTAAAAATTTATGACGATTGCTTGTCCTTCTTAATTGTTCTAAATTTACTTACGCAAGTATAATGACTACATAAACACACAAGCACATACACAATGTCAGTGAGCCATAAAAAGATACGTTTAAAAATAATTTTTTTTTAACGAACCACCAACACATACATACATACATATATGTTCATGGACTCGGAATTATACCTGCAGGCATGATGAGGACAATATTTTATAATTTTCTGTTGCACTGAGAACAGGAGAACTGTCATAAAAATATGATATATTGTGTATCGCTTTCCAAGAAAATTGCCACTTTGTTACACAACTTATTTTGTTACGTAATTCAGCTCAAAGGACAACAATAATAACAACAACAACTACAGCATTATCTAAAGGTTAAAACACATTGGACTTTCACATTTTCAAAACAATGATAACAATTGCAATGACGGTGACGGTGACGGTGATTTTGAAAATTTTTGTTAATATTTTCCGTATTTTGTTGAGATTTTTTTATTTCATCTTTAAAGCAGCAGAACATCAACAATAAACGTGGCAAATTGAAAATAAAAAAAACAAAACAAAAAATATTCTGCAATTTAAGAAAGAAATGTTTCCATTTCTGTTTATTTTTTTGTTTGTTTGTTTTCCATTTCCATTGTGTGTCAAACAGGCAAAGGTTAGTTATTCTAATGCCGCTGTGACATAAAAGTCAACTATTTAGTCGCTCTAAATATTTGAATGTGGAAAACGATACGAATGTAAAAAAAGGACATTGAAAGTGTGCTAAAGTGTTGGAAAGAAATTTAAGAAATTATAAGTTAGTAAGTAAGTATGTATTGCGTAGAATATGTATGTTTAAATTAGAATTTTTTTCATTTTATTTCTGAGTTTTAGACGACATTGCAACATCAAAGAAATTTCAATGGAAACAGCTCTAAACGAAGTCACCCAGCATATAGAGAGGGTCCAAGATGGTAAAATATATCCTCTCGCAGTCTGCATTGACATTGAAAAGGTCTTCAATAATGTTTAGACTATTAAATCCAATTTAATCCTTAAACGAGTTTCAGGTGGTTGATTCGATTGAATAATATATACTAAGGACGAATGCTAATAGGCAAATAAATTGTGGTGTATACAATATAACTATAAAGGAGAATTTGAAAAAGGGGATTAACTTAGAATCTGCTACGCGGACCACTTATTATTATTTCTGAGGGGTAAGAAACAAAACCATCTGTGCAGGAGATGGTGTTAACTTGTGAACCCGACTAAGACCGAAATATGTCTCTTAGATAAAGCACTAAGATAGTTCTCGCGTCCTTGCAAATCAGCTGAAATACTTGGATGCTCTCTTGGAGAAGAAATTGAAATGGAGACAGTGCTGGGCCATATGTAGAAGAGATACAGGTTTTATATACAGCCTCTCACCAAGAATAACATTCTGTGTCTACAGAAGCATAAATAGACAAATAGTAACTGCGCTGGACATCGTTGAATAGGAAGTTCCATATTAGAATAATTGGGAGAGTTCAAAGAATGAAGGCATTACAAGCAATACTCTTCACCCAACAGATTGAGGTACGGGTTCAACATGAGGAGACAGTTGCAGCGTATAGTTTCCAGTCTATAGAGGAGTGAAACAATCAGAACCACAAATCATATCAACAGAGTATAATTTAGATACTGCACGAATACTCGCTTAACGAGAAATTATCCGAAAGGATGCCTAATGTATCACTTGCGACCAATTGTGTCACTTTGATACTAGATCGACTTTTTTAGCAATTGGATTCGTAGCGCAGATGTCCGTATGTACTCTAAACATGGCAATACCTGGGGACTGATTTATGAAGATACACTCAATCGAAGCAAGGAGAAATAATCTCCCTTGAATCGGCAGTAACTACTTCCTGAGTCCATTTCTCTCAAGTCAAGTCTATTTTCGTAAGAATTTATACCGCATGGGCAAGATGAACAACCGCGTCTACTGCATCTACTAAAGGGTCCGCCAAATAACTTTTTTTTTTGAAAATGCTTTAAAAACCAAACTACTGAATATTTTCTCAAATTTCTTTTTTTATTTGAAAGTACAATCCTTCCGGTTAATAATGGAAAATAATTTCATTCAAATGGCTGCCTCGGCTGGCCATGCAGTAGCCTACACGATCGGTCCAGTTTTAAGCACATTATCGATTGTGTGCAGCTGTATTTCACCAATGACTTCACGAATATTGTCCTTTAAAGCGTCAATTGACTCTGGCTTGTCGCCGTAACACTTATCTTTGACGGCACCCTACAAATAATTGTCCAACCGTGTCAAATCGCAGCTCCGAGGTGGCCAAACGACATCAGCTCGGCGGCTGATAATGTGATCTTCAAAAACAGGGTGCAAAACATCGAGTGTAGCTTCGGCTGTGTGGCACGTAGCGCCGTCCTGTTGAAGCCAAATGTTGCCAATATTCTCCTCTTCAATTTTTGTGAACAAAAATTCGTTCAACATGGCCCGATAACGATCACCATTGACTGTAACGACCACTCCTTGCTCACTTTCGAAGAAAAATGGCCCAATTATGCCTCTGGACCAAAATCCACACCAAACAGTGACTCGATTTGGGTGCGTCGGCTTTTCAATGTATGCGTGCGGGTTTTCTGTGCCCCAAATGCGACAATTTTGCTTGTTTACATACCCGCCAAGATCAAAATGAGCTTCATCTGAAAAGATGATTATTTTTTTTTTTTTTGCCAAAATCGGCATCTTCTGGTGTAGACTACTGCATGGCCAGCCGAGGCAGCCATGGACGGACCCTTTATAAGGAAATGAGCAACGACGTTGAATATATATTCTTCTATTGCAGCAGAATACGAGCTGGCAGAAACACGTCGATAGCACATAGGTATTGGTGATTTTATCAACGATCACTGTAGTCTAGCAAGTACTGTGTAGGCTTATTAGGCGATCAGACTTCAGCTCAGTCGTCTTGATCAACAAAAAAAATATGAAAAAATATTTCTTTTGGGACTTACTCTCAGAAGTCTTCTGACAAAAACTTTTATAGTAAATAAAATTGTGATGAAATGTGTCTTAAATATGTCGTTCGGAACCGATGTTAAACACTAAGTCCCGCCACTCATGGATAAAATTAATCTACGCAACATGAATGGTGTGAGAAGCTAGGTTATTATCTTGACTAAAGGATTGTAATGATCAATTAAGTAATGAAGTAATATCTTGGACAAAATGCTGGAGTACAAAATCTATGGATTACTAAAGGGTCCGCCAAATAACTTTTTTTTTTGAAAATGCTTTAAAAAAAAACTACTGAATATTTTCTCAAATTTCTTTTTTTATCTGAAAGTACAATCCATCCGGTTAATAATGGAAAATAATTTCATTCAAATGGCTGCCTCGGCTGGCCATGCAGTAGCCTACACGATCGGTCCAGTTTTAAGCACATTACCGATTGTGTGCAGCTGTATTTCACCAATGGCTTCACGAATATTGTCCTTTAAAGCGTCAATTGTCTCTGGCTTGTCGGCGTAACACTTATCTTTGACGGCACCCCACAAATAATAGTCCAACGGTGTCAAATCGAAGCTCCGAGGTGGCCAAACGACATCAGCTCTGCGGCTGATAATGTGATCTTCAAAAACAGGGCGCAAAACATCGAGTGTAGCTTCGGCTGTGTGGCACGTAGCGCCGTCCTGTTGAAGCCAAATGTTGCCAATATCCTCCTCTTCAATTTTTGTGAACAAAAATTCGTTCAACATGGCCCGATAACGATCACCATTGACTGTAACGACCACTCCTTGCTCATTTTCGAAGAAAAATGGCCCAATTATGCCTCTGGACAAAAATCCGCACCAAACAGTGACTCGTTTTGGATGCGTCGGCTTTTCAATGTATGCGTGCGGGTTTTCTGTGCCCCAAATGCGACAATTTTGCTTGTTTACATAACCGCCAAGATCAAATGAGCTTCATCTGAAAAGATGACTTTTTTTGCCAAAATCTGCATCTTCTGGTGTAGGCTACTGCATGGCCAGCCGAGGCAGCCATTTGAATGAAATTATTTTCCATTATTAACCGGAAGGATTGTACTTTCAAATAAAAAAAGAAATTTGAGAAAATATTTCGTAGTTTTTTTTTAAGCATTTTCAAAAAAAAGTTATTTGGCGGACCCTTTATAAATATGTTCTATATTGGGAAAAATTCACTATAAGCTCAATACTAAGAAAACTCGGTAAACGTGCAAGTGGAGTAACTTTAAGGGTAACAGATATCATCCATAAGTAATCCGTTAATGCATGTAGTATGCGATAGATTTGCATTTAAAATTTCAATGATTTTAATTTGTAGTTTAAAAGAAAACTTAAACTTGAACTATAGTATACTGTATGATATTGATGCATTTTATATTGAAATTTTTTAGTGGCCATTACAGAAATGTCATCAATCGGTTCATCATTTAATTGCAATTCTATCAATATGTTAAAATTCATAATTTATTTGATTTTTTTTCTTCTTCTCCTTATAATTCTCAATAATTTGATACTTTTTTCCATTTTATTTTTACACTCTACGCAAACAGAGTGAAAGACAAGAGAAGAGAAGAGGAAAAAGTGAATAAAAATTATGATATTTTTGCAATAACTATGTAGTAAAGTAAGTGTGTGTGTGTGTGTGTGTGTGAGTATGTGTATGTGTATTAGTGTGAATTGCAAGAAACTTTCAAGCCAAGTTAAAAATATTTCATATGTACGTACAACACAACTGTTACAAGTAAAAGAATAAAAAGCACCGTTAGCCCACTGCAACGTCAGTCAGTCACTTCATTTCTTTTCTGTTCTTTTTTTTTTGTTTCGATTTTTATTTTCTGCAGTAACTATCGGTCATTGGCTTAACACACATTTTTCATTTCGTTGCGGAAAGAGAGTGAATTCCTTTTTCTTTAAGTGAGGCTTTTGCGATTGCCAATGAGAGTGTACGGGAGTTTTTCAAAATGATACGAGAATTTACGCTCAATTTACATTGAGAATGATGAGACAAAAATATTGCAATTCTTAACACAAACTTGGCTTACAAATACAATTGCAATTGCAACTGCCATTGCATTTAAATCTCTCTCTCTCTCTGGCTCCTTTCTTTTGCTCTCTCTTTCTTACACTCTCTTATTCTCTTGTTCTTTTGTTGTTGTTGTTGTGAATAGCATTTCTTTCAACAAGTTATGGTTTTTCTTTCTTGCTGCCTGCATTCTATTTTCTAACGTTTGTAATAATAAAAGTGGTAAGAAATTTGAATGCATTTTCAACTACACAGATACTTTTGCAAGTGTGTGAGTGTGTAGAAAGTGTGTGTGTGTGTGTGTGTGTGTGTTTCATACTAACAGTTGTTAGAATATGCCACGGCGCATATATTTTAGAATAAAAATGCTTGTGTTTCTATTCAAATGCTAAAGAGTATCTGTATTTGTGTGTGTGTATGTATGTGTGTGTGTTATATGGAGTAGGGAAAAATGCGAACAAAAGTTCATATACAGTTATTGTAGTAATTGTGGTCTGGAGCATGATCATGATTTTTGTTTGAAAATAAAAATAATAACAAAAACTTCTTAACTTAATTCAATCAAAAGAAAGAAGTTTTGAAATTCACTTGGAAACGTACATATATTTTGGCTAGAGAATGAATTTCTTCTATGACGAAATGTTTAGGTAGTAGTTAACAGTACATGTGGCAAATGCATGTTGCCGAATGGTATGGCAGAATAGTTCTGGTTTGCAGAAAACCAGCCAAACTAGCAAACATTTCTTTCTTCGGCCTGGCTTAGCTAATGCTTTACCATCTACAGCATTGTACTTTTCTTTCTTTTACTTTTTTTTCTTACTGCATTTGCTGTTGCACTTCTCTACCACACTCTGCTGCCATATTCTTTCATGTACTGTGTGTTCTGCATTAAAGGTTACTCGAGGCTGTTGAACCAATTACCTAGTGCCGATCAGCGACGTGTACATTCGATTGGCAGCAACTGGCAAAGAGCAAGCAAGGCAGCGAAGCTACAAAACTTTACATGTTGCTTAGCAAAAGAAAAAAAAAAACATCAACAGCAAGAACATTAAATTTGAATTGTGGTTGGTTTTTTTTTTGGTTTTTGTGCACAGTATTATTATTTTTTGGCCAAAATATTGTATGGAAAATTCGATTATCTTTTTATGTTTATTAGTTAAGCAAATAGAAATGAAATCTTTAGTTCATATGATGATGTTCTGTTCACCTTTAAAAACAGCAAACATTCCTGAAGTGAGGCGACCAACCTAAGTGAAACGAAAGACTTAAGACACAAACTTAACAATCATATTCCCAACAGACACAGCAAATGACAATTGCGTACATTGTTCTCGAAACACAGCACAACAATTCATTATTTTCAAAAGTACTTACATACGTACATACATACATACGTATTCCAGAAGTCAAATATATATTAACGGTTCGATTTAAAGTCAACAAAATAATTTGTTACACGTATGTATGTGTGCTATGTACAGTACATCTGTTGGTGTACTTATGTTTTTTTTTCTTTTTTCTTTAATTTTCTTAAGTACTTGTCTTGTATTTTTGCGAATTGTCAAAAAAAAAAACAGCAAAAATAATACGCAATTAAGTCATGCACATATAAGGTAAGGTGTGTTCGAATAGGTACTTAAGATCACTAAAAGTATCAGAATTGGGTCAAACTCAGCACAGATCAAAATCTAAGAACTGGCATTACCATATGCGAATGAGATATTACAGATAATTTTCGGGTTTTTTTTCTTGCTCATAATGAAATGACAGACAACGACAAAATCATCAATAATTGGTATGAAATGTTTGAAACGAGTAGCATATGAAGTCTTCCCGGATTAGAAGTTCTAAAAACTAATTTTTTTTTATTTGGTCTCTCTTTTAACCAATAATACATCACGCACTCTTCACTATTCTTATACAATTTTTATACATATTTCTACTAAGTCGTCGCGCTTTTTTTCGTTACTGTGGTCATTGAACTTCACAATGAAAACGAACTCATAATTTAAAACTACGCTTGTGGCTTGGCTTGTGTATGATAAAATAAAAAATACAATACAATACCGAAAAAAGCCAAAACATGAGCTGGCAAATCATTTAACAACTAAGCCCAAAATAAAACAGCCAACAACAAAACCAAGAACTTTAAAAAAGTAAAACAAAATTCGTTTAAAAGAAGTCAATGAACTTGGCCAAAAACAACAGAAGAGAAGAAAAAAACTGATCGAAAGAAAGAAAAATGAAACGAAACGTAAGAAAACAAAAAAAATTACCAGTCACTCTGTTTTTTTTTCTTTTCAAGAATACATGTTAAAAAGATTTTATTTTTTTAAAATATATTTTTTTTCTTTGCTTTTCCCCTTTCCCTTGGAGAGAAGAAGCAGAAGAACAGACATAATTTTGTTTTTTTTTTCTGGGGGGGAATCAATAAAGAGTAGCTGTTGATTTCTGTTGAAAATTCTCGTTAAAATGTAAAGAAATGAGAAAGAAAGCTTTCATACTTATAAATAAACGACAATAGTTTCTTACAAAATACACACACATACACACATACACACACTTACGAGAATGTAACATATAAAAAATATCAACAGTTAAAATCTTGTTATATTAACGTGTAAACAATAAAAACAAAATAAAAAAAATTTAAATTTTTAAAATCAATATTTAACGCCATACAAATGGGTGTTACAGGCAATGGATTTACACACTCCATCTCCACATTCGTAAGAAGTATGAAAAATTAAGTTTTTTTTTATTGATTGATTTTAATTTGATTTGTTGTATATTTTTTTTCTTCAATTTTTTATTGTAATTGATTTATAACAATACATTGAAGCAATTGTAATTGCTTGAATAACAGCCAAACGAAAGACTTAAGCAACAAACCTACACAAATTTTGTATTTTCCTTCCCATAATTAATCATTTAATCAGTGTCCGAGATTTGTTTGTAAATATTTTTAAATTTTACTTATGACCACAGGATTAATTTATTGTTATTGAATCAATGATAAATGATTCATTATTTTAATAATAAAAAAAATTTTAAATTTCGATTTCCTTATAAACCAACAAAAAAAATGTAAAGAATTTCAAAAAAAAAAGAAAAAATTAAGAATAATAAATGCTTTCCTGTTATCTTTTTAGTAACCGTTAAAAAATAAAGGGTCCGCCAAATAAATTTTTTTTTTGAAAATGCTTTAAAAAAAAACTACTGAATATTTTCTCAAATTTCTTCTTTTATTTGAAAGTAAAATCCTTCCGGTTAATAATGGAAAATAATTTCATTCAAATGGCTACCTCGACTGGCCATGCCGTAGCCTACACGATCGGTCCAATTTTTAAGCACATTATCGATTGTGTGCAGCTGTATTTCACCAATGGCTTCACGAATATTGTCCTTTAAAGCGTCAATTGTCTCTGGCTTGTCGGTGTAATACTTTTCTTTGACGGCACCCCATAAATAATAGTCCAACGGTGTCAAATCGCAGCTCCGAGGTGGCCAAATATCAGCTCTGCGGCTGATATTGCGATCTTCAAAAACAGGGCGCAAAACATCGAGTGTAGCTTCGACTGTGTGGTACGTAGCGCCGTCCTGTTGAAACCAAATGTTGACAATATCCTCCTCTTCAATTTTTGTGAACAAAAATTCGTTCAACATGGCCCGATAACGATCAGCATTGACTGTGACGGCCACTCCTTGCTCATTTTCGAAGAAAAATGACCCAGTTATGCCTTTGGACCAAAATCCACACCAAACAGTGACTCGTTTTGGGTGCGTCGGCTTTTCAATGCGGGTTTTCTGTGCCCCAAATGCGACAATTTTGCTTGTTTACATACCCGAGAAGATCAAAATGAGCTTCATCTGAAAAGATGATTTTTTTTTACCAAAATCGGCATCTTCTGGTGTAGGCTACTGCATGGTCAGCCGAGGCAGCCATTTGAATGAAATTATTTTCCATTATTAAACGGAAGGATTGTACTTTCAAATAAAAAAAGAAATTTGAGAAAATATTCAGTAGTTTTTTTTTAAAGCATTTTCAAAACAAAAAGTTATTTGGCGGACCCTTTATACGTGAATTAACATTTAATTTCTTGTCTTTTACTTAAGCATCGTAGGAAATTTAACGTCCATTCGATGATCATTTCAAACTCTGTCCACAGCAGAGTTTTATTAAACATTTCAAAGACCTATTTTGGTTTTATTATGCTTCGAGTCCTTTCACAGCTTCATTATCAACGCTTATATGTAGGTTAGGTTAGGTTAGATAAGGTAACAGGCCCTCTCAGACTTATGCCACTATTTACGTCCATTGTGATATCACAATCAATATTAAACCCGAGGATAAAACATTCCTTATAGAAAAACAACCTAAATCCAAAATAAAACTTGCTATGGCAGCAGTCGCCGTAGTCTAGTAGGTAGTGTGTTGGCTTATAAGACGGGAGGCCACGGTTTAAAACGAAATATGAAAAATATTTCGTCGGCGACTTCCTCTCAGCAGATTTTTGGCAAAAACTCTGAGAGTAAAAAAAAAATGGTCATGAAAACAATCATGATCATCTATAAAGTAAATACAGTAATCCTACAGGACTACGTTGCAAAAGTTGTTTTAACACTTCCTAAAGACCAGATTTGCGAACCGATCCAGAAAGTACACTTCTATACAAAGTTTAACCGCTGCTTGAACGTGAATTTGCGAACAATTCAAAAAAGATAAGATGATATAAGTAAGTCGTGACGATGTTTGAACTGTAATCAAGTGCAGCAAGGACATTAAAATGATAAAGAATGGCCAAGAATATAGTTTGTTACCGACGTAGTCTAGTTGGTAGCATGTTGGCTTATTAGATGAAAGCACATGGTTAAAATCACAGCTTATTTATCTAGAACAATACGAAAAAAATGTTTCTAAAATTACGATGAAAATCTGTCATTTAGAATCGACGTTAAACTGTAGATCCCCATCACTCATGGATGAAATTAAGACACACGAAATGGTTGATGTGTGAAGCTAGGTGGTAATCCTGACTAAGGGGTCGTACTACGCAATTGAGTAAGAAGTAAGATTCAGGTCAGACATCTCCATTAAAACGAAACATGAAGCAATTTTCTTTCGGCGGCTTCCTCTCAGGATATTTCTGACAAAATCTCTCAGAGTAAAATAAAAATTGACATGAAAAAGTTTCTCAAAAATCTGTCGGTCGGAATCGACTTTAAATTGTAGGTCCCGCCACTCATGTATAAAATTAACACACACAACATAAGTGGCGTGAGAAACTAGGTCCATAATACTGGCTGAAGGGTTGTAATGATCAATTATGTATGAATGTGTGTATGGCAGCAAGAGAGCTTAAAAACTTCAATTTTTTCCCTGACAAGACCTACAGCTACTTCAGAAGTCATATGCCGGAATGCCAAAACTTTCGTCATGCCTACCAAAAGCATATTGGCTCGTGAGAATCGCTATTATGCGATAGATGTCCATACGTTTTAAGGACCGAAAACTAGGGCTAGCAAAATTGCACGTACCCTCCTGCTACTCATGAGATTTAACTTCCCTTTAACTGAAGAAATCAGAATACCTACGCTCAGTAACACGACTGTGTATGCAAGTTTCTGGCAATTTCCAACAATATCTCTAAGACCCGAAACCTACACAAGAGTTACCATTGAATGATCCACAATTTTCCTTAGAAATCCTGAGCATTCATGGACAAGGACGGACGTTGGAACTACGTTCGTTAAGAACTTAATAACAGCCTTGGTGTACGAGTAAATCAAGTGATTTTCAGAGAATATTAAAGAAACATTGTGCCGTTTTCAAAATAGCCATGATCTCTGCTGACGCCATAGTCTGATAGGTAGTGTGTTGGCTTATTAGATGTAAGGCCACGATTCAAACCCCATCTCCAACAAAACGAAATATGAAAAGTATGAAATTTCTGGCAAAAACTGTAAGCGTGAATAATGGAAGGAAGAGAAGCGAGTTGTAATGACCAATTATATATGTAAGTATGTATGCATGATCTCTGCTTCGAAAACACTACAGTGGCCAGATAGGCTATAAGAAAGATAAATATCAGAACTCCCCTGGCACAAATCATTGAACACAAAATCTAAGTTATTATTATCAAAACGTTCTCGTGCGGATTATTACTTCAATACTGAATGTTTTTTGCCGCACATAATTCCCATGGGATAGAATTTGTTTACGTACCATCAGCGTTGCCAGTATGGCTGCCTTCCAAAATGTATCAATACAAAGTTTGTATGCAGTTCTACTACTGTATGTAAACTATGTAGATATGCAAAGTAACCAAACAATGCATCACCTATAAATCCGATGCCCGATTGCTTTTTGACTGCGTTAAAAATACACATTGACGACATTTTGAAATAGAATACATTGTATATATTTTGTACAGCGGCATTATGAAACACGATACTTTGGAAGGCAGATATTTTGGAAGGCAGCCTATTTAAAAAAGAAAAAAACTTTTATTTCTGGAAAAAAAACTTGTTTTTACCAAAAAAAAAAAAAAAAAACTTGTTTTTACCAAAAAAAAAAAAAAAAAAACTTGTTTTTACCAAAAAAAAAAACTTGCTTTTACAAAAAAAAAAAAAACTACGAAAGTACCAAAATTTTAAAAGAAAATTCCGGTATCCAGCAACTCTGTTAGGTCCCCTGTTGGTGTTTCTTTGCTAACTTCCCCGGGAGTAAAAACTTGGCAAATGACAACGCTGCGTACCATACATTTTGCTCATCAGGTTCTGTTAAGGTTTATATCTGTGGACATAATATGTAAAGGAAATTGGACGTGTTATCTTCCAAAACTCATATCTCCGATTGACATCTTTTCCTTAAGACATGTACACAAAATCTGTACATTTCTTTAATAGAAGTCATTTCATTGCTAATGCATTTTCTTTGATATTATTGGTGACAGAAGACCATTTCTGCAATGCAGTTGCCTTTTAACGCATTCTGAGAAAGACAGTGGCATAAAACCTGGGGGGTTACCGCGTATTTCGATATACTGCTGCTATGTCTAAAAAGGGGCCATGCTTCGTTTGTATTCCTACAATAGCTTTCATTACCCGCCTACTCAAGCTTAGAATTTTATTGAAAATTTTTAAACAATTATTTTATTATGGGAATATTTTAAAACTAAAGTTAGACTCATTAAAATTAATTCTTGAATATGAACAAAAAAAAAGAGAGGAAAAAATTATAAAATATTTGCAATGCTTGAATAGATCACAAAAATCCATAGAATAATTATTATTATTGCTTACTATCCATAGAATATTCTCAGTTTAAGGTAATTTCGATAATGATATCATTCCTTTTAATTTTTTTTTTTTATTTTCGTTTACATTCGCGCAAAAATTCAAGGTTGAAAGTATAATTTTGTGTATGATTTTGACAGTCGAAGTCTAAAAAGAATAAAAGTGATGGTCATTATGACCATAATTATATGAAGAATAAGCATGTTTATCCGGAGATAAGACAACACAAAAAAAGCAAAAAAAAAATTGCTTAAAAAGCCTTTTCCTTTTTAAAAAAATATTTTTTTTTCTTCAGATTTTTTTTTTTGGGTGTTTAGTTAAAAACAAAATTTTAAGACTTAAAGGAAAAAAAAAGTAATTTATCAAACAGAGTACAACAATACACCATAAACTTAAATTCGAATGTTTACAAGCAAAGGAAAAAAAGAAGAAAAAAAATTAAATTTGATTCGCTAAACTATTCCTAGAAATTATGAAAATATGAAATGCGCAAAATTTTAATGCGTAGAAAAGTAATAAACATGAATACAGTAAACATTCGATAATACGAACTTCTAATATAGGAAACAAGATACATTAATATGGAGAACTCACACTTACCACATTTGATATTTTGCAGGAGAGATTTAAGGCACTAGATAATAAGAACTGTCCACTGAGATCGTGCGATTTGAACTAGTTAGACTTTTTTGTGGAGTTTTCTTCTGTCGCAGGTGTATGCGCCGCTACTTTTAAAGACAACATACATAACCCTTGCCAGCGGTCATATTCAGCTTGATTTACACGGATCTCTGAAAAGAATAAAAAGATTAAAAAAAATGTCAATGATATCTCACATTTTTTTTTATACACATACATACATACATAATTGGTCATTACAACCCTTCAGTCAGGATTACGACCTAGTTTCTCACACCACTGATGTTGTGTGTGTTAATTTTATACATGAGTGGTGGGACCTACAGTTTGAAGTCGACTCCGAACGACAGATTTTTGAGAAAATTTTCAATGGCAATTTTATTGTGACACTCAGAGTTTTTGCCAGAAATCTGCTGAGAGGAAGTCGCAGAAGAAATACTTTTTGTATTTTATTTTGATGTCTGGCCTGGGGCTCGAACCCTGGCTTTTCGTCTAATAAGTGGATATCTGACATATCTTAATTTAAATTTAAATACAGGAAAGTCTTTAAGGAAAGACACGATAGAAGTCTTCTGTTAAATGAATCGGTTAATGAAAGAAAAAAAACAAGCTTCATTCTAATTTACATGGTAGTGATAAAGGGCTTCGAAACTATTAAGATATGGAAATCGTTTACATACATACATACATAATTGGTCATTACAACCAGGATTTAATCAGGATTATGTACCTAGTTTCTCACACCGCTTATGTTGTGTGTGTTAAGTTTATACTAGAATAGCAGGATCTGCAGTTTAAACTCACCTCCGAACGACAAATTTCTGGGAAACTTTTCATGACAATTTTTTTTTGACACGGATTTTTGGCAGAAATCTGCTAAGAGGCAATTGCCGAAGAAATATTTTGTCATATTTCGTTTTGTTAAAGATGTCTAAACTGGCGTTTGAACCGTGGCCTTACGTCTAATAAGCCAACACACTACCTACTAGACTCCGGCGACTAGAAATCATTTAGTGGCAGATAAAACTATGCTGCATCACTTTATTCCTTTTGAATTGAAATTGCAAAAAAAAAGATTGATGAAATCGTTATATCGTCCAATTAGATACATAAGAATATTATATTTCTCAAAAGAAATTTACATTAAAGTGCAAAGAGTAGAGAAGTAAAGAATAAAATTTCTTTGTTGTACAAATGCATCATCGGTATTCAACATAATCAAACTTCTAGTTATTGGAAAATTTCCAAACTCTGCACGGATGTATTCTTTAATTTTTAATCGTTTCACAACTCTCTTGTTCTTTAAAGGATGTGTAGAATCGAATCATACTTATAGTTTCTGATACTTATACGCATTCATACTTATTTTAATATCATGAAACAATACTCATCGTATTCATACTTAACAACACGTATGATTGTTGTTGATTTCGACTTTCCATAACTCAACATATACACGAAGCACAAAATAAGTATGATTCGAATACGAACACTTAAATACTCAGTAGAAGGTTGTGTGTTTTTGCTCGGCTTGTTGCTCTGTCTTTTTTGTTTATGTGTCGTTTTTCTTTTTTTGTAAATGCAACAGTAACTAAGACTGTAAGTTTTGATGAATGATTCGAGTCACTCGTATCAGTCTCGTATAAGTATTTTAAAAGTATTTTTCTATAGTTATGAATCTAAATGAGTAGGCTTATGAATCAAACATATTTCGAATGGTATGAGTTTGATGTCAACGTTGTACGCATGCTCATTGCAACCTGTACTTATAAATCAACGTTGTAGTAAGTATGAATGAATCAGATTTGTTAAATTTCAATATTGTTGACTCACTACAATACAATACATTTTACAATTGAATAATTCAATTTATTTTCCCTTTCAGGTTACCGGTTTTTAGACACCATTCAGTCTTCAAATCCCAAGGCAGTTGCATACATCAAACGTAACTACTTTAATCCAGCCAATATGAATCAAAATGATATCACAGTTGCATTACAGAAAAGGTCTGCTGTCAACAATAATATCGTAGGAAATGAATTCTCTGGAGAAAATGAAACAACTTGCATAAGTTTTGAAAGATAACGCAGCCAATTTCATATACACATTATTCCCACGGTTATAAGCTTTAACTGCTCCTGAAGAGCAAAATGTCTTGTACGTAAACAATGGGAGGTATGTACATCGATAAACATCTACGGATTGAAATAATAATCCATACGAGAACGTAATGGCATTTGACTTGGATCAGGTATTCAATGCTGATGAAGGTGTAATTGAAGGGACTCGAAGAATAATAAAATCAAAATAAGTTTTTGAGATGTTTAAGAAAACACTGCTATGGACAGAGTCAGAAGTAAGGCTTGTTAAAGCCAGCAAACAAACACAGAGTGAGTTAACATTTCTGCCAGTTTACTGTATCTCTTATAATTCTTTGAGTTTACAGTGGTGCTTAAAACATTAGCAGAAGTTTCAATTGTCCCACAAATTTTTTCAATTTTATTAAAAAAAAAAAAGGAAAGAAAAGTATTTTTAGTTTTTGCTGACTTTAACTTTATTGGCCTTTGCTAAACCTTAGCTTGGATTACAACCTAGCTTCCCATACCATTTACATTGTGTATGTGTTAATTTAATCCTGGAGGGAGGGGTCAATACAAAGACATCCAAACGTTATGTGGTGGAAGCTTTTCATGGCAATTTTTTTTGCGTTTAGATTAAGGACCCGTAATTGATTGTGGATTTCTCTGGGTGTAATCGTTTCGTGGCTATGAAATTTAAATTTTCGAGCAGAAACCTTATTTTTATTAAAAATCTTTAAACAATTTTTTTTAGTGCACAAAGCAAATACGTACAAAGCGGCCAAATTGGTTTTTTAGTGTACAAAGCAAATAGAAGCTTGTTATCTGTAATTAAAACCTAAAACACTTTTATGTCGTTTTATATGTGCTAATAATTTAAACAGCACTGTATGTATGTATATGTACATACATATGTATTCTTAAAATGGTTTTATGTTTCTTTTAGTTTCATTAAGTTTCAGTTTTAAATGATTCTTTATAATCAAAAGTGTAAAAAGTTAAGAGCAATGACCTGCACTGACTGATGTTTTAACAAATTATGATTTTATTGTTGTTTGTATTGCTATTGTACACTATTATTATAACTATTATTATTAATATTATTAAACTTATTGTTCTCTATTTTTTGTAGCGAATAGAAAATAGAATATAGAAAATAAAAACAACAATTAAAATCACCAAAAAAAAAAAACTAAGGAACCAAACACCTTTCTCTCTAAGAATATATCGAGAATCGAAAACATAAAAAGTAAAAATTCCAAAAAGCCATAAAATAACAAAAACAATAAAGAATAGAACACTTAAAAAAAAACATCAAATCATCATTTGATTTATCATAGAATATAGAAAGAACACAATATCATTCATCACATCACATTTCTAGTGTGAATAAATAAAACGAACGAACACTAACATCCAGATTTAGTTGAGTTTTTTTTTATTAAAGAAAGCCTCACATGGAATAAAAAAAAATGCAAAACAAAATGATTACAATTAAAATCAAATGAATTCAATTCATTGTGTATTGTGAATTGTATTCAATTGTAATTGTAATTGTTAAAAACTATTGTTTTTCTTTACACCCCACTCCGCCGCCCCTAGTGTTTTTTTACATCATTTATTGTTTATTTACTGTACTCTAGTCTACTCTACTCAACTCGGTAAGTAAGAGAGTTGTAGAGAACTATTAAGCTTTATTGCCATGATCACTGTCAAGATCATTGTCATCTGTAGGTGATGCTAACAAACTATTGCCTCGCATATGCACCTACAGATGCAAGGGGGATGTGATTGATTAAATGAATTGATGTTGTAAGGCGAAAAAAAAAATAAAAAAAAAATTGAATTTACATTCAGTTTTATTTTTTTCAAAGTGCTGGCAGAGCTTTAAAGAATGTTCTCTTAAGTGACACAAATTTTGAATGTATTTGGAAAGAGTATATACCATATGTATATAATATGAGTTCTCTTTTCATAAGGGCTTATTAAAAACCCAAACAATTCGAAATTCCAACCCCGTTTAAGGCGAAATAATGTTCATCATGGTTTTCGAATTTTAAGAATTAAGAACCTCAAAGCAAGCAACAATTACAGTCGCCGCAGTCTAGTAAGTACCATGTTGGCTTATTCAAAGCCCAGGTCAGACATTTCCAACTAAAAGAAATATGACAAAATATTTCTTCGGCGACTTCCCCTCCGTAGATTACTGGCAAAAACTCTGAGAGTAAATAAAATTGCCATGAAAAATTTCTCGAAAATCTGTCGTTCGGAGCCGATGTTAAACTGTAGGTCCCGCCACTCGTGTATAAAATTATCACACGCAACATAAGTGGTGTGAGAAACTAGGTCATAATCCTGACTAAAGGGTAAGAAGAACCTTTAATTCGAAATTTAAAACAAAGTAGAGAAAATAAGTAATAAAGCGACAGGGAGATGGATGCTTTGCAACTACCTTTTCGTCATGATCATAATCTCATTTTAGAAAACTTAGGCTGGCTTCCAAAATGTTAGTTGCTTTGTGTTTGAACAAAGTTATCGTGTTTCATAATGCCGCTATACAAAATATATACAATGTATTCTACATATTTCAAAACATCGTCAATGTGTATTTTTAACGCAGTCAAAAAGCAATCAGGGATCGGATTTATACTTGATGCATTGTTTGGTTACTTTGCATATCTACATAGTTTATATACAGTAGTAGAACTGCATACAAACTTTGTATTGATACATTTTGGAAGGCAGTCTTTATTGGTCGTTATAACGAAGTGTCAGATTGTGGTAGTTTAGTAAACAAAACAATAACAATTGTTAACATAAATGTATTATAACAGTAAATAAACATTGATTTGCAAACTTTTTGTGGTTTTTTGGTAAGACATTCGTTTGACCGCAGTAGTGAAAAAATTCATTAGGTTAGGTTAGGTTAGAGGACGTGTACCTATCAGTCAAGACAGGTACAGTACCCGGAGGTCAGATTGACCCATTGTACAACGTCCTAAAGGAGGGAAGGATAGTGTAGGGGGTGGGATGAAAGGAGGGTATATGGGAAAGGGAGGGGAGAAAAAATTCATTGTGAGTCATGACGTTTTTAAATGGACTTAGGAAAGCGATTAAATAATACCGAAGAAAGCTTAATCGGAAATCTAAAGCAAAAGCGATATTCTAATAGAATAATTATTAGAATAACAATGCGTTTAAAGAGAATGATAAGAAATTATCTCAAACTTATCAAAAACTATGAAATTAAAGCATCAATGAAAGTATATTCCAAAATAAAAAATTAAGAGAAAGTAGAGATTCAACATGACGCCACTAAAGACACGTTTATCCTGTCAATAATTGTAGAAAAAATACTTGTTCTTCCAATTAGTAAGAAATCATATCGCTGGCTTACTTACGTCATTGGCCATTACAAGCCCTAAGTAATGATTACAACCTAGCTTCTCACATCACCCATGTTATGTGTGTTAATTTTATCCCTGAGTGACAAGATCTACAATTCAAATTCGATTCCTAACAACAGATTTCAGAAACCTTTCATAGCAATTTTATTTATTTCCTTTCTCAGTCGGAAATAAATATAAACTGGAAACAGAAAACTGTTAAGAGAAAGTCGTCGAAAATTAATTGTTTTATTTCGATTTGTTGGAGATGTTTGAGCTGGTATTTGAACCACAGCTTCTCGTCTATCAAGCTAACACACTACCTACTAGCCACTGTTTATTGGAGGTCCCTGTCGATTCAAAGGAAAAAATTTTGGTCCATGTCCCGATTAACTAAAATACAGAGTGGAAGTCGTCTTGGATTTGCCGAAACCAACATGTCATGATTCAATGAAAGGGGAAAAAATTTGTTTCCGTAAAAATTTTTAATTTTAATGATACAGACTGCTGCAGTTATTATTGGCACGATCTGAACCAAGTAAGTTTTCTAAAAAATTTTGGTGGAGAAAGAGTTATGGCGTAGGAAGCATTATCTTAAAATTCAAGCTTTCTGATTGCTTCAATACTACCGGAATGAATTCAACAACAAATATTGAAACTTCTATAAAGATTTCCTTATTACAAGGCTTGACGAAATGTCTGAAGATCACTGTATATTTCAATAAGACAATGTTACTGTACCAGTTACGCATAAAAATATGATTGACACGCTTTCAAAAATATTGATCTACTACCATGGCCGGTATGCAGTTCCGATTACAATGGCCTCTAAAACCTATGCCGAATCCTTGCAGCTAAGGTTTACGCAGAAGGAATTCTGTTTTGTACTGTAAATATTATAAAAGCGAATGTTGGTTGGTCGTTAAAATCCCTCGTAAAAATAATTTAAATATCCGTACTTAAAAATTTTCAGATTCCTTTGAAATATTCTTTAAGAACGTATAAATACGTATACATTTCCTTATTTCCATGTCAATATCAACGTTTTCAGCACTTTTTTTTCAATGGAAATAATCTAAAAACCTTATGAATATCCTTTCCCCAAAAAAAGCTTTCAATTTTAATATGAAACGAAAGAAAGAATTCTTTTTAAGCACGCTTCCAATTGTTTTTCCATTTTTTTTCATTGTTTT
The DNA here is from genome assembly GCA_958299815.1 of Sarcophaga carnaria. NCBI lineage: Eukaryota > Metazoa > Arthropoda > Insecta > Diptera > Sarcophagidae > Sarcophaga > Sarcophaga carnaria. The sequence continues at coordinate 43,994,203 of OY283151.1, forward strand.
TGAGGAAAAAAATGTGGGCTTAGAACGTTACACAATCACTGTTTGAAACAAGCAACAACAAGTGTGCATGTGTGTGTGTAGCTCGATATAAAGTTAAACTGCAGAGAGTGTGAAAATAAAGAAGAGCCAGATCGAGAGAAAGAGAAACAGTGGCTTAGAGAAACAATTTGTTGAAATCTTTATTAGAACAGGAAGGTTTTTTTGTTTCTTTACGAACAACAGGCAACAACAAAATAATCTTCTCAATTCCATAGAGGAGATTCGTTCTCTGGATTCTAAGACAAGAACTTAACAAAATACAACAATAACAAACAAATAACTGAGCAACAGAGCAGAGAGAAATGAAAAGTAATGTAAAAGCAGAATTGAGCTCGAACTAAACATAGAACATTCAATTGAGTATGAGTGTATGTATGTGTGTGTATGGGTTTTCATTTTTATTGTATTTTCAGAACACCTGAGACCTCGATGCCTCTTTCTCCCATACAATACACGACACAGCACAACACAACACAATACAACACAACAGAACAGAGCAACAGCAACAGCAACAGTATGGACGGTGTATGTGCTCTAATGACTGTCAAGAATAAAGAAATGGCAGGCGAAAGAGGAGTTGAATTGAGAATGTGAGAGTAGAATTGCTAAGTGTGTGTGTGTGTTAGTATTGCGTGTAAACGTAAGAAAAAGTCTAACCATATTGTATACAATATACGAGTACAAATTAAAAATTATTATTTGAGCTGTTGTTTTTACTGTTTCTGTTTCTGTTTGTGAGTGCTGCTGCTTCTGCTTCTGCCACTTTTAGAAGTCTCACACGGCTCGACATTGAAGTTGCGATACGACTCATCCGTGAATCAGTTTTCCGTAAGCAACAACGCGATCGAGACACGGTAGCGTAAAGAAAAATTCTTAAAATAAATAACAAGAAAAAAATATTTTTTTTTTAATAAAAATAAGTAACACACACGATCAGTGAGAAGTAAAAACAAGAAAAAAAATAAAAATAAAAAAACAAATAACCACAGAAAGAAAGTTTCTATACAATCTAGCAATCTAGCAGTCTATCTCTCTATCAATGATGATGATAATAATGATGATGATGATCAACAAGAAAATATTTCTGTTTTAACAATTAAAGCACTTACTAAGTTACTTGACTTGATTTATTTATACAAATAAATTATAAATAATAATAAATAAATAATGAAATGTGTGTGTCTGTCTGTATATCGTTATAGTATATAGTATAGTGCGGCGATTTGTGAATTTGTGTGGAATTATAAAGAAATAATTAGAACAACAAGGCAAAATATACACTTGAAAAGTGTACAAAATATTGTATATTTTGGAAAATTAAAAGACTGTTAAATATACTAAAAAAAATAAATATAATTTAAGAAAAACAGAAGTTAATTAAATGCATTTAAGTGTTAGAAAATTAAATTAAAAAATAAAAAAAGAATTTAAAATAAATTAGAAAATATTTTTAAAATAAAATAAAAGCAACAAAGTAATCAAAAGAAATTAAATACAAAAATACTGGGATTAAAACACTGCAATATTGATTCATATGAGAATGGATACTTAAATCACAAAACCGATATTCAAATGGATTAAATGGATTACGAATGTGGATTAAAATTCAACGCAATTAATTATGGTAAGTTTAAAAAAAGATTTAAGCAACAAACGTTTTTTTCTTCTTAGGTTAATGCGTAAATTAAACAAAAGACTTAGAAAACAAACTACAATTACCATATTAAACCAAAACAGAATACCGAACCGAAACCTACGTAACGAAATACACAAGAAACCAAAACCATTAAAATTTTATTGAAAGACAGGCTAAAAGGTAAAAGAAAGAACAACGAAAAAACAAACTGTTTATAGCCAACACACAATAAAATAAAAAAAAACCATTATTATTGCGTTTTTACATTACTTTTTTGGTTCTTTTTTGTTTTGGCAAAGTATTCCTAATTCTTAGCTTTCATTTGAACTTACATAAGCTCAAGAAAAAAAAAAGAAGAAAAAAATTTACAAACATCTAAAACGTTAATAATTAATCATTAAGTTGGCTTTTGTTTTCAGCAACATTTTTAATGGTTTTTAAAAAAAAACTCTTACAATCTCCACTGGATATTAGAAAATAGAAAAATAGATGATTAATGTTTTAAAATTTATAAAAAAAAAAATGTACTTTTTTTCTGGCTTAGCAATGTCAAGATCGTAGTAGTCAACATCATCATCTGAAATATCGTTGTTTATTATTTGTTTATAAATTATTAGCGTTTTTTTTTCTCTTATTGCTGTTGTTGTTATTAAAATCTCTATGTATGTATGTATTCCTTTTATATGTTTATAGTAGAATACGCTTAGAAAACAGGTTCTATTCCAATATCTATTACTTTTTGTATTTCATATTATTAATCTTATTGTTGTTGTTTTTTATTGTATTTTGTGCAAATTACGTTGAAAATATAAAAAAAAAATGATTATAATGAACAGAAAAAAAATAACAACGTTAAGCTAAAACAACTTTTGAAAACCTTGACTTTGACTTGAAATGACTTTTTTTCTTCCACTCCATGTGCTCCGAACGCTTTTAAGCAATAACAAAAAATTAAATTGAAATACTTGTATAAACAATTTAGCTTTTTAAAACGAAAGCAAAAGCAAAAACTTTTTTTTATTTTTTTCACACCCCTAGTCGCACATGTTTATGATAAAAAAAAATTAACGAATTAACAGAAAATGCGTAATTCGTAAGAGAGTTATCGAGTTCAGTCAGCGATATCAAATTCTTAAAATTATTAGGGTTTAAATTTAGAAACGGTTTCAAACAATAAACACTTCAAATCGATTCAAATAAATTACAATTGTTTGACATGCTGAAATACTGATGATTTTGATTACATTTTTACAAAATTTTGTATTTTAAACCAGCGAAAAATATTTAATATTGACGTACATATGATATGTTATCTAGAATTTACCCAGCTCATAGTTCAGCAAGACAATCTATCTAGTCTTGAATATATCTTAAACAAGAAACCTCTGGCCTTCCCATTCATTAATAAATTTATTATATTCATAATAATAACAACAATAATCGTGTGTCTATCTTATCATATGCTGTTTTGATTCTGTTTTAAAGACAAGGTCTTTAACTTTCAGTTTATTAGACAAAATCTAAGAAAAAGTTCGTTCATTCACTTTTCCTCTTAAGTACGTTAACCTCAAAATGCCATGCCATAATATGGGCAAGCGAACTCAACCAACCAACTCAATTTAACTGGTGAAAAATAAAAAAATAAAAAAAATAAAGAAAAACAGAACACAAATCGTATAGAATGTAACGAAGAAACCATTTATTTGTCTACCATCATGATCATAGCAAGTAAAAGAGGAAAAGTTCCTTAACCCATTACAAAACCATCACAGTGTTCCTAATACATAGGAACGATAGAAAGAAAAAAAAATGATCATTATGAGGATGATGACTTTTATTAATACAAGCCCAGGTACAGTGTTTTTCATTTAAAATCTTTATTCTTCTTTAGTTTCATTTTCATTTGAAAAACACATTAGAGCCACACCACACTACACCACACAACACAGCACACAGCTCTCGAGAAGAGTTCTTTTGCTGTGTGCTTCAAAGAAATCGAAGAAAACTATTGGAAAAGCCAATAAACCTTAAGCTGCATTAAAAGTGACATTAACAGAGCTTTAAACAGTGCAGCAGAACAGAGGTCTTTTACTCTTTTTTTTGTTTTTGTTCTTTTTCATAAAAGAAATGAAAAAGTGAATCTTACATCACAACACGTGTGTACGTACATTGCTAAGCCAAAGAACGAAGTACAAATGCCTGTAAAACTTGAAACCAGTTCAGCTACTCCTTTGTCAGACACATTTCGTTCTTCTTCACCAGCAAAACATCATGATCATGATCATGATCATTTATATGAGAAAAATAACGAAAACTCTTGATCATCATTGTTAGTATGTGAAGATCTTAAGAACTGAAGAGAATCATGTGGCGTGAAAAGGGTAATAAACATTTTTTTGTAAGTCAAGAAGAAAACAACAACAACAACGAAAAAACCACTTGAGATATCTACATTATTATACTAAGCAAACGTACGTTCAAACATACCTGTAACTTTACTTTTTCCTTTACTACACCTAAAGAAAACAAGACAGAAAAAATCACTCTTACTCTTATTCTTGCCCGCTTATTTTCTTCTTCTGATTTAGATTCTCTGGTCACGAATGGTCAATACGGTCAATGACTCTTTTTAATTTGTTGTATTCAAATTTATAGTAGAATTGTATCAACATTTTATAGGTACACACACGTTTGTGTGTTTAATTATTGAATAATCAAAAGATTTAGACAACAAACCTGATTTTCAAAAACAAAACAAAAATATTTCATGCCAAACTAACATTAACATCAAAAGAAATACAAAACCAAAATAAAATACCGCTATTTATACCAGAATACACACACACATACAAATGAATTCAACCTGCAGTTCTTTTATTATCACACTGAATACATGAATATTGTATCACATTACCAATCAAGCAAAGCATTTTCAGACACACACACACACACACTCACATGTAGTGACATCTCTCTCGTTCAATGACCTTTTCTTTTTATACCAAAAAACAAACAAACACAAATGAAATAAAAAAAAGCAACAACACACAACAAAAAAGTATTGCTACTTATCAACACCTTTTTTCATTGTGTATTGTGTACACAATACAATCATTTTTTTTAAAGGGAAAGAAGAAAGAAATGAAAAGAGAAATAAAATAAAAATAAAACCAATTATGTCACCCAATATCATAATGAACGATCCTGAATGATCGTAATGATTAGGGCGACTGTCACTTAATAATGAACCCACCAAACATTCAAACACTCAATCCAGCAACCAGCCATACAACCAACCAACCAACCAACGAGCCAACAACAGTCAACAAAACAACACCGGCGCAAAAGCATGAATATTTATAATTAAAACAGCAACAACAACACCGACAACGACAACAAAATCATGTAATCGCACATTTACTTACTGCACAAGGAGAGGAGGAAAAAAACAAGTGCATTTCCGTAATACTCAGAAAAAGAAAATTTTTCGCTTCGTTACCCCATTTCAAAATGAGACAAAAAACAAAAACGCTTGTGACCAGTGATAATGACAATTCCGATAGTGCCAGAGAGATAATGACGTTAAAGAGACAAAGACAAAATGAGCATGGCAATGGGATTGTTGGTCAATGTCGCTCACATGTTAACAGTGCAATATGGCATTGAATTGAATTGAACTGAAAGCAGCTTCAAACATAAGCTTAAAACTTAACAGAGCCTCTATGCACTCCAACACTTGTAAAGTGCTCTGATTTGATGGAAAAAAACGAAACAAACGAAATGAACTGCACCACACATGCAAACCATAGTCAAGCCTCCTTAAAAAATATTTACACACTCACGCTCTCACACAAGCATAACCATAAACAAAAGCTAAAAAACAGGTCTTATGAACTGCACACTGCATTGCAATTCTGGCTGGCTGGCTGGTATGAAATGATTGTTGCGTTCGTATGATGTATGATGTCGGGTATGTTGGTTATACGAGCGTAATCCACGATTCAAACATCGCTGTGTGTGCATGGGCTTGTGTTTTCAGAAGTTTTTGCCATTGTAAGAATGTGTTGTGTGGAGGCAAACATGTTTTGTTTTTCTTTATTTGTTGTTATTATTGTAATGTTGTTTTGTTAGTTCAATGACCGACCTACTCAAGCGCGATACAAACATGTAAACAAAGAGAAAATCGGCAAATGAAAATAAGAGCAAACATTTAAGAGAGCCTACATTAACGTACACTAATCTAAAGAGAGAACTATGAACAGGGTGACCATGAAATCAACAATTGAGAACATGCTTATAATGAATGCGAACGTATGTATGAATGTGTGAGTGATTGAGTATAAGCGAGTGAATGTCAAGGCAGAATTTACCCTGAACATGAACTCTTATTAATGAAATTTAAAAAATACGATTTCTCGCTCTCTCTCTCTCTCTCTATGCATGTTCGTATCGTCAACATGCATTAACACCAACACATGATGTTGCTGTGTGTGTGTGTGTATATGTGGGTGCTTTTGCTTTTGCTTATTCAATGAATTTCTAACGTATGTTGTCGGCATTTATGTGTGTAAGTTTTTCGTATAGTGTGTTGCATATTAAATGAGTTTAAATAGCTAATAACGGTTCTTGTTAGTAATATAACAAACAATATGGAAATAAGGGAATACAAACAATATGGACTTAGAAGTTTAGAATTATTTTTTTTTTAATTTCATTCATTCATTTGGGTTTAATTTGATACTTTTAATTTCCGTAACACTTATTAAACAGTCACTGGATATTTATATTTAATATAAATACATATGTATGTTTGTATGTATGCCTGTGTGGTGGTATGTAAATTAAATAACAAAAAAACTATCTGGTAATACAAGTTATTTTCATTTCACTCGACTGTTTCAATTGTCAGTCTTTCATAAATTTAAAATAACAATGGCGTTAGTAGAGTACTCGATGTACTTTCACAAATATTTCTGCCCCAACAAAGGTTATCAACCTCAAAATAACGTGAAGAATCTAAAGTACTCATGCCTACAAACAGCAGCAGCAATTCCACATGCCATGGAATACAAATTTTGCAATTGTATTGCTAGACTAGACCAAACCAGACCAAAGGAGTCATCCTATCAACAAACCATTCAATACTAAACCCACATTATACAGACATATACAGACGTATCTTTGTATATATGTATGAGTGTATGTTTGTATGTTGTAATAACAACCAGAATAAATACCGTAAAGTCCTGTCTGTTCACTATGGTGTTGAAAACTTGAACCAACAGAAACGAAACTCGCACACATTCGCACTCACACTCCAACTCCTTTGCCAGCATTGTTCGTCTGTCAACGCTGCTTAACAGCAATTGTTGTGCCTGGTGTTGTGTTGTTGTGTTGCGTGTGCAGCTGCAGCAGATTCCCTCTTCTGCATAACGGCATAAACGTTAGATGTTCTACCAAAGAACATTTAGTCCTATCCCGGGCTGCTGACGTGTAGGGCAGGTCATGTCGATTATAAACAAAAATATAAAGAAAGACTGATTTTGTATTTTCAAAAAAAAAAATAATAAGAAAAAACCAAAAAAAAATAGTTTTAAGGCAACAACACCAAATTGAAACAAGAAACAAAAATACAACAGAAAGCAGAAAAAATTAAAAAAATATTTTCAGTGTTCTGCCATTCAAATTCATCAGCCATCAAGCCAATCAACGAAATATTTTGAAGAAAATTCACTTGCATTTGTAATTTGCCTGTAGTTATAGAAAAAAATAGAATTAAAAATTTAATTTCAAGAATATTGTTTAAGAAAAGGGTGTTGGAACTTGCAACCATATATATATACGTATACATTGTATATATTTGTAGATGTATATATATTTAATGTATTGTGCCACCGCAATGTGTTCAGGATTCAGTAAATTGTTACGCCGTTTACCATTATATTTTCGCGATATTTGTGCATTTGTGATTATATTCAAATCGCGTTTAAAATACACTTAAAACATACGGCAAAAACGAAACGAAAAACCAAAAAAAAAGGAAATCATTAATCAAACGATCGATTGATCTTCTTCGCTCTCTAATCGTCTCTAACGATAAGTCAATCCCCTTTCCCCACTGTAAAGTTTAAGTAACAAATAAGTGTGAATAAAAAGACTGATTAAAGTTTAATTTTTAATGTTAAGATTTATAACCAGCTAGACAACAGCCACATGGATTCATTATTACAAATACAACAACCAGCAGTATAATGAACAATAAAACAACAACAACAACAAATGAAAACCAGGTAAACTAAAGGAACCAAAAAAAAACAATCAATTAAAGAAAAAATATTTCCATAATGAGAGAGAGGTTCAATCAATGGAATCAATAGAATGATAATATTGATTGCTTTATCAACAACAACAATAATAATAATAATAACAACAATAACAACAAATAAAAATTCTATTGAAAACGACGTCATCGACTCTGCCAACTTTCTTTCCTTTTGAAATGAAAAGCCAACCAACAAACCAAACAACCAACACAAATACTATTGTGCAGGTCTGGGCAGGCAATAGTGTTTTGAAATATTCATATTGTTGTTGTTGCAATTGTTGTTGTCTTAATGATGTTGTATGTTGGGTTGCATTATCCTTTTTGTGAACGTTGACGCCATTGTCAGGTTCAATGACCGGTGTTCATGCAAAACAAAAAAAACAAAAACAAAAAAGCCACAACAAAGTGCGGCAATAATAACAATAATAAAAACAAAATCAACCTCAACATGTCTGCAAAATTATTGTTCGAGGATGTATCAGAGTATAGCGAACAGCGCATGTCCTCATCGTGCTCGTGAACCTTCGACAACAATTACAGACACGTCACGATGTGTGCAGCGAGGGGCTGGTAAGACGTTAAGACGCAAACAACACTTGTTTTGAATGATGGGAAAATTAAAAGTGAAATTTTTGCTCAATTTTTGCAGACAACCAGTAGACGTACTACGACGCCTAAAAGTTCACTGAACTTTACACGAGGACTATGAATCTATATATTCTCGTCTTGCTTCTCCGCTTCATTATTTCATCTTTTCTTCTTCTTTTTTTTATTATAAACTGCTAAGAGGAGCAGAGCAGAGCAGAGCAGAAACGAATATTAATAATGCTGGTGGCTCCACTAGTCAAGTTGAAAATCTGAAAAACTGAACGAAAAAAAAACAAAAACAGAAAATAATATAGGGAAGGCTTACAGACTTATGCTTCCTCATAATACCAATGCGGACCTTGTCCGAGACCAAAATGTAAAGCAAGAGTTAATGTCAACGCCCGTTTGAAGATTTTCTCTGTTCACTTGATGTTTTTTTTTTAAATTTTTTTTTTGTCCTATTCGCGGCTAGACGTGGAGACGAGTGCAAGTTTTTAGATTCTTTTTTTTTTCGTTTATAAATGTTTCGCTTTTCATTTGGGTGTGTATACCCACGAGACTAAAAGGCGACGACCGGCGTCAACTTTGGCGAGGTCAACGAACCAACCAGGCCTCGGTATGCACAAATATACAAACCTTTGCATATTTTTATTCCTTTTTTTTTGTTGTTGGTTTTTGTTTAAGTATTTATGTATTAAAAGCGAAAAGGATAAGCGTCAGCAAAGGCAGTCAAGTATTCAATATAACAAATTTAACAAAAACAACAACGACAACAACAACAACAGCAATTGCAAGCATTTTCACATGCTGTTGACATTCAAATGGGTGCGACTAGACAAAAAGAAGGCAAAAACAAAACCAACAACAATATTTACAACAAAGACTGGCTAAAATGAAAAACTTTAGATGTGTCGTCTAAAGAAGAGTTTGATTAATTAAAGCAACAAAAATTTGAACAGATCCCACCAACAACAACAATCAAACAAATAAACTAACAGCAGAGTAACAACTATTTTTTATTCTTCTTTTTTTTTTTTTGCTTTCTTCTCTCCTTTTTAACTTGAGCTCATGCAGTTCATTCGCCTTTGACTCGTACAAATCATTGCACAAGCACATTGCATATGATAAAGAAAAAAGGATATAAAGGAGAATACATTTGACGCCCAATTATTTAAATTAGAAAAATTAAAACAAAAAAATAGAAAATACTTTAAAGACGTACTTATTTTTTTATTATTTCGAAACAAATGAACACTTTCACTGCGCATTTTATAAAAATTTATTTTAGATTTGATAAGATTCTTTTGTTTTCATTTCTAAATATTTCTTGTCTTATCAGTTTTGGGTGATAATTAGGTGTCTCTGTGAAAGGCCCTTTGTAGTAGTAAAAAAATATACTAGAAATGTTGCAGCATTTTAGAGAAATCAGCTGCAAACAACTGATAAAATAATTTGAATTAATTTCGAACTAAAAAAAAAGGAAATTCTGAAATATATTTTCGACTTATAGAAGCTATGATGCTCGTAATGGGTTATACCTTCTGATTTGCTATGCGATATTAATAATCATGATGATAGGATCATAAGAAACTATTAAAAAAAAATCAATTTTTAAAATTTTCTTTTTTTAAATTTTTCTTTCATCCTTTTTGTTCGAACACCTACCATTCGTTCAAGGGTTAAGATATTTTAATTTTCAACTTTATGTTGCGCGTATGAACTCTATTTGTAATAATGAATGTCTACTTGAACCGAAACACACAATCGAAAGTGACAATAACAACAAACATGTGAGAATTAACGACACAAGACCAACTTACATATACACAAACAATATCATCATTTAGCATCCCTTAATAAACTTTCTATGATTTGCTGTTGTTGTGCTTAAAAAAACAAGAGAACAAATACTGTAAATAATGCTCTTTACAGCAATAATAGCATGCAGTAGTTACTCTCTATTACTCACCATACATGCGCAGTAACAAAGTTTACAAATGCAACATTTCAAGGTTAAAGTGCAATGATACCGAACTGACTATGCAATAATATCCCCCCGTTCGTATACTCCCTACCACTACTAAAGCAATCATAAAAGAAAAATAAAAGTAAGAACAACAACAAACAACTGAACTCTGTTATGCCATACTACAAAACCTTACAAAAATAATAAAAAAAAATAAAAAGAAATATTCATTGCAAAAGTGTTAAATAACATACACATACACACACATGCTTACAGCATGTACAGCATTTATGAAAAGAGACAAGAAAAAAGCTGAAAAATTGCAATTCCAAGGTCAATTAGAAATGTTTTCTAAAAAGAATTTTAATGAAACGCAATGAATAATCGAATGAAATCGAATCAAATAAAAGGAAACGAAATGAAATGATCACAACACTGTTATCGTGTTATCAAAACAAAATTGAACAAAGGCAACCAATTATCACAGAAAAATGCAAACCTAAGACGTAGGGCTTGTTATAAAAATTCAAAGTAATTGAAAGTGTTTTTTCTTTCTCTTTCTCTTTCTTTATCTCTTCCTTTTACAATAAAAAAAATATTTTAATTATTACTAAACAAATACAGTATAAAACTTAATACTAATCAGTATCAATTTTATGGTTGTTGTTGTTGTTTTTTATTTGTCCGTTTATTTGTTTTTGTTTGTATATATGCATGTACGAGTACGTACGTATTTCCCTATTGTAATTTATATTTTTGCATTTCGTTTTCTGTTTTCTATTGTCGTTTGCAATTTATACTCATCAACAACAAAGTGCATTAGAGTTGATGGCCTTGAAAGCTTGTTATCAATTGTACTCTCTTTGTAGTTTATTTTTTCAAAAGCTTTTTTTTTTTTTGTTTGCATAGACTTACTGCGGTTGAGATAAATGCATTGCGCTATACGTTTATACGCCCATACTTTTGCCCTGCTGAACTACCTCCTCTTCCTTAATTATTTTAAAGTATTAGGGCGAGAATTGTTTGGAAGTTACAATAAATTTGAAGTCGTTGTAATCTAATAGAAAGTGTATTGGCTTATTAAATGAGAGCCCGTGGTTCAAACCTTAGTTTAAACAAGTTGAAAAACTTGTGACTTCCTGTCATTAAACTTCTGACAAAAATTCTGTGTGTGTAAACAAAAATTTACCATGTAAAGTTTTCTAAAAATCTATCGTTCAGAGTTGCATTTAAACTGTAGCCCTTGTCACTCATGGATAAAAATTAAAACACTTTATATGGGTGTTGTGTGAGAAAAGCTAGGTTGTAATTCTGACTACAGGCTTGTAATGATCAATTAAGTAAGTATTTAAAGTATTTAAAGGGATTTCCTTTTTATAAAACAGTGCCACCCTAATGCATATCAATTCAATGAGTGTGGAATAGCATATACGAGTGCATGACACAGAATTTGAAATACAAATAAAATTTTAACGATAACAGCTACACAATAATAATAGAAACATTACATGTAACATAATTATTGCAAATTTAGACTTTTTAGTGTAAATTTACAAAATTTGAAATTAAATTTAAAAATAATTTTTAAAATATTTTTTGAATTGAAAAAAAAAAACAAAAAAAATTTCCACCTTTTATAAAAGATTTCTTTCTATTTTCCTATTTTAATAATTTTTGTAATTAATTAATGTTTTTTTAATTTTTTTTATTTAATTTTTTTTAATTTTTTTAAGTGTTCATACACTTCCTGGTTTCGATTGCATCAACAGAACGTATTATAATTTTTTTCTCTGTTTTTTCAAAATCATTTGCACAATTGTTTTAATACCTCTCTCTCTCTTGCAAACAAGGGGTGGAGGAATGCAGGCGACACGTCATTTTCGCATCAACTCAGAAAATAATAAAATAAACGCAAATAATAAAAGAAAAAAAATATTACATTTAATTTAGACGATCTTTTTTGGCATACTATGACACAGAAACCGATATACATTACATACATATGTACATATGTATTAATGAAACTGTGTGTGTATTACATAAAAATTTAGTTTAATTTGTTAAAACTCATCCCCACCGTAATAATTATGTGCCTGAAATGCAAATATATACATGTAATGTATGCATGTATGTATGTATGTTATTGCTAAAAGAGTATAAAATTTAAAAAGTTTATAATTAGACAGAAATGAGTCTGAAAGCGTTCTATTATTGTGTTATTTATTTGTACAATATTTATATGCCAACGAAATTGTTTGTTTTTTTTTTTTTTTTTTTTTTGTTGTGGTTTTGCACTTGCACTTGGCACGCATTTTTTCATTTTCAGTGAAAACACTACAACACATTGAAAACGAATTTTATTTACACTAAAATGAATTCATAGTTTTATTATAATAGACAATAATGAACCATTTAACTTAATTTCGTGAATTTTTTCCTAAAAGTATTCTCTTCTAGACCACTATGCGTATGAATAATTAAAGAACAAAGAATAAAATACTAAAAAAAAACCAAAACAGACGGTCACTTGAGAACCAGGAAAAAATGTACGTACTAGTACGTAACTCATAATCATTGTAAAGATGAATTCCTAGCGTTCTTTCCACAATATTACTGTTATCGTTGCAGCTGTAAGCGTAAATAATAAAAACCTGATTCTGATAAATGCAGCAACAATGGAAGAAAGAATTCACTCTCTTACACACACACACACACAGAGACAGACATACATACACATTCACAAAATAGAGAAAACGACAATTTGAGGAAATATATAAACAAAGCTCATCATGGCCTTGAAGCAAATGCAATAAAAATAAAAACAAAAACAAAAACAAATAATAAAATAGAATAGAACAGAATAATAAAATATTTATTTACATACAGTACAGTGGGCTAAAAAGAAAAGGAATTTCAATGGAATATTTTATATACTTAGGATAGCTTCAGGTTTTATTAAAAATTAACATTTTTTAATTTTTCATTGCAAAATATTTAGTCAGGATCACAACCTAGTTGCTCACACCACCCATGTTGTGTGTTATAATTTTATACATACGTAAGTGGTGGGACCTACAATTTCTTGAGAAGATTTTCATGGCAATTTAAATTTTACTCTTAGATTTTTTGCCACAAGAATGCTGAGAGGAAGTCGAAGAAGAAATATGTATTTTTTGCTTGGTTTTGAACCATGGGTTCACATGTAATTAGCCGAGACACTTAATGCTAGGCTATAGCGACTTCCACAGAGCCGTTAACATAGAAAATTTTAATTTAAGACTCGTTTGTAAATGCCAACCGAACTCTAGTTGTATTATTAATTAAAAAAAAAATACAAAAATTGTTAATATCTATGCTTGGGCTCGAACCACGTTTTCTCATCTAATAAGCCGAAACGCTTCCTGCTAGACTACTGCGTCTTCTATGAGGCCATTACATACATAATTGGTCATTACAACCCTTTAGTCAGGAGTACGACTTAGGTGCTCACACTACTTATGTTGTGTGTGTTAATTTTATATATGAGTGGTGGGTGGGACCTACAATTTGAAGTCGATTCCGAACGACAGATTTTTGAGAAACTTTTCACGGCAATTTTATTTACTCTCAGAGTTTTTGCCAGAAATCTGCAGAGAGGAAGTCGCCGAAGAAATATTGTTTCATATTTGGTTCAGTTAGAGATGCCTGACCTGGGTTTTGAACCGAGGCCTCACGTCTAATAAGCCAACACACTACCTACTAGACATGGAGCCATTAATATAGAAAATTTTAATTTAAGGCTCATTTGTGAATGCAAAGAAATACAATAAAATGGCATTACAGATGGCAACTGGCAACCTATTAAAATTTTTATTGTAATAAATAAAAATTTTCAGGCAATTTGTATGAAGATCGGTTGCTATTAGTTTAATATTTCAATTTAATTTATTTTTTATTTCATATTTAATACTTATTAAACAAAGTCTTCCTGAAAAGGTGAGCGTACATTTTCAAGTTGAATGTCGTTGCCGTCTATGCAATTGTGCGATTATATATATATGGTGCACACAGCAATAAAATCTTATCGCCTCAATTTATAAATTAAACAAATAAAAAAAAAAGCACATGCACACACACACACATACATACATACATAGAATAAACGTTTCTTTTTTTTTTCTTTCTTTTAAGCAAATGTCCTTCAAATACATGTTTTTTTTGCAATAAATGCGAGACACACACATTTTGGCGCAATATTTCGATTCAAAATTTTTAAACAAAAAAAAAAGAAAAGCAGACGATATAATATAATTTGCTGCTGCTATTTCATAGAATATTTCATATATTTAATGATCATTAAGAATATGATGAAAAGCACAAAAGATAATGATGAAATGTAACGCTTTTTTGCATTACAATTATATTTCGTTTTCGTTTAATTGCATAGACGACTTTCATCTTCTTCTTCCTTGTTGTTGTGCTTCTAATTTCTCAAAAAAAAAAAATAAAATTCAAAAAAAAGAAAAGAAACGTTTTCGTTGAATACACTTCCTTGTTGTGGCTAGAAATTTGATGTGTAAAATGAAAATTAAAATTAAAAGTATTAAAACGAATTAAAACACACAAAAACAAAAGCATTATGTAGCCAAATGGCGCCATGAGGATAAATACTAGAAATAATTGCATTCTAAAAGCCATTCAATAAAAAGACTATGAAAATAGTTTCGATTTTCTTAAGCGGAAAAACAGAATCAAAACTTCAAAGTCAAAATCATAACCTACACCACCAAGAAATTATTTGAAATTATTTTTCCCTTAAGTTGCAAAACCAATACATTGATACGATCATTATCAATCACTATCATCACTACCACTACCACTAGCACTATCATAAACCCAAACCTAAACACATACATACCTACACTTAATGTAAAGAGCACCAAAACTATTTTTCTTCTTTATTTTAGAATTATTTTATTTAGTTTTGTTGTTATTATTATTATTGTTGTTGTTGTTTTTTTGTGATTTCTTTACCGAATAGTTTTTATTATGTGGTAAAAATTTTCGCGCTTTCGCAGTTTTCCGCATGTTTTGGCACTTAGAATGTTTTTGCAAGTTGCTCGCTCGGTTATGTTTCGTTAGTATTGTATTCTAAACTGTGCGTCGGTCGGAAAACATTTCATTTCAACATATTCTTTTACCGTTTTTTTTATTTCTTTTTTGATTTTATACTGATTTACTGAACTTGAAAGTGAACTTATCCTATGAATAAATAAAAAAAAATAATCAAAATAAATTGAAATAAAAATTAAAAAAAAAAAACAGAAAAAAACTTAAGAAAATTTTGAAAAAAAAAAGAAAATATGAACCTAAGAAATTGGAAACTCTTGTTTTTTATGTAAGAGTTACCAAAAAATTTAAACGAAACAAACACTGCCGCCATGATTGTATTCCTTAAATTAAAATAACTGTTATCTTTAAAAGCACAAGGACTTTACTACACAAAAATTATATGCGGAAATAAAAAAATTTCGAATTTTAATTTTAAAATTAAGGTGAGCTTTTAAGGGCTTTTTTGCCGGCATTTAAACTTATGCCGTTTAACTTACTACTAACCAAGGTCAAGGATTATTGTTCACTTGGTTGACAAATTTCTGATCCATGTATGTAAAACTAAAAAAGCTTTTTACAAAAAATCAGTGTTTCTTTCATGGAGAAAAGCTTTTTATTTTTTCATTTAAAGTTTGTTTCTTTAACACGGAAGAGCAAGAATGTATAAAAAAAGCTGTCATTAATTTGCAATTTCAATAAAAATGCAATCCTAAAAGAAAATGTAAAAATTCTCACTCACACACACACAGAGCAGTACACAGTTTTTCGATTAAAATTGCACTCATGCTCAATCACATTAACGCTCATGCACTCATGGCACTCATTTAGAAACATACCCTTACTTACACGGTTATAAAGTATTCTAAGAGGAGAAACAACACACAGCAACACTGGCACAAGAGTGAGAAATACTCATAACGGCAATTGCGTTAGTGTGCGTTTGCAATAGGATTTTTTTTTTGTGTATTTGCTTTCGTATTCATCTGTTAACAGCAACAGCAACAATATGGGTCAGTAGTATTTAAAAAATATGAAATTCTACGGCATTTACACCATATTGGACTTCCGTATTTACGTAGACAATACAACAGTATGATGTGTTTTATTATTATTATTGTTATCAGTGTGTATGTACAATGTAAATTTTGTTTTTGAGTATGTGTTTAGTTGAGAGAATTTTTTTCCCACACACGGTTGATAGCAAGGGAGTCAGTTTATTCAAATAGTTTTGCTTTTTTTTAGAAAAAGTTTAGAATTTTTCGTTTTGATAACTAAAAACGCTAATGTCTACTACTCTTAGCAGCCGTGCACTGCTGCCTATCACAGTTCAGTTTGCAATGCAGTCGTAAGGGTGCAAAAGAAAAGCACAATGAACGCCAGTCAAAGCTAGTTTCAGTTAGTGTATGCGTCAATATATATTTTTTTTTGTTAATTTTATAGTTTTTTATTTTAAATAATTGAAGCTTAAGTTTCCGTTCAAGTGTATAGTTTTTGCAATAAATAATCGCTTACAAGCATCATATGAGCTCATGTAATAGAATTAAAAAGTAATACCGGCTATAAAATTTGCACAAAACAAAATTTAATATCATAAGACCACATCCCCATGCCTTTATTTGCACGAATTTCGAACAGGTAAGTCAACAAATAAAAACAACAACAACAACAAAAGCAAAAAATATTGTGTAAAATTTTACAAAATTTTCTAATTGATAAGATAAAACAGAAGTGTTCATACACATGCATATTTATTCTTCCGCATATAAAATAAAAAATCATACACACACACACATCCACACACACATTTTCAAATTAACCTTCAAATAAGCAGAACAGAGAAAATAAAAACAAACCCTACCCCACAATACCAAGAGGATAAATATTGTTACACAGAAAAAAAAAGCTTTTCATGCTTAAAACTCAATTCTTGCTTTTGCTCTCCCACTCATAAACTCACGCACACACACACACTCGTATGCTTAAACAAATACAAAATGCATTTTGAGTAGTTCAAGTATGTGTAAAGCATCTTTATTGCCTTACAAATACACACTCACACAAGCAAATGCAATCACTCACTCAATTATAATATACGGAAAAGAAAAGAAATTCTATTTATATTGCATACAACGACCAACACGAAAGAGTTGTAGGTGTTAGAGGCAAAGGCAAGGGTAAAGAGTATGGGTTTTTAATTTCCAGACGACGGTCAAGAACGACGCAACACTTCAACG
The DNA here is from genome assembly GCA_958299815.1 of Sarcophaga carnaria. Taxonomy (NCBI): domain Eukaryota; kingdom Metazoa; phylum Arthropoda; class Insecta; order Diptera; family Sarcophagidae; genus Sarcophaga; species Sarcophaga carnaria. Next base: position 44,012,082 of record OY283151.1, read on the forward strand.
AACGAATGAATTAAAGTAAAAGTGAATTTCTATGTCATGTCTTGTATGCCTCCTTCGCCCCTTCGTCTACCTCCTTTCTTTCTCTCGCTCTTCGATATTTCTTTGTACACAGGCAGGTCGTTCGTTCGTTCTTATTAAAATTATTGTTTTATTATTACACACACACAGAGAGACACCCTTACACAGTTGCTAGCTCTTGTTCTAGCTGTTGTTAGGGGGGCAATGTTAAACTGTTTGGAGGTGTATGTGTGTGTTTGTAATAATTTATACAATTCTAAATACAAAATAAAAAAACTGTTTTAAAAATTTTAAAATATTTGCAACAAGCAAATCCAAAATATCATCTACACATACATACACACACACACTCTTATCCAATAACTGAAAATGAAATGAATGTTCAGTTGTAGTTGTAGCTGTAGTTGTTGCCGTTAGTGTTTAGGTTAGTGAAAATGAATTTAAAAACAAAATGTAACACAAAGTCAAGGCGAAACGCTTGCAATCATACGGAATAAAATTAACCTTGAACTTTAGGTCAGCAAATTAAGCGAAAATAATAATAATTCTCTCCCTCATATGGACAAGCAATTTATTAACACTTTTCCTTTCTTTTTTTTCTTTTATTTTCCAGCTTAAACGCAAACATTTTGTACAACAAATCATAAATTTTTTTTAAATACAAACACATCCGACAAGGATACGGTAACAACACCACTTAGCATATGAGACAAGAGGAAATAGCTTTAAAGCGTTAAGAAGAACAACATGAATGCAACAACACAAATGCAACAAACAAAATTGGAATCACAACAACAGCAACAACAACAACAACAACAACAACAATTGGATTGTAATATCAACAGAAACAATAACAGCAACAACAGTAAGACAAATAACAATCAAATGTCTGTTGGAAATCAAAATCAGAAACAACAAAAACAACATAATTCCAGTTATATGAGTCCGCCAGCAACAGTCGCACGTAGTCCATCGCCGGATGGCACAAGGGACTACGATGTGACGCGTATGAGAGAGGAAGACTTTGAACGCTTGGCCGTTTATATAGTGCCCGATGTGCAATGTGAACGCGGTATTAGCAATAGAGCGGACAAAACACTGCCACGCAGTTTAACCCTAAAACCGTCAATGGTTTTTTCATCACCAAATGTTAAGGTAATTAATGCGAATAGAATTTTGAATGTTTATCTGAAATTAAAGCGTTTTAATTCATTTTACTTTAGACTGAAGGAGTTTGGAGTACTGGCGTTATACCACGTGGTACCCGTTTTGGCCCCTTTGAAGGTGTGCCAACTCCTCATTATCCCAACGATTCAAATACGGCGCGTTACTTTTGGCGGGTAAGCATATAAGCTTTGGCAGCTCAAATCAAACCAAAAAAAAATAGAATAAATACTTTCAAACTCTCTCTATATAACACACTACATCTCATCCATCTCCTCTATCATCTCATGTCATACATAATAAAAGCGAGAGTGTGAGAGAGGGAGAAAGAGAGAGTAAGGCAGAGGAATACATATATAATTTTTAAGTTTCATTTACATTTATCACTAGATTAACTGCAAAAACAAACCTAAAAAAAATCGTTTATGGTATGATTAACCCTCATTTTGTATGTGTTATCCATTAAATGTAGACTTTCTATTTAAAATGCATCTTCAATTCACTATTGAAACAAAATCCATCATAAAATTATTAAAAAAAAAAATTAACCAAAGAAAACCAACCTTTTCTTTTTTTTTTTCATTTTAATTTCATGTGACCCTAAACAAATCAAACCAAAAACAAAACTCTATCAAAACTTAAACTAATTTTAACCAAAAACAAAAATCTTAAAACATCCTTAAAAAAATCTATTAATCGAACGATCAATCAGGTGCAGGGAACATGCCATATAACATACGGAAATATAAAGGTACTCTATTTTCTTTTAATTTTAATTTTTATTTTTTTCTCCTCTTCTTTTTTTTTCTTAAGTTTGTTTCTCTATTGCTAAAAAAACAAAAAAAACAAAAACAAAAAATTTGCTTTCCTTTCCTTCCTATTATCGTATGATTATTATACTCTTTAAACTCTTCTGTCTGTTTCTGTGTGTCGCTCTATTTCAATTACTAACACTTTCTTTCCTTCCTTCCTTTTCTATGTTGTAACAACTGCTAGTAACTCTTACTAACAAAAGCAAACTTAACTTATCTACTAACTAACTAACTAACTATTCTACTATCTATCCTAAAAGCGTAACTATTTGTTGTAATTTTGTTAAACAACTTTTTTTTTATTGCGTATGCCACATTGCCATGAATGATCTTAAGCCTCCTGACTACATGCAGCAGTCATTGAAATGTCACTGCAATGCCTGAGGATAAGGAGGTCAATTTTAAAATACAATTTCTACTGTGTATCATTATTATCTACTTATGTATTTAGTGTCTCGTTTATATGTATCATTTGATTTGTAGTCGAAAACAATATGTTCAGTGTTGAAAAGATGTTTTTTCTCTCTCTCAGCAGCAATTTTTCATTTGAGCCTCTCTATTCTTATTTGTCTCTTCGCAGATATTCAAAGACGATGACTACTATTACTTGGATGGTTCGGATCGTTCCCAATCAAATTGGATGCGTTATGTGGCTTCGGCATACAGTCTGGATACCATGAACTTGGTAGCATGCCAGCATCAGGAGAACATCTACTTCTATACCACGCGTGACATTATGCCAAATGAAGAGTTAATGGTCTGGTATTGCAAAGACTTTGCCAAGCGTTTGGGTTATGATGTTGATCCCGAGCGTACACTTTTTGGTGCCTGCAAGGAAACCACAGATGACGATGAGGATGGTGAGGTTGAGGCCGAAGAACAAGATCAAGAAATGGAGCAGGTGCCAGAAGCCGAAGAGGAATTTGTGTGTCTCAAAAAGCGAGCGTGTTCTCCATATGATATGCCTGCACCCGAAATTCCTCCCGAGGTAGCCTATAATCATATAACCTATGTTATGGGCCTACATTTGCCACCACCACTACCGTCTTCATCCGGCTCACGCAATGATAGGCGTTCACCTAGCCCTAGTCCTTCCCCGCCTGTCGTTAATCCAGCAGCACAAAATGCCAACAACCCGCACATCCAACACAGCCATTCAGGTCATCAGTCGAGATCACTGATTCGACACTCGAATCAGCATCAGCCACATCAGAATGTTTTACATCTGAAACAGGAGCCACCCTCAGTCATTGTCCAAGATCATCACTGTGCCTTGGAACGGGATTGTGGCATACAAAAGGAACACAAAGATGTCGGCAGTTCACCCATCTCACACAAGGAGGCGCAATACGAACACCAATTGACACCGAATGATGGCAGCGTACGTTCAGTACGTTCGGATGAAGGCTATCATAGCAATGAGTATCATGAAGATCGTTTAACGCCCTCCGGTGGTGATGATAGCGACACCGAAAGTGAACATAATTATGTTTTGGATTGTTCGAAAAAAGCCATTGCACCCAAAGAAACTGTTATTACCCATGCCCAAAAATCCTGCACTAGCACAGTAACATCACAACAGCCAACGGCCGCCACGAATCCTACATCGAATGTGGAATGTTGTAAGAACGAGTACAGAAAGTTTAAAGTGAAAATGCCACTGAAATATGAATTTAAAAATAGTACCAAGACTGATGCAAACAATGCCACACCAATTATTAACACAAACGTAACGTCAATTAAGCATGATGATCTACACATTAAGGCAACCTCAAGTGAGGATGAGATTCGTACAGACTGCACATCATCCACACAAATAGACGAACTGATGGAAGTCGATTGTCATGCCGCTAGGAAAACAAATGATGAACTCACTGCCACAACTACACAACCAGCCTCGAGTACCGTAATTGTTTTGGAAAATAGTCAAAAGCGTACAATAGTGCCCTTAACTAAGCCCTACTATGAGGCTGAATCCAGTTCTCCGCCTCCCTCGGGTCAAAGCTACATACGTTATACACCTCCATCCAGCATCCTAGAAACCATATTAACCGGTCAGCATCCGCATCGCTTGGAAACAGCTGCAGCTGCTGCCGCAGTTGTCGTTGCCTGCCATCAAGCCAACTCTGCAACACCACCGCCTTCATCACCCACTGAGATGGCCTATTCGTATAAGAAATCACATCGTTATGGCAATGTTGTTAGCCCCGACTCAAGTTCAAATATGGTGGCTGAGCATAGTACCCACGATAACGAAGCAGAAGTTCATTTAAATTCAACCACCTGCAAAAAAGATCTGTGCTCTCCTCCGCCACAATCTCATCAACAGCATCATGTGCTCTTCTCGCCAAATAGCGTTCACGGGTATAATACGGGTCAACATACACCGCCTTACTCAACGTACTCCTCCTATTCCAATAGCAGTTTAAATGGACAATCGGTTAGCGTTTTACACGCTCCCACTTCCACCTTTCATTCGCCACCACACAGTGCTCAATCACCTTTCGACAGACAATCCCATTCCTCCAGCGGATCCAATCAAAATCTACATCTGCTACAAGGCAGTACACAAATGTTAAATCATCCTCTAATGCAACCATTGGCACCTCTTCAACGGCTCTCACCCCTGCGCATTTCTCCACCCTGTAGCTTAAGTCCTGATGGCAACTCCTGTCCACGCAGTGGCAGTCCGCTCAGTCCAAACTCGTTGGCATCACGAGGTTACCGCTCATTGCCATACCCGCTCAAAAAGAAAGACGGTAAAATGCATTACGAATGCAACGTTTGCTGCAAAACATTCGGCCAACTAAGCAACTTAAAGGTTCATTTGCGTACACACTCCGGCGAAAGACCCTTCAAGTGCAATGTGTGCACGAAGAGTTTCACCCAATTGGCTCACCTGCAAAAACATCATCTGGTGCACACGGGCGAAAAGCCACACCAGTGTGACATTTGCAAGAAACGTTTCTCGTCCACATCGAACTTGAAAACACATTTGCGGCTGCACAGCGGCCAAAAGCCGTATGCTTGCGATCTATGTCCGCAAAAATTCACACAATTCGTGCATTTGAAATTGCATAAGAGACTGCATACCAATGATCGTCCGTACGTGTGCCAAGGTTGTGATAAAAAATATATCAGCGCATCAGGATTACGTACGCATTGGAAGACGACTAGCTGCAAACCAAATAACCTAGAAGAAGAACTGGCTATGGCAGCAGCAGCAACATCTGAATGTTTGGGTAAGTGTTCTGGCGCACTTGTAATGAGGAAAACTTTTCGTTTTCTTTTCTTTTCTTTTTTCTAATGTCGTCGTGGCAATTTAACAAAAACGGCCTTGAAAACTAATTTTATTTTTCTTTTTTTTTTCTTAATTTACAGACAAAGATCACCCCGAGCCTGATTCACGTGAAGCATTCGAACAACTGCAACAGCATATTCATCCGCATTTACGTCATGCCGATCACATGAATCCACCGAGGGGCATGGCCCATCCATCACAGCAAACGCATGGTCACATGCAAGCGCAACATGTGCCCATGCTGCATCAACACCATTTACCACCACCCTCGTCAACTGCTGCTGCTGCGGCTGCAACTATGCTGCTTACAACTGCCAATCAAATTCACCAACAGCATCAACATCAACACCAACACCAACAACAACAACAGCAACAACAACAACAACAGCTGCTTCACCCACATCAACAGCATTTACTGCAGCAGCAACAACCCCTTAAAGTGAAACCCCAAATTCATATGATGCCTAATGCCAACCCACATGACTCTCATGCTCATGTGGCAGCGGCAGCAGCAGCACATGCGGCCGCGGCTGCTGCGGCGGCGGCTCATGCTGCATCCCAGCATCCATTGGGACCACCACAAGATGCACGACCATCGGTTATAGAGTCTAGCCAGCCCATGATCATTGAATGTACGTAAACCAGAACTTAGGCATGCAACCAATGATGCAAGGGAATGAAACTTGTCCCTGATTTCTTCTACAATTCAACAAATTATTCTTTGGCTCTCGTAACTCAGCAGCTTTAAGAGCATGTTGACACCCATAATAGCCTTCTATGGACTTTGGAATTAACACACGAGTGTGCAATACAAAATTAAATTTACCCTACAATTAAGGCGGGGGTATTTTAAGAATGGAAAAACAAAAAAAACTTATGCTACTATGGACTTATTACAAAAAAACAAACAAACAAAAAACAACAACAACAACAACAAAGAATTTCGATTTAAAATTTTGTTTTCTTTTTTTCGTTCGTTTATCAAAATTTTATTGGAACAAAATCGATCTCAAACAATTGGCAGCCAATTATTTAAAACAAAACTGCTCTCATTTATGTATTATTTAACCCTATTAAAGGCATTTGTATTTTAATAAAAAATAATTAAGGCCAAGAGGGTTAAATTCTATGGAGGGAATGTAAATTAAATTTTTTATTTGAAAAAAAAAAAACAAGAAAGCCTAACAATATTATTATTTATACATACGTATGTGCATACATGCATATATTATGTAATTTGTAAAAAAAAATTCTATATTTAAATATACATACATATACATACATATGTTAATATATAAAATTATTATAATTAAAATATAATTAAACATTTATTTTGAATTAGAAAAGTCAAAAAAAATTAAAAAGAAAAAAAAAAGAAAAAAAAACATGTCAAAACATACTCGGACATCGTCATTAGAAAAAAAGTGCATTTAAATGAAAAATAAAAATAAATTTATTGTAGCTTAATTTGTAATAAATTAATGGAAACAAAAAATTTTTGTACAGAAGAAACATTAACCAACCAAAAAAAGGAAAGAAAAAAGAGGAAATGGAACAAAACAAATTCAATGGAAACTTACATAACAGTTGCCTTATTTCATTAGATTTTTATAAACAAACAAAAACAAAAAAATAAATACAAAATTTATTTTTTAAAATTATTTTTTTCCCTTTTTTTGTTTTTTAGTTTCAATAAATTCAAAAGAAAGTAAACCAAATGTAAATAATTTTTTATTTTCAATTGTAAAAAAATAAATTAAACAAAATATGCACACACCTAAAACAATTTAAAATTTAAATAAATTTAATTTCTTTTTTTTAATATATTTTATGTAAATATTCCTTGAAATTTTTTCTTCCGTATTCACGAAAATTATTTTTAATTAATAAAAGGTTTAATGGAACAAATTTTCATAAAAAATTATGTTTTACAAAACATTTTATAAATCAAAAATAATTTTTATGAATACAAATTTTCGAAATTCGTATATGCGTGTGTGCATATATTATAACTTTAAAAACTAGTATTTAATTGTAGATTAAAAAAAAAAAATAAAAAAGAAACTGTAGTTGTAGTAGAATAAAAATACAAAATCGTAGCTGAAAATCGGTGCTTTTAAACCTGGATTTATTTGTCTACTTAAGAAAAATAAGAAATATTCGAAATTCGAAAATCAAAAGTAAGCAAACACTTAACCAACCTTAACTGAATAGAAAGAATTAGTTTCGTATAATAAACGAAAGAAATTTTTTTTGGATAATAGTTAGAGCGGCGGCGGTGGCCAAATAAAACAGGTGACATTTTGGGAAAATATTATTGCAAAGAATTATGTTTTTTCAAAAATAAATAAATATAAAATTAAAATAAAATTTAAACTAAATATTTAAACAATATACATATAAGTATAGAAATATATAATAATTTAGTAATATTAAACTAATTGTATTAAACCTAAACCTAATATAAATAAAAGCAAATTATATCATATAAATATATATAAAAAAAGAATGTATATTTTATAAAATCCATAATAATAATATAATAATAAATAATTTAAATATTATTATAATAACACCATGTAAGCAGTATTTATATAAACTATACAAACTATACAAACAAAAAAAACCTAAGTATGTTTTATGATTCCTTCCTACTTATACATGCTTATTTCCAATTGAAAATAATTATTTCTTTTCTTATGTCTTTTTTTATTTATTAAGAACCCACCGTTTAATTTTTTAAAAATTATTTTCAAATTTTTCTATTTCAAAACATTTTAAATCCCATACTCTTTTTTAAAAAACAAAAAATTGTAAATTATTTTTAACAATAATAAACCATAATTAATAATAAAACAAATTAAAAAAAAAGAATTATACATGAGGCTGATTAGTTTTAAGGTATACACAATAATAATAATAATAATAATAATCTAAACTACAAATCTTCTATTCTATTAAAATTATCAATGAATGTAAATTACGAAAAAAAAAAAATAAAAATTATCTTTTCATTAAGAAATTAAAATAAAAACAATCAATACATTAAGGCAACCAAAGAATCAAGAAGAATTAAATTATTTCATTTGAAAATGAAAAAACAAAAAAAAAACAACTTTGTTGCCTCTCTTCATTAAATAACTTTTGTAACAAACTGTAGCTCTTTAAACTGTAAACATTTAAAAATAATTTTCTTTCAACAAATATTATTATCATCATTATTATTATTACTATCAATTATTATTATTAAAAAAAATATATATAAATTATCATTAAAAAAAATAATAAACAAATACAAGAAACAACAAGAAATTATTATATTTTTTACTTTTTTCTTTATAAAAAAAAAATAAAACATTAAATGAAACCGTAACAGAAACTAAAATAATGCATACAATAAATAAAATAAAATTAAATTTAAATTTAATAAAATAAAAAATACAATAACATAGCATAAAAAAACCTTATATATTTATATTATTAAACAATTTATACAACAAGCAAACAAACAAAAAATATATATTTATATAAATAGAAATTGTATTTGAAAGTGAAAAGAAAGATTTATTAAAATAATACATAATTTAAAAGCATAAACAAGAAACAAAACAAAACAAATTCAAACAAAAACAAAAGAAATAAAAACAACAAATACACAAATAAAAAAAAAACAACAAATCATCTACTCAATCATGGTATTTTTTTTAAGTTTTTTCTTTTCTTTAATTTAAAATTATTTTTTTATAAAAATATTCAGGCCAACTATAACTATCTTAACCTCATAATATCCCTTTACGAAAATATTCAATTTTAAAATTTCAAACGTTTTATTCGGATTTTTAAGCTGGTGTCACCCGTACAAAACATTTGTTCAGATCAGAGATCAGTAATTAGTATTCAAAAAGATGATACTTATACGCATTCATACTTATTTTAATATCATGGAACCTCTACTCACATTCAAAGTTTAAAGTACTTATAATATTCATACTTAACGACAGGTATGATGTTGTTGATTTCAAGCCAACATAACTCAACATATACAAGAATCACAAAATAAGTACGAAACACTCGAATCATTTATAAGTTTTGTAAGTATTTTTCTAAAGTTATGAATCTAAATTAGTAGGCTTATGAATCAAACATGTTTCGAATGGTATGAGTTTGATGTCAACGTTGCACGCATACCGCATTGCAACCTGTACTTATAAATCAACGTTGTATTGGGTATGAATGAATCAGAGTACATAGTTAAATTTCAATATTGTTGACTCACTTATATTCAAATTTTTCATTTCATGAGTGCTTATTGCTGATCTCTGGTTCAGACAGTACTTTGACAGTTGTCTTCTTGAGAGAGATATTGACAGAGAGAGACATATTGACAGAGAGAGAGAGATAGAGAGAGAGAGAGAAAATTCTTTTTACGAACACTTTTCAGCTCGATTTGGTTTAATTTTATATTTTGTCTAGACAAACTTGAACTGAATTGATTTGCCATATAAATCATGTAATATATGAATTTGCTTTCAAAGTATCCTTTGGCAGACTTAATGTTGCAGAGACATTTTTCGAAATGAGTGAATCATGCTGCAGAAAATTCTCAGCACAAAATAATTTTGTTCGGATAAAGTTTTTATTCGGATAGCATGGCCAGCACTGAAAATGAGTATTAAAAATTGTAAATTTATTTGATAAAATTGTAAATTTTAATTTGCTTTCTGACTAAATTTTTTAAAATGTGGGAATCATACTGCAGAAAACTAACTCTCAGTACAAAATAATTTTGTTCGGACAAAATTTTAATGCGGACAACATGGGTGAATCTAACTTTAGGCCAGCAATGAAAATCAGTATCAAAATAAAAAATGTATCATATTTCAATAGCTAAATACAGAAGATTTTATCGTTTAATTAATTAGGAATACATTAAGCTTTTAATTTTGTAGGAAAATAGCAAAAAAATAATTGGAACTTCCCTCAGGTTGAGCATTCAAAATTATTTAAAGTCAATATAGATTTTTTTCTAAACATTTAATATTCAAAATATTTTTTATTACTTTTATTTTGTTTTTTTTTTGATTTTTTTATTTAAAAAATATTTAAAATTAAAAAATTAAAAATTTTTATTTTTAAAATATTTTTTTATTTTTTTTTAATTTTTAATTTTTTTTTTATTTTTTAAAAATATATAAAAATAATTATAAATTAAAAATTTATATTTTTAAAATAATTTTTTATTTTTTTTTTAATTTTTAAATTTTTTTTATTTATTTAAAAAAATTTTAATTTTTTTTCAATATTTTTTTTTATTTTTTTTCCCTCAAAAAAAGTGGAACCAAAGAAAATTGTAATAAAATTGTAATTAGCAACAAATAATAAATAATTGATCAACTGTATGATGATTTGAATAATCTTTGCATTTCAGTTTATTTATTCATTATTTTTTAATTTATTTAAAATATATAAAAACCAAAACGAAGCAAAAAAACCCCCAGTTTAACTCTTTAAAAATTAAACAACATCTAGAACATCAAAAATCAAATTTATAGTAAAAACAGCAAAGACTGAATTGTATTAAAAGTTCCTATAGGGTTAAAATGCAAACTGGGTCATTCATTTTCATTTCTATATAACAACAGATTTTCAATTTATTTTAATTTCTTAAAATTATTCTGTAATTGAAATGTTTTTTTATAATTTCTTTTTTAAATGAAATTGTGTTGTTATTAAACACATTTAATATCAATCATACACTGCGTATATTATTAATGGAGAACAAATGACTGCTTTAGTTGATAAGAAACATTTAACAATTAAGTATTAAATAGACAAATATTTTATACATGATAAATACACACGTTGATGGAAACCTATTCGAGAATTAATATTAAAAGTTTATCACATTCATTCAATTCAATTTTTTATTTTATTTCTTCCGTAAAGGTATTATTTCTGGCAAAGTTTTTAAGAAAATTATGTTTTCATTTGAAGAAAGTATGCTTAAGCCGTTATTATTTAAAAGCGTTGAAGTAGTTGAAGATGTAATAAAAACATAAGCGTTTTTTACAGAAGCTTTTCGTTAGTGCAACCATATTAAATGGAGCCATATTTATTCTTTAGTTTATTTCCTTTTACATGGAAATACTTTGCAATTATTTTGACTCTAGTAGTTAAGTTTTGAAATTGTAAAACATAGAGTGCAGCTAGCCTATGTTAATCTATGATTCTTAAAATTTTAAGTAACTTTCTGTAAATAAAGTTTTTAATACATTTGCTAATTGTAGCTTCAGATATGTAAACTTTGGAATACCCTCTAGTTGTTCAAACAGACCATTTTGAAAAATTCAAATGTAGAGAACATTTTCTAGAATATTTGCTAAGATTACAAATATTCTATTTATTCAATTACAAAATAACTTTTAAAAAACAAAAGGGAAAAACGTATATACACTGCCGGTTAATCTACATGAAACGATTTAAATTCACAAGTAAATAATTTCTTAAAACAAAAAAAAAAGAAATAAATGAGGCCATCATTTTGTCAATTATGTCTTAAATATCTAATTTACAAAGTTTTTGAAGTCTTAGAAAAAGGAAAAGTGGTTAAAAAAAGCTAAAGAACATACAAAAAGTTTAACTAGGCGCGGCTAAGCATTGCTTTAATTATTTAAAGAAATTTTTTCAATTTAAAGCCAGAGTCTACTCCACAGCACACTTTTTTTTTATATACTACAGTATATTATTTTTTTAAACATTCGATTCTACGTACAGTTTTTTTTAGATCAATTTGTTTATTCTCTTCAATAGTGACATAAGGAAATAACTACACGAGAGCCGTTTCAGGCTTTCACTTGCCATATCCTCAACAAGTAAAATCAGAGAGGATTTTGGGCACATGTTCAAGGTCTGGTAGCAACGAGAGTTGAAGATGATTACCGGTTCTGTAGATCAATTTGTTTATTCTCTTCAGTAGTGACATAAGGAAATAACTCTTCAGGGGAGCCGTTTGAGGCTTTCACTTGCCATATCCTCAACAAGTAAAATCAGAGAGAATTTTGGGCACATGTTCAAGGTCTGGTAGCAACGAGAGTTGAAGATGATTAACGATTCTATAGCGTCATTTGCCTTTCAGCACGTTACATGAAAGTCAATTTTAGTTAATTGAGGAATAACTTTTCAAAACACTCCATAAACTAAAACACTGCCTCGAGTGCGTTTAATTGAATTTGGAGTTTTTCTTTAAGAACTCAATATGAGAAGAGACATTGTTTGACCATTTATGTCGGACATTAAACCATTGATGTCCTCTAATGGTGACTACAGAATAAGCCTACTTGATCGGCATACACTTGTCAATAGGTATGAGACCTTTGGATGGTCTCTTCTCCTTTTTACATACATGCATAACCCTAGCAAAGGTTAGGTTAGGTTAGGTTAGGTTAGAGGACAAGACAAGTACAGTACCCGGAGGTCGAATTGACCCATTGTACAACGTCCTAGTTTCTCACACCATTTATGTTGTGTGTGTTAATTTTATACATGATACATAATCCTAGCAAAGCTCTCTATGAAATTTTCACATTCTAAACAAACAAAAAGTTTGTTCTGAAGTTTATGAAGTATAAACACAATGGGCCATATGGCCGCTAAGTGAACTTGCCAGTGAACGGCAAGCTATCCGCTAACCTTATAAAGTATAAAGAAAAGAAAGTACAATATTCGATAAATACAACACAGATTATTTTCATAATTTAATATGATTATTGGCTGAGGACTTAGAAAACAGAATAAATAGGAGAGAAGAAAATTTTTGAAAAGCGAGCAGTCTTGGCATTTAAGCCTACCCTTTATTTTTGCCTGCTTATTAGAGTTGCCATTTGCCAAGTTTTCCCTTTTTTCCAAATTTTTGGAGATGTGGAAAAGTCAAGTTTTTTCGAAATATTTCAATTTTAATTTTTTTCAAAAAATTCAATAATATTAACATGAAATATTTGAATTTTCATAAAAAATGTGTATTTTTTAATTCCGACAAAGAAACACCAACAAAGGAACCGGGCTCCTTTTAAAATTTTGGTACTTTAGTAGAAAACAAGTTTTTATGCGCAAAAAAAGTTTTTTTCCCGAAAAATTACAAGTTTTTATAAAAAAAAATTACTGGCAACTATGTATATAAGTGATCTAAAGAAAAAAATAATTCGAAAATAGGTTTTCTAATACGAAATTAAACCAATATGTATATATATAACAAATAAATAATTAATAATAGAAACGAATAAATAAACGATAATAAAAAATGTAATATTTTACAAACATTATTAAATTATTTGTAAGCAATTGTTTAAGAAATAAAAAAAAAATCATATTCATATTCTATTTGCATTTGAATTTGAATATTCTTTCACAATTATGTATACAAACAGACAGATTTATTATTATTATAAATGGCGACATCAAAACTTATTGCTTTAAAACTCATACATAATTACTATGGTATTCAGCAAAAGAGTACAGCAAACAAAAATTCGCATTAATTACAACAAAATTGTGTACATAAGAAAAAAAACAAAAAAAAATTATTAAAAAATTATAGAAAAATAAAAAATAAATAACAAAACACCCCAATAACAAATTCATAATCACTGCTATAAATACATAATTTAAAACGAAATCTAATTTATTAAATAAAAAAAATACAAATACAAATACAAAAATATTAAATATTGAATATTAAATATTTTCATGAATGAATTATTAGGAGATAACAAAAAAACAAAAACAATTTATAACGAATTTTTAGTATCTATTCATCAAGCACAGACAGACAGACAGCAATAGTACATACATATTTATTAATAATTTTATTTTTTATTTTCTAACAAATTAAATTAAATATAAATTCCATTTTCTTCATGTAAAGTAAAGCAAATTGATTTATAAATTTAATTTAAGATTTATTTCTGAAATGCTTAAAAATAAATTTAAAAAATAAATCAAAACAAAATTGAAATGTAAAAAATAAAATTCTTTTACTTTTCAATCCAAGAAAAAAGAACAGTTAAAAATAAAATAACGGTTGCAACAAAGCAAAGCCATACTATGTAAGCAAAACGGTTTAAGAGCACTGCAAACATCATTATCAGTATGAACAGTTTTACCTTAATTTTCAGGTTAGCATAGACAACAATGGAAAGTGTTGCCATACTGAACAGTATTGCCAATGTTTACATATTTGCTAAAAGTTTTATAGGATTTTGAAACACCATATTCAACAATTTTAAGGGCACCCAATAAACTACAGTGGTTTCCCCCATAATGACACCTCGCTTTAGCAAACACCGTTCAAGGAGCCATCGTTTTTCTAGGGACCACCGATCAAGGCATAAAAACCTATTATGGACAGATCGAAGTATGATATAATAAGTACGATATTGAACTCAAAACTACATGTAGAGGAAGGAGGAAAGGATTAGAATTGTTTTCATTTCCACAAATATTGTGTTCAGTTGAAAATCAGGACTCAAATCATAAATTTCGCTCTTGATAATCAACATGGTAGCTATGCTAATTTCTACTTATGGATGTTTGGGTTGGGGGAATGCAGTTAGGAGTCTTTTCACAAATAAACTGAACATAGCGCAAAGGGCCGCTTATATGGCTGATATTTGTGCTTCCAGATTTAGTACCTAAGTTACCCTCAACATTATTAGGCGCTTACTACACATTGATCTCCACATTGTATCATTTTTGGCTCAAAATGCAATCAGGCTGAGAGCACAGGGATCTTGGAGGAAATCCCTTAGTAGCCATAGAAATATTTGAGGTTAAATTGGGTATAAACCTAGCGATGCACAAACTGAATTTTCTGTGTTCGCCAAAGTTTTGATAGGGGCCACTAAATATCGTTTGGTAACACGTCGGCCTTAGTTATTCGATGTAAGAAGGCGATGAAAATGCTCTGTAATGCCTGTACCACTTCCTTAATATAATTATTAGGCGCATACTGCTCATTGATCTCCCAATTGTATCACTTTTGGCTTAAAATGCAAACAGGCTGAGAGCACAAAGGTCCTGAACGCAATTCCTTAGTAGGCATAGAAATATTTGAGGTTAAATTGGGTACAAACCTAACCATGCTAGAACTGTATTTTCTGGGTTCACCAAAGCTCTGATAAGCGCCACTAAATAACGTCTGGTAACAAGTCGGCATTAGTTCTTGGATGTAAGGCGATGAAAATGCTCTGTAATGCCTGTACCACTTCCTTAATTTAATTATTAGGCACTTACTGCACATTGATCTCAACATTGTATCACTTTTGGCTTAAAATGCAATCACGCTGAGGGCACAAAGGTCCTGAACGCAATTCCTTAGTAGCCATAGAAATATTTTAGGTTGAATTGGGCAGAAGCCTAGCCATGCACAAATTGAATTTTCTGGGTTTGCCAGAGTTCTGATAAAGGTAACAACAAGTAAGAGATGAAGATGCTCAATAATACCTGTACCACATCCTTAATCTAAGTCGGCACAGTGATATCGTTGCAAATAAATGGTCTAGGGCTAGGGCTAGGAGGGCCATAAGATAGAGATACGACCGTTTCAGTAGACTAAACTTTTTAAGGTTTCACGCCACTCTATTTTGACTCTAGGCACACGGAAAATACTGGGTTAATCTTAAACCAAAACTGTAATTACACCGTCATTTCCTTTTTTAAGAAAGAAACGAAATGATCATGAAAAAAAGGAATGTTTTTTGTCAATAATTTGCATTTGCATGGAGATTGTAATTAATTGCAAACAAGACAAAATCTATGTACATATGTATGTCCACTATTAAAAACTGTCACTTTCTATTAATTGCCACTTCACTTCCCTTCACTGTCAAATCAGCAACGCTCATGTCAATCATGTGTCAATTAAACAAAAAAAAAAAAAAAAAAAAAAAAAACGAACGGAATCTGTGTTAAACATCCGTCACATACCACCGGTCACTTGCATTTTGCCCATTAGGGGGCAAAAATATATGCAAATATTTATTACAACTGTGAATGTGTGTTTATTTGTTTTTTTCGCCCTCCCTCCGTCCATCTATGACTTTGCAACAACAAAAATGTATAGAAAAGTAGGAATTAATCTGATTTATATCGTGCAAGCATTAAAAAACAAACAACAGCAAAACGCATCAATTATTTTGTTTTCATCAGTTTTCTCTTTTTTGTTTGTCAAAGAACCTGATAAAGATGTTGAAAATACCCAAAACATTGATTGGGAATTATAATCACGGTCTCTCTCTCTCTCTCTCTCAATAGACAACAGACAGCTGGATACAATTTTTGCATATCCATTATTCACCACTCCCTTCTCTTTGGCACACGCTATTACTTGGGCAAATTTTTGCACCCTTAATCGTTGCTGCGTAGGGGATAAACACTGTACTGTTTGGGACCGTCCAGTGTTCGTGTGTAAAGCAATTATTCTTAGTGAGAGGCACCATTCGGCTTTATTGTGTTTTGCATTGAAAGCGGATTAATTTGATCTTCTTTTTATATCCAGGGCACTATATTGTTGCAATTCAATTCAATTGCACATGGCTCATGGCACTGGACACAATGAATGAATGAAAATCAAAATCTATCGAATAATCGATACAAAATAAAAACTATTGTGTTTGAAAATAACTGACATGTACTCATTGTATTCAGTTTTGATATTGAATTGTTATTGTTGGAGGTATTAAAAACTGTACCTCACTCTATTTCTAACTCGTATTTGAAAACAATTTCCCATCTAATGCCTCTAAGCTTGTATTTAAACTATTGGAGTTCCAAAGATTTATCAAACAGTAATACGATTCTATGAATGTTTGGAGATCTCAGAAATTAAAACTAATGGAACCTGGAGAGCTCATATAGAGAGCATCTCAGGAGGGGCAAACATAATGTTATGAAGAATAATGATATGAAGAAGACTTGCAGGGAAATTCTGGAATTACGCACTGGATGTATACCATGATGGTCAGACTAATAGAACAAACACTTCAAATGGAGTTGAACAAAATACAGAAACTAGAATTTGTTAGTATAGCAGGGGCATAACCTGCCCTTCAACAGCGTTGAAAGCTCAGCAGATGAATGTTAAAAATAAGGTTTTGGAACCTTTAGTTAGAAGAATGGAAGACACGTCTACCATAGAACTTATTAGGGAATTTCGTAAATTAATAAATTGGGTGAGTGACGGCTCCCTCCTTAACTATCTATCCCCTGGACAGAACAACTATAGAAAATTCTTGGCAACGAGACTTAATACTAAAAATTAGTGGAGAAATCTAGAAGCTACATTCTCTTTTAAAAGAGTGCCCATTTTGTGGTATACAGAGGGTTCAACAACAAATCCGGTAGCAGATGCAAGAGCTTTAGTACGAGAATGAAATATTCAAAGGCGGTGGGAAAACTCGCGGGTATCTTCCAAGCGGAGGCGTATTTAAAGATGAGGTGAATTTAACGTGGATAGAAGATACAAAGGACGTGACATACAAATACTATCTGGCAGTCATACAAAAGGAACTTGGCTTTCGAGCTTATAAAATACAGGCCGTACTAAAATTGAAACCAAAGGGTCGTCGTTAGGGTCGCATTGTTGCTCAAACTGAAGGAAGATGAGGATTTCTATCAAAGAATTATGTTTATTGATGAAGCTAAGTTCTTTTCAAATGGCTGCAAAGCAATATTGCTGTACTAGCAAAGCTTTACACATTGACAACATCATCGGTTCTTATTTATTTTGAATTGAGCAAGGAGCTGTCGTTATAGTGAATGGCAAGCACTATTGAGTCAATCTGACAGAATTTTTGTTTTCAAGCACTAATCAACTAAACATACATACATACATACATACATACATACATATGTACATACATACATACATACATACATACATACCTACATACATACATACATACATAATTGGCCATTACAACCCTTCAGTCAGGATTACGGCCTAGCTTCTCATGCCACTCATGTTGCGTGCGTTAATTTTATACGTGAGTGGCGGGACCTACAGTTTAAAGTCGACTCCAAACGACAGATTTTTGAGAAACATTTTCATGGCAGGTTTATTCACTCTCAGAGTTTTTGCCAGAAATCTGCTGAGGGGAAGTTGCCGAAGAAATATTTTTTGTATTTTGTTTTGATGTCTGACCTGAGATACGAAGCCGGGCTTTACGTCTAATAAGCCAACACACTACCTACTAGACTACGACGACTAAACGCCAATGGTATTTGGCTCCAACAGGACGACGCAACATGTCATATAGAGCGCTTAGCAATAGATTTCGTGCAAAATCAATTTATTATACAATTTTCTTTCCAGAAGCGATCCTTCATTTGTGGTATACAAAGCCTTTAGACACTTTTTATAGGCATACGTTGAGTTATTGATTTATGGCAATGCACCAACACCTTTTGAAGCATTGGAAGCCAATATTCAAGCTACCATGGACGCAAAAAGTAATCAAAAATTGGATTGATTGAATAGACCATGGAACTCGTATTCGTGACTGACATATGTTGGATATTAAATTGAAAAATAGTGTCGTTTTTCAGATTAAATCAAACTAAAATCAAGCTTGCTTTCTCAAGCTCTTAAAGACACGCTGGTTTTAATTAAAAATATTTAAATTTATTTTATAAGGAATTAAAAGCCTCAGATAAATAAATAAATAAATAAAGTGTGGATTGAATAAAAAAAAAAATGGAAAAAATAGGAAAAATGCAACTTTTTAAAAAAAAAAAATACCACCTTATAGGGTAAATAACAGAAATATTTATCCAAATGCAGTGGTAGTTGTTGGCACGAGGGTTGATTATCTTTTGCCAATATAAATGGCACGTATCAAATTTGTGTAAAAATTTTCGAAACAATCGATTTCATTATGCACAAATCGTGAAGGGTGTACATGTACATTATTTATGAACACATACATACATATGTATGTATTTATGCATTCACATCAATATAGGCATGCAGTAAAGTATAAAATAATAGCAACAAATTTAGGTCAATGTTAAATACGTTTATAAAAATGAAAGTTACTTTTCCAATGTTACTTATAAGTTCCACTCTAGTTTTCTTGGATATCAAAATACTTAATTTTTTTAATTAAAACAGAAGCATTAAATATAATAAATAATAAATAAAATTATGTTAATGAAATTAATGAAAATTTAGTTGTTATAGGTACAAAATTAATTTATAAATAACAATCGTTTTTACGCATTTAATTTATTGATCTTAATTTGTTTTTGTGAAAGTAATTTTTATTTTTATTTTATTTATTTTATTATTATTATTTTGATTTATTATTAAGCTTAGTAAACAAAACATATATCAATTATTAGTCTAATGGCATTTTAATTGCAAATATACATTGATTTGTAAACTTATTGTTGTTTTCATTTAGACATTCGTTTGACCGCAGTGGTCAAACAAGTGTTTTATTAACTTTTTCGAATAAATTTAAAATTTTATATTAAAAAATCTAACAAATTAAAGAAAAATTAAAGTAAACTAAAGGGTCCGCCTAATAACTTTTTTTTTGAAAATGCTTTAAAAAAAACTACCGAATATTTTCTCAAATTTCTTTTTTTATTTGCAAGTACAATCTTTCGGGTTAATAATGGAAAATAATTTAATTTAAATGACTGCCTCGGCTGGCCATGCAGTAGCCTACACCAGAAGATGCCGATTTTGGCAAAAAAAATCATCTTTTCAGATGAAGCTCATTTTGATCTTGGTGGGTATGTAAACAAGCAAAATTGTCGCATTTGGGGCACAGAAAATCCGCACGCATACATTGAAAAGCCGACGCACCCAAAACGAGTCACTGTTTGGTGCGGATTTTGGTCCAGGGGCATAATTGGGCCATTTTCTTCGAAAATGAGCAAGGAGTGGCCGTTACAGTCAATACCGATCGTTATCGGGCCATGTTGAACGAATTTTTGTTCACAAAAATTGAAGAGGAGGATATTGGCAACATTTGGTTTCAACAGGACGGCGCTACGTGCCACACAGCCGAAGTTACACTCGATGTTTTGCGCCCTGTTTTTGAAGATCGCATTATCAGCCGCAGAGCTGATATCGTTTGGCCACCTCGGAGCTGCGATTTGACACCGTTGGAATATTATTTGTGGGGTGCCGTCAAAGATAAGTGTTACGCCGACAAGCCAGAGACAATTGACGTTTTAAAGGACAATATTCGTGAAGCCATTGGTGAAATACAGCTGCACACAATCGATAATGTGTTTAAAAATTGGACCGATTTGAATGAAATAATTTGAAGCAAAAGGGATGTCCTAACATAAAAACTGTTGACAACGAATAACGCGTTATGGAAGAGTGATAAGAAATTACCTCGAACTTGACAAAAACTATGAAATTAAAGCCCTAATCAAAAAACAAAGAAAAACAGATTCTGATTATGTCACAAAGAAACGAAAGGAAGAAAACATTTAATTTGTCAATTACTACCCAAGCTATTATCCTTGTTTCAAATGCTATCCCGTCAATTAAAAGGAAAAAACTAAGTCAAAACCAAATGAACTAAAATTATACGGTGAGAGACGTTTGGAATTTGTCCAAAATCTTATTAACCGATGAATTATTTTTTTCGAAAAAAAAGAGATTAATTTGAATGATTGGCATAATTTGGACCAAGCACAATTGCACAATTCAAGCCAAATTTTAATAGAGAAAGCATTCTGTTGTGGGAAGCATTATCTTATAACGTCAAGTCTGCTGTTTGTTTCATTACCTCCAGAATAAATGCGACAACATATTTGGAACTTTTGATTTAATTTTGAAGATCACTGTATATTTCAATAAGGTAACGCATAAAAAATGTTGATTTATTGCCATGCCCTGTCGGGCAGTTGCTATCGATAACTTATGGGCAATTCTTGCAGCAAAAACGTATAAAAACTGAAGTTAGACTACAACCGTAAATGAAATAAAAGAGAAAATCAAGCAATTCTGTTGGGCAATACCTTCTTCAAACCCTAATAAACTTCATGACAAATATAATGTTTTCTATTAATAGTAATAAGGGTGGTTGCTACATTTTCGAACACAACTGCAAGCGCACTGCATGTTTGATAAATAGTTAAAATTGTGGTTGCAAATATTGAAAATCAATTTTTTATAGGAAGTTTTTTAGCTGTTTTTTAATTCGCTAAAAAATGAGGGACCAATAGGAAAAAGGCAATCAAGGAAAAGGAGCATATTCTAGTGTAATTGTCATAGTTACTAACATAGGTACAATGTTGTAAAATATGGTGACGAAATCGAATTTGGTTTGTATCTTTGCTACAACCTTTCTTTATGTATTTTTTAATTGAAACTCACGTTTCTATAATCATTTATATGACTATGTACGTATTATACTCAAAGCATTTTTTTTATTAGCGGCTACAAGTGAAGTGAAATATCAGTGAAGTGAAATACAATGTTTTATGTGTCTACACTAAAATGCTCGTACCAAACAATAAATCGGAAACTATGATATGCGCACTATGTACGCGCATTCTTAACATCATAAACATTAACATCGTTCGTGTTTGTATTCGTTGTACATGCCGAGCAAGCAAATATTTTTATAAGTGAGTAGCAAAGTAAACGGAATGAATGAATGAATAAATGAGTGAATGAATGAATGAATGAGTGAATAGGCCCTATGCCCATATAATTGTTCATCCCATTACTACAATAGTTCTTGCTATAGTTTTAAGTATTTCTATTATTGTTGTTGTTGTTGTTGTCAGTTTGGCTTTGAATATCGTATCGTATGTATTTGTAATATTCTTGGATTCTTACTTCGGGTTCTTTTCAATGTGTGTGTGTGTGTGTGTGTGTGTGTTTTGGTTTCTATCCCCTGCAAACTGCGTATTGATAACATTTTTATGATTGTTGGTGTTGTTGTTGTTTCATCTATTCTGAAATATACAAGAATATCAATGTATAAGTATATGTGTGTGAGTGTAAGTGTGTATGTGTGTGTGTGTATGTTTATGTGTTGTTTTTGTAGATCAGTCTATTGCTATTGTCATAGGCGTCGTCTATGCTGCTTATACTGCCGCTGCTTGCTATTAGTTTTTGAATATTTCCCATAATTTTTGTTGTTGTTTTTTTATTTTTGTTTTTATTATTTTCGGGGGTTCTTAGAAATAGTTAAACCTAACTAAACGTCAGTACGTCAGTGTGCGTCATGCGTAGCAATTGTATGCATTAGAAAAAACGGAGAAATACAAAGAAAAATAGTGTCCAAGAAAATTTTTACAGAAAAAAATAATTTAAAAAAAAGAAAAGAAAAAAACAATAATATTTTATAAAACGCAATAGAATTTTGTAAATATTACAAATATTTAAAAATTAAAATATGTTTACTACAAACACAAATGATATCAAGCCCAATAGCAATAGAAATAATAACAACAACAACAACAACAATCTTATTAAAGACGACCCTGGAAATATGGAAAATGATATTGATCGTAGTACAGCAGCATTGACGACATTAACAATTCAAGAAGATACACAAAGTAACGAGGCCAGTAACAATGTATCATGTTCCAACTCAACCGATGCAACAATAGGTAAGAAGTTTTATATTCTATCAAGGCAAATAATAACTAACTTAGTGTTGTATTGAAAAGACGCTTCAACAGGTCCTAGATTCCCTTACAAACTCAGAAATATATGTACATACATATGTAATCACAACAAGTATTCCAAAAGCAAACCAATAAGATTTTTATCTTTATTTCCTTTGTTGCTAACACTCGTTTTTTAATGAATCACAAAAAAATGTAGTTTTTTTATTGGCCCATTTGAGAATTTTGCCGATCAAATTGTATAAAAACTAAATAAAATCATCCCTTAATAGAGAATCTATACACACTTTAAGTGAACATTAAAATGAGGGTTAAAACAACATTTCGAATGAGAATAATAGAAAAATCAAAAAAAAAACAGAAAAAAAGTATCTACATTTTGTTTTAAAGCATACAAAGAGTCACTACACTTCCTTCTTTTAAACAATTTAAAATATAAAAAAATTTTCAGTAAAGGTTTCAGAATAAAAACTAAAAATAATTCCTGTTGCCTAGGGAGTAAGTACTGCAGTGCTAATATGGGCAATGAAAGAAGATTTTTTAATCTCCTTTTTTAATATTTCTTTGTATGTGTTTATATTAATCCTTTCATAGATTACATTGAGAAAACTCTACAGAAAAAAAGACAACATTTTTAACATAATGTCGAGAATACTCATCATAAGAATAGAAATATAGAAAATACTCTCATAATATTATTCAGGAAATCTCAGAGAAGTTTTTTCTTAAGAAGACAAAATTAATATACAGTTTAGGATCAGTTTTTAGGCCCATTGTGAAGCTACAATCAATATTTTACTCGGGGATCAAATATTCCCTAGAGGAAACTAACTAGAGTCCAAAATAAATCTTTATATTGCAGCAATCTTGAAGTCGCCGTAGTCTAGTAGGTAGTGTGTTGGCTTATTAGACGAAAAGCCAGGGTTCGAGCCCCAGGCCAGACATCAAAATAAAATACAAAAAATATTTCTTCGGCGACTTCCTCTCAGTAGATTTCTGGCAAAAACTCTGAGAGTAAATAAAATTGCCATGAAAAGTTTCTCAAATATCTGTCGTTCGGAGTCGACTTTAAACTGTAGGTCCCGCCACTTATGTATAAAATTAACACACACAACATAAGTGGTGTGAGAAACTAGGTCGTAATCCTGATTGAAGGGTTGTAATGACCAATTATGTATGTATGTATGTATGTATTGCTCTGTAAAAGATAAAGACAGTCTATTCAACGATTTGTCGACAGCACTAGTCACTTCCAAAGCTTTTTACCTGGCACGGTGCAGTTTTATAAAAAATTTTTGCTTTTGGTGTCGATAGTTAATTCTCTCAATTCATATCAAGTATTCTCAGTTAATTTCCAAATGCGGTCGTACAAATGGATCGTTTTTAATGCGTGAAGGACTC
Organism: Sarcophaga carnaria; assembly: GCA_958299815.1. NCBI lineage: Eukaryota > Metazoa > Arthropoda > Insecta > Diptera > Sarcophagidae > Sarcophaga > Sarcophaga carnaria. The sequence continues at coordinate 44,036,439 of OY283151.1, forward strand.
GTTATGGTGATATGATGTTCGAGTGAAAAGCTGGAGATGCTCTGGGCATAAATATGAAAATGTATGTGTTTCCACTAGAATTAGAATATTTTTTGGATATCGAAAGCAGCATTCAAGTTGCTTGTTTTCAAAAGACAGTACAAAAAATAATTCCATCTAATCTGCTTAATTTTTATACCACTTTTAGTTGATCTCAAATGGCATTCTATAATACATTATTTAAAGGCTTCTCGATTGCGTACAGGAGAAAATGTCGCAAAAATGTCGTCAAAGGACCTCACTGTTTTATTGCCCATAGCCATATAAAAGTACTTGTTCCCGCCTAATCCTAGATGTAGGACACTCGCACTGGTCGATTTGCCACTGGATCGCACGATGAGACTATTTTAGCCTCAGAAATCTTTCCTATCGTTTACAATATACATACATACATACTTGGTCATTACAACCCTTCAGTCAGGATTGCGACCTAGCTTCTCACACCACTTATGTTTGTTGTGTGTGTTAATTTTATACGTGAGTGGCGGGACCTATAGTTTAAGGTCAATTCGAACGTTAAATTTTTCAGAAACTTTTCATGGCAATTTTATTAGAAATCTGCTGAGAGGAATTCGCCGAAGAAATATTTTTTTCGTATTTTCGTTTTGATATCTGACCCTGGGGTTTGACCCGTGGTCTTACGTCTAATAAGTCAACACACTACCTACTAGACTACGGCGACTTCAATATATCAAATTCACAATATAATCATAAACACTGCTGCTCTCTTCTCCCTCTTACAGCCTACTTCCTGTTTCTTGTTTATTATGAATATCGACTTACAAAAATGAAGAAAAAAAAATAGAAATGCAAACGCAAAGGATTGGAAATTTTAATTTATTACCGTGATTTTGGTTAATAAATATCAAAACATTTACAAATATTTCCAAAATACTCTGTATTAACTGTGTTATGGAGAATCTTTATCGCTACCAAAGCTAAACATCTTTATCGCACGAATTATTATAAGAAAACATTCAAGAAACTTTATTCAACTGTTATTTAAAGAAACAAATAGCCGTCAGGCAAACTTAACGCAACGCAACTTAGCAAATACAGTTCAATGGTTATTTCTAAGCATTAGAAGCCAAAAGAAAAAATAAAAATTGGGAAAAAATGACAACAAAAAAGTGAAACAGATTCCCACCAAAAAAAGTCTCCCAAAAGAAAATAATATGCTGCGGCGTATTTGTTTCACATCGAAACTGGTTTTTTTCTTTTTCTATTATTAATCCCAAAACTATGAAACCAATATAAACAACAAATAACAATAACAACAACAAAATAAGGAAAAACTCTTAAAGGCAAGCACACACACACACACACATTTAGATACATACATATGTATACAGAGAGAGAGAGACATTAGAAAATATGATAGATAAAATAGAAATAGGTTTACGTATGTATGTATAAATAATAAAAAAACAAGAAAAACAATAACAAAATTAGGACAAACACGTTTTCAGCTAAAGTTCTAAGCAAACGAACAACACAACAACCACTGACAACATAGACAAAAAAAAAAGCTGTTGCTTAATTAAAACAAATAAAAACATAAACGCTTATGGATCATATACGTACGTAGAGTTTGTATGAGAGTATGTGTGTATTAATGGGTATTTATGTGTGTGTATGTATGTATGTAAAGGATTTTCAGTTTAAAATTTTCTCAAGCGAATGAATTTTCTATCTTAGAAAAGTGGAAAGTTAACGATAAAGTTCATTTATTTCTCTTGCATGTATCGGACTTAAACTAATGTAAGTACATATTTTGAAATACACAACACAACACAACAACAACAACATTGTGTTTACGCAAGCACTAACATTCCATTCCATCTGCATTGCATTCCAATCATACTAACCCTACCATTCAAACAACAATACACTGAGAGAAATTTTATAGAAAATCTCTTTGAAAAATGAAAATCACTTTCAAGTTAAACAATGTCCTCCTTATACGGGAAGAGAAATTCCACTCTGTACGAAAGTTGTCCTGAACTCTATCCCAAATTAAAAAATTTCTTTCAGTGTTTTTTTTAATGTGATTGTGTGCTTCAATCGTATTTTGATAACAACACCAGTTGATCTATGAATATTGAATGTGTTGGTTAGAATTCTTTAAATACAAAGACTGAGAGAATGTGAGAGAGAAAATGAGAGAGTGATATATTATTTACTATTTTTTTATTTATAAAAATAATGCGTGTCATGGAATTTACGTTCGATTTTAAAACGTGAGAACATGTTGTATTATCGACAACAACAACAACAACAACAACAACAACAACAACTAAAAAAAGAAAACAATAAAGTAATGTAATCAAAATAAACAAAAATAAATAAAATGGAAAACGAAAACAAATTCTTTAAAGGCAAGATGTACCAAAACAAACCAAAAAAATACAGTTGTTAAGGAAATAATAGCAGCGCTATTAGAGACTAGAAGTTGTTGTGTTAATAATGGGTGATTTTTTAAGAGCTATAGGAAAATTTTTCAAAAAAAAAAACACATAAAATTCAGAAAAATGCATGAAATCTTTATTTGAATCGATAGTACGGTCCATATAATTTAATGTTTGAAGATTATTTCATGCAAATGTTGACCGCGACTGCGCCTCAAATGGTCCATCCGCTTAGTCCAATTTTGCCATACTCTTTCCAACATTTCGGCCGGTATCTCACGAATAAATGCTTCAATGTTGTCTTCCAATGCGTCAATTGAAGCGGGCTTGTCTGTATAGACATGAGCTTTAACATAGGCCCACAAAAAATAGTCTAAAAAATAGTCTAGGCGGCCAATTGACCGGTCCCGAACGTGAAATAAAATGTTCACCGAACTCGCCTCTCCGTCACCGTCTTGTTGAAACCACATGTCATGCAAGTCAAGCTCTTGCATTTTGGGCAAAAAGAAGTTGGATATCATCTCACGGTAGCGCTCACCATTCACAGTTACGTTACGATTCTTTGAATAAGTACGTCCCAATGATGCCACCAGCCCATAAACCGCACCAACCTGTGACTTTTTCTGGATGCAGTAGTAACTTTTGCAATGCTTCTGGCTGTTCTTCACTTCAAAATCGACAATTCTGCTTATTTACGTAAACAAAAAACACATAAAATTCAGAAAGAAGTGGATCTTCGGCCAACTTTCCAAGAGCACATTCCCCAAAAATTCTGCGTTGCGATAGGTCGTTCGGCTTCAATTCTTGCACCAGCTGTATTTTGAAAGGCTTTACACCTAAATCCTTCCGCAAAATTTTCCACGTTGTTGAGTAACAGAGGCCCAATTGCTGCGAACGGCGACGAATCGATAATTGATGGTCATCATTAACACTGACCGATTCAGCTGCGATATTTTCTTCAGTTCGCACTCTACGTAAGCGTGTTGGTGGTTTAACGTCCAACAATGTAAATTGGTGCGAAATTTAGTCACAATAGCCCGAATAGTGGGTCGATTAAACTGACCATAAAATGAAAGAAGCGCGCGATGAACTTTCTTAACAGAGCACGCATTTTGATAATAAAATTCAATGATTTGCAAGCGTTGTTCATGGTTAAATTATAGACCAAACTGAAGATGTTTGACAGTGAAATAAAACACGAAACGTGCGTAAGCTGTTTAAACCAGTGTTGCCAAAAAGATAATAGCTAAAAAAATCACCCGATAGGAGATACCCTCATTACAAATCTTGACAAAAATTCTGAATATCACTATATTGTTGAACAAAGTAACGGGGCTATACACGTTATGCATTAAAGCAAGGAATAGTTTTCTTTTAAAAATGTTGATCTATTGACAAAACCGATATAAAATCTTCATTGCAATTCTAATGAAAACTTATGGAGAATCCTTGCAACTAAAGTTTACGAAAATAAAAGGCTGATTCTAGTCTATGATTCGACTGTAAATTCTATTTGGGCATTGAAATTGAAACCCTTTCTTCCATTTATTATAAAAATTAATTTTTGAAAAAAAGATGTGCTCCGCATACACATCTAGTTGCCTACAACAGAAATGACTTAAGGCTTTTTATGATGCCATTCTTTTGACAGCAGCTGTAGACAAAAATTGGGGGAAATATTTTCCCAAAAAAAAAAAAAAAACAAAAATTCATTCATTCATTAAATAGTTTAAATATAGAAAGTGCTTGTAACTAATCTAAATCTTCTTCTGTTTATACTTATAAAAATCTGTTTTTCTTATTTTGTTTTAATTTTAGAATCTTATGAAGTCGATAACGTACGTTACGGCAAATGTAAATGGTTTAATGTTGCTAAAGGCTGGGGATTTATAACACCAAATGATGGCGGGCAGGAAGTATTCGTCCATCAGAGTGTCATACAAATGAGCGGATTTCGATCGCTTGGTGAACAAGAAGATGTTGAATTTGAATGCCATTTGACTGAAAGGGGACTAGAAGCTACACGAGTATCTGGTCGGCAAGGTATGTAAAGTATAGATGCACATAGTATGTACACACTGTAAGCGTTATATTTCAGTCTGTTAAAACGAAATAAATTTGAAAATATCGGGTTGTTTTAAAACTATATTTAAAGTTACTCAAAATTAAAACAAAAAATTAAGATAAAAGAAACCGGGAGAATCAAAAAAATTAAGAACTAGTTGAACAAAATTTATCAATTACCCTAAACCTCTGCACTGAATTCACCTTAGTGTAGTAGGCGACATTAGTAAGTTAGGTTAGGTTAGAGGACGAGTACTTGTCAATTAAGACAAGTACAGTACCTGGAGGTTGAATTGACCCATTGTACAACGTCCTAGTTTCTCACACCACTTATGTTGTGTGTGTTAATTTTATACATGAGTGGTGGGACCTACAGTTTAAAGTCGACTCCGAACGACAGATTTTTGAGAAACTTTTTCATTGCAATTTTATTTATTCTCAGAGTTTTTGCCAGAAATCTGCTGAGAGGAAGTCGCCGAAGAAATACTTTTTGTATTGTGTCTTAATATCTGGCCTGGGGCTCGAACCCTGGCTTTACGTCTAATAAGCCAACACACTACCTACTAGACTACGGCGACAATAGTAGGTGACTCAGACTTCTCGAACGAAATGAAACAAGGCATATGCAGTCTTCTTACAAAACTTTAAGAGTAATTGAAATTGGCATGAATAGTTTCTTAAAAATCTATCATCCAGAGCTGCGTTAAATTACGCGCAACACGAGTGGTGTGAGAAGCATGGTTATAATCCTGACTAAAAGGTTTTAATGATCAATTAAGTATGTAACCAAAGCACTGGTGGGGCTCAGTAATGAAGTGAAGGTGTTTATAAATACTATGGATAAGATAAACTTGCAAAGGTTATGGTATTGAACTTATAAGGAACTGGGGCATCTTCCCCAATCATTAGTTATCACTCGGTGGAGAACTGGTGGAAGCATATTGATCGTCAAATTCGAAAAACGACAAGTAAAGACAGACTGTAATCCGTTATGACAGACAAATGTTAGCCAAACTTACCAAAAAACAAAAATAAAATAATTCTAAGTCTCAACGATATGCTGCTGTTATCAATGCAAAAGGAAAAGAAATGAAATTCTAAAACATTCTTCCGTTTAAAAATTGTTTTTTGTACATTCTTTTGGTGTGTAAACAATAGCATATCTTGTGGTTTCATTGTAAGAATTTTTGTGGTTTTTTAAGAATTTTGTAAGCCTTTAAATACGTTTTAAGAAAGAAAAGATAAAATATTCAAAATTTATTTTATTTTCAAGGACTGAACTATAAATTAAATTCGAAACAGTGATAGTGGTGTACACTTTATTTTAATGCTAACAGATATAAAATTAAAAAAAAAATAAATTCCATTTAAAGGTACCGATTGCCATGGCAGCACATTTCGACCACGCACGAAAAAACGACATCGCCGGGTGCGTTGCTATAACTGTGGAAAGTTTGCTAATCACATTGCTTCTAAATGTCATCTGGGACCACAGCCTAAACGTTGCCATTTATGTAAAGAAAGTGATCATTTATTCGCTAATTGTCCAACCATAAAGGTTTGTATATAAGCTTCGAAATGATAAAAAAAAATTTTTAATTAAAAAAAATTTTCTTTATAGAATCAGAAGGATACATCTCTTCAACATTCCTTTAACTCTACTGCTGATGTTAATTCGCAAGACGAGCAAGAAACCTTTAACGAAACTAGCTAACATGATGCGTCAATGCAAATACAAATATAAGAAATCCCAACAATATAGTACAACTTTGGCAATTCTATTGAAGTCAATTGAAGCTAATTTAATATCGAATGAAGCTAATTATTCAAAGTACAATTTAGTTGATAGATAAATACTAGTGTTAGTATGAAAATTTGGTAGTATAGGGTTAAATTTATAAAAAAAAACACTGGAATTTTCTTTTTTAATATTTTATTATTAGGTTTAAGCATTTTGCAGTGAAATGAAATTGAATATAATCGATACAACGATAACACCACCTTACCCTTAAATTATTGTATATTGTGCATACATACTTGTAAAGGGTCCGCCAAATAACTTTTTTTTTTGAAAATGCTTTAAAAAAAAACTACTGAATATTTTCTCAAATTTCTTTTTTTATTTGAAAGTACAATCCTTCTGGTTAATAATGGAAAATAATTTCATTCAAATAGCTGCCTCGGCTGGCCATGCAGTAGCCTATACGATCGGTCCAATTTTTAAGCACATTATCGATTGTGTGCAGCTGTATTTCACCAATGGCTTCACGAATATTGTCCTTTAAAGCGTCAATTGTCTCTGGCTTGTCGGCGTAACACTTATCTTTGACGGCACCCCACAAATAATAATCCAACGGTGTAAAATCGCAGCTCCGAGGTTGCCAAACGACATCAGCTCTGCGGCTGATAATGCGATCTTCAAAAACAGGGCACAAAACAGCGAGTGTAGCTTCGCGCTGTGTGGCACGTAGCGCCGTCCTGTTGAAACCAAATGTTGCCAATATCCTCCTCCGCTTAAATTTTTGTGAACAAAAATTCGTTCAACATGGCCCGATAACGATCGCCATTGACTGTAACTGCTGCTCCTTGCTCATTTTCGAAGAAAAATGGCCCAATTATGCCTCTGGACCAAAATCCACACCAAACAGTGACTCGTTTTGGGTGCGTCGGCTTTTCAATGTATGCGTGCGGGTTTTCTGTGCCCCAAATGCGACAATTTTGCTTGTTTACATACCCGCCAAGATCAAAGTGAGCTTCATCTGAAAAGATGATTTTTTTTTGCCAAAATCGGCATCTTCTGGTGTAAGCTATTGCATGACCAGCCGAGGCAGCCATTTGAATGAAATTATTTTCCATTATTAACCGGAAGGATTGTACTTTCAAATAAAAACAGAAATTTGAGAAAATATTCAGTAGTTTTTTTTAAGCATTTTCAAAAAAAAAGTTATTTGTTGGACCCTTTATTTTATTTATTGAGTGCAATTCATTCACTGGAGGCATTACGTTCTTTAATAATTTCAGAAATCTTAACAAAATATTTCAATAAATACTAACAGCGTTTTAAAAAAATTAAAATTAATTTTTAAACTAAATAAGCACTTTAAATTCTATAAGTATACATTTTATTCTAACATGTCTTTTGAAAATTTTCAATTCCATGTATAAATATCGTCATTTTAAAATTAAGAATTATAATTTAAAAAACGCATATTAATTTTTAATAATAAAAACAATATAAAATTAAACTATTTAAATTCATTATAAGTTCTCCTTAATATCTTAAATTATTTCTTAGAGAAATATTTGTGAAATATTTTAAATAATTATGGGTGAGAGATAGGTTTTGAAATCTGTACTTAGGAACTAATCAGTATGAGTTTTTAATTTAAAATCTATTGCTTTACAGACATACTATTGAAAGTAAAAACATATTAAAACTATTTTAAATTTAAAAAATAAGCAAAACCTTTATGGGAACAACTAAAACTTTACAACGTCTGCATAACCGTTTAGCTATTGGGTTAAAAGTCTTCTTATAGAAACTCTAAAAGCTGTCACAAATAGAAGAAAATACAAACTTTCTTCTTATTGTAAAAGAAGTTGTACGTACAGTTTGTTTGTATTATTATTTTAGTTTTTTGTTTTATTTTTTCATGTAAATCCATTGAAATCCATTATGACTCTCTTCTTTGTTTGTTGAGTGTCATACAAGGAAGAAGTGATTGAGTGATTTTAGAAATTTTATTGCAATACAAACACAAACGTCTTATACAAACGTTACTCCAGATCATAACAAAATTATAGCAAAGTTTTGTTAAAAACAATATTTAAACAATAAATATTTAAAATTTAAACAAAAAAAGGAGTTTACTTAGTTTATTGCAAAGTATGCCTACAGGGTGGCTGATATGTATTGCAACCAACTTCAGGTTGTTATCATTTGTAAACCGCTCTTCTGACAGCTGAAAGATTTATTCCAGTGACAATTCATTTTATTATTTACAAGCTTACAAAAGCATTTTGATCTATTGCATTCAGAAAAAAAGTTATTCGTGATGGAATTCAAGCGTGATAGTGTGATTGCTTTATATTTGGCTAGAAAACCACAGGTGGCTATCGTTAGAGCCCTCCAGCATTTAAATGTGAATAAATCTTTTGTTTCTCGTACCATTGCTCGTTATCGTGATACTGGCAGTGTTGCATCGCGTCCAAAAAGTGGACGAAAAAAAACGGTAACAACACCAGAAATGATCCGAAAAGTGAAGGCCAGATTTGATCGAAATCCACGCCGCAGTGGTAGATAAATTGCTCGTAAGCTGAACATATCGCGAGAACGGATGCAACACATATTGAAAAATGAGCTTGGACTAAAGCCATTGAAGTTCCAAAAAGTGCAAGAGCTCACCGATGGACAAAAAAAGTTAGACTGGAAAAAGCCAAGGAGTTACTTCGCTTGCACGAAAGTGGCCAGTTACCGAATTTGGTTTTCTCCGATGAGAAGCCATTCCAAATTGAGCAGTTTGTGAACAAACAAAATGATCGGCGGGTTTACTTGCCAAAGAGATCAGCTGAAAATTTACACCTGCGATTGGCCACCAGAACTCAAGCACCGCCGATGGTAATGGTGTGGGCCGCCGTAACGGCCGATGGTCGCTCCCCGCTCGTATTCATCGACCGTGGGGTCAAAATAAATGCCGAATATTATCGGGAAAATGTCTTAAAGACAGTATTGAAGCCCTGGGCAGATAAACATTTCGGCCGCAGACCATGGACATTCCAACAGGACTCAGCACCACCGCACCCAGCACGCGTCAACCAAGAATGGCTTTAAAAGGAGGTTCCTCGCTTCATTTCTACCGCGTAATGGCCACCAAAATCTCCGGATCTCAATCCATTGGACTTTTGCGCCTGGGGCATTTTGGAGAGTAAGGTTCTCACTAAAAAAATACCAAAGTGTCGATCATCTCAAGACGGCGCTTCGTCGGGAATGGGCCAAAATACCGCAGAGCCACTTTCGTGCAGCCTGTGATGGTTTTGTCGGCCGTTTGAAGGCCATAATTCGTACCAAAGGTGGCCAATTCGAACAAATCTAAACTGATTTTAAAATTTGATGTTAATTAAAACAATTTTTCTTTTGAACAATAAAATTAAAAAAAAATTAAAAAAATATAGCCCTTTACTTTGCTGCACCCTGTAAATGTATACAGCCAAATACATTAAATGCACATGCAAATCATTTTATAGCATTCTGTACAAAGATTGCTGCATATTTACGTTTCAATAACAAACAAATTCAAAAGCGATAACTTATTTCAATTAAAATTGTTCAAATGCTTACCCTCAATTCGATAACATAATTATCGAAAAATGATTTCATTCAATTATCATCTTGCAAAGCTTAACGCATTTTTACTACAGCATACAAATACAATTTCCAAAAGAAATTGAATATGCGCAGTATGAGTAACTGATAAGAAAGCTTTACGTTGTTCATCACGTGCTTATGTTACTCGTATTGTATATTTTACATTTTTTTATTTAGGGTTTTATTTATTTATTAAAATGCCTTGCTAACGCAGAATCCTTTTACACATTTTTTGAAACCAATACAGCCCACATCACCCACTAAATAAATCGAATGAAAAATTAAAAAAAAATTGAACACAACACAAAGTAGATGCACGACAGGGGATGCAAACAAACGGCCAGGGGATAAACTAACAAAACACAATCACTCTCAAGTAAATATCCTTAAGCCAAGCAAAGAAAAAAATAAAAAACGAAAATACTGGAGCAATATTCTTAGCAAGAGAATAAAAGTTGTTGGAGAAGTTATGCGGCATAATGCTTTTACTGAATGAAATGAAATCCTACTATTTATACGTATGTAACATGAGTTGGTTTTCATTTTTCATGAAATTTTCTTTCTTTTGCTTTAATGTGTGTGTGTTGTCTTTTGATTTTTTATTCTTATTTTTTTTCGTTTTTTTTTTTTTTGTTTATATAGAACCTTTCGAACATAAGGCTTGGCCAAAAGCCAACGGATGTCACATTGGTGCATACCACATGCCTTCAAACGTACATAACAAAGAAGACAGCACTGGCAAATACAAAAAACAACGGCAACAAGAACAACATCTAATGATAGCTTTCCTTCTAACTTAAAAAGGATGCAAAATCAGCTAAAGCGCAAAATACTTGCAGCACCACAGTTATAATTTGACTGTGCCCGCATACAAACGCGACAAAAATCAAGGACGGAACACAAAAGCTACAAAGCAATACAAAAAAAAGAAACATAATATTGAAAGCAAGCAAGAATACATTTTTTTATTATTATTAATTATAAAACAAACAGTGAAATAAAGTGAAACTTAATCAAAAAAAAAAAAATAGATGAATAAAAAATAAATTACAATAATTTTTTGAATCTTAACGCCTCTGTTCATATGTACAAATACAAATTTAAAACAAAAACAAATACAAAAAATAAATACTAAAACGGTTTTTTAAAAAGCATTTTTAAGAATTTTTTTTTATAAATATTTTGAGATTTACAAAAAAAGATTTTTAATATTTGCCACGCTATAGTAAGCGTAAGTGTGTATTTCATTTAAACCTTAAACTTGATTTTTATATTTATTTTTCTTTCCTTTTTTTAAGTGAAATTCAAATTGTTCTTATTTCTTATGATTTTTGTTTGAAATGTTAAATTTCCATTCAACCTACATTACATAATCATTCCTCTACTGGGATATGAAAATAAATGCGTACTGAATAAGGATAGACAAGACAAACAAATGCCATACACAAGCATACAGTCAAGTCAGTCATTCAGAAGTTCCATCTTAACACTATGAAGTGAAATTTCACGATATAAGTACACGGATATAAGCGTATGTAGCAAAAGGGCGTGTGTTTTAAGCTTTAACGATTTAAGCCATGGGTTATCGAATTTGCTAAGAGAGAGAGATGATTCTGTTGTTGTAACATAATGATGGTAAAGTAGGTAGGCGACAACATTGGCCACAGCCATCATCCATTTATGGTGGTATAACCTAGCGCCAGCAGTAATGTCATGCAATTTTTGGAGGGAAAATGAAAACATTTCAACGTTAGGAAAAGGATTTCTTTCTTTCTATGCATTGAACATTGCTACAACTCTAAAGAAAGATAAAAGACAAAAACAAAAACAATACAATCCCCTTGAAATAACAACAAAATAGTATGGGTAGATGTACATATGTATGTAGGTATGTTAACCCTTTTAACTAAAGATTCCCATGACCCAAAAAATAATTACAAAAACAAAAAAAGCAACAAAAAAACCACAACATAGGGAAAAATATTAAGACAATAACAATAACAACAACAACAAATGTCAACATTTTCCTTGACATCATCATCATCAACAAAAAAAAACCACGTCTTTTGTTTAAACAAATTCTATTGTTTTACATTTAAAGCAATGCTCTAGTAAAGAAATCAACAATAAAACAAACAATTTATCAACATTTAACATTTTGTAAGCATATATAACAGCAACAACAACAACAACAAGGAATAGAAAAAAAGAAGAGATGTGCATGAATGGCTATCGAAAGGAATACTATGAGGGAATAAAATATTAACTTCTGACATGCAAAATCATAGAGAATAAAATAAATGAAAGAAATTCTCAAAAGGCGCTCCCACATAGGCATCAAACTTGGTTATGCTACAGGCACTTTATATTTCACACTCCACCCTCATAAACATACATACATGCCTACATAGTGTGTATGGCGTGTATGTACATAAATGAGAAGAAGATGTCTATCAAGTTGCCTTAAACTTGCTCTTAGTAGCCAAATTAATGCATGTGTTCAGTTGTTTTATTCATTTTAATTATTGGGAACATCTGTTTTGTTTTTACTTTTGTTTTTACTTTTACACCCTTTTCCTTTCCATGCACTTAACTAACTAACCACTCTAACTATCATGCATGTCTTAATATATTATTTTTATAAAAGAAAAAGTGTCTGTTATCCTTCCTACAAATACATACTTCTCTAATAATAATTGAATAGTGTTAAGAGAATCAATATTGAGGAATACTTTGTTTAATTAAATTTTTTTTTTCTTTTAATTAAAAACTAAAAAGTGAAATTAAAATAACAGTACAATTAAATTCTTTTCCACAGATAAATTAAATAAAATAATATATTTAAATTATATGTGTGTCTACATAATATAACAAGTGAATAAAAGAAGAAAAAAAATAACAACATTCTTTCGAAATCCATTCAAGTCTGAAACTGAAAATCAACGAGAAATTTTTTTAAAACAAATCTACTGAGATTTAAGAGGATAAACGGCAAAATTTGAAAAAGGTAAGTTAGAACTCATCATAGTTTAGATTTAAATCCAAATATAAAAATACAGTGTTGTAAAGGTATTAATTCATAAAAAAGTGTTCGAAATTATAATTTTATATTTAAAAAAGTATAAGAGAATTAAAGCAAAAAATATTATTTGACCACAAGGATATATGTATGGTAACTGTATTGAAAAAATGTCAAATATATTTTGAAATTGATTAAAAGAGCTTTAAAACCAATAAGGTTTTTAAATTTGTGAATGCCATTCGGTTTTACTAAACCTAAGGCATAATAACGAATGTCGTTTCTACAGTTAAACAAGTTGAAATCATAATTAAAAACACAGAAATATACACTGAGCGCCAAAAGTGAGTAAACACCACTGAAATAATTCATTTTCTTAGGATAGCGAGAAAAGTAAATGAGAATAGTCGAATAAATTTCCAAAAATAAAAACGTTTATTACTTATAAAATGTTAAAACCAAAACAACAATTCATGATAAAGGAACTTTTTTTATACTTAAGAACAAAACTGTTTTATACTTAAGAACAAATGTGTTGACTCACTTATGGCGCTCACTGTATATTGAAAACCAATGAAACAAGCTTTCCTGGACAGAAAATATTAAAGGGCTGAACAGTCATTGATTTATTGATGTAGACAAGTGAGTTTACATAACCCCAAAGAAAATAATCCAATGGGGTTAAATAAATTTTACCTTTAAAACTTTTTTTGAATACGATAGCAATGCGCTCTGTTCTGTTGGCATCTCATGTCAGCAGAATTAATGCCAGCTAATTGAGGCACGAAAAACTTTCTCAACATGCCCCTACCTATACCGTTTGACAGTATCTTTCTGGCCATCAAACTTTCTGAAGACATATGAGCCAATTACCTTGTCAGAAAAAAAAATTGAAATGAAAAATTTTCATTTTCTGTGGAATTAATGGTTTTATGCATTATTCTTACTCTAAAGGCAACAATTGTGTCAGTTTACGTACCTATTTAACCAAATTCAGCTTCATTGGAAAACAAAATTTCGAAAGGAAATTCAAGGTCAAGATTATTTATTCTGATAAAACATTCAATAGTCTTAGTAGTCTAGGTAGTATAGTGTATTGCTAGTGGGCTTAGTAGATGCGAGCCCGTGCTTTAATTCGCAACTCAGACATCTGGCAAAAACTCGGAGAGTAAATAAAATTGCAATGAAATATTTTTCAAAAATCTGTTTTTCGAAATTGACTTTAACCCATTCGCTGCCAAGGACGAGTATACTCGTCTTTGACAGGGTATCCCGCACTGCCAAGACGAGTATACTCGTCCGACTTTAAATATATTATAACATGCAGACTTTTGAATTAGCAAATTTTTTTTACCACAAACATAATATAAATATGTAAAAAACTTGAAAAATACTACAAATAAAATTCATCGTGTATTTATAACAAAATTTTATAGCAACTAAATCACTTATGATACCTTATCTTCATGATAGGATTTGTAATGGAGGTTTATCAGGACAGTTCGAACAGTAATATCGAGTCTCCTCTTTCGAATGCTTTTCGGTGCACAAACTCTACATTTGAGAGTTGGGTTATTCTTTTGTTGTGTGGGAGGAATAGCATCAAGTTAATGAAGGGAACTTTGTTGTTGGGGTATGATTGACGTACGATTAACGCTCTTACCAAGATATAACAGGGTTTTGGTAAACAATAACACCCAAAATATAAATGGCAATGGGAATGACTTCTTATAAGTTAGGCTTGGCAGCGAATGGGTTAAACTGCAGGTCTGAACGGGTAGTATGAGAAGCTAGATCGTAATCTACACTAAAGTATTGTAATGAATATTTAAGTAAGTATTTAATAATTTGAAAGCCTTGCTCTGGTGCAAATGTATTCATAATGAAATGTCAAACCAAACTAGGCAAAAAGCATCTCAAACTTATGAACTTAGGAAAACCCATTTTACCAAACAGAAGATAAATTCAAACATATAAAATTATAATTTTGTATTTAAAAATATTATCAAGATTTAAATTGTATACGCAGCACCACTACTTGAGATCGATTGTTTGAAGAACTAAATTGATTTATGATCGCGACAAAAGTTTGCATCACAGTTTTGAAATAAAATTTACTTTCGATTTTCCAAATTTATTTTGAAAATGAGATTTAGGAAAATGATGAAAGAAATTGAAATACGAAATAAAGAATCAACTCAATTAACTTTTGTGTCAATATCGTTTCTTAAGGAATTCGGATTCTTTCAAGGAATTGAAATTGATTGAATTCTTTTAAATTGAAATTGTGCTCTTTAATGAATTAGACAAGCACATAAGATATAACATATACCATATTGTGTATGTATGTATGTACATATGTATTATATGGTCCTTCGTCATATATTATTGTGTGATGTGTGGCTTTGTAAACATCTCGTATACAATACAATATAATATCATAGCATTTCTATACTATTTCCTTTTCAATATGAAAATGTGTTCATTATACTTATACATACATTCGTATAAAAACAGAGTATAACGTACATCATATGTATGTATGTACATACACATAAAGTTCTTCTTTCAATGTATACAAGAGCTACGGCTTTTTATTGCATTTTATTATTATTTTTTTGCCTTGGGTACAATTTGTTTTTTTTTTTCTTTTTTATTTTATAATATTTTATTCTCTAAGCTTTTTGTTGTTGTTGTTGAAATATATATATGTATTCTTTTTTGTTCCTTGATAGATGACAAGCAAGTATTGATTCTTCTGTCTTCCTTTTTTTTACTTTTTTTTTGGGTTTCAGGTTATCTCCGGTTCATGTTTGTTGCTTGTTATTATTGTTGTTGTTGTTGTTTTAGCTATTCATATTATAAGTGTGTGTTAGTGTAAATTGTTACACATCACGTGTAGTTTTCATCTGCATTTAGTATGTTTGTATGATTTAAAATCATATGAATATAGTACATCATACCATATGTATCATACATAGTATGTAAGAATAAATGATGAAAGTGTGTATACAGATGTATAATATATGTCGTATTTAACAACAACAACAAGAAAAACATTTGCACTTCATTATGAATTTTTTGTACGCCTTTCAAGTCGAGCAAAAGTTTTCCAACTACTTAGAAAGAGATGTCGAAGACTCTTTTCAATATTCTTTTCTACATATTTAACTAGAACAAAACTTAGAACAGCAACTGTATGTATGTATGTATGGTACATAGATTGTATGTAAGCCATTTAATGCATAACATTTATGCATGACATGCATTTGTAAGTTTTTTTTTAGAAAAGTTTACAGATGACTGAATTTAATTAAATTTCTTCATTATGTTTAAATAATTTTATAAGTTAATAACGCTTAAAAAAGTCAATTAACAAAGCAAATATCTAAAAAATTTATCACACTTATAAGTAAATTAGATTATCAATGCACAAAGACAATAAATATCGAATTAGCCATGGATATTGTACTTCTTTAAGAATATAAAGATGTAAAGATGCATAAAAAGAAAAAGAAAATTGTATTGCATAATTATAAATACATATACAAAGAGAGAATAAAATAAGAAAGTATTACAGCAACTTGTTTGTCACAACGGGACGCACTGATGCTAATAAAACTAGGTGAAGCGAAAGTGACACTGTCAACGTAAAGCATAATAAGAAAAGCTGCATTGAAAAGTATTTAAAATAATAAAACACTTTGCTAAAGGGAAATTAAATCGTCTTTTAAATACTAATAACAAATAAAGTTTAAGGTTAAAGCATTACAATATCAAATAACATGTTAAGAGAGAAATTTCCTAAGAAGAATGAAAGCTTTTCCTTAGCATAGCTTATCTAACATGCAAAATGCAAAGTACTTTAAACAATTCGAAATTGGCCCACGCAAAGTGTAAGTGCAAGTGTATAAACAAGAATAAATAACAACGGCACAAAGGAAAAACTTCCGATTTAATTTGAAATTCTTACAAAAAAGTTTTGTTTTTTTATTATTTTCTCTACTTTACACAAACAAAACAAAAAAAAGAGAAAAGAAGATAATACTTAGCACTTCAAGTGGATTTATATGAGGCAAATAATAATTAAAATAGAAAATGAAAAATTTAAAACTTGTATACAAGAAATTAACACAGTCTTATAACAATTTAGTTTTGTTTTAAACAAATGCAGGAATTATAACTTTTTTTTATGAAATATAAAATAATTAAAAATACTATATGACTTACTTACTTACAAGATATTGCTGCTAAATCTTCACTTTCTATGTAATTCTTGTAATCAACTCGAACATTAAGTATTTGTTGTTGGTAAGGGTTCCACATTACAATTCCAGACTGGCAGACCGCGACATACATATGGCACAGTATTGTATAGCTTTGGTTCGCAAACACGTTGATGAACTCTCGCAAGTACTTGGCATAAACTGCCCACATTATAATTGGGAGTGGTTGCCACTGAAGGAAGTGGTGTTTTGCCAGCAAACAAAGAACTTTTGGCTGTATTTGTCATGTGCAAACATAATAAAAACAGAATAAATCTTCTCAATTTTACGAACAAAAACAAAAACAAAACAACAAAAAATATACTCATATATGCTCTACTTACGTTTAATGATAAATTCCTTTGTCCAGGCTTTTTCATCAATTTCATTCCATGGCAAAAGGTTTGTAGATTTGGGCGCAATCCAACGACTAAGTATTTCCGTGGCTATCTTATCCATGTTGCAATCTAGGCCAGGCATTAAAGTGCCAACTAACGCAGGACTATATGTGCATGCATGCATACAAAACCATTTTATATTGTATAATATAAGAATCAAAAAAATTATAACAACAACACACTCACAAAACAGATTGACCAACAGACTTCAATGGAGTTCAACAATGGTCATTATCTATACTTTTCTTTCTATGTATTCAATACATACACACATATATGTACATATGTGTTTATATGCCTTATTTTAAAATTTTTTTATTGACTTACCACATTGCTGCCTGATAATAGAGATGTGGACCAACTAATTCACTGTACAAGCCACTCGAATGTAGACGTGAAGAATCACAACCAAATAGAAAAACCACACAATGCATTCGATGTTTCGTAATTTTACGACCATTAATATACTGCAAACCGGAACCATGACCAGCATAACTGCATAACATAAGAAGGAAAATCTAATTTTTACTTTTCTACATCTTTCCCTTGCAAACTTTCTTTTAATACGTACACATAACAACTGCGACTTAAGTACTTATTTAAAAGTTCATCTTGGGTTGGCCGTTTTCCCACCAACATTGTCCAATGTGGTGTCCAATATTCAAAAAAACTAATCATACGTGATTCCATCTTTGGTAAATTCTTATCTAGTTCAACAATAAAAACAAATAAATTTCATTGTAATAATTAAAGAAGAATTTAATTTAAAAGTTCGTTATTTAAACCTGGATTTAGTAGGCAAGCACCATCCGTTATATTGACACACAAGTAGCCGTTCTTTATCTGTGACCTGTAGTGGTAATACAAGCGCCACAAACACTGCACTGAGTTCATACGGGTAAATTCTTGATTGACGTTAATTTCCTCCCAAAAGAAATGATCCAAACGCTATAAATGGAAAAAGAATTTTTTAAAAAACTAAAGTAATGAATTGAAAATTACTTTTAGACTGGTTTTCCTACAAAAAAAAGAAAGTCTTACCTCATCAACGATTAAAATGCATGGAAAGTTTTTGCTTCGTTCATTATTATCTGAAATGGCAAAAAAATATTACAAAAATTCATAATTAAATGTATTCTGATGGAATTAAAGTTGCCTTAGTCTCGTAGAGTGTATTAACATGCTAGACGACAGATCGTGAATTCAAACTTTAGCTCTGACATCACGAAAAAAAAGAAACCAAAAACAATTCTTTCATTCTGGCATAAGCGCTGAGAGTAAATAAAATTAAAATTTTCTAAAAAATCTGATATTCGGAATCGACTTTAAACTATAGGGGCCGTCACTCTCGTGTAAAGTTAACACACAACAATACTCTCATCTCCCCTATGCTTCTTTATGGCCTAGAGGCATGGACTCTATTAAGCACTGATGCAGCAGCCTTGAGAGTATTCGAGAGAAAAATCCTAAATAAGATCTTCGGTCCAGTGCGAGTTAGCAATGATTGCCGCATTAGATCCAACAGTGAGCTGTATAGGCTCCTCAACGACATAGACGTTGTGCAGCGTATTAACATCCAGCGGCTGCTCTGGCTCGGCCATATCGTTCGAATAGAGGAGGATACTCCGGCGAGACGGAGATTTGCGGAAATCGGCGAAGAGGATGACCTTGTTTGCGTTGGAAGGAAGGAAGCCCTGTCATCGATTGGTGTGGCCAACTGGCGCAGGCGCGCAAGAAGCAGAGGCGCTTGAAAGGATGTGTGTATAAAGCAGGCCGAAATCCGTTAATCGGGTTGTTAATGGCCAATTAAGGTAAGGTAGGGAAGCCACATTAGTTACATTTTTTTTACACTGTTATGTCTGGCAAGATGGGCTTACATTAGTGGGCATGAGTTTTGATGGTTTAAACATTTCATTTTCTTCGTGATATCCACTTGAAGTCTTACATTATATTCTGGAAGGCAAAAGAAAGCAAAAATTTTGATTTGTAAAACGAAAAGTACATTAAGTGGCGACAGCAATAGGATAACGGCCCAAAAACAAGCACCTAAATATGGGAAAGAGTATTTTGTTACAAATAAAATCCAAATTCTGCAGTAACCAAGGCAATTGGCTAATTTAAATGAGTAGAACATTTATGGAAAATTGTAGGTAGAGGAGTATAGCAATTACAGATATACTGACAAACATTTGCGGCAAACACAAAATGTTTCAGATAAAATTCCTGATAAATTTTGTCTAATAAAGTAAAATTTAATTTTAAGAGCATCGTGAATTTGTTTTGTCCCATACTGTATATAATGTATATTCATCTAGTACATAACGTATTAGTAGCAAACAATGTTACAAACTTTTTTTTACATTTAAGTGCAGTTTTGTAAATTCATTTGTTTTCATTTCTTTTTCTTGTAAACGCAATAATTGCTGTAAAATTGTATGTAAAATTGTATGAAAGATTGGTTAACGGAAGTTATGAGAAATTGAGCCAAATTATATGCAAAGAACAGAAAATTTCTAAAAAAATGAACTTTGTCTTAAAAAGATAATCAAGAATTTAACTTAATCCATTATTTTGTAAAAAAGAGATTAAATGGTTGTATTCTCATAATTAATGACAACCTTTTTAGACTTTTTTCCAACTAAGGGGTAAAAAAACCAAGAAAGTGAAATATTTACCAGAACCACTCTTCTCCTGTATTTTTTTAAGCACCTCAAAGGCGAGTTTTTGTTGGTTTAAATCTCCTGTAAGTATCGAACAAATATCTTCGATCTGCACTGTATCCAAATACTCAACATTGGAGGCAGCCAAAGAAAGTAAAACTCTTTCAGCATTTTCCCATTTATGCAAATCACAAAATTCATCCACACTTTTCCATCGTTGACGCATTGTTTTTCGGACTTCATGTGAACAAGGTAGACCAGTAAATAAGAACGTCCAAGGATAGAAAAATTTGCATAAATCGGAACAGGCAATCTAAAGGAAAACAAAAAGGAATTAAAATAAAGCCTAGAAAGTATTTCAATTTTTGTTTACCGCTATAAAACTATTAAGTTCACCCAAGAGTGACCAATAAAATTTCTTTGCTTCCGTTGTATTGACATCTTTCGGATCAATCTTTACGCACTGCTTAAAGCGATTGACTATACAGCCAAAACTTTCAAAAAGTTTCTTTTGTTCAGCACTTGAGAAACGTAAACAGAGAGGAGTGGGATATTCATCACTGCGTGCATGTTTCAGTAAACTCATGTATATTGCAGCATCGCTTTCATGTATTTTAGGAAATATCGAATACGTAGTCTCTGTACGCGGCCCTTTGCACAATTGTATAATTGTCCACTCTGTAAATGAAGATACAACGGATGAAGAAAGTGAAATGAATGTGTCCATTAGCATTGCATACCATCTGGCAATTGTTTGCAGTACCCGATTAATTTCTTTATACCATCGGCGGAATTTTTGACATCCTTAAGAAAATTGCAACTTTTCAGACTGTCAGGGCCGCCATCTTCTACTTTCGTTTCGCTTTTGGTTTTTTTCTCCATTTCGGCTAGAGATTTTCTAACGTACTGCATTAGGACATTGCTAAAATCAAATGGAATTCAATTAAATTATTTTCATATTTAGATTTTAATTTCAAACTTTCGTTTTACTTGCTGTATTCTGTGATTTCATCAGCATTCATTTCGGTAAGTAATGTTTGTACTGGTGTAGTTGCAGCCATTTTGGATGCACTGTCTTTGCCGCCTAAAGGCCTATTGTAGCGCTCCTGTGTTGCCTGGTACAGTGAGTAGGTTTGATAAAATATTGACGAACTTATATTTCCATTTCCATATTCATTTTCCGCATGCTGCAAAAGAATTTCTAAGAGGAACCTCCAATCCAATTAAAATTCTTAAAGGAAACAATCTCAATTTTACCTTTTGTATCGGGTCCTATATTGGTTGACACACAATCTTTGGTGAGGAATTGTATTAGTTCTGGATCCATTAGGTAATTTATTTTAAATTGCAAAAATATCGAAATGAAACTAAACTAATTAAAAAAAGGACTGAAAGACTATTTTATTCTGTAGTGTTTAAAATTTAGGCGCAAAAGTGTAGAACAACTACTCCGGATTGATTTCGAAAATGAATAACAAAAAGGAAATGTCAAATACACAGATTATTGTAGAGGAAACACCCTGTAGCCAGAACATGCAATAGGGCGTCTCCAACAAAATTATGTTTTATAGTCCACGAAAGCTGTTCTGTAGTTATTAGCGTTTTTAAAGTCTGTTATAACCACATTGACAACACTGATCAATAAATTAAAACAAATTGAAACAAAAGGCTTACATGCAACAACAATAACTGTTTTCTAAAAGAAAAGCTTTTCAGAACAGCTTTTGTGGACCATAAAACTCATTTTAGTTTGAATCGCCTTATTGCATGTTCTGCCAACAGGGTGTTTCCTCTATAATATTCTGTGTATTTGACATTTCCTTTCTGTTATTCGCTATCGGAAACAAGCCAGCGTTATTCTACATTTTTGCGCTTAAATTTTGAAGATTATAGAATAAAATAGTCATTCAGTGCTCTTTTATATTCTTTGGTTTCATTTCGATATTTTTTTCTATTTAAAATAAATTTCCTAATGGATCCAGAATTTATACAATTCCTTAGCAAAGATTGTGTATCAACCAACATAAGACCGGATATAAAAGGTAAAATTGGAACATTTCCTATAAGAAATTTGAGTGTATTGGAGATTTCTCTTAGAAATTCTTTTGCAACATGCAGAAAATTTTATCAAACCTACTTACTGTGCCAAGCATTAGAAGAGCGCTACAATAGACCTTTAGGAGGCAAAATGGCTGCAATGCAAGTCACAATTTGCCCAACTTTATGCTTTCCGTTAAAGCAGAAGTACCGGATGAAACAAAGGACATAAGAAAACAGATACTTCTACGCTACTGGCAGGTGAAATGGTGAAAGTTTAAGGTACGACTGATTTTATTTAACTTAGTCTTTAGCATTCATAGAAAAGCATCCCCGATGTAATGAAGTAAGATGCTATAGTCACATTGCACGCATCAAGTACTGCGCCACAACCTGTGTTAAAAATAGAGTAAATGCATGTAGATGGAAATGATTGTTTAAGAGAAACTGGAATTAAGCATTGATGAGGTCGTTCCTTACTTAGAAACATGATACAATATAACTTATAAAAACTGAAAAAAAACATTTCAGTCACTGGCACTGCCGCCGTTATAATAATTCAAACATATGCCGATTGGCTCAGGCAGCAATCGCAAAATTGTGGAGCAACACTTGATGCCTGGAATGTGTTTATAGTATGATGGTTTTAAAAAACAACGAAATCCGTATGACTTCAAAATTTCCATCCATAATTTCTCTTAGTCACATCCGATCTCATTACTCGATACTATCCGCTCTCTACTACACAAAAACTTGGCATGTCGTAAGACTTGTAGAACCATCTAAGTCTACCTTATCCTTGTTAAATTCTTAATTTGTTTGGATTTATTGGGGGTTTTCAAGAAAAAACAATGTTGGCAATTTTAAAATGTCATCCTGATGGCACTTTTAAGCCTTTAACAGTAAATGTTATCATTATAACTTACAAGATTTGTAAACACAGGACGAATGATACAATGGGGGTTAAATAAAATAAGAAAAGCTCTTCAATGAAAGCTGTTGTCGACACTTTCAATTTGTTTAACTTTTAGAATTTGTACAATGAAATGAAGAATTAAATTAAAAAAAGGAAACATAAATAATAAAAGACCTTTATTATTCAATAAATTAAAGAAAAAATAGGACGTTGTATTGTTAATATTAAGACTTTCCTTCTGAACTTTGACTTCAATTCAGAAAAAAATTCACTATCTGGCGAGTAAACAAAAATTTGTTTCCTCCCGTATAGGCGAAATTAATTTTAAAAATTAATTGCTTTAACAGAGAAAGTTATTGTAATTTTGATTATATTTCCTTATGTGCATGCACATTGTAAACATAAATATGTATGTATGTACATACATATGAATGTATTTATGTATTTGTAGGTGTATAGGTGTTTATATTTTTGCCGGCACAATGGTATAAACACAGTGCCTTCATTTTATTTCATTAGGAAGCTTTCCTTTTCTCAATTTCCAAACAAAGAAAGAAAGAGAAACAAAAAAGAAAAAAGCGAAATATCTGTGTCAAACTATCAAACTATTTCGGCGTTAGGGAACCACACCCTCTAGATGCCCTAAAAAACTATGCAACTTGCATACATACTACATACACATGCATACGCATGCACAAGCATTAAAAATAGTTTTGTTGTCAAAATAAATTGCATGAATACATTTGTGAGCCAGTGTGTGCATGTATGTGTGTGTCTTTATTTACTTTGTATTTGATAAGCTCCACAAGGAGCTTTTGAGTTTAGTTAAATATTTGTGTGTGAGTGCAGATGTGTATACATTCCCCATAACCGGGGATAACCATCTTCACTGTATAAATGGCGATTCTGACGAAGTTGTTATTTTTCATTTCTCTCTTCTTGTTTTTGTTTTTTTTTTTATTTCGCTTTTCCCTTCAGCCTGAATATGTCAACGGCGTTGTGTTGTTAGTTTTTGAACGTAAACGTAATTCCAAATGCATCTCAGGCTCACACAGACACCACGCACAAAAATTCCCGTTATACAAATACCTATCCATACATTCGCATTCGCAATTCGCTCGCATTCATGTAAAAGAATTGTTATATAAAAAATGTAAGCGAGAGTATGTAAATGGATTTTGATGACGTACATTTCTCAAGTAAAATGTAAACATGAATGTATTTGAATTTAATAACAGTTCTTTTTCTACATCCTCTCTCTCTCTCTCTTGCATCTTATTCTTCATGCACACATACACGCAAGCAATGCAATACAATGATAACGATGTTTAGGGATACAATTTTTATTTATTTAATCGTTGTGTGTATGAAAATGAACACTTTAATGAACTTTTACTATACTTTTCCTAATGCATTCGTATTGTTAAACAGGTGTGGCTGGCTGATGATTTCGTTTTTCCTCCATTTATTTTTGTCCAATTTTTTTTGTTGTTGTTATCATTCGCCTGTGTTCGCCTATGGCCTTGAAAGAGAAAAAAAAACGAAAACGAGCGAAAGTGCATTGAGATGTTTTATTAGAAAGTTGATTACTTTCCTGTGCTCATTGTTAACGGTGATTTCATTTCAATGATCATGTCCTGCATTCAGATGTCGTATAAAAAGTGTACACACTATGAAAGAGAAATGGAAAGCTCACATAGGCGTACACAATGTAAATTTGTTTTTTTATTTTTCTGAGTGTACAACCCAAGTTTTCTTAAAATTAAAACTCGATAACAAAAATATTTAAATAAATTTCATATGTATACCACTTGAGAAGAGGGTTTTAAAAATTACATCCACGATACAATAACTTGTTCTTCTTACTTGGAAGCGATACTCAAATTGACTTCAAATTTTAATCGCATTAATGGATCAAAGACTTTATTAAAATTAAATTTAAAAATTGTCTGCACAATGATGACATATTTTAGAATACATTCTGGTCATTAACGTGCTGATTTTAAAATCTTTTTAAAAGCTGTTCTATGTAAAACAAGCTATTCGAATCATTATCAAATTGCGTTAGAAACTCTCTGATAACACTGCAGCCAGTTGACTGATTCGATTGCGGATTTTAGTTCCATACGAAATTCTCCAAATCACGAGGCAAATAGGCCAATAGTCAAGGTCTGGTTAAAAGCGATTCCATATGAAATAATTTGAACCCTTGGAGAAAGTCACGAGTATTGAAAGATGTGCTTAATTCAACTTGGATAGAATATACAAAAGACAGGTCATATCAATACTATCTAACAGTCAGATTGTCATTCGAGCGCACTCGTCTGCTATGAAGTTAAGTCGAAAGTGAATCTGGAGACTCTGAATCGACTATGTGGACAAAATAAAGT
Organism: Sarcophaga carnaria; assembly: GCA_958299815.1. Lineage (NCBI taxonomy): Eukaryota > Metazoa > Arthropoda > Insecta > Diptera > Sarcophagidae > Sarcophaga > Sarcophaga carnaria. The sequence continues at coordinate 44,062,000 of OY283151.1, forward strand.
TACCCTCTGCTGGGCCCAGGTCAAGTGGGAATTCTCGGCAATGAGCAAACAGAGACACTTGCAAGAAGGGAGGCTTCCACCCCGTTAATAGTTCGAGTATCCTTCTGTGGAATGGTTATGAATGTTTAGAAACTTATGCTCAACAAAAGAACAGATAAAGAGAGGCAAAATCTCTTCTCAAATCAAATGGGTTTAGAGGACGTCTACTTGTCAATTAAGACAAGTATAGTACCCGGAGGTCGAATTGACCCATTGTACAGGATGGTTGAGGCAACCAAAATTTTTGTTGGGAAATTACATTAAGAGGAGACCTGAGTCATGCATCAGACTACCAATAAATGCCCTGAGGTTGATAACCGGTCTCTTGACAAGGCACAATAGATTCTATGACGATGAATCCTCAGAACGCATCCTTAGAACTTGTGAGGCATTAATGCATCCCAAAAGGAAACACCTGACACTGCATCTTTGGGAGATAATATAGGGATACCCTAAAAAGTATGAGGGAAGTACAAAAGATCCTATGGACGCAGTACTACTGCACCTCTTCACCATAATAATAAAAGGATTGTCAATTCAAGAAAAGCGATGTAAATTCTACACCGTTTTCATACTGCCTATTGTCACTCACACAAGTTATTCTTCATGGGGAAAAGTATTCCGATTGTCGTTCTTTATCTTCCTTTTTTTGCCAGTCCCTTGTCTGAAGCTTACAGTTTTATTCTGATGGACGGTTTCCATAAAGACGCGGTTCGTTTGGTAGATAATGATTTTAATATGTCAGTGTAGGCTTAGTTTGGTATTCGATTACCTCCGAAGACACTTGTTCCATCCGTCATGCGTTCAACTTTATGAAGATTATTTAGAAAACAAATCATACGTGCAATACATTTAAAAGAACTTTCATTGTGCTTTCGTGCATTCGAGGGTTAATTTGAAATCCTTTATACCCTGTTTATATGTGATGCTATTTTCTCTTTGAATTATTTTTCTATTCGTCTGTTTTGCTGTTGTAGAATGAAATGAATTTCAACAAAAAGAAAAAGGAAACAAGATTCGTTAAGTCTTCACAGTGCTCCTGCGCAAAAAATTGTTTTTCTGTTTTCCGTTATTTACTGTTTTTCTCTCTCTTTCTCTATTTCTCAGCATCTTTGTTGTGTTGTGTCAAAAAATGGTTTGTTGTTATTAGTTAAAGATTTACACGTGAAGGGTAAGTTGTTGCTGTTGTCGTTCAAGACGAGTGAGAGAGACCATTTGGGAGTACTAACTTCTGAAGGGGAGGTGATGATGGCTGATGGGGTTTAGTTTAGTTGAATGAAGCTGTTGTTGTTATTGTGTTAATGATTTTTGAAGCATCCACAAATGTTTCGTTAATAAATCATCTGTTAGAACGATTATGATTTTGTGACGTTAACACGAAAACAAACAAGTGAAATGAGAAAGTGTTGATGGAAGTAAAAAAAAAGAAATTATTTGAAATTCATTACAACGTATAAATTTATAAATATGCCGTTAGGTAATAATTGAAATAGTATGTGTTTTTTTTTTAAAGCATTTTAAACTAAAAGAGAACGAAAATCAAATATGTATTGTTGTAATATTATTTAAGGAAAAATGGAAAACCAAATGAAAAATCAAAATCAAAATAATTTTGTAATTACCGTTAAGGTTCGAAGTACATAAAAAATAAAAATAACGATAAAGTCCTTTGAACAGCATACAACACAACTAACACCACCACAACGTTTTATTAACGTTCAGTATTAAAAGAGCACTTTATTCTCCTGTACCTTTGCCTCTTTCTCTCTCACACATTCACTCTCTTACTGTGTGTGTGTGTACAAAGCTACAGCTGAGTACAAAAATTAAACAACTGGCAGCTTAAAGCAGTCAGAGGCAGCATCAGAAACAAAATCAGCAGCATCAGCATCCAAGTTCGAATTTGAAAAGGACCAGAGTGGCAAACATTTAACGAATTTCATTGACGACGGTTGTGTGCAGTGTTGTAAGCATATTTCAAATTAACATTTGGATAAATAAAAGCAAAAAAAATAAAAAATAGAAAATAAAATTTAAAAAGAAACAACAACAAGAAATACATTATAAAAAAGGAAAACTACATTTCCATATTTATATTGAGCAAAATTAAATATTTATAAAGCAAAACGAAAACGAAAAAAAATCTCCACAGAAAATGAAAATTTTTGTAAAATTTTAAACAAAATATGAGTGTGTGTGTGTGCGTTGGAAAAAGATATATATAAACATTAGAAATAAAAATTAAGATTAGAAATACAAAAAAAATAAATAAAACCAACCAAAAGGTGAAAAATATGAAAAAAGAAAAAAAAATTTTTGTGTGGAAAAAAGTGTCTATACTTTTAGGACAAATTGTTTTGTGTAACGCGCAGGGAAGCTAGAGAAAAGAAAAATATAAATATTTAAATATCAAAGGATTATTTAGAATTGCCGTTAAATTTTTTTATGTTTTTTTTTTTAAATAAATTTTTAAAAACATTACAATACGCTTTTTACAAAAAAAAAAAAAAAATAAAAAAATAATTAAAAATTAAGGCGTGGTAATTTATGCAATTCCTTACATTTTCCCTTTGCCTTTTTGCCGTTGGCTGGCTGGCTGGCTGGTTGCTTGACGCTGGCCTCTTAAATAAAATAGAACTTTATTTCGTAAACTACAACACGAAAAATGTACGATAATAACACGACATGATGAGTGGATGTATGTAGAGAATGGATGCAGGCAGTTGTGGAGCAAAACGTTGAAAACTCCTTTAATATAACTTTTACTTACGTGCGTTTCTTTTTTTCATACAAACATACATCCATACATACCTAAACATACATACAGGTTTGTTTTTGTTTGTAAAAATGTATGTATGTATGTATGTGTGTCTGTCTGTGTATACTGTTTGAATGTAAAGGTTCGTACAAGAAAAAAAAAATCGAAATTAAAAGGTGGAGTATGAGTTTCGTTCAGTCACAAAAATTTTTATGTACGAAAAGGATTTCGTTAAAAAATTATTTGACAGTTCTCATATACATATATGCTATATGGATGTATGGATGCTGTGCTTATGCTCGCTCTCTCTCTCTCTCTCACTCTCTTTCTCGTTCTCTGTTTGAAATATTTTCCTTTTTTCGGTATGAAAATAATCAACTGAACGAATAAACGCGAAACACCTACACAAATGTAAACTTCGAAACATGCGTTTCTCTACATGTGTGTAAGTGTGTGTATGTGTGCGTAAATAAACATACTTTTTTGTGTTGTTGCTGTTTTTCTTCTTTTAATTTCAAAATACTGACGCAAATATCAAATCCACCAGCCAGCAGCCAATTAAGAAACAGTTTGTGTTGTTGTTGCTGCTCTTAAAAACAACACTTCAAATCAAACGTCTAATGTAACCGTTCAACGATTTATGAATGAACGAAACTTCCCCCCCAACTCATTTTCATTTTCTGTTCATAAAATTGTATCAATTTTAATAAAAATAGCCATCATGTTTCGCTTATTCTTGTTGAACCTATGCTTTCATATCGATTTGTTTTATTTGAACACCATCAAACACAGCATCCAGCTGCTTTATTTGTTTTCATTTTCTATTATTTTTCTTTCCTTTTTTTGTTAAACAAAAACAACTTATTTTCGAAATTTCATTGCATTTCGCAGAAACGAATGAATGCCAGCCAGTTGTGCAGTTGAGAGTTGAGTTATAGAGTAGCAAAGGAAGGCAAAGCAAAAAGCAAACCAAAGCATAGAGTAGAGTAAGTAGCAAGCAAGTATGGCAGCATCAGAAATCACGATGTCAGTGCATAGCATACTTTAAGGCGTTACACAAGAACATTTTTACCTAGATATTTTTAGGCGAAAGTGAAAAGTTTTTTGTGTGTGTACCACAATTATTAAAGACTTCTTCTACGTTCCATAACAGCATCACCAAAAAAAAGACTCCTTATTAATCAAAAAAAAAAAAACTTTTTCTTTCTTTTCTAATATCAATATAAAGTATACAAATAATTGAGAACTTAAAACGTTAATAATAAAAAGAAATTATAAATTAAGGAACAAAAAGAAACGAAAATTTTAAATTCTACGTCATAAACAGCATAGTGGGTGTGCCGTATCAAATTTAATTTAAGAAAGAAATTAAAAATTAAAAATCTTTTCATTTGGAAACTAAAACAAACACAAATAAAAACCTAAAAATTCATTAAAAATTAAAACAAAATTTAAAGAAAGAAAGAAAATATAAAAAACGACTAAAGTTTTCATTTCTCGAATCAAGAAAATGTATATTTTTGTGAAATTTAATCGAAAGTAAAACACACCAAAAAGGAAACCCACATCCATACAAATAAACATTCATACACACATACATATAAACTAAGAAATACATTGACAAAAAGCGAAAAAGAGAGAGTGAGTGAGTGCGAGCAAAAAAAAAACACGACAAAAAAGAGAGACAAATTCACTGCTCAAAGGCGATATTTAAGAGAGAAATTAACGAGAAAAAAAGAAGAGTGAAAGCAAGAAGAAAACAAAAATAAATACCAAAAACAATTTGAATTCACAAATTCAAATTCGTAAATGAAGTTCGAATAATAAGTGTATAAACAACATTCAACGATTTTTAACACACGTTCAAAAGTAAACAACAATAACGACAACCACAAAAATAAAGAAAAAGAAAAATAACGACGACATACAACACCATCATTATCGCCATTACAATCACATTACATTTGCACATTCTACCAGCTACTGATAATAGCAACCGAAGTAGTCCTTGCTAACTCTCTATCTAATAAAATAAAAAGGATATCAAGATACATATGTATATGTAAGATATACATGTACATATACATATAACATTACTAACATTTGTTTGTCTCTCTCTACAACACATTCGAATCGTGCAACCAAACTAAAAAGTAAAACAAATACTTCACTTCAAAACAAAAAAAAAACTCCACAAATAGTAGCCAACGATAACCTAAGCATTCAAGATATTAAATTATTAACGAAGAATATCAAAATTAAACATGTAATGAATCCTTTGAATCCTTCGAATCTGCATTACAAGAAAAACTAAAGCATATACGTTTAAAAATCATCGACATTGGAACAGCTAACACAAAAACCATACAACATAACGAAGTAAGGTTTCAGGTGAATTGCAAACGCTTCAAATTATTACCATCAGTAACCGCAATAGCAACAGCAACAGCAACAATAAAAATTGAAATTTTATTGAAACTAGAGAGACACGAATCCTCAGACACAAAATGGGAAATAAGGAAAGTGTCGATGCGGCTGCTAAGTTGAATGCTGACAACTGGGGACATGAGGTATGTAACACGATACACAAAAAACAACTTCGAATCTAGTCAAACAAGCTAGCATCATTAATAATTTTTACAAAAAAAAAAAAAAAAAAAAAAATACAAAGCAATACCATGTAAAATAGACAATAACAAATCAACAATAACGTTCTAGAAGTTGCCAGATTCAGAAATAAATGAAGTATAATTAAAGTGAATGGTAATGTTGCCCATCACTAGCAGTAGTATTCATAATGGGTTTTGTTTTTAAATCAAAAATCATTTCAATACGTTAAATATATCTAAACACTTATAGGGTTTTCCATTAAGCGCTTCCTGCGTTTAAAATTAAATTTAAGAAAGTGTGTATGACATATTATTAAAATTTTTTATTCATTTGACAGCTCTATTGAAGCCATTATGAGTGGAATATAAAATCAAATATGCGCTACGACTTCTCTAAGTGGAGTGCTATCGAAGTGTCCACAATTATCCTTAAATCGAAGAGAATTTGACCAATGGCATGGGTTATCTTGGCTTTGGGGACCGCTTTGGTGGCTTATTCACATAAACCTGTGACTTAAGAAAACCCAACAAGAAAAAGTCTGACGGTATCAAATCACTCGTGCAGAATATACAATGTGGCATGAGCAGTGCGACACTTAGAGCCGTCCTGTTAAAACCACATATCGTTGGTTGGTTTTCAGATCATCCAATTCAGACGAATATAAGATGGTAGTCACTGACCTATAGTGTTTGCCATTGACAATGATGGTCGTTGTTCTCAAAGGAATATGAGGTGATAACGTCGTCTGCCGGAAACCGACACGAACAAAACGATACATTGAGCGCTCTTAGATCCCATGTGGATTGGTTGGTATCTTTCCAAATTCGACAATTTTTGTTTGCTCGCGTAGCCAATCATTTAGAAATGGACCTCATCGGTAAAGAAAATCTTAGAATGATAACACAGCCCTGCAAATTTGGACTTTTTTGTGCAAATAAGATGGCTCCAGGTGTTTCTGAAGGCATTTTGCGCGCTGAACACGAATCTGAACACGAATCGAGGTTTTTGGGGGCGCTGATTACAGATCTTCATTCAGATTGAATAAATTCAAAATGGCGGATCCAATATGGTGGTCGAGGTTTATAAAAATTAATCAGATTTACTTGACCGCCATTTTGGATCCGCCATTTTGAATTTTTTTTAAATCTGAATGAAGATCTGTAATCAGCGACCCCAAAAACCCCTGAGTAACAATTTTCAAGTAAATCGGATTAATTTTTAAGGACCTCCGTAATGTGTTTCTTTTTCTCTTGCACCCCTTGACATAAACCCACCCCCTACTTTAAGTTTGCATACAAACAATTTGGCTTTGGTCTCATTTTAAAGAGCAAAGGTCAATTGTCAATTTCAGTCAGTAGCGATGGTTCTAGCACGTCAGTGTTCAGCTCTACAATGTTTCAAAATAGGCCAAAAACGCTATTTTTAGGGGTTTCAACCCCCTTTTTCTCGAAAACCTGACGTGATGGAAAGTTTTTGAAACCAGATCCGATTTCAGCGCGCAAAATGCCTTCGGAAACACCTGGAGCCATCTTATTTGCAAAACCCATGCAGGGCTGTGTAATTAATATCAGTGGCCAACTGCTCCAAAGACTATTCAGTGAACACACGCCGTTGTCTATGGTCGTCCAAGTTGATTTGATGTAACAGACTGGCAGATGTAGCTTCAACTGTCGAAGTTCGTTGTCAACTGTCAAAGTTCGTAAGTCCCTGTTGAAAGACCCATAGAAACAGTGATAATTAAAAAGAAGAGAAAGGAAAATAAACAGAATTATTGAAAGCGCTTGTTGGCTTCTAATGATGTAAAATGAAAAAAATTCATTATGAATAGCAATACTATTGCTTTGTTTATCGATTTCCGAATATTAGCAACAACGATTAGGCGTTTAATGCTTAATATGGTTAATATTAGTCCATTAATAATTTATTTTAATGTCAAATGTTGTTATAAAAACAAAATTATTTTTAAATCGGCATATGAAATCGAATACTAGTCACACTTTAAAAGAGCATGAAATAGCATGTATTTAATAATTTGAAAGATAATCTGCAGTTTAATTGATTTCAAATACAAATTACGTTTTCCATCGCTGCTATTATTTCACTTCTCTTTGTTACAAGAAGAGAAGACGAAAGAAAGAAAATGATCATTAGCGTTTAAATTGTACTGCAGAAATCATTTTCTTTCTTTAAGTAACAGTATCATGGCAATGCCTAGATATTCTCATTATAATCTATTACTCTTACGGTTACTTTTGCTTTCTTCTGGGCCCCATTGTTTTATTTTCTCTCGCTCTCTTTTTGAGTTCTTAATTTCATTATACTCAGGTATTATTCAGACTAAGGTTGTGAGGGCAGATAGACAAACAAGCTGTCTGCCTTGTCAAGAGTGTAAATGTGGGCGACAAAAATGGGCGAAAATAAAATTCAAAAAGAGTAAATAAACAATAAACAGTGAAATCTCTTATAATGAACGTCAGTCGCTCTTAAGCAGAGATCAAGTTTTAGGCAGTGGTTGTAGTTGACTTTTGAAAAGATTGTTTGTCAATAAAAACCTTTCACTGTATGAACCCTTTAGGGTGTGAAGATTATTCAATGATTCATTTGACAACGGCTTTCTTTAACAGCTGAAATCTTGTTTCGTAAGACTACATTTAAACTGGATTTTGATGTTGGGTTGCTTGACAAAATCACATTGATGTACTTACGTGTTCCTGTACACGACTAAATTTCTGAAATTTTCAAAATTTTATCTTCTCAGCAGTGTCCCCTCAAAAGGGATGCCACTGTGCTATGCCACAGATTAGCATCGCCATATGATAGACAACGGCATGATCGTCATGAACAGCATACAAAAACAAATGCATTAAAAGTGCTATAAGACAACACATTCACACTAGCCACTGCTGCCGACTGACTGCCATAGCGTCATAATGTCGCTGCTCATATTCATCAACATCTTTATCGTCTTCAACGTCATCATCATCTCCGTTATGAAACTGAGGTTTTCTCTCACCACATTGCCCATACGACAGTGCATTTTGATTTGATTTTTTCGATTTCAGTTGATCGCAGCAAGTGTGCCCCTGTCTATCTCACCTTAGAGCGGCGTGTGCGTGAGCGTGAGCGTTAAGTGTTAACTTGTATGTGCGGGTTTATGTTTTTATATACGATTTATGTTTAGTTTTATAAACTTTTACGTGAAAATCAAATTAAATTTTTTTTTTTTTTTTATAAAAATAAATTCAATTTTTGAATTTGTGATTTTCTTTTGGCGTAATTGAATACTACTGAAGAGTACTTTTTTTTTATTAGTTTTTCAGTTTTTGTTTTTGTTTTCTATTTGTTGTTTATACGTTTTCTATGCTATCCACAACGCAACACAACAAGTATTTGAAATAGTAATGTGGCCTTAAGATCTTAGCCATATAATCCAAAACAATAATAAAAAATAATTATAATGAATTAATTTTTTTTATTATTTTAGCCAACATGTGCTAAACGTATGTGTGTTTTTGTGTTTTCTCTTCTATTTTAACTAAATTCTAACAACGACTGAATCATTTCATGCCAATTTCATTAGTCTGATGAATAATTTAACGGGCGGAACAAGATCTAGTGAAACGAACGGCATTTAAATCTAACTTTAGTTTGTTGTTATTGTTATTTGTAAATTAAATTGTTTTCAAATTTATGGAAAAGATAAAGAAATTAAACTCATATAAACTCATAATTTTCTAAAAAACAAAATTTCCTAAAAACCACAAATAAATCAAATTGTAAGTGAAAAATGAAACAACAACAATGAAATAACGACAAGATAAAAAAAAAACAAATTAAAAAAGAACAAATAAACCAGTGAACAATTTGACAAAGAAATCTTTTTAGTTACACAAAAAAAAAAAAAAAAAATGTTGCCTTTTAAAAAAGTAACATTTTTATAATGCTCTCACTCTATTAAATTTTGCATTTTTCCTGTCAAAAACAAATAACTATAAAGTATTCACCTTGCTATAATTGATAATTTAATAAATAAATAAAAATAGATCAAGAAGAAGAAATTTGAAGCTAATATTGAAAACATTAATTGCTTCTGCTGCATAAATGTAAACTCAACAAACAAAAACGATTAAATTTGCCTTTCGGCAGATGTTTCTTGTGTTTCTTCTTGATATAGACTTTCGATCAACTCTTGTATATTGCTTGAAAACACTTATTCACAATTTTTTCCACGCAATTGAATGTTTCATGCCTCCAACACTTCTTTATCTTCATCAGGTGATGAAAAGATTCCCAACAATCCATCAACAATTGCTGTTGCACATAAAAGTGTGGCTGGGATATCCCTTTAAAAAATTAATGAAATATAATGCTATAAACACATTCGACGAGTCAAGTGCTGCACAGCAACCTATCAAAAATAGAATACATTCGTGTACGATCAATTAAATCTCACTGCTGCTGCTGCAGCTCACTTAGGCTATTTTCTACTTTTCACTCGCAATGAAGTGGGTTAGTATTGCTAACACAATAAGTTGCATGAAAAAGAGGATTTTAAAACGACATTCATACAATACTTTTATTAAAAACGCGAAAAGGTATTTTAGTGCCACCATTAATAAACAAGTAATCAACTGTTAACTTCTAACTATTTTACTTATACTTTGATGCTGCCGCCTTTAAAGTAATTAAAGCGCCTATTGCTTGGCTAAAGCGACAATTGCAAAATTGCGGAGCATTTCTTGGTGAGCCGAATTTGTTTATAGCATAATAATGAAAATAACAGTTGTTTTAAGTGCAATATTCTGCACCCTGTTATGTGTTCTTTTGTGATGCATGTAGTGCAACATTTTTGCACTTTCTCAGAGCAATATTAAAAATAGCACATGCAGCCCTTTCTATATTTAATTGTGTTTCTATAAAAGGATTTAAAAAAAGGTTTTAATGGCAAATTTTTTTATTAAATAGTTTATTTGAAATAAAATATGTAATGTGTTCTTTTGTGATGCATGTTGTGCAACATTTTTGCACTTTCTCAGAGCAATATTAAAAATAGCACACGGAACCCTTTCTATATGTAACTGTGTTTCTATAAAAGGATTTCAAAAGAAGGTTTTAAAGGTTAATTGTTTTTATTAAAGAGTTTATTTGAAATAAAATAAGTGATGTGTTCTTTTGTGATGCATGTTGTGCAACATTTTTGCACTTATTGAGGGCAATATTAAAAGTAGCACACGGACCCCTTTCTATATGTAACTGTGTTTCTATAAAAGGTTTTAATGGCAAATTTTTTTGATTAAATAGTTTATTTGAAATAAAATAAAAAAATATTAATAAAAAACAAGAAACAATTATTAAAACATTTAATAAATAAAAAAAGAAAAAAACATTTTAATTGAAAACAATCAATTTGTTGAATGCCGTAAACATTACTCAATTATTATTGTATTGTTGTTAAATTTCTTATTTCTGATGTCAGTTGAATGACTATTTTTATGTTTTATCGTCATTTCTGATGTCACTGATTTTTTTGTTTCCATCTTTTCTTTACACAATCAATTTTGTTAGTTTTGTGGCTAAAATGTATCTGGTTAATAAATAGATGCTGTTGTTGTTGTTTTCATTTTTTTTTTATTTGCCTTAGTCTTCAAAATTTGTTTATTTTTATAAGAGTTCACATGCATTTGCAAATGAAATGTTTGAAAACAATCGAAAAAGACAAAAAAAGGGGGGGAAATAAAATAAAACTTAAAACAAAAATTCAATTATCACTACTTAACAAACTTAATTAAGAAAATCTGAACAACAACAATAACCACATCAAATTCGTTTTCAAATTCAATTGAAACGCAATGATTTCACAAAAAAGTTGACTGTGTTTCAATTACAAATAATGAAACAACTGATTGATGTCAATGAATGGTAGGTAGGTAGGTGAGAGTGGTAGTTTTGATACCAAAAGCTCACTTGAGCACGCATAGCGGTCCGTTGTGAAGACACAGGTGAACGTAGTCTTTGTACTTACCAAGTTCCTCCAAACTAGGGAAGAAGAAGTTGATCACACATTTAAAGCGCGACTACCCGACTCTGGAATACCAGGCCGAAAGTTTGATAAACAAAGCTATATCCTTGACATCAATGGATGATAGCTCCGTCAATCTGATAAGAATTGGAGAGCCAAAAAAACCTATATCAGCACCTCGCAAGCGATGGGCATTGACAAAGAAAGTGGATAACAGTCTCCTCTTCCTTAGATCAGTCAATGAATAAAGGTCTTTAACTACAAGATTGAAAGAAAGTAATGAAAATTTTCTATGCTCGAAGTTAGCAAACCCAAATGTAATGCAAATTAAACCAAACTACGCTGCTATTGACAGCTGCTTGAGTTTGTTTTTTTTTGCAAATATGAAAAACTTAAAAATATATTTTTGTACAGTGAAATTGCAATTACCATGCATTTGTTGTTTGTGCCATTGTTTTAACATTTTAAAATTAAATTCTCTCGCTATTAGATTTGTTGTTGCTGTAAAATCATCTCTAACCAAGTCATCAAACTTTTGTTTATACCCTACTTGAAGTATATTTCGTGACTTATAAGTGATGTATACACTATCAATATTTATGAACGTGTTGCATTGCAACATGGCCGTACAGCTACCTTTCTAGCAATGCCCTTGACCCATGTTCAATCTTTTAAGTTTTTACTTTTCACAGATTGTTTCCCTTAGAAGTTCTTGTGTAGCTTCACTGTCGTTTAAACTTACTTGTGTCAACTTTACTTTCTAACTGGTTTGCATGCTGTCTGAATGATTACGTATCTTCGGCTACCTATCTGGTGTTTCATATCTTCTATATCATCTTTTTAAAATTCAATATTTTTCTTCTTTTTCACAAAATTTTCAGCAACATTCGCTTCTATCTTCTGTATTTTTGCATGCTCTTGTCATAAGTTCTTATCGTTAAGTTAAGAGAAATTTATAATGTTTCATACATAAATAATTGGTCATTACAATCCTTTAGTCAGGATTACGATCAAGTTTCTCACACCACTTATGTTGTGTGCGTTAATTTTTATACATGAGTGGTGGAACCCACAGTTTTAAGTCGACTCCGAACGATAGATTTTTGAGAAACTTTTCAAGGCAATTTTATTTACTCAGAGCTTTTTGCCACAAAATTGCTGAGAGGAAGTCGCCGATGAAATATTTTGTCATATTTCATTTAGTTGGAGATGCCTAACCTTGGATTTGAATCGAGACCTCATGTCTAATCAGTCAATACACTACCTACTAGGCCGCGGCGACTTCTAATGTTTCATGCTAAAAAATAATCCCAAAAGACAACAGCCATCTTATCACAAAGCTTTTTTTGGGGATCTGTCTCCATGTGTTGAAACTGTCTGAGCAGCTATCAATGCTTGACCCTTTTAAAAATTTATTGTGTTAAGCTAGGAAGGCAAGCAACGTCACACTTAAAACCGAAAAATAGTAATGACTTTTACGATAAAATAACCGTTAGAAATATTAGAAATTTATTGAATCTACTGCGTTCCACTGGCTAATCGACCATAAAAGGATATACACTGGGAGAAAACGGAGTACAACGAAAAAAGATGTAATTACTAGGAGCTAATCACTCTATTTCCATCTAGCACAATTCGTTGTAGTAGCGACAGGTCATTAACTGTTTTGATTAGGCTTAATTCGCAGCCACCTCAATGGCTACGTCCATGGTCTGTATAAGATCCTGTTGAAAGTTCAGTTTTACCTCTTTCGTCAAATAGAATTATATTCCATATTCTGTTGAACATAACCGATTTAAATAGCTTTAAGGAACCGAGGAACTTGAATGATTCTATGGATACTTGAAAAATATGCTGCTTCACATAAAATTTTCTTAGCCAGACCATGACAAGACGTTCAGACATCTCAATATTTGCGCCACCCATAGACAGACGATTTAATATTATTATTGCACTTGTAGATTAGTAAACATCAGCTGTTCTTTCGCACATTATAAAAGCGACCTCTTTCGGAGATTGACTACAGCCTTTTCGTCCCAGTCTCCAAAGGGCTCGGTCTGTAATTAAAAGACTGAATAACAAATTTTACTGCCACCTGCAAAAGAGTAGATTGGACGCAATGTTAAAGAGAGGAGATCGTTTATGAAAATAAGAAAAGAAACAGTATGATATAGAACAGGGCATTGGGGTGGCCCTGAATTTAACATACGCTTGTCTGATACCAACGAATAAGTATTGCCTATTATATAAAGGGTCCGCCAAATAACTTTTTTTTTGAAAATGCTTTAAAAAAAATACTGAATATTTTCTCAAATTTCTTTTTTTATTTGAAAGTACAATCCTTCCGGTTAATAATGGAAAATAATTTCATTCAAATGGCTGCCTCTGCTGGCCATGCAGTAGCCTACACAATCGGTCCAATTTTTAAGCACATTATCGATTGTGTGCAGCTGTATTTCATCAATGGCTTCACGAATATCGTCCTTTAAAGCGTCAATTGTATCTGGCTTGTCGGCGTAACACTTATCTTTGACGGCACCCCACAAATAATTGTCCAACGGTGTCAAATCGCAGCTCTGAGGTGGCCAAACGATATCAGCTCTGCGGCTGATAATGCGATCTTCAAAAACAGGGCGCAAAACATCGAGTGTAGCTTCGGCTGTGTGGCACGTAGCGCCGTCCTGTTGAAACCAAATATTGCCAATATTCTCCTCTTCAATTTTTGTGAACAAAAATTCTTTCAACATGGCCCGATAACGATCGCCATTGACTGTAACGGCCACTCCTTGCTCATTTTCGAAGAGAAATGGCCCAATTATGCCTCTGGACCAAAATCCGCACCAAACAGTGACTCGTTTTGGGTGCGTCGGCTTTTCAATGTATGCGTGCGGGTTTTCTGTGCTCCAAATGCGCCAATTTTGCTTGTTTACATACCCGCCAAGATCAAAATGAGCTTCATCTGAAAAGATGATTTTTTTTGTGCCAAAATCGGCATCTTCTGGTGTAGGCGACTGCGTGGCCAGCCGAGGCAGCCATTTGAATGAAGTTATTTTCCATTATTAACCGGAAGGATTGTACTTTTAAATAAAAAAAAAAGAAATTTGAGAAAATATTCAGTATGTTATTTGGCGGACCCTTTACATGTTGTACGAATTATTTGTGAATAATTATTATGTGAAATCATTATGTGCACAGTATACATAACAAATTTTTATATCCTACTGATAAAAACATTTCATTTTTTCATGTCATTTTCAGCGTGGCAGTCGTTATCACGGCTATCGTCACAATCAACGTTCCCAGTCTTTAAATCGTGGGCAAACTCTTTCTCAGGCGGACGTGAGCGGAATGTGGTGACATCGGGGTGCATCAGGTAAAGGTTGCTATCGGCTTTATCCAATCAAAATTGTGTACTTTTTATTAAACAAACATGGCTAACAAAACAATTTCTTACTTTTTTTTCGAAAATGATTCATATTTTAGCTCAATCCAGTGGCTGTACAAGCTGTGCCATGGGTAATAAATTGAGCTGCTCATGCGCACCTTTGATGCGCAAAGGGTATCGTTATGAAGATTCTCCATGGCAAAGTTCAAGACGTCGTGATGGACATTTATTAAGGTTGTTAAAAATATTTAATATAAGTTTAATTAAATTTTAAATTAAAACATATTGACAACAATTGCAATAATACTACATTTGGAAGCTCTTAATGTTAGTAGTTTAGGAGCCTAGATTATACGTTTGGAGAGTGTAATTTCTATTTATTTAAAGCAATTAATGTTTCATTTGCTTTTGATTTTAAGGAAAAGCAAATTAAATTTAAATTCAAAGAAATTTTACAACTTCTTAAAAGATAACCATTCAATCCAAAGCCTTTGGCGATTACTATTCTAAACATCATACCCGAGTAAACCAACAAAGTCTTTAGTATTATTGCAATAATCGATCAATAAATTTTAAAATTAAAATAGAAAAACTATATCCAGATCTAGATATGTTTTCTATTTTATTGTTTCTGTGTTAAAATATAAAGTTTTTTAACTTTACTTTCTCTTTCCTTTATATTATTTTCAAATTATTTGCATTGTTTTTGTTTTAAACAAAAAAATCTTCTCATAATTTCAAAATTTTTATATTTTAACAAAAACAAAATTTGTTTTCTTTTGCATACAAAATTGAAATCGTTTAACGAACGAACAAAAAACAAACAAAAACAAAAAAACTTTAAATGTTTTGCAACCCTGTTGTCCTTCACTCAATTGAAAAAATCTACAAAAAAAAATTCTTCTACTACTACTACCGCTGCAAAAACTTTCAAACTCTTCTTCTTTTCAACTTCATCGGTTATTATGACGAATTTAATAACAAAAAAATAACAACAAAAAACAAAAAATAACCTGTGTTTTGTTAATTTGACTTATGACAACAACAATAATAAAACAACAACAACAACAACTGCAACTGCAACTAAAATTTAATTATTTATTTACACACACTACTACCTCTGCCAACAACTACTATAACAACAACTACAACAACTACTATAACAACAACTACAACAACACCTAATATTACAACAAATAACCCCAACAACAATAAATAAATAATAATTGGCGTTTCCACAAAAAAAATGCATCATCAAAATTTAACCAACAACAACGTACTCAACAACAACGGACCTGAATCAACAACGTTAACTGCAACAACAACAACATGCAACAAATATTTTCAAAATCCTAAAAATCCTGTGTTACGTTTTTCTCCATCAATCGATCAATTTCGTTTTTAATTTTCTTCTTATTTTTTTTTGTCTAATTTAATCCTTTATGTTTTACATCATGTACATGTATATGTATATGTATATGTGTTTAAATTATAAATCTTTAATTATGTATGTATATTTGTCTGCATACATACATATGTATGTATGTACGTACGTACAAAAAAAAATGGTTTTGTTTTTGTTTTTCGTATCTAAAATGCATGTGTTTTGTTTGAAATAATCTGGTCCTAATACACCACAGTTCGTTCAGGTTATGGGCGGAAGTATTTCATGTTTCAGCCAGTGGTGCTGGAACAGTCAAGTGGCAACAAGTATCGGAAGATTTAGTTCCTGTCAATATATCATGCATACAAGATTCGCCCGAATGTGTTTTTCACATAACGGCCTACAATAGCCAAGTGGATAAAATTCTAGACGTACGACTTGTCCAACCAGGTTAGTTTGAAACATTGCTCTTCAAAAAAAAAACGTTGTAAATATTGATTCGAATATCTTCCCTATTCTTCTTCCATGTACAGGCACACGCATTGGTCAAGCATCAGAATGTTTTGTTTACTGGAAGGATCCCATGACCAATGATACATGGGGTCTCAATTTCACCTCACCCATTGATGCCAAACAGTTTCGTGAATGTTGTGTAAGTATTTCCCAAACGGTTAAGCAAAGCCAACCTGGAATATTTTTTTTGCTTTATCAAGTCTAATACGTGTAACAACAATAATAATGATAACAATACAACAATAATAATCAAAAAATTTATATTTTTAACGTAACAAAGTTCTGTGCTGGTACACTATCATTATAGTTTATATAGTTTACGTTTACATTCAAGGTCATACTGTCTCACTTACTCTCTCTCTTCCACACTTACATATACATTTTATATTATATACATACTCTTATACATTGATATGTAAATAATTTATCTCTTTCCACGTTTGCTTTGCTTCTACCGCGTTGAACAAGGTTCAGAGTGCCAAGCCTAAGATTAACGAATTGTTTAATTGCAATGAACAATGCAATTAATCAACATAAAACAATAATGATTTGCCTTTTTGTAAAACTAAATACAATGAACGGCAAAAACATTTTTGAATACAAAAAATATATATGAACACAATACACTTGCCAGCAAAACAAAACAAAAAAAAAAAAAAGAAAACAACACAGAAACAATCTTAAGAACCATAAAAAAAATAAAACAAAATTTGTAAATATTTACATCCTTTGAACGCGTCATAGTTTTTAGGTTTCTCATGCCAACCATCAAACATTTTTTCTTCAGCCATTCTTCTCCTCAGTCATTTCAATCATACAAAAACACACCGTAAGCAAAAAGTTAACAGAGACAGACAACAGACTTATAAAATATAACAACAAAAAAAATACTTTTTTTTCAAACATTTAAGCCAAGTTTAGTGGTGGACATAAGTTTAACACGTTGGCTAATTACGCCATGTATCGTAACTTATCATTTTGTTATGTTCTAAAATACAACAGAGCTTATAAAATGATTAGAGATCAATTTGGTATATTTCGTTATAGGTTAGGTTAGATTGAATTGGTAATCACCTCAATGGGTATAGCTTACTTGGGTCCTATAAGGTCCCGTTGTTAGAGCTTTGTAATACCTTCCTGATTAGTGATGGACATGAAAAGAAAACATCGATATTTTTTCCAATGCAATGCATCGCAAAGGAGTATTGATGTTATATCGATTTTTCACAAAATACATCGTAACAGCTACGTAGACATAGTAAAGTGCCCTCACCCTCATTTTATTGCTCTCAATAGGTACAAAGTAATTTTGTAATGTCTTCGCCAACTCTGGATAACTGCTGCATATTACTTTATTAGCATTCTGATGATTCCATCTGAGTATTAATGCCATACAAGTTGCAAGTATATTTTCCGGTGATTCGATTTTCTCTTTCTCTATTCTAGAGCAAATGCCACCTAATCTATAATGCTAGATGAAATACGGGCTAATATCTTCAGCTAACTTCAGGCTCATAACTCAAATCACATCTTCTAACTACGCATCAATAGTTTAAATTATCTTAGACCCGTTTTACTTGAGCGAAACGCCTCTCATCATTTTTCCTTTCCTCAAGTATACCCTTCCAAACCGTTCCGAATCCACAGAAAATTTTTAGATTCATGGGCGGCGTGATAACTACCCTCCTGGTAAGCTAAACTGCCAGCTCATTGCTTCGAGCCTCTACATGAAATGTGATTTAACCTACTTAGCTCGTTCAGCTATTCATTCTTATCGCGGGTGAACTTCATTGGAGCTGAGTGCTCGTATGGCTGTCAGATAATATCATCACAGCGCGTCCTTTGTACTTTCTGTGCTGTTTGAATAACTTGGAAGATACCCGCGAATTTCCCATGACTTTCGATAATTTTACTTTTGGACCGAATACTCAAACTACTGCTCTATTGTCAGACCTTGACGGCCGAACGATCTCTTTATTAAAAGAATTTAAAAACGTTAACTAAAATAAGTTCCTGGTAATAATAACAAAATAATGACAAACCAAAAAATCTGCGTACAATTTTAAAAGTCAATTTATAGTTGAGATATTATACCTTTGCGCTTCAAATTCTTTGACAATCTTTTTAAAACACCCTGAACTAATTTTTTGGTATATTCTAGGGTTGTATTATTCATTACTTCTTCTACATTTTGAAAGTATTTGCGAGTTGCTAATTTGCGTTCCTACTAAAACAACCAGATACTCAATGGATAGAAATCGGGTGGTGAAAATGACGCAATTGTTAAATTATTTCACTGTAGCATCTTGACCGTATTATCTTTATCTGAAAGATAAATTTAATATGAAGAACAAATTTTAAAACCCTTTGTGGTAAAATTATTTTCAAAATAACTAAATATCCCCTCTCATCTATTACTGTTTTAATAAATTGAAGCATACCCACATTGCATATTACAATACACTCCTAAACAGATGCTCTTCATAGAGAGAAGTATCACTTTTTTCCACACTATTTATCTTTCTTTGGTGCTTTCCCACATCTCCTGGAGACTTGTTTATATGCTTCTTGGCCAATGTTATTCTCTCTTGCCTTTAAAGGAGCGAAATATACGGATTTTTGGTGCTACGCAGCCATTATGATATTTTTTTTTACAGTTTTGGAAAAAGTCACTTTAAGATCTTTTTAAACAGTTTAAATAACGTCCCTCTTTTCTAGTTTTGTTAGTCTGGAGGGAGGACTCTAACCAAAGTCTCCATTGGTCTGATTTTCTCTACCATAGGCACGGGACTTAAATTCAACAGGTTTTAATTGCCGGATTTATGCTACCACAAGTCCATTTCTGTATCTTATTCAAGGTCACGTTGCGTCGTAATGAATTTCACGTTAGATTTGTGTCCCATTAACCTAACAAAAGTATTGATTGGTCTGATTTTTTCTACCATAGGCAACGGACGGGTTTTATTGCCATAGTTATGTCACCACAAGTCCAAATCGTACCATATTCAACTCCTCCTAAGCTATTTTCAAGAATGTTTTTAATTTTGTTGCGTCAACCATAAAATATCGATGTTTTATCCATGTTGCTCTTTTAAACAGCCTTGAATTGTTCGTATGTATCGTTAAGATGTATCAATGCATATCGTCTGTGTATGCATATTTGTATTTTATTTGTCAATGCAACATGTACATATATATTAAGTGTGTGTGTTATACTTTTGTCCACCACTGTACACTTTTTTATAATATTTATGAAGCTGCAAGCGATAAAAAAATATATATATTGAAGACAGATTCCTACAGATGCAAAAACTGCAGTAAATCAATCTATTGGATGGAATCTCAACACTATATTCAATTAATTAGAAGTCAATTTAGATATATGATAACTAGATTCTGTAATGAATATGAGACACAATATTTTATTGAATTATTTCAAGTACAACTAAGAGAAAGTATACTACAAATGCTTAGCACTGTCTATGACAGATGTGTAGATTTTGTTAGAAATCTTTTAATGAATACAGACATTACTTTACATACATAACATTACATACATTTCATGAAACTAACTGTAAATACACTTTATTGCTCTGACATCTAACTATTGAATCATTTACTTACTTACTGTGTACTCACACTGTGTCATTTATTCACTCACTCAAACACTCTCTCACTCACCCGCACATATCCTTTCGCTCACTGGCTCGCTCTTGTCAAATTTTTATCTACAATTTCGACGAGTTTACTTAATAAATGCTGTCAATATAAATATAAAAACAAAACAAATTTATGTCACTACCTTTTCTTAATCAGTATTATTTACATTTTCTTTGTTAGTTTTTGTTTAAGTTTATTTTTTTTTACTGTAATTTTTGTGTTTTCATTTTGTTTTTGTATTTCTTTACTTAATATTTAAACAAAAAACCAAAAAACCAAAAAAACAAAAAATAAAAAGAGAAATGAAAAATATTGTAGTTTGTCTATGCATTAAAGTCAAACACTAAAATTATTATTATATTTGTATTTTGTACTCTTTTATTTCTTTTTTCTCCTTCTCTTTTTTGCATTGAATTATATTCATGAACTCGACCAAAAAAAAACAAAATCAAAAAAAAACCGAAAAAATTAAATTAAAAACAAATTTAATTTTGCAAAATTCTAAATTCAATTCAATTCAATTTCTTTTACATTTCGTTTTCGTTAATAATTCATTATTGTTCTATAAATATACTTTCGCAACATTTTCATTCACTTTTAAAAAAAAAATTATTTTACAATTTGTTTTCTTGTAATTGTTTTTCTTGGTTTTATTGTTTGTTTTTTAATATTTATTAAACTTTAAATAAAAAATGAATTTTTCTTTAATTAAATGGCCATGTATGTACATCAACATTTCTGTCTATCTCTCTCTCTGTCTCTTTTTATGTATATATTTATATATATGCATACATATATATATATATTTATATATGTATATGTTTAAATATATATGTAAAAACCATTTACTTATAACTGTATTTATAATTATTATTATTCTTTTATAAAAATTTATATATTTAAACATCTTATATATTTAAACAAAAAAAAAACTTAAATTATATTAAATATATAAACAAAAATAATTAATAAATGAAAACGTTTTGCATTATTTTAACGGCATTAACAACAATAACAATAACGAAAAAAATAAAATAAAAAACAATTGCTTTCAAATTAAAAATGCCAAAGAAAAATGCAAAACGTTATAGAGCAATCGCACGTATCCAGTATTTTGATTCCGTTCACCTATTAAGTCCCGATTACTAAAACAATTCCCAAATATCCTACACTTGCAATCCTTTCCCCCTTTTAAGGATAATCCTCCCCCCCCCCCAAATACTTAACACCCAGCGGTTTCTTAGAGCAAATCAGTCAACTGATGTTTATTTCTTTATTGTAACTTTCGTTGCCTCCCCCCCTTTTCGCTATTAAACTGCACGAAAATAAATCAATTAATTAAAAATAAAAAAGATTTAAATCAAATTTTAAACAAACAAAATTTGTAAAATATTACAACAAAAATATAAAAGCACTTCAAACAGTCTATAATACCTACAAAACAGCCAACAACAACAACAACAACTATTCAAATACTCTGAATATACAATTACAAACCAAAAGAAAAAAATTTGAAAAAAAAAGAAAATTAATTTTAGTACTTCCATTATAAGAAATTACTTAAAATACTATGTTAGTTGTAGTAGCTTAGGAATATTAACAATTTAATAAAACATACATACATATATGAGCAGAACACCAATAACAACAACAACAACAACAACAACTATGAATACTAAAACAATAAATTAAAAAATAAAAGAAAAATTCATTATTTTTTTACAAAATTTTAGCAAGAACAACAATAACAAATTCTAGTTAGTTAAATATATATACATATTTAACAATTAATTAATTAATTAATTAATTAATAAATAATTAACAAATCAAAATTTATTAAATATTTAATGCAATCCTAATTATGGATATGACGACCACTACTACTACTGTTAGATTTAAAAGTGTGCATTCTTTTTGCCATTTCGCATTTAATAATGGTTTCTTTCCATTTAAAACTACTTTCCTACTTTAACTATTTACACACATACACCCTGACTATTACTTACTACTATTAAATACTCAATAATAATGCTAAAAATCAAAATTTAAAAAAAATATGCATTTAAACATCTCATTATATATCACAGATAAACGATTTAGTTTTATACAAGTTTTACTCTCTGCTTTCTGGTCTATTACTAATACAACACAATTTAAATCAGAACTTTTGAAAATTTTCTCTTTAAATATTCAAGTCTTTAAAACTTCTCCAGTTTATTAGGTAGATATGGCTGTCCACCCATTTGAATAGACACACTTAGGCCACATAAGGCCCCTGGTGATAATTCATTCAGGTTGCAAACTTAAAATTATTTTCGATTTATTGAAAGCCATTCATACCAAACATAACTAACATACACTAGGCATCAAAAGTCTGCGTACATCAACTTAGTTTAGTATTTTCGAGATTGATTTTTATCTGTTGTACATCTAAAAACGTTAATTAAAATAAGTTCCTGGTAATAATAACAAAATAATGACAAACCAAAAACTCTGCGTACAATTTTAAAAGTCAATTTATAGTTGAGATATTATACCTTTGCGCTTCAAATTCTTTGGCAATCTTTTTAAAACACACTGAACTAATTTTTTTAGTATATTCTAGGGTTGTATTATTCATTACTTCTAGATTTTGAAGGTACTTGCGAGTTGCTAATTTGCGTTCCTACTAAATCAACCAGATACTCAACGGAATAGAAATCCGGTGGTGAAAAAGACGCAATTGTTGAATTGTTTCACTGTATCATCTTGATCTTTATCTGAAATATAAATTTAATATAAAGAACCAATTTTATAACACTTTGTGGTAAAATTATTGTCAAAATAACTAAATATCCTCTCTCATCTATCACTGTTTTAATAAATTGAAGTAAACCCACATTGCATACTACAATACATCTCTAAACAGATGCTCTTCATAGAGAGCAGTACCACTTTTTTCCACACTATTTGTCTTTCTTTGGTGCCAAAAATAAAAGATTTGCTATCATTCGACAAAATTACCTTTTCCCAGATCTCCTAGAGACTTGTTTATATGCTTATTGGCCAATGATATTCTCTATTGCCTTTAAAGGAGCGAAATATACGAATTTTTTTGTGCTGCGCAGCTATTATGATATTTTTTTTTAATGTTTTGGAAAATGTCACCTTAAGATCTTTTTAAACAGTTTAAATAACGTCCCTCTTTTCTAGTTTTGTTAGTTTGGAGGGAGGACTCTGAGGAACGAAATGATGTGCATATGGATACCAGAACACAGTGACATTCTAAGTAACTGCAGAGCGGTTGAACTGTCCAAGCCTGACACAACCATTGAACTTTCCCGTAAATTAGCGACTTTGGGAATTCCTTTAGGAATTCCTGTAAGTTCGTTGATTCCGTCAATAATAGATGGGCGGCTTCGAACACGAGCAGAACAGCGCAGGAAATCTGGTTAAAATTGAATGGAGAATAAGTCTGCTTAAACTCCATAGAAGCACGCTCAGTATTTTTGTCGGGGTTATTACAGGGTATTACATTATAGGCACTTATTAGAGGTGCATACGCAAGAGGAGATTATCCTTCATTTACTGGGTACAAGGACGGCACTATGTCAAAGGAGAAAAAGGCACCTTGTCACTTATTATATGCAGTCTGTGTCACTTCATCAGAAGCTCCGAGTGGTTTTGGGTCTGGGCGATAACGAAAACATGTGGTATCATAATGGGCTCTATCCATCTTACGTTCTTGGGTGGACAGCTGCCATTACCTACTTACCTAATTACTTATCAATCTTTGTGTAAAAGAGTGAAATCTTCCCATCGTTTAGCCAACAATTCTTAAACTTTTTTCCACAAATTTATAACAATTTTACGCTTTACTGGATTTATTTCTTTTCCTTTATGATTAATATTTAAAAAATGGATTTAAAGTTTATCTTTAAAAGTGTAAAATCAATAGGAATTTAAATTTAAAAGAAAATTATACGAAAGACACATTTATGTAACAACAGATCCCAGAATATGATTAGTTTTTTATGTACTCAGACTTTTTCTAAGCCGGAAAAAAGATCTTCTATTTGATATCAATGAATTTAATGTTATCGATAACTGTGAATGGGACGCGGTAGTTGTATATTAGACAAAGCAGGGCGTAAAATGTACGCAGACTTTTAATACCCACTGTATGTATTTCAAACTTTGTTTAGTAAAAATTCTGAATTAAAGACTTGAATTAAATAATTGCGAACGAATATACAAGATATCGAAGAATGCTCATGCCCATGCTGCACATTAATATTGAACGATGCTGTCTCTATACCTCCTATAAGTGTTGAAAACTTCACTAATCAATTCGGAAATTCCGAGAACATTTCTCTATTGCCCGCATCAAAAAAAAACCATTCAAACGCGAAAAAATGCATACTTTTAAGCGTACAAATCAAAAGTTAACAAACAAAAAAAATCACTTTGAAAATCCTTAAAAAATCAAGGATATTCTACTAACAAAAATAATATTGTTTTAGTATAAAGAAGAAATAATGTAAGATTAGAAAACTAGAATAATTTTTAATAATTATGTACATGCACACATGCGCATAAGGAGAACAAAGTACCTAAACAAAAATGAAAACAAAACAAAAACAGAAATTAACACAAAAATACATATAAAAAGGATTATATACAAACGACAAAATACAAAATGAAATTTATCTTTATAATGTAGTGAAAATAGCTTTAAGTTCAGTACGTGAGCAATTAATAATTCATTCTGTATAGTATTCCATCCAATAGCGACAATACAAGCATACTATATAGTGTAGCCGTATACCATAGCCGTAACCGTAAGTCGTTTAACTTAAAAATTCTTATACTTTTTTTCTGCTTTGCCTCCTCACTGATGAGATGTGTCTTCCGTTAGTTTTGAAATTCCATATACCGTTTGAATTTCAATTTCAAAAATCTTAACTTCACGTTACAATTGAAATTTTATTTCGTAACTTTCTCTTAAGAAGTTACAACAACAACAACAACGAAAAAAAAACGAAGAGAACTAAAGTGAAAAAGTTAAAGAAAGTAAGAATGTAGTAGAGAAGTAAGAAAGAAAGAAAAGAATTCAAGTCACAGTTAGAAGAGAACCGCACACACAGAACCTTGTGATTCCCATTCAACTAACCTAATGATAGTGCGACGTTTTACAGTCGCCTTCTTTCAAATTTTCACGAAAGGCCTCATCAAGTTATTCGCTGAAATTGGATCCGCCCGGCAAGGGAAAGGTCAAAGCCAAGAGAAAGCCATTAAGTACACCGGCCTCGCCCTCACGTGTCCGCAGTGAGCCGCAGTGCACTTGCATGACAGCCGAACAATATGCACGCCTGAGAAATGATCCCCGAGTACGAGGTGAGGATGAACAACCAATATTTGTGTAACTTGATTCTTCTTTTTTTTTTTGTATTCTGTATGTTTGTTTGTTTGTTCGTTCTTTGCCAAATAAAAAAAAAACAAAAACTTAAAAATAAAATCAATTACTTACACCCACTTCTACAATTTCCCAAAAAAATTATTGCAAAAAAAAAACAGAAAAAAAATTATGAAAACCGAAACAAAATATGCTGTGAACAATACAACAATCTAACTTGTTTCGAAGTAAAAACAACAAAAAAAAATTCAAAATCAAAATCAAATGAAATGTATATACTCGTATACCCCCCAAAACCCCTCCACTGCATCCCGTCCTTGAGAATAGTACTCCCACTTTGATTTGAGTTACAAGTTCAACTCATGTTTTAATTAGTTTTCGTTTTCGTACATGATTTTTTTCTTTTTCTTTTTGGTTTTTTTTTAATTATTTTTTGTTTTTTTTTTAATAAAATTTTTAGTTTGTTTTAGTTTTAATAACTCCACGTGTAAAGTATTTTGAGTTTCAATTGAATTTTGTTTGTGAATTTTTTATTTTCTTTCCATTAACAAATGCCATCAACATCGCCATCATATTCATCATCATAACTTTTGCAGGTTCTTCCACTTTGCCACGCAATGTGGGTTCCAGAGTGGCGGCCGATGCTGATGGTCAAACCCATCAAAAAGTCACTAATGCTGCAAGCAGTACATCCCTCTACGACAATGTCGCCAGTGGTGGTGGTGGTACACAAGGCATGGTCTCCGCTGGAGGTTAGTATACATATTTTATTCTTATTTTTTTTTATTATAAACATTACATTACATAAATTAAATATTCAATAATAACAACAACAACAATAATTTCTTTGAACAGATACTTTAGGACGTCAAATCAAAACTCAAGATGCTGCTGCTGCCACAAATGGTGGTGTTTGTGGCACAGCTGCCAGTGCAGTTGGTGTATCCACGGGTGATATCTGTTCACAAAATCATGTTGGTTCTCAAGCCGGTCCAGAGGACGCTTTAGCTGGCCAATCGGATGTCGATATGGCAAAGAGTGAAGGTACCCAGGCCGGTGGTCCTCTCCATCAGTCTGTCGGCACCTCAACAAAATCAACGGGTACACGTTCTAAAGAATATGCAGATGATATGGTGAGTAAAACAGTATGACAGTTAATTTTTATTTTTTCTGTGTGTATGTATGTGTAACTTTTGAAAAAGAGTCTTAAAAGATTAACAAAATACATACGTATTGATATGGTTTTTAAATAAACTGGGTCTTCGTTTACAAATTACTTCACGCAACACTATAGCTTGTTTGAAAGATGTCGCTTTAAGCTTGGCTTTGTTAGAAGACTCTATTGAAATCACATAATTCTCTGAAAAGCTAATCAAGTAACTTCATAATTCTGTTTTCATTACAAACAAGGAAAAACTGTGTCGCAGGCTGCCAGAATAATTTTTTAATTTTAGGCAGACCCTGCTGTAACTAGAAATTCAGAAATAATTTTGATTACAAAGACGAACATAGTTCTTGTCGACCATTCATTAAAAAATTCGAGATAATGGAAAAAATAAAAACCCTGCTTATAAGCGAGAACATTGCTATAAACCTGGGCATTCATCACAAAACGGTTATCAACCATTTGAGGGAATCTAAGTAGCTCAAGAAGCTCGAAGTTTGATTGTCAAATGAATTAATAGGCAAGAGTTTAAGGGGCCAAATTTCTATTGGCCCTTCCCTGTTAAATTTAATGTGCATCCCTTGCGCTGACCGACTTCTTCCCCAGCTTGGTGAAACTCGGTCAATACAGGGACTGCGTTTACTCGTGGGTCACGTGCGCTTTTCGTGTCAAGGCTATCACTTCAATCTACTGGCCTCACTATTAAATTGAACTCAATAAATCCATTTTTAAAATGATTCATTTAATGAGAGCTTAGCTGTGAAATTTTGATGCATCCACCTTGTACCTTCAGTTTATTATTTGTTTCGATCTCTGCAGTGCTCGCTTAATGGCATAAATTCAAATTCTGTAGAGACCTTGATTAGTTCTTTGCTTAGAAAACCTAGAATAATGGGTTTCAGAGCGTATGCAGGTCAGAGTCTTGTTAAAATTGCTATGAGGTTCCTAAGACGAAATCTGGTGAGGTATAATTGGAAGGGAATTGTGTATTATTACCTTCAATCGATTCAATTCCATTAATTAATAACTAGATTAAAACAAACATTCCAATTAAAGCAACTAGAGTTGATCAACGAAAAATGTGTTGTGTTCCACTAGACCAAACACATTTTTGAAAAGAGTTTGACTGTGAAGTTTTGATGTATCCACTATAAAGGGATTCCAAACCAAAATTTTGACAAAGAAAATTTCGCATTTAAAATCGACAGATTTAGTGAAAATTTGTCAATTTTCTATTGGGCTTTTTACATTGCTGGCATTGAGACAAACAGCCAAGCAAATATTAACAAATCGCCAGCAATTGTAATTCGAATTCGAAGCAAAAGGAAAGACACACAAAAAAATTGCCCTTAAATTAAATAAAATGTGCAAACACGACATATTAATGCAACCGATTCACATTTACTTCTCCATTCATTTACACGTGTATGCATACGTATGCAAACGTATGAACGTACATACAACATGGGGGTGGGGGTCCTATATTATTTTATTTTATTTTGTTTTTGTTGTTATTGTTGTTACTGTCGCTATTTCTAATTTACCATGAATTAAATGTTTCATTTCATTATGCATTATTTTTGTTGTTGTTTCTTAATATTGTTACTGTTTATGCTTAGACACGCGATCCACATGGCCACGACATGCATCAACATCAACACCAGCACCAACATCAGCACAATATAATTAACAACAACACCAGACGCAAAACGAAGAGTACCGAGGACATGAATGTCGATACCAGCACATTGAAGCGTATGCTTAAGCCTATGACTAGCACTGAAAGCCCAGTGACATCGCCCGAAATGGGCAGACGACGTTACAACTATTACAACGCCAATGCAGCCAACACATTTGGTCCGCAGCACATGCATCAACATGCCACTGGTATGGGTGGCATGCATCACATCATGAATAACAACAATACATTGGGTGGTGGTCGTACAGCCAACCAGTCGTCACGATTTTCGGGATCAAGGTAAGACGCACTAACCAAACATACACCATTCACTAGTTTCGGTTGGTAAATCAAACCGTTAACAACTATTGAAACGGATTGGAATTACAATTAAAAGCAACAACAATAACAACAACAATTACATTCTTTTTTTCAATCTCTTCATCGACAGATCTTCCCATGAAATTGGTCGTGGTTATACGCCACGTAATCTCTATTTGGAGTTGGAACGAGAACGCGGTTGCATTGAAGGTTCGCCACCTTCCGACAACGTAATGTTTGATAATCAATGCTATGCCACTACGCCCAGTTCCAGCAATGGCAATTCCGATCAGGATCAATCATCGTATGCTCAGCGTCCACCCGGCGGTGTAGGTGGTGTGGGTGGCGGTGGCAGTCGTCATCAGCATCGTCATCAGGGACCCAATGTTACACCCACCCCCGGCAGTCCCACTTCACGTCTACTGCTCGAATACGAAATGCACTTGCGCAACACTCTGGCCAAAGGCATGGACGCTGAGTCGTACAGTCTACACACATTTGAGGCCTTGCTCTCACAAAGTATGGAGAATTTGGGTAAGTGCTGTACGATATCGTACGATATCTCAATTAACCCTTCTTGTCTTGTTTAACTGTTTGGGTATATGCCCCCAAACGCTTGTGTAGTAGTTTTGCTCATGCATATACAATTTATTCAGAGCATTTTTTCTTTATTTTCCTTTTTAATATCAAAACGTCAAATTGTGAATTTTTTTAGTAAAATTTTTTAGCATTTTATTTCAATATTTTTGTATCACATCACCCACTCCTCTCTCTCTCTCACTCTCTCTCTTTCTGTGTTTGCGCCAGCATTAAAAGTAAGAAAGAAGACGAAAGAAGACGAAGAACTTGTAAAATGACATGCTAATGCAATACTAGAGATTGTACAATTGATTGTATTTCGTAGTGACTTAATTGGATTGCAACTTATGTATGTTGTATATGTGGGTCGTATAAGTTAAATGACATTTGATTTCATTTGTAGTTCCATTCTATTTTAAATGTAAATTTGTTAAACGTATTAAATTAGTTAATTTAGGATTTACAATAATGTTATAAAACAAAAATAAAAATAACAACAAAATTGTATTTAAGAAACTTTTAATGTGTTTCACATATTTTGTGCAAGCATTGCAGAAAAGCAAACACATGGAAGTCATTTAAAGAATTAGTCGAGTCGATATGAGGATATATTTTAAATTTACACTCAAGCGATTGGTATTTACACACCAGTATTGTTATCCGTAAATTTATAATTTGGTGAACACTGTTACAAAGAGACTTTTAATGTGAAAAAAATCGAAAATTTAAAATTTCTTAATCAAATAGTAGGGTCTCTCAGTAAGAATGTACCATGTTCTGATTAAGTTTGAAATAAAATATCCTCCAAATGACTGCACGACTCAGGACATCTCTCGTTTCATGAAATTTTCCACATCTTTTTTACAGAGATGAGGCTGTAACTCTCTCTTGCAAGACATTACTGAAATTTCTTCAAAGTTTCCATGTGGTTTCAGTACAACTTTTCAAATTTTTGTAACAGTTGCCATCACAATGTGAATGCGGTGAATTGAGAACGCTTAATTGGTTCAGTGAATTGAGAGTAATTTTGTTCAGGCTGCAATGGCCCGTAAAGTGCACTGTCAAAATGTTTAAGTCTACTCTGCTGAGCGAAAGCAATTTAATCAAGAGATTGTTTAGATTCTGCGTGATACCGGCCGACACAATAACGTAAGCAAACATCGAATTTCATTTTCTATGGCTTTTTGTAGGTTAGGTTAGGTTAGAGGACGTGTACTTGTCAATTAAGACAAGTACAGTACCCGGAGGTCGAATTGACCCATTGTACAACGTCCTAGTTTCTCACACCACTTATGTTGTGTGTGTAAATTTTATACATGAGTGGCGGGACCTACAGTTTAAAGTCGACTCCGAACGACAGATTTTTATTTATTGAGAAACTTTTCATGGCAATTTTATTTACTCTTAGAGTTTTTGCCAGAAATCTGCTGAGAGGAAGTCTCCGAAGAAATACTTTTTGTATTTTATTTTGATGTCTGGCCTGGGGCTCGAACCCTGGCTTTTCGTCTAATAAGCCAACACACTACCTACTAGAACACGGCGACTTCTGACCCAACCAAGAATAACGGTATTAAAATTAAATCGAAGCTCGGCTTGATGTTATTAGAGTCGGTTCCTTATTTCTTCATTAAGTACACTCTTACTGAAACACCCTATAAGAAGGGAATTGGTCTTTAGATAGATAACCTTGCCAAACTAAGCCATGTTATATAAGACTTTTGAAAGATATTTCCAGAAACCTATTTCATCTAAGGGAGTTTGAATAAAACTCACAAGATTAAGAATCAATCATTGTTTATGCACTCATAGGCTTACAGCTGAGATATGTAAATTCATATAGACAATGTGAATGCAGATGCAGTAAATTAAGAGCAAAAGATAGAGATTTGGGACTGTGAGAAAGTCGAATTATTATGGCCTTTAATAACCAAATAAATATTAATTAATTTAAATTTAATTAATAATTTAATTTTATAGTATAGTAGAGAAAATAATAAAACAAACAAAAAAAACCCCCAGAAAAGGAGTATGCATTTCATAATTGTTTGCATTAATGAATGCCAGCATTTAAATGAATTTTCTCTTGAATTTATAGAATTTTTAATTTCTTTTTTTTTTATAAAATGTTTATGAATTTATTTTTAAATATAAAACAAAAAAGATTCTTTAATTCATCCTCTCTAACACATTCATTTATGCATTCATTATATTTCCATGCACTACAACCACTACCACCAACTACCACCACCACCACTACCACGATCCTCAAAACCACTAAACCATCTTTAATAATAATAAACAACAATTTAAATTAATAACTAATAAAACTTAAAAAATAATAAATAAAACAAAAAAAAATATTAATAAAATATTAATAAAAAATTAAAAAAATAAAATCATTAAACAAATAACACATAATGACACACATGTACATGTAGAACTGGCCGAGAGTTTGCCTGGATCAATGCAACGCAGCCCGTTTCCCATGCGCAGGCGTAAGTAGTCAAAACCCATTTAGAATCGTTGAAAATCGTTAAACAAATCGAGTCATTTCGTTTTGCTTCCGTTTACAATATTTTCCTTAAATGTTTGGGTTTTTGTTTTCGCAATTAATTTCCGTTTTTTTTCTTCCTCATTTCGTTTTGCTTAACGTGTGTTACAAAAAAACGAGATAAAAAGAACCTTTGTTTTCTTTCTTTTCTTATTTCTTTCTTGCTGCACTGATTTCTGAATTGTTGGCACTCTTTTTATACTTTTCAAAATTAAAAAAACGATCTTTTTACGAAAATTCTTTTAAATTCAGCTACAAGTGCTAAATCCTCTACTCTACCTTTGCCTCCACATCGTCCTCTATCTGCAGTGCGCGACAAAGAGCGGGATCGTGAACGTGATGGTTACTATAGCGATCGTAATGAGTTGGTACGTGAACGGGAACGTGAAAGAGAACGTGAACGTGGTTATTTGTCCGATCACAATACCAGGTAAATGCAAACGAAATAATTTCCTTTATTTTCGGTTTTAAATTCATTTTTCTTTCCTTTTGTAAAGTTTCTCGAATTCACGTTGCGCATCGTGCATTGGCGAATCGGCCAGGGCCCAGTGGTTTCGTCATTCGGATGGTTGGCGCTCTGGCAGTTCTACTATCGGTTCTGGTTCCGGTCAAGGACTCATGTCTCAACAGACAACAAGTTCTGGCAATAAACGATCGCCTTGGGATTCTTTACCCTCCCTAAGGCAAGACAGTAGCTTAAATGACTCCGGTTACAAATCGGCCAGAGCTGATTCCTTAGAACAACGGTAAAACTATTTGAAGATATAATACCCCTTGAAATATATGATAATTAATGTGTGAATAAATTTTGTTCTTAATTTGTTTTGTATCTTCAATAGGGCTGAATTTATACGCCAAGATAGCTTAAGATCCGATTATTTGAGCGATCGTGATTCCCGTTATGGAATTGTACAGCAGGCTTCCATTGAGAGCACTGATTCTCGCATGTGCTATTTAACATCATCTGAGGTAAGTACGCTGTTATTTGTTCACTTTTTATTTAACGAAATTCATAATGTAACTGTGTTGCGAGTGCAAATCATCGGAATATTCATCTTCTCTGATGAAAAATATAATCCTTATATAAATTATTATCAATTCAAATTGAATTTCATTAGAATTGTTTATGTAGAATACAAAATATTCCATGGAGTTCAAATAATCGTTAAATTTTGAATTTTATTCCATTTTTATGAATATTAAATAAGAGTTTAAATTAAACTGAATTTAATTATTAAATAACTACCAATAATAATAATAATAATAATACCATCAAATAATAATTAATTTAAGTTTATAATTTATAGTTTTAAAGTTTTTCTCTTTTACTTTATAAACTGAAAGAGTTTTAAAAGCAGAAGTTCCTAGTAATTACGTTCATAAGCGAAATTAAATGTACTTTTGGTTTTGACTGTAAGCAAGAACAAAGAAATCGTTTTTCAAATCCACACTTTAATTTTATGATGGCTTCATAGTGTTGTTGAGTTCTTAAGAAGTTAGAAAAATTCTATGAAAATAATACGTTTATGAATTCACTATCGAAGGCCTTGATGGTACGCTTCTATGTAACTTTCAAATTGGCACTTAAATTTCTTCCAAATGAAGGCTCAATATGGTATTTATTTAAGGCCGGAGAGAAACACGTTCAGAGAACTTTTTATATTGAACAACTTCATGTGTTGAAGCTTCTGCCAGCTAAGTGTAGTACAATTGCAAAGAATGTGCTCTAAAGTCTCGCCATCACATTCCCAAAATCGATAGACCCATGTCTGTAGGAAATCAACATTCATTCAAGTAGTATCTTATCTTGTAGTCGCCGTGGTCTAGTAGGTAGTGTATTGGCTTATTAGACGAAAAGCCGGGGTTCGTGTCCCAGGCCAGACATCAAAATAAAATACAAAAAATATTTCTTCGGCGACTTCCTCTCAGCAGATTTCAGGCAAAAACTCTGAGAGTAAATAAAATTGCTATGAAAAGTTTCTCAAAAATCTGTCGTTCGGAGTCGACTTTAAACTGTAGGTCCCACCACTCATGTATAAAATTAACACACACAACATAAGTGGTGTGAGAAACTAGGTCGTAATCCTGACTGAAGGGTTGTAATGACCAATTATGTATGTATGTATGTGTAGTATCTTAAGCTACAATAGTCCGTAAAATAACCCATCAAAAGGCTTAAAGAAAGCATCTTATCCATCACGCTGGTGAACACAATAATGTAAGAAAGCTGCGAATTGCTATTCCTATTGCTTTTTGTAAGTCCCTTGAATGGCTCAGATTTCACTTCCGTCCTGGGTTACTGCAAAATATAACCGTTTTAATGAATTGAGATGGTCTAGTAACTCATTTTCGGCAAATTTTTGGGTAGACATTCAATGGAATCTATTTTTAAAACCAAATCCATTGATTTTAGTCTCTATTTTATCTTTTTAACGCCTGAGAGTACGGCTCGGAGTTACTAGAGTTGGTTCTTCACTCATTTATTCATGGCTTTTAAAAACATTTATTCTTTGTGGCATCATGTCATCACTATAGCGAATCGTACGGCTTAAAAAGTCTCTGACTCTTTGTGGCATCATGTCATCACTACAGAGGATCGTACGGTTTAGAAAGTCTCTGATATCTTCACTTTTAAAGTGATTATTAATTAACAACACAGTTCAGAGGAAATCTTTTGTTGTCATAGGTCAACTTATCGCTTGCGTTTTAGATGGCATAATTCATGAAACTCCATTACATTGATAACCAAGTGGTAGCGGTAGTGGAATTATACCCGCTACATGCTGCCTGCTGGTTTTTTTTTCTTGTAAGACATTGATCCTGCACCAGCCTTTATCACCAAAGGTTATACTGGAGTTTTAGATCCCTTACTTAAAACTAATGCAGCAGTTATCAAGCAGCTTTCTATCTGCAAGAAGCCTTTCAGGAGAGCTCTAACTTGAAGTACAACAGGTATAGTGGTGTCGCTATAAAACAACTGGCTATTAATCAAGCTTCCTTGCTTCGTTTTATTCTCACGAGATGAGGAGTTTTAGGATGCTTTAAAACAATTCCCAATGTTTTTTAACTGCGTTAGTTTTAGCCACCTCCGATTATGCTTATGTCATTGCCAAAAGTTCATTAGTGATCTGTTTTGTATTAGGTTCTGCAGCCTCTTCTGAAGACTTAATAAATATGAATCAAATAAAATGTTTAACGATTAAGCAATTAAATGATTTTTATTTGCATAAGTGTGTTAATTTATTCACTATTTTTATTTAGTTCAACTCAAAGTACGTTTATAGTTGAAAAGTAAATCCAAAAATAACCACTGAAACCATAGAAACTGTTAGAAATTTAATTTTTAGTGGGCCAAAGATTAAAATGACTGGCTTCATTTCATGAGCCAAATAAATGATTAAATCAAATCCACTTATATTGAAAAAATACATGCAACAGTCACATATACTTGGTATGTGTAGACAAACTATTCTAATCTGTTGATGTTGTTTGTCTACGAAAGTCGATTGTTTTAATTTCAATTGTTTTAATCCAAAAAAAAATTAAAAATGTTTAATAAAACGGTTTTTAAACATGTATAAGGTCTTTTATTATGGGCTTCCTATTTTTAAATTATAAATAAAGCAAAATGAGTGTGAAATATCAAAAATTTCGTTTGTAAGACCTATTGATATCATTATTTATGTTATATAACATGGTTTAAATATCCGCATAGGACTTCTCTGGATGCCCAATTTCCGATAACTGTGACGCATTAATCAGGTTCAATGTAATCGATGGTATGGTTGTGGTTTCTTTCGCACAAGAAAAAGTCTAATGGGGTCAAATTGCACGATATCGATGGCCAGTTCACATCACTTGAAATGTTTCTGCCCTCAAATCGCTCAAGCAGAATATCAAATTTGGCATGAAACTACATTTCATATTTGTCTGGATCATTCCTTTCAGGCATAAGAAAATCGGTAATAATGCTCGCATTTCACAGTTACCAACATCGTTCTCACAAAAATATGGACAGATGATGCTGCCAACCCAAAATTCTTATCACACAGTCACATTTTTTGGATAGATTGTATGCTCTTAGATCTCGTGTTTAACTTCATATTCGAATGGTAGCCTGGTTGTCAGATAGTATTTCTATGTCCTGTACTTTCTACCTCTTATCCAATATGAATTAAGCACATCTTTCTATGGTCTAGACTTTCGCTTAGAAGATACTCGAGAGTTTTCCAATGCGCTCGATTTATTTCATGCTGGGACCAAAAACTTCTGCAGTTGTTTTAAGATTCGTTCTTGGCCCACCTGTACACTACAAAATATACACCCTTTTAGAAGGCTATGTAGCGTCCCTATTATCCCTTTCATTTTTGTTACTAACTCTCTTTGCAAAGCATTGCCCAAAATTATAAAGTCTACTGTTTCCGTCCCTGTCCCCTGGACTGTTAAGAAGAGGTCAGTGAATCGATTCCTTAGGCCCCGAAATTCTCTAAAGAATTTTATCTCCCATCAACCTTACCGCAATCTACAAAGTTTTGGTCTTCACTACTACGTGCAGCGGACTTAAATTCAACAGAACTTTCTGCGCAACAAACGCTAGTATCTGTATCTACTTCAACTCCTTTTGAGTTCTTTTCATACATATGTATTGTATTAATCGCTAAGAATGCCATTAAATCGACAAATTCATCTTGATAGCTGCAAATGCAATAATGGAAACAATATTTTCAATGATGCACAGGCCTACGCAAATTTCTCTCTGTGTATTCAAATTCTCAAAATAACCGTTATAATGCACATCCTCCTACCATATGGATTAAATTAAACAAACATACATTTACAACGTAGTTTATTATGACGATAATTTAATAGAATTATTATCGAAAGAAGAAAAAGAAGAAGAGGGGAAGAAGAATAACCCGAAAAAAATTTAATGAAAATTTAATCACTAAGAATGCAACCAAGTGGATGGAATTGAGAAAACAACATGCAATTCAGACGATGGCGAAGGAGGCAACGACAAAAGCAAAAGCAAATCAAAGCAAGAGTAGAAGTAGAAGTGGTAATGGTAGCAAGATTTCAGCGAGATGTTTGTGTTGCTGTAGTTGTTGTTATTTTTCGTTTAGTGAACTACTTAAACAAACAAACAAATAAGCATGCAAACACACAAACATTCATTAAAGAATTTATGCAAACACACATACATACAAACACAATTGATAAGGTGCAATAAATTCCACTGTTACAGTGACATATAAAATAGAGAATGAAGGTATCCATTCCAGTGCAAACAAAACAAAAAAACAACAAAAAAATAAAGCAAACAAAGCAAATAACGACAACTCCTCGTGTTTAA
The DNA here is from genome assembly GCA_958299815.1 of Sarcophaga carnaria. Lineage (NCBI taxonomy): Eukaryota > Metazoa > Arthropoda > Insecta > Diptera > Sarcophagidae > Sarcophaga > Sarcophaga carnaria. Next base: position 44,099,410 of record OY283151.1, read on the forward strand.
TGTTGCTGCTGCTGCTGCTGCTCCATATAACAAAAATGACAAACGAAAACTTTTCTCTCCACGTTATAGTAAACTCTAGTGCCTAAATAACTCTCTCTCGCTCTATCACTGAAAAGAGCATAATTGTTGGGGATGAAAAAGCTTTATTTTTTGGCACACATTTCGAACAGTGAAATTGAAAAGTTTCAAAATATTTTCCTTGCGGCTGTTATACATTATTTTGCAAACACAAATACAATCTCAAGCAAAGAATAATAAATTCCTGTCACTGAGTTTGCATTCCAATAAAATCGAGATAAATTGAAATTGTTAAATGTGAGATAAAGTTCGGAAAAAAGCTTTTTATGTGCTACACTACAACTCTGATTTATCTGCATACGTTCATGATGCAAAAGCTCCAAGCTCGTCATTATTTGTTACTTTTTTTGTATGTTTTTTCTTTTGCGTTTTTTTCTCTTTTTGTACAAATTGTGTTTCCTTTTTTTTGTTATTTCGTGTTCGTTTTGGCTGATGGCGAACAATACTGTCACTGGGTATTAAAACCCTAGTGTTGTGCCAGCACTCATGCGGTCATTTCGTAATATTATCTCCTCGTTGGAAAGTAGTTTTTTCTTCACATTTTTTTTTGTTTACATCGGCAACAACAATAATATGAAGCTGAGAAGCTTATTTTAAAGAGACTGTGTGAAGAAAAAAAATTAAAAAAAAACAGAAAATGCAAAAACCTACTACGGAAAGCGCAGTTGTAATCGAGGCGGGAGTGGCATAAACAAAAAATAAGAAAAGAAAAAACAGAATAAAAAATAGGGAAATAATATTCTAATAAACCAAGGGAAACAGTAAAAAAAAGAGTGAAAATGTGCAACCCATTTATAGTTTTTTTTATTTTTTGATAATAAAACCCATAAAGTGCAATTTCTAGTCAAAGGCTCGAAGCCGAGAACAAATTAATGAACAGAAAACGAAGAAAAAAGAAACGAAAACAATAAGAGAGATGATGTTTAAATAAAACTGCAGCTTGGCAGTCATTTGCAAAAGAAAAAAAAACGAAAACGAAAAAGAAACACAATGACAAATGTGTCACACAGCATAATAATAGAAGAAAAAAAGAAAATAATTGAGAAAAAAAAGGAAAGCAAGCATTTCAACTACCTCAGCTGAATAGAATTCCGCGAAACAACAAACAATACGAGGAAAAGTGGTTTAAAAAAAAATAGGAAGAAAAGAAAAGAAAAAAGTACTGCATTATTACTGCATTATTAAACAAAACCAAATCAAACCAAACCAAATCTTAGCAAATCAAATTGCAACGTTTGAAATCGGCAAACGCACAGCTTTAACTGAAGGCCTGTCATGTGTATGTGGAAAACAACAAATAAGTATTAAACATAAATTTCTTTATAAATTTAAAGTCTCAAAAGAATTTAATTAAATCTTTATTTTTATTGCAAAACCCTTACACTATCATTTCCTTAAAAAATTTATTGTAAATGATGTGTGAAAAGCCTGTCAAATTGTCAATAGAAATTGTGTTGTGTGCTTGGTTTCTCTGAGTATGTGTGCAAGTGTGTGTGTCTGTTTGTATATATGTGACAGTGGAAAATCAATTAATCTTTGATGTGTTAAAAATAACAACAACAACATCAAGCCATACAACATCAGCAACATTAACAATATTTGCTTTTTTCTTTTTTATATTTTTCCTAATTAGCAAATTAATTAAAAGAAAGCAAAGAAGAAAAGCAGAAAAGAACAAAAAGAAGAACAAAATGTACTTATACTCAACTATTTATCTTAAACGAGCCTATGCTGTGTAGTTAAGGCATGGCTCACTCACTTTTTCTGCATTTCCTAAATTTAACTCAACAAATAATGTTTCACTTCAATCATGGCCTACTCAGTTTTACTATATGTTTTTCTGTATATGCACACATATAGTACATGAGAATGTATGTGTGAATTTGGTCCAGTCTTTTTTTTTTTGAAGGTACACAAAACTCTGCATGCAGTAATGCTTCACAGAGAATGCCATAATTTACTACAACTTCTAATGAAAATGAAAAAAGATGCTGGTGTTGTGTGATTCTATTTGTTTTGCAATTTCTTATTGTCATCATCATATTCTTCCATCATTATAGCATACAAGTAAATGCATGTGTGTGTGTGAATAAATAAATATTTTATTTACTTAAAATAATAGTAAAGAAAACAAGAAGAAAAAAAAACCTCATACACCTAATGGACCAAAGCCCTGTGTGTCCTTGTTACTGCAATAGCAACAGCAACAGTAAAAAGAAACAAACAAAAACAACTACAACTGGAATAATAACAATAAAACAAGAAATAAGAAACAAGAAACAAGGAAAAATAACAATTATATTCGCACACACACACCCATGTTTTAAAAGGAAAACACATTTCGTTTTTTAATGAGCATGTGTGTCTGTATGTATGCATATGTATGTGTTTAAAGTGTGTTCATATATAAAATGACAACTTAATGATGATTATGATGATAAGGAATGAGTAAATATACACGTATCTCTTGTCTTCCATTTCTCTTCCTTGAGACAATATGTTTGTTGCATGTGTGTGTGTATGAGGCGTAAAAGTATCATCGTTAATTTTTGTTTAATTTCACTATCCAATCTACAAATACAAACAAAAAGGAATCTACTGGCATATATGTACATGTATTCGTTCTACTTGCATAAAATAACGGCATTAATTCATGATAAAATTATAAATGAATGCCTTCGTATTGAATTTATCGATAAAAATCTACAATTTAAGCACCAATAGCTAAAATTTTCTTTATTATTTATAGCGTATACGCCATGCTGTACTTCACATAAAAGTAATTGAAAAAAAACATTGTCAATATCATATACTGTGTGTGTGTGCATGAGAATGCTTCAAGTCACTATCTTATATTAATAATGACACATAATCCATAATATTTCAAGGCCTAGTGTAGTCATCTATTCAAGTCATATTCGCAAAATCAAAGGAAAATTTCTTAATTAAAGAATTTTAAATATTTTACATGATTACTGTTAAACAATACAATGAAATTTTTGAAAATAACTTTTAAAAATAATCATATCTCAGCAGTATTGACAAAAAAAAACAATACATCACAGGCCATAAAGCCTTAATTAATCGATAGACTTGGATATCCTATAGTCACAAGCGATGTTAACTCAAAGTAAACCTTAAATCGCTGAACCATATAAATAGTATTTTAGATTTTAAAATATACAGTAAGCTCATGGTGATGAAAACTTCTGATTTACAGAACTATTCAGTTACTGCCACCATACGATCCATTTTACTCCCCTTCAACTTTATAGGGTATCCCTAGAATGTCTTCTATAAGCTTATTACATACATATGTACATACATAATTGATTATTAAAGCCCTATTTCAGAATTACTTCCCAGCTTCTTACACCACTTATGCTGTGTGTGTTAATTTTATACATGAGTTACGAGGACCTAAAGTTTAAAGTTGACTCCGAACGACAGATTTTTGAGAATCTTTTCATAGCAATTTTATTAACTCACAGAGTTTTTGCCAGAAATCTGCTTTCGTTTTGTTGGAGATATCTAACCTGGATTTTGAACCGTGGCCTCATGTCTAATAAGCCAACACACTACCTACTAGACTACGGCAACTAGTCTAGCTAATTACTCTGACAAATTTCATGGATACTGCTCGGTTTCAATAATAAAAATTCCTTATCTAGAATCCAATATGTTTATTCCTGGAATTCGCTAAAGTCCCACAGGTTTCAAGAATATGTTTTGAAACGTTATTATACAGAATATACCTGTAAGGCTCAAGACAAGTTCAATCCTATAGTCTGAGTGTAGAGTGCTCTGTCAAAAGAGCAGTTACCATCTCTAGGGTTTTCTTTTCCAATCTGATGCATGACTTAGCCTCCTGTTACTGTAATTTCTCAACAAACCTTTGCCTTAAACCCATTTGGTTTGAAACGTGTCTTTTAGTTCCCCTTCGTTGGACGTAGCTTTCCAATCATCCGCTGCCACTCCACAGAAGGTTTTTGTCCTATCCGTGGCGTGGAAACTCTTCTGTTCGCAAGCTCGTCTACTTGCTCATTATCTGAAATTGCCGTATGACCTGGGACCCATATGACCTAATATCTTCAATTTAACCTCACAAAAGCCGAGGACGATCATAGTGACCTGACCAGTTAGGTTATGTTAGGTTAGAGGACGTGTACTTGTCAGTTAAGGCAAGTACAGTACCCAGAGGTCGAATTGACCCATTGCACAACGTCCGAGTTTCTCACACCACTTATGTTGTGTGTGTTAATTTTATACATGAGTGGTGGGACCTACTGTTTAAAGTCGACTCCGAACGACAGATTTTTATTTATTGAGAAACTTTTCATGGCAATTTTTATTTACTCTCAGAGTTTTTGCCAGAAATCTGCTGAAAGGAAGTCGCCGAAGAAATACTTTTTGTATTTTATTTTTATATCTGGCCTGGGGCTCGAACCCTGGCTTTTCGTCTAATAAGCCAACACACTACCTACTAGACCACGGCGACTTAATTCCATTAAAAAAATACTTGAGTTAAAAAATGCACAAAATTCTTGCCTACAGTTGAGGCAGAGAATCGATTAACTGAACAGAATTATTTAAGTACCAATTTTACACTCTACAGGTCACATAAAATATGGCTAAGGCCAGGACTGGCTTACTCTGTTATCGCACATCAACATACCCGTTTTTGCCCTCTATATTGACCATCCTTGAGGTTTTTTGGGAGGGCCCATAAAATTCCTTAATTCCACTTCCTAATGCCAGACAATTTGAGCTGAAAGATCTTTAGTGCTAAATGTGATAAACTATATGCAACAAAGATTTAAATTTTGAAATATCAATTTTGCTGTCAAATCGTAATTGATTTTAATCAAAACATTGTGAAAAAGATGTAATTTTAATTTATTTTCCCATACATTTTTCGAAGTCGCCGTAGTCTAGTAGGTAGTGTATTGGCTTATTAGACGTAAAGCCAGGGTTCAAGCCCCAGGCCAGATATTAAGACACAATACAAAAAGTATTTCTTCGGCGACTTCCTCTCAGCAGATTTCTGGCAAAAACTCTGAGGAGTAAATAAAATTGCCATGAAAAGTTTCTCAAAAATCTGTCGTTCGGAGTCGACTTTAAACTGCAGGTCCCACTACTCATGTGTAAAATTAACACACACAACATAAGTGGTGTGAGAATCTAGGACGTTGTACAATGGGTCAATTCGACCTCCGGGTACTGTACTTGCCTTAATTGACATGTACACGTCCTCTAACCTAACCTATAACACACTCGGTTTGAGAATACTCTGCCTCTCTTTATCTTCCCTTTCGTTGAGTATACTTTTTGAAACATTTCCATTCTACAGAGAGGTTCTGGCCCCAATATACAGCAACGTTGCATATTGTTTATACAAATAATTGTTAAAATTTAAATATTTGTATGTAGGTTTACATACATATCAATATAGTATTCAAGGTGTTGAATCAACAATTTTTAAAATTTTAAAACAAATTTCAATTTGTTTAACAACAAAAGCAAACAAAAACAACACAAACATAGAGTTCCATCTCCTTTCATTATTAGTGCATAAAATTTGGCAAATAAATCGTTGATTTTTTTCGTTCAGCTCGTTAACAAATTGCAAAAATAAATTGCAGGAAATGCAAATAAATCGTTAGCAAAAATCATGTTCAGCGACGGCAAACTTGGACTGTTTGTTAACATAAACATTATTTGACTTTGAAAGCTTTAAGCTTTCGAGGGCCATTATGAGATACGTATGTATATAAAATATAACATTTTTTTCAAGAGATGGTTCTGAAACAGACTAAAATATGTCTTTACTAATGTAGTATAGATGTCAACCAAAACTGCTATAGAACTTTTGGCACACAAAACTGCTTACGAAGCTTTTAACAGGCTTTTAAAAGTTTTTTTTTTTAATGTAAAATTATGTTAGTTTTTCAAATATTTTAAATATAAATTCGAAAATCTTCGATTTTAACTGAAAGCATATTTCAATAATAATGACTTGAAAAATAATTTAATTAAGCACAATTGGAATGACATCATCTGTTTTGTGGGATTAAAAATTTTGAATTTCCAAGTGGATCCATTAAGAATAAATCCCTTAATTAAGATATAGATTCGGATGTGTTAGTGGAATATATTTTATTCATGACTTGTTTTGATAAAAGATTTTATGTTCGTGCATGTGTGCTCTTATCTACACCTCGTTAGAGGGAATGATAAGGCAAAATTTCTTACATATCCTTATACATAGATACATACATACATATATGTATGAATATGTATATGTATGCAAGTATTTTGTTATGGTATGAGTTATAAATGGTGGCACTTTTCTTAATTTCTTAAGCTCATACAAGTATGAGTAAATAGCAGCAGTAGCAGCAGCAGCAGCAAAAACAAATAAATCTTTCGCTCTCTTTCTTTAAATGTATGAATGTACATATGTATGTATGTATGTGTAAGATTTCTTTTCATATTGTAACAATTTACCTGTGATACGAAAAGTCGCTTGCTACTGTTGTTTGTTGTTGTTGTTTTTCATACTTGCGGACAAATTTCAAGGTCGAGAAAAGTATCACAAGGTCTTTTTTTCTTATAATTGTGTGGTTAAAATAAAATATAGAAGGAACAGCTACAACAGCAACAACAACAACAACAAAAAGAAGGAATGCAAAAATGCATAGTACTTAAAAGAAAGAAAGAAATACAACAACAAAAACAACGAAAACAAAAGCAACATTCAAGAGCCTTTAACTTGCTTGCATGTATTGGCATTATTTTGAATAAAACAAACAAGTCTTCTTATCACAATAAACAAACCTGCCCGCCTGCCTGCCTGCCATAATCAGCCTGTTTGTCATTTAAGTTGTCATTGTTGCTATCATTCGTTTTCCTTTTCTTTTCCATTCCATTCCCTTCTCAGCTACTCATCTACACATACATACATACACTCTGTTAGTTGTTCGTATTTGTAAATGTTTCTTGGAATAATTTCTTAAAAACATTCATCTTCTTCTCTACCTCTCTCTCGCTCTCTTTCACTAACCATTTGCCTTATTTTCTCTGTGCCTTTGCCTTTGTGTTTGTATGGTGGGTTAGTTGTAAATTTTACATGACTTGCATTCATTTAAAATTTGCCAAGATTTTTATTCATTTATTTATTATTTATTTTCTGTATGGTATGGGTGTGTGTGTGTGCGTCTGTATCCTTTATTTTTTTTTTTTGTAAATCTAAACATTCGTTTGTAACGGTAACACACGAAACGAAACGAAAACTGTTTGTTAAATCTCTGGAGAGATGTTAATTTAAAGTTAAAACGTTTCATTTCGTTTTCCTTTTTTTTCTCTCTTACGTTTCTCTCCCAATAGTCACTACAATCTCTGTCTTGCTGTCGGTTTGTCTGTCTGTCTTGCTTTCTACCTTTCTTCCTTTTGCTGTGTATGGCTGTGTATGTGTGTGGGTTATTGGAGTGTAATGTTAACACATGTTTTGTGTATGCGTTTGTCTGTTTATGTATGATATCCTTGTTGTATACAAACGTCAAGGAAAACAGCAATTTCGTTTAAGAGATCGCAGGTTGGCTGGTCTAAGTGGTTGGCTGGTTTTAGTAGATGACTATTGTTACACGTTGAAGTTTTTCTTTCACACTTGTGCTTAAACAAATAGCACTTGCTGTGGGCTGCCGAGATATTTTTAAATGAGAAATAATAAGAAAAGGAATATTTTTGTTGCAATAATAAATTCAGAAACTGTATACAAAAATAAAAAATGTATAAAAATTTTAAATGAAAGTGTACAAAGTTCTGACAACATTCTATAAGAAAAATATTGTAATCACTTGGCATCTAGTATTAGTAAGCGTCTCTGGGCGACTTGACAATAGCTTGAATCAAATATTAGTCTCTCAAGAATCCTGAAAGAATTCTGAATTTGGGGCTAAGGGGGTAGTCCATAAATGATACCGACTTCTCAATAAAATTCTGGATATGCATTCCTTTAGTCAGTATTACAATCCAACTTCTCACACCACCTATGTTGTGTGTGTATATTTTATCCATGCGTAGCACAGCCTACAGTTTGAAATCGATTCCAAACGGCAGTTGTTTTGAGAAAATTTTCAAAGGAATTGTACTTTACTCTTAGAGTATTTGTCATAAAACTGCTGAGAGAAATTCCCAAATAAAAATATTTTTTAGGCGTCTCGGGGCGACTTGACAGTGGCATGAATCAAATACTAGTCACTCAAGAATCCTGAAAGAATTCTGAATTTGGGACTATGCGGGTAGGAATTAGAGGATAGCGACTTCTCAATAAAATTCTGAATATCCATTCCTTTAGTCAGTATTACAATCCACCTTCTCACACCACCTATGTAGTGTGTGTATATTTTATACACGAATAGCACAGCCTACATCGATTCCAAATGACATATCGATTCCAAATGACAGTTTTTTTGAGAAACTTTTCAAAGGAATTGTACTTTACTCTTAGAGTTTTTATCATAAGACTGCTGAAAGGAATTCGCAGAAAAAATATTTTTTATTTTCATATTTCGTGTGTCTTAGTTATGATTTGAAACACTTCCTACTAGACTACTATGCTACCCTCACATACAAACATACATAATTGGTCATTACAACCCTTCAGTCAGGATTATGGACCTAGCTTCTCACACCACTTATGTGGTGTATGTTCATTTTATACATGAGTGGCAGGACCTACAGTTTAAAGTCTACTCCGAACGACAAATTTTTTGAGAAACTTTTCATGGCAATTTTATTTGCTCGCAGAATTTTTGTCAGAAATCTCTTGAGAGGTAGCCGCCGAAGAAATATTTTTTCATATTTTCGTTTTGATATCTGACCTGGCGTTTGAACCGTGACCTTTATTTCTAATAAGCCAACACACTACCTACTGGACTACGGCGACTTCTGCTCTCACATATTCCCTTTAATTCTTAAAAGTTCAAACTTCTCTTAATCATGCACGCAATGCAGTATGACAAACTGTATTAAGAATGCTATTATTATACGTTCGATTGTACATAGAGTATTATTGTACGGTATGTTCATGTACATATGTATGTACATATGAGAATATGATTTCATGTGAATAAATTATTTTATTTTTATACAATTTTTTATTTGCCTCTTGCTACCACTTAAAAAGGGAACACAAAAAAAATGAAAGAAAAAAATTTTTTTATAAGATATGAAAAATGACTTTTTATTTTCACTTTTCCTTTTTATCATCATCATGTTTTAAATATTCGAACACAGATTCGCACTCTCTGCTACACTTCTACATACGAGGGTGGCTGAAAAAGCCTTTAAATTCTTGAAGGAAATACACTTTGTCACTAACCGTCCGGAAATTCAAATTTGTCAAGGTCATTAAAATAATGACTCCATCGCTGGAGCCTAGTTAATGGATTTTTTGCGATTTTTCGATTTTTCCATTTTCTCTTCAAAATCCACAGTAGTTTACTATCATTTGCTGTTAAATTGTTACTAAATTAACTGAATAGTAGGGAATTCGAATAGCCCTCGTACCCTCGTACAATCATACAGAGCGACGACATAAAGGCAAATTTACATGTGTGTGTGTGAATCAAAACGAACACAAAGAATAAATTGTGCTCGTTTATTGTGTGTTTTTTTCTCTTTCTTTCTTCCTTTCTTAATACAACTTAATAATGCACATACCCTTACACGAACACACACACGTGCACACACTTACACTTTTACATTGGACATGGAAGTGGAGAAGAAGAGTGTCTACTTCTTTTTCCACTGTATTGTTGTTGTTTTTTATTACTATTATTTGTCAATCTATGTTTATTGTATGAGTGCTCGTGTGTGTGTATGGGAAAATGTTTTTTACCTTGTCGTTGTGTAGACACAAACATACAAATTTTACCTTTTTTTGTGTGTGTTTTGTTTTTTTGTTAGGATTTCTTCCACTTATTCCTTCCTCTCATATCATTTTTTTTTGTTTATTTTTTCCTATTTTTTAATTTTGTTATCAAAGTTTTTATGTTGTAACATCAAGTATTTGAATTTCAATTAACAATAAAAGTGTGTTTTTTTCTTTTCGTTTCGTTTCTATTTTTCTCTTTTTTGTTAAGTGCTTGCAAACCATTTTTTATGAGAAAAAAAAACGATTTTTTTTTTTGAGGATTTTGAGGAAAAATATACAATATTTGGCTACGTTCTAATGAGATCAGAAAATGTATCTTTGCTTTGAATGTTTGTCGCGTAAGTTATTTGCAAAGTGAAAACGTTTATTTTGTTATTGGTTTTGATTAATAAATCAATTTACATGCATACATACACATGTATGCGTGTGTGTACTTATAAAGCAATTGCATTATAATAAATTCCTTACAATATAAACATATTTTGAATTGTGCTTTGAAAGCATTCCTTGTTTGTTTAACTCCTTAAATAAATTTTATTCAATTAAAATTTAAACGATACATTTGCAAGCATTGGAGACTGGGGAAATTGTTTTTAATTAGCAAAACAAACGTCAGTTAAAGAAATTTCTTTAATACTTCACACACTAATGTTCAAATATGTTTCACCAATTTTCATAAGTTTTTGCCGAAATAATTCTTGGGACATTGATTTCGTGCAATTGTCTCGGGTTTGCTGATATAGATAAGTGACTTTACACGTCCCTAAAGATACAGTCACACAGATAATTATACGTACCCCCCTAAAAATCATTTTTTTAAAAAGTAATGAACTTCTAATCTAAATTGCAATTAGCGTATGTAACGCTAAATAAAGAAAAAAAATAAAGAAAAAAGATTCCCAAAATCTATGAATTTGTGACTGCAGTTTGCTTAAAACCAATATGGCACCACAGAAAATTATACGTACGACGTATATTTCGTATAAAATTTCTCCAAGGGTAGCCCGGTATATAATATGTATTGTGGATAAAAATCCTAGGACTACAGCCGTAGAAATACGAAATACCTCGGAAAGTGATCACAATGTTATTGTGCATTCCGAAACAGTTCGAAGTGTTTTGAGAAAGAACGGTTTCCGCAGCCGAGTGCCGAGAAAAAAGCCACGATTGGAATTCGCCCAATAATATATGGACAAGTCAACTGATTTTTGGCCGAATGTAATATTTAGTGATGAGAACAAATATAATTTGTTCGGCTGTGACGGAAAACAAAAAATTTGGCGCAAAAATCAGTTGATTTGTCCATATATTATCATTTAAAAAAAAAATATTATTTTTAGGGGGTACGTATAATTATCTGTGTGACTGTAATTATCGAATTGAGTTAAATCACGCTATCTGGGTAACCGATTAATTGGACAATTACATGAAATTACACTTTCATTCAAAGTTTCCTTCAATAAACCAATTGCAGCTCGTAGTGTGTGGTACCACACATCAACAAGATTAATGCCAACTTAATGAGGTACGAAAAAAAATTTGTGATCATGACCCTATACCGTTCACTATCAACAGTTACATACTGGCCATAATAGTTTTTGAAGGCATGTGGGTCAATGACTATGCCAGGCCTTAAAGCGGACAAAATACCAATTTTCTGTAGATGTGTGGTGTTTGGACAAGAGATTGTGGGTTATCGTCACTCTAAATGCAACAGTTCAGCTTATTTACGTACTCATTCAATGAAAATGGGCCTAATCGGACAACAGAGTGTAAATTAAATAGCAATTTTTACTTCAAACCAATCCCTAACACTTACGGTGATCGCTTGACTGTAATTCCTGCACAAGTTAAATCATGACAGCTTTTTAGTCAAGATTATTTCATAAAATGTTCCAAAAAGTTAAGGACACAACCTCATAGGCTTAGAAAGACGTCAAATTGAATCTTAACAACTTTTAAGCCAATACCCTGTCGGAAAATCTTGATAAAGTGGGCGAACACAACCCCAATTGCTGAGAACGGCAACGCATTGATTTATTTGGATCAGCTCCTATAACTTCTTCAGTACGCCCTGTTCCGCGTTTCAGGGGTTGGTTGCACATTGTCAGTGAGTTTACGTGATTCGAAAACGATCTATTGTCACTCAACTTAATTGTCCTAAATATCGATTATAAGCACCTTAAAATGGACAAATTGTACGATAAGTTTGATGCACAGCATCATTATTTTAGTAGAAAAAACTTCCAGCATTGCAATTCCAGCATTGCTCTTGTGAAAGTCTATCCGTAATGGAGTGGCAAACCAAACTAAACAAAACTCATGTTTCGGCTGCTAAGTTTATTGTCAAATAAAGCAGTAATGCCAACTGACAGTTATTAACCTCTAAATAAATCATGAATCTCATCAGTACAAGTGTGAAATTAAACTTCAAGAGAAATTAATAATTCTGTCTTTATTAAGAATCCAAGACTTGGTATCTCTTGGTTAAACTTTGTGCTTTTTTAGAACTTTGTTTCGCATACTTGCAAATGACTTCCCGATAGTCTAACTAATCAAAACACTTTATTCGAAATATAATAGAAACCTTTAGTCGGGATTACAGCCTTGCTGCTCAAACCACCCATGTTGTGTGTGTTAATTTTATCCATGAGTGGCAGGACGACAGATTTCAAAAACTTTTCATGGCATGTTTATTTACTTTCAGAGTTTTTAACAGAAAGACTACTGCGAAGAAATTGCAGAGAAAGAAATATTTTCTAATATTTTGCTTTGTTCCAGCTGTCTGAACAGGGTTTTGCACCATGAGTTCTCGTGTAATAAGTCAACTCACTACCTACTAGACTAAGCTGACTATAAAATCATGTGTCGTTTTTCTAAAAATCGAAAATCTATATTTGTAATATAATAAAAGCCATTTGGTTTATTCGATATAAGGATACTATTCCTATAGTATTCGAAATTTCTGGAGGTTTTAAAATATGAGCTCGTAGATTGCCAACAAAATAAAAATAAATTTGTGTTTAGTTTTAATTAAAATTCACTGTTCACAACTTGATGTAAACAACAACAATTGCTTTTCTTTGTTATTGCTCTGTTTATACTCTTTGCATTAACAATCACTAAACAATTGTTCGACAGATCTTTGTAACGGAGATCTCCAAACCACGATGACTCTCTTCAAACGCACCGCGTCTTCACACAAGATTGACTGCAATTCACTCACACAAGCGCCTGCTTTCACTTGCCTTTTATATGGCAGGATAAATAGTCTGATGCATGTTCTTGAATGTGAATGTTCGTGACTTCGCCTTCTCGAAATCTCTATAAATGTAAACACCATTCATTATTGTTGTTTGTGGATTTTTTGTTTATTTGTTTACCATTTTTTATGCTGGTGTTTGTTGTTGTATTTTTGTTTACTTGTTTACCATTCCTTTTTATGCTGGTGTTCGTTGTATTTCTGTTTACTAGTTTACCAGCATAAAGCTGGTGTGTGTTGCTGTATTAAGCAGTACGATAATTTGTAAACAGGTTCATTCATTTTCGTAAAAATATATTGTATTAGAGAGTATCCAGTCGCCGTATTATAGTAGGTAGTGTGTTGGCTTATTAGACGCAATAGCCTGGGTTCGAGCCCCAGGCCAGGCATCAAAGACAAAATACAAAAAGTATTTTTTCGGCGACTTCCTCTCAGTAGATTTCTGGCAAAAACTCTGAGAGTAAATAAAAATTGCCATGAAAAGTTTCTCAATAAATAAAAATCTGTCGTTCGGAGTCGACTTTAAACTGTAGGTCCCACCACTCCTGTATAAAATTAACACACACAACATAAGTGGTGTGAGAAACTAGGACGTTGTACAATGGGTCAATTCGACCTCCGGGTACTGTACTTGTCTTAATTGACAAGTACACGTCCTCTAACCTAACCTAACCTAACCTTACCATTTTTTTATGCTGGTGCTTGTTGTTGTATTTTTGTTTACTTGTTTACCACTTTTTTATGCTGGTGTTTGTTGTTCTATTAAGCAGTACGATAATTTGTAAACAGGTTTGTTTACTGCATTGTTTTGTTTTTGTAGCATTTGTTTATAATTTTAATGTTAAGCGTAAAAATTTCATTAATTTTCGTAAAAATATATTGTATTAGAGAGTATCCATTCGTTTTGAAAGGCTTGGTACTTGGGTAACTTATACGTGGGCTTGAAACACTCTTACTATCGATACCTTTGTCGTGTGTACTTCCATACGAATATGGAATTAATAGCCTTGAGAAATGCAATCTTACCACTGGTCTTCATTCAATAAAGTTTTAATGAATGGTTTTCTTAGAACTTTACTAGGTGATACAAGTTTTTCTTTAGCATTTTCGACAAATTCACGTGAATTTGATTTAAACGAGAACGAATATGGACATTCTTTTTAAAGCTTTTTTTTCTGTTGTTCCTTCATTTTGAAACCGAATAATAAAGAAAGAAATGTTAACGTAAAGGAAACTAATTTCAACGGATATTTTCCAAACATTTCTTTTGTTTTTTGACATGATATTGTTGAAGAGGGGAAACACATGTTGAAAGCCTATTTCATTTTGATCAAGACTTATACTCAACACATTGTCTATGTAGAATTGTAGAAAAGAATGAAATTAATAAATTCAAATCGTGTTGTTGTTGTTGTTTCCATTTCTGTTCTTATTCTTTGAACTTTAATTTGAACATTGAGTTTTTTGGTTTTGGATAACCAATCAATGGATATTCTGGTTTTGTCCTCAGGTTATAAAACAAAGTGACCCCATTTTAATCCAATAAAAAATGAAAAAAAAGCTTCCAAGAGAAATTAAATTAAAACACAAGAATAAGGATTTTTTTTCTTCTTCATTTGTATCAAGGAAAACACAAATCATTGATGACAATATGGAAAAAAGCAACAGAAGAAAAAAAAGAAAATCAATTAAAAAAATTTAATAAAGTTACCAAAAAAAAAAGAACAGGAGAAGGATAAAGGCAAAAAAAGTACTAAAACTTCTTTGCAGCTGAGGTGCTAAGGCTTTATTTGAAAAATTGAAATACAATTGCAATTACCCTTTGCTTAAGGCTAAACAATCCCCCCTTCCTATACAGATTGCATTGTATTGAATTAAAATCGTTTAGAAATTTTGGCAATTATTTTTGAATGAATGTACAGAATCACTGTCACCTCTGGAAACAATTCAAAGTCTTATCTGGCCTTAAGGACATTTATTTACAACTTCTTTGTATCGGCTACTATGTAATTAAGAAATCCTTTCCTTTTCTTTACTTTTTTTTATTTTGAGATAGAAAAAAAACAGTGTGTCCCTATTAAAGTTGCTGTTGTTGTTATCAAATCCGTATTGAATTTGAAGGTAATTATTGATTGTGTACTGCAATTTAACTGCAACATTTTAGAATGTTGTCGTAACAAACATACCATACAAAATCGGATAGAAACAGAGACATAAAGAGAGAGAGGAAATAGATTCAATACGGATTGTGCAATGCAATTAAAATTATTTCGCATCAACTCATTTCGATTATAATGAAATTGCTTTACCATTGCAAATCATTAGCACGTACATAATTATTAAGACTAACGTACGTACAGCATGTTCTGCAAAATTTTACTGTCCTGCTGTCCTGTCCTGTCGTGTGATGTCCAATGTTGTTGTTGTTGTTGTTGTCATTAAAATTCCAATAGAATTAGCAGTGTCAATGCTAATGGAGCAATACAATTACAATAAAAAAAATAAGAACAAAAAACAAAAAAACAAAAAACACTGAAAACGAAAACCATTTAATATTTAAATGATCATTTAAAAATATGAACAAAATAAAACGGAATACGAATTTTGCAATCAATTGATATTCAAACAACGTGTTGTAACCATTAATGTATAAACATATACATTCTCTTCTCTCCTTCTCTCTCTCTCTATCTATCCCGTCCTTCCATTTTGCTTAACATAACCAAAACTTTTTGAGATGAGTTGATGTAACCCGAAATGCAAACAGTTTTTCATCACAATTATTTCGAATTTTTAAAAATTAAGCTTCCAACAGCGCTGGCAAATTATTTGCAAGATTTATTTCGACTTTCAAAGTTAGGTTAGGTTAGGTTTAATTGGCATCTGACTAAATGATCATAGTTTACATGGCCCCTATAAGATCCATTTGTAACACCGATATTTCCAATTCCATCCAAAAAATTCCACTGCTGATTTGCACCTCCCAGCCATCTTAAGAGTTTTACGAAATTACGGATTTTATACAAATCACCTTTGGCTTTGGCCGTAGGCTAGTAAAGGGTCCGCCAAATAACTTTTTTTTTTGAAAATGCTTTAAAAAAAAACTACTGAATATTTTCTTAAATTTCTTTTTTTATTTGAAAGTACAATCCTTTCGGTTAATAATGGAAAATAATTTCATTCAAATGGCTGCCTCGGCTGGCCATGCAGTAGCCTACACGATCGGTCCAATTTTTAAGCACATTATCGATTGTGTGCAGCTGTATTTCACCAATGGCTTCACGACTATTGTCCTTTAAAGCGTCAATTGTGTCTGGCTTGTCGGCATAACACTTATCTTTGACGGCACCCCACAAATAATAGTCCAAGGGTGTCAAATCGCAGCTCCGAGGTGGCCAAACGACATCAGCTCTGCGGCTGATAATGCGATCTTCAAAAACAGGGCGCAAAACATCGAGTGTAGCTTCGGCTGTGTGGCACGTAGCGCCGTCCTGTTGAAACCAAATGTTGCCAATATCCTTCTCTTCAATTTTTGTGAACAAAAATTCGTTCAACATGGCCCGATAACGATCGCCATTGACTGTAACGGCCACTCCCTGCTCATTTTCGAAGAAAAATGGCCCAATTATGCCTCTGGACCAAAATCCGCACCAAACAGTGACTCGTTTTGAGTGCATCGGCTTTTCAAAGTATGCGTGCGGGTTTTCTGTGTCCCAAATGAGAGAATTTTGCTCGTTTACATACCCGCCAAGATCAAAATGAGCTTCATCTGGAAAGATAATTTTTTTTGCTAAAATCGGCATCTTCTGTAAGTCGATCGCAGGCCCACTTAGAAGAAGAAACCGAGGCAGCCATTTTAATGAAATTATTTTCCATTATTAACGGGATGGATTGTACTTTCAAATAAAAAAAGAAATTTGAAAAAATATTCAGTAGTTTTTTTTTAAAGCATTTTCAAAAAAAAAAGTTATTTGGCGGACCGTTTAGGTAGTGTGTTGGCTTATTAGACCAAACCCAAACATTTGGAACAAAACGAAATATGAAAGATTCTTTCGGAGACTTCCACTTAGCAGTTTAATGCAAAAACTCTAAAAGAAAAGTTTCTCATAAATCTCTCGTTCAGAGTCGGCTTTAAACTGTAGCTCCCGCTACTCATGAATAAAGCTAGCATACAACATGGGTGATGTTAGGTTAGCTAGGTTAGCTAGGTTGTAATTCTGACTAAGGGATTGTTAAGACCAATTAAGTAATTAAGTAAGTATTCTTAACTTCAAAGGTTACATTAGGTTCTCTCAATAAATTCTGAGTGCCTAAGAATTCTTCTTCTTGGGTCTTTAACTTCAAAGGTTATATTAGGTTCTGTCAATAAATTCTGAGTGCCCAAGAATTCTTCTTCTTAGGTTTTTAACCACCGGACAATGACAGAGAAGTTGGTCTGTGGTCTCATCTTTTTCCTTGTCATTACGGTTTCTGAAGAAATTATTATGTGAGGTATTTGCAGTCTCTGGGCATGTACACCCAGCAGCCAGCGGCCTTTTTTAACCACTATCGAATGGAATCTAGTCTGGTTTCATGCAAATTTTGTTCTTTATACAGTCATATCTGAACAGATCTTTCTGATTTCTCTGCAAATGGGTCAATTATCCCAAATATAAATATTCCATTGCCCAAAGATTTGTAAGCCTATTGGATTTCTTGTTACCTTCAATACCTCCGCGTCCGGGAAGCCAATCTGGGCAACCGGCGGATGTCTTGCTATAATCCTTGAGGCACACGGCATTCGTGGACAATCTTAATTTTGTTGTACGCCTACTCTAGGGATCTAATTCCTGCTACACTGCCAGCAAAAATGCGTATATCCATATACGATACACTCTGATATTGGATTTGCCCAGTTTTTCATTGCATTGAACAGTAAGCTGAGTAAGCGGGCATGCCACATAGACTATTGTGGATGAATAACACAAAAGAAAAAAAATTTAAGATACTGCAGAACGATCTTAGTGGGAGGAAAACCCACAATATATTAGGACTGAATAAAGACGACCTTCGTACACTAATAAGAGTCCTTACGGGACACTCTAAATGAGATAAGCGCTGTAAATAATAATGAATGCTTGAGATGGAACACTTTTTACATCATTCCCCAACTGTCGCGACTACTGGGCACAAGTGGTTTTAAAGAAAAGGAAAGCTGAGATAGTTAGTGCAAGATACAAACTTCCTTTAGAGAGTGGGGTTGATATTCTGTAATGGTGAGGGTACGATAAGCCTACTCGATGGCTAAGGTGTATGCCAACTGGCATGAGAGTCTTTCGTGGTAGGTCTCCTTTTCTCTAGGTTAGAGGACGTGTACTTGCCAATAAAGACAAGTACAGTACCCGGAGGTCGAATTGACCCATTGTACAAAAATCGAATGCCAAAAACACGCGGTGTTACCAAGCGGTCCCCCATCTAAGTACTAACCGCGCCCGACGCTGCTTAATTTCGGTAATCGGACGTGAACCGATGTATTCAGCGTGGTATGGTGAAAACCTAGTCGGATTATAGGCTGTAAATGTAAGTCTTTAGCTTTAAGGAATCATGCATTCCTTTAAGAAACTCACGTCTAGGAGTAAAAGTTCATAAAATTTGGGAAGAAAATGCCTCAAAAGTGGTTGAATTTTTCATAATCCTTGCGAATCATTTGTTTAAGAATAAATTTGTATTAAAAAAAAAAAATTATCAGTGAAATGCACTCAAGGGAAATCTTGTTTCCCGATGTCTAATTTTGCGAAAAACCGGAACTCACGTCTTCCGATGTTTTGGAAGGTATTTTAAAAACGTGATACCTAGTTTTCCGATGCGAAAGTGTTAAAATATCTGATCTTGCAACAATAACGCAAATTTTTTGTAAAAAATCTGGCAAAAAGATGTCAAGAAGAAAACCGCGCTTTTATTGCCGAGGTCATTTGTAATAAGAAAATAATTTGAAAAAAACTGTAGCATTTTTATTTGAAATTTCCTTAAATATTTATTGTTTCGACAATAAAATATAAATTAGCACAAGAAATGATTTGAAAATAATCTTCTCTTAATGTGCTCTGTTTTTTTTCTTTCAAATAATTCATGCACATTCTATGTTTTTCTGACAATGTGGAAATCCCTATTAATTTAATGAACTCTACTTGTTAGAATTCTATGCAAAGATTTTTCCAATTTCTAGATGACACAAAAATAATATTTTTATTCCTTTTTTTTTCTAAACATTACAATGGCAATGTTTTATACCCAAAAAAAAAGAAGCTATTCTGCGATTTAAAATCAAAATGTCAACAATTGTTGGGCAATACTTTTCAAAGTTCAAATAATCGTTCGCCTTCAATTATTTACGATGGGAAATAACGTCTTGATTTTCCATGTCACATTGAAAATGTCAAATAAGTTTGACAACTGGATCGTACATTCAATTAGAAAAGAGGGAAAAATAACCAAAAGCAAACGGCAAATAAAAAATGGAACAAAAACCAATATTGGTGGTCTATTATTGCAAACTTTTCTTGCTTTCTTCTTCTCGTTTCTTCGCTTTTCTTTGTTTTTTTTATATTGTTGTTATGGGTTTTTTTTCTATCATTTCAAATCTTTGCCAGTTTAGCCGTTTTTTTTTTCTTTCTTCAGCTGCCTTCAATTTGTTTAACCCACTTTCGTGTATTCATATCAATTTCAAAACAAACAAATTTGCTTTTCGCTTTTTTTTTTGTTGTTTTTCTTTTTTGCCGTTTCTTTTCTGTTTCATGGCTCGCTTGCAACCAAGTATAGTAGGAAGACAAACAAACTAAAACTAACCAACTTCCTTGTCTTGTATACTGTATGTATGTATATATGTATGTATGCATAGGCGTGTGTGTATGATTGCATTGGATAGATATGGTGACTGCTGCATGAAATCAGTGGCAAGAGTTACATCAAAGTCATCACAATTGCTGACAAGTTGATGCATCGGCCTCATGGGGCCATAGTATAAAATTAAATGTCAAACTATCACCAGATTACTGTTTTACAGTTGCCTGCCTGCCTGCCAAACATACACGTACATATCTATGTGTGCTTACATACTTACAAGTAATACTTAATTATCATTATCATCATAATCGTCTTTGGCCATGTCTTGTTACGTTGTAACAACGTCATTATCTTGGTTTCCATCGTCGGCTTGTTTTGAGGATGGTTTTTTTCTTTATTTCTGAATTTCTCATAAATTTATTACAAAATGTTTCGTTTTTTCTTAAGTCTTTATTTATTGTTGTTGTTTTTCTGAAAAATCTTTATCGTTATTACAGTTGTTGCCTTCTTTGCCGTAGTTGTATACGTTCTCTTGTTGATTTGATCCACTGGCTGCTCTTGTTGCTCGTCTGTTTTCATCTTTGAACTTTGATGACTAAATTGATATTAAAAAACATGAATGTTTGTCATTGTATTAAGGATATAAACAACAACAACAACAGCAGCAATAGCAACAGCAACAATCATAAGAAATAAAACCAAACAAAAAGGAAGTCAAGCTAAAGCATATACCCACTCCCTCCTCTTCTTCTATATAAAAACTTTTTGCAAAATTTTTTAATATTAAAAAACAGTTGTGCGAACACAAGTGACTAAAAAGAATAACAAATAATTGCAATAAATGAGGAAAAAGAAAACAGCAAACAAAAACAACAAAAAACAAAAGCAACCACATAAAGTTTAAAGCTAAAAAAAAAGTTTCTCCAAATTGGATGTCACGATCAGATGTTGGCAAAAATAAAAAAATAAATTCTCTTTGAAATTATATTTTTTTAATATTTAATAATAATCACTAAGTCTTCCTTCCTTACCTTGCTTATGAAATGCCAAAATCTAGTTTAAACAAATTTTTTTCTTTCGTTAGATGATAATGATTTTCATTTCCTCATTTAAACCAGACATTAAAAACGATTTATTCTTTTATTAGTCGAACGAAATCAATTGAAATAAAATTGCTCAATTTTCCAAACAAGTTAACCTTAGATTCTCCTTATTTCACTTCAAATATATGCATACATACACAAACATATATACATAATTGGTTATTACAACTCTTTAGTCAGGATTCGATTTGTGGTGAATGCTCCTAATCGTTGTGCTATTGGAATATACGCGTATGGAGCAAATCTCCAGCAATATTCTTATTTGATTACTTTCTACGATTACTTTCTTACTGACTTGCTTACTTACTTACTTAATTGGCCATTAACAACCCGATTAATGGATTTCTACCTGCCTTAAAACATTCTTCCAAGCACCTCTGCTTCTTAAGCGCCTACGCCAGTTGGTCACACCAATCCAAGACAGGGCTTCCTTGATTTTCTCTTTCCAACGCAAACAAGTTGCGCATCAAACACCTGTCTCGCCGCAGCATACTCCTCCTTTCGAACGACATGTCCGATCCAGCGTAGCCGCTGCACAACGTCCATGGCGTTGAGGACTTCATACAGGTCGCTGTTGGATTGGATGCGGAAATCATCGCCAACTCGCCCTGAAGCGAGGATCTTAAGTATGACTTTTCTCTCGAATATCCTCAAGGCTGCTGCATCAGTGCTAGTGTCCATGCCTCTGGCTCTGTACGATTGGCTTTATATATTGCCACAGTCCTTTTGCCATCTATTTTCACTAATGAGTCAACCCCGCAAGATGTAAAACATCTGCCCATCATTACTGACGGTCCTTTGCGCTTGATAGTATTGTTTTGAAGCCATACATAGGGACTTTCGTTGTTTCCATAGTCATTCAACTTAAAACCATAATTCCAAACTATGAGTTCCTAAAAATGTAGACCCTTATTGTGATAGGTTTTCTTCAAAACGTTTCTTCAAAAATATTTTTCAAGAAATCGTTTGGCTTTGTTCTGGCTATACAAGGTTATTTTTTGCCAAGATCACTTGCTGCCAGACATTTTATGGTGTGTACTGACTGTTTATTCGATCTTATTTGTGTCGATATGAGGAAAAGATCGGCTCTAAGCTTTTTGTCTTCTCTTAAAACATTGTATTTGTTCTCTTAAAATCATTTACCATTCCAAAAAGCAACGAATATAACACACACAAACGAACTATTCCCAGCCAGCATTTTTTGAAAATTTTAATCAAATTCGAGTCTTTTTTGACTCTTCTGCACGATTGAAAAGTAAGAATATGCGCTCATTTTCTGATCATAAAAGACTCATTTGTCGGGAGAAAAGTGTTACTACGGGCGACTCTTCTCAAAAAATCATTTATGAGTCATTTTCTATATTAATTTCGAGTAATTTTCGATGCGTTTTCGAATAGTTTTGTGATCATTTTTGAATCGCTTTCTGATCATTTATTAGTCGTATTTAACATCGTTTATGCTTCTTTTTCGAGTCGTCTTTCAGTGATTGTTTAATCGCAAGCGAATCTTTTATGAGTAATTTATCAGTATGTTTAGGAGTCCTTTTATTGTCATTTATCAGTCATGTTTGTATTAATCTGGACTCCTTTTTGCGTCATTTATGATTATAATTTGAATCATTTATTAGTCGTATTTCAAAATGTGTTTTTAGCCGACCCCAACGACTAATCAAGGTGGCAAAAAATGAAAATGCATTGGCCATCTTTAAAGGCATACAACGAAAAGATTGTTAAAATCCGACTTTAGGCTAGCCCGCAGTCTAATAAGAGCTTGGGGCTTCATACATACGGACATACATAATTGGCCATTACAACCCCTCAGTCAGGATTACGACCTAGCTTCTCACACCACTCATGCAGTGTTCGTTAATTTTATACGTGAGTGGCGGGACCTACAGTTTAATGTCGACTCCGAACGACGGATTTTTGAGAAGCTAAACTGAAAGGAAGTTGGCGACTACCAAAGAAAGAATATTATATTTATATTTAAAAACAAATTGTACTTCATTTCATAGCCATCTTTTTACATTAATGAAAATTTATATAGAGAGGGTGAAAAAAAGCATTGTTTAATCATCCATCTGTTCAAAATATGATCATAAATACATACTTATAATCACTTTTCAAACACCTGCATGATGTGTTTTTGATTAATCGTTTTTCAATCTAAAGTATAAGTAGAATATAATAATAAATAATGTAAATAATAGTCACATTTTAAACGTCTGGATGATTAATTTTCGATTGCTATACAATTTTTTATTGTATTTTAAATCGAACTTATTTTACTCATTGGCGCGAATCATTTATGAGTCCTTTTTTAATCATGTAACTGACTAATAAGTTTTTGATCGCCAAAAGTACTCTAAAAAGACTCAGCAAGGTGATTTTTCAAAAAACAGTCTTCCAAATGCTAGCTGGGTTGTTTCCCTTAGTATTGTGTTTCCCGTATGTATTGTGTGTACATGCATGCATATTACAAACACCGAATAAATGTACCGTTATTTGTTTTATGTGAGATCGTACG
Organism: Sarcophaga carnaria; assembly: GCA_958299815.1. NCBI lineage: Eukaryota > Metazoa > Arthropoda > Insecta > Diptera > Sarcophagidae > Sarcophaga > Sarcophaga carnaria. Next base: position 44,123,139 of record OY283151.1, read on the forward strand.
TTGCTGTCATGGCATTTTAAAAAAAAGCAAGTATGTAAACTATGCATTGCAAAAACAAAGAATACGTGAATGTTAAGCAAACACGAATGCTTTCATTCAGTTCCCTGGTATGGAACTGTTTCAGTTAATGGTCCTGCTACGTATGCGCAACATTTAATTACTCATACGATCAGGTTACATACACTAATTTCACAAATAACATCATGAGTAATTTGTAAAAGAAATTTGAATTTTTCAACAAGAATTAAATCAAAAATTACAATCAAATCAAATTCTATGATTAGTGTTTGGCAGTTATTATTTGTTCTCCATGTCATTGTTGTTGTTATAATCTATTAGCAATTGTTTGACAGCAAATAATGAAAAGCAACAAAAAAAAAGCATACTTTTATGCAAATACTGCCACTATAAACATTTACAAAATTTTATAAATGTATGCACACATAGAGTGCGTGTATGTAAGCTTAAATATTCTAAATATTTTCAACATATGTATGCATGTATGCAAGTGTATGTGCAGTTATGCATACATATTAGTGGTTGCAACAAATCAATTTGCATATAAATACATACTATAATGGCTTTATAAAGCGGACAACAAGACATGCACACAAGGACACTCACATGTAAACGCATGAACGCATACATAACATACATATGTACATACATGCACTTACAAAAATATATGAAATAAAATATATATGTATGTATACTATGTATACTCATACATTCTCTCTTCTATCTGTCTCACTCTCTTAAAAATTCTCTTGGCTTTACACAAAAACCAAAAAAAAAAAAGTAAAAAAAAATTAAAATAAAAATAAAACACACACACAACATTTTTGTTTTGCTCGTACATGCAATGCATTGCATCGTGCGTATCACATGATATAAAATTCTTGCCTATCGCATGAATATTTCAGTATTGTTGAGCTGCGTTTCGAAGCATTATTGTATTTCCACGTTTTTTTTTTTTTTGTTTGGTTTTTGTCGGCACTTGTGTTTTATGCGCTATGCTCTATGCAGCTCTGCAATTTACCTTAAATGGTAAACACCACAAATGCATTTAATTGCTTACCCCCTCTTTATATAAACAAAATTTATTTTCAAACATACATACATACAGAAAAACACATGCAAAGCACCTACTACCTTTTTTTACCAAATAGTGCAGTCAGACGCTTTTATTTGTTTCTTTTTCTTCTTCTACTTCTTCTTTTTCGTGTGCATATGAAATGAGTGTGAGTGTGTGTGTGTGAGAGTTCTATATTTTATCATTTTACAAGGTGTAAAAACTACTGACGTAATGCAGAAATTCTAAAACAAAAACAAAGTCCAGTTAACAATCCAAAAATGCCTGCTGCCACAGCTTATCCTTTCTTTGCTATTTGCTAATAGCTTTATTGTTAGTTGCAGTGTCATGTTGCATTACATCTCTGCTTTTAGTTTGTTTTTCTTTTTTTTGTTGTGGTTTTTAATAAAAATCAAATTAACTCGTGTTGGCTGCTGTTACCGTTGTTGAACAATCTTTAGAGACAACAAAATAATTCAAAAACACAGGCAGGCAATAGCTGATGTTAAGTGTTTTATTTATTTTGTTTTTTTTAAATTTTTTTTTAATATTTTTCAATGTTTTTTTTTTCTAATTTTTAAAAGTTAAAAACACATGTACACAACACTTGTTCTGTTTTGTAAAGTAGTATGCGCTTGTTTTTAAGTGTTCAGATGCGTGGAAGTAAGTTTTTGTCAATTTCACACACTTACATGGATAAACAATGTGTGTGTGTGTGTGTGTGTGCAAAAAACAAAACTGTTTTAATCTACAATTATAACAAGAACTAACAAGGAAAATACAACAAAACACACACACACATACATACCAAAACAACAACAGTTTATTTTTTGTCTTCTTCTTCTCTTTGTTTTTTCTCTCAACTCGCTTGTACAAAGCTTTGACCCAGAAAATGTATGTACATACATAAATAAACTCAGTAGCGCACAAACGCATACATACATACATATGTTTAAAACTAGCATCCATGAATACGTACAAATTCAAACTCATACATGTACAAGTAAAAGCTTTTAGTTTAACATTTCTCCTCTTATCCTGCATTGTTATATTGAGAGCGAGAGAGAGAGAGAGAGAGAGAGATGAACACAAGTAACGAAAATATTACACATTCTTTTATTTGTCTGATTGTTACAAAAATATGCATGTTTATGCTCTGCATGGTTAAATGCTGTCTCACATATACATACAGACGTACAGACATACATCCATATGAATGTTCTCTTATTCAAACGGTTTGTCTCCATGTCTTTTCTGTTTATTTATATGCGTTTATTTAAATCTACATTTGTATGTATAAATGTATGTATGTTTGTATGTATATTAGTGTGTTGCTGTGTTAGTGGCACTCGTACAAGTGGTGAACAGTACAAATAAATAAATAAATAAGTAAATAAACCAAAAAAGACGACAGCTACATTAGCAGCAACAACAACATCATCTGTTACGTTGACAAACACAATTTGACAACAGCGTTTAAAGAATCTGTGTTGCAAACAGTCAATCAATATTTCATTTCAACTTACACATATGTTAGACACACACATATACATACAAATACTGAATGTTAGTTTTGCTCAACAAATAAACACATGCAATGCAATGCAAGAAAACCAAACAAAAAAATGTCATTCCATTTATTTACATTAAAATTTTAAATAAATTTCGCAAATATTTAGCGATTCATGTACTCTTTTCAAGTTCTTATACGTTTTTCTCTCGTTTTTCTATGTTTGCGTTTGTACATATGTATGTGTAAGTGTGAGCGAGTAAATGAGAATATTTGTTTTGCAAGTCTTGTTCTCTGTTTTGATGCAGAAAACAATTGTGCTTGTTTGTGGCTTTCAGTGTTTGGGCAGACATAAATTTATTTAAAATGCTGACGTCACAGAAACATGGAAACAAAAAAAAAAAAAAAGAACAAGACAAGAACATAAAGTCCTTGCACTCATAACAAGACCCAATTTATTATGGAATCATGTGAATAAGAAACGAGTTTTTTTTTTGTGTAAATCAATTATCAAAATTGAGTTTTAAGAGATGAAACAGAAAACAAAACTGCGTAATCATATCGTCATACACATGCAAATATAAACAGACAATGCAATGGGTTTTTTTGGGTTCCTCAGTCATCAAGTAAATGAGAAATTTGTTGTTATAAAATGCTCTTTTTCAAATCTCTTAAATGGAAAATAATTTTTAACTCTCGCTTTCATTTCTATAACAAATATTTTTTTAATTTTTATTTCCAACTTTAATATGTATGTATGTACATACAGTAATTATAAGAAATTATTAATTATATATGAATATTTAATTAAATTAACAATTTTTTAATACCATAAATAAATGAAAAAATAAATCTGAAACCATTATTTAAGGGAATCCCTTTTTAGAGCGAAAGAGACCAAGAGAGAGAAGCTTTTTTTGTTCTAGCATTAGGACACTTACAATATACGCACCATTATTATTTAACTGTCATACAGAATGAATAGTTGTAAACATTTTGTATTTTGTGCTCTTTAACATGCGCAAATTTAATAATAACAACAGCAATAACAAATGAAACATTGAATAACGAAAAGCTCCACCCGAAGCAAAACAAAAAAACCAAAAAAAAAAAGAAACAAACAAATACAATCATAACGAACCTAACGAAAGAGAGTAAATTATATAGAGAGGCGAGAGAGAGAGAAACAGAATGAGAGCCTTAGACATTGTTCGCCTTATTTTTAATGGGCGATGTACTGAATGAGCCTCAATGCAATACAAAATAAATCCTACAGTATGTATGAGAAATACGAACAACAGTTTTGCTAAACCCGATATACTCTCTGTGTATGCTCGTACAAATTTACTCGATGTTTAAGGATACAGCTTTTGCCATGTGTGGTGAAAATCAGTCATAACGAGAACGTCAACGGGTGCTGTGTGCGTAGATAAAAAATTCGGGGAAGCTGTACCGCGAGTGAAAAAAATAAAGAAAAATAAATATAATAACCAAACATACACATACATATAAAAATATATATAGATATATACCAACATATATGAATATTTATATATACATATATAGAAATATTATAATGTAGAATGAAAGAAAGAAAAAAATCTTATAATCAAATTATTAAGTTTTTTTTTTTGGCATAATTCTTGAATTAATAATAATAAAAATATATACAATGTATATAGTAATAAAAATATTCACATATAACTTGGCTGAAATATTACCAAGTTAAAGAAAATCTAGTTAAAGTGCAATCAAAATTCGTTAAGAAACAAAATCCTTTGAAATCAAAACAATCGAAAAGCAAAAATTTCATTATGAAAATGAGTATAAAAATCGAATCGAAATAGAATATGAATACGAATAAAATAATGTAAAAAGTAAAAAAGTTAAATAAATTAGTTTTAAATAGAAAAAGGAAAAAAAGTTAAAAGGAATGTTTTTTTGAAATCAAACAGAAACGGAATTAAACGTAAAAAAAAGAAGTAAAACAAACAAAAAAACACAAGAAAACGCCTGCTGGGAGACGAAATGGAGTGATGAAAAGCAAAAAAAAAAAAAGAAAAAAAAATAACAAAATAACAAATACCAATGCATAAAACAAAATAATCACCACGCACGCACACAGACACGCATATATATATAAAGACTGACATTCAATCATGCATATACAACTACTAACTAACTAACTACAACAAATCTCATACATATGTTTGTTATAATAAGCATCTCTCTTGCTTAAACACAGGCACCCACCCACACACACAAAGATAGGAACAAAAAAAAAAAAACAAAAAGAAAACAATGAAACAGAAAGGATTTCTCCTTTTTCTTTTGTTGCTCCTTCTTCTTGTTCTTGCTGTTATGGCTGTAATTGGTTTTATTACACAAACATGTATAAATACAGCATAACTTTATACGAAAAAACCCCCCAAAAAAATAAAGAAAATAAGGTGGAGAACGGGAAAGGTACATACATTTAGGAGTAGCATTAACAGAAACAGCCGACAATCGACAATACGAAACAATTGACTAGAGACAAATACAAAAACAAATTGATTCTGATGAATAAAACAATGCAGCAACAACAACAACAAGCCGAAGAACATAACATCGTAAAGAAAGCGTATGAATACATGAATAAAACCAAATGAATTGAAATAAATAACCCAACGAACATTCATACGATTCTTTTTAAAGAAACCGTTTCTTTACATACAAGTATGTGCACGAAAAATGCTAGGAATAAACAAACAGCAAAGTAGCAGTTTTGTTTGTTTGTTTTTATTACTTCAACTTGATTTCATTCAATCTATTTTATGATGCTTTCAACAACTGCTTTCAATAGCCTTTCTACCTTAGATTTTCAACCTTCAACTGTTTGGTTTCTTAATGAATCCCCAAAGGACTGGATTTTTAAATTTCTTTGACTTGAGTTGCCCAAAAAAAAACCCAACTCAATTCAACAACTTTTTGCCACATACTCTGCCACATACTTATTAGCAATGCAAACACACATACAACTACAACTACAGATGTAATCAAATAAAACTCTCTTCTCTCTCATGCCATCAAGCATGGTTTTTTCCCCTTTTGGTTGCTTTGCTTTGCCAACCTAAATTTTCATATTTTATACATGCCGCTCTAATATCTGAATTGTTGATACTTATTGATATTATTGTTGTGATTGTTGTTGTTGTTGAATTTATTTGTTAAAATTATAATATTAATTAAATCTCATACCTTTGTTACATTTCATATGTATGTATGTATTTAAGCTTACGTTTATTCTCCTTGTAATGACGATTACAAAGAATGCCATCAACTCAACTTATTTACAAGGATTTTTAAAACGTCATACAACGTTTACGTCTCACATTAAGCAATAATATGTTGTTTGTTTGTTATTTCAGCCATACATACATATATCAGGCTGTGTGTCTGTCTGTCTCTCTCGGTCTGTCTGTCTGTCTATGTATTGTTTATCCTTTGTTTGCTTGCCAAAAACTCTGAAACTATTCAAATCTCATTACTAAAGTTTTCTTTTGCTGTGTGGCTTCAAAAATTCATTTATTTGTTTCAATTAAATCGAAAGTATTTTTGGGCCAAATTCAAGAGGTCAATGTCTATAAAATAATATTTCTTTTCCAACATCTTTACATTTTTTTATTGTTCTCGTTGTTGTTGTTTTTATTACCTTCTACACGCCATCATCATCAGCATCATTAGTTCCGTTTATAGCATCAGCATCAGCGTCATCGTTCAAAGGCTGGCTCTATTAAAAAACAATATTTTACAAAAGCGACACACCCATTTTTCGAAGGTCATTTTGTTTTAATACAAATTGAAACAACAACAACTACAGCAACAGCAAAAAAGTTGTAATAAAGCATCAGTTTAGCAACTTAATTAATTTATCAGAGAGATGAGATGAAATTATTATGACGAAAGAACACACAGAAAAAAAAGAACTCACACTCACTGTCATGGACAGGTACGATGATAAGCATTGGGTATAAGAATGGAAAACGTTAGTCGTGTAATTTTCATCTCCTTAAGGGAGAAATTTAAAAATTAAATCAAAGATTTGTTTTCACATTCAGTGTGTCTGCCGCGTTTATTTTTAAATGAACTTTTTTTCAAGTTTTAATGGTTTATACCAATATAATGTACACTTTATGGTGGCATTTCGATTTAATAATCTTCAAAATTATGCAATTATTATTTTAGTATATGGCCTATGTATTCTGCAGTTTGCTTTTCATGAATTAATGGAAAATCATAACAACTCACGTAATTCATTCAGTCCAATTATAATAATCGAATCAACTTAAACCTTATGCTCGCAGTAAAGTAAATAGGCTTGAGTCTTTGATAGGAATCAAGCCCATGATCCTTGCATTAATAAACCAGCTCGTTATCCACTAGCGTGCTAGAGCAATACTTAACGTAAAATGCCATGAGTGTCAAATAATGAATGCAATTGCAAAAATATGGTTTCGGCCATTAAAAATCTTAAATTTTTTTACGAATACTCCTTGGTTGATTGGTAGTTCGTTTTGTTGGTTACTTAGAAACCGACATCATCCCAAATTTATGCCACGTTGGAACACTTTTGCCACCAGGGGTTATTATACCTCATGATACTTATGGAGACAGGCTCTGTATAGCCATGAGAAGTCATCTTTTAATTTAAAACGCAGTTTTACGACACTTACACTTACACTCTTGATAAATGATACTTATGACTGGCAACGATAATACGAAGACCGAGTCTTACTGAACTGGTACCAATATTGTCAAAACTACGAAAAACTTACTTAACTTAATTAAGTAATCATTACAACCTAGCTTCTCACGCCAACCATGTTGTATATCTTAATTTCAGTAATGAGTGACAGGAAGGTGTAGTTAAAATGATACTTATGACTAGCAAAGATCATACGAAGTCCGAGTCTTACTGAACTATTACCAACATTATCAAAACTGTAAAAAAAACTTACTTAACTGATCATTACAACCTAGCTTCTCATGATATCTTAACTTCAGTAACAGGTGACAGAACCTGCAGTTTATAGTCGACTTCAAACGACAGATTTTTGAGATACTTTTGATTGTAATTTTAGTTTGTTCTCAGGGTTTTTACCCGAAGACTGCTGAGAGGAAGTTGTGGAAAAAAATATTTTTTTATGATTCGCTTTGTTTCAGATTCCTCAGCCTGAGCAAACACTGACTTACTGGACATTGTAAATTTTTATTCAGTATTGCAACCTAGCTTGTCACCCCACGCACCCATCTTGTGCGTCTCAATTATATTCATGAGTGACGGGATCTACATTTTAATGTCGACTCCGAACGACAGATTTTTGGAGGAAATTTTTCATGACAATTTTAGTTTGTCCTCAGAATTTTTGCCCGAAGTCTGCTGAGAAAATGTCATCGAAGCAAATATTTGTGTTCATATTTCGTTCTGTTCGAGATGTCTGAACCACGGGTTCGCCAATGATAGTCCAACGCACTATCTACTGAACGACAGTGGCTACAAATATTTTTAATTTGGTAAAATTTCTAGAAGATATTTATAATCGTCCACCATATTTTGATTTAAACAAACTAATACAATTCTAAAGTGTATGTATGTGTATACCATTATTACGATTATTACATTTTACGATAATTAATTTATCAAAATTATTGAATGCAGATACATACATATATTTATGAATATACAGGCATACATACGATATTTTTGTTTCTTTGCCTTATAACCTCTAGTGGATTTTCTTACTGTAGAATAATTGCCTTAATAATGAAATTAATACAGCTATGTATGTATTGTACATTTTTAGTTGCAATTGCCAATTTAAATATTAAATATCAAACAAAAAATCTTTTATTGGAATAACTAAATCAATTTCATTTACATAAATTTCTAAATTTCAAATAATGATAAAAAAATAATTTCATTTTTCCACATTTACAAAGAATTCTGTATTCATATAACATCTATTTCGTTGAAAGCAAATCGTATGTAAATTGTAATTGAATTGAAAGAAAATCGAATGCCAAAATGAATAAATTATTAAATTTTAATTAAATGATGATTTCAATGATTTTCTAGTTCATTGAATGGCATTTTTGAAACGTTTTTCACAAAGATATGAAGCAATTAATCTCAAATGAAACAAAATACTCTTTTACGATATTAACTATGTGTCTAGAGTAATTGATTGGCATACTTGGAAGCCAATTCTTATATATTTTCAGTATGCCAGCAGACAATTTCAAGCCATAAACTTAATGTTGCACATCAATTTTCTATCTTTGTTGCCTTTTTTGTTGCATACAATACACCTGATTTGAAATCAAGTTTATGACGAATAATTTACATTTGTTTTCAACATTATTTGTTTCGTTATTTTTTTTTTCTTTTTTTTTGTGGCAGGTCAATGTCATACTCATTTAAAACGTCATTTTGTGTGGCAAGGACTTTTGTTACGAATTGATTTTTTTTAACGCTGCTACTTTTTCTCTCTCTCTCTCTCTCTCTCTCTCTCTCTCAATCTCTCATTGAATGATTTCTGTTATAATCAGAACACAGTTGATATATTTCGTACGTTTTAATTTCTTTTGCAAATCAATAGTCAATAATTCAATTCAATTCAATTCGAATTGAAAGAAAATAAAAAAATTATAACACGATGATGATGACGATAACGATAACGATAGCGATAGGAATTGAGTTGTGTTCTGTTCTGTTGTGTTGTCTTGTATTGAGATAAGCTGAGATGGCAATGAGATGAAATGAAACGAAACAAGTTTTGCAAAAAGTAGTGAAATTATCATTTAACAAAAGTATATAAACGAGATAAAATATTGATTTTTTTCGTTAGTTTGTTTGTTTCGCGTAGATATTATGTCTTCTCTTCTTCTACTTTTTTTGTCGAAACACTCGTATGTACATTTTATTTTTATTTGCATTACAACACATACTTGACTCTTTTTCTGTTAATCTTCTTCACAAGCCAAATAACAGGCACAGTAACACACACACTCACTCGCGCTTGCATTAATGAAACTGTTACAGATGCACGTTATTCGTATGGTTTATTGTGTCTTTTCACATGTATTTGTATGCATGCATATGCATATGAGTGTGTGTATGTGAGTGTTTATGTTATTTTCTTACGTATGGCAAGAAATGAGACAAAAAAACAAGAAACAAAAAAAACAAAACAAACGAAACGAAACAAATGAAAGATAAAAGACGAAAGACGTAAAACGACCGAGAACAACAACAAATACGCTGAAAATAGTTTTTAAAAAAATTCTTGTTGTTGATGCAATTGATGTCCTTGCGCCAAAAAAGCATTCGCTACATCTGCTCAATGTCCTTCACCGTTATGTTCATGTAAATGTAAAAAAAAAAACAAAATTGCAATTACACAAATCAACATACATATGTACATACATACATACAAAATTGCATACTAAACAACTACACTCACACACACACACTCACTCACCTACTGACTCGTACACGCGTACAACACTTGTTCTACACCCTCAACTGCAACTGCATTTCTCTCTTCACACGTACATATGTACACATGTACATGTTGTATGCATGTGGCAGAAGAAAATAAAAATAATTCAATCACTAGTTAAATTTCTTTGCCCATTATGACATACATATGCATATACACATAAATGAAACATAAAACACTTCAGAGAGTGTGTGTAGGAGTGGTGTGAGTGCGTAACTGGTATTTGTTTATTCAAAATTTACGAAACCGCTGCAAAGCCAACTTCATGGCGTGTGTTTTAAGGTTGTTTTCTCGCTTTACTACGTCAGTTTTAGTTTTAGCAACAACAAAAACAACAACTACAACAACAAATTAAATAAACATATCGATTGACTTGTGTATAGTAAAACGAAACAACAAACAAAAGAAGAACACACACACACGCAAACAAACAAAAATCTTACGAAAATCAACGTGACTCTTTAACTTCCAAAAAACAAAAACAAAAATGTCTGCACCATCCAAACCGTCGTCGTCTCTGCGTTAGTGCGTACGTCCATGTCGGTATAATGTAGGCGTACGTACGTTTATGTGTTTGTGCAAAGAAAAAAAAGAGTTACAAACGTTGTGTAAAAAAGTGAAGAAAGTGATGAAAAACTGCTAAAAGAAAATCAAAGAAAATTAAATCAACAAAAACAGCAACAACAAAACGAACAACAAAACAAAAACAAAAAAGATTTTTAATAAATGTGGTAATGGTGTAATGGTTGTTGCATTCAAAGAAATCATTTACAAGCCCAAACGTATCCTCTGTCTATCAACACCGATAAATCCAAAACCATATCCACCACTACCACCACTACCATCACCACCACCAATACTACTACTACTACTATTGCCCACAGAAATTGTTCAAAAACTATCGTTTAGCGAAGATCAGCAACATCTGTTGCTTAGAAATTGCTTGTGTTTTAGTGCTAATCAACTCGGTTGCCATAGGTGCGACCAGCAACATTCAAGCCAGTCGAATAGTTCGGGATCGTCGGCTGTAGACAGACGAAGCAGGCAATTGTGGACAACAACGCCGCGAAGAGATTCGACTGGTGAACGACTGAGTTTAAGCCGCTCATTCTGGCAGCCTCACAAAATAGTGAAAGCGATAACAATAACTCTGTTAGCGGCAGTGGCTGCGATAAAAAGACCTTCTCGTTGCATTGCTGTTGCGTGATAGTCGACATAACGCCAGTTTCACAGGCCGGACGTTTGACTTCGGCAACAACGGCTTCGGGAAGGGATGTGACCGCTGGTGGCGGTGCGGCAAGCAGTGGAGGAAGCGTTTTAGGCGATGGTGTGACACAGCTGGCGAATAGTCTCTTTCGTTTTGGCAGTAAAAAGCGTCCCGTTTGCATTTGCAATGCACAGTGTCGCCTGCAGCCATTTGGCGAGGGTACGTTGGGTCCGACAATTAAAACACATCATGGATCTCTCGACCGCTTACTGCAACAACAGCAACAGGGAGAATTACAACAAAAGTTGTATCCGGCCACGTCGTCAGCACACACAATTGGTGGTGTGGTCGGCGAAGGCGGTAAAGGTGCTCTCTTAATGTCTGCAGGATCAGATAATGATGTAGTCGGCGAAGACAAGGAATCGAAAGCTGCTCCTCCCCAGCTTCCTCCACGTCCACCATCGCGCAGTAAACTGAATGTCCTGCAGGTGAAAGAAGAATTTGATAAGGGTGTGGAAGTAGAGAAATTTTATCATCAAATAAACGGCGACATTTTTGAAATAACTCGTCGTGTCAGAGCACGCAACGAAGACACCATCGAACAGAAGCTAATCAAATGTAAAGATCCAAAAAGATTGCCCCCACAAACGCCTCTAAAGAAAGATATTTCAGCCGTCTCTCATATTCATACGCACACGCATAAGCACCATCACCGACATGCACCGCCGCCTGAAGAACAAAAGCCGCAACTGCCACCACGGCGTCAAAAAAGTGCCGAGGAAGTTCCAGTATCTAAAGACTGCAAACGATCTCCCGATGAACTCGAGTGGTTTGATCGCAAAGCCCAGCAAAGGCATTCGTCCCGTTCTGCTGAAAGTGGAACTGTGCGCGATGAGACCATCGAGTGGCTGGAGCGCCAGCGCGTTCCCGCTCGTACCTCATCTGGTCCAAGCGAAATAACTGTAATGAAGGATGAAATACCAGAATGGTTGCTAGAACATCTGCCACGCAAACGTTCAGTAGTTGAACGACAACATACTCCTCAGCAGTCGGACTCTAGGCCGAGCACCTCTTCCTATGCGAAAGCTTTAAAAGAGGAGTTGACCGAATTGTTAAAGAAACCGTTGTCTCGCCAAAGCTCTGGACCTGGTGAAATTTCTCTGCTTAAAACTGATCTCGTGGAATGGCTAACGAAATCAACGAAGGCTTTAACGGCCCGGGAGGAAACATCTACGGCCACAATGAAACCTAGAAGACCACATCATCGACGAAACGGCAGTGGAGACACACCTCGATCACATTCACATGAGGATGACGTTAGCCAGCATCCAGCCCGGAAACGTCATTCTCTAGGATATAGTGATCGTAGTGAAGAGAGTATACCCGATTGGATCGCCTATCCACTAAATCGCTTACAGTCAATAGGAAAAACACCCGTCGATAGACGATCATCTCATCAAAGTTTCGTAGAACTACCACAAAAATCATCAGCCCCCTCAACACAAGCGCAGTCACAGCTTCAGAACCAACCATCTGCTCAGCAAATATGCACCGATCGACGATATCAAGAACAACGAATTAGAGATCGACGCCTTCGACATTCTGCCAGTGAAGTAGTCACCGTCTCAACTCCAACACCTGCAACCGCAACAAATGTGGAACGTCTTTATGCGAAGCCTCACAAAGAACGCTATCAGTATGTGCCCAAAGACGAGATAATGCCTCCCCAATTGCCACCCAAAACAAGTAAAACCTCAACCCAGCAAAGTTCACGAGAATCGAAAAGAGAACGCTCCCGAAGACATCAAACCCAAAGATCGGCTACCATTTCCGATATGTCGGCATCCCATAATGGTCTGCTCAAAAGAAAATCATCATCTGCAGAACGGGCTCCCCGTTCACCATCACCCTGCACGGACCCATCCTGTCCCCTGTTGCCTATCTGCACTGACCCCAACTGTCGTTATCTCGAATGCCAGACGACGACCACCAGTCAACGAAAAATGCCATCGTCATCGTCAACGCTAAACTTACTGCGAAATCAGCAACTGACAAAAGCTCAAATGCACACAGTACCTCCGTCAGACGACGGTTCAGCTCCTCCACCGCCATCGTCAAAAGTGCCGCCCGCTCAAAATCAGCAGAAGCGCAAATTCGTTATCTGCCACGATTGCCGTTATTGTGCTCCGCTTAGTTGTCGGAATCGAAAATGCTTAAATGCTCCTAAGTGTAACTCACTGCCTCGCTGCGCTGCCGATTTCAATCGGTTACGCACAACCCTTGCACAGCCACCTGCCTTACTCTACGATATCGAGCCAGCCGCTCCAGTAATATCGTTGCTCGCACTAGAGAAACGTAACGACCAACGCAGCAATTCACAACCGAATACACTTCAACGTGGCGAATCGTGTGCCTTGCTCTGTACAGGCCCCGTTGTAGCGAAAAGAAAACACCAAAATGGTACCGTTAACGGTACCAACGGCAAACTTACCAAGTCTGCTTCGGCGGCGTCGCTCGACGAGCGAAGGCGTCGTCATAAAACTGTACATTTCGGAGAAAATCTGTTGCGCGAAGTGTGTCAAAATCGCAAACTAATCAAATACGAGCAAAAACCGTCCGGTTCACAGCCATCGCAAACGAACGGCGAACTCCTTTACAATTTTGTCGAAGGAGTATTGAGTGCTTGGCACGACGACGAAGATGACGATCAGTTACGTTCGGGTGCCGAATCTGAACCTGAACATGGTACCGTTGCCCTTAAGCCACTGCATCGTTATGATGTGGTGCGCTATCAAGTCATAAAGCGTGTGGTTAATGAAGCGGCTGAACTACATGGTACTTTACATTTGGGCAACTCACGTTTTCGTCACAGACATTGGCGTAGTACAGCCAAACAGTGCAATGAGATGTTCTTAAGGAAGGTAAGAAGACAACAACGCAAATCTCAGCGTGGGTGTACACACTAATAAACCATCTAATGGATGAGTTTCTTTATTAATTTGATCAAACGCTCTGGATTTCTGAATTCTGAATTCTGGAGTTTTTTCTTTTTGGTTTTGTTTTCCTTTTTTTTTTGGGAGAAGTTTTGTCTTGTAAAACTTTGAATATTTTTTGTAATTTCATTTTTCTTCTCGAGTCTCGAGTTTAATTACTTAAAAGGGATTCTATTTTTCGTTCTTTAGGTTTCTGTTTTCCCTTTTGTGTATTCTGCTACGAATAATTTGTTTTCTTTTTTTTTTGTTTTTTATTTTCTTGGGATTTTTTTGGATTTTTATTACTTCAGGTTATTTAAGCGTCAGTCGGTCTGTTGGTTAACTTGTTCGTTTATTCATACCTTTGTCAAGTTGCAATTTGCTGACTCAGAGAATTCAGAAGAGAAGTACGATTTCATTATTTCATTAATGAATTGAATTAAAATTGAATGCGAAACAGAAAAAGAAAAAAAAGGGGCAAAAATAAACCCTTAAAACCTGAACTGGAGGGGGTGGAGAAGAGGCGAGGAAAATAAACTTTCGGTCATTTATTAATCCGTATTGCTATTTAAATTCCCTTTTTTAGTTCACTTTGTGAACTCTTTCCAAGAGACCGACTGATTTACTATGAATTCATGACTGGTAAAATGGAATTGCCAAATTAAATTAAAAAGGTAGAGAGAGCACTCACTCCACACGAGTAGTGAGTGAGTGAGTGATTCCCAGTAAAATCAAATAAAACCTCAGTTGAACGCCTTGTGCGAACGTAATACAATTTCCAACTGGATTGTTGGAAAGGAATTAACGCACATAAGAGAGGCAACAAAAAAAAAAAAAAAAAAAGAATCGAAATTTTTAATTACTCCTTCATTGGAGTATGAAGTTGGATGAGAGGAAAAAAAAACTTAAGAGTAAAACCGTTACTTTCGAAATCATCATTCATTTATTCACTCTTAAATGAAGGAATAATGAAAATGAAATATTTTTCTTGGAATTTCTCATTCAGATTCAGATTGAAAGTACAGGACATTCAAGTATTTTAATAATACAGTGTACTCTCTCGTAAAGGACACCTTTGTTATGCAGACACCTCCCATATCGCATTAGTGCCCAGTGGCTACTTAAGTTGCCAGCAGAGGTTGCCTTAGTTCCTATGCTCTGAGAGGAAATTGAGTCTAAAAAACAAAACGGTAACCGTTAGAAAAAAAAGTAATTCGGGTATTAATGGGTTAAATGGAGACTTTTTTCAGTAGCAAAATAATTGTAATGGTGCATGGCGCCATATCAAATTTAATTGATCAAATTTGCATACGTGTTAGTATTTATTTATTTATTACAATACAATTACAAATAATATTCTAATTATATACGAGCTGAGTAACTTTGACCATATGCTCGGTGTAGTGTCACAGACCACAGTCTCTGATGGGAATCGAACCCACGATCTTCACGCTAATAGTCTAGCACACTAACCACTAGACTGTCAGGGTACCCTACGTGTTAGTAATAGCACAGCAATGCATCAAAATTGTACCTTCAAACTTCATTGTATAGTTGTGAAGAAGAAGATTTACACAATGCAGGCCTATTATGTGTGAGCATTATATACCAATAAAATAACAAAAAAGATTAGTTTGATCCATTGTTTGATGTTTGACCGGGCACATCAAGAGATTATTAAAATGTCTGACGACTTTTTCCGCGATGTTTGACATTTTAGTTCCCCACAACGAGACGGCTTACGGCACTTTTATCTTTCGTAATCAATGTTGCCGCTTTGATTATTTTTAACCAAATTTGGTTCGTTTTTTTTATTAAAACTTGATTATAAAAAATTTTAAGCTATGGCAACATACATACGTATATAATTCGTCATTACAACCCTTCAGTCAGGATTACGACCTAGCTTCTCACACCTTTTATGTTGTGTGTGTTAATTTTAGGCATGTGTGACGGGACCTACAGTTTAAAGTCGACTCGGAACGACAGATTTTTGTTGATAAACATTTCATGGCAATTTTATTTACTCAGATTTTTTGCTAGAAATCTGCCGAGAGGAAGTCGCCGAATAAATATTTTTTTATATTTTCGTTTTGATGTCTAGCCTTACGTCTAATAAGCCAACACCCTACCTACTAGACTACTAACTGTGGAACACTGTTCGTAATGTTTATTACGTGCATGTAAGAGGCAGAATGCCAAAAAGGCAAAAATCCTATTGTCTAATAGCGAATATTGTGCGAACATATTAAGATTCCCCAAGTGCATGGCCGCACATCAAATTAACTCATCAAACTTTCCCTTTCGTGATTGTGTTGGTAGAAATACTTTCTCACACATAAAGGCCGTGGTGATTTTGAGGAATATCAAAATACTTTTGGTTATTACTACCAGAAAATCAGGTGCTCTTAAAAATTATAAAATTAAGTTTGATCAGTTAAATTTAATGTGTCGCCCTGCAGCTTTATTGTACACTTCAATAATTACATCTTTCGTGTTTCTTTCATAAGCGGACACCTCTGGTAAGCGAACAAATTCGTCAATCTACATATTACGTGTTCGTTTAAGAGAGAATGCACTGTAATTCTGTTTTTCTGTGAAACATTTCCGAAAATTAAACCAAAAAGAAACATTTTTGTAAATTATGATTTTTTTTTTGTAACAAGCCGTTGTAGCATATTGAGATTTTATAAACAATTTTCAGAGTTATTAATACAAAAACAAAAATGCAATAAAGTAGCATTGTTGCACCACTTATGGCCAGTAGTAGTCCATAGCATGTTGCATAAAATTGCTGCCAACAAAAAAGAACACACACACACACACTCGAAAATAGATCATTCATGTGATTTGTAAAATAGTTCAAGTGTTTTTCTTTTGTAAACAAAAATTCTTATACTGGGTTACTAAATATTTACAAAAATTAAGAAGAAAAACGAAAAACAACCAAAAAAAAAATCAGAAAAGCAGGGCTGATGTACAACAAAAAAAATGTTACCACTTCAGCAGACCATCCAACCAGCCAACCATCCATCCATCCATCCATCAATTGAGAAGTTTCCAGCTGCACTACCATTTATTTTTTTGTTTTGTTTTCTTTTTCTCTTATTATTTTAACTTTTTGTGCTTTTGTGCTTCGTCTAAAATCCCTTTTTACCACTTTTGTTGGTTCAGCGGAGAGGGGGGCAACAGCAGGAGCCAATATATATGTATGTAGCTTGTCTGACACAGAGGATTTTGTTTAGCGGGTGAAAGAATGAATGTTCGTTTTGTATTTATTTGCTATTGCTACTGCTATTGGTATTGGTGTTGCTGCTGCTGCTGCTGCTCCTGTAACATTTTCGTATTTGTAGTGGTTTATAGCGGTCGTAGTAGTAGTAGTAGTAGTAGTGATGCAGCCACCAGATGTGTGCTATTGTGGGGATTTAAACATGGAAATGCTTTTAATATACTTTAAACAAATGTTCCAATGGCTGTGGCTGCCATAAGTACCTTAACGGTAACGGTATGTACGGCTATGCGTATAAAGTATATTGCAATACAAACTACAAATACCACCAACGCATACTCAATATAAGAATAACAACAACATACAAAAGAGAATAGAAATAGAATAGAAAAGCATAACATAACTAAAGTTTAGTATGTTCTTAAATATAACCAGACCAGTCAGTTGCTCCATTCAATTTTTCTTGCACGTAGTGGTTAAAAACTATGGTGGGAATTTTAACATTCAACATCGTTAGCACCTGCAATAACGATAAAAATCATTTGATTTAAAGGAAATGACATTAATTTTGTTAGAATTCAAGTAGATTTACTTACGGAACTCAAATGGTCCGTACAATCTTTTAGTTAGGTTTACAACCTAGCTTCTCATAGCATTCATATTGTCATTTATCCACAAGTGGCGGGACCTACAGTTTAAATTCACGTTTGAACCACAAATTTTTGAAAGACTTCTCATTGTAAATTTATTTTACTCATAGAGTTTTTGTCAGAAGTAGTCGAAATATTTTTCTTCACATTTCGTTTCGTTTGAGGTACCTCAGCTGAGATATGAACCACGACTTAACGTTTAATAAGCCCACATACTAAAGGGTCCGCCAAATAATTTTTTTTTTAAATGCTTTAAAAAAAAACTACTGAATATTTTCTCAAATTTCTTTTTTAATTTGAAAGTACAATCCTTCCGGTTAATAATGGAAAATAATTTCATTCAAATGGCTGCCTCGGCTGGCCATGCAGTAGCCTACATGATCGGTCCAATTTTTAAGCACATTGTCGATTGTGTGCAGCTGTATTTCATCAATGGCTTCACGAATATTGTCCTTTAAAGCGTCAATTGTCTCTGGCTTGTCGGCGTAACACTTATCATTGACGGCACCCCACAAATAATTGTCAAACGGTGTCAAATCGCAGCTACGAGGTGGCCAAATATCAGCTCTGCGGCTGATATTGCGATCTTCAAAAACAGGGCGCAAAACATCGAGTGTAGCTTCGGCTGTGTGGCACGTAGCGCCGTCCTGTTGAAACCAAATGTTGCCAATATCCTCCTCTCCAATTTTTGTGAACAAAAATTCGTTCAACATGGCCCGATAACGATCGCCATTGACTGTAACGGCCACTCTTTGCTCATTTTCGAAGAAAAATGGCCCAATTATGCCTCTGAACAAAATTCCGCACCAAACAGTGACTCGTTTTGGGTGCGTCGGCTTTTCAATGTATGCGTGCGGGTTTTCTGTGCCCCAAATGCGACAATTTTGCTTGTTTACATACCCGCCAAGATCAAAATAAGCTTCATCTGAAAAGATGATTTTTTGCCAAAATCGGCACCTTCTGGTGTAGGCTACTGCATGGCCAGCCGAGGCAGCCATTTGAATAAAATTATTTTCCATTATTAACCGGAAGGATTGTACTTTCAAATAAAAAAAGATATTTGAGAAAATATTCAGCAGTTTTTTTAAAGCATTTTCAAAAAAAAGAGGTTATTTGGCGGACCCTTTATCTCCTAAACTAACACGACTGCAGGCAAAAGTATTGGTTTATCACACACCAGAGATCAGCAATTTGTATTCAAAATGATGAGTAGAATCGAATCATACTCATAATTTCAGATACTTATACGCATTCATAATTCATTTTTAATATCATGGAACCTCTACTCATATTCAAAGTTTGAAGTACTCATCATATTCTTACTTAACAACACGTATGATGTTGTTGATTTCGACTCTCCATAACTCAACATTTACACGCAGCACAAAATAAGTCTGAATCGCGTACAAACACTAAAATAATGGGTGATTTTTTAAGAGCTATAGGAAAAATTTTCAAAAAAAAAACACATAAAATTCAGAAAAATGCATGAAATCTTAATTTGAATCGATAGTACGGTCCATATAATTTAATGTTTGAAGATTATTTCATGCAAATGTTGACCGCGACTGCGCCTCAAATGGTCCATCCGCTTAGTCCAATTTTGGCATACTCTTTCCAACATTTCGGCCGGTATCTCACGAATAAATGCTTTAATGTTGTCTTCCAATGCGTTAATTGAAGCGGGCTTACTTGTATAGACATGAGCTTTAACATAGCCCCACAAAAATTAGTCTAAAGGCGTTAAATCGCACGATCTAGGCGGCCAATTTACCGGTCCCGAACGTGAAATAAAATGTTCACCGAACTCGCCTCTCAATAAGTCCATTGTTACGCGTGATGTGTGGCATGTGGCACCGTCTTGTTGAAACCACATGTCATGCAAGTCAAGCTCTTGCATTTTGGACAAAAAAAAAAAAGTTGGATATCATCTCACGGTAGCGCTCAGCATTCACAGTTGCGTTACGATTCGCAGCATCTTTGAAGAAGTACGGTCCAATGGTGCCACCAGCCTATAAACCGCACCAAACTGTGAATTTTCCTGGATGCATTGGTAGCTTTTGCAATGCTTCTGGCTGATCTTCACTCCCAAATCGACAATTCTGCTTATTTACGCATCCATTGAGCCAAAAATGAGCTTCGCCGCTGAACACAATTTTTCGATAAAGAAGTGGATCTTCGGCCAACATTCCAAGAGCCAATTCACCAAAAATTCAGCGTTGCGGTAGGTCGTTCGGCTTCAATTCTTGCATCAGCTGTATTTTGAAAGGCTTCACACCTAAATCCTTCCGCAAAATTTTCCACGTTGTTGAGTAACAGAGACCCAATTGCTGCGAACGGCGACGAATCGATAATTGATGGTCATCATTAACACTGGCCGATACAGCTGAGATATTTCCTTCAGTTCGCACTCAACGTAAGCGTGTTGGTGGTTTAACGTCCAACAATGTAAATTTGGTGCGAAATTTAGTCACAATAGCCCGAATAGCCGCTTCAGTGGGTCGATTTAACTGACCATAAAATGGAAGAAGCGCACGATGAACTTTCTTAACAGAGAGCACACATTTTGATAATAAAATTCAATGATTTGCAAGCGTTGTTCGTTTGTAAGACGATTCATGGTTAAATGATAGACCAAACTGAAGATGTTTGACAGTGAAACAAAACATGAAACGTGCGTGTGCTGTTTAAACCAGTGTTGCCAAAAAGATAATTGCTAAAAAATCACTCGTTACTTACTAGAATAACAAAAACTAGCACTGTAAATTTTGATGATTGATTCGAGTCACTTGGCTCACTTATATTCAAAATTACATGAGTGCTTATGAGTAGCGAAAAAATGTTTCATTGCTGATCTCTGCTCACTACTAACCAATACGTTTTCCTAGCGTTTCTTTTTCTTTTCATTCTATTGTAACATTGGTTCCATTGCGTTGTTTATTCCTTTTGCAATGCTTTCGAATTCCGAAAAGTTTCTTGTTTAATAATGAGATTAGGTTGAACTCTGTTGGATTTCCTATTTCAATTTTATTTATTTTTTTGTTTTGTTTTGGTTGGTTGCACAGAAGTCCATGCCAAATAAAGCCATGCAAATAAAAAAAAATGAAAATAAACAAAAACTTAAACTTAAACTAAACAACTAAACAATAATGACAGCAATAAGACAGAGAACGAAAGAATAAACAAATCTAAAACAGAGAGAATGTGTTGATTTTATTACAGTCCCTGACTGTTGCAATTTATTTTCCTTGATTTCATGTTTCTCTTGTCTTTGCCTGCAAAACCCAACACAGTTGCAATTTGTTTAAACAAAACGAATGTAAAAGAAATAAAGAAGATTGCAGTCTATGTACATATTTAATTTAATGCATCCTCCTAATACATAAGCAGACATTGACTAATGATAATGATTTTCTTCTTCATTTTCTTCTTTTTCTCTTGTTTTCTTTTTTTTTCTTCGTTCAAATTTGTTTAGATTTCCGACGATGACCGCATGAGCTTAACTACAGCCGTATCGGATGAAGATGATGGCGAAAGTGTCATGGCGTCACCATATAAAGCAAAAGCAACTGGTACAGCTGCATCATCATTCAATTGTACTGGAGCCGTACGTAAAGCTGGGTAAGTAGTAAATGAAATCATAAGAAATTTTCAAACAACCAAACATAATGGTATTCTGCTGTTATAAGCAAGAAAAATATGCAAAGCTTTCTGGCATACAAAACATTTGTTCCTGCAAAGAAAGTTAAAAGAAAGAAACAAAAAACAAAAAACAATTAGGAAATGTTGTGCCATTTTATTACAATTTCTGTCACTCCCCAAAAGCACAAAAGAGAAGAAAGAAAAAACTTGGAAGACTTATCCTCTATTTTTTTTAAGACAAACGATTTCAGGCGAATGTCTGTTTATGTTTTCCATATAAAAAAAGAGGGTTTTAAAATAGCTTGTTGAGCATAGTGTTTCAATTTAAACAAACTTACTTACTGTCTTAATTAGTTATTACAACCCTTTAATCAGGTTTACAACCTAGCTTCTAACACCACCCATGTTTTGTGTGTGCTAATGTTATCAATGAGTGACGGAACCGGGACCTTTGAGAAACTTTTAGTAGCAATTTTAATTTAATCCCGGAGCTTATTTTGACAGAAGACTGCTGAGAGAAAGCGACCAAAAAATATATTTTTTTTCTTATTTCACTGGGACTTGAACCACAGACTACCTACTAGATCAAGGCGACCCACAAGACTTAAACATACAAGACTTAAACGAAAAATTTTAATTAAATTTGTAAAATTTGCAATATTTTTAGTATTTTTCATTACAAATGCTTTTCCAATTTGTTATTTTTCCCTCTTTTTTTATTTGTTGAGTTGAAAATAATATTTTTCCATTTTAATTTCACATTTAATCCGTATCAATTGGCAATAAACACAAACACACACGCTCGCACTTGTGTTCCAAAGCCGGACATTATGGAGTGTAAAATATTTTTCTGTTGATTTTGCATTTTCACAAATCAAAAATGATTTCAAATGTTCCGACTATTTTTTCCTGTGTTATTTTATATGTTTGCTTCATTGAATAATAAAACATTTCTTCCTTTTTTTTTTGCAGTTTTCTATCGGTGAAAAAATGGTTATTACGCAAAAAACATCAAATCGAATTGGCCCGCAAGCGTGGCTGGAAAGGCTATTGGGTCTGTTTGAAGGGCACCACATTGCTCTTCTATCCGTGTGATTCGCGAGAAGGTCGCAGTGTTGAGGCGGCACCAAAACATTTAATTATCGTTGATGGTGCCATTATGCAACCAATACCCGAACATCCGAAACGTGATTATATCTTCTGCTTAAGTACCGCATTCGGTGATGCGTATCTATTTCAGGCGCCATGCCAGGTAAGTTTATCACAATACAAATGCAATGAATTACTCGGAACAAATAAAATGAAATAAAGATTCAAATGAAAAAAAGGTTGAAATGCAATGCCATCCATCCAAAAAAAAAAAAATTCAATATGAGCACATGCCTGTTCACATACATTTCATTGATGCTGATGCTGATTCACATGCTGGAACTAAATCATCATCAGATAATGATTGCAGTTGCATTTATAAAATATTTCAATAAATTTCAAATTCATTTTTTGTTTTTTTCTACGTGTAAATGCTTAAGTACAAGTATTTATTTGGGTATTATGAAGCTGTTGTCTGTGTATTAAACTAAAAAAATGCTTTACGATTACATTGATATGAGTAACGATAAAATACTTTTGTATTCTCACTTTAGTTTTTTTCTCTCTGTTTTCTGGCGGCATTATTGCATGCTGTTCACAATGCGAATGGCTTTGAAGCCACAACAGGTGAAAAAGTAATAAAGCATTCACTGTGTAATAAAACTGACATTCAATATCTTAAGCATTACGGTATAGAGCTTAAGGCGAAAATATTTTTTATTTGTTATTGTCGTTAAAATGTCATCGTTAATGTATTATATGCTCTTGCAGTTGTTGTTGATTCTGCTGATACAGACATACGTACATAATGCCAATACAATAAAAGCAACTGCAAATATGTCATCAACGTCGAGATCAACATCAGCATCAACATCAGCATCGTTATGCGTATCATCAACATATTTTACTACTTCAATAACGTAACAATAACAACAACAAAATAATAACAATACACACGTATATACATATATGAAAACGTAATCAAAATGAGGACACAACATAAATGCCATAAATGCCATTACTTTTCAATTGCAATTCATAGATTATTGAAAATAAAGACGTAAATATACAACGTATACTTATGTATGTTCAATATAATGTACATATACCATGTATACTCGTTTACTATATAAAGGGTCCGCCAAATAACTTTTTTTTTCTTTGAAAATGCTTTAAAAACAAAAACTACTGAATATTTTTTTAATTTCTTTTTTTATTTGAAAGTGCAATCCTTCCGGTAAATAATGGAAAATAATTTCATTCAAATGGCTGCCTCGGCTGGCCATGCAGTAGCCTACATGATCGGTCCAATTTTTAAGCACATTGTCGATTGTGTGCAGCTGTATTTCATCAATGGCTTCACGAATATTGTCCTTTAAAGCGTCAATTGTCTCTGGCTTGTCGGCGTAACACTTATCTTTGACGGCATCCCACAAATAATATTCCAACGGTGTCAAATCGCAGCTCCGAGGTGGCCAAACGACATCAGGTCTGCGGCTGATAATGCGATCTTCAAAAACAGAGCCCAAAACATCGAGTGTAGCTTCGGCTGTGTGGCAGGTGGCGCCGTCCTGTTGAAACCAAATGTTGCCAATATCCTCCTCTTCTATTTTTGTGAACAAAAATTCGTTCAACATGGCCCGATAATGATGGCCATTGACTGTAACGGATGTAACGCATTGGATGGTCAACTGGCTTCAACTCCTGAACCAATTGGACTTTGTATGCTGTCATACCAAGGTCTTTATGCAAAATTCGTCTCAATGATGTCTCCGAAATGTTCAATTGTTGAGAATGACGGTGAATTGATGTTGATGGCGCTTCACGCACACTTTCTGCCACAGCAGCAATATTCTCGGGTGTACGCACTGTTTTTGGCTTTCACGCTTTGGTTTATCGAAGAGGATGCCAGTATCTTTCACAAGATAACGAACATACGGAGCTGACGGTGCTTCTCTTCTTCCAAAATCCGTACGCAATTTTCGCACACATTCTGCAACATTACCATGATTTTCAAAGTAATGCTGCAATATTTCCCAGCGTTGTTCAACCATATTCGTTCAGCGGAAGGATAAAACTAATTATCTGTCAAATCAGACATGAGCTAAGTTCACGAAATAAGCACTAGTTGAAAAAAACGTTAGATTGCGTACCCGATATAATTGGACAATTTTCTTGAAACATTTCATTCATTTTTTATAAAAAAACTAATAGAACAATTCATTTTTTCAATTTTACATTTTAAAAACTTTTAAAATATGAGCTCATAGATTGCAAATAAACTAAAAAGAAATTTGTGTTCACAATTCTGTGTGCCACTGTTCACAACTTGATGTAAACAACAGCAATTACTCTTCTTTATTATTCCTCTGTTTACACCCTTTGCATAAACAATAACAATCACTAAGCAATTATACGACAGATCTTTGTAACCGAGATCTTCAAACCAAGATTACTCTCGTCAAACGCACCGCGTCTTCACACAAAACTGACTGAACTCCACTAACTCACTCGCCTGCTTTGCCTTGCCTTTTTTAGAAGACGAAATCTCTATAAATGTAAACATCGTTGTTTCATTATTATTGTTTGCGTATTTTGTTTACATTTATTCTTGTAGTGTTTGTTATTGTATTTTTGTATACTTGTTTACCATTTTTTATGCTGGTGTTTGTTGTTGTATTTTTGTTTATAATTTTAGTGTAAACGCAAAACACCAGTATCTAGATTTCGTAACAATACGAACTCAAAAAATTATTCACACAGCAATGGACACTTAATTGATTTGTTAGAAATTTATTTTTAATAACAGATCCGATGTCCTTTGGAGGTCAAAACTTTTTATAAAAGAGCCGTCATAGAAAAGACCGGAATTTGTTTGACTTTTGGCACCATATTCCAGACTTCTCCAACAAAGATATCCTTAAGCATTTGCTTATTATTTATTATTTATTTATTATTAACTACACTTTAATCTTCCTTGCAGAAGACAGAAGAAATTTTTTTGTAGCATTGCGTTGTGATTACAATCGTTCAAAAGTTCGCAACAGCTGCTCTGGATGGAATGCTTTCGAAATATCCCATTTTCCATGAGTCTGACTTGAGTTATGTTGGCTTTATGGACCACTGCGGTTTGTGCCATTTTTGAGTACACTTGCGACTTAAGAAAATATTCGCCACGGCTTCTCTGGGTGGACCTCATACGAAATGTACAACTTTCCATGCCTCTAGCGCATAAATCAGACTGAATTTGATTGTTGGCATGAGTTACTTTTACTTTGAGGACTGCTGTTGTGTGTGGTTTACTTTCATCCAGCTGTGACATAGGAAAAGTCCAAGTCGGAGTCAAATCCCACAACTTCGTTTGGCGGTTCACATCACCTCCACGTAAGATGCACATGTTCTCAAAATGCTAGTGTAGAATATCCAATATGGCATAAGCATAGCTTTTGCGTCCAGTTCATATTCATTCAGGCTAAAAAACCCATAGTGCTGGCTGGTGGTTAACAGTGATGACCTGGCCAACGTCGTTCTCATAGAAATATGAAACGATATCACTGCCAACCCAAATTCACACTAAACAGCTACTTTTTCGGAATGCATTGGCAGCTGTTGTATCTTAAGTATCGTTCCAAATTCAATAATTTTGTTTGTTCATGTACCCATTCATGCAGAAATAAGCCCCATCGCTGAATATAATTTTGCGTTGAAAGCCAGGATCAATTGTCAACTGCTCTAGAGATTATTCCGTGGAGACACATTGTTTTGGGTGGTACTTTGGTAAAACAGACTGAATAAACGACAACATATCTACCAAATATAGCTTCAATAAAATGGCCGTTTGGAAGACCTTGTTTAAAGTCCCTATACATACATAAACGAGCAAGTTTTGTTTATTTCTCTTAAATCAAAAAAAAAACATCAAATCTAAATTTTTTACATAAAAATTCATATCAAATTTTCTATGTACAAACATATGTATGTAAAGCTATGCTAATAGTGACAATTCTATCATCAACACTGGGTTTTTACAAGCAATTCATGTGGATTTAATTTATTATATCATAAGCCTTGAAATTAAACCATAATGGCCTCAAGTAAAATTTTGTTCAAGTTTCTGAAAAGCAAAGAAAAGAAGTCTTTTATTCAACGATTCATGCTCTGCGGCAAGAAAGCGTGAGAAAAGGCAACCCAATCCATATATATGTATTGTCCACTGTTGTAGTAGAACAAGTTCTAAAGTAAAGAAAAAAGTGACTCTAATGGAATAGCATACATACATACATACATAGACCTACATACACAAGTGTCCTTGTGATTTGTTTGTTTATGTTGTTGCTGCTGATGATGATGATGCTGATGATGCTGCTACTGCTGCTGCTGCTTTTATTGTATAAAATACAATGCAATACAAATTATATCTCAATGGACTAAGCGTTCCTCCCATGTTATATTTGTTTATACGTTTCTCATGGTTGTTGTTTCCTTTCCTTTTTTTTCTTGTCTTTTTTGTTTCATTACGCTTACACATAAAACACACATGAAATATGTATTAAATGTTAGTGTATAGGTGACTGACTATGTGTACGTGTATGTGTGTGTGGGTATGGGTATCGTATATTATAAATTGTCATTCTGCTTTAAACCTAAGCCGGGCAAACAAACAAAATGGTTGGCCAAACAAAACAAAACAAAAAAAAAAGCAATGAAAATAAAGAAGAAGAAGAAGACACAGTTACCGATACAGACATGAATATGGGGCTTGTACAGGGACATGGACAAAAGAGTGCATTCAGCCTTTCATTCTTTTAAAACAAATTCAATTCAACCAGAGCAAGCATTCATGTTAATAAAGGACACTCCTTACTCGTTACACGCATACATACATACGACATTATGCAAGTTCATTGCTCGCGGTCATTAGATGCTCTTGTTTTTTTTCCCACACACACACACACACACACACACACAGCAATAGAGATAAAATAGAGAGCGATAAAAAAGCAACGTTTCTCTCTTTTCTGTTCATTTTTAATGATTTCATTTTATAAGGCTCCCGTTATAACCCAGTTTCCATTGAAACTGCCATTTTGTAATCGATGCTTAGCGAAAAAAAATCTAAACTTAACGGTTTTTATTACAATTTATTTAAAGCACTTGTGCCATGTACCGTTAATTTAACATTTCAAATAAATATGTATTTAATAACGGAATGAAATCCATTTTTTAATTTTTTTAAAGCGAATATTCGTTTATAACTTCTGCTGTTTAAAATGTAAAAACGCATTTAATAATAAATTTTATTATATGCACATACACTTGTGCATTCTTTACATACTACATGCATATGTATGCATGTATGTATATATGCAGTGCTATGTATAAATGTTAGTTTCACTGTGTGTAAACAAATGCTATTGAAGATTTTCCGTCATGTATTTCATATCGAAGACAGATTTTTTTATTCGTTTTTTTTTCTTATTTTCTGATGTTCATTCAATTCAACATGTCCTTATCATATAATCTAAACGCCTTAAGTTGATGTGCACACATCCTTTCACTGTACACACACACACACGGTATAAATGTGTATCTGTGTGTATATATATGGTATTAACGTTTGATATCATTTTTATAAAAATGCATAGAGACAAATAAAAGAAGAAAAAAAAGAACATTTCGAAAGAAGATTTTAATTTTTTTTATGTGTAAATGTATGTAAAATATACAGAAATATTGAGTTACATTGCAAAAATCATACATACACTCATCCATTCATCATCTATTCATGCTTTCAATAGTCACAAAGTCAGTCATTCAGTCAACCAGCTATTCACTGTTTCATTCATCCTTACAGTCAGTCCGTCGGCCCTTGAAATGAACAATTACTTCCCATGACAGTGTAAGTGTACACATGTACATACATGTATACAATGTGTTTGCATGTGTGTGTGTGTGTGTATGAAAATATAAAAATTGCCTTCGGTGATAGAAAAGATGAAATTGTTTGGATGGATGAATGCATGAATGCATGGATAGATGAATGTTTGCATTGATGCACACGCTTGATTGAAGGTTTCAACCAAGTGCGGTGCAACGGATTCAGTCAGTGGAAGTTGATAAAATTAGATTATCTTCTCATATTGAACTTGTTTTTAATTTTTTTCAGGTGGAATTGGAAAATTGGGTTAATAGCATACACAGCGCTTGTGCTGCAGCATTTGCAAGACATCGTGGCAAGACCGGAACACTACATTTACTGCAGGAAGAAATCTTTCGTATTGAAAAGGCCATCGAATCGGTAAGTAAATAATAAAACAAAAAAATCAAAATAAAAATAAATCTTTGCAAAGTAAGGCAAGTAACACAACATAACATATTTTGCTACAAACAAATGTTGCTTGTATGTGCCATTACACGTATGTGCGTGAAACAATTTCACCGTTTTTTTCCTTCATTTTGTGTGCACATGATGTGTGTGTGTGTGTGAATTTTCTGTGTTCCTTATTCGCTTTTGAATTTCCTGATACACATTCAACTTTTCTTTAATCATTTACAAAGCAAAACACAAGGCGAAACTGCAAAAATGCAACACATTTTGCAGTTTTTTTTTGCACATTCATTCTCTTTTAAAGAAAAAATAAAAATCCCCAGGTAATTGAAATACTTTTAATAAAATCTTTTTCACATTTTTTGTCTCTCTTCGCTCTCTCTTACTTGTTCTTCCTTCGCATACACAACACTTTATCTTTTCGTAAAAGTAAAAGAAAAAACAAAATTTCAACAAAAAAAAACAGCAAAAAAGCTGAGTGCAAAAATTCGTAATAAGTTGCCAGGAGTAGTAGTAGTAGCACAGCAACACATTTGCAAATAAATTCACACTTTGTTTATAACTTTTTATTGCGGTGCCATGAAAATTAAAAAAAAAAATTAAAAAAATATAAAGAAATTAAACTTTTATTGTTGTTGTTGTTTTGTCTATTTTTATTTTTAATTTTCCTACAAAAATTTTTCGCACAGTCTACAGTGTAAAATACAATATAATCGCCGTTTGTTGCTCGTCTAAGGACACAGAATACAGAATACAAAACACACACACTACGCTATGCACATGCTTAAAATAAATATACGAGTTTAACATGTAATATGTACACAATTATGGTGTAAAAAAAACGATGAAAATAAATAATAACAACGCAACAACACAACTAGCAATAGTAGTTGTAGTCGTAGCAGTAGTAGTAGTGGTGGTGGTGGTGGTAGCAAGAAGAATAAAAAGTTTTTACATCAGAGCCATAAATAATGTGTGAACAACAAACAATACTCCACACATTTCTTGTGTCCCGCAATCTGTTAGAAGATGAAAGAAATGGCCAGATAAACAACAACCAACCAAGTGAACCAGCCAACCAACCCACCAACAACTAACCAGTGGTGTCGGTAATACCTTTTAGCCTAAGGAGTTAATGACGATACAAATATTAGCTCTCTATCTTTCTCTCTCTCTCTCTCTCTCTCTCGCTTCGTATCTCACTGTGTATGTACATACTTCATATACCCTAATTGCTCGTATAAATATAGAAGGAAAAAAATTATAAAAAAAATACAGAAGAAACAGAAGAAAACTGAAACCAACAAGTTATGGGAGCGACGAAAAGTAGGGGCTTCAGGCAGCAGGTTGTATGCACTCGCTCTTATCCGTTTAAATAATTTTTACGGAACAATGTTTTCAATTACTTTGTATTTTTTTTTTTTTTGTTTTCTTGACAACTTTTGTAGAATTTACTGCTGCAGCGCTAAGGTTATACGGATCAATACATTATAGAGGATTTATTTGAATAATTCTTGTAATCCTAAAGGATAAAACACCATGAATAATTTAGGCTGTCATGGTTACTTATATTTGGCAATATTATGCATATAGTAGCGAAGATTCTGTAGTCTAGTAGGGAGTATATTGGCTTCTTTAAAGTTGTTCAAATCGCTGCTCAGACATCTTGAAAAAACGATTAGCCAGTGTTCTGGCAAAAACTATAAATAAAATTACCATGAAAACTTTCTGAAATGGAATCTTTAACACACTCCCAATATAAGTGCTGTGAGAATCTAGGTTGTAATCCTGACTAAAGGGTTGTAGCGATCATTTAAGTAAAAATGCATGTCTCTTGTGTGAAGATGAGATACCCAAGATAGTCTTACATGTTACAAGCCAAAAGATTCACCTGGAATATAAGCTTCTTCAAGTATTTCTCACAATATTTTCAAATCTTTGTTTTGATTGAGTTATTGATCAATCCCAGAGCAAACAAAAATCTTATTTGTCGTCTTTGAATTTTATTATTTTTTCTCGTGGGAATTTGAGTGTTCTCATTCACTTCAATTCTTAAGAATTCAAACCATTTCTCCAGCTTTGTGATCATTCTCCTCTATGAAAAGAAAACACTGTCATTCACAACGGTAGAAATGTATTCAAAACTCTGCAAAACGCTATTAAATGTAAGACGAATCCAAATATAATGCCTGAATTGTACTGAAATGTACTCCAATGGTATGTGGTTTTAACAGGAAGGCGTTACGTGCCACACAACTCATATCACATTGGATATTCTGGACAATCGAGTTAAGGAAATGATCATCTCACATGGAGGTGATGTGAACTGCCCACCGAGATCAGGCGATTCGAACCCGTTAAAGTTTTTCTTGTGAAATTTTCGCAGGTGTAGGCAAATAAGTAAAGTAGTCTAGCAGGTAGTGTGTTGGCTTATTAGACATAAGGCCACGGTTCAAACCCCAGGTCACACATCAAAACGAAAATATAAAAAACATATTTGTTTGGTAACTTCCCCTCAGCAGATTTCTGGCAAACACTCCGCGAATAAATAAAATTGCCATGCAAAGTTTCTCAAAAAATCTTTCATTCGGAGTCGACTTTAAACTGTAGGTCCCGCCACTCATGTATAAAATTAACACACACAACATACGTGGTGTGAGAAACTAGGTTCATAACCTTGACTGAACGGTTGTAATGACCAATTATGTATGTATGTATGCAAATAAGTCACAAATTACTGGAATCTTTAGAGCAAACATAACCCATAACATCGCTCAAAATAAGTCTGATTTACGAGCAGAGCCACGGAAAATTGGAAATTCTGTATGCGGTCCACCCAAAGAAACCAGGGGGGGGTACATTTGAATGATTTTATATCTTTAAAATTAATAAAAAATTTCGATAATGTCTCATACAATGTTTTATTTAAATTTAAGGATAGAAAGCGCCTATTGGAAAACTCCATAGCATTCGTATGTTCTTATGGAAAACTGTTAATTGTAACGGAATTGTACACTCCACATGTACTCTTAAATAATTTCCCAAAATAGCGAGACTTTCAATTAGAACTTCAACCATTTATTCCGTTTTGTCATCGGAAAGGCATTAAATTATGGCCAATAGGAAAAACTCAATTTTTTTTTTAAATTTTCGTAATTAAAATATAAAACCGGCGAAAGAAAAAAAAGGTTTTTAATTAGCTTCAATTATGGAATACTTGAATAAATTTATTAACTTAATTCTGTACAATTTTAAAGTCAGCAATAAAACAAAAAAATTCTTTTTGTTTGTTTTATCATTACTTCTCTTTAACTGTAAATAAGTGAATAGAAAATAATTTAAAAAAGTGGAATAAAAATAGAAAAAAAATATGAAAAAAGAAAAAATAATAATGATAATAAGTTAAGGGCACAAAACAAATTTAACTTCGTATACGAGATAACAAAACTGCATTCTTTTTTTTTCTCTCATTAGACTTGTCTGTATTTGAAGCCAACAGAAGAGTAAATGAATGCCAAAAAGAAATGAAAAAAAATGAGGGACAGGGAGAAAGAGAGAGATAGAAAAAACTGTAAATTTAACAAAGTTATCCACTATGAGGACTTTAGTTTAGTTTTATGTTGTTTCCGGAATGGATTTCCCGCCAAAACAGTGCATTATAGGAAGTAATTAAGACTGCTCTCAGCTAAAGAGACAATAAAGACAAAAAAAAACTGCAAAAAAAGCTAAAAAAAAAACTCAGAAAAATAAAATGAAATGTGAAAACAAATACACAGTAAAACACACACATACCATACACACACTATAAAAATAGAGAAACGTACTAAAGAGCGAACGAACGAACGGACGGACACTAAAGCATATGGCTACAGTTTTCTTTTTTCTTTAATTTTTTTTTTTTTTGTAAAGCAAACAACTCTTAAAACAGTAGGGGTTGTGGAGAAGAAGAAAAAAGGATCCTCTGTTCCAAACCAACTAAAAATTGCAATGTAAAACCACATAAACATTTAAAACATTCACAGAGATAAACACATAGCCATACACACATACACACATACGTGAGAGTTCATTTGTTTTTTTAAATGGTCTCGTGTTGTTTTTTTTTTGTAAATTTTTCTTCTTTTCTTTCGTTCGTTATCGAGTTATATCTTAATAATTCCTCTCTATCTTCCACTTCCACTATTTCTATTTCGCTGTTGTCGTGTAACTAACTCACAGCCGTGCAGACACACACACATACACATTTACAGTATTCATATTAATATTAATTTTTTTTTTGTATTTTTATTATTCCACTCCCTCTCCTCATCTTCATTTCGTTTGTCTTATCTTTGTCTGCGACTTCATATTGGAGTTGTTTGTGCAATGTCTGTCGTTGCACACAATTCAAAAGAGAACAACACACACACATAAAAAAAGAACCGTTATGAAATTAAATTAAATGTAAAGCAAAAGTTTTATTTCGGACTGGGAAATTTGCTGAATAATTTTGTTTGGTTTTTCAATTTAATGAAGCGTATACGAGGGTAGCATACACCACACATGACATAACAGTAATTATTCATTTTTATGTTATATTTTTAAAGACATACATACATATGTACTTGCTTATGCACTATTTTTATGACACAGTCAAACAACAGAATAAGAACGCCATGATTTTACTCTAGACATACCCATATAGCTAGTCTACCTTTCGAACATTATATTGACTACTAAGCCGCCTTATCTTTATTTTTCACTTGATGTTCACTTTAGTAATTTTTTAAAATGTTGTATTCACCTCAAAAGAGAAAAAAAAAATATTAAAATAATAACAGAAAAATTAAAACAATATAAAGTAACTGTAATCATAATGTGCTTTTATAATTTTTTTTTATCTACTTATGTATTTTGTTTTCAGTCGACTTACTGACAAAAGCTTACAAGTACAAGTATGCATTAAAAAACTTAATACTTTAAATTCGTTTTGAAATTTTCTGAATTGGAATATGTACATTGGGTTTTTCATTAAGCGCGGATTTTCTTTAAATTGAAATAAAACAAAGTGTATATGAGATATTGAGGAAATTTTTTATTCATTTTGATGACCAATTGTTGCTATTATGTGTGGAACATAATCTCATTCAAATGTCTGCCACAGCTTCTCTGGCTGAAACACATATGTATGTACGCAATGTACAATTTTCCACATCTCTGGCGCATAAACCAGACTGAATTTGATCGATGGCTTATGGGTTATGTTTACTTTGAGGACTAATGTTGTTTGTGGCTTATTTGTATACACCTGTTCCATAAGAAAACCCCTCAAGAAAAAGCCTAACGAGGTTAAATCTCACGATTTCGGTGATCAGTTCATATCACCTCCACGTTAGATGACTATGCCCTTAAATTGTTCGTGTAGAGTCCTCAATAAACTTTGTATGAATTAGCAATTAGGAGTTACAAAGGACATACTTGGAAAAAGGGAAGGTAAAAGAAAGCGTAAGCTCTTTTAAATCGAAAAGGGGCTTGCGATAATCTAAAAAGTTGCTTAGCTTATATATTAGGTGGTTTTTTAAACGTGCACCAGAGTATCTCGGAATAGTTTGAAGTTCTAGTCTCTCGATCGGTTATTATTGACTCAAAAATCATTTGTGTAAAGTATTCATCTCTTCAAGCTCTAGATATAGATTCTTTGATGGAGAAA
The DNA here is from genome assembly GCA_958299815.1 of Sarcophaga carnaria. Classification (NCBI taxonomy): domain Eukaryota; kingdom Metazoa; phylum Arthropoda; class Insecta; order Diptera; family Sarcophagidae; genus Sarcophaga; species Sarcophaga carnaria. Next base: position 44,158,071 of record OY283151.1, read on the forward strand.
ATTAATCATCAGAACACAACTTGAAACCTGTGTGAGGTTATTGCATTTCAGAAGGAAATATCTGGGGGCTTATCAAGTACTCAGTCAGAATAGTGACAGGTATATGACAGTACCCTGAGGTTATCAGGGCATGAGCCTTGTGAATATAGCGTCATCCTGTTGAAACCACATATCGTTGGTGTCCATATCATCCCTTTCAGACAAAAAGCAGTTAGTAATCATCGACCCAGTCGCCGTGGTCTTGTAGGTAGTGTGTTGGCTTATTAGAAGAAAAGCTAGGGTTCGAGCCCCAGGCCAGACATCAAAACAAAATACAAAAAGTATTTTTTCGGCGACTTCCTCTCAGCTGATTTCTGGCAAAAACTCTGCGAGTAAATAAAACTGCCATGAAAAGTTTCACAAAAATCTGTCGTTCGGAGTCGACTTTAAACTGTAGGTCCCAACACTCATGTATAAAATTAACACACACAACATAAGTGGTATGAGAAACTAGGTCGTAATCCTGACTGCAGGGTTGTAATGACCAATTATGTATGTAATCATCGATCCATATTGGGCGCCGTTGACAGTGATGGCGTGGTCAAATCCACACCAAACAGTGCGTTTTTCGAGATGCAACGCTCGACTTTGGATCTCATGTGGATTGGTATCGTTCCACATTCGACGACTTTGTTTGTTCACGTACCAATTCATCCAGAAATGGGTCTCATCGCTGAAGATGCTTTTCGCCCGATACCTTGCCCAAACGTAACACCCGTTTTAAGGAAACAATTTTATTATTTGTAAGTGTTATGTGCATCGGTACATGCTGTTTTAACAAATCAGACTGAATGGCAAAAAATTTGACAGATGTAGCTTCATCGAGATGGCCCTTGTTAACCGTCAAAGTTCAAGAGTCCCTCTTCAAAGTTTCACAAAAGTTCGGATTGTATTGTTAATCACTGCATAATGAGCACTCGCATACCAATCGTATTGATATCATTCAATACATTTTACAACTTGACAAGCTTTTATGTTTTTGGTTTCAAATTAATGTGAATACAATAAAATGAAATGAAGAAAATATGAAAATGTGCAGGCTGCTGTTTATTATTTTGCTTCCAAAATCAATTGTTTTGTTTCGTTTCTTTTCTTTTTTTTTTTTTTTTTTTTTGTTTCTTCAGTTCGAATGTATAATTTCGTTTTACAAGCAAAATAAAAACTAATGAAGCGAATTATTCAATTGAATGTTGTCGCCATACTAATAGTAATTTACAATCCAACCCAGCAAACATAATTGCAAATTAAATTAAAATTTATTTAGTTTTTCCCTAAGGCATTAAATAATTTGTGGAATCATTGAAAAATTCAAAAAATGCCTTAAGGGCTCTAAAATTTCCTGTATTTTTATGGTAAATATTTTGTTGGGATTTTCATGCCTTATGTATGCATTGCAGATCTTAGATAACTGCAAATAATTGTGTGTGTGTAGTATGCTTACGGCCATATATAAAATATTCACTTGCATCACTACAACACTTGCCACACGTTTTACGCAGCTAGTAGTTGAGAGATTTTAAATTGCATAATTAATATGCTTTAATGAGAAATGTTAACACACGGTGTTAAAAGAGAGGCATGTGTGTGTGTGCATAATATTGTTGATATTTCTGTGTAATGCATATGATTCTCTTGTTGTTTTTGTTGTCCTTGTTGTTGTTTTTGGAAATGAATTAGTCGAATTGCAATGTAAGTGTTACCATGCTCCGGTTTTTACGCTCTAATTATTTTTTAGCTTTTCTATTTGAATTTTTTCTTTCTTTTTTTGTTGCCTTCTCGACAGTTCAAATAAGAAGCAAACAAAAAAACACAGTAAAAAGAGCAGCAGAAACAACAAAACATACCTGCATACAAATGTAAATGTTTTCGAGAAACTCTCACACACACACACACAGTTATGCATTGAAACAATCGGATTTTCTTTATTTAGTTTTAACATACATACACTGACTGATATGCTGGAATATGGGGAAGACTCTTATATGCATATACACCCACACACATACACACATTAAATGTATATACGGTACATTGAAGAAAAAAGGATTTTGTATTAAAACACAAACAACCAGAACAGAAACAGTAGTAGTAGTAGTAGTAGCAGGAGTAACAACAGCAGCAGTAGCAGTTGCAGCAATAGCATCAACAACAACAGCCGGTAACGGTTACAAAACATTTACTTACTCTTGAGTTCGTTCGTTTGTTTTGTTTTTTTTTATTTTCTTGTATTTTTTTCCCCCGTTCGTATGCTGTTGTGTGTATAAAAAGGTGGTAAAATGTCGGGTAGTCGGTATCAGTGTTACGTGATTCGTGTTACGTATGTCTGCTCATATTTGTCACATTTGTTGCACACAAATATATGTGTGATACATTTTCGTTTGTTTTTGTTTTCAAACCAACAACAAACACATGCATAAACCTGCCGCTTGTACGTTTGAATGTGAATAAATCATAAAGAAACATATGAAAACTATATGAAGGCATAAAATACACACACACATATACATATGTATGTATGTATATACCACATATGCATTTGTCTTTATATTTATTTATATTCACACAAACAAAAAACAAAACAAAAAAGAACAAAATGAAGGAAAGAAAAAAAGTTCTTCTATGCAAAAAAACTACATACTTTGTTAAATGCAAGTGAAAATGGAATGGATTTCAATTTATGTGTTACATTAACAAACGACAACGGCAACAGCAACAGCAATGGCAACAGTACAACAACAATAATAATAATAATATGTGCACCAACAACAGCTGCTACTGCTGCATGCATATACCATACATACCAAGCCAAGAAAAACAAAAATTCAACTAATGGGCGTTGAAAATAATGAAAAAAATGTATGTTACCAAATGCATACGTGCAAACATACATATGTACATATATATGAACAAATTCTGAACACAACAGCACTGAACGAAAGAGAACAATACCGTACACAGTAAAATCAGAACAGAGGCGGATTGAACAGAACACACTACAGTACAGAATAGCACAGAACAACAGAGAGAGGGAGAGAGAGAGAGATCTTTATGTTTGTCTAACAACTAAACATGCATTGTACGTGTGTAATGCATACAAGCAACATTTTTTCTTTTTTACTTTATCTAATTCTATTTATTTCTATATGATGTACATATGTACGATATGGTATGATATGATGTGTGTGTTGGTGTGCAACATTTACATTTCTTTAAAAACAAAATTCAATGAATGAATGCAATTGTTTCATCTACTCTTTCTTCTTCTGTTTTATGTTTTATTTTCTTTGTATTCTTTTCTTATTTTGTATTCAAATTCCGGTGTGTCACACACTGCCTGCTGTCTTACATGGCACAATTTTGTAGGATCACAAACTGAAGCACATGGCAGAATTGCAACAATCAGTGGTCACCGATCAGGATACACGATTACAAATACAAGGACAAATATTGCAGTGGGAAGAAAATCTTGAACGTTTGCATTGTGAACAATTTCGTTTGCGCTGTTATATGGCATCCCTGCAGAGCGGCGAATTGCCAAATCCAAAGGTAAGTTTTTTTCATTGTTTCTTAATTGAATAATTATTGGAAAATTAGAGAAATTGGAAAATACATATTTTTTAATCTGTTGATTTGTTGTTTGTCTTTCCAGTCACTCCTCACACATGTTTCTCGTCCTACAAAGAATACTCTTAACAAATTGGGCGTGTTTACGGTTTCCTCGTTTCATGCATTCATTTGTGCCCGTTCACCATCGTTACTTAACAATTTGTTGGCTGGTCGTGGCGCCACAAAACGGCGTCCTCCCATGTTATCACGCTCAAATAGCGGTTCAAGCCGTCGCTCAATGCAGGTAAGTGAATAGAATTCATAAAATTTAAAATTCAAAGTTATTTTTTTTTTCAAAGTTTTTGCGAAGAGCAATGAAAATAGTACGTACTTTTATCATAGCCTGGTGTACATTTATTATTTTATTGCACTTCAATAAAATTTCCATATAATTTATTAATAAATATATAGAGAGTACTCATTGCAGGTTGTCCGAAAAGTTTAAATATCTTTCTAAAACAAAATCTTTCTGTTTTAAATTTTGCAAAATCTTTATTTATCGTGTATTCGATAATTTCAATTAAAATAAATAAAATTATTTATTTCGAATCGTTCTCCTATTAAAAAAGTACACAACACACTTCAATTTTATTCCCGATTCTTGTCAACAAAGATCAAACTTTCCGGTGTTCAATTCCCCAGTGGATAACACGCATTTTTTAATAAAACCCTGGGTTATTAATCACAGATTCACGCCTCGTCACCGGCTGACTATTCAGAATTGGCTGTCAGCATCTTTGAGCGCTCCATTTTTCTTCCTTTATTTTGATTTCTATGAATTGTTATTATTGGATTTATGATCTTTGTTTTGTTCCTTTCTCATAAATCTCTACGTATGTGTATGTGTCATTCTGTGAACCGTACGATATGTGTATTTTGTTTTTATCTGATTATCTGGTAAGGTTCGTCTCAAAAACAGGGATTTTTGTCATTTTTTGTAGACTTTGCTTCTAAGCACAGTACATAAAAGATACGTTTTAATATCTAAGATTTTTATTGATTAAAGTTTTTATCATTAATGTATTGCAATCCATTCTGCATATGAAAATGTTGCAGCCGATCTTTGTGGGTTTTTATGTGCTGGTGTACTTTTTTGCACTATTGCTCTATATGTTCTGCCATAATGATCCTTTTTGCTTTGCTTATAACTCCTTTACATCTTGGAAAATATTATTAGATGGTAACTTTTCAAGAGTACGCCTTATTTCAAATAATAATCACAAAGTAGTCTTTAGGTTCAAATATTTCACTTTGAATTCGACTCGTAGCATCTTCAGATAATCGTTCAGCATTTTTTGTAGAGAACTCTTCAATTATGTTTGTAAATAATTTCATAACATTCTTCTATCCAATATTTATTTCATGAATTCAAGGCGCAAATGATACAAAATAATTTTCCAAAGGGAGTATCACATAATAACAATATAAATAGCAGGTAATGCTTCAGCTTGTTAAGCAGCTTATCTAGTATACGCCCCAATTGATAACATAGAGATAAAAAAATAAATAACTTAGGAACTCCCCATTGCTTTGTTTTTACGAGCAACACTAGGGGATGGTCGCTACTCAGCAGCGAATTGCGTTAAGTTAGGTTATGTTAGGTTAGAGGACGTGTACTTGTCAATTAAGACAAGTACAGTACCCGGAAGTCGAATTGACCCATTGTACAACGTCCTAGTTTCTCACACCACTTACGTTGTGTGTGTTAATTTTATACATAAGTGGTGGGACCTATAGTTTAAAGCCGACTCCGAAAGACAGATTTTTGAGAAACTTTTTCATGGCAATTTTTGTTTACTCTCAGAGTTTTTGCCAGAAATCTGTTGAGAGGAAGTCGCCGAAGAAATACTTCTTGTATTTGTCTTGATGTCTGGCCTGGGGCTCGAACCCTGGCTTTTACGTCTAATAAGCCAACACACTACTTACTAGACTACGGCGACTTCTCTCTGCATTGCGTTAGGACTAGGAAAATTGTTTATGAGAAGCAGAAAAGAGAGAGTAGTGTTGTGTTTGTGGACTTTAGATTTGGATCTCTTTACATTATAAGTGACATTAACGACCTCTGCAGGAAGAGTGTTCCACATGCGAAAAGTCGCCTCAATCTAGACCTTTTAAAAGATTATGAATGACAAATATTGCTGTGATCTGCAATATAGTAAATAGGGTTAGAAGTTAGAGAAAGAAGCTCGTTAATAAAAAGTAGAAATAAAGTCGAATATAGAACAGAACCTTACACTCAGAACCCCTGAGTTTAACCTGATCTCATCTGATAGGAACCCATTTCTAACAAGCGATACCTAAGAAAGCTCGATATAAATCAAGAGAATTTGTAGCCGGATTTGTATTTAATGCTCCAAAAACCATTAAAATTTATAAATTGGTTTCTAGATTAATAATCTTGTCGGCATGTCTAATTAATTTCAAAATGGTAATCGAAAAAAATGAAAAAGTGCTGAGCCGCACTTGTCATGTAAAGAAATTAACTTAATTTAATAATGCGAAGTCATTTGATTGTTTTAAATTTCCCAAGCCGTTAATATAAATTCTTTTTGGCAATATATGGCGTATACATACCGCACTTACAAAAACTCACCAAATTGGAAAAAGGTTGTACCATTTCTTAAATAAGTTGGCAATTCAATGGCATGTCAATAAAAGTGCGGGCTTCTAGAAAACTTCATAATTAGAGAAAAAATATCGTCAATCTTACTTAGCCATGTTTCAATACAAAACAAATTTATTTCCCATATATTGTACACTATTGCGTATGCGTTTTTTTTTTTTTTTGCTATATTACTCATACGTCCAGTTTAATATTTTTTATGCCAAACATTAAAAAACGAATTTTTTTTTGGGAAATTCATTTTATTTATTGAAAGAGATTTTATAAATTTCAGCCGTTTGGAGTTTTATTTTTTATATGCATAAAAATGCAATTCTTTGTGATGTTGTCTCCACAGACTTTTTAACTTTATTATTGTCATATAAATTTGTTTTTTTTCTGTGTTTTCAGTTAACAATTGAAATGCCAAGAGTTTTATCGAATTCATTGTTTTTTTTTAATATTTTTTAAATAAATGCATTTACAAAAATACACGCACATACACATTTGTTGCACAACTGCAACCAGTTAACAATCACAATCAGATTGAATTCTTTGAATTGTTTATTTCGTCTGCGATATGATTTAAATATTTTATTATATACGCCCGCCCATTCATTAATTTGTGCGGCTGTTTTTAAGTTTTCATTTGCAACATTTTATGTTGAAAGTTGAAAAATGTTACAAACGATAGAGCAAACAATAAAAAACAAAAAATAAGACAAACGTAATGAAATTCTGCCATTAAATTAAATGCAATTGCGACAGCAGCACCAATAAAAGCAAAGAAAAAAAAAAACAAAATGTTGCATGTTGATTCAATTTGTTTGTAGTCTTTACAAAATATTGGGGTTGTTGACTTGGAAAAAAATATCAAAAAAATAAAATCAACAACAAACACAAATGCCACCACACATATATACATATTTACATACATATATGTAGTATGTATGTATATGACAAATTACAACAATAACAAATAACAGTTGCTGGTTAAAATTACAAACTGAAATGGCCACAAAAATATTTCATCAAAAGTCCTTTGAATTGAACAAAAAACAAAAAAAAAAGCAAAACTTGTATGCTCGTGTCTATATTTTACATAATTTGTAAATTTTTTTATGTTTCACAAGTGTTTGTATGTAATTATCTATGTATGTATGCATGGGTAGCCGACATATTTAAATTTGGTGGCAGCATTAATTATGCCACATATAAAAACAAATAAACACACACACTCACTTGAATTCTTCTGAATGTATAGACATTGAATGATAAAGGATACATGCAATATTAAAAAGAGAAGACAGAGAGAGAGACAAAAGAGAAATATAAAAGAGCAATAAATACATTCATTTGATTTGTTTTTCTTTTGTTTATTATTTTTATTTAAAAATACGAGACATTAATTCAAGTATAATTTCAATATTAAAACCAATTCAATACGATATACTCTCTACGTTATCCCTTCTTCTTCTAAGTATTTCCTTTTCAAACTTAACTTTAATTAGATTGTCTGCTGTAAAAAAAGAAGAAAAAAGTACTGGAATACTTTTCTAAAGTCGCCGTAGTATAATAGGTAACAGAGATCAGCAATAAGTATTCAAGAACATGAGTAGAAACGAATCATACTCATAATTTCAGATACTTATACTTATTTATTTATTTATTCATACTTATTTTAATACCATGGAACCTGTACTCATATTCAAAGTTTGAAGTACTCATCATATTCATACTTAACAACACGTATGATGTTGTTGATTTCGACTCTCCATAACTCAACATATACACGAATCACAAAATAAGTATGATTCACTGACGAACACTAAAATACTCACTAAAAGGTCGTGTGTTTGCTCTGGTTGCTGCTCTGTCTTTTTGCTTATGTGTCTTTTTTTCTTTTGTTGTAAATGCAACAATGACTAAGATTGTAATAATTTTGATGAATGATTCGAGTCACTTGTCACTCATATATAAGTATTATAAGTATTTCTCTAAAGTTATGAATCTATATGAGTAGGCTTATGAATCAAATATATTTCGAATGGTATGAGTTTGATGTCAACCTTGTACGCATACTCATTGCAACCTGTACTTATAAATAATGTTGTAGTGAGTATGAATGAATCAGAGTACATAGGTAAATTTCAATATTGTTGACTGATTTATATTTAAAATTTCATGAGTGCTTATGAGTAGCGAAAAAACGATTCATTGCTGATCTCTGGTTAAAAAAAGTCCGTGTTTTAATCCCTATCTTAGACAATATTTCTTTCTGCGACATCCTGTCAGCGGTCTTGTGGCAAACACGCTGAGGATACATAAAATTGCCATGAAAAGTTTCTCAGAAATCTGTCGTTCGGAATCGACTTTAAACTGTAGGTCCCACCACTCATGTATAAAATTAACACACCCAACATAGGTGCTGTGTGCTGCTAGATCGTAATCCTGACTAAAAATTTGGCAGGCGCCGAACAACCTATATTTTTCATATTTATTTGTTCGAGATGTCCGAGCTGGCATTTAAACTACATACTCCCATCTAATATCAAGGCCAATGCACTACTGGACTTGCAAAGAGTTCTGCTCAAGTCAAGTACATTTGAGGCAATTAAAATTTTCATTGTAAAACTATAATAAGAGGAGATACGGGTCAGGCATAAAGCTATCTAGGAATAGTTTGAGGTTAGTAAACAGTTTTTAACAGGACACTATAAGCTCAAAAAACACTTATTCAGAGTGGGGACCGTATCGAAGTTAACATGTAGATTTTGAGATAATGAGAATGGATTGGAATCCATGAGGCATTAATACATTTCGTGGAATAAAACTTGAGTGCATGCATATTAGGTGCTGGGCAGTAAATTCATCTTTTTGAGGTTCTAGAGATATCATATATAGACTAGGGGCAGCACAATAGATTGACAAGTTTCATCATTTTTTCATAACTTTAGTCTTTGTTTTGTATTCATTCTTTAAGTCCAAAAACTGTGTATAACTGTTCAATTTAAATGAAAGAAATGGATTATCTTGAAAATATTTTTGCAATTTGCGTTTGAAGTGATTTCAATTTCACAAAACTACTAAACAGCAGCAATTACATTAACTGCGTGTAACTGTCTGCCATTTCATCTGTCATTCTTAAATGTCAAAGATTATATTGTCATTTTCTGTACAGCTTCGTTAACTTTTCTTATTATTTTTAAAAAAATATTTCCTCAATTTTTTTTTGTAAATTCTTTCTCTTGTTATTTATTTAACCAAAAAAAATTGTTTTTGTGTGTTTTCCAGTTGAATTCTCGTGATGAACCGGAGAAAACCTTCAAAGTTGCAATGCCAGATAATGCTTACTCGACTGTTTATCTACGTGACGCAATGTCAGTGGAAGAGTTTCTAGCGAGTGCTTGTGCCCGTCGCAATCTAAATCCAATGGAACATTTTGTACGTGTAAAGAAACGACGTGATATGGAAGATCACAATTATTTTGTGCCACACCGTAACGATTTAATAGAAAATTATGTGAGTATATAAGGAATATCATAGAAATTATCTTTAATGCTCCCTCTCTCTCTCTCTCTCTCTGGGTAAGAGAAAGCATGCATGAATACTTGAATTAACAAATGAAAAGATCGAGATTAGGTTTAATAGAGGCTAATTGTGTGCAGTTAATTTTGAGCATTTTTTTGTTCTTATTTTAATTTGTAAAAAAACAAAAGTTCTGTTTAAATTGTGTGCTTCAGCGTCTAACACCTTCAACATCAAATAACTTTAAATTAAAGCGTCAACTTCTTTTTTTATTGGAAACTTTAAAGACTTTATTAGCACAACAGTAACTTCGTTTATCTAGTCCTTCTGTCTATCTAGTTTGCAAGTCGCTTGTTTGTTTTACAAAGTCAGTATCAGTTATTGAAATTAGAAAAGTGTCTCCGACAACAAAGGCTTACTTAAATACAACGCTGTATGCGTGCAATGGAGGAGGAAGATAGGAAGAACAAAGGTGACTTGAAAAAACTAACATTTGACTGAAATGCCTGAACAAATTGTATGTGTATGTCGCACGGAGGTTTGGAACGCGCATTTGTGTGACTTTGTTCCTTGGCAGCTCTTTACTGTCTTTATGGTATTGTAACAGCATCCGCTGTATGTCAGTTTCCTGTGCAAAGATGGCGTTAAAGTTTGCTTATGACTAGAACAACATAAAAAAAAAACGATGACAGAAGCAACAAAAGACAAAACACAAGACTTTGTTAGTTTTTAGTTTTCCTTTTGCCTTTATTGGTTACTCGTCGTCTGGTTGATTGTTATGGCTTTGGTAAATATAGCACCACCTAAAACACATCAGAACGTTGCAGCGTGGACAGCAAAGAAAGGCACATCGTCTGTCCAGCCGTCTGTCTGTCGTTTGGACAAAAAAAAATTCTTCACAAAGTTATTGTCGCTGTTCTGCACGAGTGACATTTTAGCTGTTATTAGTTTCTCATAACCATCACTGGTTCAGACACACACCGGACACACCGAACACATCTCTTCTTGCCAGTTCACACCCAATAGCAGAAAGGGTAATCAAAGTTAATGCACTCATCAAAACGCATATCTACAGGCAACAGGTCTACATATTCCAATGGCCACAGCTCGCATGAAGGCCAAAATTAAAATCAAAATCCAAAAGAAAAAAAATGAAAAAAATCAGATGCTATGAGTAAAAATGACAATTTTTAGCAGAAAGAATTTCAAATCAAATGGCAATGATTTTTGAGGTTTTGCAAGATAGTTTTCCAGTTTAAATTTGTAAGCAGGAGATGAGAAAAAATTAAATGCGAACAGCAGATAAAATGTATTTTCGTAAACCCTGTTTTTTTTTCAATTCCAAAGTTAAAGAGTTTATGTGTTCGTAGGTAATTATGTTTGTGACATTCTGCCAGAGATCTGAACAAGAGCAACAAGAGAGAAGTGTAAAATGCTGGAAGATAAAAAGGAAATCACAATCACTGATGCAAATGTCAGTTTAACTTCCGTTGTAGGAATACACAGAGATAATCTACACACACACACACACACGCACCCAAAATAACAACCCAAAAATATTTGTCACTTGTAATGCCACAAAAAGTTGAATTGCTTTGGTTTAGTTTGGGTTTGGGTTTGGATTGCGATGACTTTGCTTCGTAATAAGAATTAGATTTTGCATTCCATTATGGTTGGTTACATTTTTTCTGTGTTAAGCCAGTAAATTGTTCTGCAAGAAATCATTTAGATTCTGTTATGGATTATCTGGAAAAAATAATTCATTGCATAAGGAATACAAGTTCAATAAGCAAATTTTTTGACCATATTAAAAGTGTATACGTATGTATGTATGTATACATCTGAAGGAACAAAATCTGGAAAGTAATTACGTTTCTCATCAGACTTAATAATGGAGTGTTTAAATGTCCTCTAATATTGGCAATAGGAACACAGTATAATGCCAGGGTAACACAAAGATACTGTTACGGTTTTACCATTTAAAAACGTTTAAAATATCAGCTCGTATATTGCAAATAAAATAAAAATAAATTTGTGTTTAGTTTTAATTAAAATTCTTTATTATTCGTACAATTCTGTGTGCCACTCTTCACAACTTGATGTAAACAACAACAATTGCTTTTCTTTGTTATTCCTTTGTTTATACCCTTTGCATAAACAATAACAATCACTAAACAATTGTTCGGCAGGTCTTTGTAACGGAGATCTTCAAACCACGATAACTCTCTTCAAACGCACCGCGTCTTCACACAAGTCTGACTGAACTTGACTAACTCCGTCGCCTGCATTGTCTTGCCTTTTATGTGGCAAAGTAAACAGTCTGATGAATGTTCTTGAAGGCTAATGTTTATGACTTCGCCTTCTCGAAATCTCAATAAATGTAAACATCTTCGTTTACGTCTATTATTTTAGTGTTGTTGGTATATTTTCGTTTACTTGTTTACCATTTTTTTAAGCTAGTGTTTGTTGTTACATTAAGCAGTACGATAATTTGTAAACAGGTTTCTTTACTTGCATTCTTTTGTTTTTGTAGCTTTTTTTTATAATTTTAATGTTAAGCAATGTAAAAGCAAAATATGCAAGATCTGTATACAAACACCTATTATATAAAAAACTGAGCAAGAGAATTGAATTCAAATTGGAAGACATTATTAAGCTTTTTAAATACGCTTCTTTTAAGCGATTTTAATTTGTAATAAAATTTTATACCTCCTGTATAATCACCTACAAATGTATGTATGTATTGTTTTTATTCTACAGTTACATAATCATGAATTTGTTGAGGTGTGTATGAAAATCCTGTATCAAGTCGAATTGCATCGTACAACCTTAGAGCAAATGTGGGGCTTTTCAGTCGAAGCTGAACTAATCGAAAATGCTGAACGACAAGATGAACTCTGCTGTTATGTTAGTCGTGTCGAAGATAAAAGCGTTGCTATGCAAAACGGTAAGAAAAATAACAAAAAATTATTTATAAAATAAAATTGTTTTAAATGTAAAATGCAATTATTTGCCCACACAATTATAGTTTCAGTTTCAGGTTTGCAAAATTCATTTAAAATTATAATATTTTGCATTAAATTATGCAAATATTTAATGCATAACTTAATTAAAATAGAAAATCTATAACTAAATATTTATTTTTTAATGTTATTTTGTTATTATTGTATTTAAAATTAAACTAAACACACACATATGCACACACACAATTTCATTATTTAAATACAGATTTCTTTAGTATTTTTAACACAAAAATCAATAACACATATACATATGTACGTATGTACACTATTTCCGTGTATAAAATAAAAATAATAATAATAAACAAAACAAACAAAAAAAAATAGAAAACATTTTGCATAGTGTTGGCAGGCACTAAAGGAATGCAATCATTTTATGTATTCCTCTACTCCATGAGACTTCCACCAGGAATACGAAAAGACACTTTAAATTTCTTCAAGACAATAGAATCGATTCCTTTGCTTAAAAAGAAAAAACAAAAAATAAACAATAATAACAACTAAAAATAAATAAATAAATAAATTTAAAAAATCTCCAATACATAATAACATACGAGTTAAATAAGTGCAATAAGTGCAATAAATTCATATACAATACATGCTTATATCGTATAAAACTAAAGACACCTCTTACTTACATCTGAAATATATAAAAATTGCGTACTTCCCTTTTAAATTTCATTATACGATACTTGTTTTAATTGTTTTGCATTTATGTTGCGAAAAAGAAACCAAATGAACCACAAATGAACATAAATTTACAATCTCATCTGTCTACACAAAAGCAACACAGCCAAGCAAACGTACGATTATATTCGAAATATCATTGCACAGCCACCATATTCCGAGAGTGAAGCACAAAAATTTTGCAACATACTCGTACATCTGTTTATTGCAATATAGTTGCATGACATTTATCATCTGGCCACAAACGTTGCACATCTGGCAGCCTATCAGCGGCAGCATACTACTTTGGGTTTCAAAAATTGTGGCACGTGGTTTAGACGTTGCAAAGCAAAACACAATAATTTATACGCACAATGATGCAACTAATTACAATAAAGTTTAAAATTGTTCGCATTGCTTAGAAATAAGAGTTTTACACCTAAACTGGTGGTGGTCATAAAATAATTTCAATATTTTATTTAAAAAGCAATTTAAGGGCAAAGATTTGTGGCGTTAGAATCGTTTAAGTTTCTATTCATATGATCTTGATGTCCACAGACCTACACCTTTAAGGCAAATACACAATAAGTTCAATGCAACTGACGAAAGTCGGTGCTAAGCAGCAACATTTTTCAATGTGCAAGCTTTGACTGACGTCCACATGGCATTCATCCTGATCCGCAAATACCGAATCCATTAATTACATCTAAAGCCCTCGAGCATTAGTTTACACTGTAGAATGCAATAAATTTAAAGCATTCGAGAAATGTTCTCTAATGTAACTTCTAAATAGTTCGACTGTAATTGAAGAATAATACCAAGCGACCTGAGATTTTAGAAAACATAACCTTTTCTTATGCCACACATGAACACATGACAGCACTCACAGCGATTGTTATTGTCTTGAAGGGATGCTTTATTACTGCGACCCTACGACCTATTGTACTCTTCACAAACTTTATAAGATAGGGATATCTCCTGTATAGGCATATCTAATGTCTCCTCCAAGCCTATAGCCCTCACCTGCCTAAACTGTTATCAACAAGAACAATTCCCTGCCCTGCACCCAATATGTTCTCACGTTTGTGCTTTACAGATTCCATGAGTGTGTTCTGATGATTTATTTTCATCATCACAGAATCTACATGTTGACAACTTCATTTCTTAAAATCTGTTAGGTCTACAGCGCCCTGTTAAAAGTCCGTTTACTAACCTCAGGTTATTTCTCGATAGACTGAGAGCATGATCCAAATCTCCTCTTCCAACAAAAGATTCGATTGCCTTAAACCAAAGAAAATAAAGTATAAATAATGTGCATTTTAACATATTTTGGAATATTTTTCAAAAATATTTCAAGACGCGGGGGGAAAGATAGAAGGGAAGGTTACAGAAACCAAGAGCGTAACAATGCGTTGTTCTCATCATGCGTTGTTCTCATCGTGCGTTTTTGTTGTCGGCACCAATGACCCTCAGGGTAAGAACATCTTCGGCTTTTTACACACATGGGACACGAACATCAAGAATGTTCGTTAAAAAGAGCTTAAAAATCTTCTCAGCTTTTAAAGAAGAAGGTTCATGTCGCTTTTTTCAGACTTCAATTTACACCCAAAGAAATATCACAGTAGTATTCACTAATATCAATGAGAAATAATTTCGATTTTTGGAAGAATACTTGCCAAGTTAAATACGGTGTCTTTAGGGATTTAGTGCAGTACAATTTTTCTATATTTTCCGATCACATATACATATCATTGGGTTAATAAGTAGACTTGAAATTATTACTAACAATTTTCCTCTAGGTTAACACATGCCTATGGTTATGGATTAGTGAGTGAGAGAGAGAAAATAAGTTGAGAGAATTTATTTATTTACAGCCATATAAAAGTGTTAGTAATATACTCTATTTTTATTTTCATTTCATCAACATACATATGTAAAGCTGTCTATTTTTGGCTTAATAATTTTAGATAAATAAAGATAAAATAAAAAGTCCATTTTATTATTAAAAGAACATAAAGCTTAAAAGCTTTGGCTTAAAAGTTAGGCCATGTTTTTTAGAAAAATAAAAAGAATAAAAAAACCATTTGTTACTAAAAGAAAAAAACGAGCATTCCAAAGCATTTAAAAAAAATTATACTATGAAACAAAATAAAAGAATGAAATACGCCGAGCTAATGACATTTTTAACACAAAATATTCTTCGAGTGTTATTCTGAAATAAAATGATAAAGCATCCACTAAACATGTGTTCTTGTCGCAGTCTGATCGACAACTAAATCAAAAAACACAAGAATACATACACATGTACATACGTACGATGAGAGCAACACATTGTTACGCTCTTTGTTTGTGTTCATTTTCCTTCTGTCTTCCTCTCCCCTCACCCAGAAATGATTTTAAAAAAAAAATTTGGTGAGAGCGGGACCCGCCATAAGAAATTTTACTTCTACATGATGCGCATTCTTTATATCCATATTCTTTGCTTAAACCCATTTAGTTTAAGAAGAGTCTTTGTCTCTTTATCTTCCTTTTCCTTTAGCATACCTTTACAAATATCCGTCCCCACTTCACAGAAAGATTCTGGCCCTATCAGTAGCGTGGAAGCTCTCCTTCTCGCATGCCCGTCTGCTTCCTCATTGCCTAGTAGCTGGAAGAGATTAACCTTATTTTTCCTGTTATCTGACCACACAAGGTGAAATAATTTAGTATTTCCGGTACAAAATAATGCTTTACAGATTATATTTCATAAGCGATGTGGTAAAAGTCGTCGTAGCCTATTAAGTAGTGTGCTTGCACTCTCCACTTGAGTCCTAAGAGATATTCATTACTGTCCTTCTCTTACTGGTCATACATAAACTAATCTAATAGAAATTTTTTCGCTTGTACCACTATGTCTTCGCCTCCAAATACTTTAAAATTTATGAACACACAATAGCTGAAATAGTCAGATTTTGACAAATGCAATCTAAGCCCGTCGTACATGTCCTTTTTCAATATTTTTTCAACTTTGCTTACAATAACTCATAAATCTCATTTTGAATATAAAGTTTAATAGCTGTGTCCTGAGGCTTAAACACTTAATATTTTTTAATAAGTTGGCATCAGTTACATACGTATGGCTAACAGGTCATTAAATCACAGCCAATTTTTGCATCCGTCAATTAAAAAAGGACATTTTATTGGAAGAATTATAATGAGATTTCCAGTAATAATCTGTATGGTATTCTTTACGTATTATTAAAAATGTTTACACAAATATGTGACCGAAAGCCATAATGCGATTTAAAATATTGCCCGAACTCAAAACCAACTCAAGTGAGGCGTGACACCAATCAAACGGCTATTTTTTAAACTTCAAGCTTTTAAAAGTGATCAATTTACATGAATAAAAATGTTTTTTTTTTTTTTGGAATTTTAATATGTATACATACATATAGTATATACATACATATTTGATTATTATCGTATTTATGAATTGGAAAAAAAATATAAAAAAAAATTAAAAGGAAGAAGGAAAAACGTCAAACTTAAACAACAATTTGCAAAAGATAAAGTTAAAGTTGGTTTCTCTAAAGGTTTAAATAATAATAACAATAACAACAATGAAATCATAAATAAATATGAAAAAAACAACAAAAGCAAATAAAAAATAAGAATCAAAATCAGAAACAAAGCTTTGAAATAAAAAAATGAAAAAAAATTGAAGAAAAATAAGAAAAAGAAGAAAAAGCAAAACAATGACAATAGATGGATGCACTTGTCGTTTAGAGAGTATAAAAACAACAATACACACTTGCACTACTACAATACAACCAGTATGAATGAAAAACGTTATCGCACAAACACTCATACAGACATACATATGTATGTACATATCCACTCTAGAGAGTTGGACACAGTGTATATGTATATGTATTTATGGATGGTTGAATGGAATAGTGTTTTTGAAATACAAAACAAACAAAAAAGAAATCATGATACACAAGAAGATCCAAGTAACTAAACAAACTTGTAACTAAATACTCTCTCCCTCTCTTACACACACACATACACACTTATGTATATTCACAAACGTTTGCATACATGGAAATATTATGTTACAAAATACAATAATAATAATCATCATCTTCGTGAAGGAAAAACAAAACAAAACAAAACATAAAACACATACACACACATTCACACACATGAAAACAAAATTTAAAAAAGGACAATAGATTTATTTTATTGTTCTCAAAGACAATGTGAATTTGTTTTTCAATACTGACAATAATAACAATAACAACAACAACAACAATAAGAAAAACGATAACAATAATTCAAAAAAGAAATTCCAATTTTTTCATGGTTTCAATACTTTTCCATTTACCTACCCCATGTGTGTGTGTGTGTGTGTTGTTTGTGAATGTATTTAAAGACGCAGGAATATATTCCTCTTTGCAATTCTAAAGTACTAAGTTCTAACTAGGCTGACTTCACAGGCGTGTATAACCATTTGGAAACCTGTCTATGGCCGGACATTGTATTCTTCTTGTGTTGTGTTAGAAAACTAAGAAAATAAGTTTTCTGAAGTACGGAAATAGAGAGTAGTAGTGTGAACGGATATTCGATTTGAATTTATTTGCAGTTAAGACACACAGAGAAGACTTCTATAAGAAGGGTGCTTCTTTTGAATTCCTTTTACAAACTACTAGCTATTCGACCATAAACGGATGTACTCTATGAGGATGTTGTTATTTCATTATTTATTTAAATTTTTCTCGTGTTTTATAATTTGATTTGAGCACTTTGTTTCCTAGTGCAGCAATGAAATTTATTTTATTTCATTCGCATTTGTACTAAAAGGTTAGGTAGTGGACGTCGGATGTCGTCTCACTTAGGCCAGTGTTTAGAGCCATGGTGACCTCGCATGTTTCCTCCAGGGACACATTAGTGCTTTACAGGTTCCTTGATTATGTTCTGATGATTTATTTCATCACCAAAGAATATACATGTTGGACTCAAGACAATCCCGTTAGGTTTGAGAAAAGTCTTTGTCACTTTATCTTCTCTTTCCTTAACCATACCTTTACAGACATCTGTCCCCACTTCACAGAAAGGTTCTGACTCCGTCAGTGATGTCGAAGCTCTCCTACTCGCAGGCTCGTCTGCTTACTCAGTGCCAAGAGTTCCCACACAGCCTAGCAGCTGGGGGAGGTTAACCTTATTTTCCCTGTTATCTGACCACTACATGGTGAAATAATTTAGAATGGTGATACCACAATTAGTATGCAACTCGGGGATCAAACATTCTCTAGAGGACACTAACCTGAGTCCAAAATAAATCCAGCCATTGCAGCAACCTTTGGAGAG
Organism: Sarcophaga carnaria; assembly: GCA_958299815.1. Classification (NCBI taxonomy): domain Eukaryota; kingdom Metazoa; phylum Arthropoda; class Insecta; order Diptera; family Sarcophagidae; genus Sarcophaga; species Sarcophaga carnaria. The sequence continues at coordinate 44,176,884 of OY283151.1, forward strand.
CTGAGTCCAAAAAGCATTCTCTTAGCAAACTCTAACAACAGGTCCCATGCAACGATATTCCACAACAAGAGCAAGAGACCTCCACCTTGTGATGTACTATAGAAGTCTCACCAATGAGGGCAGAAATAACCCTTCTGCTGTAAAGCTGCTGGGGAGGAATGTTTGTATGCCAGAGCTTTCTCAATGTTACACATCAAGGCGCTCAGAACTGCCCCAAGGTGCCCGCCACTAGCGTTGAGTACTACGGGCAAGAAAATGAAAGTGGTTAGACTGTCTGGTATCCTTTTCCATCTTTTGAGAACGAATGAAGTTAAATTAATAGCTCCGCGTTTATTTGGAGTGAATATCGATGATCTTCAGCTTTTGGGATATCAACGAACTTCGGTTCTCCCCGGAACAATTATGTATCACGGACTAATCTAATAATCGCTTCATTTGAGATGGCCCAGGAATTATTTCACGACCTAATAAATCGTTAGTCTATGTCAGAAGCTTGCGAAGTCTACTAGCCAAATTGAACTCTTCCATTTCCTCACAGATTATGCTATAAAGTTGTATTTCATTTGGATAAAATTAAGCATTTCAAAATCTCTTTCTCTGGCAACACGATCTCATTCGGAGAGTGCCGTCAGTCCTGACTGAGGGACTGAGTCACTCACATAAAACTTTATTTCCCTAAGACAGATAAAACTGTATTAGGTAGTCCCGAAATTTTAATGATTTATCCTCAGGTTTAAAAGCAATTTGAAAATTTTTAAATACTTTTTTTTAATGACTTTGTTTAATTGATTTTACTTTTTATTGTTTTGTTACACAGGCATTATCAAGGGAGATGAGATAATGGTCATAAATGGTGCTATTGTATCTGATCTAGATATGATGTATTTAGAAAGTGTTCTGCAGGAAGAGCAGTCATTAAGCATGATGATGAGGTAAGCGTTGCTCTTGCACATGTACTTATAAATTATTTTGTTTAAAACGAACGAATGAATGAAACAATTATTTTTATTGTTGAATTGAATATTTTCGATTTCTTGTTTTTTACAGATCATCACGTACAGAACCACCAGACCTTGGTGGCATTATGCGTGTTACTGATGACATGATTGATTCGCTTGTGTGTCCACCACCGCCAACTGATCCTCCAGTTATGAGTGAAGAAATGATTACAGGGCTTATAGTACCTGCACCAGGTTGGAGTAAGTTTTCATTTTCAAATATTCAAATACACACAAAACAAGATACACATATAGATACATCAGATTTTAAGATTTAGATTTAGGACGATTTAGGCTTTTATTATTGTATACAATAGGTGCTTCTGCATCAAATTTCCTACATATTTATTAATATACATATGTATACTGTATGCACAAATCAAATATTTATTCACCTCCGCCTTAAGTCGAATTGGCCATTCATCACACCTTGTCAAGTGAGCAATTGACCGCACAGCACGAATCGAGGCACAGCACATCTTTAGGCATCTGTGACGCAATGGTAGACGAACAAGTGGGCAAACCTGAGCAAACGGAGAGTTTTGAAAATATCACCTTTATAGCGGTATAACACTTAAATAGCGCTATAACAGCGAAGTGATGTCTTGACCTGAAGAGACGTCTAAGTATTGCGACCATGCGGTCTATTGTATTCACTTCAAACTTGATTGGGTATCCCTATAGTGTCTCCTTCAAGTCTATTTCGCTGACAAATTTAAAAGTGATCCTCGGCATCAACAATCTAGCACCTGACATGTTCATTCCTGAAATTTATTAATGCTCCATAGGTCCCCAATTCTGTATAAATGAACCCTGTGTCTACAGTGGCTTGTTAAAAGACCAGATACCAACTTCAAGTTTTTCGAGAAGAGTCTGATGCATGACTCAAATCCCTTCGTGTCTCGTTCAAGTCTATTTCGCTAACAAATTTCTAAGTGATGCCCGACATCAACAATCTAGCACCTGATATGTTCATTCCTGGTATTCATTAATGCTCCATAGGTCCCCAATTCTGTATAAATGAACCATGTGTCTACGGTGATCTGTTAAGAGACCAGATATCAACCTCAAGTTTTTCAAGAAAAGTCTGATGCATGACTCAAACCCCGTATTGTTCTAGTTTCCCAATAAAAGTTTTCATTGACTTAAATCGAGAAAAGTCTTTACTTCACTTTATCTACCTTTTCTCTGAGCATAACTTTCCCAACATTCACCCGCACTCCACAGAAGGATTCTGGTCCCATTAATGTGAGAGCTTCCCTCTTCGCGGGCTCGTCTACTTGCTAACTGCGGAGAATTCTCATATGACCCGGCAAACAGGAGAGGATAGCCTTATTTTCCCTTATATAAAAGCGAAACGAATTCCATGGTGAAAATTGTAAGAATTTAAAATATCCTGTACAGAATGATATTCTACAGATTATATTTCATAACCCATGTGGTAATAACAAAGTATGTTACATTTAAATTTATGTCCCTACACAAAGCACAAAACGAACGTATAATCCTTAAAAATCATCAAACTCCTTACCAGTCTTAAATGTAATCTCCTAGAGTAGCATTTCTATATTTGCCTATTTAAACGAGGGTCACAAAATTGACGTATAATTACAATATTGTTACGTTTTTTACCTTTTAAAAACGTTTAAAATATTAGCTCGTATATTGCAAATAAAATAAAAATAAATTTGTATTTAGTTTTAGTTAAAATTCTTTATTATTTGCACAATTCTGGGGTCCGCTGTTCACAACTTTATGTAAACAACAACAATTGCTTTTCTTTGTTATTCCTCTGCTTACACCCTTTGCATAAACAATAACAATTACTAGACAATTTCGACAAATCTTTGTAACGGAGATTTTCAAACCACGATTATTGTCTTCAAACACACAGCGTCTACACATAAGACTGATTGAACTTTACTAACTAACTCGTTTGCTTTGCCTTGCCTTTGGTATGGCAATTAATTTTTATTATTTTTAGTGTTTTAAGCAATCTTTACTGAAATAGACGTAAACATCCTTTTTTTAATGCAATTATCATTGGTATTCTTGATGATTAAAATATGTCTTTTCTTTCATGTATTCTTAAAAAATTAAAAGCAAAAAAGAAAAAACCTCCAAATTAACACAGTTTTTTCCTGGAAAATCTAAAGTGATGGCACGGTTAATGTATCATCAGCTTTCGAAAATTTAATCTCTTACGAATACTATTACAAAGTATTAACATTTGGCCATAAGCCCTTTTTAATAAAATTTTATGGGCTACAGACTACAACCGCCAATATTCCATAAATTTGAATTTATAGAATTTGGCTTTTGAACAGAACATGAAAGATGAAGCACAAGAAAAAAAAATACTTCCAACAAAAACAATAATAACAAGAAAATATTTCACAATTTAATAATTCAACGTTAAAACGAGCAGCAGAGTGACCTGACACATTATTTTTCATTATAATGGCTACAGTCAGTCGTTGAAGGAAGATTAAAGTACTTAACTTTTTTAATTTTGTTAAAAAATGAAAATAATAAAAAATAATAACAATAATTCCATGGAAAAAAAAGACGCCGTCATGCACATGGCTGGATTATAAAACAGAATTGCATGGAAAAACTAAAAAAAACTCGTGGAACAAAAATCCGTGTTAAAAAGACAAGTTTAAAAATTGTTGAAATGAAATTGGGAAAGAAAAAAAAAGAGACTTTTCCCCCTTTTTTATGCTGTATTGTACAAATTGTTAAAAACAAAATTTTTTTTCTTTTGCTTTCGTTTATTACAAACCGTTAAAATGTTTTTGAACATCGCACTTGTTTACATTGACCAGAAGTAAAACAAAACCGCGATGTGTTGAAAACCACGTCCGTGAGGGGGGGGGCGGTAAGGGCGGCCGTAAGAACCACCAGCCTGTGATTTACCGTTCTGATGTCTACATTCTATGGGAATGACGATGAGGGGAGGATAGTGGTAAAGTGTTTTACTAAATTGCAGTAACACATGCAACATAATGCCGAAAACTAAATACGGTGCACACAGTCATTTAGAATAACGACACAACTAAGTGCCAAAGAAAAACACAAAGAAAAAAAGAATTGAAAATAAACAAAAACATGTTAAGATAAAAACAAATTCCTTCTTTTTTAATTCTATAAACTTTAAGTACAATTCATACGCGTTAAAACACATTAGTCGTTAGGATTTTCCAATAACTCAAAACTAAAATAATTGCTACACTTACATACAGGCCTGGAAGACGTTTTAAATTATGAATATCTTCGTGCCAGAAGTGAAGAAGGTTTTGACAGCCCATTTTAGCTGACTGATTAGTTTTCTGGATATAAAAAATCCTCATTTGTTATTCATATTTCATGTAAATACACCCACCACCCACCTTACATTTGTTCGCCTTCATGATTAAATATGCAGCATATTTACATGCTTGAACATGTTTAATGGACAGTCATATGTTTTTCTGCATTTATGCTATAAAAAAATAGGAAAGAGTTTAATTTAAATAATGACAGGGGTGAAGTATTTAATAGAACGAAAGACTAGTCCAAATAATAGTATTTATACATAAGTATAGTTGCATGTTTATATATTTATGTACATACATACATACATAGACGTCTGTCTAGTATGTATTAAAATACCACTTGTATTTAGTTTTTAATAGCACATTAAGGATTTAATATGCACTCTTCGTGCAGCTTATGATTTTAAAGGCGGACAAATTAACCACTTGAAGGCAAAATAATATACACACTACACATACATACATACATATTAAAACATAAATACTTTGCTCGTGCAAACTACTATTTAATAGCTAATAATAATAATATACTCGTATTCTAGATGGCACTGGCAAAGATTTATATTCACCAGAAGCGGAAAGTTCGCCAGCACCTTCGTTTGTGGAACCAACACTAGCTGCACAGCAATTAATTGCTGCAAGCACTAAAGCAACATCACGTACAAGCAGTTTTGAGATTGAAAATCTACTGAAAACAGCCGAACAGGTAAGTGAGCCAGACATGACCACCAACTCTACACTTGGGCCCTTTAAGCATTTAGAAGCCAAAGGACAACAGTTAAAAGGGTCGCAAAATTTGTAGGAAAAAAAAATGTTATACAAAACGGTGTAACCCACAATATCATTAACTATTCTAAACGGAACTATGTAATCCATTCATCATCATCAATATCATCATAAATCTCTTAGAATAATCATTAATCATAAGGCATCATGATCTCATTATCACTGTCATGTTGCTCATATCATCTAATGAAGCACGATGCTAATAAATTGCATTGCATTGGACTTATTTGGCTTAACATTACTTTTATGTTTTTCCATTGCATTACAATTTTAATTCATTTAATCACAATACTATTGCTATCAAACCTCACCCTCCCGCCCTCTGTCTCACTTGCCCTATCTCTCAGTGTTTTTTTTTTTTCTTACTACCTCTGTCAGTTCTTACAACCGATCTTTGAATCTGCACAATAATCCCATTATCGATACCTACATGCACATACTCAAAGAGAATAGTAACAGTCAACGAAAAAGAGTAGGTTGTTTCTTCTGAGCGCATAGTTTAATTCGAACTAAGATTGGCTAAAAACATTTCTAAGAAAAACCAGCAACGAAAACTTTCTTACTTTCAATTGAATTGGTCATTACAATGCATTAAATTGGAATACAGCCTAGCTTCTCACACATGTTGTGTGTTTTAAATTTTATACATGAGCGGCAAGACGAGATTTTTTTACCAGAAGGCTGCTGACAGAAAATTGCGGAAAAATATTTTCTCATGTTTCATGTTGTTTGATATGCCTGAGCTAGGGTTTGAACCATGCCCTCGCGTCTAACTTACTGGTCATTGTAACACTTTAGTAAGTATTGCAACCTAGCTTATCACACCACCCACGTAGTGTGTGTTAATTTTATTCACGAGTGGCAAGACCTACAAATTAAAGTCAATACTGAACGACAGATTTTTCAGAAACTTTTAGCATACATACATACATACATAATTGGTCATCACAGCCCTTCAGTCAAGATTACGCCCTAGCTTCTCACACCACTTATGTTGTGTGCGTTAATTTTTTATACATGAGTGGCGGGACCTACAGTTTAAAGTCGACTCCGAACGACAGATTTTTGAGACACTTTTCATGGTAATTTTATTTACTCTCAGAGTTTTTGCCAGAAATCTGTTGAGAGGAAGCCGATTTTCATTTTGATGTCTGACCTGGGGTTTGAACCGTGGCCTTACGTCCAATAAGCCAACATACTACCTACTGGACGACGACGACGACTTTCATGACAAACTTTTAATGACAATTTCATTTACTCTCAGTGTGTTTGACAGTGTGTTTCATATTTCGTTTTTTTCGTGACATCTAAGCTGTGTTTTGAACCACGGACAAGCTTCTAATAAGTCAACACTCTACCCACTAGGCTATGGTGACTGCAAAGACCAAGGAAAATAATAAATTTTATTCAACAACATAATGCATTACACATGCAATTTAAAAAGTTTTCAATTTGAAAATTTTCTTTAAAATCCTTCTGCACCACACATACATACATATGTACATGCATTCCTACAATTGTAAAATCTTAATGGAAACCTTAAAGCACTCAGCTAAGACGTATTACTACACAAAACCCGTAAGAATTCTACAGCTGGGAAAACCGAAAACCAAAAACCAAAACGATTATAAATTAAAGCTTAACCGCAACAATCAGGTCAGGACTCAGGTTGCAAATGGATTTGTTCAAAAAATCTCGTCGACACCTACAACTCCATTTGAAATAGTTTACACGTCACAGAAAGGTGAAAAGGTGATTGGTGTGCACAAAAAGGCCAACGGGCCATCGGAAGATGTCCATAAATTGCATTGCAATTGGTCTGCTATATTTTAATTCCTTTTACCTACAAAATAAAATTAAAAAAAACCATTTTGTGTGTATGTATGCGGTTTTTTCCCTCCTTTTTTTGTTTTTGGTATGTTTGCCAACAGTATGATGATGTTATGCCATGTAAGAAGGACTAGGACTTAGAGTGTGAAGCAATGATCGCGTGTGTGTTTATGTGTACATAAGGCCATGTACACATAGAAATATAAACAAAACTTGTATCTGTATGTATATGGATTATTACACTCACTCATGTGTATGTATGCATATGTATATGTACATGTAAGCATATCATTGTAGTATGTTATTTTCTTATTGTTGTTGCTGTTGTTGTTGTTGTTGTTGCATGAGACCTATGAAAATTCATCTCTCCTTTTATGTGAGTGTTGCTTAAACAAAAGAACACGAAAGTGAAACGTATAATAGTAATGAAGGATAAAAACTTACGAAATGCACTTTTGGTTTGGAACTTTTACCAAGAGCACTTATCACTGAAGGCAGAAACCCACTTCATTTAATGATACTTGATGTGCAAACCTCTTTTTAAAACAAAAAAAAAAAACAAAAACAAAAAACAGCAGTACCAACAACAACGACAACAACAAAATTGTATAAAATAAAATATATTCCTAAACAAAACAAAACATAAACCAACTGAGAGCCACACACACACACACACTCACAGAAAGACATTTCTAACACCAGATTTTGATCTACTACGCACCAGCCTTACAAAACAACACCCGTTCTAAATTATATACTCAGACATTTGACATCAGCCAGACGCCAAACAAACAGACAAACAAAAGGACAAAACAAGGGAGCGAACGACCAACCAACCAACTAACCGACCGACGGACAGACAGGCACACAGATTAACAAAGAAATAAACAGATAGTCAGATGGTAGAACAAAAAAAAATAAATAAATAAATAGTTGTAAAGGTGTAACACAAAAGATTGCATATTCACTTACTCAGCCGAGTAAGTGACTGACAAACAGACACGAAGGACAAATAAATCTTATGTTCCTTTACGCTCCTTTACCACTTACATATCTCTCTCCGTTTCGCTCTCTCTCTGTCACTGAGTTTCTCATCTCTTATATACATATTTTAATGCATAAAACCAGCCTAAACATGTACACTGAGCGAATAGCAATAAAGGCTACAGGATTTGAATAAAAAAAACTAATTATGTCGCCGTAGTCGGGCAGGTAGTGTAGTGTATTGGCTTGTTAGATGCGAACCCGTGGTTCAAACCCCAGCTCAGACATCTCAAACACAACGAAATAAGAATCAAAATTTCTTCGACCACTTCCCTTCAGCAGTGTTCTGGCAAAAATTCTAAGAGTACATAAAATTGCCATGAAAAATTTCACAAATCACAATCGGAAACGATTTTCAACTGTAGGTCACACGATATGAGTGGTGTGAGAATCTATGTTGTAATCCTGACTAAAGTGTTGTAGTGACCAATTGAGTAAGTGTGTAATTAAATCATTTAACCAAACTTTTCAAATTTATCAAAAAATGTTGGCAAATACTAGGATAATTTGATCGTGATTTAACATCCTTATTTAATTGGTCATTACAAGCCTTTAGTCAGGATTACAACCTAGCTTCTCACACCACCACGAGCTGTCGCTTAATTAGTCAACACACTATTGTCACTAGACAACGCGACGATTTAACATCTAATCGAGTTAAATACATTTTTTTTTCAGTTTTTTAGATTCGAAAACAAACAGGCAAATAGTTTAACTTAATTTAAAAACATAGCTTGCAGTTCAACCAGTTTCCATCCAATCTTTTGCCATAAGTATTTAGCAGCAATGGATTTCAATTCAGTTATGACACAAATCTTTTTAAACTCTAGCTATGTATCAATTTATTTTTTTCCTTTACGAAAATGAAAAGAAAATTTAATTTATTTTTCAAAATTTGTTTTTTTCCCACTATTTTATTTACAGTTAATGATTAAATAAAATCTTAAATCATTATACGAATATTAAAAAAAAAACAAAAGAAAAAACTTTTTCGATTTAATATCAAAAGTTTAAAGCAACAAATTAATAACAATTACTTCTCAATCCAATTCAAAAAGTAAAATAGATCATAAAATCTCGATAAAATTGTCTTCAGTGTATATATATTTGCCTTACAGTCTTTTATGAAATATTTTATCCCTATACACCTTGAGCCAAAAAAGAAAAGAAGAAAAAAAATCACCCAAACCAGTCAGTCAGTCAGTCACTTTAAAATTTTATGCAAATTTTGCGGTACTGAAAAGAGAAAAATAATACTTTTTTATCTCTCAAGTTGGTATTCTTCATCATCATGTACTTAAAGCATACAAAATACACTTGCACTTACACATACACACACACATAAACACACATGCCTACATAATGTTAAATACTCTCTTTGAATCTACTAAACAACAGCAATAATAAATAAAGAAAAAAATAAAAACAATGACAACAACAACAACATACTTAACAGCAACATCTTCATCAGCAACATCACGATATTTAAAGTTAAACTGACTAAATCATTGAGTCACCCCAACAACATTTGCATAAACTATTGCATTAATGTAATTGTGCACTAGGTAAACAATACCGTTAGTCGGTATGTAATCAAATGACAGTGTTGCCATATTTAAAAAAAAAACATTCTTACGCTTAAGAGGCCAAGGATTTAGACAGTCACTCAAGACGTGCATTTTCATGTGTAAAAGGCAGTGAATAGTATCGTGTAAACTCTATAGGTATGTAATGACAGTGTCAGGCATTCCCAGCAAAGCACTAATAACTTGCCACAGTCATTTAGGCGATGTATTAGAGTATGAGATGAGACTCCTTGGTCCAAACAACACCTCAGACGTCTCGATCAAAAAGAAACATGAAAACTTACTTCGTTTTTCCGGTAACAACTCTGAGAGTATATCAAATTGCCATGAAAAAGTTTCTCTAAAATCTGTCGTTCGGTGTAGACGTTAAACTGTCCAGTCCTATCACTCAGGGATATAATTAACATACACAACAAGGTTGCAATCCTGACTAAAGGATTGTAAGGACCAATTAAGTAAGAAATATTTCCAACAAAGCATTATGTTGAAAAACCACAGGTAGCCACTCAAAGTTCCTCAAAATTGCGTATGCAGTTGACCGAGAAGAAGTCGCCGTAGTCTAGTAGGTAGTGTGTTGGCTTATTAGACGTAAAGCCAGGGTTCGAGCCTCAGGCCAGACATCAAAACAAAAATACAAAAAGTATTTCTTCGGCGACTTCCTCTCAGCAGATATCTGGCAAAAACTCCGAGAGTAAATAAAATTGCCATGAAAAGTTTCTCAAAAATCTGTCGTTCGGAGTCGACTTTAAACTGTAGGTCCTGCCACTCATGTATAAAATTAACACACACAACATAAGTGGTGTGAGAAACTAGGTCGTAGTCTTGACTGAAGGGTTGTAATGTCCAATTATGTATGTATGTAGTTGACCGAGTTTTCGTTGAACATTTGGCAGCGGCTGCAGGAAATTAGAGTGGTACACGTGGCCAATTAGAAATTGTGCTTTCAATAAGCATTAAAGACTAGGGATGAATGTTATAAATACTTACTCTAGCATGTACATATATGTATATGTATATTTGGAAAAGAATTTTTTCCACAAGTCAATTTTAAATCGAAACAATAATAATTTTTCGATTTTACAACTTCTAATAATTAGTTCACAAAAAAAAAAACTGGCAACTCATTTGAACACTTTACTCATCCGTTACTACTTACATGTTTGTATAAACAAGATTTTAGAAATAACAAACAGTTAATAAAAATTACATACATATGTACATACATATGTATGTATACATATGCACCACACATAATATAACTGTTTATCATGTGTATTTGAATTTTGTCAAGAATAGAAAATTAAAAATGAGTCGTAAATCTTATGAGAAGAATACAGAATTATTTGCATAATTAAGTATCGTTTTTGTAGTAGAACTGACAGTGACAAGAAGGGTAGGATATGTAGTACTTGAATGGTAATATAACCAGTGAAGGATTACGTAAATAAATGTACGAATATCTTGCACAGAATGTCATGCGAAATAAAGAAAACAACTACTAAGAAAATTTGAAATTTACACATACACTTACTCACTTATTCACGTACACATGCATATTATTATATTAATGTAATATTTAATCAACTAACACCGTGTAAATGTTGAAGCAACCATCCAACCAGCCAACTAACATTTTTAAAACGACTGTCAGTGTCAAATGCACTTTGTGCCATAGTCAGCTATTCAGTTGCACGTTTATCGTAGTAGACATTTGATTTTATTTTCACTTTACTTTGTTATTTAAGAAAGTAGGAGATTAGAAAATAGAAAAGCCAAAAGCAATCTGTTTAATATCATCCTCCTGATTGTAACCCCTTTTTACATATGAATCACATTTAAACCCGTTCGCACAATCCAGACATTCTAAGCACTCCTAACATTATTTATTTTAAATTCATTTTATTTTATATTCATACGTCATCACTCTTGCGCTCAAAATTCGCATGTGCCATTTGACGCCAACAACACCAACACAACTACAACTACTATTACCACAACAACAACTACTATTACCATCACCACCTCCACAACAACTATTACTACTACTACTACTACTACTACTACTACTACTACTTGTACGACGAACGTTCGTTGAACGCCTGACACAAGGTTACCGGATTTTGTCGTTCACCTCAGGAAACCCGCAAGGCTAGCCCAACTGGATCAGTTACATCCTCGGTTTCAAATGCTGCGCTAACACCCTCACGCCAACTAACGGATGCTGAAAAATTACGCAAAGTTATCTTAGAATTGGTCGATACCGAGAAAACCTATGTCAAGGTAATTTGCAATCAAATGTTACACTCACCTGAACTCTTAATGTTTTGATTGCTTTGTAGCATTTGAATAACTTGCTTGAAAACTATTTGGAACCACTGAAACGTGAAACGTTTTTATCGAATGCTGAAATCAATGCACTCTTTGGCAACATACACGAAATTGTTACATTCCAAAGACAATTCTTGCAAAATCTGGTCGAAGCTTTAGAACTTGAACCTGAGTTTCATAAATTGGAACATCCCAGTCAGTTTAGGGTAAGTAACAGCTTTTAACAGATTTGTTTCAAAAACATTTTCCTGGAATTTATTTCTTCTTTTTTATTTCGAACAGAATGTGCTGTTTGCAATTGGTTCCGCATTTCTTTACTACGTTAATCATTTTAAACTCTACTCGTCATTCTGTGCCAGTCATAGTAAAGCTCAGAAAGTTTTACATCCAAGTAAGTACTTTTCATTCTACAGCTATCCAAATCAGTTTTTCCTCACTTGACTTATTTCTTTTTTTAATCGTACGGTGTGCATTCAATCTTATAAAATCCAAATAAATCTGTTGGTAATCAGATCCATTCAAATCCAAAAAAGAGAAAAAACAAAGAATCAATCAGATAAAGTTTGTTTTTTTATTTTCTTTCCATTACTGTTTTGCCCAGCAAACATTTTTGCTAGAATTTCATTAAAAATAATTCTTATATGTCAGTATGGATATGTTTTTGTATATTAAACCAGAATGCAATAAATTTGAAATGAAAGAAAAATTTTTCTTTTGGAAAATTTGTTTGTTGGGTAAACAATCCAAGACGTAAAATTTATTTATTTTGTCTACAGAATGGAAACTGTTTTAAGAAATAACAAAATTGATTCAAAGTACACACATCCATCAATTCCTATTTATTTTTTTAAAAGACAAATTTCAACGACACTTATTGCATTTGTTTGCAATGCTAAAGCAAAAAAAAATATTCTTTAAATATTTAAATTCTTACTCAAACTCAAAATCATCACAACTTTACATATGTATGTTATGTCAGATACAAAAATGAAAATGGCTTTAATTTTACAGACGAGGGAAATCATGCATTGCAAGAGTTCCTAGCTGCACGTAATCCAAAACAGCAGCATAGCTGTACTCTGGAATCATATTTGATTAAGCCCATACAACGTATTCTCAAATATCCTCTATTACTGCAACAGTTACGCAACTTAACGGACTCACGTGCTGACGAGCACTTGCACTTGTGCGGTAAGTAGTTCTTCTTGTTTTACACACCCAATTAAAAAACTAATCCCACAAATACCCCAACAACAGAGGCTCTGAAAGGCATGGAAAAGGTGGCCGAGCATATTAATGAAATGCAAAGGATACATGAAGAATATGGTGCAATATTTGATCATTTATTCCGGCAACATCAAAAATCTTGCAAGCAACCTATCGACCTAAGTCCAGGTAAACTAATCAATGCCTCCATTGAATCCTTTATAACATATTGTTGACCTCCTATAATTTTTTCCACGTAATCAGGTGATCTTTTGTATTACGGTGGTGTCGAGTGGTTGAATATTTCCGATTTTCTGGGCAAAATTAAAAAAGGCTTGGAACTTCATGCGATGTGTTTTGTATTTAAATCAGCGGTTGTGTTCCTTTGTAAAGAGCGTCTCAGACAGAAAAAGAAACTCATGGTAATACTAACACAATAAATTTCCACTTTTTGCTGTCTAATCACAAAAAAAAATTTCAAATTTGTTCAAACCATAGGGCGTTTCAAGTAAAACTACACCCAATGAAGTTGAAATTATACGCTATCAGGTCTTGATACCAGTGACTGAGGTACAAGTACGCGCCTCATCGGCTAAAGATATGGACTCACATTTCTTATGGGAATTGATACACTTGCGTTCGCAGCTCCAGCGTCGTTCGGAAAAGGTGTACGTGCTATCGAATAGTACAGCCGATTTTCGTAATGCATTCCTAAAAACCATAAGGCAAATTATACGCGAGAGTGTTCGTAACATGTCGATTCCTATGAAAAACTTTGGTGGCAGCTCAGGTTCCGTATCTGGCATGTCATCACAAGGCGGTTGTTCGGGTAGTTCACAAACGCTGGAACGTCCGAAACAGCAAGTACGATTAAAAAACGGATAAACATGTTCACATTTGTATGCATTTAATAATCTCCTTTCTGTTTAGATAACAATAATGCAGGGTTCACAGACATTGGGTAAGCCAAAGAAAAAATCGGGCTCACAACGACATTCGGCTGGCAATATTGATTATGACAACATCTCAGGTAGCCAAGAGGCAGAAGATGTACCCTATCAGGAGCACCAACATATGCATACATTACATACGTCCACATTCCGTGGTCGTAGCAAAACTGTTGGTGACGCTTCCGGTAAGTTCTCCATTTGCAGGAGTGTGTAAGCACACTCGCAATGGTGCTTATCAAATGCGAATATTATTTCACATTTCTTTAGATGTTCTTGCAACAGCTATTGATGTACAGCAACAACAACAACAATATCAACAGCAACAGCACCAACACCAACAAATGCAACAGCAACAACAACAACATACTCATTCACATCAACAACAAAGCGATATCGAACGTATGGATCCCGGTACGAAATCCGAAGGCGAGGAGGAATTCCAACATGGAACCATTAAAACAAAGGCGTCACTGGGGCGAACGCCCAATCATTTAACGTTAAGGTTGGTAAATTTAATTCAATTCGTTTGACTAATTGAATTTCCATAACTTTTGTCGCATTTCTTTCTTTTATTTCTTTTAGCACAACTTCAACCCTTTCGGTTGGCAGTACCGGTAGTCAGGCACGTTTGATTCAATCATCACATCCGCCATCAACCTATCAACCAGTTCTTATGAAAGACTTAGGTAAGAGTAGCTCTAATAAACAAGAAATTAACACACAACAAGATGAAAATGCATGCCATGAAACTGCGGCTGCCAGCGATGATGATGAATTGACTTTAGAGTCTGATTTGCAGGCAGCTACAACGGCGGCAGCCTTAAATTTAAGTCTAGGAAGTAGTGGTAGTCTTTTTACTAGCCCCAGCCTAAGTGGTGGCAGTAGTGGGGGTTCCAGGATTGATCACGATATTGATTTCAATTCTGGCATGAACAGTATGCATGCACCTAAAACTTTTAATAATAATAATATCCATAGTAATAATAACAACAACAATAATAATAAATTTTCTCCTCGACAATCGCCAAAACAAGATATCGAAGTAATCGAAATATTTAAGAGTGAAATTGATAAAACAACTGCTGCTGCTCAGCAGGTGTCGGTTGTGCACATCTCCTCCAAAGAGTCTTCCAGAAAATCTTCTACTAGTCGCCATAGCAGCGATATAGAAAACAACACCGTCGAACACACACAATACATGGACAAACACTTGAGTGAACTCGAACAGGAAAATCTGACTGAAGCCACATGTGACATTGAGGCCTACATGGCCAACTTGAAGGAGACTTCAATAGAAAACTCAGACATGAACACGGACCCCAATGATCAGCAACAAAATGATTCCAGTCTGTCGCCAGAGCCACAGACTGTAGTGGAAAATACCCAACAAACGGTTATAGCTGATATCGAGTCTCCACCACGACCTGCGTTCGAGTCGGATAGTACTGGCGGTACAACAACGGGCACATCTGAAAAGTCAGAAGATGAGTCCGAAGATGGTACCGCCACTAGTGTAGCTACTGCAACCGCTTTAGTCGCTCACGTTGTTATCGACAAAAAAGTCGACAAGGTATTCAAATCCAAATCTTCGGACAAAATAACAAAAACAACCAAAAGCATAAATAGCGGTAGCAACGGCAGCAGTAGCACCAGCTCGGCTGGCTTTAAAGCTAAACCGACAAAGTCCCCACGTCAAAGCATTTATGTTTCTCCAGACCGATCAAAATCTCAGGGTAGTTCGCCGGTACGTATTATTAAGATCAAATCACCTCGCACAAGTTTAAGTGATCAAGGTAAACGCCTAAGTGTCAGCTCAAGTCGTGATTCCTCCCACGATCGTCTTTCTTCTGGCCGACGGACACCAAGCCCTAGAAGGTCTTCAGATGGTAGTGGCATTTTAAAGCGTTCTGCCAGTCCATCAGGAGGTATACTTAAACGGCCTCCAAGTCCTTCAAAAGCTAAGAGTCCCGATCGTAGTTGTTTGAAAAAACTAACGCCCTCACATGACTGCAGTCTCGAATCGCTTTCACCTCATTTATCGCCTCGCAATAGTATTGAATATCTGTCACCAGACCGATCGACATGCAAAATGTGTCAGCATCATTCGCCTCGTAATAGTTTCGATAGTCGTAGTTCAGAACCAAATCTTGATCTGCCACGTTCCGTATTAAAGTCACCACGGGGTAGTTTCGAAACACGTTCTCCCGATCGTAATATCGGTGGTGCACGTAAACGCAGTGCATCTGCTCATGCTCATATTGATAACAGCGATAACAGCCATAAGACTAAGGAGGCATATTATCAATACTATCCCATATATGACAATCGCACCTGCAGCGATCATTATGTCTCGGTTAGACGTAACAGCATCAATCGGCTCGATTCTTCTGCGAGACGTGTTAGCAAATCCCTTGAACGTTCCCTATCCCGTGACAGCACTACGAGCAGTTCATATCGTTACGGTGTCTCGCCCGAAAATGTATACACCATTAACACTTCTGATTCTTCAGGACCCATACGTTCGCAGTCGGCTGAAAATGCATTCTCCAGTTATAGACAAGAGCCGACTATTCCCATTCCCGATCAGTATTATCATTACGCTCCACAATCAAATATTCCTACTACTACAGCCTATACCATGTACCATGAACCACAATGCCCTCATGATCGTCCCTACCAGATGAGTTCATCTGCTCCTGAACACTCCACATGCATGGATTGTTTATATCAGAAAAGACCCTCCTAGCATAGGGCACGCGTACGTCAAAGTCGTACGCGTAAAAAAGTACCACGCGGTGCTGTAATAATGACCTCTTATGGCGAACCTTGCGACTCCAATATGTTCGATTCACAAACGACCATAGTCCAAAGGCCTAGTGAGTCAGGTGGTTGTGTAGATTGTCATGATTTCTATGAAATTCATGTCTAAATAGAAATAGAAATTAAATTTACAATATCCCCCAAACACATAAAAAAACAAACAAATAAACAAACACCTTCAAATCAAAAATACGTACGATAACTACGCTCATTTACATACATATTTTTAACTGAACGAACGAATTCAGCGCACATCAACATTAACATTAAATTGTTTAAATAATACAAGAAACAATTTTTAATTGCAAAATAAAGAAAGTTTGCTTTGCAATTTCAAAATTTTTTTATTAAAAATTTTAAATGTAAATGCTACTGAAAAGCTAGTAATTATTGCTGTATGAGAATGGTTGAATGCATTAACGCTGCATAGTTTCCAAGTGTATGTTCTGGTGATTTGTTTGCCTCAACACGGTGTCTAAATATTTGGCATTTCTAGTCTAAAATAAATATTCTTCGAGTCTGATGCATAACTCAAGTCAATTCTTATTGTAATTATCCAAAACAAATTGTGATTGTCACAAGCCTGTTTGACTTGAGAAGAGTTTTCGTCTCTCTCCACCATAAAAAGTATTGTCAGCGACGTACAGATTACCCTCCTCGCAAACTGTTATGTCTGCTTATTAACTTGAATTCCTATATGACCTGAGAACCATTTAGTGTTCGGATGGCGGCATGACTGTCAAGTAACATCACCACTTTCCGCCATCTAAATTTCCTGTTCAAAATAAATTAAGCATATATTTCCATGTCTTAAACTTTCACTTGGAACATCACGCGGGTTGCACCAATTTATCTGAATATTATACTTTGAGTTCGAACATCACTGCTTCTGTCCCATTATATGTATGTCCTTGAACCATCATGCCACATAGAATGGTCCCTCTTTTAAAATAATATATTGCAACTAAATTATTCTTTTTCACTTCTATTAATTATTCTCACTGCTAAGTTTCTCAGTGTTAAAAACTATAAAGTTTCTGTTGGCCCCACCACTTCTGAATAAAATTAACACACACAGCATAAATGGTGTCAGAAGCTAGGTCGTAATTCTGATTGAAGGGTTGTAATGACCAATTAAGTAAATATAGGCTCAAGGACAGTTAAGAAGGAAACTATCCCACTCCGTTTGACTTAACCACAGTCTCCAAGCCTCTGGTACTCATTACCATTTGCAGCGGACTTGTATTTGTATTAAGTTCTTATCGAATAAAAGGCATCAATGTTTTATCGATGTTATTCAATAAAAAAAAGCATCGAAACGTTTCGATAAGTTACATTAAATGATTTTCAAACATCGATATATATTGTCCACCACCAACAGCTAAACTTTTCATAATTATGAATTTGATTTTCATGCAGAAACAACAGAACCTTAAATACCTTAAAGGTGATTCTTAAATGCTGTTACTGCACTGCTCTGCAACTAAATTCATTTTACATACGGCCTTATTTATAAATTTAAAGCTTTTAATGAAAATGAACAAACTTTTTCAAAATTTATTCGAACTACCATTGTAATCAAACCTACAAAATCAAAACTAATAATGCATTACCCTTTCGGACATTATGTGAAGTAAATTTTTAATGAAAAAAAATTAAATAAAAATCAAACAATTAATCAAAATAAATTAAAGACAAACTCAATTTTAAAAATAAATAAAAATTAAAAGTTAAAAACGTACATAAATTTAATAGTATTAATGAAAACCAAACAAACGCAAAATAAAACATTACAATTAATAACAAAAACAACAAATAAAATAAATCATTATGAACTCAGTGTTGAAAATTTTGATGTACCTCAAAAATCAAAAAATAAAAAGTATTCATTTAAACTTAAAATTGATAAAAAAAAAAAACGAAAACAAACGATAGTCTTTAAATTAAAATAATTTAAATGTTTACAAAAACAAAATACATACATACAGTATATACATACGTACATACATATATAGAAAACAAAATCAATAATAATCAAAACGAAAATTTTAAAACAATTTAAATAAAACATAAGTTATAAAATCCAACAAAAACAACAAGAACATTACAAAACAAAAAGACATAAAAGAAAAACAAAAAACGTTTTACTCTATAGGCATACATACATATAAAAATAACGAACAAACGAAATTATAGTTATACGATGAATACAATGCAATACAATACAATACAATACAAAACAATGCCATACAATATCCAAAAAAAAAAAAACGAAAAGAAAAATAAATTCCCTTCTAGAAATACTTACTTCTTCTAATATACGTAAAACGATACAGATAGTATGAAAACAATATATGGCTTAGTAGCAATATAATCAAAATTACCTGTAATTAAAAACTATTTATTTCAATTAAATGACAAGTAAACATAACGGTGAAAAACAAAAATAGAACCTAAAATCAAAATAATAAATCAAAAAACAAAAAAAGCAAATAAAAACAATTAATATTAAACAAATAGTTACAACATGCATTCACACACCTAATCAAATTCTAATCAAACAGGTTCAACTATTTGAATCCAGTTTCAATTAAAATTTATCATTTAAACTATGATTTACACAACAACTTACCTGCTAAGTTATAGAAGACACATTCACCTGCTCTGAAAGGACTAAATATACTCGTCGGAGTATTTGCGCTGCTTGGGCTATTCGGGTTATCGAAATGTCTATTACGTCCTCATAAAAATATTTTGATATCTGCTATGCAAAGCATAATTCCATTGACCAGTTTTAAATTGATTTTTTCTGATAAAGAAAAAACTTAAAATAACCTGCGATACAGCAACCGTTTTTTAATTTTTTGTATTTAATTGGGTCCTGTGCAACAAATGGGCTGGTATTTTAAGCTACAAATTTAAATGTTTTAAATTTCTTTTTAATTTGCAAGACATTAATTTCTTTATGGCGTCACATCAAAGTTAATGCGCATTAGAATGAAATTAATGCCACTCATGTATAAAATTAACACAAACAACATGGATGTTGTGAGAAACTAGATAGTAATCCTGCCTAAAAGGTTGCATGTAGTAGGAAATTCTATGATTCTACTGTTGTATGGGTCGTTAGCATGGACACTTTATATTGATTCTTAGCTTCCTGCTCTCTCAATTACCCTTGTATTGATTCTTGGCCTAATGATCACAGGCACTGATAGCTTAATTGTATTTCTCTATTTTACACAAATTAATTTGTTTTTTAACTCAGACCAATACTCAGGAGAGCCCAACTACATGCTCATAAAGTACATTGTGTTGTAATTCGGAAAGTAGGTTTTAGGCGGGGAAAGGAAGTATGATTTTTTTTTATTTTTTCCTCTTTTTTTATTGGCAATGATTAATTTTTTAAATGAACTAAAAGTACAACAAACAAACTGACTAGTAGGATTCGAACCTACAACCCTCAACACCACAGCAGACAATTGATTGAATGATAAATGATTGAAGAAAGCCAACGTAAATATCTGAAAATAAATTTACACAACAATTATGAGCGGACGAACATATAACAACTATTTTCAAAGGTTTGGCTTTACAAGTATAGTTGAATCAAGATTTCGATTGCTCTTTAACATCAATTTTACATGCTTAAATATAAATCAGTGACCTTAGCATCACAACATTGAAGACTCTTAAAAACATTAACTAAAAAACTTTAAACAAAACGGTGTTAGATGTTATCGCTTAAGCTTAAGATACAAATTTTAAGAATTTTAAGCTGGCAAGTTTAAATCATACAATTTTCCATGCTGATGTACGTGAAAAACAAAGAAAATGATTGGCTTAATTGAAAAATGAATTGAAATAATATTGGGAATTTGAACAATTTTTTCAAGATTTAGAGGAGAAAATTTATTGCATTTTATAAAGAAATAAATAAATAAAAAAGGAAACAATAGATATTATTTTTATATTCTTTAATACATATATTTTTTTAGTGAATTACATGTCCTTATTTTCAATGATTTTTAACTTTAATTCCTTATACAACGTTTGATTAATTGTATACACACATATTGGTACTTTCTTGTACTTGTTATTATATTTTATACAACTTAAAACAAAAACCAAAAGATAACGAAATTATTTAAATACAATGCAATGCAATTATATATAAACATACGTATATATATACAATACTTTTGTATATATATAAAAAAAAATAAATACATGTTTACATACTTACATACGAGTACATTAAGTGAAAATTATTATAGAACATGAGGAATTTAGTGTATATGATGAGATTGTGGTAAAATATTATTCCAAAAAAAAAAAAAGAATAAAACGACTAAGTTTGTGATATTTGTTTGTGATTATTTTTCCAATTAATTGTGAATAGATTTAAAGATGAAAAAAATTTCGAAAACATCATTTTAATGAAACGTTTCAAGAAAAACAACAAATGAACATACATATACGGTAATACATGGAAGCAAAGAAAGCAATGTTATTTATTTTAATAATAAATAAATTAGTTTATTGTTAAATTAATGAAATACTACATACTTACATACATACATAATACATGCATATACTGGCTAACATCTTGTAACAAAAGTATATGAAAAGTTTTGTTCAATTTTAATTTAAAAACAAATTTTTTTCAGGGATGTTAAATGTTTATTAAAAATTTAAAAATAAACACATTTACACATCCTTATAAATTAAATTGTCATAGAAAACATTATAAGAAACTTAAATAAATTAAAATATTAAAATAAATAAAAATAAAAACCAAAACTTACAGTTGGTTGGCATCGCTTGATTAACAAAATACGGCAAATATGAAAACATAAACAAAAACATTAAAAAGAAATCTAAAAACTTTTAAGAATAATTAGGAGAAAAATAAAACAAAACTAGAAACAAATGCACAAAATTGTTTCAATTTTTATGATTGAAATAATTCATTTTTTTATTGATTTTTATTGCTGATTGATTGATTGACTGATTGTTATTTGTTTTATTTGCATAAGTTTTTTTTTAATTTTATTCGTTTTTATTATTATTGTAATATTACAACAAATAAATTTTACCAGAAAAAAAATTAATAGTTAATTTACTTTTAATAATTAATAAAATAAAATTAATAATAAAACACTGACTGCAAGATTAAAAATACAATTTTTTTAGACAGCAATAACAGAATGAATATTCTAAAAATATTAATTATTATGTCTTATGGTTAACACACCCTGTAAGCAAGAGAATATAATTCAAAAAAATTAACAAAAATTTATTAATTTTATTGAATCCTCGAAATAAAATTGAATTTATTTGATATTTCACCGCCTGATCACTCTCCCCCTTTCTTTCTACATTTTTTTCAATTATTTTTTTTGTTTTACGTTTCACGTTTATTTCACATTTTTGACCCGTCTTTGATTAACCTAAACTTGACACAAAAGGATGTTATATACACTCCCTATGTATTTCACAATTTGTTAATTTTTCTTTGTATTAAAATTTGTTTATTTTTTTTTTTTTTTTGTTATACAACTTTTCAACACTAACAAAACATTTTCAATAATTTTCATCATTAAAATCATGATTCATTTCTAATTCATAAAGGATAAAACATAAAACAATTATATGGCAGCACCAATAGGAAATTCCATGGCCCTACAGTAATCATGGTTGTTAGTATGGACATTTTATATTGATTCTTAGCCTCCTGTTCTCTCAATTGCCCTTGTATTGATTTTTGTCCTAATGATCACAGGCACTGAAAGCTTAATTGTATTTCTCTATTTTACACAAATTAATTTGTTTTTTAACTGAGGCAAACACTCAGGGAAGAGCACCTACGTGATCATAAAGTACATTGTGTTGCAATTCGGAAGCTAGGAAGAAGAGGAGAGAGAAAAACTCGCGTGTCCTTTTTTGATGGCCAGTATTATAATGTTGTGATTAATTTTTTAATAAAAAAAAAACGACTAATTCAACTCAATGCAATAAACAGTGTTGAAAAATTCAGTACTTTAGTACTTTTTTCAGTACTATTTCATTTCAAAAGTACCACGTTACCCCCGCTACACTCTTAGTACTTTTCTACAATTACATATTTAATGGTTTGCGCTGTTCAACTATTAATGGATTAGCAACATGTTCAATGTAATGCTAAAGGCAGAACTAGTATTTAGCTCCGGTTAGCCCAACGGAGAGAAGAGAAACTAGGTCGTAATCCTGACTGAAGGGTTGTAATGACCAATTATGTATGTGTGTATACCAACGGCCCGCAATGTACGTTCGTTTTTAGAATACGAAAAGAAATGAGAACGCTTACAGAACCGAAATGTAATTTCCGTAAGTATTAAATTTGCTCTTCATATGCCGAAATAAAAGTACATTCCGTTACGTTCCGTCGACATTTGACTGTGCTTTTACGTTCCGAATCAGTCGTTATATAACGTTAGTTTCTTTATTCCATTTCTATACCATTCCGTACACGTACGAAATATAAATATTTTTACAAAAGTACCATTTGATGGAAAAATTTACTCTTTCAGTTATCGTTCAGTACCATTTCACAATTTCAATTTTGCAACACTGGCAAAGTAGAAATCGAACCCACAACTCTCACCATTGCAGTTTAACGCACCGCCTTCTAAACTACTGAGCCCATATGTTTTTTATTTCTCAAAACTTGTGTGTCCTTAAATCCCATCTTAATACTTAAATGATTGAAAAAATCGATATTACCTAACCTACTATGAATTTAGACAACAGTTAAGCACTTACGTATAACAGCTACTCTCCAAAGGCTAGGTTGCTGGGTATAGTTAAACCTTGGTTTCCTTTAAACAGGATTAATCCGTTTTCGAAAAGCTCCTGAGGTCTTTAATTAAAGATTGAATAAAGCCAACACAACAGTTCTGCACTTACGTATGACAGCTACTCTCAAAGATTTGTATTCCTGGGTATAGTTGAACTGCATTTTCAATTGGCCTTGAGCATCAATTTTACATCATAATATTTTAGATTCCTAATAGCTTGAACTAATACTTTAAACAAAAAGAGAGTGTATGATAGATCTCATCATTAAGCTTTGTTTTAGATTTGTTATTATAATGTTATGATACTTATTAAATGATGGACATAAAATATCTTTAAATACTTTGTCCCGTGTAATAAATAGGAATACGTTATGTTATCATACCCATCCATTTCATTTGAGTTCTTTCATATATATTCACAAAAATCACTTAATTTTTAATTGTTTGTTGATTTATTATGTATTAAAATATACATTCAAGAATGGAATTATGAAAATGTTGGCATAACGTTGTAAAACTATCGTTAATAATAATTAGAAATGTGTTAACACCACTGTAATATTTAAAATTATATTAATAAAACGTAGTTAAGCGAAATACTAAACGGTTTCAATATAAATAACAATTACAATACAGGAATTTTTAAATCGAAACAAACAAAAAAAAACAATGAAAACTACTAATTAAATAATTGTGAAAAACAATTTGAAAAAAAATTGAACTTAAAAAATTTATTGCAAATCAAACGAACGAAACAAGCGATGTCAACATTTAATTCATAATTATTTTCGTAATTGTTTTAATTTTTCTTTCTGTTTTAATTTTGATTTTATTTTTTAATTAAAAACAGTAACTGTATCTGTAAACCAACCTAGGCATGTGTGAAAATATTCTTTCATAACATTTCTGTTTAACTTTCTTACTTTATTTTCGAATTTCTAAAATAGTAGTTATTTTAACCACTGATCATCTAGTATTTCATTTATAAAACCAAAAAATATTTTAAAAAAAACTTTAAATTTCTTTTTAAGTTTTTACACTTAAATTCTTTTTCTTCAATTGAAATTCTTTTATATTTTAAAATTAAATTTTGAAGTTTATGAAAAATATTCACTGGAAAATTGGCTGAAAATTAATTTCAATTTAGTTTTTAATTATTTACGTTTCTCTTACATATAACAACATAAACATACATACATACATACATACATACATACATACATACACTGCCATACTAACATAAAAACTTACATACATGTTTGTTTATTTATTTTGCGAAAACGAAAAAAAAATCACTTTTAAATTAAATTAAATGAATAATACATACATATTTGTTCAGCGTTATTAATTTATTTTGTAGTTTAAATTTTTTAATTAAACGAAATTCTTTCAAAAACATTTTTCATATGATTTCCACATATTTCTTTTCTTTCATTTTATTATAGGGTCCCCGGTGTGGAAACCACGAGACATGATAAACTTAGGCGATGCTTCGTCAACGTCCCGAAAAGACGGTTCCAAAAATTAATTCTTAACAATATAAACAAATGCATTCAATAATACCAATACCAAATACCAAAAAAAAACCATAACCAAACGAAAATAAAAAAAATATTAACAACTCAAATTGTATACAATTTCAATCATATGAAATGAAATGAAAAGAAAAGAAATTTATATCCATGAACGAAAAAATCAAACAAAAGCAAACAAAAGCGAGACAAAATTTTATTCTTCATTCACACATCATCCCGTAATTCAAGTATCCCTCAAATGTTAGCCATCCCCCCACTTCTCCTTCCACTACGATTTTTTACCCTCCTCCCTTATGAATAAATTTTGATTGTAAAAAAGTAAGAAAAATCTCTACTATTACCTACCTACACATTAATGCCCATTTTTAATTAATTACGTACTATTTTAGTCTTAAGTATTGCAAAGAAATGAAATTTAATCTTAAAACGGATATCAACAAAT
The DNA here is from genome assembly GCA_958299815.1 of Sarcophaga carnaria. Classification (NCBI taxonomy): domain Eukaryota; kingdom Metazoa; phylum Arthropoda; class Insecta; order Diptera; family Sarcophagidae; genus Sarcophaga; species Sarcophaga carnaria. The sequence continues at coordinate 44,202,565 of OY283151.1, forward strand.
TGTTGTTTAATTATGTTTAAAACAAAGGAAAACAAAGATAAAAACAAATTAAATTTAAAAAAAAACAAAACATAAAACATAATTTGATCGCAATGCATTTGTTTCTGAAAAGACTTGATGATTAATTTTATATAAGAGAAATGAAAAAAAAAATCCCCCAAAAAAAACAAAAAAAAAAACCAAAAAACAAAACAAAAAATTATCATAAATAAATTTAAAAACCAAAAACAAAGAAGTATATAGCATTAACATTTATACATTTAACACTACATTGAAATTAATAATAAAAAAGAAGAAAGAAAAGTTAATAATTTAATGATAAACGGAAAAAAATGCAACTAAAATTATAAAAAAAAAATTTCTAAATTTAATGAAACAAAACAAACATAACGTAAATTTAATAAATTTAGGTATTGAAAAAAAAGAATTAAAATAAATAAATAATAAATAAATAAATCCTTAAACAAATTAATTAGCAAAATATCAAACAAGTTCTGTTCTTTACAACACTCAAAACACTCATTCACCTTTTCACCCAGGCTCTCAGAAGCACTATGTCATCCTGCCACTGCTCAAAAAAATTATTTATTTTTATTTTATTAAAACAGTTAGTAAATCAATTCAGTAATTAATTAAATAAATTCAAATTTTAACACAAAATTAAACAAAAAAAGAAAATGGTTGAACACGATAGTGTGTAGTTAGAAAATCAAGGGAAATAAAATTTTCAATTTAAATCATTTTTATGTTACAGTACATGAAAGCCGATACAGCTGATAATAAAACAAAAGTACTTGGTCTGTCCATATTCACTCACTTTCGAAACATTACCGCTTCTATGAAAATCTTTCGATTAGTTATAATGGGTTTTCTTTACTATTGAGTTTACGAAAATAAAACGAAAATAAACTGAAAACATAGTTGAAAACTTTAAAGGCTACTTTCAATTAAAATAGAGCAAAAATAAATTTATTGAAAATTTTAAAAAAATGATGGGAGCGGTAAATTTATGTCCGTATTTTCTCTCAATGTCTTAAGGTATAATTAGCCGAACGTTTCCGGAAACGTACGTTCGTTTGTAGCAACTGAAAAGCAATAAGAACGATTACCCAATCGTAATGGAAGTTCGTTAAGCATTTTTATTAAATGACTATTATTCCGTTACGTTATATGAACATTCGTCTAACGTTCTACGCTTTTATTATATTTACGCGATGCTATCCGTTTTCTTTTACACGAAATCGTGATATGTCGTTGGTACATGCTTATCCTGTAAACTAGTCATAAGCAATATTTCTTTAAATACTTAAAGGATACAGATATGGATCCTGGATCAATAAACAGTTGTTTTCTAAAATCTTTTCGCCATTTTTTAACTTTTTTTTTTCTTAAGGAGGTTAATGCTAAAATTATTTAAATTTTTATATCGTTATTTAAAGATTGTTACTCGTAACTATTTTAAAATTGTTTATAAAATATTGAAGATTAATAAAAAAAAATGAATTCACATTATAAAAGTTCTTTTTAAATTAACTTTAGAATGCTTAACTAATCTAAATTAATTTCTTTAAAAATTTATTGAATTTTTATATGAACGAAGAATGCTCATAATGTGAATGGAATGGAAGTATCAATACTTCTCTGCGTAAAGACAAACGATTTTAATCGAATAGAAAATCTTATTTCAATTAAAACTAAATCTAGCAAATCTTATCATATATACACACACATACATATACAGATATATATTTTGTTTATATTAATTTTTAAGTCTACATACATACATATTGAAAAGTTTTGTGCATTTAATGTAATATTTTGCAAATGCTAGTTAATTCTAATTAATCTTTAAGAATAATTAATTGGACTTTTTAAAAGAATGTTATAAAATAAATTAAAATATTTTAATATTTCAATTTCTTAATTAATTTAAAAGTTTTTTTTTTATTATTATGAATTTTAAAAACCATAACTCCTAACTATACAAATCAAATTGAAAAATGCCAATTAAACAATTTTATGCATCTCTCCTACATTTATAAAAGAAAAAAAAGTTAAATACTTATAAACAAAATACAAAACAAACAAAAACAATATAAGAATTAATAAAGAAATAATAATGTTAACACTAAATAAACTTGAATAATTAATAACTAATTAAAAACAAAAACAAATTTTTGAACAATACAAACAAACGTTAGAAGACATAGATTTAATAGTTTTTTCAATCAAAAACAACAAAAACAAAAACAATTTTTAACCAAATAAATACTAAATATGTAATACATTATGTATACAAAAAAAAAACAAAAAACATACACACTTACACACATAAATAAACTTAAGTAAAACCCAAAGATAGTTAATTAAACAAAATTGTTACTAAAACCAAGTAATAAAATAAACAAAAAATAATTAACACTTCAAGAAAAACAAAAAACTTTAGCAAAAATTAAAAGAGTTTGAATATTAAAAAACAATGATAATAATAAACTAATGTGAGAATTCATAGATAAAAATAATTTAAAAAAACAAAATAAAGAAAATTTGTTGAACTAACAGTTATGCGCGAAAAATAAGCAAAGAAACTAACAATCAATACAAACAACAATTACATCAAAAATAATAAAAAAAAATAGAAAACTTATTTAATTAAACAAATAAAATCAAATTAGAAGCAAATGAATTTTTATTTTCATCATTTTATACTTTTTTGTATATACATACACAAAATGTTTTTAAATAAATTTAAAATAATTAAATAAAATTAAATTAATTAAAAAAATAACACTAAACTCATTTACATTTACACTAACATTAAACATAAACATTGGAACACAACGAGAATAGGAATTCCTTATTGAAATTTATGCAAATCCATTAGAGATTTTGTAAATACATATGTATGTATTCATTGAATTGTTTACCTAAATGCACCTTTAAAATTCAAAACCTTAAAATTTATCAGTAATATTGACAATTCATAGATTTGCAATTATTTTTAGAAAACTTTTCACAGATTTTCCGTACATAGACGTAATTTTATATAAAAAAATTAATAAGAAATCAATTTTTTATCAATTTTTAAATTTCATCTCGTGAATTTTCTCTGATATTTCGATTTCGAGAAATGCTAGCCTATTACCAAATTGAAACAATTGGTAACTGCTTCGTAAATATGGGTTTTTACTTACGATAATTAACACATTCAATGCGGGCTCTTTTCACTCAAACTTCTCTATAAATCGGAATATTTCCTTGTAATTTATTAACGTGTGCGGTGTAGATTTCGAGATAATTTAACAAAGTGGACTTATTTTTGCATACAGCATGCAATCGATATTTGATTATCTCAGACGACTTGTAATAACATATACGGATTTAAATATGTATCTTCATCGACTTACAAGGAATAACATTCATCCAGCAATGTAAAAGAGCTACTAACAACTGCTGCAGGTACGCATTTTATGAGTACTGTTAGTCAAATGACAATTGGGACAATTATAATTATAAGGACTGTCCTGATATATAAAAAAAGGTATGAAACGAAACGCACTTCTGCATTTGATTGGAAAAGAAATATCAAATATTCTAGCTAATAAAATCAGATTACTGCTTACAATAACCTTGGATAACCCAATGCCTTTCAATGCTTTAAAGACAAAGCTGATGAAGTAGGCAAAATTTTCGAGCAATGACAAGGACGGATCACTAACAAGCTCTGGTGCGATCCTGATGAGGGGAAAACCATAAGTATTGACTGAATAAGGGCGACTTTGGTTTACTAATGAGCATACTTATGCCACACTCTGCGACATATACACCTGAACCGCTTTCGCGTAATGGAAAATGAAGAAGGCAGGACATGTGGTCAAGTTATTGAAACGATGGAACACTTTTCACATCATTGCCCAGCATTTGTCAGCATCATATCCTAATACTTTGGGAATAATGACATACCCATGAGGCTAAGAAAGCTTATACAAAACACAGATTTCCTATGGAAAGTTTGGTTGGTATCACTTAATGGTGAACATCAAGCCTTGCTGACGGTTAGGTTAGATTTAGGTCGGAGTGGTAGCTCTGATATCACAAAGCTCACTTGAGCACGCATAGCGGCCCGTTGTGATGCCATGGGTGAACGCAGTCTCTGTACTGACCAAGTTCCACCAAAATCAGAGAAGAGGAAGAAGTTGGTCAGCGCAAGAGCTGCACTGCTGACGGTTAACATAATAAAAATTTGTTGCTATTTCGGACTGCAAGGAAAAGTAACCCCGGATATTACAGAAATATAGAAATTAAGACCAAAAAATCTAAAAAATTACAAGAAAACATTCCGATTTACAGGCAATTTACGAAGAAAATTTCCTGATGTCAATTAGGTTAGTATCTTTCTCTTGATTTTTTATTTAAATTTAATTGTGGAGTATCTATACAATATTAAGATTAAATTGTATTTAATAATTTCCAATTACTTTGTATACGGAGCTGGTTAAATTGGCCTGTGAGTTGTTTAGTTATTGACGACTGAGAAATAAATTCTAGATTATTTCATTCAATTTAATTTTAATTATTTAAAGCTACAAATTTTTATTGACAAATATTTTCCAAAAAAAAATACTTGAAGTATAAATTTTAATTAACAATACAACAGTGGGTAAGCAAACAATTCAAAAACATAAAAAAATAAAACTTTTTAAATACTTATGAAAAATACTTGTTATGTGTTATTCGGCAAACAAAGAATGGAAATATAAATACAAATAACGGACAGTGGTATAGGGACAGATTAGAATAGAATAGAAATTAATTCAGTTACATAAATACATACATACATACATACATTCATACATATAAGTATACAGACAGAACCAAATAATTCTTTTTCATATTTGTTGTGTTGGTATAAAATAAAAAAAAATTAATTTACGTTTAGCTTTTGATAAAAAAAAATTAAAACAAAAATTCACAGTCACACACTTATACACTGATATAAAACTAAAAAAATTAAATTAAATTAATGAATATTAAAAACAAATGAAACTTAAAAAATAAAATAAAAAAAATTGAAGAGAAAAACAAATCACATTTTGTGCATTATTTTAAAAATGAAATTAAATTAATTAAATAAAGAAAATTAAACCGTATATAGTATATATTTAAATAATTTATATGTAGATTATATAACAAAACAAAAAGAAATTATCATCTTCACCAAGTTTGAATTAAAGAAACCATTTATTTTCATTTTTATTTCTAAGTTTGAATGGAAAAAATAAAATTGAAATAAAAAAGATGAAAAACTTATTTATTTTTAGTAATAATTAATAATAATAACGATGACATATTATATAATTGTATGATGTATTCAATGAATTTAATATTTACATGCATACATAATGAATGTGAATGTGAAAGAACAAATTTAAATTCATTAGTTCTAATAGAATCGAAATAAATTTCAATTTCAAAAACAACAACAACAATAACAACAATAATACAAAAACACAAATCCAACAGTAAAATTAAAATTACGAATGAAAACCAAAGTAATAGTTTAAACCATTAAAAATAAAATAAGAAGAAAACAACACAAAAAACAAAACCCAAAGAAACAAACGTTTAAATAAACTATAATAATAATAATAATAATAAAATAATTAAACGAATTGCAATAATTTTAAGTAAGAAACAAACAATTTAAACAAAAATATTAAACAAAACATTTACGAAACAAATGAAAATAACAACAACAGCAACAAAAACAAATACAAGAAGAAAAAACAAAACAAAACAAAATTGAATCTAATTTAACAATGTGTCTAGTTGAAATTTAAATTGAAACACTTTAAGAAATGAAAAATCACACACAAATGAAAATTAAAACATAAAAAAAAAAAAAATTAATAACAAATGAAATGAAAAAAAAAATTATAAAAAAAAACAAATAAACGGAACTATTCAATGAAATTCAATGACAGTTTTGAAATTTATTAAAATAAAACAATTAAAAGAAAACGAAGAAAAATATTAATAACAAAAACATTTTGAAAAAGATCAAATAAAACTATTGATTAATGATAATGTAAAAAAATAACGACAATTGTGTTTTATTTCGAAATGGATTTTCTTTTTTTTATGCTTTGTTTATTAAGAACTCTGCTGAGAGGAAGTCGCCGAAGAAATATGGTTTAGGGTTTGAACCGTGGCATCGCGTCTAATAAGCCAACACACTACATATGGACTAGAATACGGCGTCTTCTTAACTTCGTTTATGAACCATATTAGATCCTCAAGTTTACAGTCGTTTATATCTACCAGTGCATACTACTACTTAGCCATTTCTATTCTACATCCTAATACATGATTTCTGATTGCATCCAAGATGTGTGAAAGAGATGTAAATTCAGTTTATCATTCTCGGTTATTTGGCTAAAACTGCTCGATTTACAATTCCCCATAGACCCTCTATGGAGTTTAAACCGGGACGTTGACCCTGGCAGTCGGGAACCTTAACACCTTACGATTCGAGATTTATATTACTGGTTGTTGTTTCGTTGTATTATTCGCGTAAAGTACAAATCATCAGCATAAGATTAGTTAGGATTATTCTGTAGGACCTCCCATTTCCCCATCTATTTTTATTACTTTTTTAGTGCAATGATCCCAAATTTTCTTGTTGGTGCGTGATTAAATTGTTAAAAGTTTGTATTTTTGAACAGAAGTTTTCTTTCTTTTACGACAGGAGAAGCCCGAAGGGGTTGTCCACAAATACGTACGATATAAATATACACTTGAGGGTTAACGACGAAAGGGTTGAATGACACGTTTTTTTTTTTATTTAAAAATGATAAACATCTCTTTCAATCTAACCAACTTCTCACTACAGATAACCTTCCTATTCCTTTCCCTACTGGAAACGGATCCGTTTCCGCCGAAAATCAGCGCCTGTTTTCATTTTACACATCTAGATAGGGTCATTAAGATTGGCAAATGAACTTTAATTGCATTGCCGGTTATCAAATATTGTATTACAGACGGCAACTAACAAATAGCATTTACAATCCTATTATGGATGGCAACGAACTTTGTAAAATTCTCTGGACTTCCAGGTGTGAACAAAATCCGATTGCAAAAAATTGTTTCAAGCCAATGAACATCAGATCTTCGTCGAACTTCAAATGCACAGGATTTTTATCTAAAAATTTGATTTTTCTTTTATAATAAATAACAGTCTCCTTTATTATATTTTTTTTTTTCAATTATTTTTTCTTCTCATAATTTATTTTCTATAATTAAACTTAAAATCTAAATTAATATTATTTATTAGCTGAATGTCATACATGTTAAGAACTAAAAATAACAATTGGAAATGTTTTTTTATTTTTTTGAGCAGAAATTTTATAGATTTTGCCAATATGGAAATTATAAAATATTTCAACAAAAGAATTTTGTATTTAAATTTTCTATATTAATAAAGAAATGGCAGAAAAGAGAAATAAAAACTATTGCCACATTTGTACATTACAATTTTAAATTCATATCTTCTTTGGTGCTTTAGGACAAAAATACTTTTTTTTTGTCCGGATTAGATGAAGATTGGATGGCAAGAATTATTATTTCTCATTTGAATTTGGAAGGAGGCAAAGCAATTGGACAAAACAACTCATTTTAAAGTTTCGTACAAAATTCGATACTCTTTTCACATTTCCAGATCTGGTCTCTATGATTAAGAGAGCAGCATAATTCATTCTATGCTCTATGTAATGCTGGTAGCCTAACGCTTGATGATGATTTCTTATCACTTAAATAACTTTACTAATAAGAATAGTAATTATATAATAAGTATTTAATATTACAACATAATAATACATCCCGCCCGGCTCTCGAACCACAAAATTTGTAGTTTCCCCCTTATTTTCACTATCCTACATACTACGCATTATCTAGTTTGGTAATATCTCACTGAGCAGCTCCTTAGTGCCCGGCTGTATCGTATCAGGGAATTTGATGTCGAATGATACCAGTAGGTCACCACGACGCGAAGGTTCTTTTGGGAAGGGCAACCCCCGTCCGTTAATGCGCTTCACTGTGGTCGGTTTTATAATTTCCCCTTGAGTATTTACAGTGATTCGATCGCCCTGTAATGTTGGCACTGATACCGAGGTCCCACATAGCGCTTGTTTTAAGCTAACTTGGGCATTGTAACGTACATCACTACCTTCACGTTTAAACACCGGATGTGGCTTGTCGCGAATAATGAAAATTATGTCTGCTGGAATTTTGCCGGGTGTCTGATCGCCTTCCTGCTGGAAAGTTATTTTCGTGCCAGCTTTCCAGCCTGGTTTTACAGTAATGTTTAGCACTTTCTCCTCCTTGCGAGCCTGTCCAGTGGCCATGGACATTCGAGAAATTTTCATCTTTTTCACGCAACCCTTATCAACTTCCTCCAAGGAAACGTACAAATCATGCTCAATGGGCGGATCTTGACTTTGGCGTTTTCTGTTAGGCTGGGCATTGAACGACTGAGATCGAAAAGCGCCACCAGGTCCAAATCTGCTATCTGAATACATGTCATCGTTATCACCCATGAAAATAGTCTGTGATTCGAAAATTCTCGAAGGGTCACCACTGCCAAAGAAGATGCCAAACGGGTCGGCATTGCCAAAGAATTGCGCAAATGTTGCTCTTGGATCGCCGTGGTACGTGTAGGTGTTGCCACCTTCTTGACCACCTGCTCCGGGAATACCACCCTTCAGACCTTCTTCACCATACTGATCGTATATATCACGTTTCTTCTTATCCGACAACACTTCATAGGCCTCTGCTATTTCCTTGAAACGTTCTTCCGCCTGTGGTGTCTTGTTCTTGTCGGGATGGTATTTCAATGCCAATTTTCTGTAAGCCTTTTTGATTTCGTCATCGTTGGCATTCTTATTAATGCCAAGAATTTTATAGAAATCTTTACCCATTACTTTGTACTTTTTCTCTCTGGTAGAATAAAATTCTTTTCTTTCAGAAGATAAATAAAATCTGCAATTAAAAATAACAAAAAGGAATTGCTTTTAGTTAACACATTCACATGAATATTTTCAACTACAGAAATATTTTATATTTTCACAATGTTTTTTTCTTTGTATTATTGCTGTTACATCAAAATTCTCCTACAATTGTTTAAATTTATCAACAAATAAGCACGAAAATAGCAACAACAACGTCAAATCTATAAATTCTAGTATTATTTACATTTACAATAGACGTAATAAGATTGTCAAACAGAAAAATAAACGCGAATCTTTATTTTCTACGATTTTCGTATTCCTCAGAATAGAATATTCGAGAGACTTTTAGATTTTTGCCAACAGCGGGACTTTCGCACCGGAACGAGAAGAAACAAGTGAAACACAACTTATTTAATAAATTTTATGGGATTATGGAACTGAACAACAGCAATGGTCGTCTCATTTTTTCTCATTACAAAACACAGTTGTTAATATTTGCCTTAAATATAGATACATGAGGGTACCCGCCGCACACCGCTCTCTTTCTTTCAATCATTATTTGTCGGGTTAATGATTTCATCGAAAATTCAAGAAATTTCTCGTAACACAGGCAAATGAAATAATTAATATGCAATAGAACATTCTTTTTATAAGTATAGAATTCTAGATTAACTTCTTAAAAACACAATGCTTTGTTTCTTGTTCCAGCTTCACAAAGAAAAAAGCATAAAAATTTACAATTTTTATTTTTTTTTTTTTGTTTTTAAGCCAATATGTTAATTGCGCGTTGTTTGAATTTTAACATTGTTATTATGTTTTCATGCTTCGAATTTTGTTGTAACAGTTTATTTATTTTGATTGCTTTTGTTTTTTTTAACATTTACCTTCACAACTGATTATTAAATTTTCCTTGTTCTTCTTCCTGTTAATTAAAACCAAACCCTTACAATGTAAACGGAAATTTGTTCTATTGATTTGCTTCAAGTTCTTTTAGTTTTATGCAATACTTTCAATTTTAAAGATGTTCTTTCTTTTCAGTTTTTGTTTTTGTATTGTTTTTGTATATTTTTTTTATAAATGATTGTATTTTAAAAGCACACTTGATTATTGTTAAGAACAAGCACTTTTCTATGCGTAAATTGTTAATAGTCTCTTGTTAAAGTCGAATTTATTTAAAAGAAAGTAGTAACTTCCTTTTATCACTTGTAAAATTTCTTTCACTCTGATATCTTTTCGCTTTTTGTTTTGTTAATAAAACGTTTCCTATTCTCTCACTTGTATTTATAGCAAATGTGTTTCATATTCTAGAATGTTCCAGATTGTTTTGACACTCTTTTGTCCCAGCGTTGTCTATATCGTCAGTGTTGTATTTTTTCCGCTTTAGGTAAACTAATCTGGCAATACCGTTTCAGAATATGCAGCTTTTTTATATCTAATTTTGCATTAAAAAGATAAAATTATTCTGAATTACACTGTGATATGTTTATTTGTGTATGGCTGCAATATTTTTTCATTCAAAGAGATAATAATATTTTTCGTACTATATTTTTACAAAAGTATTATCTAAAATAACGAAAAAAATGTTTTAACAACTCTTGCTTAATGGTTCAAATAATAAGTTTCATATATTTTGTAACGAACGAGTGTGCCTGCATTTTATTGAATAAAATAGAAAGAACTCGGAGGAGCAATTGTTGTACACAAAACCAATAAAATATCCAATAAATTCTCTAAAAGGATTGTCCTGAAGCAAATGTAATCAAAAGAAACCATTATAATGGGTAAGAATTTGAACAATTTTAATAAATTTACGAAAATTATCAAAACCACGAAAAGATATCAATGATTGGCAATACAAGTTTTCTTAATACTTTATAACGCCTGTGATTTGTCGACCAACCGATGGGCTGTTGGTTCGGTCATAGTATGTCGAATGTCGTTCAGAGCATTTCTTCAATATCCTTGAACTAGATTCTTTGCAATCAAAATTTGTAAATGACATAATCTAAAAACATAAGAGAAAAATACGTAAATTTTTATTTTGGTTAACATTAATTAATTTTGTATTGATTGAGTAATTTCACAGCAAATCCATTTATAAGAGTTGGTGCTATTACAATATCAAATCTGTAAACAAAAGCAAAACTATATTTGACATAGGACCCGGGTATATGTATTAATTTTCTTTAGATAAATAAACATTTCCTTCATATTTCGCTTTATTTCATTTTAAGTAGAATAGAGTTTCCTATTTCTATTCTGTAGTCATAAGAAGATTCTCTATACTTATAAACTGCTTTATATACATAAATACTTGGATGTTATAAAATTTCAATTGCCTAAGTTAAAAAAATTTAGAATCGTTAATAATAAATAATTATTATATATAGCTTTTTAATTTTACATGTTATGTATATAATTATATTTCCTGTCAGTGTTACAACATATCAGAATCTAGAAGAATTGGAAATATAAAATAAATATTTTTTAGCAGCAGAAGTTTTTCTATTTTCATTATGATTAATAATACAAACAATCATTACTCTAGTCTAAAGCGATTATGTTTTCTATTTAAAAATAATAATATTGAAAATATGTAAATATGATTGGTATGCAATGTAATAATTTGTTTACTAGATGTACTTCGACATGCAGAGTTTAAGAAAAGGAAAAAAGTAAATACAATAGGAACATGAGAAAATATTTTATAAACATTTTATAATGTCATTGACCCTCGTTTTGAATACATTATTATTGTATTGTACGTATGCAAACATTTGGAGCCAATTGCAATTCCTTACTGTTTGAGCCAAATTTAATCAATAAATAATTGGCAGAACAAAACGGTCAATATTATTTCTGACTAAGTGTATTAAGATACAAATAGTAACTACTTATTAGTTTCCCAAAACCATAGGACGTTTAGTTGTGGCATTCAAAGTATATTAAAATATGTATTGAGAAAATCACCGAGTTAGGTTCACATTTAATAAAGTTACTCGGATCACAGTATTGAAAACCCCTTTATCCTTAATTAAAATTTATATTACAAGTAGAGGAAATTATATTTGATAAGAAAAAATAATTATTTGTAACAGCGTAACTAACTTTTAAAAGTTTTACTTTGAACAGTAGAAGAAACCAGCATTTCTAAATCTTTAGTATTTTTTAAGTTTGATAAATAGATATCTATTTCTGTTCTAAAGAGACAGTACTAAGTACTTACGATTTTTTACGAATTCATCGGTAATTATATGATGTTTTGAAATGTTATTAAAAAGAATTCGTAAAATGTAACTGTTCATTCAAATGTTCAACGCAATAAATTAAGCTTTTCAATAGCGGAAAATAGAATTATTAAGATATTTAATTAAATATCTATGTACAGATATAAATACGATATGCGGATCGTCAAATTCCGAAATACATTTACTTTTACTCATTCTTTTCTATGTACTCAAAGAAAAGTTTGTATCTTTATTTATTATGCTTTCTTTCGAATCTCATAATGTTAATATTTGTGTAAAAAAAAGTGAGTGCATCTATAATTCTCAGTGCTCACAAAGAAGAAAAAATTAAAATTAAACATGAAAGTTCTCACACAAGCAGTGGCAATCTGAAATTTTTTTAATCTGAAACGGACGTGGTGTGCGCGTGAAAGAATTCGCCTAAAAAGTGTATATAACAGTAAATATTTCGATTAAAAAAAAAAGACAACGAATAATTAGGTTAGAAAAACTCAAGGAATAAATAAAAAAAATCTGATTTGGAACTAAAATATTTTTACTAAATTATATTATTTGTTCAATATATGATAACATGGATAAAATAATAAAAATAAGTAAATTTCACATCTTGTAGATATATGCACACATATGAGAATATAGAGATATTAATTTTCCTTTTATATGCAAAATGTAAAAATGCTCTACTTTCGTAATCGTTAATTGTCGGAAATAAAATTAACGAGTCTGATATATTAATTACTTATAAGTCAAAATGGATATTCAATAGAATATATTTAATATAAAATAAATGTTTAGATTTGAAATTAAAACAAAAAAAATCTAAAAATATTGAAACATTCGAATGTGTAATTCAGTTGAACAAGTTAAAAATAAATTCAAAATCAAATTGATTTTATCTACAAACAAAGTGAAAATGGTTAAAAATAGATGATGGGCAACTATCTAAAGACATAAGACTCAGAGTGCAAACATTTTAAAATCTTGAATCTGTGACCAAAAGCACGCAAACAGAACAATATGAACAATATGATTTTTTTTCTTCTTTTTATATATGTTCACAATTTTGATTAAAATAACAGCAGGGAAGATATATATTCTTGTTTTTCAATTACTTGTTAATTACTATTTAATACGAGAAAGTCAAAATTATAGCAAACTATTTAAAATAACGGCCGTAAATGGAAATAAAGTGCTGGATATTAAACCAATATTATTAATTGCTTTTAAATGCAGTAAAAAATCTATAAAAAGAAATAAAAAACAGAATCATATACATACATATACCGTATATATCTTAAAATTATAAATCTATTCCTAGCTTTATTAGTCGCAGAAGGAATAGAAATGTATGATATTCCTTTATAATTTATATCGCTTATATAGGAACACAGCTATTACGTTCCATTTACAAGCATTCAAAAAGCCTTAATTTTTGTAGAAGTGAACATCTTTTTACTTATAAAATGTTTTATTATAATTCTAAAGGAATAGTAATAGTAAAGTGTTTCTCTAGTACTACAATTTTAATCTCGGCTGTACATACAATTAAATAATAGATATATACATATATGTATGTATATATACATAGATCTACATATGTATATTTGCTAAAATATCGATAAACTACTGTCAATCCATAAATAAATTTTACATAATGTTTTTGAAAATATTTTTTGAGTTTGTAAACAAAAAGAAAATAAATGAAAATGCATGAAGATTGTTTGTATTGCAAAAAATAAAATTGTAATACAAATTGTTTTAAATTAAAAATGGAAAAAAAATTAAAAGCAAAGAGAAACGCTAAAAAAAAATAAATTTTTGACATCATATATAAATAAGCAAGACTACAGATATTTTATATAAACTTCTCCCGCCTATGTGTGTGCGAAATATTTCTTAAATACATATGTATATACAAATAATATTCACAAAAAAAAAATACTTTCTTAAAATGCCGAAAATATTTTTAGCTGCATATTTTTAATCTCTTCTTCTCTTTTAAATTTTTATTTCGATAATTCTTTTTCGGCAATATTTTATGAACCTTAAATCAAAAGTAATTCATAAGAATAGGAATTCTTCAAAGGCTGATGAACAATCAATCGTAGCAGAAGGACACCGGAATTTCTTAAAGACTGCCCAGCAATCTGGACAAAGATTCATTACCATCACTAACTGGGTGGCGCCTAAATTCTGAGGAAATCAAAATATTGTTGGCGAGGAGTTGTGAAATCTCTCTGGTATGTGGGTAGCCTATACGAAAAGGACCGCAAGGATGTAGTAAATATTCAAATAACTAGCGACGGTTGGAAATTAAAGAATATGCTTACATATATAAGAACTTATATCTATTAAAGCTAAGAGACTTATAATTATATTTAGGAGCTATGTATATATATCGTGCATTTATTTAAAGGATATTGCAATGAAGCATATAACTAATAAGCTTTTAGTATAAGTCTCGACAATCCCGGTAGAGATTAAATTCGTAGTGCAATGTAATAATATTGATACAATTTCCATTAAATATTTTTTTGTTTTCCTTTTACAAGTACGTTTGTTATTGATTTTCTGCGACTTGATTTTTATCTCTTTTTCCCAAAACAATTTTTGGGAATCGTTTTCTATTTTATTGGCTAAAAGCCAAATACCATCAATGCAAAGTAAAAAAGCGTTTCTTTCTTCCTGTTAAAAATTATACACGTCCAATATTGAGTTGCATATAGTACATACAGGCAGACGTATTTATTGGTACATACATATGTATGTATGTAAAGAAAGAGGCGAACCGGTAAACAAAAAACACATATTATTTATAAATTTACTTACTTTCTTCATGCGTTTATTCTACAATTTATAAATTGTTGCTTGTCTTTTACGCAAATTGTTAAAAATTTAATTATATTTTTTTTGTTTTTTTCTAAATTTTGATTGTGTAAAATTACTTAGAAACCATGATAAAAACCCTAAGGAATACAAATATAAGAAACATTTTTTAATTTTGGCATAATATTGAAATAAAGAAAATAGATTTTTTAACAAATTATTTCGTAATTTTTAAAATATTTCTAATAGAAAACATACTTTGTTGTGGCAGAATTTTGCGAATATAATACAAAAATATTCTATTAAGAATAAGAAGCTTAAAATTTTGTTCCATTACAAAGTATGTATTTACGAACGTATGGTATAATATGTTGTTATTTTCACGATCCAAATATTTATCTGTGAATAATAACAATAATGAATATGCAGTATATATACACATGTGTACATATGTACATACATACAGCTTCGAAATAATTTATGTTTTTTGGTGTTTTTTTTATATACAGAAAATTCGAAATATTTTAACGATATGGTCCAATTCAGTGACTATGATAAAACAACACAATGTGTTGTGTATGACCAAACACCAGATTCAGAGCAAAAGAAAATTAACATTGTTGTGCGTCCAGCATATACCGTAGCAAGAGTCATCGGGGATATAAAAACTCAATATCGTTACGACAAGTTTGAGCTACTAATGCAACCAGTTTCCGGCGGAGATTTAGTGTATTTAAATGAACGTCAAAGCGAATTATTATATAAAATAGATGGCTTTGAGCCACAAACAAAAAACCTTCTAATAATTCTGCCATTTAATACTTGGGATGGTAATGTTAAAAAACGCTATGAATTTTCAACAAAATCATCACTTAAAACTGTAATAAATGGAAGTGGTACGGTAGCTATTTCTTTATCGTTAAACGCTACACCACCTCCACCGCCTCCATTACCACCAACTAAAAGCACTTTTAATAATAGCTTTAACAAAACAACAACTATAACGACAACAACTGCTGGAACAACAGATAATAGCATTGCAACTAGTGTAATAAAGGCGGTTAACGGCAAACCTTTAACCAAAAAAAATCAACAGAATCATATGGCAAGCAGCAGCATTTTGAATGACGCCAGTAATGATGAAGTAATGGAAAACACAAACGCTCTATCGCCTCCCTCATCAATGACAACTGTTACAAATGCTACTAATACAGACTCATTAAATCTGAGTCCAATATCAGATCCTGATCCCTTGTCAGATGATGATTTAGCACTAGGCGCATCTGCTAGTCCAACTGAAACTGAGCCGATGCAATGCGGGGGGCCTCTATCTTTAACTCATGGCTCGGTTTCTTCAGCCGGCTTTAATTTTGGAACACAAATTAATTACGATACCATAAACAGATTCAATGACAACTCAGAAGCCCTTATAGATAGCGAAAAAAAGTATTCTTTGTCACAGTTACCAGCACCAGAGTCAGTAATAATGGCAGCACAAACCAATAACGGCTACGTTGGGCTTGTCAATCAAGCAATGACCTGCTATTTAAACAGTCTTTTGCAAGGCCTATACATGACACCAGAATTCCACAATGCTCTATATCGTTGGGAATTCGATAATGATAACGAAGCCAAAAATATACCCTATCAATTGCAAAAATTATTTCTAAATTTACAAGTAAGCAATAAAACGAAATCATAGCCCTAAAAAATAATTGTATTTTAATATTTATTAACTTGTTTATGTTTTTCATATTTCAATGACTTAGACGTCAAAGAAATCGGCTGTAGAGACAACAGATTTAACAAGAAGTTTTGGTTGGAATTCCTCTGAAGCATGGCAACAACATGACATACAAGAGTTGTGTCGCGTAATGTTTGATGCGCTGGAACACAAGTTTAAAAATACCAAACAAGCAAATCTTATTGCTAACCTCTACGAAGGCAAAATGATTGACTATGTCAAGTGTTTGGAATGTAATACGGAGAAAACACGTGCCGACACATTTTTGGATATACCACTGCCAGTACGTCCTTTCGGCAGCCAGACAGCATATGGCAGTATAGAAGAGGCTCTCAGAGCCTTTGTACAGCCGGAGACCTTAGACGGCAACAATCAATATTTTTGCGAAAAGTGTAATAAGAAATGTGATGCTCACAAAGGTTTGAAATTTAAAAACTTTCCTTATATTCTGACATTGCATTTGAAAAGGTTCGATTTTGACTATACGACTATGCATCGAATTAAACTGAACGACAAGTAAGATTTAGATTTTTGCTTCGTCTGTGTCTTATCCTAATATTTTCACTCTTAAAGGGTTACTTTTCCTCAAACGCTCAATCTGAATACATTTGTTAATTTAAAAGAAATGGAAACAACTGCCGGCAGCAATGGGGTTGCATCTACAGATGACTGCAGTACAACTGACAGTGGATCTGCTATGGAGGAGGACAACTGGAGTAGTGGTGTAGGCACTACAGCGAGTTCAACTACCCAAAATGAAGCAGACGTCAACGAAGAAGAACAGGATGAAGGCATCGACATGAGTTCGAGTACAGATCATCGTAATCGTGTTAACGTGGATCAAAAATCCAAGCATGAACTGGGGCCTTTTACCTATGAACTGTTTGCTATAATGATACATTCCGGTAGTGCTTCCGGTGGTCATTACTACGCTTATATTAAAGAGTTCGATAACAATGAATGGTACTGTTTCAATGATCAAACTGTTTCTCCGGTAAGTAAACATTAAATTCATAATTGTGTGCCTTTTTAATGTCCGAATTCATAAATTTTTCGCTTAAAGATCACCCAAGAGGACATACAAAAATCATTTGGTGGTGGTTCAAGCAAGGCTTATTACTCTAGCGTATATAGTTCAAGTACAAATGCATACATGCTGATGTACAGGCAAATTGATGAAAAACGAAATGAAAAGTCCATTAAAGCACCGGAGTTTCCCGAGCACATCAAAATTCTTGTGGAGAAATTAAAAGAGGAGGAAGAAATGAAAGTTAGTCGCGGCAATATTCGTCACCGTCCAATAACGGACCTCACTTTACCCGAACAAATCAAGCCAAGAGTCTATTTTTATAACCCCCGTTTGAAAAAGTTGGTAATGATGCGCATTTATGTCCAACAAAAGTTCGACATAAAGAATGTATTGGAATCTGCCCATCAATTGCTTTCGGTAGAGCACTTTGCTCCCTTATCGCATTGTCGTTTAGTTGGATATGATCCACCATCAGAACAAATTATTCGTTCGTTTGAAAATATGAAGGACCCGACTCTGGAAGAAATTCAAGGTAGCAGTGAAGATCCTGTTGAGTTTTTGCTGGAATACAGAGCAGATGGACAAGAATTTGAAATTTACGAACCCGGTGGTGCAACTTGGTACGTGTTTATGGTGAATTTGTCAACAATGGAGATGGATGGGCCATTTTTCGTCTACTCCAAAGCCTTTGAAAACAATGATACGTTGCGACACTCTATTGCTGTGCGGCTGCATCTTAAAGAGGAACATCTTCTGGTAGCAGCTACACAACGTTATAGAAAAGTCTTTGTGGCATATGATCCCATGCCAACAAAGGAAGCTCAACAACAACTACAAGAATTAACTAGAACACGCTTCAAAAACATCATGTATTTTTATTTATCAGTTCCAAACACCGATGCTTCTAATCTAGAAATAATGGGAATTCCGGTTTCAGAAGTCAATCAGGAATTAGCACATGCTACATGTAATAACACATCACAGTTGCCGTCGACGAACGCAAACAATAACAATAGCTTACCTAACGGCTTTAACGAATCTGCATTGTCGACTGTCGGCCATGAATCAAACTCTGAAGATAGCAGTCTCAGTGATGGTGATCGTACATTGGTTGAAAATATTAAACACCGAGGCGATGGAGATAGCCAAATTTCAAGTACTAGTCATTCTCCACAGCTATCGAGTCCTGAGGAGGAGAATCGTCAAGAATCAATTAACCGCATCAACGCCTTCTATAATGGCTATTCCCATGGAGAGCCTGATCTATCGCCTGTAGTGCCACAGATAGCGCAATTCTTTCATGCTATCAAACTAGAGGGAGTGGATATATCATCAACCATCGTGAGTAGACATTACGTTGATCCGGATAGCATTGATGAAGCGCCACGCAAACCATCTACATCGTATAAAATTCTCGTCGATTCACATATGAAACTGAGTACGTTAAAAACCCACGTACAACGTTTAATACAAGTACCCGAAAATTATTTCCAATTAAGTCGCAAACACGATAAAAGCCTTAAAAATGTAATGTCTCAGACACTGATCTATTTTAGTGAGGGAGAAACTTTGACCGTTGAATTGGGCAAAGAGTTGCAACCTGACGAACACAAGGCCAAAATATTTTTCATGCGTCTTTCCGAATTGAATAATGAGACCGGCAGATTACCATGCATATGCGAATGGATATTTACGCATTCAACAACAGTATCAGCTGCGAAAGCAAGTTTAGTTTCTAAATTGCATCGCATCGATAACATCAAGTACAAGTCGTTAAATATCGAAAACTGTCGCTTATGGTTAAAAGGTGGTCGCAGACTGATTAAAATATTATCAGAAGATGAAACGCTTGGTAGTGATATTCGCTCAACTGCAGCAATGGAGGTATGAATACATATACATATACAAGGAAATAATTGTTTACTTTAGAATATTCATAATTTTTTAGTTCATTGTCCAAGAGTGTGAAAACGGGATAAATCCAAAAATTTTTGATGACAGCAGTTTAACAATATTCGTTCGACGTTGGTATCCAGAAACATTGCAGCTGGGCGATTTCCAAGAAGTCACATTAGATAGTAAGACGTTATTTATTTGTTGTGTTTTATTTCATTTGCTAATGTTATTTTTTTATTGTATTTTGCAGAAAATAGTGAAATGCGAAATGTTCTATCGAAACTTTCACAAATACCTGAGGCAAATGTGGCGTATACGAAGGTGGGTGTGTGCACAATAATAAAGAGTGGTCGGTGTAGTTTAGGGAGTAGTGTGTTAATTTCGGGTGCAAGCCTCAGCTTTCAAATCTTAAATAAAATAAATACGAAAGATTTTCTTTCATCTAACCCTTTCAGACAAAAGCTCTGAGAGTGATTATCTGTCGTACGCACGTAATGTTAAAACAATAGATCCCGTCACTCATAGATAAAATTAACATACCCAACATGAGCGGTGTTAAAAGCTAGATTTTATTAGATTCTAGGTGCCAGTTGTTATTAGTAATTTCAATATTTTATTATAATGCAACATTATGGTTATGTTTTTGTAAATAATTTATAATTGATTTATTATTTTTCTTACTTAGGCAAACGGATACTTCCCCTATAATAACGTTTCATTACTCACCATAAACAGTGCAATGAATTGGTTCGCCATACCAGCCACGTTAGATAAGTATCCATTAATCAGCGCTGAGAATGGTATTCTCTTCTTTTACAAGTAAGAATTTTCATTTACTTTTCTTCATATTTCTTACTTTAAATATTCTTAATGCAGGGACGATACTGCTGAAGTGAAGGAACTAACAACAGAGGAAAGACGAGAGCTGAGCTCTAAAGAAAAAAGTCGTTTAGATCGTTTAGGTTCCATGTCATCTTCACGGTTCTCACCTCGTCGTGAACGTGCCCTTAAGATATATTTGGATAGCCCCGCTACAACCACGTCTCAATCCGCAGATGTCAACGGCAGTTCGATGGCAGATTAAATCTGAGGTTTTTTTCAAATTCTAGGGAATCTTTCTAAACCTTTCAATGCGCAGTTTCGCAGATAAACAACTCTAACAGCAAAAATCTATACTACATAAAAATACGTTAATTTATATAAAGTTTTGGTTTTCTTTGTTTCACTTTTTTCCCCATTTCAAGAGAACAATTTAGTTTTCTTTACACCATATAACAACAACTACGAAGCTAACAAAATGCGAGGATTTTCTAACTCAAAATTATTTCTTTCTAACAAATAAAATAAAAACAATTGACCCGAAGACTTAGACGACTGTATTTACGCGACAACGGTGACGATAAGCATGTTTTCAAAATACATCATTCTCTTTTCGGTGCGGACTTGGTACACAGTTTGAAATACATAAGTACACGAATCCACAGTCACTCAATTTCACTTTTACGCGCTAACACTTCTACACAGAGACACTTAGTTTTCAATTACCTTAAATGAGACTGCTTCTTAAAACATAAGTAAAACTAAAATGTAATAAAGCGAAATGAAAAAAAAAAATAATAATAATAATTAAAAAACAGAATATTGTCATTTTTGTTTCCGATTTCTAAGGAAATATAACATATCTTTTTTATTTAAAATCTGAAAATTATTTTGTTTTTTATATCTATTAATACATAAAAGCGTCAGAGCAAAGCAAATTCATCACGCTTTATCTTTTGACGATCTTTAGACATCATTTCTCATATTCTTTTTTAAATTGTTGTTTTTTATATTAAAAAAACCCCTTACTTTTGTAGCACCTCACAATAAGGTTGTTTATTTAGTGTTTTTTAATGGTTTTATTTCTAATAAAAAAAATTTAGATCTTTAATTATTTTCAATAATTTTGTAGAACAGTATAAAAACGGCTTCAAATGTTAGACAATTTTAAAAATTATCTAAAAAAGAATATAATATCCAATAATGCTGACAGACATTTTGTTTGTTTTGTTTCTTGTTATTTAGTTTAATTGTACATACGTAGTGAGAGTTTTGCTCTAATTTGACTGAATATAAAAATAAAAATATAAAATTACAAAAAGGGATTTGCAGTGATATTTATCCATTCATACATATAGTACATACATATTATGTCTATGAAACATATGCTGGCAGCGTAATACTCTTATTAATTTCTGTTGTTAGCAATTCTTCTTTAAAATGGATTGTTTATTTGTAAGGAACGGATTACGAAATATGGTAGGTAGAGGGAGAAAATAAAAAAGAGCTGCTGCAAGATCTTCAATTGAAATGGTTCCATACTAAACGTATTACTTTAAATAGATCTCACACTTTACTTTAGAATAATAGGCGGCATGGTAATTGAGGGACGTTTCAAGCCTTGGTTTCTACAGGTGCCGGTGTTGCAGCAGCAGCTTCTGCGGTAGTAGTCTTCTTCTTGGCATGACCCTTTCCCTTCTTAGTAGGCTGCAGAGGTGTGGCCAGAAGTTCCTATGGAAAGCAATAAACACCGATTAGTTAAATAAATTTTTTAATGACATCGTTTGTAATACCTTCAATTCTGGCTGAGCTATGCTGTACTCGCTAACAAAGTTTTCAATTTGAAAGGGAATTCCAGTTACTAAATTCACTCCATTAGGCATTAATAATACAGTGTGTTTGAACTGTGCTACATATTCACCTTAAAAAACAAAAACAAAACAATGCAATTAGCAATATAAACTTAAAATGATACTACGAAAAGGAAAACAAAAACAATTTGACAATTTAATGTTTTAATTCAAAATTTTGTAAAGCTCGTATAAATGGCACGAATTAAAAAATCTCAAATTAAATTTTACTCTAGCAAGGTGTCTGGTCGCGTAAACTATTGAATAGTATACACGCAATTAATCCTTGCGGGTATCATAAATGCAATTAGCAATATAAACTTAAAATGATACTACAAAAAGGAAAACAAAAACAATTTGACAATTTAATGTTTTAATTCAAAATTTTGTAAAGCTCGTATAAATGGCACGAATTAAAAAAATCTCAAATTAAATTTTACTCTAGCAAGGTGTCTGGTCGCGTAAACTATTGAATAGTATACACGCAATTAATCCTTGCGGGTATCATAGTTTTAATTTGTTTACTTACTTGGTTTCTCGTACAAAACTTGGAAGGGTTCAACCATTTTATGTTGCACACATTCAACTACACCCATACGCGCTTTTGTCTCCTCTTCAAAGCTGCGAATGTTAAAAGGCATATTTCCGTACTTTGTTTTAACCTATGGCACAGTTAGTTACCAAACGCGTACATTAACAGAAAAATAGAGGGAAAAAAATCACATTAAGAATATTTTCACAAACATAACTTCTTAATTTATAAAATATTAGTAAACAATTAGTCTCAGATCTCATAATCTTACAATCTCCGGGATTCAGCCAATGCAGTGCCAAAAATACGCCAAATATGCCCGAAATAGTGGGATCATATTGGTAACAGAAGCACAAACAAACGAAACTGTTGCATTTTCAGCTCATTATCAGCGTCTGTCCCTCAAGCGCGGTTTTTTAATCATTGACTATTGGTTTTACAAATTTCTACTATAATTATAAGCATATGGTATACGTACTTCGGCCAAAAGTGCTCTAGATGTTTTAAATTTAAGCATGTAATTCTCATCGGTCTTTTTGTAAATGGAAACTTTAGTATCTTTCTCGCGACCAATACCCTCACCAGTGCTCACAATCACATCGATGGCGTAGACCTCATGCGTCTCAAATGTGCATTTTTCATGTTCCTTTCGCTGTGCTTCACTAGGGTTCTGAATGATAGTCTTCTCGCCATCGATTTTGAATTGCTTCAGTTCGTGACTAAGCATACCCTCAATTGGTTTGCACTTGTACGATTCACTGATTTGTTGAACAGCATCGGTAATGGCATAATTCTAAAACGAACAAATATTAAATTAAATTCCATACCATCACAGATTTCATAAATTTTTAATACGTCATTGACATTGAAAATGTAATCCAAATTAAAATGATTCATTGCTAGCAATAACTTCAAAATATGTGCTCAGTTGTAAACCAATGAAAAAGTGCAAAATTCGTATTTAAATAATTTTGCTGCAGTAGTCCAAAATGGTTTAAATAATTATTTTATGCAAGTGTTGAGATGATTTAAACTGAAAAATGAGTATTGAAAGCAATCCGTTGCTTGCAATCAATATAAATTCACTTTAATGATGCCACAAGCCTGCACTGTTTCCAGCTTTAAGTTAATTAAAAGCAGCTTAAAGTTATTGCCAACAATAATATAATGAATGCTTAATTGTAAACTACTGGAAAAGTGCAAAATTAATAATTAAATAATGTTGCTGCTGTAGTCCAAAATGGTTTAAATTAGTTTATGCAAGTGTTGAGATGTTTTCAATTGAAAGATTTGCATTGAAAACAATCCGTTGCTTGCAATCGATGTTGATTCGCATTAATAATGGCCACAAACTTACATTGTTTCCAGCTTTAAGTAGTCTAAGAGCAGCTTGAACTGCCCAATAGGCAGCAAGAGTGACATCAGCCTGACGGCCAGTTACTTTCTTGCCTGCAGATGATCCAACAGTCACAGTGTGGGCAGCTACAGCAATAAAGCCATCAATATGTGCACCCAAGTCTCTATAAAATAAACCGTAAAGCTTTAAAAAATCAATCGACTATACAAGTTTTTCTTTCGTCAAATGTACTGCAATTTCAATTGCCAGGCACCATGCAGCACAACTTACATTTTAACAACATCCCCATCTTTCAGTTCATAGTCAGGATCATTTTTAGATGGGGAAAAGTGACACACGCAATTGTTGACAGAAAGACAGGTAGGGAATGCAATACCCTTCTTTAAATCCTTTTCTTTTTTGTAAACCTAGAATAATTAAATATATTTAAAATAAACTCAATTGCATTTCACTTTTAAGCGTTACTTTGTTTGTTTCTTCTGTGATAAGAGCATCAGATTTCGTGCAGATATCTCTTACAGACCCACCAGCTACACAGAGATCAATAACAGCCTTCAAAGTTCCTAAAGAAGAACAATGGAAATATTAATTAAAAATCGTCTGATAATTTCTATTCTTTAATCTATTTAACAAAAAAAAAATATTTGAAAACAAAGAAATGCCATTGCCCTAATTGCGTGGCAACACATACAATGAAACGAAGCCTCTCCCATGCCATACCGGTTATTTCTTTCAATTTCGGAATTTATAAAATAAAATAATATATCCAACTATACATGCCAAAATATTTGATAGTCAGTAAAAAGTAGTTACAAAAATGCACGGTTAGGGGAAGAGAGTTCATAAAAAAAAGAATCTTAAACATGCATGTAACAAATTTAGGTTATGTTCGCGCAACTAAATGGTCAAATCGCCGCGTGGCTTTAGCTATCCCAAACACTAACAACAAAAAAGTACTTTTTGTTAAAATGCTTACAAATCTTGCTTAACAAAAAATAATTACATTAATTTCTTACTTACTGTTGACTATTTCGCCCGCCAATTTATATTTGGTAACAACCAAATCTTCAGCAATTGTCTTCTCCTCCTTTTCCACAATATCTGCCATCTTTGTTAATTCTCAGTAAACACACTTCTTCACACCGTCGTCAATCACTGAATAATACAAAATGTATAAGTGGAACGTCAGCCTATAATTATATACACATATATAGATGTATATGCATAAAAGTTATATGTGTGTTGGTTTTTTGTTGTTTCGTAGCGTTTATATGCGTTTGAATACGACGGTTGGCTGATGTCTGTGTGAAAATTTTTTTCCAAATATTTTCAACGTTTTGATTATGTACCAAATAATATTTTTAGTAATATTTACGTGTTTGTCAAATTCATGTGTTTTTGTTATCAACTATATTTAAAATATTATATCCCTTCGACAGCATAAAAGCAAAAAATACTGAGGGCACGAAAAATTAACACATAAATATTAATAACAATAGGACGCGGTAGTGGTAATACAAGTGAAGGAAGTAGTGCTGCAAAATGAATGGTTACCAAATACTTATTATGTGCAGTGTTGTTATAAGGGTTTCAGGGGTAGCTAGAAACAGTGTTGCCAAATTTCGCTATTTGTAACCAAAATGGGTTGTTTTTTGTTCAATGTGAACGTTTGTAATTAATGCGCATTCTTCTTTCATGTCTGATTTGCATAAATGAAAATAAGCCCCCTATTCATTTAAGAGGATTTTTTGGATTATTTGTTAATGCACAATAAACAGTAAACAAAGTAATTCACAATATCGGGTAAAACCGAACAAGTAAATTGAAATTATAATATATTAATTCACTGTAGTTTGATAGCACCACTTCTGGTGTGCAATTTGAAAACTTGGCATACTTTTTGTTTCTTTTTTTTGAAAATAAACAATTTGATGAATAATAATGAAAGAGTACTATATACGCAGATTAAAAATCCAACATGTCTAAAACCGCAGCAATAACAGAAGCGCTCTTAAATAGGACTTGCCGAAATAATATATATCCTAAGAGCGAAATAAAACGTTATCCGGTGCCTGATAAATACGTTCAGTGGTGTATACCGTATAAGGAATATGCACCAGTTTCATACACCGCTCCGCACATTTTGACTCAGGTATGGGCTGACCCAGATATAAAGGCGCCGAATTTTAAGCCCAAATGGGGCCAAATAGATGGAAATGTTAACAGAATCTCTTTCAACGGAATGTATGAAACTGATAAGAACGGCTACCCTATTAATCCAATTGGACGTACTGGTTTGCGGGGCCGTGGGCTACTGGGAAGGTGGGGTCCAAATCATGCAGCAGATCCAATAGTTACACGTTGGAAAAGAGACGCATCAGGGAATATTGTGAAAAATGAAGACAGTGGAAAGTATGTTGACAAAAGAAACATTTGAACAAAAAGTATTCGTCTTATTCTTTGACGAAAGACATGGGTTTGAATTTTTAACGTTGAGAATTTGTTCTTATGCATTTGTTTGAAATGGATATATATGAGTTCTTAGTTTCTGTTAGTTCAGAATTTTGATGGGTGTATTGTGGTTACATTAACTATAACTGAAAGCCTCTATTTATCTACTTTGTTTTTTAAGAAATGTTCTCCAAATGGTAACCATTCTAAGGAGTGATAATAAACTGTGGGCCATTCCGGGTGGCATGGTAGATCCTGGCGAAAAAGTGAGTAATACTCTGAAGAGGGAATTCATGGAAGAGGCATTAGATAGCCAAGGTAAGTCATTAAAAAATTTAGTTTTATTGATAAATTATATAAAGCGCAGTTTAATTCACAACAGATGGGAAAGAAATGATCGAGAATTTTTTCGCTAACGGCAGGGAAGTTTATAAAGGCTATGTTGATGATTATCGTAATACAGACAATGCTTGGATGGAAACCGTGGCTTATAATTTTCACGACGACAACGGCAAAGAAGTGGGTAAATTGAATCTCTCTGCTGGTGATGATGCAGTTGCCGTTAAGTGGTTAGATTTAAATAAGGATATTCACCTGCATGCAAATCATATCGATTTTGTTATGAAAGTTGTAATTGCATTAAATGCTCACTGGTAGCATTAAATCTTTACTTATTAACCTTACTTCACTATTATTGATAAGGAATTGAACATTTGTGGAATTGATATAGAATATAAAACTGGCTAAGACTAAAGTACCAGCTATGAATACCGTTTACATTATCACAAGGAAATTTTTAAAATTGTAAGTAAAAACTTTAAGAATTATTTCATAGGGCCGTTTTTAATTTATTACCAAGAATAAACACAATTGTGAATGTGGCAACAATAATAAGCTAGCAGCAATAGTTTGGCTATTATGCAAATTTTATTTAAAAAAATTTATTTGATTAATATTAGATTCAGCAGTTGGTATATTATGAACAGCAACCCAAGTTTAGATCTGTTGTCAGCTGAGAATTAAAAATTTTAAGTTGTCAAAAAAGATTAATTTTTTCAAGTGAAATTTTTAAATGCTAGTCGCCAGTTACCGCATCTAATAATACCTTTGTTTTACTTTTTCTTATTGATTAAAATAACATCCGACTAGAATAATAGGAGAATAAGTATTTTTTCTGTGTTACGTAAGTTGCATAATTGTTATGAATGTTATGTTTAGTACTATGGCTTAATTTCTTCTAAATGCGACAAGTGTATTCCAATTATAAAAATAAACTTTTCTTTTACTTCTCTGTATGCTAAAATGATAGTTTTAGATTATTAGATTCATGGATTGTTACCGCATTATTGGTGAAGAGACTCAACCTGTTTAATGGATATCAATCTCGAAATATGGTATTAAAGCGGTGAAAAAATTAATTTGACTGTCTGTAAGGGTTTTAGAATTGCTATTACCACAGTTGGATTGTGATAAAAATGTGTTACATATACTATACCATAAAAGTCAAATATTTATTTTTACTTTATTAAATTAATGTATGCTATATAAATACCGAACCTACTCACTAATCAACCTAACAGCCAAATAACTAATAAACAGCCATGTAACCAACAAACCAACCAACCAACCATCCACACAAGTAACGAATTAAACAACAACAATAGCAATAAACTAACGTACAATCGAAGTTACAACTATTGTATGTACATATGTATATCTGTAGCTTCACTTACAGTGCGCGATAACTGAATACGTACAGTTCAAATTAAAAGTTTCAAGAATTTAATGTGGGCTTGAATGCGAATATTATGAAGTAAATACAAGTTGAAATAGAAAAAAAAATCGGAAAGCCAGAGAGAGATTGACTGGGCGGATTGTATGAAAACTTTTCAATGTACTTGTATGTGTTTTACACAATTTTATTCGACTAACTGGATGGCAGTGGTAACTGACGATAGAGTTGGCGGAGAATTACAACGTTTTCCTAAAATTACATACATAAGTATATACATGTGCAGCTCTAAATGTGGAGTGAATATCTGCGTAGGCATTAAAATTTAATTGTCTTCAACATTTTCACTTTGCGTGAGATCTTAACACATACATACATATATACATCTACACATATAGTTATAATAGTGGTAACATACAACGACGTCGGCTACGACAATAGCGAACCAACTGCTTATAAAGTTGGCTAACTGACTGACTGGTTGGCTGGTACAAAAGCACACTGTATCTAGTTTGTAAAACTAGTTTTACACCTTTGTCTGTCCGCATTGAATCTATAGTAAACAAGATTAATTTTTGCTTGCCTGCTGTTGCTGCACATCTCGAAATATTGAATGAATGAATGAATTTATTTCAGATTTAATCCATTCATACAAAAGCTTTCGTATCTATGCCTATTACTATTTCTGTTTTTCTTTTTTTTTGTATTTACGGATGCTACTACAGAGTTCGCTTATTAATACACGAGCGTAGAGTATTGTTGATACTAAACATTAATGCGCATACGTATTCTATTCATACTATCGTCATAGAAACAATTCATATATTTCTGAGCTTACATACATATGTACAACTTATTTGCTAAAGGCTTTAATCAATTTATCTCTTAGTCGAAATCGGGCGTCATTAAATTCGGGCCAGTCGACCAAATTAATTTCTTCAGAAGCATCCAGACGATGATCGTACATCTCTTCTCCAAATACATTTGACCAATCTGTAAATATTTGTGGAATTGAAATTTAAACATAATAAAATAGGCAGTAAAAATTTACCTCGAGAGAAATTCTGTGCATAGAATCGTACCCATAGAGTGTAACGATAATGGTTTGTGCGCAGAGAATAGCCCATTATTTTAATGTTCTTTAACTTCGGTTTATCACTGTTGGGATGTTTAGTCGGCAGCATGCCGGGTCTGGGATACTGACTCAAAGCAAAATACTCCTGACCTAAACCAATGTCTTTAAAGAAGGAAAAAAGAGATTTTCCTTCAGTGCAAAGTATTTGCTCCGACATGGACGTTGTGTAATTACAAGAAGGGACACTGGGCAAGTGAACTAGATCTACAAGAGTGGGAAAGATATCAACCAATTCTGTAATCATGTTCATACGCTTGCCACCTTCCGGTAGCGTAAATTCTGGACTTCGAATAATTAAAGGCACCCGTAAAGCCACTTCAAAGTTGCTATACTTTGCCCATTCGGCATGTTCCCCCAATGACCAACCGTGATCGCTGGTAATTACTACTACAGTGCGATTCATGTCAATATGCGATATGAACTTTCCAAAAAGGTCATCAACATATGCCACTGAAGCATAATAGGCTTGACGTATTTGAGCACTTTGCAATTCAGATATGGGGCCATATGGAAATGATATATTCATGTGCTTAAAATCATCACGTGATCGTACGTCCGTATAAGGATTCCAGGCGACATTCGGCATTTCATGTGGCTTATATATATCTGGAGTATAGTTATAAAACTTGCCTAAAGGTAAACCATCTAGAAATTGACTAGGAAACCGAAAATTAATGTGTGGTTTATGGAAACCCAACGCAAAAAAATATGGCCTGCGATTATTCTTGTTATTTTCAACAAAACGTATTGCTTCGGACACTGATTCAATATCTGGTAATGTTTTGTATGGCTGTGTTTGCAAATCTACTGGACAGATAAGATTTTTGCGCAGTATTCCCAATCGGTCAGGGCATACGGGAGAATTCATAAATTTTTCTGTTTTTGGATGAAATGGTTTTTCACTCCAGCTTAATGGATAATCATCCGTATTATTAGACGATATGCCAGGATGGAAAATTTTACCAGCAGCATATGTATAATAGCCATGAGCTTTGAAATACTGAGGCAATGTACTAAAGTTGCCACTAAAGTCACGCCAATAGCTATAGAAATCGTACAGATGTAAGGTATCTGGGCGACGACTGGTTAGAAAAGAATTTCGGCTTGGTGCACAAAGTGCTTGCTGCAGATAAACATTTTTTAATACTTTCTTCTGATTAAAAATAAAAATGTTTGCAGTTTACCTGACTGTAAGCACGCGTAAAATAAAAACTGCGATTAATAAATGCATCCAGGTGAGGTGTCTGCGCCAGTCGATCGCCATACGCACCTATAGTTGGACGCAAATCGTCAAACACTATTAGCACAACATTATATTTTGAGTTATTTGAAGCGTTTGCAATTCTTGGCGATAGAAATATGAATAACACGATTATTAAAATTTTCATAAAATTATTAAAAACCATTTTAGTGTGGCATCAACGCGACCTTTTTGAAAACATTAAAATACCCTTTAGTTCAATGCGCGATTGCAAAAGCAACTGAATTATTTATTATCCAGACATGATGGATTCCTATATAAACATCAGTAATTTATTTATTAATGAGATCTTTGCTCTTGCTGCTTATTTCTTTTGTGTACTTTCTTTTCACATTATTAAGATTACGAGTGTGTTTGCTTTCGGATTTTTCTTATTTCTGTTTTCAGTTTCTGTCTTGACTTCAAATTCGGAAGTACTTAAGCTACTAAATCACATAAAAGATTTATTAAATTAATGAATGAATTTTACCATTTTCATTCATAATATTTTTTTATTTCATTCACTTAAAGATTGCCTTACATACAAAAATAGCTATGAAAACGCTGTTCCTTTTGCATGTAAGATCGAATGTTAATTTACGATTTCTTTTTAAACTAAACAATGTTACTTTCATGCAATTGTATTGTTTTTACAATTGTAATTAATATTAAATTCTATGCTGTTTGATACTCATTTCCTAATTCTTTAATTAAACCTTGACACTTAAGTGTAATTTGGCTACGTTAAACTTTTTCTTGTGTGGTTTTCTTAGTCACAGGTGTATGCAAATGAACTACAAACCACAACTGTCCTCAAAACCAATATAATCCATATCATCAGACAAATTCAGTCTGAATTGTTCGCTAGAGTCGTTAAATATTTCGGACTGCAATCCACTCAGGGAAGTCTTGGAGGACATTTGAATGATGTTACGTTCCTGGCATTAATTTTTATTTTTAACAAAATATTGACAAATTCAAGAAAATGCAAAACTTAAAGGAGTCAAAGTTGGAAGTTTTCCCAAAGAATTATTGGAAAAGCAAAGTAGGACAAAAGAAAGGCAAAATATTATTGTAAACATTTTTAATGTGATACAACTGATAACATGCAAAACATATCTATAGCAATATATGTACATATATATACATATACTTAGGTAGATATGTACATACATATGTCTAAATAGTGTGTATAAGTACAGTGAAATTTTTAAATTTCATAATTATTGTAAGAATCGAATTTACTGACAATGTTTGGAATTGGTAGTCAATTAATCGGTAAATAAAACGCAAAACTTTTTTATCTAAACGTGACATGAAGTCAAATGTATGTACAAACAAATATACGTAATAAAATAGGATGTATTTTTAATAATAAATTATTTTCATTATTATGCATATACTATGTATGTACGTTTAACTTCCACTTTATACAAACACACGTTTTCATAGTGAAATAAAATCTATTTTTCGATGTTTTTTTTTCTCCTTCTAAGCAAATTTCTACAGCTGTAAGAAAAGAAAACCAAAAAAAAAAAAAAAATATATAAAAAACAAATCACTTTTACAATTTATTTTGTGGTTTTAAATTTGTTACTCACTCATACGATTTCTATATAGAAGAGGAAGTGCTTCCGGTCGCGGTTAAATGAATGTAACAACGATTTCTCTATTTAGGTATTACTCGTATTTTTATTATTATTTTATTTTTCATTTTACATTTTTATCTTTGCACATGTACATACATATACTCATATGCCTGTATATACATACATACATACATAATCGTATTGTATATGGTGTGTACTTTAATAGTACATTCATTTATAAATGTATAGTAAGTGTAAATATGTATGGTATACTGATAATACGAGTAGTAGTAGTATGCTCATTCATTTGTACGTACTATTTCAAGTATAGTATCTGTTTTGCATTCTAATAAGTGTTTAAAAATAATAAAAATAAACAAATAGACAGACACACGATCATATGGACGGACGGATCAACGAATGGACAGACAAGCAAATAAACACACTAGCCATCTATTCAACCAGTTTCAAAAACTTAATACATTTCCATATATACATCCATACATACATATGTACTTACATATAAAGCGTATAGTTTGATAAACAATTCAGTATGGCTATGATCCATGTTTGTGTGAATATATTGCAATGATATAAAGAAAATGAAAAAGAACTTCAGACGCCTTCGATGGGGCCGTTTTCCGTATAAAATGGACTTTCGAAATGAAATTTGTTGTAGGCTTGGAAGGGAAATATATGTGCTATATACATATATATATATATAAATTGTGTAACAGCGTAGTGTGATATTGTTAAATCAAACTGAGAGCATAATCTCCTTTTTCAGCTTCTCTCCTCTCTCCTCCATGTGTGAAAGGGTCATGTAACAAGTCATTGACCTTGAAGATAAGATCCATAAGTAGTATTTGTTTTAATGGAATTTATAATCATTGCCATAGCAGCCGCCAACACACCATAGCGTTGCATTGTCCTATAATTTAGTATAATAGGTCTTCGATTTCTTAAAGACCAGGTAATTCAGTAGTTTTTCTCTATGATCTTTAGTTTTCGAGTTTGGTAAGGTCGACTTAATCGGTAAGTCGTAAATAATATTTTCTTAGATGCCAGTTTGCAGCAGACCATCGATCCAAAATTCATGTACGATTGCCGGTAGAGTTTGAGAGCTGATATTTAATGCTATTTTCACAATCTTTAGGCCTATATTGCTCGTACCAGGTGCTAAGTTGTTCTTTAGGGTCTTACCAGCGAATTTTATTCCATGCTCTTCAGTTTGTTGAGAGGAAATATGGCTGTTACAGATGCATATTGGAATAGAAATTTATCCATATTTGCAGCTGCTTTTCTTTAGATGAAGTGGCGTATTATACGCAATCACTTCTTACTTATTATATGCTCAGGATATACTAAAGCATGCTGAACAGAAAAATACGTGAATGTAAATTCAATTAATTAATATTAATACCCGATTCGCCAAGTTTCATTAACCTGAAATCAACAGATACATTCATACATGTATTTACTTACCCTTATGCACATACATATGTACATAGTATATCTATCGTATTATTAAAATCAAGTAATCGATTCGTTTTTCGTATTGTTTGTTGTATAAACAGACATGGTGTTCATCGATTGCATATTTCAAATTGCCGTAAAGGTGCCTGAAATCCTTATTCATGATTTAAACTTATTTAATTAAAAATTTTTAAGATGCCAAGTAAGGAAATGGTCTACCAAAAAAAAAAAAAGGCGAATTAAAGGCACAATTACGCCTATACTGTATTAAGTCAACGATATTAATGTGTATGTCTATGCAATATTATGTATGTATATAGTATATGTATTATGTAAATACATACATATGTAAATACCAATATTTTTCTAAATATAGTATACACAATGTGTACATAGGGTGTTAATGTACATACAAGTCATTATATTGCGTTGTCGTTCCAGCATTATCCTTTTATTTTTTATTAAAAAAAAAGAAATAATAAATATTAATTTATATATACATACGTATGTTTATATGATCGAGTATATTAAATAAAACTAATATAGATACATATTTATACGTATGAATGTATGTATATAAGAATCATCATTATTCAATTCATTTATGGAATGTAACTTAATTTCATATTCGCGATATATTGCTCGTTACCTGATTTGAATTTTTATTCGTGTCTCCTCTATTCCTATCATTCTCCCTTCCTTGTGGATGCCTAATTTGTAAAATAATTGATTAATTATTAATTGAATGCATTCAAAACTTTAAGCAATAGTTAGTTACTAAATAGTAATTGCTAAAATTTTTCTTTAGTTTTTGTATTGCATTACGAAATCAATGAGATGAATTTACAAACACATATATATATGTATATATAAATTGGGATAAATGAATTGAATAAATTTGTTTTTGTTTGGAAAATTTTAGAAAAAGTGGTCAAATTGAAAGTAGGGCAATCACCCTTTTTGCAACAGATCTTCAGTTAGGTTATGTTTACTGCGTTGGACGCATATGTATGTGTTTTATTCTATATTAAAATAAATATCACCTCACGTAATCAAATTTAGTTATAGTTTCTGTCGTCTGAACTTGGATGATAACTTCCTGGGTAATATACATACAACATGAAGAGATACATTGGAAACGCCTTACATAACTTAACGTACACGACAGAGAAAACACTAGCTCAATAAGTCTGCGCCCTGGCCAACTTCTTGAATATAGAATGCTCCTCAAATAATGTGGAATTAAACTTCATAACAAGCGCTTAAGTGCTTCAGGACAATGGACAAATTATCCGATTTTAGGTAACTCGTACAGCACTAGGAAGGTCAACGCCATAGGAGTTTTCTCCCACTTCCTGTGGCACCTTGTAATGAACGAGCTGCTAGTGTAGAGCTAGTTGTATGACAACTATGTTGTACATGTAAATTTCAAAGAAATTTTTAGAGATTTTGTAGAATTCACATACAGAATTCATGCTCAGCCTATATGTTCAGCGGCTCAAAAGGAAAATTCACTGTAGTATCATGAGCTCCAGTTGTTTCTAGAATTAAAGGAAAGATTCAACGGCCTAAACACTTTCTTCTATCCATCTATCTATCTACGTAATGTTTTTGTAATTAAATATGGTGGATTGATTGACAAGGGCTTGCGTATACAAAAGAATAAAATCGAGTTTAGAAACGCTAGCAATTCTATTATATCTTGATATGTATGTATATCTACATACATATGTATTTATATATGTTCTAACTTATCAATAATAGAGACAAGCATTTGAAATTGAATTGAAAATGTGCAAAAGTTTTGAAAGGAAATCGTATTGAACTACGTACGTGCGGTAGCAAGTTGAGTTTTCAATCGTTAGACCATTTGATAGAAACAATAATAAGTTTTGTTTATATATTTTTATTGTTTATTTATTTATTAAATATATTTTATTTTATTTTTTAATTTGTTAAAAAATAATAACAAAAATACATAATTATAACTTAACATTTGTTTGATGCTTCTGCTGTAGTTGTTATGGAAAAATAATTAAATGGAATTATGTAAAAATTCTAAAATTACTTAAATCTGTTACAAAAAAAAATTGTAATTAAATAATAATAATCATAATATTAATTAATTTATAAATTAATTAATAGTAGTAAATTGAAGTATTTAGTTATTATTATTATTATTTTATACATTTGTATGCATGTATTTATATATTAATTAATTTTATATATATATATACGTGTTAAATTTTTTTATTTTTCTTTTTAATCATTTCAACTTGACTTAGATATTGAACAAAGAGTAGTGTCACAAATAAAGTTTTAAATAATAAAAATAATGTTAAAAAAAAATACAATACAATACAAATGAAATAAAAATAAATAAATGAAAAAAAGCAAATAAAAGTTGAAAATTGATTTTGTTTTGTTTTTGAAAACTGATTGACAAAAAACCAACCAACGTTTATGATAACTGTTCACATGTAAGAGAAATATTTCCCAAGATTTCATAGAGAATCATGTCTACAAATGAATATCGAAATTATTAACAGAATTAAAAATTCTTTCATACATACTGATATTTAGCAACTATAGTTTTGCATTTCATATATATTTTATAAAACTTTTTTTCAGGAATTAGGAATTAGGAATTGAAAGTATGCAAGAAACAATATAATTTCGTTTATAGTCATCAATTGAAGTGGATATATTTCTAAAGTTGATATCTTATTTCTGTATTTGCATACATTCATATTTTAAATTTGTTTTGTTTCTTTTATTTTGTGATACACTGTTAGTTGGCTGGTTGATTGATTGGTTTGTATGTTTGTTGTTTGTTTAACTAGTTAATATTATTTTTATTCTTCATTCAAAGAATATAATTTATTTACTAAGTTAATTCTGTGTAGTTTTTATTAAACATTTCTTAATATTTTCTTTAACATTTCTAATTATTAATAATAATTATCTGTTTGCAGTCTTTGGTTATTATTTTTTTTTATGTATTATTATTTATTTGAAAAGTTTTCCTCTTTTTTTTTTGTTTTATTTTGTTTCTATAGTATAGTATATATATATTTATTATAATCATACATAAAATATCTAGATATTAGTACAATATACTATAGTATATATACTAAATATACATATTTATTTGTATACATATAAATATCTATAATTATATAATTTAAATCATATTATGAAATATTACATATTTTGTTAGTTTCTTTATTTATTTGAGTTAAATTTTTTATATTTTTTTCTTTTTTTTTCTATTTCTATTTTTCCGTTTCTGTTTTTTTGTATTTTTACATACTATTTTCACTTTCACTAACTTGGTACGTTTCTTTTCTCTTCTCTTCGGTTTTTTTCTTTTCTCAGTTTTTTTTTCATCATTTCCATTTTAATTTTAGTACCTTTCTTTCTTCCTTCTTTTTTTCTTTAAATAATTTTTAATTCTAATTTACATACATCTCTTTCGTTTAATGATACCGGAAGCCAGGAAGTGTAATGCAATGCGTATAATGTATTTAGAACGATATTTGGTGAGGAGATGGGTATGTGGATTGATTGCAGGATGTGAGTGTCGCATTTAGTTGCAATATTCAAAGTGTATGTGAGGTGGTGCTAAATTATGTATGATTCTCTTCAATTGCAGCCATTTTTAAGTTAAAACAGTTTCGAAAAATGTTAACAAAATGGCTTCATATCCGATCGTTCGAATAATGTTATGTATGTTGATACGTTGCGCCAATATGTAAAGATTAATGTACTCGTTTTCTAGTTGTAACTTGTTTTGCAGATGATTGTTAATTGTTTCAATTTTCTAGAATAAAAAATATGTTTTCTTTCTTGTTGTGTATTCATTAATCGTTTTTCTTTTTCGTTACATTATTTCTGAAATAACATTCTAATGGAGTGCGAAATAATTTAAATACATATGTACGTAAGTATGTATATGTGTTTCCATTGTTTGTCTTTGATTTATTTATTAATTAATTAAATTTAATTTAAATAAATATACACATATTGTATTTACATAATAAATGCTTTTGAATTTTTGTTTTCCTTCCTTATCGTATTCTGTTTTGCGTATTTGTTAACTGTCAGGAGACCACCGTGTAAAATTTATGATTTATAGTTCGTCACCGCAACATCATTATAGATTTTGGTATACAATATACATAATTTAGTAAATATTGGATTTGGTTTGAAATTTTGGATTTTCATTCAAAAATATTTAATATTCGGGACTGGAATCTAGTAGTCTTTTTTCGGGTGTAAGATCGCCTTTACGTAGGATTCTACTGGTCGTGCTGCAGTCGTTATGGTGTATTAGATGATGGCCACTAGCGGTTGGTTTTGATGTACCGTTTGTGGTTGTCTGCAAGCCGCTGTTATTGCTTAAGACGACAATATTCGCGCCATTCGTTGCAGAGGTAATAGGAAACATGCTAGATGTGGAGCCGATTTGTTGACAACGACAGCCTCGCCTCGCAAACTTTCCGTAGCATTTTTCGCAGAGTGTAACACAGCCTCGCATTGGCCAATAACACCACAGGCAGGGTAGCACGAGAGAAAGTGCACCGAGCCAACCCCACCTTTGGGTTCGCTTGTAGGGGCCACAAGAGCAGGGATTATCGACACATGGAGTACCGGAACCGTCATCGCAATCCATATCATTGTCACGGGCGCAATGGTAGAAAAGAGCTTTGGCACAACATAGACAGGATGCATAGTCGATAATGGATTCAGCACTGCAGAGGCAGCTTTTATTACATACCCACGTTTGCGGTAGAGGTCTAGGACTTTGACATTGCTCGCACCGGCAGCGATCACAGCGTGGGCAAGTGATGGGATTGAGTGATGATGGAGCATCGCTGCTGCCGATGACAATGGGTGTACCAAGGGGACTGGCGCCGTTGACAGCAGACACCATACCCAGTGGCGTTGATATGCCGGTTGCAATATTATGGATGTCGAGCAACTCGTCTAGTGCGGAAAGCTCTTTTGCAAACTTGCAATTGTTATCGGTATTTGATAAGGCGGGTTGTTTGGTGATCGGTTGGTTAATGGGCTGTATGCCGGGTGTAGAAAGTCCTCTCGTTTCCGGTTTGGGGGAAAGTTTTTCCGTCACCGTCGCAGGCTTTGTTGCTGTCGCTTTAGGATTGTGAAGCTGATTATGGGAGTGATTTTGGTGATTGTAGAGGTGGTGGTGTTGCGAATGTAAAAGGCCGTCAGTGCCGTCCATACCCATCGATGCGTTCGCTGATCCAGCAGTTCCGGCAAGTCGATGACAATGTTGATGGCCTTGACTCTGTTGCTGTTGTTGTTGTTGCTGCTGCTGGCGTAATTCACGTTGTGGCAACAGTAGCAGGTGATGCGTCGTCGTTTGTCCGTTGTCATGTTGACCGGCAGGATGTTGTGTCCGAGAAGCATTCTGCAGCTGTTGCGCCGTTCGCAACGGAGTATCCACATACTCATTGGCGAGTCTTTCAGACTCAGGTCGCGGTTGCGCCAGTGTGACTGGAGACGTTGGTACCGGCTCTGTACTATGGAAATGATTAAGAAAATTATTGTTATTAGCGTTGTTGCTGCTTCCACTTATCGTTAGCAGTGGAACCGCTGAAGCAATGCTACCCGGTGTTGGTGGCGGTGGTCGACGTCTTGTAAAACTATTCGTTACCGTACCGGATGATGCGGATGAAGATGAACTTACGTGGCTACTATTTCGACTCAAATTACAATGCCTTTGCGGTAGGAAAGTTAAATGATGTATTTGGTAGTCCTCAAAGTGATTTGGTTGTTGTGTAATAACATCAATATTTCCAATATGATTGTTATTATAACTGACCCTATTATATCTAATGTTGTTGGCAACTACGGGACTTGGCGTTGCCGATGGAATAGTTGCTGTTGCTGCTACTGTCTCTGCCGCTGCCGCTGATGCTGACGCTGACGGTGACGGTGACGACGTGTTATTAATACTAATATGATGCGATTGATTCAAGTTATTATTTCTACTTAAATATGATTGATTTGTACATTGAGGTGTGTTTACTGCTGTTGCTGGTGTTGCCGTTGCCGACACTGGTGCTGATGCTGATGCTGCTGCTGCTGCTGCTGATGCTAATGGTGTTGTTGTCGAATTCACTTTCGTTTGAGACTCTGCCCTCATCATCTCCGGCTCTGGAGCTCTAGGACGATGGACTTTGGGTAATAATTTAGGGGGCCGGGGAGGCGCCAAGGGATCGCCGCCATTTCTGCGATCCATGTAGCGATTAAGTAATAATTTTTAAAACCTCAATCCCCTCGTTATATTTTGGGGACCATCAGTTTTCCTCATCCTCTTCAAGAGTCTTTATATCTAATCTCGCCAATTACACTTTTCCAATCACCTTTTCTATTTTGTGTGAATTCCTTTTGTTCTATAAATCCGATAATTATGATCGCTTTCTGTAAAGAAATAAACAATTTTGTTTGATATTTAAATTAGTCGGTATTAATTGCAATTATTGCTAAGTTATAAAGTAAAAAGTAGAATAAATAATCATAAATGTATATACAGTGGATATCAAAAGTGAGTACATGTCAATACACTGCTTAGTCTTCTATGGCTTAGACTTGTCCTAGTCGTTGAATTTAGAACAGAACTCAAATATGTCTAATGTACTCAGTTTTGCACCCTTGTATTATTATCACTAGAAGTAAAAATAAGTTCAATTGATGTTTACATTTGATTCAAACACTGATTGACAAAAAAATATCTTATCACGTGTAGTTGTTGAAAAGCCAGTGTTTCGTCATACAAAAAAACAATTTACACTCATTAATGCACGTCTTGAAGTCGTCGTAGTCTAGTAGGTAGTGTGTTGACTTATTAGACGCAAAAGCCTGGCTTCGAGCCCCAGGCCAGGCATCAAAGACAAAATACAAAAAGTATTTTTTCGCCGACTTCCTCTCAGTAGATTTGTGGCAAAAATTCTGAGAGTAAATAAAAATTGCCATGAAAAGTTTCTCAATAAAAAAAAATCTGTCGTTCGGAGTCGACTTTAAACTGTAGGTCCCACCACTCATGTATAAAAAATTAACACACACAACATAAGTGGTGTGATAAACTAGGACGTTGTACAATGGGTCAATTCGACCTCCGGGTACTGTACTTGTCTTAATTGACAAGTACACGTCCTCTAACCTAACCTAACCTAACCTAATGCACGTCTTGTGTGAGAAGGTTGAGGTCAGTAATTGAAAGCTAAGTCCATGGATAGCAATGGCTATATGGTAGCTATGAAGACACCGAAGCCTGCATTGTCAATTAAAAATGTTGTTACCGGTTTAATATTTGCATCAAAACTGGAGCGTAAGGAACTGGCAATGAGTAATATGGAAAATCATATTATTGACGCCTCCATGATTAGCACGTACATTAACATCAGTCGAAAGTTCGAATATGAAAGGTGTATTTATCGTTTTGTTTTTCTCAGTGTAGTAACAACTTATCGTCCTCAACTTTCGATACAGCAAAGTCATGACTGTAAGCGTAAATACATGTATATGCACATACATACATACATTCATATGTATGTATATTGTATTTAGATTTCAACGTGTGCCGATCAAATATTTTTTGAATGAAATTTTTTATTTTTTTTTTTCAAATCGTTTATAAACACACTGCTAAAAGAGAAAAGACGCATTTTATTTTATTAATGAACAAGATTCGAACATTTCATTTGGCCATCTACTATGTGTTTCGTATTCATTCAAAAAAATACAGTGGTGGTTAAAGATACAGCGGTAGCTTTAGAGCCCATGAATTTTTCTTTTCATGGTTAAGTACTACCATTAATAGGAGTTTCACTTGTCGCAACGTATGTATTGTAAAATTTAGGATATTTCACGAAAAAGTTTTTAATTTTCCTGTCTTTACATTCTGTGTGGATATTATCATTGACTGGCAGATTGTTGATTTTGAAGCAGAATACCATCGAGAAATTTCTTTTTTTAAAGTTTCTCGACGACAATTAAATATTCAGATTCTTATTTTTAAATGTGTGTGAAGATAAATTCGAATAATTAGCAAAGACTGAAACCAAATATTTTAACAGAGCCCATGCTAAGGTTAACAGAGCAATGTTAAGTATTTAATAGAATTTATTATTCACTGGATACACTACGAAGAAGTTATACTCCAAATATTTCTAAGCGAAGAAAATCCAAATTTTAATTGTCAGCTGACAACTCAAGTGGAGTGGATTATGGATTACTTTTTTACTTGCTCTTATCAAATCGGAGGATGACTTCTTATTACTATTCTAAAATAAAAAATCAATAAACAATACTACAACTACAATTCTAATATTAAAAACAAATCGAAAAATAATGTGTATTTGATGAGCTGAAATACTACTAATTAGTATCAAATGTTTTGACCACTACTGTATGCATGTGTTTACATACATATGTACATAAATATACTTTTATAGATATTTCGATATATACAAATGAACACATGTATATGGAGATGAGTAGTTGTTTTTCGCTTCTTTCATATTTTCCTTTTAACAGCAAGGGGTGTTGGTTGGTTATTATTTTCTCTTGAAACTGGTAAAAGATTTTAACCAAATTAGGAGAAACTGAAAGAGTTATCATTTATCAATAAATA
The DNA here is from genome assembly GCA_958299815.1 of Sarcophaga carnaria. Taxonomy (NCBI): domain Eukaryota; kingdom Metazoa; phylum Arthropoda; class Insecta; order Diptera; family Sarcophagidae; genus Sarcophaga; species Sarcophaga carnaria. Next base: position 44,245,160 of record OY283151.1, read on the forward strand.
CAAATAAAATTTGACAATAAGTTTTGGTATGCTTGTCAAGGTCGAAAGTTTATTTCGAAAAAAAAAAAAAAAAAAAAAAATTCTTCACATATTTTTCGTTTAGTCATCAAGTGTTCAACTGTTGTTAATGTGAAATCGGCCTTTGGGGGGGAGCAATTAATAAGTGCATAGCATATATATTTCAAATTATTGACCTCTACTTAGAGAAACACATTTCAGTGTTAAAGGAAGTAACAGTAGCAACAATTATAAAAATGTATTTCCCCTGTATGGTATCCACAAGGGGAAAGTGTTCAAATTCAAAAATTCTTGTATTACGCGCTTTTATTTCTTTCAGTGTATGTATATGTATGAAGATAGAGCGAGAGAGAGAGAGAAAAGAGAATTATATACAGATGTGTACGTATGTATGTGCATTTGTTTGGTTTTCTTTTATTTTTATTTGATTTTGAGTGCCGGATATGACGTCAATAAGTGGGCGTATATTGTGTTAATTATTTATTTTTCTTAATGTTGTTGTATTATTTTTTTGTTTCAAGTTTGAAATTCCAAGCATTTCATGTGTGTATTTAATTTGTATGAATGTATGTGCAATGTATACATACATATATGTAAGTGTGTAAGCACAATATATTGTTGTTGTTGTGATTGAAATATCAAAAATGAAAATACAAAAAAAAGCACAATAAATTCAAAGGATAAATTCGAATCACCTATTTCTGTATGTAAATATGTATGTATTTCAATATGTTACATGTGAATAGTAGTAGTACTTACTGATAATGAAGAACATCACAGAGAAATTAATTATGATTACCTTAAATATGTATGTATGTACATACATATGTAAGTAATTATATTGATTAATTTAGTAAAATTAAATTTTTATGGGCATGTAATGAAAATAAAAATAGAAATAAAACAAAACGACTTTTAATAAATGTCACAAGTATTAAAATACATATGTACCTACATACATGTATGTATCAATTACTATTACATTACAACAATAGCAAAAGCAATTAAAAATACTCTTTAACATACATACATACATATATACACATACATATGGATGTGTTTATAATTTTTTTTTTATAAGTTTAACCCACTGGTACATACAAACGCTTATCGCCAACGAGCGGAAGTTTAATCAGCAAATAAATAATAAACTTTTAATATTTTCTTTTCTTTTATTTTTTAGTATTTTTTTCTATAGTATGTACGAAAGTGTACAAAAAAAAATATAAAAAGCATGGAAAATTAGTAATTATTTGTTGTGTTTTTGTCAAATGTTTGTAGCCTGGTTAATATCAATTGGAAATTATAACTCGAATGGAGAAATATGTAGTTTAAGAATGCCTTTTTTGATGCGAAAAACAGTGTTTTTCAAAAAATATTCAAAATCAATTTGAAATACAAACATGTTTTAAAAAGTTTTTACGTAAAACAGTTTTATTCTTAAGTTAATAAGGACTTTACTTTTTGCATTTATATTTCACATACTACACTTTAATTTTTATTAAAATTTTATAAAAAAAAAACAAGGAAGAAAGAAAAAATTAAAATAGTTTTTCTAAACATTTCATAAGTTTAATGGAATATTTTTGTACTTGAATGGAATATTTTTTTTTTGTAAATTGATGACAATCACGTTGCACCTTAGTAATCAGTTTCTCCAAATATGAGTGTGTAAAGAATATGAGTGAGAAATAATAAATAAATAAAGCAAAGCAACGAGAATTTGGTTTGGTTTGGTTTGGAGAAGGTAAGAAATAGAAGAAAAATAAACAACAACAAAACATAATTTGAGAGCCAGCAACAACAGCAAAAAGCACGTTTAGAAACACATTCAAAATAATAATAAAAAAAAAGAAGAAAAATTAAATGAAAACTAAAACTGCTCTCCTATACTGCCATATGAGTATATTAGAATTATCTAAACGTATGTAAGGGTATATGGGTATACGCCAGTTTCAATATCTGTATGTATGAATGAATTAATACTTTTGTATGTACATACATACATATATCCATAGTGTAGGAACAGGCGTATGTGTGTGACTGAAAAAAATGATGAAAGAACAGATGGAATCGAATAGTTTTTATTCCATTCGCTTTTTTTTATTTATTTTTTTTTTTTTTGATATCTCCACATTGTGCGTTTGTATGTATGTATATCTAAATCAATCTAGTGGAGATTTAATGGTACACTGTCTTATATTTTAGTTTTATAACAAAACATAGCGTTGGAAACAATTTAAAGTGTAATTTTCTTAACATCAAATTATGTTTTCCTTAAACTTTCTTTACCCAATAATAATACAACATTCTACAGGAAAAAAGTATAAAGCAAATATATTTTTTTTTAATTTCTAAAAGTAGAACTAAAATATTAGAACTACTCTTGTCACAGGCAACGATATGTTTACAATGTCTACAAATAAAAGTGATCGACCTTAAAAATGTACTATAAGATATCTAGCATTTACATACATACACACATGCATATGTATAGAAGCCTATACATAAACATATATACACACACACATACACATACATACAATAATACTTATAAACATGCTTATATAAAGTTTTACAGCTGTTAATCGTAATCGTAATCATACATGTTTTCTTTTTTTTTTGGTTTTGATTTTGATTTGAATGTATGTAGCTATGTAGCTGTGTACATACATATAAATTTATTTGTCTGTCTGTGTTTTGTTGGTATGTATGATTATTTCTTTTCATTCTCCTTTGACGTCTATTTTCATGTTTATGTTTTTCATCTTTTTCTTCAGTTTTTTTTTCTTTTATTATTATTGTTGTTTCTGTTTTCTGCTGCTGCTGTTGTTGTTGAATTACTTCAGGTAGCAGCTATACACACTAAGAGAACACAACTTATATAATAATCTCCGATTTGTTTTTACAATGTTTTTGTAGTATTAGTTGTTGTTGTTGTTGCTGCTGCTGTCTTTAATGTTGATATTGTTGTTTTGTTATTGTTGATATTATAAAACTTTGTACACACACTTAGGCCTATCCGTATGGTTTAGATCAGATATTAAAAGAATCAATTAATGTTGGTTCAGCATTTGAAAAGTTTATACATTTCCTTTGTTTACTTTCCTATTCCATAGAAGTGTCGCCGTAGTCTAGTAGGTAGTGTGTTGTCTTATTAGACAGGAGCCTATGGTTCAAATCCCAGTTCAGTTAGCTCGAACAAAACGAAATATAAAATTTATAAGTAAAGTTCGTTATAAAATCAAAACGTATGAAGAAAATTTCCAACTTGTTCATTCAACTTTGTCATACAACTAATTGCAACCTGTAGGGGCCTCATTAAAATGAAATGACAGTGGATATTCATCCACCAATTCAGCTATCGGAAATCAATACGGAATAAAACATTATAGTTAGACTTTATAAACATGAAGCCGCATATCATAAATATGCAAATATGCCAATTCCTATAACACACCCTTTGCGCTAATATATTATCAAAAAAAAGTAACACTAGAACAAAAGATGAATATATTTACAATAGATAAATGTACATAGTTTAGTACATAGTGAAATATCTGGGATAATTTTTGAACTCGAGAAAGTTCGAATAATTTCTTGAATTTTTGAAAAATTTGAAAAAGATTATTGACTTTTTTGGAATAGTTTGAGACTTTGTACACAAGTCACTCACTACACTATAAATGGTAGTCCGGAGTGTCCTCTTTCCAACCGTGGTAGTGGAATATCTGGGATAATTTTGGAACTGGAGAGAAGTTGGCTATAAAAAACAATTTGAGAAATTTAATAATTTTTCAAATAACACACATTTCCATAACACACATATAACATTGACATACAAATATAATTGGTCATTACAACCCTCCAGTCAGGATTTCGACCTAGCTTCTCACACCACTTATGATGTGTGTATTAATTTTATACCTGAGTGGCGGGACCTACTCCGAACGACAGATTTTTGAGAAACTTTCCATAACAATTTTATTTATTATCCGAGTTTTTGCCAGAAATCTGTTGAATGCAAGTCACAGAAGAAATATTTTTTCATATTTCGTTTTGTTGGAGTTATCTGTCCTGGGGTTTGAACCATAGCCTCACGTCTAACAAGCCAACACACTACCTATTACACTACGGTGACTATATTGACAATTATTTAAAAACATTTAGAAGTATGTAACCCGATCGAACATTTTCAAAAAATTTTTAAGGTTGTGCTTTAGCAGAAATTTAAAAAAAAAATACAGGATATATCTGTTTCAGATACAATATTTTCTTGTTTCATAAAATCTTTCAATTCTATGGTAGGCTGGAATATGTACATATGTACATTAGGGTGGCCCCAAAATAAAAGTTGCGAATGTTCCCGACTAAAATGAAAGTTTGATTCATTCTAAGACTACGTTTCTCAAAATTTTTGTCCTGGGGTCAATATTTGGTGAGCTGGATCAAAGGATAAAAATGTCCTTTTTTGAGGTTTTTTGGATTTTTTTCATATTTCTTATATGAAAGGTCTTTAAGAGGCGCTTTCAATAGGTTATCAGAAATTTTAAAAAAAATTTTGAAAATTCTAAAATTTTGAAAATTTCGGACAAAATTTTTGTATTTTTTTAATTTTTTCATAGAATTTACTTAACTAAATTGTTGAAAATTCTTGATTATAAAGACCATGTAATTCAACCAAAATGGTTTTTTCCGTTTTTCAAAATTCGATCTAGTTAAATTTTTATTAAAATTTTTTTTTAACCTAATTTCTTCTCTATCTGACAACCAAAATCAAAATTATATGATTTTTTTGTCAAAAATAAAAGAGAAATTTTTTGACTTTAAATTTTACTTTATTTATTTTTAAATTTATTGGTTTAATACAATTTCTTCATTACTTTAAAAATAAACAACAAAAAAACAACAACATTAAACAAATTATTATTATTACGGAATAACAAGAAAATTACATTATAGCGGGATGTATCGCAAATGTTTTGGTTTAAATTAAAATATTCGTTGTATAACAAAATAAAAGTATACGAAATTATACATCAATGGAAAGCTTATAAAATTTGCGTTATTTTGACACCCATTACATATATGAATTGAGTTAACAGAGGTTGTCAGATAGAGAAGAAATTAGGTTAAAAAAATTTTTAATAAAAATTTAACTAGATCGAATTTTGAAAAACGGAAAAAACCATTTTGGTTGAATTATATGGTCTTTATAATCAAGAAATTACAACAATTTAGTTAAGTAAATTCTATGAAAAAATTAAAAAAATACAAAAATTTAGTCCGAAATTTTCAAAATATTTGAATTTTCAAAATTTTTTTAAAATTTCTGATAGCCTATTGAAAGCGCCTCTTAAAGACCTTTCATATGATACCAAATTTATATATAGTTCCTTTGGAAGAAATATGAAAAAATCCAAAAAACCTCAAAAAAGGACCTTTTTATCCTTTGATTCAGCTCACCAAATATTGACGCCAGGACGAAAAAATTGAGAAACGTAGTCTTAGAATGAATCAAACTTTCATTTTAGTTGGGAACATCTATACCTAATTTTTTCTCCATACAAACGGGGCCACCCTAATGTACATACATTTGCAGTTCTGCCCATAAAGTTATAGGCAATGTTTAAACGTCAGAATACAAAGTACGTGTGTTGATTATGCGTACCAACTGTCAGGTTTATTATTTCTTAAGGCAATGATTGTGCTAAACTAAACCAAACTTCATACATACATATGTACATATAGACATACATATAACTAACATAAAATGACTACAATACTAAATATGTATGAAGAAAAGAAAACAGCAATAACAATAACAACACAACGAGATATAAAATATCAAGCTGTGTTTCATTGTAAGACACCATACAACTACGGCTGGTTGTTGTCTTTTGTATCCTGTGAGTGGTAACCCTAAGTATGGCACTTTGTCATCTTCCTCTTTGGCCAATATTCTTAATGAATCTTTTACGTTACGTATCTTCTAACAATGATGCACTTAAGAAGACGACTGCTTCATATTGGATTGTAAGAAGAATGTCTGTCTGCTCTGCCTGGCTGAGTATGAGTATTTTTTGAATGCTTTTTGTATACCGCAGCCATTTAAAGAGATGTGTTCATATACACGCACACTTTGATTTATGCGTGTGTGTGTGTGTGTTATGTGTGTAAATATTTAAACAAACATCCCATAGAATAATACTTAATACAGAGAGACAGACAGACAGACAGACAGATGTACGACAAGTAAAAGATGGGCAAACAAAAATAAAAAATAAAATTAAATTAAACGAACTAAGAAAGGCAATGAAATTGTGTCAAAAAGGAAGCAATTGAAGGTAAAACAAAGTCATTTATTAATTTGTCAGATTGTTCGTCAGTCTATCTGTTTACATGATTGTCTTCGCGTCTGAGTATCATTTTGTAAATTGAGAAATCTCCATAAAGAATTATGTATCTTCCTGCCTATAATTTGTGATGCTGTCCTTAAGAGCAGCGTTATTTAGAAAGTTTATTACTCACTTGTAGGGTATGGTGAAAAAACGAAAAGGTAGATGAACTCAACGTGTTACAATGGGTCAAGTTGACCTCCGAGTATTGTACTTGTCTCAATGGCAAGTACACGTCTTCTAACCTATTTATAGCTCGTGATCCCAACAAATTCTGCCAGATTTTTGTTATTTCGATTAAAGAAAACAAAAACGTAGTAAATAAATTTAATATGTTTTTAATCATTTTAATTATTAAAAATATTTTATTTTTAAATAAATTAGAACGACTTTTATAGTTCAACATTATCGTTGTGATGTGGAGTATTGATTAGAGACTTGACTTGATGAAAAAATTATGTCATGGTATTCGATTTTTAAAAATTTTTAAGAGACTGATCCCCCAATGTGTCCCATGTAGTCGAGTAGATGCGCGTTGGCTTATGATACGCGAGTCCGTCGTTTAAACCCCAGCGCAGACTTCTCGAATAAAACCCAATAGGAAACAATATATCTTTCAACTCTTTTCTTCTCGGAAGTCTTCTAACAAAAACTCTGAGTGTATAATAAAATTACCATAAAAAGTTCCTCAAGTCTGTCGTTGGGAGTCTACATTACACTTTAGGTCCCGCCACTCATGTATAAAAAATGAACACACACAACTTTAGTGGTATGAGAAGCTAGGTTGTAACATTGACTAAAGGATTGTACTAACCAAATAAGTAGGTAAGATCCAATAGTTAGGATTGCATTAAAAACGAAAATCATAGAAAGGTCAGTCAATGCTGAGTCTTGAGAAAGTGAGTTTTAAACTTTCTTAAGAAAGTTTATGTTCTTTAAAAGCAACACAAAAGAATAAATAAAAAAAAATCCATATTAAATCAATATATTTAAGCATTAATATTGCTATCTTTACATGTAATATCAATGGGAGTGTGAAGAATGTCTCTATATTTAGAAATTTATTCGTCCACATGTCTGGATTTACCATACTTACTATATAAGTATGCACATGTGTCTTCGCCAGCATTATGTTTTGCTAGACATTCATTAAAAAGCTTGTTTTAATATTTTACAATGTCCTCTGAAAGATTGTTATCAGTGACGATATTTATGTAATGACGTCAATGATGTGTTCATCTTTATACATATACAGACATACATACATATATAAATTGATATAAATATCTTTGCCAACGTAAATACACAAATGTATGTAAATGAAAGTGTTTATTTACTTACAAGTACATATATAGGCACTACAACAGTACTCCACCCTCAAATTCATGAACATAAAAACAATAAAATGAAGACATTTTTATGACAGCATTTTTTGTATGTCCGTCCATACATTACAAGGTATGTACAAAGAAATGTAAAAATATTAACATTATGTGTTACGACAAATAAAGAGACAATAAAATTATTGATTATTGTGGAGTAAACAAAAATTAGGAAAAAATTATGTGGAATGTTTTCTTAACTACAAACATATGTATGTAAGTAAGTCAAATCTAAATAATTTTACATTGGCAAATCGAAATGAAATCGAAAATAAATTACAGAAATAACCAGATAGTATCTATAGAACCCTAAAAGATCTCACAAATCTGGGAAGAAGTGAAAGAGGAAATAAGGGATAAATAAAACATCACCAACTCAATACACCATTATCCAAGGATCCTTATAAGCTGTGAAATTTTTTTCACGAGACTGTTCATAAAGTCAACTTAATTTTATGAAGAAGGAGCGCCCCAAGTCGTTTAGCACCAGATTTTTCTAACGAACATCAATATTTCGTGACCTCCTCTATTGTTTTCCTAAAAGGATATGCCAAATTTGATTTATTGCTTTTGATTGAAATGAACTACATTCGCATTAACATAATGATCAGACTCAGGATTTACGAGCGAATACCACATAGATTTCTCGCTGGTATATACCGAATTTGATTGATTGCCTTGGAATGAAATGTCTTATCCTGGTATCCTTCATTTGTGCAAATATAAAATCAGACTAAGCGGTATTATCGGATTTCTATGATAAAAATGTTACTTCTCCACGAGTTCACCACATTTTCCTGGCACTGAAATTAAACTTATTGTAATTGGTAGAAGTCTCCGTATTCTAGTAGGCCCGTGATTAAAAGCCCAATTCATACGTTTCGAAAAACGAAAATGAACAAAACGAAATATAAACAAGTACTGCTTTCTCGACTTGCTCTGACAAAAAACTCTACGAGTCAATAAGAATGTCATGAATAGTTACTCAAAAAGATCTGTCATTCGGAATCACCTTTAAACTGTAGGGGCCCGCCTTTCATGGATAAAATTAACACACAGAACATGGGTGGTGTTAGAAGCTCGGTTGTAATCCTGATTAAAGGGTTGTAATAACCGATTAAGTTAAGTAAAAAATTGAAGGCCTTATTTAGAATGATCTAAACTTTACAGTATCGGGTTAGGTAGTCCGACGAACCAACTTTTATGCTCATTTCTCATTTCAAAAATTTTGTTCCTTTTCATTTTAATTTAGGGGTTAATAAAATATCGTACGTTTCACATTGTATGTATTTCCCTCAATATTTCGTATCTTTATTTCACTTTTTTTGTTGTAATTTTTAGCATTGTTTAGTCTGCTTCGTTGCTTGTCACTACGTTCGTCACACGACCCACCCCAACTCTTGAGCACGAACAGCGTCTTCACATCACATCAAAAGTGCTATAGACGCGCCTAGTAAATCACCTACACACTTACAGTACATACTTATATATGTGCTTACAAATTTATACATATGCTTATGTATCTAAAGGATAAATATTACAATCATACATACATACATACATACATTGTATATACTCACACCAGATTTTTTTGCTTTTGTTTTTTTTTTTTTTTTTTTGTATGGCAAGTGGCTAAGCAGAAACGTTGAGGTTTATTTGTTAAGGCAATAAAGACATCACTGTGTAGGTGTGTTTTTACGTTCATTCACATTTTTTTTTATTTCTATTAAACTTTTACACAGACAAACGAACTGTAAAAAATATATACATACACACATATATTACACGGATAGATACAAATTGTATCTAATACATGTGCGTTTGTATTGTGTTACAATATAAAACGAAAAACTTTAAGTTTTCTTTCATCAAAAAAAAAAAAACAGTAAAGTCGTTTGAGCCATAAATAGTTATTCAAGAAAATTATATTTTAATCAGTTGGTTTATACGTAAATTGTGTATTTATTTTTAGATTGTATTGTATCGTTTGAATTTTTAATTTCATTTCAAAGCTTAAAGTTTAATGCAAGAAGACTCATTTCTTTACTGGAGTACTTACTGACTGTTACAGAAAGAACATTTAATGAAGAAACCAACAACAAATCGAAACTGAGTTCATTCAATTAGTATGGATGGGTAAGTGTAAGTGAAAATAAATGAGTGTTTCCAATACCAAATTTCCATTGTGACAATAACGGCATCGTTTATTGGGAACGGAAATTAAAACAGGCCATATCATGCCATTCAAGCTTGGATCAAATATGGAAACATTTATTGCTTATGAACGTAAATTGACGGTCGTGGAACGTGCACAGTGTTTTAAACTGAATGAAATGTTGTATACAAGCGCACACAAAAACACCTACAAAAAATGTTTTTAAATAAAATAAAAATATTAAAATTAAGTTATTGAAAAGAATTTATTTTTAAACAAATTATGAATTGGATAAACAAATGAATGTGAATGGATTGAATTAATTTATTCTGTGAATGTGTGGCTTCCTAAAATAAGTATGTATGTACATACATACATACATACATACATATGTACATATGTATATCCATAGAAGAAATCTAAAATATTTTATTATTGCCGCATAAATAAATACAAAAAACACTATAAACATGGATGGTTGAATATTTACTTTGTGTGTATAAATGGTAGTGCTCAGTGCTGTTGTTTTTTTTTCGCTTTTTTTTTTTGCTTGAATATAAATTTATTATATTGTTGTTGTACATACAACAACATATGTATGTATGTGTGTATGCTTAACCAACTAACCACGTATACGGCTACGAGAAATATTGTATGTATGTACATATGTATAAATAAATACATTTTATTTTCGTTGTTGAATTTTTTTTTTCGTTTTCTTTTTTTAATTTTATTTTCAACCGATTGCGATGAGCGGTGGCAATGTTTGCTTTGATTTGCTAAACGTTGTTTATGACCGGATATCCGCAACTATTTTTGTATATAAAATTATGAATACAACAACAACAACAACAACAACCACAGCAACAGCAATCGCAACAACAAAAAAAGAAACGAAGAGAAATAAAAAGAAAAAAATTTTTGTGTTGTTTCAGTGTCTCTCTTCAAAAGAATGTGATTTTGAATGTTTGGAGAAGACACTGCAAATGTACCACATTTTCTTAAAAGAGTTACAAAAATTGACACAATTAATCGATGATTTTATATTTTTAGTTTTGAATAGTAGTAGTGTAGTTAATAATTGATAATTTGTAAGTAGCCTTGTATGTCAATAACAAACACTCGAAAAAAAAATTCTTATTTGTTAAGCTTAAAATAGATCTTGGGAAAATGTAAAAATTGACAACAATTTTAAATATAGATTCAAAACATCTAAGATTTTGCAATTTTTATAAATTTAAATCACATGTTTTTCTCTTATGATGCCAACAAAACAGTATCATCGTCGTCAGCGCATTCATAAAAATTAAATGCACGCGAATCCAAAGCAAATGCCTACAATTACAAAAACAACAACCAAATAGTGGACAGACAGCCAGGCAAAACTCAACAAAAACCCACCAAGAAGTCGACCAAATGACTGACTAACTAATAACTTGACTGCAAAACACTGAATGGCTGTGGCTGGCTGGTACTCATCATACATACAGTCGAACAAACAGTCTGTTGGTCTGCCAAGACACGGCAACATATAGACCAAAAGACATTCTCTACATTTACAAGTAGTAGTCTACAAAATAGCAAAAAAAAAAAAAAAACAATAACAACAACAACAAAAAAGCAATAATAATTTCTTGGTATTTTTAGCTGTTGTCGTTGTGTTTCGGTCTTCTTTAAATGACCGACTAGAACCAATAAATAAAAGTCGACACTTTTACACGGCAACATATTGAGCGGCTACCACTTTATTCTGGCTGATATTGCAAAGTGGAGAAAACAGAGAAAATAATGAATTTTAAATTAAAAAAAAATAAAGTTAATCAACATTTGTACACACATATGTACATATGTATGTATACGTACATGGTGTATGTATTTTGATTTTATGCTTATAATGCATTTTGTGTTTTCTTTAATTCTTAAATATTTTTTTTTCTACCATTTTTTTTTATTATAACATCCGTAATTCTAGATTCGATTTCCTGTTTCTTTAATGCACCACAGTCACACTGTACATTGTATGTACATACATACATAGGTATGGTACAATTGCATGTAAATGCAATGTATGTATGTTTTAGAGAGTAATATTAAGTGTGCATGGAAATTTGTACAATTTATAGAATAATAGTGTCCATTAAATAATCTTAGAAAAAAGAAAAAAAAGGGAAAAGAACAAATTATACAACTTTTTGATCATTTACAGACGACAGCATGTCATTTAAGATTAAATTGTGGGCATTCAGTGGGTTACCAATTGAGTTATATTTTTAATCATGCTACAGGTATGAATATAATGTTATGGTAGTGGGTAAATGCACTTAATATCCCAAATATGAAGAATCAGTCAGTTTCAGAACCTACGGATTTGAGAAGCTTTTTATGGTAATTTTATTTACTTTGCGAAGCTTTTGCCGAAAGAAATATGTTGTTCTTCACATTTCATTTTATTCGTTATGCCACCACTACCTACTAGACTACGCAGTCTTCAAAATTGTATACTTCTGATAAGAGTCCTTGAATATGTTGTATTGCAATTAACGATAAATAAATAAATGGCGTCCGATAGCTTAGGTTAGGTTTAGCTAGCAGCCACCTCAATGGCCACTGTTCCCTTGGGACCTATAAGTTCCTGTTGCAATACTGATATTACCTATTCCATCATATAATGCAACATGGCGGCAGTATTATTGCAGTTTGAAGCAGAGATCAGCAATGAGTATTGCAAAAGATGAGTGGATCGAATCATACTCATAATTTCTGATACTTATTTTAATATCATGGAACCTCTACTCATATTCAAAGTTTGAAGTACTCGTCATATTCATTTTAATGTTTTATAATATTTCGATCCATTATAAATTTAATACAATGAAACTATAAATTTAAAAAAAAATCAAAATAAATTAATTTTCTATTCTAAAATCGTAATATCGAAAGTATGTACCAATCAGAGATCAGCAATGAGTATTCAAAAAGATGTGTAGAATCGAATCATACTCATAATTTCAGATACTTATACGCATTCATAATTCATTTTTAATATCATAGAACCTCTACTCATATTCAAAGTTTAAAGTACTCATCATATTCATACTTAACAACATGTATGATGTTGTTGGTTTCGACTCTCCATAACTCAACATATTCAAGAATCACAAAATAAGTATGATTCGCGTACGAACACTGAAATACTCACTAAATGGTTGTGTGTTTGCTCTGCTTACTGCTCCGTCTTTTTTGCTTATGTGTCTTTTTTCTTTTTTTTTTAAATGCAACTTGGTCACTGGAATCATTTATAAGTATTATAAGTATTTTTCTTAAGTTATAAATCTGAATGAGTAGACATGTGAATCAAACATATTTCAAATGGTATGAGTTTGATTAAATCAACATTGTAGTGAGTACGAGTGAATCAGATTAGTTAAATTTCAATATTGTTACCTCACTTATATTCAAAATTTCATGAGTGCTTATGAGTAGGGAAAAAAGCGAATCATTGCTGATCTCATATGAGGGATATTTCATGTGATGATCTATTTAATAACAAATCAAATATAAATTATTGTAGAACATTAATTTCACTCATATATTTGCATAACTAATGCCGTTTTTTTAGAAATATATTACGGACTGTAGGATATGTATGTTTTGTTGGTTCTAATACCAATATACAGTTTATGTTTGTTTTTATTTTATTTTGTATGTATATACATATATGTATATGTACATACAATATTAGTTTATTATTGTTACTTAAATTACATATCAAGTTGTTCTTATACTTTGCTTAGGTTGTTTTTTTGCCGCTGTTGTAAAAACGTTTATAAATGTTATCGTTGTCGTTGTCGTTGGAGTCGTCTAACCTAACCGGTTTATAGTAAAGTTTGTATATTTTCATTATTTCTCTCTACTACACATAAAAACTATATGTGATCAGTCAAACGATCTTATAAAACAATACAAAAATTGAGTTTAAAAAAAAAATATATTAATGTTTTATTACTACCATCCATACGTAAGTTTGAATCTCTTAATGAAGTGATCGACTTCTGTTATAATAAACAAGACATCATTAAAATGTTTAGAATCTAAATTACAAAATAAAAAAGAGGCATTTGAATTACACTCTGCTTTGGTATACATATTGAATAAAATCATACATTTGTACATAGTATGCATAAACATATTTAAATTTCAACACCTGTTATACCTGTAGGGTGTCCTTACAAGTGTCTGACTGGACGAACTAAATGCAATTAAATTAATAGAATAAATGCGGCAAAACGTCCAAATATTTTATTTTGAGATTTTAATTTCAGTTTGTTTGAACATTTTAAGATAATAAAAACATCCCGGAAGATTTTTTTAATTATTCGTTTTTAATACGTTTTTTTCATTCTATGTCTTCATTATAACATAATGCTAATACTAGACTAAAAGTTAATGAAGGGAAATAGATTTAGACACAGCCCGAGTTTCAATTAAGGAAATATTTCTTTCGGCTCCTCTCTCTCAGCAGTCTTCTGGCAAAAACTCTGAGAATAAAATAAAATTGATATGAAAAGTTTCTCCAAAAATCTGTTGTTTAGAATCGTCATTAAACGATAGGTTCCGCCTATCATGAATACAATTAACACATACAAAATGATTGGCAAGAGAAGGTAGTTTTAGTCCTGGCTAAAGGGTTGTAGTGATCAATTAAGTAATCAAGTAAGTAAGTAAGGTTTAGACATGCTAACGTGAGATTTATGTAATAGTTTACAGTAATATTTATAGACGTTTCTAATTTGCACAAAATAATTCAATTTTATCTTTGGAATTGCCAAGGTAGCATTAAACCAACAAGCGGCATATGTTATTTCAGAAACTAATTGTTATCAGTTGTGAATATATGCGGACCAGAGATCAGCAATGAATCGTTTTTCATCAAATTTTGAATATAAGTGAGTCAACAATATTGAAATTTAACTACTCTGATTCGTTCGTACTCACTACAACGTTGATTTATAAGTACAGGTGGCAATGAGTATGCGTACAACGTTGAAATCAAACTCATACCATTCGAAAAATGTTTGATTCATAAGCCTACTCATTTAGATTTATACTTTAGGAAAATACATACTTATAATGCTTATAAATGATTCGTGTGACTCGAATCATTCATCAAAATTTACAGTCTTAGTTGTTGATGCATTTACAAAAAAAAGAAACAGACACATAAGCAAAAAAGACAGAGCAGCAGGCAGAGCAAATACACGACCTCTAAGTGAGTATTTTACTGTTCTAGTAAGCGTTGAGTTATGGAGAGTCGAAACCAACAACATCATACATGTTGTTAAGTATGAATATGATGAGTACTTTAAACTTTGAATATGAGTAGAGGTTCCATGATATTAAAAATGAATTATGAATGCGTATAAGTATCTGAAATTATGAGTATGATTCGATTCTACACATCTTTTTGAATACTCATTGCTGATCTCTGTTTGGTACATGCTTTCGGTATTACGGTTTTAGAATAGAAAACTAATTTATTTTGATTTTTTTTATCTTATAGTTTCACTGTATTAAATTTATGATGGATCGGAATATTATAAAACATTAAAATCTATTGAACGAAATACACATATTTACATTCATAATAAACATTTACATACATGTACATACATATGTATATAGTTAAGTACCTGCTAATCTTGTTAAATAAAAAGTTATAATTCCGTTTATTTGGTTCAAAATAAGTTATAAATTTATATCCAAATATGTAGGTTTGTTTGTGACTACATATTTTGTATAATAAAATAATGAAAAAAACAAAAAAAAAATGAAACTGAGACAAAAAACAAACAAGAAAAAAAAAGTGAAAACTGTAAATGCAAGCAAAAATTAAATGAAATTATCAAAAGGCCAGTGAAATAAAAAGAAAAATTTATATATAGAAAATAATAAAATGAAAAAATCAACAAAAACAATAAAAACAATAAAAAAAAAGCACAGAAATAAAACAGAAAACATAATCAAAAAATGCAATTATCTCTAATTTACTGAATGAAGTCGAATGACAAAAAAAAAAAAAAAAATAAATAAACCCAAACAAGAAATTCATATACATATCTGTACATATGTACATACAAGCATTTAAATAAATAAATATTTAGTATTTTTACAGCATATGTTACAATTTAAATCTTAGAAAGGTTTTACAACCGATTTTTACAGGATTATTCTTCAGTAGACAGAAGAGCTTAGATTCAATTTTGTATAACAAAAATTAATTTCTCTTACAAATTGAATGCTCAAAAATAAACCAATTGGCCGAAATGAAAGCTCCAAACGATTAATATTAACAAATATACATATAATTAAAGGGTTAAGAAAAACAAAAAAAAACTGAAACAAATATATATGTATGTATACTATATGTGTATGCACACCTCCGCATATGTATGTATGTATATATATACATACATAGAGAAATACAAATACAATATGTGTAAAGTAGTAGAAACATTTGTTTTTGAAGACTATTTTTAAAATTCTTATTGAAAAATGCAGCTATTTTAAGATTTTTGCGCGAAAAGTATTTTTACCAACAGAAAGATGTCACTTTACCGTCTCCACCTCCTCAAATTTATGTGCGAAACTTAAAATGTATTTGCGCTCTTAAATGCATACACATTCCTACGTACGCAATGCACGCACGCGATTTTACAGATGCACGCATACCCAGTAAACATTTTCTTGCAAAGGCAATCAAAGTAATTGACAAGAATTTATAACACTAAGTCGTTATTTTTGAAAACGTAAGTCTAACAATCACCCTTGTTGCGTGTGTTAATTTTGTCTATAAGTTTGCAACGCCGACTCCGAGCTTTAGACTTGAGAAACTTTTCATGACAATTTTATTTAGCTCACAGAGGTTTTGCCAGAAGACTGCTGAGATAAAGTCGCCCAAAGAAATATATTCTAAGTATTTCGTTTTTTCGAGATATCTGAGCTGGGAGTTGAACCGCTGACTCTGATCTAATAAGCCAACACACTAGTTACTAGCCTATGGCGACTTGAAGTGAAGGAAATATGTTTCTCAATTTTAAAGTACATACCAATTACGTTTAAGAATTTTTATTCTACAGAACATACAAACTTTTAACACTTTACCAAAATAATACAAGTGGAAATCATGCTTAAAAGTGGTAAGTATTAAAAATCTACTCCAGTTCGCTTATTATTAAAAAGAAATATTGCGGATCAATCAATCAAATGTCTTCAGACATCATTTATTAAAAAAAAAGGAAAAGAAAAAAATTTGTTTACTGGGTTTTGTTTTTAGCGGTATGAATATACACTTACATACATATGTACATACATGTCACCCAGCAATACGAATAAATAATTTTGTGATTTAAATTTTTATGAATTTCAGTTCTTTTCGAACGCATTGCTGCATATTCAAACGTAGACAAAACAATGTTGCTGCTCACTTATAAATACACCGTACAGATGCATTTATGCAAAAGTAGATAATTAAAACAGAAAAAGAAAAAGCAAAACAAATATTATAAATAAAAAAACACATTACATTACAGCACATAAAGATGGAAGTGTATTGATATTGTATTCTACAACATAAATTCATAAAGAATACTATATGTAATAAATATGTACATATGTATGTATGTATAATTCAGTTTTAAATTTGTGGCCGTTTTTTTTTAATAATTTTAATGTCCAATTAACCTTTTAATTGAATTTTATTCATTAGAATAGAAGAGAAGTGAATATCACTGTATGATGAAACAATAAATAAAAAAAATTATAATCAATTTTATAGCAAAAGTACATACTTGAACATACAAATGTGCCATACACATAGTCAAGATAAAAATGCTAGAGTACATATAGGAAAAGTACGATTTGATATAAAAATAGGGAATTATGCGGCGGGGAAAAATATCGAATTATCAATAGCACTTGAATTGAAATTAAAACTATGGATGCTGTATTAAGGTCTTCGTTTTTTCGCTACTCATGAGCACTCATAAATAATAAAAACTCTGATTCATTCGTACTCACTACAACGTTGATTTATAAGCACAGGTTGCAATGAGTATGCGTACAATGTTGACATCAAACTCATACCATTCGAAATATGTTTGATTCATATGTCTGCTCATTCAGATTCATTACTTTAGAAAAATACTTATAAATGATTCAAGTGAGCCTAACCATTCATCAAAATTCATCAGTCTTAGTTGTCGTTGCATTTACAAAAAAAAAAAAAAAAAAAAAAAAAAGACAGAGCAGTAAGCAGAGCAAACACACAACCTTTTAGTGAGTATTTTAGTGTTCGTATGCGAATCATCCTTATTTTGCGATTTTTGTAAATGTTGAGTTATGGGGAATCGAAATCAACAACATCATACGTGTTGTTAAGTATGAACTCTTTAGTCAGGATTACGACCTAGCTGCACACAACATCCATGCTGTGCGTATTAGCTTTGGGAAAGTTTGAGAAACTTTTCATGACATTTTTATTTTACTGTCAGAGTTTTTGCTTACGTCTAATAAGCCTACACAATACTTGCATAACTACGTTAATTTCAATTAATTAGAATATGTATTAACAGAAAATAATCATAATCCTTTTCATTCAATTTATTAGCATTTATAGCCCACATACATACATATATGTATTTTACATCAATACAAACATTTTTTCTCAGAATAATTTAATTTTAATTGAATTTTTAAAATGAATATATTGATATACATATGTAAGTATAAATAAATATATTGAAGCTGGAATTAAGCCTCTAAAATCGAATCGGATCGGGATCGATATTATAGGTTATCCCTATAATATCCAAGCCTATTGCTCTGACCCATGTCAGGATGCTGACCTGCCTAATCAAGGACAATTCTCAATTTTTCTAATGATTTCTAATATAATACGTCTTATTAACTCTGATTTCACTAAAAAAAATACAAAAAAAAAAATAAAAATTAATTTAATAAAAAATAAAAACTTACATTGGTTTTAAAAAGCAATCAAAACGTTTATTGCATGGCGTTTCTGTGATTTTAATCCTTTTAAATTTGTTAATGTTGATGATTTTTTTTATTTTTTGTAAATTGATTGTTGGTTGAATTCCACAGAAAAAAACGAAAAACAAAAACAAAAAAATTATATTTTTTTTTGTTGTTTAATTCGAATCAACAACAACAACAATAATAAACATAATTTAGAGTGTTCAACTTGTAATACTCCACACAAATCCAGACAGGAAATGACAGATGGTTGTTGTATATGCCGCTAATATGATATGCAGTTGTTTGTTTGTTTACTGTTGTTGTTTTAGGTTTTGTTTTATTTTATTTTTTATTTCTTTTAATTTTCCGTGTTACTACTGGGGTTTTTTTAGGTTTTTTCTTCTTTTTTTGAAAAGATACAACAAACGCATGTAGCAAATGAAATATTTTATCGTAATTGAATAATTTGTACATATTCAACGTAATACAACATAGTATGTATGTTTGTATGTATGCATGTATATTTGTATGTTAATATGATGGAATATTTTTAATGTATGTATGTATGTAAATTGTAAGTATGTAGATGTTGATGTGCATTAAATTATTAATTTATTATTTATTTCAATGCATATTTTCATTTCATTTCAAATTTTTTCTTTTCACATTTAATTCCTCCTTTTTTTAATTTCAAAAATTTGTTTTATAATTTTATTTATTTTTTTCTTTTATTTAATTTAATAAATTAATTTCGAATTTTATTTGTTGAAACAAAACTATATTTTTATGTATGTTTTATTGTGCTATACTATAGTTGTTGTTGTTGTTGTTGTTGTTCTTTCTTCTCTCTTATTCTTTTATTTTTCTTTTCTTAGATTCGTAGTTGTTGTTGTTTAATTCATTCATAAATTATTTTCAATATACATACATACTGACTGTATGTATTTTTAAATAGACGACGTCTGCGATGACGATGACTACGAATACGACTACAACGAAAACAGCGAAGACGACCACGATGTTAACGTTGATATTTTTGTTGTTGTTGTTGTTGTTGTTGTTGCTGTTGACGGTAATGATGATGGTTTTATTTTAGACATATATTTATATGTTGCTGTTGTTATTGTTGTTGTATACGTGTATACATTTAATCCACACAATTTCATTTTATTTAAAAATTTTCCTTCCTCTTCTTTATCTCTCTTTATTCATTTTCTTTTTTCTTTCTCTCTTTTTAGATTCAAAATTTTTTTTAATACTTTTAATTATTTTCCTGTTTAATTTCTTTTAATTTTTTTTTTCTTTTTCTCCTTTTTTTATATCTGAGTGGATTTTGTTTTAGGCACTGAATGAACTTTAAGTTGTTGTTGTTGCTGGTGTTGGTTTTGTTGTCGTTTTTGAGTATAATTACAAAAAAATTGCCTTTTTATATTCTTTTCTATGTAATTATTTTATTATTATAATTATTTTGTTGTTTCTTCTTTAATAATTTTTCACTTTCATAAAGACACTCTTTTTTTTGTTAAATTGTAACGAGAAGCCGATAAAAAAGAAAAAATAAGAACAAATAATAGAAAAACTAGTAAGAATTCTGTTTGAGTGAGGTGCAACGATATTTAGTTAGTCGGTCGGTCAGTCACATTTTGGTAGAAGGAAAAGTTTCAGTTGCGTTTGTACGTATAAACACACTCTCTTACACATAAAACATATATAAACACACAAAAGGTAGGCGGGCACTGTTTGCTGTTGTTATTTTGTACTTCTTTTTTAATTTTTAAATATAAAAAAGTTCTTTTTTTGTTTTTGATTTAGAAAACAAAATATTGTATGTATTTTGTCAGTCAGTCAGGCCCGCAACGAATGGGATGGTACGCGTTTGGCGAGTAGACGTATAAAAATAAGCACTTTCAAGCGAAATAAATCCAAATAGTTGTATAACGCGCACTGACTATCTCGAACTAAAGTTAGGCGAAGTGGTTTGTTTGTTGCATGCGTGCCAGATAGTCACTCTCCCTTGAGTCACGATGCCTAAAGTTGAAACACAAGTTGAATCGGGCGATTTTGTATGGGCTTGTGAGTAACGAAGAGCACGCGAGTACAATTGAAATTGGCTAAGAGAGCTAAAACTCATAAGTCAGCATACATACAAACACAAGTATTTGCTCAGAGTAAAGAAATATTCGCCTTCAAAATTTATGTGTAGGTCTGTTCTACATACGAATGGGGATGTGCGAGAGTGTGTTAGAGAGAGTGGGAGAGAGACGGAGAGACATAGAAACCGAAAAGGAAAAATGTATTATTGAGAGCGGCGATAAGGTAGAGATCAAAATGTTGTTTTTCTTTTGTTGTAAGATATTCAATTTGTCTGTTCACTTAATTCGCCGTGTTTATCGATGACGTTGATCTCTTCGCCAATTTTTTTTTATTTTTTTCTTTTTGATTTTTATTAATAATTTTGAATGTTTTGTTTGGTTTCAGTATTTAAATATTATTGTTCTTTAGTTTTTTAACATTATTTTCAACATTTAATTAATTTTTCAAAACCTTTTCTTAATTCTACCATTCATTTGTATTTACATATGCATGTATACATACATGCATACATACATATTACAAAATATTGCCAACAGTCCTAACGAATCCGCCCGTTGTTGTTGGTTTTATTTAAAATTGACTCACACGTTAAATTCATTCATTTTCTTTTTCATTTGTTTTCTGTTTGTGTATCTCTTTCGTTCTAAACGAATGCGGCGAATTCATTGGCGAATGTAAAAGCAACAACAAAGACAACAGCCACTACCGACCGACAATTCATTTGCGAATAATAAAAAACAAACAACAATTTTTTCAATGAATGAATTTTAACGTTCTGCACACAAGTTCGATAAGGTCGTTCTTATGTACGTGTCTGGTGATTGTCGTTTTTTTTTTTCTTCTTTCGGTTTTTGTTGTTGTTAAAATTCAAGATTTTCTTTAAAAGAACCAAAAAAAAACAGAAAAAGAGAGCAACACGAAATGGTCGCCACTTATAGATTTTTCTTTTTGTGAAAATTGAACAGGAAATTGAAAAACGTATAAGACTTAAATAATGTCTCAATTCGACGTTTGTGTGTGTGTGAGAGTATTTTAATAAAAAAAATTAGAAAAAAAGTGTTCACACGTAAAAGTACACACGCACTTCTCTACTCCGTCCGCTTTGTAAGAAATATGGAAAACGACTGATTCGCACACACACAATTGCTCACAACAAACTACACCAACCAGCGTTGTCAACTCAGTGCTTTTTTTGCATCGTTTTCAATGTTCTTAAATTTTTAACGCGAATAAATTTTGAATGAATTTCTTTTAATTTTTAAAATTTTAAAATCAATATTTAGCATTTTATTTAATATGAAAAAATATTTGTAATATTTGGAATAAATTTTTAAAATATTTTACTATTTAAAGAAAAAATTTAAATAACAATTAACAAATACTAGATCAGTGGACAGATCTATGAAATTTCGCGTAGTCGGACATAGCTTCAGTTTAAGAAATAAATATTATACGTTTTAATTGATTTGAAATTGAAGTGTTTTACAACAATTACTCACTGTTCTTCAATTATGTATAAATAATATGAAAAATATTTTGATAAGAATATTTGAGCTTTAAAATAAGCGTTTTTTACTGATTTCAGTGACTTAAAACTTTGAAAGTTGACAACGCAGTTAACAACTAGCCAGTATTGAATGAATGACTTGTTTATTATGTACACCGTGAATGTGTGTGTTTTGTGTGCAGATGTATGTAGGTAAATCAAATGGGTAACCCAACAAACATTAACTTTTTTTCCGAGTCAGCTCTGATAAGTAATAATTTTTATTTATCAAAACTCATATAAAATTGAACATGTTTTATGAACAATATTTTCTCTTGCTATGTTTTAAAAAATAACTTTAAAATGTTTTGCAATTAAAATAATATAACGAATTGGTTTCTCTTGTAGTAAACAACTCGTTGGGAAACATTGTATTTTAGTTTTTTGGGCATGAACACATAAAAATAAATAAGAGAAAGAGAGAGAATTGTTGAGAATTGAGAGTCGGGAGAACTAAACCCATTTCATTGATAAGTCAGGCGAATTAAAGTTTATTTGAAATGAATGAGGTATTCGGCTATGTTCGTTATTTCAATGTTATTTAATTGTACGTGTAGTTGTTGAATTGTTTCGGTGTTTTAATTTTGCAAATTTTAATCAATTGCAACCTTAAAATAGCGAAATATTCATTGATAAATAACAAGGAAATTTCGTGTTATTGTTTTTTACTTTTTTTTCTTTTTCTATATTTAAGAACATTGCATATATGTACGTATGTATATCGGTATATTCGATATACCATACATACCTTTGTATGTACAAATGTGTGTTTGTTAATGAATGAACTTCTATGGGAGTACGTATATGTATGTACGTTTGAAGAGATGTAGGCCAGTGAGTCTTTTTTACCCTTTTGAGGTTTCTTGTTTGTTTTGTTTTTCAAAAACACAATTGTTTCTGCTGAATTGAGCCGAATGTATAATTTCCTCTAAACTAAATTAATAAATAAAAACATAAAAATAACGACAGCAGCAGCAACAACAAGAACTATGAAGAAAAACAAAAATAAGAAAAAAAGTCAAATAAGCAAACGGAAATTGAAAATATGCCAACTTGTGGGCGCGCTCTCTCTTTCTATCTCTCTCGCTCTCTGCTATTTTATTTAGATTTACGCGGAGGGCAAAGCGGCCATACGAACAAACGAACAAAAACGATAAGGTGTACCCCACACCCCAACATAATATTTCAAGTGGCGAATTCATGCCTGTTTTATAGCTTCATTCATTTAAATATAAAAATTCATTTATAAAAAACGTCTCTCTTCTACACATCGTACACAATGTTTGCCTGAATAGTTCAATGTATTTTTGATATTGAGACAGACAGACCTAAAATTTAGCGATTTTTTTTTTCATAGCAGTTAAAGGTATACATATATTTACATAAATGTGTATACATAGTACATACAGTCTTTCGGGTTTCTCATCATCGATGTTACATTTAGACAAATTCAATAGTAATATTTATTAACCACTGTAAAACACCAACAACAACATGCAATAACAATTTTACATTTAAATAGGAAATTTTTATTTTGGAACACCAAAACTAAGTAAAAGGTCTGACTGTTTAGAAAGATTTTAAGATTTCTAGCGGGTTTCAATTTTATCCTCAACGGGATAAGAATTATAAAATAAAGTTGGCAACAGTGTTTGGATCCTCTTTTATGCTGGTTGCCTAAAGCTCCAACGTACATTCATCCATACATACATACTTATATTCGCTTGGTTTATTCATTCAAAGAGTATACAAAAGAGTGTGTAAGTAAATCGTGGATTTATTTAATTTCGCTTTGTTGGCTTGTTTTGCATGATTGCTAGTACATATTTTGCTGTGAGTTTGCGTGTGTATTGTTTATTTAGTCGGTCGAAATCATGTTGGGTATATCGTTACCGTGTGTTCGTTTGTGTGTCTTCTATTTCAAATAGAGTCAAACCACAATGAATTATTTCCGTAATGAGATTGCCATTGCCTTTGAGCGTGGCAGGGAGAGACCTGCTCAACGGATGTACTAAAAACAAATACATATATGCAGAGGCGATGGAAAGTCACTAATGATAGTCGTGAGTAGTGTTGCCAGAATGTTGGCAAATTTTACTATCAGCAAATTGAACAATTTAAATCTCTAAAGAAAAATTGTTAATAAAAATCATTTAAATCGAAAATTTAATTTAATGAATACAAATCATAGTAACAATTCAATTATGATTAAAGTTTAAATCCAAGGAAATAAAATGTAGACTAAAGTGCTTACGTTCGGACATGGTATTGAATCGAAAACGTAAATACAGAATTTTATTCAAACATACATACTTTTAATCATAAGAAATATGTCTAATTTCCAAATACATATTTAGAAAAGAAAATATTTATTAAAAAATATTGAACTTAGCTCAGACAGTCATTCCTACAAGCCTAGGAAGCCTAGTTGTTCAGTAAACCAAAATAAAACTTCACGGTCTGGCTACACTGACAATTAGTTGTAAATGGAGAATGAGAGAAAACATGAAATGGAATGATATCATAAGCAAGAGTGTAACAGCAAAATACATGCATACACACGTACATAGTGTGTATGCCATATTTGTTATAAAGCAGATGGATTCATAGTTTTTTGAGGGGGGTAGTGCTGTTGGTTTTTTGTTCCTTTCAACTTCTTTTAAAGCGAATTCATTTAGTGAGTCAATGAAAATGACGGTCTAACTAACTAACTGACTGATTGCATGACTAGTTTACTCGCACTTTTCCTCTTTTATTGTAGCGGATGTCGACTAGTTTTTGACGAATGGGTGTGGATGGTAAGACGTGTATATAATATTATTGTTGATTTTTTTTCCTGCAGTTGGTGTTGTTGTTGTTATTATTATAGGTTGATTTTTAATTCTGTTACTTTTCGTTCGTCTCTATTTTGTTCATTTACTTACTCATACTACGTATATATGTACATATATATTCATGTATGTAGAAAGCATGTGTGTGTGTGTGTAGGTATGTATGAATATGAATTTTCCTACATTTATATGCATGCTCACGTATCTACCTATGCCTGTGTATGTGTGAGGAAGTCTATGCCTCAATCAACACATACATTTATATACATATACATATAATATTCATATAGACATGTACCTAAAAATATGTGTGTATTTAAGTGCGTTTGTATTTAAATAAACCCCCATAACAAGAACTACCAACAAACATCATAAGAAGATAATAGGCAGCGATCAACTCAATCGTTGGATCTCAGACGAACATGATTTTTCATATGAGCAAACCATTTCGATTCATTCGATTCTTGCAGCTTGTGCCACCAAAGTTATTGCTGTTGCTGTCGCTGTTGTTGTTGTAAATGTTGTATTCTTATGTTTGTATGGATGTACATATGTATGCATGTTGCATTTACTTGAGCCTACGCTCAAAATTTTATTCATTTCAGCAAAGACATTCAGTCTAATGCATTCAAAAATATTTGTCGTCATTCAAGTGGTTTGTTAAAGAAATCATAATACAATATTTATTTATTAATTTTTATATGTTTTATTATTTATTTATTTATGATTATTTTTTTTTTTTGACTTCGCTGGAGCTTTCGACATTTGCCAAAATTAATTTTCATTTATCATGTAAAGAAATAAAGAAAAAGATGTTGCTACATCACCTATCGCTAAGCCACGATTAACTAACCCTTATTTACCCATGAATGGCAAAATTTTTTTATTATACCTGGTATAATTGTTATTGGCATAATATGGATTAAGCAAGTATTGTCGGATCGAAGATAAATTTAGGCTTGCTGGCTGCTTCATTGCCACCAAACTGAATTCACAAACATGTTTGGATCTTCTAGAAGATCACAATATTTTTCAACAACACTTCAATGTATTATTTCATTCAAATTGAAAAAGTTGTAGGACTTTCGTTTGACCGCAGTTATATTTAAATAAGAATTTATTTAAGAATTTTAAAAATCTTCATACCTTACATGTTTTTAATAATAACCTTTAGCTGCTAGGAATAGATGTCAGCATCCACTGCGAATAGATCGATATATGTATTTGGAAAAAAGATCTTTTGTGATATTACACATTAACATGTCTTCGTTGTATTTTTTTCGGTTCACCAAAAGTTTTTTATTGTCATTAAAAAAAAAATAATAAATTCGCAAATAAAATTTCTGATCAATTATTATGTACATATGTACATATGTATGTACGTAAGTATATCGCAAACAGTGTATGTATATATGTATGTATATATTGCAGTGTAATGACATGAAATTGTAAGTCTAAAAACTAGTCTTTCTCTCAGTCAATCACATACAACATCACCGTATTCAAGTTTTGAAGGCACCGATTGGATTTCACTGTTTTTATTTATTTGTTGTTGTTGTTTATTTTTCATTTATTTTTCTTTTTTGTTTTGTTTTTATTACATTACATATCAATGATGAAGACAACGCTGACGTAGAACCAAATCGTTTTTATTTAAACAGTTTTATGAATGAAATACAAAATATGACGACCATGCTACAATGAATGGTAAAGGGGCTTGGTGTGTGTGTGAATAAGTGGTTTTTTTTTTATTATGCTCTACGAATTTCAAATTTCTCTTTGATTTGCATTATATCGGCGTGTGTATGTGTGTGTGTGTGTGGGTATCTCTTTTATGTTGAATATCATTCAAAGCCATTCATACTTTCGCAAATTTCTGTTAGACGCAACATGCTTAAAGAAAATGAAAAAGAAAAAAAGACTACAAGATCCACGAAAACATTGTAATTAAGTTGTAGTCTTCCCATTAAGATTAATTATTATAGTTTTGCTTGCAGAGACAATCATCAATGGCATAAAATTGAAAACGAAAGGTTTTTTGGACATTTTCAAAATAAGGCCACAGGGTTAAACAAATTTCAAAAGCATTTAACATTTATTTACTGGCTGTTCTGAAGGTTTCCTTCCCTACAATTAACTTCCTACCATTTACAGTGAATAGTTTTTATTTTACAAAAAATTATTTTCTTATTCTGTTTCCTTTTTTTATTAATTAATTCACTCTGACTTTAGTTAGTTAAATTGAAAATTAGGCACACTGTCGTTAACAACAACAACAACAAAACCAAAAAAAAAGTCAAATAACTTTGTGAAAATAATATTTTTTTTCACTGTTCGTTTACTTTAGCCGAATGACAAATTTCACATTTAAAACAACTGATCAGAATTCATAATTGAATTCGTTACTCTTCGTTCGTTGTCTCTTGCTCACTCACACTCACTTTTCGCTTACCAAGTCAATCAACGTGCTTATGAATCCATTTACGACATTCGCCCAGTCAGTCATTCATTCATTCATTCATTCATTGAGTATTTTAAATACTTGTTGTTGTAATAAAAAAAAAACAAAAAAAATTTACAAGTATGTAGAATACGTGCCTACGTATATCCGGTGGTCTCATATTTCGCAAGCCAACTGAATGTATGTACCTTTCCATTAAACAAACGTATCCGTCTGTCTGTCTGTCTGTCTGTCTGTCTGTCAGCTTAACAACGACGATACAAATAACATACACATAGACACAAAGTAATAAATGCATAGACACTACGCATACACAATCTAGTAATTTTATTATTTTCACAATCACAATCACACTCACGCTTACTTAATGATTCGTTAAGCATGTGCTTATTTGTTGTTGTTGTTGTTGTTGTTATTGCCGCCTAATAAATCATACCACCACGAATAATTTTTGTCTAGTTACCATTGTTTTTGTTTTTTCTCTTTTTGTTTTTGTTTTATTATTATTGTTTTAAGTTTTTGCAAATCTTTTAAATATTTTAAGGTTTACAGTATTACATGGTGTTCGTGTTGGTGTTGGTGTTTCTTTTTTTTTTTATTTACTGCTTACTTCTGTTGTAAAATGGTAAAAATGTAATAACCAGCAAAAACAAAAACAAACAAACAAACAAAAAATGATTTACTTACTTACAAACCAACACACACACACACACACCCATACATGCAATTACTATAGCAACGATAGATAAAATTTCTTAATCTGCATTTTGTGTTTAAAGAAAAAAAAAGAAATAAAATTTAAACACACCAACGCTTAGTTGCACAGGCGTAATTCCATATACATTTCCATATGTACACTGGGTGATTTCCTCATACAGATTGTATATGTATGTACGCCTGTATATACATACATATGTTTGTATAGGTAAATGATATGGATTTTTGTTTTTCATTAAGTTTGTTCGTTTACTTTTCTTTTTTTTTTCAATAAAAAGAAAAATGCGTTAAAAAATCTGTTAAGCTTTTGCATTAAGGTTCATGACTATAAATTAGAATGAATGTGAAATAAAAATATTTTAATGACACTATAAAACACACTTTGATGAATTTAATGATTGAATATGATATTCCGTGTGACAAATTTGTAGCCACAGCAACAAATTAAAGTAAAAAAAGTATGTAGTCATGTCTCTATGCGTTGCTGTTTGTAACGTTTGTTGTGACATTCTATCGTTCAAGCTTACTTACTTACTTGCTTAATTGATCATTAATAACCTGTTTATTGGATATCGGCCTGCTTTAACACATCCTTCCAGGCGCCCCCGCTTCTTGCGAGCTTTCGCCAGTTGGTCACACCAATCGATGACAGGGCTTTATCAATTATCCACCCATCAAATACCCGTCTCAACGGAACATTCGACATGCACAACGTCCATGTCGTTGAGGAGCTGATTGTTTGGTTGGATGAGGAAATCAGCGCCAGCTCGCACTGGACCGAAGACTTTACGTATGACTTTGCTCTCGTACACTCTCAAGGCTGCTGCTCCAGTGCTTAATAGTGTGCTTAACTTAATAGTTTCCTACCGTCCAAGCCTCAGTAACAGTTTGCAAGCAATTGAACTCGCCGTAGAAAGTAGTGTTTTGGCTTATTATCTTTCATGCTTATATTTCACGCTCCGTATTAGAATATCACGACGTTTTCATCATTGGTCAGGACATGTTAAGCAGATGAACAAGATTGCATCAACAAAACAAGTTAATGAAAGTGATAGGGGCAGAGCATTTCATATTTATCGCAAACAAAATTTTCAATTTTTATTGAACTTCATACCATAAGTGGCCCTTAGCACATCTATTTCACAAGATAGCTATCGCCCTGAATGCAAAAAAGGTATGTTATGCGGAATATTCTGGCTAATAAAGTCAGAGTCACATGTCATAATCTTGAAGGAATACAATTACATTAATTACGTTGAAGACCGAGCTGAGAAAGTGGACAGAAACATCAGATCGTCTATTGTAGAACAATAAGCCGGTAGGAAGAACTACCGAGATACTCGGGCCCGGTCCCGATGGTTTAACTGTTTTGGTGTGCTAGAAAATGATGAATGTAGGTCATGTGGTCAAGATGTCAACGCAATGGAACACTTTTTATATAATTGCTCAGCATTTGTAAGCTCGTGATCCCAATATTCTTGGGATGATACTATACAACTTTTTCATGGCAAATTTATTTACTTTCAGCGTTTTTGCCAGAAATCATCTGAGAGCGTAGTAAGCGAAGAAATTTTTTTTCATATTTCCTTTTGTTGGAGATGTCTGACCTGGAGCTTGAACATGGCCTCACGTCTAATAGGCCAATACACTACCTACTAGACTACGACATTTGGGATGATACTATACCAGATACAACTCGTCTCGGAGGTGGAAACTGGTAGAGGTCAAAGAAATTTACCTACGATACGGACTTCCAATAGAAATTCCTTAGTGGTGAGCGAACAAGAAGAAGCCATGAGAGGCTTGGTTTTCTCGTCTTCGAGCTACCTAACTAAAAACGATTATTTATTTTCGACCAATATTAAGAATAAATTCAGTTAACGTAAAAGTTTGTATTTGAGTGGTGATGACAACTCTTCACCTAGTCCAATATGTTACGAGCCAGGTGATTTAGGTGGAATAGAAGGTTTTTAAAATATTTTTTAGAATATTATTTCGACCAATGTCACGCTAACATTTATCCTATAACTATCCTTTTTGTTTCATCCGGGCTCATCCATTGGTACGATTGTTTGACTCTTAAACAATTCCTAAACAAGCTTTGCTGGCATACATTACACGCTATAAACATTCGAAGTATTTGCATTTCATGTAACATGAACCGACGGTACCCCATTATAAATTTCTTTAATTCTACAGGGTATGTCATTGACTTTTAAGCGCAGCTGTTTCACTGTAAAAGAAGTAGTCTCACTGTAACACACTTTTCCACAACAATCCATGTTCAACAAATGAAGGGATTCAAAACCAAATCTTGCATAGAGTGTAGGCTTTCATAAAAAATATCCAATAACGAAAAATGACTAAAAAATAATACCTCAAATAGATTTTTACTGAGTAATTGCAAAGCATCATCATAAATTTATCTCAAAAAGGAGACGCATCGAATGCAATCATTGGAGAGATATAAACAGTTGTCAGCAATGATATTTACTTCGACAAATATTTTCTAATGTTCTAATACAATCTTTTCAGCCTTTAAGGCTATGAAAGTGACATATTTTTGATTCAAATAAATAACATGTATCAATGATTCCAAAATAGTTTTCGTTACTATCGGGCGTTACTTGGAACCGGGGATATAGGCGTCGAAAGTAAGATGTTCTCACCAACAAAAATCAAGACATCGTCCTAAAATATGCAAGTCAATGACCAAAAAATGCAAGTCATCAACCAAAAAAAAATGCAAGTCATCTACAAGAGAAATGCGAAAAGCACGACATTTTGTTGTATATATAAAGGGTGTTTTTTATAGAGGTATAGAACTTTAAGTTGCAATAAAACAACGATGGATTATTCGATTGACATGAATTTTATTTATCCGAAAGAAAATCTTGTGGCATTACATTTTAAATATGATTTCTGGCATATGACCGCCACGGCTGGCGCGGATGTAGTCCAATCTGGACGTCCAATTTTCGATGACTTTTTCCAACATTTGTGGCCGTATATCGGCAATAATACGGCGAATGTTGTCTTCCAAATGGTCAAGCGTTTGGGGCTTTACCGCATAGACCAATGACTTTACATAGCCCCACAGAAAGTAGTCTAGCGGTGTTAAATCACAAGATCTTGGAGGCCAATTCACAGGTCCAAAACGTGAAATTAGGCGGTCACCAAACGTGTCTTTCAATCAATCTATTGTGGCACGAGCTGTGTGACATGTTGCGCCGTCTTGTTGAAACCACATCTCCTGAACATCATGATTATTCAATTCAGGAATGAAAAAGTTAGTAATCATGGCTCTATACCGATCACCATTGACTGTAACGTTCTGGCCACCATCGTTTTTGAAAAAGTACGGACCAATGATTGCACCAGTCACTGCTGCCAGATTAGGGGATTTTTTAGCCAATGGGGATGAAAATTTCAGTTTGGGGATGAACCAACACTGCTGGGGAGTTTTTAAGGATAAAAAACTATAGATTTTTTACATATAAAAGTCGTTAAAGTTAGTAACATAAATGAAAAAAGTACTAAATTATTGAATTTCTCAACACTGACATATATGGTAATATTGAACTCGACTTTAATTGGTACTTACATACATACGTGCACATAAAATAAATTAATTTTTAAATAAAATAAGAAGAAAAAAATTATTTAATTGTATTTGGGATTTGAGGATGAGGGCTGAAGAAAATCTGGCAGCAGTGCCACCAGCCCATAAAGCGCACCAAACAGTCAGTTTTTCTGGACGTAACGGTGTTTCCACATACACTTGAGGATTACCTTTACTCCAAATACATATATATATATATATGTATAAATGAATATTAACTCAATGAGAATTATTAAAATTTTTAAGTTCATTTCATTTTTTTTGCTCATGTAATAAAAATAAGTTTGCTTCGTTGCCCATATCTCCGATCTCAAGCAATGCATGGCCGTAACGGAAACTGTTTTGGAATCCTTGATACCATGGCTATCTAGTCCACTAGGCCCATTTTACCCACGGTTCCATTTTTTATATGATTTTGCACGATTTATATAGACCACTATTTTTCTTGTTCATTTGAGGAAAAAGTTAGTTTCGTTGGCAATATTTCCGGTCCCAAGTAAAGCTCGATCCTGAGAAAAACTGTTTTGGTAACCTTTGGCCCATATCATCATCTTTGAACGAATAATAAAACATGTCATTAGAAAACTTCATTTCAAATATATAGACTGTATACTGTACAACACGAAGAGTAAAAAGTCTGATCCATTTAATAGAATTTCAATAGTCAGAGAAGGAAGTCTTTCATTAAATAGCAGCAGGCTTTAACCACTTGACAATTCAGACGACAAGTGAGAATCATCTTAAAGGCTTTGTGATAAGCAAATCAATTAATATACCAATTTCTAAGGAATCCAACAGGGATTAGCCACAGAATGAAGCCAAATGCCTCAAACCTAGGAGATCCGCAAAAATCCCAATCAATTGAAATCGTATGGAAGAATTCCAACATGTGAATTCCATGATGAAGTCGCCGTAGTCTAGTAGGTAGTGTGTTGGCTTATTAGACGTAAAGCCAGGGTTCAAACCCCAGGCCAGACATCAAACAAAATACAAAAAGTACTACTTCGGCGACTTCTTCTCAGCAGATTTCTGGTAAAAACTCTGAGAGCAAATAAAATTGCCGTGAAAAAGTTTCTTAAAAATCTGTCGTTCGGAGTCGACGTTAAACTGTAGGCCCTGCTACTCACGTATAAAATTAAAGCACACAGCATGAGTGGTGTGAAAAGCTAGGCCGTAATCCTGACTGAAGGGCCAATTGTATGTATGAATTACATGATTAAACAAAATGGTACAGAAGACATTCAATATAACCAAAGAGTTTCATTAATAACAGTCTCCGAAGAATTCTTAAAATATTTTTTAAAACGCACAGTAAATAATGAACAGCTGTTGGTCAGAACAGATTTTGAAGACATTAACACCAAAGTTCGCAGAGGAGAATTTGGTTGAAACAGTTGGACCACCTGAAGAAATATGTCATCAAGCAATTATTTGCACGCTGCAATGAAAAAAAGTAGCCGAAGAAGAGGCCTCGATCCAAACACCCAGGTCAGGCATCTCCAACTAATCGAAATATCATAAAATATTTCTTCGGCGACTTCCTCTCAGCAGATTTCTGGCAAAAAATCAGAGAGTAAATAAAGTTTCCATGAAAAGTTTCTCAAAAATCATTCGTTCGGAGTCGGCTTTAAACTGTAGGTCCCACCACTCATGTATAAAAATTAACGCACACAACATAAGTGGTGAGAGAAATTAGGTCGTATTCGTGATTAAAGGGTTGTAATGACCAATTATGATGTAATGAAAAAGAATCATTCACAATGGCCAAAAAGCGCTTTCCATAACGCAATGCCATTAGAGACAAAACTGGATGGACATGATCAAATATACAGAAATACTAGTATACGGGTTCATTTCATTTTAAGGTCATTAAAAAACCAAAAAAAGAAAAGACGTAATGATATCACCAGGTTAAAGTGCGTATCAAACTGTAAGACGGCATGAATGTAAAGGATTCTCAACACAAATGCGAATTGATTTTTTATACATAAAGGGTCTGCCAAATAACTTTTTTTAAAGTGCTTTAAAAAAAAAACTACTGTATATTTTCTCAAATTTCTTTTCTATTTGAAAGTACAATCCTTCCGGTTTATAATGGAAAATAATTTCATTCAAATGGCTTCCTCGGCTGGCTATGCAGTAGCCTACACCAGAAGATGCCGATTTTGGCAAAAAAAATCATCTTTTCAGATGAAGCTCATTTTGATCTTGGCGGGTATGTAAACAAGCAAAATTGTCGCATTTGGGGCACAGAAAACCCGCACACATACATTGAAAAGCCGCCGCACCCAAAACGAGTCACTGTTTGGTGCGGATTTTGGTCCAGAGGCATAATTGGGCCATTTTTCTTCGAAAATGAGCAAGGAGTGGCCGTTACAGTCAATGGCGATCGTTATCGGGCCATGTTGAACGAATTTTTGTTCACAAAAATTGAAGAGGAGGATATTGGCAACAGTTGGTTTCAACAGGACGGCGCTACGTGCCACACAGCCGAAGCTACACTCGATGTTTTGCGGCCTGTTTTTGAAGATCGCATTGTCAGCCGCAGAGCTAATATCGTTTGGCCACCTCGGAGCTGCGATTTGACACCTTTGGACTATTATTTGTGGGGTGCCGTCAAAGAGAAGTGTTACGCCGACAAGCCAGAGACAATTAACGCTTTAAAGGACAATATTCGTGAAGCCATTGGTGAAATACAGCTACATACAATCGATAATGTGCTTAAAAATTGGACAGAACGTGTAGGCTACTGCATGGCCAGTCGAGGCAGCCATTTGAATGAAATTATTTTCCATTATTAACCGGAAGCATTGTACTTTCAAATAAAAAAAGAAATTTGAGAAAATATTCAGTAGCTTTTTTTTAAAGCATTTTCAAAAAAAAGTTATTTGGCGGAGCAATTAACAAATTTTGGTTCTTTTTTTATAGAATTTTATCATCCAAAGGTACAAATTAATAACTTTTAGGCTACTGTGGTTAAACGAATGTCTTACTTAAAATAATAATAAGTGTACAACATAACATACAACATAACATTATATAATATTATAATCACCAAATTTAATAAAATAAATTTTAAAAAATAGCACTGACTGTTACATAATTGGTCATTACAACACTTCAGTCAATATTAAAACTTAGGTTCTTAACCTCTTCACGCTCTTGGTCACATATCTGGATGTTTAATTTTTTATAATTAAAATTATAATAATAATAAAAAAAAAATTTGCTAATAACTTATTGCCTACCGAATCCTCCAACAGGAGAAGTAAAAATTTTACCCTTTCTCTGCACCGATGATATTATTTCCAATGTACAGTTAGATACATAAAAAAAACGTGAAGTAATTCTACGGCAATCTGTTTTATTGGATTATAAACAAGAAATCGTTAATATTTGAAAGGTTTGAAAGAGATTGGCCTGCTTCAAGTTCTGCACCACCACTCAAAAAATCCAAAGAATTAGACTGGACGGTATAGGTCATTATCCTAAAAAAAAGGAGCTGAAAAATCCCCCAGATGTCAGGACAAAAATTGTGTAAGACGAACTCGCTACATTTGTGAGAAATGTGAAGAACCGATATGCCCGGAATGTATGAAATCATTTCACACATAAATTACCATTAACGCTCAGTAGCCACAAATGTGGACGTTATTCTTTTTGTGAATTTTTATTGTTTTCCCTTTTCTTTTGCTTTCTGAATTTCTATTAAAATAAAATTAATTAATTTAAAAAAACAATACAATACAATAATTTCCTTGCCACCATAAAAAAATCCTCCCTAAAGAGGTTAAACCACTTATTTTGCATTTGTTAATTTTATACATGAGTGGCGGAACCCACAGATTAAAGTCGATCCCGAGCGACAGATCTTTTGAGAAGCTTTTCATGGCAATTTTATTTTATTTTATTAAGACGAGAACATAGTACCATTGAGCAAACACACCGATTGGTGCAGGTCATACGGAAAACGTTTGAAGAAAAGAAATATTGCTCAGCTCTTTTCATTGACCTATCTCAAGCTTTCGACAAAGTGTGGCATGAAGGCCTGTTGACAAAATTGAAGCAAATCTTGCCAATAAACCACTTCAACCTATTCAAAAAATACATTATCGATCGACAGTTCATAATTAAAGAAGGTGATTATTTAAGTAGCCCACAACCAATAAAGGCTGGCATCCCACAAGTTAGTATCCTAGGTCCTATTTTGTACTTGTTATACACTGCAGATATACCAACAAGCAGTACTATACATACGTTAACTTTTGCTGATGACACAGCTTTTCTTTGCACACATAAAAATCCACAAGACGCCTCAAGTCAATTACAGCACCATGTAACCCAAGTCGAGATATGGGCTAATCAGTGGGGAATTAAAATCAACGAACAGAAATGCGTCCACATAACCTTTACCCTACGGAAAGAAACATATCCGTCCATCAGTATTAATAACCAGATGGTGCCACAACACACTCATGTTAAATATCTCGGTATCCACTTGGATAGA
Organism: Sarcophaga carnaria; assembly: GCA_958299815.1. Taxonomy (NCBI): domain Eukaryota; kingdom Metazoa; phylum Arthropoda; class Insecta; order Diptera; family Sarcophagidae; genus Sarcophaga; species Sarcophaga carnaria. The sequence continues at coordinate 44,281,924 of OY283151.1, forward strand.
CGTCTCACATGGAAACATCACATCGATGCAAAATTGACCCAAATGAAAGCGAAAGCAGCTCAAATAAATTGGCTTATCGGTAGAAACTCTGTCCTTCGGCTTGACTGCAAACTTTTAATCTACAAGTCAATATTGAAGCCAATATGGTGTTATGGTATCCAGTTATAGGGCACAGCTTCTGCCTCTAATATTGAAAAAATTCAACGCCGTCAAAAAAAATTCTACGAATGATAACTGGTGCTCCTTGGTATATAAAAAAACAGCAACATCCATAAAGATCTTGATGTCCCACTGGTCAAAAACGAAATCCCAAAACACGTGTTTAAGTATTTAAAGAAGCTGGAAACACATCCAAATCCTCTCGCCCGAAACATCTTACAACATCGTAGATATACCCGCTTGAGAAGGAGGGATACCATCGCTCTCAGATGACCAACTTAGAAATACTGCGCTTTATTTTCTATTTTTATAAGAGTTGTAAACTAGATTTTTGTCTGGCATTGGCTGGACATTAACATTAACATTTTTTTTTTATATTTTATACCTTCTTCCCTTGTAGTTTCAATGATTTGAAGTTGAAAGTTTTCAACCTCCAAAAGACTTAATGAGTTTAATGGCCTATTATTTTAGTTATTAACTATAGATTTAAGATTTGAATACTTATTGTTAGTTCATAAATAATGAAGATACAATAAAAAAGGAAAATTAAAAAAAAAATTATTTACTCTCAGATTTTTTGCTAGAAATCTGCTGAGAGGAATTCGATTTGTTGAAGATGTCTGACCTGGAGCTTGAACCATGGCCTCACGTCAAATAAGTCAGCATACTAACTACTAGACTACGGCGACTTCGTAACTATTACAACAATAAATTAAATTAAACAAATTGAGAGGAAGTGCGGTCAAACGATTGTCTGTGACAGTATTTCACTTCAATAGAATTTATCATATTTTAATTTGATGAAATAAGTCTTACATCCTCATTCTCCCTTTCCTACTTCCTCTTCTTTTTCCCTATCTCGTAGACTATCCTCTCCTCTTTAGGACGTTGTACAATGGGTCAACTGGACCTCCGGGTTCTGCACTTGTCTCAATTGACAAGTACACGTCGCCTAACCTAAACCTAAAGTCTTACATGCAAAACTATTTCAATGTAAATAATCTTAAAAATATTCTGAGGAATCATCAAATTCGATTTGATCGTATTATGAGGCTGGTGGCGCTCGAGATAACATTTGCTCTTAGAACTACATCATCTATGACATCGTTTACTATCTTTAATTGGCTACCACCAAACGTGTTGGCGAACTAATTGGCTGTAAACGCAATAATGAGATTAAGCTCCTCAAATATACGGAAGCATAGAAGTTATGGCCTTGCCAACATATTGGGTGTAGTTGATTTGGAATTCTCAATTAACTACACGATACCTGAAACCGCTTTCCATCCTGGTTTTATAACTAAAAACCCGAGTAGATTCATATATAATAGTGGTTTATCCCAGACACCGTCATCCATCTATTCCCTGACTAAGTTGTATGTTGGAATGTTTTCGATAAATTTGAATTTTAAATTGTCCCTTATACCATGAGGTTGCTGTCATATTCTGTATAATGAAAAATGATGAAATAATGGCTATAAAAACAGCCACCTTGCAAATACATTATCATTGTATACCTTGCAGAAATACATATATTTATATATATATACATATACATATTATTCTTGAATTAAAAAATAATTTTTTTGAAAGATATCCCACTCGCATCCCATTAAGCGATTATAAAGGCCTTAAAGGAAATTGTATAAGCTTTCTTTTGAGAAAAAAAAGGGCCCATTTTGAAAAAAATTTAAAAAAAAAATTAAATTAAAAAAAAAATATAAAAAAAAATTTTTAAAAAATAATAATAATAATATCTAATATCCTTTGGACAATTTTTACTAGGACCAATAGGTTTAAAGTTACACACATTTAAAAAAAACCCTGTATGACCAAAATGTCCAACTTTGGCCCCCTTTAACTCCGGCAGTTCTTAACTGATGGATCTGAAAATTTGTGTCTGGCCTACTATCCAATAGTACTAACCTTGGTGCAAATTTCATCCAAATCGGAAGACATCGATTTTAAAAATTGGGTCACTTGACACGAAATACGCACATTTACTGACAGTGAAACTATTAAATCTCTGGAGAATGTTTACGCCACTTTGAAGGCTGTTCAAGAAATCCAAGTAACTCTAAAAGATATAGCGACCTATTCTACAGTTACCTCTATATAGGTTCCTGGACACGGGTGCTTTGAAGTTATTAAGAAAGCAAACACAGGCGTACAGGTAATTTGAAAGCGACATAATTCATATGTGAGATTGTGGTATTGATCCGCAAGATAGGCAAACAAATGATCTCAAACATACTTTAGTATTTACTAAGAAAAGATGAAATAATATATAGTAGTCTAGTAAGTGTATGTGTGTTAACTTATTAGACGTAAGGCCACGGTTCAAACCCCAGGTCAGACATCAAAACGCAAATATGAAAAAATATTTCTTTAGTGACTTCCATTCAGCAGATTTCTGGCAGTTCTCTGAGAGTAAATAAAATTGCCATGAAAAGCTTCACAAAAATTCAGAGTAGGCTTTAAACTGTGGGTCCCGCCACTCATGTATAAAATTAACACACACAACATAAGTGGGTTGAGAAGCTAGGTCGTAATCCTGACTGAAGTATGAAGTAAAATAGAGAAAATTAATAATACAAAAACTATTTTTGAAAAAGAACGATTAATTAAAAAATAATAATACAACTGTTATTGTGAATTTATGTGGAATTATCCTCCAAGGAGACTTAAAAAAATGTTCTGGCCGAACTTAATTTCAAACAAAGATTCTTGACAGCGAACGGGCTAGTTACCAGTGCACAATGACAGCACGAAGAAGAGATGGAGCTGGATCAGCCATGTTTAGAACCACGTTTTGGATGATATATAAAAAATGGCGATTGTTTGGAATATTAGATAAGGAAGAAGAAAAATTTGCTTTGGAGAAGGTTGTAAGAATTTGAAGTTGGCGAAAAGATACTGGCTTTCTTTAAAGTTTTACTTTGCGATTGATTGAAATTGGAAGAATTTCACAACCGGCCTTTACTTTAGACTGGAGCCAAGAAATATTTGTGTGTACATATATACATACTTACATCGCTCGCAAACAGGATCTAAAAACTGCAACATTTTCAAACCCCACACAAGTATTGGGTGCTTTATTCAGTCTGCTAATCTTAGCGCATAGGAATATTAGTTGCTAGATGCAATGTAGGAATGGGAACTTTTAATAACACAGAAAGAAAGAAGTACTTCGATTACGCTAAGTTTTAATGCAACAGATATTTGATAAGCAATTGATAGCATTTTGTATTCTAATAACATTCAAAATCCAATTTGCAATAATTATCGATAACGCAAATAGTTAGATTATCGATATCGATATAAAAGAAGTAATAATAATAAAATATCAATACTTAAAATGAAAATATTTTATTGCAATTAATTTGTTTAACTTTTCAATTGTATTATGCTTACCTGCAAATATATGTATGATTACTGTTATATACTGCAAATAGGTATTTTATAAATTATTAATTTATTGTTTATTTAAGTATATATAGTATGTATATATATGTATGCATATCTACTTATGTAGTTATTAATTTATTTTAACTATTTATTCTTAATAAATAGATGTTGTTTTGGTTTTTGTTTTAAATGTTTATTTATTATTAAAATTGTTAAATGGTTGCGTTATTACTTTTTTTAAACATAACGTTTTGTGTGTTATTTTATTTATTTTTTTTTTTGCTTTATTATTAACTGCCTCTTATTAATTAAAGATTTTATTTATATAAAACACTTTAACACACTCACAAACACTTTCATTTGTATGTATTTGTGTATATGTATGCCATATATTTATAATAACTTTTATTAAATGTATTTTATTAACAAATATGTATATATGTATGCATGTGTACATGTGTATGTGTTTGTATAATATTTGCAATAATTTTTTTCGACATGAATAATACAATCAAGACTGTTCAAGACTTTTACTGCAACTAAAAGTTGCAACCGATTTCTATAAACGACAATGCAAGGGATAAAAAGAACAGCAACAACTAAAACAACGGTAATACAACAACAGCAATAACAACACGTACAGAAACAACGAAAATGAAACCTGAAGTGAAAAAAGGCACCACGAACTAAACGAAAACGAACAGTAAAGTTCGTGTTGTATAGTGCCTTCATCCTTTCGCTGCAAACGATGCGATGTTCCAAAAACGAATCATCATCGTTCGTTCTTTTTCGGGCATCCTCCAATGTTAGTCTAAAGAAAAAGGAAATTTTTCGTCAAACTGCACATTCGTTTGGATGATGGCATGCAAACGACAGATGTTATTTGTATGTACGTACATATATGTGTATGTGTTGAAACAATTTAAAAAATAGGATTTGTTTAAAACGAAAAGTTAAAAGAATAGCTTCTTTTAATTACAATATAATTTTGCATTATAAAATTAAATAAAATTAAAAGTGAAATGTATTAATGCTTAACTGTATGCTTTCTTTTTTGTTTTAGTTACAGTCGCACAATGCATTTCCCATTTCCAAACTAAATTCATCAAGAATTTTCGATAAACTAAAGTGTCGTCTTATTGCAACTTTCCAATATGGCACAAGCTAACCAGGCTGACAGAAGGTCGGATGTGCCATACGTAGATAAGACGTTTGGTGCGGCAAAGATGAAGGGGAAAAAGGACAGACATTTTTATGGACGAGGCAGACATGCTGAATAAGTGCAGCATGTTGTTGTACACCTACTATCCTTGACAATGAATGCACAACGAAGGCCACCAATGAGCTTTTCACGTTCAAGGTCATCATATCATTTCACATGTATTAGTGGCGGCCATTTCTTTTTTAGTTTCCCTATGCCAAATTACTATATGAGAATATGAACACACCACTCGTCTACTGAAGTTTTGGTTTAAACTGAAGATTTTCGAATCGAGTATGTCGGGGCGTGTCCTACGAATTTACAATAAAAATTTCGCCCCTATAGTGTAGACCTAGCCCACTGTTTGCTGTTATTGTAATGTTTGTTAATACAGTAGTATAAAACTCATTTACATTTAAGTATGCACAATGTATGTACATACATACATACGTCTATAAGTCTATAATTGTTTATTAATCAAATAATAATATAATTTCCATAGGCATAAAAGTTAATTAATATTGAAGTTATTTTTTCTTTCTTTTCACTGGCACTTTTCAAAACAAATTCTCCCAGTTGCTCAAATGATTTTTAAAAATGTTAACTACACTTCTTTGTTTTTCATAGATCGATAATTTTAAAATTTCCAAAAAATCTATCGCTCAGAAATGACTTTACAACGTAGGTCCCGCCACTTATGGATAAAATTAACACTCACAACACGGGTGGTGTGAGAAGCGAGGTCGTAATCCTGTTGTAAGTTATTCAGTAAGAGACTCGTTCGATTTAAGTAGAAACAAATTAACAATATTTTCCACTAGGCATACTTTGGTTTTATCTTTTTGTTTTTAATGTTTGGGATTCGGAATATTTTACCGCGTATAATCTCTAGAAAATACTCCAAAAGACTCTAATCCTTCTGTAGGATAAATTGTCAGTAATGATATATACTTTTAATACAATATTCAGCCTTTACGGCTGTGAAAGTGACATATTTTTGATTCAATTAAATAATTTGTATCAAGGATTCCAAAACAGTCTTCGTTACGGTCGGGCGTTACTTGGGATCGGGGACATGGGCGTCGAAAATAATACAAGCTACGAAGCTATTTTCTTTCCCACCAACAAAAATCAAGTTATCAACCAAAAAATGCAAGTCATCGGCCTAGAATATGCAAGTCATTCTTCAAAAATTGCTAATCATCATCCAAAAAAGTCAGCGACTAAGAAATGCACGTTATCATCCTAAAAATGCAAGTCATCGGCCAAAAAATTGCAAATCACCCACCAAAAACTGAAGGTCATCGACCAAAAAAATTTAAGTCATCGATCAAAACAATGCGATTCATCGACCCATAAAATGCAAGTAAACTGCAAGTCATCGTCCATAAAATGCAAGTCATCTACCAAAAATCTACAAATCATCCACCAAGAAATGCAAGTCATCGACCACAAAATGCAAATCACCCACCAAAACAACGCAAGTCATCGTCCATAAAAATACAAATCATCGTCCATAAAAATACAAGTCATCCACCAAAATAATGCAAGTAATCTTCCAAAATAATGCAAGTCATCAACCAAAAAAATGCAAGTCATCTACAGAAGAAATGCAATTTGCGAAAAATACGACATTTTGTTGTATATATATATATGTATAAATGTATATTAACTCAATGAGAATTATTAAAATTTTTAAGTTCATTTAATTTTTTTGTTCATGTGAAAAAACAAGTTTGCTTCGCTGCTCATATCCCCGATCTCAAGTAATGCACGACTGTAACGAAAACTGTTTTGGAATCCTTGATACCATGGCTATCTACTCCACTTGGTCCATTTTACCCATGGTTCCAATTTTTATCTGATTTTGCCCGATTTATATAGACCACTATTATTCTTGTTCATTTGATGAAAAATTTAGTTTTTCGGCTATATTTCCGGTTCCAAGTAAGGTTCTACTCTAAGGAGCACTGTTTTGGAATCATTTATACTATGTCTATCCAGCCCACTAGGTCCATTTCCCCCACAAGAGCACTTTTTTGTAGATAGTTAGCTTCGTCGCCTATATCTCTGGATCCAATTAACCGTCCGACTGTAAGTATACCTGTTTTGGAATCCTTAACACCATGGCTATCCAGCCCACTAGGTCCATTTCCCTCATATGCCCATTTTTTTCCGATTTAGCCCCGTTTATACAAAGCACTTTTTATGCTCATTTAAAGAAAACAATTAGCTTTGTCGCCTATATCTCTGATCCCAAGTAACGCCCGACCGTAAGGATACTTGTTGTAGAATCCTTTATACCGGGGCTATACAGCCCACTAGATCCATTTCCGCCACAAGTGCATTTCTTATCCGACTTAGCCCCATTCATAAAGAACACTTTTTTTTGCTTATTTAAGGAAAACAATTAACTTCGACGTCGTTATCTCTCGTCCTAAGTAACCTAGTAACCGCCCCACCGTAAGGATACCTGTTTTGGATTCCTTGATTCCATGGCTATTTAGCCCACTAGGAATGTACCGTTTTTAGCACACACTGAACTGAATTATTATATACAAACCAGCTTAGCAGGGAACGTGTTAAAGATTAGATGAGTGCCTTTCTTGGTAACAGATTCGCAGGGGTGCTGAGGTTGTGCAGGAAACACTTCTCTGCTCTGCTACAAGGCGATGACGACACCAATACCGACTTTAGAGATGATGTTCCGAACCCGATCGATGACGACGGCGTAGAGTTTCCGCCGCCTAGCCATGAAGAGGTCAAAGTCGCGATTATGCGTCTTAAAACAATAAAGCGGCAGGTCCTAATGTTTAAGACCGGATGTAATGAGTTGGTAGGGCGCATGCACCAGCTTATTTACAAAATATGGTTAGAGGAAAGTATGCCCAACGATTGGAACCTCAGTGTCCTATGTCCTGTCCTGAAAAAGGGAGACTCTACGATATGCGCCAACTACAGGGGTATAAGCCTTCTCTCTATCGCATATAAGGTTCTTACAGGCGTATTGTGTGAACGACTTAAGCCACTCGTCAAAGCACTGATTGGACCTTATCAGTGTGGCTTCAGACCTGGCAAGGCCACCATCGAAAACAAGTCGACACACACCATCTTTTTGTCGACTATAAGGCAGCCTTCGATAGCCCCATAAGGGATCGTGTTTTTTGCCGCAATGTCTGAGCTCGGTATACCTGCGAAGCTGATAAGGCTATGCAGAATGACGTTGAGCAATTTTTACAGCTCCGTCAAGGTAGGAATGGACTTCTCCGAACCTTTTGATACCGTGCGAGGTTTCAGACAAGGCGACCCCTTATCACGCGACCTCTTCAACTTTTTTTTATTTTTCAAAAAAGTTGTCCAGTCCAGTTGCTTGCGTACGCTGACGACATTGACATCATTGGGCGTACCAAGCGAGATGTTACTGCTGCCTTTGGTGCTATTGAACGGGAGTCTGCTAAGATGGGTTTGGCAGTAAATGAGGGCAAAACAAAGTATATATTATCGACAAGTAGAGACGTGCGGCGTATTGATTCTCAGATTACGGCCGATAACTACACTTGTGATACAGTCAAGGAATTTATTTATCTTGGCTCCGCCGTTACCACCAAAAATGATGTTAGTCTGGAGATCAAGCGCAGCATCACTCTTGCCAACAGATGCTACTATGGTCTCAATAGGCAATTGAGTAGCAGAGACCTCTCTCGTACGACAAAACTAATACTCTACAAGACGCTCATCCTACCCGTGCTTCTTTATGGCGCAGAGGCATGGACCCTATTAAGCACCGATGCAGCAGCCTTAAGAGTATTCGAGAGAAAAGTACTGCGTAAGATCTTCGGTCCAGTACGAGTTGGCGATGAATGCCGGAACCGATCCAACAGTGAGCTGTATGAGCTCCTCAACGACATAGACGTTGTGCAGTGTATTAATATCCAGCGGCTGCGCTGGCTCGGTCATGTCGTTCGAATGGAGGAGGATGCTCCGGCGAAACGGGTATTTGATGCGGGAATCTGCAGAAGTCGGCGAAGAGGACAACCTTGTATCCGTTGGAAGGACCAAATCGAGGAAGCCCTGTCATCGATTGGTGTGACCAACAGGCGTAGGCGCGCAAGAAGCAGAGGCGCCTGGAAGGATATGTTGCTTCAGGCCGAAATCCGTTAATCGGGTTGTTATGGCCAATTAAGTAAGTAAGTTTTTATATCCTTTCAGACATTAAATGGGAATAGTTGAGATAAAATTCTGAAAATTATCTTGAGTCTGTTGATTCAGAATCTGAAGTCAAGTTATTTTATTTAATATTTCATTAAAATTATTTTTCTTTTTATGAGAAAAGTGAAATCCAAAATCTAATGCCAAAAAGCAATAGAATTATAAGAGAATTCATTGATATAAGTTTTCTGTGTTCTTATCTTAAGTTGTTTAGATTTTATTCATGCATAAAATGTTATTGTTTATGGTTTTCATATTTATCAATGAAATATGTATGTATGTATGCAAATCAAGAAGAAAAAAAAGATAACATTTTGCTGGTTTCCACTGTCAATTTCTCTCTCTCTCTCACTCTCTCTTCATTGCTCATTCAATCTGTGTGTATATAGTTTGAAAAACTACCCTTTCGTATGGTCGAAGGACATCTATGAATAAAACACCTTGAGAGAGAACTAAAATACTTTCTTTCTTACATACTGTATTGACTGTTATTTTGAATCCAACTATGCAGTTTCATTCATTCATGGCAAAATGAGTGCGATGTTAGTGGAGGGGGGAGAGATAGGAATCCTGAACATGAATGGTATTTGCAATATGGTAACCTCGTTCCAAGCTTGTGTTTGTGAATGAATCCATTTTTTACTGTTGTTTGTCGTATACATAAACTCTTTATTTACTTCTGACATGACGTCATTTGGATGCAGTTAAAAATTTTTCTCTTTTTTATACTCTTAGCTAATCTAGGAAATAAATAAATAAAAACGTTATACACATACATACGTACGTACACAGGCAAAAAAATATCCAGTATAATAAAGAAGTAAAACATTTTTTTTATTTTTTTTTTAATTCACTTTATTTGATTATTTCTTTTATTAAAATTTCGTTTAAATTTAACAAACCTTCCATTAGAAATTTAAAAAATAAACCCAAAAATGCACAGACTAAAAGAAATTTTTTAAACATATTTGACCAAAACAGTTTAGGAAAATTTCTTTCCCATTTTTGTAACACATCAAATTCCATTTCAAATTGCATTTAATAACCATTTTGTTCTATGAAAATATGCACTTATTTATGTACAGTAATCCTTCGATTTACGTCGCCTCGATTAACGTTGTTTCGATTTACGTCGTCAAATTTTTTGTTCCCTCTAATTTCGATTGGCGTCGTCATTCGAATTTTTTTGGAACCAACTGCGACGTAAATCGAGGGATTACTGGAACTTTTTTAAGTTCCTTGTCAAAAACATACTATTTTGTCGTATAAGCAATATGAAATTCGATTTACGTCGTTTCGATTTACGTCGCCTTTTTTTAGAACCAACTGCGACGTAAATCGAGGAATTACTACTGTACATAATTTTTCTTTACAGAATACGAAATTATAAGTTGCTTCTTCTTCTTCTAGTATTTACTTAATTGGCCTTAACTGACCATTGGTTGGATTTCTTTCCAGGCTCATGATATGCGCCAAATAAAATGTAAAGAGTCCCCATTTCCTGTTAATTAAAATAAATTCAAATCAATTAAAAGAAATGAAAACTTTACAGCCGTAAAAAACATAGTAATTAAACGCATTAATATTTCACATTAAATGTTCCGCCGAAATATTCGCTTCCATCTCAACGACTTGATCGATCCAGTGTAGCTGCTGAATGTTCATGCACTAAGCAAAGTTCATGCGTTTGAGGAGCTCGTATAGTGCATTGTTGGGTCCACATTTTCTCCAAGCAAATTCCTAAGCCTACACGATTTGAAATTTTGGTATCTCGAATATAAATAGATTTTTGTGCACTAATTTACAATATAATACGGCCTAGTCAACTTTAAAATCTCAATTTCAATAATTTAGAAATTCCATTGTTAAGCTATAGTCAAGCAAAGTTATTAAGAGCGATCATATACGACCAGCATGTTTCAAACGCAGCCCATTAGCATTTGCAAGACTCTTAGAACTTTTATTTTTGGAAAGTTTGGGAACAAAAATTTAAGCTAATCATGTGGAAACAATATAGATCGTGTTTAAAGAAACAAATCAAACAAAAGTAGATATGAATGGATGCATTGAAGAAACCTTCAGAAAGCCACCTTTCCTGTAGAAAAACTACGCAGCTGAGAATTATACTCTGTAAGGTGGTCTGAGTGGAAGAGGCAAACGTACTGAACCGGAAGACAAAAACGACCAAATCCTTTAAGAAACTAAGCCAATAAAAACGGTAGGGTTTTACGAGATAACGAAAAATCATTTAAAAGTGAAACACTAATGTCTACTATACAGAAAATTTCCAATTTAACTCAACGGTATAAAACTTTAAGCCGCTGTAGTCTAATAGGTATAATATTGGCTTATTAGATGTGAAGTTATGGTTCAAATACCAACCCAGACTCGAACTAAACGAAATATGGAAAAATATTTTTTCAGTGACTTCCTCTCAGCCTCTTTCTCAAAAAACTATCTTTTGGAGTCGATATTAAACTGTAGCTCTCATGAATAAAAATTAACAACCATAACTTGGGTGCTGAGAGAAACTAGGCCCTAATCCTAACTGAGGGGTTGTAATGACCATTTATGCATGTATGTATGGTATGTTATAAAACTTCCATTGTCTTTTCATTTCAACGTAACGTTAACAATTAAAAATTTTAAAATAATATTAAAGTATACATTGGTGTTAATGAGCCAAACAAGATTTACGTCATTTATATCAAGGATTTTTATTTGGCTTTATGTTTGTATTGGAAAAAAAGACTATTGAAGGTAATTGAAGCTATGTAAACAAACACACCAAATAACATTCAAAAAGAGCAGGCAGGAGATTCTACACAAACAGGGTGGTGGTATGGACGGAGGACGGACTACATACTGTACAAACGTATACTCTGTTTGTATATATGATGTCTTTATTAATGGTGATATATCATAGTAACCGACAAGGTTCATAGCCTTTTCTTGCCCAAGATGACCCAAATAGAGAGAGACATGTTGCTGCTGTTGTCTTTATTTTTTGCTTCTTTTCTTTTACTGCTTTTGGCTCTTAACAACAAAGCAAACCTCAACGAATTTATTCGCAATGTATTCACATTTATTTATTCATTCATGCATCCACTGCAGTTATTCAGTGTTTCAAGTAGCCAAGTAAGGGTGAACGAGACAGTCATTGAGAAATAAAAATCCATATGAAATTATATAACATGCACATAATGTTTGTATGCATATACATATGTACATTATTGAACGTATGTATGTATGTATATATGTATGTATATAGAAAGATACTTATGTGTACATACATATGTATATATGTATTGTTCGCTATATACCAATAGCAATGGTACAATCATTCATTCATTCATTTGTTTTGTTTTTTTTTTCGGTGGGTCGGTTGGTTGAATAAATGAATCAATGAACGAACAAACGAATGAATGGGTTGAAATGGTTATGTACTCTTCATTCATTTTTATTTCATTTTCATTGATTTATGCATTTTTACATTCTACACATTCATGGCAAGGTTGGTGCAGCTGAGTTCATTCACATTTTAACATAGTTTTTCTTTTTTCTTTCATTCAATTTTTCCTTTTTTTTTTTTTTTTGGTTTGTTCGTTTTACGATTCTCATTACGTTTGCTTGGGAGTGTGTATGTACTTTTCTGTATTTTATGAATGAAAGCATGCGCATGTTGTTTTCAGCAGTCTGTTTATAGAGAGCCTTGTGTTAAATGACTAAGAAGAAGAAAAAAAAAATTATAAAAATATATGCAATACAGTCATGCATATACCGTGTTTACGGTTTACATTTATGTTTTGTTCAAGAGTGTGGCAAGAAGAGTTGTAGCGGTGTGCGGTACGAAGCCGATGTATGAGATGTATTGTGTATTCGTTGCACCCCAATGTGATGATGACGATGATGACGATAATGAAGATGATGCTGCAAGAACATCGTACGTACGTAACTTCTATTTGGGTCAATATCCTTCGCTATGCCGGTTAAACAACTTTTTCGTTTCGCTTCTTTTCCTTCGTCGACATTTCACTAATTCTTTACATTGAACCACGGGTGACGTCACATCTTGTTCAAGGAATTATTTAAAATATTTCCTTATTAATCAGAATTTTTCCTTCTTCTTCACAAATTTGAATCGAACAAACTATTTCTTAAAATTCTGAAGAATCTTTAATTTGAACTGAAGTTGCAGACAAACAAAGAAATGTAAAAAAAAACCCAATTTAATATAAATAAATAAAATTATAATAATTTATTTATTGTGTTGTTGTTATTGTTGTTGCTGCTTGTTAATTATAATGGGCCGAGGCATGGAAGATGGCAAATGACAATCGAACTTGATGTTAATCGAATCCAATTTGCCATCAGATCTCAAAAGCCTCTCAATGCAAGGTTTTTATTTAAATTTAAATTACAAAATTTCAAAGAGTTTCTTCAGTTCAACCATTAGAGCCCAATCAGCCTTTATCAAATCATCACGGAAATAGTCTTTGCATGCATCAATACTTTGGCGTGAAATCTAAAAATAGAAATAAAGAAATATTTTTTTTTTAATTTTTATCAAAAATGAGTCCAAGGAGACATCTGGAAACTATATAAAATATGACGCACTTTCAAAAGTGGTGTCATGAATTAAGGACGTTTATACTAGATGTACGATTCAACAACGTCAGTTACTTTTTGTAGGTCATGTTGCTATAAATAGAAAACCATTTCATTCACATAAGATAACTGGGTCAATGTGTCATTCTGAATTTCATTTCATGTTCTTCTATATTAAACTCACAGTTTGTATATAATGCATATCTACATACATACATACGTATGTATGTACATAGTTACAAATATGATACGTATTCACTTTTCTAGTAAGTTAAATTTAAAAGTCATTGGCCATATTATGGCAACCTTTTATACATGCATACATATGTACATATATTTAGAAGGTAAACGATGACGTCAGTAATAAAATAGAAATGCTTACGTTTAACAATTTTTTAACTCTTTAAACTGAAATGTCAAATTATGAAATTTAACTGCTACTGAGAATACTGACACTATTTTCATTGAAATAAATTAATAAAAATAGATTTCCTCATATTATATTTACAATATTATGTAGCCTCCCTTGAAACTATTTGTCTTTTTGTCTACAATTAAAAATATTGATTTTAAATGGAGGTCGTCATAAAAGATTAAAATAAATCCATTTGAAATCTTTCATTTTATATGAGGTTTTATATGATAAACTTACCTTGCTAATAAGCATATCTGTTTCCTCAAAGTGTCGACCATACATTTTGGGTGATTCACCAGGAATAGGTTCAATTTTTATACAAATCTCTTGACCCTTTCGAGCACTTTCGATTTGTTTATGATTCGATTCAATCGATGTCACAATTCCAATATCCACAAACTAAAATAATAGAAAGGAAATTAATATTAATTGTTTTCTTTTAATTATAAAATCAGTGTTTTTAGCAATAACAATGCAAAATAAAATCATTATTACTTAATGCTTTTAAATTTGAATTGAATTTGAACTAAGAAAAAGAAACTCTTTTAAATAAATAACTTCCAATAATACTGATTCGGTGACGATAGCAATATTAAATGTTTCAAAATTTTTGATTCGACAACGTTCATAAAAACCCAGGATATGTTATTGTTAGTTACGGGAGGGGAATAGACACATACACTTACAGTAAGGGGCGAAATTGTTTTCAAAATTATTAATACATTATTTATTTATTTAATTTATTAATTACAATATAATTACAAATTATATCCATTGTTATGCTCTGTATGTGCATATATTCTAATTATATACGAGCGGAGTAACTTGACCATATGCTCGGTGTGGTGTCACAGACCAGAATCTCTGGTGGGAATCGAACCCACGACCCTCACGCTAATAGTCCACCACACTACCCACTAGACTACCAGGGCATCCCAAAATTATTAATATTGATAAATTACACAAAAAAATTTGTGCAAACCATTTATGTTGTGTGTGTTAATTTTATACATGAGTGGTGGACCTGCAGTTTAAAGTAGACGCCGAACGACAGATTTTTGAGAAACTTTTTCATGGCAATTTTATTTCTCAGTTTTCTCAGCGAAATCTGCTGAGAGGAAGTCGCCGAAGAAATAATTTTTGTATTTTGTCTTGATGTCTGGCCTGGGGCTCGAACCCTGGTTTTACGTCTAATAAGGCCACACACTACCTACTAGACTACTGCGACTTCTGATTATCATAATACTTTTCTACAATTCATTTGTTAAAATAGGGACAAAATGAAATCAATAACCAAAACTTTTTTAAACAACTGCCAGACTGTTTACATATGTACATACATATGTATGTATATACATATAATATATCAGAATAAACTTTCAATAAAAGTTATTGCTAGTTTTCGTAACTAAATAATGCAAATATTAATGGTGATATAAAAAACATGCCTTCATAAAGAAACCTTAACATTTTCTTTTATGAGCGTACGACGACAGGAAATTAAAAGCTTAACATGTTTCCTGTGGGCGGTAGATATTTGCTGATCCAAACTAACCAACCAACTAAAAAACCAGCCAAACAAGTAGATAAAAAAAAACTATATGAGCAGAAGATAAATGAACGTTGATTTTTTTTCTTTGAAATTATTTACAGGAATAAAAATAGAAAAAGAAATAAGAAACATTGAATACAAAAAAAAGAATAATTTAAACATTTACACGGTTACACAATAGACTATTTGATTTCATTCGAAACATATGTCTTACAGACGCGATCAAAAATGTAACACAACTTCAAACATTCGAAGTTTTCGAAATAATTTAAATTCACATATCATTCATTCATTTCAAAATAGACATACAAACGGTATACGAATATACGAGACATATTAAAAAAATGAGGGGAAAAATAAATATCCTAGTATTACTAGTGTTGCTGAATGAATACCAAACTATGATTATCAGTTTTTCAATCAATTATTTATAAGCGTGTCACATCACACAATCAATGTGCTATTTATGTAACCACAATTAAAAACTTTTGCCTATAAATACGTAGTGAATTTAATAAAGTAGACTCTTTTGTAGTGTTTCTAGACGGCAATATTTTTATCTTTCTTACTTTAAATGCCCAAAATGCATAATTTTTAACAGCCAGGGAAGGCAATAGCAAGAAAAACGGGAACGAAAGCAATCAATAGCAGTGTTGGTTCTGACAACAGGTTTGCCTTTCGTTTCAATATGTACAATTCATTCATTCATTCATTCCATGAAATGAGTGTGTGCGTGTGTGTGTATGTGTGTGTGTGGATTCTTGGTTGCTAGTTTTTTGTATTCCGAATGCACATGTGTCGCTACTTCCTGTTCATTGCTTCTGTTCGTTTTAATCGTATTAGTGGATACAGCAGTGGTAAGAATTTAGCTTCAAAAGTTAAATTAATTTTATATTCTATTAAAAATAATAATGATTATCAAAATTGCCAATACACATAATTGGTCATTACAACCCTTCAGTCAGGATTACGACCTAGTTTCTCACACCACTTATGTTGTGTGAGTTAATTTTTATACATGAGAAGCGGGACCTACAGTTTAAAGTCGACTCCGAACGACAGATTTTTTGAGAAACTTTTCATGGCAATTATATTTTACTCTCAGAGTTTTTGCCAGAAATCTGCTGAGAGGAAGTCGCCGAAGAAATACTTTTTGTATTTTATTTTGATGTCTGGCCTGGGGCTCGAACCCTGGCTTTTCGTCTAATAAGCCAACACACTACCTACTAGACCGCGGCGACTTGTAATATATAAATTGCCAATACGTATGTATATATGAATTTATATATGTACATGTAGGTATATAGATATACTATGTAGATGTCAGAGCTGTGCTTTAAGCTCTCGCTACTAAGCTACTGCTTAGGATATGCTTTGCATTTCAAATCTTCTGTCAATTATATTAGCATACTATGAACTTGGGTTTTGGTTGTACCATTCCATTCCTTGATCTCTTTTTATATAGATTTTGAGCCATACGAGACCCATTGATTGATTTATTGTAACTCTTAATATAAGAAAAAAGGAAAGAGGTAAAAGAAACAAGAAAACAGAAAGGAGAAGAAAGGGGAACAAAATTAAGAAAAAAAAGAAAGAAAGGCAAAAACAATAATTAGCCATCAAGCATCCCATAAGTGAATTTTTTTCCCCAAAATATATCCTTCTAGTCAGTCAATCCCGTTTGTGAACCCTATAAAATCCTTAAGTTTGTAATCTTTCAGATCTACCAGTTCTCAACAAAACGACTATCTAACCATCTCTTCCTACGCACCAAATAATCCACTGTTTCCTCTGCTCCTTCACATAGCTTTCACTTGATAGTTTGTAATTTTTTTTCTAATAAATCCTGTAAATGTTGAATTGATTTTTTTAGAGAAATTAGAGACAATTTCACTATGTCGGTGGTATGTTTGGCCATCTGCAAAAGATAAATTGACGTGAAAATATTATTGTATGGTGTTTTGTACCCTCCTCTTATCCGTCGTTGTGTTAATAAATTGAAGATGACCCACTACATATATATGTAATGGGTCATGTCCCTAAACCAGCATAGCGTTGCCACCATACATCACAATGCTAAACAAATGCTATTTATTGAGAGCAGTACCATTCTTTCTCACAACTAAAGGGTCCGCCAAATAACTTTTCTTTGAAAATGCTTTAAAAAAAACTACTGAATATTTTCTCATATTTCTTTTTTTTATTTAAAAGTACAATCCTTCCGGTTAATAATGGAAAATAATTTCATTCAAATGGCTGCCTCGGCTGGCCATGCAGCAGCCTACACCAGAAGATGCCGATTTTGGCAAAAAAAAAATCATCTTTTCAGGTGAAGCTCATTTTGGTCTTGGCGGGTGTGTAAACAAGCAAAATTGTCGCATTTGGGGCACAGAATATCTGCACGCATACATTGAAAAGCCGACGCACCCAAAACGAGTCACTGTTTGATGCGGATTTTGGTCCAGAGGGCCATTTTTTTCGAAAATGAACAAGGAGTGGCCGTTACAGTCAATGGCGATCGTTATCGGGCCATGTTGAACGAATTTTTGTTCACAAAAATTGAAGAGGAGGATATTGGCAACATTTGCTTTCAACAGGACGGCGCTACGTGCCACACAGCCGAAGCTACACTCGCGATTTTGCGCCCTGTTTTTGAAGATCGCATTATCAGCCGCAGAGCTGATGTCGTTTGGCCACCTCGGAGCTGCGATTTGACACCGTTGGACTATTATTTGTGGGGTGCCGTCAAAGATAAGTGCTACGCCGACAAGCCAGAGACAACTGACGCTTTAAAGGACAATATTCGTGAAGCCATTGGTGAACCACTGCTGCACACAATCGATAATGTGCTTAAAAATTGGACCGATCGTGTAGGCTACTGCATGGTCAGCCGAGGCAGCCATGTGAATGACATTATTTACCATTATTAACCGGAAGAATTGTACTTTCAAATAAAAAAAGAAATTTGAGAAAATACTCAGTATTTTTTTTTAAGCATTTTCAAAAAAAAAAAGTTATTTGGCGAACCCTTTATTTGTCTTCCTACAATATTTATCATCATGCAAAAAAACTGCCCTAAGCACTTTAGGATTTTTCCAAAAAATATGAATAACGTACCTCTTTTTCGTTATGCAAGTTTGTAGGGATAACAAAATCTCGTAAAGACTTGTATGTACGTAGACTTTTTATACCTAGTGTATAAATATACATACACTAGGTATATGTAATTAAAAATAATGGTTATCAATTAGCAATATTTTTGTTTTTCTGTGTCACCGAAAAACTTCAAACTTTATTTTTGAAAATTACAGAGAAAACATTATTTGAATATTTTTGCTACCATCACACAATGTTTGTGTTAAAGACATAATTTTTTTGTATTTGAAATAAATTTAAAACGTAGGATGCGTCATCTTCCATTTTCATTTATGGGTCAAATTTTTGTCATAAAATTCAAGAAAAAAAAAAAAGAAGAAAGAACGAAGTTTTATCGATACTGTTATGATAAAACACATGCCGACCGAAACAGATTTGTGTATCGTTAATAAAAAAAAAATATATAAAAATAAATATTTAAATTTTGATATAGACCGGATGTCGTCTATTTTTGTATTAAAGAAAATGCATTAAATTGATAAGGAAATCCAAACATATTTGTACAATTGTAGACAAGTTGTGTATGTACATTTGTGACTATAAATATTGTTTTCGGTTTTATGCCGGTGGGTGACCTTGGATGAATATACATACATACTTACATGTATACATATGTAGATACACTTCTGTGTACGGTTTACAATTGAGAAATTGGTCTTTAAAACAAATATTCCAAGCATTGAAAGCAAAAATAACAGGAAGTTTTAAGTCTTTTTTTTCAAAGAGGACACTTCGAGACTTGCTACATTTAATGACTATAATTATCTGATTTAGAAAATAAAATAAAAAATTTAAAAGAGGTTAGCGACTTGGAGAGAAGATTGCAGACCGAAAAAAATGTTCTATTAATAAGCTGCTCAGTGAGGGGCATGACCACAAGCAGTTTGAAGAAGACAGCCAGTTCAAGGACCAAGGTAAAAAATAAAGGGTGATGAAAGTGTGATTTCAAATATCAAAAAACAATCTCAAACTGATTGAGACAGTTAAACGAGTTATAAAATCATTTTTAACATCAAAAATAAGACAACAATTTAATTCATTGGGGAAAAATTATAAAAGTTAATAAGAAAAAAAAACACTTTTCTTCATTTTACCTCTTTAACACTACATGCAGTATATACATACAATGCATAGTAGAATATGATAAAGACTTGCACAGTCACTTCAACAGCATGGTACTCTACTAATTTCAAATAAAATCGCCACATACAATGTTTTTTTTCGGTATGTATTTGTCTTGTTTAATCTTTTAAAGTGTATGTATGTACATATGTACGCTATTATTTGAAATATAATATTTAAAGAGTACTTTATGAATAATAAGTAATATAACCCCTCTAATTACATAGCAGTGCGTCTACACATGTACACACTTTCTAATTTGTTAATCTGATATATGAACGTATGCTCATGTAACCAACCGGAAGAAACCGGAAGACACAATAAAAATTAAGCCGTTTCGGATGTACGTAAATCGTACGTAGTCGTATTTAGCTGTCAACTGTATGAATGAATGAATGACTGTCTGAATGAATGATCCCGTAAATAAAGTCTCTCTGCATTTCAAGCAAAAATATTTCCAGAAAAAAAAAAACAAACGAATACCAAATATATTGTAATCGTATATGGCACGGCAAAATGTTTGTGTAAACAATAATAAAACACACAATGGAAACGGAAGTAAGTGACTAACAGTGTCCCATCGAATACCAAATGAATTAACGAGAAATTAAGAAGAATTATAATAGAAATGAGAAGAATTTAGGAAATGGAATTTCAAAATTGCTAGCAACAACAAAAAAAAAGTAGTTTTCTGAAATCAAAAACAAAACATCTGCAATAAAAACCGAATGGAATACCATATGCAAGGAAATACTACTCGTAGTGTAAATCAAATACTTTAAACGTGTGCTAAAAGACGCACAAGCAAAATATAATTGTTTTTATGGACTTGTAAATATCAACGTTTTTCGTTGATTTAGAGGCCAATTATATATGTATGTATGCAAATAAATCTTGTTATCTCTTACGAAGACTGTTTCCGATGTCTATTGGCACAACATAAATCAAAAAAAGTTTTAGAAGAATTAAAAAAAATAGAAGCTCATGTATTTTTAACTTTTATTTCTGGCATTTATTTCTCCATCTTGTGCTCACGCATTTGCATATCATCAATCAGATTAATTGAGTTTCCACTCAATATCTGCTTTATATTCCACGTGGGTTGGTAGCTTGAAGGGTAAGAGACAACTCAAAAGTTGCAAGGTATCGTGCTTAAAAGTTCATTAATTCATTTTAATATTGCAACAATAATATACTTCCACCCTATATTTATTATTAATCGATTTCAATATAGTTTTCGATACAATCAAATAAACTGATTTATGGAAAGCTTTAAGAACGGAGGCATACCGTAAAAAATGAGCATGCAGAACTCTGAGTTCTTTACTACGGAAGCATCAGTCAACCATCTCATGCCCAAAGCAGGGTACCCAACACAAGAATGTCCTCTGTTACCTCAATTGTTCCACATAGTACTCGATGACTCCTGAGCCTGATTTTCTTCATAGAAAAAAAAAGGCTCATGTCAACTCGAAATCTCCAGCATATAACTAAAATCAAAAAATCAGGTCCAACACTGCTACCAACTCGAATCTCTTGAATTTGACCAAAGAGAAGGAGCACGCGTAATGGTATCACAATGGTGGTGTCATAGTGGAATCAATTCACGCACTATACTCCAATAAGTAGAATAATCCGTTCTTAGATGGGAAGATGGAAAAATAGCAGAAACAGAACGTGCAAGATAAAGACGCTTTGTGGAAACCATATGTTCCCAAGAGTAATGTTGTTTACACTCAAATTCATTCACACACTTCTAGTTGCCAGGCATGGACAGAAATTTAAAGAAAATTAATCGATTTAAAATGGACTTCTCGTCTGCCAGCTACTGAAGAGGAAATTAAAAAACACACGCACTTATAGAAGATTTTAAAGAAAAGTACTCTAAATTGACAAACAACATACAATAAAAATAAAAATATTACTTGCAGGCAAACAAGTCCAACAAGTTTTGCTGCGAGTAAGAAGAGACGCGTCGCTGCCAACATTTAAGTCGGATCGACGCAAGCAACTGGTTCTTTCATGATAAATTTCAGTTCAATGACAAACCAATACATTTCCATACAACTTTAACAAAAATTACTTCAAATTACTCTTCTGGCCATTCACACAGCCATCGGTATACCTGTCTGTCTCTCCATCCGCATGTCCGTCTGTAATAGGTATTCATTGGAGAGGAAGGAAATGATTGGTGTACAAGTGCAAGTTCAAAGAAAAAAAAAACTTAAAACTAATATTGAAAATCAATTCCAACTTCTTTACCAGAGCGATTCAAACCTATCAAAAAAAAAAAAAACAATTTAATCACACAACGTTCCTCAATCAATTCAAAAGAGAATAAAAAGGGTGAGAATCAAAGACAGGGAACAGTATAAGCTAATAATCAGTGATGATGATGAAACTAAAGAGTCTAGCTAAGACAAAATCGCAAATTACAGGAAGGCAGTTAGGAGATTAAGATTATAAACACACTATTTTATAGAAAAAATTACAGAAATTACATTAACAATTAAAATTCATTTGGGTGATCGGAAATAAATATGTATTTAAGAGAAACTAGATCGCAAACGATTTTTGGAAAAATATTAGTCCCTTTTAAACTTGCGAAATTCTCAATTATAAGGTTAAATGCTACTCCATTGTTTGCATTTGCAAAGGCTTTTATTGACAATCTATAAAACGAAATACCAAAAAGTTTTTTATTTTTTTTATTTTTAATACAAAAATTCAATCGCAATAATGAGACTCCCCTGTATATGACTTTTTTTTGCATTTAACCGGACGGGAAATAACATACTCTGGGGTAATTGAGGAAGTTATAATTACCAACAGATTATTTTGCCGCATGATATAAACGAAAGACAAACAGTAACAAACATAAAAAAGGAAAAAAAGAAACAAGAACATGCTTAACATGACGATTCAAAATGAGGAATATTTACTCTAACCAAAACAAGAATGTTTGTGTTAACGAACGTAAAGAATTTTTATGGGCTTGTGCTTACGAAATAAGACAATCACAAGAACTTTCAAGGGTTGAAACAGAACGAGTTTAAGATGTTAAAGTTTATTCAGGATGTTGCACAAAAACCTAACACATGCTGGTATGAGTAAATTAATTTCCTTCAATACAAAATTCTATACACAGTTTATGCACAGTGATTTGATAAATAATAGAAACTCATATTTTAAGACAAGTCATTAGGGGTTTTCACTCTTGGTAGTAAAGTACCCTTGTAGGTTTGGTAAGTATGGTAGATATAGTATAAATACTAGGGGTTTTCACTCTTGGTAGTAAAGTACCCTTGTAGGTTTGGTAAGTATGGTAGATATAGTATAAATACTACATTACACGCAACAACAAAATGCATTCATTTCAAATATACAACGCTCTGTTAAATTTACCATGAAAAAAGGTCTAGTAAATAAGCTTGGTAAATATAAAACTAAACAGCTGATCGTCTATCCGCCAAAATAATAACAAAAAATATCAATAATCAGCTGTTTAAATAAGTTTACCATGGTATATTTCTTATACCATGTGAGTTTACAATAGATGAAAAAAAGATGCTCGCGCTTTGTTGTCGAAAGTACGAGTAAATATACTAGAGTATTAAATATACAACAAAGAGTGAAAACCGCTATTGTTGTATAGGTTTGTAGTTATCATTACTCAATCGATTTGATTTGAGGAATATTGTAAAGACGCAATTACAATTGTTTATACGTTAATTATATGTACATATATATTTATACTTGAAAATATAAACATTATTATGTTTAAATATAATTGTATCAAGTGTATTTTCTAAACATAACATACATACATAATTGGTCATTACAACCCTTTAGTCAGGATTACGACCTAGTTTCTCACACCACTTATGTTGTGTGTGTTAATGTTATACATGAGTGGTGGGACCTACAGTTTAAAGTCGACTCCAATCGACAGATTTTTGAGAAACTTTTCATGGCAATTTTATTTACTCTCCGAGTTTTTGCCAGAAATCTGCTGAGAGGAAGTCGCCGAAGAAATACTTTTTGTATTTTGTCTGGCTTTACGTCTAATAAGCCAACACACTACCTACTAGACTACGACGACTTCATTCTATTTTATAGAGTAATTATACTCTGAAAATGTAAATTTTAAAAACGAAAATTCGATAACTTACCTCTTTACTTGGCACACAAATCGGGGTTCCCACTTTAACAATACCGCTTTCAACCATTACACCCATAACAATAGGATCACGACTGTTAAATATAAATTGTGGCAGTATCTGAAAATAAAAACATAGAATTAATGGCATGCCTTTTTTCTACTGTAAAATCTTTAAAATAATTTGAAATAATTATTTCCAGACCACTTTTTAAATTTTTTAAATTATGATTAACTATTTAACAAATTATGGAGTGTTTTTAACAAATTCCACACACAAAAAAATCATTAGTAGTCTCATAATGGATACCGGTAAAAGAATAAATCTTGTGTTTATCGATTACTTCGTTTATATCTTCAAGTAAGAAGAGGAGCTTAGAATCGTCATCTGGCTCTGTCGTCTGCGATGTATCGCAGTTATTTTTGATGGCCATCTTGTCTTCGAATTTTAAAGTTTCATTCTAACGATTATTAGTTAAAGCATAATTAAAATAATCTTCCACAAACGTCTGCTTATTTAAAAAAGTATTTTTACATGGACATATACTTCGATAGTACATAATTTTAAGATAATTAAATTAAGATATACAAGTCAAGTAAAATATTAATCAAGTAGATTAGCCCATTAAATATTGAAAGGCAACACAATTTAATATACACAGACATTTTTAAAGACAATTTTCTGTGATGGAATTCTTATTGTGGTTGTTCTAAACAAGTTTTCTTCAATTTTATTTTTTACTTTTTGTTTTATCTTTTATTTTTTTTTTTAGCAAATGAGATGAGGATACTGTAATTGTGTTCTTTAAGCGGAAGTCAGCGTTTATAGTTGATGTTGTTATAGTTATTCTTGTAATTGTTATCGTGTAGAGTACAGGTGTAAAAAGCAATCGACCGGATGAAGAGACATTTATAAAACTAAAAACCATTTTGAAATGCGTGTGAAGCTAAACTTGAACCATTACATTATATTCTTAACCTTTTTGGCTTAAATTGTTAGCACATTTGTAAATAATAAAATATATTATGTTTTTGTCAAAATAAATAAGTAATTAAATAAAATATTGCGGTTTTAACTACTTGTTCAACTCACCTTTAGTTTGCATGGGAAGACTGCTATTGAACGGAACTCTTCACGTTTTTTCTGTTTTAATTCTTCGCGGTAAGCCATAAACTTATCGAATAAATGATAAATAATGTCGGCTTGGAATATTTTAACTCCCAATGTATCAGCCATTTCTTGGGCTTCCCTTTCAATTTTGACATCAAACGCCAAAATGGTTGCAAATCTAAAAAAAATTCAAGTGGACACATTAAGTATTAATTAATAAAAAAATTTAATGAAATTTTTATCTCGACGACTGAAAAGACCAAAATGAAAACGACTTATTTATAAATACTTTACACTAAAAATAATCAATTGTAGGTACATCTGTATGTACATCTGTATTAAATTAAAATTAAAATAAACAATTATAAATCAGAATGTAAAATAACAAGAAAATATATTCAGGGAAATCAGGGAATATAAAATTCATTTTCCCAAAAAGCAATATTATGGCAGAGCTTTTAAATGATACTTATTTTAAACACTTTTTTTAAGCCGACTTTTTTAGTCTCCCTGAATATTTTCATTTTTAAATGGTTATAGTAACGTTATCATAATTCCAATTCGTAAGACGCCTGGAAACACAAGAATCGTTGTATATTCTCGCTTAGAAAAGAGTAGCATAATATCTTCTCGTCACTCCAGAGAATGTTGCACGACATGTACACGTTTATAAACAGCTACCTCTTCTTTAAATTACATTGTTAGATAATTTATTAATTTAAATCAAACGATTCAAGAATAACTGTTCATTCCGATTATAAAAACAAAATAGAATTGTCCTGCATTAGAAATGTGAATCACAATGGTAGACATATAACATTCGCATACAACCGAATTGTTTGTAACAATTACATAAAGTTTTAAAATATATCGCTGATAAAAATATCGTGACTTTATTTACCAATGTATTCATATTTACTCAAAAAAAGTTAAAACATAACTAATTTGAAAGAGAAATACACTTTTAGAAGAATAATAACAAATTAATGTGAAAGCAGTTACTGCCAACAGTTTAAACTGTAATACAAATATTTGAAAAAATATTCAAAAATTGTGATCGTAATAAATATGACATATATATATATAAGAAGAGAAGGCATTAAAATGCAGGCTTATTAAAAAATCGAATGTGTGTTATTCATTTGCCAATGGATATTTTCTGAGCGCTCAGAACAAAATGTTAATTATCGAATTTGAATGTATGTTACATATCGTTTGGATACTCGTGATGTTCGAAAATCTTTCATTTATTTTACGTAAAAAGTTTAAATCGAATTTGAATAAAAACAATTTATATATTTGCAACAAATCAATTAAATATAAATTTTACTTACTGTGGCTCATGCTCTAACATAGTTGAGGCCTTCATTACATCACGCTTTACAACTGGGCCAATTCGAATAGCTGAGTACTGAAATAAGAAATAAAAAACACATATCTATTTAAATGGTAGCTCTTAATATTACTAATTGTAAAATGAATAAAAAAAAGTTAATTGACCTAAACAATATCGTCACTAAAACCATCACATACTATTTTCTACTTGACAACACTGGGGGTAAATTTAGAAAATCCACGCATAGTTTACTAATACATAACAATTGGAGGTGAAAATGCTTCGTTTCATTTCTAAACATCTGCTGTATATAATATTTCTTTCCGTACCAGTTGGATGCATTGTGTAGAAAAATGTTAAACTCTTCAATGAAAATACGTCATAAAAGTATGACTTGGTTTCGAATGTGCTTTCCTAAGATTTTAAGCCTGCGGATATCCGCAATCGTATCAGGAAATATTTAAAACTTCAACAATAGACCACAATGATATAATACCACATGTAAATTTTAATTTTTTTTATACAACACTTTCCCACCAATAAATGTATCAAAGAGGGAATAAAAAATAAACAAAAGAAACTGATTGAAACAGAACAGCAGACAATAGAATTACACAAGAAAAACAATATTTAAGTAAATTAAAAAGAATACAACATCGACGATCTTAATTTAAACCGATAAAAGTGACTTCAATGTAAAATAAATTTGCAACGGAAGCAATTCTTCCTGTTGTGTTTTTCTTTTATTCTTCTCATTCTCTGTATCGTAGTATAACGTGTATACAACATACGTATGAACGTGTGTACATTTCATACATTTCATTCTCCGTATCGTGGTATAGTGTGTATATGTATGTACATTAATAGTACTAAAATTAAAGGAAACTTAAAGGGAAACGTGGTAGTACATACTCCATAGCTGTCGTTACACTGAGCGAAAGAAACTTAACAAATATATTTGCATTGCATTATCTTTAAATCTACTGTACAGATTGTTATTTTGTCTTTTCTAAAATTCATATAAGTTATTTAATTTGTAATTTCATATACATACATACATACATACATATGTATGTATAATAATGAAATTATAACTATAACCTAATATTATTATTTTTTTTTGATTCATAGTGTATTTACATATATTTTATAAGAAGACAGCAAAACCGGCAATATTCCTGCTAAGCACTTAATTACATTCATAAATATTTTTTACTCATTCATTCATAAGTTCCTACGTTACTTTACTTCTTCATACACTTATGTATGAATAAGCAGATACATACATATACACAATAGTATTTTATGAACGTAACCAACGATCTGTTCAATGAAAACTTTTGAATGAATGGCAAAATAAAAACAAAAAGTAGTAAAAAAAAAGAAAACGCAGCTGTTCATTTAATTTTCGTCATCAGTAAAAATGTAATAATGTAATGAATAGAGGATGAAAATCATGTTCCTAAGCAAACACAATCGTACAGGTATTCTAATTCATGAACTATTAAAATAATTATGTTAATATTGAATTCATACGCCTTCAATGGAATTATATTGTATAATAATTAAAAATCTAATATAAATAATAATAATAATATTGTAAGTAAATAATTTATTACAATCCCATCAAAAGACGTGTTTTATGCGGCAATTGTTAAAATATTTGCGTTACAAAAGTGTAAAAGTGAAGTTATTACTCCGCTTACTAATTCTAAATGTAATGCATACAGTTTATATAAATGTTTGTTAGTTTACAATAAATATTTTTTATATGTATATACATGTATGTGATATTTTGATGAGCATACATGTTCTAGTAAATAAAAACATTCTGTCCGTATTTTGTAGGAACTGTTATACAATATTAATCGAAATGTTAAATGAATAAAAAATGTATCCAAGGCACAAAACATGTTTTTAGACATCTGGCTGATGAATGAGAAGACGGGCTACTGACTAGCGAATTTTTAACGCGAATAAAAAGTTTGGTTTTTTTTATTTTAATAAAATTGATTTTCAAAACTTGTGCGTGTTTGCAAAGCATATATCATTATTATGAACGATTTGTTGTTGTGAGCGTAAAACATAAAACTTAAATTTTCTAATTATTAAAAAAAAATAATAATTAACCAAAGGGAAACTGAACAAATTGACATAACCTACGGCCACCGTGATGTTTTGAAATACGCCTTTTTTCGATCAAATGTATGTACATATGTATCATGCGGTAAAAGGTCTCTTGCTACCCAAGTCAGGATCGACTATTCTGTTGCAGAATCTTTAGGCCCAAACTAATGCCGCCTTATTCGGAGATAAATTTTACTCTGACTATATTTTATTGTAGAGCAATTAAAAGTTAATAACTTCTAAATCGGTCCCTTTCACAATAAACTTATTAAAGCAAATGAATAAAACGTTTTAGGATTACAGGCTGTGCATTGGTGATATCTGTCTTTACTCTCATTTTATTCACCATTCATTATTAAAAATAATTGTCTGCATTAAGAAAATTATGAGAAGGTATGGATTATTCTCAAAATTAATTAATATGACAGCTAACGATTTTGTTAATTTAGTAAAACCAAAATATGTATATAATACTTTGTATAAATCAAATAATATCTACTGGTAGTTAAATATTTACTATCACACACAATATACATATTTTCACCATTTTTGATTTTTTATAGAATTTTTATAAAAAAAAAGATAAATCTTAACGCCACCAAAACAAATGTATAGAATAAGTATATATATAAGAAATAGAGATGAATATTTGTATATTTATATTATTTTGTATACATATTAACGTAAAAAAAAAATTATAAAAATTTATTCCACCATATACGAGTTAGTATGTACGACTATTAACTATTAATAGGTGATAAACGTTAATGGTAACTTGTTATACAAAAATGGCATATTACTACCAGTTGGCTTGCTAGTAGGAGTTTTTCTTTCGCTTTCATATCAAGTATCGCACTGAAAGAAGGTAGGTGGTGCTTATAGATATGTACACCTCCATAAACAGTCTACATATTTTTCTCTACTAAATTTGTTTGTTTGCTGTTTTGTATTTTGAGTTGCATTTACATATGACCGTATCGTTATCTAAGCTTAAAAAGGTTGTAATCACACAAAAAACTTAATAAATGACCTCTTGATCATGATAAATGTACTTCATGTGATATGTTAATTTGTATGGAACTTGAAATGTTTTTGTAATGTCCATAGGCAATATCTTCGTAAAATCTCGGTTTAGTATAAGACTATTTTAAATTGATTTCTTTCCCCACATAGCTAGTAAAGTTATTAGCATTAAAATTTTAATTGGGAAAATTCTAACGGAAAATAGTGGAACGTCTCTTCAAATATTTGATTAGCAATTAGATTAGATAAACAGAAAATTTATGTATATTTTAATAAATAATTATATTGGAATATTTAACTACTTGGGTTTTCCCGTTATTTAAATAATTTTGGACATTAGGTTTCCTGTTCAGCATTGAATGTGAAACTGTGGTTTTTATTAATATGCTCAGTGTGTAATAGCTCTTATTTGCATATAATATGCAAGTCATGTGCTTATAGCTGAATACTAACCACTTTAAGATACCTTAACTAAAAGACAAACACGCCATATACGTAATTTAATTAAACAAAGGCCCAAACGGTATAAAATTTAGTTGCGCATATTTGTTGAATAAGAGTTGTATAATTTATTAAAGATTTGGTAAATTTTATGAATGAAATAGATACTGCGAAATCTTATAGTTGCGCATTTTGTCGTATTTGTTATTTTTTAATGGCAACATAAAGCAAATACGTAAAGTAGGCAATGGATTAATTGTTCCTGAGTGGGAAAAATGCATCATAAAAATATCAGATATGTTTGAATAATATTTTGAAAAACAACTCCGCTTTATTTTGTAAACATTCAACGTGATAAAGTAAAAGTAATGAAAATATGTATGTATGTAGTACATATACATACTTTTTTTTTAGCACTTGACATTTTGGCAAATACTTGCTGTCTTTCGGGCTTATACGTACACTCGCCTTCACATTATACATCAGTGAAATGCGTCCAAACTGTATACACTGTCTTTGGTTCGTAATTGGTTTGAATAATGGTAACTATAACTGCAATTTATTGTAATTTATCAAAGTATTTACCTAAGATTATTAGATTGTAATTAAAGAAATAAAAATTACAAAATTTGAACTTCCAAACTGAAGCTTTTTTATTATAAAATATGAATCGGTCCATAAAAAGACACTAATTCCACTTTAAAGTGATTCTTCGCCTGATTCTAATGCTACAGGCTAAATATTACATTCAATCTGCAATTTTCTTACAATTTCAAATTAAATATAATGTCTCAACCACATTTACGTATTTGAAATAATATCAACTAAATTTTGTTTGTTTTTTCAAAATGTCCTAAATTTTACCATTTTGTTACCGAATTTGTTTATAAATAAAATTTATTCATAAATAAACATAAATGGAAATTACGATATCATTTCTTATGCTGTGAAAAATTCACCTTTTTTGTTTCAGAAATTTATTTATGATAAGATAACAAAAATAGTAAATCGAAAAATAAGGGTAAGTATTGAATGTGAACCATTGTTTTTGTCTTTACCTGTAATATAAATCAAATTCCTATCTTGTGGGTTGGAATAAATAACTAATTGGTTCGATAAATATTGAAATTTTAGAAGTTAAGATCTCAATAAAACGTAGTTTTGTTTGATTTGCTTTTTTTGTTTGTTAAATTGTAAACTTTTCTAGTTTACAACGACATAATGTAAACGTGTAAAAAAGTTAATCACAGAAAATATGTACAACTACTTATTATGCCGTTATAGTATTGAATTTATGTTACGATTTAATTTCTGTCTTTAAAAATAGTTGTGCCTCTTCTATTCTCAACTGACAGAGAAATTTTCGAAAAAATGAAACGGTTAACTTCTATCTTGAAAAATATATTTCCTGTCAAATCTTTTGGCTTCACTATTCTCCTAATTGACCCTAGTTTCATAACGCTTTATAAAACATATTTATGTCGATTAAAGTGAACTTAGATCTAATACTGCTGTATAAGCAATAGGTTAAGTTAGGTTAGAGGACGTGTACTTGTCAATTAAGACAAGTACAGTACCCGGAGGTCGAATTGATCCATTGTACAACGTCCTAGTTTCGCACACCACTTATGTGCGTGTGTTAATTTTATACATGAGTGGTGGGACCTACAGTTTAAAGTCGACTCCGAACGACAGTTTTTTATTTATTGAGCAACTTATCATGGCAATTTTTATTTACTCTCAGAGTTTTTGCCAGAAATCTACTGAGAGGAAGTCGCCGAAAAAATACTTTTTGTATTTTGTCTTTGATGCCTGGCCTGGGGCTCGAACCCAGGCTTTTGCGTCTAATAAGCCTACACGCTACCTACTAGAGGAGGTCAACGGCGACTACAAATATATATATATTTATAGTATAAGCAATAAACTTAAGCACTATTTTTTAGTTGAGTTGATTATTTAAGTACATGCATTTGTTTTTCGATCATCAAAAACATTTTGCAAACTTGCTTACAGCATGTGATAGATTACAAATATTGTGTTTGAAAAGCATATTAATAGCATATTAAAGTTCTATTCGAATTTTGAAGAATATAAGAAAATTTGATAAAATGCGCATAATAAATAATAATTACATTTATAGATGGATTGAAAGATTTAGCGGGTAATATTTATGAACTTGTATAACTTTAATCTTCTTACTGCATAAAGATTTAATAAGTCAAATATGTTATTACATATTCTTTTACATTTACAAAAAATAGTCTCCGAGTAAAGAGAGCTCATATATCTTCCAAATATAAACTAACCTATAACATGTTTATAAATTAGTTTTCATAAAGGTTTTTCTAAATAGAACTTTCACATACAGCCGGTAATTCAATATAAAATTGAGCAGCTCTAGTAGAAATACAAATGCTTTTCATTTGTAAACAGTTAATGATCATAATTTTTCCATAATCCAATTTCGCTTAATTTCAAGATTAAAAAAAATTAATTACAATAATTTTTTAGTTATGTAATCGCAATTGAAAAGCACTTTGTGAATTATAAAATATTAATAATAATAGAATTTCAACTTCCGTACAATAAAAAAAACTTACCGGGATTTTCGACGTACGTAAGAACTCCAAAAGAGCTTCTAGTGAACCCAAAGTTGATGCTTGCACATAAACACCTGCCTGAGCTAATTTTATATGACTCAATGCGCTTTTTAATTCCTTGGCTACTTCTTCCCTTAAAAGCGAAAGCAAGTTAAAACATTTTTAAAATACTACAACATAATTTCATAAATATGCTCCATTTACTTACTTGCATATTTCTACTTCATCCGGTTTGTGAGCAATCAGTAAATTAATGCCAGCTATTGCCTTTTCTAAATCTTTAGCTGCTATTTTAACACCTTGAGCGGCTTGAACTTCTTTGTGTTCAACGTATGCGTTCTTCACACGCAACTCTTTCATTGGTTGCGGCATTAAAAGAGAACGAATCTGCGTCACAATAGGTCCATCTGTACCTGCCAAAACCATTGTTTCGCCCTCTCGCAATCTGCCATTAATGAGAATGGCATCTATTGTTGTGCCTAAGCCAGGAATTGCTTTTACTTCTAGTACAATAGCTTGCAATTCTTCAGAATACATCAGACGTTTGGCCAGCATTTTCTGACAGAATTCAATAATTAAAAACAAAAGATTTCCCATGCCTTCACCTGTTATAGCACTAGTTGGAACTAATGAGATATAAGTCTTTGGGTCGGGATTTTCATAAAAGAGGGCAGCGTTAAGTCCTTGCTCAGCAAATTGTAAAATAACCTCTTTAGTACGTTGATTAAATTCGACTTGAGTATTGGCTTCTTGTTCTTTAAGAACATCGCGAATATCACGACGTGCCATTGGTTTCCAGTCATACAAACGATCGATTTTATTTAGGGCAACTATAAACGGACACTTTTTCTGCTTAAGCAAATTAATAGATTCAATAGTTTGGGGTTCGAGACCATGCATTATATCGACGACTAAAATTGCAATATCACAGAGCGATGAACCACGGTTACGAAGATTGCTAAAAGATTCGTGCCCAGGTGTATCAATAATAAGAAGACCAGGAAGTTTGAACTCAAAGTCCCTTGAATTTCGCACAATTTTTGATTGCTCTTTAATTGCATCTATCGGAACGTTTGTTGCACCAATTTGTTGAGTAATTCCACCTGCTTCGGAATCTTGCACATGTGTTCGTCTGAGTTTATCGAGAATCTTTGTTTTACCCGTATCTACATGACCCAAGACACACACAACAGCAGCACGAAGGTTATCGGTTGTGCGTTTCTTTTCTGCTTCGGCTTTGCGGTTTATAATACGACGCTCTGCACGAAGTCGACGTTCTTCCGGATCGTTAACATTAATGGCATCTTTTTCATTTTCTGAATCTGAATCAGAGTCCGAATCCGAATCTGTATCATCCTCATTTGAATCACTGTCATCACCTTCAGAATCATCTTCATCGACATTGTCATTTGATAATTTTTCATCATTATTAATTGTTGTCGCTTGGGATGTGTCTCCATTTGCTTCATCCTCAGAATCGGATGCATCCCAAGATTCCTTAACAATTTCTTTCTTCTCTTCTTGTGCGGCAGCAGATTCGGCAGCTAAAGCAGCTTCTTCGGCCTCTTTAGCTTCTGCTTCAGTCTGTTGATTATTCTGGTGGCCCTTCTTTTTTGGTCGAATGCGAGTACCTAAAAACATACGAAGTAATGTTCAATTATTTTCAAACAAAAACAAAAGCTGTATTCTCTTTACCTGGTCTCGTTGGGCGTTTTTCGTTAGGGTCTGGTATCTCCAGACCTTGAGCTTTAAGAGCTTCCAGCATTGCTTGTGCCCTAGCACGATCTTCCTTTTGTTTTTTCGTTAAAAGCTTGCCTTCTGCTTTTAAACGTGCCTTTCTTTCTGCCTCCTTCTGTTTCTTTTTCTCTTTTCGTTCAGCTTCCAAACGAATGGCTTCTAATCGCTGACGCTCTCGTTCTTCTTCTTGACGTAGGCGTTCCTCATCCAATTGGCGTTGTCTCTCTTCTTCTTCTTTAATTTTTTTAAGTCGCTCTTGCATTGCTGCTACCATTGCTGCAGACATTCCCTTCTTTTTCGAATCTTTCTTAGCTTCTTCTTCAGCTTCACCTTTCTTTTCTTTTTTTCCTTTCTTTTTGTTTTTGGCAGCATTTTTCGACACATCAGGTTCCTCTCCTACAGGCTCTGGTTCTACAGAAGCTCCCTTACTTTCTTCAACAATAACTTGAACCTCAGATGGAACATCTTCAGAAGTGACAGTTTTCTCATTTACGCTTGGTTTTATATCGCCTTCTTCCGCTGCTTTTTGTTTAGCCAAGGCAGCTTCGCGTTTTTGTCGTTCTTTCTTTTCTTTTTTCTTCTGTGCTGCTGTTTTTACGGTTGAACCATCTTCTACCTCACCTTCCTCAGCATCTTCCACCAAGAGCTCTTCATTTGCCTCTTTTTTGGCTTTCGACTTCTTATTCTTCTTCTTACCTTTATCAAATTCTTCGTCAGCCAAATCTTCTGGAGACACAACTGTTGCAGCAGTAGCAGTTGCTTCGCCGGCATATTCAGCTTGAAGCTCTGCCAATACTTTATCTAAATCTTCATCTTCATCCTTGGCCTTGCGTTTAGATTTTTTGCCTTTTTTGACAGCATTTTTTTCATTCGTTTTTGCTGGTTTAATTGACTCTTCAAATTCCTCATCGCTTTCAGCTTGTTGTTGTGTTTCTTGTACATCGCCATCGTCGTCGTCGTCATCCATCAAAAGTTCAAATGCTGACTTTTTAGATTTTCCTTTAACACTTATTTTTTCTACACCTGAGGCAAGATTATCAACATCCTCGTTTTCTTTATCGAGCTCATCCTCATCATCTGAGTTGTTCTTCTTCTTTCTATTCTTTTTTTGTTTGTTCTTGTTGTTTTTAAGGTTTACACTTTTTGTTTCCTGACCATCAGAGTCAATGACCGTTTGTTGGGGTTCCGATTCCCTGCGAACAGGACGAAATTAAATTAACAATTTATACACAAGTATTATAAATTAAAAACAATCCGAAGATAGTTGAGATGAAATTAATGCATACACTTGCTGCGTTGTCACTTTCTCTTCATCACAACAAAAAAAATAATATTCCATAAACCGCATGCATGTACATACCGCTCATGCATCATTTACCTTTGATATGAGATTTATTTCTCCTTTTACTTACATTTCTTCTCCCGATGATGCTTCAGCCGCAGCAGAAACTATCTCTTTCTTGCCCTTTTTATTTTTAACCATTTTTCCACCAGTAACTTCAACACGTTTATACGTTGGTTCACAACCACCTCAGACGGTTTCAACAAATGCACAATTCTTTGTGAATCACACAACTCGAATTAAATTGATATCTGCATTAAATATGTTAAGTTTTATTCACTGCTATCGATACATTTTTCATCAATATAAATATTTACCCTTTTGCAAATGCAACAAAATTTAATACAAAATTTTATTCCCTTTTTTTCTCTCGTCTACGGCAGACGTCTTTTTTGCAAATTTTGTTTTAACCCTCCTCTTCCTTTCACATTCACCTTTTTTGGTTATGTTGTCTAAATGTCACAGTTCTTTTTGACAGCACGTACTGCATATGATTTGCTTGTAGTGTGCCCGGGTAACCAAGTTACCGAATAAGAATAAAGTTATCGCCACAGTCTTGTCTTCTGCTTTATGTACAGTTTGGCTTTGATCATGAAGTTTGGTCGGATAGGGAAAGATTTGAGTAGAATAATACAAACAGAAATCTATTTTTGCAATATGTGTGATGGTATGCGGTTTATTATTTAATAGTTAAAAAATACAGAATTAGAACTACAAAATGAAAAACAAAAAATCTTATTGGGAGCTGGTAACTCAGGACAATACTTTTTAATACAACTTTAAGAAATAGACATTTAAATGCCGCAAATTATTTTTGTTGTCATCATTTGTTGTGGGTTTGCAGAAATTCGTTTGAAATTTTATTAGGTTTTAATTTTTTAAAGTTTTCTATTAATTAAATTAATCTGATAAGAAGCCAGAAATATAAAACAGTTATAATCTATCTCAAGCATGTCCACTGAGCTGTCCAGCATAACCGAAGAGCCCAGTCCGTCCACCACCAGTGAAGTATGTACAGAAAACAATTTATTTTTTGATTTATTTTTCACCGGAAGGATATCTTACTAATGCAAAGAATATATATGTGTAGATACAGAAAGCCGAAGTTAAAAACGACAAAACATTCTCACGTTATCGTTCTTTAATTGTTACCGAGTGCGGTTTAAAGATAACAACGACGGAGAATTATTTGAAGCGTTTGCAAAACTTGCGCAAAGAGTTGAATTATATTAACGAGACTGATTGGATGTATGAACCGCTAGATAGAAAGATCAATCCTTGAATTTAGCATTCTTGAATGAATCAATATTAGTAAATAGCTGCTGTAATAGATGAACGTCAAACGCACAAAGGTATCATGATAACGATATTAAGGAATTTATGGTACTCTAGAGAAGCCAGAAATAAAGTACTTTGCGATAAACTTGAGGAGGAACAACGAAAACTAGATTTTGAAATAGAAACAGAAGATAGCAGTAACAATATAGAACCGACATCATGTTTGAAAAATGTGATCCTACAACATTCGAATACAATAGCTGACGATAATGGACAAAGTGAAAATTTGAAATGTTACAAGCGCACGGGTAAGTAAATGCCGCTAAAGGAACAATATTTTCGCTTATAGCAAATATTTAAATTTCTACAGGAGTTATAACAACGATAAAAAGTAACCATGGCACAATTGACCATGGAATATTTTTTGACATGAACGTGGCATTGTCCGTAGCCAGTGAGTTGAAAGTGGGTTGTCGTGTCGAGTATTTGGCTTACAAACACCAGGAGACCGATCACATAAAAGTGATTAAAATTGAACAGGTCATTGATTCGTATTGGGATGAAAAGGTCATAAGCGAAGAAAAGGTAAACTGCTAGAAATTTTAAAATTTATTTATGTAATAAACATACAGGTAGCAAGACCATTTGTATATATTGTACAATATAAAGAACAGAATAGTGTCTGTGTATGTCTGTAAGACATTATCAAAGATGTATTATAATTTAATTTATTTCAAATAGATTGAGACAAAAATAAGCGAACTTAAGAAAGAACAGCCGACATTTTTCGATACTCATCAGCGTAACATATTAGGCTTGATAACTGAACGGAAATCTGATTCGGTTATTATCGATACAGACTACAAAATTATGAACATCAGCTTGGATGCTGTTGAAATTGACTTTGTTCCTAAAGAAGGCGATCGAGTTTATGTATGTTGCAATGTTCAAAGTGATGAACACTTTGTGGATAAGAACGGTGAAATTCTAGAAGAAGTCAGCGTTCATCCAGCTCGGTTAATGAAGGATGAAAAATGCACAGTGAAACGTATTCATGCAAACTGGGGAGTGCTTAATCAGGATGTATACTTTACAAATGACATTCTACCATCAGCTTGCCGCTTAAAAATAGGTGATGCTGTCATTGCTGATCTTATTGAGTGCGAACGGGTTCGTATAAATGAGTGTAGACTGTTTCTTGTTCTCACATTGAAGTTAAAATTATGTTTACAGGGAGAATACATTTGGCGCTGCATTAAACTAAAAGTATTGGACCCGGCATCCCCTGTACAAACAAATAACTCTGAATTATCCGAACGTGTAGAAAACCATGCTATCTCTGTTGGACCAGATATGAATTGCGTGTTTGACTCAACATTTCAAACACAGGAAGTGGAATGCGTCTGTAAAAATAATTGTGATCGCACATTTCGTGGTCACATCGAAATTGTAGGACGCAGGGGTAATAATCAAATAAGTTTGATTAATCCTGAACTTGGTTCTAATTTCGAACTTGGAGCCTATGAAAAACGTTCTATTCGTTTTAAGGTTGAGTCGAGAACTTATGGTGAAAGCCAAGAATATTTTATTATAAAATTCGATAAATTTCGTATAAAACGCAGCATTTCCCTAATTGTGTGTGAAACGAATAGTCAAGCTGAAGTTATAAAACAAGGTTTAGCTAGTGAAAAAGAAGTGGTTGACAGTTCAGTTAATGGTTCACGTTATCAAGTAAATAGATCCCGACATTATGCTAATCAGGTAAACATTTCTATTTTAAGAATCATTTTTAAAGAATTCATGATAAAATTATGTATTTAGGTTTGGTCAAACCGTGGGGAAGTAGTACCCGGCGTTGGTGTAGGTCCTAAGAGGCGTTTTGTTGCACATCGGATTGGATACTTTGAAGTACCAGAGCGATTACGAAAAATTTACTTAACTTGCGAAAAGAAAAATGAAATGATTGACGACATCGAGCAAATGTTTCCAAGTCTTAAAGAAGAACTTTCTATAACAAATTATGTGTCTCGTTTTCAAACTTTAGTCTACCTCGAAGAAATCGAATGCTTCGTAAATTTTCGTAATTATGACCGAGAACGGGCTCATTTTACTCGAGATGGTGAATTTCTTTCGCTTACAATTGAAAATTTAAGTGAACGGCGTCCATCATTGGTAATAGGAGATATAGTTCGGGCAGTGAATCCATGGAGCGATAGAGATTTAGATAATCGAAGTTATGATGGCGTTATTCACAAAGTTCTCTTCAACAGAGTATTATTAAAGTTCAATTCAAGTTTTCAGCAAAAGTACAATGGAGAAGATTATCGCTTAGAATTTTATTTTTCTCGATATGGATTTCGAAAACAACATTTTGCTACCGAACGCATTGTTAAGCATCTTGGTGAAAGATTTCTATTTCCCTCTCGTATATATGCGCGTGATGTGCCTCAACTAGACGTAGAGTTAGATAAAGACTATGATATGATCGTAACTGATAAAAAATTGCAGTGGTATAACAAGGCTTTAAATAATATCCAAAAGAGAACGGTATTTAAAATTCTTCGAGGAGAGGTACAAAATATGCCGTATATCATATTCGGTCCACCAGGAACGGGGAAAACAATTACACTTGTCGAGGTAATACTTCAGCTAGTTAAGAATTTGCCTAGTTCGCGTCTTCTTGTGGGTGCACCATCTAACAGTTCTGCCGACTTAATAACAACACGATTAATTGAAAGTGGTGACCTTTGTGCGGGCGATTTCATAAGACTTGTGTCACAAAATCAAATTGAAAAAGAACTTGTACCTGAACATCTTTTGCAGTACTGCGCAACGATTGATATTGCTGCTAATGGTACTTGTAACGACGAAATGTTAATTACTGAATCGGGTCTCAAACTCAAATGCCAAATGAAATTTCTTGGTCGTCATCGCGTCACAATAAGTACTTGTTCCACACTGGGAAACTTTTTACAAATGGATTTTCCTAAAGGACATTTTACACACGTTTTAATCGATGAATCTGGTCAGTGTACAGAACCTGAGATAATGGTAGCAGTTACTCAGGTGTCAAAAATTCGTGGGCAAGTTGTACTTGCTGGCGATCCTCAACAATTGCAAGCTATTGTCACAAATCGTTATGCTGGAGAAAAAGGTTTATCAATTTCCTTTCTTGAGAGAATACTCTCCCGATCCCCTTATTTAAAAGACGTTTTCCGGTATCCGGATTCATGTGGATACGATCCCCGTCTAGTCACTAAACTATTGTATAGTTATCGTGCTTTGCCCTCCATATTAAATGTATACAACAATCTATTTTACGATTCAGAATTAATAGCAATGGTAGATGAAGAAAACTCTAGAGAATCAGAGTTGATAACCAAATTACGCGATTTATTACCGGAATCAGAGACACGCTCCAAAACACATGGTGTCTATTTCTATGGTATGCTAAGTGAAAATATGCAAGAAAAAGATTCGCCTTCATGGTATAACCCCCATGAGGCTAAAAACGTAAGTTACTTAAATGTTAACTGAACTAAATTTAAAATAGTTTTGTATAATTGCAGGTATTTCTAATGACTCTACAGCTTTATCGAAAAAATATTAAACCTGAAAGCATTGGTATAATAACACCGTACTCAAAACAGGTCAAACATTTAAGATCACTTTTTACAACAGCAGACATTGCAATGCCAAAAATTGGATCCGTAGAAGAATTTCAAGGACAAGTAAGCATCATATACTACGTACATACATAGATATTTTCCACTAATGAATGGTTTAATAAATTTTCAGGAGCGGGATATTATATTGATTTCTACTGTACGATCTACACAACGATATGTATCAAACGACATTCGCCATTCATTAGGATTTGTGCATTGTAATAAACGTATTAATGTTGCAATATCTCGAGCACGCTATTTACTATATATTTTCGGAAATCCACACTTATTGAGTTTAGATCCTAGTTGGCGCATTTTTATCAAATATTGTGTTGATAACGATGCTTATTTGGGATGTGATTTACCTGATACTATATTAGACGTTAATAACGATACCAATGTAAAATTAAATAAAAATTAATTAAAGTTTCATACTACATATTATTATTAAAAGATAAACAAATAAGAAGTAATTACAATTTATAGGATTAATAATTATTTTTTCTAAGACAAACCATGTGGCTTTTAACAAACAAAGAAGACAAATTGAATAAAATACATAAAATATTATTAAAATCGAAAAAAAAAAACAAAAAACCACTGCAATTTCATTTTCCGATTACGATGCAGATTAAATGCTTGATAATGTTATTTCTTCATTTTAACGGGTATCTCGATCTTTTCATTATCCATATAAACCTTGAAAAACAAGAAAAAAACAATCAGTTTTTTTGTTTCTTTACAAATCGAAAAACTACTTACAATAACGTAGACATTATCCAAAGGCTTGTCTAAATAGTTTAGGTGTACATTAACCTCAATTTGACCTCCTTCGGCTGCAATATAGCCACCACTTGGACTACAATGCAAAATATCTTTCAAGTTACATGAAATTTCAAAAAATTGACGGGATTTGCATCGATTAATTATTGATAGAGTTACGTTCTCCTTTTTACTTAAACTTAACTCAATGAATTTAGGGAATACCGAAAATGATCCGTGCTTAGTGATTTTAACTAAACGGCTGTCATCGTCGACTTCTTCCTCAAGGTGTTCATCAACTGTTCCCAAATTAGAGGATGGTGTCGGAGAATAGGTAGTACATATAGTTCGAAAAAGTACAGTGTCATCGACATCGGGTAAAAAAATGGAAGATGCTTCAACTGTATCATCCATTCTATCATGGTTAATTGTAAGAAGAATTTCGTGGATGCGAAACTGTGATAAAAGTTCCTTTGCGACATTAGGATTTTCTTTCATGTCATCCAAATCCTTCATATCTGTTTCTTGAGGAAATGTCGTCCATAAACTGTCTAATGAACTCGATGTAAGTAGTGCACGTTCCTCATGTGACATTTGTGCTAATAATCTTCGGATACGCTGGCGATTTGCCTCATCTCCACATATAACACGCATGTTAGCTACAGTTGAAACGCTCTCGACTTTCTTAATTATTTTTCTCACTTCCTCTTTTTTGGGACGAAAAACAATGCGAATATCCACAACATGTTTGGGAGGTATTAAAATTCTCTTAGGATGTATTTCAAAAGCATCACTTAGACGAGGCAACTTTAATCCAACAAAATCAATTGATACAGATGCAAATCCCAACAACGGACCTTTATTGTAGAAACTCATGGTGCGTTCCAAAGGTTGTCCTAATTCACACACATCTCCCATAGTTACAAAGGGTAAACCCATCGGTGCCAGACATACGTTCTGCGTTAATACGCTAGCAGTGCCACCATAACCGTACAATGGCACATCAAGAAATGATTGCCCTGTAGTAGATGCACCGCTTGGAGCAAAAAATGATAATTTTCCAATCGCTACACCTCTGACTGTCGGACAAAAATTTATACTTATGGACCGACATTCCTGTGAGTGCAATGTTAAGGTATTGCTTCGCTGTGAATGAACAACTTGAAAACCTGGACCAGAAACTTCAACTCGAATGACTAATCGTTTGTCAGAAATATTCTTGATTTGCATTGATTTTCGCGAGTCACTACGCAATTTCACACTACCCCATGAAAGTTCGGTATTTGTGACCTTTAGTGGAATGGGCTTACCATCTCTATGACTAAATTCACTTGTACTGGAGCAGCGAGAAACGTTGCGACCGCATACGCCTGACATTCCGCTCCGATACGTTTGTATTGTGCTATAGCTACAAGTACTTGATGCCTCACTTCCAGCCGGAGACGATACAACTTTTCTCTTTGTTGCAGCACTTAGTTTCTGACGATCTGAATTATTTGTAGTATCATGGTTGGGTGATTGAAATCCTAAACCAGTTGGTGTCGGAGAGGAAGCTTTAGACTGGTTATAGCTACGTGGAGAAGAAAAGGGAGAATTATCCGAGCGAGTTGGACTGACGGCTTCCTCTCGCTGAGGTACCGTAAGGGTATTACCACGTATTACCAAAGAACTAACAGAGCTATGTCGTTTGGAAATGTCGGGAGAAATTCTGAAATCACTGTCTTTGTTTGAACTGGTTGTTCTACTGTCGACCCGGGTCGAACTCAATGATGTCGATTCGGGCACAGTTTTGTTCTCATTAATCGCATTTGATCGAGGCGATATTGAGTTAACTGGAGTTTTTGTATCAGAAGAACCTTGAATCATGGCATTGAGCGACACAGGAGACTTATCTCGAGGTGATTTCGAATGATGGATTCTTTTGTTTCTTGTTGCAGGTGACGTCGACCACTCATCATTGTCAGCTTCTTCACCTTCATCAAACTGATGTACTCGTATATTTGGAGCAACTACATCAATAGGACTTAATGGGGATCGACATTGAGAAATACTTTTTTGTAATTGTTTCATCTCACTTGAATTTAACAGCGACTCATTAAAACTTATAGTATCAGATAAAATAATTCCACTTGAAGATCGGAATTTTTCAGGATCCAGGTTTTCTTTATTCTCCGAAATCATTTCAGCTTCAGTATTAAGAATTTCGTTTTCTGTTTTTTTATTATTTGGACTCAAAGACTTTACTTTAGGGTTGTTACTATTGTTTGGCACATCGAAATTGGGTTTTAAAGAAGGTTTAGGTTTTCGTCCTTGTAGCAGTAATTGTTTGGATACCCCTATTCCAGAAACATCTGATTGGATATCCAAGTTAGCTGCAAATATAAATGAAGCTTTTTGTAAAAAAAAAAGTATTCGTATTAAAAAATTTCTTTAAACTTACATAGAGCACGATCTATAGCTGACATGCTAAGCACATATGAGGTGTCAGCAGTGTTTTCTAAACGCTTACTTTCTCGATTAGAACTCCCAATTGATGTTTTTCCTGTAGTGGATCTTTTTGTGTCCATTTGAAACGATGGAATTTGAACGCGTGTATACGTTTTATTATCAACTTTTGGAGTTATTGGTATTTCTGTAGAGCCCTCAAATTCAGTCGTGGTGACAGTATTATCAGCTTCATCAACTAAAGGTACCGGTGTGTGACACTTATCTGGACTTTTGGTTTTTACAATGTCCCAAATGTTATCCGATCTCATGTTAAAAAACTTTCCTAACGAAAAATTAGGATCACCAACAATCATTGAACTAAAAACA
The DNA here is from genome assembly GCA_958299815.1 of Sarcophaga carnaria. Classification (NCBI taxonomy): domain Eukaryota; kingdom Metazoa; phylum Arthropoda; class Insecta; order Diptera; family Sarcophagidae; genus Sarcophaga; species Sarcophaga carnaria. The sequence goes on from OY283151.1 coordinate 44,326,152, forward strand.
AAATATTCATTATTACTCTTCAAGTTATTTATTAATTATCTTGGAGACAAAATACTTGGTAGCCGATGAATCGAAAGCATAAGAATTAGCCTCGGGGTTACATGCAGCCTTTGCTTTAGCTTGTTTGCTTAAAACAGTTGTAGGCATGGCTGCATACTCTTGAGCCCATGATATTTCATCAGAGATAAGTTTAGACTGCATAAGTTCTCCTGGAGCGAAATCTTCAGTATCCATTGCACCGATGCCAGCACTAGCCAAACTAAACGAAAAGGTGCCATAATTAAATGATTCCTCAGTGCCTGTGTTTTTTGATAAAGACATATCCGCAGTACGAGGTAAACTTTTAGATCCATTAAAACTCGCAAATGAACTGCACGCACTTGATGAAGTTACTGCGGAAAACCCACGTAAGCAATCCTGACTCGCATCTAGGGTTGTATCACCCTGAAGAGTTTCACACAAATTACGTGCTCTGGGTGCAAACGATGATGCAAGAATGTCATTAACCGATATATGTTTACTTTTTTGATAAGGTCGATCGGCATTACTTTCCTTTATCAGTTTGTTGATTTGAATTGGATTTCTACCGTCTTTTTTATCGTACGAGGTTGATCTGCCAGTCATTTCAGCTGGTTCGAACGATACCTTTGAATTTTTAGCTGCCGATGGTGGACATGACGAACTACTCTCTAAATTTATTGTTTCATCGGTTACAAGATCAGATATGTTAATGGTATTAGGTCGCCGAAAAGGCACATAGTCGGTATGATCAAATTCTATGAAAGAGCACATCAAAAATGTGAGTTTAAATTAAAAACATGCCCAAATAAATTTGCAAAGTAAATACACTGTTAAATATTATTATTATTATAACGGAAGAAGAAAATATAGCAAATACCTTTTGAAATAAAGGGTATAAAAATATAAATAAATAAAAAAGTGTAAATGGCTCTAGTGTGGTATCCTGACTTAATGTGTGGAACTTAACCATTTCAATGCAGACTAGATGTACTGAAATTCCTTGAGTAAGAGCTAGGGCCCTAAACCGTGTATGAACAGAAGGAGCAAATGGAACATTATTTCTGAAGTAGAGCTGTGCCCCTGTTGACATCACAAGTACCAGTAGAAGCACATCTCAGACAGCTCTGGATGTTATTCTGCATCTTCCCTGCGTAATCGCGTAGAGTATGTGCAACGAAATTAGTATTTCGTTTAAATCGGTTACCCCTCTGATGATTGGAAAAGAAATATTTGAGCAAATGAATCGAGAATTAACCTTTTGGATTTTCTATAAATATATTTAGGAATAACCGGATCACAACTTGAGAGAATGGCTGTCACAATTCGGAGTGCTATTAATGCAAAACGAAGATATATTACTTATTAAGAATTTAAATTTAATTCCATTCACCAAAAATGAGTAAATAAAACTTTTTTTTTTATTTTTTCGTAATTTCTGATAATAAAGTAATGGCTCGATTATGGATGACAATCGAACTTCACTTGTGCTACCAACTGGGAACCATATATTTTTAGTTGATGAATATTTTAAAGTAATAATTTTAAAGTCTTGATTGCCGCCAGTTGCCATAAATATTGTCAATTTATACCAGGCAACTAAACTGGATTTTGGTTGTAATACATAATCCAGCCATAAAGTTATATTTGACTTCAAAGTGAAAAAAATATGTACAATAAATTTAATTTCCAAAAACTAAAAAGGATTTTCAATATTCTTTAAGACTTACATACTCGCATATCCTTAAACCATGCCCATTATTTAGACAATATGGTCTTATTATACTATATAAGGCACAAACAATTCTACGAGCTCTAACAAATATGTAGAAAAAGAAAATGATAAAAAATTCCAGTGGACTTACGTGCTGAAGGGTTATTTGATGAAATATTAGTGCCAACGTTCAAATTCTCTTTGTTTGTAAGTGGAGCAGGTTTTTTAAAAATGTCGCTTTTTTGAGATTTTTGTAAAGTTTCTAAAGCTTTCATTCTTTCGATCTTATAATAAAAAAAGCAAAAAACAAAAGTCATTTGGAATACTGCAACTAGAATTGTGATTAATAATACTTACATTAAGGCGATCGCTTACGCGTCTCGTGCTGCTTTCTGAGCCATTTGATTTATTCGTATTCCTAACTGAATCAGATGACAAATCACCAAAGACTGTAAACGTAAAAATTTATTAAAATTTTCATTTTAACTCACACCATAAACAACTGTTAGTTACATTTTCCTCTACCCTTCATACTATTAATATTTAAAATGCCCAAGGAATTGTCTTCCCGACGATCAGAACTCTCCTTGCATGCTTTGTTGTTCATATTATTGATTCTTGCTTAATTTTCAAAATTTTATTGTAATTTAATAATAACAATATTCACAAATTCATGATGAAAACACTTTTGACATATAAATTGTATATTTTCTTATTGTCCGTAAAATATTTCAGTGGACAATCCTTTGCTTTTAGTTTAAAAATGGCGGTGCAAAAATTAATTCGAAGATCATCATAAACAGTGGTACCACATAAATTATATTTACATTTCAAAAATTGCAATCAAATGTTGCCATACTAGTAAAATGAGAACATAAAATTCAGAAAACTTAAAAATGATTGAAATTATATCTTGATTTTCAGTTTTAGAAATTATTTTATACATCAAAGTATTGGAAAATAAATTTGAAATTTATTCTACGGGTATGAGTATGAAACAAAAAATAATGACTAATCGTTTACATGAAATATGTTATCGATATATTGGCGCCAAAAACCTTTTGCAAAAAACCTTAGCAACCCTGTTTCTGAAAAGCAAATGAAGACAAAGGAAGAAGCAATTGACAGACAAGACAATTTTCTTATTCATTCTTCATAACCGACTTGGGCCGGAAGACGTGTTTTTATAGGTGTGATTGCGAAAAATATAGAATATTTAAACAAAATTATTAATTATTAAAAAGAAAAGTATTAAAAATACTTTGTTAAATCTCACGCTCGATTTGTAAATTTTTTGTAAAATTTTAAAGGGGACGTCAACGAAAGAAAATAAAATGGAACAAATTATTGCTAATTTACTATGTGCGGATAATAATCTCATTAAACAGGTGAGTTAATAAAAAATACTTTTCTTACAATATTTGCGGAGGATGAATAATTTTAATTAAAGAAATGAAAAAATTTATAAAACACGTGGAGGGGTTTAATGATAAAGATTCATGTTAATTTTTCTATATATTTTTTCATCTTTTCATGCACATCTCTTTATTGCAATTCTGTTTTGTTGTACGTTTTACACATGAATTGTGGTAGTGTGAGTGCATGGAAATAAAATTTGGCAAATAGCTTGGGTTACCACATTCCGATAATATAAAGTAAAGTATTCATGCAAGGAAAAGATTTTATCTAATATTGAAACATTTTAAATGATCTTTAAATAAGTTGTAAATTATAACAGGCATAAGTTAAAGCGGTTTTGATAAATACAAAAAAATATAAAATGTATTAATTTGAAAACAAAGTCATAGAACTTTTTAATTATAAATTTTTAAATAATTAAATTTACGTACATACAATAGTTTGATCATTTTATGTCAAGCAAACAGAGCTATCAGCGTGCCTAATTTCCTATGAATTGTCTATTAACTAAGAAATGGGTTTGGAAAGAGGGGTGTGGTCGGCAACAATACATCATAAACAGTTTGGAATCTAGGCAGAAATATATATAGAAAAAACATGTGCTTCCCAATTAATATGACTAATTTTCAAAATATTAGCGTTCAGTATTCATAATTGAAATTCAACAACTCAAAATAATAAATAAATAGATGTATACATATGAATTATAAACAAATAATCAAATGTAAACTACACATGCATGTACATAGTCCGTGAACATACGTACGTTTTATATACATACATATGTACACATGTTAAATGTATATACAGACATAAATTTATATGTATGTGTATATTTTTGCATTTTTTCTGTCAATCAGACAATGTTTATGTATATTTCTTATATTGTGTCCTAATAGGAATAAATTTGTTGCCACATTAAATAAAATGAGAACAATTTGTTTATATTTATATATGTACGTATGAATCTGGTATATTAATTTATATACATATTTGTACGTGTTAAATTTATGCTAATTATAATTCGAACGTACCAATTATGTAGAATCAAAATATGTACAAGAAAAACTTTAAAATATGAACGCCAATGAAAGATAACATTTGCAATTGTTACCTTTACTCACTCTATATACTTATATGTATATATATATATTTAATTTAATTGAAACATCTAATTGTTGCCACGTGCTAATAAATTGTGTATAATATGTATATACATATACATATTATAAATATATGGATTATATAGCAAAAAGAATCTCATTCTTTATAATGAAGGTATCATATAATTCTCTTTTAAAAAGAAAGAAGTGAAGAGGCCGTGTAGCTTCACAACAGCCTATGAAGATGAAAAATATAGAACTTTTTTATTTATTGTTGTAGAACTTTAATTATATAGTTTTACAATATAAATAGAAAGTCGACATTGTGTTGCTATTTATTTTTACGTCAAAATGAATTAATTAACACTCATAATCATAACATAATTAGCAATGAGACAACCTCCAATGGACTTCTTTTTTTTTTGGGATTATTGGGAGAGGTTTGATTTACTCGTAAACCGTGCAAGGGGTTGTTGATCGGAATGCAGGGTTGCGTAAGTTTTATGGCAAAGCTCAATCCTATGGGGACGAAACTTTTCTAGGCATGGAAAGGAGGGAAATGAGAGCCATTGTAGGAGTACTAATCGGGCATGATCCCTTTAGACACAGGATCAGTAGGTGGAATAGAGATATCAGCCAGGAAATAGTGAATCCTAGGCAGAGATGGCTAGGTAGTCGATTTGTTGATGAACTGGTAGATCTGAAAGACTACAGACTTGGGAATCTAACAGGCTACATAAACGAGATTAACTGGGTAGGGGGATGTCTTTAGAGGCAGAGGTTCTTTATTTAAGTGGATGAATGTAGTTTTATCAGTCCATCTTTTCCTTTCTAAATTATTTCTCTTCATCCTTTTCATCTTTCCGTAATTAAAGCATCACAATGGACCAAGGGGTCTCTTAGTGAAGGCGTGGAACCGGTAACGCGGTGAAGCGTTATCCTTTCTAACCTAAACTAATCAAGAAAGAGACATCAGCAAGACAAAATATGTTTCAGGTTTATTTATCTTATCGGGAGTCGAAATATTGTTTATGTTGCTAATATCGATAAATAATTTTTTTTTGTCATCATAGTATGAACCTATTATTGCTTGTACATAATTAACTCAAAAGCTATTAAATAGATACACAAAGATGTAAAATTTTTTGTAAAAATTATAACAGAACATTTGTTTAATCAGAGTTTTTATAATTTAAAATGCAATTTAAATTTATTTTCAGGCTACTGCAGATTTGCAAGAAGCTTACAAACGTCCTGAAACCATTCCTCAGTTATGCGACATTGTTGTATCTAATAAGGAACCTCAAGTTCGCCAATATTCAGCTGTTTTATTGAAAAAACGGTTGGGCAAATTACGTCATTGGCAGATGGTTCCAGCAGAACAACAACAAATGTACGTAAATTAAATATGTTTTTATATTATAAATATTTTATTTGTACCAATTTTTAATTTTATTTTCAAATTCTAAATTTAACAGTATTAAACAAGGCATGCTAAATGCTTTGGTGACTGAACAAGAAAAATCTGTACGCAATGCAATTGCTCAGTTTGTTGGAGTTTTGGTACGACATGAATCGGATAAAAAAGATCCTTGGATGAATGATGTTCTTAAATTCATATACAGCCATTGCAGCTCTGCCGATCCTAAACAAAGTGAACTAGGTTCATCCATATTTGCTACACTTACTGATGTAGCACCGGATCAATTCGTCCCTCATATGGAATCGGTGTGCGAGATGTTTACTGCAGCACTTATGGCTACTGAGGCCAGTGGTAATATGTCATCGCCAGTTATTTTCAATATACTGTCTGGCATGACATACTTAGTACCATTTATTTTGGGACATAACTCCGCAGAACAAACGTATCAAAAGTCGATACCTTTAATCATTAAATCTTTACAAGCCTTTGCCGTTCAACCCGATGTCGATCAGTTTGTACGTGCCTTTGATATTCTGGAAAGCATGGCTGATTATACACCCAAATTGTTGACCACCAATATAAAACTGTTGTTAGATTTCTGTTTGGAAGCATCGAATAACGCTCAATTGGATAGTGCTGTTCGTGTAAAAACTGTTGCATATATTGGCTGGTTAGTACGCCTTAAGAAGAAGGTGATCATTAAACAGAAACTTATTGAACCCATTATTCAAGTAGTCTTCAACTTAATGGCAACCGAACCAGAGGGAGAAGATGGTAAGTGATCATTTTCTTTTTAGTATTCATTAAAATAACATTAACATTGTTTGGTTTTAGATGATGAAGAGTACTTCCTCGGAGAAGATAGCTCCAATCCAATGACTACAGCTACTCAAACTATGGATTTGTTAGCATTAAATGTACCACCAGAAAAACTAATCCCACCACTATTGCAATTGTTGGAACCTGCTTTGCAAGGACAAGACCCTTTGCCTCGTCGTGCCGCGTATTTGAGCATGGCTGTCATTGCCGAGGGATGCTCCGAAGCAATTTGCAACAAATACTTGGAGACAATGTTGAATATTGTAAAAGTGGGAATAACAGATCCTGTACCACTTGTTCGTAATGCTGCCTTCTTTGCTCTTGGTCAATTTTCGGAACATCTTCAACCCGATATTACAAAGTTTGCACCGGAAATTCTGCCAATTCTTTTTGAATTTTTACAACAATTGTGCAATGAATTGAGGGTGAGTTTCTAATAATTAAATGTTCAATTCATCTCTATCAGTGTTGCCGAAAATATTTAATTTTTCTTTTTATATTCTTGGTTTTAAATATACATGAATAATAAATTAGGGGGCAACACTGAATTTTTTCTACTTCTACTTTAATTTTTTTTTTTTTTTTTTTGGTATAACAGTGTGTCCAAATTCTAAATATAACATTTAATTCTGGCTCTCTGCTCTTTTTTTTTTGTTTATTTTTTATTTTTATCAAATATTTATGCTGCATTGATTATTAGGCTTATTGGCCTCACGCAAATAAGAGCGATGTATCTGAGTCATGGCCTACCGCCACTAAACAAAACTCGAATTCTATACTGTATATGAGCCAATTGCAAATTAAGCGCAAACCGCTTTTGGCCAATTATGTACTTAAAATATTGTTTGCAATGTAGTTAAATATACAAAATTAACTCGAAATGTTTTCGATTTATTTTACAGAGCGGTGGAGCAGAACCAAAACATATCGACCGCATGTTCTATGCTTTGGAAACGTTTTGCGAAAACCTAGAAGATGCTTTAGTTCCCCACTTACCATTGCTTATGGAACGGTAATTGTTTTAAAAGTACTACTATTGTTTGTTGAAATTAATTCTCTTTCATCCTTAGTCTATTTGAGGCAATGAATCCAAATAATTCTGTTCGTGTGCGCGAGCTTTCCCTTAGCGCAATTTCTGCCGCTGCTAATGCTGCCAAAGAAAATATGATGCCTTATTTCCAGCAACTAATTGCCATGTTGCAAACATACTTGGTAAAGACCGAAAATGAAGATATTTTGTCATTGCGTGCCCAAGCAATTGACACATTGGCAGCTATAGCGCGTACAATTGGCAAAGAAAATTTCATGCCTTTAGCCACCGATACCATGACATTTGCTCTAGCTCTTTTGGAGGAAGCCGATGATCCAGATGTACGCCGTGCATTGTATAACTTAATCGCTTCGCTGGCCGAAGTTGTAAATGAAGAGATGGCCTCAGTATATCCTAAGATAATGGAACGTTTCTACGATTCTATTTTGTCAACAGAAGAAGTAATTCCAGAATTTAAAGAAGATGTGATTAACGTCCCCGGTCCAGACAACGATGAGAACAATGATCGTGAAATTGATATCGAAAATTCTGACGGCGAAGATGATGATTTAGATAACATAGCCGGCTACAGCGTGGAAAATTCATATTTGGATGAAAAAGAGGAGGCAATCTTAGCCTTAAAAGAGTTCGCTCAACATACTGGTGCTGCCTTCATACCATATTTGGAACAATCTTATAAGAACGTTTACAAAATGATTGACCATCCACAAGAGGACATTCGCAAAGTGTCCATTGATGCTTTGACTACATTTGTTATTGCCTTATATAAACAGAATGACATACAAGGTGTTGGAAATGCTATCACAATTTTAATTCCAAAATTAGGTCAAATTGTACGTGATGATGAAGAGGTGTCTGTAGTTCTAGCAGCACTTGAAAGCTTTTCCGATATCTTAAAGGAGTTGAAGCATATTGCTTTACCTGACGAAAAGCTAACCGATACCATCTTTACATGTATTAACGATGTTTTATTGGGAAAGATTGCTTGTCAATTTGACGAACCCGCCGGTGGCAACGATGATGATGCTGAAGAAAGTGAATACGATGAAGCAATTGTAGAAGGTGCTGGAAACTTATTACCATTACTTGGACAAGCTATGCAACCCGAAAAGTTCGCCCTGTACTTTGAACGTGCTTATCCCATTATTATCTCTAAATTGGTATGTCCCATATGATTTGTTTAGATATTTTAAAGTTCCAACAACTAATTTTACTTGATTATTATAACTTTTTTTTTATAGCAAAAAGCCAAAAAGAATGAAGAACTCGAATCCCAACGGGCCTTTGTTTATGGAGCTATAGCTGAATGCTTTGGTGCTCTCAAGGGCTATACAGGCAATTACTTCGAAACCTTCTGTCCAATCATGATTGACGGTCTATCTGACGAATTTTATCAGGCTCGCCAAAATGCTGTTTTCGGTTTGGGCGAATTAGTTTTATACTCTGTGGAAAAATCATTTGAGTAAGTGAATTATCTTGAAATGTATTTATATACGCAGTTAACATGAAACATTTTTACAGAACATATCCACATATTTTGATGGCCTTATCTCAAGCTGTTGCCAATGAAAAGGAACCAGCTGCTCTCGACAATATTTGTGGGGCCATTGCCCGTCTGATAATTACCAACTGCACTTTAGTTCCATTGGATCAAGTTTTGCCAGTATTTTTACAACATTTGCCATTACGGGAAGATTTTGATGAGAACGCTTCGGTATTTAAATGTTTCAAACTTCTGTATTTACAAGCTCGCGATACAATTGTCGGTTCTCTTGAACAAATACTAGCCATTTCCATCCATGTGTTATACAAAAAGGAATTTGTCGATCAAGAAACTTGCGACAATGCACTTGGCTTGATAAAGGAAATCCGTGAAAATTATCCTGACAAATTTAGCACAGTAGCCAATTCAAATCCTGAAATTCATCAATTTTTGCAAACTCTTTAAAAATATGTATTAAAACCAATTATTGAAAAAATATCTATATTTTGCTTTTCGGAACAAGTATTTTATCTATTCTTCGAAGGAGAATAGTCATAATTTTTATACATTTTTTAAAAGTGAATTCTTCATTTTGTTTCCCCCCGTAAAAAGACTGTTGTATTCATTAATCTAAAGAAAAATGCTTTCACTTAATATTGACACACACTCACATATATTAATGATTTTGTTTTTAATTAAATTATTTTAGTTTCATTCGTTTTATGCATATTTTTTGTATATCTGGCATATACACCGGAGACATTTTTCTAGTGGTGTTAGTCTACTGGAGAAGGATTTCGTCTTCACCCACCCAAACTCAAATGCGTACTTGATGTACACGTAATTTTATTTTCTGTAATTAATTATTTCGTCTGTAGACTTTGTTTCTGAGGTGGCTGTTTTCCCAAAATTCAGCACTCACCATAGGCTGTGATAATAACCTTGTGTCAAATTCTTTTCTCACTCTTTATTTCCCTTCACGTTATAAAAATTCGCTATTACTTCGAAATATATATATATATATATATAAATAAGGAGATTTTTCATTATTTGCACTTGCAGCACTGTCAATATAAATTCAGTTTTATCTTTAAAACTTTGCCGTGCTAGTAACGATATAAACATACACATACATTTAGTTTATTTTTAGAGCCAATAAATTTCACTTCATATTTGTATTAACACGAAGATGGCTACGTTTTAAATTAACTCCAGTATAATTGGTACTCCAAAATTATTTGCATATTTATAATACCACCAGGGACTTTACTCTAGTTTGTAGTTTGTGTTAAAAATTCAAACCAAAATCGATCCTACTCTTTCTTATTCGATATGTAATTTCGAAGATGCATTACGTTTTAAATTTATTTGCAGTTTTAATGTAAATTAAATAATAAAATGATATTAAAAATTCCATAAATTATATATTTAATGGAGTATCAAAAAAAAAAAAAATTAAATTAATTTATACTCTAGGAAGGAAGACACACAATAATAAACAGACATTTTAAACAAATATTCAATAAATTGTTACTTTTTATTCTTTTTGGGTTTAAACTTTTTACTTGGATTCTTTTTGGCACTTAGGATTATATTGTTTTCCGCCTTTTCATGAACTTGAGTACTAGCCTGGACCTGAAGTTTCTCCATAAGTGTCATCTTTGTTGTGTCCTTATGTATAAGAGATTTTTCTTTCGCTCTTTCCTTTTGTAACAATTTGAGTCTCTTGTCTTTAGTAACCTTTTCGCGCAAAGCTTTAAGTGCCATTGAATATTGTTGAGCATATGTTTCCTCGACAGATGTGGATGCCGATAACTCTTCTGTAATAGCTTTACCTACTTCAGCCAGGGTTTTCTGTAATATGTAGAGTAAGAACACATTTAATAACAAATAGTTTAACGCACAACATTCCCATGACTTACATCAAATACTTGTTGTTCTTTTTGAGTTAGCAAAGTTATAGCGGTACCAGGTCTGCCTGCACGAGCCGTTCGACCAATACGATGTATGTAAGTTTTAATGTGACGAGGAGGATCATATGATACAACAATATCAACATCAGGTATATCAATACCACGCGCCAAAGCATCAGAACACACCACACTATCCCATGAAAATGTAACAATTAAAATATTTTTATCACAGGAAAATTTTGAAACTTACGCATTGATTTTGCCTCTTGAAAATGAACTCAATATGTGAGATCTTTCTTTAGCATTTACGGAAGCCGAAAGTTCTTCAATAGCTAGTTCACCCTTAAAAAGCTGCTTTAGCACGAAAGCCAATCTAAAAAAAGAAGAAAAAAAATTCATCATTTCATTGTCTTGATGCAAACGCCTTCAAATGTCTTACCTTCCAGATGATTCGACACTGTTGGTGAAGCACAAGAATTTGTTCCAATTATTCTCTTTAATTAGAGCAAACAGTGTCAATGGCTTCAGACGACTTTCTGTGATGCAGTATTTCTCGGTTAATTCGGCTGGTGTTGTGAATTTGCCAATAAATTCACCACGTTGAATATTTCCACCACTTTCTTCGAATTGTGATTTTGCGAATTTTTCCCGCATTTCCTGCACGCTTTCCAAAACCGAAGTAAATAGTTTTGGTTGAAATAGCCTTAAATTTTGTAACTTTTCTGGGTCTTGAGATAGCGTAGCCGAAAAAAGTAATTTATGAGGTTGCCATCCCACTGAAGATTCCAATTCATTGTAGGACAACGAAGCCGCTTTACCGGAAAGTAATTGATCTGTGGCGTTTCGAACATGTGCATCTAGATGATAAAGCCAGTTTTGAAAAACAGCATCCATGATGCGATCAGCTTCATCAATGACTAAAAATTTTAATGATTTTAGGCAAAATCCTCTAGTGGCATGCAAATGATCTACTAATCTGCCGGGCGTAGTGACTATGATATCAACTTTTGAAAAGAATTTTCCTTTGTAGGACTCCACTAGCTTCTCTTGTTCCAAATGAAATGGTACTTGACTTGAAAGAAGACACACACTCAAATCGGTCTTCTCGCAAAGTTTCTTGAAAATTTTGAAAACCTGATGGGCTAGTTCTGCAACAGGCAGCACTACCAATGCACGAATTCTACGTTCGACACGTGAAGACAACAACTGCACCACAGGTATTGCAAAAGCCAAAGTTTTACCACTGCCGGTTGGAGCGGAAACGCAAACGTCTCTTGGACGAAAAGGCACTGGCTTGGAATGTGATTTTAATATCCAAGGAATAACGGCTTCTTGTACAGGAAATAATTTTGTTATATTCATCTCTTTCAAGGAGCCACGGATGTACGGATCTAAGTATGAAATTTCTGAAATGTTTTTAGATTCTTCTTCCGCGGCGCTACCTTTGTTAATACTCGTCGACACAACTGTTGGATGAGCCAACCACGACGGCAGAACAACTTCAACACTTGTTCCTCTTTTAGTACTGCTTTCTTCGCCCAATACATTAAAACCACTATCGGCAACATCATCCGCTTGCTGTTGAATTCCGTCAGTAATTGGATCTATTTCATCTTCTGGTATATCACATTCCTCCGTTTCATTAAACGCGTCGGCAACCACTTTTGATTTCTTCTCTTCAAAATCAATCGATTCGTCCTGGTCAACATTATCTTTTGATTTTATTTGTTTGCGCTTACGTTTTTCCACTTTCCTTAACAGATTTTCCAAAATGTCTGTTTCATTGGTGGCTTTCTTATCCAGTTCATTGCCATCGTAACTGAAATAAAGTGTGACATTAAAAATCAATCAAATCGGTTTAAAATTCAATATTTTTTTACCGATTAACAGTAAATAATTCCATATTAAATAACAATTAATTTTTAACAAAAAAAAAATAGTTAAAACTGTATAGCAAGTAGCACGTGTGAAGACGCAGAGAAAGAGATCAAAACAAAATACAAATAATAAATAAAAAGAGGAAGCAAGCAATCATTAATAAAAATGATAACATGTAGAATGTAGATGTATAAGCCGCTGTTTAGAATCGAACGTAATGTTAGCATTTATAAGCACATAGAAAGTTGGAACATAAATATATTTTTTAATTTATTTATTAATTGCAATACAATTACAGATTGTATTTAATTATACATTAGCTGACTAACTTCGACCATATGCTCGGTATAGTGTAACATACCAGAATCTCTCGTGGGAATCGAACCCACAACCCTTGCGCTTATAGTTTAGCACACTACCCACTAGACCACCCTCTATTACCGTTATTTTTCGTTTAGAAATTCGCGAGACAAATTAGTCCGATTTATTATATACAAATTTAGATAATACAACGATGTAAACAATGGTAAAACATTATTTTTCCATAGATTTTACTCTATAATTCACTTGCTTTTAACTGAACCCACTTTTTCAAATAAGATCTGATATTATTCATTATAACAATTTTCTTCTTAATTTTATTTTCAGTAATATCCTGGTTTCAGGAAAGTTTTTAATAAAGTCTTTTGAAGAGTGAAATAAGACCCAGTCTGCATATACACTACATGCATATGTGTCCAAAAACTTTGATTTTGATGCTTTATCTTAATATATAATAATACTAGCTGTACCCTGCGCGTGTTGCTGCGCCACCATCAAAAATAAATTTGAAGGAAAGACATTACACAATTATCGAATTAATTTTTAATCATTTTATTGATTTTGTTTCCCGTTGCCCAGATTCAGACGAACTGGCCTGCGTAGTACGCATTCCATCAGTTTCTAATCTCACTTGTCGTAGTTCTAGTGATTCATGCGAAAGGGTTTTAGCTGCTTGTACTCGAAGATTTTCCAGTCTGAATGCTTCTTGAGGTGTAGGTCGACCAATTGCTTGTCGCTTTGGAGGCATGATTGCACGGGAACGACGTGAAGAATGTGTCTAAATTTATTAGAATCTTAGAATGTACCCAATCCAATTGAACCCAACAGCATTTTAATTTTTTTTCCAAAATTAAAATGTTTCAAACTTGTGATTGACATTTTACGGGAATGAGTTATACTAAATGTTATTAAAATGATAAATGATGAATCCTAAAATGGCTGGTATTTGTCCGATCAACACATTATCAAATGCATAGTTTACGATTTAATTCATTTTTAGTAATTTTCAGTGGCACCACCTGTCGGAAATTGGTCATACCAACTTAGAAACCTTGGTCGGCTCATGCGGAACAACTTTGCTAAAGATCATAGCATGATTAAATACACAGTTTACGATTTAATTAATTTTTAGTAATTTCCAGTGGCGCCACCTGTCGGATTTTGGTCATACTAACTTAGAAACCTTCGTCGGCTCATGCGCAACAACTTTGCTAAAGACCAAAACATGATTAAATGCACACTTTACGATTTAAATCATTTTTAGTAATTTTAAGTGGCGCCACCTGCCGGAAATATGTCATACCAACTTAGGAACCTTCCCCGGCTCATGGGCAACAACTTTACTAAAGATCATAACATGATCAAATGCATAGTTTACGATTCTATTAATTACATACAAACAAACATTCATTTTTATATATATAGAAGATATAAATAAAATATTTAAAATAAAATATTTTCTCCAGAATGTCAAATTTGAGTGGTTGTGTAAATTTTTCTAAATGTAGTTCATAATAAAATTAATTTCCTTATAATATTTAAAACAATTATATGTACTATACAGTTTGTTACAATAATGTACATTTGGTTGTCATATTACCTGGTAGCATTTAGTAACAAATATTGGTACTAAAATTTTTAAATATTACATATGTGTACCTAGATACATATACATATCTATTGCTTGATTTTTTTTGACGTTACGTGTATGAATTTGAAAGTCGAATTTTATTGTCACTCACTGTGTAATAAAGAAAATGTAATGAAATGGATTACTTTAGCGTTTGATAAAATAATCGGGCTATTTCTCTTCTTCTCTTCCTCTCAATTTTTATGCCTCAAAGTTATTTTTCTGTTTTGTAATGAAGTATCTTCGTTGTGTTCGTGTATATTAGGTGTTATAAAAAATTTCCTATAATGCTATTTTATACATAAATGAGATTAAGTAAAAAAAAGTACACTAACTGAGCATATAGTTTTTATTAAAGTAATTTTTACAATAAAAATGAGTACGTTCAGAAATACATGAAGGACGAGAATTAAAAAAAATAGTTTGTACAATGATTGTACTTTGAAGAGAAATTGAAATTAAAATGATCAACTCCCTGTTTGTGTAAGATAACCGATTTCAGAAGAACATCTATTTGTATAAAAATAACTCAAAAATATTTGTGTAATTAAGTGTATCTCCAAACATATAGATGCCCGTCTTAGAGAAACACCTATTATGACACTTTTATTGATTACGTCAAATTCAAAATATTAGTAAACAATAACATCAACAATATTGCTTTTGTTAAGATCAACTAAAACACCACCTGTTCGCGTTAAAGAGTAAAGAGTTAAAAGAGAACTAAATTTGACAGTTTTTGATCAATCTTAATCGATCAAAGTTGCATCGGCGGGAGAGTATATTAATTGTAAACAAATATAATTTAATTATAAAAATAATATTTTTAGTACGAAAATTGTTTCTATTTTTTCTACATGCAAAAAAAAAATAGCAAGCTCCAACAAATATAATCAAGTTGTTTTATCGAGCGTGCATATACAAACATATGCACGTGCGTACATATAAGTGTATGAATGATGCTCATTTACTTAACAACTTAACCAGCCAGCCGACCAATATTTTTACTTTCAAGTGCTTTGATTTGCAACGAACTCTTTGCTCTGCTTGTGTCGTGTGTTTTTAACTTGTTTTGACGATTCTTAGCCGTCATTTAAAGGCGAGGATATAAAAGCACTACTCGGTATTCATAAACATTCTGTTCTAAAGTGAAATCAAACCGATCAGTTGAAGCGGTTCTTAGAAACGTCGGACGATCTTGTATTTTAAACGCGCAAAGCTTTTTTTATATGCTTTAGTTTATTAACAAATTTATTTTTTTTTTTGTAAAACAAAGTTGGCGTGTTTAAACAAGGATCTCAATTCAAATAATGAAAATTGCAACAGAAATTAGTTTTTTTATTTTAGCTCTTCTTCAAATCTCGCAAGCAACAATGTAAGTGCTTAAACTAAAAAAAAAAAAAAATTAAATAAAAATTAAATACTTTTTTATAAAACCATGAATGTGCAAAAGCAACCACGATAAAAGCAAAAGTACAAAATTTTTACCTTTTGAATTAAAAAAGCTTAGAAAAATATTTGAAGATTTTAATTAAGTGTTGAGCTTAACTTAAAAAAAAATATGGTTTTCTGTGTGCAGCTGATTATGACTGGAAAATTAAAAAAAAAAGAAAAACGTTTAGAATTCTTATTCTATAAGCATTTACAAGGTGTATGTAAATTATGAGAAAATTTGATTAAAAAACTTTTAACGGTCAGTTCGTTTTCTCAAAAAAAAAAAGAGATACATTACACTGCGAAATATTTTGGATAAAGTAGTTTTTTTTAAAAACATATCACTAAAAGCATCAAAGTTAACAGATAACACCACTCATTTTATTAAAATTTATGACTGCCGTTAGATACAGTGTATTAACTTGTGAAGGCAGATAACCAAGATTGCTAATTTGTGCTGTGTTTAGACGTAAACAACGACAGTATTTTATCCCCCTATTTCTAGTTGAAGTTGTATAAATAAATATTTAAATGATTGAACGTTTTCCCTTACAAATAGATGTTCGCCTGAAATCTTTCTTCTTACAGAAATGGGATTATTTTCCTTACCATGGTGAACAGCCTTTGAGTAATGAAACTGTTAACATTTTTATTCTTTAAACATAGAGCAGAAATATGATAAATATATATATATATGGTAGGATATTATAAATTATCAGAAAAAAAAATAATAAAAAAAAACATTTTCCTACAAACTAACTTATAAAAATAATTAACGTTTGTTTAGTATAAACAAATTAAATTCATATGATATGCAAACCGATTTTTAATAAGCCCTATAGTACTACCGTAGTACCAGAAATTATTTTAATGTGTTATAATGTTTTTCTGATTAAAAAATTGAAAATAAAAATTCGAAGAAATGTAATTTAAGCAGGACCGATCATTAATAATTTTTTGGATTTAATAATTTCAATCCATGCGAATTTACTGAAAATATTGATGCGCTAAACTACACACATATGTACCAAATTTGTTAAAAATTTATGGTATAAGGCCACTTCATTCTTTTTTTGTTTAACAGTCCCTAAAAGAGAAAATGTATTTCAAGTTGAAATTGAAAAAGATTAAAAAACCTTGGTTGCTGTTGAGTTTTGTAAAACATTCGATTTCAAGGCATCCATTCAGTCTAAAATCAAACACAATACGAATTAATTTGGATGCATTCTTTAATTAATTTGTTTTATAATTCAATTATACATTTAAGACACCGCGAATAAAGTCAGTTTGGCTGTTAGTAGCCAAATTTTGTAATTTTTCCATGATATTGTACTTGCTGATAAAGACTAAAATCAATGTAAGAAATTTAATTTTGTGTTCTTGAATACGTACATAAAAGACCAACTTGCCATACATATATTATCAATGACAATAGACAGGTTGCAGCGAAAATAACAATAACAACAACAACAATAATAGTAACTAAATAAAGAGAAAAAAAATTAACAAAAAATACCATTAACGAATTTTCAAAGTTTCAAAGACATGTGCCAAACAAGTGTCAAAGTTATTTGTTATTCGCATACTCAAGACAAATTCAAATGCACACAATTTCTTACAATAAAAAGTCTATAACAATTGCAATCAAGGTGCAGATACATATTGAACATAGACCACCCGATTTACATACACAATTTCATCGAATCATTCCAAGTATAACCACAAAGACTCAGATAATGCATGCATACATACATACGTGTTAAGGTTACAATGAATGAAAAATACGAATGTCTTCATACTATACATGAACCAATTCATACATACAATAAGTGTATCAAATATAAGAATATTTTAATATTTTTATGATTTGAATTCTCATAGAAGCAGAATATGTTTTGCTAAGCAAGTGCAATTAGAAATTTAAAATTTTTAAAATTAAATATAACTTATTTGTTTTTATTATACATCTACAAACATGCATATGCACATACATAATAGTTTGTATGTATTTAAAATGCTAGATAAATGCGTCATATTTTCATATAAGACTTTAGATTAATTTTTAAAGCCATAATTTAAAACTTAAATAAAAACTTTTATGTTTTTTTTTGGGAAACTTTATCTTCTCTAATTTTTCTATCTAATCATTATTGGCGAAATTAAATAACACTCAAAAGCAAAGAATTATTTTTTTTTTTTACATTTATTGTATGACATAAATGCCAAGCACAGTATTTAAATAATTTGTATCTATAATTGAGCCGTTCAGTGCACAAATCGATTAACTCCATAAAACAAAAAGTTGAGAAATGCGATGAAATAATGTAAATTGTTTTTTAAAATTCCCTTTACAATATAAATTCAAATATATATTGTAGAATACATAAATACATATATAGCTTTCATCTAATGGTATATAAAATTAATAAGAAAGTAAATGTCAGTAATGTTATAAATTTCATGTGACTGGTGGAGTTAATCGATTTGGCAACTGAAAAAATAATAAAGTTAAATTAAGTATTTAAATTTTTTAAATTTTAATATTTCTATTTTGCCCGGTACACGAATCAGAATATGTTATTGTTTTTTTCAAAGTTTGCAACATAAGTTTTTATGTACTTTGTAGGACACAACGAAATTTCTTGAGACCCACAAGATACTTCAGTTTCTGGTCAAACAAACATGTGGCTTATATTTTTTACTGAATTCAATAAATCCGAAATTATAAACATATACATTTTGCTTATAATAAGCTGCAGATGTAGTCAGTTTATGAAAGCCTAAAGATTTTTCTAAGTCGAAAGAAATTACGAAACTTTTTTCTAATGCTGCCATTCGATCGGCACCCATTTGATAACGAGCCCGTTCTGCCTATTTTATGTGGGGTTCCTTTTCAATTTTTGCCGTCTTAATTCCCTCACCGTCCGAAGATTTAATTTTTGTTTGCAAAGCGTCACAATTCTGACACGTATCTTTTGATGGCTGTTTAAAATGTAAATTAAATTTTGTAGAGAACACATTATAGTGATATTTTTCTTTCACTGGTACTATATTTTCTTTTTCACATTGTGTGGCGTATAGTTCGTACATTTTCTTAATATTTAAGTCAGGATGTAAATATTGTCGTCTTGGATTATGAGCCCTTTGATAACATTTATGTCATCTATTTTATTGCATGCAACACGGTCTTTGCGCTGATCAACCAAAAAAACAACTTGTTCTTTAGGACAACACTTGTGTATCCGCCCGTCACTCACCTTATCTTTAAAACATTTTTTGCAAACGGGAATATTAATTTTGTCTTTTAGAAGGTAATATGTGCAAGAACGTGATCTTTGGTCTTTAGTTCTATTCGTGAGACGCCTTCTTTTTACTTCTTTAACTTTGATTCAGCCTTTTAAAGAAATATTTTGGTCAAGTTGACTACGTAAATTTTAAAATCCGTTGCGTTTGCTAGTGGTGCATTTGAATTACGTTATTGAAACGATTTACATAAGAGTATGGAGTTAAGCAAAATGTCTCCTGAAAAAAATTACTTATTATTCAATGGGCCAAAAAATTTTGTCGTTTAATGGTGTTAACCTTTACTATTCAGGAAAGTTATAATAAATATAAAAAGTTATGACTATCCCAAGTGCTTTGACACTTAACTTTAAGATTTTTCAAAAAGTGGAGTTAATCACTTTGTGGACTGAACGGCTCAATTGACAGTAGATTTCATGTTTATCTGTAGATTTGTACTTCAAAATTACCATCATGTTATACTGATGTTAAAAATATATCTTGAAAGGAAAAAAAACTATACTACTATAAAAACTATAAGGGAATTTGTAGAAAAACGAAATTGCACATTACTTAAGGTATCAATTCAAACAACCTTCCTTTTCTATGTTAAATTTAGAAAACTTACATACATTGATTATTAAATAAACTATTAATAAACAGTGTACAATTATTTTAAGCGTTTAATTTACAATGTTGGTCATTTATTTATTTACAAAAGTTCATATGTTTATTGAAACAGTTAAAAAGTAAACACAGTGGGTCGATTATTACAAATTACACGTAGAATACATACATATGTAATTAGAAATTGCATACAGTATTACATATGTAATTACATATGTATGCATTAAGTTTAAATATTTATTGTAGAGTTTTTAAATAGCCTTAATTTAGATAAAATGCCAGATGAAATCAAGTGAATTTCTATAAAATTGTGAACCAATTCACTAGAAAAAACCATGCTCACATAAATGGAAAAATCAAAAATTTAAAAGAACACCTTATTTAATAAAAGTTTAGTGGGCTTAAGACTTTAGCTTTATATTGGAATAAATCATAATCAATACCTTTAAACATTCAGCATAACCTTTCTGACTGCCAATCCTGGCTTGAGCACTGTTCGAATCCACAATTCAAATAC
Organism: Sarcophaga carnaria; assembly: GCA_958299815.1. Classification (NCBI taxonomy): domain Eukaryota; kingdom Metazoa; phylum Arthropoda; class Insecta; order Diptera; family Sarcophagidae; genus Sarcophaga; species Sarcophaga carnaria. The sequence continues at coordinate 44,346,784 of OY283151.1, forward strand.
TATCATTAATCGCTTGACATAGCCTTAAGTAATAAAATTTTTCTCACAAGAAATCATCTGTTTCAGTGCGATTTGGCTCTGTATTTAAGGTTTTTTGCGTTAACTCGTATTATATCCAACTTTTTTATGGTTGCCATACTAGAGTTCGGAGCAATTGATACAGTGCTTACAGTTGAACTCAATGATTTTTGTTATTCTTATTGATATTTCTGTTAGAGGGTAGTGCATATTATGCATCAAAATTTATGAAACGAAATCGACAAAACTACAATTGCTAGTGATTGATTCTTACAGTCTCAGGATTGTAAATTTTTCTGTCTATTTTAATACATGCTTAAGCAGTCCTAAGTTAAGTAATCATAAGGCTATAAAAGCAGTACAAAATTTCATCTTTCTTTCGAACTACTAAATTTAATATAAAAATTTATAAATTTTATTCAATACAAAAATTGTGTTTCAACGATGCCATTTAGAACCATTGTGCGTTGTAATGCTTTTATTTAGCATATGTACATATATGCATATTAGTTTAACTTGTTGTCTTCTTAGTTAATATTTCATTTATCATTTTACGAATTGTTTATTAATTGATTATAATAATATATAAGATAATATAAGACTCGTTTAACATGCTTGAAATATCTTTGGTAAATTACAAATAAATTTGTAAATTACACGACAAAAGAATTTGTTCGATCTACCAGCTCAACACTAAACATTCTAAGAAAACAAAAAACAAAAAGATTAAAAAATCGAAAGTAATAGAACATTATTGGAATATTTTAAAAATGAATTTATTTGCAGTCACTCACTAAAAGCAATTTGAAACTTTGAAAATCATTTTTGTTTGATGCGATGGCGATACTCTTATTAAAATCACCACTTGAAATGATTGACATTAAAAAAAATCGATTAATTACTTTTTTTTTCTTAATTAATTATTTAATTTCCTAAAAAATTTACGTCATTTTCAATTAGATTCTCTTAAAAATCTTATATAAAAAAATCTTTTATATTAAATCGTTTGTATGATATTATTTGTTTGTGTGTACATATGTATATCAATACAGTTAGCAAAAAAAGTGTAATGATAAAAGATCCTGTGTAAGTCTAAATTTTTATAGATTAAGAATTGGGCCTCTAGAATTCTTGTTTATTTGAAAAGCCTCAGAATTGACTTTATATCATGGCAAAGTCAATTGCCGAAGTTAACGAGAAAATAAACAGTTTTGAAGTCTCATTAGTTTCTTCTACGTTTTCTATAATAATCTTAAACTATTTTCCCTACTTATTCTATGTTTATTTTATTTCTATTTAACCTACTTATTATTTGTTTGAATTTCGGTGACCCCCAATAGTAATGTCGTATTCATTCGCAATGAATTTCTAGTGTCTTATACGAGTATATTCATCACCACGAGTCATTTTGTTTTCCAATAATTTTTTGTTTGCCATCTCATGGGCATGTTATAATTTTGTTTTTAATTCTGTAACATAATCTTCACATTAATAAAAATTTGTCATTTGACATGGGTTCGATTGGCATTTACGCTATCTTCCATATACAAGCTCAAATGGAGAAAAACCACTGGATGTGTATGGTGTTGTATTATACGCGAATGTATAATATGGAATCCGTTCCGTAAAGGAACGCATATATTCATTTAAGACTTTATGATTCCTTTCAATAGTACCTGTAGTAGTAGTTACATGTTTGATTTTCATAAAAGTACATATTCTATTAAAAAGTTCGTTTACAAATTCAGATCCTCTATCTGTTTTTACTGAATCAAAACAACAATATTTTAATATAAATTTTTCTACTAATATTAGTTCGCATTGTGCTGTTAGTATGTATCTAAACCCGTTTGATGGACCTACCTACCTACCCGTCTTAAACGACCTACAGTGTCTAACTGTATAAATTGAAATGGTCTTGTAGGTGTGTTAGTAATTAGGTTTTGTCTTAATTCATTATTTAATTTCTTAAGGATTTACCGTAATTTTCAATTAGAACTTAAACTGATACTAACTTTTTAAATTTAATCTATGTATTCTTTATTAATCAAAAGTCGAGAAGAACAATTTCAACGCCGTTTTCCAAAAGATTTCATATGGGGTGTTGGATCATCATCATATCAAATTGAAGGCGGTTGGAATGCCGATGATAAAGGAGAATCTATATGGGACTTTATGACACACAATCACCCAGAAAAGATTGCCGATCAATCGAATGCTGATATAACTTCGGACAGCTATCATCATGTAAGTTGTATACAACAATCAACAATCATTTTTTTTTCTATCGATAACAATTAAATTACATTAAAAAAAAAATAAATTCAAAAAATTATTACATACTCTCACTATGAAAACATGTGCAATAATAAGTGCTATTCACAGTTTATATATTTTTATTTATTTTTGTGTTCTTTTAATTTGTTTTTTAATTTCATAAAAATAATCAATTAAGTAAAGGTGAGTAAGTTTTATAAAAAATTACTATTTTAACGATAACATTTCATTTCATTATGACAATTTTTATCGATTTAGTATGTAAATGAAATTAAAACGGATTTACTAAACAAATAAACAAAAAGTACAGGTGTTTCGATTAAAAACAATGTTATTCTAAAGACAACAAAAAATAAACTACATTTTTTAGTAATTATTGCTTTAATTTGTACACAAGGGCTTGATTTTGTTTTACTCTATATACGAGTATGTACATACATACATATGTATATGGTATATTCTTATACATTTTGTTTTATTTTATTACGCTGATTACAGTTAAAAATGAATGAATCATATTGATGGTTTTGCCAGTTTGGCTTATGACTATTAAATTTAAAAAAAATATCCACACTGCTTTTAAAGGAATTTAAATTTAATGCAATTCGTAGAATAAAGATGGATACGATATGAAGATATATTTATTTTATATTTAATATACATATTAACTCCTTTTGCACTTTGAATTAATTGCCTTACTGCCCAGTGATGACCTATATTCGATATTCAAAATCCTTAACGACTTTAATTCGTTATTGTAGTACAAGGGACTAAATAATATTTTTCTCTTTCTTAAACGTTTACATATTTAATGAGCATTGCCAATATTATGGGGCATTCTTTTAATTTCTCCCCTAAGTCTGGTTTCTTCTGGGATGCATTAGTGCCTCACATGTTTTAAAAATGTGTTTCAATGTTTCCCTTTCAATGTCACAGAATCTACATGTTGGGCTCCATACAACCTCCACAACGACCCTAAGTCTGCCGTACCCTATCAAGAGATCGGCTGTATACCTTAGGTTATTCCTGAATAAGTCTGATGCATGACTCAGATCGTCTGCTATTGTAATTTACCAACAAAAGTTTTGATTGCTACTCGGTTTGAGGAAAATTTTTGCTACTCTTTATCTTCTCTTTTGCTGACCATACATCCGTCCCCCCAATCCACAGAAGGGTTCTGGAACCATCAATTGCTCAAAATTTCTTCTCTGCAAGCTCGTCTACTTGTTCATTCCCAGGCATTCCCACACGTCCTGGGATCCAGCAGAGAGTAATTGTATTTTGCCTACCTAGCTGTTTCAGCTTCTCTCGATTCAACATCTTCAGAGCCGAATGGCGACCTTACTGTCCGACAGTACTGCTATGTCTCGTCTTCTGTACCTCCTATACAAGATAAATTGACCATATCTTTCAATGGAATAGACTTGGAAGATACCCACGAATTTCTCCATGGTCTTGGAATATTTCATTCTGGGCTCAAAACCTCCTGCTCTTGTTGCAAGAGCCGTTTTTGACCAAAATAGACCGAATTCTCCTTTTAAAAGAGTATGCAGCTTCTAGATTACTCGCTTCGATTTTATTACTTAGGATCGTTACGAAGCACTTCTCAAGATCATAAAGTCTATTTTATTTAAAAGCCACCCTCATTTTCATATATAGTACATACTATATACGTATAACAAAAACAATTTCAAACTTTCAATACCTTCACTTTTTGTAGCATTAACTGTACATTAAAGTAAACAATTTAATTTCTTTACTCCTTTCGAAGCCTTAGAATATTAGCATAGAATCTATTTGATCACTGCATATTGGTTAAATACAATTAAATTTTTATGAAATAGTTTAGAAGCGTTTAAATTGTTGATTTTGTGTGTTTTTGTTGTTACTAATAATAAACAAGTACATATGTATTTAAAATAAGTGTAAAATAACTGTTATTAATTTTGTTTTTACAGAATTTATAGAAAAAAACAAAATTAACATATTATGAATACTTTAAGAAATTGTTCTATTTGTACATACTATTTGTTGGCTGGTTATTTCAAATTAAAATTATTGAAATATTCTATATGATAATAATAGTATAATAATGACCTCAATTAACAAGTTCGTATTCACATTTTTGAAAAATTTATAAGACAAGATCACATAGTGAGTAAGCTTGTTAATTAAATGTTTTTATTGAAATTTATAAATAAAAACAAAACAAAACAAAAAAAAAAAAAACTAAAAAGAACAATTTATGCTGACAGACATACTATATCATATGTATACTGGTAGCGGAGGTGTGTCTAAATTAATTGCAAAATTTATAATAATTAAAGTAATATGTACCACTGTTTGAGGCTATAGTTACAGTAACATGGCACTGTACTGATGTAAAATAGATCAGTTTCCATCAGATATATCTGGATATTAAACCTCGTTTCTTGGCTCTTTGATTTATTTTCAGTGGCGCAGAGATGTAGAAATGTTGAGAGAATTAAATGTTAAAGTTTACCGTTTCTCAATATCATGGTCAAGAGTATTACCGTCCGGTCATATGAATCATGTCAGTACATCTGGCATTAAGTACTATAGTAATTTGATAAATGAATTATTGCATTACAATATAACGCCCATGGTGACCATGTATCATTGGGAATTGCCGCAACGTTTACAAGAATTGGGTGGTTGGACTAATGTTGAAATCGTACCATTATTTAAGGACTATGCTCGTTTATTGTTGGAAATGTTTGGAGATCGTGTCAAAATCTGGACGACCATCAATGAACCTTGGCATGTATGTGAACATGGCTATGGTGTAGATTATTTGGCTCCATCTTATAATTATCCGGGAATTCCAGCTTATTTATGTGGCCATAATATACTTAAAGCCCATGCCGAAGTAGTGCATATGTATCGGAATGAATACAAGAAATTGCAAGGCGGTCGTATTGGCATAACAGTGGATGTTTCTTGGCCAGAGCCTAAGACTGATTCAGCTGAAGATCGCGAAGCATCTGACAGAGCTATGCAGTTTTATGTAAGTTCTATTGTATTTAAACTACAACAACTCACACTTGCTTGCTAATTTAATTACGCCACTTAATTTTAGGTTGGTTGGTTTGCTCACCCTATATTCTCACGTCATGGTAACTATCCATCCATAATGATTGAACGAATTCGTAACCTTAGCAAGGAGCAGGGTTTCACGCAATCGCGTCTGCCGGAATTCACCAAAGAAGAGATCCAGCGCATACGAGGCACATCAGATTTCTTTGGCATCAATACGTACACCACCAACTTAGTAACTAAAAATGATCACAACAATTCGGCTAAATTTCCGATACCGTCATTCAATCATGATATGGGTGTTGTCGAAACTCAAGATCCCAGCTGGACTGGATCTGGTTCAGTGTGGTTAAAGGTAGGTGAGAGTACAAAAAAAGTACAGATTTTGAATTAAAATTTATTCACTTCATTTCAATGAAATTCACTCGACATCCTTTACAACAATACCAGTTTAGATTCGCATACATATATAGGTTTACACTTGAACAAGAGCAAAAAAAAAACTTGGATTTAAATTTAATATTTATTTGCATAAATATGTGATAATAATAATTATTATTATTACGAATGCAAATTTATTTATTGCTTGCATTTACCACCTGCTTTTCTCTCTTAATCCAGTTTCTTTTTTATTTTTTTATTTTGTAAATGTTGAAGGTGTAAACAAATCGGAAACCTCCTTCATTTAATTATAATGCAATCGTTTAAAAACATATTGTATTTATAGTATATACGAGTATATATTGCAATTGTACAATTAAATGGTGTTAATAATTTGAAAACATCTGGAAACACTTGTCTAAGTACAGTGTACTTACTTTACTTTTACATACTTTGTTGCTAACCACCTGATGGAATTTTTTTGTGGGTGATCGTTCAAACTGTTTAGAAAAGAAAAGAATTTTCTTTCAAATAATGGACTTCAAATTCTTTACTGCGAAAATATTTTTAATTAAAACATCGATATTCGTGCGTTAACCTAAAATAGTTAGAAAGACGAGCGAATTTTAAGTAAAACATTTAAGTAGAATTATTGAAAATAAAAATAAAATAAGTCAAGAATGAAATGCGTATTCATTCTGGGTCATTTGTATGATCGATTCACCACGTAAGAAGTTAATTTTTTAATAGCAGTAGACAAGTTCTGAGACGATTTATTACTTTTATTTGTTAAGATGAAGATTAATTATGATCAATTTATGATAAATATAATTAATAACTTCCCTTATTTACTTAATTGGCCATAACAAACTTTTAGTCTGAATTACGATCTAACTTCTCACACCACCCATGTTGTGTATGTTGATTTTATTCATGAGTAAGCCCCGCACAATCGATTTTTGTGAAAGTTCTCATGGCAGTTTTATTTAATTCTTAGAGTTTTGCTACTTTATGTCTGACTGTTTCTAATTTGCCAATACCCCACCTAGTACACTACGGTGACTCTTTTTTTTTTTATTAATTTATTGCAATGCAATTATAATTGGTCTTATAATTAATGCGGAATTGGAGGGAAAATACTTTTGTAAAAATTCAACCTACTACGCCCACACACTAACTAACATACTACCTACTAGACTTCCGTGTTAACTTAATACTTTAATTAGAATGTTATTCGGAATCTTACGGATACATTTAACGACCGGTAATGTAAAAACAGTGCTACAAGCACTACATCACCCACGTAAAAAATTTAAAAAATTTTTTGTGTGTTTTTTATATTTCTTAAAATAATTACAATATAAATATTTTGCATACGTCATAGGTTGTACCAAAGGGAATGTACAATTTATTAATGTGGATCAGACGTGAATATAATAATCCAAATATAATTGTTACCGAAAATGGCGTAAGTGACAGGGGTGGCCTGGAAGACTACGCTCGCGTCGACTACTATAACATGTATTTAAGTGCAGTTTTAGACGCAATGGAAGATGGTGTTAATGTTGAAGGTTATATTGCTTGGAGCCTAATGGATAGCTATGAATGGAAAGCTGGTTTTACGTAAGTATATTCACTTGAAAAGAACACACAGATTGTAGTAATTTCTGTTCTTTGTTACAGGGAAAAATTCGGCCTATATCATGTGGACTTTAATGACCCACAACGCAAAAGAACACCTAAAATCTCAGCTCGCGTATATTCGCATATATGCAAGACCCATACAATTGATTGGAACTATCGTCCAGCATTGGACACTGAACAGATACATGCCATGTCCAGATTATCAGATTTAGAAAGCAGCTCAGGGACAACTAATTATGCAAATCAAGTCTTAGTATTCACTTCCCTTTTAATAATATCCGCATATTTAGGCAACTTTGTCTAAAACGTATTTATAACTTGCCCAACAACTATCCGAACCACAATAATGATAATACAATGGGGTAAACACTGTTTACTGATTCACCCATTTATTGCCTCATTGTCTTATTGTATTATTTCTAGTATTAGACCGAATAGTTAATCACAAAAGACTACTATTTTTTATTTGCTATTATGTATTATTGTTGTTTGTATTATGTGTGTAATATTCAAGAGAAAAAAAAAACAAAATATAATAATATTAAAATAAAAATCAAATAAAATTCTATACCTTCTGATGTGTTTTAAACAATATTTTGGAAGAAAAGAATTAATGATTTTAACAATGAAGGTTCATCATTTTTTTTGTCAATTTTAATAACAATTTTACGTAACAATACGTAACGTCATCTAGTGGACATAACAAAAGCAAAATAAACAACGCATTCAAAAGAATGGAATGTTAGGTCGTGTTAAAAATATATTTTAGAAGAATACAATTTTGTCAAGAGAAGTTCATACGCTGTTTCAGTCTTGTAGACTATTAAATACATGAATGGGAAATAATAACTACCTTTGAGCACTCTTAGAAATTGGATTAATTTGAAATAAAAATCAACTCTTAAATTTAATAAGTTTCCGTTTTTAACCGCTAATAGAGCCACCACTCTTATTTGCGTATAACTTTATATTTACATACACACAGTTACTAAAGTATACATACGGATAACAAATTTCAGAAATTTTTTAACTAATCCGTTTTCGTTGAAAATCTTTATAATTTCCTTGATTTTAAGACGGTCTTTTGCATTGGTTAAAATATTTCTGAAATTGAACTGAATTGTGGCCCTGCACAGGCCCACAAAGGTATACATCCGATTTACAAATTTCACAAATTTCTAAACCAATGCAAAAGACATCTTAAAATCGAAGAAAGATGTCAGACAATTACAAAGATTTTCAACGAAAACGGATTAGTTAAAAAATTTCTGAAATTTGTTATCCGTATGTATACTTTTGTGGCTGAGTGATATTTAATAAATTAAAACTAAAAGGTGAGAGGTTGCTTTTTGATAGAGCTATTCCTTTAAGATAGATATTCGTCATAAATGGACTAACTGTATACGAGTACATTTATTCCAGGTTTTAAATGCGCTATTAATCGTAAAAAATTTGTATGTATTGTAAAGGTCAAGACATCGTATTAACACGTTCAGTTCATCGCCATGTCAGTCATATGTGTTTGACGCTAAGAAGTTCTACATGAGCCATGTCAGTCATATGTGTCTGACGCTAAGAAGTTCTACATGAGGCATGTCACACATATATGTCTGACGTACGCGATTTGTAGTCCACACTATTTTGGAATTGTATTTTACGAATTTATTTTTGTAAAATTCGCATTTTAAATAAATAAGTAAAAAAAGTTTCAAAAAAGGGCCATTTCAGTCATATATGTGTGACATAAAAAAATGTTTTTCCGGGAATTTTGGCAAAAAAAAATTTTTTCTGTGATACATTAAGTTTCCTGATAAATTTTTAACTAAATTATCTAATAAAGTTACCGTGGCCCATGTGAAAATTTTGCTGATATTATCGTGGCGATGAACGTGTTAATTTTTGTGCAATTCACTAAAGTATGGGTTTTCTTTAGTAATAAAATAATACAATAAATATATAAACTTAAATTTTTTATGTAAACTTTTGCTTAAAATTGATAACATTGTTTAAATATATGAGTACCTAGACTTTTGCACTGGACATTTATATATAAAAATTTTTTCAGAAGTTTTGAATATTTTCGCAAATCTATTCCTATTTGTAACTAAATTTGTTGATTTATTTAAGCCAATCAATCAACGATTAGAGTAATCAACTGCCAAATTTGATAGTTTTATAAAAAATTTCTGCTACCAATTAAATGAGTCGAAGTCATAATAATGAATATTAATTACAAAAAAAAAAGAACAATACTCACATATCTTATGATTGTAACAAGATTCTTAAAAACGTTTGGAATTTCAAAAATTTTGTATCCGTATTTCTATATGTAATTGTAAAATATTTCTTATGACATAAATACATAGGCATTTATTTCCTATTTAAGTAAAATAATTCAATTTTTTTGTAAATAATAAAAAGTAACCTTCACTCGCTCATTCATCTTTTCAAATTAAACTTTCAAATTTTAAAGTTATTATTTCAACAGAAATATTATACATATGTATGTATGTATACAATACTATACATGCACATCATATACATATATGTATATACGTATTATGTATACGTAAAATGTTTTTTTTTTGTTTAGGAAATACATATGTTCTTTTGTATATACATATGTACATACCTATACCATATGTATGGATTAATAACAAATAAAAATACATGTATTTATAAAGGTATGGGCCTCAATTAATTTTTTTAACAACTTTACAGTGGAAGAAAATATTGTGTAATAACACAGTAGAATATTGCTTGAGACTAATATACAATATACTATTATATAAATAATAAAATAAGAAAATTCTTTAATATGGTTTTTTGTTCCGATATCAGCACTGTTTCCGATTAAGTCATTAATTTTCCTGTACTTCGAATTGTAATAACGAAAACATAAACACCCTTTGTAAAAATTTGTTAAGATTTCAGCGAGTTCACTGTACAGCAATACGAGTTATGCTCTAAGTTTTATAAAGTCTAACATGATAACGATCTTGAATCAAATGCAAACCATGAAATCAAATCAAATATGCTGGTGAAGTACACGTATCAATTATGAAATGCAGAAAATTTCAGACTAAATAATGCAACCAGAATATTTTTAATATCCTTAAGATACGTATGTTTAGACATTTTTAATATATTTTTGAAACTTAAATTAGTATTTAGATGACTAATTGCATTATATATCACTGACACAGATCATTTTGCAAATTGATCAATGTACCATAATTTGCATATTTATTTTTGCTTAAGGCTTTTAGCTTTTCTATTGATTTTTGTAATGAATTTTATTTAATTTTCAATTCATTGCATTGTCAATAATTTCATAATGTAAACGATTTATTATGTAAGATATTAATGATTTAGTTACATTACTAACATGTGTTAACAGGTAGATTTTTAAGCAAAAAATAGAAAAAAAAATTATAAACACTCGTCTTTAAGATTAATTAGTTCACGATTAATTAACATCGGGCCATTTAAACATCTTGCAAGCTGCCCTTTTTTATACTTAAATAAGATTCATTAATATTAAAATAATTTGTGTTTTATTCTTTATGTTTCAAAACTAAATAAAAAGTATTTATTAATTATATTTCATGGAATAAATTAATTGTGTTTTATTATTTGTTTTGCTTTTTCCTTAATCTCCTGCCTGTTATTAAAATCATTATCGTGATTTAGTTTAATATTTAATAGTGTTTTACGTAAACAAACATCGATTCTATTAAAAAAAAATATTTATTGAAAGAATTACAAAAAAAAGAATATGATGCAATTTCATGAAAATATTTGTTTATGGGATTTTATTCCAAGTGATCAGAATCATTATCGAAATAAAGATATTTATTGTAAATTGAAAATAATTGCAATATTAATTATAAATAAATGTATAATATCTTTGCACGAAATTACATTAAATTTGTAATTGAATTATATAGTAGGCTATTGAATTCGAACGTATAAATATGCAATAATGTACGAAATTCGTAAAGTCATTCCTGTAGCACCTACTATGGTGTAAATATAAGATATCGTAAACAATTTTAACAGTTTGTACTGTTTAAAAAACATTTAGGACCATTATTACAACTTTACGTTAAAGTTGGGTTTAGTTGAAGGTAACTTAAGCTAAAGTGAACTTTAAAGTTACCTTTAACTTCTTTTCGTTATTACAACCTACAAATAAAATAAAGTTAACTTTTTCAGTGCCAGAGCAGTATCGATAAAACTGCTCAATTAAACAAATACTTTAAAAACGCAGTGGCAACGACGTGCCTTCTTATGTGTTATGTTTATTCATTTTGTTTATAAAATTTGTCTACCGAGGTTTAAGCTTTCTTGTTTATTTTTTAATCAATATAATTAATACGCCAATATCCATTTTGATTTGAAAAGCTATTAATATATTAACGTTTATTTTTTACTAGCTGTACCCAGCACGTGTTGCTGCGCCACCAACTAAAATAAATTTGAAGCAAAGACATTACACAAATGTCCAATTAATTTTGAATCATTTTATCGATTTTGTTTCCCGTTGTCCTGATGATTCAGATGAACGGACCTGCGTAGTACGTATTCGATGAGTTTCTAATCTCACTTCACGTTGTTCAAGTGGTTCAAGCGAACGGGTCTTAGCGGTATATACTCGAAGATTTTCCAGTCTTAATGCTCGCGACCAACTTAGAAACCTTCGTCGTCTCGTGGGCAACAACTTTGCTAAAGATCATAACATGATCAAATGCACAGTTTACGATTTAATTCATTTTGAGTACTTTTCGGTGGCGCCACCTGTCGGAAATTGGTCATACTAACTTAGAAATCTTCGTCGGCTAATGCGCCACAACTTTGCTAAATATCATATGATCAAATGCACAGTTTACGATTTAATTTATTTTAAGTAATTTTTAGTGGCACCACCTATCGGATATTGGTCATACCAACTTAGAAACCTTCGTCAGCTCATGCGCAACAACTTTGCTAAAGATCATATTATGATCAAATACATGGTTTACGATTCTATAAGGTACATACAAACAAACATTCATTTATATATATGTATATATATATAGACTATGGGAGGTGACACGCCCACTATAGCAAATCCGCCCATTTTGTTCATATATACGTCAAAGTCGTCCATACAAAATTTGAGGACTTTAGATGTTGCAGTTTTTGAGATATGCGACATTACTTGAAATTTTAAAATAAAAAGTAGCCTATAACTCCTTCCAGACATACAGGAAGATACTGTGAAAATTTCAAGAAAATCGGTCCAGCCGTTTAGCCGTATATAGACTTCAAACAAACAAACAAACCCACAAACAAATAAACACACATTCATTTTTATATATAAGATGTTTATATTTGAAGTTGCCATACTGAAAATAATATATATAATATGGCAAGCTCAAAGATAAAGTGAACTTTTAAAGTTAAAGGTAGGATGATATTCCCTTTAGCTTAACGCTCACTTCTACCTTAACGTCCACTTATAATAATGAAAAACAATTTATATGCCCGTTAAAAACCTGCCTTTAGTTAACGGCAAGTTGTAATAATGACCCTTAGTATTGATTATTTTACACAGAATCCAACAATTTTGAAGGATTCATAATCGTGTGCGATGGGCTTTTCATATTCATTATTATTTGTTTGCAAATAAAATATTGTGTGAATCAGTTCTATTGTAATTAATAAATAAATAAAAAATAAATAATGTAAATAAAACTAAAATGTAAATTATGGCAAGAACAATAAAAGAAAGGTAATATAAAGTGAAATGTAAAGAAAGAATCGTGTGAGAAAGAGTTGGCGTTGTACAATGGATCAATCCGACCTCCGGGTACTGTACTTGTCTTGATTGACAGCTTCACGTCCTCTAACCTAACCTAACTTAAGAGTTGGCGTTATCAACTGCAATCCTCCCCATAGTGAATAAATTTTTTTCTTTTCATGAAAGTTTAAAAAATTTGGCAGAGACGTTAAAGCGTTCTTTTAGGCTTAAGTAAAAAATTCAAAATATACATGCTGCAAAATTTTGTGCAGTAAATGTTGCTTGAAAGTATTTTTGGAATACAATAAACGAAATGGAAATGCTGCATAAAATATGATGCAACAAAATTTTGCTGCATGTAAATTTTACATTTTTTAGCTTAAGCCTAAAAGTACGCTTTAATGTCTCTATCAAATTTTTTAAACCATGCAATAAGAGATAAAAGAAAAAATAATAACAACAAAAACTAATAACAACAACAAACAAAATTGTAATTAATCATGTGATTTACAACATTTCAGTCTTTTTTTTCAATAAAAAATAAATAATTCAAAAAATTATATGTATATCTGTTGGTTTTTTTTTGATAAACTATAACTTATTTTTTATTAAAGAGATTAGCAGAGGAAATACGAATTTTAACGGTATTTGCTTTCTTCATCAACATAAAATTATGTTGTAAATTGATAATTAACAAGAAAACAAAAAATTTATGGAATTTAATTTGAAATTTTTACTCCATTTAATTAAAATCAATATAAGTAAAAAAAAAGAAAACAGAATTTTAGTGCTGCGGATATTATGATCCTACTTTAATTTCAATTTAACAAAATATTTATAATAGCGCTGTCCAAGTTCGAATAGATGTTTACATGTTAGCTATGTAAAGGTTTATTATCTTCCACAAAACAGACGAAATGGAATGGAAGTTATAATTATCTATTCTAATGCATTAAAAGAAAATTTAAATAAAAATTATATGTCCAGAGACTAAAGGGATAAGGACACAGCAAATCTGTAACATTTAAGGGTGACATTGAAATAATATATACTTTTTTTTGTTTTTATTTGGTACTGTTCAGTTTTATTTTACAACTTTAACGAACAAGTTTGAATGAAAGTAAGTGATTTACAAATAAATAAAAAAAATACCCTCTGTTTCATGCATTTATAGTGAAGTAAAAACACAAACAAAACGAATTGAATGCAAATGCATTCTGTTGACAGTGAAAAAACTGGCTGAGAATCATACAACCCTTATCAATAACCACCACCAATTGACAACTTTGTCAGCATTGGAACAACAAACCCCTATGCCGATTGCATAACAAAGAAAGACTGGATAAAAAAATTTAAAACAAAATATAAAAAGCAATCTGTTATACAATAATAGATCAATATCAGAAAATCGATATAAACACAACGACGTTTCAAACTTTAATTAAAAAAATAACGAAAGTTGGCTTCATAAACGCCAATATATCACGCAATTATTTAGCCCATGAAATTGTCCGAATATACAAGAATTTGGACTTTTTAAAACAATTTCTTTATATTAATTTTTTATTTCAAACTCTTTAGGATAAATATTTGTTCGCTTAAAATTTGAATTCAATCGATTTCTGAGTACGTACATATGTTAAGGGTATCATTGAGATTTTGTATTAGGCTCAAAAGAAAATCTCTCCCAAAGTTATGCAAGTATCAGGCATCCAAACCTTCATTACAATTATTATCAAATATGTATTGCATGAGTATGCATCGTTACTATAACAGCTGCAACAAGGTTTCTTTCAAAACTTTAGTTTCGGTTTTTTATTTTTCATTTTCATTTTGATCCACCGCTAACGAGGTTGTTTTGACGATATAACCGCTACTGGTATTAGAAGAGAAGAAGGTACAGTACAATCCAATCTAATATCTTTGTTTGTATTCTTGACACATACATTCCATGTGTAAATATATGTATCTCTCACATTTAAACAATTTTTGAAATCATCAATGGTATGATATTTATGTGTGTATTAAGAAGGGTTGTTTTGAAAATCAAACCGTATGTGTGCTCCTGTCGTACCAAACACGAAACCCTTTTTATATTTTTTATTTTGCTTCATTTCAAAATCGTAGTTGACTCATTCCTATTGTTTCTTTTACTGGCCTATGGGTCTGTTTGTTTAATTACTGTTTGTTTCTTTAATTACGACTTATTTAATTGTAAAAGTTTATAAGAATAAAAATGCATAATACGCCTCTGTTTGTACGCAAGTCATACTACTGAATTTTAAGCGATAAATAATGATTTGTTTTAACTACCTTACAAATATAATTCCACTTAATTATTTTCTATAGAAATAGCACTTTGTTATAATTCTAAATTCATCCTGTTTTAAGACGTACTATGTTCCAAGTTAATATTATACTTGGCGAAATTCAAAAATTTTAGAAATTTAAGCTTTCTAATAAATAAATGTAAAGTTCTTAAAATATAAAAAGTATACGTTTTTTTAAATTTCATTTATGTGTAGATTATTATTCAAAAACAGTGTACGTCCTTAAAAATAAGTACATTGTAAATATGTATGTGTTGTAAACTCCCCATTAAATGATATTTATACTGGTATATTTTCCAAAAATTTTAATGTGTACAAATAATCGTGTCATATGACCCCAAGGTGATTTCGAAATTAGTTTTCTTATCAATTTTCTTGGGATTTTATTGAGACCAGCAGAATTCATAAAATATGTTCAGTACGCTGCTCTCTATTGTATTTATATTAAGGTTTTCCACATCTACCCAGCAGATCAACAAGTGTAACAATCTCAGACGATTGCTCTTTAATTGTTACATAAATACATATTTACATACAATATGTACCATATTATTATTAAGTCAACAACTGCACAATCTATTGTTTTCTTATTAAGATGGGAACTGAATGAACATAATATTGAATTCAATAAGTATGTACTTGCACTTACGCTTACATGTGATATTCATCTAGAAGTTTGGTTCTATAGTGTACCAACACTATAGTCACTAGCACTCCAGTCGTAGCGTATAATATTGAAATTATTACAAAAAAAAAGAAGAAAAATATAAATTGAATCTAAAGCAATATAATATGAAAAAGTCAACAACTTCTAGATGAATATCGAAAAGAAGAAATATTTAAATAAATACTTATTATGAAAGCCTATTAAAATGTTCAAAAAATTGATTACCCGTATTTAAGAAGAAACAAATTTAGAAACCATAAACAAATTGATTCTTTTTGTATACTTTCTCCTTTTGCTTTAGGTTTTTGTTTGGCATTATAGTTATCTACTAACAAAACTACTAAAAGTGTTCAAATTAATACAATTAAACTGTTATGATATGTTTCTCAAATTATGATATCAATCTCATATATTGTATTTTATATATTTTCTAAATTTATGAAAGGATAATAAATCTATTTTTAATTTTTGTGCTCAAATCACATTCAATGCTCATAAAATTTTATGAAAATTACACGCAGTGTTAATAAATAATTGTTTTATTCTGGCGATATGAATCCGCCATACAAATTTATTACAAATCGAATTTTGACTGCTGTAAGGAGCATCGATAAATGATTTTCATGAACATCTTATGTATGATCCCCAGCCACCAGCATTACAATTAATTTTTATAGAGAGAGCGATAGAGAGCAGCTTTAAGGCTGCAATTTGTTTATGTTATGATTTAATTAAATAAAATTATCATTTGAAAATTAGATTTATGACAATGGAACATCATGTATGTACATATGTAATATTTCGCTGGAAAAAGAAATAATAATAAAATTCTTTGCACATATGCAACCAAATGCAACCGTCAATTGGAAAAAACTTTGTTTTCATTTCTTTATTGTTTCAACAAAAATTTATTTTCCTGTATGTCGTATTCAGACAGACAAGATACTTTCGAATTTCAAATTTTTTTGTCGTTCGTCTCACATCGGTAATCAAATTAATTGTTGCAATTTGCCAACTGTCTACTACTCGGCCCTTTACTACCGACGTTAACACCCTCTGATACACTCACGTGGACGAACATAAACGTGCATTTGTATGCTGCTTTTTTGTTCACAAATAGAATTCTAATGGCTGGCGGATGTTAAAAGAATTGTTTTTTTTTGTTTAATATGTAGTTATTCTTTATTTATCGTCATTGTCATGTTATATTTGTCTTTTGCTTTGTAATTGTTATAATTTCGATTAAGTGTTGGTTTTTTTTATGGAGTTGTTATGTCACTAAAGGTGGGTACGCGTGATAGTTATCACCGGTTTTCACGCGTTCACATACATATGCTACATTTTATTGTTTCGCATTGACACAATTAACATTCAGACTGGATGTTAATAAACTGAACTTAAGAAACTAATTTAATTTACTCCTCTTTTATTTTCATATACCTCGCTGTCTTTTACACTACCTTTCTTTCTAACAGTACCATTATAAATTGTTTGCATGCAAGATGTCTGGCAGATCATAAGTGGAAATCAATAATTCAATTCATTTAAATCTCCAAGTAAATGCTTCCTTATGCAGCAAATATTGCTTTTATACAAAATATTACAAAAGTGTGAATGTTAGTTTGTCTCTTCTATACATGCGTATTGTAAATTTGTAATTAACCGACTTCACTTCTTATAACTAATATATCTTCTGAACATAGGAAAAGTACTTGAACAAGCTGCAGGAGCAAGCAGAAGAGCTTGTGAGTAAGGGAACTCTCATGCCGCTGATGGGTCAGAACCATCCTGTGAAGTGGGACAAATATCTGGAAAGGAATGTTCAGCAAAAAAGAAGATAAAAAGAGGGAGACTTCTCAAACTATGTGGCAATCAAAATTTTTGTTGGGGAATTACAACGAGAGAAGATCTGAGTCATTTATTAGACTGAGGTCGATAACCAGTGTTTTGACAAACCACGACCCCAATACGTAGAGTAATGCATCTGCATTAATGCATCCCGAGAAGCAACACCTGAGTGCATGTCAAGTGCTAAAAAGTAGGAAATTTTCACTCTAGACACCGAGCAGTATCCTGAAATTTGTGATGGCAGTGTGATTAGAGGAGATATTATACGGATACGCTGTAAAGTTTAAGGGGAGGACAGTAGAACGTATGGACGCAGTAGTAAAGCGTCTCTTACGAACATAAAAATAATAATACGAGTTATAATTCAGCAACTAAAAAGATATATAAACTTACCGTATATCAAAAATAATATAATAATGTTAAACTATAAGCGTTTTTCCTTTTTTGTTCACTGTTTTAATTTTTGTTTAGTTAGATTTGTTTTCTTACTCTTAAAATTTACTTTTACAAAACCTTTTAAATTTTCTTTTAAACTTTCTTTCGCTTCTCTACGCTCTATGCTAACTTTGACACATTCGTTTTTGTGCACATATGTATGTGTAAGAGCCAAATGAGGGACAAAACAACTTTGCGAGTACCCCAAACTGTATCTGGGTACTTTATTACAAATTTAAAATTTTGCAAAGTAAACTTTGAGCGTACAAAAGGCCTATTACTAAATTAATTATCATCAGTTGTCTTACCTCCTTATTACCTTTTGAATCATAAATCATAAAAAAGCAATAATGAATTACAGTCTAACAAGCCTTAACGGAAATACAATAACAATATATCAACAATGGGTTTAGTGAACATTTCCTTTTTAATGGTACTAAAAACTGTACATTTGTACCGTCAATGTCATCAATATTGTATGCATTTTGTTGTTCTTTCTCCTTTCCATCATTATTTATTTACATCTCTTTGCGAAAATAATGTGCCACTCCATTCGTTGCAAAGTCATTGCCGGCAAAAGTTTTGTGTCTCGCTTCGTTGCGAAAATGTGTTAGTGTTCGAAAAATATACAATTTACGTTAAATTAATATTGTGGTAAAAACAATTTATTTATGTTAACAAAAGAAAAAATCATAAGGAATATGTAATAATTTTTAAAAAGGAAATAATTTGTTAATTGTGCTGTAGGCCACCCTCATATGTGTGTGTTTGTGTTTCTATTGAAAACTATACTGCCTTCATTTATGAACCTTGTCCAATAATTTAGTGGCTAACAGAACTAAATCAGTATTAAAAAAGGTATGTAAGAGCTATAAAAGACAAAAGTTCGTTTTAATGTTTTATTATTAAGTCAACATTCCTCATAAATAAAGGACTTTAAACATATTTTTGCTGAAAATTTTAATGAAAAGTAAAGAAAACAAAAATGTGAAACAGGCAAGCTGGACTAAACGATAATACATTTTTCAAATTGCAGCTTTAGTCAGCTAACAGTACAACGAGTGCCACTTTGCACTGTCATACATATGTATATTTATGTTTGTATGTACGAATGAAAAAAATTGATTTTTTTCTTTTGTTCGTTTGCATTCGTGTGGGATTTAATTTTCAACGACGAAAAAGGGTTGAAAAGATTTTTATTTTATTTTTGCCTTCGTAAGTTTATAAAATGAATTACTTTTTAATTTGAATTCTTGGAATATTAAACATTTCTAGCTCTAAAATTTTTTTACAATAATTTTTCTACACGTCCAATTAGTGATATTACAACACAAAACAAATTTTACAAAAACAAAATAAAAATGTCCATTTGTCTTAAATATCATACTTCTTTTGTTGCTCTTTGTTTTGCTATAATTTATTGTAATTTATTTAGCTATATTGCTTGCATTCTAATACAATAAAACACGGTTATATTATTAACCATATCCGATATTGCCCGATTAATATAGAACGCTTTTTAGCTCATATGAAAAAATAGTTAGCTTCGTTGGCGATCCCAAATATTGCCCGTCCGTAACGAAAACTGTTTTGGAATCATTCATACCATGGCTATCCAGTCCACTAGGTCCATTTTTCCCACCATACTATTTTTTTGCGATTTATAAAGGGTATATAAATCTTAATCTTTTAACTTAATTATCTCTAAAGAGGAAACAGTTTTTTATGTTTGCATGTTTTGTTGTAAAATTGAAAGGATTTACTTCGTATTTATTTTAATGTTTCTCTAACTTCTTCCTATTCTTGTGATTTTTAATTGATTTTCTTTTAACACTTTTCCAAAGTTTTCAGTTAAGTTAACTCAACTTTCACTGTAAAAAGAAAGAATATAACTTTCGTAGCAAACTTCACTCACACTAATTTGAAGAAATTCTTCATTACTTCATTCGTTCATCATCAGCTTTATTATTTAAACTGCCATTTTGTTTATTTTATACCATGTCTATAATTTGAAGGTCAGTAAAATCGTCAACACTAGCATATTCTTCAAAAGTAAGAACATTTGATAACTTATCAGACAAACCCGTAAGTTTAATAGATTCTCCATCTGAAAAAAAATTTCATAGAGCTATGGGTGGGGGATTATACATCAATAAAAACCCTTGTAGACTGTAGCTCAAAATATTTTAATAATCAGCCTCATGGTTTTTTCAACTTCTGTTGTTTGTCATTGGATTTGTTTTCATTTTAATATTTGAATTTGCCATTTTTCTTCCGCACATATGCATGTAAATATCAGTTTACATGATACTATTCTGTAATTTTTATATTAATAAACCTTGTGGAATGGCTCTCCTGGACCTAGCATATATATCACATAATTAGCTCCTAAATCTAAAGGCTTTGCCGGATTGGTTCTGTTAAACAGTTAGCAGTGGTACGTTAATAGCAATTTTTGCCCTGTTAAAGCCAAATTTTGCTCTATTAAAGCCATAAGTGACGCTGCTAAAAATATGGGCTTGCGTGTTTCATTTTTAAATTCAAATTTATCTTCACACGCATTGTTTTTTCTGGCTACAGCTCGTTCTTAAGTCAAATAGAGATGCGGATCGTTAAAGTAGATCAGAAAAAAAAACTAATAAATTATAACATGTTCGATTAATTACAACATTTAGAAGATAAGGCCTGAAAACTATGTCATAAACATATTGCATGTATAAATAAATATACACACATTTATATAGAGTGCACAGTGTTTCCATCTTATAATCGGCCAAGTGTTGTTTAAATATTTGAAAAAATTCAAAATTATTTTTAAAACTTTCAGTATTTTTCTGGTATATAAAATTAAGAAGCAATAACAGTGTAAAAGGAAATTAGGTTAGGGAATAGAAATAAATATATTCTGCAGCAATCTTAAGACATGACCTCTCGGACCTTGTTCACAGCCAGGAAACAAATCGCCTGTACAAGGAATTAAATTACAATCAGTACTTAGTTGGTTGATTTAAAAAATTTTACAAAATCAGGCTTTGTGGATTGCTACTATTATAAAAAAAATATTATAATTATTATAATGGTTGAAATTTCTGTACATACTCGTACATATGTACAATTGTATGTATATTAGCAAAAAACTGCAGCTTGTTTTCCGATTAAGTAATGCAGTCATTATATTTACATGAGTAATAAAGTATGTATTTGAATTCTGCTACTATAAATAGAATAAAGAAAATCAACAATGAAAATATTAACATAGGCATAATACAGACAGACGGACGTTTAATCTTGTAGAATTATTTTATTTGTTTTTTAAAGTTTAAATTGTTTGAAATTCTTAAGAAATGATGACGATCGTTTTAATTAATGTTAAAGTTGAAATTAATTTTATTATTTGCTGCAGTTGTAGTTGCTGTTGCCTATTGTGTGTTAAAAAAATTTATTGTTAAGCTTCTGTCCATTGACCCGTTTTTATTTTTGTGTGAGTGCTGTTTTTTTTTCATTTTTTGAATCAGGAAAATTGTTAATATTTTCGTTTGTTATTATTTAGTTGTTTGGTTTGTTTTTGTTTACTATTGCCATTGAATTTTTTTTCTACTTATTGCTGTTGCTGATCAACTCTTCCACACACACTATCTACTCATGATTCATATGCACATACATACATATGTATGTACATGTGGATGGATGTACTTCGAAACGTACATACATGCATCCGTTATAGTTTTTAAAACGTTTTTTTTTTATTCTTTCAACTTGAGCTCGTATATCAAATGCACTCAAGCATGTCTTACAAAATGTTGCAGTTTTCAATTCCTCTTTTTTTTGGTTTTTTTTATTGCTAACAATAAAATTTATGTGTGCTTGTGTTAAAATGTTTATATAGTTTTTTTTTATTGTTTTTATTTTATTATTTTGTTGTTATAGTAAAAAACAAAAAATTATTGTTATTTTACCATGATCAACAAATGGTACATTTACTATGTACATACCTATATACATAGGTATATACATATGTACATATGTATATCATATGGATGTACTTATGTATATTACCACAGTGACAGAGATTGTTGTATTATTATTTTCAATTTTACTATCAGTGTTTAAAGTAGGCAACATCTCTTATTCTTATACACCTATATCTGTTACTATTTTGGGTTTTTACCATCAAGAGAAGTATGACAATTGTCAATTTTCTTAGTTCCATAGGTGACAAATCGATTATTAATAATAATACGATCACACCGTTAATATTACCCATGAGTGTTAGAACATACAAGTTTAACATCGAATCCATACGAGAGATTTGATAAGCTTTTTCTTGGCAATTAGTTTACCCTCAAGGCTTTGGCTCAAGACGAAAGACTGCTGGGAATTGAAATCCGAAAAAAACATTTGTTTTTTATATTTCTTTTTTAAGATGCCAGATCTGAGGTTTAAACTCTTTTTCAGCTCTCGTCTAGTTAACCAAAAAATCTTTTACAAGACTATGGCGAGTGAACTCGTTACTTTCAAATATTTCACAAAAATATATGCGGTATTACAAAAAGATTTATTTTTTAAAAATAAAATTCCACTTATGTTGTTTTTGTATTTTTTTTCCATCTATTTTCTCAACATTTTTATTTTTCTTGAAAATAAATTTAGAAATAAACATAAATTAATAAACAATAAAATAAAATGATAAAATATTGCGAATATTGTATTGAATTTTGGCAAATTTCTTCAGTTTTTTTTTTAATATTTTTAAATAGCCTTCCACATCATCTTTCTTACTGTTGCGCATGATCAGCAGTGGAAATTTATTTAGAGAGGATATAACATTATTGTGTTGAATTTTATGACCTGTTTATTTATTTCAAAACTTTCCTACGCTTCTTTTTTTTTGCAATTTAGTCTTGTATTTTCCCCTTCATTTTAGTTGGTTAGTTTTTTTTTATAATATTACATCCGCTATATCTTCATTATCTTTTTTGCCTTAAGAACGGCATTTCTTATAGAACTTGTTTGCAGGCCTCTTTGTACTTTTTGTTTTCTATTTCAACAATCATTTCTTCATCTTCTCATTGCAAATACACTGTATGTACCATACATAGAGTTCTCTTAAAAACTACAGTGTACACTTAACAATGCTAACTTTTCCAATTAATATACTTCCAATGCAAACATAATTTACATCAATAAACTGATGAATACTTATTTGTTTTTTTTTTATTATTTTGTAAATAATATAAAATGAATGGATAATATTATTATGATTTGCTTACACTATTAGATTTAATTCTATTATATTTAAATAGAGAGATTAATATAAGATATTCATCCTTTGTTTGATGTTTTGTAGTCTTGCTCATCACTGTATGAAAACAATATGGTACATGCAGCAAAAGTTTTTATTTATGTGGGGCAAAGAGACTTTTAATGCTCACGTAACCATTCTAAAGAGTTCCTGTACTACAGTACAATGTACAACTGAATAAAAGCAGACTTTAGCTCCCAACCTTTATTACTTCACTTGCAATATCATGACAAATACAATGAGAGTAAAACGCAAAGATAGACAGAGAAGGAGAGTTCATTGCACTTATACATTTACAAACATAAAACTCGTAGTCTTACATACTATATACTAAACAATTCTTTTAATGCTACCAATATAGACCACAAAACTGGCTATTCCTATTCTTTATTAATTGCACTTTGAATTGAGAAGGATGAAAACAGCAACTTTCTCTTAAAATCAAATCATATATGATGAATTTTTAATATGTATCGCTAAACTAACGTATAACGTCTTAAGAATCATTTTATTAAAGGAAATCTAAAGGGGTTTTAGTGACCTAGCAATATCCACAACCGAGCACGTTAATGACTTTATTTTATAAATTATCTTTTTTTTGTTTGTTTGTTCAAATGCCTAGCGCATGCTGTAAAAGTTATTATGAGTCCATTTCCTAATTTGGAGTCCAATTGTATTGCGGCATTGTGTTCTAAAACAAAAAAGGCAACGCACGTCTTGGATTGCGTTCGATTATTTCTTTCGCACATACTCTATTGATTGTTGCACATTTAAAATAAGTAATTGGAATGCCAAATGCTGTTTGTATTATTTCTTAGCTCTTATTCAATTGCTTCATATTTCGAAAAGGAAAAATAAAATGGAATAAAAAATATATTTTCCTTTTTAAGCAGAAATATAAATGGAGCTGTGTAGTAGCATCTTCATTATTATTTTCTTTCCTTTGTACCCGACAATTCATGTGCCATGAAGCTCTAAATTATATGTGTGAAGATAAATTCGAATTTAACTAGTAAAGACAAAAACCAAACATTTTAACAGAACTAATGTTAAAGGTAACAGAGCAAAGTTAAGTGGTTAACAGAAAATACAAAAAATTGTCAAAGAAAAAATCACGCAAAAATATGATATCGCAGAATGCAATCTCTACTCCTTTCTTTAAATATTACGACTCTCACGTTCCTGAATGGAACAGCTTCTCTGGTAATTCGGAAATTCTATTGAAAATTTAAAACTTAGACAATATCTTGTTTTTAACAATATCTATGGAGGATGATCGATGTTGTAGAAAATGGGACTTGCTGCAGGTATTCCATTATATACAAATTGTCGCCTAAGGTGTCCCTAATAAAACCTATTTAGTGGTATACCCAAATAATTTTAGAACTTTCTGTAGGCATCCCACTATATGTATGTCCATGGTATCACGGATTCCAAAACAGGTTTCTTAAGGTCGGGCGCTACTTAGGACTAGAGATATAGACCTCGAAGCTAATTGTTTTCTTCAAATGAGCAAAAAAAAGTGCTCTGTCTAAATCGTGTAAAAAAAATGGACTTGTGGGAGAAATAGACCTAGTCTCGGACTGAGGGGACTGGATAGCCATGGTATCAAGGATTCCAAAACAGGTTTCCTTACGGTCGGGCGTTAATTGGGTCCGGAGATATAGTAGACGAAGCTAACTTTAAAATTAGAAAAAAAAAGTGCTCTATATAAATCGGTTAAAATCGGATAAAATATTGACTTGTGGGGGAAGTGGACCTAATGGGGTGGATAGACATGGTATCAAGGATTCCAAAACAGTATTCCTTAGGTTCGAGCTTTACTTGGGACCGGAAATATAGCCGTCGAAATAAACTTTTTCCTCAAATGAACAAAAAAAAATAGTGGTCTATATAAATCGGGCAAAATTAGATTAAAAAAATGGAACCGTGGGAAAATGGACCTGGTGGACTAGGTGGGCATGGTATCAAGGATTCCAAAACAGTTTTCGTTACGGTCGTGCATTATTTGAGGTCGGAGATATGGGCAACGAAGTAAACTTATGTTTTTCGCATGAGCAAAAAAAATATAAATGAACTTAAAATTTTTATATATATATTATATATATATTATATATATATTATATATTTGTATATATACAACAAAATGTCGTATTTTTTGCAAGTTGCATTTCTTTGGTAGATGACTTGCATTTTTTGTGTTGATGACTTGTAGTTTTGGTCGATAAGAAAGATATTGGCCTGTATTAGTGCCAACGGCTATATCTCCGGTCCCAAGTAATATCCAATCGTAAGGAAACCTGTTTTCGAATCCTTTATAGTATGGATACATAGTGGGATACCTAGCAAGTGCCATTTTTTCCACAAATCGATCATCCTCTCCAGATATTGTTAAAACAAATACATTTTTGTCTAAGTTTTTCAATGCTCTAAAGAACTACCAGAGAAGCTGTTCCATTCAGGAACGTGTGGAGCATAATTTCTAAGGATTGGAGTAGAGATAAAACAAAAACATATAAAATTCTTATTGCTGAAAAAAAGATTATCCTTAATAAAATATATAATCCATTACGTCTATACGATAAATTAATTAAAATTGTTAATTTTTGCTAGCATAAACAAATTTCTTAAAACTTTAGCAAGTTTAGGAATATTGTTCGGTGTTTTTGCAATTGTAGCCTAATCCTCTACGATCAGGCGACAGCGCTTAGCACTTCGAGGCTTTAAATTTATTTTCGACTATATGTAAGGCCGTGGTTCAAATCTCAGCCCAGATATCTCGAACAAAGTCAAATAGGAAAAATATTTCTGTACCTGAAGCCCTCCATTGTACCATATATTGTATGTAGTGGACCAATACCATGCATAGAAAAATATACGCATTTGTAGTCTAGACAATCTGTTCTCTCTTAATCTTGTTTTTTCTATTTTTTTTTTTTTTTTTTTTTTTTTTTTGTAAAGATAAGGTACCTTCAACAGAACGTCTTAGAATGCTTCACATTATCCTACTGTATTTAAGAGAAATTGAAATGTTTCGAACACAAACGTGTCCTCTTTTATTAAAGGAGTTATAGTTTGTTCTGCGCGATCGCTTCATTATATGCGTTCGATCATCTCAATGCATGTACATTAGAAAGAATCCTGAAGTTTTAAAACAGCTGTTAATATGAGAAATGATGATGAATTAAAGAAAAACTCTTTTTTTTGTTACTTGAGTCACTAATACACTACTAAAAACCGTTAACGATATACTACGTTTACCTTTTACTCTCTTCGCTTTAGTTTTTTCGTTGCATTTTCTCACTTATTTTTACATTAAAAAAATTGAAATACAACAACAATATATGTTCCCTTTATTTTTAAAAGTATAGTATTTGCTCTTATTAAAATAAAAAGAATATTTTTAATATGAGCACTGATTTTCATATCATTATGTGTTTAGGTAGGAAGCAGGAATCCATGCTTTGGTTTTGTTTGATACTGTATGAAAGTACATACATATGTATGTACGACGTATAAA
Source organism: Sarcophaga carnaria (assembly GCA_958299815.1). NCBI lineage: Eukaryota > Metazoa > Arthropoda > Insecta > Diptera > Sarcophagidae > Sarcophaga > Sarcophaga carnaria. The sequence goes on from OY283151.1 coordinate 44,374,048, forward strand.
ATTTCCTTAACATGGGGCTAATTTTACACGCAAACAACATTCGCATATAATTTCTGCTTGGTTACGTTTTGGAAAAACAATGTCAAAGATCTGGCATGTTTGTACTCATGTTTGTAATACAGTTTTGAGGTGCGGCTGATTAAATCAAAATACCACGCCTAGAAAATCATCCTTCCAATAGAAGTTGTTTTATTTTTCAATGTCAAAGCAAACATTACTAAAAGATTTTTTCTGTACTGTCTTTACTACAACGAATATAAAAGATTTAAAAATATAGCAGATAAATGAACGAAATAAGGGTATTGCTAAAATCTAAATGAGTAAAGAAACTTATTTATTCAAATACATACAGAACAAAATCTAAATTAATTTAATTATAATTTAAGATCAGTAATAAAATTAATTTATTTGTATTTTATATCTTTTTAAATACAAATAAATTATATTAATTTTTGTAATGCCGTTTGTCTGACATGTACCATATTGTGTGGTAGAAGAATTGTCTTTTAAATTAACAAATATATGTACATACCATCTAAATTTAATTGAATGTAATTTATATAGTTTGAAATTTTTGTAATTCTAATCATTTTCACACTAATAACTTCACTAAATTTTAAAGTTGCATTTTAAAATTGTAATTTAAAATGTAATTATTACAGGTTACATCCATGAAGCACACTGTGATGTACCTAAATTGTTGTCGCTGAAAATATAATATGTTTACCAAACGTCTCACTTCCATTTAGGTCACATTGGCAAGGGGGGACGGTTCATGCATTGAATTCACGCACACGTGTTTTATTTGAATTTAATTTTTGCAGCTGCATAAAATGGATAAATATTATACATACATACATACATGCTTATGCTGATGTACTTATGAAGACATACATATGTGCATGTGTGTATATGGACGTACACGTACATTATAGACAATTACAAATCTATAGTCAAGATTATGGTCTAGTTTCTTACACCACCCCTGTTGTGTGTTAATTTTATTCAAGACTAAGGGATCTACACGTATCCATTAGAGTTTTCAGACGAATGTTTTTGTTTGTGTGGAAAACATAAACAGACCCTTAAAGTCGATTGCAAACCACAGATTTGAGAAGTTTTTCATTGCAATTAGTTACAATCTGATCATTTGCAATAAAACCGCTGCAAGGGCGATTGCTCGGGATTGAAAACGACACCCACTTTTAGTTAAGCCAACACACGCTCAACTACCGTGATCTCTATAAACACATGCGATTTCCGAAAATATGTATGTGAGGAACATATCAAACTTATAAAAAAAATTAAAAGCTCTTGCTAATAGTATTATTTCATCATATTTTCATAGTCGAACAAGAACTGCTTTCATATTTGGATACGTCTAATGTGCGTTTGGCATTGTATAAACTGTAACTGGGAGACTTTATGTCTTGACATTTGCTCTTTTAAATCCTTCGGAGGATACATCAAGACGAAAAAGAATGCAAAAAGCTGTACAATGGAATTAATTGCATATTTTTGCTTCGTATTACGCATATTTTGATATCCCGGGCGTCATTGAAATGTGAAGTGTTTACGATGTCTCTTGGTGGTAAAGTGAATAAAAATTGTTATCAATAAAATTATTTCGCATTGTTTAAATTGCGATATTGTTATTTTATGTATTTGTAAATTTTATTTCATAACCTTAATCGCTTCAGCGATAATCATTACTAAATTCAATACTTTACATATTGTGTGTATGTAATCAATTTGTATATCTTTTGTTTATGTATGTTCGTATAAATATTTCCTCACGTAATTGTTTTTCTTTCATTCATACTGACATTTCAATACTAATGTGTAAACGATGAGCACGTGATGTATAACTTCCGTTGAGAAAATAAATATTTAATTTCGTTGTTGTTTTTCTATTGTTTTTGTAGGCATGATGGCATGATAACAATAGCCGCCTAAACAATATATCGTATAAACAACCACACGTTGATACGCTGAAAAATAAACAATTTTCAGTGGTAAATGGGGAACAGAAAAAGAAACCACGACAGCATCAGGTGTTAAGTGCATTACTTTGGTTATAATAAATATTTATGGATTTGTTTACTTATTCCTTGTTAATTGATTGGCACACTCAGCACTGTCTTTAACCGCATTGAAAACGAACTGGATGCAACAGAACATGAATACATTTTGTCTCTATGAATGAGTACAATAAACTAAACGAAAAACTTTTATTTTTTTCTTGGTATTGAATAAATAGTTTTTAGATTTGTAAATTCAAAAATTCAAGACTAATTAGACAATAGTTCGTCGTTAAAACAATAATCGATATGTACACACTATATTAACATGGAAAACAAAAATAAATATTGGTATCTGTTTAAGTGAAATTATAGGAATGACATCGATTTGCATTGATTTCTTATATGCTCAATAATTACGTCTGCAAACTGAAAATGTGATTAGATCGCCCAATTTTTCATCAAATTTCATTTGTAGCGGTAAAGAATATACCAACAGAACTAATAATTAGAAGAAACTGAATACTTAAAAATAAACTTATGGATCCAAATACAACTATTTGGTCACAAAAGTCAAGATAAGCAAATGCTATTCTTAGCCTATTTTAATTTCTCTAAATTTTAGATACATAGATATTATTATTTAAAATATCTACACATGGGAGTGTCTTGAATTTAATTAAATTCAATAGAATTCCATCACAGCAATTTCTACTTGTCTAAACAGATCATGAATGTTCTTACAATTGTTACAATTTATTGTACGATCTACAATATTTCATAGATTTTCTACCGAATTTACATCAAATGATTTTGCTGCCTACTTCAAAACGTCAATAATATTCTTCGCGAATAACTCTTTCTTTGGGAATCACATAAATGGTATTTACTGTTATGGCTATGGCAGCATTTTACTTTTTAGGATATTGTCCAAAAAAATACATTCCCAGGCCTGCTTTTACCGTACTTTTACTACACTACAGATTAAGATGTTATCGTTTAGGACTTAAATCCATGAAAACTACATAACATACATAATTGGTCATTACAACCCTTCAGTCATTATTACGACCTAGTTTCTCACACCACTTATGTTGTGTGTGTTAATTTTATACATGAGTGGCAGGACATACAGTTTAAAGTCGACTCCGAACGACAGATTATTGAGAAACTTTTCATGGCAATTTTATTTACTCTCAGAGTTTTTGCCAGAAATCCGCTGAGAGGAAGTCGCCGAAGAAATACTTTTTGTATTCAAATCCTGGCTTTTCGTCTAATAAGCCAACACACTACCTACTAGACCATGTAAACTGTTCAGGTTAAAACTCGATCAGTATGGAAGACCTAAGGAAATGACAAATTTGTTTGTTATCTATGCCACTAATTCACCTCTAGAATAATCATTAAATGTTTTTCTTTTTAGTGTATTGAGGTTCTTATTGAAGATAAAAACATGATAAATAATATTTCGTAAAATTTTTCAGTTTAAAACTATTTTCGTTTTATATCTTGTATTAATAAAAGCGCCCCAGCTTCGTTGTTTATAAATAAAAATGATTACAACTCCCAGTAAGTTTCTGTGATTTTGCAAATCTGTACTAGTTTGTACATATGATTTATTTTTATATTTTATATTTTTATTTACATACGTATATCAATGTATAATATAAAACAGTTTTAGATAACCCCTTCCTCAACAATAAAGAACATAGGGAAACATCTTTTTACATAAATAGATCCATTTACAGGTATTGAAATAATCATGTGGTATAGTGTAAATGCATTCAATATCTCAAATATGTATAAAGAGTCAATTCCAGACAATTCTGTATGTTACAGTATAACTGAAGGAAATTTATATTGGATGCCTCTGATGGTTTTCAAGGTTATTAGAGAGCTAAGAGCCAAGTGAAAATAATTTTGTTTTTCAGTTAGGTATAGCACCTATATGCGGTTTTAAATAAGCCATCAATAACGATAAGGTTTAAATCGTGTTGAAAACGCTTGGGAAATCCTTTCCAGTCTTTGACGTTTTGAATTAAAAATTTACCAAAACAGTAATGTACCATATATTTATTTTCATAGCTGTATGTCTTGCAAATGAAAACGTTTTCTCTTTTCAATATGATACTCCCCAATGCACATTCAACATAATATTTTTAAAATTATCGCTACCATGGCAATCCTATGTGCATACATACAAACATATACTTAATTATGTACGGCAATCAATTGATTGATCTTGAGTAAAGCAGAAATTTAATTCAAAATCAATATCATATTATTTATCTTTTATTTTATTTGTTAAGAAAACTTTTGCTATTGTTTTTTCTTAGTTACGAAAGTTATATTCCCATTTTTACAGTGAATGTTATGTTAACAGATTTAACAGTCTTAACATAATTGAAACATTTGGAAAAGCGAAGAAAGCAAATCTTAAATATTCACTAAAATAGAGATAAATCGGAGAAAAATATTGAATTTTACAACAAAAAAACGGAAAAAAGAAAAGAAATATTTGGTAATTGCAGATAATAAAGTTGAAAAGTCAAGTATTTTTACCGAACATATCCACCTAGTGAATGGGATAGTTTTTGGACCAAGCGTTCCAAACAGTTTTCGTTGGGACCGGAAATATAGCTGACGAAACTAATTTTTTCTCCAAATGAGCAAAAAAAAAATAGTGGTCTATAAAAATGGGAAAAAAATGGAACCGTGAATTAAGTAGCAAGGATTGCAGTTTTCGTTGTGGTCGTGCACTACTTGAGATCGGAGATATGGGCAACGAAACAATCTTATATTTTTCAAATGAGCAAATGCTTTATATGGAAATCGTTCAAAATCGGAAAAAATTGACTTGTGGCGACATGGTATTAAGGATTTCAAACAGCTAACTTTTTTATATGAGAAAAAAATTTTATATTTCTTGTTAACACTTACACTCCGGCGCTTTAATTCATGCTCATACTGGCGGCTGTTATATTTTAAGACGTTATTTAGTAAATAAAAGAAATGCTTTTAAGAGAACGTGACTCAGGTACTTTTTTTTCGGCAGTCGAAGTGCTAAAGATCTAAATATTTGGTATTACGTATCGTTTAATAGCATGATGAGACAGTCTAATGCGAGCCACCGATAGTACGCGCCGCCCGATATGGCAGTCTAGTCCGGGCCACCGGTGGTACAAGGCGGCGTGAACGTGTTAATATGCATCCAACAAAATTTATTTATATAATTAATTTTTATAAATATTTATAGCAAGTTAAATTTTTTTGGTCGATGAATTGTATTTTTGGTCGATAACTGTTTTGGAATTCTTGATCCAATAGGTCTAAAAACCGTACCTACTTAAATGTCATCGAATTTTTCCCGATTTATAAAGAGCATTATTTTGTTCTTACAATAAAGTTAGCTTGGGCCGGTCTCAAAGGTTGCCCGTCCGTATCGAACTCTGTTTAAGAATCCTGGATCCAACACCTATCCAGCCCAGGTACAAAGACCACACCTTAAATTGTTCTAAATTTTATGTGATTTATGGAGAGTATATTTGGTAAAATACTTGATTTTTCGATTTTTCATCTTTTTTTTTTGTTTTTTTGTAAAATACAAAACTTTAGTTTCGTTATCATTTTACTTTTTTTCAATTTATCTCTATTTTCGTGATTATTTAAGATTGTCCTTCTTCACTTATCCAAATTTTTCAATTTAATTAACTTAACAGTCTCTGTTACTTTAACTGTAAAATAAAAATTATACTTATCACTTCCATAGCTAACTTCACACACAATGTTTGCTTCACTTTGTAATATTTTTTAAGTATTTTTAAATTTTGGAAAAAATAAATTCAATACTTGCTCAGCAAATTATTTTTTATATTCCCAATAGAAGTTATCTTTTAGTTTATTCTGAATGTACTTATGTAAGATAAAATGAGATAAAAAAATTTGCAGGGTTAGTATAACACAAGAAGACAATCTTGTGGTTTAGCACATTAAATGAAACGATTAATTTGTGGTTTGTAACTTTAAACAAATTATTATATATTTTTTATTTTATAAAACCATTCTACAATGTTCATGATGAATTTGTAATTATGCCAATTCAAGTTTGTTTTCATTCAACCATACGATGTTATTACTCAGCACTTTGTCCTTTTTTTTTACTACTTTATTATGATTAATCTGTGTTATTGTATATCCAAGTTATTTATGTGTATTATAATTCTTACTAATAAATCTGGTACCTTTTATATTACGCATATGGGGAAATTTCGCAATTATTGTCGTTAATAAAGCCAAACAAAGAAGAAAAATTCTAAAATCGAAAGATACATACATATATCGCCTAAAATACAGAAAATGTTTAAACTGGCTCAATTGCTTACTATTATTGTGTATTATTATTATTATTGCTTACCATTGTCGTGAAGGGGTGTCATAGTTCTACAATCATACGATATTTTATACTGACCTCAAACTTTATAGGATAATCCCTATAATATCTCCTCCAAGCCTATTGCTTGAAAATTTTCAGGATCCTGCTCGGTGCCCATAAGGACTATTCCCTATCTAGTACCTGATATGCACTCGTGTGGCTCCTTTTGAGGTGAATTTATATCTCACAGGCCCCAGGAATGTCTTCTGATGATTAATTCTTATCATTACAAAATCTAAATTCGAAGACGATACCCATTGCTGAACAAATGTATTTCTTTTTTCAGCGTGGAAACTCTAATCCTCGTAAGCTCATCTCCTTCCTCATTGTGGCAAATTCTGACATTACCTGGGTTTCAGTAGAGAGTAGCACTACTTTCTTGCCTAGCGGATTCAGCTTCGCCCACACTATCTTTAAATTAACCCCGCAAAAACCGAGTGCACTAATGGCAGATAGTATTGTTATAGTTGAATTGGGCACATTTTTCGATAGAAAAAAATTCGCAAGTATTCACATAAGATCTGGTTATATCTTTCTGGTACCAAAAGTACCTGGTCCTGTTCCAAAATCCGTTCTTGACCCATACACCATAAAATGGTCCCTCTTTTAAAAGAGTATGTAGGTTCCAGATTATAACATTCACTCTTGTTACTAAATCTCGTTCTTAACCCATACACCATAAAATGGTCCCTCTTTTAAGAGAGTATGTAGGCTCCAGTTTATACCATTCACTCTTGTTACTAAATCTCGTTGCCAAACATTTCCCAAAATTGTATAGTATATCGGCTCTGTCAAGGGAATAATTAAGCAGGAGGGCTGTAGGTCAATAATCGCATCATTAGGTCACGAAAATCCCCAACGAATTTTGTATTAGACTTGTCTTCTATTATCCTCACCAGACTCTCAAAAGTTCTGGTTTTAATTACTATGTACAGCGGATTTATATTCAAGAGCGCCGCTGTAGAACAGGTTATCATTACCTCTGGCATGCCAACACACACTAATCTAACTTCATTTGGTCCCGCTATTCATAATTTTTTAGGTTATGATATCGATACCAATTTTTAGATTTATACATACACTTGTGGACATACAATTAATTTATTCATGCATGCGGTTTGCCAAAACCCACCTCCATAAAGACGAAACATTTTGGAAATTAGTCGTATGGAGTGAAGAGTCTAAGTTTAATATCTTTGGAAACGATGACAGAACCTATGTAAGACGTCCTGTTAATACACAATTAGACCCAAAGTACACCAAAGAAACCGTAAAGCATGGAGGTTCGTCAGTAATGGTTTGAGGTTGTTTTACCTCATCCGGCGTTGGTGCACTGGTAAGAATCGATGGGAAAATGACTGCGGAAATGTATAAATACATCCTATTGAACAATTTGACTAAAGATTATGAGCACGAATTACCACTAGCGTGGATATTTCAGCATGATAACGACCCGAAGCATACATCTCGGGTAGTTAAAGCTTGGTTTGCTGAGAAAAGAATAAGGGTTCATGATTGGCCAGCTCAAAGAACCCTATTGAAAACCTTGGGGGGATCGTAAAACGAGCAGTTGCAGCCAAAAAACTTAGCAGCAAAAAAGCACTTTGGCAGCTTATCCAGGCAGAATGGAATAACATTAGTCCTGAGCAGTGTCGCAATTTAATCAACTCAATGCCACAAAGATGTACTGAAATAATACGCCAAAAAGGGTTCCCCACAAAATATTAAAGTTTCAAAATAGTTTGGGGGAAAAATAAAGCAATTAAATTAAATTTTCAATAATTTTTTTTCAGATAACTTAATTATGTGTCCACTTAAATTTTAGGTCTGATATCAACACCGTACCAAAACATTTTTTATAATGAAAAACTATTTAACTTTTTGTTGTTAATTAATTATTAAGCATATGAAATTAATAAATATAAGTTGTTTTTGTTTCCATTTTTCTTAAATCTTTTTAATTTTTACAAAAATGACAAATGCTGCAAAGTGACTTAATTGCGTGTCCACAAGTGTATAGGCTAATTACATAAATTATTTATTAATAATTAAATTTATATAATTTATTTATTTATTTATTAATTACAATACAATTACAAATTATATTTAATTATATAAGTGCTGAGTAACTTTGACCATATGCTCGTTGTAGTGTCACAGATCAGAGTCTCTGGTGGAAATCGAACCCACGACTCTCACGCTAATAGTCTAGCACCCTTATATAATTTATTTTGTAGTTTAACATAAGATGAAATTATTGTAACAAATTATTTTTATAATGTCTACATAACCTTCTGAAAATAAATTATATTTCATGGGTTATAGAATAATTTAATTTTTTTTTTTTCATGATTAATAGAAATACATATAATAATTACTAATATAATTGTAATATTCGATTTCTTTAAATTTTATTCTCACATGTAGTACATATTGTTCTGCCCCATATTGATTGAAACTAATATTTGCGCCATTATTCAATTAAAACTGTTGTATACTCTGTTTTCTGTTTTCAAATTCTACTCTATAGTTGCAGTCGTAATAATGGTGTTTCATATTCTATGAGTTCATTGCTCTGGGTTCATTTGTAATGATGTCTCCACACACACTGCTGGTGCGAAGTTCGATTTTATTTACAAGTAGCATTTATTATGTTGTTTCATTCAATTTTTCTTTCTCTTCGACTTGCTTACTTACTGTGTCTACTTAACTAGCGGATGAAATAAAATTTAATTTATCGCTGTTACCTTACACTTAAATCTCCATCAGAGCATTTCACTTGTTTTTAATACAACAACTTAAAGAATACATTAAAGTACCGGACTATATTTAGATTTTTCTTATTCTTTAAAAGGGTAAATAATACATACAATCGATAACTGTAGTATTTAAGTCAAAGGTTTTCAGCCATTCACCACTACAGTTGATATTGATAGTCTTTATAACTAATTATTACTGTTTTATTTAGTGCTTTTCTAAATATACAATTTTAAAGAATTTTTCAACTTTAAAAAGAAATGATTTTTATATATTGGCCCAATGTATGAAAAGTCTCACTGATACATTTTATTTCCCATATTGTATGTTCCATAGCCTTAATAAACTAGTAAGTCTTAAATCTGGCAAATATTACTGTGCTATTCCATTTACAATTCACAAAATAATTTTGTTCTCTTTTACAAAGAAATTTAAAAAAGAAAACTTAAAAGGTTTCACCCAAAAGGGTATAAATATTCACTTACACTTTACATATGTAAAACTTATTGTAAGAAATTCTTGCAATGAGTGTATTACATATGTACCTACATATATACAGAAATAAAAATAAAAAAATATATTAAATCTTTCAAACAATTGAGTTTTATCTCTACAAAAACAATCCATTGTTCTATTTAACGAAATTGTTAAAAGTTCTAATCATGTACGGGTATTAACGCTTTGATCGAATAGACAATGGTATTTCTCTTTTTATTTTCTTCGTAATATCGGATCAAAAACTGAATACGAAAAAAAATGTTGTTAAATGTAAAATATTGTGTTATGTTAACATTCTCTACTCTTTTAAAATATAATCGTAAATAAAAAAATCTGTTTTTTTTATAGATTTTCATGTAGGCTCCTAGGCAAAATTTAGTCATGGAACGTATAGAAGAGAAAGTAAACAATAAAATATGTTACAGCTTCAAAGACAACAAAGACCACTGAGTAAAACTTATTTTTCATTCTAAAAGTCCGGCTATATAACGAATTAGCATTGTCTTGCTTTGTAGGAAATTGTAAGGTAATACCTGATTTGAACACTACTCTGCTAAGGAATCCTATCCTTGACTGTGCACATTGGATATTAATTGCAAAACTATCTTAAACAAGTTCATTATCAATTATCGTAATCAAAGTTGTGCGCAAAATTAATAATTGAAGATGGAGAAAAAGTTCTTTTTTCTTAACGGAACGAAAAGGATTTTAAAAAATATGTTGTCATCATCTATTACAACTACTTATCATCGCGATTTCATAATATAAGTGATTATCATTTAAAACACATTTTTTTTAATTCAATACCCTTCTTCCAACAATATCTCTAACTAAACAAACCTACGTGGTTAGCAATTGAAAATTGTAATAAAAATTCCTTCCACATTAAAGCCACAAGAGTAAACTGTTACAAAATCTCTTGTATTAACCAACGCAACTAATATCAAATTTGCTCCTATTCTGTCTCTAAGTTCAAATGTATAACACTTTTTATGTAAAAAGTGTGACACACTTCCTTAAAACGAATTTTCGTAAATGCAGAGTCAGAACAAAACTGTTTTCTTTTTTCATCTTATCTATGGGGTAGAAACGTTCCATAATCCGACAATACCAAATAAGTGAGAACTGAACTAATAATGTATTCAACTCGTATATTCGTTAATTTAAACGACGTAAAAGAAAATGTAAAATAACCATTAGAACATTCCGTATTTTCCAGACTTTGTGAAGAGAACGTGCGTATAAAAAGATTTGTTTATCTATATTGTACTGTTAATGCAGTACGCCATAACCTCACCTTAATAAGAAAAAATCAACCACTTTTTCCAACCCAACTGCATTTTCCAAAAACTGGCGATTGCTTAAGGAACGAGTAAAGAAATATGGCTCTTTTAAGGCCACTGACAGCTGCACTTAAATTAAGGTTGCCAGGTCAGTTGTCGTCAACATCGGGAGCATTCGCAAAATCATGAGAAATAGACAAGAATATATTTATTAATCTCTTCGTTTAAGTCAAAATAAGGCAACTTCTTATTTAAATAAGGCAATTTTTTATAATGTATTTTTTTAACAAAAAATTTATATTATAGTGGATTAAGACCGATTAGTTTATTCAAACACATGTCATATGGTAAATACGAGATATTTAGAACTGCCATAATTGTTAAAAAGAGATAATTTTTGAGTAATGTGATGCTTCTAAAGATTACAATCTGTGTTAAACCGATTGTAGAAATAAAAATTTGGAATATTTTGGTAAGCTTTATTAAAGCCTAATATTTCCAAAACTTTTTTGAATATATAAGTATGTAATATACATATAAAGAATAACAAACTAAAGCTTAAAAAAAACTTTTCTTTGTTCTCTTTCTCTTCATTTTTTAAACTAGAAATGTTTAAAAACATAATAAAACGTAAAACTGACAATTCGCACATTTCTCATACATACACATACATGCATACATACTAAGTGCTTGTAACGCTACATAATAGAGCAGTAAGCAGAAACTGGAAGTAAAAACCACTAAGGAAATATAATCAAAATCATCCCTTATTGTTTTGTTCTTTGAGTCATTCGTTCTTTTCCATGATTGGATTTTATATTTTTATTTTCTCTCTGTTTTAAACATTCATTTGAGCTCTACTCTACAACACTACTCCTAATGCAAGCATATGCATACATCTTTAGTTGCCGCTTTTAGCGTGCTCGCGAGCACATGTGTACATACAGCATGTGCTGTCAATGTGGATGTACGTTGCACTTCCCGTTGCATTGGATTCTTCCAAATCTCACTTGCTGGTATATGTACTCCACATTGCTGTTGTTTGGTGGCTGTTGGATTGTAGATAAATGGAATGAATGTTGGAAGACTGGATGGAGTAAACATAATATTTTGGAATATAGACTTGTGTACATGCGAGAGTGTGTGTGTATATACGAACTACAATTGTATAGATTTTTTAAACTTCTTTCTTCGATTTTACTTTTTTAATACTTGTGTTCGCCGGCGAATAGTTAGAACAACGCTCTGGAACAATTCATACGCGTCGAACAATATACGGTCGCATAAACATAAAAGCAATTATTTTCTCTCTCTCTCTTCCTGTGCAATATACATATTTTAATTATTATTGTACAATAATATCACATACAGAGATAATTCAGTACAGTACTTGTTACATACAATTAATTGATGATTTCAAATAAGTGAAATAGAAAAAAAAATAAATAAAATATAGAAATAATTTTAAATGCGATAAAGAAAAATCATATTTTTTTGAAATAATAAAAAAGTGAGTTGATTGAGATTTTGTTCATATGTAAATGTACATATGTATATAACGTTGTTTAATATAAAAAATTTAATCCTTGTCTAAAGAAATACACATATTTCCATGGTATTACTCATCACTGCTGTCCAATACAAACGAAAAATATAATAAAAAAAATATGTATGTATCTTATAAAAGAATTTTTTGTAAGTTAAATGCAAAAACTTTACATGATAACAAGTAAAAAATCGTTATTTGTTTGCAAAGAAAAAAACACCGCAATCCACCTCAGACCATCTCATCTAGGATTGTATTGTATCACCGTCTTAAAAAGGTTATTTACATTTGAACTCACTTATTTAGAGCAACAACTTTATAACAGTGCCTGCTTGTATTTTGAACGAATGATAATAAAAATATGTGTAGCATATAAAAAGGCGGCAATCGTTAAATAAAACAAGTAATAGAGGTAAGGATTACGGATGCAATACAATACAAAAAAATTCTCATTTATTTTTTATTATCTAATAATATTTGTTTAATGCCATCTTGGTATTTGGACAAATCCAGTTGAGTAAAATTAAAATAATATTTAACTTTATTTGAATTATTATGATGAAATACCTATAAAATACATAATGGAAAATAAATAAGCATTTTTTGTATTCATAGTCCGTAGTTTATTACTTGTTTGATAATTATAATGTAATTGATTATTACATTAGTTTTATTCAAAATAATAAGACTAAATCTTAAAAAATATTAAACAACGGCAGTAATTAAAAATTAAGTGCATACGTACATATAAATATCAAATTCAAAACCAATATTGTCATGCTTTATGAAATACAACAGTTTTTGAGCTGCAACGGAAAGCCTATATGTTTACATTACAGATTTTAAAAATTCTTTGATTGTTCTTAGTAATTTGGAAATTATCGAAAATACAACATCAAAGTATTGTTGTATATTGAAGAGTTTTATTTGTTTTTTTTTCTTTTTTGTTTCTTCATTTGTTTGTTTATGCAACACACAAAAAAACGTATAAACAAATAAACAAGTTTGTATTTGTTGTGCAGACAGTGATGAATGAAGTACACCGCATTACACTTGGGTTCAGCGTGAAATGTTTTATTTCCTAAAATTCCTGGATTTTTAGAAATTTAAATGATTTTTAAAAGAACAAATTGACTTTCACTTTACAAATTAACATTATTAGACAATAAATAAATGAATAAAAAATGGAAAAAATAAATTAATCGTTATTGTAATGAACATTAAAGATAACTAACCGTTTAGCCTAGTGCATAATGTCTAATTTCTAATATTTTTCGACTGTTGTTTCTATGCTACTTATTTTAAATTTTATTTAAATAAATAAATTTAAATAAAAAGAATCCTGATATTGAACATCACCTTATCTTTTATAAAAAACAAATTTTAATTTTGAAAAAAATAAAAAAATAAAATTTTCAGAGTTATCATGAAAATATCTGTATATACATATATATATATGTTTATAACATAATTGTGAAATATGTATTCTTAAATTTTTAAATGTAAAAATTTTTGATCGATGTCGTCAGGTTGCTCTCCAATTATAGTTTTTAATTACTATATTTTTATTTTCGATATTCCAATTTTATAGTGTTCACGAATAATAAAATTTAGCTTGATTTTTAAAACAGTTATTTAGGTTTTTTTTTTCTTTTTCTAAAAAAAATAACTTTTCTAACCGTAAGGATCAAACAAATTGCGTGACATAAAGGCATTTTTTAACATAATTGCCTTAAGTACGAAACATTTAAAATGCATTTATTAACACAAAGGCGCCGCACGAAAAGCTAACCTTCATACATATTTTAATAGCCATGCATATAATCTGATGTGGTGAACTCATAATATTGTTTCATTGTCTATTGTCTGAATGTAGAGTTCAATTACTGTAATTTCAGTCAGACTTATGTATGTAACAAACAATATCAGAAGTAATTAAAATATGAAATATAGACGTAGCAATACATAAATTTTCAGGATTAGTAAAAATGTACCAGCTTTACATACATATGTCTTATTGAAAAATTCTGAATCTGAAAAAAAAGGATTAACATTTCCTTACTTTGTTTAATGCAATACATAATGTGAAGAAATACCGTTAAAAGAAATCGAATCATTAAATAATGTCTCTAAGATTTTTTCACATCGTTACAGTACTTATCGCATGTGTAATAATAATTTCGCAATTATTTGGTTCGAACATATTATTGATTTGTTACTTAAATATGACAGTTTTCCAATCTTATTCAGTTTATCTCAAATCTGGAGTTACAATATAAATAAAACCCATTTTTCAATACGTTCTCAAAATGCAACATTTTGCATTGTTTCCTACCACAAACCTTCGCATTTTTAATGTATGAAATTTGCAATTGGAAAGTGGAAAAAGGGTTTTCATCTGAGAACTGCCATATATTTTGAGATAATTATTGGAGATAAATTCTTAAATACTAACATAACTTTTCCAGTTCCAACGATGAAAACTGACTATGTAGATACTGGATTTTAGAATTTAAATTAAATATAATTTTATAATTTTAATTAAAATTTGTTGCACAATTTAGTATAAACTGGTAAAAACTAGCTTTTTTAAATGATGACCGTATTTAAACATTTTGTTTACATTTTAATTTCAAAAGATTTTTTCTTCTGTATGTCAAACAGAAATATCAAAATACACAAACTTGAAGAATTATTTTTATCAGTTTTAAGTCTAGCTGCAGTTTTACTCTTTGAATTTGACACAACTAATTTTCTTAACTAGTACCACTGAATGTACAGCAAATATTACCAAAAAGTATTTCTGTTCCTCTCTGACTGTCTGTCTGTTTTGTTTATTTATGTTTTTTTTAGTTTTTGGGGTGGGTTTTTTATATTGGCGAGAGTTAATAAAAAAAATGTAATTTTTGTGTAAAACTATTAATAAATATTAAAAACAACTAATAGTAATAACAATTTTTAACTTTTTCTTTCAAGAAATTAAAAAATATTGGCAACTTTAAGCAAGAAACATTTTTTATGAGCCGTACTTCTTATTTTGATCTTGTAATATTTAGCTTCTTAATTACCTCTTGCACAAGAAACTATATTCATTGTGACCGAAAATCATCCACATTTCGATTAATAATTAAATATTTAAGAATCTTTAAACTTTTCATTGAAGAAATTAAAAAATATTCCAAATTTTCCCTTTTTAACACAAAATAAATGTTTATTTACATATATAATTGGTCATAACAACCTTTCAGTCAGGATTACGACCTAGTTTCTCACACCACTTATGTTGTGTGTGTTAATTTTATACATGAGTGGCGGGACCTACAGCTTAAAGTCGACTCCGAACGACAGATTTTTGAAAAACTTTTCATGGCAATTTTATTTACTCTCAGAGTTTTTGCCAGAAATCTGCTGAGAGGAAGTCGCCGAAAAAATACTTTTTGTATTTTGTTTTGATGTCTGGCCTTTATTTACATTTAGTTTTTCTACTCTGTATATCTGTTGCTTCTAACACATTTGATTCGCAAAACAGTATAATATTTTTTTTTTCCTCCAAGAGAAAGGTTAAGGCAGCTGATTTTAGCGTTTTTCAAACGTCACATTGTGATAGAGATTGCGTCAAAAGTCGCATTTTATTCCAACTAATCTTACTATTCAATGTGTTATGTTGTATCCGGTCGACATAACAATTTATTTAAATATACAGATTTAAATCTTTTTAATATTTTTGGTAAATAAAATTTAGTAAAAAGTAAATAAGAATCAATGTAAAAACAAATCTCTATTTACCAATAATCGGAATATGTGTTGTATCGAAAATGAAATCGATTTATTGTTGTGTAAATAAGGATGCATGTTAGAAATGTGCGTGCCATATAAAACTGTCATGGTCTTTCCGTTTGAAAAACTCTCTATCTTGAAGCCCATATGCAATCTTATAACATACATATATACATACATGCTACATATGCTTGAAGCGCTCTTTTAAAATCTATAAAATGGGACATTATTTCCCAAGCACATATTTCTTACCTGAATGTGGAATTCAGGTAGTACACGTACATACTTTGTAAACTTAACAAAAAAAAAATACCCGAAATTTCGACTTGAACAATAGAGGAAAATGTGTTGTGTTACATTCTTCTCAATTTATGGGAATTGTCTAGGACAAATAGATCCTTTTACACATTCACAAGAATATGCGCCATGTGATTTAGATACAAAAAAATTATATACCATATTTATTTAGTACACAGTTGGCGACATAACTATTCGTACATTTAGATCCTAGAAAAATGTATAAAATTTACTTAGAAATCAGAAAAGTAGTTCAAACAAAATATTAACCAAATAAACAACAAAATTAAATAAATAATTGCAAGTATATATTCAATTTCTATATATTTTCAGATATAAATCTTTTTGTCTAAACGGTCATACCTAAATACTAAGGACGTAAATAATACGAATAAAAAATGGGAGAACAAGAGGAAAAAGAGACTCCACAGACTGAAGGTTCAACTCAGCAAGAGGTAGTTGACGAACCTAAAGAAACGGATAAAATGCTCGAAAAGAAAGATGATGAGACGAAGCGGAGTACCGAAAAATTGGACGATAAAAAGAAATCTGCTTCAAAGCCATCCACGCCCTCAACCGAAAAGAATGAAAAATTGAAGACAGAAACGGACGAAAAAAAGGCAAATGGAGGTGAGGAAGTAATCGATATACCCGAAATTGGTGTTAAAACAGATTCAGCTGATGGCGGGGATGAAAGAAAACTATCTGCTGAAGAAAGAGAAGTAAAACCGAAGAAAATCCCAATAGGCGGTTTAAAACTGCCTGGGTTTTTTATGAAAAATAAACCCAAATCTGATAGTGATGGCGCTGAAGGGGAACTATTGGAGAAAGAAAACAAAGAAGAGTTGAATGAAACTGAAAACAAACCAATTAAAAAAGATGAAAAATCAGCCAAAAATTTTGGAGAACTTCTAAAGAATTTCTTCGTACGCAAACCAGCAGAGAAACAATCCAAGCAGCAGGGAGTTATTGCTGAAACTGATAATAAAAGTGGTATGTATTACGCATATTTTCATATTTCTAGGAAATGTTTAGTAAATTTATTATTTTTTTTTTTGTTACTAATTTAGAAGCTACTGCTGAAGCGGCTGCCGCAGATAATAGTGAACAACAAAATTCTGATGGGCTGCCAAAAAAGCGTGGACTTTTGAATGCTATTAAATTGCCTATAGCTAATATGGTGCCGAAAAAGAAATCCGATGATGATGTAGAACTAGGTATGTGTAAAGCTGGACTTGCTTCCATGGAGACGTTAGATGATTCGCTTAAAGATCAAGACTGTGTCGACAAAGCAGCTACAAAAAATAATGGTGTTGATGAAATAGCGAAAATGAAAAAGTCTCCCAGTGGTGAAATTAAACAGGCCACTGTTGACAAGTCCCCCGAAGAAGTTGAAGAGCATCCAGTATCTTTTTGCCAACGTTTACGTTCATATAAATGTTCGGTAGATGATGCTCTGATAGCACTTGGAATTTTACTTTTTGTTCTGCTCATAGTTGTCATCGGATACGTTCTCTCTCACGAGGCTTTGACCTCTCCACCAATTAGAGAAGGTCGCTATATGGATGCCGTCACCAGCTGTGGTATGGTAGAAGGTTTAAAAGAGGATGGTGCATTCGCATTTCGTGGAATACCCTTTGCTTTACCACCCGTCGGAGATCGACGTTGGCGAACGGCTCAAATAATTGAAGGTATTGATGACTGCTGGAATGGCACATTAAAAGCCCATAATTCAAGTGAGCTTTGTACACAAAGACTGGGCAATGGAACGATTATTGGTGATGAAGACTGTTTGTATTTAGATGTCGTCACACCACATGTACGTTATGATAATCCATTGCCAGTTATAGTGATGATTGGAGCTGAGACTTTGACTGGTCCATCACCGGGTGTACTCAGACCATCTGCTAGGTATTCTCGTTCACATGACGTTATATTCGTAAGACCTAATTTCCGCTTAGGCGCATTCGGGTTTCTTGCTTTAGATCTATTGACCAAAGACACGTATCCACATTCGTCCGGAAATTATGCTTTATCGGACATTATTGCCGCCCTTAAATGGATTAAACTAAATATCGCACATTTTGGTGGTGACCCCAAATCAGTGACACTATTAGGCCATCGTGCTGGCGGTACTTTGGTTTCCGCTTTGGTTACTTCGAAAAAAGCTCAAGATTTATATACTCGTGCTTGGGTCTCTTCGGCATCTGCAATTTTGCCAGGAAAACCTTTATCCGAATCAGAGAAACGTAACCAAGAGATAATGCTCGAAATTGATTGCCAAGATGTTGCATGTTTACGGAGCATATCATCTGAAAAGATCTGGGATGCTACCCCAGATACTTGGCTTTCTTTCCCAGTTGACATTCCTATTTTAGAGGAAAACACCACCGCTCATCACGAATGGCTTGTTATCGATGGTGACATTTTGCAAGAACACCCAGCAGAATCATGGAAAATTGAACATTCAGGAAATCCAAAGCTTGTAATGGGAACGACAGCTCATGAGTCTCACACTGATAAATTTCATAGTCGTGCCAACTGGACCGCGGATGAAATTCGTAACTTCTTGGAAGCATCAAAAATTGGAGCTCTTAATTTAACAGACGAAGCCATCAAACGTTATAATGCGACAAATTATCGTGCCCTTATTTCTATGATCAGCGACATCCGTTCCATTTGTCCTCTACTAACGAATGCCCGTCTTCAACCTTCAGTACCTTTTTATGTTGTTACTCAAGGTGAAGGCAAAGATCAATTAGCTACTGTTGAGGCCGACGTACAAGCTATATTGGGGCGTTATGAACCACACACTGTGGAACAAAGACGATTTGTATCCTCTATGCAGCAGCTTTTCTATTATTATGTATCCCATGGTACCATGCCTCAGTACGATCCAAGAAGACGAGTTCTAAACATTGGTCAAGATCCACTTCCACAAGAAGATCATGCCAATTGCAATTTTTGGATAAGTAACGATATAGTACCCCGTTATGCTCGCATCGATTAAGGCAATAGTAGCTTAGCCAATAGCACAACGTGCTAAGGCCGACTGATAATGCGACTGATTAACTATAACTTTACATTCTCATGCCACACTACTTTTAAAACCAATGCATTTATCAATCAATCCATTACGAAATGAAACTTTGATTTCTGGAGTTTGCCTTTCTACCTGACTCCTTCATGCCTGTTTTCATTTAACTCACAATGATTTCTAAATCTCTATGATCTTATTACACTAACCCATTTATTCAAACAATTCTTTGAAAAAATACATTTTGCAGCATATAAAATGTATAAAAAAAATTCCCAACGCGAAATTATTAAATATTCTCAAAAAAAAAAATTTTTTTGTTTTTAGTTTAGCTTTTAAGCAAATTTAGTATTTAACGTTGTGTAAATTTTATTAATAGGTTTTATTTTTTATATATATAAATTTTTTTTAATTATATACATATAAGTTAAGAACTAACGGTAAATATTATTAATAAAATAAATATACAACAAAAAAAGAAGAAAATTACTTATCGAAAACTCTTGATATAAAACAAATATGCATACACACATACATAAATACGTACATATTTTTATGTAATTTATAAATTAAATTAAAATAAAATAAAACAAGAAGGAAAAACAAACAAAGCATTTAAAACATCAATAAAATAAAGATACCATACTTGAAAAGTATACAACATTTTTATATCATTTTCCTATAACAAAGCAACTATAGATCGTCTAATAACGGGATCATACATAAAAAAAAAAAAACAAAATAAAAAAGAAATTTGTTCAAAAATTGGTGTTTCTTAATTAATACTGTACAAGCATATAGAATGTTTACATGTTAATCAACATTTGTTCACACATACATACAACACAATATTTGTTTGTCCTCATATAAGAGTACTTTTCTAAGAAGAATAAGCGATTTAGACACATCCACGGTCAATAAACATGTGTGTCTAATACTAACAATTGAATGCAAGTTTTCGAAATTATTTATAAACACACACACACACACACACCCACACGACGAAACAAATAGGCGACATTTTCCAAATTAGTTTTAATAACAATTATAAGATTGAAGTTTGGAAAGCATTTATTTAAAATAATAGTAAAATTCAAAACTTTATAACAACTCTTGAGACTGTAATGAAAACCAAATTAACATATAAAAATAATATAATAAGGGAACATTCAACTTGTAATCAGACCCAGCAAGACGGCTTTATATTATCTAATTGATTTCGTTTCGATATTATCTTCAAACACATAGTAATTTATTGTTTTCATAATTAAAGTTTCATAAGATTTATATATGTGTGTGTATATACTATATATATAAACTTATTAGTACATATACATATGTATATATGCATATAATTTTTTTAACTCATTCAAAACAGACCAAAATTTTACAAAAATGTATATACATACATACATATAATATGTTATAAAAAGAGGGCACATAAGATGCTCATTGACGTATATACACAGCCTTAATATTAACTTTATCTATGAAATATGGTAGAATCATATTTCAATTTTATAAGGTGATAAATTTATACGTTTTTCTCAAAATTACATGTTAATGGCTTAATATATTCAATTCAAAAGTTGAACTATGTATATCAAACTCATAAGTAATATGAAATTATACAAGCTATTTGTTATGAATAGAAAATATTTATAAAGATCAATAAAACTGTCTTTTTTATATATATACATTCATAAATCAATAATGCATATACTGAACAAAATTATAAAAAAAATACATCTTAAATAAATTCTCAAAACCTTTAAACGGTGTTTAACTACATATATTTCATTTTTATCTATTTTTGTTTTATTAACTTAAACAAAGAAATACAATAAAAAATTATTCCAACATTGTGGTAGTAAATACCGTAAGTCGGTCTACGCTTTTCTTTATTATTCGTTCTTTGTGTGTGTATATGCAGGTTGTCAATAGCAAATTTTATTTTCATTACTTTTTTAGTTAACCTACGTTATCCTCAAAATTAATTAATTTAATTCAGTTTTTGGTTTAAGAATCTACGCCAAGGAATAAGGACAACAAAGCAGTCTACCATTTTTAAAACTAAAAAAGAAATTTTTTTAATAAAATATTCTTCTGGAGTTTTATTTTACATGTTAAAAGTTTTAATTTTATTAATATTATATAAAACATATTATTGTTAACGTTTTTTTGAGAATTTTTTTCCACCATTGGCTCTTGTTTTATTTCTATGATTTTTAACATTAGAACGTCGCTGTTCTTCCCACTTCAATTGCTTTTCTGACGATTTGTCTGCATTAAAAACAGCATTTGCCGTACCATGACCTTTCGTTTTACCTGTTTCCTCCAATAGTTCTGCAAAATCATCGGCAGCAGCAAATAGAGAGTTCAAATCTAAAATTTATAATAAATAAGAAATTCGTTTAATTTGAAAGACCAGATTGTATGCCAGCAATATTTTACCGTCGCTGTGTTTCAACTTTTTAGCGAAACTGCGTTCATCAATTTCAGGCAGTGAATTTTTCTTCGATTTTTTAGGCTTCGGTTCACCATCGTCAATGTCACTATCACTATCACTGTCACTATTGTCTTCATCTTCATTATCATCCATTTCATCCAAAGAAATAGAAGCATCATCTTCGTCGTCTTCATCATTGAAATCTACGGACCCTTCTTCGTCTTCCGACATATCACTGCCAGCAAAATTTTCCTTATCATCATCATCACCCCAATCATTATCAATATCATTAACGTCATCGTCATCTTCAGAGGCAATTTTTTTCTTTGGCCTCTTTTCTTTCGATTCTGTGCCAAGTGCGCCTTCAAACTCTTTTAGAAAATCTATCTCTTCATCATCTTCGTCATCTTTCGTATTGCGGTCTCTTTTTAACGATTTTTTGCCAAAGAATCCATCAAGATAATCTTCAAATTCATCATCATTCACATCGCCCCCTTTTAGAACTTCTTCCTCATTTTCTTCTGAATCACCAACAACAACTTTATTTGGAATAGACGCTTGTTTACGTTTCTGCTCTAGGTAATTAAATATAAACATTTCTTCTTTGCTGCAATTATTGCGCGTAAGAGACTTTACAGGCAAACCCCGTGTGCCATATGAAACATACTGTTTATGACTAATTACAGACGTACTCTTTTTCTCGTGATCTAACTTTTTAGGATTTTTAAACGAAAATCTTTCCAAGAAATGTGGTAGACCAAAATCTCGCAACGGATCACCATAGTAATCAATACGCGTATCTATAATAAAGAATTATTATTAATGATGTTGAAAATATGTATTTAAAGAATAACATACTGGTTGTAATATTGTCTGCGAAGACCTGAACAGTTGGATGGAAATGATGTCGAAGCATAATCAGTTCGTTGCGAAGAACAAATTCAGCTCCAGCAAATGTTGGCACTCTATGATAAGGATTATATTTACTAGGAGCCATATCCCTAACTTTTCCACCAATATCACAAGCTGGCACCTTAGAATGATGCCATGAAGATTTACTATCTACAACTGATTGGCCCTCTTCTTTCACCATACAATCCTCAACAAGATCTTTACCTTCGTTTACATCATCGTACTTTTCTTCACCATCACTATCAAACTTCGATAAGTCTTCGTCGTTTATATCGATTTGATTGATCATATTTACGGTATCATCTCCCACTTCACTTGAAAGTTCTTTACGGCTTTTTATCAATTTATGTACAACAATAAGACAACCAGCTGCTATGTTGGAAGGCATGTACAGTGACAATTGTAGCAGTCGCTTAATAAAGGCTTGAACACGAGGAACATTCGAATCAATATATATAGCCCTGTGAACGATGTGCAACAGTTGTGCGGCACTTTTTAAGCCGACTGTTGTAAGATTCAAATCTGCCAATTTTATATATAAAGCATTGTAAAAACGATCACTTTTTTCTGTTTTTACTGTAACCAATTGCAGCAATAAACCCAAAGTTTGTATTGAAACGCGAATATCAGCCAAATGCACAAGTCGATATATTGTGTCTTGCATTTCCTTGCTTAACAATTCGGAGCTTCCCGGCTGCGGTTTGGCTTCTAATATTGCTTTTTGTAGACAACGCAATATTGCCTGCATTGTTCTGTTATTAATTGCACCCTTCTGTACCAGAACTTTAAATAGAGAAAAACAAATATTCACCAATTTGGTACAAACTTCTGGTCTTCCAGCTGGAGCAATGCTTGCTAAATAGCACAGAGCGAAATGCTGAGCGCGATCAGAGATATTGTTACGAAATAGTAGTTTCTCAGCTTCATTTACAATAACTCCGCACATATTGGGATGCCTATGCGCCACCTCTGTCAAATGATGCAAAGCTTTCGATGCTATCTTTACAGTAGGATCACCCAGTTTATTAATTAACATTGTCAATAACATTTGCTCTTTTTCTGGTGCAAACGACAACAACTGAGAGGCTGTAACTATACAAATTGTTTTATTGTTTTCCTGTCCTGTCTGGATACCTTGTTGAATATTTTTTAGAAATTCTAAAATATAATAATCATAAAAGTTATAAATATTATATATTCCATGTATTAAGTAAATAAAAACAATTTTACCAAAGTACTGATCCTTAAGCTCGTTTTCAAAATGCCAATAAGCATAAATCCTTTTTTGCTGCTCCTTGCTTAGTGAGGTGTCCTTTCGAACGATTTTCCAATCACTTCCGCGCATCGGTAATGAATAGAGTTTTCGATGTGGTGGCAACAATACCTCCTTCCATAAATCAATGACAATTGATATCACTTCAGCACTGGACTTGTTTGATAGCTTGGTAAATCCTATAAGTGTTGTTAGAGCCTCAAGATTTGCCAAAGGATTACTTGTCACCAATAAAGCGCCGGCGTTTGCTCTATCTTTTGCAGTACCCTTATGGAGAGCAGTTTGAAGCCATCTGGCATCGGATGGATTTTCTGAAATAAACAACCGAATTAGCTGTAATAGATTTGTCCTATGCTCTTACCCTTCAAGAAATTTGTCTTCTCTTGTTCATAGGATGAGCGGCAAATATTATACAGTTCCATTTGATCGCTATCTTTCATATCCAATATTTCTTCTGTAGTGGGATATTGAGGATACTGACAAGAATATAATAAGACGACTTAACAGACATCATACACATATTATTATTTGATGAAAAAACATTCTTACAACGTTGTACCACTTTTTAGGTACATCTGAATTTTCCTGCTGGTTTTCACTTTTCTGTTTCGATTTCTTCTCCCTTATCGTAAAGTAATCCTCTTCATCCTCATCAGTATCTTTTCCATTATGATCTTCTTTTGTGGCAGTCTGAGTTCCATTTTTTTCTGCCTTTTTTGATATTTGTTTAGCATCATTCAAAACTTCACCATCATCGTCAAAAACTATTTTTTTTGGTTTAGCATTGGAAACAACTTTTGGAACAACCATTCTCTAAAAATTTAATTAATAAAATACAATAAAATTCTATCCAATCAACCAAAACAATCGCATTTATTTCACTGTAATTAAAACTAACTGCACGTGTAAAAATATGTCAAGTGGTCATAACCATGGAAGTAGCGAAAAGTAATTGAAACGCATGGAATTGAAACATTTTTAATTTTTGCTCTGTGATTTCATATAGCAATGCAGCAGTTTTATGGAATATTAAACAGAATTCTTTTTGTACTTTTAGAGATGCACTAAAAAGTTTATACTGTAACTCGGAGTTAGACTATCAATGCTTGCCTTTCAATTTTTAAAACTCGAGTTTTTAGAATTTGAAGGTGAAACTGGAATGTTACAAAAATATTTTTTAAGACAAAAATCATTTTAATACATCTGGCAGCACTATAATGAGTAACAAACACAAAAAAAACAAACAAACAAAAACCGCAAAAAAGTTGGTATAACACTATTCTTCACAATACAACTATTCTTAAAGTGGAAGTACATTACACAGATTTTTAAACAAAATTTTAAGCTCCTGAATATTATCGAATTATATAAGGAAAAAAATTTTTTTTTCGACTGCGTTAAATTAAAATCATCAAAAATTGCCGCCCAACACAAGTGGGACTACTCCCAGACAAGTCTTTGTTGTTTTTTTGAAAATCAAAACACCATGAACGAAGCTGCATTAGCTGGAATGATACCATACGACACAATTGGTCTCTACGAGCAGCCAAAACCGCGATTTATTTTCAAAATGCCGCGGGTTGTTCCTGACCAAAAGTCCAAATTCGAAAGCGATGAGCTTTTTCGTCGTCTAAGCCGTGAAAGCGAAATAAGATACACTGGTTATCGCGAGCGTGCATTGGAAGAACGACAGATTCGTTTTCAAAATGGCTGCCGTGAAGGCCATACCGAGATATCTTTTGTGGCATCTGGAACAAATTTGCAACTTGTTTTTAATGCCACTCAGAATCCGTATATACATGACAAAGAGTGTGAGTTTGATAAGGAGCCTGGAAAAGTGCACATTAAATCGTACTTTATTATGAATGGGGTATGTGTCCGATTTCGCGGTTGGCTAGATCTGGAAAGATTGGATGGCGTTGGATGTTTGGAGTACGACGAACGGAGGGCAATGCATGAAGATGCAATACTCCGTGACCAAATTGATAGGTATAACCAAAGATTACGAGAGTTTGAAGACTCTAAGAGAGCTTACCGTGAAAATCGTCCTGAAGATATGGACGCCGTACGTAGAGGTGTAGCATCTGGTGGAATAGGCGTAGGAGCAGCAAGCATGTGGCGACGTTAATAGCTAGGAACCTAAGTTATATAAAATAAGCGGAAAGACTGCGTTCAGCATTCAACAACCAATACTAGTAATTTAATTTTAAACCTTTTATTGTTTGCACTAAAATTTAAACTAAAATACATATTTAATAAACTGTCTATTCGTATTCAATTTGATGTAGATGGGCTTAAACGCTAACATATAAAATAAAATTGAATCATTTTTAAATAAAATTAAAAGTAAATAATCGACAAATAAATACGATATTATTGGTACAAAGATAAATGGCAAATGTGACCAAGCTATGAAAATCTGAAAGGTAAAGTAATTTTGTCAATGTTGATTAAAATTATCTAAAGCCTGTTAAGGTCCTCATTGCCCATTTATACATAAGTAAATGTGGATAGATAGAAACGTGTTTCATAAACGAATTTGATTGGATAGTATATCTTATGGAGGACATGAGCTGGTTCAGTCTTAATTTTCCTTTC
This sequence comes from Sarcophaga carnaria, assembly GCA_958299815.1. NCBI lineage: Eukaryota > Metazoa > Arthropoda > Insecta > Diptera > Sarcophagidae > Sarcophaga > Sarcophaga carnaria. Next base: position 44,400,928 of record OY283151.1, read on the forward strand.
TTTCTTTTATGTCTTCTTCTTTAGTAGGTTTCCGGGTGAAGGCGTGGACTGATAATACAGTGGCACACCATCTTTTCAACCTAAACCTGTGGATTTTTCAACCTCCTACAGAATCGTATAAAAAGAAATTAAAAAAGCTTTACACGCTTAAATAAAAAGTCTTATATTCTTTCTAGATTTATAAAAGTAAAGAATATGCATTTTTATTGATGACATATAGCATATCGATTTAAACATTTTTAGAAATTTATTTGGGATAACTATTAGATTATTTATTAGAAATCCACGTATGTAAAATGAATACAAGCATCGTTATAATACAATAACATTAAAAATAATAGATAGTGCTTAAGAATAAACTAAAATTTAGCGAAATTGAAGATTGGATATCCGCAATCCTACTGCATCTTTGCCAATTTGGCTTACTTCGCAGATATTGCAAAGATTATTCTTGTATTTGGGATCAAATGATGCACCGCAGAAAGGACAGTTCACTTCCGGCTTACCACGATATAGGGGTTTAAAACTGATGCCACATATATTGAAAGGATTGAATTCTTCATATTGTAGATCGTGTTCATCAACGGGATTTACTTCACAGGCTTGCAAAATTTTACGAACTTGTTGTGAAACTTCCGGTCGTGGTCCCAGTTCTAGCAATCGTCTGGCGAAAGAGGCAGCCGTTTTGTAATTTTTTAGTTTAAAGAACATGTTGAGGGCCGTACGAAGAGTTAAAATTTGATGTACAGGCTGAATTTTACAGTGCGTAAAATATGCAGCCATTTCGCATAATCTTTTCTGTTCATCTAATGTCGATTTAGGCAAGCCTTTCCTAGTTGTTTCCATTTTCAGTCCCAATATATATTCTGAGCAAATTTTTAGTAATTGTTGAGCTTCCGCAATGTCTTGTTTTGTTTCTACAACCAAAAAAGGAATGCTTATTAGAATAGAGTGGAACTTTTCAACAGCCTCAGAAAATTTTCCAGCTGTTGTTAGTTGATAGCCAGCTTGAAGACGTTGCACTAAATCGTTCAATTTTATCCCCAAAGCTGGCCGTTGTTGTTTAGGGTTAGTTTCGGAGTAATTTCGAAGCGGATATGCTGAAAGTGATAGCAAATTTGGCATTGCTGTAAAACTTGTTCTAGAACATGTGTAGTTTTGCATAAATAATAATTTTAGTGGCTGAAAGTTTACCACACCCAGTTGTTCGTTAAGCAAACGGAACGCCGTTTCAAATGAACCAGATTTAACATGATCTAATACTAAAGTAGAATAGTTTGCCCAATTTTGAGGTGCAGATTGTCCTTTGTTCGGAGCTGCATAATAACCGCTATCGAGAGCTGACGCTTTTATTTTTGACGCAAGTTCTTCAGGTACCACCAAATCATCATCTCCTACATCCCATCCAGCACCCTCTTCGTTAACGCCTTCAACACCACCTTCTACATCAATAGCATCCTGCATTTCGTCATCGTTTTCTTCGTCTAAGCCCAAATCAGTGTCCGCTCCCCATCCATCTCCAGCACCTACTTCCAAAGCAGCGTCAGCATTTACATTTAATGATTGTCTAGCTGTAGCACTTGTTCCTGCACGTGTTAACATTGCACCCTCAAAGAATCCTTTAGACACACTTAATAGCGGCCAATTGGTTTCGACTTGTTGTACAGGCACAGGCGGTTTGAGGAGCGTAGCATTCGGCTTTACCTCTGGCAATGCATTTCCTTCTTGTGCTATTAATTCCTTTAGTGCAGCTGACTGCTCATCCAGGCCGTGAGTAGCAGCCGTTAAATATGCTAGAGACATTTGACCGCAGTTCTTCAAAACATTAACTCTTTCTTTTACGTCTCCCAAGAGTAGCGCACCCTGATACTGAGCGGATACGTCTTTTCTTATTTCTGCAATTTTATTCATTTTTCTCAACTTTTCTAAATTTCCGGTAATAAGGTACAGAAAACTAAGCTTATCGAAATTTTTAGTACGCTGATAGCACATCTCTACTATTTGGTGATTACCTTGCAAAAGTGCTGCTTGACCAAGACGTTCCCAACAATCCTTGTCGTCAAGAGCTTTTGCGGCTTCGAGTGCTATTTCAATATTTCCACACTCCAAAGCGAGTCCAAATCTGGTCTTTTCATCTTTTACAAAATGAAGGGCTACCTCCGGATAACCCTTTTGTTGCAAATAGGCAATAATACTTTGACCAACTAAACGAGCATTACGAACCATGTGTAAGACTTCATCATATTTGCGGTTAATAAGTGCAAGTTTGAATTTATATTCAGTTGGGTCTATATGCAATACACGAGTACGGCACTCCCGATCTAAACAAAATACTTGGTTTCCCTTGACACGTGTCAAATATATTGGCAAGTCCAGTGTGCGAATAATTCCATGGTCTCCATTAGTTAATGCATACTTAATATGATTGCTAGTTGTATAGATAAACACGCCAGATTCATCCCATGCGCCAGATTTAACTCGGCAATTCTCTTGGATTGTACATAAGTATTGCAAGCGTCTATCACATATAGTAACAGAATGTTTGCACAGCAATGCTACTAGCGACATATCTGGTGACCACACAACATAACGACATTTAGCAAGCTTAATGCTACCCACTGATACTAAACGTTGTACTTCATAAAGCGTTACATATTCGGGATCGCGTATTAGCAACATTCCAGTTCCAGCATAAAATATTTCCTCACAGAACGTAGGTATCTTTTTAGTTACCTCATTTTTAAAGTTTTTAATGACAAGTTGTTGATTGCGATCAAGAACTGCAAACCGATTACGAGCCACCCATATGGCAGTTATACCGGAAGAACGTTTACTATCATTTTCACTTTGAGATTCAGCATCTTTTGGTATTTGACACAAATCGTATGTACTATTTTCCAAGTTATTAGTGCGGGTACAAAGCAGTACTGCATTTAAAGCTGGATTATAAGACATACTGTGTACTGGTGATTTCCCACCTCCTCTTAATTGCATTACTACCGTGTCCTTTGTAGTTGTAAAGTCTAATTTTCGCAAAAAACGATCTTTAACATAATAAAGAAGATTTCCGTGCACTGCGTAGGCAGGGCGTTCTCGTTCCAGTTTAAAAACAACCATACCTAAAAAATAAAACGACACTTTAAATTATATTATTTTTCATATTATTTATGTATTTACCTCCGTCATGACCTGCTGCAAACAAATTAAGAGTGGGGTGAGCAGCCAAAACCCAAAAACGTTCGCCATCACGGCGGAATGTATACAAACATTGACGTTTTGTCATGTCCCATACTCGAATGCTACGGTCTTCACCATTTGAAATAATTAAATCTTGACGTGGGTGGAATAAAACGCATGATACGTTGTTGTAATGTCCGCGGCATGTATCTACTTCCCAAGCTTTGTATTCGTTCATGCGCCAAAGTTTAACCAAACGATCGTCTGCTCCAGACACAATTAGCGGCAATGTTGGATGGAAACTTGCCCAATTTACACCCCGATCGTGTCCCTCTAATACGTGCTTAACAACGGCATCCGCCTGTCCAAAGAGATCCGCAGTGCCTGGGTGTCCCTTAAGATGGTCGTCCAAACCCCCAGGACCAGGAGCAACATTCTTTTTGCGAAGGCCTGATATGTCCCACACTCGAACCGTTTGATCAAGTGACGCAGACACTATCTGATCCTCGGTGGGATGGAATTGCGCACACATAACATAGTGATTATGCCCTGTCAACACGCAAATGCAATTACGTGATTGCCAATTCCATATGCGAATTGTCTGATCATCAGAGGCACTAAGAATCCAAGGATACTCGTGATGAAATGCCACTGTTCTCACATAATCTAAATGTGCTAGTAACGTAAAAATACACCGACGTTGCTTGTAGTTCCATACTTTGATTTTGTAATCATCACCACCGGAAACAAATAGTGGCATTTGTTGATGGAAAGCTACACCACGTACAGGTCCATCGTGTTCGTCAAATTTTTCCAGCAACGTATGCATACGATAGTCCCATAACTGAATTACACCACTATGTAAACTTACTAATATCCATGGGCGTTTCGGATGAAAAGACAACCCTTTTACACGGGCCGATTTCGACTCGAAATTAGTCAACATCTTTGCACAAGTGTTATCTTTATATTTATTTCAACAAACTCCTTTTTCAAATATACTTTTTATACCTTTTATACCGTAAATCTATAGATTTTTATTTTAATTAATTTTTTCAATCTCTTTTAAGAATATTCCACGTCACTTTAGAGTAATTAGATTCAGAGTTACCATACCGTTAATATAAAAGCAACAAAACTTAGCAACGCTGCCACTAAATATTTATATAAATACTTTTTTGTTTTATCAAATTTTAGTAGTAAAAATACAAATTAATTATACATATACAGAGTTAATTGTTAAAGTCTTCATTTAAGAAGAAAATGATAATCCCTTGGTAGATATTTTGACGTTTTGCTACACACAATTAGCTAAAAGCAAATAATTCTACTGATTATTTATGAATAACTTTAAGCTAAGTACTTTTGCAGTTTGATTGCTTTTTTTATAAAATGTTTTATTGTATGGAGGCAAATTCAATATATGTCAAAGGTGCTGTCAGTTAAAATCGTCGAAGTACAGCGTATAGGGGATCCTATATCCTCTCCCTTTACCAGAGGATTAGACCAACGAGTTTCGTCTTTTATTATTTATTTATACTCACACTTTTCTACATATACAATTTCATATGTTACACCTTAGAACGAGATTTCGTTTAAAATCAAGAGAACAAGATGTTTGGATTTAAACAGCGTCGGTTGGAGTACAATCGTATCCCCATACTAGAAACTGGAGATTTTGATATGTATGCATCGGGAACAATATGATGTGTGAACAATGAAAAGATTACGCACTGTCTTACAATGGAGACTACACATAAGCGGGATGAGATATTTTATCAAATTCACACCAAAGGAAGCTTCACTAATAATATGTCAAAAATGTTCGCCAACCGTCAGAGAAGTGTTCAGCGTAACTTCTAAAAGTATAAATACCGTAGCTTGCTGAATGCTGAAACCGTCCAAAACAAATCTAGGTTTCTCTTCGTTCCCTTGGCAAGGTATATAAATTAGAGTTTTTCAGATGGAAACAAAGATTTATTCGCATACATATTCAGTTCAAGTCTGGATTTTAAACTAGTTAGACCGGAGATGAAATTAATTTTTCTTAACCAAAATAAAACAATTTATTTTACATTATCATTTTATGTTTAAGTGTACAGCGTAAAAACTATAATAAAAATAAAAATTTTGGCATATTAAATTATGTTTTAGGTAGTATTTAATTTATAAAGTCTACATTTAGTGTCTGTTAAGGCAGCCAAATAAGTAAAGTCTTTAGTGTAAATAGGACAAGTGTCGTAAACTGTATCTTGAGCTGGTAATGATTGAACACACTGTTCACGCTGGACATCGTATAAAGATAGGAGTTTAGAATCTTGAATGTATGCTGACACTAGTATGTTCGACTCCGTAGAAATTTGAGAACAACGTGCCATTACAGGACTATTTGTAGAAGCAAAAAATGTTACCTTAATGTCAAAGACAGGAATGTTGTTCACTTTATTCAAATATCCTAGGATAAATCGTGCGCGTCGATGACGCGCGCAACTTCTAGTTTGAATCAGTAAACTAAATTTTTCGGGGTCAAAATCCATTGATATAAACTTTCCTTCAATAGGAAGGCGGGTTGAAAGGGTCGAGCTACCAGTGTGCTCATAAAACCAAAGCGACGTAAGTTTGCATACCAAAAACCCTCCACAAGGAAATATTTGTGTCTCTGGTACAGAAGCTACTTGTATTACAGGACTCATATCGCATTCGGCTTGATACTCATCCACAAACGTTTCAGGATAGCGTACATCATAAATATAAATGCTACCCTGTTGCGATCCTAAATATATATAATGCTCACTGTTTCTTCTTCCTAGAGCGCACGACCACAACCGTTTCTCATCTGTCTTAAAAGTTGTAGAAACTGTGACTGTACGTAGGTCAAAAAGTTTAACTTTAGTTTCCATGCTGGCCGTTGCTAACAGTTGTTGATCATCAGATAGACTTATATCTCTTAAAAGTTTTACGGAGGTATGGACAAAATTCTTGGGCTTAAACGATGTTGTATCAACAAACCTTAGACCGTAACCAGGAAACAAACCCTGGCAACTTTTCTGTGATACGATAAGAGATGTATGTTGTGCAGCATATGTCAAAACACGGCATCCAGATTCGCGAGATATTTCAATGTTCCGATCCATGAAAAGTTTATGCATCGCTAATTGTTTTTGATTGGTATTATTGGAATATGAAATACCACCATTATTACGGAGCAATATATTAAGAGAATCATTATCAGCCTCGAGTAGTTTTAACTTTTGTTGTGTCTGAGCATATGTCATTTTAATTGTTGCTAATTCTAAAGATAAACTTTGAACCGTTGAACGTTCCTTTATTAACTCTTCCTTCAAACGATGTTCTTCACTACGATCTATAGCTCTTAAGCGTTTGGCATATAAGTACCTAATTTCTCTAGGATTAGCTTTTGTTTTACATTGCGGACATACTTTTATGCCCGATTGACGAGAACTTTCTTGAAGCCAACGTCGAATGCATGAATCTCCAAACAAATGCCCACATTTTAATGACGCTAGTCGATGCTCGCCCGACATTTCCCAGTTGTCTAAACAAATTGGGCAAGTAAGTCCATCATCGTCATCATCATCATCATCATTATTTTGGCCTTTTTCTTTAACCTTCGGTGTTGCACCCGCATTTTCTTCCAATGATACCCGTTTGCGTTTTTTAGGCGGTGAAGGGGAGCTTAAGTTTATCACATCTTCATTATTATTTTCGGGAGCACTGCTAACTTGTGGCATTTCTGGCATGCTAGGTGCAGAATCCTCAAAAGCTTCTATGTTACTAACTATTAAAATAAACGTCAAAATATATTTGGTAGGTTATTTGGTATTTTATTATTTTACCTCTTTCCGATTGTATTGTACTTGACGTTAAGGAATCACTGTTTGTTTGTTCTGTAAAGTTAGTTTGGTCTGACGAATTCGACTGATCTGATGTATTTGTTTGTTGTGATGAAATAGTAGTCACCGTGCTAATAGAATCTTCTGATCTAGTATCTAAAAATGAACATCATGTTTTTCTTACTACTACGTCTTGTATTTCATTTTTTTTTTTAGAATTGTAAAAATTAAAACTCACCTGATTCATAGGTTGTTGATGATGGACTTCTACTATTAACATCGTTGGTGGTAGAAGTTGCCTCATCATCTTCAGCATTAAAAATATCTTGATCGCTTTCTATAGTACCACCAGTGCCAAGCGTCTCCTCATTGCTACCAGTAAAACTTACAAAGGGAAATAAGTTTATATAATTATGATCCGAGTTTGGCGCATAACTGGAAGTGGACTGTCCGGAATCCATGTCTTGGTGTACCGCAGCACGGCGAAGTAAACGTTGCACATGCCTCGAGATTATATTCTGATTATCAACTTCAATATTTCTTAGCCCCCCACCTACATAATCGTGTTCATTTTCTGAATCATCTGTTGGCATGATGATTATTTCTGAATTTTCCAACCAAAGAGGGTTCTTACAAATATTTTCTACAAACAAATGTTTACTTTAATTTAATGTTAGGGTTTTTGCGAGTGTTGCCAAAACGTATATTTTTTATTGCCCAAACTAAAGTTGCCACCTTTACTATAAAAAATTTTCTAGAGTTAAGTAGGAAAGAAAAGCTTGGTTTTATATTTGCTTATGGTGTTAAATATTTGTCTCATATTATTGTAAAATTGTATTATCGTAAAATTGTATTATTTTAATACAATTGTAATATAATATATATAATAATTATATTAGCGTTTTTAAGAAAATTCATTTATCGATATGAACCATAAAATTTAAGATTGCTACTTTTTTTTTTAAATAGCAATGGAATTACTTAGAGTTGATATTACACTATGGGTATTTTATTGTTGTTTTTTTTTAGCTTTTTTGAGATTATATTTTAATCTTCACCACTTTCAAGATAAATTACAAAGATTGGTAACTCGGTGTCTGTCATAAGTAACGCGAAAATAACTTGCAGATTTTTTTCTAATTACTTTTAATTTGTTCTCCAACATATATTTTTTTATAAGCAGAGGGGTTTTTGACAGAATTTTTTTCGAGTTTTTTGATTGTACTATTAAAAGAGTAAAGACCCCAAATTTAAACATCGTCATTTTTCTGAAGAAAATTGACGCCATTAACGAAATCACATTATCCTGTTAAAGATAAATATTAAAATGTCTGAAACTCCATCCACTCCAGAAAAGCTGGCACCTGGTAAGCCACCATTGTGTCGTAGTGGTAGCAGTGGAAGTCCAAATTCAACTTTACAGCTACCAAGTCCTATTATAACCAAACGCACAAGAACCGCATCAACGTAATTATGATTTTGATTTTTTATTTACCAATACGAATTAATATATATTTTTATATAAATAGTTCTGCCCGAGCAATGGAAAATCCTATAGTCACAGGTGTTGTTAAAGCGTTTAGTCGGACAAAAGGACATGGCTTTATAGCTCCTAAGGCAGGTGGTGATGAAATATTTTGTCATATATCTGAGTAAGTCTAGAAACTCATCTGCTTCTTTTTCTAACTAATTAATTAATTACCTTCTTTTTCATATAAAACCCACATAATTCGTTTCCTTTTCGCAATTTAAAACTATAACCTTAAAACAGCATTGAAGGTGAATATGTCCCTATGGCTGGTGATGAGGTGAAGTATCGCTTATGTGCTATACCACCAAAGTATGAGAAATTCCAAGCAGTACATGTTCAAATTATCAATTTAACTCCTGAGGTCCATCTCAAATGGGAGGAATAATTCTAAAAGTGCACATACTTTAAAAAACTGTCTAATAAATGCCTGAATTATTTTCCAACTGTAAAATTTTAATGCCAGCAGTTAAATATTAAAAAAATGTACGTTTAATATAACAGTAACAAACAATAACACCTCATTTGCCAGTTATAAGTTTTTAAGAACAATAAAAATTTTCTAACAAATTAATATTGCATTTTATTTAAAAAGACTACAACATATGCATTCATAAGGCAGTTTGTTAAAGAAAAATTATTTGTTTATGGTTTTTACAGAAAATGTAAATATCCCCTTCAAGATTTAAAATTTGTAATATTAATTGATTAAGGTGTTTCACTAAAGTAACTATGAATCCCAAACTACATACAACTATTAAAATTTTCTTAAAGTAGACATACTAATTCTTAATGAGTATTATATAACTTATTATCTTTAACTACAACGAATTGAAATATTGTTGCATATTTTCTGCTCTACCGAAAGACGATGACTAAGTTAAAATATACATATGTACATATATAAAATTATTTTTAATCAATATATTTACATTTACATATTTTGGTCGCCACTAAATTGTACATCCTTAATCGGTGGAAAACTATTGTATGCTTCTTGCTCCCAACGCTGAATATAATTAAAGGTGTTAATGTTGAAAGATCTCAGTACAGATTACATGAAAGTGGACCAATATGTCACTGATTGTAAAAAGATTGCAAATTGCAAACTGATAAACATACCAAAACATATTCTTCCCTTTAACCTTTCTAACATTTCTAAATGAAGTAAAAATGGTCCTTGTAAATTGCTAAGCGTGTCCTTTCATTTCGAGCTCTATCCTATGCAAAAAATATTTCAAGCTTGGGCAATCTAAAAAAATACACTGTTGAGACAACATGTAACATTTGCGGTTCAGTTAGTTATGATCAAGCATCTTGTACACACATCAATGGCAATCATCCACAAACATAAATATACCAACAAAAACTGCTATTATAAAAAAGCGATAAGCAATACTTTAAACAAAAGCAATAACTAACTGTTCTCTAAAAGAAGCAATTAGTTAACTACAGACACACAAAATTATGAAATTCCAATTGAAAATTTAAAAGTAACAATACCAAAAGAAAAAAATTAATTAAATAAACCAATAAAAAACAGTAACCTCACTACTACAAATGTTTAAACCAATACTACAATTACATAAATTCAAAGTACAACTGACGAAAAGCATCAACAAAAGAAACAATGCAAAAACTCTCTTCAACCATTAACAATCTCTTAAGCGATATAGCCATACATCAAACTACTTCATCTAATTTATATAAGTGTTGGTTATATTTTACGCTGTTTAGTTGGCAACATATTCAATTTATTTCATCAAATTTTAATTGATTATGTTGGAAGAAGTAGAGAGAAAGGAAAGGCAAGTGAGCCTCCATAGCATTCTTACTTAAGATAACTATGAAGGAACCTTCGCTGTACTCAGATAAAGAAAAACATCAAGAAGTATATACATATATAGTATGTTGCTAAATTCGAAAGAATGTACATGCCCTGTGACGGGTTCTCCTCGTCATAATGAAGTTAATAATTATTTTAACTCCAGTGGAACGAGTCTTGCTTTTAATAGAGATCAAATTTTGTGAATTAATTAGATGTACATTTTTGTTTTTTACTCTATCTGCTTTATTTGGGTTCTTCAGTTCATTAGAGTTAAGTGTTTTAATTGATGTGGTTTATATTTTTATTACAGCAAGTATATGAATATTTAAAATTTTAATCGTTATGAATTCTCAATTATTAAAACAAATAAAATAACCGTTGAAGATAATTAGATTACTTTTTGATTATTTTGTACTAATCGCCAGTAATTCTGACTTTTTTATGTTACGCAAAACCAAGAATAATCTTAATTGTAATCATTACTTCACCATACTAAAAAGTAATCTAATTACAACTCATTACGATTATTGATCATTACTTAACAGTTATTATTTTATCTGTTGTTACTTACTTTTTTCAATAAATAATGAAATGTAATTAACTTTTTAATTTCACAGAACATTTGTAAGTCCACACAAACGTTATTTAAAGAAACACTATTCAGCGACAAAATCCCCAAGAGCCAGGCTATCCCGAATGATCTCTAAGTATGTATGAGCTTTCCTTTGGAACACCTATATATACGTTCCTATAAGAACCGTAAAGCCCAAAATAAAAACGTTCCAATCAGATTTATCTTGTGAAAGGGAATTTTTTCACCTCAACTTCTACTTATGATTTCGGTTTTATTTCTAGTGATGTCGTTTGGTGATCTGTGTAAAATATGTCTGCATCAGTTCCTCTTTGCTCTTTGTTGTGAGTACAATTCGTCAGTTCCAAATGGATTTTAAACGACACAAGTTCAACCATTTTTGGAACAACCAAACTGTGTTACAATGATGCCTAAGTAGCGAAAGTATTGTATACCTTCCAAGTTCCGATTGTTTGCCTTAGATATCTGTTGCACTATCCTCGAAGTTGAGTGTCATAATAATTATATTATACATTCCAAGGAACACTAATTTTTGTAGTAAAGCATTTCTAATGAACTGAAAAATATATTTTAACAGGATTTATTTCGTATTGTCATTTGTTTTTTTCTAAATTTCAAAACGCCATCACGACAGTTATGGCAGTCACTTGTTATATTTTTACGTACATTTGACGGAATATACGAATGTTGAATGTTTTTACATTTAAATTTTATTTCACGTAGTTGCATTATTCTGTAGCTAAAAGGTACTAATGGTGAAACAGGTGATGATTTTCATTCATTATTGACATTTTTATAGAAGTTAATTAAAAAGAAAACACAATTCTTTGGATACATTAACGAAATTAAAAAAAAGTAGGAAAAAATCAAACAAAATTAATAGTACTATAATAAGTCTAATATACAAAAACAAATCTGAAAGAACTGAAGTCGTAACTATCAATGTAAATTTTTTTATAAGAGTGACGTGTCTTTTTTTTATTATATACGGAAAAATAGTATTTGACTTAATCAAAATATTCGTTATTATAGCTCCGCTTGGGAAAACGAAATATGAGTGTTAGAAGGCGAAAGGAATCTGATGAAGACGGTAATAAACTAATACCACCAGCAGAAGTGTGTGATGAACATCATGAAAAGACTGATATTCGTGGCGACAGAGGCAATATAGCCATATTACTATTTTTGTATATATTACAAGGCATTCCACTTGGCTTAATCGCCGCCATTCCAATGCTGCTGCAGAATCGTGGAGCCAGTTATAAGCAGCAAGCGGAATTTTCATTTGCTTACTGGCCATTCAGTCTGAAGCTGCTCTGGGCCCCCATAGTGGATTCATTGTATGTAAAGAGTTTTGGGCGCAGAAAGTCATGGCTAGTACCGTGTCAATACCTAATTGGGTTATTTATGTTATTGCTTTCGTGTGTAGTGGATCAATGGTTAGGCGGTAATGGCATGGAACCTAATGTTCCATTGCTGACGACTTTATTCTTCTTATTAAATTTTCTTGCGGCAACACAAGACATCGCCGTAGACGGTTGGGCGCTTACAATGTTGAAAAGATGTAATGTTGGATACGCGTCAACATGTAATAGTGTTGGGCAGACTGCAGGCTATTTCCTCGGTTATGTGGCATTTATTGCACTGGAGTCGAAAGATTTTTGTAATACTTATTTCCGCAAAGTACCTAGGGATGAAGGAATGGTTACACTACCTGAATTCTTATGGTTCTGGGGTATATGCTTCCTTATTGCTACCACTCTCGTGGCTATTTTCAAAAAGGAAAATGATGTTAAGGATGATCACTCAGAAGCCAGATACAATGAAGAGCACGAATTAAACATTTACGAGAGTTACAAAATTCTAATAGATATGGTTCGAATGAAACCCATACAAATATTGGCTGGGATTTTATTGACTGTTAAAATCACTTTTGCCGCCTGCGATGCTGTTACTTCACTTAAATTAATTGATGCTGGTGTACCTAAAGAAAAGTTAGCTTTGCTAGCTGTACCAATTATACCGTTGCAGATTGTTTTGCCTTTGATTGTTAGTCGCTATACGAATGGCCCGCGGCCAATGGAGGTTTATATTAAAGCCATACCATATAGAATAGTTTTTGCTTCAACGGCAGCCATTATAGCTTATTTTACACCCTATTTGATATCTGGAGGAGAAGTACCAATATACTACTATGTTTTGTTAGTATGTAATTATGGAATATATCAAATCTTCTTGTACTGCATGTTTGTGGCTATAATGGCGTTTTTCGCGAAAATATCTGATCCAGCGGTTGGTGGCACATATATGACTTTTTTAAATACTCTTTCAAACCTTGGTGGAAATTGGGCCAATACTGTCATACTGTGGCTTGTGGATGTTCTAACTTGGCGAGAATGTACAAAACCTGACGAATCGGTCGTAGAAAATAATTTTTGCATTACAAAGAAACAAAACGAGGTATTTTATTTTCAAAATTCTAAATACATATATTTTTAAAAAAATATTGTTTCATTTTAGGAATGCACAGCTATTGGCGCAGAATGTAAAATCGTGTTTGACGGCTTCTATATAGAATCAATAGTCTGTCTTGTGTATGGAGTAATATGGTTGTTATGCGTGCGTAAATGGATTAATTACTTGCAAAGTTTACCGATCAAAGATTGGATGGTTGTACACACGCAAAAGGAACACATTTTATACAAAAAAAGATAGCAATTCATTGTCTGACATTAGGCATATTTGACGATAAGTGTCTACATAAAATATAGTTTTATTTATGCTTCGGACGATAGCCTAAAATGCACTAAGTACAACTCCTCTTTTATATTCCTGTAGTGAAGTATTACTTCATTGTTAATAAAAACTGAGAAGTCGAAATAATTTTATAATTTTTCCCCTTCTATTTAGAGTTATTAAAACTGTAATTAATTGTAATATATAATAATAATTTGAATAAAAGAAACAAAATTAATTTATTTTTTGCCAAAATTAAATAAGAATGTTGGTAATTTATTGGTAATTTGGCCTTTAAATGTTGTGTAATACAAAGCTTGGTTAAAAAAGTTTAATAATCTAATACACTTTATTATGATGATTAATAGTATTTCCACGAATCAGCAGATTCTTGATTTTGCTTCTGCTTACTCTTTCTTTCAATCAAGCCAGCCAAATGTTCCGATCGCATAGAAAGAGAATCGATTTTTTCCACTAATTGCTGGTATGGACTCAAGGGTTGTGTGCCCATGACAACGTGGCCTAGTTTTGAGTCAATTTTAGCATTAAGACGTGCATTGCGGATTAAGTTTACAATCCAACATTCGGCTTCAGAAGGATTCATATTTAATTTATCTGCTAACATACTTATGGTTATGCACTGATGAATACGACAGAAGGTTTCAAAAATCATGAGACGTGCATCTTCAACAAATTCATTTAGGCACGCAACAATGAAAAAGTCATTAAGGATGACAGTTTGACATTCATGTAGTTTTAACCGAGCACCTTCAAAATCAAAATTCACGTACAAACACTCTAAGAATTCCGTTATGGGATCACGATATGTGTAAGACTCTTGTTGAATCACCTTTATAAGATCCTTAAGAGCATTGCGACGTGTGCGATTTATAATTACAGCAGTTGCCAAATAACGCATTATGTGAGGGCACATAGTTTGAATAGCATTCAAATACAATGGCTTATGTAAGAACATTTCTATTATCAAGTCTCTACCTTTCGGGTGATTGAAGAATACCAATACGGACCAGTGAATAAGCCAGGTACGCTGTTGCAAGGCTTGAATCGGAGAGAAGTTAGCATTATCGATATAATCACGCAAGCGTATTAAGTCCTCTAAAGCCGTATTCCAGTTTAATGTCAAAATTTCTGCAGCTAATTTACCCCATAAGACATTCAAATAGTTCTGGTGAATATATTATTTAATAATTATTTGTTAATGATTTATATCAAAGTTTACATGAAATAAAAATTGTTTTTCTCTTAATTCTCATTTTAATAATCAATTTAAAAAAAAATTATATTAAAAAAATTATATTTGTTAAACAAAAAACTCGATCATCTGATTATTTGTTCGGGGAATTTTATAGCCATTTTCTGTTTTTGAAGTAAAAGTTATGCTAACTAACTTTTTTTGTTTCAACTACATAGGCTGGATTGAAAGGCCACTTTTGCATGGAGTTCATATTGGTTATTTATTTTCTTTTGAGTTTAAAAAATTTGAACGCCGTCTGTTTATCCCTTGTTATATGAAAACATAGTATTGACCGCTATGACGAAGGCATATTTTCGCCCCTACTTTAGAGTCAATTTACTTACAGAACAAGATGGTCTATCTTACACCACTGTTGCATTGAGTGACGATGTTGCTATATCCGAAATCGGTAATGGAATGGAGCACAAACGGTTGTATAATTCGAAATATTTAGGTCTACCTTTGTAATCCGAATTTTAATAGAATCCAAATTGAAAAAAAAACTTTCAGAGCTTTAATCGAGTCACAATCCATCAGTGTGGTCTGATATTTTCCAAGTGGTGCATAATTCCTCTCCAATTGACTATTTTGATCGTTAAATCTACAATTCATAATCTTTAATTTACTGTCTGTTCCTCAATGTATGCAATAAAACGTTCGCGACTGTTAACCCTGATTTGTCCACCATGGGTTAGTTTTTCGTGATTGATTTTGCTTTTCTACGATCCTCATGTGGAGATTGTACCATTGAAATTCGTTTACGTAAATTAATGCGAGACCCACACCAGACCTATCCAGCCTAATTCAAGAACTTCTTAACAAATTTCATGCAATACTTGGCGTCTATGACATTATATTTTAAAATATAGACGTTAGGTACTCCCTGTTATTTGCAGATATATAATAAATGCTTTAGGTTGTAACCATTACCTTTACATAACTTAGAAGGTATTAAAAATAAGATTTTCGAATTAGTTCCGAAAATTGGTCACTTTACAACAAAATTCACTGAACTTACCTTGTCATTGGGAGACATAACAATCAAGCAGAAGTATAAATAAGATGTGGATTCTTGATAATTACCACACTCATATAAATACTTGGCCAATTTATAAGCGCTTTCCAAATGTTCGACTTTAAAGTTGTAGTCCTTCTGCAAAGCATTTACAAATGTTTTCGAATCTTTCATGCTCTCGCCATTTTTTAATATATCAGTTGCTTTCATTATGGGCGCCACTTCATTTTGCAATTGTTTTAAGGTTGCTAAAACCTCCGCTTTACGTTGAACCAGTTCCTCGGGCATTTCCTGGCTCAGTCCCAAACGCTTTCGCGTATCCATGGTGTAATCAATCATGTTTGTTTTGTTCACTGTCTCTAAAATATATTCGAGCAGCTCCTTTTGATCATATATCTGCGATCACAAAAAGGTGTTAAATTTATCATCTCTTCTCAATTCATATCAATTAAAATGTTGAATTACAAAAACTAACCTCTTTACCACACAAAAACTCCAACAAAGGAAAAGTCAAATGTCGATCTAAAAATTGACAATTGGTTCTAGTTAAATCAAATTGTGCCATTCTGATGTATTTCTTCAGGGACTGTATAGCAAATTTTTCGGATTTATATATTTTTTATTAAAAAAATAATGTGCTGACTCGATTTACACAAAAATTCACAAACGTCGCCTGTTGGCGAAAAAGAACAAGAGAAGTAGTTGATAATTTAAATCAACTATAATGCAAACATACCCAAAATAACAACTGTTAAGTGATGCCAAGTAGAAATGAACGCGCTTAACCCATTACATACATAATTGGTCATTACAACTCTTTAGTTGGGATTACGACCTAGTTTCTCACACCACTTATGTTGTGTGCATTAATTTTTATAAATTAGTGGTTTAAAGTCGACTCCAAACGACAAATCTTTGAGAAACTTTTCATGGCAAGTTTATTAACTCTCAGAGTTTTTGCCAGAAATCTGCTTAGAGGAAGACGTCGAAGAAATATTTTGTCATATTTCGTTTAGTTGGTTATGCCTGACCTTGGGTTTGAACCGAGGCCTCACGTCTAATAAGCCAACACACTATCCACGGCTTAACTAATTAACTAGACCACGGCTTAACCCATTAGGATATGTAAATATCGATTTTAAAATAATAATTATTTAAAAGAATTCATTTGTATAAATACTCTCAAAAGAAGCTAATTCAACTTATACACATATATTTCTCTTAATTTTGTCTTGGATTATCTTTGAGAAGTAATTTAGCGTGGCGATTAAATTAATAAATAAGACGAAACAAATTAGGACCAACCCACAGAATGTGAACTCATTCTAGTGAGAGCATCCTACACCACGTATATCAATATGCCTTTGAACCAGACAGGCACAACAGTCGTCACTTACACCATCAGGGCATCAGTTCTTACACCATTTAACTCAGAAAGATAACATAAAAATACGCATTTGTAGAGGCTGGGCCAATTTATCGTATAAATATAGATCCACTATCCTCTGCTGGATGCTCTTATCCAACGCATTCCTCCATACAACACATCAATACCTTATCACCTGTCTGACAATCGCCGTATAGAACCAACTTTTACTTATGGTACAGCGTCATTGATACGAAGTAGTCAGGTCCGTCCTTGCCCTCTGCTCGAAATTTCTATTATAGTTCAGTTTGTTGTACATAACAATACATAGTTAACTTTAAAAGATAGTGAAAGCTTCATACCACGAAACTTCTACATCCGGGGGGATAGTAGGCACGTCAATTTTGGATCTAGCCAAAAACAACACAACTTTCGACTTCATGGTGTGGATAAAACCCCCTACCAGAATAACTACATCAATGGCGTATGCCATAACCTTAATACTCTCACTTTTCAGGTGCCATAATAAGGAGAAGTATACTCTACTTTAAGGAATATGATCCTATTGATCATCATTAGATTCCATAGCTCAGCGATCAGCTGTTATTCTGTGGTTATCATGTGAAGTGAATATACCTTATATTCTATAGTGGAACTTATTTTTAAATAAAATAAAAACAAACATCTAAGCGTAACATGTAATTATACTATATACATTGTGGATTAGATTTCAAACTACAAAATTTTTTATTTTCATATACATATGTATATACATATAAATATATATGCATAGTTTATTTTTAACAAATTACATATATAACTGTTTTACTCAGATAAATATGTTAAACCTTTTATTACTAATCCTTAAATAAGAAGTATTGTATAAATTAAAAATTATATTTTCTTCTCTTTTTGTTGTTCTTTCGTTATAGGTCAAAATAGGTCAGTTCAATAATCTAACAATTTTATTAACTAAATATTTTAATATTTGCTATTACAATTTTCGATTGGTTTTATATTCAGTAAGTAAAAAATAGAAAAAAAGGACAATTCTATTAACAAAATGTGTTAAATTTATTCGTCTTTTAAACTATCTCTAAACATTCCCTTTTTACAATTTTTACAATGTTGTTGCAATAAATAACTTTTTGTAATGAAATTTACAATATACACGTTTGAATTCAATACAGGATGAAATGTGAAATTAATATAAAATAAAATGGGAGTTTCTTTCCAAATTTAATTTCACAATTTTTTTTCTTTCATTGTTAATGCGCATATGTTCTATATATAGATAGTAAATCATTTTAAAGTGGTTCAATGAATTTCTTAATTTAACTACTTAATATTCTATCATTACCTCTAATACTAATGTTTATTAAAATTTGGTTTATATGTAAATATTATTCATATTTTATTTCCTTCGATTTAAATTACAAGTGTTATAAGTTATAAGAATCCTTTTGCTTCTTTCTGGGGAGATAAGGCATCATTTTCAAAGGCATCTGATGTATTGTATTTCTTAAATTTTTAATGTGTCTTGTCTTTAAAGAAATATTCAAATAGAAAACTAATAACGGTTAGTCGATATGTGAGTGTGTGGTGTGGTTAAACAAACACTTAGATACAATAAATATAAAATATAAAACATATGAAAGTTTAAAAGAAATATTTCAAATATTCGGTACATATTCATACAAATTGGAATTCAGGGGACTGGTGAGGAAAGTATTTTTAAGTGATGCCAGAGATAAAATTATGCAATAAAAGTATTTAGATTATATACGTTCGTGTAGGTTAAACCTGTATTACTTTCAAGAGAACATAAATGAAATTAAAATATAATTGTAAATTATAAGAGATAAACAAAGGGGTACAAATGTCATATAATCCCCTATTTGATTTTTGTTTGCCTTTTCTTCTCGAAAAACATTACAAAAATTCTTTGTTAATTAATTATAAATTGTTCTAATAGTGTTTGCTATTATAATATAATCATGTTTTTAATATAAAACCAATATTACCGAAACAAGGTTTGATTGTTGAGATATGTTATCTGGATATTATGAATAAAAAGAATATACATATATATATATATATATACATATATATATATATATATACATATATATATATATAAATATGATAATTATTTAAATTAACCAATAAATTCTCAAAGCAACAAAATATTAAAATTAAACTGTTTTTATGAAATGTTATTAAAGAAAGAAATTTTTTTTTACACATTAAAAAGCAAATTTTAAAACGTTTTGACTGAAAAATGTTTGATTGGCGTAGCAAAAGAATACGTTTTAACAAAAACTTAAACGTATGTAGTTGCCATACAAATACAAAAATTATATTTGAATAATAACAATTTAATTAACAATTATAGAAATAAATCTTTAATAAGTTTAAATCTTAAACATAACGTTGAAAAAAGTTGTTTGAGATAGTGCGTATGAGTTAGAACTACACAAACAGTGGATATATATGAACTGCCAGATATTATGACATATGTTATATACATCAATCATTCAAATACATAGCGTGCCCGGTGGGCGCGAGCTAAACGACTAGGTTGTTTACGACATGCTACAGAAACCTCTTTAGTTTCTTTGGATAATTGGGGGGATGTGATTTGAATTCTTCCAGTTGTATTTTTTCGACTTCTGATTTCTGCTTTATTTTCAATCGACCGATTGTAGACTCTTCTCTCAAAATTGAAGTATTTTAGAGTTATTTGAGTGTGACGTAATATTGTACAAAATAAGCGCCAATTACTTTTGCATTTCGAAGCATGCTTTTTGCGATCTTCATCTAAACTAAGTATTTCTTCGCGTAGCAGATTATTAATTGCACATTGAATGTTACGCTCAGTTGACAATTTGGTTTGCAATTTATTTTTGCTTTTGGTGAGTGAATTACTGACTCTACAAACATTCGATTCACTGCGTAATAATCGTTTATTTGCATGTAATTGCACTGTTGTTTTTTGTTTCTTTTTTCGACCGACATAATTATAGTTGGATATTTTCATTTCTTTCATTTGCCTGATCTGTTCAAGGATTGTTAAGTGTTTATTTGATGTGTCTAATAACAAACTTTGTATGGGCGGTGTATTTTCGTCAAAACCAGTTAATTCCTCTTGATCTGATAAATATTCCTCCAATGAATTATCGATAGATGAATTGGCATTAAGTTTTACTTTAGAATTATTAACTTCCTCAGAAAGAGTTTTATTATCATATGAATCTTCATCTAATTCCATATGCACTTCTGGTAAATCAATGGCTCTTAAACTATTTTCATCAGATGACTTGCTTTGACCCAAACCACTCGTAGTATCACCTTCTGATTGCGTACTTTTTTGTCTCAGTTCTTTGTCTTTATAACAAATATCGAGATCATCGTCATCAATTCCAATACACATATCAACGACGCTTTCATTATTATCGCTAATATAGAGATCTAAATTTTCTCCTGATGCATAAATTTCAGAATCAAGACTTCTTAAATTGTTTTCATAACTTTCTGTGTTTGACGGTAAGATTGATCTACCCAAGGTTGTATTTTTCTTCATATAAGTAATTGCAAACCAAGGATGTTGTACAACTTGTTTAAGAGTAAGTCTTTTTTTGATATCTTTTTCCATACAACTCTGAATTAACATTTGCAATTCGGGGGATGCTTGCTTCCAGCGCATGGATTCAGTATAAAGAACTGCGTTTATTATACGTTGCTTTAGCACGTCCCTGCTTACCTCGCGTTCATCTCGGCCCTGCCGAAAGGGAGGATGTCCCATAAACATTGTGAACAACGTTGCGCCCAAACACCAAATATCTATCGCCTCTGAATATATTCCAAATCCTGTATTTTGTACCAATTCGGGTGGTGCGTAATCAATAGTAAATCGTGGCTTATCGTACCAAATTTTAACAGATCCATGATAACTATTAAAAATAAAATACAATTTTAGGCATTATTATTTAATAAAAAAATACAAAGCTTTACCAGGCAGCGCCAAAATCCACCAATTTAATATCCTGCATTGAATCATCTAATGATAACAAAATGTTTTCTGGTTTCAGGTCCCCATGTATGAAGTGTTTTCCATGTATATGTTCTACAGCATCTGTCAATTGTTTGAATATATCGCAACATAGTGATTCCTCAAGACCTCTTTCGGATTGGGAAATATGGACTGAAAGTTCGCAACCCTCTACAAATTCTTGGATAAGCCAAAAATCACCCTCATCTTTGTAAACGTTGTAGAATTGAACGATAGATTTATGACCGTCCGTTCCACATGCAATTAACGCGTCTACTTCAGCTGGACGATAGTTGCTTTCCTGAATAACTTTGATTGCAAGCGTTTTACCGTCCAATTCATCATATCCTAAGTAGCATTTCCCAAAGGAACCACAACTTCTTAGCTCCTTTAATTTAATGTTAACAGGCGCACGACTTGGAATCTATTGTAACATTGATGAGTTAAAAAAAAATAAATATAAGTGTTATTAGAGCTACTTACTAAAATAGGCTGACTATAATATTCCTCATAAAAATCGGGAACTTTTTCTCTAGTTGTTTGCTTCTTGCGATGTTGGGGAGCCACATATGAGTAACCTCGAAATAATCTGTGAGTATTAATGGGTACTGGAGCTGGAGAATCAATAACCGGTTGTTTGGTAAATTCCTCACTGAAATTTTGCGTATCATCTTCGCTTTCCAAAGTGGGCTTAAAAGGAGCTTTTAATCGCTTATTTCGTAAATCATTCCAATTTATACCACGGAAAAAGGGATGATTTTTTATTTCGGCGGCATTGCGACAGTTCCCTCCCAAACGCTTTTTTGGATCTTTATGTAACATTTTTAATATAAAATCCTTTACATTTTCCCCCAAACTTGGCGGAAGAACTGGATCAACTTTTTGAATTCGGCGCGATATATCACTTTGAGAATTTTGTTGCTCCACAACTGTAAACGGAGAGGCGCCTGTTAGCAGTTCATATGTAAGCACGCCTACAGACCACCAATCAACAGCCAAGTCATGACCATTTGGACCAGCACGTATAATTTCCGGGGCCATATATTCCAAGGTGCCACAGAAACTGTGCGCCCGGTGGTCTGAGTCGGGCAAAAAAATTTTCGACAAACCAAAGTCAGCCAAAACAATGTGACCTTGTCCATCAAGAAGAATATTTTCTAGTTTTATATCTCTATAAATTATACCAAGCTTATGAAGATGTTCTAGTGCTAAAACAACTTCGGCAATGTAAATACGAACTGTTGATTCAGAAAAATGCTCTGCTTTATATAGATGCGTAAATAGTTCACCGCCACTTACATAATCTAAAAAGTTTAAAATAATTTACTTCAAATCAAATGTAAAGTGTTGAAAAACATTTCTTATTAACTCACCTAGAACCAAGTATAGTTTCGAATCTGTTTGAAATGCATAGTGTAAACCAACAAGGAATGGACTTTGTTGAATAGCCTCGAGTACCTAAAATTAGAAAATATATTATTATCATAAGAATAAAATTTGTTAGGTGAATTAATATTCTGTTTGTTCCTTTATAAATTGTATATATTTTTATATTGTTCCTTTATTAATTATAACAAACGAAATAAAAAAAAACTAAATACTTTTGATTCAGGTTATTTAAAATTAACTGACAGTATTTAAAATTAATCTTAAATCTATTATTAAACAAGAACTCAAATAGAGGCAAGAGAAAAAATTAATCCATACGTCAACGTGAGTAAGTCACTAACGACGTAAATAACTAAATCAACTATGATAATATATGAGGAAGAGCATAAATTTGAAGCCAAATTTTGGACAATTTTTCTAGTTTATTTTCTATTAAAAGTTTCACTTAACTCGTAGCAGTATTCTGTGCTGTTATAAATGAATGTACATATGTATACAAAATTCACTTCATATTTCTGTTAGGTTATTAGTTTAAATCGTGGTATAAGATATATATGGTTTAAATATTAGAACGAAATCTTAAAACGATAAAGATTCTTTTGTTAAAGAATGAGAGAATTATCAATATTTTTAGCAAAAATGTTGTAAACTTTGTTAAAAATACTAGTAGTTAAATTATTATATATATATATATATATATATATATATATATATATATATAATATTTAATATTTGTAAAATTTTGTTGTTAAGAAAGTATTTTAAATACTACTAAATAAACTTGAATTGAATTGAATTAAAAAGTTTTAATGTTTCGTCTCCAGTAACTTTATTTCAGTGATGCATCCAATATTTTTTTTTTTTCTAAAAAGTGTATTTAGGAAACAATATTTTAAAAACTTTTGTATTTGTATAAGAATGGTGTTTATATAGAAATTTTAAGAGTTTTGCTAAATAAAGTCATTGGAACAATTCAAATAAGAAAACTTATAATGATTTTTTACACTAACAAAACTGACTTACTTGTCTCTCTGTTGTGGTATGCTCGGCAGTCTTTTTCTTTTGTACAACGGTGTCTTTCTTCAACACTTTCATGGCGTATAACTGTTCATGATCATTCCCTCCATTTTTTCTAACAAGAAAAACTTTACCATATGCTATAATTTGATATTTATTAAAAAGAAAGTTAATATATATTATATACATATAAATGAATAATGTTATATTTATACCTCCAGTGCCCAGAACACGAATAAGTTCAAAATGCGACAAATTAACCTTTTCATCATCTGCCACTGTGTCTAAACAAAAATTAATTAATTATAATCATAGTCTGTAGAAGTAATTATTCTTAAGTTCTTTCAAAAACTTACAATTAGTGTGGACTTGAGTTACGTCCTCGATTTCGCGTTGCAAACGCTCTATGTCAACATTAACGTTACTTGAATCATTGTCGCTGCCAGGGGTACCAGGACCCTTCTTCACATCGTCTTTATTACTGTTACAGTTATTGTTGTTCAAGGTTTGTAACTTTGAGCCAGAAGCCTGTTGTTCATAAGAATTTGGCATTGAATGATTGCTATTACTGCTGCTTCCACTGACAATAAACGTTGGCATGGTTTTTATTGTGTTTTTGTTGATTACACTACTTGTTGCTTTTAATTTTGATTTGCAAGGAATAGTTGTAAAAGTATTCCTATCTTCTGTTTCACTATCACTATCGGGAACTTCGACAATCTCATTTAAATCGATAGTTGACACTTTTCTATGTTCATTTTGTCTTCCATTATTATTATTGTTTTTATTATTTGCATAGTGATTATTATTTGTTGCACTGATGCCTATTTTAGAGTTTAAATTATTGATATTTTTTTGTTTTATTTCTTTGTTTATGCTGATAGTATTATTATTGTTATTATTTTTAATATGAATATTTTTCTTCGAATTGTTGTTATTTGTTTGACATGCCACCTTGTAGTTTGTGCCATTATTTGAAAAATTATAAGTATTGATATTGGTATCAGGAACAATAGGCACCTTTTGGCTGGAGCTATATAATCCGATAGATGCTGCTACTGACGAATCACTTTTTTTAACACTAGGAGATGCCATTTGCCGTTTACTTCTTTTGTCACAACTGTGTAAAACATCAATAGCCTGCACCTTTTGTCTTTTTCCAACACCCGAACTATTTTTTGTATTTGTTCTATACACATAGCAATCATCAGCAGAATCTTCGTAGTACCCACTTTCGTGATCAGCTTGTCGACGTGTGGACATTTTCCCATAAAATCCAGTGCTGTTCACACTCGTTCCAACAGAAAGTGGGTCTCTATTTTTGCCTTGACTGCGACTCATTGCAAATGCAATTATCAAACGATTAACGCCTGAAATCTTTACTACTTCGTATCGACAGACAAATGTAAGAAATAAAAGTATATTTCAATATGTCTAAAGTTATTTAATTTATATATGGTGTCCGTAATCAAATTGCTTGGGATCGAGCGAGTCTAAAATTATTTGAAAACATTTATTGTAATTAAGAATACTTCGAATTGCAAATTATTTAATGATTTATAAATTTGGTGTATGTTTAGACGTAACACATATAAGCACCTACTAATTAACGTATGTAATAATTTGGGAAAAGTGAAAGTTTGAAAAATTGGTTAATTCTCTTTAACAATTGTAGAAAAGATATTGCTCCATTTTAAATAATATATGCTGAATTCTAAAAATATTAATTCAATAAACCTTATAGAACGAATGCATAAAAATACAATAAATTGTAAGTTTAAACATTCATTATCTTTTGCAATTTTAACTTTGTCACTCACCTTCTGTCTGTCTATCTGTCACATATATTTTAGGATCGGGAAAACATTGTGTTTAAGATTTCTATTTACCAACACAAAAACACATTTACAATGGAATCGCTGTATTGTTTTTACAAATATATATAGATGTATATATACACATATTGGATTGACTGCAAGGTGAAATTCGCATATGCTACAAGAGTATTTGACACTTTTGTGCAAAGTATCTGATTTTTCTTTTATATTTTTAATTTAATCCCAATTGTTGAAAATATTTAATTTTTTTAATTGCTATGCACGCGTTTTCTTTTCTTTAGAGTTTTCCCCCTTCTGAACTGGTGTCGTGTCACATAAACAACACTCGTGAACGTACATGTATTCACTCATTCATTCACTAACACAAATGCAACTCTTTCTTAAATTTTTGAAAGTTTCCTTTAGCAATCATATTCGTAATGTAATGACAGCTACAAAACATAATGCACCATAAAGAATTGTTTTTATATTTTGCTCTTCTATACACACTTTGAGACTGGATTCATATTATTATGAACTAATAATGTAATGAAGATTATAATCAAGATTTATTTCTTTTTTATTTATATTTATTTTTCCTTTTTTAATTCTTTTACTCTTTTTCTTACTTTTGTTTTAATAGAAATGAAATATAACTATTATTGCTTAGTTTGTTTTACGTGATGTGTGTACTTTTTCCACTATATAAAAAACACATTGTTATAGAGAGATGATAATTGTTTTAGTGGTGTTATCATTATAACAAAAATCTCTTTCTTTCAATACAATAGTTAGTATTTACTTGTTACCACTTTTATTTGTTGATTATATTTTTTAAATAATACACTAAATGGCTTATATTTTCATTGATATTAAAAAGACGAGGGCCACGATTTAACTTCCCGACTGCGTAGATATTTTTAAAATGCCAAAATGGACGATTATTCGTTTAAAGAAGAAATAACTCAAAGCCGACGCAATTTGTTTGGGCGCTACATTTACGTCACTCATACCTGCGAAGTTACGCCGTTAAATTTTTAATTGTGTATTAAATTGCTAGTTGCCCGGCCACTCATCAAATAATGCATCAAACTCAGATTTTTTGTTAGTGTGGCGGTATATAAAACTCACACATTCAGGCCGAGCTGAGTTTGAAGAATATCAAAATACGTTTGATTTTCACTACCTGCGTTGCATAAATCATATCTTGTCTTGTTCTTCACAACAACTATACAATGTAGTTTGAAGGTACAATTTTGATGTGTCGTCATGCACCATTAAGTTGCTAGGCCACTATTAATGGATAAAACCCACATTTTTGTTATTGTGTTGGTACATAATACTCACACATATAGGGCGAGGTAAGTTTGAAGAATATCAAAATGCTTTTAATTTTTATTACCTGCGTTGCATGAATCATATGTTCTCTTTGGATATGAAGTTACAATTTTGATGCGTTGCTGTGCTAAGCAAAATAAATATTACCAACGCATATGCGAATTTGATCAGCTAAATTCGATGTTTTGCAATGTGGTATTAAGAACTAAGCTGCATAGCCACATATAAATATTAACTGATCAATTATATGTACCAGAATCACAGGTAGTGAAAATTAAAAGTATTTTGATATATGTACCTAAAACTCACCACATAACATACATAACCTGGGATTTGCATACCAACACAATCACAAAAAGCCTAAAGGTTTGAACTTTTGGGTGGTGTCGTTTTGATAGCCAACATACTAGACTACAGCGAAATTGTTATATGTGTAGTATATTAATATTAATATATATAATATATATAATAATATATTTTAATAATATAATAATTTGGACCGGTCTCTGTTGAGTAGGTCGCAACATGCTTACATTAAGGGTAAGTCCGTTGAGAGCGCTCTTCATGATGTGACAGGTTTTGTTGAGGCGAATTTGGCTAGGGGTGAGTACACACTGTCGGCTTTCCTTGATATAGAGGGGGCCTTCAATAATATCACCACTTCCTCTATTGAGAATTCTCTAAGGGATATACATGCTCCAGATTTTCTGGTGCGGTTTATCACCCACATGCTGGGTAATAGACTAATCCGATCGAATCTGGGTGGATGTTCTACCGTTAAGCGTGCGACCAGGGGTACACCGCAGGGGGGTGTCCTATCCCCTCTCTTGTGGCTCTTGGTGGCTAATGTTGGTCTGAGGCTTTTGGAAAGTAAAGGCTTTAGGGTTGTGGCATATGTCGATGATGTGGCTGTTCTGGTGGGTGGAAAATTTTTGCCGACGCTGGGGGAACTGATGGAGTCTGCTCTTGGAATTTTATCCTCTTGGGCTACGAAATGTGGTCTGGGCATAAATCCAAATAAGACGGACCTCGTCTTGTTCTCGCGTCGGTACAAGATTGAAACATTCAGATTGCCAATGTTAGCTGGTAGGGAGCTTCCGTTGTCTTCTGAGGTCAAGTATTTGGGTGTTGTCCTGGACAGTAAGCTGAACTGGAAAAGAAACACCGAGGAAAGAATGAAGAAGGGACTGAATGCTTTCTACCAGTGTAGGAACTCCATAGGTAAGAGCTGGGGTCTTCCGCCTAGGGCCATTCGCTGGATATATACGGCGATTGTTAGACCGGTTATTACTTATGGCTGCGTTGTCTGGTGGAGTGCTTTAGATAAGAGTTTTCAACGGAAAATCTTAGATAAGGTTCAACGGATTGCCTCCTTGAGTATCACTGGAGTGAGGAAGAGTTGCCCTCAGGCTGCTCTTGACACTGTGCTCTGCCTGACTCCGCTTGACTTGTATGTCAAACGGTGTGCAGCGCGTAGTGACATACGCCTGAGGGAATCGGGCTGCTGGAAACAGCGTTCGATAGGTCACTCCAGAGTTCTGAATGTCGTCCTTCCTGATGGAAGATATGCGCTTTCAGAAAAAGCCACTGATTATATTGTGCCTGAGGCTATGTTCCTGCCTGGTTTAAGAATACTTATACCGTATAGGGCACAATGGAATAGTGGGGTACTCCAGGGGCAGAGTGGTATACCCATCTTCACAGATGGGTCTAAGTTAGGTGGACGTACAGGTGCTGGGGTTTTCTGTAGGGAACTCGGTCTTGAACTCCACTTCAGGTTGAATGACTGCAGCGTTTTTCAGGCGGAGATTTTCGCAATCTTGAAGGTTATTGGAGCCATAGCTGGTGGCCCAGCTTCGGATTCCGAATCTTACATGATCTTCGTTGACAGTCAGGCTGCCCTTAGGGCCATTGCGTCGGTCTGGTGCAAATCACGGCTTGTTCGCGAGTGCAAGGAGTCGTTGAGGACTTTTGGACCGCACCGTATCCGTCTGTGCTGGGTTCCGGGACATAGCGGAATACCGGGCAATGGGACGGCGGATGCCCTCGCTAGGCTAGGTTCGCTTTCAGTAGGCGATTTGATGGTTGGTCCTGACCCCCCAATCTGTCACCTCTATGGCCTCATCAATGGATGGGTCATGGAGAAAGAGCAGAGGCGTTGGGGGAACGGATCGGGTTGGTTTGTTTCTAGGTGTCTATGGCCTGCTGTAGACAGTAAGAGAACAGGTTGGCTGCTGGGCTTGAATAAGGCCAGCTTAAGGTTGTTTGTCGGTTCTATCACGGGGCACTGCGAGATTAGGTCACTGACGGGGATCTGGAATAGATCCCAGCCGGACTATTGCAGGGCGTGTTGCGATGAGGAGGAGTTGGAGACTATCGAACACCTCCTCTGCAACTGCCCAGCCCTTGGTAGATTGAGGTTGAGGACCCTTGGTAGGCCCTTCTTTGAGATTTTGAATTCTGTGTCGAGAGCCGACATCAAGGCTCTCCACAGATTCATTAGTGGCTTAGGCTGGCTGAGAGGCTAGGACTTCATCGGTGTAGTCGCGCTCTCCCATCCTTTTGTTGTGTCTGGTCTGTGTGATTCCTCCGCTTCCCACTCTCCCCCTTTCCCATATACCCTCCTTTCATCCTACCCACTATACTATCCTTCCCTCCTTTAGGACGTTGTACAATGGGTCAATCTGACCTCCGGGTACTGTACCTGTCTTGACTGACAGGTACACGTCCTCTAACCTAACCTAACCTAGTATATTAATATTAAAATTAAAGAAATTTCACTAGAGAATATTTACATCCTCAATATAATTTTTGACCTCAATCATTTTCTAAACCTATAGAATAATAAACGAGGCGAATTCCTAAAGGATGTTACCAGTTATCATAGAGGATGATATCAGCGCAGTTACTCTTTTTGTTGAATTTTATATAAGTTAAATATTAAAAATACCAAAATAACAGCTAATCGTTGTTTTTCAAGATCGTAGTAGTTGAAATACTTACATCACATTTACAATCCACCTTGAACGTTAATCAACTGTAATTCCAAAGCGAATCGAGTTTTAATTCTTATAATATCTATAATAAATCACCTTGATCGGATATTTGTAATTTACTTGATTTAATAACAACTGACAAATAAATGTATTTAAAAGATTTTTTTGTTCAGTGAAGAGTCATGATATCATTTAGAGATTTTCGTTTCAAATCTGGTATCCAACATTCGTCTGCCGGATATCCTACTGGAATAAGCACTAATAATTTCTCGTTAGACGGTCTTTTTAATACATTTCGAATCGATGGTCCGCAATTTAATGGCGTAGTTATTAGGGAACATAAGCCTGCAGACTGAAGCGCACATAGTAAAATTCCTGTTGCTATGGAAACCGATATTTCATTGTAATAATGTTGCTTACGATCGCCATTCTTTGTAAAACCATATACCTGTTTAAAAATAGCTATAATATATGGTGCATCAGTTATATATGGCTTAATGAAATTCGTCTTTAAAGGACGTAAATCTGTCGTCCATTGACGGTTCATTCGTTGAGTGTAATTTAGCTCCTCTTCAAATTCAACTATTTCTCGTAAGCGTTGCTTAATTTCATTACTTTTTATAATGCAAAATGTCCATGGTTCGGTATGAGCTCCACTTGGAGCTGTCCCTGCGGCCATTATGCATTTTTTAATTACATCTATCGATGGTATGGGTAGTGGTTTAAAAGTGCGTATACTTCGTCTATTTTGCATCATTTCATAAAATTGCTGAGCACCACCAGTCAAAGAAATAGTAGCTCCGTCATATGGTATGTGTGCCTTATCCTCAAGGGCTGGGGTATAGTGTGCGTCATTATCATAATAGCTTTCCATTCGTTCTTCATTCTCAAAATTTCGAATTTCTAATTTTAGGTGAATTTAAAAATAGAGAACTTTTCATAAAATTGTTTTTCTTACATTAATGTAAATATGTTACCACTACAGGACTTCTCTTTTGCTATTGTGAATTTCCATATATATTTTATTAGGATTATTAATATAATAGCAATCAAAATTATGTCACTATATTGAAATATTTTGGATTTTTCAACAATTTGTTTTAGATTCATTTTCTTTACCACGTAAGTAATTCCAATTCAAATGATTAACATGAAGTATTGCCCTCTCAAGAAATTTAAAATGAGGCTATTTAATCTTAAAAATACAACAGATGTATATATATATATATGTACATATATTTAAAAACTTGCACAAGTTTTGCTTCATATCAGTAAATATGAAAATACATTGTCGATTTATAGAAATTCTGTGATTTGCTCAAAATAGTATGTTAGTCTGCTACATACATAATATGTACGTACATATATGTAATTCAAATAATGATATTTCACTAAAGACATAGAGCTCTGATTCCAATTATATAAAATTCCATATGTATCTATAGGTTTTAAACTACAATTGAGCGTGCTCATCTTATTGGATTTCTTAGAATTTTCAGTTCAATTGTTCTTATTATTTTATTCTACTAGGTGTTGCAAATAGTCTTTAAGGATCGAAGGAAAAACCTCAAAAAAAAACTAACCTAGAAGCGAATTGGAAAACTGTAGTTAGTTAAATTTCAAGGCTATTAATTTTTTAAGCAAGTTCAAACGATTGTTTTTCTGTAGTTGAAGTTTTAATGCGAATAGAGATACCCCATTGGATGTATCGTCTAATTTTAAACTTAAAAAAATTAAATCTAGTTCTAATAAGCATTTAAAGAATAAACTGATTTGTGTTTCTGAAGCTGTATGAAAGTATGTATTTACATATGTATGCATTCCTGCAAAACAGTAAAACCCTGATATAGTATATTTATTATATTTTAAACTCCATTAAGATGTTCTGTTAAAATTGTTTTATTTTTGTTCCGGGCATATTCTGCTATGTGTATATTTGGGGATGAAATATATTATAATCGCAAACATTTTATATTTTTACAGTAACTACCCCAAAAGCAACAAATTTCTCCCCTATACTATTTGCAGTCGTGTTGAGAGAAAAATTTGAGAACAGAAGAGATTCATAAAAACTTTCACATATGTATGTGCTCGTAGATAATTATGTACATATTTACAAAATAAAAGAGCAAAAAGGTACAGCAACGAAAGGAAAATCGATTATTGGGATGCTGGTCGCAAGTTTATAATTTACTGCGAGTAGTCTCAATCGAACTCGTGTGCCGTCGATGTCAAAATTCTATTTTAGATGTCAGAACATTAATATTTGCGATTAGTGTAAACTTTACTCACCAAGAAAACATTTTAAAAATAGAACAAACGGTTTCTATAAAAATATATAATTTTTAAAATTAAGTATTAAAAAAAAGAAAATTAAACAACAAAAGCATTATGTTTTATTAACCATTACGCTTTTTAAAATTGTACATGAAAATACTGACCGTTGTAGTGATTTTAGCAACATATACCAAATTATAGCAAAATTTTATATAAATATAATAATTATATAAATAATGCCAGCTTCAAATACGATCGTATTAAAAAGCCTTTCCATATTGTTGGGATTATTTTTCGTTTTTGTTGGTACCCTGAAATTAACACCACATATTAGCAAAGACTTGTACAAAGATCTAGTAAGTATTGTTATATTTTGAAAAATCGATAGCAAAATAAAGATTCAAATTTATCGCGAATGAGTGTTTGTACCTTCATAGTGCATTTTTTAATCCATTTTTAGGTTTGTTATTTAAATATTTTCTTTTCAAATAATAATATTTATATTTACTAACCTTATAAACACTAATATATAGATATGGTTTTTATTAAACGACCTCGTTCTTGTGAGGCAATGACATTCAAATTTTATCCAATTAATATACAAAACCAGAAAATATTATAGTACACATACACATGTATGTAGTATGTATCTGTATACATTAAATATAAATTGTATAAACTACATACATATGTGCGTACATGTACATATATACCAGTATGTTTATTAATACCAAAATTTAAAAATGAAAAATTAATACATTTTCTGTAAGTATCAATTAATTTATTTAGATATTAGCGCCTTAAAATACAATTTCTGCATACCACGGGGTCACTCTAATCGTTAACATTTTTTAATAGATGTCCTTTACATATTAAAAAAAAGTACCTTCATTTCACTGACTACTATCCAACTATTGTTTGATAAACAAATAAAATTTCGAATTTACAAAAAAAAAAAAATTAATATATCGGTCGGCAAAACATATTTTATGTAGCAAAGATAAAGCAACAAGCATATATTTATTTATATTTTTGATTGCAAGAACAATATCGATAAATGTGAACATAATTTTTTAGACAATTATGAAAAATTCAACTTTAGACAAACATCAAAATACATTGTGTAGGAAATATAAACCATAAATAATACTTTTTGAAAACGTTTAAATATACGATTATAGTTTTTACCTTTAAGACTTAAGTACTATATTAGAATATCGCACTTGAAAAAATACATGAAGATATATACAATAATATGTATACATATACTATGTATGTATATTTATTTTTATTATTCATATTAGCATACTTGCATACATCATTCACATAAGCTATTTGTTTATTTTTCACGTATGAAAAGATATTAAATAAAAATAACCAAAGATAGTGGAAAATTTATTTTTAAATTTAATTTTTACCGTTACTTTTTTTAACTAGTATTTATTTGTAATAATATTTTATTGTATTGCATTAATTCAATATCATTCATTCATTAATATATAGACTTTTTATGGTAATATAAATAAATAAGTTAGTTTATATTAATTTTTTAATAGCTATGAACTTTTTGTGCTAATCTAATCTTATTCTGTTACATTTTTAGCGCACTGAATACGTAAAGTATGCAAAGGTGTTTCCTCTGACTGCGTTGTTTGGTATTAAAATTCCATCAAAATGGTATAGGCGAACTGTTGGCGTACTAGAAATTGTATGCGGTTTAGCAATGGCTCTAATTCCATATCGTAAGCATTAATATTGCTTTTTTGTAATTATCTACAATATATTATTGAACTCTAATATTTTTTACAGATAAAATTAAAAATGCTGCTAATATAACATTGCTAGTGCTTATGCTTCTTGGAATATATCAACATTGGATGGTAAGCGATCCCTTTGAACGATCAGGACCTGCGCTAGTATTTACTTTTATGTTGGGAGGACGTCTAGTCGTTTGGTATCAGGTATTAACCTTAAATATTTCATTGACACACGAATATATTTATAATTCACATATTTTTTCTTACAGACAAGCCGCAAGGAAAACGAACAATCAGTCGTCACACAAGCACAAACGAATGGCGTGAAGCAGGATTAAATGATCTATTTAAATCTGTTTACAGTTATGGTTTTTAAAGCATATAGACATCTGTTTTTACAATTTTCCTCATATCTGTTAAAATAGTATAGTATTGACATTAATCCGTTGTGTTCGCAGATTTAGATCTAATGTCTAAATTTCACTGAATGCTGTACATATTTTTCATCACAATTTTATTTATTGTTAGTTTTAATATTTGTACTTGATTTTAAATTTCAACTATCTGAAATTAAAAATCTTATGGCTTGTATATTTTACTTCATTTTATCGATTATATGATTTTTTGTAATAAATCTTTAAAATAAATAATCCGTTTTTCATTAAATTAAACAATGCAATTACATTAACAAGACCAATATTTGCTAAATTTAAACCAATTATTAATAAAGGGAACTCTCAGGCGTTTTTCCAACAAGTTTAAATTTTATGCAGTTATTTTTAAATTTTAATAGTTGATTTACGATTTTATTCCATTACTAGATGTATAACAAAAATGATTATTTCAAAAGCATAGAGCTCTTCAAGGATTGTTACGAAGAAAATCATAACAAATAAAAATTTTGTTAGAATTAAATTATTAAAATTGATTTTTATTATATATCTCTATATATGTATATACATATATATTAGTTTTTCTAAAATACAAAGTGCAAATATATGAAATAATATAATAAATAAATAAAACAATATGTAATTACCACAATTGCGTATTTCATAAAAGAAAGCGAGATTGGTTTTCAACTCATATCATTAAATTTCGTTTATACTTCAATGGGTAAAAGAAAAATCTTTTTAAATATATTTCTTAATAATATTTAACAATTTTAGTTGTTCTAATTATCAACACCAGTGGTTAGAAGGACCAAAGCTTTTTGAAGGTTATCTATTGCAGTTTTCACATCGTCATAGTTTAAAGCACTGCTAGCATATTTGCAATATTTTTGTGCCTTTATCATTTGTTCCGGCGTAATCTGCAAGTCGACAGGTACCTCGGGTACTGTATATACTGGATGGGGTTCTGAAGGCGGAACAAAGGGTTCGAAACCGCCAGGTTTTTCTTCCTCTACTGGAGGACTAGGTAACTTATTGGGATTATTTAAAATTTCTTCAACCGTTGGTGGATTCTTGGACTCTTCACCATTTGGACTAGTTGGAAATTCTTCCTCTTTTGTTGATTCGGCATTCTCATTGTTTTCAAGATCATCTTCATTCGTTTCTTCATTCATAGGTCCAGGCACAGGAATTTCTCCATTTTTCAAGCAATTATGTATATATGCAGCTTTCCATTTGGCGTATTTCCGATTTTGTATAGCCTCCTCTGATAATTCACCAAATGTTTGAAGAACGTCATACACAACACCACATGAGTAAAATGCTTTAACTACGTTTCTAGAAAATATGAGAATTTAACAACAATTTCTACAGTATTGAGAAAATTGTTAACTAACTTGCCAAAGTTTCCTTCACGATCTTGTTTGTCAGCGTAAAGGAAAAGCTTTAAAGCATAATTTTCCATATGAGCTTGTGCTGCTACCTCATTAGTTATGGCTTCATTTTCCGAATGTTCTTTCTTTAAAGCCTCCAACCAATCCATTACAGCTGTTTTCACAATAGAACCAATTACTCATGTTTCAATATTTTAGGCATTTTATGTAATATAATTGCAATAATTAATTATAAACATAAACATAAAACTTTTGCGTAAAATTTAATTTTTGGTTAAATGCCGAACCTTGCAATTATTGTTAGGCACATTGAGAAATTTACTAAAAGAAAATGTTGAAGTTGAGGTGTAATCGTCAAGAAAGTAGAAAAACGTATATTAAATTTTGTAGGAAAAATATTTCCCGACCTCAATCCCATAGAGAAGCTATGGATTATATATTTTAGAACAATTATTTACGCACTGGCAATTATAAATGTATGACAGAACATGTCAAAGAAAATCACTGAAATATTTATTGAGTTAATGTACCACCGGAAGTATACATAAATATATGTATTTATATACACATACATATATATATTTTATATCTGTTTATATATAAATATATAAACTTAAAACCTAAGTTGTTCCAACAACGGAACCTCAAACGCATTCAACAGCTACAATCCATTATATAGAAAAGTACGGTATTCGCAGAACAAAATTCTGACCGAAATTATACCAATGCTCAATATGCTCAATATTAACGTTGTAAATAAACTTAATGAAGGACTGAAAGTTTTGATAAAGTTATACGGCTGGCACATCACACACAAAATGAAGCGTCTTCAAGTTTTCTTAAATTTGGTGTCGATTCATCAAGTTTGGACAAAAATTACAAATAACTAGATTTAAGCACATCGGAAATTTTCTAGTCCGTTACAGACAAGAAGCAAATTAAAATCGATTTCACTTACCGAGTAGAAGTTTAGTTTCATCTGGCTGTTGCGTTGTTACCTTAAGGCCGACTTGCAAAGCACTTAAATATTTTAAGTATACAGATTAAAAAATACTAAAAGTAAAAAAAAAAACTTTACTTACTAAAGTCTTGACCAATATGCAACTACTATGTCTCTGGTGTCGTGCTCTTGAGCCAACTTTAAAAAGTGTTGTATCTGCTTCAGTGAAGCAGGGCATGCTGGGAAATCCATATTTTAATATATCGTTTTCGACGAACTAATACAATACAATACTTTTTTTAAGTATATTGCTTTTTGTTAAAATATTATATTAAAACACTTTTTTTTTGGTAAACACAGAACTATCACAAATTAAGTTAAAATAAGAATCGCAGAGCATAAGAAAGTTAAGAATACAATAGAAAAATAAAAATGACTAATTTGGAAGTGATGCCAAGTTTATACTTGACATTGTTGCCAAGTTGTCAATATTCTAAAATGTAGGTATAGTCACCTAACATGTAAAGAATTCAAAACAAATTTTATATATAATTTAAAAATATTGATGATGGCATTTCGGTGCTCTTGTCAATATCTGAAATAATTTAAGAATAAAATTCAAGCTAGGAACGTCTGTTGCTGTCTACGAAAGTGTATGCCTTGGGAAAAAACTTCCGGTTGAAACAGCTTTCGCTGGGTTGACAATCCTTGGCCGATGAGTAATCGGGTCGTTCCTGAGCGTAGATCCAATTGTAGAGGGAACGCCTGTGTGCCGTTGAAGTAGTTGGTATACAAGAGTTAGATATCATTGGAAAGTGTAGAGCTCGGCATGTCGTTTATCAGCATAGTGCGATAGATAGATTGGATAGATCCAATACAGTCACAATAGTGCGTTGAGACGATGGATAAGGCCGTTTTCTATGTGGATGCTGACCAAAGGAAAGGCTACGTTGGTTCATCACTTCAAGATACGGGTCATATGCATGAGATCTATTAACCTAGGGATCCAGTGCCGTTGACACTGGTTCTGAGGGTATTCGCAGGTCACACCAATTGTACATCATCTGCGCATTTGACCGATGTGACGTGTTGCGGATTACTCGTGGTACAAGGTTTTACTCAGTGCCACTTATAATTGCCCTTTGACGTTTGCAGGATAAGAAGGCTCGAATTGAGTTGGGAATCTTTGGAGTCATTCTGGAGGGAAGATTCAATTGCCGTGAGAAATTCCCACAACGTTAGAGTTAGTGCAATTTTCGAACTATTCTAAAAACTAATTTTTGTATAAACATTTTTTTACAGCAAAAGAGTGGTTATATTCAAAACATTCAACACGAATAGCTGCTATTACAATTAAATAAAATTGAAAGTATCGTTGAATTCGCCTTGGTTGAATCCGTAACCCTAATTGTAGAATTTTCAAGGCCACTATGTTAGAGTGAAAAGGAGTTTTAATTAGCTTAAAGATGTTTTTATTTATAATACTCTCATACATATTTGAAAAGCTTTAAATTTTTTAATTAACATAAAACGAACTTCAACAAATAATGAATAGTGATTCATTACAAAAAAATTTCCCAGGCATTTTATTGTTATTATGAGGAAATTGAAACAATGACTTCTGTGTAAACATACTTATTTATTCACATATTGTATAAAATTGGACGGAATTAAATTTATTTAATACAAAAATATGTCGTTACTTATAAATCTAAGGCTGAAACAAACATCAGTCGTACAATATGGATAATATATATGCATACATATACAATTTTATTCGATTATGAAATTAAATATATTATTACTACAGATTAACAAAAATTAGTTTTACTATTTGTACGTTAAACATCATTTACATTTCATTGATAGCTTTAAAAAACGGGTGGGGATTTTAAACGAGATTCAATTATTTAAGGATATGTTATGCAAATTCGGAATACTGAAACATATTTTCTAAATTTTAAAAGTGAAAAGCTTTAACTACTGTCACTACTATAATAATTGTATTTATGTGTGGCTTCATATATCTTTATCTGTTCAGACAATCAGTCTTTAATATGTGGAATGTTATGAATTGTAGCAAAATAAATTAAAACTATTTTATGATTCAATTATGAGCCTAAGTACCAACAAGTAGTCTTTTGTATGCATTTTCACTTTGGAAACAGTAAATTTGTACAATGCATGAGTAAACCAGTATAAAATGTACACAGTATACGACCGAAAATATATTAAAATCAATTATACCGACAAAATTTAAAAAAAATAATGACTGCAGTTGTTGTTTCTTATTTAACGCCATGCATCATTTCAAAACGTGTCTGAGATTCCTTAAAAAGAGCACGTTTGCGACGCTGCACATTTGCTTCTGTGAGAAAAAGAGGTGCAGCTACAAGAGCCATTACTGATCCAACA
This sequence comes from Sarcophaga carnaria, assembly GCA_958299815.1. NCBI lineage: Eukaryota > Metazoa > Arthropoda > Insecta > Diptera > Sarcophagidae > Sarcophaga > Sarcophaga carnaria. Next base: position 44,440,062 of record OY283151.1, read on the forward strand.
CATGCCAATATGAATGACCATCCAAACCAATTGTTAGCATGTTCAGGCATCCAATTATTCCGATTACCTAAACTAGCAAATATGATTACGGCAATGCTTGCGCTTATTCCGGCACCCAATATAACATAACCAATACCTTCTATTAACTTTATAAAGAATTTTTGGTCCGGACCAGCACATAAGAAAAATATTAAAACACCTATACCAGATACAAGCATTCCGATAAACGCTAGCGTAAAAAAGAATTGTGTCGCTATCATAAATGCAGGCAGCAGAAATCCTCTTATTTCATCGTATCCTGTTGTAAAGGGATCGTACACCCAACGGCAGCCAACAAAGAAACGGCGCTGACTGTCATCATTCACATCGGGTAACGATCTGAAACAATGTACCCATAGACCCAAACGTTCCAGTTTCGCTCCCGTGATACGATAATCACTTACCAGCCAGCTGGGTGTGGCAAATGCTATTGCAATAAAACCAAATGCCAAAACAAAGAAGCCAACAGCACAACTGCCAGATAAAGTTCGCCTCTTCATATTAACTGTCGAAGTAAAAACTTTCGGTATATTCTCCTGAGAATCCTCTTGGGCTATATGTGAGGCTTTTTGCATTCCTTGAAATTAAATAGTCGCTAACTCTCTGTTTACTTCAGCTTGTTATTGTAATTGCAATGAAATAAAATGGAAAAGAATGAAGAGATATAATAATAAACGCAAAATATTGACCAGAGTTGTAAAAAAGTGTATCAAATATAGTTATTTTGTGCTGCCAGACCAATAATCTGCAAGCATGTTGCTTTTTAATTTCTTGGATGTCTGGTAGTAGGTAGTGTGCTAGACTATTAACGTAAGGGTCGTGGGTTTGATTACCCCGATTCTGGTCTGTGACACTTCACCGAGCATATGGTTGAAGTTACTCAGTTCGTATATAATTGAATACAATTTGTAATTGTATCGTAGTTCATAAATTAATAAAAAAATTTATTTAATGACGATTAAGCATTTTGCCATTTTAATGTTGCATTTCTAGAATATAGTCAATTATTTAATAAATTTGGCGGTTAATTATTTAATAATTTAAAAATCATACTCAAATGGAATTTTCTAATTGTTGCTACATGATTCCTCATGAATTCTTTGAATATGACAGGATAGACACAAATGCCTTTTTTATTATTGCAACGTGATCATGACTACTTCGGATATATCAGAATTGAAAGTGCAATATGCTTTCTATTTTCTTTGGAATTCACCCTAAAGGACTGTGGAATTATTTCACCAATGCATTAACATCATATTACAATTTTAGGGATTAATTTCTAGCAGTATATAATCATTAATTTTATTTTCTTAATCTTAAATTCAATTGCTATCAGTATTTCTTCTGTATATCAGTTTCTTAGCAACCAAAAAGCACATATTGTAAACCAACGTACATTTTAATTTCAATAGTGTAGTCTATAGATCGTTTTAAGGAACACTTCTTTATCAATTATTTATATATATTTGCATACATATATTACTTTCTGTCATGGTTTATTCATAAATAAATGTTGAAACAATTTTCCAATAAATAACAAATAAATACAAATTTTATACAAGTTAGGTGAATATATATATGACTGCATTGACGTCACACTAATGAAATTCAACAGATAGACGTGATATTCTTCAAATATTTTTCAGACAGTATGATCATTTTTTTCATTTTCTTTAACTCTAGAGTGATAGCAAAAGAAAATAATTAATTTCTGAAATATATATTTTTCGTGGACATAAGGGTAGAGTAAAATTTTTAATTTTTTCCTTTAAACTAAAGGAGTAAAATCTTGTATCATAGCTTGCTACTTTTGATAACATTTGCACTTCCGTTTATTCTTTTTCTATTTACTTAAACATTTAAGACAGTAGGTAAAACGTACCATCAACTCCACAGTTAAATGTTAAGTAGATTTCAATATTTTAGTATTTAAAATCATATTATATGAGCATATATGTATGTATGTAATATTTTTTATGTAATATAATATGTAAGGAAATTAATTTATATAATATATATACATATGTATATATATTTTACGCGATATATATATTAAGTCGCCGTAGTCTAGTAGGTAGTGTGTTGGCTTATTAGACGTAAAAAGCCTGGTTTCGAGCTCGAGGCCTGACTTCAAGACAAAATGCAAAAAGTATTTCTTCGGCGACTTCCTCTCAGCAGATTTCTGGCAAAACTCTGAGAGTAAATAAAATTGCAATGAAAAGTTTCTCAAAAATCTGTCGCTCGTAGTCGATCCCACCACTCATGTATAAAATTAACACACACAACATAAGTGTTGTGAGGAACTAGGTCGTAATCCTGACTGAAGGGTTGTAATGACCAATTATGTATGTATGTAATGTATGCGTGAAATATATGATATATATATATATATATATATATGTATATATATATATAGACTTCTATTATATATCTATATTTCTCTCACTGCTATTAAAAATCTAAAAGTAACAAAGACCTTGAAAATTTTGATGTTTTTATGTGACAGATATTCTTCATTAAATTTTTTAAGTGTCTACTAACAAATTATTTCGTAGTACGTATGAATCTACAAAATAATAAATTGAAAAGTGGGCAGGGTTCAATTGATCAAATAAGAAAAATAAATTGATGGGGTAAGCAATCAATCAATACGCGCAAAATAAAATGTTGGCATTATTTTGTTTGTGGTTGGCATTATTTAAGCTTATCTGTTAAGTTGGTTGATAGATCTACTTTTATCGGGTTCATATTAATTTTACTTAATTCTATTCTATAATTATATATACTAGGATATTAATTTATTCAAATTTGGAAAATGTAAATTGTTTTATTATTATGTTAATCGAGTTTGAGAGTTTTGACTAATTTTTAATACGGATTACCTTTTGGCATTGTTTTGGAAAAAATTATTGCAAGAACTTGTTGTTTTTTCTTCCTTACTGCAGTTATAACGTCATTTGCTTTTTTCCACAATAGCCTTATTGTCTTAAAATCATCTAAGATGTAACATCAAACAATGATAATAAAAAAAGAGTATAAGCCTTGAAAAAATGTTAATAGCGTTTGGTAAGCTAGCTATCAAGTAATTTTGGATTCTACTGCATTTAATTTCAAAGTCACCAATAAAATGTAAATATTCGACTGAAGACGAAGCAAACAGGATCTGGGAAGAAACCAGATGAAAAAGAATTCTAAATGAACAAACTGAGGCCCAAACTGTATGTTTTAAAAGATTATACTTCTTGGAGATGAAAGTTATTTTCTTGTCTACAAATCTATTGTTAAATATATAGTTGAAGTTTATTTTTTAAATGTGTACTTCGTTATTTATTTTCAATTACGTGAGTTTAAAAAATAAACATATCCTGAAAAATTTAAAATATTGCATACGATAAATTTCTGTAAAAAGTTCGTTACTCTTTAAAACCATTGTATTATATATTAAACATTAAATGTAGACTAAAAAACTAAATAAAAGTGAAATATTTGTTCATGTAGTTACTATAATATATATTATATATATCACATTTAACAGCGATTGCATTTTTGTATTAATTTATTTTTTGTCAGTTTAATGTAATTTGAATAAGAAATTGTTACGTTATAAAGTTTCATGTGAACAACTTCTGATCTTTTGCCTAATTAGCAATCTTTAAATAAAAATGAATATACGATATTAAAATTTTCGACCGATACCCGAAACTCAAGTTCAATAATAAATCGCATTAATTTTTTATAATTTAGTTCATTGCACTTTTTGATACTTTGAAAGAAAGAAGATCTGGTCAACAATAAAGTATTGAGGTATGCAATGGAAGGCAATGATAATCATTCAAATCAATTACAAAAATTTACTTCTGTACTGAAGGAACTTATAAGGAGTAAATCATCCCTGTGGAACGGCACTAAGTTAAGATGAGTGAAGAAAAAAGATACACCCACGTACGTTAAGGCTTCGGTCTAAGTGAAACGATGAGGCAGCTGCTAATTCACGTCAAAATATTTTCTCAGCGACATTGACAAGAAAAATATGGCACTAAACAAACGTAGGGGAATGAGAACAGCTTTACGGATATTTCCATCATTGAGTGGATTTTTAAGGGCAAAATGAAAAGCCTGATGATATGCATATACTATATAGTTTCCGTAGTATTTTTTTATTGGGATATAGGCAATAGTTCCATTCAAACTAACGGACCAAACTAAAGTATGTGTTGGTAATACTTTATTTTGCTTAAAACATATGATTTCTAGCATTTTGATATTCGTTAAGCTTACCTTGACCTTCACGTGTATACCACCAAGTAACCACCGGCCACCGATAACTTGGTGGAATATACTTTTTCTAACAAAATCACAAACATATCATTTTCGATCATATGCATGTATTTGTCTCTCCACAGACAGCGCTGCCCGTAGCTGTGGTGGTATCACTATTGGGGTGGAAAGTCTACCACTATGGTAGCCAAATTAATTATATTTTTTTTAATTTACAAACTTTCATTATCAAAAATATTTTATAAAATACATTATCGACTTGTGTATCAATCAGTGTTGAAAAATTCAGTACTTTTGTATTTTTTCAGTACTTTTTCATTTCAAAAATACCGCAGTACCCCCACCAAGCTTTCAGTACTTTTTTCATCAAATTCGTTTTTGTTCGTTCAAAAAATAAATATATATATATATACATAAATATTTTAATAAATAAATAAATATTCGCACATTCATTTTCCGTTTCCGGGTTTATTAAGTAAAAATTAAGCCCCGTTTGTTTACTGTACTATGATGGTCTGTCTGTCTTATAGGTAGGTACTTAGTTACAAGTAGCAGTAGCCTTATAGTAGACGCTGAAAAAAAGCCACTGTTCAAACCCCAGGTCAGACAAAACGAAAACAAAAAATAAATTTGTTTGTTAGAAAGAAAAAAGTAGGTAGTAGGTCGGTCGCCAAAAACAAACCCAACCAAAACTCGTCATTCGTTTAAAAACAAAAACATGTTGGTCGCTGCTGGTTTGGATAGAAAAAGAAAAAATATTTTTTTAAATTAATTTTTCTTTTGAAGTGTGAAATTCACCAGTTGTGGTGAGCTTTTTTTTTTTACAAAATGTGGTGAATTTTATTCGGTGTGGTGAATAAAATCGAAATTCACCAAAATGCCGTTATTCGAAATGGGTACTGTGTTACCATAAATATATGTACTGTATATTGTGATTTGGACGGTGCATGTCTGGAATAAGTAATTTTCAAATATGTTAGTGGAGGCATTCACCGATATGTCTGGTTGCGCTTTTCAACTATAAATGGGTTAGGCAGGCTAATGGTCTTAAGCCCCGGTTAGCCAGCGGCTAACGTATGTATTTTAGATTACGAAAAGCAATGAGAATGCTGAATAAACCGTTGCGTCGACATTTTTTACTAAACCTTACTTACGTTTCGAATCAACTGTTTTTGTTTTGTGTATGAGAAACATGTGCTAGTTTTTCTATTCGATATGTCTGGTTGCGCTTTTCAACTATAAATGGGTTAGGCAGGCTAATGGTCTTAAGCCCCGGTTAATGTATAATAATATAAATAAATTTTTATAAAACTACCATTTGATGCAAAAAGGTACTCTTTCAGTTATAGTTCAGTACTATTTCAAAATTTCAATTTTGCAACACTGGTATCAATCTGTCTTGCACTGAGTAGTATTTATTTTAGTTTTCCCGCACAAAATTAATGTAATGAGATTTTATCGAAATCTACTACATTTATTGTTGCAACTCTGTTTTTATTTAATATATATATATATATTTGTACTAAAAATACAACTCTGTAGAAAGAAAAATTATATTAATATAAAAACAAAAACAACGGTAAATTTTTTTATTTATTTTGAAAACGAAATTTTGGTAGACATCAAAAAAATGTAAACACTACATTTGGAGCAAGATTTCGAATCTAATTGATAATGTTTCGTTCAGATGTAAATGGGATATTTTTAGATTTCGGTTACTTTTTATCAAAATTTAGTGGATTTAAGCTAAGTTCTACTGGATTTTGATAAAATTTTTGTAAGTACTAGATTTTTAAACGGCTTTTGATAAAGCAACGGATTATTAAAGTTAAAAAAATACATTGTAAACATTTATATTAATTTTTTTTAATAAGATCTGGCAACCATAAAGTCGTTTCGGCTTTTTCTTAATTATTCATAATATAAACACGCAGTATAAACAAAAATGGAATTTTGATAAAAATTGTCTACATAGCGAAAGTACATATAAAAGTTCAATAAGAGCGTATGGTTTTCAATACAATTATTTCGTATATACAACGTACATAACTTCACCGAAATGAAAATGTATGCATGTAAATATGCATGCATGTATGTAACGTATGTACATATGAGAACAATTGTAAATGCGGGATAAACATACAATTGCTGCATTTTAATTTAAAACCAGCGCAAAACTGTTGCATAACAAAGAGCTTTGCTAAATGAAAAAAGCACAGTCAGTAATCATTACTCTTTTGTCAGGAGTCTTTATAGAACTCTTTTTGTTATAAAGTTTGAAGTAAAATATGTAATATAAACGGTAAAACATTTCTGCTGCTATCGGAATTTTTATGTTTTGTTTTCTTGTGTATTGAAACGTCACCCGTCTCTTGTGTCAAACTACATATATTTGAGTACTTTCAGTGCAGCACACTCAGCGACAGTGTTTTACATTCAGTCTCCATTTGTTTGTAAACGTGTTTGATTGTCGGTGACGGTGTTTTGTCAGTTTGTTTTTAAGAAATTGATTTAAGGAAAGTGTTAATGCTGGTCTAAATAAATACTTATGGAAATATTAAAATTAATAAATACTAAAAGTTAAAGTTGTTTCGCAAAAATAATAAAAATCTTCAAGTGATTTTTCTTGCAGTGTTTGTTCTATCTATTCAAAATGAGAGAAAAATAAGTGCAGAAACTCATACATATGTATATACAATATCTCTTCTTTATTGCTCTCTTCGTTCGATGTAGACCGTCATATGTTTGTTTACCTTTTCTTATTCTGGTCTCTTATTTATTTTATATATATGTATATATATTTTTGTGTATTTATTACTTGTTCGTTCATAAATTGAAATCACAGATATACAATTACTGCCAAAAATACGGGTATTAACTTTGGACACTTGGCCACAATGTCTTTTGGTTTAATACGTCTTAGAATATAAATTACTTCAAATTCCGTTTCTATAAATGTTAATTTAAAGAATACACTTGAAAAAGTCTATCAGTAAGCCATTTAACACACCACAGCCGTTCTTACAATAATTTTAATTGATTAGTATAGTTGAAGTAAGCTAGAATTTGTGCTCGACATGTTCAATACAAATAAACATATATTTGTATGTATGCATGTATTTATTGACTATGCCTATGGAAAAGCATATGCATACACACATACTTCTATAACTATGTATGATGCAAGGCATCTTTATGCAAAGTGGCCGCGTTTCTACAACAATACGAAGCAGGCATTTCGTTCAAGAGTATGTATTTTCTCAAAAAATTTAGGATACAACAAAGCGACACTTCTAAAAGATAGAAAATTTTTAATTTTTTTTGCAAGATTTTGGAGTATTGTGCAAAAATGATTTGTTGTTGTACTAAAAATGCGGCCAGGGCATATGTGAGTGTAAAGGTAAAGTGGAAAGCGGATAATTCCCTTTTAAAGGCACCTGGGTGAAAAACTCGAAAATTTAACGTAGATAATTTAAGAATTATAACTCAAGATTGAAATACGAAAATGCTTATCATAACGGTATATTTGGAAAGCATCACACCTTTGACAACATAAGTCACAATTTGAAAATACAAAATCGTAAATACAAATCGAAATAAAAAAGCTTTTTACAGCTTTTTAAGATAAAAATTCTCTGATCAGCTATGCTACTGCGGCTACCTTGTAAATATGCCTTGTTGTAATGTACAATAAAAAGTGAAACTAAATTGAGATGATACTATGCACTATGTTCTTTTTCTTTTGTGTTTTTATAATTATTATCAATGATTTAATAGTATTTAAACAAATAATAAAAATTAACAACTACAAGTTTAAATTTTAATTCTTGTAATTTTAATCTGTGTATATTCTTGCCAAAATACTTTTCAAGCGCGCTATCAGATAAGTATATATAAATATGTATATATTTGTATGTACATAAGTATATGTAGTTTCCAATTCGGATGCAAGGTGCCTTTTTCGAGTTATTTCGACTACATTAGATGTACATACATATGCACATATAAAAATGTATATGCTAATATACATAGGTACATAATTAAAAAATTGTAAATTGTAATAGGTATTAAAGTATTATTTTAAGTTGTATGAAATTTTAATTCGTTTTAACGTTAATTTGTAAAACCAAACTGTCCTAATGAAAGTTTTATAATTAACCATGCTTAAATTATATCTTAAGACCACGGGAGACTCTAAAATTTTCTTCCTTTCCATCGATTATCAAAAAGTGTGTGAATAAGATAAATTTATAATATTTCAGTTCTTTAAAGTTCTATAAAAAAAAATCCAAAATTACGAGACCTCATTCAGTTTTGTGCAAGTTTATGTAAAATATCAATTTAAAAGAATGTAATAAACAATAATGCCAGGACTTGATAAATCGTAAAAGTATTATCTGAAGTTTTAAACTGCAGTATTTTTGTTTTTTAATTATACATATTTAATTTTTGTAAGTGGGTTACCTTTGAGGGTGTTTTACGAGCAGTAATTCAATTTTATAATCTACAACCTTTTTTATTCTTCGGCACTTCACATTCATTCACGTATGTGTATATAATACTTTTGTATTTATTAAAGTACATGAGAATATGTATGTATGTACACACATGTTTACAAATGTACATGTGTGTGTATATTTATATATGCGTTAATATCAAAATAAAAATACTTTTTTTTTATTAAGATTTTAAATTTGTGTCATTTTGAGCTATATTTTTAACGTTCTTCTCAATTACATTTAATTTAAATTCTGCTAAAAGTTTCGTGTGCCGAAGACTTAAATAAAGTTCTCAGTATTGAACAGATATTATTCGCTCTCGAGCTGTCTCAGAAAGTGGTTTGAAAACGAAAAATTATCGGACCAAATAAGAAATATATATGTGCGTATATAATAAACAGTAAAACACAAATATTCTGAAAGAGTTCAAAATATTAAAAAGTGAATTATTCTTTGTCAAGAGAAGATATATAAATTGACATAATAAAAATAAATAAATAATACTTAAAAAATGTATATGAATATATGCATACATATATAGGTATATGTATGTACATATGTATATAACAAAAAACAAATTCATATTTGCATAAAAAATTTTCACATATTGTATATACAAACATTTTAAAAGCCTATAAGTACAAAAGTATATAAAAATTTAATAAATATAAAAGAAACATTTTTTGTCCATCAATTTTAAAGTATTGAATTCCAAGAACTCAATTTGTATTTCAAATAACGTTTAATTTGCAGAGAAACGGAGAACTCGGACTGTGAATTCAATTAAATGTTGAACTGTTACACACCATAAACAAATATAATACGTAAAAGATATGCAAAAATTAATAATTTGGTAAGTTATCCTTAATTTAGAATAACAATTCCTATAACAAAACTTTTTTATAGATCATTGGGAATTTTTATCAAACATATTTTTTTATAAAAGATGTTTAAATAAAACAAGTAAAAAAATTAATCAACACTTCTGTAACGTTTCCAAATTGTTTCAGTATTGCAGCTATAAGACAAAAGTTTTCTAATCGAGAGATGTATTATTTTAGTTTATACATAATTTTAAAAATAATAATACTTTTAATAGTTTATGCATAGAAGCTCTTCTCTGTTTCACGCATTTAAAACTTCATAATACGAAACTTTGTTTTCTTTGATCTGAATTGTTGAGCAACTTTAATTTGATTAACATGTATTTGTATTTGTATCACTTTAAACATATCTGACTGCAGGTAATTCTTGAAAGAAAAAAGAAAACAACTTTCCCTTATAAAGGACGAGTATATTCACTTTTATTCTTAAGTACATGTAGAGAAAGTCCCTTTAACGATTATATCTTTTCTTTTAAAAGAGAAATCGATTTTTTATGTAAATATACGTATGTATATAAAGTAGTTTATAAATTATATAAATTGTTTTAATAAGTAAAAAAGATGGAGAATATAGTAATTTATTTTAAAAAGTTTCAACCAATTTATCACTTCAAAACCAAACTGAATATAAATACAACGCGTGATATTAAAACACTTAACAACAACTAATTACAAAAATTATTCAATTTTTATTTGAAAATTAGCATAAAGCTATGTTTGTATCGATTGTAATTGTACACGTACTTTTGACAATCTTAATCAGCAATATATACTCGACATGAATCTTTGCCAATATATGTATTTAAAACAATAACCAAATGATAGTCAAAAATAAAATGAAATCAACAACTCTGTGTTGTGGGTAACTTTCAAATTTTTTTTTTTTTTTTGGTAAATTCATTTTGGAATTTTTATCGGCCAAACAAAATAGTTTAAGACCGGTTTGTTTTTATGTATTTACGACTTTTGGTTTTACTACATATTAAATACCAGTTGTGCCATTTTTTGGGACAACTGAACTCAATGATCAAAATTGTGTTTCTAAAAGCTTTAGATATTCATACTTACGTACATATTCATATATTCAGTACTTGACAAGTAATTTTTCATTTTGAGTTGTTGCCGAAATTATTGAGTAGACTAAATGTAAATGACAATTAATTGGCTTTAATTCATTGTTCTTCTAAAGTGAAACTAATTTATTAAATTTATGTTCAAATGTTCATTTAAATTAATGACTTGAAGTTATTATAGTTATGAACCGTTGTAAATTTTCATTGTCTACATAAAATAGTAAAATTAAATTTTTTAAGGGAAATATTTTAAGGCATAAAACTAAACTTACACTATGAACTTATACACAAATACTATATAGGAATTGCGTTTACGTTATAACCTAATCTAATAACAATCTAATCTTAACTCACTTTAAATTCATAGTAAGACTTTGAAAGTGGACTTAAGAAACATAATGTGGGAAATAACTTTCGGATATGATATGATATAAAGATATGATATGATTCACCCGGAAGATTGTCGTAACAATGAATTAAATATTGATAAAAATTTTATTAGTATATACAGCTGCGTGCAACTAATTAAGGACACGAAGCTTACATGTGAGCTTGAAGCAAAAAATACAAATGGTTGTATGATATTGTCAAAATTTGTTCAAGTTTAGTTAATTAAACTGTTAGTCGTAGAAAATAACTACTTATTGTGTCAAATAAATTATTATTTATAAAGCTGTTAGCCATTTTTTTAAAGAATATTGATTTCATTCGTGCATATAATTAAGGACACACCGTAAACTTTATGAAAAACATGTATTTATTAGAAAAAAAATCAATATTTTGTTGCAAAACAATTGTTGTCGATAACAGCTTGACATTTCAGAGGCATCGAGGTAACAAGACTTTCATATTCACTGGTTAGAATGGCCTCCCAAGCTTTCTTTGTTTCGGCGGCGAGATCTTTAAAATTGCTTATTTTTACTGAGCTTACTTTGGTTTTTACAACTTGTCATAAATTCTCAATCGGGTTGAGATCTGGAGTGCATGAAAGCCAATCAAGTACAGCGACCGAATTGTTTAAAAACCATTGTTTGATATGATGAGCAGTATGCTTCGGGTCATTATCTTGTTGAAATGTCCATGTTACTAGCATATTCTCGTCAGCATACGGCATCATTGCATCGTTTAGGATTCTTACATATTGGAACTTGTTCATGTTTCCGTCAATTTTGTGCAGCGGCCCAACACCGCGTGACGACATAGCACACCAAATCATAATATAACCTCCTCCATGCTGTAAAGTGACCCGGGTGTATCTTGGATCAAATTCTTTTAACTTTGGCCGGCGAACATATTTTTTTCCATCGGGAGAGACTCTATTAATTTTTGTTTCGTCCGAATATAACACTCTTTTCCATTCCACAGCGTTCCAATGGCGGTATTTTTGCGAAATCCATTCGCTTCTTCCGGTTACGCTCAGATAAAAATGGTTTCATTCGGGAAATTCTTCTAAAAAGCCCAGCTGCTCGCAATCGACGTTTTACTGTGTCTACAGATGGTTTTGCTCCATTTTCACCAAAGACTGCTATCCGAATTTCATTTACTGATTTATGCGGATTTTTTTTTCGACTCGCGGACAATCAGTGCATCTTCACGAACTGTCGTAATTCGGTTTCTTTGTTTACGAGGCACCTTTTCAGCTGTCGAATGTTGAAATATTGAAGGTCTGAAATATTGCACCGCTTATTGCAAGTTGTAAAAACCAAAGTAAGCTCAGTAAAAATAAGCAATTTTGAAGATCTCGCCGCCGAAACAAAGAAAGCTTGGGAGGCCATTCTAACCAGTGAATATGAAAGTCTTGTTACCTCGATGCCTCTGAAATGTCAAGCTGTTATCGACAACAATGGTTTTGCAACAAAATATTGATTTTTTTTTCTAATAAATACATGTTTTTCATAAAGTTTACGGTGTGTCCTTAATTATATGCACGAATGAAATCAATATTCTTTAAAAAAATGGCTCACAGCTTTATAAATAATAATTTATTTGACACAATAAGTAGTTATTTTCTACGACTAACAGTTTAATTAACTAAACTTGAACAAATTTTGACAATATCATACAACCATTTGTATTTTTTGCTTCAAGCTCACATATAAGCTTCGTGTCCTTAATTAGTTGCACGCAGCTGTACATATATATTAAAATTATTCAAATAAAATTGTTATTATGAAAAATTAAAGTCATTTAATGCAAATCAAAAGCGAATAATAATTAGAACATACATTTTATAAATATATGTTATGTACAGGACATATTAATTTGTAATAATTGTATGTAATAGATAAATTACATTGACGATCCTCGGCGTTTAAACTTAATAATATTGTATTAGTGTTTGTGCCAAAGTAATTTACTTAGTGTTGTAACTCTTTCTACAATATTATTCTACTTTTCATATACATATGTACGTCTATTTATAAACGTATAAGAGTGAATTTATTTGCTGTTTTTGCATTAGTCGGTAGCATGTATTCTTATTCGTACATACATATAAACACTATAGTAACATTATCAAAACTATATTTATATTGTTGATAATGTTAAATACATTAAGCGTCGGCAACTGACCCAACCCAATAAGTTTTTATTTGTTGTATCACCAATACTATCTACAGGGTTACCATTTATCGAATTTTTGTTTTTCTAGCGTTTATAAATAGTTGTAAACTTTTTGCATTCGTGTTTCGAATTATGTTCTTGTTTTTATGTCGTTGTGTGTGTGTGTTTGTTTAAAGAATAAAAAATTATAAAGATTTAATTTAATGCGTTCTTTAAAACCATATGACATACCTTAAAATTTCGCAAATTAAATTCAAATTAAGATCAATGTGATATATAAACGAAGTCATGATTTTTCTTTCTATCTTATATTTTTATAAAGAATGCTTCTTAGGACTCAATTTGAATTCCTCTGTAAAGGCTACTAAACATATTCCATATCTTATTAATATCTAATAGTCTGTAAGATCCTGTATTACATTTCTTATTTGTATATATTTGCATTACATAAAATGTTACTGAATCTAAGATGCCAGCACAAAAAAATTTGGACATATTTTCTAAATTAATATCTTATACTCTGATAAAAAAATATTTACCGGTTTTTTGAAATTATCTGTCTCAGTAAGAACATGCAAAGTTTCAATTTCATTATAAAATCAGTGTCATTGTCTCAGAACCATGTAGGAATATAGCTTAAATATTTAATATAAATCCTTTTTGTCCCCAAAAAATCAAATTAGCAGGCATCAACTGCAAAACTTATAAAATTATATTGTTAGGTTAGGTTAGGTTAGAGGACGTGTACTTGTCAATTAAGACAAGTACAGTACCCGGAGGTCGAATTGACCCATTGTACAACGTCCTAGTTTCTCACACCACTTATGTTGTGTGTGTTAATTTTATACATGAGTAGTGGGACCTACAGTTTAAAGTCGACTCCGAACGACAGATTTTTATTTATTGAGAAACTTTTCATGGCAATTTTTATTTACTCTCAGAGTTTTTGCCAGAAATCTACTGAGAGGAAGTCGCCGAAAAAAATACTTTTTGTATTTTGTCTTTGATGCCTGGCCTGGGGCTCGAACTCAGGCTTTTGCGTCTAATAAGCCAACACACTACCTACTAGACTACGGCGACTTCATTATACTGTTATAGGGGCCCTAAATTTAAACCACTACATGTTACAAACTTGGTGTCAACAGTAGTATGTTCTCCGAAAGGATCTTGAGTAGGATCATAGCTAATTAAATTTTGCTGTTGTGTATGCTCCTTCAAGGATATCTCGTTTTCAGAGAGATTTATTTTATTTTATATGACTATGACTCAAAAATAACGAAAAACTCTTTTTCTTAGGAGCATAATCTAAAGAATTGATGTATTTTAAAATTTTTCTTATTTATTTGGAAAATAAAATATTTTTGCTTATTGTAAAAATCATACGAAACGATTTGAATTATATCGGCTACAAATTTCTACTTCTTAATGACAGTAATAATAAAAATAATTTTCATTTCAAAGTTTAAAGTTTTGAAATCAACAATTTTAATTCTTTTAATTAGTATTTCTGTGAATATCTTAGAATTATAAAGTGGCCGTAAACATATGAACAAAATATATTTTTCATAACACAAATATTTTTACATAAAGCAAATTAAATAATGAATCTTATGATAAACAACTATTTCATATATTGGACTTGATATGATTCGATTAGATAAATACTTACTTACTATTTTTAATTGAAATTGTTACAAAATCTTGTATGCAACGTGATGTATAAACAAGTTTTTAAACGCACCTGCCTCAGTCTGAATCTTGCTCATGCCTCCATTTGTATTTCTTTGGTGGCATTATACTTGTTGCATTTGATGTTAGTGTTATTGTTGCTGGTATTGCACATAAGACACCATATACACATAGAGCGTGAGTAAATGTTCGCAAGATGATGCATACTGAAAGTAAAATGCGGTTTAACCAGTCTTAAGCAAAAAAAAAATACTTTTTTATTTTATCGTTTCCTAACGTAATCACTCTTCACTTTCGATATTTTTTGTTATGCTTTAGCTAATACGAGTAACTAGATCTATTCAATCAAGTGTTAATTGAGCATAGGCTTGTAAGAGAGAAATAAAAATATAAGAGGGAATATAGCAAACATATTTGGTAAGAGATGGGGATAAAGTAAAATAGACCATTGAATAGAGAGCAATTTTTAAAATAAGATTGTTAATTTAAATGAAGAATTATGAGTTCAGAAATCATAATTATTGCAATTAAAATCAGCAAAATATGCCATATAAATAAACATCGTATTATCTATCGCAGGCGCCGCACAACATGTGTAAAAACATAACTTTTTAAAAAAAATTTGTATCTCTTGAATAATAGTTTTTTCTTTATTCTACTATAAGCTAGTGTTAAATAAACACAATTTATGCTGTCTATAGCATACTGCACCAATTTAACTGTTGTAAATTAGAGAGAACTAAAACCTCCTTTTTCCCATTTAATACATATTTACAATGTATTCCGTTTGAGTTCCTTAAATTTCATGTTTAACGTACTACTCCAATAAGTCATACATTCTAAACAACAACTACGAAGCAAAATGATATAAATTTAAATCTTTTATTTTTTTCATTTTTATATTTTTACATATTTATGTAGGTTATTAATTTTTTAAATCTATTATTAACAGTTATTTTTATTTATTTTTTGTTTATTGTGATATTTTCCCTACCCTGCTGATTGTTACTGTTCCAGTTTTTTATTATTTTTTGCTATGAAATCAAAGCTATACCAAAAAAAAGCTAACATTTTTCTATTTACATTTTTTAATGATTAATATTTAGCCATTTTTATTCAAAGACGAAATAAATTAACATTTTAAATAATTTTAATATTTATTTATATACATACATTTAAAATTTACAAATTATGCTAAATATAAAATTTTATTTTCAAATCGAAATGTGTTATGAAGAAGTGATTAATTTCAATATAATAAACAACTAAAAAAATCGTATAAATAAATACAGATTGATCAGATTAGAAATCAAATAGAAGTAGATAAGATATTTACTATAATTATAGATGAAATTTTTTTGGAATTAGCATATTTAATTTTGATTAAATTTACTGAGAAGTGTAAAGAAAAAACAAATAAGTACAACTTTTATAACTGCATTGGATGCATTTTTTATTTCAAATATAATATATTCCAATGCTTAAAGTAGTAGACAGCTTCTGATGTTATTTTTATTATTACTATGGCACTGAATTACTGATAGTGTTGTAATCTTGTGCCCCATCATACATACAGAGTATCACAAAAGAAAGTTTATATTATTATATGTGCATATTATATGGTAGCGTTTTTCGTTCAATGTTCGTACATATATAAACACTCGGTTGTACTTGTTTTAATAATAACACAGCCCTGCATATTTGGACTTTTTTTGTGCAAATAAGATGGCTTCAGGTGTTTTCGAAGGCATTTGGCGCGCTAAACACGAATATGGTTTCAAAAATTTTCCATCACGTCAGGTTTTCGAGAAAAAGGGGGTTGAAAACCCTAAAAATAGCGTTTTTGGCCATTTTTGAAACATTGTAGAGCTCAACACTGACGTGCTAGAACTATCGCTATTATTAGAAATTGACAACTGATCTTTGCTCTTTAAAATGAGCCCAAAGCCAAATTGTTTGCATGCACCCTTAAAGTAGGGGGTGGGTTTATGTCAAGGGATGCAAAAGAAAAAGAAACACATTACGGACGTCCTTAATAATTAATCAGATTTACTTGAAAATTGTTACTCAGGGGTTGTTGGGGTCGCTGATTACAGATCTTCATTCAGATTTAAAAAATTCAAAATGGCGGCTCCAATATGGCGGTCAAGTAAATCTGATTAATTTTTATAAACCTCGACCGCCATATTGGATCCGCCATTTTGAATTTTTTATATCTGAATGAAGATCTGTAATCAGCGACCCCAACAACCCCTGAGTAACAATTTTCAAGTAAATCTGATTAATTTTTAAGGACCTCCGTAATTTGTTTCTTTTTCTTTTGCACCCCTTGACATAAACCCACCCCCTACTTTAAGGGTGTATGCAAACAATTTGGCTTTGGGCTCATTTTAAAGAGCAAAGATCAATTGTCAATTTCTAATAATAGCGATGGTTCTAGCACGTCAGTGTTGAGCTCTACAATGTTTCAAAAATGGCCAAAAACGCTATTTTTAGGGTTTTCAACCCCCTTTTTCTCGAAAACCTGACGTGATGGAAAATTTTTGAAACCAGAATCGTGTTTAGCGCGCCAAATGCCTTCAGAAACACCTGGAGCAATCTTATTTGCAAAACCCATGCAGGGCTGTGTAATTAATGTTTTACTTAAAAAATCTATTGAACTTACGTAAATATTGTCAAACGAAAAGTTATTTTCGCTGATAACTTTATAGTGCTATTTTTTTAAAACATTATCTTAATAATTTAAATAAAAATTATTTAGATTGCATTTGAAATTGCCTTATAAATATCAGTACTTGCAATGGAAAAATAAAGAAGCTCCGTCTGCCTCCGTCTTCTTACTGGAACTAAATGATAGAAGAGGGTCTATTATTTGAATATAGCCAAATATAATCCACAGGCTTTTACGGATCACTTATAGTTTTTCTGAAGACTTTTATGTGAAAAGTTTTTATCCTGGAAAGTGCATGTATCAAATTTGAAAAGTTTGGCTTGGATATGATAAATTGTATACGTATATGCATGTACGTGACATATGTGACCCATTTTGATGTAATGCTCTTTTTTATTTAATCAATAGAATACTCAGTGCCAGCTTTACATGAATTAACACCACTCCTTATATTTTTCCCATAAAAATGAGGCCATACCTCAGAGCAGCGGTACTCTTCCAATATTGAAGGGATCAGAAGCACCTTCAAAATCTACTATGAAAACTCCCTCTGTTATGGATTCTGGTGATTGATTTAGTTAAAGGGACGTAAAATTCTTTAAAAACAATTTACTTGGTCCGCCTATGTTTTCCCACAAAAGGACATAAAATCTGAAATCTCGGAAAATTCAAAATCTACTATGAAAACTCGCTCTGTTAAGGATTCTGGCTATTGATTTAATTAAAGGGAAGTAAAATGCTTTAAAAACAATTTACTTTGTCCTCCCCCCATGTTGCCCTGTTTTCGCACAAAAGGACATACAGTGAATTTTAAAATCTGAAATCTCGGAAAATTCAAAATCTACTATGAAGACTCGCTCTGTTAAGAATTCTGGCGATTGATTTAGTTAAAGGGCCGTAAAATGCTTTAAAAACAATTTACTTTGTCCGCCCATGTTGTCCTGTTTTTCCCACAATATTGATTTTTTACCGGATTACAATAGCTTTCGGAAATGTGTGATTATCTGTTTATTATAGTTCTTATTTTGCAATATATTGTAACAGTGATTAACTATAGGACTTATTTTATCAACTTTTCTTTTTTTCTTATTTTACCCAGGAATTTAATTAATTTTTCCTGCTTTCCTTTCCCAGCCTTAAATTAAGTGTTTTACAGAGTTATGTTAGTAACATAACAGAGCCCCATTCTCACAAACCAGAACAATATATACACTGGTGGCCAAAATTTTTCCAACAGATTTTTATAAACAAATCGATCCATTTTCTCAGTAATTTGATAAATTGGTCCAACTCTACAGTTGTAGAAGCAGATTTAAATGCTCGGAAACTATCAAAGAAACCATTTATTTCCCAGAAAAATCGCAGAGCCAGGTTAGCTTTTGGAAAGGCCCATATTGGTTGAAGTCCTGCTCAGTGGAGAAGCATATTGTTCTCCGATGAATCCAAATTCTATATAAAAAAGTTTCAGACATGAAGAACTTCACTGTAAGGAGACCAAAAAATGAACGCCTTAAACCGCAATATTATAAAGGAACGGTAAAAGATGGTGGAGGCTCAATAATGGTGTGGGGCTGTTTTTCATACGATGGAGTTGGGCCAATTTATCAAATTACTGAGAAAATGGATCGATTTGTTTATAAAAATCTGTTGGAAAACGTAATGCTGCCATACGCAGAAGAGAACATGCCACTGGTTTGGGTTTTCCAACATGACAATGACCCAAATCATGCTTCAAAATTTGTTAAGGGATGGTTTAGTCAATCAGGTTTAGTAAGTGTTCTCGGGTGGCTAGGTTAATCGATAGACCTTAACCCTATTGAAAAGCTTTGGAGCATAGTTGACCGCAAAATAAAAAAGGATTTAGGGACAAATAAACACCCCATTTTTAATCGTATCCAGAACGCATGGAACAGCATTTCTAAAGATCAAATTAAGAGGCTAATGCATTCAACACCCCGTAGATGTGCTGCCGTCATTAAAAATAAGGGTTACGCTATTGACTATTAATTTAATTTTTAAGTTTTGTTACAGAAGTACGAAAGTTGCTTTAGTTTTGACCACTAGAATTTTATGGTTATTTCGTTATTTTGAAAGAAAAGCAATATTTTAAGCAAATTGATTATAATTTTTTTGCATTTGCGTTTAGTCTGAATAATGTGTAAACATAAAAACCAAAAATCATCCAGTTTTAACCTTTTTTGCGGAACATATTAGCTAAAATATCAAAGTGTAATGTCAGTTGCTTTAGTTTTGGCCACCAGTGTATGTATATGTACATACATATTAACAAATTTCGAAAATGTAATGTTTACAGATACTGAATACTGAATAATTTATGTTTTCTTATACAAAACATATGTACTTATCAGTTCATTCGCTACTCGCACATCATTGTTTCAGACGATCTTTAAATGTATTTAATAATAATACAATATTAATCATTAATTTGCTAAGTATGTACTTTAATAATATGTAAAAAGGTTACTGCTACGGTTTGTTGATGTGATTGATTTTCCCTTTTCAATAACTAAAATAAATTGTTTCCAGACAAATTACACTTTAAAATTACTCTTTAAAAATTAAACAAAAGTTTGTCCGTATTATAGATATACAAATGCATATATACAAATATTTATTAAAAACATTAAAGTACGTATTTCGTAACTTCTATTAAAAAGTGAAAATAATTTTGTGAAAATTGCATTTTTTTATTGGTGATTTTGTTTGCTCATAGAATATATGTACATACATATATACAACAGATAAGATAAAATATTGCTAAAAGTAATATAGCCAACTGCATACAATAAATACTGTTGAACATATACATACATACATATATGCTAATAAAACAGGGTGGGATGTAAATAGTTATAAAATTCACTAAAGAATTGTTTTCAAACAAAATTTTTATTGAAAATTATTTTGAATACGAATAAAACAACTTAGTTTGTTCAGTATAATTCCTATTATGTGAAACGAAGAACTAACTAAATAGATTGTTCGCTCGCAAAAACGGAAATAAAACGCCCGAACCATTTAATCATTTTCAACGAAAAAGTACTTAGTATTGAAGATCGAATTTTTCGTTCCTTGGATAAAATATTTTGTAAAACATTTCCCCGTGCATAGCTCACAAGTTTACATACATATGTATATGTATGTAATTGTTAATACTAAATTGAGTTAAAATCCCTATCGAGTTTTAATGGGAAAACAAATGAAAAACACTTTTTGTTCAAAGAAGAAATTCAAATAATCATTCCAGGAGGAAAATACAATGAGTTCAATTTGGAATAATAATTTGTATATCTATAAATTGTATATAAAGCAGTACATATATATTTACATACATGTATATATGTATATAGGTGCATATGCCTTTTACTGATAAGATTTGTGTGCAGCTTCGAGTAAGATTAGTCAAGTTTTCATATTCGGCGTCGATAGACGTGCATTATAATTGTCAAAAGTGCTACGACATTATCTGCAAATTCTTTCAAAAGTAAAATTTTCAAGGTCACTGATTAGAATTTATAGGAACACAAAAAGTGAAAGTTAGCCACAAAAGTAACGTTTTGAAACATTTAACTTAAAAAGATATCAGAATAAAAAATCAAATATATTTTATTATTTAAAACTTAGGTAATAATAAAAAGGATTATTAAAAATATTCTGATTTAAAATTGTTACGATGATCTTTGAATGAAATCGTACAATACTCCGTTTTTTTATCGATTGGATGGAAAAGGTGCAAATATTGGAGAATTATTTTTATACAATTAAAAATAATTTTAATATTAATGAAAAATACTTTTTCAGGTAATTATTGTATATTTCAAACTTTTTAATTTTTAACATTTTTAGTAACACGTATGCAACATTTTTATGTTCGAAAATAATGCTAAAATGTTATATATTGTGTTGGCAGAAAAAACCATCATTCATAATTTTAAAAAAATCACTGCTGAAATATTTCATTGAAATTTCACAAAGCACAAGGCAATATCTTAAGACAACATTTTCTGCATGCTCCGAAAAATTTGTTCAGTCATTGCAGTTACTCATCATTAACACAGTTAGTAAAAATATAAAGCTTTTATGTGAAATAAGCATTCCAGTAAAGTATTAATTTAGTCAAACTGTAAACATAATTCAAAAATAGGAAAAGTCCGCACCCACTGAAATTTTTTAATCCCATTTAAGGATTTCCATTAAAGTGTTTAGTTTTAAAAGGCAATAAATAATTTAAAAAAAATGCTAAATTTAATATAATAAAATTTCGAATTAAAATTTATGCCTTGTGATAGAATTATTTTTGGCATATAAAGGTTTTATAACATAAAAATATAGTGTGTCCCACATTTTTTAGATATCTCTTAAAACATTATATAACTTTTTTTCGCTAAGGTTCCTTTTGAAGATTTATTTAAATTATAATTAAAATTGTATACTTTTCTGTTCCAAAAATTATAAATACATACATACATAATTGGTCATTACAACCCTTCAGTCAGGATTACGATCTAGTTTGGTTTTGGGTGATTACTCTTGTAGTGATGATGCTTTTTATAATCAGAACACACCGCTATATATTTAATTAATATTTATGTACAAACAATATTTATGTATAAACAAAAAATTGTGTAAATTAAAATTAGAAAAAAGTTCTTATTTACATTTGTTTTCATCATAATGTTCAATATTTTATAAAAATATATTTAATTTATAAAATATATAACATTCTTTCTAATGGTACTTAGGCTTATAATAACTCCGCTCTATGATTAAATCGAAGCTATTTGTAAAAGTAGTATGTATTTAATACAATACATCAGAGTGCCTGCTTGCTTTACATTAAAGCTTTGAAAACAAAAAGGCAAAACAAAATAGAAGATAACTACTCTGACATGTTATCAAAGAAAACATAAAAACCACAAGTAATGAATCTGTCATTATCCCTAAAGTCCTTGTTGCGATGAAATTAATTGCTATAAGGCTTAATAATAAAAAAATTACAAAATTTTTATATTTATATCTTTCTATCGGAAAGTTGTTGTGGTTGACTATCTCAAGAAAATCAGGAAAATTTTACAAAATTTCTTTATTCACATTTGATGGATATTGATTTGTAAATGCCTTTTTATACCCATTATATTGCATTACATTTCATACTACTACTACTGCATATTTGTATTATTCACTATCGATATCTTCATTTATATCGAAACAAAATTAACGAATTTTTAAACGAAAAATAATAAAAATGTATACACATCATACATAATATATATAGAATTAATTAGCGGCATACATATGTCATAAAAATTAATTAATTTAAGATTTTATATTGTATTAAATCAATAAAATTGATTTCTTTTTGTCTTTGTTTTCAATAGATACTGCCATACTGCCAACATTAATAACGAACAAATCTACCTCAAAACAGATCTAGCTAGCTAACGATAATAGTAAATATAATAGTTTGGTAGTAACATGGATATCAACTTCTTAACGTAGACCTACCTGTCAAAATATATAAACATATACATATATAATTTACAATTTACATATATATATATACAAATACAAATTCATAGGATAGAAAAGGGAACACTTTACGGTGGAGTAATTATGAATTCAACGGTAACCAAAAATGTCGATATTACAGCCACGAATATTGAACAAAGTAACAACGTTAAATCAGGTGTGATTAAGGACAGTACTAATGACAGCGATGGCAATAACACGAAAAATAATCTTAATATAAACGGATCAGTTGACGTAATTAATGGTGACAGTCAAGTCCATGTGGATAATATTAGTAGTGAGCGTCGAGATTCTACTCAAGTATGGACACCTCTACTAGAAAATGGTACACAAAACTCAACTATAATTGAAGATGGAGAGCTACCAAACGCGGAGGATCCGATTGAAACGATTGATGAAGCTTATGATGGAACAGTAAGTAACAATAATGACTGGAAAGTTGGAAAAACAAACGGCAGAGCTGTGGATAATTCTTCGAATCGTAGTAATAACAATAGCCCTTTAATAAATGGAAAACCAATTAAGGATAAATATGATGAACATGACCCACTAACGGGTCTATATGTTAAAGTAAAACAGGATTCGCATACAATTGATGATGATTTGGAGCCAACAACAGAAAGTCAAGGATGCGGTTTGTTTGGCTGCACACCAAAATGGGCTCGCAGCTTAGCATCAACGCACATGTTTATGGTAGTTTTTCTGCTTGCCTACATTCTACAGGGCATGTATATGACATATTTTGTTTCCGTAATTACCACAATAGAAAAATTGTTTCAAATCAAGTCAAAAACTACAGGATTCCTTTTAAGTGCCAGTGAAATGGGACAAATAAGCACAGCAATGCTGCTCACATATTACGCTGGTCGCGGTCATCGACCACGTTGGATTGCTTGCGGGATGGTATTGTTTTCAATTGCTGCTTTTGCTTGTGCACTGCCACATTTTATTTTTGGAAATGAACTTATACATTCTGCAACATTTCTCGGTAAAAATAACCCAGCGAATTCAAGTAATCTCCATAAACAAACATCTTCGATCTCGGTCCACGGGGACAACATAACGCTCCCCACTTCTTCCATAGTATCCGGAGGACACATTGAAATGAATCTCTGTCATGCTGGCGATCTCTTTAATAATTCTACATCAGGTGAGTTCTAATGTAATTGTAATTGTTATCTTATCCTAAAGTATACGAATTTAACGTATTCAAGCTCATATAAGTAATACACTTTATATGGACGACATCGGTGTATATTGGATATAAATACATACGTACATAATTGGTCATTACAACCCTTCAGTCAGGATTACGACCTAGTTTCCCACACCACTTATGTTGTGTGTGTTAATTTTATACATGAGTAGCGGGACCTACAGTTTAAAGTCGACTCCGAACGACAGAATTTTGAGAAACATTTCATGGCAATTTTATTTACTCTCAGAGTTTTTGCTAGAAATCTGCTGAGAGGAAGTCGCCGAAGAAATACTTTTTGTATTTTAATTTTGATGTCTGGCCTGGGGCTCAAACCCTGGCTTTTCGTCTAATAAGCCAACACACTACCTACTAGACCACGGCGACTTCAATTGGATATAAATATGTTTAGATATAATGAAAGTTCGGACTTAGGAACATTTATATGAAGAATTATTTGCCGATCTGTCTCCCTATCAAGGAATTTGTTAATTTGCATAAAGTTACGGTTCTATTTTATAATAACAATTAGTCGAAAGCTATATAATTTCATAAATTAAGAGCTTAATTTGAATAAAATCCAACAGGACACTAGTACATTGTAATTGTAAGAAACGGTTACGAAATTATTTTAAATTGCAAATGAACAAAATAAACTTTTATTTTTTTTTAAAGCGTAGTGCTATATATTCCTTTAGTATTCCATTTGTTCTGATGAATATTTGATGTATTTGTGTCGGTCTGTTTTATAATTCAAAATTATACAATAACAACGAATCGAACGCAAAACTTTTACGTGTTAAAAATATCACGTTCTCTTTTGAACTAAAACTTAACTTTTGGTGGTGCAAATTGATGTCACTTTTAATTTAAATAGAGATACATATTGAATATATGTATGTATCCAATTTATTAATGTATTATTTGGTTTTTTTTTCATTCTCTTAATAATTGAAGACGTAGTTTAATAATAGAGAAGCGTTTCTGTTTAAAATCAAGCGAAAAACTAATTTTTTTGAAACTACATTTGCTTCGGGCAAATTCCCTTTACAAAGGTATATATCATGATAACTCCTTTTTGACATCAACATCCTTCCTATGATGTATTGGATATGTCGTACTCAGAAACCAGACCATACTTTTCAAAAGGGTTTTCGGTGCGCTGAATCCGAATCCAACGTAATTCCTTAGGTTTTTGAAATATTCCAATCTAAATTTGCAAAAATAGTCTGGTTTGTGTGTTAGAAATCTTGTCAGTGCATATAATTTGGAGTAATTTTGACCTTCTTTTAATAAAAAGAAAGGCGCTTATAACATAATATTTTACTCGGATAAGAATTTAGAATAACTAAATAGGGTATCAAATTTGCAATCTGCCATTCAAAATTTTTAGTTGAATACCGGTAAAATAGACAATGGGGTTAGTACTCATCAAGGTAGTACAAATGTCTTGCACTAGGTATTTTAGAATAAGCTGTATTGAAGGATATAGTTTCAGCAATAGACTAACTACGAGTAACAATAGTTAATAGGAAAAGTATTATAACGTACATATTTATTTGTTCATTATATCTATCTGTTTTATTTTATTTGTAGAGTGTAATGAGGATCGTAAACTTGAACAAGTTTCTCACTCGAAAATTACTGTTATTGTCTTATGCATATTTTTTGGAAGCTTACTTAGTTCCGGTATAGGACAAACAGCAGTTTCTACTTTAGGAATTCCATATATTGACGATAATGTGGCTAGCAAACAATCTGCTATGTACATGGCAATCACAATAGGAGTTCGAATATTGGGGCCAGCATCAGGTTTTATTGTGGGTTCGGTATGCACACGTTGGTATGTGAATTTTACTAATCCTGGCTTTGATGCTAGTGATCCACGTTGGATAGGAGCCTGGTGGTTGGGTCCGGTAGTTATAGGTAGTTTAATGCTATTATCTTCGATTGCAATGTTTTCATTCCCGAAACAATTGCGGGGGAAGAAACCACCACCACAGGCAGCTCCTAAAGAGAAAGATGAAATATCTCCAAAAGAGATGCCTGAAGCTGAAGAAAAACCCAGACTAAGAGGTGAATAGGAAAATTGAAATCTATTATTTATAAACTTACTAATGAATTTAATTACAATAGATTTTCCCAAAACTGTTCGACGTCAGTTAAGTAATGATATATTAATGTTTCGAACTGCATCATGTGTGTTCCACCTTCTACCTATCGCCGGCTTATATACATTCTTACCTAAGTATTTGGAGACACAATTTCGTTTGGCACCATATGATGCGAACATGATAGCGGCTTTTTGTGGAATTCTTGTGATGGGAATTGGAATTGTCGTGTCCGGTCTGGTGATATTTAAATTTAAGCCAACTGCGAAAGTTGTTGCGGCATGGATAGCTTTAACGGCCCTCGTTTATTCCGCTGGTATGGTTATCCTCATGTTTGTCGGCTGTAATATGAACGATTTTGCGGGCTATAAACCGTCAACGAATCTCGCGTAAGAATAATTATTCAAATATTTGACTGAGTTATGTGTTTTACACCGTTTACTTATAATTCTAGGCCAGCTGTTATTGAACCTGTATGCAAGGAGGTGCTTAACTGTTCATGTGATAAAGAACAATTTGCCCCGATATGTGGAGTTGACGGAAAAATTTATATTTCATCCTGCCATGCTGGATGTGCTGCCTCACACCTACGAAGTAACGATAATTATACAGTTTTTTCGCAATGCGCTTGCATTTCTGATTGTAAGTTCATTAAAAAAAAATATTAACTCTTATTCCTCTAAAAAAGCTTTAAATAAATACTCTTACTACTTTGTTATACTATAAATGTAATATTTTAATTTGTCTTTTTTATTCATTTTGAAATAGATGATGTCGACAAAAATGTTTCCTATGAGGCAGTAATAGGCTACTGTGATAGTAATTGTAAAAACTTTATTATATTTATTATCATATTCGCTGTTTGTGTTTTTATGCACTCAACGTCAGAGGTGGGTAGTATGCTTCTGGTAATGCGATGTACACATCCTAAAGGTATTTTTTAAAATATGCGAACTCCTATGGCTCTCTTCCATTGACTTTCATTTTAAAATAATTTCAGATAAAGCCATGGCCATGGGATTAATTCAGTCCGCAATTGGACTTTTTGGAAATGTCCCATGTCCAATTATTTATGGTGCAGTAGTTGATTCAGCCTGTCTTATCTGGAGATCTGTATGTGGGAAACATGGAGCTTGTTCACTTTACGATGCCGATACATTCAGGCATTATTTTCTAGGTAAGAAAGTGCATCAATCATATACAAATTATCGAAACTTAGTAAAATTTTAAAATTAAGTACATATTGTTATAATTTTTAGTATTCGATTGTTTAAATTACAAATTGTAAATGAAATATTTTTGGAGAGACAAAATAAAAACTATCAGTTACGTTTTCTAATTGTAAGAATAAATTCAATTAGTCACACACTTTACAAAATCCTAAGGATTCATTTAATAACATTAAACTTCAACAGACTTGAACCTATTTCGTTTCAAAAATAGGATCACTCGCTAAATAATCCATCCTGTGAAATTATTATTCAATACTTTGGAGGGAACCCATTTTATTTTATTTAAAATTGAACGAAGTTTATTATAGCCAAAAAAGAGGTTTAAAAAAGAAAAACAAGTATTAATACTTTGAAATTAACAAAATTAACGATTATGTAAGTTTTAAGCGCATTAACATATAAAACCATGAATTCATATTACCTAATCCAATTCTCATTTAATAGTTTATTTTTTTTTCTTTTTCTTAAATAATCGCATAATTATTAATATTGAAAATTCTTTTATTAGGTATAACAGCAGGAATTATGTTTTTGGCTTTTATAATGGATTTGGTTGTATGGAGTAAAGCACATCGTATTGATATTGCCCCAGAAGATAACGGAAATAAGTTGAATGAAACCGAAAGTAATAAAACGAATCCAAATTCACCTGATACTCAGGTTTAGTTCTACGTTATAAAATATATGTCAGAAAATATATATATATATATGAATGTTAATGAAATATTGATTTCATTTTATACTGTTAGCGTATTTTAGAATAAGAATATTATATAATGTATTACATACATGTATGTGCAATTTTATTTTAAAGTAGAACATAGACCTTAAGAAAAAATTTTATTGCATTTTAATGATTTTTAAATCTAAACAACAATCTCAGTCAAATGATAATAGACTTGTCCTTAATTTTAGTAATTATTATACATTTTGTTTTTTTAACACAAATTCAATAAAAATGATAAAATCTTAAAAAAAGTTTACAGTTTATTCGTCGCTTTAAATATCAAATATCTTGGTCTAATTGTTTTAGAAGAATTCGCGGTATTTAATATTGTTTAAAAGTATTCTCGTATTTTAACTGTTCGTTGATTGTATTAACTATTTCGGAATATCGACTTTGATTTATAAAGAACAATATAAACTATGGTAAAATTAAATTTGATATTTATCCACATTAATTAAAATGTACCGGTTAAAAGTAATTTTTACCTTAAATCTCATTTAATCTAATAGTTTTTATGTAATATCCAGTCTAACGAATATAGTAAAATATGTCAGAAATACAATTTACATATGCATTTATAAAATTTCAATGTTTACGTACTCAGAAAATAGATTTATGGGAAAAAATTGGACTTCAAAAAAATGTCTCTTTCTGCGGTCTAATAAATACATCTAATGATAGCTTCATTTCAGACCTGTAACACAGTGCGGTCGCTTCCAAATATTCTAAAAAATTTAATGCAATACAGGGGCTATAATTTAAATTTGGATATTTTTTAATTTAATGGTTCAATTATGGACTGCAACTAAAAATTTATAGTTGCCCAAAAAAATTCTTTTTGTTTAAATGGTGGTTGTCAGTTGCCGTTTATAATACTATTTTTGGCAACTGGCAACGCAGCTATAGTTGAGTTGAGATTCATAATCGATTCTTTTATTATATAACGAGTAATTATTGTCTGAAAGTCAGAATTCAATGTTTTCACATAAAAAAGACTACATTTTTTAAATAAAGAGAAAGGAAATTCGTTTTTCGAACTTCTACAATGCTCAGCTAAATTCCTTTTGGGGTTGCATTGCATTTTTAAAGATTTTATTTCTCAACTTCATATACTTTTCTTAAAAGCATTTAAATGTTTTACATACATATATGTTTTATATAATGTATGTATATATAAACGTTTTAAAGACAAATTAATATATGGAGATTTCACTGATGTAATTGTTTTGTCACAGATTTTGATGTTTTATATTAAAAATTGGCATTCCAAACGGTAAGAAAATTTTAGTAGATTTAAACTCAATAGTCATCATTTACAAAATCAATTCGAATAAATAATTTAATATACTTTGTATCTGGTCAGTATAACCAAACATTACTTTATTGATATTGATTTACTATTTTTGCTAGTTTCCCTAAGATAGAATAAAGAAAATATATTTTTTTATTTTGTTAACAATTGATTTTTTTATTAACATTTAACAAAAAGTAATAAACGACTGTTGTGGTAATAAATTTTTTTTTCCAACTTACTTAACAATTGCATTCATCCATTATTGGAAAATAATACACTAATAATAGAAAAAAATTAACATAAAAAAGATAAATACGTTCAGTTCTGACGAATGCCCACATCTAAATAAAGATTATGTTTCTGGGGACCATAACTTAAAGGTACGATCAAATGACGTAGTCGCAATAAATTTAGAGTTCGGAGATATATCCAAAGATACTACTTTACCGTCGTGGCCCTGAAGTGTCTTTAGAGGTTGCCATGTTTTGTTAGACCAAATCTTAGTGGTACAATCATACGAACACGTAACAAGAAAACAACCACCGTCACGTTGATACTTAAGGTCAGAAATAAGATTTAGGTGTGCAGGTATGGTGTACACAGATTGTCGCCTTCGAAGATCCCATATCTTACATGTATTATCTTGAGACCCTGTTGCAATATGGTAACCATTCGGTGAAAAGTCTACTCCAAAAATTGACCCTAAATGACCCTCTAAAAACATTATACACCGCCCTGAAATGAAAGCATTCGGTAATGTCTAATTAAACAAAATACAATTGAAAATAAACCTGTTCGTAAATCCCAGACTCTTCCGAATGCATCTAAACCACCAGTGACAATAACACTGCCATCGGCATGGAAACTTAGACAATGTACTGCCTTCGCATGACCTTCCTGGTGAAGCACTTCAGTTTTTTGTTCCAGGTCCCACAAACGCCAAGATGCATCATAGCATGCTGTAGCTAAAAATCTGCCCGAAGGATGGAAACTTAGTTTAGATACTCGATTAGGCATATGTCCTGTAATATCAGCAATGGACTCTTCAGAATCAAAGCCCCACAACTTTACTGATCCGTCATGTCCACCTGAAGCCATTGCTACCACATTACGGTCGTCTTGCGATACTCCAGGGCGAAAGGCTACACCTCCTACGTAACTTGTATGGCCACGTAAAGTCTGCTCTAATTTACAATCAGGCACTCTCCAAACTTTACATAATCCTGACCAGGATGATGTTAGCAGAAGCGACGAGTCAGAGCTGAACGCACAACCGCCTAATGGACGAGTATCGCCTACTTGACTACACAGGGGAGCTAAGCATTGCAAACGTTTTTGCAACTCTACCATTTTTCCAGCTCTAGTCGAACTAGGAACTTCTAGAGCCTGCTTTGCCTTCTCCAAACGATCTTTTGCACGAGGCAAGGAGTAATCTGCTATCCACAAGCGTGCTACTCTTAGACTTTCTGGTCCCTCGTGGTACCAAGTTGTTTCCTGCTCTTTCTGTAATTGCTTTCTTTCTTCTTCTTCAGCTAATTTCTGCTTGATTGCATTTTCTCCTAAACTAGCCAATAATTCTCTAAGACGCCGCCTCCTTTCTGCTGGGCCTTCTCCAAAATAGCAGATTGGCTCATTTAATTGTCTTAAATTCTTTTTAATCTCCGCATCATCTGTTGATACGTTTATTTGTCGTGCTCGTTTTTTGCGCTCAAATTCTTCTAGTAATGCAACTTTATCCTTCGATATTTCAGTTTCCAAATCAAAGTAGTCGTCATCAATTTTGTTCGCTAAGGTAGCAGCTGTAGGTGGCGGCACATGTTTTCTCTGTTCATCATAATCTTCGTCCGACTCAATGTCTTCCAATTGTGATGAAGATGATATTGTTGCCTGGCTTGGTGCCGCACTACCCGAAATGCGTTTTCTTTCAGCTTCCTCAAGTGAACCATAATAAAGCGTTCTTTGCCGTTTGACATATTGTATATCGTCATCGGACATTTTCTGTCTGCTTCACAGAAACAAAAGATATTTGAAAAAGTCCTGAACAAAATTTTAAAACTTAAATATTTTTTAGTTGCCAAATTCTCTTTATAATTTATGAAAAACTCAAATAAAATTAACGCAAACGATAAACGTACATAAAAACAACCGGGAAGAGCGCTAAAGCGCGGTTGCTTTCACATTCACGAAATTTCAAGAGATGCTTATTTTAGTACTGAGGTAACATATCGACTCCACATTTTAATGTGTTCTAAAAACTAAGTTGTTCTCATAAAAATTTAAGATTTCGTTCTTTATTTTCAACTATTAAGAAGAAAAGATGTTTAAAATATGTTATATTATAAAATATTAACTTTTTAATGAAAGAACTTCTTATTAATTTTCGTTACATGTAATAAAGGACGCAAAAATATGTCTGACAACTGTTATTTGTATATACTGTACAATTTTTTAAAATTACACATAATATTTGTCACTTTTTGTCAACCTTAAATTGAAATCGAGGTTTCGGATAATTACTACTTAAGATTTGCTTAACCGATATCTATATGAGATTTTTAATCTAAATATCCTACATAGATAAGCAACTCTGACGTAATGAAATAATTTCTTATATGTGCTACCCTGTGAATGTGTATCAGAAAATCGTGAAATTTAGGAATAAAGAAATAAATAGAAAATACACAATTTATATAAAAAAGTGATGAAAAATATGCAATTATATTAAACAATAACAAGAATAAATCTTACAGGCTTGTACATACCACAAAAACAAAATAATAAAATATAATTTCATAAACGATTGCATTTTTAGTAAAAGAAAAATAGTTTGAAGTAGTAAGTGGAAAGTGTCTATTGAAATTCATATACTTAAGTATTTTAACAATCAACGAGGGATAGACTGACAGAAGGATTTTCTTATTGATTGAAATAAGAACACGAAAAAATGGAAGAGGATTGGACAGGAAAAGCTGTTTCCATTGAATGTGATGCGAAACTTGGTGTCTTTCAAGGTATCATATCTCAATGCACGCCGTCTGAAATCACCATAGTGAGGGCATTTAGAAATGGTGTCCCGCTCCGAAAACAAGACGCGGAAGTAACTTTACGTTCTTCCGATATAATAAAGATTAGTTTGATACCGTCTTACAATGGACAGAATTCTATGACACCTACTGTTATTAACAAACCGACACCTGTTAAACAACCAAATTTTGCTAACGCTGGCGCGAATAACAACAACACGTCAACGTCGGCGCAAAACAATGGAATATGTAGAACAATAGGGACAGTTCAAGACATTTATTGTGAAAATTCGGAGTCAAACTCGACGCTAAGTAATAAGTTGTCGAAAATGAGTTTAGCAGTGAACGTTAACCAGGGTAACAGGTAAAAATGAAAGTATGTTAAAGTGTGAAACATTATTATAGTTTAGCTGTATTTTAGCGCATTAAAATGTCCACTAAGTGCGGCACAAACGAACTACAGCAAATCAAAGTCATCGCCTCAGCAGCCTTCTAATAGCGTTGCTCAATTTTTTGGCAACTTAATACCACACAAGGTTGAGGTAAAATTGGGGTCTTCTGGCGTAGCTGGTCCTTGTTGCTCATCGTCGGTTTGCTCTACGTCGAATAGTTGTAATGCAGAAAGTTATAGCAGCAGCGGTGCTGGAAGTAGCAAACCCATTGACATCGTTCAAAATAGGGGGCCTCACTATAACAATCAAACAAATATGATTCAATCGAGCGGAAGTGGAACAAATAAAACACAGAGGTCTGGTACTAATCATCTTAGCACTGGAAATGTAGGAGTTAGTAATGGTAATCGGATTAAACAACGTAATTCTAAACAAATACGTAGGGAAAATAGCGTTAAACATAACCAGACATTTGGCACATCAGTAGATGATCCCCTTCTTCATGAAGATTTTGATTTTGAGGGGAATTTGGCGTTATTTGATAAACAAGCAATCTGGGACTCATTAGAGGCGGGAAAGAAACCGGATGTTGTACAAAATGCTGTCTCAGCACAACAACAACAACAACAACAAAAGAAATATCGTCATGATGAAAACATTATTGTTAGCGAACCGGCAGAAATGCGGCAAATTGAATCGCTTTTTGAAGGATCAGAAGATTTCGTAACGGACGAAGGTCTTATAATACCGACCGTTCCACAAATGGTACGTACAAAGATTGAATTGTGCGCACAAAAGTGCGGATTATCGTTGCAACGTCAACTTGACATGTTAGCACGTGGCGCAACGGATTTAGCTATACTCTTATTAGGAAGCGCTCGCCGTTTGACTCCAAATAATCGTCATCAATGGCCAACAGTTGCGATTATATGTGAGAAATCAGAAAATTTTAGGTAATATAGACATTTTTTTCCATTTATTTGGTCACAAATATCTAATTTGAACACTTATCAGATCAAGTAATGTTGGAGCTTCTACTGGCCGTCAATTGGCTTCGCATGGCTTAAAAGTCCTACTTTATCTGGAAGAAGACTCAAACATAGAACAAAAGAGCATAGAAATATCGCTGTTCAAAGCTACTGGCAATACTGTTGTATATTCGGCAAATGGTGAGAACGAAAAATGTATATATGGGTTCTACTAATACTTTTCATTTTCAGCATTGCCGACTCCTGACATTGTGATACTCTCGACTAATAACTCAAATTTGTCAAACGATGTAAAAAAATGGTTAAATGAAAATCGGTATTTATTTGTCAATAAGTTTTGCTTTTACTCTTTAGTAATGTATATTTTTAGGGCATCTATTTTAGCGATTGATCCACCACCAATTGGCATTCATGATGTTCCCATAAAATACTCAATTTTACCAATTCTACCACTAAATGGCATATCAACGAATAATTGTGGCAAATTGTATTTGTGCAATTTGGGAATACCGGATAAATTTTATCGCGATGCTGGCATAAAGTACAAAAGTCCGTTCGGACATAAATTTGTGATACCAATACACTTAAAGAAATAATCACAAAAATATTTCAAAAAGTCAAGTATGCAGTAAATTCTATCATTATTTTTGCAAGTCTTAGTATCATTTTAATGTATGAGGAAAAGTTGTATAATAATAAAAATATTTTTTGAATGAACTGTATTAATAACGGACTTTTATTTAGATTTATATTAAATGAGTAGTTTGATCATTGTATTCTGAAAATTTAATCGACATTATTAAATTATAAAAGAAGTGTAGAACTAACCAAGCAGTTTTATAGTTGTGCAACGCCTAGCTGGTTTATCTTCTCTGCAGTTTCTCAGTACCGTTCGCCAATCGCACTGATAATTCCGTGTTAGAGGTTTTCAAGTTACGTCGTACGTCTGAGCAAGTTTCATGTTATCCTTAATAGAATGATTTGTTCAAACCCAGGGGCCACCACACAATTGCAATTCGCCAGGTGCTCAAGGGATTCAGATGCATAATCGTTTAGAGTAATTAGCTTGTCGTGAACCTGGATTCTCCTTTGTCACGTCTAGAAAGACATCTGGTGGCCGTTCTTTAATAATCTCCAGTTTGATGGCGTATTGCTGCCGTGTGGGTTGAAGTGATTAACCGCCGCCAATTCTTAACTGTTGTTCAGTATTTTATCACAGGAGGATGTTTGTTCAGGATTAATTTCCGACTATTGTTGGCAATTGCTCTTTCAACTGTAATGTGATGTCGTGTCATTGGCTGTTGAAGTCATGTTCAAAATGAAAAAGCTGTTGACGTCATTTCGAGTATGCCGAGGAGGGGAATTATCCTGCAATATGTGACTTTCGATGTGATGAAAATAAAGAAATGCTATTGCAAATTGGCTGGGGAGCAGCACATTGTGCAGTTACATAGGTAGGATCCTTATTTCTTCATGTAAGTGATCAACATTAGTCATCTTCACACTTCCAGTCGCAATCCTCAGAGTATTTTTCTGGATTCTCAAAGTCTTTCTACTGAGTCTTGCTTAGAATCCTTGTACCGGCGGCGAGAGCTTAAGTCATCAATATCCGATAACTTTGCCAGCGTGTGAAACTAACTGGAAATCATTGGTTTTATGTCCTCTACTTTTTCAACTGAGTCATAAAGAACTGTATAAACCTTTTGAAAGATTTGTGGTAGAAGCGAAGATTTAACAGGAAAGTGATCTTCAACCCGTAATTCCACAATTACGTGCCTATTACTCAAATATAGTTGCTTACCATCGTTTGATGTCATTAGACGGAATTAAATCCATATTTTTCTATAAGCACTGCACGGTCTACTGTGACAAATGCCTTTGTCAGATCAAGGGCAATGACTACAGTTTGATCCCATTGCCTTTGTTTGTTAAGACCCCCTGAGAACTT
The DNA here is from genome assembly GCA_958299815.1 of Sarcophaga carnaria. Classification (NCBI taxonomy): domain Eukaryota; kingdom Metazoa; phylum Arthropoda; class Insecta; order Diptera; family Sarcophagidae; genus Sarcophaga; species Sarcophaga carnaria. The sequence continues at coordinate 44,476,221 of OY283151.1, forward strand.
GAGTGAAAATTGTCATAAGTCCTGTCGTCGTTCTATTTCAATTGAACAATAAAAGTGCTCTTGTTATTATTTTTTGTTAATAAGGCTTTTTGTTTTATTTTCAAGTTTTCTTGTTTGTTTCTTTTTTGTTTAGATTTTAATTTATACTAAAATTAATCTTAAATATAATTTTTAATAAAATATTTTTGCGATTAATGCTTATTTGCTTTCAAAATATTTCGTTTCTGTTTTACCGAACAATAATTATACATAATAATTTTAATATTACATAAATATTTACAAATTTACAAAGTATACAACTAACTATAATTACTTCATATAGGTCTGTATATAAATATTTTTATGTATGAAGTTATTTTATTTTGTTTTTTTTTTCTTTTAATATATATCAAGATTGCTATAATCAGATTTGGAATTATTTGTTTATATTGTAATCATTAATATTAATTTTACATATATTTACAGTTCAATGTTTTGTTAAAACTTTTTACTTATAGCAATAAAATATCATTCATAATTTTCTTAAAATTTTACTAGGTTCACTAAAATTAATTTGTATTATAACTGTTATAATATTTCTGCAACTTCATAGATGACTTTTTACAAAAAGAAATACGGTTTCTTTACGCCTTTGTGCATTTTAAGCTAAAAAAAAAAACTTTAAATACACATCAGACTTGTTGTTCTACGTAATTACATATACCTATTGTAGAGGATGGATAAAAGATTAAAATATAGCAATAAAAACATTAAATATTGTAATTGTAGTCGCAATATAATTCTCAATTTTAACATGATCATAACATAGTTTTAAACTAAACGAGAAGTTTTTTCTGTTTTTCTGTTTTTTTTTTGGTCTGATTATGTAAAAATTATTTACTTCTTGAGAAAACGGTTACCAGTTTGTGTAATTTGTCGATATTAATCTTTAGTATGTGTTTTTTTTTTGTATGATAAACTTTCTCAAACTATCAAAGTTTAATTATACCCACTTTTACATGTGAATGACATGAAAATATAAATAAATTTTAGAAATTTAATACTTTTATTAATAAAATAAACAATGAATTATAGCTACATTTTTTAAAACCCTTCATCAAATACATTATCCTATGTATTATTAGTTAAAAAAAAGAAGTGTTTATAGTACGCTGCGTACTTTAATGTTGTTGATTTACGTAATAATGTACTCATGAGTTTATAACAATTAAATTAAGAACATAATTAAATAACAAAACTATTACAATAGCGACTTAAAGGGTAATTTTACAATAACAGAAAAATATACTTGAAACTACAGAGATAAAAGTTTTTCAAATAGAAAATAAATTTATTGCTTAGAAAAATTTTAAATAAATCTCTATATACAAACTGCTGTACTTAAAAACAAGTACTAAAATTGCAGCAGCTAAGAATATTTGGAGTATTCTTTACGATTGTAAAAATACAACTACTATGTTACTTATCATCATCTAACTTCGCAGTTCTTTTGTAGGGCTAATATGCCACTACTACTGCTAGCACTAGCACTGTTGCTGTTATTATTACTATTGCTGTTATTTATATTGATATTATTGTGTTGATTAGTTATGCTGCTACTATTTCCCGTACTATTTTGACTTTGGTGGGCTGCGCTCATTAATGAATTTGAATTAGAATTACTTAGATGACTGTGACTGCTCAGGGCCAAAGAAGATTGACTGTTGCTATTTTCATTGCAATTCCGCGATGCCATCACAGCAGTGGGTGTTGCTGCAAGAGAATGAATGGACTCAGATATACAAGGAACAGACATATCATTTAAAGAGCTGGCCGTATTTGAAGAATCATGAATATCGTTACTCTTACTAGAGTCGATAACTAAACAAGGTGAGGGAGTACTTGAATCTTTGGCAGCATCTGATATAGATTCTGTTATTGACTGTGGCTCATTAGGACCTCTAGTATAATTACTAAAGGTAGCAGTCGTCGGTGATGCCATTCCAAGTTGTGCATTGGCATCCTCGGTAAACTTTTCTATATCGTTTATAGTAACGTCTGCGTTTATAGCTATACTACAATTTGTGTTTAAATTTGCGTTTATCAAATCTTCAGAGTTTATAGTTATATTCGACTTTTTACCCTTTTTACGCTTTTTATCACCAATTACATAACCACCGCCTTCTGAAACACGAGCCAGTTTAAGTCTTATTGGTGCCGAAGGTCCTTCTGGAGATAACGTTGCGGGTGCTGTTGTTGGTCCAGTTGCTGGCGATGATCTACTAGTATCGGTTGCTGTTGATTCAGTTTTACGCTTATTTATACGTAATATCAGTTTCGGTGGTTCTCCGGGAGATGCGCTTGTTGGCTGTTCGATCAAAGTAGTTATCATACTGTTATTATCCTTTGTGCACACAATATTCGTTTCGGTATTATCCAAATCTTTATTTCTACTCCGCTTTTTATCCTTTTTTTCTTTTTTCGATTTTGAAGACTTCATTTTCTTTGTCGGTGGCATGTCGGTTAGTGCTTTAGAATAATTGCTGCAGGACACTGAAGTTCGCTTTATGCGATCTTCATCATCTCCACCAAATTCTTGCATTACTTGATCGCGATAATTCATTGAGTCACGTTTTAGATCTTCTAATGTGGGGGTATAATTGGAAGTCAAACGCTTTTTCGGTGGACATGCAACAGATCTGCGGTTGCTGTCGTAATTATTAAAACTTCTTTCGCAATTACCAACCGATGCGGTAGCACTAACATTTCCTTCCGTTAGTCCTCGAATTTTAATTTTAAGTTTTGGAGTAGGTTCGTCTTCAATACCTTCAAGTGTTTTGCTTCTTCCTCGTCTTCTTCCTGCGCTACACGCAGCTCCAATTTTTGTAGCACTATTATCTGTACTTCCGGAGGAACACCCACTTCGCCTACGACCGTCAACGCCAAGGTTCAAACCCGTACTAGTTTCATTTATATCGCCACCGACATCTAAAGAGCGTAGCTCACGACTTGAATTCTTCTTTAATCTTTTATTACTACTTGTACCCGCTATAAAATCAGAACCATATTCATCAGCTTCACTACATACACCTTCAGTTTTTCTCGTAGTTTCTATTGCATTTGAAAGAAGGCTAGAATCGGTAGGAGGTAAACCACAGGATGAATCATCGCCATGTGTATCTTTCTGAACGACGTATAAACTAAGTAGCTCTTTTTTGCGCATACGACGTGAATTAGTTCCACTCCCACCAATAGAAGCACTTATAGTGGCATTGGTAGACACCATAGATTGAACATTACCCATATTTGATTGACCAGCTGTCGAAGTATGTACATTTGCATTTGAGCTGTTATAATTGTCCGGGTAAGCTAAAGGACCTTTAATTTTAAGTTTTAATTGATTGCGGGCATCAGAAAGAGAAGCTTTAGTAGTTAAAGTAGTATCAGAATCTATTGAAACATCCTCCGATGTAGTTTCCATGGATGTTTGTAAATCTGTCACCAATTCAGCTGAATTTATAGCAGTTATTATAGAATTTGTCTGACATACTATTCCAGTTGAGGTTGCGCTAATGCCTTTAACATCAACGTTCGATATAGGCGCGGGAGCAGTTGATATGTTGCCAACTGAGTTCGATGTCATCGATTCTGTATACGTTTGAATTATACTGTTACTGCCATTTGCTACAGAATCGACAGTATTATTAATTGATATTGAAGACGTATTCATTGTGGAAACCATTGATAGCTGAAGCTGTTTTGTGGTTATGGAACTTGAAGTACCTGTAGCCCTTAAAGTTGACTGAAACTCGCGTTCATCATCCTCATCAAATTCTGATAGCGTTTGATCAGCCGTGCCCGAATCAAAGGCGCCAAGTAAATTGTTATTATATGCCTCCTGCGAGGCACTGGAATGTTGTGGCTCAAAACCAAGATTATAGGTACGCATATCCACTGGACCTGGTAACATTGGCTGAACGATCGAATGAAGAGTTGATGTATTGCCTTTCATATTATTGTTACAATTAACAATCGATTCAGCTCCTGTTCCAGTCGAAGCAGTTGAAGCTGATGTTGAACCTGTACTGTTTCGAATCTTACACGCATTTGCACTATAACTGGGGCTACGGTATTTTAATGCCTCAGTATTTTGAGAATTTCTGCAATCAAAAGACCGGCGACGGTCACGAAGGGACTGAAGATTTTCCATTCCTGGAGTTGTCATTTCCTCTTCATAACTAAATTCAAATGGAGTACCAACAAGATTATCCGCACTCACATATTCTGACATTGGAATAGGCAGAGAGATTAGTGTATTAGGTGCATTATTACCCCGACTACGTCCACGTCCCCTTCCTCTACCACGCGATCCACTTCCTGTGCCTCGTGGTGCTCGTTGACGTGGTTTCCCAGCTAATGTGTGTGTTAAAGAATCGTACTTTGTTTGTTTCGAATTCAGATTCGGGAATTCTGTAAGGGCAGAGTGCGTTTGCTGTTGTTGCTGAAGTTGTTTACTAAGCTGTTCCATTTGTCTAGGAGATTTGCCAGGCGATTTATGTTGGGTTACCTGAGGAGATTTATGTGAATTTCGTGTTTGTTGTTGTGTTTGTTGACAGAAGCGCGATGAAGATCGATTTGGTTTGGAAGGTGAATCTTTAGTCGGAGTTGTATGATGAGATGTCTGCGTTTGATTAGGTAACAATGTTTCCGCACAACTTCCTAAATGCATATTGTTAAATGACGCTGAAGTATTTGTGTTACTAGGTGATGTCAAATTATATTGGTGAGAAGAACGCATTTGGTGGTGTCGTGGCGAATTGTGGTCTATGAGACTGCTTCCACCAGAAACTCCAACAATGGCTGCGGTTAACGCAATGTTATGCGTAGACGACGTAAACGCTGCACCACTATATTGAACACTCGATGAATTAGTACTACCAAGACTAGAATTTGTAGTATATAAATCTGGACGTGATTGCTGAGAACCAGCATTGGACGCAGAATTCACATTGGTTCCTATGCCAGGTCCAGCGGGATACATGACACTTCCTCCAGGTACAGAATTTGTATCATTTGAAACAAATGAAATCTGATTTAGATTGGGCAGAGTTGTTGCTGCATCATTAAACAAACTCACTGATCCATTAAATTGTTGTGAGCGTCTTTGTTGTTGTACGTTAGATTGTTGTTGTTGCGGTGTTCCTTGAGTTGTTGGTGTTGTTGGTGTGGAACTGTAACTTTGATTGTATATCATAGGATCTATTCCGTTTGATATTGATGGCTGTTGTTGCGGTTGCTGACTTAGTTGATTTTGCGTTTGCAGTGGGTGCTGTTGGAAAGATGATGCCAATCCGAAATTATTTATTGAATTAAAGAAAGAATTTTTATTAATAGCATTACTACTGCTACTGTTAAGCACATTCGGTGTTAAAGAATGCTGTTGCGTTTGCACATGAGATCCCTGAATAGGTATTTGATGTGGTACTGGAGTCTGTTGTTGTTGTAAGTCAATTGAAGGAGTTTGGTCGTTGGATTCAGAAACTGAACTTGGAGACGTAGATCTTCTAGCTGCAATCAAATCATTCTCATTCCAAATTCGATTTGCTTGCATAGTGTATGGCGATTGCATACGTGTGTTTTCATCAAAATCACAGTCAACAACCAATTTATTGCTTCTTATTGATGCTGCTGATGTAAAGTCCTTGGAAGCCGCAGCAGCAGCATGAAGATCAACAAAATCTGGAGCTGAGCCAGAAATTGGAGCATTGGAAGATAAGGCATTGTTTTGCTTTTGTCCAAAATTGTCCAACGTTGAAGTTTTATTCAAGGCTGAGTTATTTTGGCTAACAAGTTCGTTTTGTATAAGGGAAGTCAGTCCTACAACACTTGGGGCCTGTTGGGTAGGAGTATGCGATTGTTGTTGATTGTAACTTGAATTAGGTGTTGCATCTGAATGTGAATGGTGAGGAGTTGAAGTTTGTTGTGCAGAATGTTGTTGTGGCATAGGAGAAATAGACAGCTGAGTCTGTTGTTGGAGAGGCTGTACTGACTGTCCATTTTCTTCTATAAAAGTTTGAAGTGACATGCTATTACTTATTGAACATATATTGTCTGCATTAGTAGGCGTCCTCGCTGTATTAGTCGTGCCATGAGATATATTACCATAAATATCAATACCACTATCTTTCTTTGTTAATGACCCATCAGTAGAAGACGATTCCACCAACAAGTTATTGTTATTCGTAATATTTGCCGTTTGTGAAGTCTGTGAACTGTCAATGCTATAATGTCCAGTACTATTCGCTTCAAGAGATGACAACGAACTTTCCTTTTGAGCATGAATTATATCTTCCGGATCAGCAGCATTGTGAAAGGGGAATACAGATGGTATGGCTGGTGTTGGCGGCGGTAGCATAAGATCTGGCTCTTTCTGGTCGTCAGTTCGGTTTCGTTTAGTTTTCCGAAGCTTTTCTAGCAGATTTCTTGTTGCTTGAAAACTGTCTTCTTCCGATATTTCTTTTCTAGTATTATTGTCATTCGTTAATAGTGTAGTTAAACTTTCAGAATGTTGATCTAAAACATGTCCAACTGAATGACTTCCAAAAGGAGACGAGTTTAGTAGAACATTTGGAAAATTGTGCATTTGTTGTTGATTTTCTTCCTGCTTTTTCTTTGCATTATCTTCGAGATCTAGAATGGTATCTACTATAGGATGATGACCACTTTCCATAGCAGAATTTGTTGTGTTAATTGGAAGGGGTTGGCAGGAATCTTTAGAAAGAGAACGATCTATAGCTGGTATATTCGACGTAGAGAAATTACTTTCGTTCCTTAAAGTATCAATATTTGATTGTTCTTTGCTGCAAATTGGGCTGGGATCATCGAAGGTGCTTTCCGGGGCACTTGTTTTAAGCGCTATTGCTGAATAATTCTCTAAAGATGGTTTAGGAGAAGTCGCTGCGTGCTCTGAATTAGAATTGGAATCAAGGTCTATTATTTCTAATGGTTCCGAAGCTATTATTTTCACTGATGAAGTTTTCGATTCTGCCACATTTATTTCTTCATTTTTAGAAGCCGCCAGTTCTTTTTTATGCTCTTCTTCTAAGGCTCTAATAAGTTCCATCTCATTAAGTAGGTGTTGCGTATGATGCGTATGTTCTTCTTCAGCTAAAATTGGAGGACTTCCAACAACATTTCTTCGCCGCCCATGAGGTTTTCTCCTACGTGTGCTGCTAATGTTCTCTTGATCTTCATTACTTTCGTTAGATTGTTCATTTTCTTCACCACTGGAACATGATGATGTTGTTAGGGAAGCAGGCATAGGCGCGGCAGGTGGATCAAGGTTAATTAACAAATCGTCTGCTTTTAATAAAGCATGGTCTTCTGACGGCAAGCTACTACGGTTAGGGACCGTTGTCAAATCTTCGTCTATATCCATTGGCACTTCAGTACATTCATCCCTACTAATTGCAGTGTTTTTCTCCACTAATTCCGATTCACTGTTGGTATTTACTAAAGCCGTTGGTTTTATATCGAATTTTTCAGTAGTAACATCTTCTCTTAGCGTTTCTTTTTCAATTAGTTTATCTACGTTTTCATCAGCTTCTTTTACATTTGTGAGTGTCGTCGCAGATTTGTTTTCGGGTGTATTTTCAAGTTCTTTATCAACAACTAGTTCAGAAGATAATTTTGTTTCTTTTTCTGTATTCGAATTAAGATCTTTACATACAGTTTCGTTTAACAAACTCTTTGGTTCACTCTCTTCGCTTGATGATATTTTATTTGATGTAGCAGGTGATGAAGATGAAGAGAGTTGATTGCACTTTATATCCTCCGCTTTTGAATTGTAGACAACTTGTCTATCAAGGGGATGTTCTTCAAGTATTGAAGATTTTCTACGGGTTTGAATGTTTGATTTATTTGAACTTTGTTCTTCATTGTTAATTAAAGTAATATCGGTTGAGTTTTTGGCATTTTGATTTATTTGCTTTTCAGAGCACTTTTCATCCGTGTTAGTGTTTTGTTGAGATATCGGAATTGGATTCTTCACAGTCTTTTGTAGACATATTTTCTCTTTATTGGGAGATATTACTGGTGCATCCTCTTTTTCATCAATATCTGTTACCTCATCGTCAGAACTAGATGATGAACAACTACTGCCGCTATTGCTTGAACTATCTTCACTGCCATCGGATGATGACGACGATGAACTTGAATCACTATCAGAACTGGATGTGACAGACAATTTGCGCTTTTTATCATTCGGTTGAAGGGGTCGTTTTTGATTTGAAGATTGAATAGCATCATCCTTTGAACGTCGTCTCGTACTGGTTGGTATCTTCTTTGAAACTGTAGTGGATGCCAGTCCATCATTTTTATTTAAATAATTGGATGATTCCCTCAATGACATTCTTCGTGATGGCGTTGATTTTGAAGTGCGATCTTCGATTGCTTTTAATTTGGAATCCCTTTCAGTAATATTGGCACGGTCTTTTTCATCCGTAGTATTTGGTTGTACCAATGCAGACTCCGGACTTATTTGTGAAGCTTTATTACTATTTTTCAGTTGTTCCGCCGCCTTCTTCGCTGCCTGTCTTTGTGGTACGACGTAAGCTACAAGTATATTATTTTTAGAAACATCATTCGGCGTAGATGGTTTTGCAGATTCTGATATTGATGATTTGTTTTGCTCTAATTTTTCTTCATCAGTGCTCAATGTATATATTTTTTTAGTTTCTGTTTCAACGGAGACTGGTGGCTCTCTTGAACGATCTAAAGATGTCATATGAGAAGACTGACTAGGATCAACAGCATCCTTTGAATTCTTTGGAGGACGACCACGTTTGTTGACAATGGGTTTCTCTATATTTTGGTCATTAATTTTATTTGAATTGATTTTCTTTTCTACTTTATCATCAGATTTTATGTTAACAATATCTTTTGGCTTAGTTAAAGTGTCTCGATGTTTTATTTCTACATCCTTCTGAAGTTGCCCAGTAGTTGAAGCATTTGAGTATGATGAAGATGTGATCCCGGCTAACGTATTTGTAGATCTCATATTTTCAGATGCCTTCTTCGCTGCTTGCCTTTGAGGAACTACTAACAAATCAGAACTTAGTTTATTAGCTTTTTGTTGCTGCGGAGTTTCCGTGAAAATTTCATGAGTATCAGTATTTAGATCCTTCGCTTTTTCAGATTTTCCACTCGTTTTTAAGGATGTTGACAAATCTTGCTGGATTTTATTGCACGACTGCTGTTGTAACGTAAACTCTTTCATTGCAGCTTTAGTACGTATAGTTTGTTGGTTCTGTGAATCACTAACATTACTCTCTGCCTTTTCTTCTTTATCTTTGTTATCCAAATCGGAAGAACATTCAGTGTCGGTATAAATTTTTTCAATAGCTTTTCGACATGCAGACAAATCCGCATTCTTTTTTCTTGTCGAGAAATTTCTATTTCCTTCCAATGACTTAACCAATGGTTTTTTATTACATTTCTTTGGTGTTACTTCCATAGCTTCATCACTTGAGCTTCCATTTTCATCCGTTCGTAAAGGCTTAATATTATCACTTTGAGGCAAAAGTAGATTTGATGCATTTTGAATTGTTGTTTCGGTAGCACTAGCTTCAGCCTTAGACGTACTAATACCAGATACCTTGACAGGTGTTGAAACTTTTGGTTTATTTTTGTTTTTAGATTCTGTTTCGATTTCGCTAGAACTTGAAAGTACAGTTGTAACATCCGATTTATTTAAGTCCTTTGAAGTTTTCGTGATTTTGACGTCAACATTTTCTACTTTTGATTGCGTTATGCTTTTCCTTCTTTGCTTTCCAACATCTTCAATAGTTCTTTGGCAAGTCTTTCTTTTTGTTCGAACTATTTTTTTGATGGATTTGTTCGCTTTAGGTGTATTTTCTTTACTACAAGTTTGTGAAGAAGAATCAGAGTCCGATGTGGTTGATTCGCTTCCACTTCCAGAGCTACTAACGCTTGCTGAAGTGGAATCGTTTGATGAAGAATCGTCGTCATCAGATGATGTGCTACCGGAAGAGGAGGAACTTTCGTCAGAACTGTTTGCGGCATTTTTTGAAGTTTTACTTTTTAATGATGTACGCGACGCGCTTGATCGATGTCGGGAAGTCGGTGTTGTCACTGCTGGAACAGTTGTAGTTGCTGCAGATCGTCTATTTGTGTTGGTACACTTCTTAACTAATTGCTTTACATCGTTTACATCATTCGAAGTTGAAATTAATGACGAAGCTTTGCTAGCTGTTATTGCGCCATTGTTCACTTTCTTATTCGAATTCGTCTTTCCCGTAATGCTGGTGATATTTGACGACGATGATGCTGCATTTGTAGATACACCTGTCTTAATAGCGCGTTTAGTAGGCGATGTAGAAGTTTTAGACATCCTATTGCCTGTTTTTGGTCCATTTTTGGCACCACCCAGGAGCTTTTCTAAAATATATTCCAGACTTTGGTACTGTGTGGGTGTATTTTTATCGCATGATGAATAAAATCTGTCATATAACGTTGGCCCGTCATTAGCATAAATCACTGCATTTTTAAATTGGTCGTCATATTTCTCGTTTTGTTCACTTGTTTGCAAATTTGCATCAGACAGAACAGATATTTGCTTATAAAATACCTGTTCACGCAGTTTAAATAAAGATCGAGAAAGTTTCTCTCTTCTGCTTACCATGTAGCAAAGGTTTCTTACTCTTTCTAAGTCCTGCCTCAAGTGAACTACTAACTTGTGATTTTCGAGATCTTGTTGTTCCTGTTTACGGGCAATCATTTCAACATCTTCTGATTTGGGGGGAATTAGAGCGCGGTTATTTCTTGATTTCCTTTTTAACTTCCAATAATTGTATATTGCCTCTACGGCTTCATCGTCGACGTCAAAAAGATGACAACTGATATCTTTAATATTGACGTGTTTGTCAAACTCTGACTCAACTTCCTATTTTGAAAAAATATAAATAAAAATTACTCGTTAAATGTTTATTATAATTTGCAACGCCTGTACACATACCTGTAACCGACGAGCACGAACTTGATTCCGTTCTTCAGAGGTCATATCCGATTTTCGGCTTTTACGCCTTCGGCAATCATCATCATCAGTACCGGAACCATTTCCTGTATTCATTCTATTTTTACAACTTGTACTGCTTACATTCTTACTATTTGCTTCCTTCTTCCCTTTGCTTACGCTATGTTTATGACAATAAGATCGTAGTTTAACTCCATCTTCAGCATTTCCTTCTTCAATTATAGCTCGCATCTCCAGTCCATGTTGAAAAGCACATGTTACGTGATATGCAGTTTTGCACGTTTTTACCGAGCATTGTATGCAGGCGCCAACTTTTCCGCGGCATAGAACACATAACAAAGCCCATCGACTTGTTGGAATGCTTGAAATTTTTGTTATAGGTTCCATTCTGTCAACACACCCAATACTAACTTCTGGAATCCAAAGTGCACAAGACACATGCGCCCAGTGTTTACCTGACTTAGTAGACTTCATAGCTCCTCCTTTATTAGGGCACAATACACAATCCGGCTTTATACCCATCGAACACGTTCGACAAAGCCATTGTCCTAAAAAAGTATACGTAAGGAATTTCATATTCGTTTATTGTTTGTGGAATAATAGCGTCAGATATATGTATGAGTAAGTGTATCAGATGATAAAACAAAAATTATTTTGATTTTTAAATATGGAAAAATGTTACCAAGATTCGGTACAAGTAGATTGTAAAATTATTATGTAGTAAATAAAATCATTAGTTTTATTTATATAGCAATATTTCGCAGAAATTTTAAATAGTTTTTATAAGCGAAATATATTTTTTATGTGAGCGTCTCCAAAAAAAGATGACGATACATAATGACTTAAAAACGTACATATATTTTTCGTGTTATTAATCTTCTTTAACATACCTGATGGTATTGCTGTAATACCATAACATGCCTGATGTACACATATATTGCAATTATCACAGAAAACCATTTCATTAGCTTCCTCCGAATCAGGCGAACGACAGACATCGCATATTACATTTTCGTCATACTCAATGCCTAGACCTTCTTCATTTTTCAGTATTACCTGAATTTGTTCCCAACAACGTATCTAAAAATAAAAACAAATATTAATTATACAAATATATACTAGATGTACATTCATATTTACCTCTAATTCTTCAACAACTCTTTCGAATTGCGTTTCGCTTATAGGAAAAGCACCATATTGCTTGCGATCGGTGTTATAAAGTTTTAGCCAAGCTTCATCCACCTGATCGATATCGTATGCACAGGTATTTTCTGCTAAAGTTACAACGTTTGTAAGACAATGTAATTCCGGCGAATAATTTTCGTCTTTAGTAATGCGCAGGAAGCGATTTTTTGGACTATAAAGATTACAAATTATATTATTCTGAAAATGTCACAAATGTATTATATTACAGTTTAAAGTCATGGGCAGGTGGCACAATAGGTTCGGTCAGTACTTCAACATATGGCTCGGGAAGAGAATCCGGATTTACTGGCACTTGCACACCTCGTTCCCATTCTTGTTTCCATTGATCGTTTACGACAAGATATTCGTAGTTGGCTAATTGTTCAGAATCTGGCAATTTCATCGCACTTATGAGATCCTTACTGCAAGTATAAATTTAAATTATTTCAGTATTATAGTAGCTGTAAGTGAAATCAAAAATAATTTTTAAATAACCATACCGATAAAGTTCAGCAGGAGCTTCGGTAGAGCTTCGATTGTAAATGCTTGACATTTTTATGTCTGACACAGATCGCGCCTGCCACGTAGCTGCTGACGACGATGACCCTTGACTTCCCGCAGCTTTTGCACAACTTGCACTTATAATTTCATCACCAAGTCCGGTGTTTTGTTGGTTTGCGTCAGGATCTATAGATGTCGTAGCGCCGCTTATTGAAGTTCTTAAACAATTGACATTAGGTTGAGTGCCGGAAAAGTTTATATTATTCCCAGGTCCTCCACCACTGCATCCACCGCCACCGAGTCCACCACCCAAGCCTCCTCCGCCACCGTTAGGGGGTCGACCTTTACGGCGTTTCGTTGGCGGAGGTTGTGGTTCAACGTCAAGTCGAGGATGATGTAAATGACTGCCGCGTTTACCTCTTTGTGACATTTTTTGTGCAGGATAAACGGATACAAACTCATGTATTTTTTTCGTTGTTTAATTTATCGTTTAACTTCTTCCTCGGTTTTTATTATTATATTTTCTTTTAGCGTACAAACAAATTTGCGTATGTCGAATAGTGATGATTGATTTGTGCCTTTAGGTATATACAATACTATTAGTTTTGTTAATATTTTCCTACTTGTTGTGATGATTTGATTTTAAAGTAAACGTGAAAAATATATTTTGAGTATTCTCATAAAGTTTTACACTCTGATTTGTTTACTTTAACTTTACTGTTTGTTACTTTACTTTAACTTTATGTATGTTAAATCTTTTCAGCAGTTCTATAAGGAATTTTTTAAATTGGTATTTATATTAGCACTGGCTTTTATTTCCGTTTCGGGACAATTTTCTTTGTAATCAGTTGTAGTAAAGTGAACTGATGAAAGGTGGTAGTTTCTTCCATTGGTGTGTGCAGTAAACACACTTGTGCGCAAAGGCGTGTGCTTTTTTGAGTAAATATTTTTCACTTTTATATATTAATTTTACTCTGGATTTTATTTATTATGAAAATTTTGAATTTCCTATTGTTTATTAGAAACATGTACTTTTTGCTTTTCTTCAAACTATTGTTTTTGTTATCATAAATTCAAACAATGTTTGGACAACACTTTCTATTCATTCTATTGTTTTCATGTTTTACTTTTTATAATTCTCTAATTCTTTGCAATTTCCGTCTTCTTGTTTTGCACTGAAATTCGTCGTCGTCCATTCCCACAAATATTTAGTGTGTATTTTTTATTGAGATGTATTTAATTAAAAGCACGCACTATATAATTTCCTCATTTGATTTATACTAAATAAATCCTTTTATTTTCAAAACTTCTCGTTTATTGCAAGTGAATTCATAACACCTCAAACAGTAATATGTTTGGATAGATATTGTATAAAAACAATTATGATAAATTAATATTCTGAATTGTTTTTTTTATTCCTTTTCTGCTTTTTCTTTCCCTTTATTACATTTTTCGCCACAATTCACATTAACTAAAAATGAAGAAGAAGAATTTAGTAGAATACATACGATTTTTGCATATTTTGTTTTTTATTTTTTATATTAGTTTTTTTTATTAATTTGTTTGCTTTTCTGTACTTTAATAATATTGATATCAATTTATAACCAAAATTTCTCTCTTCTTCGACAACATTACTTGAACTTTTTTTAATATTTTATTTTTATTATTTCTTTTGTTTTATTTTTCTTCGCCGCAAATTTGTCTAATTGTCATTGTTGCTGGTAGATGTCTCTTATAAAAGTCAAGTCTCAAACCATGGAATAGAGGTTTACTTGTTTATTTTAACCCATTTTAATTATAAAACCTTAAAGGTATTTTCTATATTTTTAAGTACATTTAAAGTTCATGAAAATGAACAAACACACGTTAATATATTGTTTTACCGCCACTACAATATATGTTTTGATTAGAAGAAAAAATTGCATAGCAATATTAAAACAAAACAATTTTTTACAGATTTTGAATTTGTTTACTATAATTCAAAATATAGAAAGCAAAATTACATTCAAAACCTGCCAATTTCGTAAAGAACATGCAAATTTAATACAAATTTTGGTGTCAGTTCTTTAAAAAGGAGTCAAAATTAAAAGAATTTTAACACAAACGATGTTTATAAGTAATATACATATGTGCTACATGTATATACAATTCAATTACAATTGTTGGGGATATTTTGTTGCTTCATATTCAATATTATATCTGTCATTCACATCGCACTGCGAGCCATCAATTTTTTATTCATTTCTCTTCACATATATTAAAGACGAAGAACGAAGGAGAAACGATAATTGAAAACACATATTCAATTGATTCCCTTTCCACTTAAACAATTAATCTAAATAGTTTTAAGTTCTGCTCGGGAATAGTCACTTAAAATGCGATCCTTTGCCATTGTTTATATTATTTTTCTGTTTTAAATAATATTAATATTACACGTTTTTCATTTTATTGCAAACTTTTTATTATGTAGTTTCTTTTCATTCGACATTTCTTTTTTTCCTACCGAAAACTTTACCACGAAGAATGAAAATTTTGCCGCCGTAAAACAAACGTATTTCTGTAAATAATTATTTCTTATAACTATTTCTGTTCTTCCACACTTTTAAAAAATCCGTTTTTATTTGTTTTTGCACGAAAAAGTTATTATTTTTCACTTAAAATCACTTTTTCTTGTTTAATATTTACAAGACGTCTTTGCAGTCGTCGCCATTATTAATTTTTGACTCCATTTTGATTTCGCCGTGAGACAAATTCGCCTTTGTTAATATAGGCATGGTTGTATTCTGAAACATATATTGTGAATTCTTATTGTGAATCACAGATTATAGAAAAGAAACAAAACAAAAAATATTTTTTTAAATTTTCTTAGAATATTGTATGTAATCAAGAAATAAATATACCATTTAATAATAGTCTAATTTTAGGCGGTACGTGGATAACGACAAGTATTTTATATCCATTGTAGCCGAGATTAGATATTTCTAACCAGAACTGGTTATTTTTTGTTCAGTGTGTTTGTTGTAGATGTATAGATTTTTCTGGTTGGTTAATTTTTAATTTTATTAATTATTACAAACTAAACACAATTTAGTTCTGAAAAAAAAAATAGAAAAGACTGAATTTAAATCTGAATTTTTTCTGTCTTGTGTGTGGTGTGGGGATGGAGGACCCCAAAATTAATTACTCTTTAGTATGGTGTGTTTCTAAAGTGGTGAGTTTCCAGGATGGTTAGTTTTACAAGGTGTGGTGAATTTGTCCGGTGTGGTGAAAAATTGAAATTTGTCAAAGCGCAGTTATTCGAAATAGGTACTGCATTACAATGGATAACTGTACTACCAACGATTAATTAACCGTCGTATGTCTAGAATACGTAATTTTCACCACTATTAGCTGAGCCATTGGGTTACGGACAATTCGGTACTACCATTTTGCACTGCATTTTACCAACTGTGTGGTTTGTGTTTGGATTAAGTAAAATTAATCTCCAAAAGAATAATCACTAAAATAGAAATAAATAAAATATAAAATAGTTAATTAGAACTAATTGTAAGGATTTTCGTTATCTGAATACTGAAATAAATTAAAATTCCCGGGTACAGGATAATGGCTTCTTAATCCGCATGACAATAACGCGGTATGTTTCATTTTTTCTATTAGATTGAGTGTGTTCAATATACAAAATCTACTGTATATACAAAATCGTTTTTAATATGAAATTTGTTGATGTGGCAACTATAATTAGAGCGCTTTAATTACCAACGGTACGGCATACTTCTATTGCAATGTATTATAAATATGGCATCATTACAAAGTTCTCAGCAATGGATAATATTGTTGTCGGTATTTCGCTATTAAATTTTGGGCAAAATTTTAGCGAAGCAAGGAACGAAAGTTGGTAAGAAGTTTTGTCGAATTTATTTAAATTTAATTAAAAATAAAGTGTAAACTTTCTAGTGAATCCAACTGGGCCAAAGAAGAAACAATAGAAATGTCTTCTTTGGAGAACTGCGACGGTCACAATTGCTTGCCAAACTCAACGACTTTAAATGAAAATAATTGTGAAGATGTTGAGAGGGATGACGAGATTTCTAAACAAAACCATGACGATCGGAAAGGGTATTCGTTCTCAGAGAGACGCAAAATGCCAAACAGAGCTTCAAAAGAATCTTCATTTCTAGGAATAAAGCGTCGAACTATTATGAAACCATCTAAACATTCTTTTCTAAAACAAGAGGACTTTAACAACATGAAACCTGCTAATATTAAAAAGATATATCTAAATAAGAAACTGACAAACTTTAAGCCTTCAAGTTTGGAAACAATTTTTGAAGAGATGCCATGTAATGAAGGTAATGAACAAAGTAGTTCCCGAATAATGAGTGGCCGTAAAATTAGAAGAATTGTTTGTTTTTCGGATGGTTTTAAATACACAAAGGCTATGGTAAACAAACGGCGAACAAAAATTAAAAAGACTTTTGGAAAACGATTTGCTTTAAAAAAAATATCATTAGAAGAGTTTATAACAAACCTAAACAAAAACATGGATGGAAATGAAGATAGCTCTAATCAAGAAGAACAATTGAAAATACTGGAAAGCCAAACAGAGTCTGAAATTGAAAATCAATCTCTATGTCCTGATATGTTTTTAAGAGAGACAAGTAAGTCAAACATCGACAACCATTTCACAAATACTTCTTTATCAACAACTGCAGCACTAGAGTTGTGTACTGATATGTCTGTAGCTGACACCTATTATACTTTGTAAGACTGATGTAAGTGTTCACGATTCAAATAACTTAATTATACTATTTTCCATAATTATATATATTAGTATATTACTATTTCAATTTATAGGAATTAAAACTTTTTGTACTTTACAAGATTTTTTTTATATACAAATAAAAGAAATTAATTTTTCATTGATCAAGCGGGTATTGTAAATGATAATTAAATGAAACACTACTTAAGCAGTTTACATAACCTTTTATTTTAGATTTAAAAAATATATTGATTTTATCTCAGTTCTTAAAATGCTAGAAAAAATCTCACATTTATATCAATAGCTATGTCTTAGCAATTGATCTTTTGAGGAAAATTGCGAATTCTAATTAAGTTAAGTTGGCGATTATTTAACGAAATGTATAGCATATTAAATAATCGTTAAATT
This sequence comes from Sarcophaga carnaria, assembly GCA_958299815.1. Lineage (NCBI taxonomy): Eukaryota > Metazoa > Arthropoda > Insecta > Diptera > Sarcophagidae > Sarcophaga > Sarcophaga carnaria. Next base: position 44,494,106 of record OY283151.1, read on the forward strand.
AAATTTTTTAATAATTGTCACTATGGCAGAAACCGTAAATTAAAAAAGCAACAGAAACGACAAAACAAATTGATTTTTTTGTAAGCTTACATTGTTAATAGAATTATTACATTGTTAACAGTTTTTTGGTTTTATTTGCATTGTTCTATATAAATACTTATTGAAAAATTCAATTAAAACAAATATAATTTTCTCTTAGTTAAAGTAGCTGTTTAAGTTTGTCCTTTAAACTTAAAAAGTGAAAAAAGATAGTATTAATAGAGTTAAATAAATTTCATTATAAGAAATTAAGTGTTAAGTGTCAAAATAACTCTGCATCGGGATATTTTCGAATAGTTGTATCGATTACACCAATATTTTCATTTTTATTGTTTGTTATTTGTGAAAAATTTGATGAAAGTTTCTTTTTCTTAACATGAAGATGCCCCTTAATAGGCTTTTTAAACTGCACGGTTTTCGATATGTCAACATTAGGGTCAATACCAGTCTCATCACAAATCCATTCTAAATAGGAAGCAACTTTAGTAAATGCCGCTGGATAACCTCGATCACAGCCAAATATGCTGCCAAAAGACGTTATTCCAACTAGAACACGTTTTTTGGATGAACGCCTTTGTAAAACGAGAGGACCACCCGAATCACCATTACAAGTTGATTTCTGATATCGTCCGCTGGTACATATATTTGTTGTTCGATATGATAGTGGAAAATTGTTTTTACAAGTTTGACCATTAACTATCCGAAGTTGTACGTAACGCAATATATTGCTAATAGCATGCACACCAGTAGCGTATCGTCCCCAGCCTGAAGCTATGCCTAGTTTGTCTTCAAAACTTCTATACTCATAATCTCTTTTTGGAAGTTGAATAGGTTGTATTCTTTCTAAAACATGTAAAATTTATTAAGGGTTTCCCGATGCCCATCTACCAATATAGTGAAAATGTACGTACCATTATACTTTACCGATTTTGGTAATCGTACTAAGGCAATATCATCTTTAAGGCGTCGTGGATTCCATGTAGGATAAATAATAAAATCTTTATGGTAAATCATCATTCGTATTTGGCCTGGCTCGTAGGAGTTTTTAATATCATGAGCGCCTAGGAACACTAATGCACGCGAAGCCCTTGATAGGAAATGAATTAGTGTTATACTCATTTGTTAAATCTTAAATTTTGTTTAACCTACATGTCTACGCAATGTGCTGCAGTTAATACATAATCATTCGATATTAATGATCCGCCACACCAATATAGACCCTTAGGTCGTTGTAGTAAAAATCCGACTTGATATGTAAAGCTATTCTGACTTGCTTCACTGCCACCGAATATACGGTTCATTGCTTCTTTTGTTATCATTTCTTCAGGCATAGTATCCGTTTCCAAATTAAGAACGACGGGCTCCTTTTCAAACTCATGATCTTCTTGTTGCATGGATGATGGAGCTGGGTACATAGAAACCAAATACATCGGTTTTACTCTGCTCCATTCTATGGCTAATGCAAACTCAACAATACAGACAATAATATAGATTATTAATGATGTTATTAGCGAAACACTTTTCGGCATGACAAACAAATTACGTATAAAATGTTAATAATAACAATTTTTAATTTTAATGTACTCGTATTAATTCAAAGACTCTTGTGGATATTCCTACAACATGCACATTTTGAGGTATATTGTTGGATTTTGTACTCTACGTTTTTGATTATTTTCTATTTTTCGATATAATTTTTAATATATTTTTCTATACGTTTATGTGATGACATATACATATGGGATTTTTTTTCCAATTTATTTATTTAATTTTTTTTTGCGGAAATCTTTATAAAAGTTAAGCACGCGCGCTTTTCGCCAAACTAAATCTCTTCCAGGCTGTGTTATTAGCTTTTATAAAATTTAGTTTACTATTTCACATTGTCTTTACGTTGAATGGAGACCACTGAATAAGCATTTAAGGCTTTGTTGTACACGCTAAACCAGTTTCTGTTATTGAAGCTAATTAACTATGCGGCTTTTCCATTCCATTTGCCGTATCAAATATTCGACATGTTGCATCATCAAAGCAAAAGCAGTAAATGTTTTCCATCAAAGTGTAAGTGTTGTTATACTATTATTATTATTAACAGTTGCAAACAACACAACAACCATTCGATAATCATTCATACATATGTACCTGTTCATAACGAATTTTAACTCCGTGTGCTTTTTTATTTATTCGTACATATTGTTTTTGTGAAAATTATCATAACTATTCTCATCATTTACATTCAGTAGCGATTAAAGGCGTTGAAATGTAAATTTCAAATAAAAACTTTAATTTCCAGTCAAATTACAGTTAATAGTTATAATAAAAAATTTTACGAGCGCCCTATTCATTAACTGTATTCACTTAATGTCGCAAGTGTAAGTTTGTACAACATTATTATATGTAACATATGTAATTATACAAAATGCTTCTGGGAAGAATACGCGTTATATGATATTCGATGGTTAATGATTGATTTTAATTTATTTAACTCAAATATCGGCTTTGAAAATAGGCGCAATAGAAATACGAGTGTGCAATTTCGTGACTCTTAACTAAAGGACAACAGCGCTCGTGTCAATAGGCAATGTTTGGTTGATTCCTGTTGAAATTCGAAAACGTTGCATCATTTAGCTTGTGTTTGACATTGACTGTCAATTGATTATCGCGTTTATTGAAATATGGCGATAAGTGCATTTCGTAAAAAAATCCAATAATTAGACTATAGTTTAATACCTCTTCCTTACATTTCTGAGAGTTTAACCCTAAGTGACAATTTTTTGTTTTGAAAATTATTTTTTTACCCACTCATCCTATATTTACAATTTATATTGCATTGTATTACTATATGGCTTTTCAAATTACATATAATTTTATCCCATAACAATTTGTCCCAATAAGTAAAGTATTTAAATGATTTTAAAGGATCCGTTTATTAATTCATTTTATAAATGTGTACAACAATTTTATTTGTTAACGACACCAGAGTTTTCTGCAATCCAATCCAAGTAAGCGGTGACACGGGTAAATACACCAGGCCAGCCTTTTTCGCAACCCAATACAATACCGAAAGATGTAGCACCGATTACATAGTTGGTTTCACCATCCTTATAGACTAAAGGACCGCCAGAATCACCATTACAAGTAGATTTTTTGCCAGAGGTACCGATGCAGATCATTTTATCGTTGACTGATCCTAAATAGTATCTGTTGCATACTGAATTCTTTATAACTGGTGCTTCAATGAATTGAAGGAATTGAGTAACAGATGTAGCACTGTCACTATCTTTACCCCAACCGGAAGCCCAAACTAAGTCACCTTCATAAGTAGAGTATTTACCATCCATCTTTGGCAAAGAAGCGGGCTGTACACGCTCATTGAATTCTACAGCTACAGGTAATTTAATGAGAGATATATCGTTACGCAGTACTGCAGCATCCCAATCTTCATGTACAATAATGTTTTTCTTCGAAACAAAAATCCGTTGTTGACCCTTTTCGTTAGCGTTGTTAATATCAATAGCACCCAAGTATACTGTGACACTATCGGCGTTATCTGCGCAATGAGCAGCAGTTAAAACCCAACGATCGGCAATCAAAGTACCACCACACCAGGCACTTTTATCACCAAAAGCTAAACTTAAACCGACTTGATAAGGAAACTGACCAGGTTTTGCAAGTTCTCCATTGGTAATACGACCTTCGAGTTCTTCCACGGGTGGTAAAACACCTGCAGTAGCTACAGCTACCAACAAACTGAGACCAATTATGGTTTTCATTGTCCAAGCGTATTGAATTGACTATAGTTTTCATTCAAAATTCGCAGACCTTATATACAACAGTTTGCCATGAATTCTATATTGCTATCTTATCCGTTTGATAGTGACGTGAATGTATAGTTAAGAACAACGGTCAAAATAAAAACAATCACAAAAATCTAAGATTATAGACGTTCAAAATAATTCGCTTCAAATATTCAATTCATATTCTTTCCTTCTACATCCCTACATATACATATACTTAAGTGCGTATCTATAAATATAGTAAAATATGATGTGTTGTAAATATTAATAATTGTAAAAAATAATTATAACTATGAAATTTAGTTTTAGTTAAGTTTGTCTAGCGAAAAATTTTAGTTTTAGAACTTTTGAATTTGAATTTAAAATGTACATATAAAGTGAATGTGCGAAGTGAAGCCTAAAATATGGTCTTGTTGGATTAAATTTTTTTAATGTGTATAAAAATATTTTAAGAAATTTTAAAATTTTTGTATATCAAAATAAATATGTTGCACTGTTTTTTAAACCAATCTCCCGACAGTATTTTACTTATTTAAACCAAACATAATACTTTTTAATATTTTATTACAGTCAAGTAAAAACTACCAAGAATTGTTTTTAGTATTTTAATCGCTTTGCTTTTTGTATGTTGACAATTGTTAAAGAAATATGATACAAAAATATTATATTATCCCTTTTATTAAATAATAATTTATTCTTATATATATTTACTGCTATTACTAGTCTAGTAGGTAGGGTTTTGGCTTATTAGACATGAGGCCACGGTTTAATCTCCAGGTCAGACATCTTCAAGAAAACGAAATATGAATAAATATTTTTTCGGCGACTTCCTCAGCAGATTTCTGGAAAAAACTCTGAGAGTAAACTCTACTGTAAACTGTAGGTCCCGCCACTCATGTATAAAATTAACACACACAACGTAAGTGGTGTAATCCTGACCGAAGGGTTGTAACAACCAGTTATGTACATACGCATGTATGAATTTATTAGTTTTAAGAAAGTTATACTTTTATTCCATATTAAGAATAACCAAAATTAATCATTTAAGATATCACAACCATGTTATTTCACACCACTCTTAGCGTCTGTCTAAACATCTATTATATCTGTGCTCGTGCTTTATCTGTTTCTAATTATATCCTTTTCGCTTTAATTGCAGTTAAAACTTTTATTCTTATAGAATACATGACAAGACTTTATTTTCATTTATCTGGTCGTTGAAATGATTTCCTCTGTCTTATCATTCTTGTGGGTTGTTTATTAACCAAACGAAGGATTATCAATAATTATTTATTTCTATGCTATATTTTTGGTAACTGAAATATGTTATTAAAAATATGCTACGCTTTGGACTTCTCCGTGTCCAATACAATAAAATATCCGCTCCTTGTTTTTCTAAATACGGCTCCATATTTATTATTTATGCCCATCAGATACAGGAAATCCACCAAAATTTAAAGTATCGTAGTGGGAACACCGACTAATGTCAAAAATTCAAGATCTTTAAACATTTTCATAATTTTCAATAGTCTGATTGGAGAGTAGTATATTACTATTTAAAAACGCTTAAATTAAAAACGAATTTTTTACTAGATATATTTGTCAAATTGGGAAGAACCAATCAGAACTAATATATTTTCTTTAAGCAAAATCGATTTTGAATTAAATTGTATATCGATTTATTCTTCTGAAGATCATATACGAACCAAACCGGTCTATATAAGGCTTATAGATATGGCTTATAATTTTGTTTTAATTTCTAATTGGGTGTGTCGAACGTACTCCAATCTCCAATTTTGAAAAATTGATATTTTTAAGTTTTTAAACAAATAATATTAGAATGCATTGTCATCAAAATAATATGTTTATCTAGTAAATGGATTGAGATCAAAGTAATAAAAATGTTTGTATGAGTACGTTATGAAATATGTATGTATTGTCATCAAATCCCAGTTTGATATTTTAAAATTATATTTTTTAGCGTATTAACTATTCAATTAAAAGAAAAACATGGCAAGATAGAAAAAGTATTATTGGGTTTTCCTCCATTTAACTTTATCAAAAAATATATAAACATTATTTAACAGCCATCTGATAAAAGGTTTATTCATAAATCACGATTTTTTATTCTTGAACGAAAATACTAGTAAGTACGTACGACCGTTTATAGTAATATGTGTATGTGAATGAATACAGAAGACTTTAATTAATACCAATAATCTACTACTTGAGATAATTTGTCTGACACATACATACATACATATGTATAATCATAGTTGAGTGCCTGAACGTAAAATTCCACAAAAAAGAATATTTATTGTATGTGTATGTATAAAAATGGAAGTACACCTGTATGAATATATTCTTAATTCGACATTTTAATAATATATTATTCCTATCTATAAAATTTTCTAGAAAACGTTGGTTATGTAAAATGTTTTTTCTAAGATTAATATAAGGTAGAACGCAATTTGTTTATTCAAAGTAAGGTAAAACCCTCTTTAACTGACCGATCGCAAGTTTTAACCTAATTATTTTGTAGTACCGCATCGATTTAAAGCATACTCCTCCTATCTACTAGAAAAATACTTTGAAATTTTGTATATTTTATCATATGTCGGAAGCAACTTCCTATTAAAAAAAACGTGTCCAATTATATTACATACATAGTACATTGCAGAGGAGAAAATTTGAAATGCCATTGAATAAACAATTTTTAATTAAAAAACTCATTTGTGGATAATTCCGGACATTCTCTGGGATAATTACATGCTTTACTGATTATTCAGACTGTATCAATTATTTTGAGTCGATCCCGGGAAAAGAATACAAAACAGCAGGTGAAAAACACTGAGACCCACAACAAAGAATTGGAAATGATTTCGGAATTACAATTTTTATTAAGGCTATAGTTGTACAATATGTACTCCTACCTAGTTCACCAAAATATTTAGTATGTAATTTCAGCTTGCTTAATGTTTTAATTTTGCGGGTTCCACCTATATTTTTTATCGTATATCAATTTCAACGGCTTTCAGATGTTTCTTACAGTTTAGGATAGGTCATATTGTATGGAAAAGCTCCCCATTTTCGGATAGAGTGCAACAAATGTTGGCGGAATAATTTCACTGCGCATTGCAGCAGTTTTAAAAATCACCAAGTTATAAACGATTTAAAATGTAAAAAATTCAAAAAGAGTAAGAACTATATAAAATGCAAATCAACTGTTTAAAGTGAAGTAGTAGCTTTGGTTTCTATTTGTATACATGCACATACATTTTCTTAATACATATATGAATTAGAGAATATATATATATAGAATTTAAACCGTCATTATTTACTCACATTTTATTATTTCTTATTTATTTTTTATTTATAACATTTAAATTTATTTTCAAATTCAAACATATTTAATTTATAACTGATTGCATGTTGCCAACCTACTCGTATACCTATATACATTAATTGTACATATTTCTTAGGTATTTTTATAAAATAAAGTATTTTGTCTGAAACATAAAATATTTTTATCTAAAACTATATTGAAATTTGTAGGAATATGCCAAAAATTTAGAAGCTTTCGACATTGCTTATAACTTTTGACAAATAATCCGCATAAGGGTGTAAACTATTGGCAACTCGAATTTTGAATGAAATACGCGTTTTATTATACCATGTGAAAGACTATATCAAATCCACGGTGTATGTTCAGTTGCCTAATAGCTGTTGGCAACTCTACAGCATTTTTCATTCTTTGTGTCACTGCATTTGACAGCGAGTGAGTTTATTATAGACAGCTAAGATTTTTATTGTAAACGTTGAATAATTGAAGTCGAAAGAAAAGGAAATAATTACAGAGAATATTTTGTTTAATAAAAAGGGAAGTTATTGAAATTTGATATGTCAGCAACAGATCAAATGCGAGCTATGCTCGATCAATTAATGGGAACAACCCGTAATGGTGACGATGGCCGTGGACTCAAATTTTCAGACCCACGGGTGTGCAAGAGTTTTTTGTTGGACTGCTGTCCCCACGATATTCTTGCGTCCACACGTATGGATTTGGGAGAATGTCCTAAGGTCCATGATTTGGCTTTTCGTGCAGATTATCAAAACGCGGCAAAATCAAGAGACTATTATTACGACATTGAGGCGATGGAACATTTGCAAGCGTTTATAGCAGATTGTGATCGACGAACGGAAGCTGCCAAGCAGCGATTGAAAGAAACACAAGAGGAGTTAACAGCAGAGGTAGCGGAAAAGGCTAATGCTGTACATGCTCTGGCAGAAGAAATTGGAAAGAAATTAGCTAAAGCTGAGGCACTGGGAGAAGCAGGAGAAGTTGAGGAGAGTATGTCCCTTATGAAAGAAATTGACGAGCTACGCGCAAAAAAAATTAAGGCAGAACATGAATACCGAACATCAATGCCAGCATCTACATACCAACAGCAAAAGTTACGTGTCTGCGAAGTTTGCTCCGCTTATCTGGGTATTCATGACAACGATATTCGTTTGGCAGACCACTTTGGCGGTAAGTTGCATTTGGGATTTTTAACAATAAGAGAGAAATTAGCAGAATTGGAAAAGACAGCGGGCCCCCGCAAAGCAGAATTGAAAAGGACAGGCAAGATACATGAACGTGATGATGACAGATCTCGTTCACGATATTTTGTTGGTGGTCGTGAATTAGATCGCCGTTCTCGCGTTCATAGGTCTCGCTCCCGCGAACGTCGCCGAACAGAAGTCCCGGGTACTACCAGTCGATCAGATCGTAGAGAGAGAGAGCAACGTGAAGAGCCAGATAGAAGTAGAGCAGGTGGACGTGGATCATCGGATCGCAAAAGATCGCGTTCGCGCTCACGAGGTCGTAGTTTCAATTCTCGACGAAGATCTCATTCCCGCGATCGTCATCGTCGTTAGTTCCAAAGAAGTTAAATAAATAATTTCTGATTTTATCAAAAAGGTATATTTTCTAATGATAGCTTTATTTATTCTAATATAATGTTTAATTTTAATTACTTTGACAAAAATTCTAGCATTCACAACAGAATCAGAAGAGTTCGGATTGGATCATTTCAATGAATAATTTAGCTTTATATATGGCACGTATGTAAATTTTGAATAATTTTTTTTTAATTTACAATGTCTTAATATTCTATATTAAATTTCCTAAGCAAACAAATACATATTTTTCTTTTTCTATATATAAATGTATTTTTCAATAATATTCAATATTCGTAGTGATCGGTTAACCTACCTACATATATTCTTAATTATATTATAATAAAGCACAATAACTTCTCTTTAGATTATAAAAGGAGTTCCATGAAAAAATGATTTGATGCATATAAAATTCAAACCAATTATGATGGGTATGTACAGGTTAATATGTTTCATGTAATTTTATATATAATCGTCTCACTCAACGGCTAAGATAATTCAACATTCACCTGGTTAATAGATTCGCCTTATATTAAGCTGATGTTTTGGTAAGGAAATTAGAAGATGTGAAAAACGTAACCAAACTTTGTCATTTCAGCAAGCTATATTTCAAGCAAACATTATACTGTTGTCGCATTTTTCAATGAATGATAGTTTAGTTGTTTGGTACATATAAAACAATGACAATGACAGTGATGTCCCTCTTAACATGGGTGAGCCAAAAGCTTTAAATAGTTAGTTTATATTAATTTAAAGAACCAAAAGCAGCTATTTGTTTCTTTTCGATACATTTTACAGCATTTCTGAGCTGAAATATAAAATCAATTTTAGATTTTTCTTCCTTCGAAGTTTGGTATGTACACACAAGTGTTACGATAGTTTTCCAACTTTATTAATATGCCAACTGTGAGTATAGATTTTTTTTATTTAAAAAGTTAATGGTGGTAACTATACGCGACTATTCCATCGTCTTGGGTATGTATGTTATATTTACTGGAAAAAAAAATATGACTGTACTATAATGCCTAAAATGTGCGACAATCATTAAGAAAATTACGATTTTAAATATCACCACGGCAAGAATATTGTCAAACCATGGATTATATACATAATTATACATGGTCCATGTTGGTGAAATATAGTTTGTGAAAACAAAAATTCTGTATCTTCGACTATTCCTTTGGTATGTATTGTTAATTTAATATTTGAAACAAAAGCAGGTGTATGGGGTTTCCAAATCATTTTACGTGAGTACATTCTAATTTTAAATGTAACCATCATAAATTAGGCAATAAAAGATACTTTTTATATTTTTTTTTTCATTTGAATTATTCATATCAAGACGTTATTAGCATATACTTTCAAATTTGTAATAATATAAGATTTTTTTGAATTATTTAAGATACTCTGTTTCAATTCTAACTACTTATATAAATATTTTAATGCAAAAAATTTTAAATTCTTGTTAATATTAAAAAAAATCACGTTTAGAGTTATATTTATTATTTTCTCTTTAATTAAATGAAAAACTAATTAATCATGTTTTAGAATCAATTAAATTATTATATTTATTGCGAATTTTTATATATTGATTTTTTTTTGTTATTTTGAAATTTTTTTTTTATTTTTTCAGTTTTTATTTTGAAATGTAATTACGGAATATAATAGTTATATATTGAAATGATGTCATCATCATTAATTTATTAATTATTGTGTAAAATATTTTATTGCCAAGTTTAAAAAATGTTGATATAAATACGAAATTATCCGTATAATAATTTAAATCCAGTCTTTAGATTTATTTGTTAACCAATATTATTTGTTAAGAATTTATAAGTAATTTAAATAAAGCCTACCAATAATAATAAAAGTATAAATAGTTACCTTTTTATGTTTTCATAATGTATACTTACATCAGGGATGAATGCAATTTTTCTCTTGGATTTCATCTTTGCATTCAGGTCCTATAAAGTTTTATATCATTAAATCATATGGAATTGAATACGTTTCTTTTTAAAGCAGAACTTCCATCTAGTAATGCTTAATATATCAAGATAATATCTGGAGTGCGGCGCCAACACTAGAATTTGACTTATGCAGATAATATTTGGCTATTCTCGCATATCCCCAACGTGTAAACAAAAACTAGAATATTTGGAAAATGCAACGTGTATTGTTGCTCTTAAGATAAATAAGTAAACAACATAAGCAGAGAAGATATAAGACTACATGGCCAAGCAATCGAATATGTAAGTATCTTCTGCTGTCTATTAAGCATAGTGACAAACGAATAACTATAAAGAAATTGGTGCGAACAGCAGGCACAACGATGGGAGAGACGATTGTAATCAGTACGTAGAAGCTATTCGATATAGACTAGATTGGAATGTTCAATAGATGTGTAAAGTTTACTATTATACGAAAGTGAAACGCAACGAGTTTTAAATGTAATCACTAATAAACTATAAATAGATATTCATCAGCGCCCCAGAATTATGTATATGTAGGATATACTCTCAAGAACTAGGATAAATTTGCAGCCTTAGATGAGAAGGCGCAAAAAACCGCATCAAGACATAAAAGATGGAGTTTTTTGTGAAAGTTCTATACTCGCACGGGGTAATGAAACTTAAGGAATTAACTTTGTGATATTTAACTTCCGGGTAGAATGCTGCAATTTGTGAAACAAAATTTTCTATTTTTTCTACAATAGGGATAGGCTTTTCTTATAAAAACTTGAAATCAGCTGTAAAGATAATTTATTCGGAATGATGAGTACGATACTTCACTCTTTTCATAGAACACATCTGACGAATTACCTATGTGATATTTATCCAGGTTCATGCAGTTAATAATACCTGCCATCATTTGAAAGTTATTTTCTTCAAAAAATTCACCCAAAATTAAATATAAATTTTAAAGTAACAGTATACATATATGTAACATTACAACGATACTATAGCTGTAAGATTGTTTTTGATGTTAAGTCCCTCTCTCTAGCCGCTTCGTAGATTAATCATTTTCAAGTATTCTGACTCAATGTGATATATGTATATACTTGAGTATACACTTTCCTACAGTCCTCTTGTCATTTCGCTCTTACACAGTAAAAAAAATAAATTATAAAACAGTGCTACATTTTAAATTATAAATGAAAAAAAAAGATCCCAAAACACTTACAATTATGGTAAATGTTTAACCACATTTTTGTTTAGTAAAATAGCTTTTTGTTGATAAGAAAGTGAAATATTCCTAATGTAAATTTGGAATCTTATTTACACAAATCAATTGATATTTCGTCTACATTACCAAGGCAACCAATTGCGTGTAAACAATAATTGAATGACAGATCAATACGACTTCTAAACGTTTTTGTTAAAAAAAAAGTGGCATATAATGTGAAAATGTGTATGTAGATATTACAATTTAATAATATATATATTTAAAATACGCTAAGCAAAAAAGGAATGTAGTTTCTTAACTATTTACAACCAATCAACAAATCAAATGTAAACGATATTAATATTATATGAAACAAATAAGTCAAGAGAAAAAACAGAAATTTATTTTTCCACAAATTGCGACATCACAAATTTATGAACCACATTTTAGATGTTTAGAAACAAATGATTGTATATAGAAAGAGTTTTTCATAAGATTTTGTTCATTACTTGTAATAGACTTAATTAATCATATTATTTAAAAATAGCTTTTGATTTGATTTTGGAAAACAACAAAATAAGATTAAATAGTAGGATATACTTTATTATAAATTTAATTAAAAAAAAAAATTAATTAGTTTAAGTTTACGAAACGTCTTCACAGTTATCATTCATTTATAAATAAAAATTTATTTAAATACATCACTGTTAATAAAATTTAAATCAAAATTATTTTGAATATTAAAGAAAATTGTAACAAAAAACTTTTGATTCGTCCGATTCTAACGATAGGAAATTATATTAGGTATAGTAACGATATATTAAATTATCCGACAACGATACATGATTCTCCTTTAAACTCTTGAATAATTCATTCTTTTTCTTTTTTTTTTTTTTGATAAAAACTAACATTGCTAATAATAAGAGGCGGATGAAAGACATACATATATAATCAGTAAGTACAAAGATAATGGAAAAGGCCACGTATTTAATCATGCCTATTTAGTATTCGTTGTACATTTAGATTACTACATTCAATGACAGCATAATCTAAGAGATTTTATTAAAATCAGCATACTTATATAAAATGATAAATAAACGTTTTGGCAAACGTAGTATACTATGTGATGCATCTCCTGTTCGTTATTGAAATTTGTATCATTAATCAACACCAGCAAATCCTTGACTACCTTCTATAGCTTTGATCAGTTTGTCTTTAAGTTGCAAGTAACCTTCATAGGGCGGCAAATCCAAACGATTAAAACTTAAATTGATTATTACATTAGTTAATATAAAAAACCAACACAATTACCCATGCATATAAAATGCAAATACATACCAAGTATGAGCTCGTGGAAAATTATTGGGAGTGCCCCACTTTTCAATTGTAAACATTTGGGGACCATTTGAACCGTACAACTCCTTAAATCCATTCATAGGTACTCGCGAAGTACCGGTAACAAACTGAAGTAAACGAGATCGCATTTCGTTCGAGAAGGATAGAACAGCGCGCCAAAACCATTGAATGATAATGTGATTTTGATGGTAGTCACCTTTGTATAGAGTATTTTCACGCCAATCTTTGACATCTATGTTCTGAATACCGCACATCAAAAGTTCTAACTCATGTTCATCAAATATTTTTATTAAATTTAAAGGAATTATGGAACCAAATCCATCTAGAAAAGCGGTCATTTGATCTTTTACACGCGCCACAAATCGCCATTCTATGACGAGCCTTGATAAAAAATTTCGAAATATTAATACGCGTTGTCGAATACATAAAATTAAAACTTACTTTATGTACTCGTCCTTGTTTTCATTCGTTACTTCAATATTTGCTCCTTCACCCTTTAGTTCATGTTGACTCTTTTGACCGAAAGTGTCCTCATCCACACAAAATGTAAGCTCTAATTGACGGGGATCATTTTCTTTTATCCACATCAGTGAATTATAATATTCCGTATCAACCGATTCCATATCTTTAAGATCAATTGATTTTTGCAACATCATTTTGTAGAAAGGCCGAATAAAGAAAGCATCAAGCAATTTGCCATGATACACAGCCATACCGGCAATACGACCAATAAATCTAATATTGTTCATTAAATATTATCACTTAATAATTAGTACAACCCACACACATTAAACTTACTTAAAATAGTGTAAATGGTCTTCATTACACAATCCACTGCCATTATTAATTTGCAATGTATAGTTGTCCATGGCTGAATACTCAAAAAGTCCGTAATATGGATTAAACATCTCTTTAGAAAGCAAATAAAACCATTCTCTGGCAAGTCCACCATAATCTAAAATTTGTACACAATATTTAAAGTATATTCGAATTTAGATTTTCAAATATGAGTTCTTAAAAAGGCACCACATGATACACATGCGTCATATTAATATATTAAGATTAATAATTTTATATTTTTAAACTTTATATTTACCTAAGCCTGTTTCTCCTTCGAATTCAACCCATAGTTTTGTTTTTAATAAATCAGTTTTAGTTACTTGACTTATTATTCTATACGAATCCTCGAGTATAGATGATCTTCGAACTCGAATTTCGAATTTATTTGGTACATTCGTCTAAACAAAAGGAATGGAAATCATATAAACGTTCATATGAAATATGCGATAAAAAAAAACATTTTCTTACAGGCTTTCTAAGATGACTCTTAAAGTATTCATATTTCTGTTTATAGTCTCTAGAATAGGGGACAGCTTGACCAGCAATATTAGGATTTGAAAGTCTCGGATCTTCCCATTGTGTAGTCCGTGTATCTATAAATGTTACAATAGCTGTCAGTATACCAAAAACAATTGTTTAAAGACAAACTATTAACTTACTATGATCTATGTAGAACACTCGACCATCTGTATGAACACGTTCTTCCCAACCTTCGGGCAAAGGACCCAAATCATCTTCAACACGGCGCGTTTGATTTGGCATAGGACTGGCCCGACCATTTCTTGGATCTATCCAAGTAGTACGTCTAGCAGCATGATCAATGAAAAATGTTCGTCCATTAGGAGCTACTTGCATAGACCACCTAGGTGGTAGAGGTTCTTCGTCTATATTAACATTTGAAGGCTATTAAAAAAGAAAATTTATATACGTTAATATGTATGTTGTTGCCAAATAATGTTAATTAGCTATTAAGCCTTACTTGTTCTGTTACAGTAACATTACTATCTTCGACGGAATTTCTTCTAGTTGATGTACCTGATGTTTGAGAACGATTACCGCTGTCAATCTGATCGCCATCCTCATTCTGTTAACGATTTAAGTACAACTACGTTAATTATATACAAAATATAACAAATTACAATAGGGTAAGCTGAATTCTCTTGCGTATGTTACAAGATACTAACATTTATAAATCTACATGCTTGGTTTTTTTTTTAACAATATTACGAGGCATTTAAAGTTACATATGATAGATTTTTTGGGAAAATTCAAAATACTAACATCTTTTCATATAAAAACTAAGAATATCTTAAATAAAAATCATATATTTTTTTTATTAAAGAGGTGTTATTTTATGGGTTTACCCAAAGCGAAAATATTTAAAAGGGAATTCTGGATAGGTTCGGATAAACTATTCGATGTCCACAATGGAGACGGGCACTGATGAAGAGTTTACCATTTTTAAGACAAATGTCTGAACTGCATATAGGCTTACGGCAGAGGTTCCGGTCGTTAAAACCGCCTACAATTTATGTAGATAATCGTTTTAAAGTCACATCTAGGCTGCGAGTGTAAAACGCTGCTAAGCAACTTTGTCAAAAAACTGACAAGATCAGGTTCAACATTATAAGCAATAATAGGGAAGTCGGTAAGCCCATCAATTGACTCCTTTTTTGGAATTATTATGGAAAAGTTCCATTCACGCATAAACCGTGAATGACCAAAACTCAATCTGGGAGGTGAGAGCTACCATAGAGGTACTAATAAGGCATGGCCCCGTTTAGGCATAGGATTGGCAGATGAAATAGGGATATTTCTGATTTCGGTAGACTATGTGCAGGAGCAGAGGATTATTTTTTATGTCACTACACTTGTCTGCAAATACGTAGGCAGAGATGGCTAAGTAGTCGTTTTGTTGAGGAAGTGGCAGATTTGAAGGATCGGAAGCGCAATTGACTAGCTAGGGAGACATCTTTACAATGATAATTTATCTACGGGAGCCATAATGGCTAATTGTTGTGTACGCCTTTTCTTTCTCATCCTTTTCTTGATTTTGTTATTCCTGTTTTATTTTTCATTTCCCTTTTTTCTCTGGGTAAAGGTGTGAAAATGTATATACAGTGAAACGCCACTCTTCTAATCTAACCTAACCAATGGTGACCAGCCACTTTTATAGTCGAATTAATTTATATGAAATAAAATCAAAAAAATTCTCCGATAAACAGGCACAGGTATATTTTTGATTCTATTTGTTTCTTAAATTCGATTTAAAGCAAAAACAATACCAATAAATACAATTATTGTATAACAAATAAAAAACCGTGAGATAGTGGTTAAACACCAACAAAGAGTATTATGATCCTAAGTACCCAAAACAGACTGCTAAGCATGACAATTATTGCTAAATTATTGCCAACACTGTATGTTCTCTTTATTTTTAAAATTATGATGTGGATTCTTCCTAAAACTAATATACGTTTTGCTAGCATACCGAAATCCGAGCTTTAATTTTATAAACTTTAATTAAATACTTCATTTCAATACTTGAACAATTAGCATATGGAAATTAAAGAAATAAAAAAAATCTTCTGATGCACAATATGTAAGTAAACTAATTAAGGTTTAAAAAATTTGAAGAGTATGGATATATGCATGTATGTATTTTGAAATAGCACAATTTAACAACAATGGCAATCTCTTATATATAAAAAAATGTATATAAAAAATTACAAATATTCGTTGCAAGTACAAATTTCGGTCCAAAATGTTATAAACATTTTCACTGTTGGAGTTATTGTTACTGTTGTCGTAATGATTATTTGCTAAGCATTGATCGTTATCGATAAAATGTATCAATTCATCCTCGTTAGAATGAATTTTTCTGCGTAGATCGTATTCACTTTCTGCAGTTCTGGTTTGAAAAGAACCGCATTCGCAGCATCGATCGTTCAGATTGTATAACATTTCACTTTCGCTATCACTGCTGGAACATGATCTGGATGTGGTATCTGGACTATTGCATTCACTAGGAGTCTTATTAGCATGTAGATAGTTTAACGGAGTAGAATTTTTGACTTATTATAATGTAATATATTCATTCCTTTTACACATAATTATAATTAACATTTTAAGAGCTTTTATGAACCACTTAATAACAATTATATCAACTAAGAAATTTTAATAAATTGAACATTAGGATTTGGATAAATACAACCAAAACTGAGTGAATCATTTGCAATAACTAGACGCTGACCAAACTAAGAACTTTATCTTATTCCTTTCCAAAGGATATAAAAAAACTTATGGAGCGATTTGACCTAAAGATGCACACTCCTAACACATTCACATCGAGAAACGAGCTTTCTAATGTGTGCACTTAAGAAATGTTCAATTTGGGAACTTTCCGAGTACAGGATCTTAGATATGTTCCTTGAACTTTTGGAAGGCAATTTTAACCAACAATGCGTTGTTCAAATTTTAACGCTATCATTTAAATTAATTTTGTACAAATATTTTAATTCTAAAATTTCAAACAGTCTCATAATATATCCTGAACTATATACAGCTGAACTATATTTTACATTATCAATGTAGAATTTCTAAAATTTAACATTTAAATATGTTTAAAATTATTACTTAAATAAAATAAAATTCTGTTTAAATTCACCTGGTAACTTAAGTTTTAATAGGTATTAAACTTGAGATAATTTTTCTTAATGACTTAAGTTAATAGAAAAATTTTTGCAATACTTACGGTTCCTCTATTTGCTTCGGAATCGTCCACACTAATATGGAATCGTCTCTGAAAATCGGAAGCAGCAGCCTCAACATTAACATTTGAATGGTTGGTATTTAATCTGAGTTAAAATATACATGAATAATTGATTGTACAGATGCCTTAAAAAACTAAACTTACATTGTTGGTCTTTCCCATTGAGTAGTTCTAGCAGTATGATTTACATAATATGTTCTACCGTTTGCATCTTGCCGTTCTTCCCATCCAGGTGGGAGCTGGTCATTTCCACCATTAATATTAAAAGAATTCTAATAATTTGTACACAAAAAAAAATTGTAGTGTTGCTTGTGTCTAATTGAATTGGTTTACTGTACCTGTGCTGTTCCAGTTAGTGAAACGTTTTCAACATGTTCCCAGTCTCCAGAATTAGAAGTCGAATCTGTTTGTTCTCGTTGTTCGTGTATAAAAGCATGATATATTTCCAGTGTTCCCTTTATTCGTGATTTCGCACTAAAGTTTTTTAATTGAAATTAGTTAAGTTGAACATTCATTTATAAATCAACAGACAAGCACAGGTGGTAATAAAAAATTAATCAGTTTTTTTTTTAAATTTTAAATTAATAACAGACACAAAAAAGATATGTTTTGATTTACATGGTATATGCTTGCTACACCTTTTAATGCAGAAGGTTTTGTTTGTCATTCAATATTAAATAAAAAGTTTTCTTTAATGATATTAAAAATAAAACAAAATTAAATAAAAATAATTCAAATCAAACATACCCTACTGACCTTCTAGGTCTTAACGGATAACTTTGTGGAGCTATTACTCGTCCTTCTTGTTCTGTTGGCAAGTTCACCAGTGTTAGCTCTACCATACCCAAAAAATCATCACGTGTTAATCTATTTTCATCAAAAACTTGAAATACTAATTTATGCTCTGACGGTTTAACCTATTTGATAAATAAAATAATTAATAGCGTTCAAAATATTCAATATCCTCTTTCATTAAAACTTACTCTAAATAAAAATTCTTCATTCCATGTCGGATTAAGCGTCTAGATAAAGCGAATTATTAATTAACAAAATAAGAGAATCAAATACAATCAACGTTTAAACAAATTTTATCTATGTATGTATATACTTTATAGCTTTGTGGCGGACTTACTTTTTTCTTAGTTTTTGTCAAAACTGAGTCAATATTTATATCTCCGTTTATTGTGTTTAAATCGATTCTCACATATGGATCGCTAATAAATTTAGTTAAGTTTAGTTCCGGTGTATACATATGTATATGAGTAATTTTCTTATAATACCTGGCTCCAAAAATATCCTTTTTTGCTAAGGTTTTCCCATTTAAAACAACAACTCGCAAGTGGCTTGTGTCGGTTGAATCATTCTTAAAGTAAATAATTTTAAAAACTTTAACATTAATTTTATAAATATAAACCATGTTAAAAAGTATCATAGATTTTATTTCTAATTTTAATTACGTATTATTAATTCCTAATCTAATAAAACGGAATAGGGCTCTATCGAAACAATGTACATACTCAACTGCTGGTCATGAGGATAACCAGAAATACATAAGTGGATTTGCATTAATAATAATAAAACAAAAACAAAAAACATCATAAATATGGTAAGACAATGCCAATGTGATGGAGTTAGATAAGGAGACGTTTTAAGACAGCCATATGTCCTATAGAGGAACAAATTGAATATAAAAAAGTGTATTTGTCTCTGTTCTGTTCTCGAAGCTAAAGTGGTGTTTGCTAATTTTGAGGTTGCTAACCCATTAGATTAATCATGAAAAAATATCTTTATCTTGCTTACTTAATCCAAAAATAGAGTGTGTGAATCTTCTTAAATATATAACACAATTATGCTGTGAAGACTCGTATAGAATGACGCTCAACAATTAAATAAGAAACACGATTACGCTGACACGTACTATGGTTGCCCTATTTAGATTGCCTTACAAGCGGCGTGGCCCGCACTGGACAACTTCATTTGGAGATGTACCCCATCGGTAGTACGCATTTGATTGTTCTATTAGACGATAACTATTCTAAGTTCTATTTCCAATATTTCTATCTAATAGAAAGAAGAAATATTATTTCCTGAGTTTTGTTGCTGTAAAATCCATAAAATCATTATAAATTTCACGGTGCAGGAGTATAACATGGGAAATCCACGCGATATAAAAGGGAATACCCGTGTTATACGAAGACTGAAATCATGTAATATGAAAATACGTTAGAAGAGTACAATGTTATAGGAGGGATTACTGCAGTTGTTGCCTTCACTGAACACGAATATATTTCTTAATTCGTAGTCAATAAAAAAATTGTGTTCTAAACAAAACATCCTCAAACAGCTGTGAATTGCTAACTTCGAGAACAGAAAATGGGCACGAGTCTACTATTATTCTTCAAACTTGTAAATAAATATATTATGAAGTAATTCTAAAAATTATATTATGAGTTAAGTTGATTAATATTTGAAACAGACAGAAGAAGAGGACAGTAAAGAGACAATACAACATAAAGTTAGAGACGTTTAGAATAATCCTTATATTGATAGGTTTGTAGAACTCGTAGCAATAACCACAAATACAGAAGAATGATTAAGATTGATAAATAAATTTTAGATTTGAAAAATTAATATGTGCATGTTCATATGTATTTAAATACATATATAAATAACAATCAACACAAATTTCAGAACCTTAATTTCCAGGTTCTAAAGGTATACAAATGTAAAATATGCTTTAAACGATTTTCATCGGAATAAAAATGGCCCGAACTGTTAAATAAGGGCTTTCAAAAGGTTTCCTGATTTATTGTTGTTTTACGCAGAGTATGTAAATTCATTGATAAAGCAAGGCCAACTTACATCACAGTATCCATGAATTTGTCCTTCAGTTAGAGCTTCAGCCATATTGTTAATAACTTATTTCTTTAAAAACTTAAAAAAAAATATTTAGTACAGGCCCAAGGTTTTTTTTCGTTTACACTATTTTAACATTATTCAAAAGCCACCATGCAATGCATAATTTTGTTCTCTAAGTAAACAAGAAATAAAAAAAAACTTAACAAATGTGATCATTCAAAATTAACTACGAATTCAATGGAAGCTGCCACATTTATTATATTGTAATTTAATATTAATTCGCCGGAACTTTGTTTTCTCACTTGTTTTTTCCTTTTCTTATTTTGTATTCTCTTTAGTATTCACAGTTTTAATTAAATGCACTCGATAACAAGTAAATAAGTTTTCGTTCTCATTTATTTTTTAATGTAAGGGACAAGCTAATTAATTATTTCATAATTTAATTATGACCACGATACCATACATTATTATTTAAAGTATTCTTTTTTTTAGCATGACTAATTGTCAAAATCTAATGTACATTAATTTATATACATATGTTTTACATGTATTATTTTTTTGCACGCACAAATACACACTTGCGTTATAATTGAATAGCAATATGATGGGATTTTATTGTTTTTATTTAGACTAGAGGGTTTGTCAAATGTATTTAATATGAATATATATCACTTTTACAGTGCCGATAGCTTTTGTTGAGCAACATATTAAATTTTTTTAAATATATGGGCTGGCAATTATTTTCTAAAGTGCTAAAAGTCGCACAATTATAATAATTGAAAACTTTTATTCTACTACGAAATTAAACACTTCGCACTCACACAAACTACCACCAGTATTATGGACGGTAGGTATGTGTTCAGTCTGATCCGACACAAGTAATTATGCCCTCCCAACCTAAAGTACTAAATTATGACAGTTCATGCGGCGATGCCAACGTACTTTTTTCCCAATGAACAATGTTGCCAGTATTGCTATATTTCTGAATTGAAATTGTAGATTTTAAATAGATATTTGTAAATGGGACAAAAGTTATCATCTTTTAGTTGAATGATGTTTTAAATAATTACCTAAAAATATATAATCACGTATATAATTCGATACACTCTAAAGTAAAGCTGTCTGACTTTAAGCAATCTGTGTAAATTGTGAAACATCAAGTGTCTTGTTAATTTCCTCTCACAAAAGTTAAAGGCCTTAAGAAAACAAAAATGGCAGTTTACTCAAAATATAATTACTTAAATTACTTATTTCCCTCGAAATTTTATGGAGCACACTGATTCTTTCCTTTTAACTCAACAATACTTAATTTATAATTATAAGATAGGTTTTTAATCTTATGAATGTTTCCACTTACCGCATTTGCCAAAGAACGTCGGGGCGTATGTCCAACATTATTGCCATTATCCGAAACGGAAGGAATACGACTTTGTTGTCCAGTAACTGAAGCAGCTCTTCGACGAGGTGGTGGACGAGGACCATCGCCGACAATTGGGTTTGCTAAGGATGAATTAACAGCTGAAGAGTCGGAATTCATGGAACGCCTTGACATTTATAAGAATTCCTCAGTCAGTATCTGAAAATTATAAAATTATATCCAATCATTTCAATATTTATTATACCTTAAAACAAATACACTTACTATCTCTTTAAATTAATAATAATGAAAATGTATTTCTTTGGCCCTCCTAATTTTTCACGTACATATGTATGCACATACATACAATGACTGTAATACGAACGATAAGCGGATACTTCTATTTAATGTAGATTTATGCTATTAATTTATTTTACACTAGAAATAAATAATATAAATATGTAGGCTTTTCCTTTTCCTATAGTAAGTTGGCAAAATACATTTTATTTCGCAGAATACAACAAACACAGAAAACAAACAATTCTTACTTTTATTTGTGGAATATTGTAAAAGATTTAATAACAACCTGTGTGTGAAGATGACACTACTTTTCTAATAAACGACGAAAGAATAAGTGTTGCAACTAATCATTTCTCTTCTGAAAACAGTATGTTTGTGTCTAAATTGTATGTATAATAAATTTGGAGGTGATAAAGAAATAGATTCTGCCTCATAATCTAAAATTAAAGCAATTTTAATACTTAACACATCATAATATTTATGAGATATAAGTAGTGTTGGGCTTTTAAACTGGTATTTGCACACCCAAAGTTTGCTTTGCAAAGTCTTAAGCTTTTGCGAGAGAAGGGAAAAACAAACGGGAATACACTTTGGTGCAGAAGACAGCTAACAACAGACTTATACTTATTTGATTTACAAGTCGTGTATCACAATTTTTAAAACCATAAATGCCCATCTTTTTTGCATTAACTTTTTTTACTAATAGAACATTTTCGATATATCGAAATCCAGTAGGTTAGATGTAACATCTAGATTGCTTATATTTGAAAGGTACTTTTTATTGCGCTGACAACCTTCAGGACCTTCATAACAATTTCGTGCCCAGTATCTGATATGCGTCCAGGTGTTTCCTTCTAGGATACTTTTATGCCTCACAGCCACTATGTGCACTATCAGCCTGTTAATTGTTTATATGTTCATATATGTATATGTACATATATAATTTAGAATAAATTACGAACTTGAGATTAATCCTTATGTTGTATAGCAAGTATTTTTTCTCTGCTTGATCCAACCCCCAACAGTGGTTATATTTTCATTTCACAATACAACTACCAATTCGTTATTATTATCATTTACATTATAAATAGCATTAATTTTATCAATTGTACCTTAAATACCTCTTCTTCACTAAACATTTGAAATATTTATGACTTTGCAGATAGGCTCGGTGTTGGCTGCCACTCCACTTCGCACACTATACTCTTACTTTTGGCGATTGAATGATCTTCAAAAGCTTGCGTCTCACATTCGTTATACAAAAGTACATCAGTTCTGTTTATTTACGTGGAAATGTGATTCTCCGAACAAAATGAAGTCCGAAACTGCTTGAATAGAACGCACTAATTGGCAACTGAATTCCCAAGAGCCATGCTACCAATTAAATCTCCCCGCGCGCAGCACTTTATCCTGTATATACATTGGTAATGTACTTACAACGACGAAAGTTTAATAATAATAAAATTAAATCATTATAAATGTCTCACCCATACATATGCAATAAATAGCAATTAAGGCAACTTCATTTCACTAATTTTATTTTGTTTTATCATTTATTTATTTACAAGAATAGCAATAAATATATATGTACATATATACATATAAATGTTCGGTTCACATATAATAAATGTATTGATTAAGGACATACACAAGTGCGTAATTGTGGTGGCATCTGATGTACTTCCTAAATTGGTAGCACTCATGTTCCGTAAAAGTTACGAAATTTGTTTTTCAAAAGGACAATAACAAATAGAATAGCGACGGCTGCAGTAAAGACTTCAATGTTTATTATTTTCGATTCCACAATTGTATTCAGCATGTTGGATATGGATTTGCTACGTATTTCGCTGCTGCAACAATCGCTCATGCCAGAAAAAGTTAATTATAACAATTTAATTAAATAAAGATAATTCCCAAGATGTAAAACGTCACTGTTTGCATTTATATTTGGTTGATTTGTGTAAATATATTAACTTAAAGTTTATTTTCTTCTTTCTACAAATTTGTTTTAGAAACAACAATAACGTTTATTATTGTAGAGTCAGCTGCAGCTGACAAAACAAAGCACATACGATATAATATAGTGCTGTTAACTATGAAAGTACTTGCAGTACAAGTACTCAGTACCTCAGTAGAAAATTGTGTCTAATGTGAACCAATAGAATAATTAATAAAATAAAGAGCCTTTTGCATGACCAAAGTATACTTTGTAAAGCCTTGTGATCGTTGTGGAGAAGGGAAAAACGAACGAGGGGCGTTAAACTAATTCTGGCGTTTTCAATAGTACAGAGTAAAAAAGCGCCAATGACGTATATATTAAAAAATTATTGAACACCCTGTTATATACACAGCCATACAGTATCGAAAGTTTTGACCACAGATGCCTAGTGGCAACACTTCGTGACTCCCACACATCCCTGTTTCACACCCCAATTTGTTTATGGCGAACTTGTTGGAACCCAATGGCTTCACTAACGGAGGTGAAAATTACTTCTTCTAGACACGCACC
Source organism: Sarcophaga carnaria (assembly GCA_958299815.1). Taxonomy (NCBI): domain Eukaryota; kingdom Metazoa; phylum Arthropoda; class Insecta; order Diptera; family Sarcophagidae; genus Sarcophaga; species Sarcophaga carnaria. The sequence goes on from OY283151.1 coordinate 44,519,035, forward strand.
TGTTAATTCACCACTAAGAGTACAGTGATTTATGGTAATACAGTACCTATTTCGAATAACGGCACTTTGGTGAATTTTAATTTTATTCACCACACCATGAAAATTCACCATACTTTGTAAAACTTACCACCGGATGAGCTCACCACACCTACTAAATTCACCACACCGACTAAATTCACCACACTTTATAAAACACCACATCGCATAAATTCACCATACCTCCTAAAGATTCACCAAAAAAATAAAAATAACAACAACCAACCACCACACAAGCCAATAGAACAAACTTCCCACCAACCTGCCCGACAAGACACAACGCTCACACACATACACAAACAAATTCATTCAGAATGACAAACACACCCACAAACAGCAACGCAGAGAGAAAGAAGACAACCACACAAACAAAACCCACAAAAACACCAACACAGAGAAAAAGAAGTCAACCACACAACAAACAAACACATACACTCGTTATAGAAATTAATCTTAAACTTTCATTTATATAAATCGTTAGCGAAAAAAGAATGTGCGAACGTTTGTTTTTCGAACGAACAAAAACGAATTTTTCAACCCATCAGTGTTGCCAAGAATATACATTTTTTTTAAGAAATCAACTCCAGAAAAAATAATCACGAAAATAGGAAAAAATTTACTTTTTACATTTTTTTTCTATTATTTCACGATTAAAAAATATTCTTACACAATATAATTAAACTGAAAATTACAGTTTTTGACGACAAAAAAGAATTATTGCATTTTAAACGTAAATAAATAAAATTTAAAAAAAATATCGCTATGTTTGTAGAAAGTTTATTTGTAATAAATAACGAACCTAAATATGACGAACCGAATAATAAATAAAAAATAAAGAGCCTTTTTTGCATGACCAAAGTATAGTTTGTAAAGCCTTGTGATCGCTGTGTGGAAGGGAAAAACGAACGAGGGCGTTAACTACTCTTAGCGTAGTCGATGGCGTTTTCAATAGTACCGTGTAAAAAAGCGCCAACGAAGCATATATATAGACAATTATTGAACACCCTGTTATATGTTTGAGAAAAAAACGGTTTTTGACAGCTAATAAAATTAAAATTAAGTTTTACAAGCATCAAAGTGAAATATGAAAAGTTAAAGTGTTAATAGACGACTTTTATAATAAATTTGCAAATATGAATTTTAAATACGACATTTAACATAAAATTTCTTAAATGTGAACAGGACTTAACGAAAGAACCAATGGTGATATATTGCTTTAATGTACTTGTGCTATATTTTGTGCTATATATATTTTGTGCTTGGTACTGTTGCTAAGTAATAATCGTAGTTTAAATATTTGCTTTCTTTCTTAAGCATTAACAATATTAAAAATCATTTAATTCGATTAACAATTGGAACACCAAAAACTAATTAAACTTAAAAATATACTTATTCATTATTTTAAACTATAAAAAAGAAACAGCGTTAATTTTACGTAAATATGCAAAACCCAAAATGGAGTTATTCGGTTTAATAAAATGAACTCAAAAGAATGAAAAAAAAGACCGCCGAAATTGAAGCTTCTTCTTCTATATGCTTCTTCTATCTTTATCAACAGATTGTAGATGGTAAGTTAAAAATAATAAAATAACGTTGCATTTTAAACGTATAATAAAATTTTAAAAAATATCTATGTTTGTAGAAAGTTAAATTGCCAGTTTATTTGTAGTAATGAACCGATCGATGCAATAATGTTCATACAAAATAAATTTGTGAATGAACTAACTTGATACCGCTCGATTACATGACAAATTTTTAATACCATTCAGTATTTTTTGGTAGTATGTATGATAAATACTCAAATTTATTTTAAATTTCTCTATGCACTAATTAGAAAGAATTTTGAAAATATTTATTCGTCATTAGCAAATTCAGCAGGGTTTTTGCGTGAAAGATGGTGATGTTTCGCCTCTGCCAAATTATAGATCAAATAGCCAATAATGAATGCTGCAAAAAGGACAAAAATAGTGTGTTAATTAATGAATAAATTGAAAACACACAAAGTTTACACAAATCACACTTACGTGGAGTGACGATGAATACGTTAGAACGAAAACGACGGAACATGTTTGGGACACCATTTTTAATGGCACCAGCAAAGGCGCGTTGTTCAAAAGGTGAAATCTTATATACCACAATGTTATGAATCTTGGCGAGAGTGCCGAAACCATGATGTTCGTTCAAAGCTGAGGTAAGACGCATCTTTCTTGTTTTATTTTCTTGCTATAGCTGTAAAGGTGATAGATAATTCGATAAATACATTTTCGATATTTTTAATTTAACACACACAACACCATCACGAAAAAAAATTAAAAAAAATTTGTATAAAAACACAAACGGTGAATATGAACATTTTGCTTAACAAAAAATTCAATTAAAGTAATTATAAGAGGTTATGTAATTTATGGACCGATTATTATTACTCCCAATGCAATTTTGTATTTGCAGTGTTAACCAAGAATGTACTTTATGCAATGCATTTTTGATTTTTAATTGATGTTAATATTCACGCTCTTTTGTCCTTTTTGCTTAATTCATGATGGTTACATATAGATTACCTTGATTTTAAGACCAAAAAATTTTCTTATTTTGCCTAAATAAGCAACGTTAACCTCTTCTCCACTCACAGCACAAACAACGATATTTTAAGTATTTTGTTGCGAATGACAGCTACACAGCTGTGCAATAAGATGTTGCCAGACTATTGTTGTTAACAACATTCGAATATAAGTTTACACGTTATTATCATATCCAATGGACTCAATTTCAATTAACAAAAATAATTTAAATTAATAGCAGTAATAATATTTTCTTTTATCGGAATTACATACGTACATACATACATTCAGGATTACGATCTAGCTTCTCACACCACTTATGTATGTATGTTGTGTAAGTTATTTTCATAAATGAGCGGCGAGGCCTACAGTTTAAAGTCGACTCCGAACGAAAGATTTTTGAAAAACTTTTCATAGCAGTTTTATTTTAATTTCTGAGTTTTTTTGAGAAACCTGCTGCGAGGGAGTTGCCGAAGAAATATTTCTTCTTATTTCGTTTTGTTAAAGATGTTTGATCTGAGAGTATTCATTGATAGAGCCTGATCACACGCCAAAGTCAGGCATGGAATCCTTTTAGAACGACTGACTCTTAGACTATTCTATTCATGCAGAAATAATGAATGTCAAGATTGCTGTTGTAAGGAATCCGATATCAGAGTATATCGTACGGTGATATACACATATTTAGCGACAGTAATGCGGCCATTAATTCTCTAGAGGATGCATAAACCACTTCTAAGATTAGCCAAGAGTACACAAGAGAACAAATGAAAAGAGAAGAAATAATAACTCTTAAATGTCGGCCGAAGTCTAGTAGGTAATGTGTTGACCATTCAAACTTTAGCTCTGACGTCTCGTAAAAAAATTATATAATAATGTTTCTTTCGGCGACCTATTCTTCTGTCAAAAGCTCTAAGAGTAAAAATTGCCATTAAAAAGCTGCTCAAATTTGTTGTTCCAATTGAACGTTATTAAACAGTCAAAATTAATACACACAACGTGGCCAGTAATTAATTAATTATTAATGGCTAATTAAGTAGAGTAAGTAATAATTTTTAATTTGTGTGTCATAAAGAGATGAATAACTACTCTTAGTTGTTTGTATAAAACATATAATCTTTATAAGAAATTATGAGATTTTATTCAAGATTTTTACTAAATTTGTTACATTTATGGGTGTCACAATAAATCAACACAAAAGTGTACTTATTTTTACATAAAATTTAAAACAATATCTCTACACAACTCAAGATTTCATCAATAGATCTTAACTTAATTATGAGATGAATAATTAAATATTAAATATGCTTATGACCTATGCACTTTTAAAGGCTATTTAACTTAAAACAGTGACTATACAACATATACATACATATGTATATACATATGTAAAAACGTATTATAAAAATATATTTAACAAAAATAAAACAAGAATCAAAAACAATATACAAATGTCCAATATAAAGCATTGAATGCTAGAAACATAATGGGAAATAGGAATCGTGAACGTCGATCAATCCACATTGCAATTTCTTGAGGGGTCATGGAGGTGAATGTTGTGCCTTCTGCATTTAAATTTGTACCATCCTTCGTACTGTCCATGTTTATAACATGGCCAACACTATTTTGGTTACTTGTAATCGATGCAGTATCTACACACTGTGTTGTTATTATAGGTAAATTCTGAAAGTGAATATTTAAAAAATATTTTCGTTACTAATTGTCTTATTATTATTAATTTTTAATTAAATTATGAACATAATATTATTTAAAGTCAAAAAGAAAGGATATTTATCTAGGGAAAACAATATACATACGAATACGTCACGCACAGATAAATTGCCTATCGACTTACGTGAACTGTTAGGTAATTGTTGAAGCCCTGATTCACATTGCCATTTATAACGCTTTCAGTACTGGATACAATGTTATCTAAGCTAGAACAAGATCTTGTACGAGACTGATTATTTAAGCCCATCTCTCGACGTGCAGGCCTTGGCGTTAGTGTTGATTTCAATATATATTTGCTGTTAACTTTTTTCAGTTCGATGTTCTCTTTCCTTCGCCAGATTGTATTTACAAAGGCGAACTCAACTAGGCTGCCAAATATGAAGAACGTACAGCCTAGAAACCAGACTTCGGACACTTTTATGTAGCTAACCTTAGGTAATGTTTTGCTTTGTGATGACGACAGCGTAATAAACGATAACATGGTGCTGGTCCCTGCAAAAAATCTAAGTATTTAGTATTCATTCAAAATCAATGTCTAAGAACTTAGGCTTACCCAACATAATTCGAGGCGGTGATGCATCAGCTTGCAACCAAAATGATACCCAGGAGATGGCAACTATCATCATTGATGGTAGGAAATAGTCCATGAGATAAAAACCAATTTCACGATTAAGATTTACCGTGAAACTAAGTGAACTGTAATTGCCAACTGTAGAAACCAATTGTTAGAAAAAGAATTTTGAATAACTATGAAGAATAAAACATACGGAATGCACCATGTCGAAAATGTACTTCATCGGAATTAACAACCGTTTCATTATACCAATAGTGCTGCATGTTATACTCTGTAAGTCTCATATCCGGGTCAAACGATATCGGTGTATTTTCTTCCCATTTAAGAACTAATTCCGTTGTATTGTACATCCCTTTGAAATGAAAAATTTTATTTATAAGACACTGCCACTATCTCAATATGGAATAAATCAATCAATACTTACAACTTTCGAGTACAGTTGAACAGTATTGCTCATCAAATGGGAACTTTTTAAAGTTCATCCAACAATAAAGTGTCGCTTGCAAGCGGGTTGAGAATATAACACGTCCATCGGGTGATATCGATGTTAGAACATCTTTTTCATCAGTGCCCAAAATACTCGATTCTCGTTCGTTGGCAAAGAAGATGTGTGGCAGCCAAAGGCGTTCACTTAAGTGTTTCTGGCCTAAAATATGCTCTTTGCGGTTTGGCGCGTAGTGACTGTAAGCCAACCGCTTATCTACAAAGCTTAGTTGTAAAAGAGCATGCATTTTAAACTGTAACAAATCAGAATTCAGATTCTGCATATAGTAAATATATATTCGAGCATATACTGTAATTGGAAGCCGCTCACCATTTGTGCCATATTCTGCGAATGCACAGATTAAATGAAAGATAAATCAAAAACTAAATTTAAATGCAATTTCGTTTAAATTTAACAAAATTACGATTGAAAACTTACCAATCGGCCTCTCCAAGCGATCATATCGACAGACATGTGTTAGTCGCTGAATTAATTGGGACTGTTGTAATGTCGTGGCATTTGTCAGTGGAGGACACTCTTCATCGTCCGTAATTGCTAAAGTTCTGTAAAATGAAGTTTAATTGTAATAATTCTTGTTGAAATTTTAAGTTTTTAATGCAATTTAATAAGGGGAATGTAAGACACAGAATTTTAGATTGGCAAATTCGTTAACTGTATGTATGTATATAGAAACAGAACAGAAATTAAAACTTCATACATTTAGGGATAAAATACGCTTTAATTCAGTTACGTTTTTCTATTTAAAAATTTAATTTCTGTTAATTTTTTTAATATTTGATAAGAACGACACTTTCCAGGCCATCACTGTCAACGGTCGATGTTTTCCAATTTCTTTTGATCTGAGTTAGATGATTTGTCGACGGCGAAATGTGCTACACAACTCATGCCATATTGAATATTCTATACGAAAGATTTAATGGCAAGGTTACCTCACGCGTAGGTGATGTGAGCTGTCTATTGAGATCTTGTGATTTGGCCTCATTAGACTTTTTCTTTTAGGGTTTTCTTAAGTTGTCGAACAAGTCACAAACTGCAGCCGTCCTCAAAGCCAACATAACCCATGCCATCGGTCAAATTCAGCCTGCTTTAAGCGCCAGAGTCATTGACAATTGGACATATCGAATGCGTACCACCCAAAGAAACCGTGGCGGACATTTGAACGATGTTGTATACCACACTAATGGCATCAATAGGTCTTTCAAATGAATAGAAATATCGATGGCATATCTTACACATTTTGTTTTATTTAAATTTAAAGATAGGAAGTCACTGTAGTCTAGTAGGTAATGTGTTGGCTTATTAAATGTGGTTCAAACCCCAGCTGAGACATCTCGAACAAAACCGAAATCTGAAACAACTATTTCCTTCGGCTTCTTCTTCTCAGTAAAAACTCTAAAAGTAATTAAAATTGACATGAAAAATTTCTCAAATGTGTAGGTCCAACAACATGGATATTTTGAAAAGCTGGGTTGTAATCCTGACTAAAGGATTCCAATGACCAATTAAGTAAGTAAGATAGGAACCGTTTAAAGGAAGAGCCAATCGTTTCATACATTTTGTGTAGTTGTTCAACGTTACGTACGTTTGTAAGCAAATTGAAATTTTTTATTATCGTTATCATTTTAATGAAGCAAATATTTACGAATAAAGTGGTTGCAATCGTAACTTTAAATCATTAAAACAATTATTTAATTAGGCTTCAAGGGTAAATTGCATTTCCTGCATTCACTCGCAGTAAACGTACATAATTTTTAAAAGAAATAACATTTTTGGTAAATCATTAGGATACGAATTATAATAGACTTGAAAAAATTCCTTGTATTATTATTCAATTTTATTTAACAATATAATAATTATAGATGCATTGCTAAGCTAAATATTGTTGTTTATGTCTGTTATAATTATTATAAAAGCGAGTATGCATATTTATTTATATTAATATGTAATATTATAATGACAAATAAATTGCATAATGAGCAGACCATCTAATGATGACTACTTACAAGAGGCAAAAGTTATTAACAAATATTGTTAAGCAAATAAGAAAAAGTGTGTTTTTAATATAACAATTTAATTGTTATAATTATAAGAAGTCTATTAATTTTCTTAAGGCAAATGCTAGCAATAAAGTAACAGCAAAATAACATTTACGTCTGTTTGATTGTGCGCCAACTATTGCACTAGAAAAATAATATCTTTCTTAAATAGATCCCAGAGATTTTTTATTTATTGAACATTTTATAAGAAAAACCTCATTTGTGGTATACTCGTACTGTCGCTAATGAATTAAGCGAGAAATCAGTAAATTTAAAGTTCTAATTTAAAAAACAATTTTCTGTATGGTACTAGATACATACATACATACATACGTACATATGTACTATCTATGACATTAGATAAAATTAATAAGAATATGATGTTTTTCGAATAATATTATTGAGCATTGAGTTTTGTTAAACACTGTAATCTATTTAAAGTTCGACTAAAAAAAAGAAAAAGAAAAAGAAAACAATAAATTGAACAACTGGTTTGTGTTTTTAATATGTACTGTAGTACAATATTTTAATATTTTTAAACTAATATTTATTGTTATTTGTTCTCGATGTGCCTTATGCATAAGTATTTGCGAATAACTGTTTTTCCATTATTTAATATTTTTTTCTTCTATATTTACATACACATAAATAATCAAACATACAGGGTTAGGCAATTGTATTGAAAACAAATTCCAAATTGCTTTAAAACCTCAATACACTGAAGCGGTAGCATAAAAATATGATGATATATGGAATATGATTGTTTAAATAAATTATTATCCTTAAGGACACAATCTGGTTTTATTTTTAACGTCTGAATTTCATAAATTTTTTAACTTCAGTTCAGATGCTATCGCAATAAATAATCTTAAAACGCAATTATCATACATATTTGGTGATTACAATTATTAGTCAGGATTACACCACTTTATGTTGTGTGTGTTAATTTTATATATGAGTGTTGGGACCTACAGTTTAAAGTCGACTTCGAACGACAAATTTTTTGAGAAACTTTTCATGACAAATTTATTCACACTCAAAGCTTTTTACTAGAAATCTACTGAGAGGAAGTCGCCGAAGAAATATGTATTTTTCAGATTTTAATGTTTGACCTGAGGTTTGAACCGTGGCCTTGCGTCTAATAATCCAACACACTACTTACTAGACTACGGCGACTACCTAATAATGCCACTCCTTTGCTAATATAGAATAGTTTATTTACTAATTATGTGCATTATTTGTTATTAAAACTCTTTGGTAAGGATTACCGCCTGGCTTCTCACACCATCCGTGCTGTGTGAGTTATATGTGTATATTGTGAATTCAAACGACGCAACTCTTTCATGGCATTAAGTTAAATGACAGAGGGCTATAGGTCCAGTCATTCAATGACAAAATGAACACATTCAACATTAGTGGTGCGAGAAGATAGATTGTAATCCCGACTAGAGTGTTGTTTTGCTCAATTAAGTAAATAATTCAAATAGTATTCCAAAATTTTTGAGTTTCTTTAATTATTCTTTTTATTCATTTCAAATGCTTAACCCTGTTTATTCTCATTTCCTCTAACTGTATATATTTTTGAGATACAAACTATAGCTACCTAGTTTACTGTATATGCTTAAAAACCAATTCAAATTAATTATTTAAGCAAATTAGTAACAAAATATTAAATATTCATCATCAACAGGCAGAATCATTCAAAAAGTCATCTCGCTAGTGAATTGTTTTTGGTTTAAAAAAAAAGTTAAAAATATACGATAAGAATTTCCACCATTTTGCTCAAAGTATCTTAGTCACTGATATAGGCGGCAATGTTTTTAAAAAAGAATTCATAGAAATAAAATAAATATATAAATACATACATACATACATATATAAATAAAATCTTTGCTAGTGATAGAAGTTTTTTTTGCTCTTTGAAACATAATCAATCATTAGTTTGTCTTAAAAATGTTGTGTAAAAACTAAACAGTTTAGGACAGGTGCTCAAATCAGTTTAATCGCCATACAAATTCAATGAATTAACTAGAATTCCATTACTTACATTGTATTTATTTGTATGATTATTAGTAACACAGTTATTAACAGAGATATTCTAAAAGTTTGGAAACTCATGATTGCCATAGGATGTTGTAAGTTTTCCTATTTATTTTTTTTTATTATTATTTTAGTTGCTTTAGTTTTATGCTTTTTAAGAGCGATTTATTTTTTTGAATTTTTTTTTATTAAAACATTATTTTTAAAAATATATATTTTTTTTCTTCTTTGGAGATATGGACGCGTATACTTAATGTAGTTTTTATTTTTTATTTTTAAACGTTTCTCATTTATTAGCCGTAATATATGTAGACGCGTCCAATTAATTGAATATATTTTTTTTTTATTTCTCCCTCCTTTTTAATAATCGCGCTAATTGTTGGTCACAGCAATACTCTTTCAAAACTAAAAGTTCTTTCGTCGCATTATATCATTTTTATTGTTTCAAGATACTGATAACGTTCGTGCTTTCATTGAAAAAAAAGTTAAATACACCACCATACTACTACTGAACGATACAGTTTCTAGATACATTTTTGTATTGGTTTTGCTGCTACCTTTTGTCTGTCTGTTTGTCTGTCGGTTTGTTTGTGCTTGTGTATTTGATTTTTCTTTGTCGTTGGAACTGAGACAATTTTTTTTGTTAATTTATTTGCTCCCCTGTGAATGTTAACGCGCATTGATCGTGCAGATACGAGTATATTCAGAACCCCCTTGAAGAAAAGTAACGAACAAGGGCCTAAACGAAAGTAAACGAATTTTATTTTATCAGCCGTAAGACAAAGCTGTGAGGAAAAGTTTTGTGCATAGCACACAGCAGCATGCATCTTTTAAAGTACTTTCTACTTTGTACGTACAAAGTAGGTGAATATTTTTGCAAGCAAGTATACCGTGTTGTATACCAAAAAAAAAAAAGGTTTTGATGTTGAACGGTTTGGATCTACTTAATATCGTGAAATGCTTATTCTATGTATGTATTTTGATGTACATACATGTATACTATACATTTATTATTTAAAACTTTTTAAACCTGGTTTAGAATCCTATTTGATATTTTCAATTCATTTGTAAATAATTTTATTATTTAATCAATCTTAACCGGAATTTAATTACTTCAAAGCCTAATTTAATTCCCATCTCAAGGCTGTTTTTAATTAATAAACTTTTTTATTAAATAATTATTAAATTATTTAATTTAGGAAATTAATTACCAACCACATCTTCAATATCAATAGAATTGTTTAACTATGTTTATATTTGTTTTGTATGTATTCGCACGTTAATTTGCATGCTTATTTACATTTTCGATTATTGTCATTTTATTCTCACGTAATAACTCATTTATCCGTAGTGGGTGAGCAAAAGTGATTGGAAATCACAGCTGTTAGTAGTATTGATCGTGTTATTATTTTGTATTCAGTTTTTTTTTCGGTTGTTATTGTTGTTCTTTATTGATATTTTTATGGCTATATTGATAGTATAACTTTGTTTGTGTTCATCAATGTGACTGAACGACTAGTGTTAAACAGTTTATTAACCCGTTTGCCATATTATGTGATGATATTTTGCTGCTCAAAATTCGTGCAACCATACACAGGTTAGTGACATAAGACATGGTGCCTTCAAATCTACAAAATCTATTGCAAAATTTAAAACATGTACAATAGATTCTAATGCGAAATAATTTTGTAAAATAAATTGGTTTAAAGTGTTGAATATTTATTTAAAAATTGTAAAATAATTTACGCTTTCTTCTCCTTTAATTTCTAAAATGTAAAATGTTTAAAGGACTACAACTTTTTTGAAAAACATTAAAAAATATTCTAAAAACAAATTTCATGGTCCATTTGATTCTCATCTTTTGACGATTAGAATCAAAAGAAATAATTAATAAGAACTCAGATGCAATCTTCATTCTTGTTGCATCCTAATTACTTAATTCTTACTCAATTGGCCATTAGAACCCTTTAGTCAGGATAACAACCTAGTTTCGCATGAATGGTGGGATCTACAGTTTAAGGCCGATTCTGAACAACAGATTTTTGCCAAAACTTTTCATGCGATTTTTTTCTTTACTCTCTGAGTTAGTGTCAGAAGAGAGGAAGTCGACAAAGAACTAGTTCTTCATATTTCGTTTTCCTCGTCTGAGCTGAGCTTTGAACCAAGGGCTCCCGCCCTACCTTCTAGACTAAGGTCTGGTATCTTTATTAGTCTTTCTTAATATGTATGTAACTTATCTCATTCGACCATATGTAATAATATCAAGTTTGTTCAAGTGTTCAGAAGATGATCGTCAATTATTATTCATATTTTTAATTGTATTATTTCACTAAAAATATTAATAATAATTAAAGTTCTTACTTAAATTCAGTAACTCACCTTATGAATGAATATTCATTATGTGGTGGTAGTAGTTGTTGAAATAAATAAATTATTTACGTTGCCTTTTTTAATTATTATTATTATTTTTTGTTTAATAAAAATTATGAAACGTGAGAGCAGAATGTGTAGAATCTTGTTTGTATTTGTGTTTCAATGACGTTCAACAAAAATTTATCTTTTGGTTGTTTTATTTACTTTTAAAGTCTATTTATTTTGGAATTTTCATCAGACTTATTATTTGTACGCAAATCTTTAATGATAATTTTTCCATAAGAGGCGGTGTTGCTTTGTATCTTCATTTCTAGATGTTTACTTAATTTGAAGATCTTATTATAGTCTGTTGTTATTTGATCGGCTCATTAGAGAAGTTGTGAACATTCTATATTTAGACTTTGTCACAACATCCTCTGTTGAAAGTCATTCCATAATGCATAATATTTTATATGTTTATAAGTATGTTTATATATTATCACTGAATATTTTATCCCTGTTAAAATAAATTTTCTGCCTATGTGTATATGCATACTTGATATATTTTAAATACACCTAAATGCATTTTAATATATGGTACATATTGCTCATTGACTGGAATAGTATCGTAAATTAATAAATACGATTTATTTTGGATCGTTCTAGCTCACGAAAAATCTTGCTAGAAAGTTCAAGGCTGGTTTCGGAACATAGAACGGTAGTTTTGCATCGTCTGCTAAAACGGTTTATTGGCAAATTTTGACCATGGCTTTGACACCTTTTTCACAGTTATGCAAGTCACTGACCTCATCGTAAGATGATACACTTTACTAAAGCATGATGGCAGATAAGTGATGACCCTTTTCGACCCCTATGATTTTGGTAAAAATTTTTTTACCGGTAAAAACAACCAAGTCCTAAGTCTTTTTAAAATTCGACTTTTGCGTGATAATCATCTCTTTATGTTTACGCAGCGGATTTCGTTGAATTCATGATTTTGAAGCTTGCAGCTTTCGAGTTGTTTGTTGACGGATCCGGTCTTTAACATTTCTAGTCTCCTCAAACAGTTTTATGTATTGGTAGACGAATAAGCGATCAATACCGAGTGCGCGAAGAGTGTTGAAAATATCCCCTTTTCTCATATCACACTTAAATAGCGCCCTAACAACGACTTGGTTCTGTTTAGAAGATCACTTTGTAGAAAAAATTGAAATTAAATTATGAGTTGTCGATACAGAATAAGGCTTTACAGATTATATTTCATAATCCATGTGACAGTAAAGTGGTATGTTTAATTTTTCTATTCAAATAAGTAGGTTCAGTGATTCTGTGGCAAGAATGGGAATGAATTTGACCGTTGGGACGGCTTATGTTGGCTTTGAACGTAGTTATGAAGAAAAGAAAATCTTACTATGGCTTGAGCTAATTCGAACTAATTCACCAGTCTGATCTTAACGAATCCATGGTTATTGATGATGTGATTAAAAAGAATCGTTGACGTCTAACGAACCGTTCTGTGATAATGATACCACCTTGATACCATCAGCAATTTCTTCGTCTTTCAGATAACTTATTACAGTTGCCATTGTCCTCTTGATCTGATGTGTCCCTTTTGGACGATGGTGAATCCTTGGCTCATCTTCCATCTGGCAATACATATCGAAGGAATTTGTGAACGGGTCTCTTTTATTTTCTTTTTTTTTTTGATAATTTCCACAATGAATAGTCGGATGTTCTTTCAATAACCTAAAGTCAATATTTGCTGACTTACTTGGCTCTACTATAAACAATAATAATTAGTCATTAGTAGTAGCTTTTAATTAAGAAAACAATTCACTCAGTTGAGTTGAGATTACACAGGTTTATCACTTCTTAGATAAAATGTGCACTTCCTATTCTTTGAAATTCTTTAAATAAGTCACACAGAAAAGTACGCGCATCAAGAATATGATAACAACTGGTACTATTTTTTTGATTGCCCATTACTTATCTCGTATACATAGGTATACGTACGTACACCTAATAATTAAATAAAAATAATGTCAAATAGAACAATAAAATGATCCTAAGAATAATGCCGTATCATTATCAAAATGACTCATCTCCTGTCAACGGCTTTATCGAGTGTTAATGAAAGATGTTTATAAGCAATACAAAGGATTGTCATATTAAATCTTTATTATCGGTTTAAATAAATTAATGCGAACAATAATTAAATACATTTAATTTTTTTGGAATTCAACAAATTGTAGTTCCCTTTCCCATTTTCAATGGGAAACAACTCTTTTTCGAATTCAATTCGAGTTCGAAGTGAAGGTAAAAATAAACAGAACAAAAAAAATTATCTGCTGTTGAATCCTTTAAAGATTTAATACATATGGTATGTATTGTGGTATGTATTTCTGTAAATATATTGTTGTAGTACATATATATATTGATTTCGTCGTTCCTCTAAAACATACTTAACGAATAATATTGTTAATTAAAGTTTATTTTTTGTTTTGTATTTAATTTGAATAAAAGATATCATTTATAGTCGATCAGTAGATAGAATTTATTCATTCACTTTATTTTAATACGTCTATTATTGTTTGCTTAACTTTGAATGTCTTCTGATGTAAAGATGAAGGACAGCATTTCCTTGTTTTATTTTTGTTTAAGGGAGGAAAGTGTTTGCTTTTTCGTATTTATATATTTTATTATATACAAACATATATATATCGTTATATATATAGCTATGTGAGAAGAGAACTTATTCAATGTAGATATCTTCGATAGGGTAAGCGGTCTCGATAAACTTCTGATAGAAACGTTGAAAGGCTCGTCTATATTGTGAAAAAATAAGTAAAGAATGACATGATAGCTAGGAAAAGTGAGCTAAGGATACATACCCAACAGCCTCTGCAACAGGTCTAGTCGATTCTGAGCCTTTGAAAACGTGACAAGCAAAACGCTGCACAGTTGGATGTTTTGTAATGAATCCGATAAAGCGATGATCTCTTGGATGAAACGCACAAAACGACACATTCTTAAGTGAATAGAAGTAATCAATACATGGCTTCTTATCCTTTTTATTCTGCAAGCAAATAGAAACACATTATTGTATACAGTTTCTTAACTCAGCTAAGTGACAAACTTACGTTTGGCGTTGAACGATCAACCATGCGTAAGCCCTGATCTGATATTTCCAAAATGCAAACCTGACCGGTAGGAGACGTACCATATTCACCAACAATCTTGCGCACGGCCTGACAAACAACACCAGTGCCTTTGTGTGCCAGAGTTTCTACAGAGCCAAGATAACCCAGAAGATATCGTTCCTTCTTCACCTGCTGTACGGTTGGATCAAACTCATTGTAATCGAGATCGACTGCGTATGCTGATGGAAAGATGCCTTGCCGTCCTGTTCGTAAATTAACACCTTCACACCATAGATCGTCGGCCTCCTTTTGTACGTAGACAGGATCACCGATTTCGATTTCAATCTCATCGTGATGTCGAGGTATGAATTTGTGCAGTCCTCTGTGTGTAGCCTCGAGCATTTCCAAGTGGGAAAATGGTACCCCACCAAATGGTTGCGGGATTGGTGACTCCGAAACGGGGGAAGTAATTTGTGGAGACATACTCTTGAAATCATTTGGAGAATGAGCGGTGCTATGGCCGCTATCAACATCGCCTAAGCTTTGCAATCGTTCGGAATCCGGACTGGAATCCTCGTCCAATAAGTAACTGTGTTTGAGCGTCAAAAATGATCGTTGACTGTGTCGTCCCTGTGTGCCACTTAGACCACGATTGCGACATCCGCCATGGCCAGTGGACATCTCATCGGCCAAGGAAGATTGTTCAAATATACCACCACTACTACCATTGCCACCTAAAAGATGCAGAATGGAAGCTGCAAATATCGGTGATCAAACATAATTAAACCAAAAAAAAAACAAAAAAAATCATAAAACTACCGCTATTAATCAAATAAAGAAAAGTTACGATAACGATTTGCAAGATTTACGAAAATGACTACTTCGTCCCCGCTACTCATGATGATGATGATGATGGCAAAAAAAAAATTGTTTGTAACTCACATTTTTTGTTCTTGGGAATTTCTGGCAACTTTCGGCGACGTCTCTGTTGTTGTTGCTGCTGCTGCTGCTGTTGTTGTTGTTGAGTTTGATGATTATTTAAGATACCGATGGGTAAACTGTGTGATGACAAGCTGACAGGATGCGAAACACTATGAGCATTGCTTGAGCCAATTCCAACCAATCCACCAATCGCATCCTGATGATTCAATGGGTGGTGATGATGTGAGTTGAAAGAATCGTTGGTGTCCAACGAACCGTCTGATGATAATGATACCACCTTGAGTCCATCACCAAGTTCGTCATCTTCCACTTGCCTATTGACCTTATTACAGTCGCCATTATCCTCCTGATCTGAGGTATCACTTTTCGACGATGGTGAATCATCAAGATCATCATTGGGAATGAGTCTGCAACAAGAAATGAATAAAAATAAATTGGGAACAAAAATCTCTTGATATTCTTCAATTCATGCTGTCCTCATTGATTTTTCACAATACTTCAATATGCGTGTGTTTGTGTGTGTATGTATGTATGGATGTATGTATGTATGTATTCCTTCTTTGTCATATGTCCTTCTGTTATTTAATGTTTGAATTTATTTGTTGTTTAAATTTTCAATTTTTTTCTTCAATTCGAATAGAAAATTAAACAAACATACACGAATAAAATCCATTTACTTACGAATAGAATGTATGAGGATTTGGTTTTTTGGCACCAGTTACGGTACTATTGGTGTATTGTATTGTATGTGCTTCAAATAATGGTCGATGGAATTCCTCGAATTCACTGTCGGCCATGCTGATTTAAAAGGATTCTCCTTACGAAAGTAAAACTCTATCAAATGATAGAATTTTTTATGCACTTAACAGTTTAATTCACCACAAATTTCTTCAACATTTTCAAATGTTTTTCACTGCAATAAAGAATTTTGTCTTTCAAAAAATGTAAATTTTGTTCAATGCGAAAATCGATAATTTCCTTGTTCTACTCACTGCACTCACTCACTGACTTTGTACGCAAAAAGCAAAAAAGCGAAAACGAAACGTAAAAGTGGTTCAGCCCCTGCTAATGTTTGTGTGAATAAGTTTGTTTTTTTTTGTGTCGTCAATAAGTCTTATACGCGTATGTATGTATTTCCGTTCGTTCTGAGTACTTGTTTTACTTTGACAGAAGGGATGATTTTTATTGTTTTGTTTACAATTTGAAACCTGTCATCATATGACCTAAACATTGTTTATAAAGTGCGCAGGCGCTTTAACCTGAATGTCGTATTTAATTTCAAAGTTTCGTTTTGAAGTTGACACATCGATAGTGTGAAGGACAGAACTTAATAAACACAGCTGTGGAAAGCTATCTAACAATTATTTTAAACTTTTTAAATACAAATTTGAATTACATATTTAGATTATAATCTGTATGTTTTAAAATATCTCATTCTTATGGCTTGAGAAGCAGTGAAACACTAGAAAAAAATATCGAATAATGTAATAATGGGTGTCTCTTTTAGAAGCTCATAACTTTGAGTTGGTAACCGATTTAACAGCTGATAGTTGATTTTAGTTTAGTTTGTTTCGATATTTCATTATGCATAGACTTGCATTAAAGCAACGCTTGCAAGTTCATGTAATCTTTTTCTTTATTGAAACAATGGTACTGTTTTCAAATTTATCGTGCATCTCGTTCATTTTATGGCGTACATATAGTCTTTCAGAGCGGCTAATTCGAATAACAACGCCTCGTGTAAGACCACAGTTTCTCTTACTGATAATGTAGATCCCGTATCACCCAACAGTGCACACTGAAGAAGCATTAAAGAAAAACCAAATCAATTCCTTGTCGTTTTCAGCAACTGTGGTTGTGTCCTTCCCCACTGTGGAAGATTTTGCGTAAGGATCTTGACTCAAAAGCTTTGAAGATTCAACTTGTACAACCATTGTATGCCCAGTCAATTTGGCGAATAAGATAAAGCACAAATTGGTGTTGGTATTAAATTTCTATACAATATTTTGCACCCCGATGAAGCTTATTTATTGTTAAATGGGTACGTAAATAAACAGAATTATCGCATTTTAACTGAGACTAATCCTCAAGCTTTTGTTCAAACCGGATTCCATCCGCAGAAAACCACTGTTTAGGTTAGGATTAGGATAGGTAAGTTGGCAAACACCCCCTTAAAGGAACAGCATTTAGACACATTATGATGCCACAAACAATTCTACCTGTTGATCAAACATCCTCTATAGAAAACCAATCCGAATCCAAAATAAATTTTGCGATTGCAGCAATCTTTATATTGCAGAGTTGGTCAAAGATGTCAGAAAGAGAGAGGTAAAAACTCTCCGCCTCTTTAGCACAAGAGCAGGGCATAGACACATGTAATGAAAGGCAGTCTCTTCCTGCTCCTTAGACCCACAGCTACTGCAGAAGATATTTGCCAAGTCTTTCGGCATGCCTACCAAAAGGAGAGTGGCCCGTAAGAATCGATATTGCGTGGTGGATGGTGATGAGATTAAAGGACAGAAGTGTGTTGGTCTTCTTCTTATCCATACATCTCCAGCATAGTCTAGCAATATTGGAAAACCACTGTTTATTTCGCTTTATGGGATCGCGAAGTCATTGGTACATATGTCTTCACAATGGTTACCTGCACAGTGACATGATTATAATTTTTTTATGCACCTCCATTAGCTTTTATTAATTTTACTGAAGTCGCCGTAGTCTAGTAGGTAATGTGTGTGCTTATTAGACGTAAAGCCAGGGTTCGTGCCCCAGGCCAGACCTCAAAACAAAAAAACAAAAAGTATTTTTTCGGCGACTTCCTCTCAGCAGATTTCTGGCAAAAACTCTGAGAGTAAATAAAAATTGCCATGAAAAGTTTCTCGAACTAGACTTTTAACACACACAACATAAGTGGTGTGAGAAACTAGATCGTAATCCTGACTGAAGGGTTGTAATGACCACTTATGTATGTATGTATTTATGTATGTATGTATGTATGTACGTAATTTTACTAATTTTACTAAAATTTTGTTGCAAAGAACGAAACTGCAGGCTACACAGCGCACGCTATAATTGTTTTACACAAGAAAAGTTTTGATGAAAGAGTTATTTCAAGTAATGGTGTTTTCCTCCAGCGATTCATTTATGCTCCACAGGTTCCAAGAATGTGGTTCTATGAATTATTCCCACTGTCCCAAAAGCTACATTTTGGCCTCGTGACAACACCCATAAGTTTACTCTTAGTCTGCTGTGGCCTGTCAGACTGGTTATCAATCTCAGTTTATTCCTTGATAGTTTGATGCATGACGTATGTAGATCTCCTCTTATTGTAATTTCCCAATAAAAGTTTTGATTGCCTGCCTCAAAGCCATTTAATTGGAGATGAAACTTTGCGTCTCCTTATCTTTCTTTTCACTTCTAACTGAGCTGTATAAAAAGCTCTTCATCACATCTTCAATACTTAAGGACATAAAGATTGATCATTTAACCTTTACGTAGAATATTTATTGCATTTTGTATGTGAAAAACAAAATCGATATGTGTGTGTGATAAGGTGATAAAAAAAACAAATAAATTAAATCTACTTAACTGACTGAACACCATAACATTCGATTAAATTAAATTAATTCTTACAACGTCTTGATATTTTATTCCTTTTGTATTATTACGCAAGTATTAATACACCTACAACATGCAAACACGTATGTATGTATATACGAATACGTATATATGTATACAGGTAAAGATATGGAACGATATTTATTACGATAACAAAAAAAAATCTTTTAAATTTGTTTGTTTTATTATTTGTGGTTATTGTTATTTCAATTCATTTTCACTATCATTTCGATGTTAAATCAAATCGAATCCTCTTGAGTGCGAAGAGCTTAAATGGTTTGTTGAGCAAATAAACGTTTTACTTTCACATTCAATCACTTAAAATGTGAAGTTTAAGTATCAGCAGCAACAGCAACAGCAACAACATCAACTACATCCTCAGAAGAAGTGGCAGTAGCAGCAGCAAATAGATAAAAACTACCCAACAATAGTTCTTACTTTTGTTAAGCATACCGGGATACTTTCTCTTCTGAAGGCAAAACGTTTAATGTTTTAAGAAATTGTGTCATTGTTAATGTTTAAATGGCAATTTCTATATTTAAACATGTATGTACGTACTTTTGTTAATTGTTGAGTTTAACGCTAAGTGTACAAATAAAAACTGTCTGACATTGCATAATCTATAAAGGAGTTCTTCAAGGCTGAAAAAAAACAAATCAATGAAAGTAGAAATGAAAACTATAGATTTTATCCTCAAACGTACTACTTGACAATGAAATCATTTCATTCTTATTTATCTTTCGCTTATCAACAATATACATACGATGCATAGTGCTTTGGGTACACACTTCTTTTCTTTTCTTCTTTTATCGCTTGACAGAACAAAATAAAAAGAAATTCCCCAAAGTAGACTTATACTTTGAGTTATAACTCAAGAAAAAATTGACATTTTCTATTGAAATAATTATTCTCTGAAAGAAAACTAATCATTCTTTTCATTAAAGTACTTTCTGTCTTATGCCATAAACACATTCAACTCACCCAGTGCATCGCAGCAAATTTTTAATTGACGTCAAGCAGCCCGCACGTACCACTGTGCCGGTCTGTACAAGTTAAAGCAGATAAATTATGTCACAAACGTACATATGTGCAAATACATGGATGTGTACGGGGGTATAAATTTATGCACAAATTTGTGTTAAAGAACTAATGTCCATAAATCAACGAACGCAAGCAGATAAATGGAATAAATGGTACTTAAATTAAGGAAGAACTTCAAAAATATCACGAGTTTCCATTTTGTCTCCTCTCTCTCTCTCTCATAGAAAAAGAGCACTTACTAGGTTATTCTTTTAAAGCACTTAAGAAAATTTGAAGTCAATTTCTAGGAAAAGGAACTAAAATTTTAAGCCATTCTTCTAATGAAGCCCATCTACGGCCTCCTTCCTATTGCATATAACATTTTGTGTGAGAAACTAAAACTTAACTAGCCTACCAAATCTGCCATTGGACTCAAGAGATACCGATTGATACATTTCATACATTTGTAGACTTCAAAATTGCACTTGACAGTTAGATAAGAAAGAAGTAAAATTTCTTATAAAATTGATAAGACTATATAGGACTACTTTAACCGAAACCACACATTCAGTTTGATTCAGTTCAGATCCATCTGAGAAATTTTGTATAACTAGGCTTCGAACTAAATTAAGTCTACATATGTTAGGTTATGTTCAACTTGAAGCCGCCTTAATGGGCATAGCCTACCTGGGTCTTATAAGGTCCTGTTGTAACACCTATTCTATCATATAACTACAGCTTCTGGTTGGCATCCCTCAGTAAACACCAGAATTTTATGAATGTATGAATTTTATTCAAATCGTCTTTGGCTAAACAAGTTCTGTCAAACATTTGCCCAACAAAGGGTGTCGAACAGTGACAGAGAAGACATTCTGTTATATAACTTCTTAAGATGGAATATGTTTAGGTTCGGGGTTTGTTTAGTCTCTCGGCATGTGAGTTTCCATCGTGCTTTATTTAGCAAATGAGTGAGGTTTGTGGGAAGTCGCCGTGGTCTAGTAGGTAGTGTGTTGGCTTATTAGACGTGAGGCCTCGGTTTAAACCCCAGGTCAGGCATCTCCAACTGAACGAAATATGAAAGAAATATTTCTTCGGCGACTTCCTTCCTCTCAGCAGATTTCTGGCAAAAACTCTGACAGTAAATAAAATTGCCATGAAAACTTTCTCAAAAATCTGTCGTTCGGAGTCGACTTTAAACTGTAGGTCCCGCCACTCATGTATACAAATTAACTTGCACAACATAAGTGGTGTGAGAAACTAGGTCGTAATCCTGACTAAAGGGATGTAATGACCAATTATGTATGTACATATGTTATGTATGTGAGGTTTGTGGGAGATCATTTGTTTGCCCTTTTGTAGAGGAACGGCAATCTCATGTATGAATTTACCTTTTACCAACTTCTTTAGGCGCATCGGCTTTTTGTTCAAGAACCGATATGTTTTGTGATGTACTCATTTTCTACAGCTTTAATGGATCGTGTATTCATGTTTGCTATGTCATACTAAGAGTATGCAATTTAAACAGTATGTACTTCCAAACGGTACTAAATCTGTTTTGGTTGGATTAACTCTCACTCCATATTCGTCGTTCCATTTCGATAGTAATCTACTATTATTTTCATTCTTCATATGGTTTAAATCGTATTCTTTTTTTATTTTTTTTTTATTAAAAACAATACTTTTTAATTGAATAATGTTTGGTATATAACATACTAAATATAAACAAATAATAATAATAATAAAAATAAATTTCACTTCTTTAAAATATTATCTTTGTCTGTATTTTAATTAAAAATTATTTCATTTCTGTGTTGAACTGAAGTGCTGATAAATAATAAATCAAAAAATATAAGTATTCACTGTCAAATATAAGATTATTTGTTCAAATTAATGACAAACATAATTAATGCTTGGTATCTTATTAAAAGAACCGTATATTATTTATATGTATATGTATGTATATTCTATAATTGCAGGCCATGTGCATAATCGGTTATCGATAATCTAATATTTGATTGTCAAATTATATTTCAATTAGTTTTTCACATTTTTAGTTTTTACGTTTTTGTAAAAGTTTTTTTTTCAAAATGTTGCTTTTAGATATGACTTCCAAAGATACGGACTGGAAAAGGTCCCTTCACTTTCGGAAAGGAAAAATCATTTGAACGCAATCTGAGAAATAAAGAGTGAGTGAGTGCACTTTTTAAAAAATATGAATAGAACAGATTGGTTATATCTGGTGATTTTTCATTAAGGAGTATATTAAGCCTCTCTATAAATTTATGTGTGGAATATAAGATCGTTTAAATGTTCGCCATGATTTCACTGGATCCAAAATCTTAAATTTTCCATAAGTCTGGCATTTAAATCGAACTGATGACAAGAGTTCTGTTGGCCTTTGAGGACTGCTGTGGTTTGTGGCGTATTCGCATACACCCGAGACTTAAGAAAACCCCCATTAAAAAGGTTAACGGAATTACATCACACGGTCCTATCGGCCAGTACACATCGCCTCCACATGAGATACATACATACATAATTGGTCATTACAACCCTTCAGTCAGGATTACGTCCTAGTTTCTCACACCACTTATGTTGTGTGTGTTCATTTTTACATGAGTGGCGGGACCTACAGGTTAAAGTCGACTCCGAACGACAGATTTTTGAGAAACTTTTCAATGGCAATTTTATTTACACTCAGAGTTTTTTCCAGAAATCTGCTGAGAGGAAGTCGCCGCAGAAATACTTTTTGTATTTTATTTTGATGTCTGGCCTGGGGCTCGAACCCTGGCTTTACGTCTAACAAGCCACACACTACCTACTAGACTACGGCGACTTTTGAGACTCCACATGAGATAGCCATGATTTTAAATCACTCGTGCAGTATATTGAATGCGGCATGAGCTGTGTGGTATGTAGCACCGTCCTGTTGATATCATATGCCGTTGGTGTCCAGGTTATCCAATTCAGTCTTAAAGAAATTGGTAACCCTCGACCTATAGAGCTTGTCGTGGACAATATCGTTAGTTAGTAATATGGGCTGAAAACGCCACCAACGGAAAAATCTACACCAAATAGTGACATCGGAATGTATTGGAGGTTCCTTGATCTCATGTGGATTCGTATCGTTCCAAATTTGACAATTTGGAAATGGGTCGCTGAGGTCAGTGGTCTTCTACCTTCAGTTCTGAATTTTGTACGGCTGAATGTCGAAATCTTGAAGCAAAATTCGCCCGGTTATAGTATGCGAAAAGACAAGTTCTTGTGAACATCGAAAACAATTGATTTTGCATTTCGTCTATCGTTTGTTGTTTACTGAACCACCATATTGTGGCAATCGTAAAATGGAGGAAGCAAGCATTAAGTTGCCCGAACAGAACGCACTTTTTGAGAAGACAATTTTATCACATTGCACGTGGATTGGCAAGATAGCCGTTATCGCCTATCAAACTTCGAAAATGCCAAATGGTAGATACTTTTTAATTCAATTTCAATAAACGAGTAGACACTAGACGATAACTTTTCAGTTTTAAAACTTTTCTTTCAAACTTTAAATGCACAAATACATACGCATATGTATGTATGTATGTATGTACATTCAAGGAGTCATAATAAACAAGAAATAAGAAGAATATTTCGTTATTCATATTATTTATGATTTAATTTAGTTTTCTTTTGAATTTAATAATTCAATGTATTTCTAATGATTACAAACTTGTTTACATATTCAAAAGACAAGCGAATCCTTGCGTTTGATTTTCAACTTAAATCTGCGTTTTGTGCAGTAGACAAGCATATTCAGTTAAAAAAAATTACAATTAAATTAAGCAAGTCATTGAAAGAAAAATATATTGTTGGGGATGTAGATAAAGAAAAAGAAAAAAAAAATGAAAAGAAGAATAACTTTTCAATTTAAAAGAAATAAATTTCATTAGAAAATAGAAGAAGGAAAAACTTGAGAAAACTGACGTCACACTGTATCTGTATCATTTACAACATTTTCGAATGCCTGTTTTTTCAAATATTTAACCAATCAGAGTTCATAAGACAAAAACCGAACACTCAGAGTTACAGTAGTTACAGTGTTGCAGGATGTTTTCTATTCTAATACTGCTGGTAGCACCAACATTAAATGTGCTTAGCAACTTTCAACAATCACAACCATGATACACGCACAGATTATTTTCTAATTGATATTTTGGAGTGTAAAAGGATGATGATGAGATAATATTTGATATACGAAATATGAATATTTATGTATGTATGCGTGTATGAATGGCCATAATCGTAAACTATAACCATGACCAAGTCCAAACTTTTCGAGATAATGACAAAAACAGTAAGGAAGGAAAGCATGAGAACAAGAAGGCAAACAAACGAAACGAAACGAAACGGACTGTAAGACTAAAATAAGCATCGAAAGAGATTGAGTAGGTTTAAGATAAACGTTTAACGCACTTTAAGTTGTATTACCAATTCGAAGATTAAATGTTTGTTCAACTGTATGCACAGAATGTATGTACGAGTATGTATATGAATGAGTGTGCATGTGTATAGAGACAGACAAACGTAAAGATTCACAGGATAATAAAAAAAAAACTATTGAATATGTATGTATTTTAGCATGTGTATGTGTGCTTGAGTTTTGTTTGACTTCTTTTGCTACAAGTATCATTTAAAACTGTTGCTTTTAACCATGACGTTGTTGTTGTTGTTGTTGTTGCTGTTGTTATTGCAAATGATGATGGTGGCACAATGGTATAAAAGGCATAAAATTGAACAGGACCATTTTAGTCGTTGTTTAGATTTTATACGGTACGTAAGACTTCTTCAAGCAAAACATTCAACGCAGTACTATCAATCCGTAAAGCAATGAGTGGTTCTGGTAAAAGTTTATTGGGATTATGGCTCTATAGAAGTGGTGAACAAGAGTGGGCTGTTAAGCAAGGAAGTCCTCTACATGGACAGCATTCAACTAAAGAAACTTCAAGAAGTTTATTGCCAAAAGTATGCAATTTGGTATCCTGGAAAATACTGAACAAAAAAACAATTTTAAACGGTTTTTAAAACTTCACAGGATAAATCTGGTCTTGCTGGCAATAGCAAGGAAAATGCTGATTTTAATGCAACATTATATCAGCAAGGTTCACCCGGCGACAGAGTATCTATTATTTTTACTTTAAAAAATCAAGTTGGCAATCTGGCAAGGGCTCTTCAAGTTTTCCAAGAGTTGGGAATAAATGTACTTCATTTGGAATTGTCACCGCTGGAAAACGCTACAAATCAGGTATTATTTTTTAAAAGGAAGCGAAAACGTTAATAACTCCTGTATTCAACGGCTTTTCTACATCAAAGGCTGATGTGCTTGTGGATGTTGAGTGTGATCGTAAAAGACTGGATCAGGTATTACAAATGCTTAACAGGGAAGTACATTCGGTAAATTATACTTCTGTTGATAAGGACGCCATGGTACGAGCACCATCTCTATCGGCATGTTCTAGTTTTGGTTTGTCTTCCTGGAAATAATAACAGATTCCGATAGAAAATTATTCATTTTACAATTTTATCGGTATTCGCAGATTTTGGTGAAATGGTATGGTTTCCACGCAAAATATCTGACCTGGATAAAGCCCAAAATGTTTTAATGTACGGTTCGGAACTGGATGCCGATCATCCAGGCTTTAAGGACCCCGTCTATCGCAAACGTAGGGAGAAATTTTTTACCATTGCAATGAATTTTAAACAGTAAGTAGCATAAGACAGACTACCATTCGAAATACTTTTCTGATTAAATCTTTTCGAATACAAAAACAAAAAAATTTAAGTGGCAATCCCATACCCCGAGTTGAATACACTCCAGAAGAGATAAAGACATGGTATGTAATGCTTTGTGGATGTATAGATTAAATAAAAACTATATTTGTGTGCATTAAAAGGGGTACTGTACTCCGTGAACTACATCGTTTGTATGCAAAATATGCTGTGCCCGAATATATGGAAAATTGGCCAGAGTTGGTAAAATACTGCGGCTATAAGGAGGACAATATACCACAGTTACAGGATGTTAGCACTTTTCTTAAACGGAAAACTGGATTTCAATTGAGACCAGTTGCGGGTTATTTGTCGCCACGGGATTTCTTATCAGGCTTGGCATTTCGTGTTTTTCATTGCACTCAGTACATCAGACACTCATCAGATCCATTCTATACACCGGAACCGTAAGTAAAGTACAGCATAAATGTTCTGGAACTTAAAAGTGTTGCTTTTTCTTTCGGAAATTAAAATATAGCGATTGCTGTCACGAACTATTGGGCCACATGCCACTGTTGGCCAATCCGAGCTTTGCACAATTCTCTCAAGAGATTGGCTTGGCTTCATTGGGAGCTTCCGATGCTGATATCGAAAAACTTGCAACGGTAGGTGGCTGACGTAATAAATCAATTACAATAGGAGTGTATGGTAATGCGACATTTTAACATTTTAGTTGTATTTCTTTACCGTTGAGTTTGGCTTGTGCCATCAACCGGACAATTCGTTTAAAGTTTATGGAGCCGGCTTGCTAAGTTCAGTGGCAGAATTGCAACATGCTATTACGGCCAAGGAGAAGATAAAAAAATTCGATCCGGAAATAACATGTCGCGAAGAGTGCATTATTACATCTTATCAGAATGCATACTACTATACGGATTCATTTGAAGAAGCCAAGGAACAGATGAGGTCAGTTTGTAAAATATAAAAGGGAATTTAAATTTTTAAATAATGTGGTTCTACGTAATTTAGGCTATTTGCCGAGAGCATACAACGGCCATTTGGTGTGCGCTACAATCCATATACGCAAAGTGTTGAGGTGCTTTCGAATGCCCAAAAAATAACAGCGGTAGTCAGTGAACTTAAGGGAGATTTAAGTATAGTTTGCTCGGCTCTACGTAAAATTTCCGCTACTGATGAGAATCTGGATGTGGAAAGTATAGCCAATATGCTGCAGACAACATTGAATGTAAAAGGCGATCGAAGTCCCGCAAATGCTATCAGTCCCGATAATTCCGATACTTCTCAAAATTCAATAGTTGGGAATGGCGAACAGCCATAAGGCACTACCACCATTACAAACAATGATGATGACTTGGCACAAATGAAACATTTTTAGGGACCAATTTACTTTTACAATACTTACGAAATAATTCAATTTTATCTAGAGGGGTATAATACATTTATTGTTGTA
This sequence comes from Sarcophaga carnaria, assembly GCA_958299815.1. NCBI lineage: Eukaryota > Metazoa > Arthropoda > Insecta > Diptera > Sarcophagidae > Sarcophaga > Sarcophaga carnaria. The sequence continues at coordinate 44,546,809 of OY283151.1, forward strand.
GCATTAAATCCACTTTAAATAATCAAGTTTAAGTTGATTAAGTTATTTGAAAATTTTATTAATTAAAATGGTTTTATGATATTGGCTTTAAATTAATTACAAATTACTATACATAGATAGAGAGTACGGTTAAGTTGCTTAAAAAAATATTTTCTCTTGCAAGTTAATAAATGCTTAAATCAATGTGAACAAATAAAAGTTAGTTTTAACTATTTACTAGTCTCTAAAAGCTAATTATTAATTTGTGTTTCTGTTGTTATATTTGTTTTTTTTTTGTTATAATTTTCATTTATAAATTACATCACAGTCACTGTTTATTATGAATTTACGATACAAAAGATTTGTAGAGCGTTCTATGAAGTAGTTGGGTATAGTCCACAGGCTAAATGTTCGCCATTGGGGTCGTACACGTCTCTTCAGTCTGTTTAGCATGTCGAACATATAAAATTTTCTATACCAGCATTTGCCAAGGCCAGTAGTAGTTTTGCTTAACTGCTCAACATCAGGACGTTGTACTTTCTTTACTGCATTCTGGTGATTGGGTTTCTCTTTCATTTCGACTCTTGTTGCAATTTGTATTTTATCAACTGTTTCACAGATTTCTTCGTTGCTTAGGAGGATGCCCGCCACAATATAAATTAATTTAAAGTATCTAGAAAAATGCAAAGTTAACCTTTATTCATCTGCACTGTATTAGTTTTAAAAATTTTGCGGATACTTACCTTACGGTACGTGACATCATTGTGGATTAATTGCAGTTTAGTTGTGAGGTCCTAAAAATTATTAAAAAGATTAAAATTAAGTCGTGCTTACAAGGAAGTGTGCTAGTGTAATAGCTGATTTAATTTCCCTGCAGTCTCGTAAGTAGTGTGTTGGCTTATTAGACGTGAGGCCATTATTCAACAGTCAGGGCAGACATCTCAAACGAAACGAAATATGAAAAAAGATATTTCTTCGGGGGCTTCCTTTCAGCAGATTTCTAGCATAAACTCTGAGAGTAAATGAAATTGACATGAAAAGTTATTTAAAAAAAAATCTGTCGTTCGGTGTCAACTTTAAACTGTAGGTCCCGCCACTTATTTATAAAAATAAAACACACAACATAAGTGGTGTGAGAAACAAGGTTGTAATCCTGACTAAAGGGTTGTAATGACCAAATTACGTAACTAATAGCCGCTGTAGGTGAGAGGCTTGGTGGTTTAACCTTAAACAAAACGAAGTATAAGAAAAATATTTTTTCAACGACTTCCTCTCAGCAGTGTTCTGGCAAAAATTCTGAGAGTAAATAAAACTGCCATGTAATGTTTCTCGAAAAACTTTCGTTAGAAGTCTCGATTAAACACGCACAACATGAGTGGTGCGAGAAACTAGGTCGTATTTCTGACTAAAGTGTTATAATGACTAATTAAGTAAGTTAGCAAGAGTCGAGACTGGTTGGCCTGATAGTTTAATGTACAATGTGCTAAACTATTAGTGTAAGGGTTGTGAGTTCGATTCTCACCATAGACTCTGTTCTAAAGCAAGATTTAAGTTACTGAGCTTGTAATAATTATAATGTAATTTGAAATTGTATTTTAATTAATAAATAGAGTCGAGATTAACTGAACAAATAAAGTCTTTTTCTAAATTAAAATAATACGAGTCTATATATAAACATCGTTCAAGAAATGAATTTAGGAATTGCAGAATTAATGAATGAATTTCGACAAAAAGTAATAAATTTTTTTAATGTGGTTTTATTGATACACTGTTTTTATTTCTTTTGTTAAAACTTTATCAAATTTAGAATGTTCGTTTCAATTTACAATTTCTGCATTGTTTCTTTTTTTATATTTGTTTGCATGTACTCGTATTCAAGTTAGATGCTGGGATTTAAGCTAGGCTATATGCATATGAAAATAGCATTTTATCATTCGATTAATGAAAATATAAAATTCTTTATTTCCTTTTGCATTAGACTTCCAAGTTCGATTTAAAATTTGCATGTGTTGCGGCAAACGATAAGACCTCTGAAATCGTGCAATCATGCAAATAATGTCTGCACATAAATCCGCGCGTGTTTTTATTTTAAATGAAAATTTGGAAAAATTTAGTTTTCACTTGCATAACGTTTAAAAACTATAAATGAAAACTTTCATGCCATTGATTGAAAGAAGATTGCAATACATAAGACTGACTAAATAGAAGACTGTCCCGTGTACTAACTTGCCCTTGATTATATATATTTTATTTTATTTAAATTCTATTAATTTTAATTATTTGTATTCAAATTCAAATTCGTATTCTTATTACGTTTATTGTAGTTCGCTCTGTTTTTATTTCTTTTATTTTAATTCCGATAAGACTATATCGCCGCACACAAACAGTTTCTATATGCACTAGTGTGTTCCGTACTCTCAAAGAGGCTGAATTAGACTGATGAAATCGTGTTAATAGACCTATTAAAATGAAAATCTCGCATTCTATTATGTCTGTCTTTGAAATTTAAAATGTTTTTTTTTTTGTTTTTCTAACAATTTCAAACTGTAGGCACTCTCTGATAAGATAGATTTAAGCGTTGTTGTCATTCAAAACATATAAAAAATAATTTGAAACATAAGCAGCATAATGAGATACGTAACTGGATGCATATGCATGTACATATATGGATGTATCATATTATTCTCCCAATTTGAGTAAATATTCTTTTATATATTTGAGATTAAACATTTTGTAAATAATTAATTTTATATTTTAAACAAATATTTTATGCTCAATAAAACATACTCAGTGTTAAGGCTTAATCGAGCTTGAGTGTAAATTTCAACACAGGGAACGCAAAGAAATAACTCTTATCAAGCCAACTACTGATAATAAAATCGAAAATAAAGGATGCATTTTTTTCATTTTAAAATAAAGTCACGTATTTTTTAAAATAGTTTTTTAAAGAAAACATATTTGGATTTAGTATGGAATACAAAATCCATCAGTTGGCCGCAATGGTTCTGATGACAGGCCATTACTCTTTCCATGAAATTTATCATGACTTTTTCACAGAGATGTGGCTGTATCTCGCCAATGACGCGTTGAACCCCAGATTCAAGTTCCAGAAATATTTCTAGTTTATTCGCACTGAAAGAAGAAAGACAGAAAAAAGTCTCCTAGCTTTAAATTGCGTGGCACAAAGGCTAGAATTTCTTCAGATATTTTGTTCCGGAAACTGCAGCTTCGATAAAATTATTATTGTGCGCGAGATGCAGTAGGTGACCACGTCTTGCTAAAATCACATATCATCAGTTCAGTTTACGTCATCTGTACCAAATACCGTTCACAGTCATTGTTATTTCAAGCTCATATTCAAAAAGTAAGCCTTAATTATGCCGCCGGACAGAATCCCTACCAGATATGTAGTTATTGCTCGTTGTGGGTGCATTTATTTCTCGTGGATTAACTGTGAATTTTCTAAAAATTCCAATATATTGTGTATTCGCTAAGCCATTCACACTGCAATGCGAAGACGACGATATTTTTTTTCTCGAAAAATTGGCACTGACTACACTTTAGTCCTTTACTCATTAAACGAATTGCAAACGCTGGTTTGAGCATCTGAGTAACGTGAATCCTGTACGCATGAAGGCGGATTTCTTTTGTCAAAATTGGCTGCATAGTGCCTCGTAAAAATTTGAATTGTTGAAAACGACACCGGATTGATGATTTAATCTTGCCTGTCTTTACGTGAAACAAAAAAATCATCTTCATATTTGTTTTAATATTACTTACCCATGGAAATATTTTTTTTCGAAAGTGTCACTTCGTGATGTTTATGTTAGGTTAGAGGACGTGTACTTGTCAATTAAAACAAGTACAGTACCCGGAGGTCGAATTTGACCCATTGTACAACGTCCTAGTTTCTCACGCCACTTATGTTGTGTGTGTTAATTTTATACATTAGTGGTGGGACCTACAGTTTAAAGTCGACTCCGAACGACAGATTTTTGAGAAACTTTTTCATGGCAATTTTATTTACTCTCAGAGTTTTTGCCAGAAATCTGCTGAGAGGAAGTCGCCGAAGAAATACTTTTTTTTGTATTTTGTCTTGATGTCTGGCCTGGGTCTCGAACCCTGGCTTTACGTCTAATAAGCCAACACAGTACCTACTAGACTTCGGCGACTTCTAAAAAAGAACTTCAATTATGCCTTTAATTGGACAAAGATTATCTTATTATTTTTGTATTATCCATGTTATCTTGTCTTATTTCAATTCAATTTAATTCAATTTTTTATTTTAATTTTGCGTCCATTTTTCGCTTCTGACTAGATCCACAAATAAAATAAAAATAAATCGTAAAAAATGTTTTTAATAATACAAGTTTGTACGGTGGAGAATAACTAGAGGAAAACCGTTATTTTAAAATTGTTTAAAAAATTTAAATCTCTTACGATATAATGCAACGTTGTGCTGTTTCATAATCTATTTTGCTATGAGAGGTGTTCGGAATAATAAAGAATAGAAATTCATTCAATGCAAGCAAGGTTGTGGGCGAAAATAATAAAAAATAATTAAATTCCTCTCTGGTTTGTAACTGAACTTATTATAGCAGTGAGGACACACACCGTATTTAGTAAAAAGTAGTGCCGTTTATAACTAAACTGATAATAATCCATGAAAGTAATAAACGGATAGGGGGCATCAACCATCAAGTGGAATTGGGATCAACTTATGACCAGCTCGCCAATCTTATTCTTCTATGCAGCAATCCCTACTCTCGGGAACTATTTTTTTTTACTTTTTACTTCGCTTAACCTATTGTTGCAACATTAGCAAATATTCTTCAGACCTCTTCTCAAAGGAAGTACAATAGTTTTCCGATTTAACAAACCTAATTGTTGTCAGAAGTCGCCATAGTCTAGTAGGTAGTGTGTTGGCTTATTAGACGTAAAGCCAGGGTTCAAACCTCGGTTAGACATCAAAACGAAATATGAAAAAATATTTCTTCGGCGACTTCCTATCAGTAGATTTCTGGCAAAAACTCTGAGAGTAAATAAAATTGCCATGAAAAGTTTCTTAAAAATCTGTCGTTCTGAGTCGACTTTAAACTATAGGTCCCGCCACTCATGTATAAAAATAACACAAACAACATGAGTGGTGTGAGAAGCTAGGTCGTAATCCTGACTGAATGTATTGTAATGGCCAATTATGTATGTATGTATGTAATTGTTGTCAGGCCTGATCGTTAAAGTGAATTTTTTTTTATAAAGGAAAAATGTCCTCTGTTTTATTCAAAACTCAAAGTATATGTAGTATTTTTAACATTTTGCTGCGAAACTTATATTTTTTTGCAGTGAATTTTAAGTTAACAGAGACTGTTAAGTTAACATAATTGAAAAGTTTGGAAAAGTATAAATAAAATCGATTAAAATTTACAAAAATAAGAAAAGTTGAAGTAAGATTTAAAGAATTACTAAGGAAATCCTTTGAATTTTATAGCGAAATAAATATAAAAAACTGTCTCGGCATAGATAATCAAGTTGAAAGATTCGCATTTATTCACCAAATATATCCTTCATAAATCGGAATGGTAAAAATGGAATACCTAGTGGGTTACATAAATATGGTATCAAGGATTACAAAACAGTATTCCTTAAGGTCGAGCTTTACTTGAGACCGGAAATATAGCCGACGAAACTAATATTTTCTTCAAATGAAAATGAAAAATAGTAGACTACATAAATCAGATAGAATCAGGTAGAATCAGATAAAAATGGATCCTTGGTTAAAATGGGCCTAGTAGACTAGATCGCCATGGTATCAAGGAATCCAAAACAGTTTTCGTTACGGTCGTGCATTACTTGCGATCGGAGATATGCCCCACGAAGTAAACTTATTTTTTTCAAATTAGCAAAAAAAAAATGAAATGAACTTAAAAATTGTAATAATTCTCATTGAGTTGATATTCATTTATACATACATATACATATATACAACAAAATGTCGCATTTTCGCAAGTTGCATTTTTTTTGGCACATTTGGCATTTTTTGTTGATGACTTGCATATTTTGGCAGATAACTTGCATTTTTTTGTTGATGACTTGCATTTTTAATTGTTGATGACTTGCATTTTTTGTTGTTAATGACTTGCATTATTTTGGTAGATGACTTCCTTTTTTTTGTTCATTTGAAGAAAATATTAGTTTCGTCGGCTATATTTCCGGTCCCAAGTAAAGCTCGGCCTTAAGGAATACTGTTTTGGAATCCATGATACCATGTTTATCCACCCCATTAGGTATACTTCGCCCTCAAGTCCAATCCGATTTCGAATTCTTCATCCAATAGCTATTCAACCTACTAGGTCTGAAAATCACACCTTTCACTTCCATTCTGTCCTTCGCCTCCTTTTTTTTTCATCATATGTCGGGTGGTCGTAAAATGTGATTTTCACTGAATCGAATATTCGTTACAACGGAATAGAAATTACTAATCGGTCTAACTAAGTGTCATCAGCCTTTGTTACCGACAATTGATTCTGCAATACAAAATGACGGACCATTTTTCAGGAAATGGGCAGGAATCGAAAGGCTTTCTTCACTTGGGCCATTAGACATGACTGTCAACAGATGGGATTGGCTTAAGAATTTTGTCAAATGGCAGGCTTTACTTCTGCCTCCAAAGGGTAGAGAATTGTTGCAAAATTCCATCACAACATATTTTTGTGCAATGTTATCTTCTGCCTGTTGATCAAAAAACATCTTTTTCATTTCTTCGAAATCTCTACGAGTGCCTATGAAGTTTATTATCGCAGAACAGCTGTTTGTATAGACCTAATGGGTTAGATCAGATACCATCTCCATATGTATAGCTTTTGTAACAGCCTTTTAGTTTGTTTGTGGATATCACAGAAATCTACATCAGTAATAAGAAAGAGCTTCGCTATGTTTATTTCGAAATAGAGATATCAACCATAATGTGATTTCTAAGTCTTAGTAGGTATCGAAAGGACTAAATGTGGGAAAATCAGGACATTTGATTGTATTTTCCTTAAGGTATTAAGCTTCAGGTTTCGAATATTATCATTGAAATTCTTCTGAAAGGACGTCCCATTATTTTGCCCACAAATCGGGTACATTATTTCTACTTTCTTTCTTTAACTCTATATTTTGTTTTAATTAATGATCTTCTCTCTCTTCTATTTCTAACCCTAAATACTACTTTGCAGATGACACTAACAATTATCATTCATATTCTTTCGAGTGCCTTATGGAGTTTCAGACGAATAGGCTTAATATGAATGACTTACTTACATCCGACCTACAGTCAATCTTCGAATGGTGTCGCGTGAATTGGATCGATTTTAATATGCAAAGAACTCAAAGACGTTTATAGGCACAAAAGTGCAGCAAGAGTATTACGTCATCGGTCATTGTGGGTGGTGTAAAGATTTGTGAGTCGAAAGCTTTAGATGTTCTGGGCATAAAATTCAATGTAATGTTTACTGGAACAAGTGTATTTTTCAACTGTCGAAAGAAGTTTTAAGGTGTCTCGATTTCTTAAATACCTCGGTACAAGAAATACTTCACTCCACCTGATTTTCTTACTATTTATACCACTTATATCCGATTGAAAATCAAATACAACTTTCTTACAGGGTGGCTGATATATAATGCAACAAAGTAAAGCGCTATATTTTTTTAATTTTTTTTAATTTTATTGTTAAAAAGCAAAAAATGTTGGAAATAACATCAAATTTTAGAATCAGTTTAGATTTGTTCGAATTGGCCACCTTTGGTACGAATTATGGCCTTCAAACGGCCGACAAAGCCATCACAGGCTGCACGAAAGTGGCTCTGCGGTACTTTGGCCCACTCCCAGCGAAGCGACGTCTTGAGATGATCGACCCTTTGGTATTTTTTAGTGAGAACCTTACTCTCCAAAATGCCCCAGGCGCAAAAGTCCAACGGATTGAGATCCGGAGATTTTGGTGGCCATTGTGCGGTAGAAATGAAGCGAGGATCCTCCTTTTTAAGCCATTCTTGGTTGACGCGTGCTGAGTGCGGTGGTGCTGAGTCCTGTTGGAATGTCTGCGGCCAAAATTTTTGTCTGCCCAGGGCTTCAATACTGTCTTTAAGACATTTTCCCGATAATATTCGGCATTTATTTTGACCCCACGGTCGATGAATACGAGCGGGGAGCGACCATCGGCCGTTACGGCGGCCCACACCATTACCATCGGCGGCGCTTGAGTTCTGGTGGTCAATCGCAGTTGTAAATTTTCAGCTGACCTCTTTGGCAAGTAAACCCGATTATTTTGTTTGTTCATAAACTGCTCAATTTGGAATGGCTTCTCATCGGAGAAAACCAAATTCGGTAACTGGCCACTTTCGTGCAAGCGATGTAACTTCTTGGCTCTTTCCAGTCTAACTTTTTTTGTCCATCGGTGAGCTCTTGCACTTTTTGGAACTTCAATGGCTTTAGTCCAAGCTCATTTTTCAATATGTGTTGCATCACGAGCAATTTTTCTACCACTGCGGCGTGGATTTCGATCAAATCTGGCCTTCACTTTTCGGATCATTTCTGGTGTTGTTACCGTTTTTTTCGTCACGTCTGTCCAATTAAACACTTTCATTTGTAATGGATTGCCCAGTGGAACGAACGCACAATGCATTACAGACAGAATTCGTTCTTGGTTCGGAAAAACTTGGTCAGTACAGAGACTGCGTTCACTTGTGGTGTCACAATGGGCCGCTATGAGAACTCAAGTGAGCTCAAGTAACCTAACCTGTACTATTTGTATGTGGAAATCTATTCCTGCGGAAAATTATTCCATAAAACCTGCTTCCTTTTAATTTCTAAAATAATCTATTTTCCTAATTTTAACGAAATCCACCGCATGAATAGGGACCATCCCCTGAGTGTGACATTTCTCGTATATGGGTCGGTATATCATAGTCTATTTTGAAGTTTTTAGACCGTGTGCAGGATATAGTAAAGAAATCTTGTGAATGAGTGCGTATAGGAGTTATTTTATTTTGGAAATTGATATTTTCTTATTCCGAATAATTTATTTATTTTATTATTTATTTTCTCTATTCGAGAATCGACAGTTTCTTTCAAAAATTATAAAAACGTGCTCTTAAAGAGTTGTAAGTATTTTGAAAACATAAGATGAATGGATAGTTGAATTTGACTATTTTTTATATTCCCCTTCCAAGGGTCAATAAATTCCTTACTTTTTAAACTATAAAGTAATTTGCCTTCCTCTCGAAATATTTCTTTCTTTAAGTTTATATTTTTTCACAGAGAGAGGAGATAAAAATTATCCTTTCCAACAACAATAGTGGAGATGTCATTTTTTATTACTCAATCCTTAAATTGTTGATTTTAATGTTATTTCGTATTGTACAGTGTACAGTTGCGGACATATAAATAGCGGTATAATTAAAATTATTTCATATTTCGTTTTATTAATTTTATATTCCATAAAAAAGTTTATAAAATAAAATAAAAGCAACTAATCTACTTGCTTGTGTTATGTTCCTGGTCACGCCGATATGCCTGGTAATTGTGTAACTGATGAACTTCATAGAGTACAGAGACAATTCTTACATCCGTTAGACTGTATATTAAGTATTTACTGGCCGCTGACAAATCCTGGACTGAAGGAGAATATAGCTTCATTGTCAGACTGATCTGGCCTAATTTGGATAGAAAGCGTACCAATCAACTACTTAAATTGGATCGTACGAACATCTTTGACACTGTACCTATCCTCATGATTCATTGATATATTGTAGGCGACTTTGTTTACCTGTAAATGACCTCCGCATAGGTTGTTGATTGGCTAAGGAAATATTTATTTTATTTTATTTATTTATTTCAAGTCTATGGAAAATCCTTACAGACTATTACATTTTATATTTCAACACAGAATTTTTATTACTATGATTTCAATACAAAAAATAAGTTAAAAAGAGACAACATTGAAATTATTAATTAAATGAGTTTAATTGTAAAATTATATCCTTTTTAATGGATTCCAAACTTTTATTAAAATCTATATGAAGGTACAGATTATTAAAATCATTACAGATTCTACGAAATGGATATAAGTTCGCGTAGTTAACTGTGTAATATTTTATATTTAAGAAATTGTGGTATCTTATTGGACGAACAGGTACTCCTATGTAAAGTTTTTCCAGAAGAAATTGAGAGTTGATAGCAGAAATTGAGAGAAAGACAGCATTTAGCATTTTACGACGGCTTTTTAAAGTTGGTAATTTAATGAGTGGTAGGCGTTTTTCATAAGATAGTAACCCTTCATTAGGATCCCATCCATTCACTAAACCACGAAGACAAAATAATAAGAACTGTTTTTGAACTGATTCAATTTTGTCAGAGTGTACAGCGTATTGAGGGTCCCATATTACAGATCCATATTTAAGAATTGGGCGAACCAGTGTGGTAACATAAGGGTCAAAAAACTCTTTAGCACATCGTTTGATAAATCCCAGGGTTCATGTAGCTTTGCTAACTGTTGATGTAATATAATTTCTGAAGTCCAATTTACAATCGAAAAGTATCCCTTAATCGTTAAAGGTATTGACTAGTTCAAGAGCAGCACCATTCATTGTATAAAATCCATTGGTTGGAGATGATCTAGTGAAACACATATATTTACATTTTTAACATTCAGATGCATTAAATTAATACTACACCAAGATGTTAAGTAGTTAATATCCTCTTGTTAAAGTACTTGGTGTTCAATGCTATTAAATGATAAAAATATTTTAACATCGTCTGCATACATTAATGTGTTTGAATTTTTGATAACAGAAGGAGATCATTTATAAAAAGAGTAAATAGGAGCGGCCCAAGATGACTACCCTGTGGTACGCCTGACAGTACATCAATAAAGTTAGATTGTGTATTCCGGAATTTAACGCATTGTTTTCTGTTTACTAAATACGAATTAATCCAATTCAATAAAGATGAACTAAAACCAAGTTGATTAAGCTTATGAACGAGTAAGTTATGATTTACTTTATCAAATGCTTTACTGAAATCGATATAAATGACGTCAGTTTGTTTGCCTACAATAAATCCATCATTTACCAAAGTTGTAAATTCAAAAAGATTTGTAATTGTTGATCGAGACTTACAGAATCCATGCTCGGAAGCAGATAAAATGGATGATGCTTGAAATGACAGTGTATCACATAAGAGTTTTTCAAATAATTTCGGGATAATGTTGAGTTTAGCAATTCCTCTATAATTTGAAATATCAGCTTTAGATCCTGATTTAAACAGTGGAATGATAAACGATTGTTTCCAAAAGGAGGGAAAATAGCCCAATTTAAGCGATTTATTGAATAAGTAGGTTATTTGCCAACATCCATCTCTGTTTCGACACAAACTTCTTTCTGGAAGAGCTATCTCTCTCTCTCTCTCTCTGAAGTAGCTATCTTTCTAATGGAGCAATCGCTATTTGATATCTGAGCGATCACTCAATTCATTAATTTTTCAGTCCGTTTTTCAATTTCTACAAGATTGGTTAATCAAAACATACATACATACATACATATAAGCACTTATGTTGTGTGTGTTAATTTTATACATGAGTGTCGGAACCTAAAGTTTAAAGTCCACTCCGAACGAGAGATTTTTGAGAAACTTTTCATTGCAATTTTATTCATTCTCAGAGTTATTGCCAAAAATCTGATGAGAAGAAATATTTTTTGATATTTCCTTTTCTTGGAGATGTCTGAACTGTGGTTTGAACCGCAGCTTCCCGTCTAACACACACTACCTACTAGGCTACGGCGACTAAATCAGGACTTATCAGTTCATTCTAGGGCAGCGCTTCAACGAGTTGCTATATGTTCTCAAGTGAGCTTTAACAAAGCTGCTACTCTATTCTACCCTATAATAAGCAATTCGTCTACTTAAATTTCTTAATTTGGAGTTCAAATTTATGAGCTAATCGTCAGTTAAGTTAGATGCTCCTGGAATTTTGTAATCCTCAGACCAATGGACCCATCATATTTCATAATGCAGCACATTTGAGGACACTCCTATTCAATATTCCTATTCAACAAGTGGCATACAGCGATTAGTTTTGTATCGCTTGTTAATCACATCAATAGTTGCTATGCCACGTTTCTTCCTAAGAAATCAGCCAGAGACTGATTGACATTTCATTTGTAAACAATAAATAATAAAAGTAGGCTTTTCTGTTTCTCTTTGAAAAACAAAAAAGAGTACTAATGACGACTGTTGCTATTTTTACGTTAGCAACTGTAACGTATAAATAAATAAATGCATGTGGACGTATATATGAATGTTTGTATGCAGGTACATTCGTTTTACATCAGTGTAACTAAATTATGAAATTTTATTTTGATTGAAGTCCATGAAAAGTATGTCCGACAAAATTTACTACGTTATTATTAGAGGTAGATAACATTAGAATAGCTAAATAAATATGGGCGATTCCATAGTTTTGTCGCCAATATGAATGTAATGCATCATAGTAGAAGGCAAAAGAAAATAATTAAGAAAATATAAAATAAAATAGGAAATATTGGTTATGAAATCTCCTATCTTTCTATTTTATCTTCTAGAGGGTCCTATAAATAACTTTTTTTTTTGAAAATGCTTTAAAAAAAACTACTGAATATTTTCTGAAATTTCTTTTTTTATTTGAAAGTACAATCCTTCCGGTTAATAATGGAAAATAATTTTAATTTTAATTCAAATGGCTGCCTCGGCTGGCCATGCAGTAGCCTACACGATCGGTCCAATTTTTAAGCACATTCTCGATTGTGTGCAGCTGTATTTCACCAATGGCTTCACGAATATTGTCCTTTAAAGCGTCAATTGTCTCTGGCTTGTCGGCGTAACACTTATCTTTGACGGCACCCCACAAATAACGGTGTCAAATCGCAGCTCCGAGGTGGCCAAACGACACCAGCTCTGCGGCAGATAATGCGATCTTCAAAAACAGGGCGCAAAACATCGAGTGTAGCTTCGGCTGTGTGGCATGTAGCGTCGTCCTGTTGAAACCAAATGTTGCCAATATCCTCCTCCTTGCTCATTTTCGAAGAAAAATTGCCCAATTATGCCTCTGGACCAAAATCCGCACCAAACGGTGACTCGTTTTGGGTGCGTCGGCTTTTCAATGTATGCGTGCAGGTTTTCTGTGCCCCAAATGCGACAATTTTGCTTGTTTACATACCCGCCAAGATCAAAATGAGCTTCATCTGAAAAGATGATTTTTTTTGCCAAAATCGGCATCTTCTGGTGTAGGCTACTGCATGGCCAGCCGAGGCAGTCATTTGAATGAAATTATTTTCCATTATTAACCGGAAGGATCGTACTTTCAAATAAAAAAAGAAATTTGAGAAAATATTCAGTAGTTTTTTTATAAAGCATTTTCATAAAAAAAAGTTATTTGGCGGACCCTTTAGTTACTGGTAGATCTATTGCCTGAGGAATGGATATCCGATGAATGGAGAAAAAGTATTTTTTCGAGCGAAAAAAAGTGTAAATTAAATGGTACAGACTGCTACATTTGTTATTCGTATGATCTGGGCCACATGAGCCACAAGAGAAGTTTTAATAGAGAAAGCATTATGGAGTGGAGTGCGTTATAGGTTGTTTTTTAAGAGAAAGCCAAGGTATAGTTGGACATAGAAATTCAAATTTTTTAAGTCACGTAAACTCTTGTCAAACAATGTTGAATGTTTGGAAAATGTCTATAAAAAGAGCAGAGCAATAGTACTTTTTTCAATAGCACTTCTTATGGACCACATCAATCACCGAGTTGTGTCCTTCTGAAGTTATCATCAGTCTTTCAAGTGTAACATTCACTATACCTACATACATACATAATTGGTCAGTACAACTCTTCAGTCAGGATTACGACCTAGTTTCTCACACCACTTATGTTGTGTGTGTTAATTTTATACATGAGTGCCGGGACCTACAATTAAAGTCGACTCCGAACGACAGGTTTTTGAGAAACTTTTCATGTCAATTTTATATGCTCTCAGAGTTTTTGCCAGAAATCTGCTGGGAGGAAGTCGCCGAAAAAATACTTTTTGTATTTTGTTTTGATATCTGGCTGGTAACATTCACTATTAACTAGATTAACCTTGCCCTCTCGTAAAAGAAGCATTTAAAGAAAAAGAACTTCCCTCATGGCTACATGAGCCTGCTCTGTAAGCATCTGGCTGCTGATATTACCAATTCCAGGAGCTTTTTTATCTTGACTACAGCAATAGTTTACCGAATCTATCAAAACTCAGGTATAGCACCAGCAGTTCTAATCCACCTTGCCACTCTGCGATTGTTGGAAAAAGTCCGTATTGCCTTTAGCAATAATTTTATTGTAATGGAATCACCGATATGTAACGACTACAACTTACGAATGAACATAAATAGAAACGAATTGTCACAAAAGGGTAAAAAAAAAACGAAGGAAAATCATATTTAGACATGATAAACAACGGACAGCTCTTTTTTCTTTCTGCCTTTCTTCTTCTAAAGTGGAATTTAAATGGTTTTTATTTATTGAAATAATTTTTTTTGTCGTATTTCGTTTCCATTTTGCATTTTACATTAATTTATTATTATTTTTTGTTGTTTTTGTTTCCTTCTTAAAAAGGTTTTTTTTTTGGGAATAAAAAATTTAATGAAAAATGTCGCAGAATAAAAAAACGATTTTAAACGAAAATCAATTTTTGATTTGAATTAAAATTCTTAAATGAAATGTTGGAAAAAGTTCATTTTATTTTGGAACTTAAAAATTCATATACATATGTAGTGTTGCAGGTAATGCAGGGAATTTGTATTTTTTCTCAATGAATCCAATTTTTTTACAGACTTATCTTTCACTATACAGATACTGATATCCTATCAAGCCTAATCTATGTTCTCTATTATTTTTAAACGTATTTAAGTAATCAATTTGGTTCAGGGTACTTTCTACACACCAAACTTTCAGTAGCACTTGCTGCCATACACCATTGTACTTATGTATGTATCGCGTCCGCCGTCTAACGTATTTTTTTCAACTAGTGCTTATTTCGTGAATGGTAACGCTTAGCTCATGTCCGATTTGACAGATAATTAGTGTATACGCTTGAACAACGCTGGGAAATATTGCGACATTACTTTGAAAATCATGGTAATGTTGCAGAACGATTTTGGCAAAAAAAAATCATCTTTTCAGATGAAGCTCATTTTGATCTTGGCGGGTATGTAAACAAGCAAAATTGTCGCATTTGGGGCACAGAAAACCCGCACGCATACATTAAAAAGCCGACGCACCCAAAACGAGTAACTGTTTGGTGCGGATTTTGGTCCAGAGGAATAATTGGGCCATTTTTCTTCGAAAATGAGCAAGGAGTGGCCGTTACAGTCAATGGTGATCGTTATCAGGCCATGTTGAACGAATTTTTGTTCACAAAAATTGAAGTGGAGGATATTGGCAACATTTGATTTCAACAGGACGGCGCTACGTGCCACACAGCCGTAGCTACACTCGATGTTTTGCGCCCTGTTTTTGAAGATCGCATTATCAGCCGCGGAGCTGATATCCTTTGGCCACCTCGGAGCTGCGATTTGACACCGTTGGACTATTATTTGTGGGATGCCGTCAAAGATAAGTGTTACGCCGACAAGCCAGAGACAATTGACGCTTTAATTGTGCTTAAAAATTGGACTGATCGTGTAGGCTACTGCATGGCCAGCCGAGGCAGCCATTTGAATGAAATTATTTTCCATTATTAACCGGAAGGATTGTACTTTCAAATAAAAAAAGAAATTTGAGAAAATATTCAGTAGTTTTTTTTTAAAGCATTTTCAAAAAAATAAAAACTTATTTGGCGGACCCTTTATATGGAAATGTTGTGATATGTTGAACAAGTGTACCCACAACCATTTCTATGGATGGTGAGACAAATTACGAAGACCTCTGATCATTGCGATCGACATTTTCTAGTGCAGTGATTTTAACAACTAATACCAAAAGTTCAACAAGTCCAACGGACAGTGATAAAATTATTAAAGAAAAAAGGCGACACAGGGACTTGGACAGATATTGTAGATTGATATAACGGAAACGAAGCACTATCGTTGTTAGCTTTCCAATGTTTTATACACATTGTTTATTGAAATAACAAAAAATATTCAATTTTGCGATTTTAACAGCAATACGGATTTAGCTCCAATTGTTTTGCGCGACACTGTATATAAAGGAAAATATTTGTGAGTAGTCTGAATATAACTATCGACTTCACGATACCTGAAACTACCGGTTATATCCTTTTATAATAATGGTTTACACGTCCCAACGAATTGTGATTGAATTTTTTACTGATGTCATCATCACGCAACAAAGCCAGTTGTGGAAGCTCTGAATCTGGAACAGCTGAATATTAGATTGTCCCTTGTGCTACCAGTTTATTGTAGTAATTTTCAGGTTCGCGGAAATATCTTATATATAAAAATGAATGTGTGTTTATTTGTTTGTGGGTTTGTTTCTCTGTTTGGAGTCTATAGATGGTTAAACGGCTGGACCGATTTTCTTGAAATTTTAACAGTATCTTCCTGTATGTCTGGAAGGAGTTATAGGCTACTTTTTATTTTAAAATTTCAAGTAGGCGAGGTGCCACGCCCACATACCCAATAAGTATTTAATGTCGCATATCCCATAAACTGCAAACTTTGACGTATATACGAATAAAATGGGCGGATTGGCTATAGTGGGCGTGTCACCTCCCATAGTATATATATATAAATGAATGTTTGTTTGTATGTACCTTATAGAATCGTAAACTATGCATTTAATCATGTTATGACCTTTAGCAAAGTTGTTGCACATGAGCCGAGTAAGGTTTCTAAGTTGTTATGACTAATTTCCAGCAATTTGGCGCCACTGAAAATTACTCAAAATGAATTAAATCGTAAACTGTGCATTTGATCATGTTATAATCTTTAGCAAAGCTGTAGCGCATGAGCCGACGAAGGTTTCTATGTTGGTATGACCAATTTCCGACAGGAGGTGCCACCGAAAATTACTCAAGATGAATTAAATCGTAAACTGTGCATTCTTTAACAAATTGTTGCGCATGAGTCGACGGAGGTTGGCGCGATTAATTTCCGATGGATGGCGTCACTGAAAATTATTCAAAATGAAAGACAAGCAATTGGTCGACCTACACCTCAAGCACGGAGGAAAAGAGCATTACGAGCCTCAGAATCAGACAAGCATTGAGACTGGAAAATCTTTGAGTATATGCCACTGAGACCCGTTCGCTTGAACCACTTGAACAACGAGAAGTGAGATTAGAAACTGAGTGAATGCGTACTACTCAGGCCCGTTCATCTGAATCATCAGGACAACGGGAAACAAAATCAATAAAATGATTCAAAGTTAATTGGACATTTGTGCAATGTTTTTCCTTCAAATTTATTTTAGTTGGTAGCGCAGCAGTTGGTAATCGTCGTAGTCTATTAGGTAGTGTGTTGGCTTATTAGACGTAAAGCCCGGATTCGTATCCCAGTTCAGACATCTAAACGAAATATGAAAAAAAAAATATTTCTACGGCGACTTCCTCTCAGCAGATTTCTGACAAAAACTCTGAGAGAAAATAAAATTGCCATGAAAAGTTTCTCAAAAATCTGTCGTTCGGAGTCGACTTTAAACTGTAGGTCCCACCACTCATGTATAAAATTAAAACACACAACCCGAGTGGTGCAAGAAGCTAGGCCGTAATCCTGACTGAAGGGTTGTAATGGCCAATTATGTATGTATGTATGTATGGTGGCGCAGCAACACGCGCAGGTTACAGCTAGTTGGCTATAAAAATAGCCGCCCTGCGAATTGGGTCACATAGTATATAGTATTGTGCTATAAGCATATAAACCGACCGTAAAGCGACCTTTAGATCCCTAGATAATGTGTACACCACATCTAAGATTGTCCATTGAAGCCGAGTGTTTTTGGAGGAAATAGCGAGAAATTCGACGTTTACCCTAATTTGGGTTTTTAAACACGACGGTGTCGAAGGTAACAAAGCCGACGCACTTGCAAAAGCTGGCGGAACAGAAGATTCAATTGAATTTCTACATGTGGCTGGCATATCTCTACAGAGCAACAAACAAATGGTCTCACAAAAGCTTAAATAGCAAGGGTAAGATGAAATGAAAAAGTACAGATCTGGCCCGACATAGATTGCAGAACACATTTTGCATTAAACTTATCAAACAAGATTCTATCTGAGGAACCTCATATAATATATAAAGGGGCACTGGTCTCTGGGTATACACGCGCAGAGACTGGGAATACCTTATAGAAGAAGTCTACAGAGCATCTTCTTTGGCTTTGTACGGCTTAAGTGAACCCAAGAAGATAATTTAGTGATGAGAGAGAGCTATCGAGCCAATTGCATGTAAAAATATTCACAAACATACGTACACATAAATGGTCATTACAACCCTTTAGTTAGGATTACGATCTGGCTTTTCACGCCCCTTGTTGAGTGTATTAATTTTATCCCTGAGTAGTGAAACCTAGGGTTTAAAATCGACTTAGAACGACAGATTTTTAGAGAAACTTTTTATGGCAATTTTATTTACTCTCAAATCTTTTGCCAGAAATATGCTGAGGGGTAGTCGTCAAAGAAATATTTTTTCATATTTCGTTCTGTTCGAAATGTCTGACCTGGGGTTTGAACCGTGGTTCACATCTAATAAGCCAACAAACTACCTACAAGACTACGGCGACTACAAAAGGTTAAAAAATTATCACACATTTATTAGACTCTCGGGATGGTTGATAGATACCAACCAAGAGCTAATTGATAGAATAGATAATATCGTTGTTACAGCGGGACTGTGTAGGACCCAAGAAAGCTAGTTGAACCTTATCTAACCTAGTGAATTGTTAAAATGTAAAAGACGCGAAAAAGATATGAAAAAAGCTCATGTGTTTGCGTACGAAAAAGTATCGTAAAATTTTTAGTTCTATTTTTAAAATACGGATAAAATTTTATAATAAATTTAAATCTATACCTGTCTTTAATTAGAAACTATTCTTATTCTAAAGGGTCCGCCAAATAACTTTTTATTTTTTTGAAAATGCTTAAAAAAACTATTGAATATTTTCTCAAATTTCTTTTTTTATTTGAAAGTACAATCCTTCCAGTTAATAATGGAAAATAATTTCATTCAAATGGCTGCCTCGGCTGGCCATGCAGTAGCCTACACCAGAAGATGCCGATTTTGGCAAAAAAAAGTCATCTTTTCAGATGAAGCTCATTTTGATCTTGGCGGGTATGTAAACAAGCAAAATTGTCGCATTTGGGGCACAGAAAACCCGCACGCATACATTGAAAAGCCGACGCACCCAAAACGAGTCACTGTTTGGTGCGGATTTTGGTCCAGAGGCAAAATTGGGCCATTTTTCTTCGAAAATGAGCAAGGTGTGGTCGTTACAGTCAATGGCGATCGTTATCGGGCCTTGTTGAATGAATTTTTGTTCACAAAAATTGAAGTGGAGGATATTGGCAACATTTGATTTCAACAGGAGGGCGCTACGTGCCACACAGCCGAAGTCGATATTTTGCGCCCTGGTTTCGAAGATCGCATTATCAGCCTCAGAGCTGATGTCGTTTGGCCATCTCGGAGCTGCGATTTGACACCGTTGGACTATTATTTGTGGGGTGCCGTCAAAGATAAGTGTTACGCCGACAAGCCAGAGACAATTGACGCTTTAAAGGACAATATTCGTGAAGCCATTGGTGAAATACAGCTGCACACAATCGATAATGTGCTTAAAAATTGGACCGATCGTGTAGGCTACTGCATGGTCAGCCGAGGCAGTCATTTAAATGAAATTATTTTCCATTATTAACCGGATGAATTGTACTTTCAAATAAAAAAAGAAATTTGAGAAAATATTCAGTAGTTTTTTTTAAAGCATTTAAAAAAAAGTTATTTGGCGGACCCTTTATTTGATAATAAACTCCAATATTCAATTCCTATATTATGGGTTGCCTATTCATACCAATTTTTTCCAAGAAATCTTAAAGACAAATTTTCCGTATATGGTATGTATTCATGCTCATTCACACATTGCGCAGCATTGCTAATTAGGCTATAGATTGGAACCATATAAGGACCAATGTGTACCAAATTAAATTTGGGGAGAAAAAAAAAGAAAAATTCGCCATAATGAATTAATTTTAGGCTGGAAAACCAAATGAATATGTGGAGTTATATGGAGAAACTCATTTCCCATTTCTTCGGTGTTTTGTTTTTGTAGTCCGTTTTAAGTTTTAAAAGGATTTTGAAGAATATCATCATCAATATTGGAATATATTTCACAGCGACTTCAAAATGGTCTTATTTAAAGTGTTTTCCTCTTCTTCTTTTTGTCTTTTCTATTTCTTTTCTTCTTCTTTTATTTTCAGCTTTCTATTACATTTATGTGGAAGCGTCGTCCACTTCCTGTATATTCTTTTTTCTGTTCTTTTCTGTTGATTTCCAACTCTTTCATTCTTTTTTTGACGCGGATGTCGTTATTTTCTTCTGGTGTTTCTTTTCTTTTATATATTTTTTTCCTTTTTTCTATTCATGCCGTTTTTAATTTTTTCATTCATTCTTGTGTTTTGGTTTATATGGATTTTTTTTGTTATTTTATCTGGTCGAATTTCAATTTGTCGTTGTACTTTAAAGAGCATTTCAATACATTTGCTATGAATTTTTCCTGTCATATTATTATTGTTTCTTCGGAAGCCATTTTTTCTAGGCGGAAACAGTTTTCATTTCCTTTTGAGTGTAGACATATTAGGAAACTGAAGAAAACGTTGTTGAACTATGTACGTATTGCAAATATTTAAATCTTAAATGACCATTCATTTTTCTTGCTCTCTTCCGCTCTCTCTTTCTTTCTCTCTATCTTTTGCCGTTAAAAGTAAATTATTCTACAAATAAATATAAGAAAATAGAAAGAAAATTAAAACAGCAACAGGAATAATTTAAACGTTTAATTATTTATAACGGCGCGATATTTCAACTGAATAAAGGGAGTACAAAGTAGAAATGTATAATCAAGTGAAAAATAATGAATACTTCCATTTCCAGTAAAGAAAATTGTTTTCACATCTTTTTTCGTGTCTTATATATTTTAACAATTCACTAGGTTAGGTAAGGTAAGGTTTAACTATCATCTTACTCGAGTCCCATAAGGTCCCGTTGTAATACCAATATTATCTATTCTGCCAATTAACTCTTGGTTGGCATCTCTCAACCGTTCCGAAAGTCTTATGAAAGCGTGAAAGGTAAGGTTTAACTAGCAGCTTACTTGGGCCCTATAAAGTCCCGTTGTAATACCAATATTATCTATTCTGCTAATTAACTCTTGGTTGGCATCTCTCAATCATTCCGAAAGTCTTATGAAAGCAGGAATATTTTTTAAATCGCGTTTGGCTCTACAAGTTTCGTTTCTAAATTGGACAATGACAGTGAAGATGTTCTGTAGTCTCCTTCTCTTCCTCGTCGTTACAGCTCCTACAGGCATCGTTGTGAGGTATTCCCAGTCTCTGAGGTATTCCCAGTCTCCAGAGATCAGTGTCCTGTTCTAACTTCTATAAGGTTCCTTAGATGGAATCTGTTCAGGTTTAATAAAATTTTAGTTGTGCACATATTCCTATTGGACCAGATCTGGCTGCTATCTCTGTAAGTGATTTCATCTTTCTTTCGCAAAAGCGTAAAGTGTGCGTAAAAGAATTTACTGGCTCCACTATAGAAGATTGTCAAACTCATGAGTGAATTCAATTCAATTTCCTGTTGTGTCAGGCTTCGCACGTACATCAGCTCTGTTATTACCTACAATGGATGGATATGATGTATACACGCTTTAGTGGTCTAATGACTGCTTTACTATCGTATATTACCATTCGATATAAAGCTGTACCGGATTCGCAGAGCGGCATTCTTCGCAGTCATTAGTTATAGCAACCCAAATAGAAGTCGCCGTAGTCTAGTAGGTAGTGTGTTGGCTTATTAGACGCAAAGCCAGGGTTAGAGCCCCAGGCCAGGCATCAAAGACAAAATACAAAAAAAAGTATTTCTTCAGCGACTTCCTCCCAGCAGATTTATGGCAAAAACTCGGAGAGTAAATAAAATTGCCATGCAAAAGATTCTCAAAAATCTGTCGTTCGAAGTCGACTTTAAACTGTAGGTTCCACCACTCATGTATAAAAATTAACACACACAACATAAGTGGTGTGAGAAACTAGGACGTTATACAATGGGTCAATTCGACCTCCGGGTACTGTACTTGTCTTAATTGACAAGTACACGTCCTCTAACCTAACCTAACCCAAACAGCACTACAGTTACTAGGGAGTTCAAGGGACTATCTGAGATTCACTTAATTTGGACAAACTCCACATCGGACTTAGACGTGCTAACTGAATAGGTCGCCGAAAAAATACTTTTTGTATTTTGTCTTTGATGCCTGGCCTGGGGCTCGAACCCAGGCTTTTGCGTCTAATAAGCCAACACACTACCTACTAGACTACGACGACTTCTGCTAACTGAATATATCAGTGAATATTTAGATGACGTTCTTTGGTAGATGTAAACCATTAATATATAAGGAGGATCTATCTGGTATTTCATTGTAAAACCAGGATCAAAAACGAGTATAGTCAAGAGGTACATTGAGATCAAGATTTTGGCATGATCATAGTTTATTTATTTCCATGCTTTTGTGGCGCTCTGATTCATTGCCGTATTCGCAGTCACTTGTTTCGTCAACATGTCTAGTGGTAACCAGTTAATGATCGTAAGCAATTCCTCAGAGCACTTTTTATCAACATTACCCTCAACCTTATAATACGCTCAAACCGTATTTAATAATTCCTTTTCTGTACTGCGCACCACCATATTGTGGAGCTGTTTTGATTACAAAGTCGCGTAGTCAATAGACATTTTTAAGGGTTAATACCTCAGTTTAGGCCTGTTGCTCTCTTACAACCATAAAGAACATTTACTGCCTGAGTGGTACCGTACTGGTGATAGCAGCTATAACTCCCTGTGGATCTGCTGGCAGCGGAGCGGATGGAGATATTTCAGGCGAAATCGGCTGAAAATCACAAAACCGGTTACTTCAGGGAAAACACCATTTCAAAATGTCAACAACGATGGAACGAGGAAGATAGAGGGAGGTGGACGGCTAGACTTATTCCGGGCATAAGGCCATGGATTGCTCGGAAATTTGGAGAGGTAAATTACTACGTTACACAGATGCTATCGGGTCACGGATATTTTAGAAAATATTTGCACAGAATGGGCAAGATCGCCTCCTCTTACTGTCTTTTCGAGGAACGTGAGGTAATTAATGACGCAGAGCACACTGTTTTCGAGTATGCACGCTGGCAGAGCTATCTCTGACATCAATAGCTGGAACGATCACAGCCGCTAACATTGTCGGGGTTATGATTGCGTGCTCTAATTACGTAGAGCGCATTCTGAGACGGAAAAATAGAGATATTGAGGCTGCAGAACAAGTAAGCATGTCGGCATAGGTAGTACTGTCACACGTGCCTAGCGAAACCGAAACGATGATTTAGATGAAAGGAATAGTTTAGATGTCTCCTCAACTTACGATATGCAATCCGGACGCGGATATGAACATGGAGAGGTTAAAGAGCCAAAAGGACTCCACTCTGAAGTAATACCACCATAGTTCCGGAGTGGGCACGAACAAGTCCACAAGAGACGAGGGGGCGATTTAGTGGGTGAAGGTCCCACACACGGAGGATGTGACGACTTCCTCTATGGTGCGGTTAGGTACATTTACCCCTCCTCGGCCAAAAAAAAAGTGACTGAGTGGTTCTGAATTGTGTATTCATGTTCTAGTTTTGTTTGCTAAGCCATGTGTTACCAAACTATTCTTCCCTATTGGATTTAGTAAGAGATACTCCATTGATACTAGCAGTAACAAATTGAAGAACACCTTGTAAACAGTTTAGCTACGGACTGCTGCAAATGATCAATACGTGACCAAATCTTATCTTTAAAATATAATTAATTTACTACCGATCAGAATCCGTAGTTATATTTGCGTCATGAGTTCAGAGTTCGAATGCCCCATGGTGTTTGGGTAGAATGTAAACGTTTTTCGGTACTTCTCAGACTTTGAGTTAGGGAGTGCTTTGCAATGGGACTTAAGGGAATAAAAAGCATAAGTTGAATAATATGGAAGAAGTATAATTTGTGGTGTAAAAAAGGGTCAAGAACGGATCTTAAGCGAAAGTTTTTGGTTCCAGTATATGAAATATTCCGAGCAGATGGGTAAACTCACGGTATCTTCCAAATGAAAGATTCGCTCAATCAACTTGAAATGAGATCCAAAAGGCAGGACAATACTATCTGACAGTTAGACTGCCATTCGAGCACTGGACTATTATGACATTAAATTGAAAATAGTACGACCCTGCCTGGAGAAGCAGAAAGCAGTAGGCAGATAAAATAATGTAACCCTGTGCTGGGTCCCAGGTCTTTTGGGAATTCTCGGTAGTTATAAGGCAGAGAAGGTTGCGTAGTTATTTCTCTTATACAAAAGACAAGAGGGATGTAACCAATTGCCATATTAAATGTCAGAAATCAATACAATATTTCGCCGTCTATTTAAAATATTTGGAGAAGATTGCCAAGCAAAGTAAGGCTAGTTCTTCTTATATTTGATCTAAAACTTCTGCAATTGAGCGATTATCGGTTTTGTGTTTATTTGATATCCTATGCAACAAGACTAGACTTGACTACACTAAACTAGACTTGCTCGTTTAAACCCTGCCAAAGAGCACATAAAGTGGTCTGCGCATCAATGGAACACATCTATATTATTGGATGAGACAAAGTATAACTTCGGAAGCAATGATGGAAGAGCATTTGTTAGGTGTATGGAACGGTCAAGGTTAGTGGCGGCAATATTATAGTTTGGGTTCATATTTCGGGCAAGATATAGGCCCATTTCTTGTTGTAAGGGATACACTCACGGCTGTTGGATACATTGTAAATGACGGTATATACCCTTAGAGTCTATGGTTTAGACACAGGGAAATAATCTGGGAATCTGGAGTTTTTCTGAGCGCGGTATCAATCCCACACACACACCAACAGTTGCAACTGAAAAATCCATTAAAATTTATGTCAACCTGTAGATTGTACTCATTCAAAGGTAGCTCTTGCATTGCAGATGAATTGGCCAGGACCGGAATTGAGCTCACTATCTCAGACATGTTGCAGGGCGCACGCGTTTCGATTACCTAAGTTAAACTCGATATTATCCTGTCGTTTTACAGGGACCCTCAATTTCGTTGTTAGCTGGACTGATATGGATAAGAAGGAGACTGATTAATTTTTTTCCTTAGTATTGTTGCGGCATGTCGATAAACTTGACATTCTTACAAATAGAAATCAACAGGAGCTGTGGGTCTGCAGTGGAGCCTATAGCTTAAAGATTGTGGAGATTATTTAACTGTCGATATGTTGATATTTGTTCACCATGTTTCACATCCATATTTTTTTCTCGCTTACCTTGGATTCCTGTATTCCAAACGATAGTTAAGCGACCAATAGTTGAGATCTAACCTTGTACAATTTGTTTGGTAACTCTTCGTCAGTCCCTCCATTGGATGTAACTTTGCTACCGAAGTAGCAAAAACTGCTTACATACTCTACTGTTAGGCCGTAGGCCTGTATGAAGCCTGTGCGTCTATTGTTCAGTTACATATATTGTCTGATCTTTTCCAATATTGACCTAAAGACCTGCATTTTTTGCCAAACTAACCAGTTGGTTTATATAACTTTGAATATCGTATGTAATGCGGCTAGTTCCGTGTTGTGGTACATGACTTTTATCATGGCAATCATTTTAGGAGGAATACTTTTCTGAGAGCATTCCGGATAGATGACTTCTTCATCGTGTCAAATGCTTTCTTGAAGTCTGTGAAAAAAATGCCACAGAGAAAAAAAAACGGGGTGTGATAAGATATAGCCACCGCTTAGCGGTTTTTGGGATCAGAACGTCTAGGCCTGATTAACCGTTTAAAGAATATCTACACTCTGCAAATTTGAGTTGTTATTCGCAGTATTCAAATCCTCCGAAGTCTTCACAGCTCATTTCAGTAACTCCCAAGACTTTGATCTTGTGCGTCCCCATAACCACCCTACGTTTCATTAAAAAATTCGTTTCCTTTTCTCTATTCATGGGTTGAACAAGAGCTGTTGTATTTGAAGATAAAAATATGATTTCAAAATTTTCGCTCATGTTGTTGTAATTGGTGGAGTGATCTGAAGTCTAGTCGATTATAAGCGGTGTTCTTTGCGTTAAGTTATGTATTTGTTTGACATAATTTCTTCATTTAGTGATAAAAATGTGTCTTGAAGTAAGCGCTAAATAACTTGGAAGTAATCCAAGCTTTATTGTTAGAATTCAAAATGTCAGGAAGTTTTTCTTTCGAAAAGTTATTCTTGGTGTTTTGAACTTTTTCTGCTAATAAAATAAAAATGCTTAATCTTAAAGCGGAGCGGATAAAATGGTCGGCTGTGGCACAACCATCGTTCTCCCCTATGGGAATCCCTTCAAAGAGACCTGCACGCTCATAAGTAACAGTGCGGCTATGGATTCCATAAATGTGAGATGAGATACGCCCAAAACAACGCGGAAAATCTGGCCAAAGCTAGACAGAAAGTGTTCTGGGAATCTACTTTAACTCCAAATGATCACGCTCGGTGTGGTTATTGGAATCATTACGGACATTGCATTATGGATACTCATGCGAGATGCATCGGCCTTGGACATATTTCAAATAACTTCCGCAGTATCTGCTAAGGTGTGGAAGAGGAGGATACTGTTCTTCACCTACTGGGTACTTGCCTAGCACTATATATATACATAATTGGTCATTACAACCCTTCAGTCAAAATCACGACCTAGTTTTTCACACCACTTATGTTGTGTGTTAAATTTTTTATACATGAGTGGCGGGAGTTTAAAGTCGACTCCGAACGACCTATTTTTGAGAAACTTTTCATGGTAATATTTACTCTCAGAGTTTTTGCCAGAAATCTGCTGAGAGGAAGTCGCCGAAGAAATACTTTTTGTATTTTGTTTTGATGTCTGGCCTGGGGCTCGAACCCTGGCTTTACGTCTAATAAGCCAACACACTACCTACTACTACGGCGACTTCGCGACTAGCACTATATAGCAGGGGAAAAAGATACCTTGGTGTCTACTACGTGTACAATTCAAGCAAACTCTCAATGTTAATCCGTTCCGAGTTGTTGAGAGTTTAGGAAAAGACATAAACTGTGATCTGATAACAATGGACTTTATGTGGCATAAATGTGTCTATCCAATGTGGTGTATAGATTTTGAAACCTTTGGACCAACTGCTAGTTTCTTCTCTTGAGAAATAAATGTTCTTAGTTCTAGTTCTAGTTTAATAATTTATTAAAAACTTGCCAAAGCCATTAAAATATCCTGCACTGGCGTTTAAATAAAAATCGCCTGAAAATCTAAGACGATGTTGAAAGGAATAAAATACTTAAATCTAAGGATTCCCGTAATAACTTGTTCTATTTGTTCACGCTGAATTCGCCTAATTTTTAAACACCAAAACGGATGGATAGGGCTCCTACGCTTAAATCTCGATCGACAAAAATATTTGATGGCTTGGTTCCGTTTGGAAGAAACATGCTGATGCATCTAATTTATTTGATTCGATTTAAGATCTGATGACAAAAATAAATTCATGGTTTTTGTTATTATTTTTAAACAATAATACTATACATATGTACATATGTACATATTTATACATTTGCAATTATATAATTGTATGTATAATAAATATGTATACATATGTATGTATGTAAGCATTTTATTTATTTATATTAATAAAAGGAAGTGTTTTTTTCAACTTTTATATTTATTTTTATTTATATGTATATATTATATTCTATATATTGTAAATTAAAATATTTCAGGGCGCATGTAGGCCTCTACCGATTTGCCAATGACAGTGAAGTGGGCTGCAACTTTTTAAATGTGATATTCAAATTGTTAAACAAACGCACAAACATAGATATGTATATATGTATGTATGTACATATGAATACATACACACATAAATACGTATATATTCCTATACTAAATGAGTATCTATTTGTATGTATTGTGTGTAGGTTCGTTCTTTCTTCTTTTGCATTTGTATAATAAATTTTAAATAAAACATACGCATTAAACACACTCCCAAACACATACACAGACACATACACATGCATACTATACATCTGTCATACAAACACACACATGCATACATACATATTTAAATGGTGATACACATATATCCGTCGTTTTTCTTCTTACGCACAAAGTTTATTTTATTTATCGTTTATTTACAGTTCTTTACACCCATACATATGCATATTTGTGTTTGTGTATGTGTATAATAGAATATAATTGAAAAACAAAAACAAAATTATAAAAATATTCACACACATGCACGCACACAGTAACAAAACAAAATTCATTTATAATAAATTCATCTGCAGATACACATACATATGTATGTACATAAATATATTCATATAAATACACTTATGTGCGTGTGTATGCGTATGATTGTGCCTTTAGCCAAGGAATCACGTGGTGGTACACAAGCAAGAAGAAAAATGAAAACATTTCGTATGCGTTTCTACACACTCCTTTGCATCTTATACAATCCCATACAACACACGCATACTCATCATCCTTTTATGTTTTGTTTTTCTTTTTTTTTGGTGTTGTTGTTGTTGTTCATTTAAATAAAACAACTGTCCTATTTGAGACTCTCGTTATGGCCCATAAAACGATAGAAAAGCAAAAAAAAGAAAAAAATAAAATATATTTGGCTCCACCTCTTTAATGACGTCACAATACATTTCGTTTATTTAAATGTGTTGGTATAAGTTTTTCGTTCGCTTACTCATGTGTGTGCTATACAGTCATAATTGTCGTTTTTATTTCGTTCTTTTTGTTGTTTTTGCGAATTTATTTTTATTCGTTTATTTTCCATGTTCCAAAGAAAATGTCCAAATTGAGAAAATAAGCGGGTTCTTTCTTCTTCTTTTCATCTTTGGACTGTTCTTGTTATTAGTTTTACTTGCAAACAAAATTTATTTCTTCCTCTCTCTCTCTCTCTCGCTCTCTTTCTACTCCCAAACGTACATGTGTGTATGTTTAAAATATATAAGAGTATGCATCAGAAAAAAAAGAGAACTTTTAAAAGAGAAAAAAATATTGAATTTTAAAGAGAATACGAATGTAATAACGATGCTTTTTTGTTTTTTGTTCGTAAGTGTGTATATGTGTGTGTGTGTTTTTTTAGTTTTTGATAACGTAGAGACGAAAGCCAGAAGTTGAATGCGAGTGAGTAAAGAAAGATGATGAAAACGAAACAAAAATAAAAAATGAAACGAAAAAAAAGCAAAAAAAAAAAACCGAAAAGAAATCAGCTACTCATACTGCTTTTTCGCCTTTAAAATAGTATGCATATGCGTTTACAGGTGTGTGTGTGTTTTGCGTTGTGTGTACTTGAGGCGTGGCTTAAATCTTTACTTATTCTTTTCAATACGATACGTACATATAAACGATTGCTTCTTACGTACCCACTCATTGCACTCTTATGTTACATTTCTTTGCCGCACACAAATAGCGTCGAAGAAAAAATTTTTTTATTTTCTAGGCAGAAAACTTTTGTTGCAAACACGAGATAAGAATTTCGAAGCTCACTTGTATATACACACACGGTGGCATTTCAATTATAAATACTATTAAATTCATGTGTATGCGTACGTATATATATATTCATACATACACATATGTGCGTGTACTTGTGTGCGTGTGTAAGTATGAGAAAAATGAAAACTAACAATACATGCATGCAGTATATGACCCTCTCTATGCATTTCCTTGGGCTTTACTTAGCATGGGTTGGCGAAAACTATTGGCAAAAAATCGAGAAAATGGGCGGCCGGTTATAAAATAAAAGCCAGAAAAAGAGGAAGAAGCCGAACAAATGTTGCAATTAATATCTTAAGACTCCACTTCGCCACTTGTGTTGATTTTAGAAGGCAAGTGCGAGCGAGCAGCAGATACATTTCGATTTTTAATAATTTTTTCTGAGTGCGTATGACCATGTACCATACATAAGTACATACACACATACCAACATATATGTATGTATGTATACATATTATATGTCCATATGTGTAATAAGTGTGTGTCAAAATAAATGTTTGTGATGAATTTAATACGCTTCCCTGGTCGCTTTAAAAAGTCAGGACATCGGGACAGTACATCGAACATCATGCATTCCGTCCAATGATCATTAACCAACACGTACACACACCTCCACTCCCAAAACCCACACACATTTACACGCTTTTGTATTTTGCTATACATACAAAAACTGATATTAAGGATACTAACGCTTTGCGTATTTCAGTAGTGGGTGGCATGCATAACTCAAAAAGTCTGATATTTTCAGATCATGGGTGATGAAAAATCTTTCCGTTTCGCAGAAAATTTAGCACTTGCTATGATGGCCCATATATGGAAATTGAAAACCATTCGAGAATAATAGTTCAGTATGCCCAAAGACATAGAAATCCATGCTATTTATTAATCTATTTCAAGATTTTTTAAAGCTAAAGTAAAACAAAGCGGCTGCTAATTGGACCAAGGGGAGCAAAAAAATTTCCATGGATACTCAGAAGAAAATTCTTTTATTGTGGAAAATAATATCGAATTTACCTTACTATGACAGTGTCTAACATTAATATTTGAGGAAAATGTTGTATTTACACACATGCTATAAACACATTCGAAGCGGAATGTGCCGCGCAGCAATCTGTTAAAAATAGAATACATGTGCGCATGTGGAAGTCATTATTTTAGAGGCAGCGCGTCGATGCTGCGTACTAAGCGTAATTTCTATTTTAGCCCGGGATAATGAACACGTTAGTGTTATTAGTATAATAAAACAGAGATTTTAGAAACACAATGTGTAAACCATATCTATTAAAACTATGGAAAAACATTTCGTGGTGCCATTAATGTAAAAGAAATCGACTTATTACTCTCTATTTAGAGGACTTTAAAATAATTAAAGCGCAAGCAGCATGCTTGGTTAAACCAGGATTGTAAAATTGCTGCGCGACACATGGCGCTTTGAATATTTATAGTCCTACGCGCCAAAATTTTATGAATATGAAAATGTCAGAAAAATAAGTCACTCGTCTGATGATAACATAAGGAAGATAATAGTAATTTGACTTATAGTTTGGTGTTGCCGCCTTTAAAATACTTAAAGCGCATGTTGTTTGGGTAAACCAGGATTGCAAAATTGCTGCGCGACACATGTCGCTTTTAATACGTATATTCCAACGCGCCGAAGATAATCGTACTTGATATAAAGGTACTATCCAAAGTTTAATTCTTACATTTAAAAAATTTAGCGTGGAAAGATTTTATTTGGAACCTATTGATCTCATTAGAATGGGTAAAGTTATGTAAGCGTTGCGAAACTTTATAAACTCAAGTAGTAGCGGGTCTAAAGAAAAAGAAGAGAAGCAAGTAGTCATTGCTAGGAAGTATAATTTAAACAGAGCTACAAGAAATGTCCGTAAAACATCAAGAGCGACGTTTGGGAAAATCTTCAGCAAGTGATAGTGGAAATATATGTCGCGTTTAAAATTTTTTTTTTCAAATTCCGTGGAGTTCCTAAAATCCTTAAATTTAAACGCACACAATTTAAAGTCATAGACCAAAATGCCTACAAAAAGATGTTTGCCTGATAAGAAACTTGATCCGCGTAATTGTAAAAAGAATTTTAAATATGTGGACTTGCTTTTCAGCAAACCGTTTAGAATCTTTCCACAGAATTGATGGCATAATGGATCGATTTATGTAGAAAGATTTTTTAGGAACAAAGGTGATTGCATATGTTGAGCGGATTATGCCACTCTAATGGGTGTTCGAACATCATAATGATACGGAAACGGCAGCGGAAAGGTTGTAGGAAGGAATAGAGTTCAAGTTGATGATGGGCCCGACTTAAACCCCACTGAAAACCTCTTTGGAAAATTGCAGCAAAATGGTTTCAATATAAAATCTCAATGGGAAGGTATCCAGAAATCCATAATTAATAAACTGATGGAATGGATGCGGAGCAGAAGTGCTGAAGTTATAGAAAGGAAAGGTTCGTTCATTCATGAAACATTAATTAAACGACCACAATGATATTTGAAGACTAAATTCTAGTGTATTGAATCTTCCAACAGGAAGTTCCGAACTTAGGCAGTTGATAACAGCCATCTTATTGAAGTTAGGTTCGGTTAGGTCTGCGTGGTAGCTCTCATTTCACAAAGCCCACTTGAGCACGGGTGAACGCAGTCCCTGTACTGACCAAGTTCCACCAAAATCAGGGAAGAGGAATGAAGTTGATCAGCGCAAGGGCTGCACTGTTGAAGTTACATCTGTGAAATTGCTTGGCATTTATTCAGTCTGCTTTGCCAAATTACGGATTATGGATTCAATAACGAAGCCCATTTCTGGATGAATGGGTATGTGAACAAATAAAATTGTCGAATGAGGACTATGCAAATCCATATGATGTTTCAATGCTTCCAACGTATCCCGAAGAAGTCACTGTTTGGTGTGAATTTTGGGCTGGCAGCGTCATCACAACATATGACTTTGAAAAGAACATGGACCATCAACGGCCGGCGCCTTAAATAAAACGGAGCTACATCCAACAGAGTTAATTTGAAGTCTACAAGAACGATTTCAGGGTATAATAGCCTTACTTGGAGGTAGTGTGAACTAGCTCTTGTGGAGTTTTTTTAAGTCGTAGGAGTATGCGAATAAGTCACAAGCTACAGCGGTCTTTAAAGCCAACGTAACCATGTCATCGACCAAATTCAAAGAATACGAAACGACTGACTCTATGTGAGTCAGCTTTCGATTCTCATCCCAAAGGCTTTAACTTGGTTCCATATTTTGTTCGTGGTTTTGCATTCTCATGTAACGGATCTAATCGAATAATGCCTGATCCTTCCGATTTAAGTTGGCCTAGTGGATTTCCATTCCTTCGGGTCAGAATATGGTCGTTCAATTAAGCATTCTGATTTCATATTCTATGTATTGTTTATTTGGATTAAAAACGTCTTCGTTGATACTATGTTTTGGCAGTAGATACGCGGTGTACGTTTCAGACAC
This sequence comes from Sarcophaga carnaria, assembly GCA_958299815.1. NCBI lineage: Eukaryota > Metazoa > Arthropoda > Insecta > Diptera > Sarcophagidae > Sarcophaga > Sarcophaga carnaria. The sequence continues at coordinate 44,580,123 of OY283151.1, forward strand.
CAAATTGGGAATCTGGTTGTATGTCCATATCCCTTTCAGTCAGCTTAGTCATTTTCTCTGTCATTCCACAATATTTGCAACTCTTATTTCAAACTAAGATGTCTTGGCCAACATGTCAATGGGAACCATGCCTGCGATTATATATGCTGCGTTATCAAAAAAAAATCTCATAGCCGCAGCATAGTCTATTACAATAGAACTGTACTTTTGTGCAGCATACTGTACAATGTTCCCAATTCTAAGAACAGTCGGTTATCACTCACTGCTCCTAAGTGCTCCTAAGGGTATCCGAACTCACAATGCTACAGTCGCCAGCTTGGTTATTTATGTATTCTTTAACTCTTTGTTTGGTAATTTAAACGCCTTCAGTTTTATTTTGAACTAATTTAAGGTCAATCATGATTTAAAAATCTATATACTCAAATATGTTCTCGTAGCAGCTCCGACTATATCATCTTCATAACTTACAATTCTAATTGTACTAACTGGCTAAAGACTTAGCATACCATCATACATAACATTCCTAAGCAAAGCTCCCAAAACCGATGCGAGTTCCACAAACAACAAATTACAGCGACCATGCTTTACCGTCTTTAGAATGCAAGTACGACGCAGAACATAAACAGCGGGCTAGCCCCGACAAGACTACAAAGTGTATGACGTTCGTTAAAGTATGTCGCACACCCACAGAAATCAAAATTTTCAACGCATGCGCGAAATCTTTTCTGTTTAATGGATCGAAAACATGGTAGAACTTAAAGAAACGTGAAATAAATCAGAAAAAAAGGCATTCGTGAATCAGGAGACGCTTGGAAGCCAAAAGCAGTTGAATAGAAGGACAGTATGGACGATTTAGTCAGTCGATGTTGTGGAAGCGCTCTTCGCGAGAGTGACGAGGTTAGAATGAAGAACACATACTTTCCAGTTGTCCGAGATTTAGATGGCCCTCGGAAGTGGTTTCCAAGCCGTGCCTGATTATCGTTGAATTATTGAATTCGGAAATTGTATGAAACGAAGTAATCAACATACGGCCGAAGTATTTCTAAGACTCCGTAGTTTCGTGTGGCAGATACAAAATTTTACGTAAGAAAGCTTTATAGCTAATCAACTACCTGCAACACAATACCTAACGGCAGTCCAGCGGAGGGAGAAGCAATCAGCATGCGGCTGAAGTTATGCTAAGACTCCGAAGGTTGGGGAGGCAGATATGAAATTTGATGTGAGAAAGCTTTAAAGCCAACTAACTCCCTGTGATGTAATACCCAACGACTGCCCAGCGGATGGAGAGGTGTTAATGGACATAGTGAGTCTTTAGTACTTTAGTACTTCGTCTTCTTCTGAAGGTTCTCACCACCAGTTTAGAGCAAGAAAAAAACATCACGTGAATTTGTGTTACGTATGTACATATTATTAAAAACAATGCATGCTGAGAAACTCAATTGGTGCACGATTTATAACAGAATGTATTCAAAAGAATAGTTTAGGTTGCTCATATATATATTTGTGAACATACAATTAAGTGACAATTGCAATTCACTAAGTCCGACCACTGCTGAGGAGGAATATTCTCTCATTCTTCGTGTACCATATCCCATACTTATTATCAAGTTATTTGACTAAAATTGTCCAATTTACAATTTCCCATCGATTCTGCATGGTGTTCAAAGCGGAACTTTGAGCCGACCACTCGATAAGCTTATTGCTCTTCAAGCTTAGACTTTACGACTCAAGATTTACTCTCTTGAGTTGCTGTCTTGCTGAAATTTCTACGTAAGTGGCATCATTGTTCTTGAAATTATTTTGTAGGATGTCTTTATACATTCCCCCCGGTAATTGTGTCATCTATTTCTACTAACAGGCTTATCCCGGATGATGTAAAAATTTTTACATCTTTACTGGTGATATTTCGAGCTTAATAGCGTTTTTTATGTATTTCGAATCGAACTTTCTGTTGACTAGTCATCGTACAGAGGACCTGTTATCATTTCCAAAGTAAATTTAAACTCATCATTCCAAACTAGGAGTTTCCAAATATTTGACGCTATGTTTAGATAGGTTTTCGAAAACCTTTAACGTTGCTGAGTATCATATCATAAAGATTATAATTTTCTTACGTTCCGTGCTGAAATTTTAACCTAAAGTTTTGACATCTTATTCCATCTGATTTGATTAAATTTGAGAAAAGGATCGTTCTCATTCTCGTTTGACTTATAAGCGCATCTTCGTCCTTGGCTCTCGCGTTTCCTTTCTTTCTATTTCTTTTAAAATCTATCTCCCTAGACGCAAACCAAGTCAATTAACAGAGCTCTGTTATGTTACTAACAGTGGTCTGTTAAACAATTAATTTAAGGCTGGGAAAGAATAACAGGAAAAATGATTTAAATTCCTGAGTAAAATAAGATAAAAAAGCAAAAGTTGATTAAATAAGTCCTATAGTTAATCACTGTTACAAAATATTGCGTAATAAGAACTAAAATAAACAGATAGGCTGACTTCCAAAATGTTAGTTGCTTTGCGTTTGAACAAAGTATAGTGTTTCATAAAGCCGCTCTACAAAATGTTCACAATGTATATTATTTTAAGACGTCGTCAATGTATATTTTTAACGTAGTCAAAAAGTAATCAGGCGTCGTATTTATTCTTGATGCATTGTTTGGTTACTTTGCATATCTACATAGTTTATGTATATATCGTAGTAGTCTGCCATAATCACAAATTTCCGAAAGCTAATGTAATTCCGATAAATAAAGCAATATAGGGATAAATCCGGACAACATGCGCGGGCAAAGTAAAATGTTTTTAAAGCAATTGACTAAATCAATCGCCAGAACCCTTAACAGAGCGAGTTTTCATAGTAGATTTTGAAATTATCTGAAATTTCAGATTTTAAAATCCTTGTTTGGGAAAACAGGACAACATGGGCATACAAAGTAAATTGTTTTTAAAGAATTTTACGTCCCCTTAAATTAATTCAATCACCAGAAAAAACCCTTAACAGAGCGAGTTTTCATAGTAGATTTTGAATTTTCCGAGTTTTCACATTTTAAAATCCACTAAGTGCCCTTTTCTATGAAAACTCGCACTGATGGTGATTTGTACTATATTTTTAATAAATATGTATCAGTGCTATGCTACGTTGGCTTATTAGACGTAAGGCCTCGGTTCAAAACCCAGGCAGAGTTGTAAATGAATCATTCTTTTTTGATTTCAATTCATTACGAATTAGCTAAATTTTGAATTAATTCTTTTCAACAAAAAAAAAGAATTGAATTAAATTTGAATCAATTCATTTGAATTTAGCGAACATGAATTGCAATTCATTTCCAATTCAAATGAATTGGGCAAAATGAGTTGCAATTCACTTGAATTAGGCAAAATGAATTGCAATTAATTTTTTAATTCAAAAGAATTGGTAAAATGAATCGCAATTCATTTCTAATTTATTTGAATTGAAATGATTTGGAATTAATTCAAATGAATTACAAAAGTAACTTGTAACTCAAATTTATCAAATCAAAAATGAATTGCATTCAATTGAAGTAAACTTGGTGTTTGGAGTTTGGTTCTTCAAGTACTACTTATTTCGCTTTTGATATACGCTGAATAACAAGACATTCAGTATTTAAAACGTATTATTTTAACTCATTTGAATTAATTCAAAATCAATTCAATTCAAATGAATTGGAAATGAATTGATTCAAATTTAATTCAATTCTTTTTTTTTGTTGAAAAGAATTAATTCGTTTACAACTCTGACCCCAGGTCAGGCATCTCCAACTGAACGAAATATGAAAAATATTTCTTCGGCAACTTCTTCTCAGCAGATTTCTGGCAAAAACTTTGAGAATAAATAAAAACTGCCACGAAAAGTTTCTCAAAAATCTGTCGTTCGGTGTCGACTTTAAACTGTAGGTCCCACCACTCATGTATAAAATTAATGCACATAACATGAGTGGTGTGAGGAGCTAGGCCGTAATCCTGACTAAAGGGTTGTAATGGCCAATTATGTATGTACATATGTATGTACATATGTGTATCAGTGCTACATTTTTACAAAATTTCTAAATTATCAACCAAAAATTAAGCGTTATTTTAATCTTTAGAGAAGACTACTTTACTACAATTTTGATTACGTGTCCCAAAGACTTACGATACAAAGTATAAAAATCTATGATTTTAAGTAACATCGTATTTGTGGATCATAATGCTGGAAGTAAAGCAAATGGCATTTTCTGTTATGAATATAGGGTATTTCATTAAGAGCTTCCCATCTTTAAATAAAACAAAATGTGTGTGAGATATTATCAACATTTAGTATCGGCTTAAAAGAGCTAATGATACCATTATGTGTGGCATAAAACATCGTTTAAAACTTCCCTCTGGCTTCTCTGGGTGAAGCATGAGCACCTAAAATGACCGGTTTTCCATAACTCTGGGTCATAAATCAGGCAGAATTTAAACGATGACATTAGTTAAGTTGACATACTGTCGTTTGTGGCTTATTCGCATACACCTGCAAGTTAACAAAACCACACAAGAGAAACTTTAAAAGTGTCAAACCATAGTATCTCTTCCACATGAGATGACCATACCCTTAAATCGCTCATGCAGAATATCCAATGTTGAATGAGTTGTGTGATACGCAGGGCCGTCCTGTCGAAGTCATACATGTATGTCATTGCTGTCCAGATCATCCAATTCGGACCAAAAGGAGTTACTAATGATCGGCCTATCGCGCTCGCAGTTGATAGATATGGCGTGACTAACGTCGTTTTCAATGAAATATGCCCCAATGACGGCGCAAATCCAAAATCCAAAATTTGACAATTTTGTTTGTCTACTTTCCATTCATCCAGCAATGGGCCTCATCACTGAAGACGAAATTTAAGGTCACTTGACAACTGCTTCAGTGCCCATTCAGCGAATACCTGTCGCTTACCATCAGCTCCTTGGTCAGTTGAACTTTTTAAGGGTGCATGCAAGTCATACATAACATACATAATTGGTCATCACAACCCTTCAGTCAGGATTACAACCTAGTCTCTCACACCAATTACATATGACCGACTTCGAACGACGGATTTTTAAGAAACTTTTCATGGCATTTTTTTTATCTACTCTCAGAGTTTTCACCAGAAATCTGCTGAGAGGAAGTCGCCGAAGAAATATTTTTTCGTATTTGATTTTGATGTCTGACCTGGGGTTTGAACCGTGGCCTCATGTCTAATAAGCCATAACACACTACCTGCTAGATTACGACGACTTCAAGCATGCAAGTCACTACCCAAAATGCTCCAATTTGTGATCTGCGGCGTTGACTACCTCCGTTCCTTCTAATGTTTGTCGCTCGTTTACTTTCAAGGAAACAATGAAGACTGGAATTTATCCAACACATTGCGAACAGTCCTCTCGGTAGGATGATTCTGACGATCATAATGGTACGTTGTTGCCCCTATAGAATACCCATTTTGATAAAAACAATTTCATTATTTACAGGCGCTGTTGAATGCTAATTGAATAAATGACAATTAAAATGACAGATGTATGTATGTAGTTTCAATAAATTAGCCGTCAATTGTCAAAATTCGCAAGTTCCTGTTGGGAGATCCTATGTATGCATTTTTAAATTGTAATTAATGATTAAGCGGAGACAGGTTCTTTTTGTAATGAATGCAACAATGTTATATAATGTATGTACATATGTATGTATGTATGTATTTGGTAAGCTTTGTAATAGTGTATCAGTAAAACAGCAACAACAACATAATAAACATTTTTAAACTTGCTAAATAATAAAATCTTGTCTACCTATTTCCGTTTATCGTATACGATAAAACTATTTTGCTGATTCGTTACATTCTCGATATTTGCTTCAGAATAATAAAACTTTATGGTCTTATGATTGGCAATAAATCAAAGAAAAAATTTTATTCAAAAAACAAAGATCTTTTTATCTATACGGGGGATCGTTGTAAAATTGAAATAAAATTTTTATGTTTTACTTACACTCCCCTTATAAAACCTAATTCTTCAAATTCATTGGAGGCTTACGAAGAAAAGCAAAGAAAAAAAACGTCAACAATTGTTTCAAATCGGAGATACATACGGTTTCTCTTAAGAAAGAAAATTTAATTTTCTCTTTTAATTTTTGCTGTTGTTGTTGTTTTGGGGGTTTTTGATTCTAATTGTTGCAATTCGCTGCTATTTGAAGAAGTGTTTCGTTTTTCATATCGTACCGGATAAAATAAACATACGGACGACGGGTGTTTAAGCGTATAGCAGCCAAAGGAGAAACAAACGGAACAAAATAATCATTTTCCCCCTATTGAAACGAAAACAACACACACAACAGGGCACAAGAATACTCTCACATTCTTGGTTGCTGTTCCGGGCTCAGTCTCTTACCAATACTTAGGCACAAGACACATTTCATCTCACGCACACACACACTTGGTGGCAAATAAAAGAGAGAATTAACAGTTGACTGCGATGCTTGCGTTACTGTAGCAGAGCGAATAGTTAGTTGTGTTATGCGACCACAACTGAGTTTCATTCATGACACAACAATCAGTCCACATTCAACCGTCGTCGTCGTGTGTACGGAATTTAGTTTGAGTGTCGCGTTTGAGATTTTTTTTTAAATACAAAACACAAGTTAATGTAATCATAATAATAATAATAAAGAAAGTAAAGAAAAAAACAATAACAACAACATAACGTGTATGAAACAAAATAAATAAACGTTACCAGAACCAAATTGAAAAGATCATCCGTCTAAGCAAGTGCATACGGATGATGATAAGATATTTCAAAATATTAAAGTGAACAACAACAACAACAAATCGAAAAAGAAGAAAGAAATAAAGAAAAACTGTGTTGAAATTTAACAAAAAAAAAAATAAAAAAACGAAATAAAAATAATTAATTGATCAATTAAACATAATAATAACGGTAAAGTGACAATGAATGGAACGAACGCACCAAATCAACTGAATTAACAAAAACAAGGTACAAACAAACAAACAAACAAACACACAAATATTAAGAAATTTTTGAGTTGTTTTTTCTTTGAAAATTGAAAACATTTTATATGCCGCTCCAAACGAAACTGATCGAACATAAATTTCATTAAGAATGGTTTCAGAGAGGGTTCAGTGTTTTTCCAAATAAATGTGGTGATCAAAATTACATTTTTGAAGCGTTGCCTTTTAAACATTAATGAGGTGGTGGAGAGTGTTTGAGGAAACGGTAGAGGGGTGGTAATGAATAATACACATACATACATACATAAATTGTTTTGAATAATAAAATTTTAATTTTTCATTTTAACGTACGTTTCACAAGCTTACAAAAATCGATTTTCATGTAAAACTCGACAGAGAAACTTTTTTTTTGTTTTTTTTTTCTTGTTTGATTTCATTTCATATTATTTGAGTGTAAAGTCAGAGGAGCTGGCAGACACACACAGCCACCGACACACACAGCTTCAGTCAGCATTTGCACATAAATTGTAATTTATTAATTTATAACACTACTCTGCCATACAAAACCTCCGATTTTCTTGTCTTGCCAATGCTTTTTGCCTTGACTGGTTGCCTGCCTGCTTATTTGCTAGATAGATTGGTTGGTTGTTGCCTGCTCCCAGTTTACAGTAACAGCAGTTACAGTAACAGAGTCATGAACAACGTGCTGTTCATTCTGTACCACCAGCGCACAATAAAAACTTTTCCCATTACTACTGCTGCTGCTGCTGCTGGAGACGTTGAGGACAAACCAGACGAACGAAGAAATGAAACGAAAGAATGAAAATAAAAACAAATAAACAAACTGGTAAACACATACACACACGCATATACTTACTCTCTTACAGTCTGTTTAGTGGGTATACATATGTATGTATGTCGACGACTACAACGTCTATGGTATAAGTGAGTGGGTGGCAATAAAACTCGGCGGTCACCCGTTGAGCAAATTTTTTTTTTTTTATTTTTTTCTGTTTTTCGTTTTTGGTTTGGTTTTGTGAAGTTGCTAAAGAAAGTCTTTCTTTCTTCTTCGTCTTGAGCATATAAACAAACATGTCTCGTGCATTCAGATTAAGAAACCTCCGACCAGGATACCAGCAAAATACGAAATGAATAGTGCAGGTCTGTTACCATTCAGAACAATAATAACAAAAGCGCGCGCAATAAAATTTATTCTTCTTATTAACAACAGAATACGTTTTAAGGCGAACAAAGAAGTAAAAATTCTTTGAAAATAAAGACACACAACACAGCACAACACAACCCACAAGAGGAACAGAAGAGGATAGAAGGAAGGCACGAAGAAATGTATCCTTGTAACAATAATTTATTAAACGTTGTATTTATGCCTGTGTGTGTGTGTGTGTGTCTATTAGTGTATGAGTCTCTAAGAAAGTTTTAGTTTGTGTTCTTATAAATTAAAAACCGATGCACAAACTTTAGAAGCAAGCAAGCAAAGCAAAAAAAAACAAATAAAAGAAAAAACGCAAACGATCCCCGAACTCACCGCCTGTGCACATTATTGCAGCGCAGTACTTAATGTCGACACTTGTATAATTTATGACGTGCAACATTAAATATTAATAATAAAAAATATGTATAAAAAACAACAAAAAAAAACAAATAAAGTGTATACACTTACACATACACACACATAAATTCAATATATAAATACAATATTTCAGAAAACTTTTGTTGCAAGCTAAAGAACCAAATGAACGAACGTACAAACGATTGAACATACGCACCACGTTGAACAGAACAACATCGCAGATATATTTTTGTAGACAACACAGACAAAAAAGTTCAGATCCACATCCAGATCCAGACAACAAAAGCAGCAGCACTACGACGAGTGAGTTCGATGTTCACTGGGTAACCACATTTCTGACAATAACAACAACAACAACAACAATAGCAACAGCAACAAAATTAACAGCATCTACAACAGCAGTAGCACGTAAATAAATGAAGCATGGCGCTCAATATAACGGACACACATACATATGTACATACAGTACACTCACACTCACATACAATAATAAAAATAATAAAAAAAAAAAATAAAAATGGAAATGAAGGAATACAAAAAAAAAGAACAACAAAAAAATAAATAATAATAAATTAATTTAATTAAATTAAATAAATTATTAAAATGTATAAATTTCTTATGTGTGTGTGTGTGTATATATATACATTGAATTGTGTTTTGAGTTTCCACTGCCATTTGTATGTGTATGTATGTATGTGTGTATTAGTAAAAGCGCGTGTATTCATAAATTTATTATTTATGAAGGCAGGCATAACAAAAGTTCACCCAATCCACCCCAAATGCTTACTCAGCTCAGCAGTATTTCACTGCTAATTTACGCAACCAAAGAAATAAACACACAATCCACACACATCACACACAGAACACTCGAATAAAATTAAGACCCTGTTTTTGTAAGTCAAATTTGTTTTCTTTTTTCCATACAAATTGTTTGCCTCAAATTGTTTGTCTTACAAAAACAGGCAATAACGTTCGTTTTAAATCGTTTGTCTTATAAAAACCGGGTATAAAAAATAAGCAATAAAAATCGTATTGAAAAATAAGTCCCGCTATCTAACACCTAACCTTACTTCCCTGCATTCCCCCATTAATTAGTATTTCTCTTATCGTCTTTCAAAAAATCTGCTGCTTTATGCCACTAATTTATTACAATTTTCTTTAACGTTCTTTCAGCACACAAAAATTAACAATAAAAGTCGTATTACGACCAAAACTCTGCAACACGGCGTTCCTTTTAAAATGAACTGATGCCACTGGCAACTCTACCCATTGCTTATAACATCTCTTCGGAAGAAACAAGCTACTGAGTTTTCAACGAGGGAGAGTGAGAGAAAAGAAAAACAGAATTCCATTCCAATGGACTTGACAAAAGATATCATCGATTTCACACAGAAACCAGGCTACGCAGAGTTAAAGGCTGCGGACCCAAAACTATTAGTCGATGAAGATTACAGCACAATGTTTGAAGGTAACGAAAAATCACAAACACAATCACAACACCGCATGGCTGAACAGCCGTTGGTCTTTGGAAAAACTGACGACAATACAGAACGAGTAGGCGGTCAAGTGCCGTCGGAACATTTACAGAAGCCAACTACACCGCAACTAATTGAAAATACGGCCAATGTATCGACAATACAAACAGTGCTAGCTGGCGATATATCGCCGCCACCACGTCCATTAACTTCAAGCGAAGTAGTTGGCTTCACCGCTATCCTAGAGGATCCCGAAATGCAATTGGATCCTGCAGTAGTACTCAATAAGTGTCGATCATTGCCCGCATCTCCAAATCACTTGAAATCGTCTCACATAAACGATTTGTTTGCATTTCCCAAGCCCGACAAGCATCGTGCCGAAGTGCCGCCCAAACAGACACGTTTTCTGGGTGCAGAAAAAATGCCCGACATAATCAAATCGAATGGTGATGCAGTAACGCGTAATAATCAACAATTCTGTTTGCGTTGGAATAACTATCAAACCAATCTGACAAATGTATTTGATGAACTGCTGCAAAACGAATCGTTTGTCGATGTAACATTGGCATGTGAGGGCCAATCCATAAAAGCACACAAAATGATCTTATCCGCCTGTTCGCCATACTTTCAGGCTCTGTTTTATGACAATCCGTGCCAGCATCCCATAGTCATCATGCGTGATGTACGATGGCAAGAACTGAAAGCCCTTATGGAGTTTATGTACAAGGGCGAGATTAATGTTAGTCAGGAGCAAATAAATCCGCTTCTAAAGGTTGCCGAAATGTTGAAAATTCGTGGTTTGGCCGAAGTTGGCACGGCAAGTGGTAGCATGGCGGCCCAACAACTAATACCCGAACAGCGCATGACTGTCTTTGAAGACGATGATGAGGAAGATGATACCACCATCGCGGGCAATGGCAATGTCCATGGTGCTAACATTAAAGATGAGGAGAAAGACAACAATATGGACTGTTCCAAAGCTAAACGTGCTAGAATACAAATGTCACCAAAAATTACAGCAGCAATGTCGTTGAATTCGGGCGATCAACGACAGCGCAAGCGTTCACGTGATGGTGAGATAATCGAAGATGATCGTTTAGCAGCCCATACGCCAAGTCGATCGCCTACACCGCCACCGCAAGATAAATATGCCGCGTGCACACCGCCAGCATCGGTGGTAATGACCGCCTCTACGATTGTAAGGAATCCCTTTGCTTCCCCTAATCCTACAAATCAACCGGCGGGTGCTGCAACTTCAAGCAGTACATCGACATCAACTTTGTCTTCCTCTTCGAGTTCGGCTTCCGGTTCGGTGACATCAGCATCATCAGTTTCCTCTACGTCAGCTGCATTAGGCTATCGGCCAAGAGAAAGAAGTTGTTCGCCATCCGTAATGTCATCGCACAGTATTGGTGCGGGCAACATGTCTTTAACATCACCCACCAATAGTAGCACACCACAGATATCAATTCACCCGCATCCAGCAGCAGCAGCAGCGGCAGCTGCAGCTTTAGCAAATCCCCATCATCCACATTTGCATGCTGCCGCTGCTGCTCAGCAATTTGCCGCCCAACAACAATTGCATGCCGCACATTCCCATGCAGCTATGGCCAGTGCCTTGGGTGCATCATTAGCGGCAGCTGCTGCCGGTTCAGCTGGTTCCGCTGGTCCTACCAGCAATACTGGCACTTCATCACATCATGAAGACATGGAAATAAAACCCGAAATTGCTGAAATGATACGTGAAGAAGAGAGGGTAAGTTCTGGAACTTTTTTACTTTCATTATCTTAATATGTATTGTCATCGTAAGATAATCAAGTTAATTGATTATAAACAATGAAGAATGATTAAAAAATTTTAAATTTTAAATCAAATGCAATCAATTTTTTTGTTTGTTTATAAATTTCTCCACCTCTGCCAGCCTACCTACCCCTTCCTTCTATTTTAATAGAAAAAATTCTTGACAAATATTTACATTTTAGCTGCACTTGATGAGTGTTGCATGTCTACAGATTCAATCATACGCTCTTTATACGCGCAGATATTTATTTATTTTGTTGTTTTTGTTTTTTTCTTACTTATTATTGTTATTAAATGTATATGAAAAGGCAACTGCTCAGACAGACAGACAGACCATAAGACAAATGAATGGACGGACATTGTAAATGTTGTTTTTCTTTAAGTAATTTTGTCATTAACTTGAAATTATTTCCACACACAACTAACGCACTTAATGCCACGCCAAAGCATTTTCAAGATTTAAACGGAGGTCTTAAACGCTAACACATGCATACATACATACATACATACACGTGCATGCACACATTTAACAAAAATATGAAATTATTGACATTTTTTATAAGATCATATGTAAGTATGTAATGTACATGTGTATGTATGCATGCGTATGCGTGTTTTTTTATCTTTTAAACAAACAAACGTACAAATGTGGAAAAGAAACAGAAGAAGTAGTAGAAGAAGAAGAAGAAGTTGAAGAGAAAAAAAAACCTGTCTGTCGGTCGTTTTACTAAATTATAAACAATTTATTTAAGTTGCTAATGCAGCAACAATGAATTACAAAAGATAGGCAAAAAAAAACACAACTAACAACAACAACAACAACGTATTGTAATAATAAATAATAATAAATTATAAATAATAAAAATCAGAGGAAAACGCAATTAACTTGTGTACTTAAAATACAAAAAAAAAATAATGGAAAATCACACACACACACACACACACACAGTTGGGGAATGGGAAAAACTTAAATTATTGAAATAGAAATAGAAACAACAACAGCAACAGAATTAGCAACAGTATTAGCAACAGAATTAGCAACAGAAATAGAAAAAGAAAAAAAATGGTAACGATTAAGTTTGCAACGCAGACATTTATCATCATTGCAATTGTAATTAAATTCTACAATTTAAATCGTTTACATACATACATACATACATACATACATATGTACATATTATGCATTATTTCTATTGAAAGGGTGTAATAGAGAGAGAGAGGGAGATAGGAAGAGGGCGAGATGATCGCAAATAATGAATTAACAAAGCTTGATTCTAAAGGGGACGATAGACACAGGAAAACATTTTCCACAAGTTCCCAGCAAATTTACATTTTTACTCTGTGTGTACTTAACGATCAATGGCTGGTAATTTGAAAAAAAAAATTCAAAATAAATCCAAAAATTTCTCAAGTAAGATCCATAATAGTTCTCGAAATGCATAAGGGAACAGTCTAAAGAGAGTTGGGCAGATAGAACCACAATTCTCACGTCTCGAACAAAACGAAATACAAACAAATATTTCTTTCGGCGAATTTCTCTCCGCGGTCTTCTAGCAAAAATTCTGAGAAAAATTTGTCATGAAAAGTTTCTTAAACCTGTCCTTCGGAGACGGCTTTAAATTGTAGTTCCCACTACTTATGGATAAAATTATAGGGCAGTAGAGTAGCGTAATACCCTTTAAATCAGGAAATATTTTGTTTTTTAAACACTAATTGCTGGTGGCCGTGGTCTATTGTTACTTAACGAGAGCATGAGAGTTTACAGCTCAGTTCTTGATATCTTGAAAAAAAAGAAGTATAAAAAAGCTTTGTAAATCTGATGTTTGGATTCGAACTAATGGATTCGAAATCATAGATAAAATTAACATACACAACATGGGCGTTGTGAGAAACTAGGTTGTAATTTTGACTAAAGGATTGTAAAGACCAATTAAGTAATATAGCACTATGGTTTCGGTGCAAGCAATAGTTCCATTTCATTTTTTAAAAAATATAATGACTGGTATTGAATACAAATCAATTTTTAAAGGCTTTATGTGCCCACATACACAGAAGAATATGCCGCTTACATGCATTACAACCCTTCAGTCTCGATTACGACCTAGCTTCTCACACCACTTATCTTGTGTGTGTTAATTTTATACATGAGTGGTGGGACCTACAGTTTAAAGTCGACTCCGAACTACAGATTTTTCAGAAACTTTTCATCACAATTTTATTTACTCTCAGAGTTTTTGCTAGAAATCTGCTGATAGGAAGTTGCCGAAGAAATATTCTTTTTTTATTTCGTTTTATGGGAGATGTCTGACCTGGGGTTTGAGCGGCGGCCTCACGTCTAACAAGCTAACACACTACCTACTAGACTGCGACGACTTGTGTGGCAACTTGTCGATCGTAATCATTCGAAGGTAACACTTATGTACATGGCTTCCAGGAGATATCGTTGCATTGAGCAGAGCTATGCCAGTACGAAACTCACAATTTCTGATATGTTACAGGGCATAGGTTTTCCGATTGCCTTATTTAAACTAGGTACTCTCCGGTCATTTAGCAGGAACACTTAACTTTGTTGCCTGCAGTACAGTGAGTGTAATACTGCTTTCCTCTACTGTACTACTAAGAAGAGGACTAATTGTCTTATGTACCCAAATCGCATGGCTATTTATTGGACTATTGCGGTTATCTCTGGCCATTGTTTCATTGGAAGACAAGACTACAGACTTGTCGGCTCCTCAAATGACATCTGCAGGCCTGTGACTGTGAAGGAGAGGTGAGACTTTTGCTATTGCTGTTGCTGTCATGAAGAGACGGAGGCCCCTAACTTTTCTCTCTTACTGCCATACTTGATTGAACTCTCCAATGTAAAGTTTGCTGCAATAGCAAGATTTTTTGGATTCTTTTATTCCTATAAAGAATGTCTGATCCCCGGTTTGGATACTAATTGTGATATCAGAATAGGCCTAAAAGGGGGTCTTGTGATATCCCAAGTGGGACCAAAGAGTGTTTGCCACCTAATCTAACTGTAGTTTGCAAATCACTCTTCAAACAGTCCTTCCCACTTCACCTAATTGTAGTTTTTAAAATTAAAACTCAAGATTACTTAAGAAAGAAGATTTATTCAATGTTATTGTGAATGTATGTATGTAAATGAAGTGTATCAACCAAATGTTTGTTGGGTTAATATTTGCATTTTTAATAAAAAAAAAAAATAAGATTTCCCTGAGAAACGCGGCGAAAACCTAAATCAAAAATTCTAATTTCGTTCACTTTCTTACTTTCCATTGTCTTCCATTTGCAATATTTTAGGAATATGATACCCCAAGTATGTACAAATGTATTCAGTTCCTTGGCATTCATTTATGTCTTATCCATACACACACACACACACATACATACATAAAAGATTAACACACAGTTTGTAATGATTTTGAAAGAAATGCTGAGTTCTGCAAAGGCAAACACAAAATGTAAGTACCGATGCCACCATAGACAAGCATTTACTAATTATTTGTAGATACGAAATTCAACAATGAATGAGAGAGAGGGAGAGAGATAGAGAGAGGCAGGGAGAAGTGATTATGGTTCTGTTGAAATTATGGTACGTTCTTTAATTATTTCTTGCTTTTATTATTTCTTTCGTTCTTGACTTATTCGCAAGAACTGCTGAACTCCTATTATATCAACAAGGAAATGTTCTCTTATTCACACACAGATTAGAGTGTGTGTGTGTGTGCGAGAGTGAGTTTGTTTTCATTTTCATTTTACTTTTGTTTTTGTTTTTATTCTTATTACGTAGTAAATAAATGCTCCTTCGTTTTGCTTTTTTCTTTTTATTTGCAAGCGATTTGAATTGGATGGGCAGAATGACTGTTTGTGTATGTATGTACATAAACATGTGTGTGTTTTTTTATTCTATTCATTCATTTCTTTTGATTTTGCTTTTGTTTTTCATTCACAAACATTTTTTGGTTTCAACTTCAGCAACAAATTCAATTTGTTGTCCAATATTTGGTTAGCGTGCATTGACGAAATGACAATCTGTTTCACCAACTGACTAACTGTCTCAAGAATGAGAATGAAGAAACCACGCGCTATTCCCACTTTCTATTTTCCTTTCCCAAAGTAGGAATATTATTTGTTTGCATGTGTTTGTGCGCATATCTATGCGAGTGTGCTGAATGTAAGAACAAAACAGCAACAGAAATTGTAAGAAATCCCTCTCGATAACATTGACAACAACAATAACAATGAAAAAAAGAAGAGAAAAAAAAACCACAGAAACAGAAACACACGGCGTCTTACTTAAAATGTGCTCTGCTGTTAAATTATGTCTCAATGTCTACTTTTCTATCTGAATGCCTGGCAAATTGGTAATTGGGGAAGTTGGAAAACACAATTGACGTTGCCGTCGTTGACTTCTTCAATCATCAAGTCCGCAACAATAACAACAACAACAAACGACAGCCAGAACATTTACTTGGTCAAAGACAATAACAATAATAATGCGAGTAAACGTGCATGTATGTATGTATGCTTGTAGTACACATTGTGTTTCTGTAAATTGTGAATTAAACTCATGTTTACAAAAAAACACCGTGTTTTTGTTTATGCCGCCGCTGTGTTTAAGTTCTTTGACTTTTGACCTGACTTGCATAAATATTTGCTGCAAACAAAGTGTCATTTGAAAACAATTTGAAATCTTTTTTTTTATCCAAATAACTCTTAAGCAGGATATTAACTAACCCAAGGATCCTGTTGTCGATTTAAAATCAAAAGTTCATTTTGTTTATCTTCTTTGTCTTAAAACTCCTGCTTAGATGTGTTGAATAAAACGAATTATGAAAATAAAAATTTTGTTTCGGCTAATTCCTCTCGTAACCTCAGAACAAATAAAATTGCCATGAAAAATTTCTCAAATCTGTCGTTTGGAGTCCACAAAAATAAATGTAGGTCCCACTGCTCATGGATAAAATTAAAACATATAACATATGTATGTGGTCAGCTAGGTTGTAATCCTGACTAAAAGTCTTGTAGTGTAAGGAAGTAATGGAGGTTATGCTGTTTTTAATTTTAATACGATTTGGATACAATTCACTGGACTTATTGTGTTAGACTCGATGAAAATTTAAGTCAGTAAACTGTCAGAATGAACAGAATGTCTAAAAATAAGTAAACGAAGAATAATTAATTTTTTCTTATCACAAGTGATCTTTCAACTGTAGTGGCACTAGTCTAGTAGGTAGTGTGTTCGGTTATTAGAAGTGAGGTTACTGTTCAAACTCCAGGCCAGGCATCTCCAACTGAACGAAATATGAAAAAATATTTCTTCGGTGACTTCCTCGCAGCAGAGAAGTCGCCGTAGTCTAGAAGGTAGTGTGTTGGCTTATTAGACGTAAAGCCAGGGTTCGAGCCCCAGGCCAGACATCGAGACAAAATACAAAAAAAAGTATTTCTTCAGCGACTTCCTCTCAGCAGATTTCTGGCAAAAACTCGGAGAGTAAATAAAATTGCCATGTAAAAGTTTCTCAAAAATCTGTCGTTCGAAGTCGGCTTTAAACTGTAGGTCCCTCCACTCATGTATAAAATTAACACACACAACATAAGTGGTGTGAGAAACTAGGACGTTGTACAATGGGTCAATTCGACCTCCGGGTACTGTACCTGTCTTAATTGACAAGTACACGTCCTCTAACCTAACCTAACCTCCTCTCAGCAGTTCAGTTTCTGCCTAAAACTCTGAGAGTAAATAAAAAATTACCATGAAAAGTATCTCGAAAAAAAAAATCTACCGTTCAGAGTTCAGAGTAAGTTCCAACACACATGTAAAAAAAAAATTAACACACACAACACAAAGTGGTGTGAGAAGCTAGATCCTAATCCTGACTAGAAGATTGTAATGACCAATTATATATGTGGATATGTATGTAAGTATATATGATCCTTTAGCTTCATGACTTAACACATTCTAGGCAATTTAATGACTTTAATTTTAACTTTATTTACGAAAGAGTATATTTGTAGAACCCCTGGCTTAATTTGGTTTTTTTGGCTGCTCCTTAGAGCGTGTTTACTGTCTAAATGACTGGCTGAAATAGTGGCATTACAATGATAAGTTCTTGTTTTTTTTTATATCAGTTTAAAGGTGTTGAATTTTTACAATGTGTTTTTTTTTATTTCTTAATCAATAAATACTCCTATATACATATGTATGTATATTGTTTATTAAATTATTAAACATTTTATGGCATGAACTGGTGGTGGTTTCGCAATTGAAATTCTTGTCCTTTTTTAATGTTGAATTATTTTATGGCCATTTTAAAATAAATACAATACAAACACATGCACTGGAACGAACACTGCTAATGATTTGTTTAAAGGCAGCATTTGCTGATCTAACTAAATGACTGCTGACTGCTTTTATTGATTTAACAAAAATATCTTATCATCATATATTATTATTATTAAGTCTTTAATTTTATTGTTTTTGTTTTTGTTTTTCGTTTCGTTTTATTACTTTATATTTAATTTTATTTATTTATTTTTTTTTTCCCAGATTAAACTATTAAAGCATTTTGTATGCATGTATGTATATATAGAGAGAGAAATAAAATCTAAAAATATATATATACATACCTACGTTTGTTTGTGTATATTTCCCATTTTATAATATCGTATTGTATTGTATTAATGAAAATAATAACTCCGTCCGTATAAAATATAACGAACGAGCACAAAAATATCTACATTTTGTTGATGATATTTAGCGATAATGTTAATTTTATTAGGTTTACTTATCATTAAATAATTTAATTACTTATTTATTTAATCTAAAAGGTACACAAAAAAAAAAAGAAATCCAGCAAAACGGTGTTCAAGAAAACCAAAGCGAATAACGTGAAGTCAAATAATTTTAAAAAAAATTGTATTTTTTTTTTTGAGACAGAACTCTTTCCTTTTTAGTTAGAACTTGTGTATATGTATGTATGTATATGCTACACATATACATTTATACTCACAAGTTTACAAGTTATCGTACGAATTGGTTGGTATAAATTGTCATCATAAATAATTATTTTTTATTTTTATATTGTTTTGTATTGTTTTCTTCATGTTTAATTCATGTCACCTTCAATCCAATTAAACGAAAAAAAAATTTAAAACGTATTATTATGCAATAGATTGATTATATATGTACATACATACATACATACATACATACATACATATTGTATGTATTATGTTTTGTAATACATATTTAGTCTTAACCAATATAATCAATAGATTATGTCATTCAAATGAAAATTTACCTTCGTTGCACTTGCTTATAATACAAACGAAAATACGTATTGAATTGCAGCAAAAATTCAGTTAAAAAATTCAATTTTTTTTTTTGAAGAAAAAAAAAATATTTTTTTCATCTCAGAGAGAAATTATAAAAAGTTTCTAAAATCTAAAATACAAACGCGTCTTTCGTTTTTCATTAAAAGTATTAAACACTTTACAATTATAAATACAAGTGTTTTCAAAAGGATGCAATAGCTTGTGCATCGACAGAGTACGTATGTACCCATCATCATCATCATGCATGCATTAAGAAGACATGCATCATTTGTACAGAGAGCGAAAGAGAGAGAGAGAGAGACAGAGAAAGAAGCAAAGTAAAGACCGTTGTCGTATGGATGTGTTGATGTAAGGAACATCATATCGAAATTTTCCACAAAATTACATTTGCATAAAAACGCAATTACCACAGCAACCAAGCATCGGCATCGGCATCGGCATCATCATCGGCAATATGGCAGAGAGGTATGGATAAGGCAGATTGGTTGTTGTTCGCAGTCAAAGGCACTCAACAGAACAGAACAGAAACGAATATTTTTTTTTTGTAGTAAAAGTAAATGCCTTTAATAGACATTTCTAAGAGTAGAAGGAAGCCTTTCTAAAATACTTTCACACACACACACTTGCATTTGCATTTGATGGATAAACACGAAAGCTTAAGCTGTACAGATAAATTCTCTAAAAACTGCTTGTATGTGTTCAAACAGTCGTACTTTTAATGACGCCTTCCACCAACCATGCCAGGTAATGTAATGTGTGTGGCATGTATACACACGGCCAGTGCGAAAAATGCATCACACCAAAGCTGGTGATACATTAAAGTGAATGAGAATGAAAAGAGGAATGAGAATGAGAAAGAAAATAACAGAGGCGAGTGATGAAAATGATTTTCAAGTGCCCAGTGTATTTGTGTAATTGAAGGAAAAGCCTGTACATATTTGGAAAAGTAGAAAATAAAAATAAAAACTCCTTCTCTTCTTTTTTTTACTTTTGTATGTACATATGCACATACATACATACCATGTATGTTTGTTTATTCTAAAAGAAAAGATTTAAGGATACACGGTGTAAAACTATGAAATTGCTAGAGTGCACATGCTGTATACAAAAATCTAATAGCCGGAGAACAGTAATTGCATGCATGGTTGGGAATTTAAAGCAGTGCAGAGTGTGTTAGTGTTGAAGAAAAGTCTTTCAATGTTTTCCTTTCAATAATTTCTAGAGTTTAGTTGATTCTTAACCAAAATCGAACAAATTTTTTTATGTAAAGTAATGTTTTCAAAAGTAATGTATGGAATACCTACCTGAAATACCTTGTATGTGTGCAAACGCTCTACATTTGAAGAAAAGCTTGCAACATTTCAAAGGATTTTATGAGTAATCCTCTCCCCTAGCCGTTTTCTTTCGAGTACAATTCAAAAAATTTCTTTTTCATCTCTTTGTCCATTATAACGTTTGGATCTCTGGGCTTGTTGTAGCAGTCGATTCTTTAGATAAAGTTTTCGATAACTTTGTTGCATTTTTTTGGACGGTATCCGGGCAAAAATTGATGTTTTTAAACCATGCGACGTTAGGGAGTTATTTGCGTGAATACAGTTTTGAAGTAGTCCCACAAAAAAATCTAACGGCGTCAAATTGCATGACGGCCAAAGCGCGAAATTATTCTGGAGATTCAGATAGGACCACTAAG
Organism: Sarcophaga carnaria; assembly: GCA_958299815.1. NCBI lineage: Eukaryota > Metazoa > Arthropoda > Insecta > Diptera > Sarcophagidae > Sarcophaga > Sarcophaga carnaria. Next base: position 44,601,004 of record OY283151.1, read on the forward strand.
TGGATAACCTGACAGTCTAAATAATCAGAATTTATTTATATGTATATCGGCTCTTCCAACTGCAACTTCCAAAGGTTGACAGTCAAATTATTTATCGTTTATTCAGTTCAGTTTCCTTTTTTGCGTTCAACAACATATGCAATTAATAAATTTGTTTCATCAAAATGTGCGTATTGTTCGGGCATGATCGAGAAGTCTTAATACCAACGTGGTAGATAAATTCGAGTTTACTGGTTCAGTTAACAATCGACCAATACCCGTACGCCTGTGGAACGTTAGTTCTGCTGAAAACATCGCCCCTGTCCATGACAGAGTACAGGGGAATCCAAAACAGTCTATTTCGCGTGGCTCACAAGAACTAGATCTTTTACAGACCACATCATTGTGGCTTGCGCTAAACGTCAATAGACAATGACATGTGTTCACTGAATGGATTCTGCAGCAGTTGGCAACTGACCTTAATTTTTATCGAAAAATTCCAACATACCGGGCTGAATGGATGCGCGAACAAACAATTTTGTTGAATTTGGGACGATGCTAATGCATCCTGAAAAAGTTACTGTGTGGTGTGCATTTTGGGCTGGCGGTCCATATTTCTTTGAGCACAACGTTGGCCAACGTCAATGACGAGCATTGTAGGTCGCCAAGTCCTTTTTGATCTAAATCGGATGACCTGTCTTTCAACAGCGAATGGTTTAAACAGGACGTAGCTGTATATCATACAGCATATGCCACATTAAATATTCTGCACGAGCGGTATAACGTTATGGTCATCACACACAAGTGATGAGAACTGGCCACAGTGATTGTGCTATTCAACCTCATTAGACGTTTTCTTGTAAGGTTTTCTTAAGTCGGAGATGTGTGCGAAAAAGCTGCAGACCATAGCGGTCCTCAAAACCAACAAAAATGTATCTTGCCATCTGTCAAATTCAGTCCGATTTATGCGTCAGAGTCATGGAAAATTGAACATTTCGGCTGCGCTTTATCCAAAAAAAGTCGTGAGGGACATCTGAACAATGTTGTATTCCACACATAATGCCACCAATAGGTCCTTCAAATGAATTAATATTTTTGATAATATCTCACACATACATACATACATAATTGGTCATTACAACCCTTCAGTTAGGATTACGACCTAGCTTCTCACTACTTATATTGTGTGTGTTAATTTTTTCTACATGAGTGGCGGAATCTACAGTTTAAAGTTGACTTTGAACGACAGATTTTCTGAGAAACTTTTCATTGCAATTTTTTATTTACCCTCAGAGTTTTTGCCAGAAATCTAGTGAGAGAAAGACGCCGAAGATATATTTTTTCATATTTCGTTTTGATGCCTGACTTGAGGCCTCACGTCTAATAAGCCAACACACTACGTACTAGACTATGTCGACTTCTCGCACATACTTTGGTTTATTTAAAGATGGGAATCTCTTAATAAAATACCCGTTATAAAGGGTGTTTTTTATAGAGGTATAGAACTTTAAGTTGGCATTACTTTTCAAGATGGCGACCGATTTAACAGCTGTCAAGTGATTTATTCTCAGTTTGGTTTGGCAATTCATCATGAATAGACTCACGCCTGAACAACGCTTGCAAATAGTGCAATTTTATTTCGAAAATAATGGTTCTGTGCGGAAAACGTATCGCGCACTACGTCCATTTTATCGTCGACAAAATCGTCCATCAGAGCAGTTAATTCGATTAACCATGGAACGTTTTCGCACCACGTTTAGTCTTATTGATAACTCGCATCCCCAGAGACGCTGAACGGTGCGTACAGAAGAAGCTATTGCTGCTGTAGAGCGTAGCATTGAGGAAGACCCGAATGAGTCCATCCGCCATCGAGCACAGGAATTGGATCTGTGTCCATCCACTTTATGGAAGATTTTGCGGAAGGATCTTGGTTTCCGTGCTTACAAAATCCAACTCGTGCAATAATTGAAGCCAAACGATCATCAAGTAAGGCGTAGATTCGTCGAATGGGCCCAAAACGAGATTACCGTTGTTCCCGATTTTCATAAGCGAATTTTGTTTAGCGATGAAGCGCACTTCTGGTTGAATGGCTACGTCAACAAACAAAACTGCCGCATTTGGAGTGAAGGTAATCCTCAAGTGTATGTGGAAACATCGTTACATCCAGAAAAACTGACTGTTTGGTGCGCTTTATGGGGTGGTGGAATCATTGGTCCGTACTTTTTCAAAAACGATGGTGGCCAGAACGTTACAGTCAATGGTGATCGGTATAGAGCCATGATTACTAACTTTTTCATTCCTGAATTGAATAACCATGATGTCCAGGAGATGTGGTTTCAACAAGACGGCGCAACATGTCACACAGCTCGTGCCACAATCGATTTATTGAAAGAAACGTTTAGTGACCGCCTAATTTCACGTTTTGGACCTGTGAATTGGCCTCCAAGATCTTGTGATTTAACACCGCTACACTACTTTCTGTGCGGCTATGTAAAGTCATTGGTCTATGCGGTAAAGCCACAAACGCTTGACCATTTGGAAGACAACATTCGCCGTATTATTGCCGATATACGGCCACAAATGTTGGAAAAAGTCATCGAAAATTGGACGTCCAGATTGGACTACATCCGCGCCAGCCGTGGCGGTCATATGCCAGAAATCATATTTAAAATGTAATGCCACAAGGTTATCTTTCGGATAAATAAAATTCATGTCAATCGAATAATCCATCGTTGTTTTAATTGCAACTTAAAGTTCTATACCTCTATAAAAACACCCTTTACATGCATATTTTAATAATATTTCTAAAAATATGTATAAAACAAGTTACATTCGAGTGTTTCGGTAATGGGAATCTCATTTTCTGAAGAATAATTTTCAGCCTCTATTAATTTATGTACGTAATCTGGCTCAAGTATATATGTGTGTGTGTCTATATTATAAAAATTAAAGCTGACAGATAAAGCTGACTAAAACTAATCCAATGATGATTATGATGAAAATAGTATGTCGTTTGCAAATAAATAAAAATAAAAATAAAAATGAGAATGAAATTAAATAAAATATAGTTTATTTCTAATGTTTACAAAGACATTTATGAATATTTATTTATTTATTTACATAAAGACATACAGACACACACATTCACTTGGTCAAATATTTATTTCTAATTTCGTTTAATGGTGTGATGTCTCGTTTTTATTCTTTAACGCTACACGTTATGTTCCTTACAGTTCAGTTCAGTTCAGTGTGGCATGGTATGGTGCGGTGCGGTACGGCGTGGTTTTTGTTTAGTTCGGTTTATTTTATTTGTTAACACTAACCGTTATATCTACACACATAACCTCATTTATTATTCAAACTCGTACAGCAGAAACTGACTGGATACACATAAAATGTAAAGAAAAAATAAAAAAAATAAAAAAAATAAAAATAATAATAAAATAGAAAAATAATAAAAACAAAAACAAAAACAAAAATAAAAAATACATTAAATAATGAAAATTTCAAAGTAATTATTTATATTTATTGTTTACCATACAAAGATGAAGAAAATAGCTTAAGATTGTTGTAAAAATACATACATTTTGGTATGGACTTACGAAAGCCCGCCAGACGGACGCACAAGCAAATACACTTACATGCGTACACATTGACATGGTTAGGTTAGAAAAACTCAATGCTTTACAGCTGTGCATATAAATATAGTTGCAATTGTATGCAAGTGACATGAAATGTTTTAAGTTTGAAATTCAATGTTGAACAGAGATTAGCAATGAATCGTTTTTTCCTTACTCATAAGTACTCATGAAATTTTGAATATAAGTGAGTCAACAATATTGAAATTGAACTATGTACCCTGATTCATTCATACTCACTACAACGTTGATTTATAAGTACAGGTTGCAATGAGAATGCGTACAACGTTGACATCCAACTCATACCATTCGAAATATGTTTGATTCATAAGCCTACTCATTTAGATTCATAACATGACTCGAATCATTCATCAAAATTTACAGTCTTAGTTATTGTTGCAGTTACACTCAGCCACAAAAGTATACATACGGTTAACAAATTTCAGAAGTTTTTTAACCAATCCGTTTTCGTTGAAAATCTTTATAATTGTCTGACATCTTTCTTCGATTTTAAGACGGTCTTTTGCATTGGTTCAGAAATCTGTGAAATTTGTTAATCGGATGTATACTTTTGTGGGCCTGTGCAGGGCCACAATTCAGTTCAATTTCAGAATTTTTTAACCAATGCAAAAGACCGTCTTAAAATCGAGGAAACTATAAAGATTTTCAACGAAAACGGATTGGTTAAAAAATTTCAGAAATTTTCTGAACCGTATGTATACTTTAGTAACAGTGTGTACAAAAAAAGAAAACAGACACAAGCAAAAAAGACAGAGCAGCAAGCAGAGCAAACACACAATCTTTTAGTGAGTATTTTAATGTTCGTACTCGATTCATACTTATTTTCTGATTCTTGCAAATGTTGAGTTATGGAGAGTCGAAATTAACAACAACATATACGTGTTGTTGAAGTATGAATATGATGAGTACTTCAAACTTTGAATATGAGTAGAGAGGTTCCATGATGTTAAAATAAGTATGAATACGTATAAGTATTAGAAATTATAAGTATGATTCGATTCTACTTATCTCTTTGAATGCTCATTGCTGATCTCTGATGTTGAACTGTCCAGTTTTAACAGTTTTTCTTTTGTTTTGGAAAGAGGAACTACATTTCGTTTACTGCTTTCAATTAAATTTTCTTCAATATAAACATACAATTAATAAACACAATAACAACAACAAACGCAATACTTTACGACTTGAATATCAAACGTTAAAACAGCAGTGCAAATCAGTCAGTTAAAAAGGGGCGCGAATTAAAAAAATGAAAAAATAAACAAAAAAAATAAAAATAAAAAGAAAGAAAAAATAAAATAACAAATAAATAAATAATTTCAGTGCAAAAAAGAGTATGAAAAAGCTTAATAAGAGGGAGAGAGAGAGAGAGAGAGATGAGGTGGGTCGGTGGTAAGAGGGCAATATAAATTGCATATTTTCTTTTAATTTTTCATATTCATTTGAATTGCACTGTTTACATGTACGCATATACATATACGCACTTTTTCTCAAGTATGCATATATACATACATATAAAAGGCATATGTAAGTATGTGTGTACGTATGAATGCATATATGAATACGTATAATTAAAAGACTTTATTAATTACATATGGTTTCCTATAGAAAATAACAATAAAATAAAAATACAAACATAAACATAAACAAACTTTACTTACCTATTAGTTTTGTAACTCAAAAAAAAAATCCACAACAAAAAGATGAGTAGAAAAAATAGCACAATACAACAGAGATGGGATGTTTAGATTGATTCACTTTCCAAAGAGTAATTTAAGGCATACATCCCGCTCGAAAATATCGTTGAATAAATATCAGTACTTTAGTACATACGTATATAATGGGTGATTTTTTAAGAACTATAGGAACATTTTTCAAAAAAAAAAACATAAAATTCAGAAAAATGCATGAAATCTTTATTTGAATCGATAGTACGGTCCATATAATTTAATGTTTGAAGATTATTTCATGCAAATGTTGACCGCGACTGCGCCTCAAATGGTCCATACGCTTAGTCCAATTTTGGCATACTCTTTCCAACATGTCGGCCGGTATCTCACGAATAAATGCATCAACGTTGTCTTCCAATGCGTCAATTGAAGGGGGATTGTCTGTATAGACATGAGCTTTAACATAAGCCCCTCAAAAAATAGTCTAAAGGCGTTAAATCGCACGATCTAGTCGGCCAATTGTCCGGTCCCGTACGTGAAATAGAATGTTCACCGAACTCGCCTCTCAATAAGTCCATTGTTACGCGTGCTGTGTGTCACGTGGCACCGTCTTGTTGAAACCACATGTCAAGCAAGTCAAGCTTTTGCATTTTGGGCAAAAAAAAAGTTGAATATCATCTCACGGTAGCGCTCACCATTCACAGTTACGTTACGATTCGCAGCATCTTTGAAGAAGTACGGTCCAATGATGCCACCAGCACATAAACCGCACCAAACTGTGACCTTTTTCTGGATGCATTGGTAGCTTTTGCAATGTTTCTGGCTGATCTTCACTCAAAAATCGACAATTCTGCTTATTTACGTATCCATTGAGCCAAAAATGAGCTTCGTCGCTGAACACAATTTTTCGATAAAGAAGTGGATCTTCGGCCAACTTTCCAAGAGCCCATTTTCCAAAAATTCTGCGTTACGGTAGGTCGTTCGGCTTCAACTCTTGCACCAGCTGTAGTTTGAAAGGCTTCACACCTAAATCATTCCGCAAAATTTTCCACGTTGTTGAGTAACACACGCCCAATTGCTGCGAACGGCGACGAATCCATAATTGATGGTCATCGTTAACACTGGCCGATACAGCTGCGATATTTTCTTCAGTTCGCACTCTACGTAAGCGTGTTGGTGGTTTTATGTACAACAATGTAAATTTGGTGCGAAATTTGGTCACAATAGTCCGAATAGCCGCTTCAGTGGGTCGATTAAACTGACCATAAAATGGAAGAAGCGCGCGATGAACTTTCTTAACAGAGCACGCAGTTTGATAATAAAATTCAATGATTTGCAAGCGTTGTTCGTTTGTAAGACGATTCATGGTTAAATTATAGACCAAACTGATGATGTTTGACAGTGAAACAAAACACGAAACGTGCGTGAGCTGTTTAAACCATATCCAAAAAGATAACAGCTAAAAAATCACCCTTTGCATACCCTTCAGTCAGGATTACGGCCTAGCTGCTCACACTACCTATGTTGTGTATGTTAATTTTATACATGAGTGGCGGGATCTACAGTTTAAAGTCGACTCCGTACGACAAATTTTTTTTAGAAACTTTTCATTGCAATTTTTCATTTACTCTCAGAATTTTTGGTAGGAGACTGTTGGGAGCAAGTCGCCGAAAAAATGTTTTTTTTATTTCTTTTATTGTTGATGTCTGAGCTTGGGTTTGAACCATGGCCTTGCGTCTAGTGTGCCAGCACACTACCTACTAGACGACATTTCGAAAATATAATACAGATTGTGTTTCGCCGCAATCTAGCAGGTAGTGTGTTGGCTTATTAGACGTGAGGCCACGGATCAAACCCCAGGTCAAACTTTTCGAACTAAATGAAATATGAAAAAATAATTCTTCGGCAAGTTCATCTTAGCAGATTTCCGGCAAGAACTCTGAAAGTAAATTAAAAATTGCCATGAAAAGTTTTTCAAAAATTGTCGCTAGGAGTCGACTTTAAACTGTAGGTTCCGGCACTCAGATATAAAATTAACACACACAATATGAGTGGTGTAAGAAGCCAGGTCGTAATTCTGACTGAAGGGTTGTAATGACCAATTATGTATGTATGTAATACAGATCGTGTAGTTTTTTAAATAATTTTTCAACATAACAATTCCCACTACGTATCCAAGGCAAATCCTTTGCAATATGTCTTAGAATATCCAATTGGATCACGTAATTTAGCTTCCTTATGATAAAACAAACTTAAAACAATTATGATTGGATTTAGTTTTCCCATCTCTGCCGTACATACACTCTCTTTTATGGCATTAATTAATTTCTATTGTTGTTGTTGTTGTTGTATGCAAATTGTACTTGTTTTCACATTGTTGTTCTGTAAACGTCATTGAAGTTGCGACGTCATCCATTAAAAAAGCTTGCTGCTGTCAACATTATTTGGCAAACAACAGCAGATAACCTAACTTTCTTGAACAGCATTTTGTTTTGTTTTTATTTGTATTTTTTTTTTTTTATTTTCTTCAGTAAAGATCTGTAATTCGTTTTTTATGAAATCATTCATTTGCTGTTGCGCTCATTAATTCATGCACTCACTACTACTCATTCATGTTTTTATGTTACATTGAGACGTTGTTGTTATTTCGTTGGACAGACGAAGAAACATGCAGACTTTGCTGCTAGCAGCAGGAGGTCACACTGTCGTTTATTAATTACCCAAGAAACTGTCAACGTTACAAATAAAAACAAACAAATAGAAGAGGTTCGTTCTCCTTTAAGAAGCTAATGTATGTTTGACAAGATAAATTTATTATTTTCAACACAATATTTTTTGTTTTAGTTTTTGTTTTGTTTTTTTATTTAAACAAAATAAATGACAAGAACAACAACAATTTACAATGAAAACTGTATGCATATTCAATATTACAATTGCTTTAGTTTCATTTACTATACATACATACATACATACATACATATCTGTATGTATTTATTAAGTTTATTTATTTATAACAAATAAAACAAAATAAAAATAGCAAGAAAACAACAATTTAATTAAATTGGGAAATTCCATGAAATAGCAAAAAATAGAAAAAAATTAGAAAAAAAATCGAACAAAACAAAGTAAAAAAAAAATAAAAAAAATAGAAAAATGGAAAAAAAAATTATTACGAATAATAAAAATAACAATTAAATACGCGGGCCTTAATTATATTTTATTTCAATTTCAATTACCATCATTATATACAACAATATTGACGATAGAGAGCCACAGAGCTATAGAGCAGCACTAGCTATCTATGTAGATATGACTGGAGTCATAGTTGTTAAGCTATTGTTGTATTAAAAAAAAAATAACACGAGAAAAAGCAAAGCAAAGTAATTTTTAAACAAGTTTATAAACTATGGCAGTATATATGTTTCTGTGTATGTATGTATGTATGTATGTGCGGATATTAATTAACGTAAAAATATCTACAAAAAAAAATAAAAACGAAAGAAAGAAAGAAATAATATTTTAGTAAATCTATCCATAAGATGGAAATAAATTTATTACTCAGATGCGGCATATGAAATCGGTTAAACGATTGTAAGAAAAACACCAAAACAGTTGTGAGCATAATAATAGATGTAATCGTATTCGAGTTATATTCGTATGATTACACACTTAGCACAGGCTATGTCTATTTAGGTTTACTATTTCGTAATGCCTTGCACTACCAATGTGACATAAGTAGGTTCTCAACATAGTATCCGTATTTTCTTCTATCACCAGCAGTTGATTTTATGCTGTTCGCTCGCCTATTGCCTTGCAGTTTCCACTCTAAAGTTTGTTCACAGATTTTCGTTGATGGCTTTTCCAAGGTATATCTAAACCAGTTCCATTGTTTCCTACTGTTTTCAATTTGTATCAGACCTAACTTGCATTTTCCCGGAAATTGTTTATTGGATATTGCATTTACTCGCCAGATTTTAAAAATTTTCTTCAAACTTTTATTAAAATACCTGTGAAGCTTCTTTAAAAATGCATGCGCCACCAGCCAGTCCTCTCACCTGTATAGTACATATGTGTTGTTCTGTCTTAAAATATTCCACAACTGTACAAAGATATTTTGATACTTACATGTTCTAATAAGAACGTTGTGTGCTACATAATTGGTCATTACAACCCTTCAGTCAGGATTACGACCTAGTTTCTCACACCACTTATGTTGTGTGTGTTAATTTTATGCATGAGTGGTGGGACCTACAGTTTAAAGTCGACTCCGAATGACAGATTTTTGAGAAACTTTTCATGGCAATTTTATTTACTCTCAGAGTTTTTGCCAGAAATCTGCTGAGAGGAAGGCGCCGAAGAAATATTTTTTCGTATTTGATTTTGATGTCTGTCCTGGGGCTCGAACCCTGGCTTTTCGTCTAATAAGCCAACACACTACCTACTAGACCACGGCGACTATTGTGTGCTACTCAGTCATGTGAAAGAAAACTTCCACGATTCCAATGATTTTGGACTCTTCCTGGTATAGCCGAAGTATAGTAGGTATGATGAAAATCTGTGGCTCAAATCCAAGCACAGACATATCATATAAAACTTTATTTAAGCAGTTTTCTGTTTTCTAAAAATTGGCATGAAAAGTTTCTGAAATCTGTCGTTCGTTAGCTCGAGGTCACGCCACTCATGCGTAAAACTAACATACACAATTTGGGTGCTGTAAGAAGCTAGGTTGTAATCCTGACTAAAAGGTTGTAAAGACCGTTTAAGTGAAGTACAACAGAACTGTCAGTCACAAGAGGTGCTGCAGGTTAGCTGTTTTTCATTTTTACTGCTTCGAGCATTGCTGAAGGACGCCTAAAGCCAACACTACTTGGCTCAGACGAAGTGGTGACGCCTTCATCATGCATATGAACATGTCTTGTTGATATTAGACAAATGTCATGTACGTAAGTTAGATCTTATCGTTGGCTTTTTAGGTTGCATGTGATAGGGGAATAAAATAGGTGTCATGAGCCACGCCCCTAGTTTGAAATGCTCCCGTAAGCGGACACCGCACCGCTCCCTGTATCAGAACATCCCATCTTTAGTCTCTATTACAGCTTTCAAATGATGTGCTGCACCACATGAATAGTTGAGACGCAAACCATCATGTTTTCTTCGGCGACTTTCACTCAGCAGATTTGTGGCAAAAACTCTGAGAGTAAATAAAATAGCCATGAAAAGTTTCTCAAAAATCTGTCGCTCGGAGTCGACTTTAAACTGTAGGTTCCGCCACTCATGTATAAAATTAACGCACACAACATAAGTGGTGTGAGAAACTAGGTCGTAATCCTGACTGAAGGGTTGTAATGACCAATTATGTATGTATGTGTATGCATGTAATAGTTATGACCTTACATATTATGTTATTAACTGTATTGACTTACTGACGATGTTTTTAAAGCAGAAATTCCGTGTAACAAATGTATAATTCCGCTGCAGTTTTGAGGTTGTCTAGAATCGTAATCTTCGGAAGTTTGCCGTTTACTACTTCTCATCTTAACTGAATCTCGACTAGGTTTGCATTTCTGCATTCATCGACAATTTTCTTTGTTCTCCGTTTTTACCTTTTAAAAGCGTTTAAAATATGAGCTCGTAGATTGCAAATTAAAAATAAAAATAAATTTGTGTTTAGTTTTAATTAAAAATTCTTTATTGTTCGCTCAATTCTGTATGCCACTGTACACAACTTGATGTAAACAACAACAATTGCTTTGTTTGTTATTACTCTTTGCACTCTTTTGCATAAACAATAACAATTGCTAGTCAATTGTTCGACAGATCTTTGTAACGGAGATCTTTAAACCACGATTACTCTCTTCAAACACACGCCATCTTTACTCAAGACTGGCTGAACTTGCTCTTCTTTCAATGCGCCTTTTTTGAGTGCAGATCAAGAGCTTTGTTGCATTTGCGATTAAGACTTTAGTGATATTTAATGTCAAGGACTCAACATCCTGTTCTTTAGATTGTTGTTGACAATGTTAGCCTGTTGGGAGTAAGAGTTTACTAAAAGATGGTACTTTTGTTGGCGGTGATAGGAGTTTAGGTCTAACGATGCTACATATGATTGATAGTCCTTACTTATCGATATGCTTAGAGACATAAACGAAAAGTATTTAATTGAATATGAAAATTTCTTGCCTATATAGCCCTCTCTCTAAAAGTTTACGTAGCATATAATTTAATTTCATCATGATGAATATTTGTTGCATTTGCGCATGTAAATATGAATACAGTTCTGAGCAAAAAAAGCATGGAACAAGATTCTAAAGTATCGATTTTAATGATTACAGGAAATAATTGTTTTTTTAACCCATGATGTTGAAGAAATACTTGTTTCTTGTTTAATTTGATTTTTTGCTATTGTTTAGAGCACATCTGTTTTGCTCTGTAAAGAACGTGGTACATACGAATTAAATCTCTGAATGATTGCAAGGGGTCTGCAATGAATGGTGGTGGTGGGTCCCGTACCGCTATATAAAGATGAGTAATTTGTTTATTTGTGAAAGAATTCTATGAGTTCTGGCGGTCTCTCTAATGTATTGAGTTGAAGATTTCTACCACAGCAAATATTGTAATTTGTTGGGTGAGGTCTTTGAACCTACCTACCCATACACACTGTGAGCACACAGGCTCACAGTCATTCACAACTGATTCTTAAACTGTAACTACATACGTATCTATGTATGTATGTACATGTACGTATGTACATTTTGTAAAAATAGAAATAGTAAAATAGAAATAATTAATAAAATTGTATTTTTATTCATGTAAGAACTTTTATTACAATATTTTTTATGTTTTCGTTTTCTTTTTCTTTTCTCTTCTAAATATCACGCTGATATTAAAATTGAGGAATTTTTCTAATTTTCTATACAAAGTCTTATTAATTTTAAGATTCGAAATAGAAATTTTCGGTGTTAATTTTGAATATTTTTTGAGAGTAATTATGGTTTCTTTTTTTTAATTTTAATTAATTCTTTTTAATTAAATTTTTTTTGATTGATACTTTAATTGAAAAACTTTATTATTTTACTCTTTTAAATTTATTCAATAAAATACCATTCAATACCAAACGAGGTTTGAGACAGGGTGACCGATTATAGTGTGGTTTCTTCACAATATTTTGTTGGAAAAGTTGTTGCTCAATGCCGCACCTAACAGGTCGGATATAATTTACACCAGAGGACATATGCTACTCCCATGTCCTGACGATATACTAAATAATATTGGCCGAATATTGCGACTACTGCCTTTGCCTAGTATTGAAAAAGAATCGGTGAAAATGGGTCCTGCAGTAATCGAGGACAAATTCACATTGTTGGTCTCAACGAATGGGTAATCCATAAGATTGGGGCATCTTGTGAACATTGATAGGTACAATTTTGAAAAACTGGACTATTTGAACTATCTCGGTACAGTCATAAATAGAAGGCATTGAAATCGTCGTAGTCCAGTAGGTAATGTGTGGGTTTATTAGACGCGAGACTATGGTTCAAGCCTCAGCTTAGGAAGCTTGAACAAAACGAAATATTTCTTTTCGGTGATTTCCTCTAAGCAATCTTCTGGCAAAAACTCGGAGAGTAAATACAATTGCCATGAAAAGTTTTTCAGAAATCTGACGTTCGGGGTAGACTTTCAACAATAGATACCACCGCTCATGAATAAAAATTAACACACATACAACATGAGTGGTGTCAGAAGCTAGTTTGTAATCTAGATTAAAAAGATTAAGTTTAACAGATCTTACTTCGGGCTTAGCATGCACGACGAGGTACCAAAATCATGCTAACAATACTGTGATAAAGGGTCCGCCAAATAACTTTTTTTTTGAAAATGTTTTAGAAAAAAACTACTGAATATTTTCTCAAATTTCTTTTTTTATTTGAAAGTACAATCCTTCCGGTTAATAATGGAAAATAATTTCATTCAAATGGCTGCCTCGGCTGGCCATGCAGTAGCCTACACGATCGGTCCAATTTTTAAGCACATTATCGATTGTGTGCAGCTGTATTTCACCAATGGCTTCACGAATATTGTCCTTTAAAGCGTCAATTGTCTCTGGTTTGTCGGCGTAACACTTATCTTTGACGGCACCCCACAAATAATAGTCCAACGGTGTCAAATCGCAGCTCCGAGGTGGCCAAACGACATCAGCTCTGCGGCTGATAATGCGATCTTCAAAAACGGGGTCGCAAAACATCGAGTGTAGCTTCGGCTGTGTGGCACGTAGCGCTGTCCTATTGAAACCAAATGTTGCCAATATCCTCCTCTTAAATTTTTGTGAACAAAAATTCGTTCAACATGGGCTCGATAACGATCGCCATTGACTGCAACGGCCACTCCTTGCTCATTTTCGAAGAAAAATGGCCCAGTTATGCCTCTGGACCAAAATCCGCACCAAACAGTGACTCGTTTTCTGTTTACATATCCGCCAAGATCAAAATGAGCTTCATCTTAAAAGATGATTTTTTTTTGCCAAAATCGGCATTTTCTGTAAGTCGATCGCAGGCCCACTTAGCGAAGCGAAAGCGCATTGGATGGTCAATTGGCTTCAACTCCTGAAACTGTTAGACTTTGTATGACGTCATACCAAGGTCTTTATGCAAAATTCGTCTCAATGATGTCTCCGAAATGTTCAATTGCTGAGAACGACGGTGAATTGATGTTGACGGCGCTTCACGCACACTTTCTGCCACAGCAGCAATATTCTCGTGTGTACGTACTGTTTTTGGCTTTTACCGCTTTGGTTTATCGATGAGGATGCCAGTTTCTTTCACTTTTTTCACAAGATAACGAACATACGGAGTTGACGGTGCTTCTCTTCTTCCAAAATCCGTACGCAATTTTCGCACACATTCTGCAACATTGCCATGATTTTCAAAGTAATTTCGCAATATTTCCCAGCGTTGTTAAAGCGTATACACAACCATATTCGTTCAGTGGAAGGATAAAACTAATTATCTGTCAAATCAGATATGAGCTAAGTGTTACCATTCACGAAATAAGCACTAGTTGAAAAAAAAAACGTTTGATGGCGGACCCGATATAACTTGAGTTGTTGTATGGCGCAAAGGCATGGGTGCTTGCACAAGCGAATGAAGCTGTGTTTATAGGGGCTTTAGGAAAAAACTTCTTCGTAAACTATATGTATGATCTCATGAGCATTGGCGACGGGTGCACACATCACATGAATCATGAGCTGTATGAGCTTTATGAGGATATCGAAGTCGTTAAATTACTACGTTTATGTTGGCTTGGAGATGTTGTGCGAATAAGTGAAGCTGCTTCAGCGAAAAGATCTTTCGAATATGATCTACAAGTATTCTACGAGAGAAAGCGTGGAACAGCACGATCAAGTTGAAGACAAAATATCTCACAAAACTTGGTGTCAATAAGAAAGAGAAAGAATGTATACGAGCGAGGCGCTTTCTCTACTTTAGGCTAAAGACAATATAGCCACTAAAGAAGCCAATAATGCATTAGGAAGATAGTCAATTTATATAGCCACGTCAGGGAAATATTATACCCTGTCTCTATAGGAAGAATGGTTTCAAACGAACGTCTCTTTGTCAGGGAAATATTATACCCAGTTTCTGTAAGACAAGCGATTTCAAAAGAACATCTGTTTGTGTGGAAAAACACTCAATTTTCTTTGTGTTTTCCATGAGAGAGAGAGTATTGAGTCTGAGAGTATTTGTCTTATAGAAATAGGCCCTAAAAGTATAGATTTATGTCGCATAAAATATAATGTTTTCAAAAAATAAAAATACACAATTTACAACACGGATATGTACGTATGTTTATTGATTTTAAAAAATTTTTAAATGTGTAATAAAGTTGAAGACAATGTCCCTTATTAGATAATTTATTGCACAAGATGCGCTGGAAGGGGAGAAGATTTATGAAAAGAAAACCACACACAAACCTACACACAAAGGAATTATTGTTTATTGATCTGTTTCTTTGAAGTCTGAATGCTGTTGTACCATCAGCAACACCATTGCCGCCAAATGTGCTTTGGTGAGATCTTTAGAATGTATTTTTAATTGACACGCTGCCTTTAATTGATGAGTATAATCAGTTCAATGTTGTATTCTTAACGGAATCTTTTCAATATTTTTCCTTTACATAGGATACAGAGATCAGCAATGTGTATTAAGATTAAGATTAAGATGAGTAGAATCGAATACATCATAATTTCTGATACTTATACGCATTCATACTTATTTTAATATCATGGAACCTCTACTTATGTTTAAAGTTTGAAGTACTCATCATACTTATCAGACTTAACAACACGTATGATGTTGTTGATTTCGACTCTCCATAACTCCACATATACACGAAGCACAAAATACGTATGAATCGAGTACGAACACTAAAATACCTTCTGGAAGGTTGTGTGTTTGCTCCGCTTGCTGCTCAGTCACTGTCTTTTTTGCTTGTGTGTCTGTTTTCTTTGTTTGTAAATGCAACAACAACTAAGACTAAATTTTGATGAATGATTCGTGTCACTCGAAGTATTTTTCTAAAGTTATGAATCTAAATGAGTAGGCTTATGAATCAAACATATGTTGAATGGTATGAGTTGGTTGTCAACGTTGTATGTATACTCATTGCAACCTGTACTTATAAATCAACGTTGTTGTGAGTATGAATGAATCAGAGTACATAGTTTAATTTCAATATTGTTGGCTCACTTACGTCATCAAAATTTCATGAGTACTTATGAGTAAGGAAAAAACGATACATTGCTGATCTCTGGTAGGGTAATGCAAAAGGCACCCATGTCTACAACTAATATTGTTGACTAAGTGTGTGATGCCGTTCTTTCTCTATATACATATGTATGTATGTATGTACGTATGTTTTGTTTATTATTTATTTATTATTTTTTTTTGTAGTTTTTGTACGTTTCGTTCGTCTTTTTTTCTTTATTACTTTACGAATTTTAACACATCTGCTTGAATGCATTAAAACAAACGTGTAATTTTTGTTGTTGTTAAAAGAATTGAAGAAAAGAAGAAAAAGAACTGAAACAAAAAAAAACAAGAAAAAGTGAAATAAAATAAAATGTTATGGATAGTGTAGGTATGTATGTATGTATGTATGTAAGTGCGTGTGTTCATTGTGTGCGACTTCCAGATACATTTAAGAACTGCAGTTGTGTTTATCTTATTGACTTTTGGTTTAAGACCTATAAAAACCTACATGCATACATACATACCCTTACAATCATTCATTTAAACATTCAAATGCTTGTTTAAATGTTTATCCATCTATTCCAAGCCGTCTGTTTGTTCTTTTTTGTTTTTTTGTTTTTTCTTCTTCAATATGCCAATTTACAGTGTGTGTGCATTCATCAATATTTAATAGTTTATAAAATACAAAGAAAAAAAATTCTAGAAAAAGGGAAAACATTAAAAATAAATAAATAAATATAAAAATATTACAAATACGCACACATATGTATATACATACGTATGTCTTCGACATTCTTAAGCATGGCCTGCATGATTTTCTTTATAATTTCTACTGTGTTTGATTTATTCTAAAGAAAACAGCAGCAGCAACAGCAGCAGCCGTCACAGCAATAATAAAAATAATAAAACTAAAAAAGAACCAAAAAAACAAAAACAAAAATATGATCATCATTGTTAGCAGCAGCATCTGAATCAGCATCAACTTCAGCATCATTGTGATGCAGCAGTCAGACAGACGTTTGCGATCAAAGAAGCAGCAGATTAAGATGAGAGGGGAAGGCAAGGGAAATAAAATATAAATGCAGACATTTCTTTGAGTTGTTCTCAGTTCTTAGTGTTGTTTGTTCGGCAATTTCAAAAATAAATTATTAACACGTTTCATGTCTACATACATACATACATACATACATACATACATCCATATGTAGTATGTATTACAATATAAACAAATGCATACACATTGAATTTTTATAAATTAATGAATGGTTTGTGTTATGGGATATTCACTTGGGTTAAGAAAACATTCTTTTGGGGGCTTTCTGTTTCCGATGTTTATTCATTCACTATCATCCATACTTCTTTGATTCTTTTAATATTTATTACATTACATTTATATTCAATATATAAAATTGATGCATACATATTTATATTTTATTAAGTAAAAAAAAAATCTTTTAAATTGTTTAAACTATACTTCACGCATCTGTTTTTAATATTCAATCAAATTTTATTGGCACCAGAGATCAAATGAGTAGAATTGAATCATACTCGTAATTTCTGATACTTATACGCATTCATACTTATTTTAATATCATGGAACCTCTACTCATATTCAAAGCTTGAAGTACTCATCATAGTTATCATACTTAACAATACGTATGGTATTGATTTAGACTCTGCATAACTCAACATATACACGAAGCACAAAATATGTATGATTTGCGTACGAACACTAAAATATTTATTAAGATTCGCTGCTTGCTGCTCTGTCTCTGTCTTTTTTGCTTAAGTGTATTCTTTCTTGTAAATACAACAACAACTAAGACTGTAAATTTGGAAGAATGATTAGAGTCACTCGATTGCCATTAGTTTGTGGTAGTTAGTAGTTTTACCGCCCTGCGTTTCATTTCAGATATGCCAATTAGCATTGGAGTAAAGACCCCCTATAAGATTCGCGTAAAATCTTGGAAAAATCTTTATATCTTCCTCTATCAATCAGACAGTTTTGTGTTATTTGACGGTAAATGGCATTGAAAAGCCCATTAAACAAAATAAAGTGTTTAACACCATTTAAAATATTGTATACGCAATCAGGGCGTCCAACTCCGCAGTTGTGTGGGAGAGTGCAATAACAGTGAATTGTTGCATAAACTTTCAATGTATGCCACCGCCTTAGTTGATTCAGTTAGTCTCCGTATATTCTCCTATCCAAGTTTGATCAATGTTTGCCTAAACTGCTGCAATATTAAATGCTGTATGGATGGTAATCTCTTCTGTTGCACACACTACAGCTCCATTTGTTGCTGATGGTAATATAGCGAGTCTCCTAATGAGAGATTGTTTAACGAGCAAATATATCCTGAAAAATTCTAACTCTATGAGTGACTGAAATTACTTTATAGATTTTTTCTTTCACAGCAACTTCAGTCTCAACACAGCACTGTGTTATTGTCATATTTTAGCCATGTACGCGGATTCTATTTGAGATTGTGCGGCGTAAGGGTGGTTCTTGTGTGCTTGCTCGGTTATCAGACTACCACCTCCACTGCTCTTCAAATACAATTATGCGAACCCTTTTAGGATAATTTCCTTACATTAAATCCATCTTATCTTTGCCACTCCAAGGACAAGGACAGAAGTCGTCATAGTCTAGTAGGTAGTGAGCTGGCTTATTAGACGTAAGGCCATCAAAACGAAATATGAAAAAATATTTCTTCGCCAATTTCCTCTCAACAGATTTCTGGCAAAACCCTTGAAAATAAATAAAATTGCCGTGAAAAGTTTCGACTTTAAACTGTAGGTCCCGTCACTCATGGCTAAAATTAAGATTTTTTAAGAGCTTTAGGAAAATTTTTCAAAACAAAACACCTAAAATTCAGAAAAATGCATGAAATCTTTATTTGAATAGATAGTACGGTTCATATAATTTAATGTTTGAAGATTATTTCATGCAAATGTTGACCGCGACTGCGCCTCAAATGGTCCATCCGCTTAGTCCAATTTTGGCGTACTCTTTCCAACATTTCGGCCGGTATCTCACGAATAAATGCTTCAATGTTGTCTTCCAATGCGGCAATTGAAGCGGGCTTGTCTGTATAGACATGAGCTTTAACATAAGCCCCTCAAAAAATACTCTAAAGGCGTTAAATCGCAAGATCTAGGCGGCTAATTGACCGGTCCCGAACGTGAAATAAAATTTTTCGGTAAAGAAGTGGATCTTCGGCCAACTTTAAAGGAGCCCATTCACCAAAAATTCTGGGTTGCGGTAGGTCGTTTGGCTTTAATTCTTGCACCAGCTGTATTTTGAATCCTAAATCCTTCCGCAAAATTGTCCACGTTGTTGAGTAACAGAGGCCCAATTGCTGCGAACGGCGACGAATTGATAATTGATGGCCGATATCGATAACACTGGCCGATACAGCTGCGATATTTTCTTCAGTTCGCACTCTACGTTAACGTGTTGGTGGTTTAATGTCCAACAATGTATATTTGGTGCGAAATTTAGTCACAATAGCCCGAATAGCCGCTTCAGTGGGTCGATTAAACTGACCATAAAATGGAAGAAGCGCGCGATGAACTTTCTTAACAGAGCACGCGCATTTTGATAATAAAATTCAATGATTTGCAAGCGTTGTTCGTTTGTAAGACGATTCATGGTTAAATTATACCCCAAACTGAAGATGTTTGACAGTGAAACAAAACGCGAAACGTGCGTGAGCTGTTTAAACCAGTGTTGCCAAAAAGATAATTGCTAAAACAATCACCCGTTATATGTGATGTGAAAAATTGTCCACATAGTTTGTATGTTCTAGGTTTCAAATCATCTTCTTAATTTCATTTTAAAGATGTCTAACGATAAATCGATTTGTTAGTTGTTGTGTTAATTTGGAATGGTCCGTGGCATAGGATATTAGTGCTGGTACTGTTGGTGTTTTTAGGCAGATCAAGGTTGCTGTTAGTGATTTGAAGACGCTAAGCGACTTACCACATTGCTTTGGACGTCTTTGAAGAGAAAGCGTAACCTGTATCTTCTCTGAGACTCTCCCTTCAAAATTACTAAGCTGTTAACGATTGTTTATACATACATACATAATTGGCCATTACAACCCTTCAGTCAGGATTACGACCTAGTTTCTCACACCACTTATGTTATGTGAGTGTTAATTTTATACATGAGTGGCGGGACCTACAGTTTAAAGTCGACTCCGAACGACAGATTTTTGGGAAACTTTTCATGGCAATTTTATTTACTCTCAGAGTTTTTGCTAGAAATCTGCTGAGAGGAAGTTGCCGAAGAAATAGTTTTTGTATTTTGTCTATGATGCCTGGCCTGGGTTTCTACTACCTACTAGACCACGGCGACTTCTGTTTATGTGACCCCACAATTTGTTTTGCCTGTCTCTGTGGTGAAGGCATAATCTGTGTCTTCTCTGAGACTCTTTCTTCAAGGTTGCTGATCGGTCTGCGACTGATTATTTGACCCACAACCCGTAGGCCCGCTGGATAGTGCTTTGCTCTCTTTTCGAAAAGGGGGCAAATGAAACCATTAATTAATAATTATTGAACTTTATTATAATTATAATGTTTGTTTTTTGTGTTTTATTGTAATTTATATTTTTTTTCGATTTTTTAATTACACACTATAAACAAAACAAAAAACTTTGAAGGAAGAAGAAAGAAAGTAAAAAAAAAGAAAAATTAAAAGTAAAAATACAAAAAAAACAACAACAAAAAACTTTATTATTAACGCCTTCGTTTGTAATTAAAACTTAATTACTCATAAATAAAGTTTATTTGGAAATATTATTGAAAAATAAACATACACATACACACACAGTGGCTCATATGTGTGTGTATGTGTATAAGTATGTGAATGCTTTTATTATAATAAAATACAGAGAAAAAACAACAACCGAGTAATAATAATAATAATAAAACTATAGCAAAGCAATTTATTATAATGAAAAGAGGGAACACTTGGAGACATTGTTCCCCCCAAATGTTGGAACAATTTCGGGCAATGTTTTACAAAGAAAAGAAACGATTTTTTTTATTGTAAAAAAACAAAGAAAATAAGAAATAAATACTTCATTGCACACCCTGTTCCTTTTTCTAGTTCTCGAGAGGCAGAGGTTTTTTAATAGAAAAATCATTTTAAAGAAATGTCTTTCCAAATTCCCGTTATTTTTTTTATGGAAAATAAGGTTTGAACGTATGCACATACGTATGTATGTATGTTCATGTACAAAGATGTATTTATAGATGTATTTATTTATTGTAGTATTTATATATACGTGGTGTATGCATATGTACGTATGTATGTATGTATGTATGTATGTATAAATTTTATTTCATTTTTAATTATACACATTGTGATGCATTAAAAACAATACAAATTATTCGAAGCAAATAATGTTCGTTCGTTAGTCTTTAGCCGTGTGTATGCGTTTGAGTGTGAGTGCATGAGTATTTCTTTTTAATTTATTTTATTTTATTTCATTTTTTTTTCTTCCAACAAATACAATACATTTAATTAATAATTTTTTTTTTTTATTCATTCATTTTACACATTATTTCATACGTATGTACATACATGTATACATATATATGTACATATGATGTGTTTTTTTGTTTAATAATAATTATATTATAATATTTGTTCTTATTTAAAAAAAAAAAAAAGTTTACATTTGTATGCATGCTTTAGTGTTTGTTTGTATCTGTGTGTTACAATTGTAATTATAAGTTTTCATTGGAATTTCTTTCAAGTCATGATGACAGTGCGTGTTTTTCTTTTGATTTTGTTTTTTTCTTTTTTCTCTTCTTTTTTCATTATTAAGTTCAACATTTAAATGTGGAAAAAAAGGTATTTGAATTACACTTTTAAAAAAATGTGTGTGTGTGTTTGAGTTATGAAACTAAGACGTTGCTTTTTAATTAAAATGTATTTTTTTTTCTTTTTTTTTTGGTGGCAGGAAATGAAGAAAAAAAAAACAATTTCAGTTTGAAATTATGCACATACATACATACATACATACTTCCATTTAGTTTAAAGCAATTAATTCTCATATAATTGTAACTTCACAAATAAATACTTGAGTACATGAGTAATTCCATCATAATAATATGCGTTTCAGTTTTAGTAAGACCATATTTCATAGCATTTTATAGGATTTACCGTCCCATACTCCTATTTACCTAAGCAACATTATGGTCGTATTCCATCAGGGAGATAGACTGTTTACATAGAATCTCTATCGTTCTCTGTTATTTGCTAATGCCTTTAATTCATTGCAAGATATATTCATTTCACTCTGTACCGTCCACTCCATCTATTTAAAGGCCTCTCGTCGCCAAGTGCCTTTTGGTATTCACTTTTGGTTTTCACTGCAGATCTCGTCATAAGATTTTCTCAGCCTATGACCGAGTCTTGTCTGGTTTCTCCTTCGTATCTAAGAATTGACGTCGTTCTAATATGTTTTAGCAATTTATCGCTTGAGGTTGTGGTTCGTGGTCATCATATTCTTAAAATGTTTCTTTCGTAAGCATTTAACGGTAAAGTTTTGCAGACTCTGTCCATTTTCCAGAGTGATCAATCAGGCCTCCAAACCATGCAGCAAAACATATTTAACAAATGCATTACGAGTATATTTTAGTCTTTGAGCAGACATTGTATAGTAAATGAAAGACGTTTCCAGTTATTCTGGTTATCCGATTTTGCATATCCGCTAAGATGCCTTGTTAGGCGTTATAATGCTGCCCAGGTAGCAAATTTTTTTTTACGTTTTTGATTGGACTACTATTGATATGTAGGACGCGGAAGGAGAGACGAACCAACCCCTTTAGTAACTAAAATACAGGACTTAGTTTTCTTTTAATATTAAAGCGTAAACCTATTTGTGCGGTTGTTGAGACGAGATGGTTAATTTTGTTTTCCATTTGCTCGTTCCTGAATGCAAGTAAAATAATGTCGTAAACGTAGTTAAATTGCCGTTATTTCGTCAAGTATTGTTTGACTCCTGTTAGCATATTAGAGGATATCCTTTACATGGAAGGGTTAATTGATTTAGAAATAGTGCTCGGCATAGTGTTTTCATGGCCATGCTTCTTTGATGCCTAGATATTGCCAGAAACTCTTGATTTACTCGGATAATCAGGTTGCTTTTAAGTCCCTAACAAACCTCTCTTTGGCATCCATTCATATCCACGAATGCTGAAGATTTTTCAGGGAAAGTTGTGATCATTCAAAGGCAATGCGTTGTACTCTGATTCATTCGTACTCACTACAACGTTGATTTATAAGTACAGGCTGCAAAGAGTATGCGTACAACGTTGACATTAAACTCATACCGTTCGAAATATGTTTGATTCATAAGCCTACGCATTTAGATCCATAACTTTAGAAAAATACTTATAAATGGTTCGAGTCACTCGAATCATTCATCAAAATTTACAGTCTTAGTTGTTGTTGCATTTACAAACAAAGAAAACAGACACATAAGCAAAAAAGAAAGAGCAGCAAGCAGAACAAACACACAACCTTTTAGTGAGTATTTTAGTGTTCGTACGCGATTCATACTTCTTTTGTACTTCTTCTTCTTCTTCTTTTGAGTTATACATACATACATAATTGGTCATTACAATCCTTCAGTCAGGCTTACGGCCTAGCTTCTCACACCATTCATGTTGGGTGTGTTAATTTTATACATGAGTGGCGGGACCTACAGTTCAAAGTCGACTCCGAACGGCAGATTTTTGAGAAACTTTTCATGGCAATTTTCATTTACTCTGAGATTGTTTACCAAAAGACTGCTGAGGGGAAGTCGCCGAAGAAATATTTTTTCATATTTCATTTTGATGTCCGACCTGGGGTTTGAACCGTCGCCTGACGTCTAGTAGGTCAACACACTACCTACTAGACTACTCGACTCTGAACCATATAGCAAAACGTATTTAACAAATGCATTACGAGTATATGCGTATTTTTTTTGCCTTTGGGCAGAGTTCGTTCGATTGACAGACATTGTATAGCGAATGAAAGACGCTTCCAGTTATTCTGGTTACTCGATTTTTCACATCTGCTAAGACGCCTGCGTTAGGTGTTATGATGCTGCCCTGTGAAGCAAAATTTTTGTATGTTTTCGATGGGACTAATATTGATATGTAGGAAGGAGGAGGGTGTTGATTAGTGACTACAAGACAGGAATCAGTTTTTTTTTTATTATTAAAGCGAAAACCTATTTGTGCAGTTGTTGAGACGAGGTCGTTAACTTTTTCTTGACTGAGTTCTCTTCTGGATGCGAATAGAATAATGTCGTATATGTGGTTGATGCCTTCGAAATAGTGACTCTTCAACTTTAGTGGCCATTATTTTGTTAAGTATTGTGTACAGCGTAGAGACGGATAACATGGGTGGTAATATGCATTCTTGAGCTTGACTCCGGTTTTAACGCAGCAGAGCTATAATGTTTTCCAGGCCATTTTAAAAGCGGCGCAATGCTTCTTGGAAAATCTCTTGATTTGCACGAACAATCAGGTTGTGATTAAATTCTTAAAGAACCTATCTTTGACGTCCGTTCCGAATGACGAGGATTTTTCAGAAAAATTTGGATTATTCAAAGGTAACACTCCTGTATGGGTTTCGAGACATGGGGACATCGTGAGAAATTGCATTGCTGATGAACTGGCCAGGGCCAGGGTACGGAAATCACACAATAGGGCATATCTATTCGGATTACCACAGTTGAACTAGCTATTATCCGCTTGTTTTGCAAGGTAACTTAATTTCGATGGTAGTAGAAAGATACGTGCAATATTGTTGGACCCAAATAGACTTGTATGAGTAAGAGGAGGACTGATTCATCACATACATACATACATACATAATTGGTCATTACAACCCTTTAGTTAGGATTACGACCTAGTTTCTCACACCACTTATGTTTGTGTGCGTTAATTTTGTACATGAGTGGTGGGACCTACAGTTTAAAGTCGACCCCGAACGACAGATTTTTTGAGAAGCTTTTTCATGGCAATTTTATTTACTCTCAGAGTTTATGACAGAAATCTGCAGAGAGGAAGTCGCCTAGGAATTACTTTTTTTTTGATTCATCTTTATCCTTAAATCGCATGGCCGGCCATCCATTGCACAATTCAGATCCTCACGGGTCATTATCCTATTGAAGGGCATTCTATCGAATGATTTCTGTAGGAGCTGTGGTCATGAGGAGGGGGGGGGGGGTGAGTGAGACTTCATGTGCCTGTGCTTTGCTCTTGCCATGAATAATCGAAGATTCTTGGTTTTTTATTTGCTGTCCTTTTTAGCTGCAATAGCAAGATTTATTTTGGAATCAGGTTGGTTTCCTTTAGAGAATGTTTGATCTCCAGTACGGTTATTAATATTCGTAACACAGTGGTCTTAAACACTGGCGTTACTGGCCTAATCTAGTAGTTAGCATTGAATAAAGTCATTCATTGTCGAGAGAGAGAGAGATGTTAATCGAATTATTTGACATTATAACAGCCGTTAAGCAAGGGATCGTTGTATGATTTAATTTTGTTTTATTTAAAATATATTTCGATTGCTGGTTTGCTTTGTTCTTCTGCTTAAGACAGAAATAATAATAATAATAATAACAGCAACAACAGCAACAACAACAACAATAAAAAAACTCAAACAATAATAATAAACTACAGAAAAAATCGTTACACGTGCGTTCTGATTTTTTTTTATATATTTTTTTTTCTTTCTCTGTATTTTATTATTAATTTTCATGTTATTTACGTTTGTTTGAATACGCGTTTCAATACATTTTTGTGTGTATATTTCTTAAATTTTTTTATTTTTTATCGTTAAAAACTTTTTTTTTATATCTTTTGTGAATTTATTGTTTGCATTAATAATTAATTTATTTAAATATTAAAAATAAAATGAACAAATATAATAAACATGTACCGTACCGTACGCTTGCGTAAATCATCATCAACATATCAACGATAATGATAATGATTATTGTGATGATCATCAGAATCAACGCCATTGTACAACATTTCAATTCAATTTATTTCTTTGTATGTTTGTATAAGTGTGTGTGTGTATAAAGTCATGATAGTTTTACAGTGTTCTACAGTGCATAATAAAATTATGCTGCAATTTAACGATTAACTTAAGTGTAGGGTGTATGAAAAACGATTTAAAATACCTTAAAAAAATAAATAAAGAAAAAGAAGATGAAGGAATATTTATATATATATTTATTGTATAAAAATTAAAAATCGACATAATAAATATAAAACGCGTCTGCATAAATTAATTAATAAAGCTTCGAGCTACAAAGAAATACAATAACAAATACAAACCAATAAAAAATGCTTGCCATTCAGGCGATAGAGGGCGACAATCAGGCACACTTTTAATGCCATCTTCTTCAAAATGAAGTAACTGACGAATAATATTGTTACGTTTTTACCTTTTTAAAAACGTTTAAATATGAGTTCATTAATTGCAAACAAAGTAAAAAGAAATATGTGTTTAATTTCAGTTAAACTCTCTTTATTCTTTACAATACTTTTGTGTGCCACCGTATACAACTTAACGATACAACAATAATAATCTGTTTATTCACTTTACTAGTTCACACAACTACTCGTATTCGCTTTACAACAACGACTTGTTTTGTTCACACGCAACTTCACACAAGGCTGACTGAACTCTTACTCACTGACTGCTGGCCTTTGTCTTGCCCTTTTATATACGCACGTAATCAGTATGATGAACGTTCGCGATGCGGAATGTTCTTGTTCTCGCCTTCTCGAGAGTTCTATAGCGACCGCATTGTTGCTTGTGTATTTTGTACACTTGTCGATCCCTCATGCTTGTTGTTGTTTGGTTTACTTGGAACGTGTTCGATGTATTCATTAGTGTGTATTTGTGTCGTGTGTATTGTTTTGTTTATCGTTTTTATTGTTAAACGATATTAGGTTGTTTCGATTTATGTAACAATATATTGCGTGATGACTTATTAGACGCGAGTTCGTGGTCAGCAATGAGTATTCAAAAAGATGACTAGAATCGAATAATTTCTAATACTTATATGCATTCATACTTATTTTAAGATCATGCAACCTCTCTACTCATATACAAAGTTTGAATACTCATCATATTCGTACTTAACAACACGTATGATGTTGGTGATTTCAACTCTCCGTCACTCAACATATACACGAAGCACAAAATATGTATGAATCGTGTAGAACACTAAAATGCTTACTAGAAGGTTGTATGTTTGCTCTGCCTGCTGCTCTCTCTTATTTGCTTATGTGTCTTTTTTCTTTGTTTGTGCCTAACAATAACTAAGACTGTAAATTTTGATAAATGATTCGAGTCACTCCAATCATTTATAAGTATTTATTATAAGTATTTTTCTAAAGTTATGAATCTAAATGAGTAGGCTTATGAATCAAACATATTTCGAATGGTATGAGTTTGATGTCAATGTTGTACGCATACTCATTGCAACTTGTACTTATAAATCAACGCTGTTGTGAGTACGAATAAATCAGAGTACATAGTTAAATTTCAATATTGTTGACTGACTTATATCATCAAAATTTCATGAGTACTTACGACTTGCGAAAAAACGATTCGTTGCTAATCTCTGTTCGTGGTTCAAATCCCAGCTTAGGTATCTCGATACAAATAATTAAGAAAAAAAAAAATTTTTTCTGACAAAAACTATGATCATAAAATAAAACTACCATGAAAAGTTGCTCAAAAAATCTGTCGTTCGAAGTCGAGTTTAAACTGTAGATCCTGCTACTTATGCGTAAAGTTAACATCTACACCATGGATGGTGTGAGAAGCTAGGTTGTAATCCTTACTAAAACCATTATAATATGCAATTAAGTAAGTCAATATCTGTGTTACCAATCAGTTGATAAACTTAATACACGATGCTATCGCAAATTGAAGCCAATGAAGATAAAATTTCTAAAATAAATACACAAAAATTATTTAAAAATGTCACTAATTAATAATAACGATAATAAAAACTGATATTTGCTTAATAAAATGAATAACAACAATAACAACAACAACAACAACACAATGATGATGATGAAATTAAAAGTTTACGAACAACAATACTACAGTCTACACAAAGATGTGTATTTATTTGTTAAAGATGCCAACGATTTGCAATCAATTCTGAGGCCAGCAACGAACATATTCACTGCTTTGCCAGGATGAATCATAAAAAAACTTTAAAATAATTGAAGGAAATCTTATTTGTAAACCTTTAAAATTTATTTTCCTTTCTGCGGGTTTTTTTATTTTATTTTTTTATTGTTGTTGAAACAGAATTAAAGATTTTATGAGATGCCAAAAGATTAAGGGTCCCCGCCGCCAAATAGTGTGTGTACACATATACATTGTGGCATTTTTTGAAGAGTTGAAACAAAGAAAGCAGGATTTAAATTTAAATACTTAAGAATTTATGTGCAAAGATTCTTTGAATTCATTTCATTTAATAACTTAAATCATCTGAAATACAAATAAAGTTTGGAAATAAATAAGAATATTTCAAGGGAAATTATCGATCACATAAAGAAACTAAAATAGGCCATGAGATAAAATATAAGCCATTAACTTCAAGATATTTTAATTTATTTATTAATTTTTGTTACATATTTCTCTCTGTTATACCTAAAAGAACTGTTACAGTTAAAGACAATAATGGGTTCCCATCAGAGATCAGCAATGAATCGCTTTTTCGCTGCTCATAAGCACTCATGAAATTTTGAATATAAAAGAGTCAAGAATATTGAAATTTAACTCCTCGGATTCATTCGTACTCACTACAACGTTGATTTATAAGTACAGGTTGCAATGAGTATGCTTACAACGTTCACATCAAACTCATACCATTCGAAATATGTTTGATTCATAAGCCCACTCATTTAGATTCATAACTTTAGAAAAATACTTACGAGTGACCCGAATCATTCATAAAAATGTACAGTCTTAGTTGTTGTTGCATTTATAACAACAGAAAAAAGATACATAAGCAAAAAAGACAGAGACAGAGCAGCAAGCAGAACAAACAGACAACCTTCTAAAGGGTCCACCAAATAACTTTTTTTTTGAAAATGCTTTAAAGAAAAAACTACTGAATATTTTCTCAAATTTCTTTTTTTATTTGAAAGTACAAACAATCCTTCCGGTTAATAATGGAAAATAATTTCATTCAAATGGCTGACTCGGCTGGCCATGCAGTAGCCTACACCAGAAGATGCCGATTTTGGCATAAAAATCATCTTTTCAGATGAAGCTCATTTTAATCATGGCGGGTATGTAAACAAGCAAAATTGTCGCATTTGGGGCACAGAAAACCCGCACGCATATATTGAAAAGCCGACGCACCCAAAACGAGTCACTGTTTGGTGCGGATTTTGGTCCAGAGGCATAATGGGGCCATTTTTCTTCGAAAATGAGCAAGGAGTGGCCGTTACAGTCAATGGCGATCGTTATCGGGCCATGTTGAACGAATTTTTGTTCACAAAAATTGAAGAGGAGGATATTGGCAACATTTGGTTTCAACAGGACGGCGCTACGTGCCACACAGCCGAAGCTACACTCGATGTTTTGCGCTCTGTTTTTGAAGATCGCATTATCAGCCGCAGAGCTGATGTCGTTTGGCCACCTCGGAGCTGCGATTTGACACCGTTGGACTATTATTTGTGGGGTGCCGTCAAAGATAAGTGTTACGCCGATAAGGCAGAGACAATTGACGCTTTAAAGGACAATATTCGTGAAGCCATTGGTGAAATACAGCTGCACACTATCGATAATGTGCTTAAAAATTGGACCGATCGTGTAGGCTACTGCATGGCCAGCCGAGGCAGCCATTTGAATTAAAATTAAAATTATTTTCCATTATTAACCGGAAGGATTGTACTTTCAAATAAAAAAAGAAATTTGAGAAAATATTCAGTTGTTTTTTTTTTTTTTGAAGCATTTTCAAAAAAAAAAGTTATTTGGCGGAACCTTTAGTAAGTATTTTAGTGTTCGTACGCGATTGATACTTAGTTTGTGCTTCGTGTATATGTTGAGTTATGGGGAGTCTACATCAACAGCATCATACGTGTTGTTAAATATGATGAGTACTTCAAACTTTGTATATGAGTTTCATGATAGTAAAATAAGTATGCATGCGTATAAGTATCAGAAATTATGAGTATGCATATCGATTCTACTCATCTTTTTGAATACTCATTGCTGATCTCTGGTTCCCATTATGAGTTTTTTTTTATTAAATTTTCTAAAATTCAAAATATACACACAGAAGATATACATACGGTCAGTCTCAACAAATGTTTATTAAACATTATAAACTATCATCCGTATGTTTTAGTTTTAAATAAATTAAATTTTTGTATTTAAACAAACTTCATTAAAAAAATTTTTTTTTGTTCCGTCATTGATCGTCAACTTCTTAGGCGTCTTTCTCTTCATTCTGAATGCCAAGAGTGATTGTGATTATGTTACGCATGTACATATGTACGTACATATGTTTCAGTAGATATTTTTTCATTCATTTCCAGCTTGTTCGTGTTTTATTTTTGTTTTTTTTTTTTGGTTTTTTGTATAAATTTATTTATTGTTTTATTTCTTTGCTGTTTTATTTTTTGTTTTATTATAAATATTCTAAACTACACAATTGAATATTTATTTTTAAAGAAAATTTAAATGTTTTTCCTTTTTTTGTTTCGTATTATATTTAGCATGTTGACATTTTTTTTGAAGCGCACGTGTAAAAGTAATTGGATTGCTTTCATAAAAATTCATACGTACATACATATGTACATACGTCCATAGTTCCGATGTTTGTTTTTTTAATACAATTTTATTACAAAGAAATTTACAACGTAAATGGTTTATATTTTAATTTTTATTTCTGTAAAACCTTATGAAATTACATTAAACTTGAATTTTTTCATTTTATTGTTAGACTTGCAGTCCTAGATATACGTTTGGCCGCAGTTGTTTTTTATCTTTAAGTTAAATTTGTTTTAATTTAAATTTGATAATTTTATAAACCAAAGGAGTTGTTTAATTATTAGCAAAAAAGAAAATAAAACTTGAATAGAAGTTATATGGTTAAAATAAATTAAAAAACATTCGTTTGACCGCACTTTTATTAAATTACAAAAAAATTATTAAAAAAATGTTAAAAATCTTACTAGCTAATATATCGTAGAGCATATTCTACTATTATTCACTGAAAAATATTCTATTTCGTATGAAGTTATTGAGATTTCAAAGGCCAACCAGCATTCTTATTTCGCTTTTGGCTTCTTTGCGGTTAAAAACGGCCTTCCCACTGTATAAACTTTAGCTATAAGTGTAGCTCGTAAGTTTTCGAAGGCATTACAATCCGAACTGACTACCAGCAGTAGAATCGAGTCATTACTTTTATGTAAAGGGTGTTTTTTATAGAGATATAGAACTTTAAGTTGCAATAAAACAACGATGGATTATTCGATTGACATGAATTTTATTTATCCGAAAGATAATCTTATGGCATTACATTTTAAATATGATTTCTGGCATACGACCGCCACGGCTGGCACGGATGTAGTCCAATCTGGACGTCCAATTTTCGATGAATTTTTTCTAACATTTGTGGCCGTATATCGGCAATAATACGGCGAATGTTGTCTTCCAAATGGTCAAGCGTTTGTGGCTTTACCGCATAGACCAATGACTTTACATAGCCCCACAGAAAGTAGTGTAGCGGTGTTAAATCACAAGATCTTGGAGGCCAATTCACAGGTCCAAAACGTGAAATTAGGCGGTCACCAAACGTGTCTTTCAATAAATCTATTGTGGCACAAGCTGTGTGACATGTTGCGCCGTCTTGTTGAAACCACATCTCCTGGACATCATGGTTATTCAATTCAGGAATGAAAAAGTTTGTAATCATGGCTCTATACCGATCACCATTGACTGTAATGTTCTGGCCACCATCGTTTTTGAAAAAGTACGGACCAATGATTCCACACCAGCCCATAAAGCGCACCAAACAGTCAGTTTTTCTGGATGTAACGGTGTTTCCACATACACTTGAGGATTACCATTCAACCAGAAGTGCGCTTCATCGCTAAACAAAATTCGCTTATGAAAATCGGGAACAACGGTAATCTCGTTTTGGGCCCATTCGACGAATCTACGCCTTACTTGATGATCGTTTGGCTTCAAATCTTGCACGAGTTGGATTTTGTAAGCACGCAAACCAAGATCCTTCCGCAAAATCTTCCATAAAGTGGATGGACACAGATCCAATTCCTGTGCTCGATGGCGGATGGACTCATTCGGGTCTTCCTCAATGCTACGCTCTACAACAGCAATAGCTTCTTCTGTACGCACCGTACAGCGTCTCTGGGGATGCGAGTTATCAATAAGAGTAAACGTGGTGCGAAAACGTTCCATGGTTAATCGAATTAACTGCTCTGATGGACGATTTTGTCGACGATAAAATGGACGTAGTGCGCGATACGTTTTCCGCACAGAACCATTATTTTCGAAATAAAACTGCACCATTTGCAAGCGTTGTTCAGGCGTGAGTCTATTCATGATGAATTGCCAAACCAAACTGAGAATAAATCACTTGACAGCTGTTAAATCGGTCGCCATCTTGAAAAGTAATGCCAACTTAAAGTTCTATACCTCTATAAAAAACACCCTTTATAACTCCGCTAACTTGTTGCAAAATTAGATGATCTGCACACTTTGCATAATCCCCAGAAGTTTTAAATATGTTTCCGGTGGTAGATTTGATTTTTCCTTTTAATCGACGCAGTAGCAATTAAAACAAGGCCGACGGTAACTGAAAGATCATGTTTTTTCTTTATTTCTCGACATGAGAAGTCATTCTTAAGCTGGGTTCACCCATTTTTGTTCCGAAACAATTTTTTTATATGTAGTTTGACGTTTCTCTTTTTGAGGGAGAGAGAGCGACAGAGAGTAAGCTTGCTTCGGAACTATTTCAGCTCTCGAATTGGTTTAATTTTAATTTTTGTTCCGAAACAATCGAACTGTGCTGCCAGCTACTTTAATTTTTTAAGTAAAGTTGAACTCAGCTGCCACATCATATTATATGTACATTTGTATGTATGTACATATGTATAATAAATTACAGAGCGGCTATTAAAAGAAGCACTTTAAGTTTATCCATATTTTTTCCACTAAGATTTGCTTTAATTTACAATTTCTTTGTAACACAATAAAATATATGATCACACTCAAGCCAAAAAAAACAAACGAATTGCAATCATCTGCTACTGTGCTGCCTAATTGTAAAACTAACACGCATCGTTTACAAAAATATTTAATATGGTATCCTTGTTTTTACAGAACAATTGTTCGAAGTGTGGGTGAATCGTTTTGGAACAAACTCTCAAAAAACTAAACTTGTTTCGGAACAAAATGTCTGGGTGAATCCAGCTTTAGTGCCTTCATGTCGAATCTGCACTCTTTTTTTGAATTATTTCTCATTGAAGCTTTAGTCATATAGATTTTGCCAGGTTAGGTTAGGTTATGTACGATAGCAGACCCCTTTGAAGGAAAAGGGCTACTTAGGCCAAATACTGAACTAAGTGGCACCATTGTGATACCATAATACGCAAACCGGGGATCAAACATTCTCTAGAGGAAACCAACCCGAGTCCAAAATAAATCTTGTCACAATCGTAGTCAATCTTTATAATAGAGAGCTTGGTTAAGGATGTCAGGAATTGAAAAGTCGACAACATCCGTCTTCTCATGTCAAGAGCAGGACACTGATAAATTCTCTTCCAACTCCTTGGACCCACAGCTCCAGTAGAAGTTATTTACCGAAATGCCAATTATTTCGGGATGCCTACCAAAAAAGGACAGTGGCTCGTAAAATTCGCTACAGTGCATTGTGACTTTTTGATTTAAGGGAAGAAGTGGGTATGTCCTCTTGTAATCCTTACGTGTCCAGCAGAGTTCGAGTGACTCGCAGCATTCATCAAAATTTACAGTTCTTACATTACATAAAAAATAAAAAAGACACTTAAGCAAAAAAGACAGAGACAGAGCAGCAAGCAGAGCAAACACGCAACCTTTTTGTAAGTATTTTAGTGTTCATACGCGAATCATACTTATTTAGTGCTTCGTGTATATGTTGAGTTATGGAAAGTCGAGGTCAACAATATCATACGTGTTGTTAAGTATGAATATGATGAATACACTTCAAACTTTGAATATGAGTAGAGGTTCCATGATATTAAAATAAGTATGAATGAGTATCAGAAGTATCAGAAATTCTGAATATGATTCAATTCTACTTATCTTTTTCAATACTCATTGCTGATCTCTGGTAAATTTATTGCTAATGACCGGTAATATGTCGCTCCTGCAACACAACCTCCTTACCGATTCTAATCAACTCATCAGCAATGTAGTTTTCAAAGATACTCCTATGTCCCGGAAGCCATATATAAGTTACCTTTAAATGACCCAAAAGTTTCCTGGCATTTATGGACATTGAAAATCGCAATCTGCCTTTCAATGTGCAATGGCTTAAAGTGGCAAATTATTTGACTATTGCGTTCAAACGAAGTCATCGTAGTCTAGTAGGTAGTGTGTTGGCTTATTAGACGTAAAGTCAGGGTTCGAGCCCCAGGACAGACATCAAAACAAAATATAAAAATTATTTCTTCGACGACTTCCTCTCAGCAGATTTCCTGCAAAAACTCTGAGTGTAAATAAAATTGCCATGAAAAGTTTCTCAAAAATTGTCCTTCGGATTCGACTTTAAACTGTAGGTCCCGCTACTCATGTATATATAAATGTAAATGTAAATTAACACACACAACATAAGTGGTGTGAGAAACTAGGTCGTAATCCTGACTGAAAGGTTGTAATGACCAATTATGTATGTATGTTTAAACGAATTCATTAAAATGCTGTTATATTAAGAATTGTCACGAAGAGTTTTTCTAAAATCTGTCTTTCAGAGTCGATTTTAAACTTTAGATCCTTCCACACAACATAAGTGGTATGAGAAGCTCATCGAACCTCACTAAAGGGTTGTAATGAGCAATGAAGTAAATTACAACAATAAAAAAATTAAGTGCGGTCAAACTATTGTCTATGATTGCGACTATGCCTTCAGTCTAGTACTGAATTAGAAGAATTCATTAATTTTTTAGCAACTTGTTGTTGTTGTTTTTTTTATTGAAATCCTTTGTGAGAGAATGGATTCACACAAATAGATCATCACCAATACGTTTAGAAGATGACTTTAAATTAAAAAAAAAAAAACAAAACGAGAGAAAAAAATAAAAAACACCACTGGATTGGATAAGAAGGGGAAAAAGAAAAAAAAACATTTTTAATGGCATTTTAAATAAGAAATTTTCTTTTTATTTCACTTTAAATATTTAATTTGAATTTCGGTTAAATAAACATTCAAACACACACACATACATATGTATTTTACAATATTTTTTTTGTATTTAAATTAATGCAAACATATACATACAAACACTTATATTACTTTTTTATATGCATACATACATATGTATGTATGTATGTATGTATATGACAACTTTTTCTATAGGATTATAAATAAATAAATAAAAAGAACCCAAGAATTGCAATATATTTTCTTCATTTCGTTGACGTTGTCGTTGTTATTTTTTATTTTTTGCTGTGTTCATATTTATTAGGACAAAGTAACCAAGACAAAAACAACAAAAACAAATGGGGAAATATGGGGAGCAAAAACAAAAACAAAAAAAAAAGATCATTTCATATGAATGAATACACAAATAAAGAAAAATAATAAAATGTACGCATTATAAAAAATACTCGTACACATACAATGTAGATACGCGCATACACTCGTATGTGACTAACTGCTAAGTGTCCATAGACAAGTGTGTGAATGAATTGAAGCCATAGTTAAAGGAATAGAAGAAAATCTGTGAACATTTCTTCAAGTCAAGTGGCAAATAAAATTCTTTTTTTTTTGTTTTTGTTTTTTTGTGTGTTTTTGTCTGTTTTTTTTCTCACATACAAGCAGCAGAACAAAGGCAAAAAAAAAACGAACGTTTAGTAATGTTTTATTTTTTTTTTCAATCAGGCAACAGGCCTGCAATCAAGATGTAACTGACTGACTTGCTGCATTCATTCACTTAAGCAACGTGCTTGCTTGCATGCATGCATGCATGCATTTGTATGCTAACAAACGCATGCATGTGTAGAGCAGTTGGCAAACGATTTGTTAGAGGTTGTGTATGGTTGAAGGGGAGACAGGTTGTATAAAAAGGAGACAGAAGAAGAAGAAATAAAAAGGCCTCCCTGGCGTACATATGTACGTTATAATACAATTGCTTGGAGTAACTTTTACTACAAGTAGTGACTGACTGTTACAGTTACAGTTACTGCTACTGTTGCTGTTGCTGTTGCTATTGCTTTTTAGCCCTGCTGATTGTTGTTTGCTTAATGTCTTTGTGTGTATGCAAGTGTGTGTACGTATGAATGGACGTGAATAGAAACTGCTTGCATACCTTTGCAATGTTCTAAGTAACACACTCATTTAATATTTATTTCTCTCTAAATATTAAATATTATTTCGAGGGTTATTCTGCATTTTAAAAATAATACGAAGTAGACGACTGACTACGTACGTATGTACGTACTTCTTTACACATATGTACGCTATGTATGCATGCATGCATGCATGCATGCATGTGTATACACAACTATATAAACACTTAAACGTATATACATACATATGTATGCATGCATACAAATGTATATAAATATTTAGGTTTTAGAAAACTATGCGAATATAAGTAAGGAGAGAGAGAGAAAGCGTAGGTATGTATGTATGTGTTCAGTGTGTCTGTTGGTGGCAACATTCTACATTCATGAGTGAATAATATTTCCTATATGACAATATTTATGGGGATATAAATAAGTATTTGTATGTTGGTATCAACGGACATACATACATATATGTATGAGATGAGTATGCATGTTGGTTTGTGCGTATGTACATACACATGTATGTATATGTATTTGTCCATTACATTTTTAAACATGTGAAGCACTAACTAACTAACTAACTAGTCATCTATTTCTATTCATTTGTTTTGTTTGTGAAAGAAAGAAAGAAAGAACGGTGAGGTGAGTTGCCCACCATGTGCCGATTTCAAATATGTCACGTTTACCTAAACGTCCTTCCAATATATTTATACGTATGCGTCGTCTCTCTCTCTCTCTCTCTCTCTGCTAGTATGCTTGTTTGTTTGTTTTTATTTGCAAAAGTTAGAGAAAGAAAAAAAATTTTGTGCATTTTTTTCTTTGTCTGTCTGTCTGTCTGTCTTTGGTTAGTATTATGAGCTGCATTCGACGCATTCAAAGTTGTAGTGAAACATACAATAAATATGTTGAATAAAATACTTCTTTATTGTAAATGTGTTTCCTTTTATTTTTATTTTTTTCTTTCTCTTTCTCTCCCTCTCTCTCACTTTATTTTGTTTAAGAGTTTTTTGTTTAAATGTATGAATAAATATTGCAACGCTTGCACAACTGTTTTGCCTGTCTTTATTGCATGTGAAAAAAAAACGATTAAAAGACAACGAAACAAAACGAAACGAAACGAAAGAAACAATTTTTTTTTTGTTCGCTCGCATAATCTCACATTCACTTGCATTTAGAAAATCGTCCTGTTTAGACACATTATGCAATCACATACACACTCTCAAAC
Organism: Sarcophaga carnaria; assembly: GCA_958299815.1. NCBI lineage: Eukaryota > Metazoa > Arthropoda > Insecta > Diptera > Sarcophagidae > Sarcophaga > Sarcophaga carnaria. The sequence goes on from OY283151.1 coordinate 44,638,857, forward strand.
TCATGCATAAATTTTATTTATTTTTTTTATACACACACACACATACATATATGCATGCATGAAGGATCTCTTGGGTTTTGTGTGTCGTTTATTAATTATTAATTCGGTTTTGTTGGAGTTTTAATTTCTTCTTCAACTGCAGCTGGTTATCTAACAACCAAGCATATTTGATGGTATGAATAGCCAGATTGTGCCAGATTGCAAGAAATGCAGCTTAAAATGCTGTTGTTGTTGCCCACTTAAAAAAAATTTAAAGAAGCCTTTGAACCATAACTACATGTGTGTAGTAGTCTTACAATAGAAGTAAATCTGTATTAAATAGTTCAAGTAAATTTCACAAATACATGGGAAAATGGCAACACATATGTACATAAATTAATGTCAACAGATTACCTTTTTATTGAGCAAGTCAAGAAGTACCAAAGAAAATAATAAATTTAAATCAAAGCGCAATAGGCATGGATGGGTCAAGCACAAGGGTGATTCATAGCGGCAGTATAAGCGTGTCTTTTAATACGCTTACCGAAGTCGCCCATAATATTATTTGACTCTGCGCTGGACACAATACTTGACAAATTAAAGGAGGTATTAGCTGGAGATTAGATCAATAAAGGTCTCAACGTCGAAGGTTTCGTCTACGCGTATGACATTGTTCTCCTCGTATTCAGGAAAGAACACATACAAAACTAAGGACCCTGTCTCAACACCTGCAAAGATAGGCTTACACCAAAGAAAATAAAGTACAAAGAATGTGCATTTTAACATATTTTGGAATATTTTTCGAAAATATTTCATGACGCGGGGGGAAAGATAGAAGGGAAGGATACAGAAACCAAGAGCATAACAATGCGTTGTTCTCATCGTGTGTTTTTGTTGTTTGACCACTTTTTTTATTTATTTTTCTGGTGTTAAAAACAGACGTCGGCACCAATGTCCCTCAGGGGGAGAACATCTTCGGCTTTTTACACACATAAGACACGAACATCAAGAATGTTCGTTAAAAAGAGCGTAAAAATCTTGTCAGCTTTTAAAGAAGAAGGTTCATGTCGCTTTTTTCAGACTTCAATTATACACTCAAAGAAATATCACAGTGATATTCACTAATATCAATGAGAAATGATTTCGATTTTTGGAAGAATACTTGCCAAGTTAAATACGGTGTCTTAGTGTCTTAGTGCAGTACAATTTTTCTATATTTTCCGATCACATATACATATCATTGGGTTAATAAGTAGACTTGACATTATTACTAACAATTTTCCTCTAGGTTAACACATGCCTATGGTTATGGATTAGTGAGTGAGAGAGAGAAAATAAGTTGAGACAATTTATTTATTTACAGCCATGTAAAAGTGTTAGTAATAGACTCTATTTTTATTTTCATTTCATCATTCGCAGCACATGTATTCTTGTCGCAGTCTGATCGACAACTAAATCAAAAAACACAAGAATACATACACATGTACATACGTACGATGGGAGCAACACATTCTTACGCTCTTTGTTTGTGTTCATTTTACTTCTGTCTTCCTCTCCCTTCATCCAGAAATGATTTTTAAAAAGATTTTGGTGAGAGCGGGTCGTGATGTTACGACCCGCCATAAGAAATTTTACTTCTACATAATGCGTATTCTTTATATACATATTCTTTGCTTACACTTAAGTATTATAAAAATTAAGTCCTGTTTTGTAAAAATCCGTCGTTCGGAATCGACTTTAAACTGTAGGGCCCATCACTCATGTATAAAAAATTAACACACACAGCATAAGTGCTGTGGGAAGCTAGGTTGTAATCCTGACTGAAGGGTTGTAATAACCAATTAGGTATGCATGTTGTAGCCACTTCGCAATACATCAATAGTACTCCCATGGAAAACGTAGAAGAATTTTGCTTCACAGGGCAGCATTGTAACACCTGACAGAGATGCCTTAGCAGATATGAAAAACAGTATAAGCAGGCTTAGAAGCGTCTTCCATTCGTTGCACAAAGTCTGGTATTCGAACGAACTCTGTTCCTAAACCAAAATTCGCGTACTTAATGCATGTATTAAGTCTGTTTGGCAGCATGATTTGGTGACATGGATTGTCACCACGGAAGTTAGATGCTGTCGACAAACCTTTGCCAACAAATGCTAGCTTAAGCTAGCTATGCCTAAAAGCAGTTGCCCTAGTTTAGTAAGTAGTGTGTAGTCTTATTAGACGTGAGCTTGTGGTTCTAACCCCACCTGAGACATCTCGAAAAGAAAAAGACGGCTGCCTTTTAATAAAAACTCTTCTGGCAAAAACTCTGAGAGTTCAAAAAAATTGTCACGAAATGTTTCTCAAAAGTTTGTCGTTCGGAGTGGATTTTAAGCGGACCGCCACTCACGAATAAAATTAAAACACACACTCAACATGGGTGGTGTGAGGAGCTAGGTTGAAATCCTCACTAAGGGATCAATTAAGTAAGTAAGTAAGATGTCCATTGCAGTACGGATAGTAGACTTTAAACTGTAGGTCCCTACACTCCACGCTCCACTGGACAGCATGCGTGGTGTGAGAAGCTAGGTTGTAATCTTGACTAAAACCGTTGTAATGACCATTTAAATCAGTAAGAAACGTCTTTCATTCGCTGTATTCAACTTACCTTTTTCCAAAGAGCCAACTATACATACACACAGTTACAAAAGTATACATACGGTTCAGAAAATTTCAGAAATTTTTTAACTAATCCGTTTTCGTTGAAAATCTTTATAGTTTCCTTGCTGTTAAGACGGTCTTTTGCATTGGTTAAAAAATTTCTGAAATTGAACTGAATTGTGGCCCTGCACAGGCCCACAAAAGTATACATCCGATTAACAAATTCAACAAATTTCTGAACCAAAGCAAAAGACCGTCTTAAAATCGAAGAAAGATGTCAGACAATTATAAACATTTTCAACGAAAACGGATTGGTTAAAAAATTTCTGAAATTTGTTATCCGTATGTATACTTTTGTGGCTGCGTGTATATACGATATAATGCATGTGTTGAATTTTTTTTCTGTGTGGTTCTAAGACACCACTGCTTTACCACTGCTGCAATTAAACGGCGTTTGCAAACCTTTACCAACAGATGCTTACGAAACATTTTAAGAATATGATGGCCTCGAATCAGCACAAACGATAATTTTCTGCAACTTTCACATCAGGATGATATTAATTGCCAAATACAATGTCGAAAGCTGACAGTTTTAGGTTACACTGTGAGAAAGCCTTATAACGTCATTCGTCACGCTACACTTAAGTGGAACCCGTAAGGCAATTATGCAACGATTCAAAGGAGAAATCTTTCAATAAGTTAAGGGCATTAGCAAGTAAAAGAGAACAATGGAGATTGTATGTAAACAAACTATGTATGATGGAATAGGACACCGTATATAATATATGAGGATATTAAAGATTTATTAAAAATCGTTGCAATAAAAAAAATATTATGTATACGGTGCTATTAACTAAAGGACGTTAATGTTAAGTTAATGGAAAGTTGTACCATAGGTAGTGAAATGCTTAGTTCTATGAACCTGTACCTTATTATAGAAGTTTGCAGTAATCAATGCGATTATTTTGATTCTTGTATTGAATATTATCATGTGAATGCATAAGCTTCTATTTAATGCATACATACATCACTTACACACATATACAGATGCATTAAAATCATTAAACATTAAAATGTCTAATGGTAGTATGAACATATATTCTGCTTTCATGACAAATACCTTCCAAGTTGTGTGTAATTGTGCGCTCAAAATCAAAATATGTATGCAATAATTACTATACGTTGTTGGTGTTGTTGTTGTTGTAATGTAACAGTGAATACTGTATGCTGCAACCATACATACATACATACATATGTACATAGTTTGATAGGTAGGTAAGCAGCAGTAGTGAATTTTAAATAATTGACTGGTATTTGGTTGGTACGAACGAAATATTTTTATAAAATAAATTGTAATTGAACAGGAAAAGGGGATCGGGGGGAGGGTGTATGCATGCAGCTTATGGGGGTAGCAGCAGAATCACAAAAATGCCATGAAGCACAGCCGACACTACAGCTACAGCGACAATACGAATGAATGCGGTCATGTAATAAATATTAATTGAAATTAATAATTATGAATTAATATTTGAAATTCGAAAATTCGAAATTCTCAAAACAATTCGATATAATTTTTTTTCTTTTATTCACATTCATTTACTCTTACCCACAGACATGCAAGTGAGTGAGACTTTTGTAATGCATTTTAAAAAATTATTCTTTTTTTTTTATTCATTTATTTTTATTTATTTATTATTTATTCTTTTTAGTGTTCTTACTTTGTATTCTGTTGTAATGGTTATTAAAATTAAATTAAAAAAAACGATGTAAAAATCAAATAAAAGAATAAAAGGTTGCCATTAAAATGTAACCGAATATTTATGACAAACGATGGATGGAAGAAATGCAAATTCACACAAAAGAAAAGAAAGCGAAACCACCAAAAAAAGTTTACACATAATTTAATAAATATTTGCTTAGATACACACAGCCACACATGTACGCTGAGACATACCCTTATGCCTAAGTATTTTGTACGTAGCTACACTGGCTGAAACAATTGTTCGTACACCAACCAGCAGGAGGTTATTTTCACAAACATTTCAAATACTGGGAAAACTATACGTACAGCAATGGATATCTCACTTACTTAATTGTCCGTTACAAGCCTTTAGTCAGGATTACAACCTAGCTTCTTACACCATTCATGGTGGGTGTACAAATTTTACCTATGAGTGGTGGGACCTACAGTTTGATGTCAATTCTGAAAATTTTATCTATGACTGGTGAGACCTACAGTTAAAAATCGACTTTGAACGACAGATTAAAAAAAGCTTTTCATGACAATTTTATTTATTTTTTGCACAGTTTTTGCCAGAAGACTGCTGAGTGAAAGTCGCCGAAAGACGTAGTTGTATACATATTTTGTTTTGCTTGAGATATATCAACCGGGTGTTGAACTTTGAACCTAATAAGCCAACACACTAGAGTATGGCGGCTAAAAAAGGTTGTTTCATTCAATTCGGGCTGAATATTTTTTGATATACCATGTAATCTACGGGCAATTGCATGGGGTACGTACAGAGATCAGCAATTAGTATTCCAAAAGATGAGTAGAATCGAGTCATACTCATAATTTCTGATACTTAAATGCATTCACACATACATAATTGGTCATTACAATCCTTCAGTCAGGATTACGACCTAGTTTCTCACACCACATATGTTGTGTGTGTTAATATTATACATGAGTGGTGGGACCTACAGTTTAAAGTCGACTCCGAACGACAGATTTTTGAGAAACTTCTCATGGCAATTTTATTTGCTCTCAGAGTTTTTGCCAGAAATCTGCTGATAGAAAGTCGCCAAAGAAATACTTTTTGTATTTTGTCTTTGATGTCTGGCCTGGGGCTCGAACACTGGCTTTACGTCTAATAAGCCAAAACACTACTTACTAGACTACGGCGACTTATACGCATTCATACTTATTTCAATATCATGGAGCCTCTACTCATATTCAAAGTTTGAAATACTCATCATACTTATCATACTTAACAACACGTATGATGTTGTTGATTTCGACTCTCCATAACTCAACATATACACGAAGCACAAAATAAGTATGATTCGCGTACGAACACTAAAATACTCACTAAATGGTTGTGTGATTGCTCTGCTTGCTGCTGTCTTTTTTTGCTTATGTGTCTTTTTTTGTAGATTTTGTATGAGAAGCTAGGTCCATAACCCTGACTGAAGAGTTACAATGTTATGTATGTATGTACGGGTGGCTGATATATAATGCAACAAAGTAAAGCGCAATATTTTTTAATTTTTTTTTTAAATTTTATTGTTCAAAAGCAATAAATGTTGGAAAAAACATCAAATTTTACAATCAGTTTAGATTTGTTCGAATTGGCCACCTTTGGTACGAATTATGGCCTTCAAAAGGCCGACCAAGCCATCACAGGCTGCACGAAAGTGGCTCTGCGGTATTTTGACGCATTCCCGGCGAAGCGCCGTCTTGAGATGATCGACACGTTGGTATTTTTCTAGTGAGAACCTTACTCTCCAAAATGCCCCAGGCGCAAAAGTCGAATGGATTGAGATCCGGAGATTTTGGTGGCCACTGTGCGGTAGAAATGAAGCGAGGAACCTCCTTCTTAAGCCATACTTGGTTGACGCGTGCTGAGGGCGGTGGTGCTGAGTCCTGTTGGAATGTCCATGGTCTGCGGCCAAAATGTTTGTCTGCCCAGGGCTTCAATACTGTCTTTAAGGCATTTTCCCGATAATATTCGGCATTTATTTTGACCCCACGGTCGATGAATACGAGCGGGGAGCGACCATCGGCCGTTACGGCGGCCCACACCATTACCATCGGCGGCGCTTGAGTTCTGGTGGCCAATCACGGGTGTCAATTTTCAGCTGACCTCTTTGGCAAGTAAACCCGATCATTTTATTTGTTCACAAACTGCTCAATTAGGAATGGCTTCTCATCGGAGAAAACCAAATTCGGTAACTGGCCACTTTCGTGCAAGCGAAGTAACTCCCTGGCTCTTTCCAGTCTAACTTTTTTTGTCCATCGGTGAGCTCTTGCACTTTTTGGAACTTCAATGGCTTTAGTCCAAGCTCATTTTTCAATATGTGTTGTATCCGTTCTCGCGATATGTTCAGCTCACGAGCAATTTTTCTACCACTGCGGCGTGGATTTCGATCAAATCTGGCCTTCACTTTTTGGATCATTTCTGGTGTTGTTACTGTTTTTTTTTTCGTCCACTTTTTGGACGCAATGCAACACTGCCAGTATCACGGTAACGAGCAATGGTACGAGAAACAAAAGATTTATTCACATTTAAATGCTGGAGGGCTCTAACGATAGCCACCTGTAAAGCAATCACACTATCACGCCTGAATTCCATCACGAATAACTTTTTTTCTGAATGCAATAGATCAGAATGCTTTTGTAAGCTTGTAAATAATAAAATGAACTGTCACTGGAATAAATCTGTCAGCTGTCAGACGAGCGGTTTACAAATGATAACAACATATCAGCCACCCTGTATAGTGTACGTAAAATTGTTTCAGTCAGTGTATGTTTGGCACCCCTTCATTCAGTGTTATTCGTAAATGCTTCCTCTATAATCATATTAAATTGCTATTCAAACTGAAGAATTGTTTTCTGAACGAGCGTATGAATGAACAAATGAACGAATGAGCATTTCATTTAATTTTATTAATAATTTAATTAATTTAATTATTATTTGAAATGAACTGTTTGGACTTTTCTCTTTTTCGTCTCCCTTTTTTTTCTTTTTCTACTTCAATTATCAGTGTTCGCTAACACAGCTTATAATTGAATTTTAAGCCGTATTTCACATAAATTCTTTCTTCTTCCATCTTCTTCGTCTTGCTATTCTTCTTCAGCCTTCACGGCCTGCTGTTGTGAAACATTTATGGTGTGACACGATGAAAGAAACATAAACACCTTAACACACATACATACTGACACAGGCATATGACTGACAAATAAATAAAGGGTGTTTTTTTTATAGAGGTATAGAACTTTAAGTTGGCATTACTTTTCAAGATGGCGACCGATTTAACAGCTGTCAAGTGATTTATTCTCAGTTTGGTTTGGCAATTCATCATGAATAGACTCACGCCTGAACAACGCTTGCAAATAGCGCAATTTTATTTCAAAAATAATGGTTCTGTGCGGAAAACGTATCGCGCACTACGTCCATTTTATCGTCGACAAAATCGTCCATCAGAGCAGTTAATTCGATTAACCATGGAACGTTCTCGCACCACGTTTACTCTTATTGATAACTCGCATCCCCAGAGACGCTGTACGGTGCGTACAGAAGAAGCTATTGCTGCTGTAGAGCGTAGCATTGAAGAAGACCCGAATGAGTCCATCCGCCATCGAGCACAGGAATTGGATCTGCGTCCATCCACTTTATGGAAGATTTTGCGGAAGTATCTTGGTTTGCGTGCTTACAAAATCCAACTCGTGCAAGATTTAAAGCCAAACGATCATCAAGTAAGGCGTAGATTCGTCGAATGGGCCCAAAACGAGATTACCGTTGTTTCCGATTTTCAAAAGCGAATTTCGTTTAGCGATGAAGCGCACTTCTGGTTGAATGGCTACGTCACTGCCGCATTTGGGGTGAAGGTAATCCTCAAGTGTATGTGGAAACACCGTTACATCCAGAAAAACTGACTGTTTGGTGCGCTTTATCGACTGGTGGAATCATTGGTCCGTACTTTTTCAAAAACGATGGTGGCCAGAACGTTACAGTCAATGGTGATCGGTATAGAGCCATGATTACTAACTTTTTCATTCCTGAATTAAATAACCATGATGTCCAGGAGATGTGGTTTCAACAAGACGGCGCAACATGTCACACAGCTCGTGCCACAATAGATTTATTGAAAGACACGTTTGGTGACCGCCTAATTTCACGTTTTGGACCTGTGAATTGGCCTCCAAGATCTTGTGATTTAACACCGCTAGACTACTTTCTGTGCGGCTATGTAAAGTCATTGGTCTATGCGGTAAAGCCACAAACGCTTGACCATTTGGAAGACAACATTCGCCGTATTATTGCCGATATACGGCCAGAAATGTTAGAAACAATTCATCGAAAATTGGACGTCCAGATTGGACTACATCCGCGCCAGCCGTGGCGGTCATATGAAAGAAATCATATTTAAAATGTAATGCCACAAGATTATCTTTCAGATAAATAAAATTCATGTCAATCGAATAATCCATCGTTGTTTTATTGCAACTTAAAGTTCTATACCTCTATAAAAAACACCCTTTATGTACCTTGAATGTATGTAAACATACAAACTGAATGTCTAGGCCAGAGAGTTAAAGGATTCGACTCATTAATCATTGCAATCCTTTAGTTAGGATTACAACCTAGCTACTCACAGTACCCCTGATGTGTGTTACTCGTATAAATGAGTATCGGGAACTCTTGTTTAAAGTCAATTCCGAACGACAGATTTTTGAGAAAGTCTTCATGGCAATTTTAATCATCATTAATCACAGAGTTTTTGCCAGAAGACTGTTGAGAGGAAGCTGTTGAAGTTAACTAAGCTGGGACTTGAACCTTCAGTTTATAGAATCATTCTATTCAATAATCACAATAGCATGTGTGCCTTTTGAAAGCACTTGAGCGGCATTGTTCTCTTAATTTATTTCCCCCTTTTTTAAGTGTGATGATTTAACTGAATGCCAGTGCCTATTGTCAGGCATTTTAATAATAAATTCTACGATAAAATTTAAATTATAATCGTCGTCCATATTTATTGTTATTATTTCTGTTATTCATTGTGAATTCTTATTTTCTTTTTTTGGTGTATTTCGATGCCGTTCTTCTAAATTCAAATTGATTTCTATTCACACAATTCAATTCAATTCTGCATTGGAAGGTAAAATATCTGAATAGATATGTAGGTGACTTGCATGTACAATACGCCAGGGCGGGAGGGGTGGTGGGGTTTGTAAAATCTCAAGGAAAGCATGAGCATGAGCATGAGGGTGGTAGGTTGCTTCTTCTGTTCAAATGACGAAAACTATTTATACTGTGTGGACTTTTTTACACACACCCCATTCATAAAATAATTTATTTAATTAACTTTTTTCTCTCTCTCTCTCACTCTCTCCCTATATCTCTCTCTCGAGTTTTTGTTGTTGCTGTTGCCATTGCTGTTCCCGTTTGCCGTTGTGTCGCTTCTGTGTTCTCTTCGGCAACAACAATTTTCTGTAAAATTTATTGATTATTTTTGTTTTTGTTGTATTTTACTGCTCATATAAAATAGCAAATGAACATGTACATCCATATCTACATACATATGTATATGTATACATATGTACGTACATATCTGTATATTTATAAGTATCGTATACGATTTTACTTTTGCAATTTCCTTCCATTTTCTATTACTTTTATGGAGAAAAAAATACAAAAAAAAAAAAAACAGAAATTGTGTGCAAGTATGAGCAATTTCAGTTTCTAATAAAATATAGAATATTGTGTTTACATATATACATACATATGTACATACATTTATACATACATATATATATAATAATAATTATTAATATATCTGTACATACAGAAAAACTTTTTAAACTTCAAGTCTTTATACTCACCCCAGACAAAATAAAGGGTTCAGCGTTCGTTTTTTTCTTTCTGGGTTTTTATTTTTGTTTTCATTATGCTTTCTTCTGTTAAATTCGTTTCACTTGGCGTCTAATGCAGTTTTAATTTGAAAAAAAAAACGAAGAAAAACTTTGTTTTTTTTATATTCTTATCGAATAATTCACTCGGAAATAAAAATTAGTAATGATTCGCTCTTGAAGGTAATGTTTTTGGGAAAAAGAGTTCTAAGCTTTCAATATTGTTTACAAATTTCAATTGGGCATGGCACCTCCCACCACAATGGAAACAGTAATATAACATACATAATTCAGTCAGGATTACGAACTAATGGGAGATTTTTTAAGAGCTTTAGGAAAAATTTTCAAAAAAAAAACACATAAAATTCAGGAAAATGCATGAAATCTTTATTTAAATCGATAGTACGGCTCATATAATTTAATATTTGAAGATTATTTCATGCAAATGTTGACCGCGACTGCGCCTCAAATGGTCCATCCGCTTAGTCCAATTTTGGCATACTCTTTCCAACATTTCGGCCGGTATCTTACGAATAAATGCTTCAATGTTGTCTTCCAATGCGGCAATTGAAGAGGGCCTGTCTGTATAGACATGAGCTTTAACATAGCCTCACAAAAAATAGTCTAAAGGCGTTAAATCGCACGATATAGGCGGTCAGTTGACCGGTCCCGAAAGTGAAATAAAGTGTTGTCCTGTGTGGCATGTGGCACCGTCTTGTTGAAACCATGTCATGCAAGTCAAGCTCTTGCATTTTGGGCAAAAAAAGTTGGATATCATCTCACGGTAGCGCTCACCATTCACAGTTACATTACGATTCGCAGCATCTTTAAAGAAGTACGCTCCAATGATGCCACCAGCACATAAACCGCACCAAACTGTGCATTGGTAGCTTTTGCACTGCTTCTGGCTGATCTTCACTCTAAAATCGACAATTCTGCTTATTTACGTATCCATTGAGCCAAAAATGTGCTTCGTCGCTGAACACAATTTTTCGATAAAGAAGTGGATCTTCGGCCAACTTTCCAAGAGCCCATTCACCAAAAATTCTGCGTTACGGTAGGTCGTTCGGCTTCAATTCTTGCACCAGCTGTAGTTTGAAAGGCTTCACACCTAAATCCTTCCGCAAAATTTTCCACGCTGTTGAGTAACAGGGGCCCAATTGCTGAGAACGGCGACGAATCGATAATTGATGGTCAGTCATCATTAACACTGGCCGATACAGCTGCGATATTTTCTTCAGTTCGCACTCTACGTAAGCGTGTTGGTGGTTTAATGTCCAACAAAGTAAATTTGGTGTGAAATTTAGTCACAATAGCCCGAGTAGCCGCTTCAGATTAAACTGACCATAAAATGGAAGAAGCACGCGATGAACTTTCTTAACAGAGAGCACGCATTTTGATAATAAAATTCAATGATTTGCAAGCGTTGTTCGTTTGTAAGACGATTCATGGTTAAATTATAGACCAAACTGAAGATGTTTGACAGTGAAACAAAACACGAAACGTGCGTGAGCTGTTTAAACCAGTGTTACCATAAAGATAATAGCTAAAACAATCACCCGTTAGTTTCTCACACCACTTATGTTGTGCGTGTTAAATTTGTATACATGAGTGGTGGGACCTACTGTTTAAAGTCGACTCCGAACAACAGATTTTTGAGAAACGTTTCATGGCCATTTTATTTTCTCTCAGAGTTTTTGCCAGAAATCTGCTGAGAGGAAGTCGAAATATTTTTTTCATATTTTCGTTTTGTAGTCTGACCTGAACCGTGGCCTTACGTCTAATAAGCCCCCACACTACCTACTAGACTACGGCGACTACAATGCAAACAGTTATAAATAAATTTACAGTCCTTTAGAAGCCAAAGCTTTCAAACTATCGTAGCACATCACATCACGATATCGTACGTTCTCAATAAAATGCAGCCAATCTATTCCTAAATATTTTCAAAGCATTTGACAGAGTGTGGCATGCTTCATTTGCATCGAAACTTATTGCTTTTGTTGCTGGTAGTCACTTCTATCGATTTTTATCGAGCCTACAAGAAACAGGTCAGTGAGTGAGCTCACTCTAGCTGAGTTGACAATGCCGGTAGCATATCATGTCCTATTGAAATCACATATCGTTGATGTCCGGAACACCTAATTTAGGCCAAGAGAAGTTGGAAATCATCCACCTATTATGTCTGGCTTTTAGATTGACGGCATTGGCCAAAGTTGTCCTCAAAGAAATACGAACCGAAGATGCTGCCAACCCAAAATCCACACCAAACAGTAATTTTTCGGTATGCATTAGGCGCTCTTACATAGATCTCATGGGAAAAGTCCACTTCTTGTCAGTGATGCGAAATCGACTGCCTTTGATTCTCCTCCACATTCTCAGCGATAGTGGCAATGTTTTCGCAGATCTTGCTTTTTGCCAACATACGGGTGTTGGGCGATCTTTTACTGAAACTAAGGACTTGAGTATATCCACCACATAGTCCTCTTGGAATAGATTTCTCGGTAATACGATTTTACGATCGTGTAGTGTGCGAAACGCTTGGTACATTGTCGGAACTGAATACACATTTTTAAGAAACAATTTTATTATTTGCATGTGTTATTGAATGCTATGTCCGTCCTTGGTGCTGTAGCAAAACAGTCTGAAGAAACTACAACTAATTTCTCAACAATCTTCTGCCAAAAACCCGGCTAGTAAATTAAATTGCCGAGAAAAGTTTCACAAAAGTTCGGACTTTAAACTTGCGTCCAGCCACTCATGTAAAGGGTCCGTCATATAATTTTTTTTTTGAAAATGTTTTTTAAAAAAAAACTACTGAATATATTCTCAAATTTCTTTTTTTATTTGAAAGTACAATCCTTCCGGTTAATAATGGAAAATAATTTCATTCAAATGGCTGCCTCGGCTGGCCATGCAGTAGCCTATACGATCGGTCCAATTTTTAAGCACATTATCGATTGTGTGCAGCTGTATTTCACCAATGGCTTCACGAATATTGTCCTTTAAAGCGTCAATTGTCTCTGGCTTGTCGGCGTAACACTTATCTTTGACGACACCCCATAAATAATAGTCCAACGGTGTCAAATCGCAGCTCCGAGGTGGTCAAAAACAACATCAGCTCTGCGGCTGATAATGCGATCTTCAAAAACAGGGCGCAAAACATCGAGTGTAGCTTCGGCTGTGTGGCACGTAGCGTCGTCCTGTTGAAACCAAATGTTGCCAATATCTTCCTCTTCAATTTTTGTGAACAAAAATTCGTTCAACATAGCCCGATAGGCCACTCCTTGCTCATTTTCGAAGAAAAATGGCCCAATTATGCCTCTGGACCAAAATCCACACCAAACAGTGACTCGTTTTGGGTACGTCGGCTTTTCAATGTATGCGTGCGGGTTTTCTGTGCCCCAAATGCGACAATTTTGCTTGTTTGCATACCCGCCAAGATTAAAATGAGCTTCAACTGAAAAGATGATTTTTTTTGCCAAAATCGGCATCTTCTGTAAGTCGATCGCAGGCCCACTTAGCGAAGCGAAAACGCATTGGATGGTCCATATTCGTTCAGCGGAAGGATAAAACTAATTATCTGTCAAATCAGACATGACCTAAGTGTTACCATTCACGAAATAAGCACTAGTTGAAAAAAAAAACGTTAGATGGCGGACCCGATATAAAAATTAACACACACAACATAAGTGGTGTGAGAAACTGGGTTGTAATCTTGACTAAAGGGTTTTAATGACCAATTAAAAGTAAAGTCAGTAATTTGACAGATGCAGTTTCAACAAGATAGCTGTCAGAGTACGGAAATTTCTGTTGCAAGACTCGACAGACCTACTTATCTTGTTTTATTGGATCGAAAATATAATTGTTTGTAGAATGAATTTATGGGAGTTCTAAAAGGAAAGTACAGTTAAACATGCCCAAATTTAGGTTCGTTGTTTTTATGTAAGGTTAGTAGGTTTTTGCCGAGGCTAAACTCTTTTTTCCGAACAGTTTCTTAACAATTAGGCCGCCGGTTAAATTGCAAAGAAGATGCAATTTTTAAGAAAATATATTCCATCAGGGCATTGCTAGCCTTACACTTTTGGTGAAGCTATAGGAGTTTGATTGGTAGGCTCTAATGCATCTTGTAGGATAAGATAGGTAATGGGGCAACATGTTATCGGAAAACCGATAAATATTTAACTTGAATTTATTATTTTATACACAAAGACAAAATGCGCCTTCAAATATAAGATGAAGTGCTAGAAAAACTAAACACGATTATCTTGATTGTTTTACGTTTTTGATTCCATGGAGTATTATATTAAGCATGTATGTATGTATGTATGTATGTACATATGTAAATAAAATATTTTAAGGAGTTCTTATGAAATTAAAACAAAACGGTTGCCATATACCATGCAATTTATGTATGTATGTGTGTGATTATGTTATTTTTTTGAGAGGTTTTTGTTTCAAGTCAACATTTCTGTGGAAAGGAAAATACATGAATATTTAATGTTTTACGTATGTACAGACATACGTATATAACATGCATATGTATGTATGTATGTAAAACGTAAGGATAGACATTTTTTATATATATGTATAAAAATATAACACTTTATTTATAATTCATTTTCGATTTCAATATTTCCGCCATGTTTGTTGTACTTTTGATGTTACCTTCGTTAACAATATAAGCGTAAATAAGTTGGACGTACACACACATTCACATTCATTACACAAACACAAACACATTCAATATGTATAAATGTATACACGAATTTTCTTCATGTGTTATGTATGTAAAGATGTAATGCAAACGATTGCATTCGCTTTCTTACACTTCTTGTCTGGCTTGTCTTCATTTTAAAATGAATTTTTTTCATTCCTTCTTTTGAAGAACGGAAGAACTTTGGCAAATGAAATGGTAAGAAATACTCTTCGAAAACTTAATAAATATAATTGGGTTTTGGTCCGGGTTTAACGTTTACGGTAATTTTTAATATTTTTTAAATTGAAAAACCTTCAAGTATTTGTATTCGATTCTACCTACATATGTACGTACCAGAGATCAGCAAAGAGTATTCAAAAAGATGAGTAGAATCGAATCATACTTATAATTTCTGATGCTTAAACGCATTCATACTTATTTTAATATCATGGAACCTCTACTCATATTCAAAGTTTGAAGTACTCATCATACTTATCATACTTAACAACACGTATGATGTTGTCGTTGATTTCGACTCTCCATAACTCAACATATACGAGACACGAAGCACAAAATAAGTATGATTCGCGAACGAACACTAAAATACTCACTAGAAGGTTGTGTGTGCTCTGCTGGCTGCTCTGTCTCTGTCTGTTGCCCTTTTCCTTTTTTTTGTAAATGCAACAACTATTATCCTTCCCTCTTTAAAGACGTTGTACAATGGGTCAGTTCGACCTCCGGGTACTGTACTTATCTTAATTGAGAAGTACACGTCCTCTAACCTAACCTAACCTAATTGCAACAACAACAACTAAGACTGTAAATTTTGATGAATGATTCGGGTCACTCGTAAGTATTTTTCTAAAGTTATGAATCTAAATGAGTAGGCTTATGAATCAAACATATTTAGAATGGTATGAGTATGATGTCAACATTGTACGCATACTCATTGCAACCTGTACT
Source organism: Sarcophaga carnaria (assembly GCA_958299815.1). Lineage (NCBI taxonomy): Eukaryota > Metazoa > Arthropoda > Insecta > Diptera > Sarcophagidae > Sarcophaga > Sarcophaga carnaria. The sequence continues at coordinate 44,654,771 of OY283151.1, forward strand.
TATAAATCAACGTTGTAGTGAGTATGAATGAATCAGAATACATAGTTAAATTTCAATATTGTTGACTCACTTATATTCAAAATTTCATGAGTGCTTATGAGTAGCGAAAAGACGATTCATTGCTGATCTCTGATAGGTACATACGTGCGAGCTCATACATAATTGGTTATTACAACCCTTTAGTCAGGATTACAATCTAGTCTCTCACACTGCTTATGTTGTGTGTGATAATTTTACACATGAGTGGCAGAACCTACAGTTTAAAGGCAATTCTGAACGACAGATTTTTTGAGAAACTTTTCATGGCAATTTTATTTACTCCAGAGTGTTTTCGCCAGAAATCTGCTGAGAGGAAATCGCCGAAGAAATATTTGTTCATATTTCGTTTTGTTGGAGATATCTGACCTGGGGCTTGAACTGAGGCCTCACGTCTAATAAGCCAACAGACTACCAATAAACTACGGCGTCTACCTACCTACATCACTGCAATACAAAGTTAACATTGTACTCCTATCTGCTCATAGAATTTAGTCTGCCTAAAGAAAACAATTAAATTGGATCTTGACAAGCGTTTTAGATTTAAAAGCCGCGGCTTCATAACGTAACCTGGAGTATTTTCAAAACTAATAAATAAAGCGGCCATGAAACGTTTCTTAAAAATCTGTTCTGCCGCTCATGGATAAAATTAACACACACAACAGAGGTGGTGTGAGAAATTAGATTGTAACTCAGGCTAAAGGATTGTCATGCTCAATTAATTTAAGTTTTTATGAAGTCGCCGTAGTCTAGTAGGTAGTGTGTTGGCTTATTAGACAGGCCAGACATCAAAATAAAATACAAAAAATATTTCTTCGGCTTCTTCCTCTCAGCAGATTTCTGACAAAAACTCTGAAAGTAAATAAAATTGCCATGAAAAAGTTTCTCAAAAATCTGTCGTTCGGAGTCGACTTTAAACTGTAGGTCCCACCACTCATGTATACAAATTAACTTGCACAACATAAGTGGTGTGAGAAACTAGGACGTTGTACAATAGGCCAATTCGACCTCCGGGTACTGTGCTTGTCTTAATTGACAAGTACACGTCCTCTTACCTAACCTAACCTAAGTTTTTATGATTCATTTGGGAAATTTATGCACGACATCTGCTTAAAAGAGTTACTAAACTAAACTATTTGTAGTTCAGCTAATAATGAACCTTTCAAACACATTTTTATTTGAGAATTTTCCAAGAAAAAGAAAAAATAAGAGAACCCACCAACATGTAAATAAATAGCCGTGACGGTTTCGCGCGTCAGTATGAAATACACTGTTTTTGGCCTTAAAGAAAATAACTCTGTTCGCTGTTCCGAATAGATGTAATTGGCCAGACATTGTGATGTCATGTAAGAGGTAGCGAACGAGCGAGCAAGTGGGCGAGTTCGGGTTAAGCCTAAAAGCATAACATTTATTATGCGATTGCCTCGAAGTGCACCAAGTGCAATCTCACGTACCCATAGGAAAATATAGTTGAGCTGTTAGTTTCACTGACAAGATACACGTGCCTGTTGTAACATGGTTTTTGGTAACACGGTTACAAAGCATGTCGTAAACCTAAATAATAAAAAACTGTTTTTTTCTTCTTCTTCTTCTTCTAAACTATCACTGGTTGCCTTACTGCTGCTTGCCACTGCTTACTTCGACTAGCAGCTTCGGTAGGAAATTTTTGGCAAGAAAAACAACAAAAAAATGTTGTGTCTGCCTGCCTGTTTCATACACTTCTTGCCTGCCTTTTTCTTGTGCCATAAAAATTTTATGATTTTGGCGGCAAAATGGCAGGATAAAGCAGATAAAAATTGAGTTACTTAGTGTGAAACCTTTGAAGTAATCGCGTATAAGTTGTTGCAAACTGTGCATGTATAAACAAAATAAAAAAAAAACGCTTGCAAGCTTATATAAAATGAATGAAATTTATACGCCCGCCTGTATAAGTTTACGGCACTAGAATGTGATGAGATATGATGATGAGATGAGTGGCAAAAAAAACTGGAATGAAATAAAAATTATTAAACTTTCTTACATGCATTCAGTCAGGTTGGTTGGTTGCTGAAAGGAAAGCCATTAGTATGGACACTCTGGCTGGTCATACTACTGTATACCATGTATTGGATTTGTTGTTTGTTTCTTCTTCTTATACAATATGTCCACTTGTAGTATATGTAGAGTATAGTGAGGCTTGCTACTAAATTTATTCTTACATGCATGCCAACGTAAAGGCCATAAAGTGTATGAATAATTGATGAAAAAAATAAAATAAAAAATAATGAAAAAGGAGAAACGAAATAAATAAAAATGACGACAAAAATAAAGGAGTAAGAGAGAGACAGAGAGAAACAGATTCGGAAATGTTTTTTTTATAGTTTCGTGGCAATAGTAATAAAATTGCAACAAACTAAAACTAAAACTAGACAAGACTGGCTATAAAAACGAAACGAAAGCAGCACTACTACACCATCACACCACACCACACCATACCACACCACACCACGCCATTATAATGAATTTCGTTTGCTACTGTTGCAGGCAAAAGAACAACAACACCAACAACAGTAGCAATAAACTCTTCATCATCATCATCATCATCATCATCATCGTGATTGTCATCATAATCATCATCACCATATTCATCATCATTAACGAACGAACGCCAGCCACACCATACCACGCCGTGCACAAATAGTTTGCAAGCACAAAAACAATTTATTGTTGCAGAAGGGGGCTTGGCTTGATGACTGCTATTTAACCATGGGTTTGACTATATTTGCGCTGCAACAACAGAGACAACAGCAATAATAATGCTTTCAATATAAGTAAAGATGGTGTCGTTGTATTGGTAATGGTAGTAGTACTGTTAGCATTAACATACTCGTACATAACAGACGAGGATGGTTGCCTGTGGTAAACTTGTAAAATACTTTGGCTTTGGAAATTTTAAGCGAAATGTCAACCCCGTTGGAATCTTTGTAACAACAACAGTAACTGTTATTGCACACTACAATCAGTACAAGGACGTAGTCAATTGAATGCCTAGCAAACGTTTGTAATTCATTTAAAAATGTATTCGAATTTTTTTTTTGTTTGATAAATGCTTTTAAAAACATTAAATAATCCTTCAGAGTACCGTCTTAAGCAGAATTTTTTTTCTTCTAAAATTTTACAAACTTTTATGGCCCACCTAAAATCTAAAATGGGTTTTAAAAAATATTTTATTTTCAAATAATTTGCATTGACATTTATAGCCTTTCTGTTTTTTTTCTTTTGTCTTTGTAGGCTAAAATGATTGAAAGCGGACATCCTTGGATGGGTGGTGCATCAACCTCATCCGTTACTGGTAAGTTTTAATTTGCATTTACCTAACGACAGTCATTAGCATTTAGCAAAAGGCAAAAGGCAACTTTTTGTTTGTTTTCGTTTCGATTTTTTATTTTATTTTTTTTTTGATTGACGGCCTTATCCTTTTAACATTTTTCTAAATGTTTCTGGTCAATTTCCGTTTCCTTTTCATTTTCATTTCTTTTCTTTCGTATTTTTTTTTTTTTTGGTTCTGGCAACCACAGACAGCTATCAATATCAATTGCAGTCCATGTGGCAAAAATGTTGGAATACTAATCAGCAAAATCTTGTGCAACAACTTAGATTTCGTGAGCGTGGCCCGTTAAAATCCTGGCGTCCGGAGGCAATGGCCGAAGCCATTTTCAGTGTGCTCAAGGAAGGCTTATCACTGTCACAGGCCGCCAGAAAATATGATATTCCATATCCCACATTTGTTTTGTATGCTAATCGTGTGCACAACATGCTGGGACCATCGCTGGATGGTGGCTCTGATCCGCGACCAAAGGCCAGAGGACGACCGCAACGTATATTGTTGGGCATGTGGCCTGAGGACTTGATACGTTCGGTAATAAAGGCTGTAGTTTTTAGGGATTATCGTGAAATCAAAGATGAACTTGGCAATTTACCATTTGCCAACGGTCAACCACATGTGGTAAGTTTTACAACTTCTATCCTCCATATTTATATACATATACAAACAGCAACAACAAAAACAAGTTTATGAAACTTAGCATTTGATTTCTACCTTCCTTGGCTATTTCTTGGTTTCATTCTATTTTAGGCCATATTTGGTAGTTCACCGGGTGCTGCGAATGTTTCGAATGGTTTCCACAATGCCGCCAAGTTGGCAGGACAAAATACTGGCATGTCACACGAGACGGCAAGTCCATTATCTTCAATGACTGAAAACCTAAGACGACAAATTATGTCCCAGCAACAGCAATCACCCATTTCACAGACGATGAACATGTACAAGTCACCCTCGTATGGACAACGTTCCGAAATCGATGATCAATTGTCAGGCGTTTGTGCGAAACAGCATGCAGATCGTCGTGGCACAGAAAATTTACCTGATCTAAGTGCTTTGGGTCTTATGGGTTTGCCGGGACTGAATGTTATACCTTCAGGAGCATCACGCAACAGCCAAATGCATACAACTGCGGCGGCCTTTTCACGTGAACGGGAACGAGAACGCGAAAGGGAACGTCAACGCGAAAGGGAACGTGAACGTGAAAGGGAACGTGATAGAGAAAGAGAAAGGGAACGTGACAGAGAACGGGAACGAGAGCGTGAACGTGAACGTGAGCGACAATACAGCAATCAATCGCGTGGCTCTGCAGCGGGAGAATCGCTAAAATCCGGTGGCTCTGGCTCTCCTTATTCACAAATGAAAATGAAAGAACATCCGAACTATGCGTATAACAAACGATTTTTAGACAGTTTACCGCCGGGTATTGACTTTGAAGCCATTGCCAATGGCCTGTTACAGAAATCTACCAACAAAAGCCCCCGCTTCGAAGATTTTTTTCCAAGTCAGGACATGAACGATTTAATGTCGGGTCCGGACACAGTTAATAGCCCTTCCTATCCAACGCAACGAGACACCACCAATCTTATGAAAATCAAATTGGAACATCAACCAACTGAACTGCAACATGAGGATTGAACAGTTCATGCTCCAATGCTTTTAAGGCTGGACTACGTTATGAAATAATAAATTTCTACATGGCCCAGCATACACTGAACAGTGAAAAAAATTTTTATGTTTATAAAACAAAACAAAATGACTGCTATTTATCCCCAACGTCGTTAGGTTACAAAACAAATTAATAAAAACATACTAACATACTAATTACACTTACATATGTACACACACATGTACGTTCATCCATAGATTTTTAAATTTAAGCATATTTTCTGTATCATTTTGACTGCCTTTACAGGTATTACACCACACCCCCCCCCCACTATACATATATTGTAATAAGAGTACATATAAATATTATGATTAATTGTATTGTATTGTATTTATTTTTTTATTTAATTTAATTTAGTTAGGTTTTCTTAGTTTTTGTGTTTGTTTGTTTGTTTAATTTATTGCAACACTTTCCATAAGTAAAAAAAAAGAGATCTCATTGTATTGATTTTAAATTACAATGCTGAACATACCCCACATTAAACATACCGTTTAAGAAATCTAGATTCTAGAGACAGTTAAACAGACAGCTTCATTGTACAGTTAAAATTTATTTGTTATTATTACACGCGCTGTAGTTCTAACTATCAACACAATATGCATACATACAATACACCCCCACCTTAATGCCAAGCACTCACATATACATTGTCGAGCGAGCATTCTTTAATTGAGCAGCAGGCGATATTGAGGCAAAATTTTCAATGTTTATTTTGTATTGTTTACTCTTTCCTTGTTTCTTTTCTTTCAGTGCATACAGCATAATTATTTAGAAAGAGAGAGTTTGTTTCTTTTTTCTTTTAAATTTAATTTAAAATAAAATTTTTCCTTTCCATTTATTGTAAATAAAAAAACAAAAATTGTACAAATTACTAGAGAATAAGTTCTATTTAGGTCGTCTAACTTTAGGTACATACATGTAGTTAAGGTACACTCCATATTATTATTATAATTATAATTACAATTATTATTACGATTACAATTGTTTTATTTGAAATAAAAAAACAAAAATAAAAAACAAAAAAATAAAAACAAAAAAAAATATGATTCAATATTTAATTGCAACACAAAGTAAAGAAGAAGAATAGAGAGTATAATTAATGAAAAAAAAAATGCATTTTTAATAAGAAAAAAAAAAACATCCACATCCACATCCACATCATTCTCATCATTGCATCAATAAGATGAATAAGAAGTGGAAGAAGAAAACGATGTAACAACCCCTTCATTAGTATTACAAAAGAAAAGTAAGAAAATGAAAGAAAATTATTTTAATTTATGACATTTTATGTGAAGTGAAGCATTCAAGTAAAACTAAAAAAAAAAAAAATTAAAATAAAAAAATATTATTTAAAAATAAAATATTATTAAATTAAAGAAAAAAAAAAAAGAAACATTTAAAATGTTAATAAAATACTTTTCAGTTTAAATATCTGATACAAAAAAAAATTCTAAAGAAATTGTTTCATTTTATTGTTGGAACTAAGGAAGGTGAGTAGAAAGAAGCTAAAATTATAATATAATAAGGGATAATATATTACGCGCATACAATAGCCCCCAAGCAAGGTAGCAAGCAGAGCAGAGATCATTAATGAATCGTATTTTCGCTACTCATAAGCACTCATGAAATTTTGAATATAAGTGACTCAACAATATTGAAATTTAGCTATGTACTCTGATTCATTCGTACTCACTACAACGTTGATTTGTAAGTACAGGTTGCAATGAGTATGCGTACAACGTTGGCATCAAACTCATACCATTCGAAATATGTTTGATTCATAAGCCTACTCATTCAGATTCATAACTTTAGAAAAATACTTATAAATGATGCGAGAGACTCGAATCATTCATCAAAATTTAACGCCTTAGTTGTTGTTGCATTTCCAAATACAAAAAATACAGAGCAGCAAGCAGAGCAAACACACAACCTTCTAGTGAGTATTTTAGTGTTCGTACTCAAATCATACTTATTTTGTGATTCGTGTATATGTTGAGATATGGAGAGTCGAAATCAACAACAGCATTATACGCGTTGTTAGGTATGATGAGTACTTCCAACTTTGTATACGAGTAGAGGTTGCATGATATTAAAATAAGTATGAATGCGTATAAGTATCAGATATTATGAGTATGATTCGATTCTACTCATCTTTTTCAATACTCATTGCTGATCTCTGGTAGCAAGATTATTAGCCCGGAAACCAGTCCACACTTCATATTTTACAGTTTTCGTTCAAATCTTTTCAAACCAACAAAATCCGTCTTAAAATTTTTCATTCAAAGACAACAAAAAATATTTCAAAAATATTAAAAAAGAACTTAAATAATTAAGATCAACAATTTTATTTGCTGCAATCAGATTTAGTAAAAAAAAAAAATAAATCGCAATGTAATATCAAAAACTTGTTATCTCGAGTAGGATATCTCGAAAACCTACAGTGATGCGGCAATTCTAAGCAATTAGATTCAGTTTCAGCTTATTAAAAACCAAGAGAAGAGTATTTTTTGGTTCATGAATTATTCATGTGTAGGTAAAGCTCCCACAGCGTGTAATTTTTCATGCTTAATGTATTGATTTTATGGTAATAGGTGCTGTTGATGGTGTTCAACAGTGTAGGGGAAATAATTAAGTTTCAAAATATTAAATACATTTGGGTGCCCTGGTAGTCTAAGGGGTAGTGTGCTAGACTATTAGCGTGAGGGTCGTGGGTTCGATTACCACCAGAGACTCTGGTCTGTGACACTACACCGAGCATATGGTGACGTTACTTCGCTCGTATATAATTTATAATTGTATTGTAATTAATAAAAAAATAAATGCATTTGTAAAGACATGGCTTTGTGTCTACTTACACCTTCTACTTACAGTTTCTTTAGTAGTTAAATTATAAGACTATGGCCTTTAGTAAATTAGAATAGATTGCCAAGCACCTCAATTGTACGCTCTCTTCCTTCAATTTTTCACACCAAGTTTTGTGAAATCATGTTCAACTTGATTTTTTCCACTGGAACCTTGGTCGTCCTCTTCGGCGCTTTGCCTTGGGTACACATTCGATCTTTTCTCATATGCACGACATGCCCAAGCCTGCTTTACATCAACATCTAACGCAATCAACTTAAAGCTTGCGGAATATCTTGCTATTCTATGACACTCCAGTTTGTATTTTTTTTGAGCTTTCAGAATGCTTTTGTAAAACGAAAGTAAAGTAAAGTAAAGAAAGATAAGTAAAGTCATTGAGTTAGTTTTAAAAGAAGACAAGGGTTAGAACCTTATAAAATGCCTGATAGTTCTAGGAAAACTGCAGGATATAATGTGTTTTAATTTCTTTAAAGGAGTTTTTTAATTGTTTTTCCATTGAGTAAATGGACCTGATTTTTATTGTTGATAATAGATTTATTCCGACGTCTGAATACATATTTAAAGATAAGCTTTCCTCTGTCGTCATACATACATTATTGGTCGTGACATGTATCAGGATTGTATCCTTTAATCAAGATTACGATGTGGCTTTATTTGTGTTAGTTTCATTCTTGAGTGAAGAACCTGCTGTTTAAGATGTAATCCGAGCAAGCATTTGTAGGATAATTGACTACCCGAATTTTTGTTACAATACTACTGAGCCAAATTAGCCGAAAAAAAGATTTTTTAATTTCTGAGATTTCAGTCTTAGAGCCTTTGTCAAATAATACACTCGACAGCGGTGATAACCATTTCTTTAAAAATGTTTGTACAATTAATTTTATACAAGTCTTTCATAATTGTAATTGATTAGAGAAAAATGTTCTTAAAATCTTAATTCAAAAAATCCTACATGTTTATGTTCATTTACATGTACTTCATTAACCCCAAAATCATTTATATATTCTCCTCTACAGTTAAGAAGTCAGTTTATATTTAAAATGTTGTCTCAATTATTCACTAATGGAGTTAAAAAAGCTTATCACGTCATTGAAAGAAAAAAGAAAGAAATTTAACACAGATTAACTGCTGGCGAACAGTTAAACAATTGTATGAGAGTAGTGAACAAAGGCCACATTTTGTTATCGCTTTGTGGTAACAATCAAAAAACACAAAACAAAAAAAAAATGAAAATAGAAAAAAATAGAAAAGAAAACATTGTGAAACATTTGTTAAAAAAGACGAAACAATAAAGTTGTCATGACAGCAACAAGTACAGAATAACAACAGAATCCTTCTCAAAGGACCATAACCAATGCAACACATACACACACACTCATACTTACATTAACATTAATTCACAGACGAAAGATGGAAAGAAGACAAAAGAGCCCAAGTAAATAAAGTGAAAATAAAATAAAAAAAACGAAACGAAATGAAATACAAAAATATTTACAAAAGACTTTACCGAGTTGTTGTTGTTGGTGTTGGTGTTGGTGTTGTGTGTAACGGTTGAATGAAATGAACTCAAAAAATTCCTTTCGTTGTGCCATTATGAAGGCAGTAAACAGTCGTAAACAGGTCTCTAGCCTGAATTAAAATAGAATGCCAAGCGCCTCGTTCGTATGTACTCTTCGTGCAATTTTTCACAAGTTTTGCAAGATTGGTTTTCAATCTGATCTTTCCTTTGAAATCTCGGTTGTCCTCTTCTGCTCTTTCCCTTGTGTGCAAAGGTGAAAAATCGTTGCGCCGTAGCATTTTCACTCACACACAGGACATGTCCAATCCAACATTATACATTGAAGTTGATCTACACTGTCAAACATTAATATTTTTAATACAGATCAGAGATCAGCAATAAGTATTTAAAAAGATGAGTAGAATCGAATCATACTCATAATTTCTGATACTTATACGCATACATACTTATTTTAATATCATGGAACCTCCTCTACTCATATTCAAAGTTTGAAGTATTCATCATACATCATACTTAACAACACGTATTTTTCTAAAGTTATGGATCTAAATGAGTAGGCTTATGAATTAAACATATTTCGAATGGTATGAGTTTGATGCCAACGTTGTACGCATACTCATTGCAACCTGTAAATCAATGTTGTAGTGAGTATGAATGAATCAGAGTACATAGTTATATTTCAATATTGTTGACTCACTTGTATTCAAAATTTCATGAGTACTTATGAGTACCAAAACAAAAAAACGATTCATCATTCATTCTCTGGTACAGATCGTGGCACTCATACTGTAAGGAGATCAATAAACACAGTGTATAATCCTTAATCCTTTCTTAATGTATCTCGTTTGAATGTCATTTTATTACTATGGTGTTACAACAAAATATCGTTTACAAGGCATTTAGAAAGTAACGGATTATATTGTATTTCTCTGAAATTTCATGCTACATTACGTCGAATAAAAATATGCCACTTCAGTGCGTGTTCCAGCAGAATAATGAGGTCTAAATATACTGCAAAGTGCACTAAGAAATGGCCCACATTGTCTTCAGATAGAAATCCGATTGAGAAATCCGTAGAATTAGTTCAGGTTGTGATGTGAAGCAAAATCTGAAAAGTCCGCTTAGTCTAGTAAGTTGTGTACTGGCTTATTACGCGCCAGCCCGTAGTGCAAACTCGAACTCTGGCATATAGAACGAAACAAAATATGAAAAAATATATCTCAGCAGCCTTCTTCTTACTTAATTGGTTAATACAATCTCTTAGACTGGATTACAAACTACCTTCAGACATCAATCACGTACAGTAGTGGAACCTACAGTTTAAAGTCGACTCCGAACGACAGATTTTTGAGAAACTTTTCATGGCAATTTTATTTATTCTTACAGTTTTTGCCAGAAGACTGCTGAGAGATGGTTGCGGAGAAAATATTTTTTCATAATTCGTTTTGTTCGAAACGTCCTAAACTACGGCTACGGTAACTCCTTTGTTTCTATTGACACCAATTGGATTTGCAGTGTTTAACTTTTGATAACATGCAGCGCTAAACGTTAGTTCGTACAGCAGCGTCTCTTCTGTGGCTCACTTCACTATCTACTTGATTACGGCGACTTCTATGTTTCTATCAGTTTCTATCAGAAGTCGGCAATGAGTATTCAAAAAGATGAGTAGAATCGAATCATACTCATAATTTCTGATACTTATTCGCATTCGTTCTTATTTTAATATCATGGAAACTCTCTACTCATATTTTAAGTTTGAAGTGTACTCATCATACATCATACTTAACAACACGTATGATGCTGTTGATATCGAGTCTCCATAACTCATCATATACACGAAATACAAAATAAGTATGAATAGCATACGAACACTAAAATACTCACTAGAAGGTTGTGTGTTTGCTCTGCTTGCTGCTCTTTCTTTTTTGCTTATGTGTCTGTTTTCTTTGTTTGTAAATGCAACAACAACTAAGACTGTAAATTTTGATGAATGATTCGAGTCACTTGAACCATTTATAAGTATTTTTCTAAAGTTATGAATCTAAATGAGTAGGCTTATGAATCAAACATATTTATGAGTTTGACGCCAACATAGTACGAATACTCATTGCAACCTGTACTTATAAATCAACGTTGTAGTGAGTATGAATGAATCAGAGTATGTAGTTATGTTTAAATATTGTTGACTCACTTCTATTTAAAATTTCACGAGTACTTACGAGTTGCGAAAAAACAATTCATTGCTGATCTTTGATTCGTACAACAGTGTCTCTTCTGTGTCTCTCTTTATGTGCTTATTTCTTTCACAAAATATTGTTACGCACATCGAAACGACCTAATATCGTTTAACAACAAAAATGATAAACAAAAGCCATACGATACAAATACACACTAACACTAAGTATACAATTAAAGTGTTGATTATCTAAAGCTGCACACACACATATGTACAACGAACCTGGTTGCGCCTGGTACCAATAACAACATGTATGTGACTAAAAGGGATAGACAACATAAGCAAAGTACACAAACAACAATGTATTAGCAATAGAGCTATCGAGAAGGCGAGATCACGAACCTTCCATTTCAAGAATGTTCGTTAGACTGGTTGCGTAGGACTATAAAAGGGCTGGACAAAGCAGGCAGCAGTCAGTAAGAATTCAGCCAGCCTCGTGTGAAGTTGCGTGCGAACAAAATAAGTCGTGGTTGTAAAGATCCAGTGAATACTTGTGTGAACTAGTAAAGTAAATAAACAGATTATTATTGTTGTATCGTTAAGTTGTATACGGTGGCACACAAAAGTAGTGTAAAGAATAAAGAGAGTTTAACTGAAATTAAACACATATTTGTTTTTACTTTGTTTGCAATTAACGAACTCATATTTAAACGTTTTTAAAAAGGTAAAAACGTAACAATATCTTCGCAAACGAACATTTTTTTGTCGAGTGTAAGTGTTTATTCATAAAACAATCTTCATACTTTGGATTTTGTTTTAACATTCATTGAATTTTTTTTGTTTTTGTGTTTTTTTTTGTTTTAAATAAGAAAAGATTAAACAAAATAATAAAGAACCCAGTTTCTATACGGCATCAGTAGTGAGAGCAGCATTAAATGTTTAACAAATAAGTTTAGCGGCAGGAATTGCCTGCCTGCCTATTACTCTCGGTCCATCTACATATGTACATACATATATATAGGAATCCTTTTTATCCCGCTAACCATACTGTTAAAGGAGAGTTAATCGCTTGTAGTGTTACACAATAAGAGAAAAAAGAAAAGAAAACATGGGCAAAAGAATGATTGTCATACTAACGTGTTCTGTTTGTTTTTTTTTATTACCATATAATCTCTAACAATGACCTAAGCTAACCAAGAGGATAATTGTAGAAAAATTTATATAAAAAAAACAACGTGTAAGGATATCATGCTAACCGAATTGAGGTTTAATTCCACTGCCATTCTAAGTTGTGCTGAACATAAATTTCCAAAAAAAAGTTCATCTGCTTAGTCGTTTCGTTGTGATTCCTTTGTTTTGTCTCTTAATAGTGGCGATTAGTTGTGATTTTAGCTTTTGACATTCTTCGGGTCAACTTCAAGGACAAGGACGATGATCCAAATGAACTTTTTTTTTAATTGATTGTTAACCCCTTTCACACATACGACATGTACATACGACATGTATGCACGTATTTGCATGCAATCATAGCCAACGAAAGGAATTAAGCAAAAGTCAAAGTTAAAGAAGATGACGACATCAGCTAGCTGTAATTGAGAGAGAGCGAGAAGCGAGAATAGAATAGCAAAAGGAAAATTAACGAAAGCTGTTGTCAGCATAAGCATAAGCAGAAGCAAGCAGCACAATTCCGTTTTAAGTGTGGGAAAACTGCTTCGCTGCATGCTTAGTGGCAACATGTGTTGGTAAATACTGTCTCTGGCTGTGTATCTGCCTGTGTCTGTGTCAATTGGTATCGTGGTTAGTAATCTTGACAATCATTTGTTGCTTCTTTTGTGGCTGCTTGTCTGTACGTTTGTGGCATGTTGTATGCTGCCAATATTGAGGAAACTGACACACAAAGGCGTTACAAATTACCAGACAAATACACCACACCGTACATGTAGATATTCGTGTTGATACACTCACACGTACATACATACATATATACTTACAACTATTGCTGTGTAGCCATGTGACTTATCGTACTTACATACATATTTTTAAGAAACACAATTTTAGTGTGTGTGTGTGTAAGCATAACTTGATTTTAAGGATATTTTTCTGTTTACATCCACACACACATACACGTGTAAGAAGTATCAAAGGTTACGGTTACTCAAACTCTTTATTGTGTGGCTGCATAAAATATGTGTTCATTTAAATGTGTTCTCTGTAGTGAAAATAATATTCAAACATATACTCTTTCTCTCTCTCTCTCTCTCTCTGTGTCACACACACTCATACACATGCATGCTTATAAATGTGTTTAAAAGCTTGGAAGCGACAAGGTCATTGAGTTTAAGTAATTGTTGAAAGAAGACAATACTTCTGACAATCAACAGCTTAACGCCCCAAAAACAGAATAGCCAGACAGACAGACGGATGGACAGACAACACAATACAATACAAAGATATTTTTATTACTTACATAAGTACAATATGTATATGTATGTGTGCATGTTATACTATCGTATAGCAAGAATGGAAGACACTTTGAAAGCCAGACAAAACGAAAGACAGTAACTAACACCACATTTTTGTAATTCGTAGTTGTCGTCATCACCACACACAACTCTTAACACAAAAGGAAAACCAAAAAGTAAAAGAAAAAACAAAAAACAGAAAAAAACAAGGAAGACAAAACAAAAACAAAAAAAAACAAGGAAAACAAAGTGAAAAGACATCGTCATCATTATCAAGGTCACCCAAAAGCTATACGAAGTAAAAGAACTCGTAGCATTTTTTTTTTGGTAAGGGAAACCAAATGAATGTCAAGTATTCATGCTAAACACTTGGGCAATGGAACCAACACAACACAACACAACACAGCACAGCACAACATTAGCTCATACACATCTCAAGTTGGCATCCTTTGGAAATTTACAAGAACAACAAACACTTTACTTACAACATAACTACATACGATACGGTCTTGGCAATATGCTGGCTGTCAGGCATACCCTCAACAAGCAGACAAACTTATGACATTACATGCTCTTACACATACACACACATACACTCAATGAATTTAAGTAAGAGATTTAAAATAAAAATTATTTTTCTAAACAAACACATTAAGAAACACATACAGACACACGGACATACAGGCATTATGATGAAGCATTTTGCATATAAAAATATATTTTTAGATTGTATGAGTGTGATACTACGATGACTTCTTCGGTCTGCTTACAATAGGTGAACGAATGAAAGAACGAATGAATGAACGAGTGAGTGTATGACTGAATGAATGATTCAGTAAGTATGTGTATGATTGTAGGTCGTTTTATTCATTTCTTCATTCCCTTGTTCGTTTTTAAACAGTTTCGGACTTTTATTTGTTTAAAATAAACGTTCACACTTACTAATGTATATCCATGTATGTGTAGGCATCAAGCTGTACTTTCTTACAGTGTTTTGGAAAATATTTGTTCTATAAATCAGTGCCGAAGATTATTCTTCTTTAACTTCAACTGCATGTGCAAGTGAAGTCGTCTCAGACAAACGAACAAACGAACAACCGTACAATCGAACAACAAATGCATTCTCGTATCTCGTATCAGATGGTGATGGAAGTCAGAGCAAGCAGTTGAAGGAAGTTAAATACCATGTAAATAAGTTGTATCTTAAATTTGCTAGCAAGTGCAGTTGCTATGTATGCATGTATGCATGTATGTATGCAACAAAACGAAGACAACAAAGTGCCAATAATAGTAGCAACAATCCTGTTTGTTGTTGGTCTTCAGAGTGCATGAGAAATCGTATGTGAAACCATTAGAAGAAACCGAAATAGCAATACCGTAAGGGTACCGAAACGAGAGATTATAGTCTTGGCAAGGACGAAATCTAGTTTTCAAGGAATTCCTTAAATATGTATGTATGTATGGCTGTGTGAGTGTACTTTTCTGTTTATAAAATTCACAACACATTCACATCCATACATACTTATACATACGTACTTATACGTTTTTTTTTTTTTACTGGAGGATAGCTTCCTGGCTTTTGCTCACTTTTGCTTCTAAAGTAGCAGCCGTATGATGAACTCAATTGTGGCAATTGTGTTTTCATGTTGTTTTTGGAATTGTTTGCCGATATGTGAACTTAAGTCTTCTTATTCTTATACAGTACGTTTGTATGCGTATGTGTATGTGTGAACATATGCATACAATCTTACGTACATACATAAAAGTGAGTGAGTAGAACGTAACATAAGAAGAAAATTTAGGAGAGTATGTCTGCTTTGTTTGTCTCTCTACCAGTCTGTGCAACGTCTATTGGAGATTCCATATGAACAAGAACAAGAAGAACAAGAAGAACAAGAAGAAGAAGAAGAAAATAAGTATAACGTCCTTGTCTACATGACTTGTACAAACATTTGAAAGCATAGCCAAGCACAGCACAGCAAGTATTGTGTAAGCATCTCTGTGTGTGGCTGTGTGAAAATTTGGGGCAGATGTACACTTGCATACATACATACAAATCTATGTACGTACGTAACATGTTTTCTTCACATGGGAGTTGTTGTTCTTTGCCTTGTCTTTTGTTGCCTAATGTGGGTTCTTTCTGCTTCATCATCATCTTCTGCTTCTTCAATTTATTGTTCGTCTTTTATTTCAGGTTTTGGGGGAGAATCCTTTACGTCTCCGAGGAAATCACTTTCTTGGTGTCGGAGCAATTGCAGATAATTTTGCAAAATATGAAGCACATGAATGGAAGCAACAACAACAACAACAACAAAAAACAAAGAAGAACAATTTTGCTGTTGTTGTTGTAGCTGCTGTTGATGATGTTGTTCAATGAACAACAATGTGTGAAAGTGAAAGTTCTTCCTGGCATGTGAATACTAAGGATTGGTTGGAGTAATAATATCTGTATGCAGTGAGTGCAGGAGAAACTTAATCAAGCAAACACAAACAGTTGTACACTGTCTGTGTGTGTGTGTATAAGTATGTGTGTAAATTGCTTATAAGCATGTGTATGAAAGTCGTTTACTTTGGCAGATGCTTTGCTAAGATGCTGTTGCTACTTTTGAACTCCTTTTTAGTTTGTTTTGTTGTTGTTTTTTTTTTTGTAGTATTGTTTACACACAGACACAGCTACATACACACATATACTGTATTGTGTATGAAGCAATGTAGTCATGTGTGAATTTATTCTTGGTTTATATACAAAATTTCTATGAATGAAGAATATGTGTGGCAAGGACTTTTGCTAGATGCATGTGTACACACATACATATGTAGAGATAGGATGTGTATAAGATGCATATGAATGTCAGAAGACTAGACATTGTGCCAGACACTGCTATAATGTCTTGAAAGCATTCATACTTTACTCTCGTCTGGATTGCATTTTAGTAAGACAAGGGAATTCCTCAAGGTTACTGGCACAACTAGTCCATTATTAAGTTTGTAAGAGTTTTTTTTCTGTTTATTTTTGTTATTGTTTTTTTGTATTTTGGTGTACGTCACACAATATGCGTACATATGTACGTACTTATTTAGGAGTGTATGCATTTGGTTAAATGGTTTTGAGAGATGAAGTGCGTAATGCATGGGAATGCCATGCAAATGTTTATGTTTGAAAATTTAATTCAATTGTTATTTGGTTTATTAAGATTAATATAGAAATTCTTTTTCCATTTACCTGCTAGACAAATAAGGATTTTTTTAATTAATAAAAATCCATGTTTACACACACACACGGACGGTATGTGGAAATGGCATAAGAAAATATGGAATGAAGCGGAAATTGTTTGCAATTTTTTCTTGCTTTCTCGTTATTGATTTCGTATGACTCTTAAATCTTTTTCGATATTAAAATATGTATTCACTAGAAATTTATGCATAATAATGTATCTCTACGTTCGTTATTTCACCGTTTTTTCTTTTTTTTATTATTTGTTTCAAATATAAACCGCTTAAGAATATTTTATAATGCATATACAAACATACATACATATATATGTATATATGCAACATACTATACAGTTATTAAAATTTTGTTGTATGCATATGAAAGTAGTATGCATGCATATACATATGTATCTAAGTAGTATATATTTATGTACATATGTTTAAACAATAAAAATAATACAAACAAACAAACAAACAAACAAAAAAATGTATAAGAAATATAAAAAAATAATAAATAATCTACATAAACCATCATCTAACAAGCATACATACATACATATGTACATACATACATTACAGGAATATATTTCAAAACAATGAGCAAGAAAAACAAGGATATCTACGAGGAAATAATAATATTTAATCCAAGCGAATGTATTTGTTCGTATAAGTCGAACAGTATATTGAACACTCTTCTACACAGTCCTACACTGAACATGCACAGAGAATAACGTTATACGGAACCAAAAACAAAAAAAAAACACAAAAAAACGAAACAAACAATTGCAATTGTAACGGAGAAAAAAAGAAGCATCAGTAAAGAGAGTGAAAAAGAAATAAAAAAAAAAGAAAATATTGAATATAAATAATATACGACGTTAGAGAAAAAGAAAAAGAAGTAGAAGAACAAAAACAACAACAACAACAACATATATTTTAATTAAAAATTCAATTTTAATCAATGCATTAGCAAAAATGTCTCGCTTCTACCTTCACAAGAACAAGCAAAAAAAAAACCGTAGAAAAAAACGTAGAAAAGAAAAAAACAATAAAGCGAACAACAACAGCAAAAGTAATAAAACATCAACGACTACAGCCAACTAGTACATACGTGTAGCAGTAGTAGTAGTAGCAACCGTCAACACTATAAGCATTAGAAACGACAGCAGTAAAGACACTTGAACCCCCCTCCTCGCCCCCAACAAACTTCAAAATACCAATACCAATACCATTACCATCTCAATCATAACACCATCACCACAACCACTCCCCTTGTATATGTTACAACGTCACCCAAACGCCCATTGATACTGGTAGCTTTGGCTGACATCAGAAACAACGTCACCATCATCATCATCATCATCATCATTATTCTCATCATCATTGAGAACTTCATCTCAATATTGAAGTACTATTGAGTAAAGCAATAATTTTTGTTTTTGTTGTTTTTTTTTTTGCTCAAACTCGTATAAATGGTTTGCATAAGGAAAAATCTATAGAATCACCATCGTATTCTAAATACAATTTCTTTTTTTTTTACTATTACTGTTCATGTTGTTGTTGTGTTTTTGTATCATGCAAGTATGAGTATGAGACTACTGCTACAATAACAACGATTGCATGCATGTGAACAACAACGACTTTAGTGAAGCTTCAAAAAAAAAAAACCTGAAATATTGAAATGAAATGAAAAAAATGAAATTTTGCTCGTAAAAATCATAGAAACGATTGGAAAACAAAAATGAAGAGCGAAAGAAATCCGAAACCGGGTAGAAAATTTTCGATGGCTGCAACTCTACCAGCCATATGTAGGGAACGTACATATGGAAATTTTGATATAATTTAAGTTCTTACCTTTGTTAGTATGAATGGGAATAGGTTAGGCACAAGCAGTATACGTGGTTCTTCAAAATAAAATTATGAAAACTTCAAAAGTCTTAAAGGGATATGAGGAGCATTGCTACTGACAAGATAATTACATACATACGTATATAGTTGGTCATTATAACCCTTTAGATGTTAAGAAGAGGGCAAACTCACTTGTATCGGTACAGAGAACGGCTGCATTGCGTGTCGCGTCGGCGTACCGTACAGTGTCCGCTCCGGCCGTACTGGTGATAGCGGGTATAATCCCTGTGGATCTGCTGGCGGCAGAGCGGATGGAGATTTATAAGGCGAAAGCGGCTGGAAATCATATAACCGCTTACTTCAGGGAAAACACCATTTCAAAATGGCAACAACGATGGAACGAGAAAGATAGAGGAAGATGGACGGCGAAACTTATTCCGGACATAAGACCATGGATTGGTCGGAAATTTGGAGAGATAAGCTACTACATTACACAGATGCTATCGGGTCACGGATATTTTAGGAAATATCTGCACAGAATGGGCAAGGCCGCCTCCTCTTACTGTCTGTACGAGGAAGGGGAGGTAATTGATGACGCAGAGCACACTGTTTTCGAGTGTGCACGCTGGCAGAGCTATCACTATGTACTGATGTCAATAGTTGGAACGATCACAGCCGTTAATATTGTCGGGGTTATGACTGCGAGTAGGGAAAATTGGACCTCGGTAGTGAATCACGTAGAGCGCATTCTGAGACGGAAGACGAGAGATCTTGAAGCTGCAGAACGAGTAGGCATGTCGGCATAGGTGATACTGTCACACGTGCCAAGCGTGACCGAGACGATGATTTAGACGAAAGGAATAGTGGAGACGCTTAGAAGACTCCTCAACTTTCGATTCGCAATCCGGACGCGGATATGAACATGAATGGGCCAAAGGGCCAAACGGACTCCACTCCGAAATAATACCATCGTAGTTCCGGAGTGGGCACAAACAAGTCAACAGGAGACGAGGGGGGGATTTAGTGGGTGAGAGCCCCACACACGGAGGATGTGACGACTTCCTCTATGGTGCGGTTAGGTACATTTACTCCTCCTCGGCGAAAAAAAAACCCTTTAGTTCGTATTACAACCTACTTTCTCACACCACTTATGTTGTGTGTGTAGTTTGTGTGCCTGGTACTACGTTTTAAAGTCGACTCTCGACGACCTATTTTAGTTTGAGAAACTTTTCATGGCAAATTTTTATTTAGTCTACGAGTTTTTGCCAGAAATCTGCTGTTCAAGATGTCTGACCTGGAGTTTGAACTGAGGCCTTATATCTAATAAGCCAACACACTACCCACTAGACTACGGCGACTATATAATTTCGAAATTGAAAGCAGGTGGATCTAAATCGATGGTTTTAAATATTGATTGACTTCTGCTGACAATGTAACTTTAAAGATGTATTCTCATTGACTTGATTTAAAGTCATTTCATTTGTAATTGTTCCTAAGTTAGGTAGACAGAGATGGTCTATCTCTACAGATATTCTATCTAGTTCGGATGAACTTGGTCAGTACAGAGACTGCGTTCACCTGTGGCGTCACAATGGGCCGCTATGTGTGCTCAAGTGAGCTTTTGGTATCAAAGCTGCCACACTAACCTAAACTAACCTGCAACTAACGACCTACAATGGCTGCGTACTTTAAAACTCATTTGAAAACTGTTGGCTATACTGTTTTAAAATGTTCTGATTGAAGCCTCCGTAGCCTAATTGATAATGTGTTGGGTTATTAAAGGCGATCACATCTCACCACACACACCTCGAACAACACGAAATATATCCTCTCAGCAGTCTGCTGAAAAAAACTCTGAGAGTAAATGAATTTGTCATAAAAAGTTTCTCAAAAATCTGTTGTTTGTAGGTCCTTCTCTTATCGATAAAATTAACACACACACACAACATGTTTGATGTTTGAAGCTAGGTTGTAGTCCTGACTACAGGAGTTGTAATAAGTAAGTAAGTAAGATCACATCTAAGTAGTCGACTAGTACAAATGTATTCCAATCTATAGAATAACAAACCTAAAGGGTTTTAATCGTTGAATCCTCATTCACAAACGATCGTGCTTTTGTTTTGAATTGTGCAGGTCTGATGCATTGCTGCTTTCTTTGTCCAAGTATACATAAGGCAGATTTAGGCGATCATACAAGTCGTACAACATGTCAAGAGTATTGTGTAAACTCGGTATTTAATGAGAGCGTAAGGAAATACGACAATCGTACGGGTTCTTTTTGATTTTTTGAAATTTTTCAGAAACCATCACACTCCATTGGATTAGGGAATGATGTACGATACTATACGCTTTTTTCAGCACAAAAAATTTGACATGCCGTATGACTTGTGTGTTTGTCAAGATCCGCCTTAAGTGATTCTTAAGCATTCGCAAGAATGTACTTCAAAAAGTCGATTCCGATTTCTAAGAAACTTTTTCATGGCAATTTGATTTTACTCTCAGAGTTCTTAGGGTTTTCATTAGAAGCCTGCTGAGAAGAAGTGATTGAAGAAATATTTTTCATTCTGTGATGGTGGCGGAATTTTTTTTTCAGAATCGATAGGAGCTCACTATATAAGGATGTCGAATCACTGCAGCGTCTTTCAGGCGAAAGTGTAGATAATACAGGGTGCGGCAAACATTTTTACCATACTTTCCGATAGTTAGGCGGTAATCAAATTACTGAACACCGACGTGATGAGATCCAAGACGGAGTACAGCTGTAGCAATATCTCAAAGAGATAACAGAACGATATGATGCGTTGTTGTTGTTTCAAGGCAACGATAGATGGCAGCCCCATTGTCCTAGGATGTGCTTCAGCAGACCAATCAACTGCTTAGCTGGAACAACAAAAATAGGTTAAAAAAACGGAATTAAGGCAGAACTGGTTTGTGGAAGCCATATGCTGGCAAGAGGGGTACTGAAATAAAACAAAAAAAAAAAAAATGATGTGTACATCATAGGGGTACCAGGACACAGTGAAATTTCATTTAACTACAGAGCTTATGAACTGGCCAGTCGTGGCATAACTATCGAACTCTCCGATAACTTTTCGACTTTGGAAATCCCTCTAAGGACCTGAAGGCTTATAATTGATAATGCGGTCATCGATTCCTTCAACAATAGATGGAGGGCTTCGGTTATGGGCAGAACGTTGCAGAAAATGTTGCCAAAGCTGGCTGGCGATCAGTATGGTTTCTGAGGTCATTATAAGGCATTGCATTATGGGCATGCATGCTAGGTGCATCGATATTGACATACACACGTACATAATTGGTCATTACAATCCTTTAGTCAGGACTACGACCTAGCTTCTCACACCACTGATGTTGTGGGTGTTAATTTTTATACATGAGTGGCGGAATCTACTGTTTAAAGTCGACTACGAACGACAGATTTCGTTTGATTCGAACTGTCTGAGCTGGGTTTCGAACAACAGGCTTGAGGCTAATAAGTCAATATACTACCTAGTAGAGGCTACGGCCATTGCAAAATATGGGGAAAAATATTCACCATTTGCTAACAAACTGATGCTTTTGGAAAATTCTGCTGGCATATTGTCTGGACTTTGAGTCAGTAAACTATCTTGAGTTGGATCTGGCTTCAGTAATTTTAGGATTATAAGACGTTTGTGTTGCGATATATTCTTCCTTAAATAGTAATCGAAACGATTACTTTTTTTTTTGTTGCCTAACTGAAGTTCAACAAGGCACTCCAAGTTGATGGTGTTAAAGCTATGAATGAAGGTTGCATGATGCGGCTGCTGGTAGAATCACCTTTGCTATCCTTGCCCATTCGTATGAAACTGGTGTTATGTTTTCGTGTACTTATCATCCACGTCTGACTCGACGTGCAGTAAATCAGACTTCGGGGACAGGGATAGCAAGTGATCTCTGAAGTGCATTTCATACATCTGCCAGCAGTTGCAGCCATTAGTAAGCTTTCGGCAGGTAATCTGTATAGGAACGGTAGTATGCACCTGGCGAAGCTGGTTGAATTTTGTCTCTGCAATAAAAACCCCGTGGTTAGAACAAAATTTGATAAGCCTGACGTCTCTATTATCATTGCCAACGTGCTTGAAACCATGATTGAATGAATGATGAATGATTGATGACCCTGCATTGTATTCTACTGAGGTTAAGGTGATTTCTGTAGACTCATAGAATTGTATGAAGGTAATATATTTTTTATATTAGAACAAAATTTGATAAATCTGTCACTGTTAACATCGCCAACATGCTTGAAGCCTTGATTGAATAAATGATTGATGTCCCCGCATTGTATTCTATTGAGATCGGGGCGATTTCTGTAGACTCATAGCATTGTATGAAGGTGATATGCCATTATTTGATTCGGAATCTACCAATGATTATCTTCTATATGTGCACTGGCTTACAATTCCTTTCGTATAATTTAATAAAACTATTTTGCAGTGAATAATAATTTCAAAAACTTCAATATATTTCGCATCATTACATCATGATGAGTCAATCCCATTAAATTGTTGCACAATAATAATCATTTAAAGAGTGCAACCAACACGTTGAAATTATTCAAGCGTAGCCGTCGTCGCAGACATGTAAAGGAAATAATCATTGGATAGAGAGAGAGAGAGCCACATAAAGGATTAGCTATTCATTTCAACTGCCCATATCGTAGTGATCCTTCTTCCTTCTTCTGTTTTCTTTTTATTGTTACGTTTTCTTTGGGTGTAAGGAAGAGAGGAGATAGGGGCAGGGCAGGACATTTAATATTTTCGTTGTTATTTTCGCTTCAATCACCGCCATCGAGCAGCACATCACTTGATTTTTGTTATTGCGGCCTGGTGCGGCTAGTGAGTGGCTAGTAAGAAGCGGGCATTGGTGAAAGGAAATATTGCAGCACAACTATATTCTGGGATTAAATGTATCATATATTCTATGGCCTATAGAAGAGGTCCTTTTGCATGCAAATCTTTATAAAGGTACCTTACGTATCTATGTATGTGTATGTGTGTGTATGGGGACAAGTCATAGAAAAATCCGGAATCGAAAAAAAACCAATCCATATAGAGAAACAGTGTTATTTGTTGTTGTTCGTTGTTCGTTGTTCGATTTTTTTTTATGTGACGCTAACGTCCACATATATTTTCACGTTCTACCACTGGCGCATTAGGAGTTTAACAGTCTGTCCACGTGTCTTGCTTGATATGAGTTCGTGCATAGTTCCTATGACCATCTACGGTCGTTTATCGTTGGTATAAATTGATTCTGCATTGCCATGGAGCAACGCAATTCTTTATTCTTTTTTTTTTCTCATGTTTTTCTTTTTTCTAAGCCTTCTTAGAATCTTTTCGAAATATATTTGCATTTTCCTATATGCCTCATGCCTCTCTCTTCTCTCTGTATGTTATTGTTTGTGTAACATTTTCTATTGCAACTGAATTGTGCTCCCAACGCACTAAGACACAAACCCATACACACTCAAATACATTAATGAATACCCTTATAAGGAAAGGAATAGGCTTCGTTTGTTCGTACGTTCGTTCGAATTTTGCATGAAAGAGAAAGAGTTGAGCATAATAAGTGAGAAAAAAGTGTGAACATGTATGTATGTATGTATGTCGGCTGGCTTGGTATGCATGTATGCTGGCAAGGAGCAGCTAACAACAATAGAGGCATTTGTGTAAACGAAACTAAAAAAAAAAGAAATTGTTTGTCCAAAGGAGCGGTATTTACATACGTACATACGTTCTCTATGTACGAGTATGTATGAATCAAACAAGTATGGAAATAATTTCATGAAACTCATGACAAACTTCAGATCGTACGGTTTTTGTTTTCAGTAGGCAGCTTTACATTTTAACCATTAATGCCGCATAACTGTAGCAAAAACAACAACACAAAATACAGGGAATACACTGAAAGCAAATGAGTGCAGCAGTCGTAGTCTTATGTGTGTGAGTTACGTATGCATGCACCCGAAGATTTTTTATGTCGTTTTAAAGAAACATTTTCTTTTTTGCTGTGTGTAGCCAGCAACCAACATGTTTCAAACGAAGAACTTTTTACTGTAAATTCATGATTTTCTTTTGGAACATACACAGCAAACGTAACAACAACAACAACAAAAAGAAGAGAAAAAAAAAACTTTACAGTTTTGAATTGCATTACGACAGCTACTGTGTCTCTAACTGGGTGGCTGTTATTGATGCCTTAAAAGCCATCATTTCTTCATCCCCCCATATATTTACAACAACAAAAAGAAAAAAAAGAAAAATTAGAAACAACAAACTTCACTAGCTTCCAGCATACGAAAAATCATCGTCATGATTATCATCATCGCCATAGACGTCGTCAACATCAACATCATCATCGTCATCCTCATCGTCATCCACATCGTCATCACGAGCAAGAACGTCATTCATGTATTGATGTGTGCTTATACTTCGTACCTTTCCTTAAGCTCTCACGCTTCATACAGGGGCCCATGTCTGCTTTTTGTTGTATCTACCAATATATGTACGTACGTATGTATGTCTGCTTACATGTTACTTTGTATGAATGCATATTAAATTGAATCGAATTCTATACTCATATGTTAGTTACTACAGCTACGATTTACATACACACACACAAGCAGACATCCATGATATTGTGCTCCATGGTTAAAGGTACCCATCTATAGAAGAGAGAACTTACACTTATTGCCTCCATACCACAGCTAGCCAGCCATACATGAAGAATAAAATGCCGTACTATACTACACTACAACACATCACGCCATGCCATGTTGTTCTAGACTTTATGATACGGACGTCGTAACTAAAATAAGTTACGTTTAGAAATAGGCGGAGTTATCAACGTTTTCAAGTCTTTTTTAATAAAAATTCAACGTATTCAAAAGTGTATGTATGTATGTTTCTTTGTTTTTTCTTTCCTTTCTTTCTTTCTCTGTGTATGTGTGTGCATCTATGTTTCTACATTGATATTGTCCTACTACATATATATACCGATACATATGTATGTACGTCTAATCATGTACATTCAATATGTACATGAAACGAACATACATACATACATACATACATACATACATTGTTCTGATATATTCGAAGAACAAATTGATATATTCTTACAGAATTGATTCGTATGTCTCCCCAACTCTGAAACTGAAACTAAAAATAAAAATGAATTACTCCAGTCAAATCTAATTGAATATCTTCTATTCGAATTCCGAATCGATTCTAATTCCGAATCGAATTCAAATTCCGCGAACGCATTCAAATAATAGAAGGTAAGTGCTTGATCGATATACGATTTTATTGTGAAAATATGTCGTGATCCAAAAGCCAGCTCAGAAAAATTATGAAATCAGTTTGTTAGAAAATGGTGAATATTTTTCCCCATACTTTGCAAAGGCCGTAGCCTCCTACTAGGTAGTATATTGACTTATAAGCCTCAAGCCCATTGTTCAAAACCCAGCTCAGACAGTTCGAATCAAACGAAATATAAAAAATATTCCTTTCGGCAACAGTTTCTCAGCAGAATTTTGGCAAAAACTCTGAGAATTTTCTCAAAAATCTGTCGTTCGGAGTCGACTTTAAACTGTAGATCCCGCCACTCATGTATAAAGATTAACACCCACAACATCAGTGGTGTGAGGAGCTAGGTCGTAGTCCTGACCAATTATGTACGTGTGTATGTCAATATCGATGCACCTAGCATGCATGCCCATAATGCAATGCCTTATAATGACCCCAGAAACCATACTGATCGCCAGCCAGCTTTGGCAACATTTTCTGCAACGTTCTGCCCATAACCGAAGCCCTCCATCTATCATTGAAGGAATCGATGACCGCATTATCAATTATAAGCCTTCAGGTTCTTAGAGGAATTTCCAAAGTCGAAAAGTTATCGGAGGGTTCGATGATTATGCCACGACTGGCCAATTCATACGCTCTGCAGTTACCTGAAATGTCACTGTATCCTGGTACCCATATGATGTGCACATCATTTTTTTTTTGTTTTGTTTCAGTACCCCTCTTGCCAGCATATGGCTTCCATAAAGCATTTCTGCCTTAATTCCGTTTTTTATATATTTTTGTCGTTCCAGGTAAGCAGGTGATTGGTCTGCTGTAGCACATCCTAGGACAATAGGGCTGCCATATATCGTTGCCTAGAAACAACAACAACAACAATGCATCATATCGTTCTGCTACCTCTTAGATATTGCTGCAGCTGTACTCCGTCTTGGACCTCATCACGTCGATGTTCAGTAATTTGATTGCCGCCTAGCTATCGGAAAGTATGGTACAAACTATTGCCGCGGCCTGTATTGTCTACACTTTTGCCTCAAAGACACTGCAGTGATTCGACATGCTTATAGATTGGGCACCTATCTATTCTGAAAAAAAAAAAAATTCCGCCACCATCACAGAATGAAAAAATATTTCTTCAATCACTTCCTCTCAGCAGGCTTCTAGTGAAAACCCTGAGAATTCTTAGAGTAAAATCAAATTGCCATGAAAAGGTTTCTTAGAAATCGGAATTGACTTTGTGAAGTACATGCTTACGAATGCTTAAGGATCACACAATTCATACGGCATGTCAAATATTTTGTGTAGAAGCGAGCGGATAGTATCGTACATCATTCCCTAATCCAATGGAGTGTGATGGTTTCTGAAAAATTTCATAAAATCGGAGGGAGACGTAAAATTGCCGCATTTTCTTACGTTCCCATTATATACCAAGTTCTCTTCTACACAAAAGTTTGAGATGTCGTACAACTTGTGTGTAATTTGATTACCGCCTAGCTATCGGAAAGTATGGTACAAACTTTTGCCGCGCCCTGTATTATCTACACTTTCGCCTGAAAGACGCCGCAGTGATTCGACATCCTTATAGACTGGGCTCTTATAGAAAACTGGTCGTTACAACCCTTCAGTCAGGATTATGACCTAGCTTCTCACACCACTTATGCTGTGTGTGTTATTTTATTTAATTCGATTCCGAAGGATAGATTTTTGAGAAACTTTTCATTGCAATTTTCATTTACTCTGAGATTGTTTGCCAAAAGACTGCTGAGAGGTAGTCGCCGATGAAATATTTTGTTCGTATTTCGTTTTGTTCGAGAGATGTTTGAACTGAGGTTGAACCCCTAACTCTTGTCTTGTATAAGCCAACACAGTAACTACTAGACTATATAAGAGTATTGGTTTTTTTCCAAACATATGAGTCAACTTTCATAGCCTAATAGGCAGTAGTGCTTGCAGTTAAAGTTTGCTTAGAGCGCAATCAGAATTCGACCGTAAAGGAAAAAATCAATGAATTCTAGTTGGGTATTGAATTTGAAATCCCTCAAAACCTTGAAAGGTACGTGACATTTATAATAGTTATGAGTAGTAATAAGATTTTTAAAATTTTTTGTTTCTTACTTTAAATTTAAATAAAAAAAAATCAGTTTTTAAAAAACCTAGGGTGCCCTAGGGTGTCTAGTGGATGGTGTGTTAAACTATTAGCGTGAGGGTCATGGATTCGATTCCCACTAGAGACTCTGGTCTGTTACAGTATACCGAGTATAAAATCGAAATAACTCAGCTCGTATATATATAATTAAATGTAATTTGTAATTCTATTGTAATTAATGAATAAGTGAAAAAAACCTACTGCGGTCAAACGAACGTTTAAGATTGTATGACAACTTATGAGCAAATCTTAATATCGCCTTAATACTATTCAATATTAAAGGGTCCGCCAAATAACTACTGAATATTTTCTCAAATTTCTTTTTTTTTGCAAAAAAAAAATCATCTTTTCAGATGAAGCTCATTTTGATCTTGGCGGGTATGTAAACAAGCAAAATTGGTGCATTTGGGGCACGGAAACCCCGCACGCATACATTGAAAAGCCGACGCACCCGAAACGAGTCACTGTTTGGTGCGGATTTTGGTCCAGAGGCATAATTGGGCAATTTTTCTTCGAAAATGAGCAAGGAGTGGCCGTTACAGTCAATGGCGATCGTTATCGGGCCATGTTGAACGAATTTTTGTTCACAAAAATTGAAGATGAATGTCCTCGGCAACATTTGGTTTCAACAGGACGGTGCTACATGCCACACAGCCACACAGCTACACTCCATGTTTTGCGCCTTGGTTTTGAAAATCGCATTATTAGCCGCAGAACTGATGTCGTTTGGCCACCTTGGAGCAGCGATTTGACACCGTTGGACTATTATTTGTGGGATGCCGTCAAAGATAAGTGTTACGCCGACAAGCCAGAGGCAATTGACGCTTTAAAGGACAATATTCGTGAAGCCATTGGTGAAATACATCTGCACACAATCGATAATGTGCTTAAAAATTGGGCCGATCGTGTAGATGGCTACTGCATGGCCAGCCGAGGCAGCCATTTGAATGAAATTATTTTCCATTATTAACCGGAAGGATTGTACTTTCAAATAAAAAAAGAAATTTGAGAAAAGAAATTTCAGTAGTTTTTTTGTTTTAAAGCATTTTCAAAAAAAGAAGTTATTTGACGGACCCTTTATTTATTCATTTAAAGAAACGTGATTTTAAATTTTATTTTAATACACGAAGCACAAGTCCATTAAATACCTGTTTTTTTAAGTTTTTTTTTCTTTTTCATCGATAAATTATTATTTGCCGCCGTCCATTTACCAAGTCTTTGACAAAAACTATTACCTTAGCCACTGAGCCGTATGCCTATTAAATCTAATGTCAATCTGAAATCCATTTTCTAAAAGGTTCCACATGTAAAAAAAAATAAGGAACTCACATACGGAAATTTGTTCAGACCTACAAAAGAAAACAAAAACAAAACATGTATACAAGGAACTCTGCATCTGAGAATATAAAACTTAGAAGAACAAAAAAAAAGAACGAAAAAAAAACAAGAATTGAGTAGCAGCACCAGCACAGTACCTTTAGTATCAATATTAAAGGAAATTTGTTTCTTTTTCTTCTTTATTGCATACTGTTCTATTACAATTTGTTGTTGATGTTGTTGTTGTTGTTCTTGTATTTGTTTTAACATTATTTGAAGTGACAGAAAAGTGATAAAACTGAATATTTTCCATGAAGGGATAAATTCTGCAAGGATTCAGGATTTTTAAAAACAAACAAAAACAAAAAAAAAAAAACAAAAAAAGAATTGAACGATAAGGCCTCCAATAAAGATTTAAAAGTTGTTGGTTTTAATTTATTTACAAGAAACTTTTTTTTATTGTATTTTTATAAAACGGCATTATTATGCCATCAATTGCTACAAATGCTTAAAGGACTTTAAAACTTAAGACTAGAAGCTGGAGAAATTAAAACAGTTGGCAATACTCTCCAAGATTACCTCCTAGATTAGATTGGGTTAGGTTTGAGGACGTGCACTTGTCAATAAAGACAAGTACAGCACCCGGAGGTCGAATTGACCCATTGTACAACGTCCTAGATTAACAAAAATTTTACAACTTCGCTCTCATTCAAGTGCCTTATCCAGGACGAGCATATCATTCGTAATTCACAGAAAAGACGGGAATCTAATTTGTCATTGCAGACAATGAAGGTTCCAAATACTCCAGCTCAGGAGTAAACAGTTTCAAAAAGTGTCTTCGACCGGACTTTGTTGAAATATTCGGATGACAGTTCATGTGCCAGAGATCAGCAATGTATCGTAAGCACTCATGAAATTTTGATAAAAGTGAGTCAACAATATTGAAATTTAACTATGTACTCTGATTCATTCATACTCACTACAACGTCGGTTTATAAGTACAGGTTGCAATTAGTATGCTTACAACTTCGACATCAAACTCATACATACTTACATAATTAGTCGTTACAACCCTTCAGCTGATAAGGCTATGCAGAATAACGTTGAGCAATTCCTGCAGCTCCGTCAAGGTAGGAATGGACCTCTCCGAACCTTTTGATACCGTGCGAGATTTCAGACAAGGCGATCCCTTATCATGCGACCTCTTCAACGTCGTCATGGAGAGTGTTCTGCGAAAGGCGGGAGTGCATCGCAATGGCACTATTTATCAAAAAAGTGTCCAGTTGCTTGCGTACGCTGACGACATTGACATTATAGGGCGTACCAAGCGAGATGTTACTGCTGCCTTTAGTGCTATTGAATGGGAGTCTAGTAATATGGGTTTGGCAGTAAATGAGGGCAAAACAAAGTATATGTTATCGACAAGTAGAGACGCGCGGCGTATTGATGCTCAAATTACGGCCGATAACAATACTTTTGATACGGTCAATGAATTCATCTATTTGGCTCCGCCGTTACCACCAGAAATGATGTCAGTCTAGAGATCAAGCGCAGGATCACTCTTGCCAACAGGTGCTACTATGGTCTCAATAGGCAATTGAGTAGCATAGACCTCTCTCGTACGACAAAACTAACACTCTACAAGACACTCATCCTACCCGTGCTTCTTTATGGCGCAGAGGCATGGACCCTATTAAGAACTGAGAGCCTTGAGAGTTTTCGAGAGAAAAGTCCTACGTAAGATCTTCGGTCCTGTACAAGTTGGCGATGATTTCCGTATCCGATCCAACAGCGAGCTGTATGAGCTGCTCAACGACATTGACATTGTACAGTGTAATAATATCCAGCGGCTGCGCTGTCTCGGCCATGTCGTTCGAATGGAGGAGGATGCTCCAGCGAGAAGGGTATTTGATGCGGGAATCTGCGGAAGTCGGCGAAGAGGACGACCTTGTATCCGTTGGAAGGACTAAATCGAGGAAGCCCTTTCATCGATTGGTGTAACCAAATGGCGTAGGCGTGCAAGAAGCAGAGGCGCCTGGAATGATGTGTTGCGGCAGGCTGAAATCCGTTAAACGGGTTGTTATGGCCAATTAAGTAAGTAAGTAAGTAAGTAACCCTTCAGTAAGGATTACGACCTAGTTTTTCATCATCAAATTCATACCATTCGAAATATGTTTGATTCATAAGCCTCCTCATTTAGATTCATAACTTTAGAAAAATACTTCGAGTCACTCGAATCATTCATCAAAATTCACAGTCTTGGTTGTGGTTGCATTTACAAAAAAAAAGAAAAAAGACACATAAGCAAAAAGGACAGAGCAGCCAGCAGAGCAAACACACAAACTTCTAGTTCGTACGCAATGATTACTGATTTCTGGCAAAAACTCTGAGAGTAAATAAAATTGCCATGAAGAGTTTCTCAAAAATCTGTCGTTCGGATTCGACTTTAAACTGTAGGTCCCGCCACTCATGTATAAATTTAACACACACAACATAAGTGGTGTGAGAAACTAGGTAGTAATCCTGACTGAAGGGTTGTAATGATCAATTATGTATGTATGTATGTAACAGAAATTATGAGTATGATTCGATTCTACTTATCTTTTTGAAAACTCATTGGTGATCTCTGGTATCTAACTACCATACCAGTTAAATTATCACACGCCAACAAAGGTATGCATTTATTCCTGTCAATGATGAGAAGATTAGAAACTTAATAATTTAATAGAATGATATACAATCGATTATAATTTAATGAAGATTTTACAAAGTTTTGTGAACTTTAATTTCAGCTTCAGAAACTTTCTGGCATTTTGCTCTCAGCATTCCCACAACACGGCAGGCATAATATTTTAAGAATATTTAACTAAAAAAGAAATCTTCGATGCTAATGTTAATAATAATATTGCACAAATACATACGTACGTACGCAAGTATTGTGTTCATAAATAAAATCTAATTGGTTATTAACAGAATACAATTCGAATGCAACATTAAATGAGGAACAGCAACAACAACCACGAAAAACTGTTTGTGTAAACGAAAGTAATAGTAGCCGATGCAGTCATGTTATGTTCGTTTCAAAGAAGAAGAAAAAACAGTAAAAAACGCATCGGCTCACTGCAAACGACAAAAAACCATCAAATGCTCGTGTTTGCAGGATGAAAACAGAAAAATAAAACGAAGGAGGAAGACGCAACAAAAATAAAATGTTGCATAAAAAACAAAAACAAAAACACAATTTAACACAACATCATCTATACAACAACAACAATAATAATACATTATAATAATTTGCTGAAAATATGATTAAGGGTATTGACTGCCAGTCATCCAGTTATTTATTAACTCTCTGATTGACTATCTGTCTGTCTGTGCGTCTGTCTGTTCATCTGTCTGTCTGTTTGACTAACTGACAAAATGCTTTGCCATATACTTAAAGCAATCGTCCTCGTTCTCTTCCCCTTCCATCAATGTAGAACGAATTTAAGCGTGTAGAATTTGTTTTTTTTTTTCTTTGTTTTTTTTGTTCTTTGTTAGCCATGAAGCTTATAAGATGGCAAAGAAGAAGAAAGAATCCAAGAATCCAAAAGATTGAGAGAAAATTACAAAAAAAAAAGAGGAGAAATTATATCGTCTGTTGTGGGCATATTCCACCATTATAATGACCAAATAACTACAATTTCGATAAAATCCAATAAGTGCAGAAGCCAATGTACAGTGAATAACAAAAATTTTAATACACAATGTCATGCAATTGGAATTACAAAAGCAATAATAATTTTATTTATAAACCGATGTTGTGTGCCGAAAAATGGCATGGAAGGCGTTCTGTGTGTCTTCCTATACCCCTTCATTACAGCCTTTTGGCTGATGTTGTTCAAGCAGGAGGTTGGCTTCCGTTTATGAAGGACATGAGGTTTTTAAGATTAATTCTAAGCAGCTCCATGGAATATCTTATTCTGCGGCCCAGTTGTGTACGGTCTCCTTATTAGTAGGTTTATTTTCTCATCTTTCCTTTGCAAATAAGTAAGGTCTGTGTGAGATCTCACATATGAAATGGTAGAGAGAGCAAGAACAGCAGAAATGGATAGCAGCACTCCCTGAACCTTTACCTCCCCCAATGTAATACTTGATTGAAGTCCCGAGGGGGAAGGGGGGCGGCGACTTCATGGAAGTGTGACGAACTCGGTTGGGTTTAGTACGTATGCGTTTAGCAAGCCGAGAGTAAGTCTTGCGGCAAATCGTGCACATTGCGTCGCCCGGGCTACCAATGTCTTTCGAAGATTCCCAGCTTTTAGCTATAAAAAGAAATGTGCAAAGGCTTTGTCACGTAATCTCGGTCTAACAGTGAATAATCGAATGATGCTCTCTGGTAGGTGTGAGCCATTATCATAATCAGGACTATCCGGTATTCTCGTTATAAAATCAATACCGAAAACAATTTAATGTCTCGTGTTGCCAGTAGGGACAGTCAGATCTACCATACCTAAGATAACTTCTAAGAGCATAACTTCTAAGAGCACCTGCTATTACGATATGCTCAAGCCGACTTTGATGATTTTTTATTTTCCAAAGCCATGCGGTAAACCGCAGTTATTGCAACATTTAAAGAGTAAAGAATGAAAATATTGGATCGCTGCCTACAGTTGCTGGTGATACGTCGCCTCCATAAGTGATAATCATGCACCACGTTTTCCCTACGGCTTTCCATAGGGTTTTTAGGTTGAGATTCCATAGCAGTTTCCCACAGTATAAATGTAGTTGTTGCTTCAAGGCATTAATAATCGATTTCGATTTGATATTACTGGGAGGACACCCTCATTACCAAATAAAGTACAAACGGTACATGCATGACAAGCTAATAAATGCAGCGCTGTTTCGGTAGATTTACCCTACGTATGGGCTTGTAAATAAAATTGCCATGAAAACTTTCTCAAAAATGTGTCGTTCGGAGTCGACTTTAAACTGTAGGTCCCACCACTCATGTATAAAATTAACACACACAACATAAGTGGTGTGAGAAACTAGTTAGTAATCCTGACTGAAGGGTTGTAATGGCCAATTATGTATGTATGTATGTACGTATGGGCTTGTTTCGCATCGATTAGATTTTAAAATGTTGTAGGACTTGTTGACAAGAGTTTTTGAAGTCGCAGAAACCAATCTCCCGAAACATATCAGTTAATAAGTCTCTAATCTTTCGTTAATAAGCGTGATATCACAAACCTTGCTTCTGTTCTTACTTACTTACTTAATTGGCCATTAACAACCCGTTTAACGGATTTCGGCCTGCCTTAACACATCGTTCCAGGCGCATCTGCTTCTTGCGCGCCTATGCCAGTTGGTCACACCAATCGATGACAGGGCTTTCTCGAACTGGTCCTTCCAACGCAAACAGGGTCATCATCTTCACGTCTCGTCGGAGCAACCTCCTCCATTCGAACGACATGGTCGAGCCAGTGCAGCCGCTGGATATTAATACGCTGCACAACGTCTATGTCGTTGAAGAGGTCTTACAGCTCACTGTTGTATCGGATACGGAATTCATCGCCAACTCGCACTGGACCGAAGATCTTACGTAGGACTTTCCTCTCGAATACTCTCAAGTCTGCTGCATCAGTGCTTAATATTGTCCATGCATCTGCACCATAAAGAAGAACAGGTAGGATGAGCGTTTGGTAGAGTATTAGTTTTGTCTGCAACTCATTTGCCTAGAGATCCTGCGCTTGATCTCCAGACTGATATAATTTTTTGGTGGTAACTGCGAAGCCAAGATAAATAAATTCCTTGACTATATCGAAAGTATAGCTTTTGGCCGTAATCTGAGATCCAAAACGCGGCATGTCCTTACTTGTCGAAAACATATGCTACGTTTTGCCTTCATTCACTGCCGGATCCATACGACTTCTGTTTGGAATAATAAAATTGTTAATCGTAAAGTCAGGTTTGGTGATATCTTCTCCGGCTGCGTACGGAATACGATAGCCATGCTTGTCTTTATGCAATAAAGATTCGTGTAAGAATAGAAGATCCCCGATGTCGATCGAAATAAGCTTCACTAAAGGGTGTTTTTTATAGAGGTATAGAACTTTAAGTTGCAATAAAACAACGATGGATTATTCGATTGACATGAATTTTATTTATCCGAAAGATAATCTTGTGGCATTACATTTTAAATATGATTTCTGGCATACATATGACCGCCACGGCTGGCGCGGATGTAGTCCAATCTGGACGTCCAATTTTCGATGACTTTTTCCAACATTTGTGGCCGTATATCGGCAATAATACGGCGAATGTTGTCTTCCAAATGGTCAAGCGTTTGTGGCTTTACCGCATAGACTAATGACTTTACATAGCCCCACAGAAAGTAGTCTAGCGGTGTTAAATCACAAGATCTTGGAGGCCAATTCACAGGTCCAAAACGTGAAATTAGGCGGTCACCAAACGTGTCTTTCAATAAATCTATTGTGGCACGAGCTGTCTGACATGTTGCGCCGTCTTGTTGAAACCACATCTCCTGGACATCATGGTTATTCAATTCAGGAATGAAAAAGTTAGTAATCATGGCTCTATACCGATCACCATTGACTGTAACGTTCTGGCCACCATCGTTTTTGAAAAAGTACGGACCAATGATTCCACCAGCCCATAAAGCGCACCAAACAGTCAGTTTTTCTGGATGTAACGGTGTTTCCACATACACTTGAGGATTACCTTCACTCCAAATGCGGCAGTTTTGTTTGTTGACGTAACCATTCAACCAGAAGTGCGCTTCACCGCTAAACAAAATTTGCTTATGAAAATCGGGAACAACAGTAATCTCGTTTTGGGCCCATTCGACGAATCTACGCCTTACTTGATGATCGTTTGGCTTCAAATCTTGCACGAGTTTGATTTTGTAAGCACGCAAACGCATAAAGTGGATGGACACAGATCCAATTCCTGTGCTCGATGGCGGATGGACTCATTCGGGTCTTCCTCAATGCTACGCTCTACAGCAGCAATAGCTTCTTCTGTACGCACCGTACAGCATCTCTGGGGATGCGAGTTATCAATAAGAGTAAACGTGGTGCGAAAACGTTCCATGGTTAATCGAATTAACTGCTCTGCTGGACGATTTTGTCGACGATAAAATGGACGTAGTGCGCGATACGTTTTCCGCACAAAACCATTATTTTCGAAATAAAATTGCACTATTTGCAAGCGTTGTTCAGACGTGAGTCTATTCATGATGAATTGCCAAACCAAACTGAGAATAAATCACTTGACAGCTGTTAAATCGTTCGCCATCTTGAAAAGTAATGCCAACTTAAAGTTCTATACCTCTATAAAAAACACCCTTTACAAATAATTGTTGTTGACGATAGAATTGCTGGCATTCTCTGTATCGTCATCACTTCCATACATTCAAAGAAATCACCCAGAAATCTAAAGGTTTGTTGGCAGTAGTATGTTCAACTGGGCTCTCCAGGGTTTGACTTGTCTCCCTACAGTCGCCTTTCTAAATTCACCTTCTGTGTCTTCTTCAGTTTTAGAAGCCAAGACTATTTTCTAGGCTGGTATGGCAATATGAGTCGTTAGAATTTCTTTTGGGTCGTCGTAGGATATGCCTCTCGTCAACAGGTCACGGTCTTTGTTTATCATAGACGAGATGAATTGCTTTGAGGCAGCAGGCCAAAATTACTCGAAACGTTTTATTACAGTCTTGTACAACAGCACCGAAGGTTGATCTGATGTGCATTTTAGATACTCTTATTAATTAATGAGGTTTTGATGCCAGCTAATGTTTTCCCATTGGGTTGGTGCTTCAAATTAATCGTAAGAAAATTGTTGAAGCATTTACTGCATGCAACATACGTACGTATGCAACAAAACGTACATATGCCCACATGTTTTGTGCAATACTGTATGCCTTTTGATGAGAACATTATTATCACGGTGTGTAGAAGTGGTGCATGTACTCAGTTTGAGGAATCATTATAGTTTTTATTTGGTTTTTTTATTTTTTGCCTTGTGATTAACAATAGTGTAGTAGAGTAGTAAAGTGGTGGTGAAATTCAAAGCGATCAACATTGTTCAGAAGGAATCCCGTATGAATATAATAAAATTCAAACGATTGGGAAATTCTAGCAGTGAGTTGAGTTTTATTTACTGCACCATCTGAACCTATAACCATTTAGTGTGTAGACTTTTGCTTTACAACAGAATAAGGCCAAGTTGAATAACAACAACGAATGTGTATGCAAGTCACTTGAAGCCATCGATCAATCATCTACGCTGTCCTACAATTTGTGAGAATGCCTCAGATCGTTGTAGAGTTTTTAAAAACGAATTTAATTTTCAGTGACTACTGTTTGATGAGTGGTTAAGACGTACGTATGTAGCTGTTGTCTGTTGTTGGCGCATCCCTTGATGCCTTTGTGCCTTTTTTTTGTTTGAGTGTATGGCTGGAAGGCTGGCCCAAAAGATTCTTCTTTATTTACGTGAGTGGACGAACGTCAAATGATGATTATGTTGCAAACAAGCCCATCATACAGCTTCTGTTGTACGCAGTAATTTTGTACGTTGTTATCCTGAATGTTCGAATGTTCAACTATTGAACGAACGGTGGTGGTGCTGCTGCTACTGCTACTGATGCGTTTGTATGGAAAACTCGTAATATTGGGAATATGTTTCCATGTAGTAATATGGATTCGTGCGTTGCAAACTGTTTATTATCATTAATTTTCAAAAAAAAAAACAAAAAGGAAAAGAAAAAACAAAAGAAAAAAACCTACAAGAGAGAAAAAAGAAAACATTTCGTGATCTTAACGATCGCTTCGTTTTGCAGCTTTCAATTTATAAATGATCGCCAAACGCATAGAAAACAAAAAAGAAAAAACTGTGCAGCAAATATTCAAATACACTTGGAAAAATTATATTCACAATCATCAGCATAATAATACTCATCAAAATTTAATAATTATCGATAAATATGTTAAGCAATCTTTTTTGAAATATTTTAAAGCCTCTCTAAAGCCTCATAAGTTTTAAAAATAGGAGACCAAATTTCCTGTATCGCCTTAGATTGTACGGATTTCCAGGCAAGTACTTTTTCCATTACACCGCTATACCTCGGCCAAAACTGCCTACCCTTAAGAGTCGTCGAACAATGTTAAATATATCCTTCGTGATTAATCTGATCAATGGTAATATTTGCTGTGAATTTCTGTTAAGTTCAATGTTCCTTGCCGTAACTTCCGCTGTTATAATCCCATTTATATTCAATTCTGCAGAACTAATTATGCTGTTGCTGATCCGTTAACTAGAATTTGCCGTCAATTTAATAATTTGTCAGACATTATCGATTTTTCTTTAAATTCTTGCGTTGTAAAATGGAACATTATTGTTTTTCTTAATACATAACTTTTCATATTTTTATTGTAACAATTGTTTGTATTTTTGTTGAGACTATTTGTAATTCTATTTAATTTTATTCGTACCTATTGTTGTAAGTAAGTCAGTAAGGAATTTGTCCATTGACTTAAATAAATAAATAAAATAAATAAATAAATAAATAAATAATTGGTCATTACAACCCTTTAGCCAGGATTACAAACTACTTTCTCGCACCATTTATGTTGTGTGCGTTAATTTTATACATGAGTGGCGTTACCTACAGTTTAAAGTCGACTCCGAACGAAACTTTTTCATGGCAATTTTATTTACTCTCAGAGTTTATGCCAGAAATCTGCAGAGCGGAAGTCGCCGAAGAACTATTCTTTCATATTCCAGTTTGATGTCTGAACTGGGGTTCGAACTGTGGCCTCACGTCTAACACTATATATTAAACTACGGCGGCTTCAGTACAGTAAACTAGGCAGTAAACTCTTCTATTCTAGTTCTCTTCTAAAACCAATATGGTGTTACGACATAAAGTTATAGACAACTGCATCAGCTTCACGCATAGAAAAAATTGGGAGACGCTGAAAGAACATCTGACAGATGACTCCAGCAGCATATAGTCTTAGTTTATCAGAATATCGCCGTAATCTAGGAGGTAGTGTGTTGGCTTATTAGACATAAGGCCATGATTCAAACCCCAGAAAAAACTCTGAGAGTAAATAAAATTGCCATGAAAAGTGTCTAAAAAATCTGTCTTTCAGAGTCGACTTTAAACTGTAGGTCCCGCCACTCATGTATAAAAATTAACTCGCACAACATAAGTGATGTAAGAAGCTAGGTCGTAATCCTGACTGAATGGTTGTAAAGGCCAATTATGTATGTATGGATATATATGTATATGTACACATATCTGAATATCGAACACACATAAAAACATCCACGTGCCAACAGTTAAAACTGAAATTGAAAAACTTAAGATTGATAATTAAAGCAGCTTGCTTTCCATCCCAGTTCCGTGACTCGTAACATTTTGAATTTCGATGGACATATTCGATTAAATAAGAGTGATACTGCAGCTCTCATCGCAAAAATACCTGCGCATACAAATACGGTTTCTTCAAACGTAATTCTCAAATGCAATACAGATAATATTCGATTGATTTAATGGATCCAACGGGGCCTAATTATTGAAAATTGTCTTGTGCACAACAAATACATCCTTTTCCGTAGTGTTGTGTTCAAAGTTAAGAAAAAAACGGAAAAAAGTAATGTTTTGAACTTCCTAATTTCGTTGATTAATTTTTTTTTGCTTTTAATTTACTTTCTATGAAACTATTTTTAAATTTAAATTAAATAGAAGAAAATTTGTTTTGTCAAGTTTATCTAAATAAGAATGGAGAATGGAGAAGACCGACGTTCCATTCATTATGAAAGTAATTAATATCGGAAAGATACCGTTGCTTCGACGATGCCGTTTGATGCATGCGATTTTCATTGTGTGTAGATGCCACAGATCTTTTATTATGCAAAAATGTATGCACGCCCGGCACTGCACTCTGCCCCAGGAAGGCCAAAAACTTAAATTCAAAATTAGAAATCAAGAAATACGAAAAACCAAAAACAAAAAACAAAAACAACAACAACAACAAAAAATATGAACGAAAACACAAAAAAAAACTGCAATGAAATTCAAAAATGCATTTGTATGTGCAATTTTCCGTTTTCAGTTTTCCGTTTTCAGTTTTGGGTTAACGGGCGAGAATTATTCAAGTTTTCCAACATTTAGGAGTGAGAGAGAGAGAGAGAATTCAAGGTGGCAAACAATTTTCACTTGCATGCATAATGCAATTTAATATGTTACGCATAAGAACGCCATCACCTCTCCAACTCCCCGCCACCCCACAATCGACGACGAGTTGGACGAGTGTCTAATGTCTGTGCCAACTACCTAGAATCGAAGCACTAATGAAAAACACATTCACGAACACACATACACGAACACATACGTAACATCAATACGCACTTATGTACATATATACGCATTCGAATTCTGCCGAATCTAATAATGACTAGGGCCAGAGCACTCATAAGGGTGTAAGTATGTGTACGTATGAGTTTTCGAGTAAGTCTCTCGTATAGGCAACCCATCCCAATACGCAATTTGTAAAATAAGCCATGTTTTCGGACAGATGCGTCGATGTGTGTGTGTGTGTGTGTATATGGTTAAAATATTTCAAACCAACAAACATTTTAAACAATATTTGACACACACACATACACACACACATATTGATTAGAGAACACATTTGCGTTATTAGTTCCGCGAAAATAGCGAAAATCGATTAAAGAATTGTTTAAGGTTGTTTAAGTCATAGGCCGATACAGAAGACCTTTTTTATCAACAAGAATCCATTTATAACGGTTAATTAGAAAAAATATTTTTTTAAATTTTTTCCGTTATTCAGGAAATATTTTCATTCAATAATTAAGTTGCGTTTGTAAAACCCAGAAATATTCAAAATTTTGTTTTCAACTCCTTTCCAATACTTACTGTCTTACAAGATTTAAAAATAAATGTTCACTTGGCATGACAATGATTCCGTTTTCTATTCCGTTTTTTTTTTTTTGGTATTTTTCTCGACATAAAAACTTCTCAACGTCCATGCGTGAGTGTGTGTTGTTGCATTTATGCGTATGTGTATACGAAATAAAAGAAAAATGGGTGCATATTTGTTGTTCGTTGAGTTTTTCGGCCCCTAGTGCTCTACACACACACACATACACACGCACGCACTGAGAACCATTAAATTTTCGTTTCTGCCAGGACCTCCAAATCAATTCTAACTTCTACACACAAAAACAACACAAACACACACACATACATGCATTAAGCTTCTCTACTACTCGAATCGTATTCGTACGAATTTCTTTTTTCGTTTCGTTTTGTTTGTTTGTTTTTTTCTGCTGTTTTGTTGGGTTTTTGTTAATTTTGTTGCTGTTGTTGTTGCTGTCGTTGTTGTTCGTTTGTTAGTTCTTGTTGTACGGTTTTTCATTTATCCGCACTCCAGTCAATGTGCCCAAGCACGCGTTCGTTACGTTACGTTTCGTTTCGTTGGAGGTGTTCACAATTGTCGATGCCTCCATCGTTTTAGGCTCAACTTGGTCTAATAAATGATGGTGCCATTATTTTCGTTTTCGAACGAAGCCTTTTCAGTTGTCAGGAGATTTTATTTTTCGGTATTGTAGGCCTTGGGGCAACGTATATGTGATTTATTTTTAATTGAAATTCTAGAATGCGTTCAAAACTCCACTGAAATACAAAAAAAAACTGAGTGTGTTTGTATGCAGTGTTTGGATATATGTATGTATGTGTGTGTGTACATTCGTTAAGCATATAAGCAGCATTAAAACAATAGAACATACATGCAATATACGTACATACATACGAACGGCTCTAATAATAACAACATAAACGGCAACAACAAGAATTGCAATAACGGGAACAGCAACTATTAAAGACCCAACATATAACGTTGTTTTTAAACAGTCATCCCAAATATATATGTACATAAAAATGTATGTATTCGTGTGTGTGTGTCTGTGTGCGTGTGTGTCTTTGGAGGACCAAATTGAGGAAACTACCACGCACAAACTAGCAAATTACATACACACGTATACACCAAAAACACACATAAAACATGAAATATAAATGCGTAAGAGAGCGGAAAGCAGAAGAAAACATATCCTCAAATGAGCAGATGGGCGTTAGGACGTTGGGTAAAGTAGACCGTAATGCGAGTGTGTATGTGGCAAGGTGGCATAGTGGCTGGGTGGCAAGCTATCGACAAAACTTAATATGAAGGGACAACTGTGCGTAGCACTAGTGCCATCTAAATTTAAATTGCGTTTGTATGTTCTTGATTATGCGTTTTCCATATGTGTATCTATGTATGTATACATACACTAATACATATACACATATATAGTATGTATGTATGTATGTATGTGTAGGTATAAAAAATTTATTCGAACATAGTTTATGCTGCTGAAATGGTGATGATGATGATTAGAATGACGACGATAGCGACAACGACGATAGCGCAATTGCAATGGTAGAGTATCGATGGTCTTGGTGGCAGCAGCATACACAGCAGTTTTCTACAAAAAGTAATAGAATTAATTTCTGTTTTTAGGACTTCGTTTTCGATTCTTTTTTGTTTTTGTTTTTTTGTCCAATACAGATGCAGTCGAAGAATAAAAGAATATTTATGTACAGACCCAAACATACATGCATACATGCATACATAGAAGTGCATAACAGAATAAGAATCTGGAGAAATAAGCAAGCAAGGAAAGTATAGTCAGTCATGAATGACTTTCTAAACGCCTACGTTTGAATTACAAAATATTTTGAACAGGGTAGCATAGGTTGCTCTAAAGTAGAGAATAGGCATGGAACTGAGACAGAATGTGGGTTGCTCACATGACACATATTTGAACGAACTTTTTATACAATTGTGTCATACTCCACAACGCCAGTAGCAGTAAATTATAATTCAAATAATGAAGAATGATTGAAGGAACAATTTACTTCTCGGCTTTGAATATAAAATTAACTTCTCTTGATCAAATTTTGTTTTCGTTCCTATTTAAGCAGTGTTAGTGCAAGGCCCTTGTAGTCTTGTAGGTAGTGTGTGAGCTTATTAGACGTAAGGTCTCCAAGAAAACGCAGTAAGAAAAATATTTCTTCGGTTTCTTTCGCTCACTAGATTTCTGGCAAAAACTCTGAAAGTAAATAAAAATTTGCCATGAAAAATTTCTCAGAAAATCTGTCGTTCGGAGTCGACTTTAAACTGTAGGTTCCGTCGCTCATGTATAAAATTAACACACACAAAATGAAGTGGTGTGAGAAGCAATGTTGTAATGCTAACTAAAGGGTTGTAGTTACCAATTAAGTATGTACACTCAGCCACAAAAGTATACAATTTTTTAACTAATCCGTTTTCGTTGAAAATCTTTGTAATTGTCTGACCACTTTCCTCGATTTTAAGACGGTTTTGGTTCAGAAATTTATGAAATTTGTAAATCGGATCCATACCTTTGTGGGCCTGTGAAGGGGCACAATTCAGTTCAATTTCAGAAATTTTTTAACCAATGCAAAAGACCATCTTAACATCAAGGAAACTATAAAGATTTTCAACGAAAACGGATTAGTTAAAAAATTTCTGACATTTTGTAACCGTACGTATACTGTAGTAACTGTGTGTAAGTAGTATGTAAGCCTAACTTGTTCCACATGTACACGTAGCAACAGAGCATGCTTTCAATCAAAACTGCAAAAAATTCAGACGGTGTTTCCAAGTCAATCGATGATCATGTACATCAAGTAGGGCTTAAAATTAACCTCCAACATCAATGCCACATAATATTGCTTGCACGTAAACGTATGCTGTTGTCGCCGACATATAAATAAAGAAGAAGGCGAGACAGAGAGAGAGAGAACATATAAACTAAGAAATCATTTCTTCGTTCACTCACAATTCCAATCTTTGATTCCTGCATTCGGAG
Organism: Sarcophaga carnaria; assembly: GCA_958299815.1. Taxonomy (NCBI): domain Eukaryota; kingdom Metazoa; phylum Arthropoda; class Insecta; order Diptera; family Sarcophagidae; genus Sarcophaga; species Sarcophaga carnaria. The sequence goes on from OY283151.1 coordinate 44,699,678, forward strand.
CATTAAATTTTTCGGCAGAAAACTTCGCATGGAAAGTAAATAAAATTCGAGAATTTTTAAGGAAAAGTTTTGCTTTTAACGTGGCCTGCTGGTTAATTTGATTTTCATTGCAAAGCTAAAAAAAATTCAAAAAAAAAACGAAAAAAAATAGAAAATTTTGAAGGTTCCAATAGGAGAAGTGCGTTTTTATCTTTTCAACGAAAAGAACAACGCCTTGTTCCTTAAGCTGCTATGCCTCATACATATTCGCATCGCAATATACACACACACACACATACATACATTGTTCCTATGTATGTACATATGCCTTTGCTATGCATACGTATTTAAATATGAATGTATAAGTATGTGTATGTATATACATACATCCATACACACACACGTACGTACGTACATATATGCGTTTGTTTGTACGTTTGTGAATGCCAAAGACTAGTGGCTGATGAACAGCATCAACGGAAATCGACAAAGCATTGTGAGCACCAATGGCTATTCATGAAAAAGACCACCGACAACAACAACAACAACATCAGCAACAACATCCACAACAACTACACGAAACTATACTCCTTAATCCCAAGATGTGTTTTTTTTTCTACCTTTTTTTTTTGCTCTCACAATTGGGTATTCTTTCTAACAAAAAAAAAAAAAAAATAGAAGAAGAAGAAAAACAACAACAACAAAAAAAAAAGGAAGCGAAATATCAAATCGACTTACCCATGTTATCGTGCAACTGGATGCGTCAGCGGCATGCGAAAGAATAAGAGAACGAATTTTGACCATATAAAGCACATAAGGATTCAATGGGATTCAGTGGGATTCAGTGTTGCCAATTTGTTTTGTTTTTGAAGTCACATTAAACAAGTCAGCGACACACACACATGAAACATAAGTTTTATTCACTGAATTAAAAAGCGATAAATTATTATGACTTTACTTTCCTAAACTATCGAATTGTTATCGAATTGTTATCGAATTGTAATCGAATTATAGTGGGTTAAGTATTTCAGAGTCGCCCATAGCCTAGGGAGAGGTGTTTTGGCCTGATAATGTGCGAGCCTGTGGTTCAAACCTTAGCTCAGACATCGACTGCAATAAACCGAGAATTGAAAAACGGCGACTTCCTCTCAACAATCTCCTGGCAAAAGTTCTGAGAGTAAAGAAAATTGCCATGAAAAGTTTAGCTCATCTGCCATACAGAATCGACGTTAAGCTGTAGGTCTCCACACTCATGGATTTTTTTTTTGCGGGAAGGAGGGAAAATACTTTATGCATTCATGATGGTCGTCACCAGACATGATATGTCGGACCCTCCCACTAGGTACACCGACTAAAAACCCGCCTTGCCTCCTCACCGGGGAATCATTCCACCTCGGAACCACGGTTATATTACTTCGAGGTGGACCCCTTTTCTGGCATATGTTCCAGTTCCATCATAGTCTCATTCTGCTGCGTCCAGGTCAAATTTCTTCCTTCGCAGGACGTGCTCTACAAAGTGTTTCACTGCGTTCCAGCTCTCTCTCTACTGTTTATCATTTTCAGCACGACTTTTGTAGGGCTAATGGCGCCGATTTCAGCTTCGAGTCGCTGACGGCTTTCGGCCCATCGACGACAGCTGAAGAAAGTGTGTTCGCAATCATCTAATGTTTCTTTCTCTTCGTAGATACAGAATGGCGAGCGGCATTTCCCCTCCATGCGATGCAGGTGCTCTCTGAAATATCCGTGACCGGTCAGCATCTGGGTTATGTAGTAGTCTACTTCGCCGTTTTTTCTGTTTTTCCACACTTGCAACTCGGGAATCAGTTTATATGTCCACCTTCCATGCTGTTCATTTTCCCAGCGAGATTACCATTTTAGGAAGACTTCGTGCTCTATCGCTTCTATGCTCTGTGGCCACACTCATGGATAGAAACATAAAAAACTTGAGTGGGTTGAGAAGCTAGGTTGTAATCCTGACTACGAGCGTTGTAAGGCCCAATTAAAAAGTAAAAGAATACCAATAAGGTACGAAAGGGTCCCTCTAAATCTTTAAATACCTTGCAAGGATTCAAACAAGGTGGCACCTTATCATGCGAACACTTCTACTATGGCTTGGAGAGTTATTTTTGAAAGGCGGGAGTTCATTGCAATGACACCATTTCCTACAAACTGTTTGCATATGCTGACAATATCAAGGGTGATGTTACTGCCACCTTTATTGCTACAGAACAATATATGCAAGCCATTAAATGAGGGGAAAATAAAGTGTATGTTATCGACAAGTAGGGACATGTGGCCGACACCAATACCGCCTTTGAAGGTGATGTACCGAATCCAATCAATGATGACGGCGTGGAGATTGCGCCGCCTAGCCAAGCCATGAAGAGGTCAGAGTTGCGATGATGCTGCCGGTCCTGATAGCCTCCCCGCTGAATTGCTTAAGACCGGATATAATGATGTTGGTAGGGGCATGCACCAGCTTATTTACAATATATTGCTAGAGGAAAGTATGCCCAACGATTGGAACCTCAGGGTTCTCTATTCTGTTCTAAAAAGGGGAGACTCTACGATATGCCCCAACTACAGGGGTATAAGCCTTCTCTGTATCGCATATAAGGTGCTTACGGGCGTATTGTGTGAACGACTGAAGCCACTCGAATCCCATATTACGGCTGCTAACTAAACTTTCAATGTTGTTAGTGAATTTGTAAAGTGGTGTGAGAAACTAAGACGTTGTATAAGGGGTCAATTCGACCTACGGGTACTGTACTTGTCTTAATTGACAAGTACACGTCCTCCAACCTAACCTAACCTAACCTAGTGAATTTGTTTACATTGTATCTTCTGTTACCAGCAAAAATGATATCAATCTGTAAATCAAGCACAAAGTTACATTTGCCAACAGATTTCAATAAGTAGCAGTGATCGGAACTGCTGCTCTAAAAGTCGCTCAATTGATTGGTTGAAGTTGATTTGAGGGTATTTGAGTTGGAATGTATGATTAAGCAATTGAAAAACGACATTTCAAGTACACCTGAAAGTTGAAAAAAATTCTTACAACCAATATATGACAGAAGTCGCCGTAGTCCTGTAGGTAGTGCGTTGGGCTTATTAGACGTAAGGCCACGATTCAAACCCCACAGGCCCCACATCTCCAACAAAACGAAATACGAAAAAATATTTCTTCGGCGACTTCCTCTCAGCAGATTTCTGACAAAAACTCTGAGAGCAAATAAAATTGCAATGAAAAGTTTCTCAAAAAAATCTGTCGTTCGCAGTAAATTTTAAACTGTAGGTTCCGCCACTCTTGCATAAAGTTAACACACACAAGATAAGTGATGTGATAAACTAGGTTGTAATCCTGACTGAAGGGTTGTAATGATCAATTATGTATGTATGTGTGAATATATGACAGAAGTACGAGAAATATTTGACGTACGAATTCTCTCGACTACAGTGGTAAGTTATTTTCTTGAAATTCTTAACAAAACTTAGAAAAACTGCGTGGCAACATAGAGATTTCGGTTAAAATACATACACTTTCGTTGATACGAGAATAGAACACACGAAATGCATATCACTTTCCCACTTTCTCACACACACACTCTCTTTCTCTCTCTCTCTCGTTCTGTCGCTCTCTCTTTAGTTTGAATTGTAACCGACATAACAGCAACAACGAAAATGATTAGAAAAAAAAAGTCTACTTTATGTGTTGTTTGCATTTTGCGTTAGTTTCAATATTAAGTTTATTCATCTGCAAGTGTATGTGTGTATGTGTGTGTATGAGTAGACCACCAGCACATATGAATTTATATACACTCTTACGATTTGTGTATATCACTACACATATAAGTACGAGTAGAGTATATCCTTCAGAATTAGAATACGTACCGTATGCATATATGTATACATATATGTACATATGTATGTATGTATGTATGTATGTATGTAATACATATATAACCAGCATAAGGGCTCACGCATACGCTTGCAATTCAAAACGAAAACTGTTATGCGTGTATTTGAACGTGTATTTTTTTCACTTCTTTTTTTGCAAAAAATATTTACAAGTGTACGTGGCATAAACAGAAAATATCGCATACTTTGACTGAGTAAATGTTGCAGATGGTAGTTCTAAAAGAATGTGAGTCCAACAACAAAAAAAAGAAGGAAACAAAAATAACGAAGAACGCGAATTTAACGGAAAATGAGTAGAAAATAGTTACACACACACACTAGCATAGATAAGAGATGACCGTTTGGACATGTACGTATAAATGAATACACAGTGAAAATAATAAGTCCAGTGAATTTATTCTCCTTTTTTGTTTTGGTAGATGTCTGTGATACTGAATGTCACTGTCGTTACACAAGTATTTGTAGCTGAATGTATACATATGCTGCATGTATATGTATATGTATTCGAAAGGATCTTATAAGCAGCATTAAAGAAACGGCAGCCAATACATACTTATTTACGTGTAAGTATGCATTTTTATTTGCCAATTTTCTAGAAATTTCTTTTTTTTTTCTTAAACATCCACCACAATTAATTATAAGAATACAAAATACATTTCATTTCTATCTTTCAAGGAAAACATGCTGGAAAGCCATAAAATCGTTTCTACAATGGCACTGAAATACTAAGAACAGGTCCTTTACGTGCAATAAAAACGCAAATTGATGAAAAGCAAAGCTATTCTGCAGTGTTCTTAAATGGATTTGATAAAGCATTTGCCATATTGTTTGTCAGAATCGTTTTCTAGTAAAACTGGCTAACTTAATTAGACTTTGGATCTCCGTGTGAAGTTTAGGATTGAGAAGTTTACGGGAGAATATAATAGACGGTAGTACATGCAAGTAATGATGCTAAACAGAGACCCTGACTAGGCTGATAGCATCTTACCTCTTTGCTGTTTGTTTCTTCTAGTAGTTGTCCTTGGTGTAAAGGCACCATGAAGTCTCCGGTAGTGTGTCGGCTTATTAGACATAAAAAATGTTTTTTCGGCGACTTCCTTCCAACAGATTTCTGACAAAAATTCTAAAAGAAATAAAATTTCCCATGAGAAGTTTCTCAAAAATCTGTCGTTCGGAGTCGACTTTAAACTGTAGGTCCCGTCACTCATGTATAAAATTAACGCACACAACATAAGTGGTGTGACAAGCTAGGTTGTAATCCTGGCTGAAGGGTTGTAATGACCAATTATGTTGTGTATGTATGTGGGTATGAGATTTCACTGACATTTTCAATTCATTTGAAAGGTCTATTGATGCCAGTAACTGTGGAATATAATATCGTTCAAATGCTTGCCATAGCTTCTCTGGGAGGAACACATCCGAAATTTTCCAAATCACACATCAAATTTTCCATGACTTTCGCGTATAAATCGTAAAGTTATGGACGAATGAGGCTTGCATCTTATCCGCATACACCGGAGACGTAAGAAAACCCCCAAGGAAAAATTTTACAGGGTTATATCGCACGATCTCGTTGACCAGTTCAAAGCCTTCATGACTATGTCCTCAAAATGCTTGTGCAGAATGTCAAAAGTGGCTTGATCTGTGTAGCATGTAGTTCTGTCCTGTTAAATCCATAGCTTATCCAATTCAAATCAAAATAAGTTGAAACCCGCCGATCTATAGTACTCGCCACTGCCAATTCAAAATCCTCACCACACCAAAAGTGGTTATTTCGGCATGCATTGGACACTCTTGGCCCAAATTCAACAATTTTGATTGTTCATGTACGCATTCATTTTTCGCTGAAAAATAAGGATCAGACTGGTTCAGAACCCATTCCGCGAACAAATATCGTTGTCGTGATTGTTTATTTGCAGTTCCTGCATGAATTGAATATTGTATGGATGCAGGTCGATGTCACGACTCAAATTTCGCCAAGTTGTGGTCTCCAAAAGGCCGAGTTCTTGTGAGGGACACAAAATCAACTGCCTCGGATTCTCTTGTGTTTTCCGCAGATCTTGCGTTCCGTTGATGTACGTGTGTTGGTCGATCATTTACTGTACCAGTGGATTCGAATTTATCCACCACATTGCGAATAGTTCTCCTGGAAAAGACACACGAAAAACAAGTCGACACACACCATCTTTTCGTCGACTATAAGGCAGCCTTCGATAGCCCCATAAGGAATCGTGTTTTTGCCGCAATGTCTGAGCTCGGTATACCTGCGAAGCTGATAAGGCTATGCAGAATGACGTTGAGCAATTCCTGCAGCTCCGTCAAGGTAGGAAAGGACCTCTCCGAACCTTTTGGTACCGTGCGAGGTTTCAGACAAGGCGACCCCTTATCATGCGACCTCTTCAACTTTGTCATGGAGAGTGTTCTGCGAAAGGCGGGAGTGCATCGCAATGGCACTATTTTTCAAAAAAGTGTCCAGTTGCTTGCGTACGCTGACGACATTGACATTATAGGGCGTACCAAGCAAAACAAAGTATATGTTATCGACAAGTAGAGATGCGCGGCGTATTGATTCTCAGATTACGGCCGATAACTATACTTTTGATACGGTCAAGGAATTCATCTATCTTGGCTCCGCCGTTACCACCAGAAATGATGTCAGTCTGGAGATCAAGCGCAGGATCACTCTTGCCAACAGGTGCTACTATGGCCTTCTCAATAGGCAATTGAGTAGCAGAGACCTCTCTCGCGAGATAAAATTAACACTTTACAAGACACTCATCCTACCCGTGCTTCTTTATGGCGCAGAGGCATGGACCCTATTAAGTACAGATGCAGCGGCCTTGAGAGTGTTCGAAAGAAAAGTACTGCGCAAGATCTTCGGTCCAGTGCGAGTTGGTGATGATTTCCTTATCCGATCCAACAGTGAGCTGTATGAGCTCCTCAACGACATAGACGTTGTACAGCGTATTAATATCCAGCGGCTGCGCTGGCTCGGCCATGTCGTTCGAATGTAGGAGGATGCTCCGGCGAGACGGGTATTTGATGCGGGAATCTGCGGAAGTCGGCGAAGAGGACGACCTTGCATCCAAATCGAGGAAGCCCTGTCATCGATTGGTGTGACCAACTGGCGTAGGCGCGCACGAAGCAGAGGCGCCTGGAAGGATGTGTTGCGGCAGGCCGAAATCCGATAAATGGGTTGTTAATGGCCAATTAAGTAAGTAAGTAAGTATTGTCAATAGTTCTATTGGTAGGATGGTTATGATGATCGTAAAACGAGTGAAGAGCGTGCTACCCCTCCCGAATAGAACATCCATTTTGATAAAGCAATTTTATTATTCGCACGTGTTGTTAAATGCTGTATTCGACCATGAAGACTAGACAAAACAAAATAAATAAATTACAACCAATTTGACGGTCGCCTTAGTCTGGTAGGTAGAGTGTTGTCTTATTAGACGTGAGGCCGTAGTCTAGAAGGTAGTGTGTGGGCTTAGTAGACGTGAGGCCGTAGTCTAGAAGGTAGTGTGTGGGCTTAGTAGACGTGAGGATATGGTTTAAGCCCCAGGTCCTGCTACTCATATAAAAATTTAACACACACAACACAAGTGGTGTGAGAAACTAGGTCGTAATTCTGACTGAAAGGTTGTAATGACCAACTATGGGTGTAGTTATGTAACTTGACGGATGTAGTGTCAACGGGAGGGCCGTTATCATATGATAAAGTTCGAAAGTCCCTGTAGAAAGACCCTATATAAATGTTGCATATTTAAGCTACTTTGACACCATGTTGTATGCATGTAAACTTAAAGTATTTATAAAAAGGCAATGCCTTACTCCCTTATAAAAAGTTCAATTCATAACTTATAATTAAGAAAAGTTTTTAAAAACCACCGATATTGCAGTGGCACTTATAAAATTAAAATATAAAATACAACAGAGTAAGTATATATTTTTTCTTCCCCAATATTGTGGTGTTCTGAAAGAATTTCGAAATTTATTTGTTATTCTTTATGCGATTCCGTCTTTATTAATTAGTTTGTGTGTGGAGAGACCTTGTAGTCGAATGTGTGTTGTGTGTTGTGTGCTGTTACAAGCGAAACAAAATTTTGGTCTGAGCAAACAATCAACGCATGTTTATTGTATTTTATTTTTTTTATCAATAATTAAAATTTCTCAAGATGCAACAATGTTGCAGCATACATATGTATGTATGCATGTACATATGTTTAGTGGTAGTGTTAACGAAAATATCAAGTTTCTGAAAAGCTGCTAAAAAAAATGTGTGTGAGTTTGTTGGCACCCGAAGTGGATACTGGTTTCGATCAGTTTGTGACGAACGTTAAAACTTTAATTGTGTTCCGCTAATTTTTTTGTTTTTTTTCTTTCTGTATTTTTCATGAAAATTATTATTTGAACTGGCACTGCCGCCGTTCAAAACAATTCTTGTGGCATTGAAAACATGCAAACAGACAGACGGCTTATGCTAACCATCAGCTTATAGCGAATGTGTATGAGGGTTTGTTGAATGTAGGTTTGAGAGTGTACGATTTGATACGAATAAACTTTTTGATTTGTTAACAATTTAAATATGTATTATTTTAAATATTTTATTGAGTAATATTTACGCTGAACAGGATCTTCATTTCATTTCAAAGCAAATGTACGTTTAAAACCGGCAAAAAACATATGACACACACTTACAAATAAAAAACGAATGAAAAAAGAAAGAAAAGAACAGAACAGAGGGAGAGAAAGAGAGAGGGAGAGAGAGATAAAAAAGAAGTAAAACAATAATAACAATAATAATAATAATAAGCAGTCAACAAGCAAACAAACCAAACCAAGCCATACACAACAGCCATACAACAAGGCAGCAGCCATGCTGGCCTGTCCAACAGACAGACAGACAGACGTCATACAACAATGTTGCAAGCAAACATGCGTTTACATGTTGAAAAGCCGCAATTCTTTCGATTAAATCCATATTAATATGAGGTTTTAACATAATTTTTAATAAAAATGTCAAATATGCAGCAAAGAATTGTCAATAAATTGAATTCTTTATAATTAAAATGTGTAAAGGCTACAGTGAAATGCATGTGCATGTGCATGATGATCATCATCATCATCATCCTGTATTGCTGGACGAACCGTGAACCATTGCCACGTAAACCCAAAAAAAAAAAAAGAAAAAACATACAAAATATGTTTATTAAAAATATATTAAGAGCAGGTTGGTTGGTTGGTTGGTTGGTTATCAATTTGCTCATCTTATTCTTTCTCACATTACGAAAATAATAATTTTCCCCACACCAACTTTTTTTCTGAGTTTTTTTTTTATTTTTATTTTCATCCTGACAGATGAAATAATTTAAAAACGACACAAAACTCATGCAATTGTAATAAAGAAGAATACGAAAGTAATTATCGATTGAATTGCAAAAACAAAATGAGAACAAACAAGAACAAGAATTAAAAAAAAAAGTTGGTAGGAAAACAAAATTGTAATTGTTAATCAATTTTGTTGTTGTTGTCCATTAAACGATTAATTTAATGAAATGTATACAGCATAATGGTTGCAAAAACCTGATCATCCATTTGAAATCTTATCTTGGACCAGTTCTAAAGCTTCATTTAAAATCTCAAATTACTTCAATACATTAGAAAATAGTATCGCTCGCATTAAAATTGTCATGCGAATAAAAATTATTCGATTGATTGATGTAACTATCAATAATACTGATGCTGTCCCATTTTTCTAATTTCAAATAAAGATTATTTCACGTAAAATGTCATAAATATTCCAAATATTTTTTATTTCAACGCACAGATACATGCATACAGTCAAGGAAAAAAGTTTCACACACACCGCTTTATTTAGCGTTTTTCCCTGCGTTACTTAGGGCAGTCACAATTAATGATAATGTGAATGTCTGAAGACAAAATCGAATATACAGGGTGGCTGATATATAATACAACAAAGTAAAGCGCTATATTTTTTTAATTTTTTTTTAATTTTATTGTTCAAAAGCAAAAAATGTTGGAAATAACATCAAATTTTAGAATCGGTTTAAATTTGTTCGAATTGGCCACCTTTGGTACGCATTATGGCCTTCAAACGGCCGACAAAGCCATCACAGGCTGCACGAAAGTGGCTCTGCGGTATTTTGGCCCATTCCCGGCGAAGCGCCGTCTTGAGATGATCGACACGTTGGTATTTTTTAGTGAGAACCTTACTCTCCAAAATGCCCCAGGCGCAAAAGTCCAACGTACTGAGATCTGGAGATTTTGGTGGCCATTGTGCGGTAGAAATGAAGCGAGGAACCTCATTTTTAAGCCATTCTTGGTTGACGCGTGTTGAGTGCGATGGTGCTGAGTCCGGTTGGATGTCCATGGTCTGCGGCCGAAATGTTTGTCTGCCCAGGGCTACAATACCGTCTTTAAGACATTTTCCCAATAATATTCGGCATTTATTTTGAACCCACGGTCGATGAATACGAGCGGGGAGCGACCATCAGCCGTTACGGCGGCCCACACCATTACCATCGGCGGCGCTTGGGTTCTGGTGGTCAATCGCAAGTGTAAATTTTTTTTCAGCTGACCTCTTTGGCAAGTAAACCCGATCATTTTGTTTGTTCACAAACTGCTTAATTTGGAATGGCTTCTCATCGGAGAAAACCAAATTCGGTAACTGACCGCTTTCGTGCAAGCAAAGTAACTTCTTGGCTCTTTCCAGTTTAACTTTTTTTTGTCCATCGGTGAGCTCTTGCACTTTTTGGAACTTCAATGGCTTTAGTCCAAGCTCATTTTTCAATATGTATGCATCCGTTCTTGCGATATGTTCAGCTCACGAGCCTTCACTTTTCGGATTATTTCTGGTATTGTTACCGTTTTTTTTCGTCCACTTTTTGGACGCAATGCAACACTGCCAATATCACGGTAACGAGCAATGGTATGAGAAACAAAAGATTTATTAACATTTAAATGCTGGAGGGCTCTAACGATAGCCACCTGTGGGGTTTTCCAGCCAAATATAAAGCAATCACACTATCACGCTTGAATTCCATCACGAATAACTTTTTTCTGAATGCAATAGATCACAATGCTTTTGTAAGCTTGTGAATAATAAAATGAACTGTCACTGGAATAAATCTGTCAGCTGTCAGACGAGCGGTTTACAATTGATAACAACCTGAAGTTGGTTGCAATACATATCAGCCACCCTGTAAAAAAATATAACCTAGAAATTATTAGTAAAAAAACTAAAAAAAATACCGTTGTATGTAGACTTTTTTTCTGCGACTGTATGTATACGTATCTATATATGTTGGTCCAAACCAGCATTAAGCGATTGATTAAAAGAAGTCATAATTTTGAAAGATATCTGAAGTAAACGGGTATTTAAAATTAAAAAATATCAAACACAGCTTTAAATATAAAATATTTTCAACTTTTTTTTAAACTGCACATTAAGATAGGATGGGAAAGAGTATCAACTTTATTCAATCAAAGCTTGAGCACACACATTTCGACACATTGTGATATCACATGAAATGATGTCATGATTAGACAGTCTTGACAATCAGCATCAAGACTTCCTTAGATTCTAGCTGAAATCGGTAAGAAAGATTTATGAATTTCATGGTAGTTCCGTTATACTATAGGAAAACTTTCTTAGTTACTTAGTTGGCCTTTACAACTCGTTTGCCGAATTTCACCCTACCTTAAGACACTTTTACAAACGACCTGTTTGGGTTTCTCAATTTGATCCTTTCAGTGCAGGCAAGGCCGTCCTCTATGTCAACTTTATCGTAACATTCTCTTCCATTTCAACGACATGTCCGTGCCAACGTATACTCTGGATGTTATTACACTGAACATATCTTATGAACATACCTTAAAGGAGCTCCTGAAGCTCATTGTTGGATCGAATGATGAAATTATAGCCAACTCGCATTGAACAGAAGATTTCATGAAAAGACTTTTCTCTCGAATACCCTCACAGCTGCCGTGTCGGTGCATAAAGTCTCCATGCTTCCATGCGCCATGGAAAAACGCAGAGAGGAGGAAACCAACGATGAAGACTGAGATAAATGAAAAGATTTTGAATCGTAGGCAGATAATTGTAAATATAATGGACCGTGTTAATACCTCCACCCTTAACCGATACATAAGTTATTCTCATGCCTTCTCATTACACAATGTTCTTTGAAAATATACGTATGTAATGTGACAGTGTTGTCCTTCCTATCCATATTAGACTAGGTTAGTGTGGATCAGTCCAAGGTTTGTCAGCGGCCAATAAATACCTTTGCTTAATAGCAGGCAAACAGAGGAGATAGATATGTATACCTATGGATTGGAGTCGCGGCATTTGTTAAAAAAAAAGTTTATACTTCAAATTGCCGCCTGCTTGCCAGAGAAGGGAGAATGCTAATACATTACTGGAAAAAGTTATATGAGACAAAAAGCGATAAACGTCAGCGAGATTTGAACATATTTTGGGGCGTCAAGGCAAGTTATATCCCCCATTTGAGCATTTGAGTAGTTGAAAAATAATTTAAATCAACCAGAACTAGACTCCAAGAAGATGGATTAGCTAAAAGTCCGTAGTGCCAGCAATGTTCCAGTTCTGAAAAAAAACAATGTGATGCATGGTAGTGATGGTCTCCTGTCATATGACTGTTTTTTAGACGATTTCCCATAATGTACATGCCCTTAATTCAACAGTATATTGAATTGTCTTGTAAAGTTTTATTATTACAATGCGTTGCGAATCATTTCCCCAAATCGTATTACTGGTACTGTCAAGGAGAAAGCTAATGAACTGTCAGTCACCCGGATTGTCAGGTCATATTACTCCCTAATTAATATCGCATTCGTCTTATCTCCCATTAACCTAGCTGTAGTCAGAATAGATCTAGCTCTTACTACATATACGAGTACAATGGGCTTAAATCTAACAAATCTAGCAGCGTCGTAAAAATATACATTATAATTGCCACGGTTATACAGTAATCCCTCGATTTACGTCGCAATTGGTTCCAAAAAAAAGGCGACGTAAATCAAACAACGCAAATTGAAGTTAGAGGGAACGAAAAATTTGACGACGTAAATCGAGGCGACGTAAATCGAAGGATTACTGTATTAACACAGGCCCCGTATGTAACTTATTCAATTACACCTGAGCTGTTTTCAAGATCGTATTTATTTAACCTTAATGCATTGAACGGAAAGCATCATTGTTTTATCGATGTTGGTCAATAAAAAAACATAGAATTGGTTCAATATATCGATAAGTTACATCGTCCACTATTAGTTGCAGGAGATTATCGTTACTTCGTTAGGATCGCACTGGTATATGCCAGCAAATATTCTAATTAAAGTGAGTGTGTATCAGAGATCAGCAATGAATCGTTTTTTCGCTAATCATAAGCACTCATGATATTTTGAATAAAATTGAGTCAACAATATTGAAATTTAACTATGTACTCTGTTTCATTCATACTCACTACAACGTTGATTTGTAAGTACAGGTTGCAATGAGTATGCGAACATGTTGACATCAAACTCATACCATTCGAAATATGTTTGATTCATAAGCCCACTCATTTAGATACATAAATTTAGAAAAATACTTACGAGTGACCCGAATCATTCACCAAAAATTGACCGTCTTAGTTGTTGTTGCATTTACAAAAAATATAAAACAGACACATAAGCAAAAAAAATGAGCAGCAAGCAGAGAAAATACACAACCTTTTAGTGAGTATTTTAGTGTTCGTACGGGAATCATAGTTATTTTGTATTTCGTTGTATATGTTAAGTTATGGAGAGTCGAAATCAACAACAACATCATGCGTGTTGTTAAGCATGAATACGATGAGTACAGGGTGGCTGATATGTATTGCAACCAACTTCAGGTTGTTATCATTTGTAAACCGCTCGTCTGACAGCAGACAGATTTATTCCAGTGACAACTCATTTTATTATTTACAAGCTTACAAAAGCATTTTGATCTATTGCATTCAGAAAATAAAGTTATTCGTGATGGAATTCAAGCGTGATAGTGTGATTGCTTTATATTTGGCTGGAAAACCCCACAGGTGGCTATCGTTAGAGCCCTCCAGCATTTAAACGTGAATAAATCTTTTGTTTCTCGTACCATTGCTCGTTACCGTAATACTGGCAGTGTTGCATCCCGTCCAAAAAGTGGACGAAAAAAAACGGTAACAATACCAGAAATGATCCGAAAAGTGAAGGTCAGATTAGAAAAAAAATTGCTCGTGAGCTGAACATATCGCGAGAACGGATGCAACATATATTGTAAAATGAGCTTGGACTAAAGCCATTGAAGTTCCAAAAAGTGCAAAAGCTCACCGATGGACAAAAAAAAGTTAGACTGGAAAGAGCCAAGGAGTTACTTCGCTTGCACGAAAGTGGCCAGTTACCGAATTTGGTTTTCTCCGGTGAGAAGCCATTCCAAATTGAGCAGTTTGTGAACAAACAAAATGATCGGGTTTACTTGCCAAAGAGGTCAGCTGAAAATTTACACCTGCGTTTGGCCACCAGAACTCAAGCGCCGCCGATGGTAATAGTGTGGGCCGCCGTAACGGCCGATGGTCGCTCAACGCTCGTATTCATCGACCGTGGGGTCAAAATAAATGCCGTATATTATCGGGAAAATGTCTTAAAGACAGTATTAAAGCCCTGGGCAGACAAACATTTCGGCCGCAGACCATGGACATTCCAACAGGACTCAGCACCACCGCACTCAACACGCGTCAACCAAGAATGGCTTAAAAAGGAGGTTCCTCGCTTCATTTCTACCGCACAATGGCCACCAAAATCTCCGGGTATCAATCCGTTGGACTTTTGCGCCTGGGGCATTTTGGAGAGTAAGGTTCTCACTAAAAAATACCAAAGTGTCGATCATCTCAAGACGGCGCTTCGCCAGGAATGGGCCAAAGTACCGCAGAGCCACTTTCGTGCATTCGTACCAAAGGTGGCCAATTCGAACAAATCTAAACTGATTCTAAAATTTGATGTTATTTCCAACATTTTTTGCTTTTTAACAATAAAATAAAAAAAAAAAATAAAAAATATAGCGCTTTACTTTGTTGCATTATATGTATATCAGCCACCCTGTACTTCAAACTTCAAGGAGAGGATTCATTATATTAAAATTATTATGAATGCGCATAAGTATCAAAAATTAGGAGTATGATTCGATTCTACTCATCTTTTTGAATACTCATTACTGATCTCTGGTGTGTACACAAACATTTTCTTAACATTTCAAATTTAATACAACAATTGCTCTTTTCTTTTTAGATTTTATTGTGATGCATTTTCATCAATTTTATCGAAAGGTTTGAAATGTTGCATTTTATTGCAGAACCTTAAAAAACAACCGAATCATATGAACAAAGTGAGGAAAACAGTACAAAAAGTAACATTATGAGTACAAAAATAATAATAAATAAAAAAAGAAAAAATTAAATAATAAAAGAAGAAAATGTTATAAGAGAGAAGCAACAGAAATCGTTGGCGGCATGCGATAAAGAACCAACGAACGATCTATTTAGATGTGTGTATTGATTTATTATTGATTTTATAATTGAAACTTGTTCAACTCAAGTGGGTACATCGATCGATTGGCATACCTGTCTTCCGCTGTGACTACTTGACTGGCAAAATTGTTGGCTTGATTAGCCAAATGGTTTCACGCCTAGCAGCTGTCTCGTCTCTCTTGATTGACAAGTTAAATGATGATAATTTTTATAAGTGTTGCATGAGTTTATTAAAAACAAAAGAATACAAATAAAAAAAATGTAATAAAAATTCATTTCTTTTTTTTTCTATTAAAAATAGAAAACAACAACAATAATAATAAATATGATAAGAGAGTGAAAAATTTCAATTTCAATTTTAGATAATAAATAATTGGTTGGTAATTTTATTACCTTAGAATTGAAATTGAACTTCTTGTTTTTACTAAACACTGACTGGCTGTGTATACGCCTTCCTAAGAGTTTCACTCTTTCTAAAGAATATTAAATGAAGGCAGTTTTAATTACAAATTGTTTTATTTTTATGTATGTATTGTTGTATTGTTGGTGATAAGCAAACAAATAAACTGAGAAATACAAAATAATAATTTAAGCAAATATTTGATAAAAAACAAACAAATCAATTTATTTTGAATCATACATAAATTGTTAAGAAAGTGACAAAAATTAATAATCGATAACACGCCCCAACTACATTACAACAAATACTACCTACAACACTATGTACATGACTTTTTTGATGATGGTACCCCAGCCAGTGATGGGCAAATATGTTAATGCCTTATAAAGTTTATCGTTGGTTTTGCTTTTAATTTAAAAACATTTTTTTAAGAACAAATTCACTTGAATTACTTCTTCTATTTGTTAGGGAAATAAGATTTGAAATAAAAAACTAAAAAAACTTTTATAAGAAAATTTTTCTTTCAATTTTAACTCCAAGTATGTATGGCAATGCAATTTCCATCACATCATGCTATTCCAGACATTGTTGTAACTTGTATCGATTTTCGGTGAATTCCTTGTATACACTTTCTTACATACATACGTACAAATAAAACGAAAGACGCTGTAAATGCCCCGCTCTCTCGGTCACTCTCTCCGTCTTTTGCAACTCTTCGCATTGCAATAAAAATTTATAGTTAATGTATAAACATTTAATGGCGACTCGTTTATTACAAATTTTATTTCAATTTATATTTTTTAATGCTATTAATGCAACAATGTTGTGCTGCATTGGTGCATGCTGGTGTATGCTGCATGCTGCATGCATGCACCAACTCCAGACTCCATGGCTAAAACAGAGGCCTCTGCCACTCGCTGCCATAACAAATAGTTTGTATTTATATTTTTATTACGATTGTGTGTTCTTCTTATCTGCGTCTGTACGTATGCATGTATATTCCCCTTCTCCTTCTTTTATTTTTTAATTTTTAATTTTTATTTTATAGTCCCCCCCCCTCTATAAAGAATATAAAACCGAAGATTGTATGCCAGTTGATGAGTGCTTTTGCAGCTTAACTAACTTGTCGAAGAAATATTTCTGGAGATCTTTTTTAAGATCTCATTATGGAATGATTCTACACAAGCTGTTCTCTTGATTTTTATTTAAAAAAATAAAAAAATTAAAGATATTCTGTAATTAAACGTTGCTGCATTAGCCTACAGATAAACAAAAATTTACTACTGGTGCTGATTACTATTGTGGTGAAGAGGTGCCTTAATACCGCAACCATACCATCTATTGTATTCTCCTTTAACTTTATAACGTATCTCGTTAATGTCTACTTCAAGCCTGCTGCTCATTTACTTATTTAATTGGTCATTGCAATCCTTTAGCCAAGATTAGAACCTGGCTTCTCACACCACTCATATTGTGTGCGTTACTTTTTATCCCTAAGTAGCGGGACCTTCAGTTTGAAGTCGACTCCTCAGATTTCTGAGAAACTTTTCATGGCAATTTTTAATTTATTCTCAGAGTTTTTGCCAGAAATCTGCTGAGAGGAAGTCTGACCTAGGAATTCAACCGCGGCCTTACGTCCAATAAACCAACACACTACCTACTAGACTACAGCGACTTCAAACTCTGCTGGTGTTGATTATTATTGTGGTGCAGTGATGCCTTAATACTGCATTTATACGTTCTGTTGTACTCTTTTCCAATTTTATTGGGTATTGCAATAATGTCTCCTTCAAGCTGACGGCTTAATTGCTCATTGCAACCCTTTAGCCAAGATTACAGCCTAGCTTGTTACACCACTTATGTTGTGTGTGTTAATTTATACATGAGTGGCGGCACCTTCAGTTTAAAGTCGACTCCGAACGGCAGATTTTTGAGAAACTTTTCATGGCAATTTTTAATTTATTCTCACAGTTTTTGCGAGAAGACTGCTGAGAGAAAGCTGCTGAGGAAATATTTTCATAATTCGTTTTCAAAATGTTAGAGCTGTGGCTTAAACCACAAGCCGTAGTCTAACCTAAGTAGCGAACCCAAGCCGATTTTCGTGGCCAACTTCAGAATGCAGCTCGTTGTCTACAATGACTAACTCACTGCCTAGTATCTGATATGCACTCAAGTGTTGCTTCCTGGATGGTTCAATTTCATCGTCTCAGAATCTATACCTTTGCGCTAAAAACAAACTCCATTCTGAATATGTGAACTCTGAGCCTACTGTGGCTAGTCATAAGATCGGAGACCTACTTCCATACCTAATTGGTCCTTACAACATTTTATTCAGGATCACAACCTAGCTTCACACAACACCCCTATTGTACGTGTTAACTTTATCCAGGAGTGTCGGAACGTACAGTTTGATGTCGGCTTCGAACGACAGTTTTTTGAGAAACTTTTCATAGTAATTTGATTTACTTGCAGAATTTTTGACAGAAGACTGCTGAGAGGAAGTCGTGAAAGAAATATTTTATCATATTTCGTTTTGTTTGAGATGTCTGAGCTAGGGTTTGAACTATGGGCTCGCGTCTAATAAGCCAACACACCATATAATTAGACTACTGCTGCAGAATGCTGCTTGTTGCCTGTAATGACAATTCCCCGTCTAGCACTTGATATGCCCCAAGGTGTTTATTCCTGGTATGCATTAATGCCGCACAGTTTCCAAGAATGTGTTACAATGATGCTTATCATCATTATTCTCATCTGCATGTTAGGCTTAAAAAAATTAGCCTACAGTGTAGGTTACCGAGTAGTCACACTATTTCCGGATAGTCTGTTGCGTGACTCAGATCTCCTTTTATTGTAATTTCCCAACAACAGTTTTGATTGCCTCAATACCACTTGGTTTTTGGCTCTTTCTTCTCTTTCCTTGAGCATACCTTTTCAAACATTTGTCTCCAGTCCACTGACGGATTCTGTCACTGCCATGGAAGCTCCCCTCTACGCCAATTATTCTACTTGCTCATTGCCAAAAATTCTCTCTGTCCCATGCTATCTTGAGATTTATCCCGATAAAAGCCCAGTGCTCAAATGGCAGCCTAACTGTCAGATAGTATTGCTCTGCCTCTGGAATCTCATATCCAAAATTAATTGAGCACATCTTTCGACTGAATGTGCATCAATAGAAGAAGAAAAAGATTCTCCACATTTCTAATGCCTAACAACACACTGGTCACTAACTGCATTTGCCTCCATCGCCACCCCTACCCCACAACAATTTCCGTATAGCCTGACTTGTATATGCAGCCCGTACTTTTCTAAAATACGACAGGACAAACAAAAGCTCACTTGAGCACACATAGCGACTTGCTGTGATGCCTCGGGTAAGCGCAGTCCCCGTACTGACCAAATTCCGCCGATATCATAGAAGAAATTGGTGAGCGCAGGAGCTGCACACTCGATGACATAGTTTCGCTTGAAATATACCCGCCTGTTTCTCCATGAGCTCGAAATATGTCATTCTGAGACCAAAAACTCTTGCTGCTACCCCAAGATCCGTATTTTATCCACTAATGCACCGCAAAATTGTCCTCTTTTTAAAATATCATGCAGCTCCCAGATTTTTCCATTCATTCCAGCTACATAGTCGCGTTGCCAAGCACTTCCCCAAATCGTAAAGTCTAATGGTTATGTTCAGAGGCCATTTAAAGAGGGAACTGTCAGTCAAACGATTCCGTTGGGTTTTAAACTCAAATATGAATAACCCACTAAGATGGGTTTGGCAGTAAATGATGGCAAAACAAAGTATATGTTATCGACGAGTAGAGACGCGCGGCGTATTGATTCTCAGATTACGGCCGATAACTATACTTTTGATACGGTCAAGGAATTCATCTATCTTGGCTCCGCCGTTGCCACCAGAAATGATGTCAGTCTGGAGATTAAGCGCAGGATCACTCTTTCCAACAGGTGCTACTATGGTCTCAATAGGCAATTGAGTAGCAGAAACCTCTCTCGCGAGACAAAATTACCACTTTACAAGACACTCATCCTACCCGTGCTTCTTTATGGCGCAGAGGCATGGACCCTATTAAGTACAGATGCAGCGGCCTTGAGAGTGTTCGAGAGAAAAGTACTGCGCAAGATCTTCGGTCCAGTGCGAGTTGGCGATGATTTCCGTATCCGATCCAACAGTGAGCTGTATGAGCTCCTCAACGACATTGACGTTGTACAGCGTTGCGCTGGCTCGGCCATGTTGTTCGAATGGAGGAGAATGCTCCGGCGAGACGGGTATCTGCGGAAGTCGGCGAAGAGGACGACCTTGCATCCGTTGGAAGGACCAAATCGAGGAAGCCCTGTCATCGATTGATGTGACCAACTGGCGTAGGCGCGCACGAAGCAGAGGCGCCTGGAAGGATGTGTTGCGGCAGGCCGAAATCCGTTAAACGGGTTGTTATGACCAATTATGTACATGTGTTATGAATAACCCACGATTTCTTCAAGTGTATGGTCTTTGAATATGAACACAAATATACTCATTTTTTTTATTGAAAATTTTTTGTTTACTTTACATCGATTAGTTGCAACTAGAGGAAGAAGTTCTAACAATTTAGCCGCTACTGTTTGTTTATTTTGTTATTAATTTATTTATAAACAATCAATTTGAAGATTGTTTGTGAGTATGTATGTATGCTTACAAATCATTTCCTATCATTACCAGGATTCGTAAGACTTTTCAGTTTCATTGATTAAAAGAAGTTGGACTAGGACTGAAGAGAAAAACAGGCCAACATCTCTGTCATGCGAATTAACAACTGCACACGTGTGTGTGAGAGAAAAAAAAACATGAAGTCAATTATGGATTTAAAAAAACAAAAACAATGTTTAACTAAACATTTGTGATCGCCATCAATGCAGCCAGAGCTGCTGCCTGTATTCATTGTGTGTTTATTTTAGAAAAAATTTACATTCTGATGCGAGAAAAACAAACATGTTGGCGTTGATGTACACAAACGTGAACAGACACGCCGAAAGATCAAAGGAGTTTGTCATTTTAAGATCATTTTGAATTTTTCTATTTTTTTATTTGAAACAACAACAAAAATAAAAAAGAAAAGAAAAAAAAATTAAAATAAAATTGCTTCCTTATAATACGATGATTGTGGTCTCTTAAATCAAACAAAAAAAATACATATTCATGTTTACATATGCAGCCTGGATAATAATTTTTTTTTAATTCATTTTTAATACAAAAAAAAAGTGTTGCAAAAAATTTCATCAAAATTTTGTTCATTTATTTAAAACTTCATGTTTTGGCATTAACGTATGGAATTAAAATTGTTTGTGCATTGCATTCGTTGATATAAAGGAGATTCCATTGCTGTCCGTATTGAGATCTGCGTCTTAGAGGAGATTGCGTCTGTAGTTCTCGTTCTCGTTGTTAATTCTGGTAATTTGACTATGCATCGTACAGGCTATTCATTCACTATTTTTTTTTTCTTTCTTTCTTTCTTTTTCTATTTGCTTTGGTGTTGAAAGCAACGACAATATCTGAGTTAAAGCATCTACACGGTACTCTGCAAAAAATATTCCAAAGGAGAGGAGTATGTAGAAAGGAATCTAACTTAACTAGACTTCATATGATTTTCAGCTACGCATGTACACTGCCATCGAGCATCGAAGTTTTTATTGTGTCCTCTTTATATTGCCTGCCGTACATGTTTTTCTTTAGTTTTGTTATTGCCTTAGTTACGATGTACTCCTACATGCATGCATGCAGCTCAACCAACCAACACCACAATTCCATCTCACCGAATTTATAGAAAATTTAGAAAGAAAAAAAATTTGTAAATAAAATCTGAATGTGCATCAATAGAAGAAGAAGAAGATTCTCCACATTTCTCATGCCTAACAATAAACTGGTCACTAACTGCCTTTGCCTTATTCGCCACTCTAAACACCCACCCCACAACAATTTCCGTATTGCCTGGCTTGTATCTGCTGCCTGTACTTTTCTAAAGTACGACAGGACAAACAAAAATTTATTTGAATGTATGTACGTATGCATGTAGGTTTGTTTTGTTTTGCGTTTTGAATCTGCAAATGTTTTTTTTTATTTTTTGCTTCATTTCCTGCGTTTGCATCTGCAATCATAGGCTATAGGCCTCCCAATGCATTCACATGTCCTTACCCTGTCCAACTATCTGTGTTTAATATTTATACCTCCACATACATACATACATATAAAGAATCCTTCTTCTTTCTCTGTGTATTTACTTTGTATGTTTCGTTTCTACTTGGTGCACTGCTAGTTTGTTGGTTGTCAGCCTAAACCAGTACAGTGGGTCATCAGTATCGTCCACACATGACTATTTTTGATAGCAGGTTTTATCTAAACTTAGCCTCAAGCATTAAAATGTTTATTTAAACATAAACTTGCAAAATCTTAATTTAATCTTCGAAACTCTAATTAAAATTAATAAAAAGACAAGAAAGTTTTCTTTGAAGACACTGTACGAGTATTGGTTAAACATACTTTCGTACCTCTACAAAACTCTCCCTCTCTCTCTCTCCCTCTCTTTCTTTTCCTTGCAAACACCCATTATATGCGTTTGCATCTAGGAGTACTCATACACACGTAGTGTATTGCATTTCATATGAATTTTCTATTTCTTTCTATTCTTTGTTTGCTGTTGTTGTTGTTGTTGTTGTTTATATTTTTGTAATGATTTTGTTGTTACTTTTTAGTTTCCTATCGAAATATTTTTGTGTTTATAGTTGTATGTGCATGTGGGTACGTATGCATATCCTGATCATGATGGTGGCTTACACACATACATAGAGTACGTCGTCGGCCATCATCGTCGTCATCGTCGTTAGTTTTAAAAGTTTAACTGCTGTGGTTGCACTTGTTCGAATGAATGCGAAAGCAGCGTAGATGGTCGGTTGTGTGCTTTAATTTTTGTTATTATATTTGTTTTTATTGTTGTTGTTGCTGTTTTTGTCGTTCGTTTGGCCATTATTGTTTTTGTATTTCTAATGTCAATTCTCAGCGAAAATTTCGTTTTGTTGCGCCTAGTTTTGTGTGCGAATGCAATTTAGAAATCCAAGCCTTTTTTTCCGCATGCATACGAAATACATTCAAATACAGTTGTGTTGTTGTTGTTGTTGTGCGGCAGGAATAGCTAGCTAGCTATGGCTGGCTGGCTGGTTGCCTTTGTTGAGGGTGGGGAGGGTCGTCTATTTTACGAAGGTTTGCATCTTTCGAAAGTAAATTCATGTTCCGTTTCCTCTGAATCGAATGTTAAATTTCATTTTTAAGTACAGCCCTCGTTTATAATCAAACATACATACAAGGAGAACTTTTAACAAGACTTCAACTGAGTTACAGACGCGTGCACACTGGGTTATGCAATAAATTGTGTTTCCCTGATTTAATCGAATAATGCAGCGATTAATTTCAACTTAAGGCTTGAACGACTTTGTTGTGGATCATTTTTATAAAAACTATTCATAATCGATTATAGAATTACCCAAGCGATAGAGTATGACATGTGACGTCACTTACGGCATTACGTCTTCAAACGATAAAGGAATAGATCAACCAGGGTCATAGATCGTATCATAAGGTCATAATAAAGGGTGGTTTTTATAGAGTTATAGAACTTTAAGTTGACATTACTTTTCAAGATGGCGACCGATTTAACAGCTGTCAAGTGATTTATTCTCAGTTTGGTTTGGCAATTCATCATGAATTGACTCACGCCTGAACAACGCTTGCAAATAGTGCAATTTTATTTCGAAAATAATGGTTCTGTGCGGAAAACGTATCGCGCACTACGTCCATTTTAGCGTCGACAAAATCGTCCATCAGAGCAGTTAATTCGATTAACCATGGAACGTTTTCGCAGCACGTTTACTCTTATTGATAACTCGCATCGCCAGAGACGCTGTACGGTGCGTACAGAAGAAGCTATTGCTGCTGTAGAGCGTAGCATTGAAGAAGACCCGAATGAGTCCATCCGCCATCGAGCACAGGAATTGGATCTGTGTCCATCCACTTTATGGAAGATTTTGCGGAAGGATCTTGGTTTGCGTGCTTACAAAATCCAACTCGTGCAAGGTTTGAAGCCAAACGATCATCAAGTAAGGCATAGATTCGTCGAATGGGCCCAAAACGAGATTACCGTTGTTCCCGATTTTCATAAGCGAATTTTGTTTAGCGATGAAGCGCACTTCTGGTTGAATGGCTACGTCAACAAACAAAACTGCCGCATTTGGAGTGAAGGTAATCCTCAAGTGTATGTGGAAACACCGTTACATCCAGAAAAACTGACTGTTTGGTGCGCTTTATGGGCTGGTGGAATCATTGGTCCGTACTTTTTCAAAAACGATGATGGCCAGAACGTTACAGTCAATGGTGATCGGTATAGAGCCATGATTACAAACTTTTTCATTCCTGAATTGAATAACCATGATGTCCAGGAGATATGGTTTCAACAAGACGGCGCAATATGTCACACAGCTCGTGCCACAATAGATTTATTGAAAGACACGTTTGGTGACCGCCTAATTTCACGTTTTGGACCTGTGAATTGGCCTCCAAGATCTTGTGATTTAACACCGCTAGACTACTTTCTGTGGGGCTATGTAAAGTCATTGGTCTATGCGGTAAAGCCACAAACGCTTGACCATTTGGAAGACAACATTCGCCGTATTATTGCCGATATACGGCCACAAATGTTGGAAAAAGTCATCGAAAATTGGACGTCCAGATTGGACTACATCCGCGCCAGCCGTGGCGATCATATGCCAGAAATCATATTTAAAATGTAATGCCACAAGATTATCTTTCGGATAAAAAAAATTCATGTCAATCGAATAATCCATCGTTGTTTTAATTGCAACTTAAAGTTCTATACCTCTATAAAAAACACCCTTTAGAAACACTGTACGGATACGCGCTAGATGTGGAATTATATAACATGAATATACGATGGGACTGCGTCTCAGGGAGGACATATCATCCAAAAATACGGGATTAAAGACTGTCTTGGAATGTAGGAAAGCGATTAAAGTTTACGCACAATATAACTCTGCTATGGAGCGGTAGCGGATATTTGGAAATGAATGCTCAAAGAAAGGAAAGCTAAAGAGAGGCAAAGATCTTTCTCAAATCAAGTGGGTTTGCAGTATATTAAAACTAGATGTGTCGTCATGCATGAGAAATAATCAGAGATTAATAACCAGTCTTTCGAAAAGGCACTGTAGACTCAGAATACTCTTATTTAGAATAGGGTTTGTCACGAGCCCAATATGTAGATTCTCGGACGATGAAAACGAATTATCAGAACACATTCTTTAAACATGCGAGACATTAATGTATTCCAGGAAAAAACCTCTGAACTGTATGGATTTAGTGGAAAATAATGAATGCGGGGCATGTGGTAAAGACATCGAAACGTTGGCATACTGTTTATGTCTTTGCACAGCTTTCGTAAGCTTGTAGTCTTAAGATTTTATGGAAGATTGTATACGAGACATAACTCGCCACAGAGGAGCGGACGGGAAGAAGCTAACGAAGTTTGTGGCAGTTACATGCATCGTATAGAACGTATGCTTTATGGTGATTGTATTGGTTTTATGGTGAGCGCACAACAAGCCTTCTTCATGTCTTATGTATGTATATAAGGATAGTCAGGAAACCTACAGATTGTCTCCTCTACCTTAACACACCTACCTAGCAACACTTTTAAATTATTCAAAAACTTAATCGAATAAATCCTATTCGGTTAATGTATTGTGGAAAACACTACGGTACCACATATTGCCGGGCAGTAGTGCACAGCACGCATTAAAACACTTTTAGGCGAAAGAGCTTATAACGTCGGGTTCGTCTCTTATGTGCCCATTGCAGTTATAATTTCGGCATTCTTTTCCATCATGTATGCCTCCTGATGTTAAACGATTGTTGTTTTTGCATTTCCTATATTCATTTATATCCTGGCGCTGTTGTAATTCAAATGTGGCTTGTGGTGGCCGTTCGTTCGCATTGTCTCGGCCACTGTTAATAGGAAGGGGAATTTTTTAAGAACCTGATGCAAAATGGGTGGACAATGTGTGAGTGTATGTGTGTGTGTACAGTTAGAATTTTTGGGTAATTTTGCAAAGAAACTATAAACACTACATTATCTATTTCTGTGTGTGTGAGTGTGTGGCAATGACAGCCGCAACATACAATTCTTCCATTCTCTCTCTCTCTCTCTCTCTTCACTTTTCTAAAGCCTATGTATGTACGTCCGTACAGATGCATACATACTTGCATTTGAAATAATAAATAAAAACAAAAACAAAAACAAAAAATAAATTTAACAGTAACAGTAGCTGTATCTCTAGTGTTGTAGGATTACCAGTAACAGAAATAAAATCATCAAATATTTCTTTACATTACAGTGCCGTCAATTACATGATGTACGAGTACGATGTACTCACAAAAATTATCTCTTTTTGTTGTTGTTTTTTGTTTTTATTTTAAAAGTGAAAATCAATCAGGCCACCAAACTCACCCACTCACTGCTCACTCAGGCATTTGTGATGTGTTCGTGTAGCCATCGTCGTCATCGTTGTACTGAGACGACAGAAATAATAATTAGAATTTGAATTTGAATTTGAATTTGAAAATGTGATTTATATGCGTTAATAACTTGCGTACAAATTTAAATGAACCTCTGAATAATAATGATTAATTAAAAGTGCAAAAAAAACATAGAAAATAAGAAAAAAAAAAACAAAACAAAAATAAAATGCAAACCTTCTGAACATTATGTTATAAATGAAATCTAAATGGAATTCATTTTATATTTTCGAATATTTCGTAAAGTGGTTTAAGATGCCCGTCAGCCAACACCGATTTATTTTGATAATAATTTTGTTATTTTTTATTATTCAATATCGCAAACTTCTGCTGCACTCTACGGCAAACACGCCAAAACAATACATTACATTTAATTACAACAGCGGCATTCTAATATATTAAAAAGTCGGTCAAAGCCATTATGCGAATAGCTTGAAAAATTTGTTTTTTCTCGCAAATATTTTGGTTCTCAATATTTTTCGTAGATATATGTATTCGCCTAAAAGAGAAGGACACTGCAGCTTTCATCTCCATATATCACAAGCAATTATCTCCAAACGTTATCAACTGCAACTGCTGAATTAATTCCAGGCCGAAATTATACAAATTTAAGATTCAAATAAGTAGGTCATCACAACCCTTTAGTCAGGTTTACAACCTAATTTCTTACAGCACAAAAGTTGAGTGTGATAATTTTATACATGAGCGGCGGGTCCTACAATTTAAAGTCGATTTCCAACATCAGATTTGAGAAACTTTTCATAGCAATTTTTATTTACTCGTCTTAAATATTTATCAAGCCACTAATCTCACATTGAGTTTTACAACAAAAATATAAAATTGTTCATATTATGTAAGAAGGCGATTTACAATTACTAGATGCATGACAAGGTACGTATTACATGGGTAAATAGCTACTAGGGAGTGACTATGAGCCATAAACTTGAATAAACCAATGTCTCTGATTGCATTGAAAACTAAACTACAAAATTGGATAGAAACGTGACGTCGACAATCGAGGGATAATATCACACTATAAATAATTAAAAAGATAATTTGTGGAGATGCCGATAAGAGCAAAACCATAAGTATCTTAAGAGAATAATTAATCTTAATCTTATGACTGCATTAACGCGACACTTTGTCTTACATGTACACTTGAATCGAATTGCCATGTACAGCAGATAATGAAACAATGGAACGTTTCATATATCAAAGCACAGCCTTCGTAAGCTCGAGAGCCCAATAATTTAAGAAAGGCTATTAAAAGTCGCCGTAGTCTAGTAGGTAGTGTATTGGCTTATTAGACGTAAAGCCAGGGTCGGAGCCTCAGGCCAGACATCAAAATAAAAATACAAAAAGTATTTCTTCGGCGACTTCCTCTCGGCAGATTTCTGGCAAAAACTCTGAAAGTAAATAGTTTCTCAAAAAATCTGTCATTCGGAGTCGACTTTAAACTGTAGGTCCCACCACTCATGTATAAAAATTAACACACACAACATAGGTGGTGTGAGAAACTAGGTCGTAATCCTAACTGTAACAATTATGTTATGTATGTATATACTGAGCTATCGTAGATATAACTCGTTTCAGAGGAGTGGACTGCAAGACACTAGTACGTAGTATAGACTTCCTACAGAAGCAATGGTTTCTGCACCAAATGGTGTGTACACCAAATATACATGATGTTTATCAGAGATCAGCAGTGAATCGTTTTTTTTTTTGCTACTTATAAACACTCATGAAATTTTTGAATATAAGTGACTCAACAATATTGAAATTTAACTCCTCTGATTCATTCATACTTACTACAATGTTGACTTTTAAGTACAGGTTGCAATGAGTATGCGTACAACATTGACATCAAACTCATACCATTGGAAATATGTTTGATTCATAAGCCTACTCATTCAAGTACATAACATTAGAAAAATACTCATAATACTTATCATAAATCATTCGAGTGATTCGAATCATTCATCAAAATTTATTGTCTCAATTGCTGCTGCATTAACAACTAAAGAAAACAGACGCATAAGCAAAAAAGACAGAGAAAGAGTAGAAAACAGAGCAAACACCAAATTTTCTAGAAAGTATTTTCGTGTTCGTACGCGATTCATACTTATTTTGTGCTTCGTGCATATGTTGAGTTATCCAGAGTCGAAATCAATCACATCATACGTGTTATTAAGTAGGAATAATGATGACTACTTCAAACTTTAAATATGAGTAGAGGTTCCATGATATTAAAATAAGTATGTATGCGTATAAGTATTAGAAATTATGAGTATGTTTCGATTCTACTTATCTTTTTGAATACTTATTGCTAATCTCTGGTATCCATGGATAATTTGACGGGACGTCTGTTTCATAACTTTTTCTGACAATTTCTTAAGAATCCAGTGCTTTCCCCATATAATTTCTATACAAAGAATTGAAAGTTTTTTTCGAAATCTATACACGTGAGACAAAGGCTTGTATTTAGCTGAACAAACTGTTCAAATACACTGCGTTGAACTAGTTTACAAACTAATTTGTTCATTTAAATTGTTTATATCTTCTTTGGAAATTTTGTTTATGATGAATTTCTTCCTTACTTTGGGTATTTATTCAGGCCATTACTTTAACTTTCTTTTTCTAAATTTAAAAATATAAATTAGGAGTAACGATATTGTACGATAAGAGTTAATTATTTTTTACGATAAGTATTTATAATGCTCACAGTAAAATGTTTGGAAAGTTCTGCTAAAGATTTATTTTCTAATTTTATTTGCAGCCAATGAAATACATCCCATAGACTTTGAAAATGTTCAAATGGCACAGAATTCTAACGTTTCTATATTTTTAGGGTTTATGGATTAAATATCCATATTTATATGAATTTGTCCAAACATATGTATGTATGTACGAGTGTAAACGATATCATATGTGTACGAGATGCAACTCGTGAGTGTCGACTACCAATATTAAAAATTCTACAATACTTTAGATGGATGACGATGATGACGATGACTGTTTTTATCTCATGCAACACATGCTGCATTCAAATAATTGCATCCAAGTATAACTAGAAATAAACTACAAAACAATCTCAACAACATAAAAATAAATAATTCAAATCAAATTTGGATACATTCGTTATCAACTGAAATAAAATTGCGTCTATTGCAACAAGACAGAATTGGAAGGCCAATAGAAAGAATTAGCGTAACACTATATATATGTGGTTTCAATACTAGACCTTCGAAGCTTGACCGGTTAAATAACAAAAGGAATTAAAAGGAAGTAGGTTTTGCGGGATGCATAGGATGTTCTTGGATCTTATGTGGATTGGTATCGTACCAACAGGATTACAACTTCATTTCTCCCACAACCTATGTTGTGTGCGTTAATTTTATATATGAGTGGTGGGACCTACAGTTTAAAGTCGATTCCGAACGACAGATTTTTTTGAGAAACTTCTCATGGCAATTTTTTATTTACTCTTAGAGTTTTTGTTAGAAATCTGCTGAGAGACAGAAGCCAAAGAAATATTTTTTCCTGCTTAATTTTGTTGGAGTTGTCTGAAATGGGGATTGAACTGGGGCCTCACGTCTAATAAGCCAACACACTATCTACTAGACTACGGCGACTGCGTAGCTATTGTTCACTTACCTATTTGAAGATGATATTTTGATGAATATTAGGGTCACTAGAGTACTGCACCAGAGTTTATTTAGCGAAAACATGTTGTAGGCTATGGTCGTTTACTTTTAGTTACTAAATCAGTTGAATTTTATCTGCACTGTGTATCAGAGATCACACATACATAATTTTTACATAATTGGTCATTACAACCCTTTAGTCAGGATTACGACCTAGTTTCTCACACCACTTATGTTGTGTGTGTTAATTTTATAAATGAGTGGTGGGACCTACATTTTAAAGTTGACTCCGAACGACAGATTTTTGAGAAACTTGTCATGGCAATTTTTATTTACTTTCAGAGTTTTTGCCAGAAATCTGCTGAGAGGAAGTCGCCGAAGAAATACTTTTTGTATTTTGTCTTGATGTCTGGCCTGGGGCTCGAACCCTGGCTTTACGTCTAATAAGCCAACACACTACCTACTTGACTACGGCGACTTCAATATCAGAGATCAGCAGTAAGTATTCAAAAAAGATGAATAGATTCGAATCATACCCATAATTTCTGATACTTATATGCATTCATACTTCTTTTAATATCATGGAAACCCTCTACTCATATTTAAAGTTTGAAATACTCATCATACTTATCATACTGAACAATACGTATGATGTTGTTGTTGATTTCGACTCTCCATAACTCAACATATACACGAAGCACAGAATAAGTATGATTTGAGTACGAACACTAAAATACTCACTAGAAGGTTGTGTGGTTGCTCTGCTTCCCGCCCTCTGTCTTTTTTGTTTTTTGTAAATACAACAACAACTAAGGCGGTAAATTTTGATGAATGATTCGAGTATCTCGCATCATTTATAAGTATTTTTCTAAAGTTATGAATCTGAATGAGTAGGCTTATGAATCAAACATATTTCGAATGGTATGAGTTTGATGTCAATGTTGTACGTATACTCATTGCAACCTGTACGTATAGATCAACATTGTAGTAAGTATGAATGAAACAGAGTATGTAGTTAAATTTCAATATTGTTGACGCACTTATACTTAAAATTTCATGAGTGCTTATAAGTAGCAAAAAACGATTCATTAATGATCTCTGATGTGTATCCCCAAATTACAACGGCAAATTTTCCAAGTTGTGGTCTGCGAAAGGCCGAGTTTTTAAGAGCAACGTGATTGTCTCAGATTCTCCTGCGCACTTTCACGTACAGCAGCAATATTTTCGGCAGACTTTGCATTTCGCCAACGTTTGGTCGATTGTTAACTGAATCGGTAGACTCGAAATTATCCACCACATTAAGCACAGTTCCCTCGGTAAGATGATTATGCTTATTGCAAACTGGTTGAAGCGCGAAGTGCGTTACCCGAATAGAAGGTCCATTTTGATAGAAACAATTTTATTATTCGCATGATTTGTTCAATACTATACTTATATGTTTTACCCAAATTCAATAATAAAAACATTGCCTGTTTCTGTAGATTAAAGAACTATGTACATACATAAATACATACAGACATGTCGGCAATAAAAAGTCAAAAACTCTCAAAAAAGAACAAAAAGGAATGCAAAGGAACAAAAGGAGGACAATTGTGTAAACACTTTGATATGGAAATCTGAAGTTGTCATAATTTCACAATTACATGTAAATACTCTACTCTACTCTTTTTCTTTTGCTTCTGCTTCTGCTTCTTCTTCCTTTGTTTCTTATTGTTATTGTTTTATTATGTTTGTTTTATAATGTTTTTTTATTTTGATTTGTTTTATTTTGCATAACGTAGTTGCTCAAAACAATGTAACAACAATAACAAAAACAACAAATCATATTAAAAACAATGGCAAATTTTTATTTGCCATTCGTATTCATATTCGTAATTTCGTACTACGAGTACGATGTACTAACGAACCAAATAGACTTACAAACAAACCGTCAAACATAAATATTTATTTGTTGTATTTTTTGTTGTAGTTTTTGTTTTATTTTAATTTATCTCTTTATGTATTAATGATATTATTGTTGTTGTAATTGTTGTTGTTTTGTTATTATTGTTAGTGCCGGTGCTGCTGCACAAACTTTGTGGTAGACAATGATTACATACATACATATATATAATGACTATTACAACGTATTTGTTCTGAGTTGGGCGGGAGTTTAAGTGTATTGCGTGTACCCAGGAAACATAAAGTTACACTCTCTTATATTGAACATGAATTTAAAATATTTTCTCAAATAACTGATAACCGTCATCTCCAAGCCTATTGCTCTGTCAAAATTTCAGGATGTCAACAATTACAATTCTCTGTCCAGTATTTGATATGCACCCAGGACTTTAGGGGATGTCCTATAGAATGTGTTCGGATGCTGCATTTTTATCGGTACAATATCTAAATTCTGGTTTCGAGACATCTGCTATTCTGAATAAGTCTACTCTGACTCTACAGTGAATTTTTAAATGATTGGTTACGTACCTCTGTTTATTTGTAGACAGTTTGATGCATGACTCAGTTATCCTTTTATTGTAATAATTTTCCAACAATAGTTTTGATTGCCTCAAACCCACTTGGTATCAGAAGAGTACTTTGCCTGCCTTTATCGTTTCTTTTGTTAAGTACAACTTTCCAAATATCCGCTCCCGCTCCACAGAGAAACTCTAGTCCAATTAGCGCCGTTGATGCTCGTCTGTTTACTTATTGCCGAGGAGTTCCACATGACCTGAGGTGCAGCAGACGTTAACTTTATTTACCCCGCGTAGCGTCTTCAGGTGCAGTCAGGTAGTATTGCTATGTCCTATAAAGTAATTCCAATCCAAGTTAACTTGATTTCATTCGATGGCACTTCTGCTTGAAAGATGCGCTCGAGTTTCGCCATGGGCCTAGATTATTTCGTTCTGAGACAAAAGCTCCTGGTGCTGTTCCATAATTTCCTCTTGAGCCATCTGTACGCCATAAAATAATCCTTTTATTAAGAGAGGATCAACTTCCAGATCACTCCATTAATTTTTGTTACAAATACTTGTTGCAATGCAGTTCGCAAAATCGTATAGTCTAAGAATTGAACTGTAAGCGAATCGATTCCTTTGGTTCTCCAGAATCCCGTAAAAATTTCATGTTAGACTTGTCTCCCATCAACCTGACATGAAATCTTTAATTATCACTACCATGTGTATAAAATTTGAATTTAACAAAGCGCCACCGTAGGACTATTTTTCATTTCCCTATTATGCCAACATACGGCAGTCTCTTAATCTTGTCAAACTCCATTTATATCTATCCCTGTTTTATCTGCCTAGACAATTGTCCCTTAGGTTACTAGGTGTGGCCATTCTGGTTTACATTCAGTGCATAACTCCTGAGGGAGGATCCCTATCAATTTACTATCCAGAGTTAATTCTAACCATTTGACCTACATTCTCTGTAATATTATCTCACACAGCAGACGAATATTCTTCCATTTAGAAAATCTCCTTCTTTTTGTAAATGGTACTATTGCGGTCTTGCCAGAATTTATTTTCAAGCACAGTGTTATGCACCAACGATTTACAATCGAAAGACCTCTTTGAATGATGTCATCTGGTATAGAACCTACCCTAATATGTAGAGATTTCGTGCTTACAAAAGCTGAGAAATGTCATAAAAAGTGTTCCATCGTTTCGATGACTGCACCATTTGCCCCTCATCAATACGGTGCGAGTGTATCTGCACTGCGTGGGTGCTCATTGGTGTACTCAAGTCGCTCTCATTCAGTCTTCAAATTCTCATGATTTTTGGCATCATCGCAATCGTGATAGAGAATCTTTTAAATTCTTCCTATTATGCTCAATGCGACGTTTCCTTCCACATTTTAAGCTTGGTCGTCAAAGCGTTGAAAGGTAGTTAGTTTACCCATGTTCTGACTCTAGATACCCATCAGAGGTCGGTAATGAGTATTCAAAAAGAAGAGTAAAATCAAATTATACTCATAATTTCTGATACTTATACGCATTCATACTCATTTTAATATCATGGAACCTCTACTCATATTGAAAGTTTGATGTACTCATCAAACTTATCATAACTAACAACACCTATGACGTTGTGGATTTCGACTCTCCTCAACTCAATATATACACGAAGCACAAAATAAGTATGATTTGCGTGCGAACACTAAAATACTCACTGGAAGGTTTGTGCGTTTGCTCTGTTTGCTGCTCTGTCGCTGTATGTGCTTATGTGTCTTTTTTCTTTTGTTGTAAATGCAACAACAACTAAGACTGTAAATTTATAATAAGTATTATAAGTATTTTTCTAAAGCTATGAATCTAAATGAGAGGCTTATGGATCAAACATATTTCGATTGGTATGAGTTTGATGTCAACGTTGTACTCATACTTATTGCAACCTGTACTTACAAATCAACGTTGTAGTGACTACGAATGAATCAGAGTACATAGTTAAATTTCAATATTGTTGACTCACTTATATTCAAAATTTCATGCTTATGAGTAGCAAAAAAACGATTCATTGCTCATCTCTGATACCCATACATTGCGTACCGCGCCATGTCTGGAGTAATCAAATCATTCGAACTTTTCAATCAAACTTAATTGTTTGTTGGGTAATCGTGTCCATAAAAATGTATCATATCAAGCATATGAAAATATGAAAATAGAAACAAAAACGCAACAAATCAAAAAAAGGAGTACAAAACAAACAAACTGACATACACAATAATAATAACAACAACAACGACAACAACAACTCTTTACAAAACCAAATAAATATTGAACTTTTATGAAGGAAAACAAGACAACGCGACGTATGTATGTAAGTATGTATGTATGTATGCAGATTTGAATTGATCCTTGCTTTTGTTCTCGTTTTGCCGGGCAAATCTTAAAGCAGACTGTAACACTAGCGTGATAGCACAGGTGGTCGGCGCGGGGACTTGTTGTACTGCAGTTATGGTAAGTATAAGCGCCACAGCATCGTTCGGCTCTATTGAAACGTAAAGATTTGAATACCAAGTTTTTGTTTCTTTTTTTCGTTTTTTTTTTTTTTTGTATCGCCCACGACGAACACGAAAACGTGAATTCTAAGTCATAAGCGAAACACACACACAAGAAAAGAATGAAAGGAAAGGAAAGAAAGAAGAAAACAGTACTTACGAGATGGCCAGCATACGGTAGCGTTAATAAAGTAACAACAAACAAAACGCAGGCGCCCATGCTCAACAAATATACAAGTTGCAACAGTCGACAATAATGCAAATGCTACTGTCTTACATCTTGCAACCGACATACACATACACGTACACATACATGTACACTCGTTACATTTGCTGCTATTATGCCAAACATTAATGTGTTGTTTCAGTGCAGTAAGATGTGATAACCGTTCTCTCCTTCTCTCTCTCCCTCTCTCTCGGTGTGCATTATGCATTTATGATTCTTTAATGATTCTTCTTATTGCAAACATTATTTGTTATTCATCAGCTTTTTTTGGTGTTCTTCTTCTTCTATATTTTATTAGTTAGTTATTGTTGGCCTAAAAGATATGAACAGTGTTTGTGTTGTTATTATTGTTGTTGTTTTTTTTTGGGTTTTGTTATTGCCGCCGCTATTGCAATTGCATTGCATTGCATTGGCATTGTTTTGTTGCAGGGGCTTGTAATATCTTTACTAAATGCCTTAAAAAGTTCCTAATTTCATGCTTCCATACCTGTTTCCTAAGATCCCACTATAAGACAACAAGAAAATGAAAACGAAAAAAAACAACAACAATAACATCAACAACGGTAGCAATCACTCCTCTTTTGTTTTTTTTGCTGCAACAAAATACAAAAAATACCCTCTCGAGAGTTGCGAAAAGCTTGCGTTATTTTTTCTTTTTCTTCGAATACTTATGAGAATGTATTTCATACATATTTTTTGTTTTTGGATGATTGTTGTTTTTGTTGTTGTTGCTGTTGTTGTTGCTGTTGTTGCTTTGGCTTTACTTGTCTTTTGTTTGGCGTTGTTTTTTTCTTTTCAACCATTTTTTCCCCCTTTGGACAGGTTTAATAAATATGTTTTAAGGAAATGTTGTGTTTGGTAATTGTTTTATGATCGTTACTTGTTGCTGCTACTTACTCTTTTTTTGCATAAACAAACGACACTTAAAGAAATCGACGCGAATTGAATCAATTTGCAAAAAAAAATTTATATAAAAAAAAAATTAATATGTTCTTGTAAATTTAGATGAAAATCTGTACAATCGCCATTTCATTCCTTTAAGGTACATACCAGAGATCAGCAAAAAGATAAGCAAAATCGAATCATACTCATAATTTCTGATACTTATTTTAATATCATGGAACCTCTACTCATATGCAAAGTTTGAAGCACTCATCATATTCATACTTACCAACACATACATACATACATACATAATTGGTCATTACAACCCTTGAGTTAGGATAACGACCTAGCTTCACACACCACTTACATATGTTGTGTGCGTTAATTTTATACATTAGTGGAGGGACCTACAGTTTAAAGTCGACTCTGAATGGCAGATTTTTTAAGAGAAACTTTTTATGGCAATTTTATTTACTCCCAGAGTTTTTGCCAGAAATCTAGTGAGAGGAATCCGTCGAAGATATATTTTTTTATATTTCGTTTCTTTGGGGATACCTAATCTGGAACTCTGGCATCACGTGTAATAAGCCTACACACTACCTGCTAGATCACGGCGATTAATTGTGAGCATTTTCGTATTTTTTGTTACGGCACAAAGAAAATATTCTTGTAAATTTATATGTACATATTGTTACCTTTTTACCTTTTTAAAAACGTTAATTGCAAACAAAGTAAAAACAAATATGTTTTTAGTTTCAGTTAAACTCTCTTTATTCTTTACACTACTTTTGTGTGCCACCGTATACAACTTAACGATACAACAATAATAATCTGTTTATTCACTTTACTAGTTCACACAATTATTCGCTAGATCTTTACAACTACGACTTATTTTGTTCGCACGCAACTTCACACGAGGCTGGCTGAATTCTTACTGACCGCTGCCTGCTTTGTCCAGCCCTTTTATAGTCCGACGCAACCAGTCTAACGAACATTCTTGAAGTGGAAGGTACGTGTTCTCGCCTTCTCGAGAGTTCTGTTGTACCTTATTAGTACATTATTGCTTGTGTACTTTGCTTATGTTGTCTATTACATATTTGTCGTAGCTGGTTTACTTCATTTTATGTTGTTGTTGGTACCAGGTTCGTCATACATAAGTGTGTGTGTGCATCTTTAGATAATCAACACGTTCATGGTATTCCTTGTGTTAGTGTGTATTTGTACCGTGTGGCTTTTGTTTATCGTTTTTGTCGTTAAACGATATTAGGTCGTTTCGATTTGCGTAACAATATGTACAACCGCTTTTTCATTTCTTTAAAGTAAATACCCCTGGGAAAAAGTTCCTTTGTCATTTGGTTTGGTTTTCTTTGCTTTCTTTCAGGTTCTTTCAGAAGGTCTTTCAAATCTAGGTATGTAAGTAAGTAGCTCCAGCTGTCTCTTGAAATACGGTATGTTTAAGTACTTCAAAGCGTAGAGACCTACATCCTTAGATGCCCTCAGATAATATAATAAGAAGAATACTTTAGAATTTTTTAACCACATAATTATAAAAGAGGGTGCCCTGGTAGTCTAGTGGGAAGTGTGCTAGACTATTAGCGTGAGGGTCGTGGGTTCGATTCCCACCAGAGACTCTGGTCTGTGACACTACACTGAGCATATGGTCAAAGTTACTCCGCTCGTATATAATTAGAATATAATTCGTAATTGTATTGTAATTAATTGTGGAAAATACAGTGATTTGCTGAAAAATATCACCGGCAGTGGACACTATTCTACTAAAACAGCAGCTAGGATTCAGACAGATTTTATGTGGTGCTTCATTCCCTATCGAACAGCTTATACCTTCTGCTTGTTGCTTTATAGCAAACGTTTGATGCTATATACCAACCTGCTCTCTGGGATTAAATGAGCAGCAAAAGCATATCTTCGAAATATAAATAATCCTTCTTTGTGCGTGCAGAAACAAGAGTAATGCGCAACCTTTGAGGCCAACATAAATACAGTAGAGTACTCTATGCTTTCTCCGATGTATAAACATACGGCAAATATGAGAGAATTCCTAAGCGATTTAGAGTACTCAGACGATATTTGTCTTATCTGTGATCACTTTGAGGATAAATATGAGGCTAAGATAATCAAAAATATCAATGTTTTCTCTTATTTGGTGGTTCCAGCCGTAAAGCCGGTAGTGTTTATGCGCACTTTCCTTTGCAAACAACATCTCGTTCAATATCATAGGGAGTGTCTTTAACAATAGCGTCAAAGCAATATACTTTTGTGCAAATCTGATGAAGATTACTTCATATTTTCCAGTCGAAATGGATCACAACTAACAATATTGTTACGTTTTTATCTTTTTAAAAACGTTTAAATATGAGTTCGTTAATTGCAAACAAAGTAAAAAGAAATATGTGTTTAATTTCAGTTAAACTCTCTTTATTCTTTACACTACTTTTGTGTGCCACCGTATACAACTTAACGATACAACAGTAATAATCTGTTTATTCACTTTACTAGTTCTTATCACACAACTATTCGCTTTACAGCCACGACTTGTTTTGTTCACACGCAACTTCACACAAGGCTGACTGAATTCTTACTGACTGCTGCCTGCTTTGTCCAGCCCTTTTATAGTCCGACACAACCAGTCTAACGAACATTCTTGAAGTAGAAGGTTCGTGATCTCGCCTTCTCGACAGCTCTATTGCTAATACATTGTTGTTTGTGTACTTTGCTTATGTTGTCTATCCCTTTTTGTCACATACATGTTATACATGTTGTTGCTGGTACCAGGCGCAACCAGGTTCGTCGTACATGTGTGCGTGCAGCTTTAGATAATCAACACGTTCATTGTATTCTTAGTGTTAGTGTGTATTTGTATCGTGTGGCTTTTGTTTATCGTTTTTGTTGTTAAATGATATTAGTCCGTTTCGATTTGCGTAACAATATTATGCAAATCAGGGCATTCATTAATAATATTCCTACTCAATATTTTCCATAATGCATTAGTCTCTCTACTATCTTCCGATAGCAGTAATGCTCCCAAATGAACATCTGTAACGTACATAAGTGTCCATCGAATCATCCTCTGAATTCCAGTGAAAGTTTGACTGCTAATTGTCGCTTTGTTCAATAAAGTTTTTCAGTCAAAACCTAGTTTCGATTCCTACTGATATTTTAATATTTCTGTTTACAAATATCATTCTACTGCCCATATTATAGTGTCTGTCATAAATTTTGTTTCAGTGTATTTTTCTTTTGTATTCGCAAAGTCTTTATTTAGTAAATATATGTATGTATGTATGTACTTATGGTATGTATGTATGATTGTTGCTACTTTACATTTTTATAAGAATTAACTGCAAACTCTCTGGCAAAGGAAATACTCCGCAATGGACCTTCACTATCAAAACGATACGATCTTTGATTATTTTTTTCTTCCACTTTTTTTTACGGTTTTTTTGTTTTTCGTGTTGGCAATATTTTTGGTTGCTTGCTACACAATTTAAATATTTTTTTTTTTGTGTAAATCATATTGAGAAACATTAACTCTACTTATTACGTATTCAAATTACATACAAATCACAATAGCACAGTCTCTGTAAAAGTCTTAATAGTCCAAAAAAATATCTTAATGATGTAAACGTATGTATGTATGCATGTATACATATATATTTAATTAACAACAATAATAAAAAATGTATAAAAAAATAATGGAAATTTGCAATATTATTGTCGGATGGACTTAATGAAGTGTAATATCGATACCATACCATACTATTGCATATTTATCGATTAATAAAACGATATCCGCATATTGCGTTTATTGTTAACGGAACAAGTTATTTAGTACAGAAATGTCAGTTAATTATTGTTATTACGTACATAATTATTATAATTAATAAAATTTAATTTATAAAACTTAATTATTTTAAACTTTTTCTTGTGTTATCGTTTGTATTTTAGTTGACAAATCAACTATTCCATACAGGGTGTATTGCAACCAACTTCAGGTTGTTATCATTTGTAAACCGCTCGTCTGATAGCTGACAGCTGACAGATTTATTCCAGTGACAGTTCATTTTATTATTTACAAGCTTACAAAAGCATTTTCATCTATTGCATTCAGAAAACAAGTTTTTCGTAATGGAATTCAAGCGTGATAGTGTGATTGCTTTATATTTGGCTGGAAAACCCCACAGGTGGCTATCGTTAGAGCCCTCCAGCATTTAAACGTGAATAAATCTTTTGTTTCTCGTACCATTGCTCGTTACCGTGATACTGGCAGTGTTGCATTGCGTCCAAAAAGTGGACGAAAAAAAACGGTAACAATACCAGAAATGATCCGAAAAGTGAAGGCCAGATTTGATAGAAATCCATGCCGCAGTGGTAGAAAAATTGCTCGTGAGCTGAACATATCGCGCGAACGGATGCAACACATATTGAAAAATGAGCTTGGACTAAAGCCATTGAAGTTCCAAAAGGTGCAAAAGCTCACCGATGGACAAAAAAAGTTAGACTGGAAAGAGCCAAGGAGTTACTTCGCTTGCACGAAAGTGGCCAGTTACCGAATTTGGTTTTCTCCGATGAGAAGCCATTCCAAATTGAGCAGTTTGTGAACAAACAAAATGATCGGGTTTACTTGCCAAAGAGGTCAGTTGAAAATTTACACCTGCGATTGGCCACCAGAACTCAAGTGCCGCCGATGGTAATGGTGTGGGCCGCCGTAACGACCGATGGTCGCTACCCGCTCGTATTCATCGACCGTGGGGTCAAAATAAATGCCGAATATTATCAGGAAAATGTCTTAAAGACAGCATTGAAGCCCTGGGCAGACAAACATTTCGACCGCAGACCATGGACATTCCAACAGGACTCAGCACCACCGCACTCAGCACGCGTCAACCAAGAATGGCTTAAAAAGGAGGTTCCTCGCTTCATTTCTACCGCACAATGGCCACCAAAATCTCCGGATCTCAATCCGTTGGACTTTTGCGCCTAGGGCATTTTGGAGAGTAAGGTTCTCACTAAAAATACCAAAGTGTCGATCATCTCAAGACGGCGCTTCGCCGGGAGCCACTTTCGTGCAGCTTGTGATGGCTTTGTCGGCCGTTTGAAGGCCATAATTCGTACCAAAGGTTGCCAATTCGAACAAATCTAAACTGATTCTAAAATTTGATGTTATTTCCAACATTTTTTGCTTTTGAACAATAAAATTAAAAAAAAATTAAAAAAATATTGCGCTTTACTTTGTTGCATTATATATCAGCCACCCTGTAAACTTTATTACATTGTATGTGATTGTTATTAATTTATCTTATAGTTTCAAGAGAAGCCCAGAGAAGCTTTGCTTGACACTTATACGGTACTATGTCCTGCACATAATGGCATCAATAGGTCTTTCAAACGAAAAAAAATTAAATTAAATGACAGCAAAACGATCTCATTGATAATCTAAAATGAAAGGAATGAAAGGAAGTGGAAAAATCGCCACATTAATAATGACTTCTGAAGTAGTTAAAAGAAATTGCGTAAAGCTTGGCAAAAACTGTAGAATTAAAACACCAAAGAATTGTTCATCATGTCGAGAAAAAAAGAAAAAACTTGCACGACCAGTTACTACCACATCTATGGATCATGTTTTAAATGCTACTCCATCGTTTAAATAAAAAACACTGAAGTCTAAGCCACGAAGACCCACATAGTGAGAAATGTCTTTACTTTAGCCAATTCCACATGCCATTGACCGATGAATGAAAAAGTTTTTTTTTCTAAAGAAAAATGTTTAATTTAAATTATGCACACGGCGTGAGGTAGATTTCTGACAAAAACTTTGAGAGTAAATACAATTGCAATGAAAACTTTCTCAAAAAATCTGTCAAAAAGTCTACTAACGGGTGATTTTTTTAGCAATTATCTTTTTGGCAACACTGGTTTAAACAGCTCAAGCACGTTTCGTGTTGTGTTTCACTGTCAAATATCTTCAGTTTGGTCTATAATTTAACCATGAATCGTCTTGCAAACGAGCAACGCTTGCAAATCATTGAATTTTATTATCAAAATGCGTGCTCTGTTAAGAAAGTTCATCGCGTGCTTCCATCCATTTTATGGTCAGTTTAATCGACCCACTGAAGCGGCTATTCGGGCTATTGTGACTAAATTTCGCCCCAAATTTACATTGTTGGACAATAAACCACCAACACGCTTACGTGGAGTGCGAACTGAAGAAAATATCGCAGATGTATCGGCCACTGTTAATGATGACCATCAATTATCGATTCGTCGCCGTTCGCAGCAATTGGGACTCTATTACTCAACAACGTGGAAAATTTTGCGGAAGGATTTAGGTGTGAAGCCTTTCAAAATACAGCTGGTGCAAGAATTGAAGCCGTACGACCTACCGCAACGCAGAATTTTTGGTGAATGGCCTCTTGGAAAGTTGGCCGAAGATCCACTTCTTTATCGAAAAATTGTGTTCAGCGACGAAGATCATTTTTGGCTCAATGGATACGTAAATAAGCAGAATTGTCGATTTTGGAGTGAAGATCAGCCAAGAAGCATTGCAAAAGCTACCAATGCACCCAGAAAAGGTCACAGTTTGGTGCGATTTATGGGCTGGTGGCATCATTGGACCGTACTTCTTCAAAAATGCTGCGAATCGTAACGTAACTGTGAATGGTGAGCGCTACCGTGAGATGATATCCAACTTTTTTTGCCCAAAATTCAAGAGCTTGACTTGCATGACATGTGGTTGCAATAAGACGGTGCCAAATGTCACACAGCACGCGTAACAATGGACTTATTGAGAGGCGAGTCCGGTAAACATTTTATTTCACGTTCGGGACCGGTCAATTGGCCGCCTTGATCGTGCGAGTTAACGTCTTTAGACTATTTTTTGTGAGGCTATGTTAAAGCTCATGTCTATACAGACAAGCTCGCTTCAATTGACGCATTGGAAGACAACATTGAAGCATTTATTCGTGAGATACCGGCCGAAATATTGGAAAGAGTATGCCAAAATTGGACTAAGCGGATGGACCATTTGAGGCGCAGTCGCGGTCAACATTTGCATGAAATAAACTTCAAACATTAAATTATATGGACCGTCCTTTCGATTCAAATAAAGATTTCATGCATTTTTCTGAATTTTTTGTGTTTTTTTTTTGAAAAATTTTCCTAAAGCTCTTAAAAAATCACCCATTACAAACTCAATATGCACACGTATGTATATATCTAAGGCAGTGCGCCTCTTATTCTTTCGAGACTTTATACATTTTGAACCAAAGATATTAAAAGGTCCTGTTCTTTGCAGCGGCCGAAACTGTGTGAGAATCTCAGTTTATTTAATTGAGTTCCAATCAATTTGTTGAACTGGCATCGTTTTTAGAATAACCAGTTGCTTTTTTTCTTTAAATTGATGCACTTATTGAAAAAAAACTCTTGAATTACTTTTTAAATTAATTTTTTGTTGAGACAAATAATGTGCGTGTAACAGAGTTTATTCAGTCTCGTGTATTCTGCCCGGTACACCGAATCTAATACAGAGAGGCTGGAGAAAGCTTTTGTTTTTTTTTTTTGTACAATTTATTTATTTTTTTCTTAGCCTACATACATACATACATAACAGTTCAGTCAGGCTTACAACCTAGTTAATTTTATACATGAGTGGCGGGACCTACAATTTAAAGTCGAATCCGAACGACAGATTTTTTTTTGAGAAACAGAAATCAGCTGAGAGGATGTCTTCATATTTCGTTTTGTTGGAGTTGACTGAACTTGTGTTTGAACCGATTGTACTTGTCTTTTTGAATACTCATTGCTGATCTCTGATGCCGATGTTGAATACAAGCATTCTGTAGAAGATCATTTTCGAAAGCCTTTGGAGTCATTTCGTACTGACTGTACGGGAGTTAGGACTACAATTTAACGACTAAACATATGAATAAAGCGAAGTTAAAATACGATGAACAAACATTGTATACAGCTAGTCAGTTGAAAATATATGTACAGTGATGTGAAAAATAATAAGGATAGTACCCACCCAAACTTACATTATATTTAAAACCGAATAAAAAGTTTAAATTATATTTTGGATTGAATTCTTACGTCTTACCATGTAAGAGGACCTATCCATCAAGAATTCAATCCAAAATATAATTTAAAGACGGTAAAACAGGGTGGTGGTAGCATCATGGTATGGGTGTCATTCTCTTATTATGGTGTGGGTCTCTATATCGTATCCAGAATGTAATGAAATCGGCTGATTACACCGAAGTTTTGAAAAATACAATGCTGCCGTATGCCTAAGAAAATATGCCATTCAAATGGGTCTTCCAGCAGGACAATGAG
Source organism: Sarcophaga carnaria (assembly GCA_958299815.1). Classification (NCBI taxonomy): domain Eukaryota; kingdom Metazoa; phylum Arthropoda; class Insecta; order Diptera; family Sarcophagidae; genus Sarcophaga; species Sarcophaga carnaria. The sequence goes on from OY283151.1 coordinate 44,744,257, forward strand.
CCAAAGCATACGGCAAAGTACAGAAAGAAGTGATTCCAGGAAAAAAAATAATGTTTTAGAATGGCCAGCACAGTGCCCTGATTTGATCCCAATAGAAAATTTGTGGAACGAAGTTAAAAGGGCAATCAGGGGAAAGTGTCCAACAAATTGCGACGAGCTTTGGAATGTTATACAGGATGCTTGGAACTCAATAAACCTGCATATTTTTCAAAATTTCGACTCAATACCTAGAAGCTGTGCTGCTGTTCTGGATAGCAAAGAATCCACAACAAAGTTCTAATGTGACACTAAGGCTTCATGCAACAATATTCAGTATAAATATCTATTTAGTTTTACTTAGGTTAGTTATAGCTTTAAGATTTCATGAAGTGTCCTTATTTTTCACACGTTAAGCTATATAAATTCATACAAAATCAAAAAAAAAAAAAATCTAAATATATTATAGGAATAGCAAAAATTTTGTTTTTAATCTTTAGTTTACCGTTTAAGAAAAAATAAGTCGTTTAAACAAGAAAGAATTTTCAAATTTTTATTCGGTTTTAAATATAATGTAAGTTTGGGTGGGTACTGTCCTTATTATTTTTCACATCACTGTATATATGAATAGATAACTGTTTCCCTGTGTTTTTATATGTAGTAAGTATCTATTTGAATCTTCTTAGATACAAATCCATTCATACATACATACATACATATGTACATATGTGTATTGCAAGTATATAAATTAACTCATGCCAATAAAAATTTTGTTTTATTTTTTTTTAGGAAGCAACAAACGTAGAATACGCGCATTCGAAAAAAATATTAAACTGCCTGCCTGCCTGCCTGCCTGCCTGCCACCCACCACCCTCGCACTCAGAAGGCATTCACACACTTTATGCATATTTAAGTTACCATCGAACATGAAAGAAACAGGCTCCAATTTCCGACGTACAAAAATATAAAAGAATTGTACACACACACACATAATGGAAATCACTGTCTCTATATTTTTTTAAGTAACAAAAATAAAAATAAAAATAAATATTCCAGCATATGAGTACATGTGCAGACACATACATGCATGTACACATATAAACCAAAGGGTGAACAGGCGGTTATGAATGCAAATGTACATGTTGTGGATGTATGTATGCATGTATGTATGTCCATAGAAAACATTTAAAAAAAACTGCAAAATACTAAACAGAATAGACGTTGCAAAAAGAGAGGAACAAACATAACAAAAACAAAAACAAAAAAAACGAAACTAACAAGTTCATATTTTGTCCACATCACCGTATGGAAAAATCAAAATCAAAAAAATAAGTAAGAATCTATTATTCATCCAAACATCTAACCCATCATCCAGCATCGAGCATCGAGCATCATCCAGCATCGAGCATCGAGCATCATCCATTGCGAATACTTATGGATGAATGGTAGCTACACCGTTAACCTGCGGCTAAGTTAAGGAAGGGATAAGGGGATAGGAATGGTGGCAGTGACAATGTCGTGGTAACATCGATAGTGTCTTTTCTCCAATAACAACAACAACAACAACAACATTGACAATCTTTTGGAAAATTCTACTTTTTAAATTGTATGTCAAACGAATTTTGTATTTAAATTCTTATCGCCATCAAATGCTTTGAAAATATTAAAATAATCCCTGATTGATTTTAAGCTGTGAGGAGAGCGAGCTGTCTCTCTGAGATTCTTACTGCCTTTTCACTTCTATGAAGTCATCGATAGAATCATCGAATATATGGTTTTAGAGGCCGAGTTTACTCTCTCGGTTGAGGATTCTATCTCAAGATACGACTTTGTGATGGGGCATCCATTTTCTTTGATGAATAGAAACTGCATGGTTGCACTGCTGGCGGGGTCTTTTATAAGGAACTCAAATTGAAGCTTAATTATAGATAGGGGGGTAAACACTGAAGAGTTTTTCATAGATACATACATACATAGCTGTTCATTACAACCCCTCCGTCAGGGTTACAACCTAGTTTCTCACACCACTTCTATTGTGTGTGTTAATTTTATACATGAGTGATGGAACCTAAAGTTTAAAGTCGACTCCCAACGACAGATTTTTGACAAACTTTTTCATGGCAATTTTTATTTACCCTCAGAGTTTTTGCCAGAAATCTGCGGAAAGGAAGAAGCCGAAGAAATATTTTTTGTATTTTGTTTTGATGTCTGTCCTGGGGCTCGAACCCTGGCTTTACGTCTAATAAGTCAACACACTACCTAACTACCTACTAGACTACGGCAACATTAACATCAAAAATTAGGATCGCTTTCGTTGCCCTCAAAAGCAGCGAATCCAACGCTTTCTCGGGGATGCATAAAAACATCGGAAAAGTTTTTCAGTCTGAGATATTTTTTGTTTTCGAGAATTTTGAGGCCATTGCTGACCTCGCTTCATCTAATGTGGTTTCCTTCGTTGACAGTCAAGTTGCCTGGATAGCAATAGGATCGGTCTGATGCATGCTGCGATTGGGTAATGACCATCACCACTCATCCTCACCTTTGAACCCGATCGTGGGAGTGCCTGTTGGATTCTGGGTGGCTGAGAACGAGAAGATTGGCGCACTTACTGGCTTTGATATGGTTATTGATTCTAATCTCCAATGCGTCCAAGAGACGTGATGGGGGAATAGTTGAGATGGTGGTGCAATTGGTTCACTGCCGTGTTCACTATCTGGAATAGTTCTCATCTGAATACCTACAGATTAAGCTGAAGAAGAAGAGTTGAAAACAATAGAGCATCTTTTTAAAGGCTGTCTAATATTTTGTCGAAGAAGTTTCAGAGGTTTTCTTTGAGTATTTAAAATCTGTTGGAAACCGATATTCAGACTGTCTTAAGTTTTTTAATAATTACACTGGCAGCGGAAATACGTTCATCCTCGATGTTTTGTTAAAGCATAATTCTGTGCCAGAGATCGCTACTCATAAGCATTCATGAAATTTTGAATATAAGTGAGTGAACAATATTGAAATTTAACTATGTACTCTGATTCATTCGTACTCACTACAACGTTGATTTGTACGTACAGATTGCAATGAGTACGCGTACAACGTTGACATCGAACTCATACCATTCGAAATATGTTTGATTCATAAGCCTACGAATTTAGGTTCATAGCTTTAGAAAAATACTTACGAGTGACTCGAATCATTCTACAAAATTTACGGTCTTAGTTCTTGTTGCATTTGCAAAAAAAGAAAAAAGACAGAGCAGCAAGTAGAGCAAACACACAACCTTCCAGTGAGTATTTTAGTGTTCGTACGCGAATCATACTTATTTTCTTCTTCGTGTATGCATTGAGTTATGGAGAGTCGAAATCAACAACATCATATGTGTTGTTAAGCACGAATAGGATGAGTACTTCAAACTTTGTATATGAGTAGAGGTTCCATGATATTAAAATAAGTGTAAACGCGTCGTATAAGTATCAGAAATTATGAGTATAATTCTATTCTACTCATCTCTTTGAATACTCATTCCGGATCTCTGTTCTGTACCTACAATTCTAAATTACAAAGTGTTATAAAGGGTCCGCCAAATTTTTTTTTTATTTGAAAATGCTTTAAAAAAACTACTGAATATTTTCTCAAATTTTCTTTTTTTATTTGAAAGTACAATTCTTCCGGTTAATAATGGAAAATAATTTCATTCAAACGGCTGCCTCTGCTGGCCATGCAGTAGCCTACACGATCGGTCCAATTTTTAAGCACATTATCGATGGTGTGCAGCTGCATTTCACCAATGGCTTCACGAATATTGTCCTTTAAAGCCTCAATTGTCTCTGTCTTGTCGGCGTAACACTTATCTTTGACGGCACCCCACAAATAATAGTATAACGGTGTCAAATCGCAGCTCCGAGGTGGCCAAACGACACCAGCTCTGCGGCAGATAATGCGATCTTCAAAAACAGGGCACAAAACATCGAGTGCAGCTTCGGCTTTTTGGCACGTAGCGCCGTCCTGTTGAAACCAAATGTTGCCAATATCCTCCTCTTCAATTATTGTGAAAAAAAATTCGTTCAACATGGCCCGATAACGAATGCCATTGACTGTAACGGCCACTCCTTGCTCATTTTCGAAGAAAAATGGCCCAATTATGCCTCTGGACCAAAATCCGCACCAAACAGTGACTCGTTTTGGGTGCGTCGGCTTTCCAATGTATGCGTGCGGGTTTTTTGTGCCCCAAATGCGACAATTTTTCTTGTTTACATATCCGCCCAGATCAAAATAAGCTTCATCTGAAAATATGTTTTTTTTTTTGCCAAAATCGGCAACTTTTGGTGTGGGCTACTGCAGGGCCAGCCGAGGCAGCCATTTGAATGAAATTATTTTCCATTATTAACCGGAAGAATTGTACTTTCAAATAAAAAAAGAAAATTTGAGAAAATATTCAGTAGTTTTTCTTTAAAGCATTTTCAAAAAAAGTTATTTGGCGGACCATTTAAAAGTGTGACAAGAGAAAATATTTTCGATATTCAAGCGCCCTACCGGAAATTTGTTGGCTGCAGCTTTAAAAGAAAAAATATGATAGAAAGAGGAAACATCTTTTCATGATGCACGCTGATAACGTAAAGTTATAAAAACTTGTAAATAAAATTGTTATTTCATAAATCCAAAATGAATTTTAAGCTCTGCTTCAAGGATACTCAGACACGCATTATTGATATTTATGAAATCGACCTAAATACTATTACAGTACATATATGTACAAATATTTACATACTAAGATATATATACATACACACACTTACTTATAAACTGCATAAATAGTTGATGAACAAAATCTTTTGCTGTCTGCGACTCTATTACCATCTAAATATCGAAATCTGTCTATTCTCTGTGTAAATGTTAGCTGCAAGAATTCTGAATAAGTTTTCAATGGAATTGCAATCAGAATTGCATATCGACTATGGGTAAAGGCTCAATAGTTTTTAAATAAAATCACTTCATACTCTTAAGCGAAATATGAATAGCTACGTGGTGGCGATGTAATATAATATACATACGTACCCTGAAAATTTTAGTCAAGTTTTCTTAAAGTACTTCCTTGCTACCATCAGAATGAAGGATTCCCATTAACCTTTTAAGGAATCAGTACAGCCTACGGGTCATAGAAGTAGGTCAACATTTTTTTATGCATAACATGTAGAGTTTCATTATCTTGTTGAAAAATTTAGAGATCTTCGGAGTTTTCGTCAAGTTTTGCGATAAAAATATCTTCTAGGAGTTCCAAATACATACACACATACATACATACATTACAACCTTTCAATCAGGATTACGGCCAAGCTTCTCACCGCACTCCTTATGTTATGTGTGTTAATTTTATACATGAGTGTTGGGACCAACAGCCTTAAGTCGACGCCATGGCACAAGGAACACTCTTATTGTGTAAAAAGAAAATTTTAAATCATAAATGCCACCAACAACTGTAAGAAGAAGACATAACCATGTGTCTTCATTTTATGCCAATTTGATTTTTCTTTTATTTTTCGATTTATTGTGATTGTGCTGGTGCCGCCAAATGACATCATCGATGACAGATCAAACACTGAAACCCGGTGTTAACGTTTGTGTTGTCATATGGAATACAAAAGAAAAAAGAAAGAAAGAAACAACAACAAAAAAAGTTGCATTTTTATGTTGGTTAGTAGGCAGGCAGCAAGCAGGTGACATCCCCTAATAGTCGATCCATTCATATACACTTCAATGGATTGTAAGTGCGAGTGTGTGCGTGCCTGATATTTTTTACATTTTCATTCAAATTTTGTTTTTTCTTCTTCTGTTGTTGTTGCTGTTTCTGCGGTTAGTGAATGAAAATTTTTGTAACGCGTGCTGCAATACATGACATTATTTTTGCAACACAGCTACATAGCTGTGCTTTGATCGGAGGAAGGAGTACGTGAAAATTTGTTACACAAACATGCCTACATACCTATGTACGTGCAATTGCATATTGCACTACACATACATACATACATACGAGTAAACCTATTTACATACACACATAAATGCATGCAGTTGCAAATATGCACAGATATGTGTGTGTATGTATGTACATGAGCATGAGTACATGAGTGAGTGAATGTACAAATGCATGAATGGATGGATATTTTTTTGCAGTTTACTAACCGCTAAAAAAAACAACAACTAAAGCAACAACAACAACAGCAACAAATGCGAAAAAAACTGTGTAAATCGCTTTTTTTATTGACTGCAATTTGTTGATGACAGACTCACTTTGCTGTAGAGAGTAGCCAGATGCACCAAACTGCATGTTCTCCACGGGAGATGTTAACTAACATTCAATAACAGAACAACAAAACAAGTTTTTTTTAATAAAAATCAATTCCATGGCGGTATTAATGTTCAATAAACATTAACGAAATGTTAAGAAGTAAACATAGTGTAGTAGGGGTAGTATGGTTGAGAATTTCGGTCACACATCTCAAACAACATGCAATATGAACAAATAAAGGGTGTTTTTTTATAGAGGTATAGAACTTTAAATTGCAATAAAACAACGATGGATTATTCGATTGACATGAATTTTATTTATCCGAATAAGATAATCTTGTGGCATTACATTTTAAATATGATTTCTGGCATATGACCGCCACGGCTGGCGCGGATGTAGTCCAATCTGGACGTCCAATTTTCGATGACTTTTTCCAACATTTGTGGCCGTATATCGGCAATAATACGGCGAATGTTGTCTTCCAAATGGTCAGGCGTTTGTGGCTTTACCGCATAGACCAATGACTTTACATAGCCCCACAGAAAGTAGTCTAGCGGTGTTAAATCACAAGATCTTGGAGGCCAATTCACAGGCCGAAAACGTGAAATTAGGCGGTCACCAAACGTGTCTTTCAATAAATCTATTGTGGCACGAGCTGTGTGACATGTTGCGCCGTCTTGTTGAAACCACATCTCCTGGACATCATGGTTATTCAATTCAGGAATGAAAAAGTTAGTAATCATGGCTCTATACCGATCACCATTGACTGTAACGTTCTGGCCACCATCGTTTTTGAAAAAGTACGGACCAATGATTCCACCAGCCCATAAAGCGCACCAAACAGTCAGTTTTTCTGGATGTAACGGTGTTTCCACATACACTTGAGGATTACCTTCACTTCAAATGCGGCAGTTTTGTTTGTTGACGTAGCCATTCAACCAGAAGTGCGCTTCATCGCTAAACAAAATTCGCTTATGAAAATCGAGAACAATGGTAATCTCGTTTTGGGCCCATTCGACGAATCTACGCCTTACTTGATGATCGTTTGGCTTCAAATCTTGCACGAGTTTGATTTTGTAAGCACGCAAACCAAGATACTTCCGCAAAATCTTCCATAAAGTGGATGGACACAGATCCAATTCCTGTGCTCGATGGCGGATGGACTCATTCGGGTCTTCCTCAATGCTACGCTCTACAGCAGCAATAGCTTCTTCTGTATGCACAGTACAGCGTCTCTGGGGATGCGAGTTATCAATAAGAGTAAACGTGGTGCGAAAACGTTCCATGATTAATCGAATTAACTGCTCTGATGGACGATTTTGTCGACGATAAAATGGACGTAGTGCGCGATACGTTTTCCGCACAGAACCATTATTTTCGAAATAAAATTGCACTATTTGCAAGCGTTGTTCAGACGTGAGTCTATTCATGATGAATTGCCACACCAAACTGAGAATAAATCACTTGACAGCTGTTAAATCGGTCGCCATCTTGAAAAGTAATGCCAACTTAAAGTTCTATACCTCTATAAAAAAACACCCTTTATTTCTTCAGCGATTTCGCCTCAGCAGACTTCTGGCAAAAACTCTGCGAGTAAATAACATTTCCGTGGAAAATTTCTCAAAAAACCTGTCATTCGGAGTCGACATAAAACTATAGATCACACCAGTCATGGGTAAAATTAATACACACAACATGGGGTGGTGTGCCACACTAGGTTGTAAACCTGACTAATGTAAGTACGTAACATTGAATAATCATTTTGGGAATTTGGCCTTCGGCGACCTATTTTTGGGAACTCAAAATAAATGTTGATTCTGTCATCACTCTTCGAGTGCAACTGGTGTTGTATCGTTTAGTTATTTTTATTTATTGTATTCAAGTTTTTGTTGCCGTTGCTATCATTCTACATGTGAATGAATGCAACTGCAACTGGTGACTTGACTGACGACTACACAGCTAGCGAGCATGATGAGCACACAACAAAAAAAGGATAAATGTTGTTGTTGTTGCTGTTGCTGTTGTTTTTTGTTTTTGTTCTTGTGTTTTATAGACAGTTTTTTTTACTCTCGAGTTCTTTGATGACGTGTTGCTGTGATTTTGTTTTTTAAATCGTTTGGTTTTTTATGTCTGTTTTGTTTTTACTGTTGCTGGTGTTGTTATACCAATTACTGGGCAACCATTGAAATGAAAAGTGTTGTGTAGTTTTTTTTTTTTTTTTTTGTCCGAAAATTGTGTGAATATTGTTGTTGCTGTTCGCTGTTCGCTGTCCCACTTCAGTAAACATTTCTATGCTGCATATGTACATGCATTCATATTCATTCATTCATGCATTCATTCATGCATTCATTGCAGCCACTTTCTATTGTGAAAAATTGTTAATCGTGGGAAAAATTTTATATCGCGCATCACAATTAGATTCTGATTATGAAATTGGCGATTGGATGGTTGTAGTTTTGGAATATTTTTGAAGGTAGATTCACTTGCATACTCCTGTTCAGGGAGGACTCGATGAAATTTAAGATTAAAAAAGATTTTTCATACTAGAAAGAGTTTTCTTTGTATGGCCTTGAGTGTGAAGAAATGTTGATAATTTGCTTCCGCTTTCATTTGTTGACAATCGAAGAGACGCAATCGCTGGCATTTGGGAGAACTTGAGTTTTGCGTTGTTATCGTTTATCGAAGTTTAACAGTGATGGGTGCGTATCATAGAAATGCTTATGAACGTATAAAGCAAGTTAGAGGAACACGTACACGTATGTACAATTTGGTGGTATGATGTTTGGTGTTTACTTGTATTAACTGAGTCACATACATACGTACATATGTACATACATTGTTACATCCAACATATTTGAGCACATGCATGCAGTTTCATATAAAAGAATTCTAATTGTCAATGCGTTTGTGCATGCACTCATATGTATGTATACGTACATACATATGTACATACATACATATGTACATACATACATATGTAGGCATGTAGTTGTGTTTGTGTGTCTACGATTGTATGTATAAAAATGTCTGTCGATTCGCGTTTTTTCGCTGCATTTTTGTTGAAACACCGACAGTTTGGTGATGTACTGCATTCAAACTGCATTGCACAGCAAATCGGTCTCGTACATACAACAATCATTTCATTGACGGCTTACTATCTACACACGTACATACATACATACGATATATGCATGTGGTATGTATGTATGTTTGAATATGCTTATAAGCACGTGATGTTAACACAAAAACAAAACAAAACAAATTGGTGTGGCACTGAAAAAGAACTGAAAGAGCGTAGTTTTTTTTTTCTGTAAAAAACAGAAGTAGATTGCAACACGTGAAAAAATGAATGTGTGGCGCCAAAACAAGATATTCCTCATCACAACAAAAACAACAGCAACAACAACATAACACAACAGCAGTAGCAACAAAAATTCGAAATGAAACCAAAAAACACGAAAAAAAAAACGAAAAACAAAAAACAGAACTGATTTTCAAATAACACAACTCAGTGGATAAAAAAAGGCTCATAAAAAAGCATTGAAAAAGTAACAGAACACACACATACACACACACTTAACTTAAACAGATGATACAGCAGGTTATGTGTGTATGTGCATGCATACACAGATGCAAACAAACCAAAAATAAAAACAAACGCGAGACAAAAGTGCAACAGCAACAGCAAGCATAGTATTTAATGGTACCCGTGTTGCAGCAGCATGTGCATTCTCTCTTGTTCGAACGAACTTCGAGTATTGGTTGGCATAATTTTTACCAAACGTGACCTTGACGAGAGTGGTGTCACTGATGCGTGTTTAACAATCATCTAGGTCGCGGTCAAAATTTTGTTCTTTTTGATTGTTTTTTTCTCTCTTTCTCCCGTTTTTTTTTGTTTTTGTTGTTTTTTTTGATTATTGCAGTTACTGCTGCTATTGGTATATGTTGTTGTTGCTTTCTTTTTTTTTTGATCCACTCTTGAATACTTTTTTACTTTGTGTATGTGCGTGTGTGCTATTATGTTCTTCTTTTTTTTTTGGTACTATAAACGAAACTTCAAATTGGGATAATAGTGTGTTGCAACTGCATGCATGCATGTCTGTGTGTGAATGAACTTTTTGGCGTATTGAATAAATGTTCCGTTTTTGTTTTCTTTTTTTTTTTTGATGCATGTATTGTGTACACATATTTGTGCCACAATTGTTAAACTGATGCATTGGCAAGGGAGTAAATTAACGTCGTTTTTTCTTTCGGCTGTTCTTGGTGTTGTTTTTATTATTTCCACAGTTTTTTTATGATTTATGCAACAGTTTTGATAGCAAGCAACACACACACATACATACACATGACAAATTGTGATAACCTATTAAAAAACGATGTAAAGATTTTGAGTTGCACTTGTAACAATACATACATACATATGTACATATATACTTAAGTGTCCATGGGTGTGTGGGTGTGAGAAAATTTCTACGGAATGCTTATAAATTGAAATATGCTTTCATACATACATACATACATACATAATTATATTACAAGATAATTGCAACTGTTTTCCAAGTCTATTGATTATGTATTTATGTATGTATGTACATATGTATTTAAGAGCATAATTTGTATGTTTCCATGTACAATGGAAATTTGTACGTTCCGGTTAGTGTCAAGATACCTGCATATGTTCGTAAATATGTACACATATATGTATGTATTAGCCGTCTTTCTCTTAATTAAATGTTACACATACATACATACATGCATACATACATACATACAACATACTCATAATTTCTGATACTTATACGACGCATTTACACTTATTTTAATATCATGAAACCTCAAATTATATTCAAAGTATGAAGTACTCCTCATATATCATACTTAACAACACGTATGATGTTGTTGATTTCGACTCTCCGTAGCTTAACATATACACGAAGCACAAAATAAGTATGAATCGTGTACGCACACTAAAATACTCACTAGAAGGTTGTGTGTTTGCTCTGCTTGCTGTTCTGTCTTTTTCTTTTGTTGTAAATGCAACAACAACAAAGACTGTAAATTTTGATGAATGATTCGAGTCACTCGCATCATTTATAAGTATTTTTCTAAGCCTAAATGAGTAGGCTTATGAATCAAACATATTTCCAATGGCATGAGTTTGATATCAACGTTGTACGCATACTCATTGCAACCTGTACTTATAAATCAACGTTGTAGTGAGTATGAATGAATCAGAGTACATAGTTAAATTTCAATATTATTGACTCACATACATACATAATTGGTCATTACAACCCTTCAGTCAGGATTACGACCTAGTTTCTTACACCACTTATGTTGTGTGTGTTAATTTTATACATGAGTGGCGGGACTCTACAGTTTAAAGTCGACTCCGAACGACTGATTTTTGAGAAACTTTTCATGGCAATTTTATTGTACTCTCAGAGTTTTTGCCAGAAATCTGCTGAGAGGAAGTCGCCGAAGAAATACTTTTTTTTATATTTTATTTTGATATCTGGCCCGGGGGTCGAAACCCTGGCTTTTCGTCTAATAAGCCAACACACTACCTACTAGACCACGGCGACTTCATTATTGACTCACTCACATATATTCAAAATTTTATGAGTGCTTATGAGTAGCGATAAAACGATTCATTTGCTGATCTCTGGTTGGATTATTACACAAAATCCTTTGGTTTCAGCCCAGCTCAGATATCTCGAACAAAACAAAATATCAAAAAGAAAAAAAAAATATTTCTTTTAGCGATCTCCTTCCAAAAGACTTCTGGCAGTAAATAATAAATAAAAATCAAAAATGTGTAGTTCGAAGTCGTCTTTACTTTGTAGGTACCGCCAATCATGGGTAAAAATGATGAGAGAAAGGATCAAATGTGGTGGTTTTTGAAAAATATAAAAAAAAACGAAAAGAATTGTGCAATTCATACTTTCATTAGCAATTTTTTCCTTAAGTTTTCGTTACATATTAAGTTTACACTACTCCTCCGCCTTCCTATACTTCCTGTCATATTACAACGGGTCTACTTGAGCTCCGAGTATTGTACTTGTCTCAATGGCAAGTATACGTCCTCTAACTTAAACCTAAACCTAAGTTTACACGTACTAGCTAGCCACTATTTCCTACACAAAATCTTGACCAGTTGTACGACTTGTGTGATCGTCTAAGTTGCATAAATAAAAACTTTGCAAACAAAACTTCAGTCTTTTTCACTGATAGTCTTCAGTCCGTAAAGCATTAGTTTAAGAATTTCTATACTTTCGTGATAAACATTCTTTATCGATATGAAAATTTAAGATAATAGTCGAAGCAATAGCAACGGACTTCAGAAACAAACGCTTAAATTAATTTCAAGAGATGCAATGTTAAGAAAAAATCCTAAAAAATTTTAGACTCAGAGTTTTTGCCAGAAATCTGCTGAGAGGAAGTCACCGAAGGAAAATATTTTTTCGTATTTCGTTTTGTTGAAGATCTAATAAGCCAACACACTACCTACTAGACTACGGGGGCTACCACAAAAAATAAATAAAGGGTGTTTTTTACAGAGGTATATAACTTTAAGTTGGCATTACTTTTCAAGATGGCGACCGATTTAACAGCTGTCAAGTAATTTATTCTCAGTTTGGTGTGGCAATTCATCATGAATAGACTCACGTCTGAACAACGCTTGCAAATAGTGCAATTTTATTTCGAAAATAATGGTTCTGTGCGGAAAACATATCGCGCACTACGTCCATTTTATCGTTGACAAAATCGTCCATTAGAGCAGTTAATTCGATTAACCATGGAACGTTTTCGCACCACGTTTACTCTTATTGATAACTCGCATCCCCAGAGACGCTGTAAGGTGCGTACAGAAGAAGCTATTACTGCTGTAGAGCGTAGCATTGAAGAAGACCCGAATGAGTCCATCCGCCATCGAGCACAGGAATTGGATCTGTGTCCATCCACTTTATTGAAGATTTTGCGGAAGGATCTTGGTTTGCGTGCTTACAAAATCCAACTCGTGCAAGATTTGAAGCCAAACGATCATCAAGTAAGGCGTAGATTCGACGAGATTACCGTTGTTCCCGATTTTCATAAGCGAATTTTGTTTAGCGATGAAGCGCACTTCTGGTTGAATGGCTACGTCAACAAACAAAACTGCCGCATTTGGAGTGAAGGTAATCCTCAAGTGTATGTGGAAACACCGTTACATCCAGAAAAACTGACTGTTTGGTGCGCTTTATGGGCTGGTGGAATCATTGGTCCGTACTTTTTCAAAAACGATGGTGGCCAGAACGTTACAGTCAATGGTGATCGGTATAGAGCCATGATTACTAACTTTTTCATTCCTGAATTGAATAACCATGATGTCCAGGAGATGTGGCTTCAACAAGACGGCGCAACATGTCACACAGCTCGTGCCACAATAGATTTATTGAAAGACACGTTTGGTGACCGCCTAATTTCACGTTTTGGACCTGTGAATTGGCCTCCAAGATCTTGTGATTTAACACCGCTAGACTACTTTCTGTGGGGCTATGTAAAGTCATTGGTCTATGCGGTAAAGTCACAAACGCTTGACCATTTGGAAGACAATATTCACCGTATTATTGCCGATATACGGCCACAAATGTTGGAGAAAGTCATCGAAAATTGGACGTCCAGATTGGACTACATCCGCGCCAGCCGTGGCGGTCGTATGCCAGAAATCATATTTAAAATGTAATGCCACAAGATTATCTTTCGGATAAAAAAAATTCATGTCAATCGAATAATGCATCGTTGTTTTATTGCAACTTAAAGTTCTATACCTCTATAAAAACACCCTTTATAAATTTTTTAATTGATTTCAAAACTAATCAAACAACTCCAATTCAAAATAAATAAATCCTTTAAACAAAAAAATAAAAATAATGCAAATATGTACGTATGTTTTGATCAATAGAAATGACGATAATTAAAAATAAAACATCCTGTGTATGTACTTATCAATAAAATACAAGGATTACAATGCTTCATTATAAATTGAAAGATGAGTAAGAGAAAAAAGAGAAGCAAAAGATTGTAATTATTTATGTTTGCATTTTAATCAACCCAGAATAAAAAAAAATTAGAAACGAAAGCCAATCTTTTAATCAATGCCAGCCAAAGAATTATTTTTATATTCAGAAAAATGAAAGAAAACATGGCAAACCAATGCTAATGACAATAAATGGCCGTGTTTTCGATTTTAAATGACAAAAATAATAAGAACTCTTGGAGAATGAATACTGGAATGAGTTCACTTGCTTCGATGGCATAATAAACACAAACAAAAAGAAAAGAAATGAAAATGAAAAGAAAAAGAAAATATTAATTAGGAAACCTTGAATCGTTCCTTATTGCTTATTGAAGACTTAAAGCTTAAAATAATATCGGAAAACATTTGCATGAAAGCATACAATTGAATTGAATTTCTTGTAGAAAAAAGACAAACAAAACTCTTATAAAATAACACCAAAAAATAGAAAAGAAGCGTTTTTCTTCTGCTGGACCAATGGAGATGCCAGCAATAAACAACCATAATTTCATATACAACAACAACAACTACTACAACAACAACAACAACATCATATGGAATTATGAATACAACTCTTGTAGTTGTTTTGCTAATGGTCTAGACATTTTTGGCCACGTACACTTCCGCTATCCACTCTTAAAATGGTATGTAACTCACTGACTATTTTCTAACCAAAAATGAATGTATGTATGTACATATGTACATATGTCCCTATGTATACATACAAATTTATAATACTCATCAGAAACAAGTCAAATAACTGGGAATAGAAAAAAAAACAACAAGAAAAAACAAGAAAATTAAATACAAAACTAAAACAAAATGCAAAAAACATGAAAATAAATCGAAAAGATCGAAATCCGAGGTGTGGGCGTGAAGTAAACACAAAAAAAAAATATTGAAAACAACTGCAATAGCAATAGCAAGCAACCAACTAAAGTGTTCCCCCATTTGTGTCACTAAAAGCATGCAAATGAAGCTTATAACGTATAAAGTAAACGTACACACACACTGAATCCTTGTGTAGATACAAGATACAGAGAACACCTCACAACCGTCCATCCATCCATGCAGGCAGGCAGCCAGGCACATTCATACATTTATTTGTATGCGATATATTGCAGGATATAGCTATGAGTGCGTATGTATGTATGCATGTTAGCACGGCTCAAAGGACAGTGTCAAAATAAAAGAAATCACCATCACCGTCAGCGTCACCGCTTCAAAGGATCACTTTTTAGATTTTCAATACAATTTTTTTTCTACTTCCAATTATCTTTTCTTCTCTTTTTCTTCTTCATACTCCTACTCTCTTACTTCACACTTACTTCCTTCATCTACCCTTATGCCTTATGCCTTCCGTGTCATATTTTCAGTTGTTGTTTGCATTTTTCAAAAGAAAATCGGGTAACAAAAAAAAAAAAATATGCAAAAATGCTTAGAAACAAATTTGTAACCGAAGAACAATGAAAATCAAACACGTTCAACATTAGTTTCGCTTATGGACTCGGCATTCAATGCCACCGTTTTGCCTCGATTGGCAGTGGGCTTGGGGTATTGGCTTGGCTAGGGAAATATTGAATGTAGACTGCATAAGAATGAATATTAAAGTTTAGGCTTGAGTGCATGGGTGTCATCGTGGTCTGAACCAAAATGACGGTTTTTGAACAGTGATGCTGCCTTAAAATAAAGAAAATCATCCACAACAAAAAAAACAGAGAAAATCAAACTATAGTCGAAGCATTCATTCTTGCCTGCTGGACACTGACTGTCTGCCTGCCTGCCTGCCATCCTCAGATATCAGACATGAGCGAAACCTCACACCCAAAGCTCGGGGTTAGGTAGTTTTGCCACAAAATATTGCACAATACAACGACTTCAAATTGTATCTCGCACATGTAGCTTTAGAATAGAATTAAAAACAACAACACACACACAAAATGAATATGGAAAAACTAAAGCAAAGCCAAACGAACACACCATATTTGCACTTCAAATTCGATTTAGGCAGAGGAAGTGTTCCACAGCACAGCATAAAAGTTAAAATGAGTCGAAGGAATAGAATTGAATTCAATAGAATAACGTTGTACTCTATGCATACATACATACATGCATGTGTGTGTGTGTGTATGAAGTATAGGAAAAAAATAATAAAAACGCGTATTGTATATGGGGTACCCTATCGTATCGAAATGCTGCAGACACCAAACAACATTGCAAAATAATAAGTCGCCAAAAAGGGAAATGCAAGGATGAGTAGCACTACCAAGAGTGCACAATAAAACACAATAAAAGTGCACGACTACAACAAATCTAATAACACAACGCCTCCTTCTAGTCCATTTAAACGTTCGTGTAAATGAACATACATGCATACATGCATAAGTCGTCACTAAGAGTTGAGGATATTGTGCACAAACACTAATACCACCAACGCGCGAGCCACGATAAATGCTATATGATGGCTAAACACCAATACCACCTTCATTCTACACTCCACACACTCATCGATCCATCACTATAGCATAAACCTACATACATGCACCTTGTATATCATGCGATGATGATAAATGTATCGCCTGCTGTATATTTGCATACATACACGAGGTATTCTTCCATTCGCATACTCTTACTCACTCGTTGTTGTATGACGATTGTTGTTAATAAGTATTGGATGATGGAACTGGTCAAAGTACTGCAATGTAGTATTGAAGAGAGAGTTTTTACTTAGTCTTGCTTTACTTTGTCCATCGCATGGTACAACTCGCATCAGCACCAGCTATGGTGTGTAGTTTGTTGATGACTCTCCGTTGTCGTTGTCGTTGTTATTGCCCCACCCATAGGCATTTGAAGTTTTTGGTTTCAGCAAAAAAAATTTTTTTTTGTTTTTTTTCTTTCTCTCTGTGTATATATGTATGTGTGTGCATGTAAATGTAAGCTGCGTATGCTTTCTTTTCAATTCATGAACATACATATGTATGTACGTGCATATATATGGTATGTGTATGCATAAGTATATTTGTATGTCATACATGTGTGTGTTTGTGTGTGTGCTTATGGCAAGTGGCATCTCAGTTACCAGCATCATTGAATACAAAGGCAGGCAACCAACATTCATATTCAAATGCCTCACATAATGGTATGGGGACCTGCATTTAACGAGGAATTTCACTTGCGGCACATAATAGCGTACAAGGGGTTTAAAGCGTTTATTAGTTACTTCGCTCCATACATCCAACCATCCATCCAACCATCCATCTATCCATGCAAGTATCCATCCATCCATCCAACCAGTTCGTATATTCGGTTTGTGTTGATTTGTTTGCACCCGTCGTCGTCGTTTGATTCTTTGCGCGTCGTGCTGTGTTTGTGTTTGTGTGTTCAAACGAACACACATGCTGCGAAAGACTTGACCATTGACGTTAACGTTTTCGTCGCCCCGAACTTTTTTTTTTGCCTATTTTCCAAATGCCCTTCTTCTTTTGCATTAGAAATCAAGTACAGTTTCGCGTTTAATATTTCGCGCGCGTTTCATATTTTAGACGAATATTTTCGAAAGTGTGTGCAATCGTAAGTAGACTTTCTATCTCACAATCACACTTTATGTCGTATGCATGTGACTGGCTCTCTGGCTGTCTGTTTCTGTGTGTATGTGTGCGTATATTTTTATGCATTCCGTTTAGGCAAAAGGGTGCTGCATACGAAAAAAAAAATAGAATTGCAGGAAGAAACTTATACTCGTATACATCCTCAACAAACCATAGGCGTACGTACGTTTAAACACAATTCTGCTGCATTACGGTCAGTTAGCTTATAAGCATAATGATGACCTCTTTACGACCTGTCGCTTAAATCAAATATTCTTCGGGAATGATGAATTTTAACACAGAAAATTATGAAGTTTTTATCACATTCAGACCTCAAAAATAAACTTAACTTGTGTTAAAGACGTCCATGGTTTTCAATTTAGGATTTTTGTCCATTTTGATACGCCATTGCGATGACGTTTAACGCCAACAAACTTTAAAGCGTGGCAAAAAAGGAATTAAGTTGCAACTACCAAGGCATTGAGGGGCTATGGGAGCCTTCTTTCGTTTACAAAATAAAAATCTATCAGGCCTCGTTCCTCGGCCCTTTCTTTTCTTTTAGGTATAGACTGGACAACGGTTTTTTCGAATGGTATTAGACATTCAAATAGCGAGTAAGAGAGAGAGAGAGAGAGAGAGAGTGAGAGAAAGAGCATAAGGTGCAGTATGAATACACTTTATGTCTCAAAGGCTAACTGCATAAATGTAAAACCAAGTCATCGTTGCGTCTAAACACCAATGCAAGCATCCAGGAATAAGGGGTGGAGGGCGGTTAAATACAAATAAGCGTAGTGCGAGTGCATGGCAATTTTGCATATTAACGGCACTTTTGCAATATTTTAGGGTGACACCAAGAAAGAGATTTTTGCAATACCAACGCGAAAATCAACGTCTGATATAGGGATTTCGATTCCAAATTCTAATTTCAATTGAATTTTCTCAAATACTTTGTAATTTTCTTAATACTTACACAATTACGCACAATACCTATGTATGCGTATTGGTAAGGTAAACAGAATTTGCTTTCATCATCAATAATTAGACTTGAGCTCTGTAAGGTAAGGTAAGGTAAGGCAAGGCAAGGTAAGCAAAAACCCTAATAAGACGTCAAATACAGCCCAGCCAGTCAGCCAGCCAGCCATTAGTTTTTGTAGTCGTCCGGCGCAACCAAAGCACAACTACAACAGTCTTCTTCGTTCTAAACATCATCAACACCATGAACGAAAAAAAAAATCCGAAAGAAAAAAATGAAAGAAAATTACATCGCATCGTAGGAAAACTAG
This sequence comes from Sarcophaga carnaria, assembly GCA_958299815.1. Taxonomy (NCBI): domain Eukaryota; kingdom Metazoa; phylum Arthropoda; class Insecta; order Diptera; family Sarcophagidae; genus Sarcophaga; species Sarcophaga carnaria. The sequence continues at coordinate 44,763,439 of OY283151.1, forward strand.
GAATTTATTCAACCAACCAACCAACCAACCAATTCAATGCTTTATTTTGTGAATTTTTCTTTTTTTCCAATGGATGTGCCGCATATTTGGAGTGTGTGACCCCCCCGCCCCCCATAGGAGTTGTGGAAAAGAGAAGCCAGCATCGCATAGGAGGAAGAAAAGAAGAAAAAAGAGAAACGAATTGAAAACAATGCAGACGTAGAATATATTTGTTAAAGGATATTTCGTACATAAATTTCAGTTTTGCCCTCTTGGTAACAACTTCTAGTACAACAACGGGGCACACATGTGATTCAATGCCAATAATGCCAAAAATAGTTAGACTTACGTTTGGTTAAACTTTCCGATTTTTTTTTGGTTACTCCACAGCATTTCTATGCGACGCCCAGCAAACAGCAGCGGCAATTTATACTCGTACTTCGGGGGTATTCCAAATGTATACATATTTATTTAATACACTGTAATTTACTTGCATAATTTCTATTTAATGTCAACAAAATGATAAGAATTCAAACATTATTATACAGATTTTAGATTTAATTTGTTTTGTTAACAAAAACTGAAATCAATGGCAGTATTTTGACTTTATATTTTTAAGCAATTGCGACTATTATTAGGTCGATTCAGAGCATATTAAATTATTTTGCCAATCAGTAATAAAAATCAAATCAATCATGGACAGTGAAGTAGAATTTAAGTCAATAAAATTGCCATAGTCTAGTAGATAGTGTGTTGGCTTATTCCACAAAAGCTCGTAGTTCAAACCAGAGATCAGCAATGGATCGTTTTTTCGCTACTCATAAGCACTCATGAAATTTTGATGATATAAGTGAGTTAAGAATATTGAAATTAAACTATGTACTCACACTCACTATGTGCACACTCACTCTCACTACAACGTTGATTTATGAGTACAGGTTGCAATGAGTACGCGTACAACGTTGACATCAAACTCATACCATTCGAAATATGTTTGATTCATAAGCCTACTCATTTAGATTCATAAATTTAGAAAAATACTCATAATACTTATAAATGACTCGAGTGACTCGAATTATTCATCAAAATTCACGATCTTAGTTGGTGTTGCATTTACAACAAAAGAAAAAAGACACATAAGCAAAAAAGACAGAGCAGCAGCAAGCAGAGCAAACATACAACCTTCTAGTAAGCATTTTAGTGTTCGCACGCAAATCATACTTATTTTGTGCTTCGTGTATGTGTTGAGTTGTGGAGAGTCGAAATCCACAAAATCATACGTGTTGTTAAGTATGATGTATGAGGAGTACACTACACACTTTGAATATGAGTAGAGTTTCCATGATATTAACCCTTTCATGCCCGAATTTTTTGAGCCAGAACTAAAAGTTTTTTAAGGGCATGTGTTTGTTAGTCATGGCCTAAATATGAAGTGATATTATATTCAGAGTCCAACGTATTTTGGTTTTACACGTTTTTAACCAAGCTTGTTTGCAAAAATAAAATCTTTTAAAAAAATTAAAAATTACGGAATTTATGAACAAAAATGTACAATGTTGCCTAAAACAAAGTATGAATGCGTATGAGTATCAGAAATTATGAGTATGATTCGATTCTATTCATCTTTTTGAATACTCATTGCTGATCTCTGGCTCTGGCATGTCCAACAAAATGAAAAAGAAAAAAAAATCTCTTTCGGTGACTTCCTCTCAGCAGTGTCTGGCAAAAACTCTGAGATTAAATAAGAATGCAATGAAAAGTTACACAAATCAGTCGTTCGGGGTCAACATAAAACAGTAGGTCTCGCCACTCATGGAAAAAATTAGCAAACATAACATGAGTGAGGTGTGAGATGCTAAGTTGTAGGAAGATGGACGGCGAGACTTATTCAAGACATAAGGCCATGGATTGGTCGGAAATTTGGAGAGATAAATTACTACGTTACACAGACGTTATCGGGTCACGGATATTTTAGGAAATACCTGCACAGAATGAGAAAGACCGCCTCACCTTACTGTCTTTACGAGGCAGGGGAGATAATTGATGACGCAGTGCACACCGTTTTCGAGTGTGCACGCTGGCAGAGCTATCGCTCTGCACTGACGTCGATAGTTGGGACGATCACGCCCGGTAACATTGTCGGGGTTATGACCGCGAGTAGGGAAAATTGGACCTCAGTGGCGAATTACGTGGAGAGGATTCTAGAACTGAAGAAGAGGGATCTTGAGGCTGCAGAACATGTGGGCACGCCGGCATAGATGAAATTGGCACACGTGCCAAGCGAAATTCGAAGCAAGGATCTGGAGGAAAGGAATAGTGGAGACACTTAGTCTCTTCAACTTTCAACACGCAATCCGGACGTGGATATGAATATGCAGGGGCCAAAGAGCCAAAGGGACTCCACTCCGAAGTAATAGCACCGTAGTTCCGGAGTGGGCACAACAAGTCCATGAGACGAGGGGGGGATTTAGTGGGTGAGAGCCCCACACACGGAGGATGTGACGACTTCCTCTATGGTGCGGTTAGGTACATTTACCGCTCCTCGGCGTGAAAAAAAAAAAAGATGCTAAGTTGTAATAACCAATTAAGTAACTTAGATTATTTCCAAATCGCCATGAACGGAGATAGCATTCAGCAACATACGTACATAATTGGTCATTACAACCCTTTAGTCAGGATTAGAACCTATTTTCTCACACCACTTATGTTGTGTGTGTTAATTTTTATAGAAGAGTAGTGGGACCTACAGTTTATAGTCGACTGCAATTGACAGATTTTTGCAAAACCTTTTCATGGGAATCTTATTTACTTTCAGAGGTTTTACCAGAAATCTGCTGAGAGGAAGTCGCCTAAGAAATATTTTTTTACTTCGTTTTAGTTGGATATGTGTGACCTGCGGTTTGAAGCCAGCCCTCACGACTAATAAGCCAACCTACCTACCTACCAGACTACTGCCACTAACATTCAACAACATGCGCAAATAATATTTTTTTATAAAATGGGTCTTCGGCCATTTCCTACCAAGAAGACTATTTGCAATGTGGACGATAAATTTGAAAATTTACGAAAACATCGCCACTGTCCTTGAAGGCATACAGAAGAATTTACGACAGTCGATTTCGCGTCCGTCACTAGAACTCAGCCTTTCGCATAATAGAACTTGGCGAACTTGTGCCTGCACACATACAATATTCAATATTAAATCCCAAAAAAGTGACATTTTGGTGTGGATTTTAGGCTGGCGGCGTCATCTGCTCATATTTCTTTGAGGAAGACATTATTCAAGACAACAGCATTCGATAATAATCAATTTTTTTAATTTGCAGTTAATAATCTGAACATCAACGTTATGTAGTTTCAATAAGAAAACGCACAAGCGATTTGAAAACAAAGACGTGATGTAAACTGTCCATCGAGATAATGAGATTTGACCCCATTTGACTATTTCATGGGGGTTTTCACAAGTCGAAGGTGTATGCGAATACGCCACAAACCACCAGCGGTCTTCAAAGCCGATATAACACATGCCATCGGGAATTTCAGTCTGATTTATGCGAATGAAAACTATTGCCGAAATCAAATGTATCTTCTTAACATAATATGAATGTGTATCAAGCATCACTTAATGGACTGCCGTCTTTACTACATACATACATCGTTAGTATAATTCGTAAAGACGCTAAGTCCACTTTTTTCCAAAATTGAGATTTTAATGTAAAACGATAACACTATACCAAATACATATTTTACGACAAAAAAAATGTCAGTATGTAGTTTAAATTTGTTGTAATTTTGTGGTTTGCAAAAACGCTAAGTCCATAAAACTACGAAAAATATTAACAGCACGTGCTAACTCCACGAATATTAATTATTAATTATTCTTAATTTTTGATCTAGGTCATTTAAAGAGAGCTATTTTGTAAAAATAATTGCGTTTAAAAAGTTTACAAAGTTTAAAAACTGACAAAGCCGCAAGGTTTTTTGTGTCTCCTGTAAAATTTGATAAAAGGGACTTAACACATTTACGAATGAGACTAACGACATAATTGGTCATTACAACCCTTCAGTCAGGATTACGACCTGGTTTCTCATACCACTTATGTTGCGTGTGTGTTAATTTTATACATGAGTGGCGGGACCTACAGTTTAAAGTCGACTCCGAACGACAAATTGTTTAGAAACTTTTCATGGCAATTTTATTTACTAACAGAGTTCTTGCCAGAAATCTTCTGAGAGGAAGTCGCCGAAGAAATACTTTTTGTATTTTGTCTTTGATGCCTGGCCTGGGGCTCGAACCCTGGCTTTTCGTCTAATAAGCCAACACACTACCTACTAGACCACGGCGACCGTCTTTACTATAGGGTGTAAAACTACTCAGCAATGTTTTAGAATTTAAAAGGCTTCTCCAATAGTGATTGTAGCCGTTGTTACTAAACCAAACCACTTGTCCTTTGAGGCCGTATCAATTATTGGTATCCTGTTCTAAAGTGGAGAGTATTCCAGAGAAAGCATTTTGCATCGATCAAAACATGTCGGAAGGGACAAAGTTAGACTCCCTAGCAATTGTTTTCGAAAGAGTTTTTGACCCGAGCCATGTAGCCCAGCATTGTGATGATGGAAAATTACGGCCGCATGTCTAGTTGTTCGCTTCAAGCGAAAGAATTTTTATGTGTGCAGCTCTTAGGATAGTCTGGTGTGATTTTAGCATCTCATAATGGACCACTGCTTTCCGATCCCACCAAATGTAGACCGTAGATTTTAGTCGTCGCCAGCGATTCACTTCCCGAGATTGGGATTGTCGTAAAGAATCAATTTTTCATGCGCAGTGATAATTCGAAGCATACATGATTTGATTTCAAAGCAATTGAACAGCGTTTCAAACGTATAAAATTGGCTGTCTCGAATTCTCTTTAACGTCAAAATCCCATATTTTGAAACGCGCAAACGACTCGATTCATTGATTTTAATGGAACGTACTCACTATATAAATCCACAAGCAAACGCTGACTCCCGGGCATAATTTTCTTATCAAAAAAATGTCTCAACAAATGCCGCGGAATAAATTAGGTTTTGGAAAATACATGAGTTTTTATGAAAGGACGCATAAATCGAGAAAAAATGTGCAAAAAAAAAGCTATGGATAAAAATAGTCTGGGAAAACTAACGGATCTTCCATTAAGCGCTTTTTATTTTTAATTTAATTTAAACGAAATGTGTGGGAGTTATTATCGAAATTTTTTCTTCGTTTGGAAAATGTATTGATGCCATTATGTGTGGAATATAACTGCGTTGAAATGTATACATTCATACATACATACATTATTGGTCATTACATACCTATAGTCAGGATTGCGACCCAGTTTCTCACACCACTTATGGTGTGAGTGTTAATTTTACACATGAGTGGCAGAAGCTATAATTTAAAGTAGGCTCCAAGCCACAGATTTTTAAAAAGTTTTTCGTGGACAGAAATCTGCTGAGAGGAAGTCGCCGTGACCTGGGGTTTGAACCGTGGCCTAACGTCTAATAAGCCAAAACACTATCTTCCTACTACCTATGTATTTTATAATGGAGTATGGGTGTTACAAAGATTTTAAATTAAAAATTACACATTATTTTTAAAGTCAGTAAAGAATATTTCATCATTAACTTAAATGTGTGGCCATAGGTGTACATTAGAGATCAGCAATGAACCGTTTTTTCGCTACTCAAAAGCACTCATAAAATTTTGAATATAAGTGAGTCAACAATATTGAAATTTAACTCCTCTGATTCATTCATACTCACTACGACGTTGATTTATAAGCACAGGTTGCAATGAGTATGCGTACAACGTTGACATCAAACTCATACCATTCGAAATATGTTTGATTCATAAGCCTACTCATTGAGATTCATAACTTTAAAAAAATACTTATAATACTTAAGTAAGATTTAAGTGACTCGAATCATTCATTAAAATTTACAGTCTTAGTTGTTGTTGAATTTACAACAAAAGAAATAAGACACATAAGCGAAAAAAATAGAGCAGCAAGCAGAGCAAACACACAACCTTTTAGTGAGTATTTTAGTGTTCGTACGCGATTCATACTTATTTTGTGCTTCGTGTATATGTTGAGTTATGGAGAGTCGAAATCAACAACATCATACGTATTGTTAAGTATGAATATGATGAGTACTTCACATTTTGAATATGAGTAGAGGTACCATGATATTAAAATAAGTATGAATGCGTATAAGTTTCAGAAATTATGAGTATGATTTGATTCTGCTTATCTTTTTGAATACTCGTTGCTGATCTGTGGTGTACATTCATACGTATATTTCGTTTATTGTTTAGTTCCTCATAAATATGTTGGTGAGTAACTACTGCATTAATTTTCTCAAGAGAAAACTTAATTTTCCAATAAAACTATTTATTTCTGTTTGATTTTGTATTGCAGGAAAACACGCTGAAAAACCTCTTCTTCACATAATTCTTAACTTTATTAGCGCGTATCTAATCAATCAACAATTTATCTTTTGAATTTGATTTCTATTTTTGTTTTGTTTTTCTCTTTATCCAACGAACAAAAGGGATAAACGCAAGAAACAAAAAAAAACAAAAACAAAAAACCAAATCAACTCATTTGTCACAACGAATGGCATAAAACGATCTGTTTTTTCTTCGCCACTCTTCTTTTTTTTTAAACAAAATTTACGACATAAACTAACGTATGAAAGTGTGTGTGTGTATGGATGTGTGCACAGATAAAAGAAAAAACGAACACAAAATAACAGTTAGGCAAATACCAATGGCTATTCGCATAATTTTTTTATATGCAGTATATTCTATGTATATATGTACATACATACACAGATAAATTGTATAAACTAAATAAGCAAAACCTACACTATAAAGGTGTTTGTTTGTATGTGTATGTGCATATGTACATATATTTATATGTATAAATTTCTATAAAATTTTCATTTTTATTCTGCATTTCATTTCTACATGTGCTTGAATAATATACATACATGTGTACATATATACATATGTGTATATGTATGTATATATGAACGTATGTATGTGTATTAAAAGTATATTTATTTTATTATATTTGTTGTTTCTGTGTGTTTCATAGTATTTTCATAGTATTCGAATAGTATATACACATATAAATGGGTTTGTATGTACGTTGGTATGTATTTACAAACTAAACTAAACGTGTAAAAAATGTACATATATTCAACGCACAGAATACGAAGAAACGAAACAACATGAACAACAACAAAACGGACGAATAAAATAAAACAACTTATTCACAGCCAGTAAGTAAGTTTAAATAGAAACACATTTTTCTACACATCGTTCGCTTTCGCAATCATTCGTTCGTTCGCTCTCACTTGCTCTCGTTTTATATTTTAATAGAATAAAATATATTATTTCTATAAAAGATATATACATACATACATATATACACATAGCCATACAAACACACAGTGAGTGATACATTATATGAGTAGAACGAACAGGAGTAAATATAGAGGAGTATATATAGAGAATAATAAAAAAGGCAACATTAGAGTAAATGTGCGTATAAGCAAGCATTTGAGTATGTGTGTTATATATACGTACATACATACATATGTATGTATATATTTAAATGTAAATGTATTTTAAAATCAAGAGTATTTAAAAAAAACGACAAATCTAAGAGTATAAGTATTAGTATGAGTATGAGTAAGTCTCTGAGCAACACAATAAGCAATAACCAAGAAACAACAACAACAGCAACAGTAAACTAGAAACTGAAAGACCAAAACAATACGAAAAAAAATTTAAGAAGAGAAAAATGAACCACTACACTGCTACACGAGCTAAAACGACGAAATATGCATTCAAAATAAGTAGCTGTTGTTGTAGTTGTGTTGTTGTTTATTTCGCTGAATGGATGGATGGCTGGCTAGCAAGCCAGGCTGGTTTGTTGGTTTGTTAGTTGCTTGACTGACTGACTGATTGACATGCAAACCTTTTGCTTGGCACGTAAAAAGAACCTGTTACGGAATCCATGCATGTGTATGTGTGTGTGTATGTATAGTGTGATCAAAAGCAGTAGGGGCCGGACTTATTTTGAAGGCGTTGAGATAAAGAAGAAAACAACAATAACAAAAAGAAAGAAGAAAAAACAGCCTGTCATTATTATTATATACATTCATTCATACATACAAACATATGTATCTACATACATACATGCATGTACATATACATAGGTACACCACCTACGCATGTTGGTTTCAAGCTTTTCCTTTTGCATGAGTTAGTGTTCTTGTTGTTGTTTTTTGTTAATAGTTAACTCGAATAGGCCTAGAAAAAATAATAACAACAACACTACCACCACCACCATCATTAAGAAGGAAAAAACCCTGCTTGTTTTTCTTTCCCAATTGAACGCTGTTGCCATCATTTGATTTTTTCTTTCATTCTTTCCTTTTTGGCTAAACTTCAACGTTTTGCCAACTCAAGAGCAAATACAAGAAAATTGTCCATTGTTTCTTAGTGCCACCGATAACAGTGATGTCAACTATTGGCACACAGAAAGCGTAATATTTTAATAGAATAAAAGCGATTAAAAATAGGATTAATCAGGAAAATAGGGTGAAGCCCTGCTGGTTCACGGATAAAGTGCAGGCAAATGATCTCTCAAAGAGTGCCAAAATGGCGTCCTAATGCCAAAATTTTTTTGTGGCCCTGCAACAGATTTAAAGAAAGGGATACCTAACAAATAGGAAGATAAAGAGAGGCAAATATTGTTCTCAAATCGCTTGCCTAAGGTTTTGTTGGAAAATTACAATGAGGGGAGCTCGGAGTAATTCAGCAGACTATCTTAGAGGTGCCTGAGGTAATTAACGCATCTTTTGAGCTGAGAATGAATCATCTTGGAAACTGTGAGTCATTAATTCATCTCAAAAGGCATTGCAAAGGAATTGTCTTTGTCATGGTCGCAGTATTAGTCCACGACAGTAATACTAAGCCGTCCTCTAGGACGTCCTCTGGGGAGTCAAGAAGTAAAGAACTTTGCTGATTAAGTACTTCTCTTTCTGAAAAAGATAGTGCTACCTGACCTTTCTAAAATGTGCCTTGTATTATTATCCGGGGATATTTACTTTTAATAATACGAATATAAGGGAGGACATATCTTTGATTTCTTCAGACATATTTAATAATGTTCACAATTGATTTAAATGGCAAGAGTTATACGATGTGGAAACGTCAAAACTTAGTATCGATAACGGCTGTGTCAGTTCAAGTCATAACAGACATAAAATGCATTCACTTTATAAAAAAAACTAGCCATTTTAAGAACATTGCAAAAACGGCTTAATGTGCTAAAGAGTACAAGATTTGCGCGTTTTTCTTTTTTTAATTGCAAAAACGGGCATAAAGTTACACTGGCTTCTTTCTTTCTAATCGCCTTCATTATAAGAGAGAGAGAGTAAGAGAGAGTGAGAAATAATTGGTCCCCAAGCAAATCAACAATATTTTCGTTAACATTCGACTTGTTTAACGGCGAAAAGCGAAATTCACTGAGAAAACCTGTTTCAATTCCGTATTGTACCTTTGGTTTGCAAAACATTCAATAATAACGAGAGATGGTTTCGTCAAAACGAAAGAGAAATACTGTGTGTGTGCGATATGAGAAACAAAGAGTAGAAATAAATAAATAAAGAGAAGTGTGAGAGTGTTTGATAGTAAAAGAAAATTAATTTCAACACAAAACAGTGTAAGTTTAATAATGCTTTTTTATTTTTATTTTCATTTAATTTAACTCTAATTTTTATTTACATAAATACACCAATAACAACAATTAAAAATAACGGATTTATATGGAAAGTATTTTCTGATTATCGATTATCAAATTTGAGACAAAAACAAAGTAATCGTTTTATCATTATATTCTCATTAATCGCATTAATAATACGCATTGTGGAACAAACCAGAAAATAATTGTTTAGTACGTGTCCGTGGAAGGAAATGAAATTCTATTAATTAATTACAAATAAAAACAAAAGCAGAAAGATTCATATTCTTAATTACCATTGTTGTCACCTTCTTCTTCTTCTTCTACACAGCGATTTACCCCTGACCTAAGAAACAATTTTTGATAAATTCTGCTGCCCTCATAATGCAGTTGCAGAAGCAGACCCAAAAACACACGTAAAGTTCAAGCAATTCTCTCATAATTTCTATGATTTTTTCTTGTTTTTGTTTTTGTTTCCCATCTAAAATACCTTGTTTTATAAACGAAACGCATACACGCATACAATCGGGCTCACATGTCTTTCATTATCGGCATAATGGCAGCGACGTCGTTGCCGTGTTGAGCGCCAACGTACATGGTGGGTCACGACGAGTGAAAATGAAATTTAACTTGACTTTGCCAAAGACTCAGCTGGTAGGTTGCAAACAAACAAAGAGAATAAAAAAACTCACACACTCATACAGCATACACTTGCGTACGAACGAATGAACACAAGTGCAAGTCAAGTAAGTAATCTCGCTGGCGAAGAGCGAAAAAATACAATACAAGGAGAGAAAACAAGATAAAAAGAAAATCGGCCGACCGACTGAATGGTACAAGAAAAGAGCGTTAAATTGTTTTGCTTTTATCTGTTCCTCCTCACTGGCACTTGTTTCAACGAATTTTTAGGCATAAAGATGTGTTGCGCCTCTGCCGATATCAGCTCTTTCGTCTTTTCGGGTAGCAATGCCGGCTTTAGCTACGGCTACGGACGACGGTATTATGCCGAAAATTCCTTAACATGGAAAACAAAATGCGCCGCAAAGTTGACGTCACGTCTCACGTCATTTTGCTTGACTTTGTTTTTTTTTTTCGGGGGGGTTTTTCGTTATGACTACGTAGGTTACAAAAGGAAAGACATTTTCTGTTGGTTGGCTGGTTGGTTGGTTTGTTAGCTGCCGGTTTCTTTGCATCGTGAGCGAGCAAGCGAGCGTTGAGCGCGTAAAATTACTCTTTATTATTGACAGCAGAAGCAGAAGTGTGTGTGTGTGTACATGTGCATTAGTTGTTGTTATAGTTTTGACTTGCATTTGTCGTTGGTATTGCTGTTGTTCTTAGGCATATTTTGAAAATTGCAGTTGATGCAAATACTTATGTACGTACGTACACTCTCTATATTGCGCGTAAGTATGCCTGCCTAACTGCCAGCCTATATACACTTACACACACACACACAAACTCTTGCACGCATGCAAGAATAGTGTATCTTATGTGTGCTTGTGTAGAGGGACTCCTTTTGCGCCAACGTTCATTGTTTTTGTTTTTGTTTTTTTCTTGCATCTTTTCGTGTGTTTCTCCGCTGTTGTGTATGTGCGTTGCAACAACATTTGTTTGTGTTTTCCTGTTGGCGCGATGTATGCAAATCTCAATAGAAATGTAGGTGCCGTATAAGCGACTCAATGGACGGACGGACGGACGGACGGACAAATGGATGGATAGATGGACGGGAGTGAGTACGCGAAGTTCAATAATTTTGCTTCGCAGGCAAACAGGCAGGCAGGCAGGCATTACTTTGTTTTCGTTCTTGGCAGTGCTATTGTGAGCCGTTCAACGTAAGGAAGTAGTTTTTCTAAATTTTCTTGTTGGTTGGCTTTAGTTTTAGACGCCTATTGCAACGTCGTTCACGACGCATTCGCGTCAATTTGTGTTTTTATATTTCACATCGACGTCGTCATCGTCATCGTAATCGTCACATGAAACAAGAAACAATAACAACAACAACAACAACAACAACAAGATACAAGAAAATGCCACAGAAGTGAGCTTTTGCTGTTGCCGCCGCCTCGAAAATGTTTTCTTTATTGTTCTTGTTATTGTTATTGTTAGTTTTTGTTTGAATTTTCATTCCTACACATGGTACTCGCTCTCTTTCTCTCTCTTTCACCATCATCATTACCATGCCTCTTCAATTTACGAGAAAGTGTGTGTGTGTGTGCGTATGTGTGTTCGTGTATTGTATTAAATGTTGTGCAAAAATTAAGAAACAAAAAAAAAATGAAATGAAATGAAAAAGAAAAACAAAAACAAATAAAAAGGAATTCTAATCAAGAGCAGTAAAAGTAGCAAAAGAATTTCGAGTAGCTGTGTATGTATGCATGTGTGTGTGTGTGTGTTTTTCGTTGGAGAAGAATTGAAAACTAAAATTGCTTAGAAAAGTGCGCCTTCTCTTCTCAATGATGACGACGACGACGATGAGACCGTCGTTTGAGTCATCGCCACCATCAACGTTATTGCTTGCATTGGCGTATTGTTTTTTGTACTTCCTTTTTTTTGTCTTTCTTGCTTTTGTTTTTGTTTTCAATTTCGTTTTCTTTTCTGTTGCTATTGCTGTTGCTGTTTCTGTTGTATGTGTCTCAATTTTCCCCCATCTACACAACAACAACAACATGAGTAATAACAAGAGCAACAACAATACTTTCAAGTTTGTTTTGAGTTTTCCGTATTAAAATGTGCGAAACAATTTCAGTCTAAATCAGACGGTCGTGCTGAGAAGACTTTTACGTTCACAGACAAAAATAACGTTACGTTACGTTACGTTTCGTACAATAAACGTTAAGGCATTTCATATTTCTTTTTTTTTCCCAAACAGTATCATTGAGTTGTCGTATGTTTATTTGTTTTTTTTTGTCGTATATTGTTGCTGTTGCTGTTTTTAGTCGCAAATGTTCTTGCCATACTTTAAACAACATTTCAATATTATTGCTCTTCTTATCATCTCGTTTCCACTGTTGTAGTTGTTTAAGATTTCAATTGTTGGTTGGTGCATATGAGTAGTGTATCTGTATGTGTGTGTGTGTGTAACTAAGAGAAAGAGAGAGAGAGAACAAGAGCGAAATAGATAGAAAGAGAGTGTTTGCATGTGATTGCATTGAAAAAGCATACGTTTTAGTCAGAGTGCAATTATAGTGGCTCGAAGAGAGATAATAAACGTCGGTACTTGACTAGAACAATTATTACTTGTGCTCGCTTATATGCTCGTGTTTACACATACACGTGCTCACCCATACACCTACGAGTATCGATTTGCCGATCTACGGTATCAGTCACATGCCACATCAATAAACGACAACAACAGCAAGAGTAACAGCAATAAAACAGCAACAACAACAACAAATAATAATAATAATAAACAATGTTGCAATGCAATGCGAAAAGCGTTAGCAGCTCTGACAGCAGAATAAAATAAAATAAAGAGCGCAACATTAACGTTTTCATTACCAGCGTTTCACTCGCTAATTTCATTTTTTGTTTTGTTGCTTTTTTTTTAGACAAATTCCCGCGTGTTAAGAAGAACGAATAAAAAGAGAAATACAAAAAAAAATAGAAACAGAAACAGAAACAGAAAGTTCTTTATTTCCGGTAGCAAAGAAAAAGAGCAGACGTATACAAATTAAAATGACGAAAGTGTTATTGTTTTAAATTAAAAAATAAAAAATAAAAAAGAATAAACAAGTGAAATAAACTGAACTGAACAGAAACTGATATTCTAGAGAAAAACGGTGTCTTCGGTACAAAATGTAGTTCGCGATATTATCGTTTCGATTAGCCATGTGTTTCCGTAACGTTACGTTCACAACCAAAATAGTCAATAACTGTTTAAATATTTTATAATGGAATCAATTAGCCCACCACCACAACAACACCATCCTGCAACAAGTCAGCCACAAACAGGTACAACTGGCACTGGCATCGGTGAAGCTGAATCCTCATTTCAAGAGGAACCCAGCCATACGATATCCAGGGCGAAATCACCATCACCCAGACCGCCTTCAAGGCCGTCTTCAGTATTACCACGAATACTGCATTCATTCTCTTACAGTCCGGCCGTAACGTCGAGCAGTAAAAGACAAAGTCCAGATAAACGTGACGGAAGCCCCATCATTGAGATTCCTTTAAAATCACCAACGGCCCATTCCGATACATACCCCTCAACTCCAATATGCGGTGTACCACCATTCTCCCCCGCCGAATCGGATCGCTCATCATGTGGATCGACGTCTGGCACTGCACCCCAACAATTTTGTCTTCGCTGGAATAACTATCAAAGCAACTTGACGAGTGTGTTCGATCAGCTGCTGCAAAACGAATCATTCGTTGATGTTACATTGGCCTGTGACGGTCGATCCATAAAGGCCCATAAAATGGTACTATCGGCCTGCTCACCATACTTCCAAACTCTATTCTCGACAACTCCCTGCCAACATCCAATTGTGATAATGCGTGACGTCAGCTGGTTCGAGCTAAAATCGATTGTCGATTTTATGTACAAGGGCGAGATCAATGTGAGTCAAGATCAGATTGGTCCTTTGCTAAGAATTGCGGAAATGCTTAAAGTTCGTGGATTAGCCGATGTCGGCAATATCGGTACATCGGGAAGTACTGCACAAATTAGTACAAAACAGGATGAACCCATTACGAGGGATGTACATTCGAGCCAATCGGTAACGGAGTCGCCGAAAAGAAAAGAAACCGTTACATCACCCCAAACAAATAGACCTCCGAGCCAAAGTCATACACACGACTCCGATAGCAATCGTGACGCGAAATTATTAGTTGAATCGGAGAAAAAAGATCATTGGGAACCTAGTGGATTTGGCAAACAAACGGAATATCGCCTTTCGCCTGTACAACACCAACATCTACTGGGTAGAAATATAAGAAAACGCCGATGGCCGTCCGCAGATACAATTTTCAATCCGCCCGAAAGCCCCCTAAGTAGCCTAATAGCAGCCGAGAGGGCCGAACAGGAAAGGGAACGAGAGCGTGCAAGGGAACGTGATCGTGAGAAATCAAGAGAAATATCACTTTTAACACCACCAATGCCAGTGACATCTGGTTCTTCCGGCCCAACTTCAAATCTAAGCAGTTGTGTGAGTACGTCTGTCTTAGACTCGAGCGTTCACATGGATATAACATCTCCATCTCCGACGACCACACCAACATTGCTTCCACCTGCGCGAACACCATCTGGTATGCTAACACCTTCGCCTCATTTGCAGATGTCACATCAATATTCACAACATCTTGGGTCACATCAGGCTCATCAGGCTCATCAGTCTCATCAGTCTCATCGCTCATCACCTGCCTCCTCAGTCACTTCAACACACCCGTCCAGCATTCTGAGTAGACCTTTAACACCTTCGCCAGCCAGCGTGGGACACTCGGCGGCTGCTAGCAGACTTGAAAGCAGCCAACTTACGACCGGTGACCCACATCGTTTTCCATTGGGTCCAGCTCAAGCAGCAGCAATGGCTGCTGCGGCCGCACAAATGGATTTAGGTGCCAGCTCAGCGATGGGCATTCGACAACATCAGCCTGTAGCTTCCGGTCCCGGATCTGGCCATCACAGTTCTTCACTTGTAGACGATCTTGAAATTAAACCCGGAATAGCCGAAATGATAAGAGAGGAAGAACGGGTAAGTCAGTCAGTATTATTTTCAATATTATTTCGAACGTTTTTTTTTTTCATTGAAAATCTGAAATTAAAAAACAAAACTAGGGGAGTTAAATTAAAGCCTTGCTCCCACTGATGATTAAAACTAAGCAGATATCATATGTATGTTATTACCTTGAGCCTGTTTTGAGCAAAATTTTATTGTCGTTAGGAGTCTGTTTCCATTTTGTTTGTCTATTTTTTGTGTCTAAGCTGCGCTTTATTATGGGAGTCATCATATTCCTAATATCCTTCATTATTATTAGTTCTAGTGTTTGTTGAATTATGGTCTGAGCGTATATTTTAAATGCGTCTTGGTAAACATTTGTTTTGATTGATACATAAACTACATATATAACCTATAATGAGTAGACATGTGTTCATATATAAAATATTGATTCAATTTATGCTTCTGATTCGAAAATGTATGTGTTTTCCACAGTGTTGAAAAATTCTGTACTGTAGTACATTTTTCAGTACTTATTCATTTCAAAAATACCGCAGTACCAACGCGACTCTTTCATTACTTTTTTATTTTTACATAGCCCCGATTAGCCAAACGTCCACGGAATGTACATTCCTTTTTAGAACACGAAAAGCAATGAAAACGCTTGGCGAACCGTAATGCAATTTCGGTAAGCATTTGGACAATTTCGTGTCAAGTGACCCAATTTTTAAAATCGATGTCTTCCGATCACAAATCGGATACTTTTCAGGGGCATTAAAAGTTTTCGCATATTCTCTTGAATGTATTGGATCCACATGTAAGAGAGTGAATTCTTTCGAATCCTTACATTCCATAGATTTGCATTCGTTTGCAGTAAAGCTAAATATTGAAAAACTCGATGTTAGCGCCGCTTCGTTTAGAGGTTATTTATTTATTTATTAATTACAATACAATTACAAATTATATTCTAATTTTATACGAGCTGAGTAACGTTAATCATATGCTCGGTGTAGTGTCACAGATCAGAGTCTCTGGTGGGAATCGAACCCACGACCCTCACGCTAATAGTCTAGCACACTACCCACTAGACTACCAGGGCAGTTTAAAATTATTACGTCATTTTGTTTTCATTTTATCTGAAAAGTGATTAATCATTGAGATAGTTAAGCGATTATTGTTATCGAATTTAAAGCCTATACTGGCATACACACATACGTAATTGGTCATTACAACTCTTCCGTCAGTTTTACGTCCTAGCTTCTCACACCATTCACGTTGTGTATGTTAATTTTAGAGATGAGTGGCGGGACCTACAGTTTAAAGTCGACTCCGAAAGATAGATTTTTGAGAACATTTTCATGGGAAGTTTTTGCCAGAAATCTGTAGAAGAAATATTTGTTTCATATTTTGTTTTGTGGAGCTGGGGTTTCAACCTTACGACTAATAAAGCAACACATTAAGTCTTATAAAGGGTGTTTTTTATAGAGGTATAGACCTTTAAGTTGGCATTACTTTTCAAGATGGCGACCGATTTAACAGCTATCAAGTGATTTATTCTCAGTTTGGTTTGGCAATTCATCATGAATAGACTCACGCCTGAACAACGCTTGCAAATAGTGCAATTTTATTTCGAAAATAATGGTTCTGGGCGGGAAACGTATCGCGCACTACGTCCATTTTATCGTCGACAAAATCGTCCATCAGAGCAGTTAATTCAATTAACCATGGAACGTTTTCGCACCACGTTTACTCTTATTGATAACTCGCATCCCCAGAGACGCTGTACGGTGCGTACAGAAGAAGCTATTGCTGCTGTAGAGCGTAGCATTGAGGAAGACCCGAATGAGTCCATCCGCCATCAAGCACAGGAATTGGATCTGTGTCCATCCACTTTATGGAAGATTTTGCGGAAGGATCTTGGTTTGCGTGCTTACAAAATCCAACTCGTGCAAGATTTGAAGCCAAACGATCATCATGTAAGGCGTAGATTCGTCGAATGGGCCCAAAACGAGATTACCGTTGTTCCCGATTTTCATAAGCGAATTTTGTTTAGAGATGAAGCGCACTTCTGGTTGAATGGCTACGTCAACAAGCAAAACTGCCGCATTTGGAGTGAAGGTAATCCTCAAGTGTATGTGGAAACACCGTTACATCCAGAAAAACTGACTGTTTGGTGCGCTTTATGGGCTGGTGGAATCATTGGTCCGTACTTTTTCAAAAACGATGGTGGCCAGAACGTTACAGTCAATGGTGATCGGTATAGAGCCATGATTACAAACTTTTTCATTCCTAAATTGAATAACCATGATGTCCAGGAGATGTGGTTTCAACAAGACGGCGCAACATGTCACACAGCTCGTGCCACCATAGATTTATTGAAAGACACGTTTGGTGACCGCCTAATTTCACGTTTTGGACCTGTGAATTGGCCTCCAAGATCTTGTGATTTAACACCGCTAGACTACTTTCTGTGGGGCTATGTAAAGTCATTGGTCTATGCGGTAAAGCCACAAACGCTTGACCATTTGGAAGATATACGGCCACAAATGTTGGAAAAAGTCATCGAAAATTGGACGTCCAGATTGGACTTAAAAAAAAAATTCTAATTGATAGTGTATATTATGCCCTAACCTCAAGAAATAATTGTTTTAACTGAATTTTGAATACTTCTTGAAAACTAAAATCATCGTCTTTACCCCCCTTGGAACACCTAAACTGTTGAGTATGCTAAGAAAGTCTTCGTAGTATATTGGATAGTATGTTGGCTTATTAGACGTAAGGCCACTGTTCAAATCTATGTCAGATAATGATATCGCGATTTATTTTTTGGCATGTTTTCAAACTCGTTGAAAGAATATCCAAGTTGTACGGCTATTGCATTCTTCCATATGCGTTTTATTTTTTCTGTTGCATTGGCGTCTTGTGGGTTCCACTGTAGTAGATTGTTTGTCGATTTTTATTGTTTATCAGCGACTTCTTTTTTGATTTATTTTTTAATTTCATTAAATTTTTTAAAGCAACAGGTTAAATTTATTTTTACATTTTTACAAACTCAATATGCATATGTATGAATCTAATTATTGGCAGTGCGCCACCTGTTTCGAAACTGTATACATTTAGAACCAAAGATACTAGCAGGTCCCGCTCTTTGCAGCGGCCGAAATTGTGAGAGAATATTGGTTTCCTTAATTGAGTTGCAATCGATTTGTTAAACTGACATCGTTTTAAGGATAACCAATTGCTTTTTTCTTTAAATTGAAAGTCGTCCCATCCTCCGTGTGTGGGCCCCTCACCCACTAAATCTCCCCTCGTCTCGTGGTCTTGTTGTGCCCACTACGGTGGTATTACTTCAGAGTGGAGTCCCTTTGGCCCCTGCGTGTTCATATCCGCGTCCGGATTGCGTGTCGAAAGTTGAAGAGACATCTAAGTGTCTCCACTATTCTTTTCGTCCAGATCTCTGCTTCGAATTTCGCTTGGCACGTGTGCCAATTTCATCTATGCCGGCGTGCCCACTTGTGCCGCAGCCTCAAGATCCCTCTTCTTGAGTCTTAGAATGCTCTCCACGTAATTCGCCACTGAGGTCCAATTTTCTCTACTCGCGATCATAACCCCGACAATGTTACCGGCCGTGATCGTCCCAACTATCGACGTCAGGGCAGAGCGATAGCTCTGCCAGCGTGCACTCACGAAAACAGTGTGCTCTGCGTCATAGCCTACATACATACATACATAAGAGTTCAGTCAGGCTTACAACCTAATTAATTTTATGTGCGAGTGGCGTGACGTACAATTTGAAGTCGACTCCGAACGACAGACTTTTGAGAAACTTTTCATGGCAAATTTTTTATTTACTCTCCGAGTATTTGCCAGAAATCTGCTGAGAGGAAATCGCCGAAGAAATATTTTTTCATATTTCGTTTTGTTGGAGATGTTTGACCTGGCGTTTGAACGGTGACCTCACGTTTAATAGGCCAACACACTACTTACTAGAATACGGCGACTATATTTGAAAAATTACTGCTTAAATCAAACTTAAAAAAGTTTCTTGAATTGCAAACATTCCTCGAGTATTGGAAGACTTGACTTTTCATATGCACTCCAGCCAGAGAAGCCGTGGCAGATATTTGAACGTTGTTTTATTCTGCACATAATGGCCTCAATACTGTGTGTAAGATCAAAGAATATGGATATAAAGAATACGCATTATGTAGAAGTAAAATTTCTTATGGCGGGTTGTAACATTACGACCCGCTCTCACCAAAATCTTTTTAAAAATCATTTCTTGATGAGGGGGAGGAAGACAGAAGGAAAATAAACACAAACAAAGAGCGTAACAATTTTAATAAAAAATGTTTTGTTTTATTCTTTTTATTTTTAATTATCTAAAAAACATTGCCTAATTTTTAAGCCAAAGATGGATAGCTTTATGTTCTTTTAATAATAAAATCGATGTTTTATTTTATTTTTATTTATCTAAAATTATTACGCCAAAGATAGACAGCTTTACATATGTATGTTGAAATGAAAATAAAAATAGCGTATATTACTGGCTGTAAATAAATAAATTTTCTCAACTTATTTTCTCTCTCTTACTCACTAATCCATAACCAAAGGCATGTGTTAACCTAGAGGAAAATTGTTAGTAATAATTTCAAGTCTACTTATTAACCTTATGATATGTATATGTGATCGGAAAATATAGAAAAATTGTACTGCACTAAGACACTAAGACACCGTATTTAACTTGGCAAGTATTCTTCCAAAAATCGAAATCATTTCTCATTGATATTAGTGAATACTACTGTGATATTTCTTTGGGGTGTATAATTGAAGTCTGAAAAAAAGTGACATGAACCTTCTTCTTTAGAAGCTGACAAGCAACAAGCAACTGAATGCATTTTTACGTTATTTTTAACGAACATTCTTGATGTTCGTGTCCTATGTGTATAAAAAGCCGAAGATGTTCTTCCCCTGAGGGACATTGGTGCCGACGTCTGTTTTTAACACCAGAAAAATAAATAAAAAAGTGGTCAAACAACAAAAACGCACGATGAGAACAACACATTGTTACGCTCTTGGTTTCTGTATCCTTCCCTTCTATCTTTCCCCCCGCGTCAGGAAATATTTTTGAAAAATATTCCAAAATATGTTAAAATGCACATTCTTTATACTTTATTTTCTTTGGTAAGATACACGTTGTTTTATTTGAACTTTTAGTTAGGAAGTGGTTAAGTACGGTCCCTATATAAAAACAACGCAATTCGAATTTATTCCTAGATTCCCTTAGATTTACGATTTGAACTCTTGCTACCAGTTCAAAAATATATTTTGAAGGTCCAATAATTAGCTTGTAATTGTTAAAAAACGTCACTAAAAAGAAATGAAATACTTCCCTTCACCTGAATCTGTGCTTTTCCCGTCTCTAAATAATTGTAAAAGTTTGTATGCAAGAAAATCTGAAGGAAAATATTAAAAATATTCACTTCTAGTCAGAACATGTAAAAATAAAATTTTTCCATCATGAGTGCAGATCGGATCGAAGTGAAGAATATTCGAAATTATAAAATTTGAAATGAATTGATTTGACTTGATTTGAATTTCATAATCATTATTTAAGAAGTTCATTGAACTTTCCACGATCTTGAGCGAAGAACAAACGAAAGATGAAAGACAGAACAGAAATACAGAAACAGAAACAGAATTTATTTCTCTATATTCCGTGTGTATTTGTTTGTTTGTTTGTTGCGTACACATATTTATCCGTTTACAATATAATAAAATAAAAAAACAATAAAAACAATAAAATGTGTGTATGAAAAAAACAAAGTAAAATATATTATTTATACTTAAAATACATACAGACATACATACATATGTACATACAATAAATGTGGTGGATGCATTAATTTTGTTAAGAAAAATAACACACACACACACACATACAGACATTGAATATAAAAATGCAATTAATCAAAACCTAAAAGGCATGCGGTAAATAAATCCCCTCTGCTGCTGTTGCTGCTGTTGCTGTTGCTTCATTCATTTTAAAATCTTTCAGACACATACACATACGCGTATATGTGTACGCATATGCTTATAATTATATCGAACACTGGCATTCACACCGATGCCGATGCCGATGCAGAAATACAAATAAATTTTTAAAGATCCGTCCACACACACACTCATTTTGTACATTTTTTTTATTTAATTTTATATTTTTTTATTTGTTGTTGTTGTTGTTTTTTGTAGTTTTATTGTTGTTGTTGTTGTTGTTATTATTGTTGTAAATGTGTTTATTCTGACAACCAAATCGACCAAACGACCTGACACTTATCTCTTTTTATCTGCATTTAAAATTTATAAAAAAAATTAAAAAGTAAAAGACGAACAACAACAATAACAACAACAACAACAACAACAAGTAATAATAATAATGCGTGAGTTAAAAAACAAACTTATACACGAGTATGTACATATGTATGTGGCTTAGTGAATGGGACATAAAGACGCATTCGATAAATTGATTCTTTTACATTTAATTCGTTCCAATGAATGATGTTGACTGTATTCGCATCGTTTTACAATGCCGATATCTGTACATACATACACACATTCATATGTATGTATATATGCATGTATGTATGTTGTTCGCTGACTGAGTTTATAACATTCTTGGCTCATATTTATCCGCAAACGCACACTCAAAAAGAATGCAATTCATCTGTCAATATTTGTGTTCTTCTGTTTTTCTCTTCCCTCTATCATCATAATGATAAACAATTACAAAAAAAAAAAAGAATTTCAATTGATCCTAAACGCCTGTAAGATACCCTACACCGTACTGGACATGATACAATAATTACACGGTGTGATTGTCAAAATACATCGAAGCTAATGACCTAGTACAGGGTGGCTGATATATAATGCAACAAAGTAAAGCGTTATATTTTTTTAAATTTTTTTTAAATTTTTTTGTTCAAAAGCAAAAAATGTTGGAAATAACATCAAATTTTAGAATCAGTTTTGATTTGTTCGAATTGGCCACCTTTGGTACGAATTATGGCCTTCAAACGGCCGACAAAGCCATCACAGGCTGTACGAAAGTGGCTCTGCGGTACTTTGGCCCATTCCTGGCGAAGCGCCGTCTTGAGATGATCGACACTTTGGTATTTTTTAGTGAGAACCTTACTCTCCAAAATGCTCCAGGCGCAAAAGTCCAACGGATTGAGATCCGGAGATATTGATGGCCATTGTGCGGTAGAAATGAAGCGAGGAACCTCCTTTTTAAGCCATTCTTGGTTGACGCGTGCTGAGTGCGGTGGTGCTGAGTCCTGTTGGAATGTCCATGGTCTGCGGCCGAAATGTTTGGCTGCCCAGGGCTTCAATACTGTCTTTAAGGCATTTTCCCGATAATATTCGGCATTTATTTTGACCCCACGGTCGATGAATACGAGCGGGGAGCGACCATCTGCCGTTACGGCGGCCCACACCATTACCATCGGCGGCGCTTGAGTTCTGGTGACCAATCGCAGGTGTAAATTTTCAGCTGACTTCTTTGGCAAGTAAACGCGATCATTTTGTTTGTTCACAAACTGCTCAATTTGGAATGGCTTCTCAACGGAGAAACCCAAATTCGGTAACTGGCCACTTTCGTGCAAGCGAAGTAACTCCTTGGCTTCTTCCAGTCTAACTTTTTTTGTCCATCGGTGAGCTGTTGCACTTTTTGGAACTTCAATGGCTTTAGTCCAAGCTCATTTTTCAATATGTGTTGCATCCGTTTTCGCGATATGTTCAGCTCACGAGCAATTTTTCTACCACTGCGGCATGGATTTCGATCAAATCTGGCCTTCACTTTTCGGATAATTTCTGGTGTTGTTACCGTTTTTTTTTTCGTCCACTTTTTGGACGCGATGCAATACTGCCAGTATCACGGTAACGAGCAATGGTACGAGAAACAAAAGATTTATTCACATTTAAATGCTGGAGGGCTCTAACGATAGCCACCTATGGGGTTTTCCAGCCAAATATAAAGCAATCACACTATCACGCCTGAATTCCATCACGAATAATTTTTTTTTCTGAATGCAATAGATCAGAATGCTTTTGTAAGCTTGTAAATAATAAAATGAACTGTCACTGGAATAAATCTGTCAGCTGTCAGACGAGCGGTTTACAAATGATAACAACCTGAAGTTGGTTGCAATAAATATCAGCCACCCTGTATAGGTTGTGAGTTTTGTTGAGTATATTTCTAAAACCCTCAAAACTTGTTTTATTTGACCAAAACGGTGTTTTTGATCTTTTCACACAAAATTATTGTTTACCCAAATAGTGTTTAATCTATTTTCAAAATCCAAAGTTTTTTAAAAAGGGGACAAATGAGCCTTTAAAATGGTATTCATAAACATATGATTTAAAGTTACATGTTATAAGTTTTGATCAGGTAAACTTGAAAAATATGATTTTTTTTTTCTAATCTTTTCAAGTTTAGCTATTCTACGGTAATTTTTGTCCGATTTGATCAAACGAAGTGTCAATCTCTTTACAGGAGAATGTACTTTTAGAATATCATCACTTATTTCGTATTTTTTAATTAAAGTTTGCTACTATGAATGGACAAACTTAATGAAATATGAAAAAAATTCGCATTTGCCAAGTTTACCTCATCAAACCTCATAGAATATAAAGTCGTGTAAGATATATATGTATATGGTTTTAAAGGCTCATCCCTCCCCTTTCAAAGAAAGTTTAAATTTTGGACATGAGTTCGGAAATGTTTGTGTAATCAACAAATTTGTGAGTAAAGTCCAAAAAAAAGAAACAGTTTTTGTCAAATAAAACAAGTTTGAAGGGTTCAAGAAATATAAAAAAATATTTTTGAATTCTACTCAACAAAACACACAACCTACTACACTAGTATTATTAATTAATTTTTTTTTATTTTGTCGCATAGTGTAATGAATTATGGTTGCACAGTGTTATCTCGTTAATCCAGATACTAAGCACTGCTATGTGCCGATCAGTTTCACAATTTTAAATATTTTTGTTTTCATTGGTTCTATCTAATGATCGCTATATGTAGTCTAGTAAGTAAGGAGGTTCATTTACTATACAAATACTCGAGAGTTCAAGCCTCACCTCTAATATCTTGAAAAAAAATCTTCTTTCAACAACCGATCTTCAGCTCATCCATCTTTAGTAGAATTAGTTTTTGGAAGCCCCATTATTAAACTGGCGTCTTCATATTATGGAGTCCAATGAATACAGTTTCTTGTAATAAAATTCTGATCTGTTCTTGTCGGACCACGACAAAAGAGGACTTTAGATTTCCATGCATTTCATCGCCATATTTATGATTCGCTTATTGCTTTATTTATAGACGTGAAGAGATGTCTTAATACAGCGATCATTCGACCGATTATACTCCCCTGAACAACTTTATACGGTATCCCTGTAATATCTTTCCCAAGCCTATTGCTTTGACATATTTCAGGATGCTGTTCAGTGTAAACAATGACAATTCCCTGCCTATCACCAGATATGCTCTCTGAAATTTTCTCTTGGGACGCATTAAGGCGCCACAGATTCCGAAAATGTATTCTCATGTTTCTTATTCTCATAGTCACAGAATCTGCATGTTGGGCCCGAGACAATCTCCATTCTGAACAAGTCTAGGTTGAGCCTTCAGTTCTCTGTCAAAAGATCGGTTACCAATCTCAGGTTATTCCTTAATAGTCTGATGCAGGAAGTCTCCATAGTTTAGTAGGCAGTGTGTTGGCTTATTAGACGTAAGGCCTCGTTTCAAACCCCAGGTCAGACATCTCCAACAAAACGAAAAAAGAAAAAATATTTTTCCGACGTTTCATGAAAAGTTTCTCAAAAATCTATCCTTCGGAGTCGACTTTAAACTGTAGGTCCCGCCACTCATGTATAAAATTAAAACACACATAATATAAATGGTGTGAGAAACTAGGCCGTAATCCTGACTGAAGGGTTGTAATGGCCAATTATGTATGTATGTTATGTAGTCTGATCCATGACGTCAGATCTCCTCTTAATGTAAATTCCCAGCAAAAGTTTTGATTGCCTAAAATCCACTTGGTTTGAAGAACGTTTGCCTCTCCCTTTATCTTCCCTTTAGTTGAGTATACCTTGTCAAACATACACTTCCCAGAAGGCTTCTTGCCCTTTCAACGCCATGGAAGCTCCCCTCTTCGAGAATTCCCCTATGATCTGGGACCTAATAGATGGTAACCGTATTTTCCCTCCTTAGCAGATTTCACTTCATCGGACAGTTTCATACACACGCATACATGGTAGGTAGGTAGGTAGGTAGGTAGGTAGGTAGAGGTGGCTGCCCATCCAAGAAGAATTTTTAGATGGACACACTTAAGCCGCATTGGGCCCATTGTGCTACCACAGTCATCCGTTATCCCCTAGTCTCGAAACCATTCGGAGCCCCTAATGAAGCGATTCAGGCTGCCAATGTCAATCCCTGACAGTTCCTCCAGATCAGCCATGTAGTAAGTACCCAAGTACTTTCTTCTCCTTTGGCAAAGAGCCGGGTATGTACCCAGCAGATGAGGAACAGTCTCCTATTCTTCCTCATCTCTGCAGCTTCTGCAGAAGTCGTTATCAAGGTGTTCAAGACCAATGCGCCTCGCATGCGTACCCATAATGCAATGCCCCGTAATGACACCGACAACCACACTGAGCGCGCCTCTTTGGAGTTTAAGTAGACTCATTGTGCGCCCCTCATCCAGCCTTGGCCAGATTTTACGAGCCGTTCTACCTGTCGTTGACGGAATTGACGATCGCATTATCAATTATGAGCTTGCAGGTCCTCATAGGTATGCCCAGATTCGAGAACTCATCGGAGAGTTCGATGGTCGTGCCCCGCCTGGCAAGTTCATCAGCTCTGCAGTTACCCGGAATACCACTGTCCCCCGGTACCCATACGATATGGTTATCATATCGTTCCGCTATCTCGTCGAGATATCTGCGACAGCCGTACACCGTCTTGGAGTTCATTACATTAGATCTCAGAGCCTTGATAGCAGCCTGGCTATCAGAAAGTATGGTGACGCTCCGCTTGAAGACCCTTCCGTCCCCAATAATACTCGCCGCAGCCCTGTATCGCCATCACTTCCGCCTGAAAGACACTGCAGTGGTCTGGTAGTCTTATTGACTGTGCTATTCCAACCGATTCCGAAAAAATTCCAGTGCCAACAGCTCCGTTCAGCTTAGAACCGTCGGTGTAGATTTGTACGGAGTCTCTTCACATACATAATTGGTTCTTTTTCAGGCCCTTTAGTCAGGATTACGACCTAGCTTCTTATACCACTGCTGTTGAGTGTGTTAATTTTATACATGATAGGCGGGATTTGCAGTCCCAAACTGTCTTCAATTTAAACTCATGAGTCGAGTGCTCAAATGGCGGCCTAACTTTCAGATGGTATTACTATGTCTTGTCTTTTATGCCTCCTATCCAAATTGAATTGAACACATCTTCCGATGTGAAACAAATTACGAATAACAAATCAAATGCGGTCAAATGATTGTCTAGGTTAGAATACAAACTTAAAATGAAAAATGATTTAAGAAATCTAAGTATGTTACTGTCCGTTGTTGTGTTATTCTTTAACAACTTGCGGTCATTAAACGAATTAAAAATTTAATTAATTACAGAAGATTTCTTTCTCTCTGCCAAATTATAACAAACATGCCAGCACACTGGTGGTGGTAAAAATCGTTGCCATAATGTCAAACGTCTTAGAATTTCGGAATAAAAATAAACAAACAAAATGAAGAAAAGAAAACTGAAAACATATTCTTAACCGAGGGGGGTTCGAGAAGTGTACTTCATGTAACGGGTGATTTTTTAGCTATTATCCTTTTGGTAACACTAGTTTAAACAGCTCACGCACGTTTCGTGTTTTGTTTCACTGTCAAACATCTTCAGTTTGGTCTACAATTTAGCCATGAATCGTCTTACAAACGAACAACGCTTGCAAATCATTGAATTTTATTATCAAAATGCGTGCTCTGTTAAGAAAGTTCATCGCGTGCTTCCATCCATTTTATGGTCAGTTTAATCGACCCACTGAAGCGGCTATTCGGGCTATTGTGACTAAATTTCGCATCAAATTTACATTGTTGGACATTAGACCACCAACACGCTTACGTAGAGTGCGAACTGAAGAAAATATCGCAGCTGTATCGGCCAGTGCTAATGATGACCATCAATTATCGATTCGTCGCCGTTCGCAGCAATTGGGCCTCTGTTACTCAACAACGTGGAAAATTTTTGCGGAAGGATTTAGGTGTGAAGCCTTTTAAAATACAGCTGGTGCATGAATTGAAGCCGAATGACCTACCGCAACGCAGGATTTTTGGTGAATGGGCTCTTGAAAAGTTGGCCTTTATTCTTTATCGAAAAATTGTGTTCAGCGATGAAGCTCATTTTTGGCTCAATAGATACGTAAATAAGCAGAATTGTCGATTGTTTGGAGTGAAGATCAGCCAGAAGCATTGCAAAAGCTACCAATACATCCAGAAAAAGTCACAGTTTGGTGCGGTTTATGGGCTGATGGCATCATTGGACCGTACTTCTTCAAAGATGCTGCGAATCGTAACGTAACTGTGAATGGTGAGCGGTACCGTGAGATGATATTCAACTTTTTTTTGCCCAAAATGCAAGAGCTTGACTCGCATGACATGTGGTTTTAACAAGACGGTGCCACATCGCACACAGCACGCGTTACAATGGACTTATTGAGAGGCGAGTTCTGTGAACAATTCAGTTCACGTTCGGGACCGGTCAATTGGCCGCCTAGATCGTGCACTTTAACGCCTTTAGACTATTTTTTGTGGTGCTATGTTAAAGCTCATGTATATACAGACAAGCCCATTTCAATTGGCGCATTGGAAGACAATATTGAAGCATTTATTCGTGAGATACCGGCCAAAATGTTGGAAAGTGTATGCCAAAATTGGACTAAGCGGATGAACCGTTTGAGGCACAGTCACGGTCAACATTTGCATGAAATAATCCTCAAACATTAAATAATATGGACCGTACTATCGATTCAAATAAAGATTTCATGAATTTTTCTGAATTTTATGTGTCTTTTTTTTGAAATTTTTTCCTATAACTCTTAAAAAATCACCCATTATTAACCATGCTCGAGATACAAATACTTACTCTTTTTTAAAACCTATATACGTAGAGACTGTAGCGTGTGTATGGGTATTTGTAAATCTTAGAAGAAAAATTCATTGAATTTTCAAGTGTAGAACAAAGAAAAAAATCGAAGCAAAGTGAATCGAATCGAATTCAATCCAATGCAATCCAATCCAAGCAACTGAACTGAACAGAACAGAAACCAACAAAATCAAGTGTCGAGTGTAATGACTTTTGTCGTTTGGGTTAAGTGGATTGTTGGCTTCCTTTCGTTGTTCAATTGCTCAATTGTTACGGATTTCCAAGACGGTAAGTAGTTTTGCACGTGAGATAGATACTCTCTCTTGTTGCTACTACTGGCATCTTCGTGTACGCACATATGTATGTACATTCAATTCAATTTCATTTCCAATCACCACCACCACCACCATAACCACCATGTTTAAATTAATCACACGGGGCAATAGGAATTACTCTGTTAGTTATACTCTCCTGTTAATAATATTTTTAATAAAAAAAAAAATTATACTCAGAGAAAAAAATTATAAAATGTTTACAAAAAAAAAACTGTTTTAGAAACATTTTAAAAAACAATTGCATTGTATAATAACATACGAGTATTTAATTAATTTATTTGATCTTGATTTGTTTTGTATACAAAAACCTTTATAGAGTCATTTATTTAATTATATGTAGGCATCGAAATAATATTCATTTAATTAATAACAATTTAATTGTACAATCACAACAAAACAAAAAATCGTATATAATTAGTAACTATTTTTATTATGTGCGTTAAAAAAAACATTTAAATTATCAGGATAATAATACAATATAACAATAACAATCATATTAAAATAATAAACAAATAATTATTAAATTCAGAAATAACATGCCAAATGGACGCTTTGAAATTGCAATGGATTACTTCGTTAAATTGTTCTCAAAGAAAAGTATTAGAGCAATGAAAAACATACATATCGTACAGATCAGAGATCAGAAATGAATCGTTTTTACGCTACTCATAAGCACTCATAAAATTTTGAATATAAGTGAGTCAACAATATTGAAATTTAACTATGTACTCTGATCCATTCATACTCACTACAACGTTGATTTAAAAGTACAGGTTGCAATAAGTATGCGTACAACGTTGACATCGAACTCATACCATTCGAAATATGTTTGATTCATAAGCCTACTCATTTAGATTCATAACTTTAGAAAAATGCTTACGAGTGACCCGAATCATTCATCAAAATTTACAGTATTTTGTGATTCGTGTAAATGTTGAGTCACGGATAGTCGAAATCAACAACATCATACATGTTGTTAAGTATGAGTACGATGAGTACTTCAAACTTTGAATATGAGTAGACGTTCCATGATATTAAAATAAGTATGAATGCATATAAGTATCAGAAATTATGAGTATAATTCAATTCTACTCATCTTTTTGAATATTCATTGCTAATCTCTGGTACAGATATTAAAGTTTGCTGTCTGAAAGAGAGATGTCTTGATGCATCCTTGTTTGAGCAGATCTTAGCTTTAGCAGATAATCTAATGACATATCTTAAAACCTTTTCATCTCAGTTTGACAGGCAATCGTTTTGTATAGGCTGTCTGATGTTACTTGCTTAATTGGTCATTATAAACCCTTAGTCAGGATTACAACCTAGCTTCGCACACCACTCATTTTATCCGGGCCTAAAGTTTAATTCCGATTCCGAGCGACAGATTTTTGAGAAACTTTTCATGTCAATTTATTCACTGTCAGAATTTTTGGTCAAAAGACTGCTGAGAGGCAGTCGCCTAAGGAATTATTTTTTTTATATTTTGCGTTTTGTTCGGGATGTTTCAGCTGCAGTTTGAACCACAGAAAGAAATTTCGAAAAACTTAAAAGTAACTTTTATATGCAACTCTTACATGAGACGTAGCTATGAATATCGCCAGAAATTGCAGTGCTGGTGGTATTGTCATTTTGATTACATACATACATACATAATTGGTCATTACAACCCTTCAATCAAGGTTACGACCTAGTTTCTCACACCACTGTGTGTTAATTTTACACATGAGTGGTGGGACCTACAGTTTAAAGTCGACTCCGAACGACAGATTTTTGAGAAACTTTTCATGGCAATTTTATTTACTCTCAGAGTTTTTGCCAGAAATCTGCTGAGAGGAAGTCGCCTAAGAAATATTTTTTCATATTTTCGTTTTGATGATTTTTTGATGGCCTGGAGCTCGAACCCTGGCTTTACGTCTAATAAGTCAACACATTACATTACTAGACTACGGCGACATTGGCATTTTGATTAGCTTAGGTAAACTGGACATTATCCGCGCGTATTACACAGTGAAGCTAGATTTTTTGAATACAGAAAGGTTCGTGCTAGGCTCTGCTGGACTTGTATGGATTCGAAGAGAACTGATTTGCTTCTGTTCTTAAATCGCATAGCCCTGCGATGGCCAAAGGCGATTCTCACGTACCATTATCCTATTAGAAGACGAGTCGATAGACATGGCATTCCATAGAAACACTTAAGCAGGAATTGTGAGCTTAAAAGAAGGAAAATACGGGCTTTTACATCATGTGTCAGTGCCTTCACTTGCCTTAAAGAGCCTTGACAGAATTCTCCAATATAAAGACGGCTACAAGAGCAATACCTATGCTGGACTCAGGTTGCATATTAATTATGGTGTCAAACACTACGTTAAGTGGAACCTGTCCTTGTCCTCGATACACGGTCCTATTCCAAAAACATTCATATCTTAGTGCAGCATTATAGGCAACATGTAACAATCAACACATACTACCTACGGGACCACAGCGTCTTCATTCCTATTCTACAAACATTCTTAAATTATACTGAAGCACTGCAACCGATTTCCATGGCATCGGTAATTAGTGTTGCCATCGTTAACGAATTTTTTTTAGCATCCTTTAAAACTGCTGCGATGATAAAATAAAAAACAAAAAATTTCCCGGGTCTTTTCTAGTTTCGATCAGTTTCTGTTGGAAACCCTTTGTTTCTTATTTTTCCCCTTTTGTTGCGATTAGAATAGTTTGGCAACTCTGAAAATTATGATCCGCGCACAAAGTTAAAAGAACAACAAAAATTTCATTTAAGGAGCACCTTTTTGATTTCGTAAGATTTTGTTCTGGAATTTGACAGCAACAAACAACAATAAATGAAGACAAACCCGATCAACAACTCACAAATAAATATAAAAAGAAACAACAACAACAACAAGACAAAAAAAGATACAAAAATATTTTTTTCTTTTTAATTTTATGGAAAAAAAACGAAATAAAACATACAACACAACAACATTAATAATAATAATAACTACAACAGATTAAATACAATAAATATGAGAAAAAAAACAAGAAGAAGAAGAAGAAGACAAAATTATTTATTTTTATACAATAAATACTTACGTATGTACGTAGGTACGTACCACCACCACCATCATTCGCTCTGTACCTATAAGAAATAAATTTAAAATAACAAAATAAGGAAAAAGAAAAAACAAGAAATGAAACAAATAAAAATAATATGAAATAATTTTTATATTTCTATCGATGTACGTATGTATGTATGTATGTATGTATGTGTTTGACAGCTTATAAGCGAAAGAAACAGGGAAGAGTACAATGCAACTACATGATCCCTACCAGAGATGAGCAATGAGTCTCCAAAACGATAAGTATAATCGAATCATACTCATAATTTTTGATACTTTTACGCATTCATACTTATTTTAATATCAAGGAACCTCTAATCATATTCAAAGTTTGAAGTACTCATCATACTTATCATACTTAACAATAAGTATGATGTTGTTGTTGATTTAAACTCTCCATGACTCATCGTATACACGAAGCACAAAATAAGTAAGAATTGCTTACGAACACTAAAATACTTACTAGAAGATTATGTGGTTGCTCTGCTTGCTACTTGTCTTTTGTTGTAAATGCAACAACAACTAAGACTGCAACTCGAATCATTAATAAGTATAATAAGTATTTTTCTAAAGTTATGAATCTATATGAGTAGCCTTATGAATCAAACATATGTTGAATGGTATGAGTTTGATGTGAATGTTGTACGCATACTCATTGCAACCTGTACTTATAAATTAACGTGGTAGTGAGTACGAATGAATCAGAGTACAGTAGAAGTTCGATAATCCGGCATGTTCGGGACCGGCTTGATGCCGGACTATCGAAAATTGCGGACTATCGGGCGGTAATTATAAGAACAATTAGGTTAATAATTAAACTACAAATACAGTATGAAAATACATACAACAAGGTTTATTTTACATTTCATATAATGTTAGTATGTACACGTACTGTAAACATATTTTACTTAAATTTAAAAAGTCACGAATGTCTTTTCGTTTTCTTGACTATTGGCGTTTAGTATAAAATTTATTTCTATTGATATGGAAATCAATAATTTCTGAAGCACTGTAGCTAGTAGCAGCCTCAGCAAAAGAGATAGACTTATTTAGTGATTCCGCAGGTTTTTCCCAGCTGATTTTTTTCTTTTCTTCCGTTTCGGCATCTGAGTCACTTTCTTCAAGATTTTGAGTAGGCTGAGGTTTACTACAATGTTGATAATGGTGTGTTTTCGTTTCTATTCTTTTGAACTCGAAGGCTTATGTTTTGAAAACATGGTGAATGTAAAATTAGAACGAAAATCATTTTTTTATAAACAGTTTCATAAACGTTTACTGCGATGTGAAAGGACACAAAACAACAACGCACAAAAAAATGGCGAAGAAGTTTCGTGATTGATTGAGCTGCACTGCACCTGAATTTGTTGTGACTGCTGAGACTAGCTGGCCGCTAATTATTTCCGAACAATACCAAGCGCTTCCGGATGATCCCGAACTACCCCGAAAACATCCGGATAGCTCTCGAGCGTTTTTATTTGCTTTAAAGCACACTTTTGGAGAAAACCAAAATTTTTATAATTTTCCGGAGCGATGCCGGACTATCGGGCATTCTGGACTATTGGATGCCGGACTAATGGACTTCTACTGTACATAGTTAAATTTCCATGTTATTGACTCACTTATATTCAAAATTTCATGAGTGCTTATGAGTATCGAAAAACGATTCATTGTAGATCTCTGTTATAGACATAAGATATCCGATATTCATTCTATATGCATATAAAGGAAGACTCAGTAAGAATGCACATTTTCATTTTAAAATCAAAACACATATTATTCTTGAAATAGTTGTGACTTATTCGAGTGACTCGAATCATTCATCCAAATTTACAGTCTTAGTTGTTGTTGCATTTACAAAAAAAAAAAAAAAAAAGACACAAGCAAAAACACAGAGCAGCCAGCAGAGCACACACAACCTTCTAGTGAGTATTTTCGTGTTCGTACGCGAATCATACTTATTTTGTGCTTCGTGTATATGTTGAGTTATGGAGAGTCGAAATCAATAACATCATGCGTATTGTTAAGTATGAGTACCATTAGTATTTCAAACTTTGAATATGAGTAGTATGAGTATGGCATTAAAATAAGTATGAATGCGTATAAGTATCAGAAATTATAAGTATGATTCGAATCTACTCATATTTTTAAATACTCATTGCTGACCTCTGATGAGTACTTCAAACTTTGAATATGAGTAGAGGTTCCATGATATTAAAATAAGTATGAATGAATGATCAGAAGTATTAGAAATTATAAGTATGATTCGATTCTATACATCTTTTTGAATACTCATTGCTGACCTCTGTATCAAAGCAAACATCAACAGTTGTTGTTGTTATTGTGGTGTGGTGTAGAGTACAAATAAAACTTTAAAAAAATCAAACAAATGAAAACGAAATGGAAAGTAAAAGGGAAGGGGTGAGAGAAGAGATATCCACTTATAAAATGTATACATTGTTATGATTGTTTTTATTATATTTATTTCCTCATTGTTGTTGTTGTTATTACATTTGATTGT
Source organism: Sarcophaga carnaria (assembly GCA_958299815.1). NCBI lineage: Eukaryota > Metazoa > Arthropoda > Insecta > Diptera > Sarcophagidae > Sarcophaga > Sarcophaga carnaria. The sequence goes on from OY283151.1 coordinate 44,798,039, forward strand.
GATGGTGGCAGGCAGGCAGGCAGTAGTAGTAGTAGTTGCCTTTGTTGCTTTATGCCTTGGCTGCAATTTATAATTTTTTTTTTATAACGATGCTGTACATTGTTGTTGCTTTAGTTTCAGTTCTTAAGAAGAAAACAACAAAAAAAAACACATTAAAACTCATCATACAGTGGAATACAATGGTTAATCTTACCACAACTTTACATATTTTAAAGGCATTTAAGAAATTAAAGAATAAATACGAGCAATTAATTTCGTTCTAAAAAAGTTTCTTAAAAAAAAGGTTTTATGCAATGAGATTTTGTTTTGTTATTTTGGCCCACTGTAAAATTAAAAAATGACTGTGTATAAGTGTGTGTTTAAAGTGCAGCTGCGTAGAGTATAATTCTTGAAAAAAAAAAAATATTGAAGTTTATGACGATGAATGGGTTCGTTTTTCTTTAATTTGTTCAAATATTGACGGCCAGACAAATCAACAAACGTACGAAGGAATTCTTATAAATATTATAAAGGAACTTTCTTTAAATCAATATGGGATTGATACACACATACATACATACACATACATACAGACACAGTCATATACATCCATGCTTACTTTAATGACCCAAAATTGTTATTTTAACGTGGAAACCACCAATGTGATCTGTTTTTAGGTAAAACAAAAACAAATGCTTTGACTTGTTGACTGTTTGACGCGATGACCGACTTAACGGCTGACCACAATGATGCATTCGATTGCCACACAAACTCTGTAGGGGAATCCAGTCATAAATTAAAGAAATGAAAATAAAATACTGCCATTCATTCCTATAATTCGTTTGCGTTGCATTTACGATCTATACAAACATACATATGTACATACATACATACGTACGTATACAATTTTACAAGCCATTTAAACAAAAGGCGGCCGACCAGCAGTTGTACATTTGTTGATACAAACAGCAAGACAGATAGATAGCTAGATAGACCGGCAGACGAACAGACAGAAAGTATGATGGGAATAAGATGATGAATACGATGGTGGAACACCATGGTCTCACTACTCATTCAATACGCCAACGTGCAACGTGCAACTTGAAGAAAGAAAGACTCTCTCATCTGTTTTTGTTTTTGTTCTCCTCTCCTTCTCTCTCTTTGAAAATGAAAATTGAGTTTATTACGGTTAAAATAAAAAGTGGCAGTTGAACTGTTTTTAACGTTAGTCATACCGAGACCGACCGACCCTTTGCCGCTTTTGCCCGTCTATGCTTGATAGAACAATGCAAAGCAGTTACAGAACATATTCTTCTCCTTCTTCCGTAAAGGAGGCCCGGCAATATTTGTTGCATTCTTCTCTTCTGTGTTTCTTTTGGTTTTTTTTTTATTTTATTTTCGTTATTTATCGTTTAATTGATTTCTTTAGCGTAGAATTGTATGTAAAAAAAGAAATAAATAAACACCAGGCCAAAAAAATATATGAAAACTAAAAAACATGAACACATGTCCCTCGTTAATATCATAACACCTGAGGTTGTATGTGTGTGAATAACAGTTTGTACAACTAACACTGCACACGCTTAATTCTATTCACTGTTTAGCCTGAGAAAAATAAATTTAGCGGAAGTATTTCGATTACTTTTATGTTATCGTTTCCATTCGATTTGTTGTACACATTGCAGAGGAGATTTTTTGTTAAAAATCATTTTTTAGAGTTGGAATCCTTTAAATTCGATTTAAAATTCTATCTGTATACGGTCCAGAGATCAGCAATGAATCAGTTTTTCGCTATTCATAAGCACTCATGAAATTTTGAATATAAGTGAGTCAATAACATTGAAATTTAACTCTTCCGATTCATTCGTACTCACTACAACGTTGATTTATAGGTACAGGTTGCAATCAGTATGCTTACAACCTTGACATCAGACTCATACCAAACTCGAATCATTCATCAAAATTTACAGTCTTAGTTGTGGTTGCATTTACAACAAAAGAAAAAAGACACATAAGCAACAGACAAAGACAGAGCAGCAAGCAGAGCAAACACACAACCCTTTAGTGAGTATGTTAGTGTTCGTAGGCGAATCATACTTATTTTGTGCTTCGTGTATATATATATATATATGTGAATATGAGTAGAGGTTCCATGGTATTAAGATAAGTATGAATGTGTCGTATAAGTATCAAGAATTATAAGTATGATTCGATTCTACTCATCCTTTTGAATACTCATTGCTGATCACTGATACAGTCTTCCAACCGGGACTTTCGAACTTAGGCAGCTGATTACGGCCATCTTGTTAAAGCTGTCAAATTAGTTGTCATTCATTGAGTCTGTTTTGCTAAATCATCATATTTGACCTGATGTGTTCGCTAAATGGGCTCTAGAGCAGTTGGCACTTATTTCTTACTTAATTGATCATTACAAACTATATACCACAACCTCACACCACCCTTATTGTGTGTGTTAATTTTATTCATGAGTGGCGGGACCTACAATTTATTGTCGTTTCCGAAAAACAGATTTCAGTAACTTCTTGTGGCAATTTTATTTTATTCTCAGAGTTTTCGCTCCAAAAATTGCTTCAAGGAAGTTGCCGAAGGAAGTCGAGATGTCTGAGTTGTTGAACCACGCACGTGCTCTCTCCTATTAAGCCAACACACTACCTACTAGACTAGGGCACGTCATAATTAATACAGATTAAGGAATATGCGTACGATCTTGCAACAGAGACTTCCGAACTTTGAAAGTTCAAAACGGCCATCTTGTTGAGCCTAATTTTAATCGAAAAATGATCTTCAAATCCATTTCTGAATATGAATGGGTAGGTGGTTAAACAAAATTTGCCGAATTTTGGACGATACCAGTCCACAAAAGATCCAAGAGCTCCTCCAATGAAGCCCTAAAATATCACTGTTTTGTGTGTATTTCGCGTTGGCGGCGTCATGAGTTCATATTTCTTTGAGAACATCGTTAGCCAAACCATCACTGTCAACGGCGAGGTCGACGATTATCAATTTCTCTTGGTATGTCTAGTAGATAGTGTGTTGTTGTCGAGACCCAGGCCAGATATTAAAACAAAATATGAAAAAATATTTCTTCGACGACTTTCTCTCAGCAGATTTCTGGCAAAAATTCTGAGAGTAAATAAAATTTCCATGAAAAAGTTTCTCAAAAATTTGTCGTTCGGAATCGACTTTAAACTGTAGGTCCCACCACTCATGTATAAAAAAATTAACACACACAACATAAGTGGTGTGAGAAACTAGGTCGTAATTCTAACAGAAGGGTTGTAATGATCAATTATGTATGTATGTATGTATGTATGTACACCAACGACATGTAGTTTCGATAGGACGGCGCTAGGTGCCACAACTATGATGCCACTTTGGATATTCTGCACAAGCTATTTAAGCACGTACTTATCTCACGTGGATGCGATGTGAACTGGCCACCAAAATCATGCGATTTGGATTCGTTGGACTTTTTCTAGTGGGGTTTGCGAATTAGCCACAATCCTCAGCAGTGTTTTAAACCAGCACAACACATTCCAACGGTCAAATTTAACCGTCAAATTTTAAGCGTTAAAGTCATGGAAAATTGGACACATGTTTAATACGCTCCATCCAGAGAAGCCATGGTGAACATTTGTACTATAAACAGGTCTTTTAAGCAAAGAAAAATGCTGATTTTATACACACATTTTGCATTTATTAAGTTTCAAAAATACAAAACGCTCCATGAAAGACCTGATATACGAAGCTCAGTCTCACGCGTCGTATTTTTAATTCCGCAAATATTTGGTCAATTCACACAAGCCGTTGTATAGTTGTATTCATTGTATTGTTGGACGACTATACAACAGTGTATGCTTGTTGTTGATAATTTTCATGTAAAAATCCGATACATTTATACACATTTTTTTCATATGTTTTTAAAAGTTGTATTGGTTTCGTGCTATCAAATTGTTTGAATGCCAAAAATTATGAAGAAGAATACGACATACGCAATACAGCAAAGCATTGAGTGTATTCAATACAACATACACGATACAAAGTCGTGTGAATTGGCCAATTCTATAATTCTGTTATTGAATGAATTTCGTTACCAATCCGATGAAAAACTCAAAATGCTTTACAAGTTTAGAGTACCGGAAACACGAAAACTTTTTACCCATTGACAGACGGACGTTGCTAATATTTATATGACATTTTGTATAATATATTGTACAGACTATGTATGTATACAATATATTTATGTGGCAACAACAAAAATATGTATAAAAAACAGCAACAGCAACAGCAACAAAAAAGGTAAACGCAAGAAAAAGTAGACTTTATCGCCGTATAAAATGTATTTATGCACACAAAAATTATTTTTATTTATAAAAGGAAGGAAAATTTTGCACAAACTTAGATACATACGCATACTTTCATTTATCCAGATGTAAAACATAAATGCAGAACAAATACGAGGGTGGGTCAATTAATTTTGCCTAGGGAATTCCCCGCCTTTAAAGTGAAAGTGTAACACGGCTTCTTGCAACAGTCCATACGTCATTAAAATCCTTGCAAAATTTGATCAAACTGTGTCATTTAGTTTGTATTTGACAATACAATAGCAGATTGAGGCATGAGGTGAAAAAATGGGAAAAAAGCATGAATTAGGCAACGAAGTATTAATTCATCCGCCTAAGCCTTGCTTCCGAACCAGAAGAGTGACTTTAGCCATGTGTTAAGAGTGATCAAAAAGTTTGAATAAAACTGTTCGATTATGAACAGTAAAACTCCTGTGTGTCGTTATAATGCTCAACCATTTCAACAATAAATTATTTTAAGAGATTCCGGTGCTAACCGGCCACTTAGATCAGGCAATTTAACTTCGTTCGATTTTTAGTGCAAACTCGGGCTTATGCAAATGAATCATCAGCAATTTCTCAGCTTAAATCCAAGATCCAATGTTGAATTTCATAGAAAGAGTACTGGCATGTTATCAAAGCTGTGGTGGCTCGTTTGGTGGGATCTGCTCTATTAGCTCTCTCTTAGCGTAAACGACGTCGTCATTTTCTTCCATAGGGGAGTACACATAAATTAGGCTGATGTTATAAAATTTAGTTTGATTCTATTGTCCTTGCCCTCTTCATCGCATTTCCTCGATGGCAGTGATGTTATTCACATGTGTGTTGTGAGTACATCCGCCAGTTGAGCGAAATTACCTACCCTGTGAAGTGTCCGAAGGTTCCAAGTGCCTATTCTTAAATCATAGCACTTTAAACGCTTGCCTTGGTCATCAGAAGGATTCAGTATAAAATTCCTAGGTAAGATTTCCGCTCTAGTATGGCATGGCGATGATTTCCGTATCCAATTCAACAATGCGCTGTTTGAGCTTCTCAATGACATGGACGTTGTGCAGCGCATTAACATCCAGCGGCTACGCTATCACGGTTCGGATGAAAGATAATATCGCTGCGAAAAGGACATTTCATGCGGAGATAAGTGGAAGTGGGTACAGAGAACGACCCTGTCTTTGTTGGTATGACCAAATCGATGTAAACAACTGGCAAAGGCGCACAAGAAGTTGTTGTCGGGTTGTTAATGGCCCATTAAGTAAGTAAGTGAGTGCTTAATCGTTTCGTGGCATCTGTACAATCCAATAACAATCACAATACAATACTTGTCACTTTAAGTTAAGTTTCGCCTCCGTTCCTCCAGCCTTCGGAGTTCTATCTTAACTTCAGCCATTCTCTGACTGTATTGGCTCCATAGAATCCTAGAATTTAACACCCCCTCCATAAGCCGAGTTGGTCCGAAACTCGTTTCCCCGGGCCATCTAAATTTGGGGCAGTATGTTAGAATATGCTCTGCTTCTTCCTCCTCATCTACACAGTTTGGGCATAAAGGGGAAGTATCATGTCCAAATCTGTGCAAGTATTGCCTGAAGCAAGCATGACCAGTTAAGAACTGGGTCACGTGGTAGTTCAGTTCGCAATGTTCGTTCTCCATCCAAAGGGTTACATTAGGGACAAGTTGAAATGTCTATCGCCCCTTTAAACCGTTCTCTCATCATGACTGTCATTTGTGCATGGAACTCCTTCGTTCCTCCGCCTTTATAGGTGCAGTTCGTCTTGGAAACTCGAGATGGCGAAAGTATATCCGCCTCATCTCATCCGCCAGAATGTCTATTGGTACTGTCATTGCCAATACCAATACCGCTTCATCAGACACTGTCCTGAAGCCACTTATTTGTCTAATCGCGTTTAGACGATACACTGAGGACAGTATTCTCCTTGTCGTCCCCACGGAGATTGCCTCCGATCATATTGGGCAAGCATATAACATTATCGACGTTACAACCCTCGATATTATCCTCCTCTTGAATGGACCTGGTGCTCCAATATTTGGCTCCCTGTGTTACAGATGCCTTTTCGCCGATGTATTTCACGTGCTCCTTGAAGTTCAACCTGTCGTCGATAATCACTCCCAGGTATTTTATCGCCCTCTTAGATTCGATCTTAGTAGCTCCAACGGTCACTTCCATCTTCTCCACTATCTTAAGGCCTATCTTATCAAGACGGCCTCCGTTTTATGTGCGGCAAGTGTCAAACCTGCCTCATCAAGCCATGCTCTAACTTTTCGAATCGCTGTGTTCGTCTTCTCCTCTATTTCTCTTACCGTCTTAGCTACCGAAGCTATGGCAATGTCATCTGCAAAGCCCACAATTGTAGTCCCGTTTGGCAATCGCAGTCGAAGTACACCATCGTACATAATGTTCCATAGTAGTGGCCTCCTCTCCTTCATCCGTTAGGTATATTACCTTCCTGTCCTGAAAGTAATTGTTCAGTATCTCCATTAAGTATGGCGGCGTAGCCATATTAAAGAGGGCTCTCATAATCCGCCCCCAATTCGCTGAGTTGAACGCGTTTCTAATGTCAAGTGTGACAACCGCGCAGTATTCCTTGGTGCCAAATCTGCATCTTCCGCCCTCTATTGCATCTCTTGCAATGTCGACCAACCTCCTTATCGCGTGAACGGTGGACCGTCCTTTCCTAAATCCGTATTGCAGGTCCGAGTATTTATAAATGTATGTGTACATATTTATGTATGCGTGTCTGTTTGATTTTTTTTTTTTTGACTTGCAAATATCCCTGTCGTATTAATTGTAGGGACTTTTAAATTAATTCTTGTTCTTCTTTATTTACTACGCCATTAAGAATTGTTATTAATTGTTGTTGTTTTTAGTATTTTAAAGAAAAATTAAAAAAAAATCTTGCCGTTTAAATAGCAGGCCATTTGCACCAATCCATCTAAACACACTAATCCCTCCACCTACACGGCGATTTTCACTTTATGCATACATTTGCTGGCATAAATTATTAATTTTTATACAGGGGCTGACATTGTACGATATGTAGGCAAATAGAAGAGAGGACAAAGTGTAGGTGTAGTTGTATAAATGAACTCGTAATGTAAAGGAAATATGAATGAAGAAGAGACTTTGCCGCAATGCTAAAAACACATGGCACCTTTTAATGAAGAGTTTATTTAAACGTATTGCACTAAAGAAAGTATACATATGTATGTATTTAGTGTGATTGCAACCTCTTTTTCGTTCGATCTCTGTATGTATTGTCATCTTGTGTTGCATTCGCTGTAAGAAGAGAAAGACTTACAAACTGTGTCAATGCGATTGCAATTTAATCGGAAATATTTTATGTTTTATTATACGATGCAAGTGATGCAAGTGACGTGCTGCAAGACTAAAAAATCTGTCATGATTTTATTTTAATCAATTTCATTTTATTACAAAAACAAGCAAAAACACATTGCATTGCACACATGCGTACACAGGCAATGCCGTTCGCATTCAAAGAATTCCCCCATAAATGTTGAAATGACTGTAAATATCCCGTAAATTGTATCATGATGACTGGCTGACTGAACTGACTGGCTGTGTTGCAGTTGTGTGTAGAGAAGTTTTCCGTTCTGCAACAAACTTGTTGGATCGTTAAAAGTATTTGTTGTTGTTGTGTTGTTGTTGTTGTTGTTATTATTATTAAATTATCTTATTGTTGTTGCTCTCTACTATATTATTTTCTATTTTTTTCAGTTTTTTTTTCGTTAGTTTTATAGATGAATTCTAAAACTTGTGTTTATGCGTGTCGGTTAATTTATAAAACTTAAATTAGTTATCGTTGCTACATACATATGTATGTATGACTATATGTATGTGTGTGTAAGTTATTTCCGAGTTGTTGCCATTAATGTTCACATTTTTATCTTTTTATTTTTGTTTTACTTTGTTTCCCCAAGTTGTTGTTTACTCCTGCCAGACACACTTGGCATCATCGCTTAGTCAGCCTTACATACACACATGTGTATGTATGTATATAGGAAATGCTGTAAAAAATTTATATTTTCATTCATTAAGTTTTTCCTTTTTTGTTGTTGTTGTTTTTTACGTTTTATTATTTATTTTCCTTCTTTATATAAACGTTCCCTTTGCTTTTCATGTGTATTTTTATTTATTACTTCTCATGCTTTCTATAAAAAATACTCAAAATGTTGCAAATAGATTTGCAAAACTGCAATAAAAATTGGTTCATGTGCAGAGTACCCAAAGAAATGCAGGCACTTATGTATTTAATATGTTTGTTACGGACCAGAGATCAGCAATGAGTATTCAAAAAGATATGTAGAATCGAATCATTGTCATAACTTCTGATACTTATACGCATTCATACTTATTTTAATATCATGGAACCTCTACTCATATTCAAAGTTTGAAGTACTCATCATACTTATCATACTTAACAACATGTATGATGTTGTTGGTTTCGAATCTCCCTAACTCAACTTATACACGAAGCACAAAATAAGTATAAATCGCGTGCGAACACCAAAATACTTACTAGAACGCTCTGTCTCTGTCTTTTTTGTTTATGTGTCTTTTTTCTTTTGTTGTAAATGCAACAACAACTAAGACTGTAAATTTTGATGAATAATTCGAGTCACTCGAATCATTCAATCATAAGTATTTTTCTAAATTTATAAATCTAAATGAGTAGAGGCTTATGAATCAAACACATTTCGATTGGTATGAGTTTGATATCAATGTTGTACTCATACTCATTGCAACCTGTACTTATAAATCAACGTTGTAGTGAGTACGAATGAATCAGAGTACATAGTTAAATTTCAATATTGTTCAAATGGCTGTCTCGGCTGGCCATGCAGTAGCCTACACCAGAAGATGCCGATTTTGGCAAAAAAAAAATCATCTTTTCAGATGAAGCTCATTTTGATCTTGGCGGGTGTGTAAACAAGCAAAATTGTCGCATTTGGGGTACAGAAAACCCACACGCATACATTGAAAAGCCGACACACCCAAAACGAGTCACTGTTTGGTGCGGATTTTGGTCCAGAGGCATAATTGGGCCATTTTTCTTCGAAAATGAGCAAGGAGTGGCCGTTACAGTCATTGGCGATCGTTATTGGGCCATGTTGAACGAATTTTTGTTTACAAAAATTTAAGAGGACGATATTGGCAACATTTGGTTTCAATAGGACGGCGCTACGTGCCACACAGACGAAGCTACACTCGATGTTTTGCGCCCTGTATTTGAAGATCGCATTATCAGCCGCAGAGCTGATGTCGTTTGGCCATCTCGCAGCTGCGATTTGACACCGTTGGACTATTATTTGTGGGGTGCCGTCAAAGATAAGTGTTACGCCGACAAGCCAGAGACAATTGAGGCTTTAAAGGACCATATTCGTGAAGCCATTGGTGAAATACAGCGGCACACCATCGATAATGTGATTAAAAATTGGACTGATCGTGTAGGCTACTGCATGGCCAGCCGAGGCAGCCATTTGAATGAAATTATTTTCCATTATTAACCGGAAGGATTGTACTTTCATATAAAAAAAGAAAATTTGTGAAAATATTCAGTAGTTTTTTTAAAGCATTTTCAAAAAAATAAAAAGTTATTTGGCGGACCCTTTACTTAATATGCTTGTTGGAGACCCCTTTAGCACCTGAAGATCGAAGCAGTCTAGACAATAAAAGTTTAGCAGCAGCTGTTGAAGTGATAAGAGGGAAAGAGAATTAACAGAAGTATGAAATCTTAAGAAAATCTTTATTAACGTCAAACGTCTAACAATTGCTTTCTGTCGGTATAACCAATTTGGTCATAAAGGTATCCAGCCAGCCATCCATCCATGAGATATTGTTTCTTTTGGTTTGCTTTTTTATTGTTATAAAGGCGATCGGTTCCTTTGTTTTATTTCTTGCTCAAGTAAATTTTGTAATATTTTATTGGATAACAGAGACTAAATGTACGCGCGAGTCTCTCTCTTTCCGCCTTTGCAACTCTTTTATGCGTTTATTCGTCATCATTTATATACAATTTGTTGTTTCTCCAATTCTTTCTCTTTCTTTTCCTCGTTTTTCCTCGTTTTCCGTTTGCAACAACAAACGACAATGTTGCAACATTTATTAGAATTATTATTACGACTTAATGGTTAATTCTAATGATATGCCGCCTGCAATAAAAATGCAATCAAATAAAATGCAACAAACTATTCCATAATGAATGCGTGTCTCTTACAACAAAAAAAGAAAATAAAAAATAAAAGAAAATAAAACAGAAAATCTACTACTTTAGCAGAAATAATAATAAAAAAAAGTGGAAAAAAGTGGAAAAAAGAAATGAGGAAATGAGAAAATGAACAATTTTTGTTTAAGTGCCAGACATTTTACATACAAACCCATGTATAGTATGCTACATACACACACACATAGAGTTTGATGCAATTAAATTAATATTAACAATGTACGCGCATATCTGATTCTGATTAAAATTATATTTTATGACTCAAATCTGAAATCTTGAAGGATATTTTTTTTGTCATGAACAACACTTTAACAATTTTTGCGTAAAAAATAAACACGATAGCTGAAGTGCAAGAATCTATTAACAGATCACTAAAAGGATTATTTATTGCCAGCGTTAGTGATCGAATGGTCGAAGGATCAGATATTTTGTTATGGAATCTTCGATTCTAATTGCAACAACAATGCATAATCATAAAAACTGAAAATAAATTGTTTAGACCCGATCGGGTACTTGTGGAGTTTATATCGATGACTTAAAAAGGCTTAACACTGCAATCTGTGGTATATTTATTAGAGGTTATGATATTACACTTTCGTACAGCATGCAGCCCTAGTCTATTTGGTAGTTTGTTGGAGTTCGTGATTCAAATGCCAGCTAGACATCTCAAATAGAACGAAATGAATGAAACAAAATAATGGGTGATTTTTTAAGAGCTATAAGAAAACTTTTCACAAAAAAACACATAAAATTCAGAAAAATGCATGAAATCTTTATTTGAATCGATAGTACGGTCCATATTATTTAATGTTTGAAGATTATTTCATGCAAATGTTGACCGCGACTGCGCCTCAAATGGTCCATCCGCTTAGTCCAATTTTGGCATACTCTTTCCAACATTTCGCCCGGTATCTCACGAATAAATGCTTCAATATTGTCTTCCAATGCGTCAATTGAAGCGGGCTTGTCTGTATAGACATGAGCTTTAGCATAGCACCACAAAAAATAGCCTAAAGGCGTTAAATCGCACGATCTAGGCGGCCAATTGATCGGTCCCGAACGTGAAATGAAATGTTCACCGAACTTGCCTCTCAATAAGTCCATTGTTACGCGTGCTATGTGGCATGTGGCACCGTCTTGTTGAAACCACATGTCATGCAAGTCAAGCTCTTGCATTTTGGGCAAAAAAAAATTGGATATCATCTCACGGTAGCGCTCACCATTCACAGTTACGTTACGATTCGCAGCATCTTTGAAGAAGTACGGTCCAATGATCCCACCAGCCCATAAACCGCACCACACTGTGACTTTTTCTGGATGCATTGGTAGCTTTTGCAATGCTTCTGGCAGATCTTCACTCCAAACAATCGACAATTCTGCTCATTTACGTACCCATTGAGCCAAAAATGAGCCTCGTCGCTGAACACAATTTTTCGATAAAGAAGTGGATCTTCGGCCAACTTTCCAAGAGCCCATTCACCAAAAATTCTGCGTTACGGTAGGGCGTTCGGCTTCAATTCTTCCACCAGCTGTATTTTGAAAGGCTTCACACCTAAATCCTTCCGTAAAATTTTCCACGTTGTTGAGTAACAGGGGCCCAATTGCTGCGAACGGCGACGAATTGATAATTGATGGTCATCAGATGCGATATTTTCTTCAGTTCGCACTCTACGTAAGCGTGTTGGTGGTCTAATGTCCAACAATGTAAATTTGGTGCGAAATTTAGTCACAATACCCCGAATAGCCGCTTCAGGAAGTGGATTAAACTGACCATAAAATGAAAGAAGCGCGCAATGAACTTTCTTAACAGAGCACGCATTTTGATAATAAAATTCAATGATTTGCAAGCGTTGTTCGTTTGTAAGACGATTCATGGTTAAATTATAGACCCAACTGAAGATGTTTGTCAGTGAAACAAAACACGAAACGTGCGTGAGCTGTTTAAACCAGTGTTGCCAAAGAGATAATAGCTAAAAAAAATCACCCTTTACAAAGAAATAACAAAAGAAAGCAATTGTTGTTGTTTACATCAAGTTGTGAACAGTGGCACACAGAATTATGCGCATAATAAAGAATGTGAATTAAAACTAAACACAAATTTATTTTTATTTTTTATTTGCAACTACAAGCTCATATTTTAGACGTTTTTAAAGGTAAAAAACGTAAAAATATTAATTGTGGTATCACAATCGACTGTAAAAGATTATAAATTTTAAAAATTCCAAACACATCTATATTCAGAGTTTATGCTGATACGAGTGCAAGCAAATATTTTATTTAAATTCCTTTATTTTAGTTGATCTCTCGCTCACTGAGTATGTACTCGTACTCAACCTTTTTTTGACAATGCTAAAGTGCTTTACTATTCCTTTATATATGTACGTGTTGTTGCATGTCTTTCCGTTGTACACACTTAATTAAATCCCATCATCAAAACGATAACATTTAATTAAAGTTATTTTTTTATAGTTTTTTTTATTATATATTTTTTGTTGTTTTTGTTGTTTCTTAGTTGGCTTATATTCCACAATTTATGTGTATAATAAATAATAACGAAAAAACACATGCTGCATTACAAAAAGAAGAAGAAGACGAAGAAGAAAAACACGCATTTACTCTGTGTAGTTGAGTTCAATAATTCTTAAGGATGATCACTTAAGTACACCAACCAACCAAACAAACCTAAGTAACTTGAGCCATTGTGAACAGAACAATTATAAAATGGGAAATAATTTAATGTACACCCTGAACACAATAAAATACTGTGTGTTACATTGTTTTTGCTGGTATTATTTAATGCACTGAAGGCACGTAGGGCTGTCATGAAACATTCTCATTGCCTGGCTTCAATTTCATGAACGCAGTTTTTCCTAGTTCTAGAATAAAAGGGTTGCCGCATGTCGTTGTCTATACGAAAATGTATTGCGTTGTTGTATTGGGTAGGCAATCAAAATTTTCATTGGGAAACTACAATAAGAGGAGATGTGAGTTATGCGTCTGACTATCCTAGAATAACATGATCTTTACAGCCGGTTTCTTGACAAGGCACTCAGAGTACACTTATTCAGAACGGGGTTAGGATTCAAGCCCAAATGTAGATGCTGTAATGTAATGATTCTGAATTATCGGTACATATAATTCGAACCTACATACATGCGTATATAGATAATTGGTTATTACAACCCTTTAGTCAGCATTACAACCTAATTTCTCACAGCACTGTTGTGTGTGTGTTAATTGTATATATGAGTGGTACAACCCACACTTTAAGGTCGGCCAGATTTTTGAGAAATTTTTCATGATAATTTCATTTACTGCTGAGAGTAAGTTACCGTAGGTTAGGTTAGGTTAGGTTAGAGGACGTGTACTTGTCAATTAGGACAAGTACAGTACCCGGAGGTCGAATTGACCCATTGTACAACGTCCTAGTTTCTCACACCACTTATGTTGTGTGTGTTAATTTTATACATGAGTGGTGGGATCTACAGTTTAAAGTCGACTCCGAACGACAGATTTTTGAGAAACTGTTTCATGGCAATTGTATTTACTCTCAGAGTTTTTGCCAGAAATCTGCTGAGAGGAAGTCGCCGGAGAAATACTTTTTGTATTTTGTCTTGATGTCTGGCCTGGGGCTCTAACCCTGGCTTTTACGTCTAATAAGCCAACACACGACTTCAAAAAAGAAAAAGTTTTTTTTTTATATTTTCTTGATTGGCATGATTACAGCCCTTTAGTCAAGATTACAACCTAACTTCTCACACCACAAGTGTATTGTGTGTTAATTTTATACATGAGTGGCGGGACCTACAGTTTTTAAACGATTCCGAACGACATATTTTTGAGAAACTTTATCATGGCAATTTTTTTCTACTCTGAGAGTTTTTGCCAGAAATCTGTTGAGAGGCAGTCACCGAAGAAATAATTTTTCATGTTTCATTATGTGGAAGATGTCTGACCTGGGGTTTGAACCGTGGCCTCACGTCTAATAAGCCAACATACTACCTACTAGACCAAGGGACATTGTGGGGCATTAATTGTTCCCATAAATAAATACTTGAGTACATATCAGGTGCTGGGCAGGAAATTGTTGACATCGAGCAATATCTTGAAGTTTGGAGCAGACATTTAAAAACATTAAAAACGCATTTGTAGGTACATATGGATCAGATATCAGCAATGATTATTCAAAAAGATGAGCAGAATCGAATCATACTCATAATTTCTGATACTTATACGCATTCATACTTATTTTAGTATCATGGAACCCCTCTACTCATATGCAAAGTTTGATGTACTAAACAACACGTATGATGTTGTTGTTGATTTCGACTCTCCATAACTCAACATATACACGAAGCATAAAATAAGTATGAATCGCGTTCGAACACAAAATACTCGCTAAAAGCTTGTGTGTTTGCTCTGCTTGCTGCTCTGTCTCTGTCTGTTGCGTATGTGTCTTTTTTCCTCTTTTGTAAATGCAACAACAACGAAGACTGTAAATTTTGATGAATGATTCGAGTTACTCTAAAATTATGAATCTGAATGAGTAGGCTTATGAATCAAACATATTTCGAATGGTATGAGTTTGATGTCAACGTTGTATGCATACTCATTGCAACCTGTACTTATAAATCAACGTTGTAGTGAGTACGAATGAATCGGAAGAGTTAAATTTCAATATTCTTAATTCACTTATATTCAAAATTTCATGAGCGCTTATGAATAGCGAAAAAAACGATTCATTGCTGATCTCTGATACAAAATGCAAATGCATCTCGTAATCAGTTTTAAAATATTTTTCAAGACACTGCAGTTGTTCGCTGGGATATGCTGCAATGATCGGCAACAAACAAGCACAAGTTGAACATAAAGGGAAATATAAATAAATAAAATATTGTATTGTATTGTATTATTATTGGTACAGTTGAATGTTGTTGTTGTTGTTTTTTATTATTTTTATTTATTATTGGCGTTATTTTCATTACGAGCACACAGATGCGTACCATAACCATACACATCCACAGCAGATCCAACGTCTTCTTATGCCGATTGAATATGAGTTTCTTTGGTTTTTTTCGTTGTTGTTTCCATCTTTCCATTCCATTCGCAATAAAATAAATTTCTTTAAGTGAAAAAATAATAAATTAAAATTAAAAAATAAATAATAATTCTTAAACAAGACAAACACACACACACACACACACAGAGAGAGAGGGCCCAGAGAAAGATGGCAAAAGATGACAAAAGATGGTAATGGTGGTGCATCGGTGCAAAGGCAGCATAAGAAGAAAAGAAAACACAGAATGCGATTCAATCCAACGATGTTTATCTAAAAATACAAAAATTAAGTTGCTCTGCAAGCAGAAGATGAAATAATAAAAAATAACCATAACAAATCCATACGTACATACGTCCATACGTACACATGTATGTATGTATATGGGAAAAAGGCCTTATAAGCCATTATATTCAAAATATGTAACGGGTGATTTTTTTAGCAATTATCTTTTTGGCAACACTGATTTAAACAGCTCACGCACGTTTCGTGTTTTATTTCACTGTTAAACATCTTCAGTTTGGTCTTTAATTTAACCATGAATCGTCTTACAAACGAACAACGCTTGCAAATCATTGAATTTTATTATCAAAATGCGTGCTCTGTTAAGAAAGTTTATCGCGCACTTCTTCCATTTTATGGTCAGTTTAATCGACCCACTGAAGCGGCTATTCGGATTATTGTGACTAAATTTCGCACCAAATTTACATTGTTGGACAATAAACCACCAACACGCTTACGTAGAGTGCGAACTGAAGAAAATATCGCAGCTGTATCGGCCAGTGTTAATGCTGACCATCAATTATCGATTCGTCACCGTTCACAGCAATTGGGCCTCTCTTACTCAACAACGTGGAAAATTTTGCGGAAGGATTGAGGTGTGAAGCCTTTCAAAATACAGTTGGTGCAGGTATTGAGGCCGAACGACCTACTGAAATGCAGAATTTTTGGTGAATGGCCTCTTGGAAAGTTGACCGAAGATCCACTTCTTTATCGAAAAATTGTGTTCAGCGACGAAGCTAATTTTTGGGCTCAATGGATACGTAAATAAGCAGAATTGTCGATTTTGGAGTGAAGATCAGCCAGAAGCATTGCAAAAGCTACCAATTCATCCAGAAAAAGTCACAGTTTGGTGCGGTTTATGTGCTGATGGCATCATTGGACCGTACTTCTTCAAAGATGCTGCGAATCGTAACGTAACTGTGAATGGTGAGCGCTACCGTGAGATGATATCCAACTTTTTTTGCCCAAAATGCAAGAGCTTGACTTGCATGACATGTGGTTTCAACAAGACAGTGCCACATGGCACACAGCACGCGTAACAATGGACTTATTGAGAGGCGAGTTCGGTGAACATTTTATTTCACGTTCGGGACCGGTCAATTGGCCGCCTAGATCGTGCGATTTAACGCCTTTAGACTATTTTTCGTGGGTGCTATGTTAAAGCTCATGTCTATACAGACAAGCCCGCTTCAATTGACGCATTGAAAGACAACATTGAAGCATTTATTCGTGAGATACCGCTCGTAATGTTGGAAAGAGTATGACAAAATTGGACTAAGCGGAGGGACCATTTGAGGCGCAGTCGCGGTCAACATTTGCATGAAATAATCTTCAAACATTAAATTATATGGAGCGTATTATCGATTCAAATAAAGATTTCATGCAGTTTTCTGAATTTTATGTTTTTTTTTCTTGAAAAATTTTCCTATAACTCTTAAAAAATCACCCATTATTTGTGGTACTGAACTCCACCAAATTACCTTAAATACTGCAAATGGTCGATAGGTTCCTTTTCATAGCGCACAAAATAAATTGCAGCAAACAAATCTGCTTTGCATTATTAACAAAAATAATCAGTATTTGCAACAAAAATAATTACAAAGTTTGTGTATGTTTTCTTCTTCGCATCTATAATTTTATGTAATATTTTATACATACAGATTTTGATTTTTACAAAAACAAAAAAAAAGAAGTCGTTACAAAACACATTAAATATGTACATACATATATATGAACATATGTACATAAATATATTCATGTTCATACATACATACATACCTACATATGTATGTAAGAAGTTGTAAGGCATGTCTCATTAAATGTATGCAACAATCAATTGTTTCTGTTCTGCCACTAAATCAATAATTTCTGACAATATTTTAACCATTCATGTAGCTAATGACCTCAACATCATCTTCAGCGGTTAAAAGCGGCGTACCATCACATGATAAATTCGCTAATGAGCAATTGTTAATGATTTTTATAGATAAATCAGACTCCAATGCACAAATTATTTGAATAGTTTCAGGATACTAAAATAAAACAAATGTACTCTTCCTAACAATGTAAATACGTATGCCTAATACGGCTTCAAGTGATACTGTTACGTTTTTACTTTTTAAAAACATTTAAAATATGAGCTCGTAAATTGCAAATAAAAAATAAAAATAAATTTGTGTTTAGTTTTAATTAAAAATTCTTTATTATTCGCACAATTCTATGTGTCACTGTTCACAACTTTATGTAAACAACAACAATTGCTTTCTTTTGTTATTCCTCTGTTTAAACGCTTTTGCATAAACAATAACAATTACTAGACAATTATTCAAGAGATCTTCAAACCACGATTACTCTCTTAAAACGCACCGCGTTTTCACACTAGACTGACTGATCTTCACTAACTCCCATCGCCTGCTTTGCCTTGCCTTTTATGTGGCAAAGTAAACATTCTGATGAATGTTCTTGAAGGCGAATGTTTTTGACTTCGCCTACTCGAAATCTCTCTAAATGGAAACATCGTTGTTTACATTTATTATTATGTTTACGTTGTTTATATTTATCTCTCAGACTGACTGAACTTCACTAACTCCCGTCGCCTACTTTGCCTTGCCTTTTATATGGCAAAGTAAACCGTCTGATTAATGTTCTTCAAGGCGAATATTCGAGAATTCGCCTTCTCGAATTCTCTATAAATGTAAACATCGTTTGTTTACATTCATTATTGTTGTTTGTGTATTTTGTTTGCATTTATTCTTGTAGTGTTGTTTGTGGATTTTTGTTTACCATTCTTTTTTTATGCTGGTGTTTGGTGTTATATCAAGTAGTACGATAATTTGTAAACAGGTTTGTTTACTGCATTGTTTTGTTTTTGTAACTTTTGTTTATAATTTTAATGTTAAGCGATGTAAAAGCAAAACACCAGTATCTAGATTCTTGATTTTCGTAACATACATAATTGGTCATTACAACGCTTCAGTCAGGATCACGACCTAGTTTCTCACACCACTTGTGTTGTGTGTGTTAAATTTTTATACATGAGTGGCGGGACCTACAGTTTAAAGTCGACTTCGAACGACAGATTTTTGAGAAACTTTTCGTGGCAATTTTTTATTTACTCTCAGAGTTTTTGCCAGAAATCTGCTGAAAGAAAGTCGCTGTAGAAAAACTTTTTGTATTTTGTTTTGATGTCTGGCCTAGGGCTCGAACCCTGGCTTTACGTCTAATAAGCCAACACACTACCTACTAGACTACGGCGACTTCATTCTCGTAACAATACACATAAAGTGTGCGTACTCCAGAACGCGGAGTTAAAATCATTTTTAAAATCAAATATTAGCAAGGCATCAAGCTTCTATCGTTGACTGTCCATATCGGCTTAATATACATGAGGCCTAGGTTCAAAACCCAGGTCAGACATCTCCAACTAAACGAAATATGAACAAATATTTCTTTGGCTACTTCCTCTCACCAAATTTCTGACAAAAACTCTAAGAAAGAACAAAAAATTGCCATGAAAAGTTTCTCAAAACTCTATCGTTCGGAGTCGACTTTAAACTGTAGGTCCCGCTATGTCATGTATAAAAATTTAACACACACAACATAAGTGGTGTGAGAAACTAGGTCGTGATCCTGACTGAAGGATTGTAATGACTAATTATGTATGTATGTTCTACAGACTAGGAAACCAGGGAGATATTAAATGTAAAGGGTCCGCCAAAAAATTTTTTTTGTTTGAAAATGCTTTAAAAAAAAACTACTGAATATTTTCTCAAATTTCTTTTTTTATTTGAAAGTACAATCCTTCCGTTTAATAATGGAATATAATTTCATTCAAATGGCTGCCTCGGCTGGCCATGCAGTCGCCTACACGATCGGTACAAATTTTTAAGCACATTATCGATTGTGTGCAGCTGTATTTCACCAATGGCTTCACGAATATTGTCCTTTAAAGCGTCAATTGTCTCTGGCTTGTCGGCGTAACACTTATCTTTGACGTTACCCCACAAATAATAGTCCAACGGTGTCAAATCGCAGCACCGAGGTGGCCAAACGAGATCAGATCTGCGGCTGATAATGCAATCTTCAAAAACAGGGCGCAAAACATAGAGTGTAGCTTCGGCTGTGTGGCACGTAGCGCCGTCCTGTTGAAACCAAATGTTGCCAATATCCTCCTCTTCAATTTTTGTGAACAAAATTTCGTTCAACATGGCCCGATAACGATCGCCATTGACTGTAACGGCCACTCCTTACTCATTTTCGAAGAAAAAATGGCCCAATTATGCCTCTGGACCAAAATCCGCACCAAACAGTGACTCGTTTTGGGTGCGTCGGCTTTCCAATGTATGCGTACGGGTTTTCTGTGCCCCAAATGCGACAATTTTGTTTGTTTACATACCCGCCATGATCAAAATGAGCTTCATCTGAAAAGATGTTTTTTTTTGCCAAAATCGGCATTTTCTGCATGGCCAGCCGAGGCAGCCATTTGAATGAAATTATTTTCCATTATTAAACGGAAGGATTGTACTTTCAAATAAAAAAAAGAAATTTGAGAAAATATTCAGTAGTTTTTTTTTTAAAGCATTTTCAAAAAAAAAAGTTATTTGGCGGACACTTTACTTCTATAAAAGGAGCATAGTTTACCACAATATAAAGCCGTTTTTTTGGGCTGCTTATTATTAACAATGAACTTACACATCTGACGCCATAGAAGCCATAGCTTTGTCCTTAGACCGTAGAAGATAGAATGTCCCGTCACTGAAAGAATTTCTTTTGGGTTTTTTTTCATTTCGTCTCTTAAAATTTCAATTTTATTGAACTTTGAACTTCTATCAAATGGAGACACCAATTTATCCAATTCGTAGTGACTACTTTGGAAGCATTTAAATTTATTTTTTCCTTTTTTTTTTGATTTTTACTCACGATTTTCCTTCTTTTTTTTGTTTTGTTTTTGTTTTCAAATCAAACGGAAAAATCTAATTCAATTTCGTATGCTGCAGACAAATGTTGATGTAAAGTTTTCGTTGGGATCCTTTCGTTTAGTGGTCATATTTTTAGGCAAAATGAATGTATTCAGAGAGGGGTTTGAGCTTTTTTGCTGAACACTCCGAATAATGTTGGTATCACTTTTACCATGTCTATGGTAAATAGAACATTTCCACTCATACATACAAACATAAAAAGGACATTTAATTATTTTATAAAACGACTAAGAAAGGACGAAAAAAAAGAAGAAGTCAACGTAATGCACTGTAAAAAGCGACGGAAAAGCGGCGCGAGATTTTTTTTCATTTCTTTCTTGCGTCCATTTATTGTGGGCTAGAAACAGAAGACATTATTGACATTTTTCTTTATATATGTACGTACGGCCGTGCAATTCCATAAATTGAGCATAAAATAGAACAAAAATAGAAAAATTATGAAATAAAAATAATAAAATTTTTAATGAAATTATTGTCATTTGCCGCCAGTGTTGTTTCGCTTTTTATATAGAAATTCTTCTTACAATTTCTTTTTAAAAACTCCGTGTAAAACAAAAGGAAAATCTTAAAATTAATGGGGAACAGCAGAGAAATGAGAAAAATATCATGGAACTTGGCTCATTGACGAGGAAATTGAAAATCTAAAATAAAAAAAAATATTTTTAATTGCACATACAATGGACGAAAACCAATGGAGTTGTAATTGAATTTTGTATGCGGAAAATTTAAATTTAAAAAAAAATATACCAACTGATGGCCTTAATTTTTAAGGGGGGAATATTGTACCTCAAGTTGGAGCAACCAACAGCTGCTTAATAGTGGTGGCAATGGACTACATTTCCAATTGCAACAAATGTAACCAAATTATTGATAAACATGAGAATTGAGGAGTTTTGCTTATTAAAGTAGTGAAAAAATATAATTAAAGTTCATCATCATTAAGGGCGAAGGATTATTATGAGCATTGAACCCTGAAAGTACAATATTTCTCATAATTTTCGTGCTGGATTGTTATTGTCTTAAGCATTTCAATATGATCGAATTTCTTAGACCGACACAGCTAATACGATATTATGTATGTATATCGCTCAATGTAAAGGGTGTTTTTTATAGAGGTATAGAACTTTAAGTTGCAATAAAACAACGATGGATTATTCGATTGACATGAATTTTATTTATCCGAAAGATAATCTTGTGGCATTACATTTTAAATATGATTTCTGGCATATGACCGCCACGGCTGGCGCGGATGTAGTCCAATCTGGACGTCAAATTTTCGATGACTTTTTCCAACATTTGTGGCCGTATATCGGCAATAATGCGGCGAATGTTGTCTTCCAAATGGTCAGGCGTTTGTGGCTTTACCGCATAGACCAATGACTTTACATAGCCCCACAGAAAGTAGTCTAGCGGTGTTAAATCACAAGATCTTGGAGGCCAATTCACAGGTCCAAAACGTGAAATTAGGCGGTCAGCAAACGTGTCTTTCAATAAATCTATTGTGGCACGAGCTGTGTGACATGTTGCGCCGTCTTGTTGAAACCACATCTCCTGCACATCATGGTTATTCAATTCAGGAATGAAAAAGTTACTAATCATGGCTCTATACCGATCAGCATTGACTGTAACGTTCTGGCCACCATCGTTTTTGAAAAAATACGGACCAATGAATCCACCAGCCCATAAAGCGCACCAAACAGTCAGTTTTTCTGGATGTAACGGTGTTTCCACATACACTTGAGGATTACCTTCACTCCAAATGCGGCAGTTTTGTTTGTTGACGTAGCCATTCAACCAGAAGTGCGCTTCATCGCTAAACAAAATTCGCTTATGAAAATCGGGAACAACGGTAATCTCGTTTTGGGCCCATTCGACGAATCTACGCCTTATTTGATGATCGTTTGGCTTCAAATCTTGCACGAGTTGGATTTTGTAAGCACGCAAACCAATATCCTTCCGCAAAATCTTCCATAAAGTGGATGGACACAGATCCAATTCCTGTGCTCGATGGCGGATGGACTCATTCGGGTCTTCCTCAATGCTACGCTCTACATCAGCAATAGCTTCTTCTGTACGCACCGTACAGCGTCTCTGGGGATGCGAGTTATCAATAAGAGTAAACGTGGTTCGAAAACGTTCCATAGTTAATCGAATTAACTGCTCTGATGGACGGTTTTGTCGACGATAAAATGGACGTAGTGCGCGATAAGTTTTCCGCACAGAACCATTATTTTCGAAATAAAATTGCACTATTTGCAAGCGTTGTTCAGGCGTGAGTCTATTCATGATGAATTGCCAAACCAAACTGAGAATAAATCACTTGACAGCTGTTAAATCGGTCGCCATCTTGAAAAGTAATGCCAACTTAAAGTTCCATACCTCTATAAAAAAAACACCCTTTATATGCATTTAAATAATAAGGCACAACTATATGTACATATGTAAATATACATACATACACACATAGATGCATACATGGATTTACAGAAAAAAATGTACTGAGAAAAATATTTTCTGGAACATTCTTTATGGGGTATAAAACCCATCGGGTACCTACAGGGGTATAAAACCTAACGCATATAAGATTCTTACGAGCATATTATGTAAACGACTGAAAGCACTCGTTAAAACCCTCATTGGTCGTTATCAGTGTGCCTCAGACCTTTTAAGTCCTCCTAGATCTTTAAATTAATTCAAATCCTGCAAAAGGCCCATGAAAACCTTTGAAGACCCATGGAAAACATCTTTTTTCGTACTATAGGGCAGCCTTTGATAGCCCTACAAGGAATCGTATTTTTGCCGCAACATTTGAGTTCTGTATTCCTGCGAAACGGATGAGTCTGTGCAGAATAAAGTAGAACAACTCCTGCAGCTGTATTAAAGTAGGATTGGATCTCTTCAAACCTTTTTAAATACCATGCGATCCCTTATCATTCAACTTCGTCATGGAGAGAGTTCTTCGGAAGGCGTGAGTGCATCGCAATGACAATATTTTCCACCAAGATGTCCAGTTTCTTGTTGTACTCTGACAACATTGCCATCATTGGGTGAACTAAGCCAGAAGTTACTGCTCCCTTTAGAGCTATTGAACGGTAGTTTATCAAGATGGGTCTGGCGAAGTGGAGGCAAGCGGTCAATAACTAGACTTTCGATGTTGTTAGTGAACTTGTTTATCTGGGATCTGCCCTACACATAAAAATAGTGTCAGTCTGGAGATGAAGCATAGGATCAATCCTGCCAACAGGTGTTTCTAAGGTCTCAGTAGGTAGTAGAGCAGCAGGGACCTTTCTCGAGCAACGTAACTATCTACAAGTCTCTCACCCAGCCTGCACTTCTCTATGGGGCAGAGTATGGAAGCTGTATGCAGCAGTTCTGAAAATATTCGAGAGAAAAATCTTACGTTTTACTGTTCATGACGATGATTTCCACATTCGATCCAATTATGAGCTGCATGAGCTCCTCAACGACATAGGAGCTCATATTGAAGAGCATGTTTCCGCGAGATGAGTATTTGATGCAAGGATATGCTAAAGTCGGCGTAGGTGACGATCTTGTCTGCGTTGGAAGGACCAAATCGAGGAATTCATGACATAAATTAATGTGATCAACCGGCACAGGCCTGCGCTAAGCAAGGAAGAATGTGTTTAGTCAGGCTGAAATACGATAAAAGGATTGCTAAGGCCAATTAAGAAGAAGAAACTTAATTGGTCATTATAAGCCTTTAGTCAGGATTACATCCTAGCTTCTCATACAACACCGAACGACATATTCGAGAAACATCTCCTTTTTTCATTTTCAGATTTGTTCCAGATGTCTGAGCTGAGGTTGGAAACACGGCCTCACACTAGCACACTGACTTCTGACTACTACATACTTTTTGAAACCGCATTTGTAAAAAAGTGCATTGGCTTTTTAGATGTGAGGCCATGGTTCAAACCCCAGGTCAGACATCTTCAACAAAACGAAATAAAAGAACAGAATTCTTCGGTAACTTCCTCTCAGCAGATTTCTGGCAAAATCTCTGAGAATAAACGCAAATGCCATGGAAAGTTTCTCAAAAATCTGTCGTTCGAAATCGACTTTAAACTGTAGGTCCCACACAACATAAGTCGCAATCCTGGTATGTCCCCCTTAATTATGTTCCTAGTAAAAACCTTTTAAGTGATAAAAAATTTATATTGAAGTCCCCGTGGTCTAGTGGGTAGTGTGTTGGCTTATTAAACGTAAAGCCAGGGTTCGAGCCCCAGACCAGATATCAAAACAAAATACAAAAAGTATTTCTTCGACGACTTCCTCTCAGCAGATTTCTGACAAAAACTCTGAGAGTAAATAAAATTGCCATGAAAAGTTTCTCTAAAAACTGTCTTTCGAAGTCGACTTTAAACTGTAGGTCCCACCACTCATGTATAAAATTAACACACACAACATAAGTGGTCTGAGAAACTAAGTCGTAATCCTGACTGAAGGGTTGTAATGACCAATTATGTACATATATAGTTAGTATGGCATGTTCTTTTATTGTTAAAATAAAATTTTCAATAATTCTTACAATTCTTAATTAAACTTTTCTTTAAGTGTACAAAGTGTACATACAATCCATAAGAAACGTTTACGAAAATTTACATTTAATGTGCAGACGATTTTTACTGAAAATACTAAGAATACAAAACGGCTATAAATGAGAGAAAAAACAAAATAAAAACAAATTGCAAAGAATACTTTAAATTTACCAAAAGGCTCTAATTGAAGTTGCAAAATTATATGGTGCAACAACACAACAACTACTACAAAACAATAACAGCAACAACAACAACATAAAAACAAAGCTTAAAACAAAAAGTAAAAATTATTGCTTCCAAATACAAAAATACAACTAACTGGTCATCATTTGTACGATATGCAACAGCAACAGCAAGCAACAATAACAACAACTATAAAGAAATAACAACACTATGCCTTCATTTAAGTCAATATGTAAATTAAAGAAAAATCATACAAAAAAAAAACAATGAAACAAAAAAACTTTAAACTCGATGTGAAATAAATAACGAAAACAGCAACAAAAACAACAAATTATAAAATAATAAATAAATGAGAGAGAGAAAACAAAAAAACAAAAACAAAATAAATATAAATAAAAAAAGCAAAAGAATACGAAATAAAATATTGGCGAAGAACGTTTAGCCACCACAACGTACACAAAACCATGCAACAATATACAAACGGCCCAACGTAAATACTGCACAACATTGTTTGCAACACAACACTCAACAACTCCACTCCATACCACTCCACTCGTGCTTCTTCTCATATGAAACCCTAAAATTTTATTTTTTTTTTTTTTTGAAGAAAAATAAAAACATAAATTCATTTCCGGAATATGATTAAGATGTGCATAGCAATAAAAAAACAAAAAAGCAAAAACAAAAAAACCAAATCAAACCAAAAATTAATGCATGTGGAGTGTTTATAATAATGGAATCAAGAAACAGAAAAAAAATTATGCAGACAGATAGACGTATCCAATGAAAAAGTACGAATGGACAGACACACAGACAGACAAACAATCGAAGAAACATATATTTAACGAAATGGAATATTTATTAAGCAAAAAACCAAACCAAACCAAACCGAACCTCAATTGCAATTGTACGATTATAGTTTTGTTTACAAAAAAAAAAAAACAACAAAAAAAACGAACGAATGAGAAAAAATCATAATTTTTGGTTATTTCTCATGGCATTCATTGCTCTCTCATCTAACATTGTAATGAATTGAAATCGTTTCTTTGCAATGCCGAATGCCGACTGCCGACTGCCGAATGCTTTACAGACGTATAAATAAACTAC
This sequence comes from Sarcophaga carnaria, assembly GCA_958299815.1. Classification (NCBI taxonomy): domain Eukaryota; kingdom Metazoa; phylum Arthropoda; class Insecta; order Diptera; family Sarcophagidae; genus Sarcophaga; species Sarcophaga carnaria. The sequence continues at coordinate 44,824,803 of OY283151.1, forward strand.
AACAATAATTAATTATCAATCAATTACAATAACAAAATGAATATGATTACTTGCAGTTCACTCTGACTTGAATACGTACATGATGCGTATGTATGTGTGCGTGGCCATTAATTTCTAAGTCGCTAAAAATTATTAACGTCAGTATACAAAGGCTCATACCTTTAATTCACTACTTAGTAGGGACAGAAATTTTCTTACAACATTGACTACACTTAGCCTAAAAGAAGTATTGAACATATGTACATACATACATACAGGATCAGAGCGATCAGCAATGAGTATTCACATCAGCGTTGCCAGTAATCCTTTTTAAAAAACGTTTTATTTCTGGAAAAAAAACTTTTTTTTACAAAAAAAAAATTGGTTTTCTACAAAAGTATCAACATTTTTAAAGCAAACACCGGAGACCGGTGCCCTCTATCTTTTTCCCGGGACTAATAAAATCCACAATATTTTATTTAAAAATGTAAATATTTCGTGTTATTGTTGAATTTATTGAAATTTTGAATTTTTCGGAAAAAAACTTGTTTTGTTAGAAAATAACTTCAATGAAAACTTTTTCGCATCTCAAAAACTTGGAAAAAGAGGGAAAACTTACAAGAATCACACAACAAGTATGATTCGCGTTCGAACACAAAATAAAAGGTTGTGTGTTTGCTCTGCTTGCTGCTTTGTCTCTGTCATACTCATAATTTTTGATACTTGTACGCATTCATACTTATTTTAATATCATGGAACCTCTACTCATGTTCAAAGTTTGAAATATTCATCATACTTATCATACTTAACAACACGTATGATGTTGTTGGTTTCGACTCTTCATACCTCAACATATACACGAAGCACAAAATAAGTATGAATCGCATGCGAACACTAAAATACTTACTAGTAGTTTGTATGTTTACTCTGCTTGCTGCTCTGTCTTTTTTGCTTACAGGTCTTTATTCTTTTGTAGTAAATGCTACAATAACTAAGACTGTAAATTTTAATGAATGATTCGAGTCACTCGAATCATTTATAAGTATTTATTTTATGAATCCCAATGAGTAGACTTATGAATCAAACATATTTCGAATGGTATGAGTTTGATGTCAACGTTGTACGCATACTCATTGCAACCTGTACTTATAAATCAACGTTGTAGTGAGTACGAATGAATCAGAGTTCATAGTTAAATTCCAATATTTTTGACTCACTTATATTCAAAATTTCATGAGTGCTTATATGATATCTGGTCATGACTACGACCTAGTTTCTCTCACCGCTTATGTTGTGTGTATTAATTTATGGAGGGACCTACAGTTTAAGATCGATTTCGAAAGACTTATTTTTGAAAAAACTTTTCATGTCAATTTTCTTTTACTCTCTAAGTTTTTGCCAGAAATCTGCTGAGAGGAAATCGCCGGAGACATCTTTTTTTCATATTTTGTTTTGTTGGACATGTTTGACCTGAAGTCTTAACCGTGTACTCAGGTCTAATAAGTCAACACACTACCTACTAGACTATATACATACATATATGAGTGGCGGAACCTACAGTTTAAAGTCGCCTCCGAACTACAGATTTTTTACGAAAAACTTTTCATGGAATTTGTATTTACTCTCAGAGTTCTTGCTAGAAGTCGCCGAAGAAATATTTTTTTTTTCTTAATTCATTTCACTGGAGATGTCTGAACTGAGGCTTAAACCGTGGCCTTACGTCTAATAGGTCAACACACTACCTACTAGACTATGGCGATTGTCGCTTACTTGCTGTAATTGAACGTTACAAGACTTTAGTCAGGATTACAACCTAACCTCTCAGACCACCTACATATATTGTGTGTGTTAATATTTATCCATGTGTAGACCTACAGTTAAACGTCGATTCTGTTCCACCGATTTGAGAAAATTTTCATGACAATTTTATTTACTTTCAAAGCTTTTGCCCGAAGTCTGCTGAGAGAAGGTTGCCAAGAGAAATGTTTTTTTAATTTCTTTTTTTTAAGATATTTGAGCTGTGGTTCGAAACATGGGCTCTCATATAATAAGCCAACAAACTCCGTACTAGAATTCTACATTAGATCTATGCAATGTAATGCAACAAAGGGCTAATTTTATAGCGCAATACATACAGTCAAGGAAAAAAGTCTACATACACCCCTGATTTTCTTTTTATTTAAAAAGTTGTTATAGCGTTCTTTAGGGCAGTCAAACTTAAGAATATTTAAAGACAAAAAGTAGAAATTATTTGCGGGAAAAACGTGACTGTTGTAACTGTATGTGTAACAGTATTTATGTGCCAACTCAATATAATTTAAGCTCTTCCTTAATCTTAAATGCTTAAATCTAAACTAAAAATAAATAATTGGAGTTGCTTTAGACTCTCATTGCTTATTTATTGTATGCAACATTAAAATTTTAATTGTTCTGTTGATTAGAAAATAAAATTTTAATGCCGTTCTTAGCTAATAATATATGTGCCTGGCTTATTGAGCATATTTTTTTTTTAATTCTTTTCCATTCGAGCATACATACGTTATTGTTTTATTAACTTGACTTTGTTGTCGATGAAACGGCAACAATGTAACAAAATAAATAAATAAACAATCCTTGAATGGCAATTCATGGCAATTCATGACAAAATCAGCCAAAATACAAAAAAAAACCTTTTCGGCTTTAATTTGTTGTGAGCAAAGCCAATGCCAAAATAAATAAACGAATGAAACAGAGAAAAAAAAACAATATAATCTGTGTGTGAGACATTGTTATGAAATTGAAGGAAATAATAATAAAATAATATGGAACCCAAGACCAATATAGAAACAGCGTGCAAATCTTCAGATTAATTTTATTTTTTTTTTTCATATGAATCCTCTTTGTTGCAACAAAGTATTTTCTAGAACTGTAATAAAATGATTATAAAATGTTTTTTTTTTATGTTTATGTTGTTGTTTTTTTGTTTTTTATTATTATTATGACTTACACACACACGTGCACACTGTTTAACACATTGGCAATGAGATGTTGCCAATACATGTTGCTTAAGAAATGAAATGATATGCCGCTTGCCTTCCGGCAAGAGGGTGATTGAAGTTGCAAGGGCAAGGATTTGTTTAAATACAACAATTTTGCAAATAAATATTTTATTATCTGGCATTTGTTTGTTTATTTGTGAACTGTTTGTTTAATGCATGAATTTCTTTCTTTATTCCTACGTTGTTTTCTTTCCTTTTTTTTATTTTTTTATATTTTTTATATTTTTATTGCATCGCATAAACCAAGTTCAAGATGCGTATTTGCAGCGCTTTTTCAGTTCTTTAGTTTGTAATTGCACATGTTGTGTGTGCAAGGCAACAACGAATATTGAAACTCCCCTATATTACAGCAGCTAGAACAGGCGTTTGTTTCGATTATTACGATTTACTTAAGCAATATTTACCTTAATTGCACCTGTATACATATGTATTGTAGTGACCATTGTAAGCCTTTAAGAACCAGCAATTTTTCTTTGGTTTTCCTTTATTTTTAATTCCATTTAATTTTTATTGCCAACCTTTAGATGATTTTCTTGCATTTTCTTGATGTGTTTCTTCTTCTTCTTCTTCTTCTTCTTGTGTTGTTGATTTCAAGCGGAAGAATAAAGGAGATGTATGGCGTGAGAAGTGTAGATTGCATTTCATTTTATTATATGCCATTTGTTGGTGCCGTTACGTGCAACATTTATTGTTACTTCAGGGTGGTCAATGTACGTACACACGATGGCAACATTTTATGTTTTATGGCCAGCACAATAAGAAAAACTTTAACTGACTAAAATAAACAAATATAATAATGCACACACACACACACACACATACATGCACTTTCAATTCAATGTATGTATTTATGTATTATATACTCAAGTTGTTGCAACAAATAAAACTGTTGCAAACGACTGCATTTCTTCATTGAATTCTCAGGCTCTCACTACCTACCTATTTATTCATACACTTAACCTTACTTTCTTTGCATACACACTCAAACTTCTATAGATTTGATACTGTAATAAAATATGTAACATTTCGGTTGTAAAATTCTTTACAACAACAAAAGCAACAAAAAAACGAAGTAAAACGATACGAAACGAACCACTATAAAATAAAAACTAAAAGTGCAACTAAAAAAATACTCTTCTTCTGTGTTTTTTTTTTTTTGTTTTTGCTTTACAATAACTGTTTATATTAAAATATTACACTCGTAATTCTAAAGAGAGGATCTAAAACTCTTTTACACAAGCATGCACACACACACACGCTATGTGTATTCGTGTGTTGATTTTCTCTAAAACACAAAAAACTATAAACCAACAGCCAAACAAAAACACACAACACAACACAACACTTACACATATTGCAAGTATTTTGTACTGATATACACACATACAATACCATGTGTTTTTATGTTTGCATATCTGTTCGTGTGCGTTTAATGTCTTAAAGTCTTAAACAGTGTATTCGCATAAAAGAAAATCCTTTTTAATGTGCAACATTGTTTAAAGCATTTTCAAAACTGCCTTAACAACAACAACAACAAAAACAACCAGCGCTACAAAGAATGTTGAGTGTCTGTCTAATCCAAGGTATCGCACACACACACACACACACTCCACCTAAAGTGAATCAAATGCAAGAGAAATAAAACTCCAGGAATTTATATGCGGCAGTTGGGAGAGCAGGAATACGAAGGAAAAGCATATGTTTGTTAGAGCATAGTTTTTTTTAGCGTATTTTCATTACATTTTTTATGTATTTATATGCATGGGTTTGTTTGTGTTTTTGTTTTTTTATTTATAATTTGTTTCCTCAAATTGAGCGTCATAATAAATTTCAAGTGGAAAAATAGGAAAACTTCGAATATAAAATGCGTCTGAATTGCAAAACTAAAAAATACTTTGTAACACAAGCATAAATTTTGAAATAATTCCACACACACAAAAAAAAAAACATACGAAATCAATTTTTAAAATGGATTTACTTTCAACGACTTAAATGCATGCTATGTACGATAGTTACTTAGCTTCAATGCAATGAAATGCATCTGTGTAGCTGTGGCTTATAAAGGGTGTTTTTTATAGAGGTATAGAACTTTAAGTTGGCATTACTTTTCAAGATGGCAACCGATTTAACAGCTGCCAAGTGATTTATTCCCAGTTTGGTTTGGCAATTCATCATGAATAGACTTACGTCTGAACAACGCTTGCAAATGGTGCAATTTTATTTCGAAAATAATTGTTCTGTGCGGAAAACGTATCGCGCACTGCGTCCATTTTATCGTCGACAAAATCGTCCATCAGAGCAGTTAATTCGATTAATCATGGAACGTTTTCGCACCACGTTTACTCTTATTGATAACTCGCATCGCCAGAGACGCTGTACGGTGCATACAGAAGAAGCTATTGCTGCTGTAGAGCGTAGCATTGAGGAAGACCCGAATGAGTCCATCCGCCATCGAGCACAGGAATTGGATCTGTGTCCATCCACTTTATGGAAGATTTTGCGGAAGTATCTTGGTTTGCGTGCTTACAAAATCCAACTCGTGCAAGATTTGAAGCCAAACGATCATCAATTAAGGCGTAGATTCGTCGAATGGGCCCAAAACGAGATTACCGTTGTTCCCGATTTTCATAACCGAATTTTGTTTAGCGATGAAGCGAACTTCTGGTTGAATGGCTACGTCAACAAACAAAACTGCCGCATTTGGAGTGAAGGTAATCCTCAAATGTATGTAGAAACACCGTTACATCCAGAAAAACTGACTGTTTGGTGCGCTTTATGGAATGGTGGAATCATTGGTCCGTACTTTTTCAAAAACGATGGTGGCCAGAACGTTACAGTCAATGGTGATCGGTATAGAGCCATGATTACTAACTTTTTCATTCCTGAATTGAATAACCATGATGTCCAGGAGATGTGGTTTCAACAATACGGCGCAACATGTCACACAGCTCGTGCCACAATAGATTTATTGAAAGCCTAATTTCACGTTTTGGACCTGTGAATTGGCCTCCAAGATCTTGTGATTTAACACCTTGGAATTATCTCAATAACCGATAATTCATGACTTGGATAGACCCCCCAAAATGTAAGATGTCATATTAATCGATCCATATATACGAGTATGTAAAGGGTGTTTTTTATAGAGTTATAGAACTTTAAGTTGCAATAAAACAACGATGGATTATTCGATTGACATGAATTTTATTTATCCGAAAGATAATCTTGTGGCATTACATTTTAAATATGATTTCTGGCATATGACCGCCACGGCTGGCGCGGATGTAGTCCAATCTGGACGTCCAATTTTCGATGACTTTTTCCAACATTTGTGGCCGTATATCGGCAATAATACGGCGAATGTTGTCTTCCAAATGGTCAAGCGTTTGTGGCTTTACCGCATAGACCAATGACTTTACATAGCCCCACAGAAAGTAGTCTAGCGGTGTTAAATCACAAGATCTTGGAGGCCAATTCACAGGTCCAAAACGTGAAATTAGGCGGTCACCAAACGTGTCTTTCAATAAATCTATTGTGGCACGAGCTGTGTGACATGTTGCGCCGTCTTATTGAAACCACATCTCCTGGACATCATGGTTATTCAATTCAGGAATGAAAAAGTTAGTAATCATGGCTCTATACCGATCACCATTGACTGTAACGTTCTGGCCACCATCGTTTTTGAAAAAGTACGGACCAATGATTCCACCAGCCCATAAAGCGCACCAAACAGTCAGTTTTTCTGGATGTAACGGTGTTTCCACATACACTTGAGGATTACCTTCACTCCAAATGCGGCAGTTTTGTTTGTTGACGTAGCCATTCAACCAGAAGTGCGCTTCATCGCTAAACAAAATTTTCTTATGAAAATCGGGAACAACGGTAATCTCGTTTTGGGCCCATTCGACGAATCTACGCCTTACTTGATGATCGTTTGGCTTCAAATCTTGGACGAGTTGGATTTTGTAAGCACGCAAACCAAGATCCTTCCGCAAAATCTTCCATAAAGTGGATGGACACAGATCCAATTCCTGTGCTCGATGGCGGATGGACTCATTCGGGTCTTCCTCAATGCTACGCTCTACAGCAGCAATAGCTTCTTCTGTACGCACCGTACAGCGTCTCTGGGGATGCGAGTTATCAATAAGAGTAAACGTGGTGCGAAAACGTTCCATGGTTAATCGAATTAACTGCTCTGATGGACGATTTTGTCGACGATAAAATGGACGTAGTGCGCGATACGTTTTCCGCACAGAACCATTATTTTCGAAATAAAATTGCACTATTTGCAAGCGTTGTTCAGGCGTGAGTCTATTCATGATGAATTGCCAAACCAAACTGAGAATAAATCACTTGACAGCTGTTAAATCGGTCGCCATCTTAAAAAGTAATGCCAACTTAAAGTTCTATACCTCTATAAAAACACCCTTTACAAACAACATAAGTGGTGTGAGAAACTAGGTCGTAATCCTGACTGAAGTATTGGAGGAGCTGGAGAATTTTTTTCGCTTCAAATACAGCAATTAACGTAGTTATTTAACCAGTAATAGACTGCATGACTGAACGCAAGTCTTTGACAAAAATTTTTTTGTTTCAAATCAACCGAATCAGCAACAAAAGCCACCCAAGTTCTTATACAAGCTGCATTTTATAGGCACATGATCGAATAGCAAACCTAAACAGGCTGTGAAAGACAATGGACCGACAATTTCAGCGTCATCTTCAAAAGCTCGTGCTGCACCAGCAATATTCATTTTGGTACGCACATTTCGTTATCTTGTTGGTGGTCTTAAATCGGGAAGAGTAAAATTAGTGCAAAGGCAATCAATAATTGCGTGCGTAAAATGCGATTGTGTCGGCCATAAAATGGTCGAAGTGTCCTGTGAACTTGGAGCACAGGTTTACCAAATTTTTGAAAATAAATTTCCACAATTTAGCTTTGAACGATTCATGATGACGTAGTTTCTCACCCAGCCAAGTTTCATGTATTAATATTGTATTCATGAGTAGCGAGACCTAAAGTTTAAATATCGATCCGGAACGACAGATTTTTAAGAAACTTTTTCATGGCAATTTTTATTTATTACCAGAATTTCTGCCAGAAATCTGCTGAGAGGAAGTTGCCGATGAAATATTTTGAAGCGTTTTGTGGTTTCTTAAGCATTTCTTTGTGTAGATACTTCCGACAGGCATATGTTCTGAATTAAATTGAAATTTTCCAAGCCCCAGATAGCTTCTAAGAATTCATCAATACTGTTTTTATAACGATAATCTACACAGTGATGGCCAAGACAACAACAATAAATAAATCACCAACAATTTCTAACATTTTTAAGCGACAATATTTTTTAATCGAATTGGTTTCAACTACGCTACGATGTGATTTCCGAATTTAGATGAATTTAATGTGAGTGAGAGCGGAGAGCGTAACTATTTTTGCTGGTATCTACACGATGCTGCTACAAGAGTTTACAATTAGAAAACTTGCAGACATTTGGCAGCGTTTGCAACGCAGCGAAGTGCGTTACGTTTAATGCTGCTGTATTTAACAGAAGCGCAGATAAAATCGATACACGTCTGCTGGCTGTGTTTTGTCCAAAATAAAGTATACTTACTACTGCATACGATTGTTGACAATGCCCAACAACACACAAATCGCAGCAATACACACAAAATGTCTTCACCCAAAAAAAAAACGACAGCAGCAACAACAACAAAAGAAATGAAAACATGAAAACACCCTAATCTTTGCCACCTCGTATACTAGGCGAATAGAGGAGACGCGAAACTATGCTGGTTGGTGTCTGTTTGTTGCATTTTGTTATTATTATCAGCGCTAAGGAATCGTGCACTTTTTGTGCACTTGTCATGCTCTCGTTGAAATCGAGTGAGTTAGGCGTCGTATGTACACGTACAAGGAAAAAAAAACAACGGGACAGAAACGAATTAAATGCAACAACAACGCGATAACGCAACGACAGAAAATGAGCAACAAAATGATGATTTGGGTGGCTTTCTGTGTATGTGTTTGTATTGCAATTGCTTTGCTGGGGTTGGGTTGAGTTTCTCTTTTTTGTTTTTGGCTTTGCTGGTACGATGACAAGGACATCGACTACAGCAATCGTATAAAAACTAACAGCAAGTATTTACACTTTCCCTGTGTAGTTTTATAATTCACATGAAGAACTAAAACTTTGCTTTGTAAGCGTAAAGAAATTCTAATAAATACCAGGCTGCGAGACTGTATACGAATTTCTAAATTTGATGCATTAGCCCACCAGTCCCGAATATTCAATGCAATCAGTATCCGCTCTTGAATTATTATAAGGAAGTTATCGAAATGGTCTTAAGTACGATAGAAAAAGAACCGATGAAAGGCATCTTCTGTTACCCAAAATAGTGTCACCAAAAAAAAATATGTTGCAACTTTATCAACATGATTGCACTCGTTGCATTTCAAAGAACGTAAAAAAAAACCCACTTACACGCATAAAATTTTGTTGCGGAAAAATGCATCTGAAGTCGCATGCCTTATATTAGCCAGGCGTTCATATTCTTTAAGAAAGTTCCTTGAAATCTCTTTCTTACTTTTTATCTTCCTGCCCCTTAACAAAACCACTCCATACAATACAAAAATCTTTAAGAAAATTGCGCGCCATTTTTCTTTCTTCCAAAACAAAGTAAACGAGGAACGGCAATGTGCAGCCAAGTTCATGTGGCAAAAGGAAGACGAAATAAAAACTTTAAGAAGACTGCAACTATTATACACACACACACACAAATACTTATACAAACACAAAGTTAACTGTTCACTACTATTCATGCAAAAGCAAAGAAATTGTGCATGTATTACAAGATATTTTATTTAATATTTGGTTTGGCAAGAGTTTGAGGGCAGATACGGCTCCCGTTCTCTCTCTGTAAGGCAAGCCGTTGAGAAATAAAAGTTTAAAGAATTGAAATTTATTATTTCCACTTGTTTATGAGCATAATTAGAAATAATTCCTGCAAACAAAGAAAATGGCAAACAATCGATTTTATTTTATCTACACGTGCACAAATAAATATGGAGTATACGAGGTTTTCAAGGATTTGAAATTCAATACCCAACCAGCACTCCTTTATTTTCACTTTTAGCTGTACATACATACATACATAATTGGTCATTACAATCCTTTAGCTAGGATTACGACCTAGTTTCTCACACTATTTATGTTGTGTGTGTTAATTGTATACATGAGTAGCGGGACCTACTGTTTAAAGTCTATTCCGAACGACAGATTTTTGAGAAACTCTTCATGGACATTTTATTTATTCTCAGAGTATTTGTCAGAAATTTGATGAGAAGAAGTCGCCGAAGAAATATTTGCTTCATATTTCGTTTTGTTGGAGATGTCTGACCCGTAGTTTGAATCGAGGTATCACGTCTAATAAGCCAATACACTACTAGACAACGGCGACATTTCTTAGATAATTCCAATAAGTCGATAATTGACAGTGGCTCTAATCACACGAGAACAATTGTGCTGGCGTAAAATAATAGTTTACAGGCAAGAGAGTTGAAGAAAATGGTTTTTTTGGTGGAATAAACTTTCAACCAGCTACAACACCGCATTACCAGCACAAAACTAATTTAAAAATCAGCCAAACATTAAACAAATCCAAAAAACATTAATACATACATATATATATAGCTATAGGTAACTTTACAGTTTCCTTAAGCTAAAGGTACCTTTAACTAAACCCAAGTTTAACGGCAAGTTGTAATAATAGCCCTTAGTCTCACTGGCTCTAATCACACGAGAACAATTTTTCGTTATTACAACTTACAGATAAAATTTTTTAAAAATATGACAGTGCCGGAGCAATGTCGATAAAACTACTCAATTACACAACTTTTTTAACGCAGTGGCAACTGGGGGCTTCGTTTTTTGTTGCATATGCTCATTTTGTTTAAATTTGAAGTTGCCATAATGAAAATAATATATAATATGGCAAGTTCAAACATAAAGTGACCTTTAAATGTTAAAGGTAGGATGCTCCTCCCTTTATCTTAACGATCACTTGTATCTTATTGGGTACTCATAATAACGAAAAACAATTTATCTGTCCGTTAAAATCCTCCCTTTAGTTAATGGCAAGTTGTAATAATGGCCCTAAGAGTGAAAGAAATCGGTAATTTGCTTGCAACATTTGCGGCCAAACGAATGGCTTACGAAAAATAGCAACAAGTTTACAAATTAATGAAGATTTATTTTTTAAGTGATGTTTAAACAATAATTCTTATTGTTTTGTTTACTTAGTTACTTACTTTTGTGGTCAGGATTACAACCTAACTTCTCACACCACCTATGTTGTGTGTGTTAATTTTGTACATGAGTGGCCGGATCTACAGTTTAAAGTTGACTCCAAACGAAAGATTTTTTATGAGAAACTTTTCATAGCAATTTTATTTACTCACAGAGTTTTTGTCAGAGAACTGCTGGAAGGTACACACAGTTACTAAAGTATACATACGGTTAACAAATTTCAGAAATTTTTTAACCAATCCGTTTTCGTTAAAAATGTTTATAGTTTCCTCGATTTTAAGACGGTGTTTTGCATTGGTGGCCCTGCACAGGCCCACAAAAGTATACATACTGTTAACAAATTTCAGAAATTCAGAAATTTGTGAAATTTGTTAATCGGAAATTTGTTAACCGTATTTATACTTTTGTGGCTGAGTGTAGTTGCCGGAAAATTATTTTTTCATATTTCGTATGGTTCAAGATGTCTCAGCTGTGGTCTGTATCACAGACTTGAGTCTAATAAGTCGTTTACGTCTGAAGTTACAGAAATAAAAATAAATTAAAGGAAACAAATTATGAACAAGAAATTAAGTGCGGTCAAACGATTTGGTAATGAAACACTAGAATCGATAGAATAGACTTGTTATTGCCACAGATTCTGTTACCAATATTGCTTGATAAGTTTGTTGTTGATTTTTTCGAGTTTCTTTATATACAAATATAAAAAATAAAAGCAATAACAACATAAATACCACAACAACAATAACAATTTTTAACAATCAAAAGAACTTTTTTATACAATGTACACTACGCGTACGTACAAAGGGTCCGCCAAATAACTTCTTTTTTATTTTTTGAAAATGCTTTAAAAAAACTACTGAATATTTTCTCAAATTTCTTTTTTTATTTGAAAGTACAATCCTTCCGGTTAACAATGGAAAATAATTTCATTCAAATGGCTGCCTCGGCTGGCCATGCAGTAGCCTACACGATCGGTCCAATTTTTAAGCACATTATCGATTGTGTGCAGCTGTCTTTCACCAATGGCTTCACGAATATTGTCCTTTAAAGCGTCAATTGTTTCTGGCTTGTCGGCGTAACACTTATCTTTGACGGCACCCCACAAATATTAGTCCAACGGTGTCAAATCGCAGCTCCGAGGTGGCCAAACGACATCAGCTCTGCGGCTGATAATGCGATCTTCAAAAACAGGGCGCAAAACATCGAGTGTAGCTTCGGCTGTGTGGCACGTAGCGCCGTCCTGTTGAAACCAAATGTTGCCAATATCGTCCTCTTCAATTTTTGTGAACAATAATTCGTTCAACATGGCCCGATAATGATCGCCATTGACTGTAACGGCCACTCCTTGCTCATTTTCGAAGAAAAATGGCCCAATTATGCCTCTGGACCAAAATCCGCACCAAACAGTGACTCGTTTTGGGTGCGTCGGCTTTTCAATGTATGCATGCGGGTTTTCTGTGCCCCAAATGCCACAATTTTGCTTGTCTACATACCCGTCAAGATCAAAATGAGCTTCATCTGAAAAGATGAGTTTTTTTTTGCCAAAATCGGCATCTTCTGGTGTAGGCTACTGCATGGCCAGCCGAGGCAGCCATTTGAATGAAATTATTTTCCATTATTAACCGGAAGGATTGTACTTTCAAATAAAACAAGAAATTTGAGAAAATATTCAGTCGTTTTTTTTTAAAGCATTTTCAAACAAAAAAATTATTTTGGCGGACCCTTTATTTGTTTGTTTGGCTAAAATGAATAAATTAATGCAACATCTGTACATACCTACATATGGTATAGTATGTACAAAAGTATGTATATGCATATGTAGTATAATACATACATATATATAACAATAACAAGTGCAAACGATTACAATGTAAATTTTAAATGATACTAACAACCGCACGCACATAATTTTAACAGAAAATATTCGCATTGTACTTGGACTCTCGTATCTTAACAGTCAAACATGCATTCCACTACACCCTGCCACAATTCCACACACACACACACAACAGTTCAGTTCATATTAACGACTATTTGGATACATTACCACCGACAACAACAACAACAACAACAAGAACAAGAAATATATATCAGCAGATAGCCGAGCGTAAAGTATAAATGAAATATAAATTATTGAACAAAAAAAACAAAAAAAAACAAAAAAAAACAAAACAGAACAGAACAGAAAGCCGACAACAACAAAAAAAAAAAAGAAAAATTTTGGTCGACCAACAAACTTCTTTCAACCTGTGCCGCAATACGCACAGTACGTACGTAAATATATGTATGTCCGAATCAATATGAAAACCATCGAAATACAGTAGCCGGCAATAATTTTAAAGATTTCTGAATGAATGTGAATCACAAAAAAAACACTTTAATTACATACATACACATACATGATACATAACATCTTTCCTTTTTTCTTTCTTTATAATTTATCTTCAGTCTCCTATTGAAACCTGACAATAAGTTTTCGTACGTTAGGCAGGAGAGAAGAGATTGAAAGAGAGAAGACTAACCAAGGGAGTCTCATGTCTTTCGGCATACACCTGTGTGCTCACCATTCATACTTTTTATAGGAAGTTTATTTTCCTTTCCTTTTCACACCATTCCAGTAATATCTTCCCAAAATTATGGCATCTCTAGCAAACGAAAGCTAGGCAATGACATAAAAAGTGTTTCATCGTTTCGATGCCCTGCTTTCATTATTATATATCGAGTCTATCCGATTCAGGTGTATTCATAAGGCAGAGCAACCAGTAAGGCCGCTCATCAGTGTGTTCAAGTCGGCTTTGTTCAGACTCAGTGTAATCATGGTTTTCCTTTAATCAGGATCGCCTAACAACAATTATTTCTACTGTCTTCATCACATGCTCTGCATTCAGTATTATCTACCGTGCCTATCCCCTTCCGGTGTATTTATAACACGGAGTGACCAGTAAGGTTGCTCATTAGTATGTTGAAGTCGCTTAATTCAGACTTAGTATACTCATGGTTTTCTTTAATCAGGATCATACATACATACATTATTGGTCATTACATTACATTCAGTCAGGATTACACCCTACTTTCTCACACCACCTATGTTTTGTGTATTAATACATGAGTGGCGGGACCTACAGTTTAAAGTCGACTCCGAACGACAGGTTTTTGAGAAACTTTTCATGGCAATTTTATTTTACTCTCAGAGTTTTTGTCAGAAATCTGCTGAGAGGAAGTCGCCGAAGAAATACTTTTTGTGTTTTGTTTTGATGTTTGGCCTGGGGCTCGAACCCTGGCTTTACGTCTAATAAGCCAACACACTACCTATTATACTGCGGCGACTTCAGGACTTTAATCAGGATCGCTTAACATTAATTATTTTTACCGGATCTCTTTTCCACAATAGTCGATGTGATGTTTCTGCTCACTGACAGACACTAGATTATTCAAGTCGAGTCGCCGTAACCTAGTAGGCAGTGTGTTGGCTTATTAGACGAGAGTCTGTAGTTCAAACCCTAGATGAGACATCTCAAACAAAGCTAATGAACCAAATATTTCTTTTGACGTCTTCTCCTAAGTGGTCTTCTAACAAAAACTCTGAGAATAAAATAAAATTGCCATGAAAAGTTTCTCAAAAATCTGTCGTTCGGAGTAGACATTAAACAGGGTGTCACACCGCTCATGGATTAAATTAACAAACACAACATGGATGTCGTTAGAAGCTAGTATGTAATCCTGAATAAAGATGAGTAGTAGTATGTTTATGGGGTTTCGGGACCACTTACTCCATACAAATTTAGGAGCATGCATAGCTGTAAAAGAGTAAGAACATTGCAGAATTGTGAAATGAATTGTGTGCGATCGGTCTTTAGGTTTGTAACATGTATTATGAAAAGGTAATGCTTTTTAATGTGTATGTGTGTGTGTGTGTGTGTGTTAAAATTTGGGAGAATGCATATCTGGAAAAGAATTAAATCATTTTAATTTTTAATTTTTCCATACAAATTTGGAATCATACCTGTTTTATGTTGGTCTTTTCATTTGTATTGCTTTGCAAACGAATGGTTGGACGGACAGAATGAGTGTGTGCACGTTTCCTCATCTACATCCCAGAGTACAAGTAGACTGTAATGTGAAAATGTATATACGTATGTACGAATGTTTGGACGGACAGAATGAGTGTGTGCGTAACATGTAATGTGTATGATCGTTTTTTTTTTAATAGTAAATTCTTGTCACGTATTGCTCATGATCACAGGTAGAAGAAATAGAAATATAAACTAATAAGAAAGGGTAGGTTGGTTGTGCGGTTGTTTTTAATTTGATGAGAAAGAAATGTATAGTTGTGCCTGTGCGTTTTTTTTTTTTTTTCACGCATAAGTATAAGTAATATCTGTTTTCACATAATTGAATTTACTGATTGATCTACAACACCCCAGAGTATAAATAGACTTGTTTTTAAGGATTTAGAATTTTTTAGTTTTACTGTTTTAAATAAATGAAATTATAGAATAAAGGGATTAATTAAAACAAATTAGTTTTTTATTTTTTGAAAATTTTATTACATATTTCTTTTTTTCAGATTTTTACAGATTCGAATTTAAAAATACGTTTATACAGATTAAATAACTTAAGTGTTAACAAATATTGTGTATAGAATGTTTGACATCGACAAATGTTGAAGGATTGTGAATAAGTATTTTCACAATAATACAAACGTATGACATATTAATACATAAAAATGGATTACTTATTTTACTAATATTACATATTCTTAGTTCATTTATAAGTTTCATAAATAAATCTATATGCTCTTTATCAATCTGATTACTATGTTTTGTTAATAAATAGTTCTTCCAATTCAGCTGATGTTACCATTTTTGTTCCCCTTCTTTAAAAATTTAATAGTAGTTTGTGTTAGTGCGGGACGATGTACTCTGAATTATTTCATTTTAATTTATATTTATTGAATAAAAATTTTAAACACAAGTGCCCACAATTAAATGTATTAAATTTTTGTTTTCGTTCATAATTATATTCAACAGGAAATTTTAAGTAGTTGACAATCTCAAGTGGTGGTTGTAAGTTTCCAAAGCTATCAAAGTATTCTTTATAGTTGTGGTTTTTATAATATGCTACCCAATGTGTTCCCATACCATTTGAATCATCTAAATTAACAATGCCGCATTCTTGTTTGAATGGTTTTTCAGGTAAAGAATCACGCATGAAAACACCCCTAAAATGTTTGAGATGTCTTCCATATTTATTCAAATCCAAATCTGTTAATGGGCGATTGGGAAGGTTATCTAATAGTTTTTTGGAGCTGGACTATAGTAGATACCATATCCAGTTTTATATGGTTTGAGATATAACCCTTTACCCATTGCAATTGATTCCATATATCTATTATGACGGTTAGCTTCAGCCAATTGTTCTTTTCCATTTTTGATAGCATTTACTGCTTTGACAATAGCGGATCCTCCACTTGCCAAACCACCAAGCGCTGACAATGCTGTTAGTACGGGAATAAGTGGAAGAAATCCTCCAATTTTCGGTACAGGTATAACTCTCGGTATTATAATGTCTGCTCGCTTTTTCCCTTTAAAATTTGAATGAATAGCCTTTTGAGCTATTTTAACAGCATCATTTATATCAAGGGGTTTCTGTTCTTTCAATTGTTTTAAAGTTTTTCTCACAGTAGCTGTGAATAATTTCTTATTACACTTATTCATTTTTCCTGTTCTTTTCTTATGTCTCTGCTCCTTCAAGCCTAATCCAAATTTCACTTTAGCTTTCATAGCGTTTGTCACAAACCACGCGTTAGCACGTTCTTTAATATCACTATCTTTAGATTTAACTCGTTGCCAGGCTTTTTCAGCTAATATTTGATCTGCTTGATGTCTTGTGTCTATATCTTTTGATTGTGAATATGCAATATCGTGCTCTCTACAAGCTGCGTCTAATAAATTTATACCCTTATCTCCTCTTGCTAAACGTTTTTCAAGTTTTGTACCAGGTCCACAAAACTGATAACCAGGTAGATTTAATTCAACAGGTACTTTATTTATTAAGTTGTCTACAAATCTTCTTCCAATCTTACACTGATTAGGTGTTTTTCTTTTGACTGTAGTTTATAACCATTTTTTTCATTACTTTCATACCTCTTCGCATGAAACACTACACCAGCTATACTAGCAAGCTATACCAGCTATACCAGCTATACCTGCTATACCAGCTATACCAGCTATATCAGCTATACCTGCTATACCTGCTATATCAGCTATACAATCTGTACTAGCTATACTAGCAAGCTGTACTAGCTATACTAGCAAGCTATACAATCTGTACTAGCTATACTAGCAAGCTGTACTAGCTATACTAGCAAGCTATACAATCTGTACTAGCTATACTAGCAAGCTGTACTAGCTATACTAGCACGCTATACAATCTGTACTAGCTATACTAGCAAGCTGTACTAGCTATACTAGCAAGCTATACAATCTGTACTAGCTATACTAGCAAGCTGTACTAGCTATACTAGCAAGCTATACAATCTGTACTAGCTATACTAGCAAGCTGTACTAGCTATACTAGCAAGCTGTACCAGCTATACCTGCTATACCAGCTATACCTGCTATATCAGCTGTACCAGCTATACCTGCTATACCTGCTATATCAGCTATACCTGCTATACCTGCTATATCAGCTATACAATCTGTACTAGCTATACTAGCAAGCTGTACTAGCTATACTAGCAAGCTACGTTTACTTCTCTCATCGGAAGGTGCTGGCCACAACAATCATCAAAACGAAATAATCTCTATTATCGAAGAACTTAAAGAATCTAACATAATTTATTAGAAGAGTGAAAGAAATGTCTTATATTAATAAATTTGGAGAAGGTTTTAATAAATATAACCATAAAAACAAAAATATTGTAATCGAAAAATATATAACACAAATATATGATGATCTAGCTGATCAAATAAACAATTTAAACATTGAGGTAGAACATGTTTACCTAAAACATGGTAATGTCAAAAAAAAAAAATAATAATAAAAAAAAATTAAAATAAAATAGACAAAACCAAAAACCAAAAAAAAGTAGATCGTTATCAGATATAAAGTAGATCGTGAGCAGATACAAAGCAGATCGTGATCAGATGTAAAGTAGATCGTGATCAGATACAAAGCAGATCAAAATCAATATCAAAAAATTAACATACTGAAATCATATAAATTGCTGTATATATAGGAGATCGTCTTGATTTCAGCTATTTTTGCGAAGAGGTATAAAAGTAACGAAAAAAAAAATTTGTTATAATCTACAGTCAAAACAAAACCTCAGCCAGTGTAAGATGAGAAGAGGATTTGTAAACAACTTAATAAATAAAGTACCTGTTGAATTACATCTACCTGGTTATCAGTTTTGTGGACCTGGTACAAAACTTGAAAAACGTTTAGCAAGAGGAGATAAGGGTATAAATTTATTAGACGCAGCTTGTAGAGAGCACGATATTGCATATTCACAATCAAAAGATATAGACACAAGACATCAAGCAGATCAAATATTAGCTGAAAAAGCCTGGCAACGAGTTAAATCTAAAGATAGTGATATTAAAGAACGTGCTAACGCGTGGTTTGTGACAAACGCTATGAAAGCTAAAGTGAAATTTGGATTAGGCTTGAAGGAGCAGAGACATAAGAAAAGAACAGGAAAAATGAATAAGTGTAATAAGAAATTATTCACAGCTACTGTGAGAAAAACGTTAAAACAATTGAAAGAACAGAAACCCCTTGATATAAATGATGCTGTTAAAATAGCTCAAAAGGCTATTCATTCAAATTTTAAAGGGAAAAAGCGAGCAGACATTATAATACCGAGAGTTATACCTGTACCGAAAATTGGAGGATTTCTTCCACTTATTCCCGTACTAACAGCATTGTCAGCGCTTGGTGGTTTGGCAAGTGGAGGATCCGCTATTGTCAAAGCAGTAAATGCTATCAAAAATGGAAAAGAACAATTGGCTGAAGCTAACCGTCATAATAGATATATGGAATCAATTGCAATGGGTAAAGGGTTATATCTCAAACCATATAAAACTGGATATGGTATCTACTATAGTCCAGCTCCAAAAAACTATTAGATAACCTTCCCAATCGCCCATTAACAGATTTGGATTTGAATAAATATGGAAGACATCTCAAACATTTTAGGGGTGTTTTCATGCGTGATTCTTTACCTGAAAAACCATTCAAACAAGAATGCGGCATTGTTAATTTAGATGATTCAAATGGTATGGGAACACATTGGGTAGCATATTATAAAAACCACAACTATAAAGAATACTTTGATAGCTTTGGAAACTTACAACCACCACTTGAGATTGTCAACTACTTAAAATTTCCTGTTGAATATAATTATGAACGAAAACAAAAATTTAATACATTTAATTGTGGGCACTTGTGTTTAAAATTTTTATTCAATAAATATAAATTAAAATGAAATAATTCAGAGTACATCGTCCCGCACTAACACAAACTACTATTAAATTTTTAAAGAAGGGGAACAAAAATGGTAACATCAGCTGAATTGGAAGAACTATTTATTAACAAAACATAGTAATCAGATTGATAAAGAGCATATAGATTTATTTATGAAACTTATAAATGAACTAAGAATATGTAATATTAGTAAAATAAGTAATCCATTTTTATGTATTAATATGTCATACGTTTGTATTATTGTGAAAATACTTATTCACAATCCTTCAACATTTGTCGATGTCAAACATTCTATACACAATATTTGTTAACACTTAAGTTATTTAATCTGTATAAACGTATTTTTAAATTCGAATCTGTAAAAATCTGAAAAAAAGAAATATGTAATAAAATTTTCAAAAAATAAAAAACTAATTTGTTTTAATTAATCCCTTTATTCTATAATTTCATTTATTTAAAACAGTAAAACTAAAAAATTCTAAATCCTTAAAAACAAGTCTATTTATACTCTGGGGTGTTGTAGATCAATCAGTAAATTCAATTATGTGAAAACAGATATTACTTATACTTATGCGTGAAAAAAAAAAAAAACGCACAGGCACAACTATACATTTCTTTCTCATCAAATTAAAAACAACCGCACAACCAACCTACCCTTTCTTATTAGTTTATATTTCTATTTCTTCTACCTGTGATCATGAGCAATACGTGACAAGAATTTACTATTAAAAAAAAAAAAACGATCATACACATTACATGTTACGCACACACTCATTCTGTCCGTCCAAACATTCGTACATACGTATATACATTTTCACATTACAGTCTACTTGTACTCTGGGATGTAGATGAGGAAACGTGCACACACTCATTCTGTCCGTCCAACCATTCGTTTGCAAAGCAATACAAATGAAAAGACCAACATAAAACAGGTATGATTCCAAATTTGTATGGAAAAATTAAAAATTAAAATGATTTAATTCTTTTCCAGATATGCATTCTCCCAAATTTTAACACACACACACACACACACATACACATTAAAAAGCATTACCTTTTCATAATACATGTTACAAACCTAAAGACCGATCGCACACAATTCATTTCACAATTCTGCAATGTTCTTACTCTTTTACAGCTATGCATGCTCCTAAATTTGTATGGAGTAAGTGGTCCCGAAACCCCATAAACATACTACTATGAGTAATTAAGTCAGATTCGCTTATATTCGACCACTTTCTGATGATTAGGTACCCGTATGTATACAGTAAGCATAGCTGCCAGATTTGACGATTTATCGTCATTTTGACCATTTTGAGCTCCAAAAATATCATTTTGACGATGTGACGATTTATGTCCTTATTTTGACGATTTTTGGAAATTAAAAATTTATTTCATATTCTTTACTTTAGTACATTAAAAGCCACTTTAAGCTTTGTATTTACTTTGCAATTGTTACTATTCGAAATCTGTTTTAGTAAAAACAAGGAGTAAAGTATTATATTTTTAAGTTACTTTCGAATACCTGTGATGATTTTTCTGTATTTTATTCCTTTTTAACCCCTTAAAAGCCAACAAATTACAACTCCTAAATAAACTCGTAGTTGAGAATAATTTATCCCTTGTCGTTGCAGACAATTTTAAAAATTCGAGTATAACTTCTAATATTACCATCGGAAGAACAAAGAACATTTTGTATGGCCAACACTCAGGGGATCAATGACATTGCGTTTAGAACTATGAAAATACGTTATGTGAAGAAGGAAAGAGAGAACAGTGTTTATGGACGCTAGGCTTGTATATATTTATACCATAAAAGACAGGAAAGGCCTTTGCAGGAATTGAGTTCCACATACGAATAGTCCGACTAAAAAACGTATTTTTACTGTAATTTAGTGTGTGATCGGAGCGTTACGTAGGAATATATGATTTTCGGGAAAAGTCCCCTTATTTCGTTCGAGCAAAATCCCTTTGTCGAAGCGATAGAACAGTGAAACACAAATCACATACAACGATGCTCCAATGATTCAATGGAGTTGGATACACTAACGTCCTTAACGAGCCACCGCGGCCTCTCCTGTACACGATCGAGAAACATCAAAATAGACGTTGAGGCACCGACCCCTACATGAGAGTTGTATTCCAGTCTCGTTCGGTTACAAATGGTGTAAATAGTAAGATCTTAAGAAGGAACTGATGGAACTGAAAAATGTGTCGGTTGAAGCCAACATTACACTGAATTTTCATGCTCAGAATGTCATTAATAATTACACCATCCATAGATTAAGATGATGTGTCAATAAACAACTCTATCACTGGGATAGATTGTTTAATCCTTAAACAATTTTTTCCTGAAAAAGATATAAAATTTCTCCGTTTTTGGAAAAAATTAATAAATGAAGATGAAGACGCCAGCATTTAATTTCAAAAAAAAAATTTTTTAAATGTTTTATTTTTGAACTCAGATATGTATATTGACTTTATATGTTTTACTATAATAGAAATAATTTTGGTTTTTAAAAACTTTTAATTTATTTATTTACTTTTGTGACGATTTTTTGACGATTTTAATAATCGTCTTTGACGATTTCGACGATTTTTTAAATATTTGACGATTTGGTGCCTCATTTATCTGGCAGTTATGTCAGTAGGTAACAATTACACAGCTCTGCAATCAGATCCATGGGTTTTGCAAATAAGATTGCTCCAGGTGTTTCCGAAGGCATTTTGCGCGCTGAGCACGAATCTGGTTTCAAAAATGTTCCATCACGTCAGGTTTTCGAGAAAAAGGGCGTTTTTGGCCATTTTTGAAACATTGTAGAGCTTAACACTGACGTGCTAGAACCATCGCTATTGTTAGAAATTGACAATTGATCTTTGCTCTTTAAAATGAGCCCAAAGCCAAATTGTTTGCATACACCCTTAAAGTAGGGGGTGGGTTTATGTCAAGGGATGCAAAAGAAAAAGAAACACATTACGGTGGTCCTTAAAAATTAGTCAGATTTACTTGAAAATTGTTACTCAGGGGTTTTTGGGGTCGCTGATTACAGATCTTCATTCAGATTTAAAAAATTCAAAATGGCGGCTCCAATATGGCGGTCAAGTAAATTTGATTAATTTTTATAAACCTCGACCGCCATAGCAAAGATCAATTGTCAATTTCTAACAATAGCGATGGTTCTAGCACGTCAGTGTTGAGCTCTACAATGTTTCAAAAATGGCCAAAAACGCTATTTTTAAGGTTTTCAACCCCCTTTTTCTCGAAAACCTAACGTGATGGAAAATTCTTGAAACCAGATTCGTGTTTAGCGCGCCAATTGCCTTCGAAAACATCTGAAGCCATCTTATTTGCACAAAAAAAGTCCAAATTTTCAGGGCTGTGTTATTTACTCGCACTCATCACATCGATTGTTATTCATATAGTTATTCTTCTTTCTGAAGTAAAATTGATTTTAATATGTTTTGCTCGGGTACATATTACGGGGCGTAGGTGTATTGCCCTCAACTTTAAGCATTCAGTTACAATAACAATCTATGCCGCTACAATAATCCACACTAGTTTGTGTCTTGCGCTCAAGTATCAATCGTCAGTAAACGCACTAGTATGTGTCACGCACAGAATGGTCTTAATTGAGAAGCTAGAAATTCTTTAAAAAATTTTGAGTTCATTTTCGAAAGATCTTTGCCGAGTTTGGTTATCTTTTTCAACAAGTGCAACCTTTCACTACACAGGGTAATATTCCACTTTTGTTTCAAAATACAAAAACCTCTTCCGACTTACTTAATTCCGCATTCCAACCCTTTAGTTGGACATGGCCAAGCCACAATATATTTTCAAACGCTTCACTTGTTGTTTCGCATGCACCTCTAAAGTTTCACAAATTTGACGTTTAAATTACCAAGAAAAAAGAAGACAATCGAAATGAAGTGAATTAAAAAAATCTCTCTGGCCCCTTGAACAAGTGTTGACTGCTTTTTTCATGCTGTCGTCCTTTTCCTTTCCTGTAGTTTTCTTCTTTTTTTTCTATAATTTTTTAATAATTTTTTCTCTGTTTTCTTTTCGCACGGGTTTCTTTCATTTTTTTTATCAATTGTTTGTGCTAAATTGGCGCACAAATGTTGAGTCAAATACAATAACAAAAAAAAAAAAAAAACAATAAAGTCAACTGCTACCAATTCAGACAACAAGGACGACCGCCAGACAACAATAGCTGTGTTTAATGGCAACAACAACAACAACACTAATACAGAGACTTTATCATTAGGCATTAGTTTGTGGGTTTTCTTTATGGCTGTAAGTGTAAGTGTGTATTAATAGTTGTGGAGCCGTTTTGCACTCACTTACACAAAGAAATTTATAAATAAAGAGGCAAAGAAAACCAAGGGAAAGTACTATTAATTGATAACAGAAAACAAAAACAACAAATAGAAGAGAGAAAGAGAGCGAGAGAGAGAGCAATGTAAAGTAGTAAAATAAAATATAAATTACAACAACACAAACATTTTTAGAAATAAAACACACGCATACACATTCTTAAATATCAAAAAAAACTGGTACAATTTGAAAAATGCAATCGAAACAAAAGGAAATAAAACGTTGGTCTTAACAATGGCACACACACACATATACATTTGCAAGCTTTTTCAATACCTACAGCCATGGACATTAAATCAGCACAAAACTTCGTTATAAAAACAATCATTTTTTTAACATATTTTAGGTCTATTCATTAAAAATTTTAACATAAAGGGTCCGTCAAATAACTTTTTTTTTTGAAAATAATTTAAGAAAAAAACTACTGAATATTTTCTAAACTTTCTTTTTTATTTGAAAGTACAATCCTTCCGGTTAATAATGGAAAATAATTTCATTCAAATGGCTGCCTCGGCTGGCCATGCAGTAGCCTAAACGATCGGTCCAATTTTTAAGCACATTATCGATTGTGTGCAACTGTATTTTATCAATAGCTTCACGAATATTGTCCTTTAAAGCGTCAATTGTCTCTTCTGGCTTGTCGGCGTAACACTTATCTTTGACGGCACCCTACAAATAATAGTCCAACGGTGTCAAATCGCAGCTTCGAGGTGGCCAAACGACATCAGCTCTGCGGCTGATAATGCGATCTTCAAAAACAGAGCGCAAAACATCGAGTGTTGCTTTGGCTGTGTGGCACGTAGCGCCGTCCTGTTGAAACCAAATGTTGCCAACATCCTCCTCTTCAATTTCTGTGAACAAAAATTCGTTCAACATGGCCCGATAACGATCGCCATTGACTATAACGGCCACGCCTTGCTCATTTTCGAAGAAAAATGGCCCAATTATGCCTCTGGACCAAAATCCGCACCAAACATTGACTCGTTTTGGGTGCGTCGGCTTTTCAATGTATGCGTGCGGGTTTTCTGTGCCCCAAATGCGACACGTTTGCTTGTTTACATACCCGTCAAGCTCAAAAAGAGGTTCATCTGAAAAGATGATTTTTTTTGTCAAAATTGGCATCTTCTGTAAGTCGATCGCAGGCCCACTTAGCGAAGCGAAAACGCATTGGATGGTCCATATTCGTTCAGCGGAAGGATAAAACTAATTATCTGTCAAATCAGACATGAGCTAAGTGTTACCATTCACGAAATAAGCACTAGTTGAAAAAAAAACGTTAGATGGCGGACCCAATAGAAACTTAAAATGCATATTCTTCTTAAAAATAAAGAAAAAACCTACAACATATCGGACGCTATATTTCCGGTGGATAGGAAAATAGCACAAATAAAAATTTCTGGAATAAAAATGATATATTTTAATAAATTAGGTTAGGTTAGGTTAGTGTGGTAGCTTTCATATCAAAAGCTTACTTGAGCACGCATAGCGGCCCCTTGTGACGTCACAGGTGAACGCAGTCCCTGTACTGACCAAGTTCCTCCGAACCAAGGAGGGAGAAGTTGGTCAGCGCAAGGGCTGCCCATTTCAAACCAAGACTATCCTACGCTGGTGAACCAGCCAGAAAGCTTGATAAACGAGGCTATAGCCTTGACATCAATGGACGATAGCTCCGTCAAGCTGACAAGGGTTGGAGAGCCAAAATAACTTATATCTGCACCTTGCAGGAGATGGGCATTGACAAAGAAAGTGGATAACAGTTTCCTCTTTCTCAGCGGATCTGCACCCACGGCAGAAGTCATTAAATGGGAGCCACATTCTTTCCGCGTGTCTACCCATAACACAGTGACCTGTAAGTAGTAAAAATATTAATGTTTTCAGTTTATTTGATCAATATTTAGTAGAGTAGCCTTTATTTTCAAGCACCGCATGGCATCTATAGAACAAAGTTCTTTGGGAAAGTTCTTTAAGAAAATTCTTTGGGAATCGAGTACCAAGCGTCCCGTATTCCAATCCACAAATTTTTGTACTTTTGTTGAACAATATTACATTTCACATCGTTCCAAGGGTTTTCAAGCGACTTTAAGTCAGACCTTTGCTCCTGCCTATCTAAAACGGGAATGTGCCTTTTATAAAATCAATTCTTTGCCAGCTCAGAGATGTGTTTGGGGTCACTATCTTGCATAAATATGAATAAAACTGGCATGTATTTAAAAGCATATGTTTCCATTTTGTTCTTTAGAATGTTCAAATACTGATAACGGTACATTTTTTTTTAATAATTTTCACAATGGGACCTACACCATGCCATAAAAATGCTACCCACTATATTGGTCCTTTGAGCATAGCGTGAATTAAATGTCTGACATTTTGGCCAATGAACAACCACTCTACCATCCTGTGCCATACGATTTATCTTTGTTTCACCACCCCAAGTATTTTTTCCTAAATGGGAGATCTTTATCCTTGTGGGTGCGTGCAAACGTTAAACGCTTGACTATATTTTTCTTTTCGTAGACGTGGCTTCTTTCGACAAGAGCGCCCAAAGAGCTTTCCATGATAATGATGTCGGCGTATGAGCCTGTCCGATAAATTTTATCAATATTGGAAGTTAATTTCGTTCAAAATATCGTGTGACGACATCAAAGGCTTCTTCTTTGACCAACGGAGAATAGCACGGTCCACGACTTTGGTTGCTTTCTTGACACGCGGCTTTCGTTTTTTGTTTTCTGCGACATTATTATGTTTGCTTTGAAGGAAATGATCGCGTTTTAAATCATTTTTCGCAAGCAATCCGAAAGGCTTTCGTTTTTTTGCGGCAATATTATGTTTGCTTTGAAGGAAATGATCGCGTTTTAAATAATTTTTTTTTCTTTTTTTCTCATTATTCCACAAGTTAACGATAATGCGCAATCTTTTCCACGTTGCATTTTTTCAAAAATTACTTTAAATGTTACAAAATTTAAAAGAGTACTCGAACAAAACTTGTACCTAAAACACTTTTATGCCCTTTGTAAAGGGTCCGCCAAACAACTTTTTTTTTTTTTTTTGAAAATGCTTTTAAAAAAAAACTACTGAATATTTTTTCAAATTTCTTTTTTTATTTGAAAGTACAATCCTTCCGGTTAATAATGGAAAATAATTTCATTCAAATGGCTGCCTCCGCTTGGCATGCAGTAGCCTACACCAAAAGATGCCGATTTTGGCAGATGAAGCTCATTTTGATCTTGGCGGGTATGTAAACAAGCAAAATTGTCACATTTGGGGCACAAAAAACGCGCACGCATACATTACAAATTTACGATAACGGTAATATTTTTCATTAAACAACAGCTAGATGTCTTCGTGCAATATTGCAGACCAAAACAATTGGCCTAATTAGGATAAAAATGAGGGGAAAAATCACATTCAAACTATTTATGGATTTTGTGCTAATTTAATGTCCATGGCTGTATAACAGTGTTTCCAAAAAGACATTCCTTTTACACCCACACGCATACATTGATAAAAACCCAAGTAAATAAATAAAATAATTTAAAAAAGAAATTGTAATTGTTGCAAATATTAATGAACAAATAAAAGGTTGGGTAACATGAAATAAATTTAATGCCATCAAACACACACACACACATACGCATCTAACAGAACACACACAGGCATACTTAAAGAAACCCCTGCACCAACAACACAACGCTCTCGTACAATTAAATGCACTCATTAAACGTACAAACTAAATCCAATTCCAGATCACCCATACAGCCCACTCAAACTAATGTCAACCTCTCTTTTCTCTTACTCTCTCTCTCTCTCTCCTTGTATTCAATATATTCTGACTTCTTTGTCTACTTACACACACAGAGATTCATTCATTTCAGGCCCTTTTACACAAATACCATACCTCCTTAATACAATAACTACACATACACCTACACACATACATACATTCATATTTTATAATATACATGAGTAATTCGATTGTTTTTTTTTGATTTTTGATTTTATTTTTAGTAATTTCAACTTTTGTCTTTGTTGCATACAAAAAAAAAAACGAAAAAAAGTTGAGAAATAAAATACAATATAATAAAAGAAATTAAAGAATAAATAATAATACATAATAATAAAAGAAAAAAAAATTAAAAAGAAATCTAAAAAAAATGTGGAAGTGAAACGAAGGAAATCCCATTACGACATAAAAGTCAATTTGCATAAAATCGATTTTATTTTCACTCATTCGCCAGCAAAGCAAGGCAAGCAGGCAGTATTTAACGTGTATTTCAATTCTTATTTTTTTATTGTTGTTGTTGTTGCTGTTGTCGTTGTTGTAACTTATTCTGTTTCTGGATTTTCCAAAGACTTCTTGTTTTTTTCATTTCGTTTCGTTTGCATTTATTATAAAAATATAAAGGTTTTCTTCATCGGTTTTTTTTTTTGAGATTAAAAATGCTGTGTAATGTTTGGTAAATTGTATTAAAAAAAATATAACAAAGAAGAGTAACAGCAACAGCAACAGCAACAACAACTACAACAACAATATTCATAATAATAATAAGTGCAAAGCGCAAAGTACTAAGAAAAAGACGTAAATGTAGAGGAGCAGACAAAAACAAAACCAAACCAAACCGACATAGACAAAGTTAAAGATGATGGAATGAAAAGTAAAAATTAAAAAAAAAAAATAAAATAAAAATAATTACACTGATTTACACTGGCGGGTGAAAGTGTGACAAACAGTCGTTTATTTTCCGGTTTTCTTTACCTATTATGAAATAAAAAATATGCCTCTACAGTAAAACAAAAAAAAAAAAATAGAAAGAACAGCAAAAGTATCTTTTTGATTGGTCATTACAACCCTTCAGGTAGGATTATGACTTAGTTTCTCACACCAGTTATGTTGTGTGTGTGCTAATTTTATCCATAAATGGCGGGACTCACAGTTTAAAGTCTACTCCGAAAGATAGATTTTTCAGAAACTTTTCATGGCAATTTGCCAGAAAATTACTTCGTTTTACTGGATATATTTGATCTAGGGTTTGAACCATGGCTAACACATTACCTTCTAGACTACAGCGACTACATGAGAACTCAAGTTTCTTGAAAAAAAGCCCAAATGTTTTATAATTCAAACCAAAAGCCCAAATTGTCCTTGAAAGTTCATCTGTTTCCATCTAAATTTAAACAATCGATTTTCTATGCAATAATTTGATAAAGTTTTGCCGCACTTTCTAGAAGAATTTTGTCCCATAGCGAGTGAGTCCTCCTCCCTACTTTACGTGGCGCGTTTATCGTGGTAGTTGGCGTGATAAATTGGTTCAAAAACATTTGAGTTCAGATCTTTGGCCATTGCATGACCCTAAGGACTTGAGAACTCAAATATTACTTAACAATTTTCATTGCCTTGTTCGAAGAGTGCATTCTATGGCCCATCTGGCATTTTGACCATTTGATCCTTACTTACAATCGAAGTTGCTCGTAAGAGTGTATATATGAATCCACACATCTCTCACAAGAACTTTCCCGGAGCCTAACATGGTGAATTTTTAGTTGTGAGTTGGGTCTGCGCCCGTAAACGACAATAGGCAACGATGTGTGGTCGCTGAATAAATTGATTCTGCTTTTCATCTAAAAATCATCTTCAGTGATAAGGTCCTTTTCTGTATGAAAAAAGAAATTGTCCAATTTGGGATGATACTATCCAATCAGATCCAAAAGCATCCAATGCATTCCGAAAAAGTCACTGTTTTATGTGGACTTTGTGCTGGCGGCGTTATCGATCTACATCTGTTTGATGTTTTTATTTATTATATTATATTTTTGATGGTTTATTTACTCTCAGAGTTTTTTCAGGAAATCTGCTGAGAGTAAGTCGCAGAAGAAATATTTTTTTTCATATTTCGTTTCGATATCTGACCTGGGATACGAACCCGGGCTTTACGTCTAATAAGCCAACACACTATCTACTAGATTACGGCGACTTAAAAATAATCTCAACATAAATCATTTCATCGTTAATTGGTCACCGAGATCCGGCCATTTGAACACGTTTGATTTTTTTTCTTTTTTGAGATTTTCTTAAGCCGCAGGTGTAAGTGAATAAGCCATAAACCAAAGCCAGCAAAACCCATGCCATCGATCAAATTCAGACCTGCATATGCGCCAGACGCATGGAAAATATGATATTTTAGATCCACTCCACAAAGAGCAGCCATGGCTAATATTTAAACGATATTCAGCTTTTTCCAGAACTGCGTTTTTAACTCTCTGTTACTATTAAATAATACTAATAACGGGTGATTTTTTAGCAATTATCTTTTTGGCAACACTGATTTAAACAGCTCACGCACGTTTCGTGTTTTGTTTCACTGTCAAACATCTTCAGTTTGGTCTATAATTTAACCATGAATTGTCTTACAAACGAACAACGCTTGCAAATCATTGAATTTTATTATCAAAATGCGTGCTCTGTTAAGAAAGTTCATCGCGCGCTTCTTCCATTTTATGGTCAGTTTAAGAAGCGGCTATTGTGACTAAATTTCGCACCAAATTGGGCATTGTTGGACATTAAACCACCAACACGCTTACGTAGAGTGCGAACTGAAGAAAATATCGCAGCTGTATCGGCCAGTGTTAATGATGACCATCAATTATCGATTCGTCGCCGTTCACAGCAATTGGGCCTCTCATACTCAACAACGTGGAAAATTTTGAAGATCAGCCAGAAGCATTGCAAAAGCTACCAATACATCCAGAAAAGTCAAAGTTTGGTGCGGTTTATGCAAGAGCTTGACTTGCATGACATGTGGTTTCAACAAGACGGTGCCACATGCCACACAGCACGCGTAACAATGGACTTATTGAGAGGCGAGTTCGGTGAACATTTTATTTCACGTTCGGGACCGGTCAATTGGCCGCCTAGATCGTGCGATTTAACGCCTTTAGACTATTTTTTGTGGGGCTATGTTAAAGCTCATGTCTATACAGACAAGCCTGCTTCAATTGACGCATTGGAAGAAAACATTGAAGCATTTTTGGAAGAAAGGCTGGAAAGAGTATGCCAATATTGGACTAAGCGGATGAACCATTTGAGGCGCAGTCGCAGTCAACATTTGCATGAAATAATCTTCAAAGATTAAATTCTATGAATCGTACTATCGATTCAAATAAAAATTTCATTAATTTTTCTGAATTTTATGTGTTTTTTTTTTGAAAAAATTTCCTATAGCTCTTAAAAAATCACCCAATTAAAAAGATCGATAAATACTAAATAAAAAAAATTAAATAAAGTATGAAAATATTAAATCAAATCAGAAAAGAAGATCATTGACAAAAATTTTACTTACAAGGACTCACTTTTGCATCACAGTGTAAATATGTATGGTTTTGGTTGGCAAGTGATGATAATGAGGAGACTCATACAGACTGTACACTAAAAACTGAATGTAAATAAATTATTTGAATCGCGTCTTTTACAGAAGCAGTCGGAAAATATACAAAAAAAAATCTTAGTACAAGTATTAGATCAATTTCGGTAAAATATTTTATAATAAATATTTATTTTATTTGAAAAATGCTTCCTATACATATGTATGTTAATCATGCTATAATGTCCAAAACAATTATGAATTTTTAAAGAAATTCTTGTTGAAGTTACTACGCATAGGAACGATTTCAAAACTTAATAATTTTATTCACTTCTCTTATTCACATACATACATATTTAATTTGTTTAATTATGACAATTTAATTTCATTTTAATTTAAATAACTTGCATAAGATTTTGTTTCGTTTGTTTTTTGTTTTATTTTTATTGCGTGTTTTGGAAACTAACGATGGCTGTTTAAATATTTAAAAAAATTCGATGAATTTCCCATTGGAAAATTGGTTAAAATTAATTGCCTGATTAATTTATTATGTTAATTGTTTCGTTATTAAAATTTAACGTAAAGTAAAGTAAAGTATTAAGACATTCATTTAAGTTTTAAATTAATCGAATTGCCTGACTATTCATACAAACAAATTCCCATACCCCCACTTTTCATACGACACACTCTGAAGTTTTTTCATATTGACCTCCCATTATGTAAGACGTGAAGTGTTTTCTATTTCATAATTGTAAACTAAAAAAAGAAATATAATTACTTTTCAATATCAATTATTAAGTTTAGTAATTTAGTTTTAAAATGGTGTTCAGAGTTTTTATATTCGAAAATGAGAATGTCATTGTGACAGTGGCAGAGTGAGATATTTATGTATTGAAATCAAATGAATCATAAGAAACTTTAAAACATGCAATCTAATCTACATTGTAATGAAAGAAGTTTAAAAGAGCTATTAAATGAACTTACATTTACATTATATGACCTGCTTAGTCATGTATATTATAAACAAAACATCGAGGTTCAATGTATGGCTATCGATATTATATTGTTACGTTTTTACCTTTTAAAAACATTTAAAATATGAGTTCGTAGATTGCAAATAAAAAATAGAAAAAAAATTTGTGTTTAGTTTTAATTAAAAATTCTTTATTAGTCACAGAATTCTGTGTGCCATTGTTCACAACTTGATGTAAACAACAACAATTGCTTTCTTTTGTTATTCCTCTATTTATACGCTTTTGCATAAACAATAACAATTATTCGACAAATCTTTGTAACGAAGATCTTCAAACCGCGATTACTCTCTTCAAACATACTGCGTCTTCACACAAGACTGACTGAACTTGTACTTATCGATTTATCGCAAAATACATCGATGGTTTCAAATGCCTGAATCGATCCCTTTTGTAAAAGCATGCCTACAATGTCCGGTAAGATAGCTGTTATTTGCCTCAAATTACTTGCCGATGTATAAGTCAAATCGCTTTATCTGTCCTTTGGGCGAACATACCCTATCAAACCTCTCTTACTACTCCACAAAAGTGGTCTGTCCACACAAGATGATCCAGTGCCGCCTAGCAGGGTTTCATTTCACCCCAGCTAAATGTGCGGATGATGGTCGAAGTCGCCGTAGTCTAGTAGGTAGTGTATTGGCTTATTAGACGTAAAACCAGGATTCGAGAACCAGGCCAGACATCAAAACAAAATACAAAAAGTATTTCTTCGGCGACTTCCTCTCAACAGATTTCTGGCAAAAACTCTGAGAGTAAATAAAATTGCCATGAAAAGTTTCTCAAAAATCTGTGGTTTGGAGTCGACTTTAAACTGTAGGTCCCACCACTCATGTATAAAATTAAAACACACAACATAAGCGGTGTGAGAAACTAGGTCGTAATCCTGACTGAAGGGTTGTAATGACCAATTATGTATGTATGTAAACATTTAGGTAGTATGGGTATCCGGGGGGTGTAGAATTTTAGTAGGGCCTTAGAAAACCATCGGCCATTTGAGAGGTTGGACAAAAACAAAACGTAGGTGGAGGTATGACCTTTCACTTCCTGTTACATTCGATTTTGCCGTTTACCAGCTCGGTATGTCGTTTTAAAAGTACCTCTGCTTGTTTTGTCTTGTTTGTGTTGTCTTGTCCTTGCCCCCTCTTGGTGTCGTTAGGCCAGCCATGAGCGGTGCCTTGTCACTGTTGTATTGTCTAGTGTTTCTTGTTTGTGTTGCATTGTATTGTTGCTTGTGGTCGTTGTTTCTTAGCGAGTTTTTGCTTTTGGCCAATATTTCAACAATAAGGGAGTAGTTTAGGACTCAACGGGTAGTAGTATTTATACTATGAAATCTAATCGCAGGCTTATTTTCGCTACGACGGAAGTCTGCCAGGCTGCGCTGAGTCCCCTTGGAGAGCTACTTAGTGATTGTGGCTTAAATCCAAATCGCAGGAAGAGCCTAATCTTGGTGTGATGTTACGCACTTAAGCAGTTATCGTGATTCATAGAAAGTCAGTAGTGTAGACAGTCTGCCGCCCCTATATACCACGGAAGGATCCCTTTCCTAAAATTGTTCATTTAACATTAATATTCAGACTTGTTATGAAGTATTTCCCAAAACCATCATGTCTAGGGGACAGTTAAGAAGGGAACTGTCAGTCAACTAATTTGCCAGGTCACCGTGCTAGACTTGTCTACCATTAAAATAACCATTAAAATAACCCTGGGTCTTAACACCAACAGTGGCTACAGTACAACTATGCAGTTGTCCAGAATGTATTTACATTGCATTTCAATATATTTATGAGCCGATTATGGATGGCATTTAGTGGTTATATAAGTACATACATACATACATAATTGGCAATTACAACCCTTGAGTCAGGATTATGACCTCGTTTCTCACACCACATATGTATGTGCGACAAATTTTTAAGAAACTTTTCATGGCAATGTTTTATTTACACTCACTTACTTTTGCCAGAAATCTAGTGAGTAGAAGTCGAATATTATTTCGTATTTCATTTTGTTGGAGCTGTTTGACCAGGGGTTTGAACCGTAACCTTACGGTCTAATAAGCCAACACACTATCTACTAGACTATGACGACTTGGTATAAGTAGTTGTAGTAAATTTTTAATTTCGATGCATCGAGTAAAAAGTATCGATGTTTTATGGAAATCGATCTATAAAAAAGCATCGAAATACATAATTCGATCGATAACTAACATCGTGTTTTTTTTTTAAACATCGATTTATACCATCGGTAGTCCTATCCATCACTAGCCCTGTTACTATATTACCCAATATACCAATAATACCGTACGTATATGCCTTGTGTGTGATAATTTTATCCATTAATAGCACGATCTGCAGTTTGAAACGTCGACTGAGTGACTGAATGAGAGGTTTCAAAATCTTTTTCTTGGTGATTAGTTTGTAGGTAACTACAGAACGAAAATCACAGAAGGGAAACATTTTTTTTAATTTTTATTCAAAATGCCAAATCTAAAGTTCGAAAACTTGAGTGCTCACCTAGATTATTACGATACTTGAGCTACCATCGCATTATTTAGTTATCTTAAAATTTTTGTTAATATAATATGACCTCATATTATTTTCCATTCTACAATTTATTTATTTCAAAAACCACTATAAAAAATCTGTTGAAATTTTTATGAAATGCGTCTTCAAATACAAGTAATAATTAATATAATCCACCACCAGAATGTCATTATTTAAATTTCAAATCAATTCTCCCTCTTACAATACGAACAACAACAGAAAAAAAATTATTACAAACATATTAATTTATATAAGAATACTTTTAACATAAAAATTTTATAAATAATTAAAATCAGAAATAGAATGAAAAAAAAAATAAATAATGGAAAGGAAAGGCGAGGAATGGAGAGGAGAGGAATATAAATAAAAAGTGCATAAATTAAAAATCCACCCCGAATTGAAAGACTGACTGAATGAAATCAACGGCCAAATAAAATAAATGAAAGTCACCCTTAGGTTTCGTATTACAAGAACAAGAAGTTTCGAATGTTTAGGTTTAAATGATTATATTTATTATTAAAATATAAATAGAAAATCGTTATTATAATAAAAATAATAATAAAAATGAAAATGAAAATAATAATATAAGCAGAAGGGAACATACAAATAAAAAAGAGTGGTACAACAACGGCAGGCAGAAACAAAACATAAATTCTACGTAAAAGTTATACTTTTTCTACTGATTCGCGCCGTAGACAAACGTACATACATACATTTACACTCATCCATACTTATTTATAAATATATAATAAAAATATATTTGCTGAAGTATAATAAAGTAAAGTAAAGCAAAAAAAAAATGCAAAAAAAGACAACGGCGGTAACAGAAAACAGCGACAGGATAAATACAAACGATAAACACCACCACTGCTATCAATCCACAAATATAACATATTTATACCTATGTATGTATGTGTGTGTATACATATATACAAATAAATATTAATGTAAACAACAATAACAACAAACTCTCCAACCTCCGCCACTTACCCACTCACTCACTCACTATTCATTCAACATTTGCCACTCAAAATATTTACAATAAATTTTATAAAAAAAAAGAAAAAAACTTTAAAATATGAAAAAGAAAATTTACATTGTATTGCACACACACAGACACACACACTCTCCCATTTGTATCATATGTATGTATGTTTATAAAATCTATATGAACACACACAATACATTCATAAATAAAATTAAAAATGTATACGAAAAAAAAAACAACAAGAAAAAACAAATTAAAATAAAATAAATAAATAAAAACGAAAAAAAAATTAAACAAAATAAGGCGCAATAAGAAGAAAATTTAAATGGGAAACCAAACAACGCAAGCAACAACAACAACAACAACAACAAAATATATTCACCACTACTGACTACTACAAAATGCAACACACACTGTCCCCAAAACAACCCACTCCACAACGAGTAAAAAACTGTTGACTTTGCAAAAAAATAAAACACACACGATTTTCTTACATAATAATCTTACACTAACATGCATACACAAGTGTATGAGTGTTTATACCTCTACACACACACATCCAGACAATGGACGATCGAACGTATAAAATTCTACAATAAAATATAATTCAAGAAGCAACAAAAGCCACAAAGTCGTCGACACCAAATGTCTATTGAGTTGAAGATATCGAGATGATACCAGAAAACACACACAGAAATACCAGCAAAAAAGTTGTTGTAGTCAATGGTGTGACGTCGGCCTTAAGAAACTCATGAAGAAGAACGTACCACTACACGCAAACACTCGTATTCCTTCCTACTCAATACCAAAACAAACAAATGTAGGTTGTAGGCGCCATGGAAAACCTTTATAAAGACCGGTTTTTTAAATGTTTTAATGAACCACCCACGAAGTTTATGTTATCGCCTGCAATCATTCGTTCCACATCCAGTAAAGTCATCGAGAGTAAGATCGAGTGTGTAAGGTAAAATAACAATTCATTCGATACATATTCCGATTACTTATCGACTTCTCAATGAAGTTCAGTGAATCCATTGCGGATAAGGAGGTCTGGGAACATAGTAAGGCGCTTCACGTAAAGAATTCCGTGCTAATTTACACCGATGGCTCCAGATTGAATGTAAATTTTTTGAAATCGATCCCGATAACTCAGTCTATAAGGCTGCCGAATCACTTTAGCGTCTTTCAGGCGGAATTATTAACAATACCAGCTGCGGAGAAAATTATTGGGGACGCAAATATCCTTAAGCGAGACATTATCACACTTTCTGATAGCCAGACGGGTATCAAAGTACTGGATGTCAACGTACTGAACTCCAAGGCGAGGTAGGGGAACGATGTAAAAGTGATATCATATGAGTATTAGAAAACAGTGACATTTCAAGTTACTGCAGAGCGGATGAACTGGTCAGGCGTGGCACAGCTATCGAGCTCTCCGATAAATTTTTCGATTTTGGGAACCCCACTGAAAATATGCCAGGTTATAATATATTAGATATTAATATTAGATAGGAGGCTTCGAATACATGTAGAACGGTGCAGCAAATCTGGTCAAAAGTGGACGGCATTTTGAATCCATCTGAAAACCTAAAAGCTTATAACTGATTATGTGGTCGTTGGTTCACGCAATAATAGATCGGTAGTCTTGAACGCGGGCAGAACGACGTTGAAAATCCGTTAAAAAGTGTATAAAAAGCGCACAAAAAACTTTAAGGAAGCACACTCAGCATGGTTTTCGGAATCATTGCGGGACATTGCATTATAGGCACACATGCAAGGGACATCAATCTTAGTGACCTAGTAAACGATTTCTGCAGAAGCTTTAAAGAAGAGGAGACTGCTCTTCACCTATTGGGTACATGTCCGCCACTATATCGGAGGAAAAAAAGGCACATCAAAGCCTACTAAATAAATTATTTGGAGAAACTGTCACGCAAAGACATTGGCGGCCTAGCTGGCTTCATCAGATGATCCGTGTGGGATTCCGAGACTAGGAGAGAATATACCACTGTGGCATTGCAATGCGCCCTATGTGGTCAAAATGTGCCCTTTAAACTTTATATACCTACCTACCTACCTAGATAAACCGGACAAATCGGCTTTTTTGATTGCAATTGACATTTTACACTCTTCATCTACATATGTCATGTCACACCACTGTGTGACGACTGTAGGGTACCAAGACGAAAGAAATAAACAGGAAGCAAAAGAATGCACAATATTACTCAGTGCGTTTATAATTTTTCATTAAAAGTTGGCAATAAAACTTTATTTAATGGTTCCACAACGAACACATAAACGAACAAACGATAAAGCAATGAATTGAAGGAGCGATGTGGCACGAAGAAGAAGCGAGGAAACGAAGGAACTCCACAACGAAACTGAATAGACTCCCAAACTGTATACTATTTTACATTGTATTTATGAATGTATTTCAGTAACACACTTTATAATGAGTTATGTGTGTGTGTTTGTGTTTGTGTGAGTCCCTTGGAAAAAAAATATGAAACAAAGAAAAATTGTGCTGTCTTTAATATTTTATACTTAAATTATTTTAATGATATCCATACAGACATACATACATACATACAATAGCACAAAGAGAAATGAATATACAATATATATACATAGGTACGTACGTACATATGTATATAATATTTATTATTATTTCAACAATTTATAAAGAAGGGAACTACAAATCGTTTACAAACAAACAAGTGCTTCATAATAAATACTACGCTCCTTAAAAATTGTTTTTATTTTCGTGGCCCAAATTCACATTCGAACACTTTTACTTATGAAAACTATTTTAAATTAAAAGAAAAAAACTTGTTTCATTAAATATTCATATTTTACGGTTGTTATGTAAAGAAATAGTCGCCGTAATCTAGTAGGTAGTGTGTTGGCTTATTAGACGTAAGGCCACGATTCAAAACCCCTTGCCAGACATCTCCAATAAAACTAAAAACGGTTCAATATATTACTTCGGCGATTACCTTTCAGCAGATTTCTGGCAAAAACACTGAGGGTAAATAAAATTGCCATGAAAAGTTGCTCAAAAAATCTGTCATTACGAAGACGACCAACACTAAATAATAAAATTAACACACACAAAACATAAGTGGTTTGAGAAGCTAGATCGTAAGCCTGACTGAAGTCATGTACAGTCACACAGATAATTATACGTACCCCCCCCCCCTAAAAATCATTTTTTTAAAAAGTAATGAACTTCTAATCTAAAATTTCTTTACATTAGCGTGTGTAACGACACATTTACTTAAATAAAGAAAAAAGAATCCTAAAATCTATGAATTTGTGACTACAGTTTGCATAAAACCAATATGGCACCACAGAATATTATACGTACGACGTATATTTCGTATAAAATTCCTCCAAGGCTAGCCCGGTATATAAAAGATATTGTGGATAAAAATCCTAGGACTACAGCCGTAGAAATACGAAATACCTCGGAAAGTGATCACAGTGTTATTGTGCATTCCGAAACAGTTCGAAGTGTTTTGAGAAAGAACGGTTTTCGCAGCCGAGTGTCGAGAAAAAAGCCACGATTGTAATTCGCCCAATAATATATGGGGACAAGCCAACTGATTTTTGGGCGAATGTAATATTTAGTGATGAGAACAAATATAATTTGTTCGGCTGTGACAGAAAACAAAAAATTTGGCGCAAAAATCAGTTGACTTGTCCATGTATTATCATTTTTAAAAAAATGATATTTAGGGGGGTACGTATAATTATCTGTGTGACGGTATGTATGTATGTATGTAAAGAAGAAAAACGACAATAGATTTTAATTAATCCAGATTTAAATGATATGTCCTATACGATCACGTTGTAGCAACTATATTACCTATACATACATACATAATTGTCCATTATAACCCTTCGATCAGGATTACGATCTAAATTTTCACAGCACTTATGCCGTGTGAGTTAACTTTATACATGATTGGCGGGACCTACAGTTTAAAGTCTACTCCGAATGACAGATTTTTTGAGAAACTTTTTTATGGCAATGTTTTATTTACTCAGAGTTTTTGCCAGAAATCTGCTGAGAGGAAGTCGCCGAAGAAAAACTTTTTGTATTTTGTTTTGATGTCTGGCATGGGGCTCAACCCCTGGCTTTACGTCTAATAAGCCAACACACTACCTACTAGACTACAGTGACTTCTATTGCCCATTTCATCATGAAATTATAACTTCTGGTGTGAATTCTGTTCAAAGCTCCTTCGACTAGACGTGCTATGTCAAGGATCCTTCTTCTTAAGTTCAGAAGAACTAGACAATGGCAGAGAAGATGTCTTGTGGTCTTCTCTTTTTCCACGCCGTTACAGCTTCTGTGAGCTACTCTCAGAATCAGGGCGTGAGTGAGCATCTGTCCTCCGGTGTCCCGTTTAACCAGTATCAGGTTTGCTACTTTGTAGAAGAATACCAATCCTTTGGAAGAATTCGATTGAATTTTTTATAGGTTTGCAGACGTTTTGCTATATGAGAGTAACCGTTAAATGGCTTGCTGTTTAATTTAGAGACACGGCATATTTGAGCAATCTTAAATGCAGTGTATATATTCCCTAGGAATCTCAAAATTCTAAAGAATTCTAATACTGGAGTCGCACAGCGGCAATATTTATTTACCACAGTAAATAGGTCGTGCAATAGATAATCTAAGATCCAAATGCTCTGAAAAGCTTTCACTTACGACTTCAAACCCAGGAGTAAATAATTAAATAACCTTCTCTGGTAGAATAGTATCCATACGATATCTTCGTTGTAAAGCCTGTATTTTTGCTAAATAAATTAAGAAGTAGGTACTGTGTTGGCTTATTAGACGTGAGGCCACGGTTCAACACCACGAAATATGAAAAAATATTTCTTCGGCGACTTCCTCTCAGCATATTTCTGTCAAAAAATCTGAGAGTAAATAAAATTGCCCTGAAAAGTTGATCAAAAATCTGTCGTTCGACATCGACTTTAAACTGTAGGTGCCGCTGCTTATGTATAAAATTAACGCACGCAAAATAAATGGTGTGAGAAACCAGGTCGTAATCCTGACTGAGGGGTTGTAATGACTGTACGCATGTATGTATTGAAGGTCACTTGTAAATACCATCCCTTATGTAAATAGTGGATTTGTTTTTCAAACATCCAACACAATCCATATGAGAATTATAACACCTTCTCCTATAATATTCCGGCTGGTATCTCCACATTCGCACAAGTCGCCGTGGTGTAGTAGGTAGTGTGTTGGCTTACTATTCGTAAAGCCCGGGTTCGTATCCCAGGTCAGACATCAAAAATGAAATATAAAAAAAAAGTATTTCTTCGGCGACTTCCTCTCAGTAGATTTCTGGCAAAAACTCTGAGAGTAAATAAAATTGCCATGAAAAAGTTTCTCAAAATTCTGTCGTTCGGAGTCGACGTTAAACTGTAGGTCCCGCCACTCACGTATAAAATTAACGCACACAACATGAGTGGTGTGAGAAGCTAGGCCGTAATCCTGACTGAAGGGTTGTAATGGCCAATTACGTATGTATCTCCACATTTATAAAGGGTCCGCCAAATAACTTTTTTTTTTGAAAATGCTTTAAAAAAAACTACTGAATATTTTCTCAAATTTCTTTTTTTATTTGAAAGTACAATCCTTCCGGTTAATAATGGAAAATAACTTCATTCAAATGGCTGCCTC
Organism: Sarcophaga carnaria; assembly: GCA_958299815.1. Taxonomy (NCBI): domain Eukaryota; kingdom Metazoa; phylum Arthropoda; class Insecta; order Diptera; family Sarcophagidae; genus Sarcophaga; species Sarcophaga carnaria. Next base: position 44,866,612 of record OY283151.1, read on the forward strand.
GGCTGGCCATGCAGTAGCCTGCACCAGAAGATGCCGATTTTGGCAAAAAAATCATCTTTGTATGTAAACAAGCAAAATTTGGAAAAGCCGCAGAAAATTGAAAAGCCGACGCACCCAAAAGGAGTCACTGTTTAGTGCGGCTTTTGGTCCAGATGTATAATTGGGCCATTTTTCTTCGAAAATGAGCAAGGAGTGGCCGTTACAGACAATGGCGATCGTTATCGGGCCATGTTGAACGAATTTTTGTTGACAAAAATTGAAGAGGAGGATAAATGTTGACAGGTTTCAACAGGACTACGCTACGTGTTACACAGCCGAAGCTACACTCGTTGTTTTGCGCCCTGTTTTTGAAGATCGCATTATCAGCCGCAGAGCTGATGTCGTTTGGCCACCTCGGAGCTGCGATTTGACACCGTTGGACTATTATTTGTGGGGTGCCGTCAAAGATAAGTGTTACGCCGACAAGCCAGAAACAATTGACGCTTTAAAGGACAATATTCGTTAAGCCATTGGTGAAATACAGCTGCACACAATCGATAATGTGCTTAAAAAGTGGACCGATCGTGTAGGCTACTGCATGGCCAGCCGAGGCAGCCATTTGAATGAAATTATTTTCCATTATTAACCGGAAGGATTGTACTTTCAAATAAAAAAAAGAAATTTGAGAAAATATTCGGTAGTTTTTTTTTAAAGCATTTTCAAAAAAAAAGTTATTTGGCGGACTCTTTATAAAACAGTTTGCCAAACAGTTTTAAAATTTTAATTCAGTTTGTTAATATTACAGACAATAACTGCAAATCTTAAAAAAAAATACTTTTACCATACACTGTATTAATACAAATCTTACAATTATTTATTTCGATTTATATTATTACGATTTAAGAAATTTATAACGAAATACGAAATGCTAAATGCATACATAAATTCAATATTTTTTTTTTGATTTTTCTTCTTTTTTTTATGACTTCTACATAATTAGGCTAAAAATGCATTTCATACGTACAATATGTATTAATTCGTATGTATGTGTGTGTATGTTCATTTCAGACGTGTAAATATTGTACAACAAAAACAAGAAAGAAAAACCGTCATTCATTATTTATTAATAAATTACAATCAAACGCACACACGCAAATACATAGGTCTTACTGTCGATTACTACCCAGCAAACAATATTCATTTGTTTGTTTGATGAACAAACTCAAGGAGTTGAAAACTTGAATTATTTGAAATTAATGAAATTAATATGTTTGCTGGGTTATTTCATCTAGAAATAAATACAAGTCAAGACAGAAATCGTATTTATGAATGAGAAGTGAATGTGTTTTGGTTTTTGTCGCACGAGCACTTTTTCACAGTGTGTGTGTGATACTTATTTACGTTACGTTATTAGGGAAATTCATTAGTTTTTCATATTTTCTTTAAATTGTTAACAATAATGTAAGTTTTGGTGATTCGTAATAGTTTTTTTTAAATATATGTATTTATATACATATTTTTATACATTTATTTTATATAAAATATATGTGTATATACACTGATTCAAAAAATTTTACATACACCGGGCAAATGGAAAATATTTGCACAATATTTCAAAGATAATTGCAGTTTTATATTCTTGTCTGCTATAAAAGGCTTCTAAAGAGGAAAACGGAACAGAACAGAACAGAAAATTCCGTATGATTTGTGCATTTAATAAAACTTACTTACTTAAATGGCCATTTACATACATACATACATACATACATACATAATTGGCCATTACAACACTTCAGTCAGAATTACGAACTAGTTTCGCACACCACTTATGTTGTGTGTGTTAATTTTATACATGAGTAGTGGGACCTACAGTTTAAAGTCGACTCCGGACGACAGATTTTTGAGAAACTTTTTCATGGCAGGTTTATTTACTCTCAGAGTTTTGGTCAGAAATCTGCTGAGTGGAAATCGCCGAAGAAATATTTTTTCAGATGCACTAATGCTAGATGGAATCCTTTTCCGGCAAAAGGTTTTCCAGTCACTTTCTCTCTCCCAACATATTTTCGTAGTCTCTATATATAGCTCCTGAAATTGTTTGTAGAAGTTGCCATAGTCTAGTAGGTTGTGTAGTGTTGGCTCATTAGATATGAGGCCACGGATCAAACTCCAGGTGAGACATCTGCAACAAAACGATAAATGAAAAAAAATTTCTTCAGTGACTTCCTCTCAGCGTATTTGTGGCAAAAAAAAACTCTGAGAGTAAATAAAACATTGTCATGAAAAGTTTCTCAAAAACCTATCTTTCGCAGTCGACTTTAAACTGTACGTCACGCCATTCATGTATAAAATTAACACACACAACTTAAGTGTTGTGTGAAGCTAGGTCGTAATCCCCTGACCAATTATGCATTAATCAGAGATCAGCAATGAATCGTTTTTTCGCTACTCATAAGTACTAATGAAATTTTCAGTATGAGTGAGTCAACAGTATTGAAATTCAACTACTCTGATTCATTCGTACTCACTACAACATTGATAATAATGAATTCTTTTAACTGTAAATTCCGTTAGTTTAATTAACGGAAAAAATCATTTTACAGCCATTAATTAGGAATCATTATTTCAAATTATAAATTTAAAAACAAAAACAAAAAATTGTCAAAAGGAATGCAATTAACGTTTTGATTATGTTCGCATGCTCTCCGATCACTACCACTAACATCCTCCACTTTTTTGTTGTTCCTTTGGCTTTACTACTTAGTAGGCACCAGAGATCAGCAATGAATCGTTTTTTCGCAACTCATAAGCACTCATGAAATTTTTGAATATAAGTGACTAAACAATATTAAAATTTAACTCCTCTGATTCATTCGTACTCACTACAATGTTGAGTTTTAAGTACAGGTTGCAATAAGAATGAGTACAACATCGACATCAAACTCATACCATTCGAAATATGTTTGATTCATAAGCCTACTCATTGAGATTCATAACTTTAGAAAATACTTACGAATGCCTCGAATCATTCATCAAAATTTAAAGTCTTAGTTGTTGTTGCATTTACAACAAAAGAATAAAGACACATAAGCAAAAAAGACAGAGCAGCAAGCAGAGCAAACACACAACCTTCTAGTGAGTATTTTAGTGTTCGCACGCGATTCATACTTATTTTGTGCTTCGTGTATATGTTGAGTTATGGAGAGTCGAAATCAATAACATAATACGTGTTGTTAAGTATGTGTACGATGAGTACATCAATCTTATAGTATGAGTAGTATGAGTATGATATTAAAATAAGTATGAATGCATATCGACACCTCCGTTCTATAACATTCTAAGTACAAAAAGTGTGTTTTGAGTTATGAGCTCTCAAAGTTTTCACGCGACATACGACCATATGTGTATTCTAAGGAGATTTTTCCCTATAACTTCGGAACGGGTCGGCGCATCTTTACCAAATTTTGACAGTATTTAAGTTAGAGAACGTAGAATTTAAAAATGCAAAAACATTAAAAACGTTCTAAGTACACTAAGAACGTTATAGAATGGAGGCGTCCATATAAGTATCAGAAATTATGAGTATGATTCGAATCTACTCATCTTTTTGAGTACTCATTGCTGATCTCTGGTATGAATGTTATTCAAAAGTTATGGAAATTTGACTAGACATACATACGAACATTTATATACATACGAGTATATAACTGAGGGTTACGAATTTGCTTCTCACATCATATATGTTGTATGTGTTAATTTTATACATGAGTGGCGTAACCTATAAATGTATGTATACATATATGTGTACATTTTAAGTTTACTTTCATTATTGTACATGAGATTTTTGCTCTACAATTGCGAACTATCCTACTAGAAATAAGTAAAGGTAAAGGAACACATGCATACGAAAAGCATATAAATATACAATAAATATTATTATATAAATATATGTATGTACATATGTATGTATGTATATATATACGTAAACTTACAAACTATAAGTATAATTATGCAAAAACAAAAAAAAATATAACATTTTCATCCAAGTGTTTTTCTATTTGGTTGGCTTTTTTCTTTTAATTTTTTTTTTAATTGTTTTATTTTTATTTAATTTTTTTTATTATTTTTTGCCTTTTGCAAAAAGTAGCAAAATATGAACAACAACTGCAACTGCAACAGTCAAAGGCAACAAATCCAACAACAACAACAACAACAAAAATTGCTGTACTATGTCTACAATTTAAATTTATTATTTAGCGGATGTTTAATTGTATCTATTTAATTTTGTTTTTGTTATTGTTTTTGTTCTATTTTTTGTAATTTTTAATTTTTCTTTTATTATAATATTTTACGTGGCGTTTTTTTTTCATTTTCATTCAACTTAAATATGTTGTCTACCAAATATATGTATATTGTGTTGTAGATATTGTAAGCGCATTCGTTTATTTATACAATCAGTTTTTTTTTTCTGTTCACATTCATTCATTCATTCATTCATTCATTCGTTTAGTTATTCATTTTGATTTTCAACTTTATGAGTGTCTTATATTCCTTCTAGTAATGTGTTGTTGTTGTTGATTCTAATTTGCAAATTTATTTCAATTTACGACAACCGAAAACAAAACAAAACGAAACAAAATTAAAATTAAAATGAATGTAATTAAATAACAACAAAAAATTAATGTTCGTTCTTACAACTTTGCAACAAAAAAGGGGTCAATTTAAAATTGATTCTATAAAAACACACACACCAGAATGAATCACATATAGAACCTGACTATTTACGTGCATAATTATGATCAGGAACAGAGATCAGCAATGAGTATTCAAGAAGATGAGTAGAATCGTATCATACTCATAATTTCAGATACTTATACGCATTCATACTTATTTTAATACCATTGAATCTCTACTCATATTCTAAGTTTGAAATATTCATCATACTTATCATACTTAACAACACGTATGATTTTATTGATTTCGAATCTCCATAACTCAACTTATACACGAAGCACAAAATAAGTACGATTCGCCTACGAACACTAAAATACTCACTAGAAGGTTGTGTATTTGCACTGCTTGCTGCTCACATACATAACATACATAATTGGTCATCACAACCCTTCAGTCAGGATTACGACCTAGTTTCTCGCACCATTTATGTTGTGTGCGTTCATTTTTTATACATGAGTGGAGGGGCCTACAGTTTATGGTCGACTCCGAACGACAGATTTTTTGAGAAACTTTTCATGGCAATTTTTTATTTACTCTCAGAGTTTTTGCCAGGAATCTGTTGAGAGGAAGTTGCCGAAGGAATATTTTCTCATATTTCGTTTTAAAGTCTGGCCTAGGGTTTGAACCGAGGCTTCATGTCTAATAGGCCAACACACTACCTACTAGACTACGGCGACTATTCCTATCTCACACACGTTTCCTTTTATTTTAATTTAAAGATAAGACGCTCTGAAAAAATACGAAAAACTATTTCTTCGGCCTCTCAGCAAATTTCTGGAAAAAACTCTGAGAGTAAATAAAAATTGCCATGTTTTTCCTAGTCAACTCTAAACTGTAGGTCCCGCCACTCATGTACAAATTTACCACACTGAACATAAGTGGTGTGAGAAGCGAGGTCGTAATCCTGACTGAAGGATTGTAATGACGAATTATGTATGTATGTATATATCTATGCGAGATAACATCGAAAGATTTTATTCGTTTGAAATACCTGTTGATATCATTATGTGTGGAATGTATAAAGCGCAACCGAAATGTGTAAACTTTCTAAGACTCTGACGCCTAAATCTGCCTGAATTATGCGGATTACATTAGCTTTGAGCATCGCTATGATTTATGATTCATTCCCATACATCTACGATTTTGAAAACCTCTCAAGAAATAGTATAACGGGGTCAATTTACACGATCTCGCTGGCGAGTTCAATTCACGCCTATTTGAGATGACCATGCCCTCGAATCGATCATGCAGAATATCCAATGTTGCAGGAGTTGTGTGGCATGAGCGACGTCTTTGTTGTCGAAATAATACAATTCACGCCAAATGAAGTTGGTAATCATCGATCTATAGTGCTCGCCGTTGACAATATTTTCCGAAGTCGTATTCAAAGAAATATGAACCGACCAAAAAACAGTCCAAAATCCAAACCAGACAGTGACTTCGTCGGGATGCATATATGCTCTCGGATCTCATGTGACTTAGTATCGTCTCAAATTCAACAATTTTGTTTACTCACGCACGTATTCACTCAGAAATGGGACTCATCATTCGAAATAATTTTTCGATGAAGAGTCATTTGCCAACTGCTGCAGAGCCCAATCAGCGAACACACATCTTTGTCAATAGTTGTTGAATAAATAATCGAGAAATAAACAAAAAACTTGATTTTTCTGTTACTGCAAGAAAAAAATAGAATTCTAGTAGTGTGTTTATGTATGTTCTAGGTCACTTACTCCATACAAATTTAGGAGCATGCATAGCTGTAAAAGAGTAAGAACATTGCAGAATTGTGAAATGAATTGTGTGCGATCAGTCTTTAGGTTTGTAACATGTATTATGAAAAGGTAATGCTTTTTAATGTCTATGTGTGTGTTAAAATTTGGGAGAATGCATATCTGGAAAAGAATTAAATCATTTTTATTTTCAATTTTTCCCTACAAATTTGGGATCATACCTGCTTTTTGTTGGTCCTTTCATTTGTATTGCTTTTAAAACGAATGGTTAGACGGACAGAATGAGTGTGTGCACGTTTCCTCATCTACATCCCAGAGTATAAGTAGACTGTAATGTCAAAATGTATGTACGTATGTACGAATGATTGAACGGACAGAATGAGTGTGTGTGTGTAACATGTAATGTGTACGATCGTTTTTTTTTAATAGTAAATTCTTGGCACGTACTGCTCATGATCACAGGTAGAAGAAATAGAAATATAAACTAATAAGAAAGGGTAGGTTGGTTGTGTAGTTGTTTTTTTATTTTTTGTTGATTTAATGTTGAAGAAATAGAAGTAGAAACTGATAAGAAAGGGTAGGTTGGTTGTGCGGTTTGTTTTTAAATTGATGAGAAAGAAATGTATAGTTGTGCCTGTGGGTTTTTTTTTCACGCATAAGTATAAGTAATATCTGCTTTCAAATAATTGAATTTACTGGTTGATCTACAACACCCCAGAGTATAAATAGACTTGTTTTTAAGGATATCGAATTTTTTTTAGTTTTACTGTTTTAAATAAATGAAATTATATATAATAATAAGATTAATTAAAACAATTAGTTTTTTATTTTTTGAAAATTTTATTACATATTTCTATTTTTAGATTTTTACAGATTCGAATTTAAAAATACGTTTATACAGATTAAATAACTTAAGTGTTAACAAATATTGTGTATAGAATGTTTGACATCGACAAATGTTGAAAGATTGTGAATAAGTATTTTCACAATAATACAAACGTATGACATATTAATACATAAAAATGGATTACTTATTTTACTAATGTTATATATTCTTAGTTCATTTATAAGTTTCATAAATAAATCTATATGTTTTATTAATAGTTCTTCCAATACAGCTGATGTTACCATTTTTGTTCCCCTTCTTTAAAAATTTAATAGTAGGTTGTGTTAGTGCGGGACGATGTACTCTGAATTATTTCATTTTAATTTATATTTATTGAATAAAAATTTTAAACACAAGTGCCCACAATTAAATGTATTAAATTTTTGTTTTCGTTCATAATTATATTCAACAGGAAATTTTAAGTAGTTGACAATCTCAAGTGGTGGTTGTAAGTTTCCAAGGCTATCAAAGTATTCTTTATAGTTGTGGTTTTTATAATATGCTACCCAATGTGTTCCCATACCATTTGAATCATCTAAATTAACAATGCCGCATTCTTGTTTGAATGGTTTTTCAGGTAAAGAATCACGCATGAAAACACCCCTAAAATGTTTGAGATGTCTTCCATATTTATTCAAATCCAAATCTGTTAATGGGCGATTGGGAAGGTTATCTAATAGTTTTTTGGAGCTGGACTATAGTAGATACCATATCCAGTTTTATATGGTTTGAGATATAACCCTTTACCCATTGCAATTGATTCCATATATCTATTATGACGGTTAGCTTCAGCCAATTGTTCTTTTCCATTTTTGATATCATTTACTGCTTTGACAATAGCGGATCCTCCACTTGCCAAACCACCAAGCGCTGACAATGCTGTTAGTACGGGAATAAGTGGAAGAAATCCTCCAATTTTCGGTACAGGTATAACTCTCGGTATTATAATGTCTGCTCGCTTTTTCCCTTTAAAATTTGAATGAATAGCCTTTTGAGCTATTTTAACAGCATCATTTATATCAAGGGGTTTCTGTTCTTTCAATTGTTTTAACGTTTTTCTCACAGTAGCTGTGAATAATTTCTTATTACACTTATTCATTTTTCCTGTTCTCGTTCTTTTCGAATTCTTTCTTTTCTTATGTTTCTGCTCCTTCAAACCTAATCCAAATTTCACTTTAGCTTTCATAGCGTTTGTCACAAACCACGCGTTAGCACGTTCTTTAATATCACTATCTTTAGATTTAACTCGTTGCCAGGCTTTTTCAGCTAATATTTGATCTGCTTGATGTCTTGTGTCTATATCTTTTGATTGTGAATATGCAATATCGTGCTCTCTACAAGCTGCGTCTAATAAATTTATACCCTTATCTCCTCTTGCTAAACGTTTTTCAAGTTTTGTACCAGGTCCACAAAACTGATAACCAGGTAGATGTAATTCAACAGGTACTTTATTTATTAAGTTGTTTACAAATCCTCTTCTCATCTTACACTGGCTGAGGTTTTGTTTTGACTGTAGATTATAACAAATTTTTTTTTTCGTTACTTTTATACCTCTTCGCAAAAATAGCTGAAATCAAGACGATCTCCTATATATACAGCAATTTATATGATTTCAGTATGTTAATTTTTTGATATTGATTTTGATCTGCTTTGTATCTGATCACGATCTACTTTACATCTGATCACGATCTGCTTTGTATCTGCTCACGATCTACTTTATATCTGATAACGATCTACTTTTTTTTGGTTTTTGGTTTTGTCTATTTTATTTTAATTTTTTTTTATTATTATTTTTTTTTTTTGACATTACCATGTTTTAGGTAAACATGTTCTACCTCAATGTTTAAATTGTTTATTTGATCAGCTAGATCATCATATATTTGTGTTATATATTTTTCGATTACAATATTTTTGTTTTTATGGTTATATTTATTAAAACCTTCTCCAAATTTATTAATATAAGACATTTCTTTCACTCTTCTAATAAATTATGTTAGATTCTTTAAGTTCTTCGATAATAGAGATTATTTCGTTTTGATGATTGTTGTGGCCAGCACCTTCCGATGAGAGAAGTAAACGTAGCTTGCTAGTATAGCTAGTACAGCTTGCTAGTATAGCTAGTACAGATTGTATAGCTGATATAGCAGGTATAGCAGGTATAGCTGATATAGCAGGTATAGCAGGTATAGCTGGTACAGCTGATATAGCAGGTATAGCTGGTATAGCAGGTATAGCTGGTACAGCTTGCTAGTATAGCTAGTACAGCTTGCTAGTATAGCTAGTACAGATTGTATAGCTTGCTAGTATAGCTAGTACAGCTTGCTAGTATAGCTAGTACAGATTGTATAGCTTGCTAGTATAGCTAGTACAGCTTGCTAGTATAGCTAGTACAGATTGTATAGCGTGCTAGTATAGCTAGTACAGCTTGCTAGTATAGCTAGTACAGATTGTATAGCTTGCTAGTATAGCTAGTACAGCTTGCTAGTATAGCTAGTACAGATTGTATAGCTTGCTAGTATAGCTAGTACAGCTTGCTAGTATAGCTAGTACAGATTGTATAGCTGATATAGCAGGTATAGCAGGTATAGCTGATATAGCTGGTATAGCTGGTATAGCAGGTATAGCTGGTATAGCTGGTATAGCTTGCTAGTATAGCTGGTGTAGTGTTTCATGCGAAGAGGTATGAAAGTAATGAAAAAAATGGTTATAAACTACAGTCAAAAGAAAAACACCTAATCAGTGTAAGATTGGAAGAAGATTTGTAGACAACTTAATAAATAAAGTACCTGTTGAATTAAATCTACCTGGTTATCAGTTTTGTGGACCTGGTACAAAACTTGAAAAACGTTTAGCAAGAGGAGATAAGGGTATAAATTTATTAGACGCAGCTTGTAGAGAGCACGATATTGCATATTCACAATCAAAAGATATAGACACAAGACATCAAGCAGATCAAATATTAGCTGAAAAAGCCTGGCAACGAGTTAAATCTAAAGATAGTGATATTAAAGAACGTGCTAACGCGTGGTTTGTGACAAACGCTATGAAAGCTAAAGTGAAATTTGGATTAGGTTTGAAGGAGCAGAGACATAAGAAAAGAAAAGGAAAAATGAATAAGTGTAATAAGAAATTATTCACAGCTACTGTGAGAAAAACTTTAAAACAATTGAAAGAACAGAAACCCCTTGATATAAATGATGCTGTTAAAATAGCTCAAAAGGCTATTCATTCAAATTTTAAAGGGAAAAAGCGAGCAGACATTATAATACCGAGAGTTATACCTGTACCGAAAATTGGAGGATTTCTTCCACTTATTCCCGTACTAACAGCATTGTCAGCGCTTGGTGGTTTGGCAAGTGGAGGATCCGCTATTGTCAAAGCAGTAAATGCTATCAAAAATGGAAAAGAACAATTGGCTGAAGCTAACCGTCATAATAGATATATGGAATCAATTGCAATGGGTAAAGGGTTATATCTCAAACCATATAAAACTGGATATGGTATCTACTATAGTCCAGCTCCAAAAAACTATTAGATAACCTTCCCAATCGCCCATTAACAGATTTGGATTTGAATAAATATGGAAGACATCTCAAACATTTTAGGGGTGTTTTCATGCGTGATTCTTTACCTGAAAAACCATTCAAACAAGAATGCGGCATTGTTAATTTAGATGATTCAAATGGTATGGGAACACATTGGGTAGCATATTATAAAAACCACAACTATAAAGAATACTTTGATAGCTTTGGAAACTTACAACCACCACTTGAGATTGTCAACTACTTAAAATTTCCTGTTGAATATAATTATGAACGAAAACAAAAATTTAATACATTTAATTGTGGGCACTTGTGTTTAAAATTTTTATTCAATAAATATAAATTAAAATGAAATAATTCAGAGTACATCGTCCCGCACTAACACAAACTACTATTAAATTTTTAAAGAAGGGGAACAAAAATGGTAACATCAGCTGAATTGGAAGAACTATTTATTAACAAAACATAGTAATCAGATTGATAAAGAGCATATAGATTTATTTATGAAACTTATAAATGAACTAAGAATATGTAACATTAGTAAAATAAGTAATCCATTTTTATGTATTAATATGTCATACGTTTGTATTATTGTGAAAATACTTATTCACAATCTTTCAACATTTGTCGATGTCAAACATTCTATACGCAATATTTTTTAACACTTAAGTTATTTAATCTGTATAAACGTATTTTTAAATTCGAATCTGTAAAAATCTGAAAAAAAGAAATATGTAATAAAATTTTCAAAAAATAAAAAACTAATTTGTTTTAATTAATCCCTTTATTCTATAATTTCATTTATTTAAAACAGTAAAACTAAAAAATTCTAAATCCTTAAAAGCAAGTCTATTTATACTCTGGGGTGTTGTAGATCAATCAGTAAATTCAATTATGTGAAAACAGATATTACTTATACTTATGCGTGAAAAAAAAAAAAAACGCACAGGCACAACTATACATTTCTTTCTCATCAAATTAAAAACAACCGCACAACCAACCTACCCTTTCTTATTAGTTTATATTTCTATTTCTTCTACCTGTGATCATGAGCAATACGTGACAAGAATTTACTATTAAAAAAAAAAAAACGATCATACACATTACATGTTACGCACACACTCATTCTGTCCGTCCAAACATTCGTACATACGTATATACATTTTCACATTACAGTCTACTTGTACTCTGGGATGTAGATGAGGAAACGTGCACACACTCATTCTGTCCGTCCAACCATTCGTTTGCAAAGCAATACAAATGAAAAGACCAACATAAAACAGGTATGATTCCAAATTTGTATGGAAAAATTAAAAATTAAAATGATTTAATTCTTTTCCAGATATGCATTCTCCCAAATTTTAACACACACACACACACACACATACACATTAAAAAGCATTACCTTTTCATAATACATGTTACAAACCTAAAGACCGATCGCACACAATTCATTTCACAATTCTGCAATGTTCTTACTCTTTTACAGCTATGCATGCTCCTAAATTTGTATGGAGTAAGTGGTCCCGAAACCCCATAAACATACTACTATGAGTAATTAAGTCAGATTCGCTTATATTCGACCACTTTCTGATGATTAGGTACCCGTATGTATACAGTAAGCATAGCTGCCAGATTTGACGATTTATCGTCATTTTGACCATTTTGAGCTCCAAAAATATCATTTTGACGATGTGACGATTTATGTCCTTATTTTGACGATTTTTGGAAATTAAAAATTTACTTCATATTCTTTACTTTAGTACATTAAAAGCCACTTTAAGCTTTGTATTTACTTTGCAATTGTTACTATTCGAAATCTGTGTTAGTAAAAACAAGGAGTAAAGTATTATATTTTTAAGTTACTTTCGAATACCTGTGATGATTTTTCTGTATTTTATTCCTTTTTAACCCCTTAAAAGCCAACAAATTACAACTCCTAAATAAACTCGTAGTTGAGAATAATTTATCACTTGTCTTTGGAGACAATTTTAAAAAGTCGAGCATAACTTCTAATATTACCATCGGAAGAACAAAGAACATTTTGTATGGCCAACACTCAGGGGATCAATGGCATTGTGTTTAGAACTATGAAAATATGTTATGTGAAGTAGGAAAGAGAGAACAGTGTTTATGGACGATAGGCTTGTATATATTTATACCATAAAAGACAGGAAAGGCCTTTGCAGGAATTGAGTTCCACATACGAATAGTCCGACTTAAAAACGTATTTTTACTGTAATTTAGTGTGGCCCATCAACCACATACGGAAGTGGTTGGCGATAAAGACGAGCGTTACGTAGGAATATATGATTTTCGGGAAAAGTCCCCTTATTTTGTTCGAGCAAAATCCCTTTGTCGAAGCGATAGAACAGTGAAACACAAATCACATACAACGATGCTCCAATGATTCAATGGAGTTGGATACACTAACGTCCTTAACGAGCCACTACGGCCTCTCCTGTACACGATCGAGAAACATCAAAATAGACGTTGAGGCACCGACCCCTACATGAGAGTTGTATTCCAGTCTCGGTCGGTTACAAATGGTGTAAATAGTAAGATCTTAAGAAGGAACTGAAGGAACTGAAAAATGTGTCGGTTGAAGCCAACATTACACTGAATTTTCATGCTGAGAATGCCATTAATAATTACACCATCCATAGATTAAGATGATGTATCAATAAACAACGCTATCACTGGGATAGATTGTTTAATCCTTAAACAATTTTTTCCTGAAAAAGATATAAAATTTCTCCGTTTTTGGAAAAAATTAATAAATGAAGATGAGGGACGCCAGCGTTTAATTTCTAAAAAAAAATTTTAAATGTTTTATTTTTGAACTCAGATATGTATATTGACTTTATATGTTTTACTATAATAGAAATAATTTGGTTTTTAAAAACTTTTAATTTATTTATTTACTTTTGTGACGATTTTTGACGATTTTAATAATCGTCTTTGACGATTTCGACGATTTTTTTAAATATTTGACGATTTGGTGCCTCATTTATCTGGCAGTTATGTCAGTAGGTAACAATTACACAGCTCTGCATGGGTTTTGCAAATAAGATTGCTCCAGGTGTTTCCGAAGGCATTTTGCGCGCTGAGCACGAATCTGGTTTCAAAAATGTTCCATCACGTCAGGTTTTCGAGAAAAAGGGCGTTTTTGGCCATTTTTGAAACATTGTAGAGCTTAACACTGACGTGCTAGAACCATCGCTATTGTTAGAAATTGACAATTGATCTTTGCTCTTTAAAATGAGCCCAAAGCCAAATTGTTTGCATACACCCTTAAAGTAGGGGGTGGGTTTATGTCAAGGGGTGCAAAAGAAAAAGAAACACATTACGGAGGTCCTTAAAAATTAGTCAGATTTACTTGAAAATTGTTACTCAGGGGTTTTTGGGGTCGCTGATTACAGATCTTCATTCAGATTTAAAAAATTCAAAATGGCGGCTCCAATATGGCGGTCAAATAAATTTGATTAATTTTTATAAACCTCGACCGCCATAGCAAAGATCAATTGTCAATTTCTAACAATAACGATGGTTCTAACACGTCAGTGTTGAGCTCTACAATGTTTCAAAAATGGCCAAAAACGCTATTTTTAAGGTTTTCAACCCCCTTTTTTTCGAAAACCTGACGTGATGGAAAATTCTTGAAACCAGATTCGTGTTTAGCGCGCCAATTGCCTTCGAAAACATCTGAAGCCATCTTATTTGCACAAAAAAAAGTCCAAATTTGCAGGGCTGTGTTATTTACTCGCAGTCATCACATCGATTGTTATTCATACAGTTATTCTTCTTTCTGAAGCAAAATTGATTTTAATACGTTTTGCTCGGGTACATATTTCGGGGCGTAGGTGTTTTGCCCTCAACTTTAATTATTCAGTTCGAATAAGGATCCATGTCGCTACATAACCTACACTAGTACGTGCCCTGCGCTCAAGTATCAATCGTCAGCAAAAGCAACTGGTACGTGTCTTGCACAGAATGGTCTTAATAGAGAAACAAGAAATTCTTTAAACAATTTTTGAGTCTATTTTCGAAAGATCTTTGCCGAGTTTGGGTATGTTTAAAACAAATGCAATCTTTCACTCTACAGGGCAATATTCGAGCTCCAGATTTACTAACATTTTCTATGGATTTGTTGCCAAATACAAACACCTATTCCGACTTACTTACTTGCGCATTCCAACCCTTTAGGTGGACATGGCCAAGCCATTGTATTCTCAAACGCTTCACTTGTTGTTTCACATGCACCTCTAAACTTTCACAAATTTGACGTTTAAATTACCAAGAAAAAAAGAAGACAATCAAAATGAAGTGAATTAAAAAAAATCTCTCTGGCCCCTTGAACAAGTGTTGACTGCTTTTTTCATGCTGTCGTCCTTTTCCTTTCCTGTAGTTTTCTTCTTCTTTTTTTTCTATAATATTTTAATAATTTTTTCTCTGTTCTCTTTTCGCACGGTTTTCTTTCTTTTTTTTTTTTATCAATTGTTTGTGCTAAATTGGCGCACAAATGTTGAGTCAAATACAATAACAAAAAAAAAACAATAAAGTCAACTGCTACCAATTCAGACAACAAGGACGACCGCCAGACAACAATAGCTGTGTTTAATGGCAACAACAACAACAACAACAACACTAATACAGAGACTTTATCATTAGGCATTAGTTTGTGGGTTTTCTTTATGGCTGTGTTGTAAGTGTGTATTAATAGTTGTGGAGCCGTTTTGCACTCACTTACACAAAGAATTTTATAAATAAAGAGGCAAAGCAAACCAAGGGAAAGTACTATTAATTGATAACAGAAAAAACAACAACAAATAGAAGAGAGAAAGAGAGCGAGAGAGAGAGCAATGTAAAGTAGTAAAATAAAATATAAATTACAACAACACTAAAGTTTTTAGAAATAAAAAACACGCATACACATCCTAAAATATTAAAAAAAAAACTGACACAATTTGAAAAATGCATTCGAAACAAAAGGAAATAAAACGTTGGTCTTAACAATGGCATACGCACACACATGTACATTTGCAAGCTTTTCAATACCTACAGCCATGGACATTAAATTAGCACAAAACTTCGTTATAAAAGCAATCATATTTTTTAACATATTTTAGGTCTATTCATAAAATAAAAAAATTTAAACATAAAGGGTCCGTCAAATAACTTTTTTTTTTTTGAAAATGCTTTAAAACAAAAAAAAAACTGAATATTTTCTCAAATTTCTTTTTTTTATTAGAAAGTACAATCCTTCCGGTTAATAATGGAAAATAATTTCATTCAAATGGCTGCCTCGGCTGGCCATGCAGTAGCCTACACGATCGGTCCAATTTTTAAGCACATTATCGATTGTGTGCAGCTGTATTTAACCAATGGCGTCACGAATATTGTCCTTTAAAGCATCAATTGTCTTTGGCTTGTCGGCGTAACACTTATCTTTGACGGCACCCCACAAATAATAGTCCAACGGTGTCAAATCGCAGCTCCGAGGTGGGCAAATGACATCAGCTCTGCGGCTGATAATGCGATCTTCAAAAACAGGGCGCAAAACATCGAGTGTAGCTTCGGCTGTGTGGCACGTAGCGCCGTCCTGTTGAAACCAATATCCTCCTCTTCAATTTTTGTGAACAAAAATTCGTTCAGCATGGTTCGATAACGATCGCCATTGACTATAACGGCCACTCCTTGCTCATTTTCGAAGAAAAATGGCCCAATTATGCCTCTGGACCAAAATCCGCACCAAACAGTGACTCGTTTTGGGTGCGTCGGCTTTTCAATGTATGCGTGCGGGTTTTCTGTGCCCCAAATGCGACAATTTTGCTTGTTTACATACCCGCCAAGATCAAAATGAGCTTCATCTGAAAAGATGATTTTTTTTGCCAAAATCGGCATCTTCTGGTGCAGGCTACTGCATGGCCAGCCGAGGCAGCCATTTGAATAAAATTATTTTCCATTATTAACCGGAAGGATTGTACCTTCAAATAAAAAAAGAAATTTGAGAAAATATTCAGTAGTTTTTTTTTAAAGCATTTTCAAAAAGAAAAGTTATTTAGCGGACCCTTTACTAATTTACTGTCCAGCTAGAGCTACTGATACAAATTAGCATTCAAAACAAAAAAATATTTACGATAACGGTAATATTTTTCATTAAACAACAGCTAGATGTCTTCGTGCAATATTGCAGACCAAAACAATTGGCCTAATTAGGATAAAAATGAGGGAAAAAATCACATTCAAACTATTTATGGATTTTGTGCTAATTTAATGTCCATGGCTGTATAACAGTGTTTCCAAAAAGACATTCCTTTTACACCCACACGCATACATTGATAAAAACCCAAGTAAATAAATAAAATAATTTAAAAAAGAAATTGTAATTGTTGCCAATATTAATGAACAAATAAAAGGTTGGGTAACATGAAATAAATTTAATGCCATCAAACACACACACACACATACGCACCTAATAGAACACATGCACACACATATACTTACGCTCTCACCGCTAGCAAAACATCGCTCTCGTATAATTGAATGCACTCATTAAACGTACAAACTAAATCCAATTCCAAATCACCCATACAGCCCACTCATACTAATGTCAACTTCTCTTTTCGCTCTCTCTCCCTTTGTATTCAATATATTCTGACTTCTTTGCCTACTTACACTCACAGAGATTCATTCATTTCAGGCCCTTTTACACAAATACCATACCTCCTTAATACAATAACTACACATACACCTACACACATACATACATTCATATTTTATAATATACATGAGTAATTCGATTGTTTTTTTTTGATTTTTGATTTTATTTTTAGTAATTTCAACTTTTGTCTTTGTTGCATACAAAAAAAAAACGAAAAAACTTGAGAAATAAAATACAATATAATAAAAGAAATTAAAGAATAAATAATAATAATAAAGGAAAATAAGATTAAAAAGAAATCTAAAAAATGTGGAAGTGAAACGAAGGAAATCCCATTACGACATAAAAGTCAATTTGCATAAAATCGATTTTATTTTCACTCATTCGCCAGCAAAACAAGGCATGCAGCAGTATTTAACGTGTATTTCAATTCTTATTTTTTTATTATTGTTGTTGTTGTTACTGTTGTCGTTGTTGTAACTTCTTCTGTTTCTGGATTTTCCAAAGACTTCTTGTTTTTTTCATTTCGTTTCGTTTGCATTTATTATAAAAATATAAAGGTTTTCTTCATCGGTTTTTTTTTCGAGATTAAAAATGCTGTGTAATGTTTGGTAAATTGTATTAAAAAAAATATAACAAAGAAGAGTAACAGCAACAGCAATAGCAACAACAACTACAACGACAATATTCATAATAATAATAAGTGCAAAGCGCAAAGTACTAAGAAAAAGACGTAAATGTAGAGGAGCAGACAGAAACAAAACCAAACCAAACCGACATAGACAAAGTTAAAGATGATGGAATGAAAAGTAAAAATTAAAAAAAAATAAAAATAAAAATAAAAATAATTACACTGATTTACACTGGCGGGTAAAAGTGTGACAAACATTAGTTTATTTTGCAAGTTTCTTAACAGATTATCAAATAAAAAATATGCCTCTACAGTAACAAAAAAAAATAGAAAGAATAGCAAAAATTAATTACATCAGGTAGGATTATGACTTAGCTTCTCACACCACTCAACTTTGAACGACAGATTTTTCAGAAACTTTTAATGGCAATTTTTTGTTTATTCTCAGAGTTTTTTGGCAGAAATTTGCTGAGAGGAAGTCGCCGAAGAAATATTTCTTCCATATTTCGTCGTTTTGTTGGTGATGTCTGACCTGGGGTTTGAACCATGGTCTGATAAAGTTTTGTCACATTATCTAGAAGAATTTTGTCCCATAGAAAGTGAACCTTCTTCCATAGTTTCTAAATACTTTATGCGGTTATGGTTTCTGGTGGTCGGCATTATAAATAAGTTCATTAATTTCCAATTAGGGTCACTCCAAAACCGTACATACAATTTTAATTTTTTGATAACCAAAGTTTCTTAAAAAAGAACCAAATGTTTTCTAATTCCAACTAATAGTCCAATTTTTATCGAAGTTTCATCGGTTTCCGTCTCAATTTAATAGTTTATCCCGTATCCTTTTGTTTTCTTAAACAAATCCATCCACTAAACCAAAGATTGATAAAGTTTTGCCACACTTTCTAGAAGAATTTTGTCCCATACAGAGTGAACCCTGTTTTATAGCTCATAACTACTTATCGTGGATATATTATCCTGGCAGCAGTTATAAATAAATTCAAACATTTCGATTGATTTTCAGATCTGTGATCACTCCATGACCCTAAAGATTTGGAAACTCAGCCATTTCTTAATAATCTTCGTTGCGTTGTTGGAAGATTGCGTTCTATGGTCCATCTTGCATTTTAAGCGTTTAAGCCTTACTCACACTCGCTGCCGTTCATGAGAGTATGCATGAAAATCCGAGACAGCCGATTTCGCGTCGCTAAAGAGAATTTGATCTTTCACAGACTCCAACGTGGCGAATTTTTCTATGTGTGAGCCTGTACACGTAAACGGCAATAGACAACGACGTATGATTTTTAGACACGATTTTAATCCAAAAATTATCTTCAGTAATTAGATCCTTTTCGGTATGAATTCATGTGTGAACAAACAAAACTATCCAATCAGATCCAAAAGCGTCGAATGCATTCTGAAAAACTTACTCTTTTGTATGGTTATTGGACTGGCGGCATCATTGGTTCACATTTCTTTGAGAACAATCTTGGGCAAGCCATCACCGCAAGCACTATAAGTCGATAAACACCAACTTCAATCGGCCTCAATTGAATGATCTGAACACCAAAGACAAAAAGGCGTTACGCAAGTTGAGGACATAAGCATCTCACGTGCGGGTGATTTAGCTGGGCACCAAGATCATGCGATTTGACCTCGAGAGAATTTTTTTTTGGATATTCTTAAGTCGCAGGTGTATGCGAATAACCCACAAACCGAAGAGGTACTCAAAGTCAACATAAATCATTTTATCACTAATTGGTCACCGAGATCAGGCCATTTGAGAACGTTTGATTTTATTTCTTTTTTGTGATTTTCTTAAGCCGCAGGTGCAAAAACCATGCCATCGGTCTAATTCAGACCTGCATGTGCGCCAGAGTCATGAAAAATTGGATATTTTTGGTGCACTCCACAAAGAGGAGCCATGGCTAATATTTGAACGCTTTTTCCAGAACTGCGTTTTTAACTCAGTGTTAGATTTCACTTTATGTTTCTCAAATTAATACAATTAAAAAGATCGATAAATACATGCATACATAATTGGTCATTACAACCCTTCAGTTAGGATTACGACCTAGTTTCTCACACCACTTATGTTGTGTGCGTTGATTTTATACGTGAGTGGCGGGGCCTACTGTTTAAAGTCGACTCCGAACGACAGATTTTTGAGAAGCTTTTTTACGGCAATTTTATTTACTTTCAGAGTTTTTGCCAGAAATCTGCTGCGAGGAAGTCGCCGAAGAAATATTTTTTCATATTCAGTTTTGATGTCTGGCCTGGGGCTCACACCCTGGCTTTACGTCTAATAAGCCAACACACTACCTACTAGACTACGGCGACTTATATTTGAACGATATTATATTCAGCTTTTTCCAGAAGTGTTAGATTTCACTTTATTTTCTCAAATTAATACAATTAAAAAGATCGATAAATACTGAATAAAAAACCTGAATAAAGTATTGAAAATATTAAAACAAATCAGAAAATAAGATCATTGACAAGAATTTTACTTACAAGGACTCACTTTTACACCACAGTGTAAATATGTATGGTTTTGGTTGGCAAGTGATGATAATGAGGAGACCCATACAGACTGTACACTAAAAACTGAATGTAAATAAATTATTTGAATATGGAATCGCGTCTTTTACAGAAGCAGTCAGAAAATATACAAAAAAAAATCTTAGTACAGGTATTAGATCAATTTCGGTAAAATATTTTATAATAAATATTAATTTTATTTGAAAAATGCTTCTTATACATACAGGGTGGCTGATATGTATTGCAACCAACTTCAGGTTGTTATCATTTGTAAACCGCTCGTCTGACAGCTGACAGATTTATTCCAGTGACAGTTCATTTTATTATTTACAAGCTTACAAAAGCATTTTGATCTCTTGCATTCAGAAAATAAAGTTATTCGTGATGGAATTCAAGCGTGATAGTGTGATTGCTTTATATTTGGCTGGAAAACCACACAGGTGGCTATCATTAGAGCCCTCCAGCATTTAAATGTGAATCAATCTTTTGTTTATCGTACCATTGCTTGTTACCGTGATACTGGCAGTCTTGCATCGCGTCCAAAAAGTGGACGAAAAAAAAAATGGTAACAACACCAGAAATTATCCGAAAAATGAAGGCCAGATTTGATCGAAATCCACGCCGCAGTGGTAGAAAAATTGCTCGTGAGCTGAACATATCGCGAAAACGGATGCAACACATATTGTAAAATGAGCTTGGATTAAAGCCATTGAAGTTTCAAAAAGTGCAAGAGCTCACCGATGGACAAAAAAAGTTAGACTGGAAAGAGCCAAGGAGTTACTTCGCTTGCACGAAAGTGGCCAGTTACCGAATTTGGTTTTCTCCGATGAGAAGCCATTCCAAATTGAGCAGTTTGTGAACAAACAAAATGATCGGGTTTACTTGCCAAAGAGGTCAGATGAAAATTTACACCTGCGACTGGCCACCAGAACTCAAGTGCCGCCGATGGTAATGGTTTGGGGCGCCGTAACGGCCGCTCGTATTCATAGACCGTGGGATCAAAATAAATGCCGAATATTATCGGGAAAATGTTTTAAAGACAGTATTGAAGCCCTGGGCAGACAAACATTTCGGCCGCAGACCATGGACATTCCAACAGGACTCAGTACCACCGCACTCAGCACGCGTCAACCAAGAATGGCTTAAAAAGGATGTTCCTCGCTTCATTTCTACAGCACAATGGCCACCAAAATCTTCGGATCTCAATCCGTCAGACTTTTGCGCCTGTGGCATTTTGGAGAGTAAGGTTCTCACTAAAAAATACCAAAGTTTCGATCATCTTAAGACGGCGCTTCGCCGAGAATGGGCCAAAATACCGCAGAGCCGCTTTCTTGCAGCCTGTGATGGCTTTGTCGGCCGTTTGAAGGCCATAATTCGTACCAAAGGTGGCCAATTCGAACAAATCTAAACTGATTCTAAAATTTGATGTTCTTTCCAACATTTTGTGCTTTTGAACAATAAAATTAAAAAAAAAAAATTAAAAAAATATAACGCTTTACTTTGTTGCATTATATATCAGCCACCCTGTATGTTAACCATGCTGTAATGTCCAAAACTATTATGAATTTTTAAAGAAATTTTTGTTAAAGTTTAAATATGATTCAATGGAATGATTTCAAAACTTAAAAATTTGATTCACTCTTAATCACATACATACATATTTAATTTGTTTAATTATGACAATTTAATTTCATTTGAATTTAAATAACTTGCATAAGATTTTGTTTCGTTTGTTTTTTGTTTTATTTTTATTGCGTGTTTTGGAAACTAACGATGGCTGTTTAAATATTTAAAAAAATTCGATGAATTTCCCATTGGAAAATTGGTTAAAATTAATTGCCTGATTAATTTATTATGCTAATTGTTTCGTTATTAAAATTTAACGTAAAGTAAAGTAAAGTAAAAGTAAAGTAAAGTATTAAGACATTCATTTAAGTTTTAAATTAATCGAATTGCCTGACTACTCATACAAACAAATTCCCATACCCTCACTTCCCATATGCGACACACTCTGAAGTTTTTTTCATATTGACCTCCCATTATGTAAGACGTGAAGTGTTTTCTATTTTATAATTGTAAACTAAAAAAAGAAATATAATTACTTTTCAATATCAATTATTAAGTTTAGTAATTTAGTTTTAAAATGTTGTTCAGAGTTTTTATATTCGAAAATGAGAATGTCATCGTGACAGCAGAGTGCGGTATTTATGTATTGAAATCAAATGAATCATAAGAAATTTTAAAACATGCAATCTAATCTACATTGTAATGAAAGAAGTTTAAAAGAGCTATTAAATGAACTTATATTATATTACCTGCTTAGTCATCGATATTATAAACAAAACATCGAGGTTCAATGTATGGCTAAAATGTATCGATATTATATTGTTACGTTGTTACCTTTTAAAAACGTTTAAAATATGAGTTCGTAGATTGCAAATAAAAAATAAAAATAAATTTTGTGTTTAGTTTTAATTAAAAATTCTTTATTATTCACACAATTCTGTGTGCCACTGTTCACAACTTGATGTAGACAACAACAATTGCCTTTCCTTGTTATTCCTATGTTTATACACTTTGCATAAACAATAACAATTACTAGACAATTATTCGACAGATCTTTATAACGGAGATCTTTAAACCTTGATTACTCTCTTCAAACACACCGCGTCTTCACACAAGACTGACTGAAATTTTGCTATGTATTATATTGATTTATCGCAAAATATATCGATGGTTTCATGCCTACAATGTCCGGTAAGATAGCTGTTATTTGCCTCAAATTACTTGCCGATGTATAAATCAAATCCCTTTATCTGTCCTTTGCGCGAACATACCCTATCAAACCTCTCTTACTACTCCACAAAAAAGTTCTGTCCTCATCATCAGCGGCGTGAAGTTACCCTTCACACAAGATGATATAGGATTCATTGCTGCCTAGCAATTCAGGGTTTCATTTCATCCCAGCTGAATGCGAGGATGATGGTCTAAGTGCCAGATGGTGTTGCTAAGCTGCATCCATTGTACAACTGACTTTCAGTATGAGATGGAGACTAATAACTGGAAGCATGTACTGGCAACATGCAGAGATTATGATAACATTAAACATTTAGATAGTATGGGTATCCGTGGAGTGTAGGATTTTAGTAGGGCCTTCGAAAACGATCGGACAGTTGGGAGGTTGGACAAAAACAAAACTTAGGTGGAGGTGCAATCTTTCACTTCCTGTTACTGACAATTTTGTCGTTGTCTAGCCCGGTATGTCGTTTTAAAAGTACCTCTGCTTGTTTTGTCTTGTTTGTGTTGTCTTGTCCTTGTGCCCTATTGGTGTCATTGAGCCAGCCATGAGGGATGCTTTTGTTACTGTTGTATTGTCTAGTGTTTCTTGTTTGTGCCGAATCGTATTGTTGCTTGTGGCCGCTGTTTCTTAGCGCGTTATTGCTGTTGGCCAATATTTCAAACATTTCAAAGTCATTTGGAACTCAACTGGTAGTAGTATTTATACCACGAAGTCTGGCCGGAGTCCTATTTCCGCTACCACAGATGTCGAGAACACCAGGGACTTTGAGTCTACCAGGCCCCTTGGGCAGCCACGTAGTGATTGTTGCTAAAATTCAAATCGCAGGAAGAGCTTAAGCTTGGTGTGATGTTACACAC
Source organism: Sarcophaga carnaria (assembly GCA_958299815.1). Lineage (NCBI taxonomy): Eukaryota > Metazoa > Arthropoda > Insecta > Diptera > Sarcophagidae > Sarcophaga > Sarcophaga carnaria. The sequence goes on from OY283151.1 coordinate 44,890,973, forward strand.
TTAACCAGTTGCCGTGATCCATAGAACAGCAGGAATGTGGGCAGTCTGCGGACCCTGCATACCACAAGATGATTACATACATACATAATTGGCCATTACAACCCTTCAGTCAGGATTACGGCCTAGCTTCTCACACCATTCATATTGCGTGTGTTAATTTTATAGATGAGTGGCGTAACCTACAAACGACTACGAACTACAGATTTTTGTGAGAAACTTTTTCATGGCAATTGTATTTACTTTCAGAGTTTTTGCCAGAAATCTGCTAAAAGGAAATCGCCGAAGAAATATTTTTTTTCATATTTCGTTTTGATGCCTGACCTGGGATACGAACCAGGGCTATACGTCTAATAAGCCAACAAACTAGTTATTAGATTACGGCGACTTCACCACAGAATGATTATTTTCTTAAAATTGTTCATTTCACTTTCATTTTCAGACTTTCATACAAAACCATGCTTTTTGTTATCTGATGCTGTCTAGGGGGACAGTTAACTATGCTCGGCTTGTATACCATTAATCGAACCATGGGTCTAGTCCGCGCTATCATATGCAATGATTTTTAATCCAATGCATCTGCAGTACAACTGAACTGTTTTCAAGAATGTATTTACATTGCATTTCAATATATTTATGAGCCGTTTATGTATGGCATTGCCGTGGTCTAGTAGGCAGTATGTTGGCTTATTAGACGTAAGGCTATGGTTCAAAACCCCAAGTCAGACATCAAAACAAAATACGGAAAAAATGCGACTTAAAAATGCCATAAAAAAGTTTCTCAAAAATGTGTCATTCGGAGTCGACTTTAAACTAGAGGTCCCGCCACTCATGTACAAAAATTAACGCACACAACACAAGTGGTAAGAGAAACTAGGTCCATAAACCTGACTGAAGAGTTGTAATGACCAATTATGTATGTATGTATGTACGGCATTTTGTAGTTCGTATCAAGTTTATAATTTCGATGCATTGGATAAAAATCATCTATGTTTTATGGATGTCGATTAATATAAATCATCGAATTAATTCGGTAAATCGATAACTTACGTTGAGTGATGTATACCATCGCTAGTCCTGTCTATCACTAGTCAAGTTGCTATATTACTTAATATACCACCAAGTTGTGTGGATTAATTGTACCCAATAATAATACGATTTGCAGTTTTAAACGTCGACTCTGAATGAGTTTGTAAACAACTACAGAAAGGAAACCACCCTAGAAAATGTTCTTTTTATTTTAAATTTTTTTTTTTGAGGTTCGAAAATTCGAATTGTTGCCTAGACTATTACGATACCTGAGCTTCCATCGCATTATTTAGTTATTTTAAAATTTTTTCTATTGTAATATGTCCTAATATTACTTTCCATACTACAATATATTTCAAAAAAAAACAAGAAAATAAATACTTAACCACTATAAAAAATCTGTTGAAATTTTTATGAAATGCGTCTTCAAATACAAGTAATAATTAAAATAATCCACCACCAGAATGTCATTATTCAAAATTTCAAATCAATTCTCCCTCTTACAATACGAACAACAACAGAAAAAAAATTATTACAAACATATTAATTTTTATAAGAATACTTTTAACATAAAAATTTTATAAATAATTAAAATCAGAAATAGAATGACAAAAAAATAAATAATGGAATGGAAAGGCGAGGAATGGAGAGGAGAGGAATATAAATAAAAAGTGCATAAATTAAAAATCCACCCCGTATTGAAAGACTGAATGAAATCAACGGCCAAATAAAATAAATGAAAGTCACCCTTAGGTTTCGTATTACAAGAACAAGAAGTTTCGAATGTTTAGGTTTAAATGATTATATTTATTATTAAAATATAAATAGAAAATCGTTATTATAATAATAATAAAAATAAAAATGAAAATGAAAATAATAATATAAGCAGAAGGGAACATACAAATAAAAAAAGAGTGGTACAACAACGGCAGGCAGAAACAAAACATAAATTCAACGTAAAAGTTATACTTTTTCTACTGATTCCCGCCGTAGACAAGCGTACATACATACATTCTATACATACATATGTACATTTACACTCATACATACTTATTTATAAATATATAATAAAAATATATTTGCTGAAGTATAATAAAGTAAAGTAAAGCAAAAAAAAATGCAAAAAAGACAACGGCGGTAACAGCGACAGGATAAATACAAACGATAAACACCACCACTGCTATCAATCCACAAATATAACATGTTTATACCTATGTATGTGTGTGTATACATGCATATATACAAATAAATATTAATGTAAACAACAATAACAACAAACTCTCCAACCTCCGCCACTTACCCACTCACTCACTATCCATTCAACATTTGCCACTCAAAATATTTACAATAAATTTTATAAAAAAAAAAGAAAAAACTTTAAAATATGAAAAAGAAAATTTACATTGTATTGCACACACACAGACACACACACTCTCACATTTGTATCATATGTATGTATGTTTATAAAATATATATGAACACACACAATACATTCATAAATAAAATTAAAAATGTATACGAAAAAAAAACAGCAAGAAAAAACAAATTAAAATAAAATAAATAAATAAAAACGAAAAAAAAAATTAAACAAAATAAGGCGCAATAAGAAGAAAATTTAAATGGGAAACCAAACAACGCAAGCAACAACAACAACAACAACAACAAAATATATTCACCACTACTGACTACTACAAAATGCAACACACACTGTCCCCAAAACAACCCACTCCACAACGAGTAAAAAACTGTTGACTTTGCAAAAAACAAAAAAAAATACACACGATTTTCTTACATAATAATCTTACACTTACATACATACATAAGGGTATGAGTGTTTATACCTCTACACACACACATCCAGACAATGGACGATCGAACGTATAAAATTCTACAATAAAATATAATTTAAGAAGCAACAAAAGCCACAAAGTCGTCGACACCAAATGTCTATTGAGTTGAAGATATCGAGATGATACCAGAAAACACACACAGAAATACCAGCAAAAAAGTTGTTGTAGTCAATGGTGTGACGTCGGTCTTAAGAAACTCATGAAGAAGAACGTACCACTACACACAAACACTCGTATTCTTTCCTACTCAATACAAAAACAAACAAATGTAGATTGTAGGCGACATGGAAAACCTTTATAAAGAACTGTTTTTAAAAATGTTTTAATGAACCACCCACGAAGTTTATGTTATCGCTTGCAATCTTTCGTTCCACATCCAGTAAAGTCATCGATAGCAAGATCAAGTGTCTGAGGTAAGATTGCAATTCATTCGCTAAATACTCAGATTGCTTATCAACTTCTCAATGAAGTTCCGTGCATCCATTGCGGATAAGGAGGTCTAGGAAAATAGAAAGATGCTCCTCGTAAATGACTCTGTGCAAATTTACACTGATGGCTCCAGATTGAATGGATTTTTTCGAAATCGATCCCGATAACTCAGTCTATAAGGCTGCCGAATCACTTTAGCGTCTTTCAGGCGGAATTATTGGCAATACCAGCTGCGACAAAAATTATTGGGGACGCAAATATCCTTAAGCGGGACATTGTCACACTTTCCCATAGCCAGACGGGTATCAAAGTACTTCATGTCAACGTAATGAACTCCAAGGCGAGTTAGGGGAACGATGTAAAAGTGATATCATATGAGTATCAGGAAACAGTGACATTTCAAGTTACTGCAGAGCGGATGAACTGGTCAGGCGTGGCACAGCTATCGAGCTCTCCGATAAATTTTTCGATTTTGGGAACCCCACTGAAAATCTTCCAGATTATAATTGATAATGCGGTCGGCGATTCACACAATATTAGATAGGAGGCTTCGAATACATGTAGAACGGTGCAGCAAATCTGGTCAAAAGTGGACGGCATTTTGAATCCATCTGAAAACCTAAAAGCTTATAACTGATTATGTGGTCGTTGGTTCACGCAATAATAGATCGGTAGTCTTGAACGCGGGCAGAACGACGTTGAAAATCCGTTAAAAAGTGTATAAAAAGCGCACAAAAAACTGCAAGCAAGCACACTCAGCATGGTTGTCGGAATCATTAGGGGACATTGCATTATAGGCACACATGCAAGGGACATCAATCTTAGTGACCTAGTAAACGATTTCTGCAGAAGCTTTAAAGAAGAGGAGACTGCTCTTCACCTATTGGGTACATGTCCGGCCCTATGTCGGAGGAAAAAAGGCACATCAGAGCCTACTAAATAAATTATTTGGTGAAACTGTCACGCAATGACACTGGCGGTTTAGCTGGCTTCATCAGAAGTTCCGAATAGCTCTAAGACTAGGAAACAAAATACCACTGTGGTATCACAATATGCCCTGTGTGGTGAAAGTTTGTGCTTCTTTGAATAAATAGCCACCTTTATCTACCTGCCTAGCTACCTACATAGGTAAACTGAACAAATCGGCTTTTTTGATTGTAATTGACATCGACAATTGCATTAAGGGCTACAAAGAATACACTCTTCGTCTACATATGTCATGTCACACCACCGTGTGACGACTGTAGGGTACCAAGACGAAAGAAATAAACAGGAAGCAAAAGAATGCACAATATTACTCAGTGCGTTTATAATTTTTCATTAAAAGTTGGCAATAAAACTTTATTTAATGGTTCCACAACGAACACATAAACAAACAAACGATAAAGCAATGAATTGAAGGAGCGATGTGGCACGAAGAAGAAGCGAGGAAACGAAGGAACTCCACAACGAAACTGAATAGACTCCCAAACTGTATACTATTTTACATTGTATTTATGAATGTATTTCACAGTAACACACTTTATAATGAGTATTCGATTGTGTGTGTGTGTTTGTGTGTGTGTGAGTCCCTTGGAAAAAAAAAATATGAAACAAAGAAAAATTGTGCTGTCTTTAATATTTTATACTTAAATTATTTTAATGATATCCATACATACATACATATATACATACAATAGCACAAAGAGAAATGAATATACAATATATATACATAGGTACGTACGTACATATGTATATAATATTTATTATTATTTCAACAATTTATAAAGAAGGGAACTACAAATCGTTTACAAACAAACAAGTGCTTCATAATAAATACTACGCTCCTTAAAAATTGTTTTTATTTTCGTGGCCCAAATTCACATTCGAACACTTTTACTTATGAAAACTATTTTAAATTAAAAGAAAAAAAAACTTGTTTCATTAAATATTCATATTTTACGGTTGTTGTGTAAAGAAATAGTCGCCGTAGTCTATTAGGTAGTGTGTTGGCTTATTAGACGTAAGGCCACGATTCAAAACCCCTTGCCAGACATCTCCAATAAAACTAAAAACGGTTCAATATATTACTTCGGCGATTACCTTTCAGCAGATTTCTGGCAAAAACACTGAGGGTAAATAAAATTGCCATGAAAAGTTGCTCAAAAAATCTGTCATTACGAAGACGACCAACACTAAATAATAAAATTAACACACACAAAACATAAGTGGTTTGAGAAGCTAGATCGTAAGCCTGACTGAAGTCATGTACAGTCACACAGATAATTATACGTACCCCCCCCCCCCCTAAAAATCATTTTTTTAAAAAGTAATGAACTTCTAATCTAAAATTTCTTTACATTAGCGTGTGTAACGACACATTTACTTAAATAAAGAAAAAAGAATCCTAAAATCTATGAATTTGTGACTACAGTTTGCATAAAACCAATATGGCACCACAGAATATTATACGTACGACGTATATTTCGTATAAAATTCCTCCAAGGCTAGCCCGGTATATAAAAGATATTGTGGATAAAAATCCTAGGACTACAGCCGTAGAAATACGAAATACCTCGGAAAGTGATCACAGTGTTATTGTGCATTCCGAAACAGTTCGAAGTGTTTTGAGAAAGAACGGTTTTCGCAGCCGAGTGTCGAGAAAAAAGCCACGATTGTAATTCGCCCAATAATATATGGGGACAAGCCAACTGATTTTTGGGCGAATGTAATATTTAGTGATGAGAACAAATATAATTTGTTCGGCTGTGACAGAAAACAAAAAATTTGGCGCAAAAATCAGTTGACTTGTCCATGTATTATCATTTTTAAAAAAATGATATTTAGGGGGGTACGTATAATTATCTGTGTGACGGTATGTATGTATGTATGTAAAGAAGAAAAACGACAATAGATTTTAATTAATCCAGATTTAAATGATATGTCCTATACGATCACGTTGTAGCAACTATATTACCTATACATACATACATAATTGTCCATTATAACCCTTCGATCAGGATTACGATCTAAATTTTCACAGCACTTATGCCGTGTGAGTTAACTTTATACATGATTGGCGGGACCTACAGTTTAAAGTCTACTCCGAATGACAGATTTTTTGAGAAACTTTTTTATGGCAATGTTTTATTTACTCAGAGTTTTTGCCAGAAATCTGCTGAGAGGAAGTCGCCGAAGAAAAACTTTTTGTATTTTGTTTTGATGTCTGGCATGGGGCTCAACCCCTGGCTTTACGTCTAATAAGCCAACACACTACCTACTAGACTACAGTGACTTCTATTGCCCATTTCATCATGAAATTATAACTTCTGGTGTGAATTCTGTTCAAAGCTCCTTCGACTAGACGTGCTATGTCAAGGATCCTTCTTCTTAAGTTCAGAAGAACTAGACAATGGCAGAGAAGATGTCTTGTGGTCTTCTCTTTTTCCACGCCGTTACAGCTTCTGTGAGCTACTCTCAGAATCAGGGCGTGAGTGAGCATCTGTCCTCCGGTGTCCCGTTTAACCAGTATCAGGTTTGCTACTTTGTAGAAGAATACCAATCCTTTGGAAGAATTCGATTGAATTTTTTATAGGTTTGCAGACGTTTTGCTATATGAGAGTAACCGTTAAATGGCTTGCTGTTTAATTTAGAGACACGGCATATTTGAGCAATCTTAAATGCAGTGTATATATTCCCTAGGAATCTCAAAATTCTAAAGAATTCTAATACTGGAGTCGCACAGCGGCAATATTTATTTACCACAGTAAATAGGTCGTGCAATAGATAATCTAAGATCCAAATGCTCTGAAAAGCTTTCACTTACGACTTCAAACCCAGGAGTAAATAATTAAATAACCTTCTCTGGTAGAATAGTATCCATACGATATCTTCGTTGTAAAGCCTGTATTTTTGCTAAATAAATTAAGAAGTAGGTACTGTGTTGGCTTATTAGACGTGAGGCCACGGTTCAACACCACGAAATATGAAAAAATATTTCTTCGGCGACTTCCTCTCAGCATATTTCTGGCAAAAAATCTGAGAGTAAATAAAATTGCCCTGAAAAGTTGATCAAAAATCTGTCGTTCGACATCGACTTTAAACTGTAGGTGCCGCTGCTTATGTATAAAATTAACGCACGCAAAATAAATGGTGTGAGAAACCAGGTCGTAATCCTGACTGAGGGGTTGTAATGACTGTACGCATGTATGTATTGAAGGTCACTTGTAAATACCATCCCTTATGTAAATAGTGGATTTGTTTTTCAAACATCCAACACAATCCATATGAGAATTATAACACCTTCTCCTATAATATTCCGGCTGGTATCTCCACATTCGCACAAGTCGCCGTGGTGTAGTAGGTAGTGTGTTGGCTTACTATTCGTAAAGCCCGGGTTCGTATCCCAGGTCAGACATCAAAAATGAAATATAAAAAAAAAGTATTTCTTCGGCGACTTCCTCTCAGTAGATTTCTGGCAAAAACTCTGAGAGTAAATAAAATTGCCATGAAAAAGTTTCTCAAAATTCTGTCGTTCGGAGTCGACGTTAAACTGTAGGTCCCGCCACTCACGTATAAAATTAACGCACACAACATGAGTGGTGTGAGAAGCTAGGCCGTAATCCTGACTGAAGGGTTGTAATGGCCAATTACGTATGTATCTCCACATTTATAAAGGGTCCGCCAAATAACTTTTTATTTTTTGAAAATGCTTTAAAAAAACTACTGAATATTTTCTCAAATTTCTTTTTTTATTTGAAAGTACAATCCTTCCGGTTAATAATGGAAAATAACTTCATTCAAATGGCTGCCTCGGCTGGCCATGCAGTAGCCTGCACCAGAAGATGCCGATTTTGGCAAAAAAATCATCTTTGTATGTAAACAAGCAAAATTTGGAAAAGCCGCAGAAAATTGAAAAGCCGACGCACCCAAAAGGAGTCACTGTTTAGTGCGGCTTTTGGTCCAGATGTATAATTGGGCCATTTTTCTTCGAAAATGAGCAAGGAGTGGCCGTTACAGACAATGGCGATCGTTATCGGGCCATGTTGAACGAATTTTTGTTGACAAAAATTGAAGAGGAGGATAAATGTTGACAGGTTTCAACAGGACTACGCTACGTGTTACACAGCCGAAGCTACACTCGTTGTTTTGCGCCCTGTTTTTGAAGATCGCATTATCAGCCGCAGAGCTGATGTCGTTTGGCCACCTCGGAGCTGCGATTTGACACCGTTGGACTATTATTTGTGGGGTGCCGTCAAAGATAAGTGTTACGCCGACAAGCCAGAAACAATTGACGCTTTAAAGGACAATATTCGTGAAGCCATTGGTGAAATACAGCTGCACACAATCGATAATGTGCTTAAAAATTGGACCGATCGTGTAGGCTACTGCATGGCCAGCCGAGGCAGCCATTTGAATGAAATTATTTTCCATTATTAACCGGAAGGATTGTACTTTCAAATAAAAAAAGAAACTTGAGAAAATATTCAGTAGTTTTTTTTAAAGTATTTTCAAAAAAATAAGTTATTTGGCGGACCCTTTATAAAACAGTTTGCCAAACAGTTTTCAGATTTTAATTCAGTTTTTTAATATTACAGACAATAACTGCAAATCTTAAAAAAAATACTTTTACCATACACTGTATTAATATCTTACAATTATTTATTTCGATTTATAATATTATATTACGATTTAAGAAACTTATAACGAAATACAAAATGCTACATGCATACATAAATTCAATATTTTTTATTCGATTTTTCTTCTTTTTTTATGTCTTCTACATAATTAGGCTAAAAATGCATTTCATACGTACAATATGTATTAATACGTATGTATGTGTGTGTATGTTCATTTCAGACGTGTAAATATTGTACAACAAAAACAAGAAAGAAAAACCGTCATTAATTATTTATTAATAAATTACAATGAAACGCACACATTCAAATACTAGGTCTTACTGTCGCTTACCACCCAGCAAACAATATTCATTTGTTTTTTTTTTAATAAACAAACTTTACTAAAAACTCAAGGAGGTGAAAACTTCAATTATTTGAAATTCAATTAATATGTTTGCTGGGTTATTTTGTCTAGAAATAAATACAAGTCAAGACAGAAATCGTATTTATGAATGAGAAGTGAATGTGTTTTGGTTTTTGTCGCACGAGCACTTTTTCACAGTGTGTGTGTGATACTTATTTACGTTACGTTATTATTAGGGAAATTCATTGGTTTTTCATATTTTCTTTAAATTGTTAACAGTAATGTAAGTTTCAGTAAATCGTAATAGTTTTTTTCTACTTATATATTTATATACATATTTTTATATAAAATTTATATTTATTTTATATAAAATATGAGTCGTTTATTTTGAAAGTTTTTTAAAAAAATTAGTTAATGATAACAATAATCACAATCCTATATAATCTTTATTTTTATAAACAATTTAAGTCTAGTATCATTAAAATCGCTATGATTTGGGGCACTTGAAAATTAGCTAGTTAACGAAAAGCATAAAAATTTATTTTGAAACTGGTTTAAGTCCATTGAAATCCATAAAATTGGCAGTAACATGGTTGAAAATTGTGCAATCGGCAGAAAATAATGCAGACATTATTGACCATAAGTTTTTACTATCAGGACATTCATTTTTGCCAAATGATAGTGATTTTGAAGTGATAGAAATGCCTTTGAGGAAAAATAATTTAATGTATGTCCCATAGGGTTACTATGAAGCAATAAAAACATGTCGAAAGAGCAACAAATATATTATGAAAGTGAAGATTTTTTCTACAAAACCTCTGGATGAAGCAATTAATAAAAGATTAAAAAACTCTGAGAGTAAATAAAATTGCCATGAAAAGTTTCTCAAAAATCTGTCGTTCGGAGTCGACTTTAAACTGTAGGTGCCGCCATTCATGTATAAAATTAACACACACAACTTAAGTGGTGTGTGAAGCTAGGTCGTAATCCTGACCAATTATGTATGAATCAGAGATCAGCAATGAATCGTTTTTCGCTACGCATAAGTACTCATGAAATTTTGAGTATGAGTAAGTCAACAGTATTGAAATTTAACTATGTACTCTGATTCATTCGTATTCACTTCAATATTGATTTATAACAAAGAAAATAAAGTATAAAGAACGTGCATTTTAACATATTTTGGAATATTTTTTAAAAATATTTCATGACGCGGGGGGAAAGATAGAAGGGAAGTATACAAAAACCAAGAGCGTAACAATGCGTTGTTCTCATCGTGCGTTTTTGTTGTTTGACTACTTTCTTATTTATTTTTCTGGTGTTAAAAACAGACGTTGGCACTAATGTCCCTTAGGGGAAGAACATCTTCGGCTTTTTACACACATAGGACACGAACATCAAGAATGTTCGTTAAAAAGAGCGTAAAAATCTTGTCAGCTTTTAAAGAAGAAGGTTCATGTCGCTTTTTTCAGACTTCAATTATACACCCAAAGAAATATCACAGTAGTATTCACTAATATCAATGAGAAATGATTTCGATTTTTGGAAGAATACTTGCCAAGTTAAATACGGTGTCTTTAGGGATTTAGTGCAGTACAATTTTTCTATATTTTCCGATCACATATACATATCATTGGGTTAATAAGTAGACTTGAAATTATTACTAACAATTTTCCTCTAGGTTAACACATGCCTATGGTTATGGATTAGTGAGTGAGAGAGAGAAAATAAGTTGAGAGAATTTATTTATTTACAGCCATAGAAAAGTGTTAGTAATAGACTCTATTTTTATTTTCATTTCATCAACATACATATGTAAAGCTGTCTATCTTTGACTTAATAATTTTAGATAAATAGAAATAAAATAAAAAATCGATTTTATTATTAAAAGAACATAAAGCTATCCATCTTTGGCTTAAAAATTAGGCCATGTTTTTTAGATAAATAAAAATTAAAAGAATAAAAAACCATTTTTTATTAAAAGAAAAAACGAGCATTCCAAAGCATTTAAAAAAAATTATACTATGGGACAAAATAAAATACGCCCAGCTAATTACATAGAACATTTTTAACACGAAATATTATTCGAGTGTTATTCTGAAATAAAATGATAAAGCATCCGCAGCACATGTATTCTTGTCGCAGTCTGATCGACAACTAAATGAAAAAACACAAGAATACATACACATGTACATACGTACGATGAGAGCAACACATTGTTACGCTCTTTGTTTGTGTTCATTTTCCTTCTGTCTTCCTCCCACCTCATCTAGAAATGATTTTTAAAAAGATTTTGGTGAGAGCGGGTCGTAATGTTACAACCCGCCATAAGAAATTTTACTTCTACATAATGCGTATTCTTTATATTCATATTCTTTGTTTATAAGTACAGGTTGCAATGAGGATGAGTACAACGTTGACATCAAACTCATACCATTAGAAATATGTTTGATTTATAAGCCTACTCATTAAGATTCATAACTTTAGAAAAATACTTATAAATGATTCAAGTGATTAAAATCATTCATCAAAATCATTGTTGTTGCATTTACAAAAAAAGAAGAAAGAACAAGACAAAGACAAGAAGCAAAGCAAACACACAATCTTCTAGTGAGTATTGTAATGTTCGTACACGATATACTACTGATTTTGTGCTTCGTGTATATGTTGAGTTATGGAGAGTCGAAATCAATAACATCATACGTGTTGTTAAGTATGAATATGACGAATACACTTCAAACTTTGAATATGAGTAGAGGGGTTCCATGATATTAAAATAAGTATGAATGCGTATAAGTGTCAGAAATTATGAGTATGATTCGATTCTACTCATCTTTTTGAATACTCTTTGCTGATCTCTGTTATTCGAGTTATGGAAATTTGACTGTACATACATACGTATATTTATATAACTGAGGATTACGACTTAGCTTCTCACACCACATATGTTGTGTGAATTAATTTTATATATGAGTGGCGTGACCTATATATGTATATATGTATGTATATATTTTAAGTTTTGAAAAGAAAAAATTCACATTCATTATTGTTCATGAGATTTTTGCTCTACAATTGCGAACTATCCTAATGGAAGTAAGTAAAGGTAAAGGAACACTTGTATACGAAAAGCACATAAATATACAACAAATATTATTATATAAATACATATATGTACATATGTATACATATATGTAAACTTACAAACTATAAGTATAATTATGCAAAAACAAGAAAAAAAATATAAAATTTTCATCCAAGTGTTTTTCTATTTGGTTGGCTTTTTTTCTTGTAATGTTTTTCTAATTGTTTTATTTTTATTTAATTTTTTTTATTATTTTTTGCCTTTTGCGAAACGTAGCAAAATATGAACAACAACTGCAACTGCAACAGTCAAAGACAACAAATATAATACAATAACAACAACAATAAAAATTGCTGTACTATGTCTACAATTTAAATTTATTATTTAGCGGATGTTTAATTGTATCTATTTAATTTTGTTTTTGTTGTTTTTGTTGTTTTTGTTCTATTTTTTTTTAAATTTTTAATTTTTCTTTTATTATAATATTTTACGTGGCGTTTTTTTGTTTTTTTTGTTGTTTTGCCATCATTTTCATTCAACTTAAATATTGTTGTCTACCAAATATATGTATATTGTGTTGTAGATATTGTAAGCGCATTCGTTTATTTATTCAATCAGTTTTTTTTTTTTTTGTTCACATTCATTCATTCATTCATTCATTCGTTCATTCATTCATTCGTTTAGTTATTCATTTTGATTTTCAACTTTATGAGTGTCTTATATTCCTTCTAATAATGTGTTGTTGTTGATTCTAATTTGCAAATTTATTTCAATTTACGACAACCGAAAACAAAACACAACAAAACAAAATTAAAATTAAAATGAATGTAATTAAATAACAACAAAAAATTAATGTTCGTTCTTACAACTTTGCAACAAAAAAGGGGTCAATTTAAAATTGATTCTATTAAAACACACACCAGAATGAATCACATATAGAACCTGACTATTTACGTGCATAATTATGATCAGGAACAGAGATCAGCAATGAGTATTCAAGAAGATGAGTAGAATCGTATCATACTCATAATTTCAGATACTTATACGCATTCATACTTATTTTAATACCATTGAATCTCTACTCATATTCTAAGTTTGAAATATTCATCATACTTATCATACTTAACAACATGTATGATGTTGTTGATTTCGACTATCCGTGACTCAACTTATACACGAAGCACAAAATAAGTATGAATCGCATACGAACACTAAAATACTCACTAGAAGGTTGTGTATTTGCACTGCTTGCTGCTCACATACATAACATACATAATTGGTCATCACAACCCTTCAGTCAGGATTACGACCTAGTTTCTCGCACCATTTATGTTGTGTGCGTTCATTTTTTATACATGAGTGGAGGGGCCTACAGTTTAAAGTCGACTCCGAACGACAGATTTTTTGAGAAACTTTTCATGGCAATTTGTTATTTACTCTCAGAGTTTTTGCCAGGAATCTGTTGAGAGGAAGTTGCCGAAGGAATATTTTCTCATATTTCGTTTTAAAGTCTGACCTAGGGTTTGAACCGAGGCTTCATGTCTAATAGGCCAACACACTACCTACTAGACTACGGCGACTATTCCTATCTCACACACGTTTCCTTTTATTTTAATTTAAAGATAAGACGCTCTGAAAAAATACGAAAAACTATTTCTTCGGCCTCTCAGCAAATTTCTGGAAAAACCTCTGAAAGTAAATAAAATTGCCATGTTTTTCGTAGTCGACTTTAAACTGTAGGTCCCGCCACTCATGTACAAATTTACCACACTGAACATAAGTGGTGTGAGAAGCGAGGTCGTAATCCTGACTGAAGGATTGTAATGACGAATTATATATGTATGTATATATCTATGCGAGATAACATCGAAAGATTTTATTCGTTTGAAATACCTGTTGATATCATTATGTGTGGAATGTAACTGCCTTACGCCTCTCTGTATAAAGCGCAACCGAAATGTGTAAATTTTCTAAGACTCTGACGCCTAAATCTGCCTGAATTATGCGGATTATATTAGCTTTGAGCACAGCTATGGTTTATGACTCATTCCCATACATCCACGATTTACGAAAACCTCTCAAGAAATAGTATAACGGGGTCAATTTACACGATCTCGCTGGCGAGTTCAATTCACGCCTATTTGAGATGACCATGCCCTCGAATCGATCATGCAGAATATCCAATGTTGCAGGAGTTGTGTGGCATGAGCGACGTCTTTGTTGTCGAAATAATACAATTCACGCCAAATGAAGTTGGTAATCATCGATCTATAGTGCTCGCCGTTGACAATATTTTCCGAAGTCGTATTCAAAGAAATATGAACCGACCAAAAAACAGTCCAAAATCCAAACCAGACAGTGACTTCGTCGGGATGCATATATGCTCTCGGATCTCATGTGACTTAGTATCGTCTCAAATTCAACAATTTTGTTTACTCACGCACGTATTCACTCAGAAATGGGACTCATCATTCGAAATAATTTTTCGATGAAGAGTCATTTGCCAACTGCTGCAGAGCCCAATCAGCGAACACACATCTTTGTCAATAGTTGTTGAATAAATAATCGAGAAATAAACAAAAAACTTGATTTTTCTGTTACTGCAAGAAAAAAATAGAATTCTAGTAGTGTGTTTATGTATGTTCTAGGTCACTTACTCCATACAAATTTAGGAGCATGCATAGCTGTAAAAGAGTAAGAACATTGCAGAATTGTGAAATGAATTGTGTGCGATCAGTCTTTAGGTTTGTAACATGTATTATGAAAAGGTAATGCTTTTTAATGTCTATGTGTGTGTTAAAATTTGGGAGAATGCATATCTGGAAAAGAATTAAATCATTTTTATTTTCAATTTTTCCCTACAAATTTGGGATCATACCTGCTTTTTGTTGGTCCTTTCATTTGTATTGCTTTTAAAACGAATGGTTAGACGGACAGAATGAGTGTGTGCACGTTTCCTCATCTACATCCCAGAGTATAAGTAGACTGTAATGTCAAAATGTATGTACGTATGTACGAATGATTGAACGGACAGAATGAGTGTGTGTGTGTAACATGTAATGTGTACGATCGTTTTTTTTTAATAGTAAATTCTTGGCACGTACTGCTCATGATCACAGGTAGAAGAAATAGAAATATAAACTAATAAGAAAGGGTAGGTTGGTTGTGTAGTTGTTTTTTTATTTTTTGTTGATTTAATGTTGAAGAAATAGAAGTAGAAACTGATAAGAAAGGGTAGGTTGGTTGTGCGGTTTGTTTTTAAATTGATGAGAAAGAAATGTATAGTTGTGCCTGTGGGTTTTTTTTTCACGCATAAGTATAAGTAATATCTGCTTTCAAATAATTGAATTTACTGGTTGATCTACAACACCCCAGAGTATAAATAGACTTGTTTTTAAGGATATCGAATTTTTTTTAGTTTTACTGTTTTAAATAAATGAAATTATATATAATAATAAGATTAATTAAAACAATTAGTTTTTTATTTTTTGAAAATTTTATTACATATTTCTATTTTTAGATTTTTACAGATTCGAATTTAAAAATACGTTTATACAGATTAAATAACTTAAGTGTTAACAAATATTGTGTATAGAATGTTTGACATCGACAAATGTTGAAAGATTGTGAATAAGTATTTTCACAATAATACAAACGTATGACATATTAATACATAAAAATGGATTACTTATTTTACTAATGTTATATATTCTTAGTTCATTTATAAGTTTCATAAATAAATCTATATGTTTTATTAATAGTTCTTCCAATACAGCTGATGTTACCATTTTTGTTCCCCTTCTTTAAAAATTTAATAGTAGGTTGTGTTAGTGCGGGACGATGTACTCTGAATTATTTCATTTTAATTTATATTTATTGAATAAAAATTTTAAACACAAGTGCCCACAATTAAATGTATTAAATTTTTGTTTTCGTTCATAATTATATTCAACAGGAAATTTTAAGTAGTTGACAATCTCAAGTGGTGGTTGTAAGTTTCCAAGGCTATCAAAGTATTCTTTATAGTTGTGGTTTTTATAATATGCTACCCAATGTGTTCCCATACCATTTGAATCATCTAAATTAACAATGCCGCATTCTTGTTTGAATGGTTTTTCAGGTAAAGAATCACGCATGAAAACACCCCTAAAATGTTTGAGATGTCTTCCATATTTATTCAAATCCAAATCTGTTAATGGGCGATTGGGAAGGTTATCTAATAGTTTTTTGGAGCTGGACTATAGTAGATACCATATCCAGTTTTATATGGTTTGAGATATAACCCTTTACCCATTGCAATTGATTCCATATATCTATTATGACGGTTAGCTTCAGCCAATTGTTCTTTTCCATTTTTGATATCATTTACTGCTTTGACAATAGCGGATCCTCCACTTGCCAAACCACCAAGCGCTGACAATGCTGTTAGTACGGGAATAAGTGGAAGAAATCCTCCAATTTTCGGTACAGGTATAACTCTCGGTATTATAATGTCTGCTCGCTTTTTCCCTTTAAAATTTGAATGAATAGCCTTTTGAGCTATTTTAACAGCATCATTTATATCAAGGGGTTTCTGTTCTTTCAATTGTTTTAACGTTTTTCTCACAGTAGCTGTGAATAATTTCTTATTACACTTATTCATTTTTCCTGTTCTCGTTCTTTTCGAATTCTTTCTTTTCTTATGTTTCTGCTCCTTCAAACCTAATCCAAATTTCACTTTAGCTTTCATAGCGTTTGTCACAAACCACGCGTTAGCACGTTCTTTAATATCACTATCTTTAGATTTAACTCGTTGCCAGGCTTTTTCAGCTAATATTTGATCTGCTTGATGTCTTGTGTCTATATCTTTTGATTGTGAATATGCAATATCATGCTCTCTACAAGCTGCGTCTAATAAATTTATACCCTTATCTCCTTATCTATCTTGCTAAACGTTTTTCAAGTTTTGTACCAGGTCCACAAAACTGATAACCAGGCAGATGTAATTCAACAGGTACTTTATTTATTAAGTTGTTTACAAATCCTCTTCTCATCTTACACTGGCTAGGGTTTTGTTTTGACTGTAGATTATAACAAATTTTTTTCGTTACTTTTATACCTCTTCGCATGAAACACTATGCCAGCAAGCTATACAATCTGTACTAGCTATACTAGCAAGCTGTACTAGATATACTAGCAAGCTGTACAAGCTGTACCAGCTATACCAGCTATACCAGCTACACCAGCTATATCAGCTATACCAGCTACACCAGCTTGTATAGCTAGTACAGCTTGCTAGTACTGTAATAATGTACTGTAATAAGAAATTATTCACAGCTACTGTGAGAAAAACGTTAAAACAATTGAAAGAACAGAAACCCCTTGATATAAATGATGCTGTTAAAATAGCTCAAAAGGCTATTCATTCAAATTTTAAAGGGAAAAAGCGAGCAGACATTATAATACCGAGAGTTATACCTGTACCGAAAATTGGAGGATTTCTTCCACTTATTCCCGTACTAACAGCATTGTCAGCGCTTGGTGGTTTGGCAAGTGGAGGATCCGCTATTGTCAAAGCAGTAAATGATATCAAAAATGGAAAAGAACAATTGGCTGAAGCTAACCGTCATAATAGATATATGGAATCAATTGCAATGGGTAAAGGGTTATATCTCAAACCATATAAAACTGGATATGGTATCTACTATAGTCCAGCTCCAAAAAACTATTAGATAACCTTCCCAATCGCCCATTAACAGATTTGGATTTGAATAAATATGGAAGACATCTCAAACATTTTAGGGGTGTTTTCATGCGTGATTCTTTACCTGAAAAACCATTCAAACAAGAATGCGGCATTGTTAATTTAGATGATTCAAATGGTATGGGAACACATTGGGTAGCATATTATAAAAACCACAACTATAAGGAATACTTTGATAGCTTTGGAAACTTACAACCACCACTTGAGATTGTCAACTACTTAAAATTTCCTATTGAATATAATTATGAACGAAACCAAAAATTTAATACATTTAATTGTGGGCACTTGTGTTTAAAATTTTTATTCAATAAATATAAATTAAAATGAAATAATTCAGAGTACATCGTTCCGCACTAACATAACCTACTATTAAATTTTTAAAGAAGGGGAACAAAAATGGTAACATCAGCTGTATTGGAAGAACTATTAATAAAACATATAGATTTATTTATGAAACTTATAAATGAACTAAGAATATATAACATTAGTAAAATAAGTAATCCATTTTTATGTATTAATATGTCATACGTTTGTATTATTGTGAAAATACTTATTCACAATCTTTCAACATTTGTCGATGTCAAACATTCTATACACAATATTTGTTAACACTTAAGTTATTTAATCTGTATAAACGTATTTTTAAATTCGAATCTGTAAAAATCTAAAAATAGAAATATGTAATAAAATTTTCAAAAAATAAAAAACTAATTGTTTTAATTAATCTTATTATTATATATAATTTCATTTATTTAAAACAGTAAAACTAAAAAAAATTCGATATCCTTAAAAACAAGTCTATTTATACTCTGGGGTGTTGTAGATCAACCAGTAAATTCAATTATTTGAAAGCAGATATTACTTATACTTATGCGTGAAAAAAAACCCACAGGCACAACTATACATTTCTTTCTCATCAATTTAAAAACAAACCGCACAACCAACCTACCCTTTCTTATCAGTTTCTACTTCTATTTCTTCAACATTAAATCAACAAAAAATAAAAAAACAACTACACAACCAACCTACCCTTTCTTATTAGTTTATATTTCTATTTCTTCTACCTGTGATCATGAGCAGTACGTGCCAAGAATTTACTATTAAAAAAAAACGATCGTACACATTACATGTTACACACACACACTCATTCTGTCCGTTCAATCATTCGTACATACGTACATACATTTTGACATTACAGTCTACTTATACTCTGAGATGTAGATGAGGAAACGTGCACACACTCATTCTGTCCGTCCAAACATTCGTTTGAAAAGCAATACAAATGAAAGGACCAACAAAAAGCAGGTATGATCCCAAATTTGTAGGGAAAAATTGAAAATAAAAATGATTTAATTCTTTTCCAGATATGCATTCTCACAAATTTTAACACATACACATTAAAAAGCAATACATTTTCATAATACATGTTACAAACCTAAAGACCGATCGCACACAATTCATTTCACAATGCTGCAATGTTCTTACTCTTTTACAGATATGCATGCTGTATGGAGTTTTTGGTCGAGAACATACCTAAACATACTACTATCGATCATGCAGAATATCCAATGTTGCACGAAATGTGTGGCATGAGCGACGTCTTTGTTGTCGAAATAATACAATTCACGCCAAATGAAGTTGGTAATCATCGATCTATAGTGCTTGCCGTTGACAATATTTTCCGAAGTCGTATTCAAAGAAATATGAACCGACCAAAAAACAGTCCAAAATCCAAACCAGACAGTGACTTCGTCGGGATGCATTATATGCTCTCGGATCTCATGTGGCTTGGTATCGTCTCAAATTCAACAATTTTGTTTACTCACGCACGTATTCACTCAGAAATGGGACTCATCATTGGAAATAGTTTTTCGATGAAGAGTCATTTGCCAACTGCTGCAGGGCCCAATCACCGAACACACATCGTTGTATATATAAATATATGTTCCTCTTATTCCTCTAGGGAGCATACGGCCGTGTTGTCTATAGTTGTTGAATAAATAATCGAGAAATAAACAAAAAATTTGATTTTCCTGTTACTACAAGAAAAAATAGAATTCTTAGCCGTTATTAACCAATATACACAATAAGAAACGCCTTAGCTTCTTCCAACCCACAACTCTTGGAAAGAATTTTTCAACGATAAAAATTTTAACTTAAATGGTCCAGACTGAGATAGTTGTTATTGGCAGGATCTGAATTAAGCAGGCATTATACAATCGAAGGGACATTTTGGTGCAGGAAGCGTTATGATATGGAAGAAGCGCTCTAGTGTGGAGAACATAACTTCAATCTCGATGTTTGCTTTATTATTACTAAAATTAATTCAGCAACATATTTTGAATTTCTCGAAGTTGCCTTAATTACGAAACTTGTAGAAAATTGTGCATATCATTACATCTTTCAGTCAACGTCGCTAAACGTGTTACATTGTTTTCCAAAAATATTGATTGAATATGCCATGGAGTCTCAATTGAAATCCCATCGTAAACGTATGGAGAACCCTTTCAAGTACGCCGCTGTAAATGTCTTGCATTTCTTTTTCCCAAAAATATTGGTTAAATGTGGCAAGGCCGGCATGCAATCTCAATTGAAATCCCATTGTAAACGTATGGAGAACCCTTGCAACTAGAGTTTACGAAAAGGAAAGGCAGGTTTCGAACGTAAGTGCGATAAAAGCAAAAATTAAGGAACGTTTGGCTATTCAAATTCAAATTCTTCAAAGTCTCATACACTCAATGCCAAATGGAATATATTTCAATTGTTAACAACAATAGTGGTTCCACAAAATATGTTCAAACTATTAAGACGTTTTAAAATTTATTCATTTCTGTGGTAACATCCTGATGAGCTATTTTCTATCTTCTTAATCTCTTGGTTTTTTTAAATCTTATGTCACACTGTACGTTTTTATGTAATTTAAATGATTTGTTTTCTTTATAAATTTGATAATGTGTTACATATGTACGTACGTATTTTTTATAATTATTTTGAATATTTTTTTTGTTCATTTATTTGTATTTCTATCTCAATTTAAACAATGAAAAAATATTTCGCATGTTAAAGATTTTTCCATTAATCACTTGAGTTTTATTTCAGTTTACAGGTTACTGTTGTATTCTCTTCATTCTCTTTCTCCCCTCACTCCCTCTCCAGCGTACTTTTCTTAATGTATTGTAATGAAAACAAAATAAATAAATTAAATGAAATGTAATGAATGAATGAAACAAAAGTAGTAGAAACAAAAAGTAAAGATAATAATGATAATAATAAATAAATAACAATAACAATAACAACAACAACAATAATAACAACAATAATAACAAAATATTATTTCCACACATTTCACATGCAAAGGAAATCATAAGTAATAAAAATAATTGTTTTCGTTCGTTTCTTAGTTTTGTTAAGCGTGTAACACACTGCACTGCACTGAAACAAAATCACAAATGCAAACAAAGTAACGAATGGCACACTTAAAGTATAGCCAGGGCATTAATAGTTCCTTACAAATGTATGTACTCGTATGTATGTACGCATAATTCTGTGCACAATAAAATTTGGACTGAAGTGAACCTTACAACTCAAGCCATATAAGTCCAGAGATTAGCAATGAATCGTTTTTTCGCTACTCATAAGAACTCATGAAATTTTGAATATAAGTGGGTCAACAATATTGAAATTTAACTCCTCTCATTCATTCATACTCACTACAACGTTGATTTATAAGTACAGGTTGCAATGAGTATACGTACAACATTGACATCAAACTCATACCATTCGAAATATGTTTGATTCATAAGCCTACCCATTTAGATTCATAACTTTAAAAAATACTTCGAGTCACTCGAATCATTCATCAAAATTTACAATCTTAGTTGTTGTTGTATTTACAAAAAAAAAAAATAAAATAAAAACTCATAAGCAAAAAAAAGGGCAGAGCAGCAAGCAGAGCAGAAATACAACCTTCAAGTGGGTATTTTAGTGTTCTTACGCAATTCATACTTATTTTGTGCTTCGTGTATATTGTATGTTGAGTTAAGAAGAGTCGAAATCAATAACAACATCATACGTGTTGTTAAGTATGACAAGTATGATGAGTACTTCAAATTTTGAATATGAGTAGAGGTTTCATGATATTAAAATAAGTATGAATACGCATATTAATGCGTATAAG
Organism: Sarcophaga carnaria; assembly: GCA_958299815.1. Taxonomy (NCBI): domain Eukaryota; kingdom Metazoa; phylum Arthropoda; class Insecta; order Diptera; family Sarcophagidae; genus Sarcophaga; species Sarcophaga carnaria. The sequence goes on from OY283151.1 coordinate 44,913,241, forward strand.
TATCTGAAATTATGAGTATGATTCGATTCTACTCATCTCTTTGAATACTCATTGATGATCTCTGGTGAGAAGTTAGGTCGTTCTCCTGACTGAAGGGTTGTAATGACGCCGGGTCCGCCATCTAACGTTTTTTTCAACTAGTGCTTATTTCGTGAATGCTAACACTTAGCTCATGTCTGATTTGATAGATAATTAGTTTTATCCTTCCGCTGAACGAATATGGACCATCCAATGCGTTTTCGATTCGCTAAGTGGGCCTGCGATCGACCTACAGAAGATGCCGATATTGGCAAAAAAAATCATCTTTTCAGATGAAGCTCATTTTGATCTTGGCGGATATGTAAACAGCGGGCACAGAAAACCCTCACGCATACATTGAAAAGCCGACGCACCCAAAACGAGTCACTCTTTGGTGCGGATTTTGGTCCAGAGGCATAATTGGGCCATTTTTCTTCGAAAATGAGCAAGGAGCGATCGTTATCGGACCATGTTGAACGAATTTTTGTTCACAAAAATTAAAGAGGAGGATATTGGCAACATTTGGTTTTCAACAGGACGGCGCTACGTGCCACACAGCCGAAACTACACTCCATGTTTTGCGCCCTGTTTTTGAAGATCGCATTATCAGCCGCAGAGCTGATGTCATTTGGCCACCTCGGGGCTACGATTTGACACCGTTGGACTATTATTTGTGGGGTGCCGTCAAAGATAAGTGTTACGCCGACAAGCCAGAGACAATTGACGCTTTAAAGGACAATATTCGTTAAGCCATTGGTGAAATACAGCTGCACACAATCGATAATGTGCTTAAAAATTGGACCCATCGTGTAGGCAACTGCATGGCCATTATTAACCGGAAGGATTGTACTTTCAAATAAAAAAAGAAATTTGAGAAAATATTCAGTTGTTTTTTTTAAAGCATTTTCAAAAAAAGAAGTTATTTGGCGGACCCTTTATTTGCCTTTCTCGTAGAGTACATCAGTTTGTGGTGATTTTGCATTATGCATGCGCCCAATGCATTACAGAAAAATTTCGTTTTTCAACTGCACTATTGCTAGGTGGAGTCTTGTTTTTGTAAAAACATTTCCAGTTATTTTTCTCTCCCACTGAAGTTTTTACAGAATGTACTGCATTAAGGCAAATAGCCAGGAAAATCGCTTTTTAGGGACTTTTATTTTACGATTTTAAGAAATCATTGGCAATTTTTTATTTTTTTAAGAGTGTAGAGAGTTAAAGAAATACAATAATAAGTAAATAAATGCAGGCTGCTGTTGTTGTTGCTGTTTTTTTTTTCTAAATTTTATATTCCATAATACGTGTATTATACAAATTATTTTAAATTATGCAAATTGTTTTGTACTGTAAAACAAACAGAAACAAAAAATAATAGATTTTTCACATTTGATAAAAAGCAATGCTTTTAATAAAAAAAACAACAACAAAATATTTAACAAAAAAATCATTATTATTGTTATATGATTACAAATGATATACACACATATATACACACACATACATACAAATAATATAAGAAACAATACTAAATACAAAGTTTAATTTAAAAACTTCATTAAAAATTTCTAATTTTCTGAAATATGTACGTATGTAAGTGGCTGAGAAGTGTTTAGATTGATTACGATTACAAGTGAATTATTACAGAAGGATTTAATCATGAAATCAAATGCCTCCCCTACACCCACTACATTCACTACATGGGTATTGGTTAAGTTGCTCATTAAGGTCACCTCTACTAATAGTCTTCGAACCTACTCGAATCAAGACTATCAACAACAACAACAAAAATCATAAAAAAATTTATTGATTCTGGCTTTCGTTGTTTACTTCTTTATTTCACTACAACTCAGTTCAGCTCAGCTCAACTCAACTCAGTTCAGCTCATTTCGTTTTTCATTCTTTTTCTTCTTCTTCTTCATTTTTTTTCCACTAATAAATTAATAATTATTAATAAATTTTTGCTCTTTTACTACGACTTGGCGAAATAAAAAAATCGAAAAAAAAAACATTTCCAATAAGTGCTCTTAGGCTTGTTGGTAACCTTGTATTGATTATTAAAAATTTTTCTTCTTCTTCTTTTTCTTCTACTCGACTCTATGCATTTGAATACAATCCCTATGTACTGCCAGATTTGTTTTTTTTTTATTTTGCTCCTTAAAGTTGTTGTGTTTTTATAAAATAATAGAACCAATCCAACAATTGTTTATTTTTTTTAATCGTTATTCGTTTATTAAATACTTTTTTTCTACATCCTTCCTTCGTGATGTTTGTTTACTTTATTTAGCTCTTAATAATGAATTCTTTTAACTGTAAATTCCGTTTGTTTAATTAACGGAAAAAATCATTTTACAGCCATTAATTAGGAATCATTATTTCAAATTATAAATTTACAAAAAAAAAACAAAAAAAAATGTCAAAAGCAATGCAGTTTAAGGTTTTAATTATGTTTGCATGCTCTCCGATCACTACCACTAACACCCACCACTTTTTTTGTTGTTGTTCCTTTGGCCTATTTGTAAAGCTTTACTACTTAGTAGGCACCAGAGATCAGCAATGAATCGTTTTTTCGCTACTCATAAGCACTCATGAAATTTCGAATATAAGTGGCTAAACAATATTGAAATTTAACTATGTATTCTGATTCATTCGTACTCACTACAATGTCGATTTAAAAGTACAGGTTGCAATGAGTATGCGTACAATGTTGACATCAACCTCATACCATTCGAAATATGTTTGATTCATAAGCCTACTCATTTAGATTCATAACTTTAGAAAAATACTTATAAATGATTCGAGTGACTGACTCGATGAGTGTGTTAATTTTATACATGAGTGGCGGGACCTAAAGTTTAAAGTTGAGTCCGAACGACAGATTTTTGAGAAATTTTTCATGGCAATTTTATTTACTCTCAGAGTTTTTGTAAGAAATTTGCTGAGAGGAAGTCACCGAAGAAATACGTTTTCATATTTTCTTTTTGATGTCCGACCTGGGGTTTGAACCGCCTAAGCTAATAAACCAACACATCTACTAAACTACGGCGACTACCATTTACCATTGCATAAAACTATTTGAGGAGACTGAAGATGTTAAAGATTGCCTCCGATTCAAGCACAGTTCGTACGCTGTCGCTATCAAAGGTACCAAATGATGAATCCAACGAAATCCCCTTTGGAAACAAAAAATTAAGGTCTGAAAGATAAATGTCTCATGAAAGTTCATGATTCGAATTTTTTAAAATAGGCTTGGGACTGCTAGAAAAAAAAATGAAAAAATGCAAACGTGTTTCGATGAAGCTCACTGATATCATGCACGGAAAATTTCAACAAGAAAACTGATAGGGCTTACTGTCTTGTTTAAAGTCGCCGTAGTTTAGTAAGTATTAGACATGAGGTCGCGGTCACACGTCTCTAACAAAACAAAATTTGAAAAAGTATTACAGCGGCGACTTCCTCTCAGCAGATTTCTGCCAAAAGCTCTGAGAGTGAATTTTATTTGCCATGCAAAGTTTCTGAAAAATCTGCCGCTCTAAATCGACTTTAAACTGTAGGTCCTTTCACCCATATATGAAATTAACACGCACAGCATAAATGGTAGGAGAAATTAGGTCGTAATTCTGACAGATGGGTTATAATGACCAATTATGTATGTTATTGACTTGTATTTGTGCCAACAAGAGGCCACATCGGCCAAAGTTCATGAAGAAACTATTTTGAAAGTTGTTGTAAAATCCATTCTACGGTACAAAGCCAGCCATAGACTTACTAGCAAGGTTGGCTTCAAATCTAGCGTTTTAAAAATTTACCAGCATCTGCTCTGCAGAATGGCTTTCTGACAGTCCTGGTTTAAGCCCGTTGAACTACAAATTGTTGGCAGTTTTAAATGAAATTATTTGCCACAAAATACACTTCAATACTGAACTTCTTAAGACAGCCATAGTTCGTGCTTTGGATCAGCTTTGGTTAGTCCAACTGAAGTCGTCGTTAAAGGGCTGGATGGTGTTCCAGCATGGATGGAGCTGTGCTGGCAGGTTGCTAATGTAGCGCAAAACCCAAAAAAGGGTGAAACTAAAAACCCTGAAAATAACCGACCAATAGCAATATATTTCGCACAAAGATTATGGACAGTATAATACTGGCGACCTGTTGGTGTTACTCTCAGAAACGTGGAACCAGTCTATACGATGATTTGTTGAGAACAAAGTGGTGGCTCTAAGCATTTCCAAAATATTTCCTTTTTGAAGGATCGCACTCTACAGATTGTTAAAGATGGGTTTCCATCAATTGAGTTCAGGGTTACCTATCTATCTGTATACTTACATATCTAGAACTCTGTTTTTTAATATTTTTTGATTTTCTCTCTTTTTAACTTCTAATGCTTTTGCAGATGACAGTAATATCTGCCATTCAAATTCTTTAAATCATTTGTTTACTAATTACACACTATTGATGGTGTAAATATTGGGGGAGCTATTAAAGTTCTAAGCATGATAATGCAATGCAATGTTTACTGAAACCAGCATATTTCTCAAGTATCTAAAGCTGCATTCAAGCGCCTCAATTTCTTAAGACGTCGCTAGAAGTACTTCATTCCATCTGATCTCCTTCCTATTTACACCAAAGATATCCATGTATAAATCGAATACAATGTTAATGTATAAAGCTGTTAACCCATTTTGAAGCTTCTTTGCCGCGTAGTCTTGGTCGTAAATAAAAATAAATTAAAAATGGAAATTGTTATTCACTGTTTAGAGCACATACATACATATATAGAAAATTAGTTTAGTTGTCCGTATTACCGTATAGTTTATGGTATTAAAAGTTTACTTTACGTCGAGTTTACTGTAAATCTGCTAGTAAAAGTACAGAACGTTACACAATGTATGCAAATTCGTATTTAAATTGGATCGACGGTTTTGAAATGTACAACATTACACGAATACAGACACAACAACAATAATAATAAGACTAATACTTCCTTATGAGAATAAAACATTTATATTTTTAACATAATAATTAAAAAAGAGAGAATAAAAACTAAAAAACGGGAATAAAAAAACTACAATCGTTTAAATATTGTGTGTAGAAAGAAAAACTAGATTCATACATACATGTGTACATATGTACGTGATGGTACTTTGTCTGCAAGTGTAGTGTAATGTAATGTGTAATGTAATGGACTCACATGTAAAATCTCTATTTAACTGCACTTACCACCAGAGATTTACTACAAAGTAAGAGTTTTTTTCTCTTTCTCGTTTCTTTTTCGTTTTTTTTTCGTTTTTTTTTTTCGTTTTTTTAATATTAAATCTGACTGTGTCTAATGCTCAGTTTAGCCGGTCGTTTGGTTTGTTGTTTTTTTTTTGCTTTCTGGCCTCTATTTAACTGCTGTATTAAAACCAAAAATAATACATGTTTTATACATACATACGTAAATACATACATATGTCTGTACATACTTTTAAGAACACCAATCACATTTACACTTGCCATCAAATATCCAACACGTACATGCATATGTACATATGTATGTATGTTGATATGTTTATGAAAAAATGAATTATAAATCTAGTAAACTAGGCAAACGTATGTATATATACGTATGTATATGTATATGTATATATATTTTCTAGCAACAACACCATCATAATCTATAAAATACGATTGAGTATGTGAAAGAGAAACAGGAGGAGAACAAACAAAATACACATCTCTTACATATCATTGTATTTTGTATGTATGTATGTGTGTGTGTTTGTATTGAGAACACATTTTAATAATTTTTTTTGTTGTTGTTGTTGCTGTTTTTCTTCCAACATTTTGTAGATTTTAACATTTTATATTGCACGTCATTACAGACAATTAAATGCAAAGTAGTTTCCTGCTAAACGTTTAATTTCTTTACACACACCACCCCCTCCTCTTCCCCGCAGCTCTCGTATTTCCTTCTTTCTTCATTCTTTTTTTTGATTTCTACAATCTTGTATTTCACTCATACCATTCATTATTATTTGATTTCGTCTACTTTTTTTGTTGTTTCTCGTCTTGTTTTGCAAAACTGCTACTGCAAAATACTTTGCAAGTGAAAATCAAAAATTCAAGATTTAAATGACTCTGAAGAACAAGCCAAATTGTAATACATATGTACATATGTGTACATATTTTCCATAATTTGCGGAGGCGCTTCTTGTACGCGGTATGATAACTAAATGCACGTTAGTAATCAACACAAATAAATAAATTTAAAAAAAATAAATTATCAATTGGGTGCAATAATACATACATATGTATATGAACAACACATACTGTAATGGCCTCAGGAAGTCTGCACAGTAATGGCCAATACAAACTAAATTTATTTCTCAAGAATACCGAAAAATACTTTTAGTTTGTAAAGTAAACATATTTTCCTTTTCGATTGCTTTTTTGCTTCTTTTTCTTCTTCATATTTTCTTTCACATTTCTGCCAAGTCATTAGAAAAATGTTAGTTCAAGTAGACCATAGAGCGTCAACATATCACCTCAAAGCATTTCTGTGTCTGGCAACTTGATTTATTTGATTTCGAGACATTCCTTTAGTTATATATACCTACTAAGCAACATACGACCCGAGCAGTTCAGTGGCCTCTGTTCCTTGCTTTAATCGTTCTATGGGTGCTATACTTTACTTGGTGAAACCAATTATGAAACCTATGCCTTGCTGCCATTATACTCGTGGTTATTTAATCATGTCAGCAATGTTACCTAGAGAGCCGTCTGCCTCACTTATTATACAAGAGATAATGACATTATGAAGCAGAGATCAACAATGCATCGTTTCTTCGCTACTCATAAGCACTCATGAAATTTTGAATATAAGTGAGTCAACAATATTGAAATTTAACTATGTACTCTGATTCATTCATACTCAGTACAACGTTGATTTATAAGTACAGATTGCAATGAGTAAGAGTACAACTTTGACATCAAACTCATACCATTCGCAATATGTTTGATTCATAAGCCTACCCATTTATATTCATAACTTTAGAAAAATACTACTTATAAACGATTCGAGTGACTTGACAGTCTTAGTCTTAGTTGTTGTTGAATTTACAAAAAAAGAAAAAAGACACAAGCAAAAAAGAAGGAATAGCAACCAGGGCAAACACACAACCTTCAAGTAAGTATTTTAATTACCAAAATCATACGTGTTTTTTTTTGGCGTGTGAGGTAGGGTTTAAAATGCCTTCGCACTTATAGTGACCGTCGTCAGCTGCGTCGAGTGGCGATTCCACTAAAACAATCCCTCCTCCTCTTCTGGAGATACTCCCTTCCCGGGACGGCTATCTGCCTTACTTCGGGAAGGGTCCAGAACGACGTCCTGTTAAGGACCGTTGTCTACTCTCCCACGTCTGGGTACGCCATATTTGAAGCGAGCTATTGGCTCGTCTTCTCATGTATCATTCTGTCGCACTGTATCAAGGTCGAGCTTCATCCTGCGGAGTACACATTCTAAGTATCTTCTCACAGCGCTCCACTTCGTCTCGCTTTCGAGCATTGCGTCAACAATGTTGTCGGGTGTGAATTCGCCAATCTGTTCCATCAACACATTCTTCTCGTCTTGCCATTTGATGCAATGGAAGAATGTGTGTTCATTTCCTCGCAATAAATGCAGCCAGGATCATTCACCTTGCCCATGCGGTTTAGATATTGTCGGAAATAACCATGACCCGAAAGAAACTGGGTCAGGAAGTAGTTAATTTCCCTAAAATTTCTCTGTGACACATCATACATGTTGTTAAGTATGAATATGATGAATACACTTCAAACTTTGAATATGAGTAGAGGTTCCATGATATTAAAATAAGTATGAATGCGTTTAAGTATCAGAAATTATGAGTATGATTCGATTTCTAATCATCTTTTTGAATACTCTTTGTTGATCTCTATTCTGAAGTCGCCGTCGTCGTACATAGATGTAAGGCCACGACTTAAACCCCAGGTCCGACAACTCCAATTAAAGGAAATTTGAGAAAATATTTCTTTGGCGACTTCCTCTCAGCAGATTTCTGACAAAAACTCTCAGGAACCATAAAATTGCCACGAAAAGAGTTTTAAAAATCAGGTGGCGGACCGTAGGTCCCGTCACTCATGTGCAAAATTAACACACACAACATAAGTGGTCTGAAATACTAGGTCGTAATCCTGGTTCAAAGTTTGTAATGACTAATCATGTAAGTAGAGATAGGTAAAGAAGTGGACATCCGCTAGAAGTTGATTGGCGTCTTCGTCTCAGCAGATTTCTAGAAAAACTCTGTGAGTAAAACAAAATAGACATGAAATTTTTCTCAAAAAATCTGTCGTTCGGAGTCGACTTTAAACTGTCGGTCCTGCCACTCATGTATAAAATTAACACACACAACATACATAAGTGCTGTGAAAAGCTATTTCGTAATGCTGTCTAAAGGGTTGTAATGATCAATTAAGTAAGTAACAATGGCTGCTTATTGTCATGTCCTATAGATCGATAGTTTGCCTATAACTCAACAAAAATTCAAAAAAAATTGTATTCCTTTACGTTCCTCTCTATGGAATACAGGGCTGCCACAAAGCAGTTGTTCTCTTCGGTTCTCCTTTTATGGGATTTGATTTTTTTTATTTATTAATTACAATACAATTAAAAATTATATTTAATTATATACGAGCTAGGTAACTTCGACCATATATTCTGCGTAGAGTAACAGACCAGATTCTCTGTTGGTCTAGTCTAGCACTAGACTATCCGATTTGAATTTTTATTCCTCGTGTTTATAGTCAAAATCTTTAATCACTATGCTATGTCACCACCCAGATTACTTTCATCTTCCTCCTAAACCTTGTTGAATGCTTGAAAAACTCAAAATAAATATGAAAGAACCGTATTTCTTCTTCACGAATATTTTTCTTATTGTTGGCTTTTTAATATGAGAGGGTGAACAGTCAATAACGTTAACATTATTTGAGATTCAACTCATTCAACTTCAACAATTATATTGCAATTGTAACATTTAATTATTAAGTGTGTTGCCAACTCTTTTGTTTTTCTCTTTGCCTCCCATGCCATTCCAAATGGTTTTCATTTTTTACTCTCACTTTTAAATGCACTCACTCGGTCGTCGTCTAATAAACACACTTTTGCCTGCTGCCTGCCAATCTGCATGCATTTGTTTACAAACAAAAACACAACAGCTACAGCCACAGCAACAACAACAACAGAAGTAGTAGAAAAAAACAACAAAGACCACAAACAAATAAATAAAAAAGTATTACACCGTCTAATTTATATGGTTCACCACTTTATTATTATAATTTGCATTTGCATTTGCATTTGTGTTTTGTTGCTTTTTTTTATTTTTCATTTTATTTCTCCATTCTGTCTACAATTTTGCTTATGTTGTTGTTGTTCATGTTGTTCTTGCCATTGTCGTTGGTACTGTTGTAATTGTTTTCCTTTCTTTTGAGTTGTTTTTTTCTGTTGTATTTTTTTTTTTATTTTATTTTGTTCCTCTATATTATTTTATTGTATGTACAATTATTATTTGAGTTTATTTTTTTTTCATTTTTTATTTCATTTTTGCAATACATTTTATAAAAAATATAAATTTTATATTTATTTTATAAGTATAGAGAGTAATAATTATTTTCAACCGTTGTACATACTATACATACATATATACATTATTTAACTTACATATGCACGTGTGTATGTTTGCAATTGTTGTTGTAATTTAATTTTTATACGTTTTTTTTTAAGATTATTACTATTATTATTATAGTTGTTGTTATTTTAGTTTTTATTATATGTATTGTTGTTTGAATTGTGTATGTTTGTACACTGAAAACATGCAATTAATCGCCATGCGAAACAGCCAAAACAAATACGTACATACGTACATATGTACGTACCTTGCAACGTAATAAAATGTTGCAACATTTCAAGAGTCAAATATATCAACAGCGGAATTAAACATTTAAAATGAATTCAACAACAAAATTCCAAAATACAATTGCACACAATCAATCGTTAGAGAGATAAAAAATAAAATTATAAAAATATTATTAACCGTATAATTATTAAAATATGTCCGTATGTAATCATTAATACAGTGTTGCATAAAACAAATGTTTCTATTTTTATCTGCTTAATCTACATTGAAATATTGTTCACAACATCTCTTTTTTACATTTTTCCATTTGCATTAAACAATTGTTTTTTAGATTTGCAAAAAATATTTAATTCTATTAAAAAACAATGTAAAATATTTAAATCAGTAACTCACACATACATACATATCTGCCGACTATAAATTGTTGGAAAAGTGTAATTTATTGTGTGTCAAAAACAACTTTAAAATCGAGTTTTATAGAATCTTTCCGGCATACGCTGTACTTTGGCTTTTTCCACTGACAACAAAGTTGCAATACATATGTATGTACATACCAGAGATCAGCAATGAGTATCCAAAAAGATGAGTGGAATCGAATCATACTAATTCCTGATACTCATACACATTCATACTTATTTTAATATCATGGGACCCCTCTACTATGAGTGTAAGTTTGAAGTTCTCATCATATTCATACTTAACAACACGTATGATTTAGACTTTCCATAACTCAGCATATACACGAAGCATAAAATAAATATGAATCGCGTACGAACACTAAAATACTCACTAAAAGGTTGTACGTTTGCTCTGCTTCTCACATCACTTAGGTTAGGTTAGGTTAGAGGACGTGTACTTGTCAATTAAGACAAGTACAGTACCCAGATGTCGAATTGAAACATTGTACAACGTCCTAGTTTCTCACACCACTTATGTTGTGTGTGTTAATTTTATATATGCGTGGTGGGACCTACAGTTTAAAGTCGACACCGAACGACAGATTTTTGAGAAACTTTTTCATGGCAATTTTATTTCTCACAGAGTTTTTGCCTGAGATACAGAAGCCGAAGAAATATTTTTTCCTTTTTCGTTTTGTTGGAGATGTCTGGCCTGGGGTCTAAACAATGGCCTTACGTCTAATAAGCCAACACACTACCTACTAGACTACGGGGACTTTGAAATGTTTAAACGCACATTATTTTATTGGACTGTTTTTAATACAAGTTGAGTACTTTGGCTGGTGTCATTTTCCCATTATCACTAGCCGTACGAACCTCTTTAATTCGAAAATTGGCCAGAGCACAAATCAATTCTGTCTTATGAGAATCAATTGTGGGTTGTCTTTTGTGTCACACTATATCTTCCGAAACTGTCCACAATTTGCATTTCAACAGGTTCTAAACAACTCTGCCAGAGAGTTATTCTTCAGAGGAGTCCATCAGGTTTCAGTCAGCACTGCTATAGAGCTATTATTCACAGAAGATAAATGCTTTTAAATGCTTCAAACCAAGAACGCATAAAAAAGAGGAAGATCCCAGTAGCCTAATGGGTAATGTATTTTTACTAAATCGACCTAAACGGTTCTCCCAGAGTCATTTTCACAAAAAATTCAGCACAATTATACCTCCAGACCATAATACAGACTAAAACTTTTTCCAGATACAAACACTTTCTACAATCACTTCGTGGAACTCCGAACATTTTATATGGCAATTTTGCTTGTAGACATACTCACTGAATATAAAATGAAAATTTCATTCGAAAAATCTTCATCGAAATCCTATTTCTCTAGCACCTAATAGGTATATCAACAACATTGCGAATGCTAAGCCGGCTTAATTGTTGCGATAGTAGGACTTTATATGGATGAAAGGGCAAATCCAAATGTAAAATTTACCGCAAAATAGATGCTTCTCTGAGATTGCTGTGGAATCGACAAATTTGAGTTATAAGGCACAGAGGCAACTTTTCAGGCCCTTCACATCTACAAGTTGTCCAGTCCTGTCAAATTTCATTATAAGCTTGTCAATTCCTTGCACAGTTAGTCGACTATGGCAATTAGAAGCACCCTGTAATACTCGAATAGTATCCACATTTGAAACACCACTTTTGTAGTAAGCTTTCAGCAGCCTTCCGGCAAAAATGCTGTGAGTAGTAAGTAAACTTGTCATGAAAAGTTTTTCAAATCCGTCGTTCGGACGTTAAACTTCAGGTCCTGCCACTCATAAAAAATTAACACACACAACATTGGTGCCATGAGAAGCTAGAATGTAATCCCAGCTAAATGAACAAGGAAGTTAATCGTATTATTTTTACGCGTTCTTTAGTTATTAAACGATCTGTATTCGTAATAATGATAAATATTTAACAGCTGACAACCAAAGTTTCAAAAATTATCCAAACTTTTAACCGATTAGATCACTGTTACCAGGTTACCAGTCTAGACTGAATACGTTCAGATTTGAATGTCCGTAATTTTTTGTGCCAAAATTAATATTGAATAGAAAACAAAGCTCAAACTTAAGGATTATTATGCAAACATAACAATTTGTTTGTTCAGAATCTCAATACATAACCAGTGGTGTTAATCTAATTTTTTGTTTACCGGAACGCGTTCCGGACTACGGTTCACGGAAAAACAAACCGGTTCGTTCCGGTTTTTGTTCCGGTTCGGGTTCGGTTCAAACCCTTCTTTATAAAAATTCGTCAAAAATTAGAAAAAAAATCAGCAATTCTTTTAATTTTTTTTTTTCAAAACGTCAGCCAATTCTCATTATCACAATTCATCTTTAGTTCCGGAACGCGTTCCTGTCCAAAAAGGAAGTACCTGAACGACGTTCCGGAGCGTTCCGGCTCGACAACACCACTGTATATAACACTGTAACAAAAACAATCATTAGTATTCATTTCTTTTAATTAAATAGCCTTTAGAAAGTCATTATCCATTTCATATTATTAAATCATATGGTTTGCTGGGTTATAATTGTTAAGAAGACTTACTTATGCTTGTATAGTATTTTTCTCCTTTTAGTTCACTCTTTCATTTCGGAAATACATATGATTTTTGTCTTGTGACTCTTTCTAATAGAATGTTCTTGACTATATATATAGAGAGAGAGAGAGAGAGGAAGAGACCTTCTTTGTTATCTTTTTCTATCAGCGTATGAAGAATATTAATTCGCTTCACGTCTTTAATCTTATGCTTCACTACGGATGTCTTATGAGATGCATTTACTTTTATGCGTTAAATTAAAAATCTTTTTTATATTTTTATAAACAAAAAACATCAACAAAAACATCAACAAAAAAGGAAAAATATTAATAATAAGGAAGCAAACAATAATAAAAAAAAAAATTGAAATGAAAAATTATAACAACGCATCGACGAACTCGCTACCGAAGAAGAAGAAGAACAAAGCCTCTTACCCTTTATCCCCACACACCCATAACCATTATTTGAATGTTTCATCTGCAGAATGATGAATATTTTATAACTTTCGGCAACATGCATTCATCTATGATACATTTTTAATGAAACTTGAAATCTTTATGTTTCTCGAATGCATTTCCATGTACATAATACATGTAAAGCAAAAACAACAAAAAATAATAATAAAAATAAAAACAAAAACAAACATAGAAAAAAAAAATAGGAAAACAAATGTGTGTGTGTTTTTTGTATCCTGATGATACATATGTATGTGTGTGTGATTGCATATGGATAAGATTTTTATAATATATGGTGGAATATTACTCAAACTGTAACACACACACACACCCACACTTGTAAATATATGTGTATACATCTTTACTCGTAATATTTCTTTTTACAATAAATATAACGAAAAACAAAATATTAAAAAAAATCATCTAAAAAAACAAACACACACCAAAACGTATGCATGTTTATTACAGGGTTGGTGGGTAGCGGGTTGCCATCGTCCTCCTAAAATAGGGAATTTCAATTCTTGTATTTCCAACTAAAATAATACGAAAACATTCAAACGAAGGATACAAAAGTAAATTCCTTGTTTTTTTGCACGCATACACACACACACACTTCTCCATTAGCAAAAGCACATGATGATACAAACACCTATGTATGTGTCGTTCTGTTGTTAACTGAGGTGATATTCGTGAAGAGAAAAGAAATAGGCAACAAAGACAAAGAGAGAGAGAGAGTAAAATCGAGAGCATGAGTCAAGTAGGCAAATGCATGCTGAGCATAGAGCATATGCATACATACATACATAAAAGAAAGAATAACGTGAATAGCGTGTTAAACATGAATGTGAAAGTGCATGTGACTGACTGACTGCATTATTATTATTTTGTTGTGAAAATATGGCACCTAAAGAAAACACGAAAAAAACAACAAGAACAACAACAATTAGAACTAGAACAAGAAAAAAATGAAAATGTATTAATGTCAAAGGATGTATCTTTAAAAGTAGTAGTTAAAAGAAGAAGCAGAACACACTCATACTCATACACTTACAATAATTCATCGTTATTATACAAATAAAAGAAACCTTTTCGATAAGCACCGTATGTGTGCTGCAAAGACAAATCTAAAGGTTAGCAAATGGTTGATGGGCTGAATAGGCTCTTTTAGAAAGGAAATATTAAACTTTTGACATAACAATGACATATTGTCACATGTATGCATTCTATTGTATTGTATTGTGTTGTATTGTATTGTATTGTATAAAATAGTACAAATGACAATAACATACATATGTATCTGTGTACATGCATGCATATGTACGTCCATATTTATCATACACTTTTTCTATACATTGTGATTATAAATATTCGTGGAATTTAAAGTCTCCATATAAAAATATTAATTTAGAAAAATGTCTCCTACTACTTTCAAATTAAAGGATTTTCTTATGTTTAAAACTCGATAAATAAGGCATCAATAGAATAAAAAATTAAAGGAAATTTAAAAAGAAAAAAAATGTTTTGATTTGTTTTGTTGTGCTAACCTCAGGCTCTGGATGTAGTCACCGTAATCTAGTTGTAGGCATATTAGAGTTGCATACACGGTTCAAATCCGATGTCAGAGACCTCCAACAAACGAAATACGAAAAATATCTCTTCGGTGACTTCCTCTCAGCAGAATTCAGGTAAAAACTTTGAAAGTAAATAAAATTGCCATGAAAAGTTTCTCAAAAATTTGTTGTTCGGAGTTGACTTTAATCCCCTTCTAATGAAGCAGCTCAAACTGCCAATGTCAATGCTTGACAGTTTCACTAGATAATGTAGGTTACAAGGTGCCTTTTTCTCCTCCGACATAGTGCTAGGCATGTACTCAGTAGGTGAATAACAGTCACCCCTTCTTCATTACCTCTGCAGCTTCTGCAGAAGACATTTTCTGTGCCCTGTATATAGTTTTTCGCCGTAGTCTAGTAGGTAGTGTGTTGGCTTATTAGACGTAAAGCCAGGGTTCGAGCCCCAGGCCGGACATCAAAACAAAAATACAAAAAGTATTTCTTCGGCGACTTCCTCTCGGCAGATTTCTGGCAAATACTCTGAGAGTAAATAAAATTGCCATGAAAAGTTTTTCAAAAATCTGTCGTTCGGAGTCGACTTTAAACTGTAGGTCCCGCCACTCATGTATAAAATTAACACACACAACATAATTGGTGCGAGAAACTAGGTCGTAATCCTGACTGAAGGGTTGTAATGACCAATTATGTATGTACGTATGTATGTACAAGGTAAATAGACGCGTCCGTCTTATATCCACTTAGGCCATTTTTAGCCACTTGTGATACCTCAGTTTTTCGTTATCCGCTAGTTCCGGAACCACACGAAGCATCACAAACTCCCGATGTCAATGCATGACAGTTTCTCCAGATAATGTAGGTCACAAGGTGCCTTTTTTCCTCCTACATAGTGCCAGGCCTGTTTCGAGTAGGCAAAGAACAGTCTCCCCTCTTCATCGTATCTACACCTTCTGCAAAAGTCATTTGCAGATACGAATGCACCTTGCATGTGTGCCCACCATGCACTGCCCCGTAATGACCCCGACAACCATACTGATCTTTGGAGTTTAAGCAGACTTTTCGTGAGCCCTCCTTCAAGTTTTGCCCAAATTTTCTACGTTGTTCTGTTCGAGTCCGAAGCCATTCATCTGTTGTTGATGAAATTGATGACCCTATGTTCAATTACAAGCTTGCAAGCCGTTACTGTGTCCTCGTACCCGTATGACGTGGACATTACATCGTTGTGCTACCTCATTCAGATATCTGCGACAGCTGTACATCGTTTTTGGAGTTCATCACGTTGGATAGTCGCCTGGCTATCAGAAAGTGTGATAATATCTCGTCTGATTGTATTTGCTTCCATAACACAGTCTGAATCCATTCCGAAAAAATTATGTCAACAACGGTTTCATTCAATTTGAAGCCATCGGTGATGTATTGCACAGAGTCCCTTTACGAGGTGCGTTGCATCATTTTTACAGACCTCTTTAGCTGGAATGGATGTTCTGAATCTCATTAAGAAGTCGTAACGCAATATAACGTAATCACAGCTCCCAATAGTACCAACTTCTGTAAGGATTCTTGCGTGACCAGTATTTGTTCCATGCCACTGTCCAATCGTCCAGACACAGCTACTAATCTTGGCTGCCATATCCCTTCAATAGAGAGTAAGCGAAAGGAGGCATAAAACTATCTCCAGTGCCAACCTGGGTGTAGTAGGGCTCAGCTACTAATCTTGCCTGCCAAACCCCTTCAATGGAGAGTAAGCAAAAGGAGGCATAAAACTATCTCCAGTGCCAACCTGGGTGTAGTAGGCAAGGCCAATCTAATAAGTATGCAAACAGATCTTTGAAACCGCCACCTCAGGTTGAAGTTAGTTGTCCTACCGACGGATTCTTACTATACTAGTCATCCGTAGGCTAAAATAAATCTGGTCGATGCTGTGTAGATGATCTAATGAGTAATCCTAAGTCATAAACCCTACTTTTCCCGAACACTTTGTTGCAATCGTAAATGACAATGCAGTCCGTTTTTAATCTGTTGATGATAGCTTTCTATCCGCCTTGAAGCATTAGAAGTAAACATTCAGGCTACCATTGAAGCCATTACAGTGAGGTTTATTAAAAAGTATTCAAAAATTGGATTGACGGAATAGGTCAAGTATTATCGTGTTTAAAAAGTCATTCAAAATCTTTTTAAAAACACCCCATAAATGAAAATTTAAAAAAAGAAGGAATCTTTTTTGCTTCTAACTATGCACTCATTTGCGTTCGCGTACCAAAAGCCATATTCTACTGTACTGAACGTACATACATACATATATCGTACATGAATGTTATTCCATTATGATGATATGAGTGTGATTATTTTATAAGCGTCATGTATGATATGGTATGTTTGGAAGACATCCGTATAGTCATTGAAATATAATCGTTTATTTGGAATTTCATGAGGTTGTATCGTGAAAAAGTTCAGTTTGTTGCTGTTGTTGTTGTTGTTGTTATTTGCTGTTGTCTGTTGTTCTTGTTATTGCTGGTGTTGTCATTAATAAAAGAAATATTGTATTCATAATAATTATCATTGCATATTTTATATGTGCAAACAAACACAGGCCGAAAAAAGCAAAAAACGAAAAACAATCGTTCACACGAAGATATACTCAACCACATTGGAAAATGCAATGCAGGACATGAAGAGAGTTTTTTTTAGGCCTGTGGAAGTCTAACTAGAGTACCGGGAAATATAAAATTTCAATAATTTTATGCTTTGCCGGTAGAAGACCATTCGATGTTACTACAAAAGGACTTCTAGGTTTGTGTTCTTGCTTTTCGGATTACAAATTTGAATGAATGTGTTTCGATGATTCTGTCTCTTCTATACATAGGGCTATAGCGAACCCCATTCTGCGTCTACAGTGCGCTGTCATAAGACGGGTTACCAATCTCAGATTATTCCTGGTTAATATGCTGCAGAACTCCGGTCTCCTTTTATTGTGATTCCACAACAAAAGTTTTGATTGCCTCAAACCCATTTGGCATACCTTTCCAAACATTCGTTCCTACTCCACAAAATGCTTTATGACCCAACGTCGTCTTCTACTCATACCCATTCATAGACCTTTCGATGTTACTACAAAAGGACTTCTAGGATTGTGTTCTTGCTTTTCGGATTACAAATTTGAAAGTTAATTGTGGGATAATTCCTATGTAACCTACTATCCACTTCTTTTTTCCTCGTTTAGCATGCTACACAGTACCTTTTCTCTTGCTTTTCGGATTCGATTCAAATGATAGTTTGAAGTTTATTAGTCGCTGCGGTGTAATAGATAGTGCATAGGCTTATTACACATGTCGTCTCGTTTTAAACCCCAGACATCAACCACAAAACAAAATACGAAAAAATATTACTTCGGCGACTTCCTCTCAGCAGATATCTGGCAAAAACTCTGAGGGATAATAAAATTGCCATGAAATGTTTATCGCAAGTCGACTTTAAACTGTATAAAATTAACACACACAACATAAGTGGTGTGAGAAGCTAGGTTGTAATCCAGACTAAAGAGCTGTAATGACCAATTAAGTAAGTAAGCGTAGTAACAAGAACCTGAAGTCGCCGTAGTCTAGTAGGTAGTGTGGTGGCTTATTAGACGAAAGGTCAGGGTTCGAGCCCCAGGCAAAGGGCAAAATACAAAAAGTATTTTTTCGGCGACTTCCTCTCAGCAAATTTCTAGCAAAAACTCTGAGAATAAATAAAATTGCCATGAAAAAGTTTCTCAAAAATCTGTCGTTCGGAGTCGACTTTAAACTGTAGGTCCCACCACTCATGTATAAAATTAACACACACAACATTAGTGGCGTGAGAAACTAGGACGTTGTACAATGGGTCAATTAGACCTCCGGGTACTGTACTTGTCTTAATTGACAAGTACACGTCCTCTAACCTAACCTAACCTAACCTAACCTAACAAGAACCTGCTTCCTCTTACTAACATTAAATAAAAGTTCGCCGTAGTTTAGTAGGTAGTGTGCTGGCTTAATAGACATAAGGACTCGGTTCAAACCCCATGTCAGACATCTCCAACCAAGCGAAGTACGAAAAAATATTTCTACGGCCATTGGTTCTCAGCATTTCTGGCAACAACTCAAAGTAAATAAAACTGCCATGAAAAAGTTTCTCAAAAATCTGTCCTGCGGAGTTGACTTTGAACTGTGGGTCCTGCTACTAATGTGTGTGAGAAGCTAGGTCGGAATCCTAACTGAAGGGTTGTAACGACCAATTGTGTATGCATGGATGATAGTTTGAAGTTTATATGCACGAAAAATGAAAAATATGTCTTCAGCTACCTCTTCTCAGCAGTCTCTAGGCAAAACCTTGAGGGTAAATAAAATAGCCATGAAAAGTTTCTCAAACAACTGTCGTTCGGGGTCGACTTTATATTGTAGGTCCCGCTGCTGATAGATAAAGACTGACTTCCAAAATGTATCAATACAAAGTTTGTATACAGTTCTACTACGGTATATAAATTTTGTACATATGCAAAGTTACCAAACAATGCATCAATTATAAATCCGATGCCTGATTGCTTTTTGACTAGGTTACAAGTACACATTGAGGACGTTTTGTACAGCGGCTTTATGAAACGCTATACTTTGTTCAAACACAAAACAACTAACATTTTGGAAGTCAGCAAAAATTAACGCTCTCTACAAGGGCGATGTGAGAACCTAGGTTGTAATCTTGACTAAAAGGTTGTAATGATCAATTATGTATGTATGTATGTATTTTTAACACAACTATAGGTTTTGTATCCCTTTTCAAATTTCTAAACCTGTTTATGACATCACAGCTTATCTCTTTCTATTATTCCAATCGTTTTATTCATGTTCTATTCACCTATGAAAACTAAAAATATATAAAACAAGAACGTTATAGAAAAAGAAATAAGGCCCTAATATACCATTGCCTTGAAATATTCTTACAAATGTCGATCAATATTAAAATCATTCCATACATTCTAGCCATACGTTTATAAGTTTACTTGCCTTTGTGTATGAGTGTGTGTGAATTATGATTGGTTATTAATATTGCTGAAATTCATTATAATTGTTGTTGTTTTATTTTCGTTTTTTTTTCGTTTCATTTCGTTTTCGTTTTTTTCTTGTTTTTTGAGTCGTCTTTTCAAAACCGCACACATACTTTTACATACCATGACCATTAAAACAATTCAACCATCAGGATATGGAGAGTATCATGCAACATATTAACTTGGACAACAACTACAAACATTGGCGCGCTGCCATTGTCACTGCTAATGACAACTGCGATGCTTCTGATGGCGCTGATGCATTTTTGGGCATTGAATTTGTACGTAAGAAAACAACAACAACAAAAAGAGAACAACAAACAGAATTGGACGGACATTTATAAAAGACTTGGCATAAATGAATTGAACAGTGAAATAAAACATGAAAAAACAAAATCAGATGGCAGTTAAAAACCAAAAACACACACAAACCAAAAAAAACAAGGAGACATACACACAGGCTCACGCATGCATACATGTATATGCACTGACTTGCATGCAGAAACGAAATGAGAAAATAAAAAATAAAAATCATCAACAACAACAACAACAATTGAAAATAAAAGTTAAAAAACAAATGAAAAAAAAAATAAGAATAAAACACGAAAGTATTTGTTGCATATTTTGACACTTTCATTGCCCGATACTCTGGTGATATTAACGAAATTAAAAAATAAACAAGCGAATATTAATAATGCCTACATCAGCATACAGCCATCTCTACATGTATGTATGTGTGTGTATACATATATATGTGAGCATTATTTGTTATTCATACAATTGCAGTGTCTTAAAATCTGAAATCTTTTATTGAAATCGATAAATTCCAAATAAAAATTATCAATAATCGATAATTATGCTTGTGATGTCCAAGGATCTGTTAGTTTTTGCCATGGATTGTCCAAATCGAAATTGATTTGAAAAAATCAATTCTATTCAAATCTATTTGTGGCCATTTTTTCCATTGTGATATTGGAAAGCTCTGATGTCATACTCCAACAGAGTATGAATGTGTATACTTTACAAGTGTGGGTGTGGGTGTGAGTATATGTATAAGCATATATCATGCATTCATTATATGTATGTACATATGTATGTATGTGTATACGCACATTTGAATGTGCAAATATATGTTTACTTGTAAAACATTGTTGTTTTTATGCAATTCCAACAAAAATGAAAGCAAAAATAACAACAAAAGCAACAACAACAATGACAGCAACACAAAATGAAGTGCGATTTTTCACACCATCTCGATTATGCGTGAAATAAAAAATCATATGTAAGGATATGCATGATTGAACGACCGAAACATACAAACGTACGAAATGCATGTATGAACAAATATTCAGAATTGTACACACATATGCACACATTTACGTAAATTAGGGTGCAACATTTTTACTTGATTGTAAAACATTTATAATGTGTTGATAGAAATCAAAAAAACGGGATCAGAGCATAATAATTGCAATTCTTTAAATCAACTAAAATTGAATATAAATTCCTATAAATATCTCCTCCAAGCCTCCGACAAATATCACGATTCTTCTCGTTGTTTACAATGGCAATTCTCTGCACTGCACCCACGAGTTTCTTCCTAAGAGACATTAATGCCCTACAGGTTGCAAGAATGTGTTTCGATGATTCTGTCTCTTCTATACATAGGGCTCTAGACAATCCCCATTCTGCGTCTACAGTGCGCTGTCATAAGACGGGTTACCAATCTCAGATTATTCCTGGTTAATATGCTGCAGAACTCAGATCTCCTTCTATTGTAATTCCCCAACAAATGGGTTGATTGCCTGAAACCCATTTGGCATATTTTTCGAAAATTCCGTCCCCACTCCACATCCCATCAACGACGTAAAAGCTCACCTCCTCGCAAGTTCGTCTGCTTGCTCTTTGCCTAGTCTTCCCAGAAGATTTGGGACCCACCACAGGGTATCTTTACTTTCCATGGCAAGTTGATTCAGTTTTTTGAAGTCGCCGTAGCCTAGTAGGTAGTGTGTTGGCTTATTAGACGAAAAGCCAGGGTTCGACCCCAGGCCAGACATCAAAGACAAAATACAAAAATATTTCTTCGGCAACTTCCTCTCAGCAGATTTCTAGCAAAAACTCTGAGAGTAAATAAAATTGCCATGAAAAAGTTTCTCAAAAATCCGTCGTTCGGAGTAGACTTTAAACTGTAGGTCCCACCACTCACGTATAAAATTAACGCACACAACATAAGTGGTGTGAGAAATTAGAACGTTGTACAATGGGTCAATTCGACCTCCGGGTACTGTACTTGTCTTAATTGGCAAGTACACGTCCTCTAACCTAACCTAACCTGAGTCAGTTTTTCCAGTTAGTCCCATACTATCTTCGATTTAAGCTCATAAGAGCCGACTGCTGGAATGGCAGTCTGACTGCCAGATAATAGCGCTATGTCCTGTCTCTTGTACATCCTATCCAAGTTAAATTTATCTTCTGGATAGTCTGATGCAGAACTCCGGTCTCCTCGTATTGTAATTCCCCAACAAAAGTTTTGATTGCCTCAAACCCATTTGGCATACCTTTCCAAACATTCGTTCCTACTCCACAAAATGTTTCTGGCCCGAACGTCGTCTCCTCCTCATAAGTTCGCATGCTTGCCCTTTGCCTAGTATTACCAGATGTCCTGGGTCTTAGCACAAGGTAACATTATTTTCCCTACCAAGTCAATTCAGCTTCTCCAGACATTCCCATACTACCTTCGATTTAACGCCGTAAGAGCCAAGTGCTCGAATGGCAGCCTGACTGTCAGATAGCAGTGCTATATCTTGTCTTTTGTACCTCCTAGGTTAGGTTTAGGTTAGGTTAGAGGACGTGTACTTGTCAATTAAGACAAGTACAGTACCCGGAGGTCGAATTGACCCATTATACAACATCCTAATTTCTCACACCAACATAAGTGTGTGTTAATTTTATACATAAGTGGTGGGACCTACAGTTTAAAGTCGACTCCGAACGACAGATTTTTATTTATTGAGAAACTTTTCATGGCAATTTTTTTTACTCTCAGAGTTTTTGCCAGAAATCTGCTGAGAGGAAGTCGCCGAAAAAATACTTTTTGTATTTTGTCTTTGATGCCTGGTCTGGGGCTCGAACCCGGGCTTTTGCGTCTAATAAGCCAACACACTACCTACTAGACTACGGCGACTTCACGGAACATGTAATCAAAGACTATAAATAACGCCTTTTATAAAATTATGTCTTTGGGCGTAGACCAACTGCGGATATACCTATCGAATGGCGATCAAAAGTTTGCGATCGCGTTTTGCGCAGACTCGGTTAATTAAGAATACAGGAAGATGTTGCTAATAACAGGAAAAAAAACGACATTATCAGTCGAACGTTGCGTGCAGACGTCTATCGAACACAGACTATTACACTGTAATGAACGTGATGTATAAGCTTTTCGCTCTGGATGACCTTACGACTTGTCGAATCACCAAAGATTTCCCTGTCGGACACGGAATGTTAATGGGTGGTCGTGCAACTCTTACTGATACTTTCAACGGAAACTTACTTAGCAAGCATCGACAGATGGAGAACATGTTCAACACTGATTTACTTAGAATTAAGACCTAGCTTCTCACTCCATCCAAATTGTGTGCATTAATTTTTATACATTAGTGGCATGCAGTTCTAGCGTCGAGTCTGAACAATAGATGTTTGAAGAATTGCATGACAATTTTATTTACTCCGAGAGGAAGTTACCGAAAGAAATATTTTTTTATATTTCGCTTTGACCGAGATGTCAAAGCTAAAGTTTGCCTACTACACTATCTATAGACTACGGCATCTTCCAACTGCTTGGCATTTCTTATAAAAAACGGTATAATTTACCTCCTATCCAAATTGAATTCTGCACATATTTCAATGGCATAGACTTCCCATGAGTTTCGCTACGGGCTTGAAATATTTCATTCTGGGCAGAAAAACTCCTGCTCCTATTCCAAGTTCCTGCTCTACACCCATCTGTTTGCCGCAAAACAGTCCTATTCTTACTAAGTTTCATTGTGAAGAATTACCCAAAAGTCATAATCATTTCTGTTCAGGGCACAGTTAAGCACAAAGCTGTCAACTAATTGATTCCATTGGTCTCTAAATCTCTTAATGAATTTCATTTGAAACTTGTCTCCCATCAACCCAACCATAGTCTTCAAAACTTTGGTTTTCACTACTTTGTGCAGCGGAATGAAATCTAACAGAGCCACCAGGGGCGCTGTAGAACAAGTTCGTTAGTCTCTGTATATTGTCCAACCCAAGCTGAACTAATTGCAGATTATTGCAGATTCTATATGCCCAGACAATTGCCCTCAAAGGTCACTATGGGTATGACCATCAAAGTATACGTCCGCTATATAATTGTACCTAGGTTAGGTTCCCACGATTTCTCCACAAGCCTTCTGTATACCGATATGGCATGCTTGTATATATGTATGTACGTACCCGAATAGATGCTTGTGCTAGCAGAAGCATATTACTGTTGACCCTTAAGCCCTTAATTTGAACAACAACTATGCCTGCCTGCCCTAATGTTTTTACATATGTATGTATGCATGCATATATGTACATATGTATATGCATATGTGCGTAAATATTTATGTGTTTGTTTATTTGAAAGTATGTATGTCTGGCATCATATCATAATGATATTATTTGTGTCATTTAAATAATTCAATAATTTCATTTATGGTTCGTTATGAATTTTCATGCTGACACTTATCGTTTACGCAGTCAATACAACAATATATATAAACATGCATATGTATGTGTATGTATGTATGTATTTTACTTATTGTTGGTCAAAAGCGGAAAGATATAAAAAATGATGAACGAGGTATTAATATATAAGAATTCTTTAACAAATCCATTTATTATCCACATCCTTACTACGGGAACCTCAATAAAGGACGAAATCTTAAAGTTTAACACGAAAAAGAAATTTAAATTTAACACAGACATATGTACTACAGTTTAATTTGTAATTTATTTTGTTCTTAAAATTTTATTGCTAAAATTAAATATGATATACATACACTAACACTAATCAGAACTTTAATAAAAAAAAGTTATGTATGAGAAGTTTGTCAGGTTTTGCGGATGTTTTAACAGTTATTACGATTCGTAATCTGGAACACCAGTTTACATTAACTCTCCCCAGCATATGCGCCGTATTTCGCCAATAAAACTCTTCGATTACTGATGTCCAGATGTTCAATTATCAGTGGTTTATAGACATAACCTCAAAGAAAATAATTTAATGGAATTAAATCTCACGATCTTGGTGACCCATTAATCAGACCATTATGTTAACTTACTCTCTGAATAAAAGACTTTTTTGAACTGTAGAGAACTCTGTGTGCTGTGTGGCTCCGTCCCGTTGGAACCAATATGAGTGGCAGCCAATTGAGCTACGAAATCAGGTCTCTATAGCGTTCTTTATTGACAATAACATCCTGAACATCTGCGATTTTGAAGACATATGGACCAATGACTCTGCCAGTTAATAAAGCACACCAAACTGTAATTTTCTATGGATGTAATGGTGTTTAGACTAAAACTTGTCGATTATTATTCCTTTAAATGCAAAAATTCTGTTTATTCATCTAACCATTGAACCACAAATGGGCTTAGGTTACGTTAGGTTAGGTTAGGTCTGAGTGGTAGCTCTGATTTCACAAAGTTCACTTGAGCACGCATAGCGGCCCGTTGTGATGTCACGGGTGAACGCAGTCCCTGTACTGACCAAATTCCACCAAAATCAGGGAAGAGGAAGAAGTTGGTCAGCGCAAGGGCTGCACAAGCTGGGTAGAACTAAAAAATATTTTTTTATATTCCTCAACCCGATCGTCACTACTTATGGGCTTAGTCGGAGAACAATATTTTAAACAATATTTTTCATAAATTTGCGTTTCAATATCAACATCAATTTGCTCATCAGCCTATTCGTTCAATTGGTGGCCCTAGTCGCCGCAGTCTAGTAGGTAGCGTGTCACCTTATTAGACGTGAGGCCACGGTTCAAACCACAGGTCAGATATCTCCAACAACATTGATTCAAAAAAGACATCATTTGATTTGTGCTGTGGCCAATAACACGTTGACTGCCGACTACGAAATAATTCGTAGATTACGTTCCCTTCTAGGGAGCCAACTACGACATATCTCGTACTCACTAAACCCGCCATTTTTGTGTAGCTACGAATAAAATCGTATTATATCAGTGCTAGTATCGATAAATGGCTTCTGGAAAAAAAACAAAAAGTCAATGTTGGCCTGCGTGGCCAGTTTCCTGAAAATGGCCGCGGCAGTCAACGTGTTCACGCGGTGTTTACTACTTGAGGTGATTGTCATCTGACAACAGCCAAAGTAGGCTGACTTCCAAAATGTTAGATGCTTTGTGTTTGAACAAAGTATCGTGTTTCATAATGCCGCTGTACAAAATATATACAATGTATTTTATTTCAGAACGTCGTCAATATGTATTTTTAACGCAGTCAAAAAGCAATCTGGCATCGGATTTATAGTTGATGCATTGTTAGCATATCTACATAGTTTATATAAAGTAGTAGAACTGCATACAAACTTTGTATTGATACATTTTGGAAGGCAGCCGTACTCAACGTATATTAAACACAGTCCAATAAAATAATGCGCATTTCAACTTTTCAAAGACGCCGTAGTCTAGTAGTTAATGTGTTGGCTTATTAGACGTGAGGCCACGGTTCAAACCCCCTTGCCAGACATCTCCAACAAAACGAAATATGAAAAATTATTTCTTCAGCGACTGCCTCTCAGCAGATTCGTGGAAAGAACTCTGAAATAAAATTGCTTTGAACAGTTTCTCCAAAGTCTGTCGTTAGGTGTCGACTTTAAACTGTAGATCCCGCCACTCATGTATTAAATGGACACGTACAACAGAAGTGTTGTGATAAACTAGGTCGTAATGTTGACTAAAGGGTTGTAATGAATTATGCACGTAGGTATGTAAGATAGTAGAATTTTGAAAGCTCTCAAGCCACGATCTTTGCATAAAATTTTCCAATAAAGTGCAAGAACACAAAGTCGTCCTCAAAGAAATATGAAATCACGACCCCGTCAGACCATATTTCACACGAAACAGTAACTTTTTTGTGAAGCATTGGACGCCTTTGAATTTCATGTGGACTGGCGCCGTCCCAAATTCCACAATTGAGTTTGTGTACATAGCCAATGATGGAGAAATGGGCCTCATCGCTGAAGATGATTTTTCGATGGAATTTAAAGTCCATTCAAGGAACACAGGTCGAGGTCATCTATGATGATTTGACAAAATGGACTGAATAAATGACAACTAATTTCGCAAAAGTATATTTAACAAGATGGCCGTTATCAACTGTTACAGTTCGGAAATCCCTTTTGGGACTCCTTTTATTCGACTCCTTTTAAAAGTACACCCCACAGAAATATCTGACGGCGTCACATCACATTTGCTTGGTAGTCAATTGATGTTGTCAAAACTTAAAATAACTGTTTCTGTTTCTCCTCAAGCAATTAAAGGAAAATTATCCGTGTTTTGTGGCTCATGTCACCATCATGTTGAAATCATAAATCTCAATAACCACAAAAAATTCGGTTTCATACGGCAATACCTCTTCGAAAATCACTTCTGGCTTCCTCCTGTTGTTGGCGTAACCAATGAAATCAATAAGTTCGGTTTAGGTTAGGTCGAAGTAGTAGCTTTGATTACCAAAGCTCACTTGAGCACGCATAGCAGCCCGTTATAACGCTACAGGTAAGGATCGGTTTATTCGCTACCCTTTCTATAGGCCTAGCAACATCTGTAGCACATTCAATCTCTTCAAATTTCTTTGTAATCCTTCCAATTCCCTGCACAGTGGGCTAATTATAATAATCATCCCATAATGCTTAGAACATTTGAATTTTCATTTTTGAAAACTATTTTTACGCGTGCTTAAGTTGCTAAACGATCCATATTCGTTATTCCAAACTGAAAGATGAAAGATTATTAGCACCTAATAGTGTTGCCAGGCAGGCTTTTTCAAAGCCACCCACCACATGTATAACCCGATACTTTCAGGATACCTTCCGTTATTATTATTATTTTTTTTTTGCACACATTTTAATATTAAATGCACTTGAGTTACAGCTGTTAAATTGACAACCACAAATACTTCACATTTAAAAATTGTTATTGAACAGCAACAACAACAACAACAACAACAACAATAGCAACAGCAATAATAATAATAACATCAGCAATCAAATGAATGTCGTGTAGTGTCAAGCAAAGACTTTGTTATGCCCACAACAGTGAGTGAACAAACATTTCATTTATACATACGCTTGCTGTTGTTGTTGTAATTGTTGTACTCTTTTTGATTTTTGTTTTTTCTCTCACTGATACACTGCCACTGTTACCACTACAAGTGCTGCATTTACTCTTAATAACAGCTGGAAGGAGAATTGGTAATTCAACTGAACGTATGATCGATATTTACATCATCCAATAAATCCAATGTAAATGCACACAAACTCATACAATTACAAAGCCACACACATGCACATACACGATATGATTGAGCACATTCACAAATACAATTCGAAATCAATATTTAATGCATTAAAGAAGTTTCGCAAAAAAAAAAAGAAAGAAATCATAAATAATTCAACTTTTTTGACACACACACACAATTTTTTCGATAACCGTATCATTTTTACAATAACTATTGACGTTAATCAATACAGTACAGTACAGGAATAAAAAAAATAATAGAATATAAATATAATAATTATAAATTATTTAATAAAATTAATAAAATTTATCAACCAATCATGAACATTGTAAAAACAACTTAAAGCTGGATGCCGATAAATCGGTCTTTAAAAGCAGAGAAGAACGCCTGACCTAAGCTAATCCCTCCAAATAAAAGACTTAAAAATTCTTCCATTTTTCTTGTCACGAAGAATTTCCAATCGAGAAAGTGCATCTAATGTGTTAACCATTCCAAGAGTGATTAAAAAATTTAAAAAACTCGATCGTTTATGGGCAGAAAGACTTCTGTACATCAGCTTACCAGTCTGTCTCTTAAAAACATTGCTGCTATAGGCCAGAAAATCAATTCAGCATGGTTCTCAACAATTTAAAATTTAAAGTTTAAAAATCAAGTATTTTTTTACCAAATATGATCTCCATAAATCGGGTAAAATCCGATAAAATTTAAAAAGGAGCGTTTTTGGACCTAGTAGGATTGTTTGCTATTGGACCATGGATTCCAAAACAGTTTTTACTACGGTCGGGTAATCCTTGGGACCGGAGATATAGCCGACAGAGCTAATTGTTTACTTCAAATGAACAAAAAAAGAGCCGTATATAAATCGATCAAAATCGCATAAAAATGGACTCGTAAGGGAAATGGACCTGTTGGGCTAGATAGCCATGGTGTCAAAGATTCCAAAACAGTTTTCCTTAGGGTCAAGCTTTTCTTGGGACCGGAAATATAGCCGACGAATCTAATTTTGTCTGCAAATGAACAAAAAAAAATATAGTGGTCTATATAAATCGGGCAAACTCAGGTAAAAAATGGAACCGTGAGCAAAGTGGACCTAGTGAACCAGATAGCCATGGTATCAAGGATTCCAAAACAGTTTTCGTTATGGTCGTGCATTACTTGAGATCGAAGATATGGGCAACTAATTAAACTTCATTATTTTCATATGCGCAAAATAGTTTAAATGAACTTAAAAATTTTAATAATTCTCATTGAGTTCATTTTCATTTATACGTATATATACAACAAAATATGGAATTTTTTGCATTTTTGCAATTCTCTGGTAGGTGACTTGCAATTTTTTTAATTGATGACTAGCATTTTTGGATCGGTGACTTGCATTTTTATGGGTCGATGACTTGCAATTTTTTGGTCAATGACTTGTATCTTTTGATTGATGATTTGCAACTTTTTGGTCGATGACTTGCGTCTTTTGATCGATGATTTGCAACTTTTTGGTCGATGATTTGCATTTTTAGGTCAATGACTTGCATCTTTTAATTGATGATTTGCAACTTTTTGGTCGATGACTTGCATTTTTATAGATCTATGACTGGCACTTTTAGGTCAATGACTTGCAACTTTTTGGTTAATGATTTGCAACTTTTTGGTCGATGACTTGCATTTTTATTGGTCGATGATTTGCATTTTTAGGTCAATGACTTGTATCTTTTGATTGATGATTTGCAACTTTTTGGTCGATGACTTGCATTTTTATTGGTCGATGACTTGCACTTTTGGTCGCTGATTTGCATTTTTAGGTCAATGACTTGCATCTTTTAATCAATGATTTGCAACTTTTTGGTCGATGACTTGCATTTTTATAGATCTATGACTGGCACTTTTAGGTCAATGACTTGCATCTTTTGATCGATGATTTGCAACTTTTTGGTTAATGATTTGCAACTTTTTGGTCGATGACTTGCATTTTTATTGGTCGATGATTTGCATTTTTAGGTCAATGACTTGCATCTTTTAATCAATGATTTGCAACTTTTTGGTCGATGACTTGCATTTTTATTGGTCGATGATTTGCATTTCTAGGTCAATGACTTGCATCTTTTAATCGATGATTTGCAACTTTTTGGTCGATGACTTGCATTTTTATTGGTCGATGAGTTGCACTTTTGGTCGATGATTTGCATTTTTAGGTCAATGACTTGCATCTTTTAATCGATGATTTGCAACTTTTTGGTCGATGACTTGCATTTTTATAGATCTATGACTGGCACTTTTAGGTCAATGACTTGCATCTTTTGATCGATGATTTGCAACTTTTTGGTTAATGATTTGCAACTTTTTGGTCGATGACTTGCATTTTTATTGGTCGATGATTTGCATTTCTAGATCAATGACTTGCATCTTTTAATCGATGATTTGCAACTTTTTGGTCGATGATTTGCATTTCTAGGTCAATGACTTGCATCTTTTAATCGATATTTTGCAACTTTTTGGTCGATGACTTGCATTTTTATAGATCGATGACTGGCACTTTTAGGTCAATGACTTGCATCTTTTGATCGATGATTTGCAACTTTTTGGTCGATGACTTGCATTTTTGGTCGATGACTTGCACTTTTTGGCCGATGACTTGTATTTTTTTATAGAGTAGTTTTTCTTTGCTGATTTGAGGAAAACATTTCGCTTTGTCGCCTATATCTCCGGTCCCGTGTAACGCCCGACCATAAAGAAACCTGTTTTGAAAGCTTTGATACCATGGCTATATACAGCTCTATTTTCACCCTACAAGTCCATTTTTTATCCGATTTAGCTCGATTAATACATATATAGAGTATTTTTTTTCTAGATCATTTGAAGAAAACAAGATTACCTAAGATTACCAACAGTAACGAACAATGGTTTGGAATCCAATAGCAAAATACTACATACACACAGAGTTTGAAAGTGACTTAACTCAACATATTTATTGATAAAACCCATTTGTTTTTGCAGTTGACTTTTATAAAACGGTTTTTATTGGGCAGTTTTTTAAACAAAAATCGTCATTTTAAAAGGAAAAATCGTCAAAATAACGATAAATCGTCACATCTGGCATCATTGGGTATTGCCACTGGCATGTATAAAATTAAAACACACAACATAAGTGGTGTGAGTAACTAGATTGTAATCCTGGCTGAAGGATTGTAATGATCAATTAAGTTAGTGAGTAATTAAGTGCTTGAAATGTACAATTAAGGTTATTAATTTGTTGTTTTTCTAAATGTATTATGTAAACAGTTATTTTTAAAACAAAAAAATGCCTAGAAATGAAGGCAGGATGTTGCCAAGCTTTTTTTCTCTCTCTTACCCCTGTAACATTTAGTACAGAAAGTAAATGAGAATGATAAACGCCGATTAAGCCAGCCTTGTTAGGAGCCATATTTTTTTTCTTGTTGTCGATTTGTTTTTATTTTATGAAATAAAACTTTCAACTGCAATTAAAAGTTAAACTTTAATCAACTGAAAATAAACAAATTATTCTGTGCAACAACAGAATACAGCAATTACTGTAAGTCATAGCCTTCAACTCATACTTATTAATATACATACATACATATATGAATAAGTATGTATATACATATGTACGTAGATATAATATAGGCCCGTAGACTTAATGATATTGAGGTACACGTTGAAATACTCTATTTTAGTTAAATTAAGCTTTTGCTGGGTGGATATAAAACATAAAATTCTTAATACATGGTTAAAATTGGCAGATTTGGTAATGAATTCCCGAATTAATTAAAAATTATTTGGAGAATCAATTTTTTTTAAGGAAAAAATCATAATAATTGAAACGTTTTTTTAATGACGAAAAGTAGGGACACCTACTTTGTAGGTCATTTTAAGGACGTACTACGAGTATACGTTTATGATTGTAATTGGAATGGGCTTGTATTTGTGTAGTCTCAGCTCAATATTTTAATCAGTTAAATCGTGTATGTAAGTGTGTGTTTATGCGTGTGTGTGTGTTTTTTTTTTTTGCTTAATGTTAGAAAAAGTTTACAGTTAAATAGTTCATATGGATGGTATAAATGTATGCAATTTATTCGTAAATCTAAGTATTTACACACTTATGTGTACATGTATGTACATGTGTATGCAAGCATTGTTACGCTTTCTCTTTGCGTCCCCATATTTACATTTCTATTACGTTTCCGCTGTTTGTTTGTTTTGTTTTTTTTGTTAGTGTTTTAATAGACGCAATAATAATGTACAAATCAAGCGAACAAAATCAGAACAGCAACAACAACAACAACAACAACAATAGCAATAACAACTCAGATTTATTCAACTTTTGACTCTTAACTGCTGCAATCAAATTACGTAAATTATTATAGTTTTTATACATATTTTTTCGTTTTCCTTTTTATTTTGCTTTGTTGCTATTGTTGTTGTTGTTGTTGTTATTTTCTAATAGTTGTTCTACTATTTTTTCTTCTTGTTTTTGTAGTTCAGAGAAATTAGAGAATAAAACAAAAACAAAAACTACAGAATAGTTTTAAAACTAATACAATTCCAACAGATTTATTTATTCATACATTCAGGCCAACAAGAGTGCAAACATAAGAATGTATTCTCGCATGTATGTACGTATGTATGTATGTGTCTATATATGCCTATGAATGAATGCATTTGCATTTGTATGAATAAGCATTTCATCATTTTTAACAAAACAAAACAGGACTAAATAACAATAAATGCGTTTAGATTTTAGATTTTGCAAGAGAGTTCGATGAAAAACCCCACACACACACACAGACAGACAGACACTAATAAAAACTTATACACACACACCCACACTCACACTTATTTACATGTAAACGCTTTATATTAACACGCATATGTCTGGATAAACACCAATCAACATTTGCTTATAAAATTTTTATTAAAAAAAAAATCACGAATAAAAAACAATTCCACCTAAAGCCTATGCATACAATATGGTAGGCCTAAGCATATGCAATTAAATGCGAATATGTATGCAAACAAACACTTAGACGCGCGTATCGAAACATACATGTGTATGTACATACATATGTATGCAAGTACCTACGTAATTGGCAAATAGAAGTCTTTGAGAATAAGTAATAAAAATTTTGTATGCTTTTGCTCCTAACACTAGGTATCGCCAATGGATTATACGTATACGTCTTTGCATACTCCAACTACACCACCCCCCCCCCCCCCCCACTCTTCCTTAGCAGTTACAAAAACAATTGTAAAACATCTAATTTGAATTGGAAAGTTTTTAACGCGTTTTAATACTTGTGTTGATGTTGTTGTTGTTGTTGTTGTTGTTGTTTTATTTACAAAACTTTTTAACTAATTTAATACGAAATTCGAAATTGTTTAAAACAAACGAAACAAACAATCGGCAACAATTAAAAAACAAAAACAAATAAAAGATAAATACGTTGGAAAACAAAACAAAACAAAACAAAATTCATATCTCTGTTATTTTCTAGACAACAACAACAACAATAAAAAAATAATTAATAACTAATAAATGAAAAATTCAAGGAATATTATTTCCATCCTACAGCTGCAAACTAGTTCGATTAGTTGTTAAAATTTATTATAAGAATCTGCTGGAATGCACAGTTATGTTGACCGCTTAAATTATTAAAGAAATCTTTTGTAATTGTTTTAAAAGAAAAACAATTCCACCTAAAAGATGGAAAACTAGATGCTAAACT
This sequence comes from Sarcophaga carnaria, assembly GCA_958299815.1. Classification (NCBI taxonomy): domain Eukaryota; kingdom Metazoa; phylum Arthropoda; class Insecta; order Diptera; family Sarcophagidae; genus Sarcophaga; species Sarcophaga carnaria. The sequence goes on from OY283151.1 coordinate 44,947,523, forward strand.
TACTTACTTAACTGGTCATTACAACTTTTTAGTTAGGATTTCAACCTAGCTTCTTACACCACCCATGATGTGTTTGTTAATTTTATACATCAGCTGCAGGACTTACAGTTTAAAGTAGATTCCGAACGACAGATTTGTTTTGAGAGACTTTTTCATGACAGTTTTACTCAAAGTTTTTGCCAGAAATCTGCTGAGAGGAAGTCGAAGTTGAAAAATATTTTTTTTTAATTTCATTTTGTTGAAGATGTCTGACCGGGGATTTGAACCGTGGCCTCATGTCTAATAAGCCATCACACACCCTACTATACTACAGCGAGTTCAGTTACTAACGGGTGATTTCTTTAGCTATTATCTTTTTGGCAACACTGGTTTAAACAGCTCACGCACGTTTCGTGTTTTGTTTCACTGTCAAATATCTTCAGTTTGTTCTATAATTTAACCATGAATCGTCTTACAAACGAACAACGCTTGCAAATCATTGAATTTTATTATCAAAATGCGTGCTCTGTTAAGAAAGTTCACCGCGTGCTTCCATCCATTTCATGGTCAGTTTAATCGACCCACTGAAGCGGCTATTCGCGCTATTGTGACTAAATTTCGCACCAAATTTACATTGTTAGACATTAAACCACCAACACGCTTACGTAGAGTGCGAACTGAAGAAAATATCGTAGCTTTATCGGCCAGTGTTAATGATGACCATCAATTATCGATTCGTCGCCGTTCGCAGCAATTGGGCCTCTGTTACTCAACAACGTGGAAAATTTTGCGGAAGGATTTTGGTGTGAAGCTTTTCAAAATACAGCTGGTGCAAGAATTGAAGCCGAACGACCTACCGCAACGCAGAATTTTTGGGGAATGGGCTCTTGGAAAGTTAGCCGAAGATCCTCTTCTTTATCGAAAAATTGTGTTCAGCGATGAAGCTCATTTTTGGCTCAACGGGTACGTAAATAAGCAGAATTGTCGATTTTAGAGTGAAGATCAGCCAGACGTATTGCATCCAGAAAAAGTCACAGTTTGGTGCGGTTTATGGGCTGGTGACTTCATTGGACCGTACTTCTTCAAAGATGCTGCGAATCGTAACGCAACTGTGAATGGTGAGCGCTACCGTGAGATGATATCCAACTTTTTTTGCCCAAAATGCAAGGGCTTGACTTGCATGACATGTGGTTTCAACAAGACGGTGCCACATGCCACACAGCACGCGTAACAATGGACTTATTGAGAGGCGAGTTCGGTGAACATTCTATTTCAATTTCGGGACCGATCAATTGGCCGCCTAGATCGTGCGATTTAACGCCTTTAGATTATTTTTTTTGGGACTATGTTAATGCTCATGTTCATACAGACAAGCCCGCTTCAATTAACGCATTGGAAGACAACATTGAAGCATTTATTCGTGAGATACCGGCCGAAATGTTGGAAAGAGTATGCCAAAATTTGACTAAGCGGATGGACCATTTGAGGCGCAGTCGCGGTCAACATTTGCATGAAATAATCTTCAAACATTGAATTATATGGACCGTACTATCGATTCAAATAAAGATTTCATGAATTATTCTGAATTTTATGTGTTTTTTTGAGAAATTTTCCTATAGTCACTCGAATCATTTAAAAGTATTATAAGTATGCATCTGAATGAGTAGGCTTATGAGTCAAACATATTTCGAATGGTATGAGTTTGATGTCAGTGTTGTACGCATACTCATTGCAACATGTACTTATAAATCAATGTTGTAGTGAGTACGAATGAATCAGAGTTCATAGTTTAATTTTTGAATATTGTTCACTCACTTCTATTCAATATTTCATGAGTGCTTATGAGTAGCTAAGAAACGATTCATTGCTGATCTCTGGTTTGAACCAAGGTCTCTTATCTAATAAACCAATACACTCCCACTTCGAAAAGATGCTAAAACAATTACTTAGTTCCGCTTTTAAATTTGTTGCATTTTCCTCCAAATAAAAGCTGTTTTCTTGAAAACCGCATTAAAACATAGAAAAAAAACTTAAAAACCGTTTTTAAAATCAATTCGAAATTATTGTTAATGTAATGTAATGTAATGTAATGTAATGTAATGTATTATTACATACAAATGTTAATATCGATTTTATTTAATAACATTATGAACATTTGCTTACTTGTACATTGTACGTACATACATATGTACATACATAAATACATATGTATGTATGCGAATCTATAATACATAATGTACATATGTACGTATGTATAATATGCATGTTCATGTGAATGTAAACATGTATGTAAGTGCATTAGCAAATGTATTGAACATTTTGCAAGCATATCCGAAGGAAATTGTTACCCATCAAATGGCGTTTGCACACCAACCAACCAACTCACATTGACACTCTCATTCATACAGGATAACGATTTAAGACACTTCCATATAACAACAAAACAAACATAATATATCCCTTAAGGGATGCCAATACGGTTAGAAAATCTTTAAAGTTGTCTTCCAGCAATATGAGTTCTTAAAGGCATAGGTTCTGAGGCCGATTTCAAATCAATTTTAAAGCGTAAAGATTTACCTCAGCTCTCTTAGTGTTTTTGTTGGACGTTCTATTTAGTTTTCATGATTTTAATTCAGTTCTTGTTTATTTATCTTTACTATCATATTGCCTTATTCAATGCAATTGATATGGTGCATACAAGAATGGCTTCATACGTTTTTGTGCAAAAATAAAGTTGGCATTAAACATTCTTATGTCGCCGTAGTCTAGTAGATAGAATGTAAGGCCACAGTTCAAACCCCAGGTCAGATATTTCCAACAAAACGAAATACGAAAAAATATTTCTTCGGCGACTTCATCTCAGCAGATTTCTATTAAAAGGTCTGAGGATAAATAAAATTGCTATGAAAAAGTTTCTCAAAAATCTTTTGTTCGGAGTTGACCTTAAACTGGGGTTACCGCCACTCATGTATACAAGATGGGTGGTGTGAAAAACTAAGTTGTAATCCTAACTAAAAGGTTGTAGTGACCAATTATGTACAAGTATGTATGTGTTAAGCGTTCTATTGATTAAATCAAGAAATATTTGAATCTCATCAAAATTCGCCAAGACCACCGCTTTAAATTTGATATGTACTCTCTCTAGAATATTTTTTTTTTTCTTAATTCAAAGAAAAGTCTTCAGATAATTTTAAAATTTGTTCACCGACCAGTTAAAAACGCAGATTTTTTTTTGCAAAATTCAAGACGTATGTAGACGCATGTAGACGCAAGCGGATGCATGTGGACGCATGGAGACCTATGTAGACGTATGTAAACGGTCTACCGCTGTCAGTAAACCAATAATCGGTTTTGTCAGAAACTATGTCCTCCGTGAACATGTATTGGTTAGTGTGGTGCGGAAGTTTGCTAAGTCCTACGCTCTCTGAATAGGTGGCACAGCCTGACCTTCCTTTAAAGTTCGTTGTTAGTGATATCCTGTCTAGTAAAAACAAACATCGATTTTTTCATCCAATACAATGTATTGCAAAGAAAAGTCGATGTTATTTCGATTTATTACAAAATACTTCCATGTTTTCTATGCATCGATTGATTTTTGTAACAAAATGGAAGGACATACTTATAGTTTCGCAGGTATAGCACAATACCTCAACAAAACAATTTGTTGTATTGCTCTCAACACCTATATAGGGTATCCCTATAATGTCCTTTTCAATCCTATTAACCTGAAAAACTTCCGGATGCTGTTTGGCATCAGTAAGGATAACCCGCTTGCCTATTATTTGCTAAGGACATACGTGTTTCTTTCTGACATGCATTAACGCCACATCCATACATACATAATTGGTCATTACAACCCTTCAGTCAGGATTACGACCTAGTTTCTCACACCACTTATGTTGTGTGTGTTAATTTTATACATGAGTGGCGGAACCTACAGTTAAAAGTCGACTTCGATCGACAAATTTTTAAGGAACTACTCATGGCAATTTTTTATTTACTTTCAGAATTTTTGCCAGAAATCTGCTGAGAGGAAGTCGCCGAAGAAATACTTTTTGTGTTTTTGTTTTGATGTCTAGCCTGGGGCACGAACCCTGGCTTTACGTCCAACACACTACCTACTAGACTACGTCGACTTCTAGTGGCATTAACGCCACACAGGTTTCAAATTTGTTTTCACGTAATTCGTTCTCCTTATGATGGGTTTCTTAAAGAAATATTCTTTGAATCTCTTTTCCTCATGATGTAGGAGAATCGATGCCTATTCTTAAAGAACCCGTCTTTCAATCTTCGGTGATATGTTCGATTATTGTACTCCGCTTTGAGCTGGTTAATTATATGCATACCTCAGATCCTTTCTCATTGTATTTACCCAACAAAAAGAATTTAGACTGATTCAATTTGATAAAAGTGTCCACCTTTCTTCATCCTCTACGCTACCAATTCACTATTTCTACTCCACAAAAAGATTCTATTCTCATCAGCGGCCCTTCTCATAAACTAATGTGTCTGCTTATTGCAACAAATTTTCACATGACTTGGGATCTAGCAGAAGGTGACCCTATTTCCTTTGCCTAGCTATTTCAACTGAGTCAACCTCACAGGAGCTGAGCGCTCTGGTGGAGTCCTAACTGAGAGATATTGTTACTATGCTCCTTGCCTCTCTACTTTCTGTCTAAGTTGAATAAATCACATCCTTCGATGACATAAGATTGGAGGAGCCTAGCGAGATTCCGCATGGGCTCTGAATGTATTACTGTGGGATCGAATTTAAGGAGTTTTTAGCACAATTTTGACAAAAACCGGAATTTTGCCAAAAGAAATTTGATTTTTTCATTTGGCATCCCTGAATGATGACAAACAAGCAAAGTAAGCATGCACAAGTATGCGTGTAAGTAAAATACAATATTTTTACGCTAATTAGTTTTTAGATTTGACTTACTTACTTACATACACACAGAGACACACACACCCATACATATATAAAATGTTTATTATAATTTTAAAAACCACCACTTGATAATTTCCTTATTTTCATTAAAGGATTTCGCCAAATAATATTAATGTTTCTCTCCTCTCCTCTTCTCTTCCTTTCCTGTTTCTCAGCATCAGCTAACTTATGAGAAGTATGTGTGTATGTGTGGATAAATATTTTAAATACTGATTTTAAACACCAATGCTTACACGCCATATAAGAGTATTAATTTGACACAGTGTGTGTCTGTGTGTGTATGTATTCTTGTGTGGGTTTGTGTGTGTTAAGAAATATGTTACTGCAAAATTTGTTGCTTCCTGCTGCGAATTAATAAAATTTTATTTGCCATCAGACTAAAGGAAGAAAAAAACCCCTTTTGATTTTTATACTGTTTTTGGTTTTTTGTTGATTTTTTTGTTCGCACATTACACGTATAAGCGTTTGTGTTAGTGGGTATATTTATACCTAAGGCACCCTGTCAGGCAAATTTTTTTTTTTGTTGGGATACTGTTAAAAATCAACAATCATTGATTCGATCCCTCGAACCCCACACACACACACACACACACACAATGACTGACTACTCAAAACACTTTATTCGCTTCGTACCATTTTTTTTTCAACGATAAACAGTAAATAAAAACTCCAGTCAGTCACCACAATCAAGTGCACTTTAATATCACCGCAAAGTCAAGCGAAAAAGACGAAATTTATTAAGTGTGTGTGTGTGTGTGTGTTTGGATGGTTGAATGGATGTGGAAGTCGCTAGAAAAAAAGTTACGAAAAATAATCCAAAAAACACAAGCGGAAAATATTTTTTTTTTTTACACTCAATTGATGGTTTCACGCCTCAATAAATGCGTAAATATTTAAGCCCCACAATTACCCGGGGTGTAGTGTAAGATACAATGCAACCCACAAACATGGCAAAGTAAAGCAAAGCAAGACACTTATAATTGTGGGTGGTATAATCTAATGGCTGCTGCCGATTATTGAAATGCTCAGATTATTGCTAACGTTTAAAAATTTACTCATGGTATACCTGTAGATTGAAAACAACACAACTTCCACTTGAACTTCTAAAAGATGAACACGATTTAATAAATTCAACCTCCCATTTCCTGGTTCTATTGCTTCAAAGTTAACATCTTCTTGATACTTATTCTTATGAACTTAAGACAGTAGAAGTTTTTTACGATGTCTTTTCATTCATTGACCACATAATTAATTTATAAAAAAATTATTCTCTGTCCTAGAAAATTTTAAATGAATTAAAAAAGAAAATGTCATAATTTTTTATGATAGTTTTGCACAGAGTTTCAGGTTTTAATAGCAAAATTAACGCTTTAATAACTTACAGGGTTTGTTCAATTGTAATCAGGCTTAAAATTAAGCTTAAAAAGTTTACAGTTACAATATAAAGCTAAACTACTTGCTTAATTGGTCATTATAACCCATTACGCTATACAGTAATCCCTCGATTTACGTCGCAGCTGGTTCCAAAAATTGGCGACGTAAATCGAAACGACGTAAATCGAATTTCATATTGCTCATACTACAAAGTAGTATGCTTTTAACAAGGAACTTAAAAAAGTTACAGTAATACCTCGATTTACGTCACAGTTGGTTCCAAAAAAAGGCGATGTAAATCGAATGACGACGCAAATTGAAGTAAGAGGGAACAAAAAATTTGACGACGTAAATCGAAACAACGTTAATCGAGGCGACGTAAATGGAAGGATTACTGTAGCTTCTCGCGCCACCCATGTTGCGCGTGTAAATTTTATCCATGAATGTTGTGTGCTACAGTTTAACATCGACTCGGAATGGAAAAGAATGCCTTTCAGCGTAAATCAAACTGAAAAACTGGAAGGAACCATCACATTAACTATTAAAGTGCACAGTTTATCCCGATGAAGAGAAAACCACAAGTATTTTTAGACTGAATAAGGCCGACTTGAGTACACTAATGAGTATACTAACAGGACAATCTGATATAAATTTACAACAGAACCGTATTAAGCTGAACGAAACTAATAAATGCACAGCATCGAAACGATGAAGCACTTTTATACCATTGTCCAGCCTTCGTAAACTCGAGTATCGAGTGAATACTATACCAGACATAACTCGTCTCAGAGCAATGGACTGTAAAAAGCTCAAGGAGTTTGTACAGGACACAGACTTCCTGTATATTATTATTATTGTGGCATATTGGAGCCGTAATACTGCGGCCATACGATCTTTCTACCCACATACTTTATTTGATATCCCCAAAATGTCTTCTCCAAGCCTATTGCCCTGAAAAATTTCATGACGCTGCTCAGCGACAACAATCCCTATTTCTTGCACCCAGGTGTTTCCTTCTCATCGGCTTCAAAAATCTATTCCAATTATTCATTCTCATTGTCACAGAGTCTATATGTTGGGCTCGTCACAACCATCATTCTAACTAAGTGTACTCTGTGTCTATAGTGTCCTGTCAAACGATCCGTTATCAACCTCGCAATATTTCTTGATAGTTGGCTACATGCCACAGATCTGCTTTTATTGTAATGTCTCAACAAAAGTTTTTATTGCTTTAATGCCTATGGTTTGGAGAGAGTCTATGCCTCTTTTTATCTCCACTATCGTTGAACATACTTCTTGTAGAAAATATGGTTGGTGTCCCTTAATGATTGCACATTCAACTAACCTACCTGATGACTTAGGCAGAGGACTTGGAACCCTATTGTTGTATCCTTCCTTTCAACCTATCTTCTCATTTATAATCAAACTGTAATAGCTTCGACCAGTGTCGCCTATGACTATTTTAAATGTGTTACCAAAACAGATTTAAAGCCGCATAAATACCGGAAATACAATGCCATTAACCTTATACAGCGCACCTTTAGAAGAATTGTTTGAATTTTACCAACTCGATAGCATATTGACATTAAACATGGCCTCCAACCCGGACTAGATACCCGTTGCAAAACATATATTCAGAGCATTAAATTATCCGAAATCATATCAGATTAAACGTAATATCAAGACACATATATTCCAATGTAAAGTCTAGTCTGTATTGCTCTATTCAGGCTATATATGGAATAGCATTTCAAGATCCATTGGCAGCATACAGGATAATATTGAACTATCCTGTACGATAGTTGAACCTGAAGCCAATGTATACATAAACTAAGAAAACCCGTCAAAAGGCCTCCTGAATCTTTAAAAAAATGGCTAAATAAATGGATGCCAACTCAAGAGCTTTTAAGATAAAACGTTGACTCTTATAAGTACACAGGATTTTATTCCCATGAAGGGAATATTTTTCTTTTCTGCATCATCTTTGTAAACACAAGGAAAACATTACAAAATTTAACTAAGTATGGATTTAAGCAATAATTTTCGGTATTCTTATATGTTAAAGACTAATCAGACGGGTGATGTTAAACTAGCACAGCGGTCCATATGGATTACTGTTATTAGTGAAGTCGAACCATTGTCTCACACTATTTCACCTATGCAAGGAACCACATACATACACAAATATGAACACTTACAGTTATGAGCCTAATAACTAACACATACACAAAGTACAGATTGAAATGGAAACGTTAAGAAATGCGTTTAAAGTAACGGCTCTTTCATTAAGCGTTTCTTATCTGTAATTTTCAAGGAAACAAAGTTTGTAGAGGATATCATTAAAATCTGTTTTTTGTTTGAAAGGCCTATTGAAGCCTTCTTTGAGTGCAGCGCACTGCAATTTTCCATGACTTTGGTGCATTAATCAGGCTGAATTTATAGGATGGCATGGATATGTTGACTCTCAAGACTGATGTGATTTGTGGCTTATTAGCATACACATGAGACTTAAGATAACTTGAGAAGAAAAAGTCTAATAGGGTCAATTCGCACAGTCCTGGTAGGCAGTAAACATCCTCTTAATTTGAGATGACCATGCTCTCTAATCGCTTGTGCTAAATATCCAACGTTACATGAGCTGTGTGGTGGCAAAGTTATGCAATTCGGGTCAAAAGAAATTGGTAATCGTCGATCTACAGTGCTCGTGGTTGATCGTGATAAGCCGGCCAAAGGCGTTCCCAAAGAAATATGAACCGATGACACATCCAGCCCAAAATCCGCATTATACAGGGACTTTTTCGGTAACCATTGTACGAGATGGATCGTCACAAATATGAAAATTTTGTTTGTTCTTCCAGAAATAAGCCTAAGTCAGCTAAGGTCAGTTTCCTACTGCCTCAGAGTCCATTCAACGAATACACGTCATTGTCTATGACAGATTTGGCAAAACAGACTAAATAGGTTAGGTTAGGTTAGATGACGTGTGTCAATTAAGACAAGTACAGTACCCGGAGGTCGAATTGACCCATTGTACAACGCCCTAGTTTCTCACACCACTTATGTTGTGTGTGTTGATTTTATACATGAGTGGTGAGACCTACAGTTTAAAGTCGACTCCGAACGACAGATTTTTGAGAAACTTTTCATGGCAATTTTTATTTACCCTCAGGAGTTTTTGCCAGAAATCTGCTGAGAGGAAATCGCCGAAAAAATACTTTTTGTATTTTTTCTTGATGTCTGGCCTGGAGCTCGAACCCTGGCTTTACGTCTAATAAGCCAACACACTACCTACAAGACTACGGCGACTTCAAAAACAGACTAAATAAATGACAACTACTTTGACAGATGTAAATTCAATAAGATGCCCCTTATCAACTGTTAAAATTCGGAAGTCCCTGTTGGAAGACCCAATAGATATGTTCATTCGTTCGATACATTTTCGCTTGTTTTATTCAAATTAAAAACTTTCGTTTGGAAATGGCAATTGTGTAGTATATTCATATTTGCATATGTATGTATGTATGGTATGTATGTATGGATGTATGTATGTACATACATAAATATCTATGTAACTATAAGCGTTTATCATATATATATGTGTGTGCGTGCATTCGTATATGGCATTTGTGTGACATTATTTGCATGGAGGTGCAATCGCATTTAAGTGTTAAGAGAGATGAGAGATGTGTAGAGAAGGCAAAATGAAGAAGGGTTGGCGGGTTTTAAGCATATGGACATGGTATTTACATGCACTTGAGTTCGTAGCTATGTATGTACGTACGCGTCGTGTGCATAATTTCGATAATTAGTGAAATACTTTTCTCTAATGGGCACAAAAGAGAAACATACTGCTTGCTGGACTGTCAAATATGTATGTATTTAAATGCAGGGGAATAGAATACAAAACTAATTCCATAAAGGGCCACTCAACTCTGTTACATTTGATTTATACCGTATATCACTACAAGAACAGACATGCATTAATATTTCACAATGTTATAATTCGTAGAAAATTTAATTATTTTATATTATACCGACGTACTACTACTGCTACTGGTTATACTTCACTTGCCTTTACTTTACTTCTGTCAGCTAAAACTAAACATTAAGCATCTCTTTCATATACATACATACTACGATGATTTTCTACTATATGTGCATAAATAAATACACAAAATCAATCGTGTACATACCATACGTACATATATACATACATATGTACATATATAAGTGTATGTTTATATAAATAAATTAGATAACTACTATTAGTTCTACAGGCTGACTCCAATTTTTAATCACTTTATTAATTTCATAAAATGGAAACCGAAAATCGAACGACTTATTAAAAACTACTGTCAATTGTCTTAACAATGAACTCTCAAATGAGAGTTGCTTTTATAACCATTTTAACCATTTGAAGAAATGAAATTAATTCTTTAACTGGTTCGCATAACAACAATTTCTAAATTTCTAAAATTTATAGAACATATGATAGGTTAGGTTAGGTTAGAGGATGTGTACTTGTCTTAATTGACACCCGGAGGTCGAATTGACCCATTGTACAACGTCCTAGTTTCTCACACCACTTACGTTGTGTGTGTTAATTTTTATACATGAGTGGCGGGACCGACAGTTTAAAGTCGACTCCGAACGACAGATTTTTGAGAAACTTTTTCATGGCAATTTTATTTACTCTCATAGTTTTTGCCAAAAATCTGCTGATAGGAAGTCGCCGAAGAAATACTTTTTTGTATTTTGTCTTTGATGTCTGGCCTGGGGCTCGAACCATGGCTTTGCGTCTAATAAGCCAACACATTACCTACTAGACTACGGTGACTTCTAAGAGAAAACATATGATAAAAAAAAATTCAAAAAATAGAAAAAAAGAGTTCAATTGTTGAGTGCTCTGGTTTAATGTTTACATATAAAGGAGAAAGCAAGCGAAATCAAAGAGAACCCTTTGGACTACAAGGACCCCATTATCTTTGGCTATATTCAAGGGAGTGATTCACGGACTAGTGGCAGCTGTCCATCTAAGAGAGTTAGATGGAAACACTTTGGCCACATTGGGCCCATTGTGCTACCACAGCTTTCCGCTAATCCCTAATATAATGGACTAACTTAATATCATATATACATACATACACTCAGCCACAAAAGTATACATACGGTTAAAAAATTTCAGAAATTTTTCCGTTTTCGTTGAAAATCTTTATATTTGTCTGACATTTTTCTTCGATTTTAACACGGTCTTTTGCATTGGTTCAGAAATTTGTGAAATTTGTTAATCGGAGGTATACTTTTGTGGGCCTGTACAGGGCCACAATTCAGTTCAATTTCAGAAATTTTTTAACCAATGCAAAAGGCCGTCTTAAAATCGAGGAAACTATAAAGATTTTCGCCGAAATCGGATTGGTTAAAAAATTCTGAAATTTGTTAACCGTAAGTATACTTTAGTAACTGTGTGTACATACAATATTGTAGTCGCTGTAGTCTAGTAGGTAGTGTGTTGGCTTATTAGACGTAAGCCACGGTTCAAATTCCAGTTCAGACATGAAAACAAAATGCAAAAAGTATTTCTTCGGCGGCTTCCTCTCAGCAGATTTCTGCTAAAAACTCTGAGAGTAAATAAAATTGCCAATGAAAAGTTTCTCAAAAATCTTTCATTCGCAGTCGACTTTAAACTTTAGGTCCAGCCATTCATGTATAAAATTAAAACACACAACATAAGTGGTGTGAGAAGCTAGGTCGTATTTCTGACTGAAGGGTTGTAACTCAATATCAAAAATCCTAGAGATGCTGTAGAGCATTCACTTTCTCCAATTTTCCGTTTCAAGTTCGTTCTATAGCAGATGCTTTATAATCGCAACAAACTATCACTTCCCGAACATCTACAACAATCTTTGGCGAATCAATAAACAAAATGGCATTTTATCCCTCCGGCCTCACCACATTTTGGCGGACTATGGGAAGCAGATGTAAAGTCAACAAAGCATCATTTACACCGTATTATGAAAGATCATCTTCTTACCTACGAGGAGCTAAGTACTTTACTGACTCAAATAGAAAGCTGCCTTAACTCACGTCCTTCGTGCCCTTTGTCCCCTGATCTTCTGTTTGTTGTGCTGTTATGGTGATGGTTTTAAGGTATATTATAACCAGTGATAGGGTTAGATAGGCAATTGATGACAATGAGCCTTTTACCTCACCTGGACTTTATAGAATCATTCCAGTTTTGCTTAAGTATGCTAACGATGTCTGAGTGTGATGAACGATAGTCATACCAAAGTTGGTAAGACAAAGTAACGTTGACCTTAAGAATAACAGAACGATATCACTCTTAACTATCTACCGGAAGTTGTGTAGTGAATTTTCAACCTCTGTTAGAGATCAAACGTGCATCGATATATGTTGAGTAAGTTGCACAATGCTTACATAAATTCTCCGAAAGCTTATTAACTTACTTAAATAGTCATTACAGTTATTATTCAGGATTATAACCAAGCTTCTCACATCACCCATGATGTGAGTGTTAATCTTTAACCATGAGTGGTAGGACGTACAGTTTAATATTGGCTCCAAACGACAGCTTTGAGAAACTCCCAAAGTTTTTTCAAGACAACTGCTAAGAGAAAGTCGCCTAAGTCATCCTATTTTGTGCGATATGTCTGAGCTGGTGTTAAAACCACGGGCTCGCCTCTAAGAAGTCAACACACAACCTACTAGACTATGGCAACTTCAAGGCAATGCACTTTTTGAATATCAAAGAGCCTTAAATACTGTCATCATTTATTCGATTGAGGATTCGCTGAGGGCAAGCCTTCGCTCCGACAATTTGAACAGCTTTTTTCCGTTGATAAGGAAAAGCCTTATGGACAGAATAAACAATTACATGGTACCCGAAGCTGTCCATATCAGGCATAAGAATTCTCATTCCAGTTACGACTTAATGGACGAGTAGAAAATTCTCAATATTGGTTGGCACACTAATTTTCAATGATGAGTCAAGATTGGATGTGGGCATTGAAGCTTGGTTCGTTTGTTAGGCTCTCGAACTGCAGCATCGATTTTCAGGCAGAGATATTTGCCGTTTTGAAGGCTCTTAAAGACATGGCTTACCTCACTTCTTCTAATGCAGATTCTAAAGCGATTTTCATTGACAATCAAGCGGCTCTAAAGGCGATAGGATCGATCTGGTGTATGTCTATGGTGGTTCGGATTATAAAAACTTAATAGGAGCCTTGGACCAGACCGGATCCAATCCGTCTCTGTTGCATTTTGGAGTGTAGTGGTATTCCTGTGAAAGAGAAGTCTAACGCACTTCTCAGATCGAGTTCTCATTTGATTGCTGATATGGTTGTTTGTCTTAGGATTTGGAAGAAGAAGCAGAGGCATTGAGAGGATAGATTGAGGTGTTACGTGGCTTGGAGCCTTTGACCATCTTTAGTCAATGAACACAACTTGAAACTGGTAACTTGCTTGTGTAAGAAACATTGTAAAATCGAGTTCAGGGCAAATGTCAACTGGATTTCTGCAAGGTATGTAGATATGACGAGGAGTTGAAGATAATAAAGCATCTGCCTTGTGACTGTTCGACGCTTTGTAGAAGAATGTTGAATACTTAGGAAAAGAGTTTCTTTGATAGTGTAAGCTATCTATCTGGAGTCGATATTGAGTCTTCCCTGAGCTTTATAAAGACATTACGCTGACGGAGGGTTGTCTACGTTTATTCTCGCGTATCGAGTCTGCATCCAAATCTACATTTTGTGCGAAATGTCTCCTCATAAAGGAACTTCTAGCAACACTATAGGATGTTTCAGCTCAGTAGTATCCGTGTTTAAATTTCATTTTAATTATAAAAGATTTCTTAAAGCCAAAAAATAAAATAAAATTTTTTTGATATTTTGCAGGCAAAAATGTTGGAGAACTCGCACGCTTGGATGGGAGCATCTGGTTCTTCGATTGCAGGTTTGTTTGTTTGTTTAGCTGGTATTATAAGCGAAACCACTATTTTTTTATTTTCTTCTTTCCATTCGTATCTTCTCAGCAGACAGTTATCAGTATCAGTTGCAATCAATGTGGCAAAAATGCTGGAATACAAATCAAAGTTTAATGCATCATTTGCGATTTCGGGAAAGGGGTCCTTTAAAGTCATGGCGTCCAGAAACAATGGCTGAAGCTATTTTCAGTGTTCTTAAGGAGGGCTTGTCGCTATCGCAAGCAGCACGAAAATATGATATTCCATATCCAACGTTTGTTCTTTATGCAAATAGGGTGCACAATATGCTGGGGCCTTCTATAGATGGAGGGCCCGATCTGAGGCCAAAAGGCAGAGGTCGGCCACAACGTATTTTGTTGGGTATTTGGCCCGATGAGCATATAAAGGGTGTAATAAAAACCGTTGTTTTTCGCGAAGCCAAAGATATTAAAGAGGAGGGTCTGACGCATATGCCCTACGGTCGGCATTCGGTAGGTGATGTTTAAAAGATATTTTACGAAGAACAAACGTTGCATGCTAACCCTGGTCAATGTTTTTAGCCCGTTTTTTCATTTCAGGAAGCACCGATTACTTATCCTGGTGTTAGTGCTCAATGCCCGAATGGAATGCCCGGTGCTACTGGTGAACAGATGACGCAAGAGGCCACTGCAGCGGCAGTAGCTGCTGTTGCTCATAATCTGCGACAGCAAATGCAGATGGCGGCCGCAGCCCAACAGCAGCAACTTGGTGACACACATAGCACACCGAATCTCTTTAATCTTCCGCCACATTTAGCTAGTGGAGGCCCTCTATCGGGGCCACCTGGTCCAGTTGGAGTTCCTCTGCCTAAAGCGAGTATTTCTCCGGCGCTCAGTTCATCATCGAACACAGGTGGTGTTGGCTCAATGATGGGCGCTAGACATGTTCCTTCCCCCTGTGGACCCACCTTGCCTGGTATGCATCAACTACCGCCTGGTATGGCTGCAGCATTCCATATGGCCAGTAGTGGTCATAGTGGTCGCTGTGATACGAATGCTATGTTGACACAACAGCAACAACATCAGCTGCAGCAACTGCATTTGCAGCAACAACATGCGCTGCAACAACAACAACAACAAAAACATCAACAGCAACAGCATCAAATGAGCTATGGATCGCATACACAGTCCTTGGGCCACTCGTCTATGGCAGGCGCTCACCATTCTCATGCAATCGTCCAGCAATCAATGCAAAAGACAACAACGACTTCCTTAACAAAAACAACATCTTCCAGATCATCGCCATCAATGCGAACTAGTCCGCACAGTATTACTCCATTACATTCTCCTTTAACGGAACTGGGTCTTGAAATGAGTTTTAAACCATCACGCCCATTTTCACCTTCCCGTCTATTCTCCGATGACATTTCCGATATTGTAGGCGTGGCAGGCTCGCCATTACGATCGCCATCATTAACGATTTCATCATCCTCGGCAATGACAACATCAACAATAACAACAACTAACAGCATTACAACAAGTACGGCGGGTGGAACAACATCAGAGCCACCAACGGCTAGCACAAGTATAATTACATCCGCCTCTGGACCTACCCACAGTACTAATGCATCCGCAACAAGCAACTTAAGTTCCACGGGAATAAAACTCGAACCTATTACGACAAGTAGCGATTAAGGTGATATTATTTTTATTTGTTTATTATTTGTTTATTATGATTATTTATTAATTATTTATTATTTTAAAACAATACAGTCAAACGAAAAAAAAACAAAACTAAACCTACGAACCAGTATTCAAATATACAAATCCATAGGTTTTGGTATTTAGTATATTCCCCCCCTATTCATTCACTCATTCGTAATATAATAAATTATAGACTTAAATGCGTGTGTATGTGTGTGTGTTTACGTGCGTGTGTGTGTGAGTATAGTGTTGTTGAATTTTTTTAAAAACTAAGTTGTATTTATAGGTTAAGTTATTGCTTAAGACGTCAGACACAGTACTCCATGGAAATTAATCAAAAAGGAAATGAAATTACTTTTATTCTTTAGTTTAACAAAGAAAACTACAAAAACAAATTTATAACTAATTAATAATATTTTGTTTTTTTTTTTTTTTGCTTTGTTTTGTTTTCTATTAAGTTTATTAAAAAATAAAAAAATTTGTACAGAAATTTGAAATGAAATTAAAATTGATGACACACACACACACTCGCATATTTAGTATGAATCTATGTATGTATACTTTGTATGTATTAAACATTAAGCAACAATTTACGATTAGTTTTTACAATAGTTGTTGTATTATTAACGCATTGTAATGCATTAATGTAATGTATTTAAAAAACAAAATAATTTTTTTTTAAATAATCTCTTTAAAGCAACAACAAACAAGATTTGATCTCTCTTTAATTGTATAAGTTTAAATATTTGAATATTTTTATACCATTCCAATCTATTTAAGAGATGTAATTAATAACAACAGAAAAAATTAAATTAAAAATTAAAAATATATAATAAATATGAAATGTGTGCCCAAAATTAATGGAAAGCAATTTTCTTTTTTTATTTTTTATTTAAATTTTTTTCAAAAAAAAAAAATAAAAATTAACAAACAATGTACAAAACCATTGAAATGTTTTTGGAATACAAAAAAAAAAAAACAATGCCCCTTTTAGGAAACAAAATTAATCTTTAGGTCATAAAAAAAATCTACAAAACAAAAATGCCTTTCGGAATAAAATTCAAAAATTAATGCTCTAGACAAATGTAACGAAAAAACAAAACAAAATTTAAAAACTAATATATATACATATATATTTATATTGAAATTAAAAATTAAATCGAAATTTAGAATAAGTTTTAAAAGAAAATTAAAAACAAAAAAAAATAAATTTACATATGTATGTACATATGTAATTTACATATGTAATCTACATATGTAAAGTACTACATTGATTGAAAAGTTTTCATTTAATCTTCTAAATTTTTAAATTTAAAATTCTGTTTACTAAATAACGAAACCATTGTTGAACTCTGAGTTAATATGTTCAACTACTACAGTGAGGGTCAAATAAATATAAACACTTCATTTTATTTGATAAAAATGTATGTACATTTCATTAATAGCCAAAGTAATACATAAAAACAAATGTTCTGTAATTCATTGTTACTTGCAGTAGAATTAATAGAAAATTTAAAAAATAATTTACTTTTTGTAAAAATATTATAGTTTTTAATCATCAAAGTAAGCAGAAACTTTAATTTAATCTTTATTTTTTATTTGTCGTCCTTTTTATTAAATCTTCTAGTCTCCTAGGCATTGATTCCACAAGTTCTGGGGTGAATTCTGTGATTATTTTGTTCTATTCATACTGCAATGTCAACTTTAGGTCATTCTTACTGGAAATTTTTCTTTTCCCAACTTCTTTATCATGGTATTCCCAAAGGTATATATCTAATTGGATTCAATTCTAGCGATTATGGCAGATGGTCGAGAGTTTTTGGTGTCCATTAAAACAACCTCTCCTGTGCAATTTTCATGGCTTGTTGAGAATCATTGTCCAATTGGGCACCGAGTTGCAAAATAAACCCAATTTTGGCACTCTATTAGCTACATTCTATTGGAGAATACGCAGATAGTTTGCTTCTTTTTAATCGTTGATCCAAGTAAAACTAGATTTGCAACTCCGTATACTGCCATGCACCGCTGGACGATTACAGATCGCCCACCAAGCTTCACTGTTTTCTTAATATATTTATTTCGCCATGTTTTTGGGGCCTTTAATGCCAAAGGCTACATATTTACTTTCAATACGAACAATATCAGCCCGTGCATATATTTTTTTTTTTTTTTTGGTAAAATCCTTACATACATAATTGGTCATTACAACCCTTCAGTCAGAATTACGACCTAGTTTCTCACACCACTTACGTTGAGTGTGTTAATTTTTTATACATGAGTGGTGGGACCTACAGTTAAAGTCGACTCCGAACGACAGATTTTTGAGAAACTTTTCATAGCAATTTTATTTACTCTCAGAGTTTTTGCCAGAAATTTGCCGAAGAAATACTTTTTGTATTTTATTATTTTTCAATATTTTCCGACAACTTTTCAATCAATGCATATGTACATACATATGTACATGAATACGGTAGTTTAAAGAATTTTAATGAAAATAAAAGAAAAATAAAAATGCAATCGATTTGATTTGATCATTATCTGTATGTGAATTTAAGCTTTAATAACTTTTAGTTCGTTTTTTTGAAGAGAATATTTGTTTATTTTTGTTGGATAAAACATTAAAATCAAAAAAAAAATTAAATCTTTGTACAATATTTTAAAAACGATTTAAGCATGACTTGGTAAGAGTCGCGTAGGAAGTGCCTTCTTTTTTAAATGAAAAAAAAACGAATCAAAAAAAAAACAAACAAAAAACATCTAAAATTTTAGGTTAAGACGACTGACTTTTTGGCTGACTAACTACTGACTGACTAAGATAATGATGATTAAAATGTTTATTAAAATGCATACAGGTTATTGACACTCAAATTGATTGTATTATTTGTTATTTTAGTTTTTCTTTATTTTATTTATTTTATTTATAATTTTTTATTTCCTTTTCGTAAATAAGAATATGAAACATTTTTGGCCAAATTTAAGAAAATAGTTTTGAAATACCTGTTTGGTTTCTGTATTATGTTTTGAAAGCACACAGTTTCTATACGAAATAAAGAAAATGATGAACAATTTAAATAAAATGCAAAAAAAAAGAACAAAAAAAAGAAAACAAAAAAACAAAGACGAAAGTATGAATATCAACTTAATTTATAATAAAAAAAATCATTTATTACATACCATATAATCCATTTCCCGATGTCGTTGTTTGTTTATATTGATGTATGTATGTATGTATCAACGACCAACTGCAGCATTATGTTAATGGATTTTCTTTTTTTTTCAATTCAAACTAAAACTAAATAAATACAAAATATCAAAAAAAAATTTGTAAAATTAAGAAATTTAAAATAAAGAAAAATACCAAAATACATATATGTATGTATATGTATGTATTACACAAAAACAATTTTATTAATAGTATTTATTATTATTATTTTTGAAATAGACAAATTCGCAATCTTGACATTGAAATCAAAATAGAAGAAAACCTTAAGAAAAAAAAATAGACAAAGAATTACAGTAATTAACATAGAAATAATTTTTAAAAAACCCAAACAAAATCTAAACATTTACTAATCCACAGTCAAATTATCTGAGTTTTAGGAGAAACAAAAGACAGACCATGATTTTGATCACAAGTGGACTGAGAGAAAGCCTTATTGGCCCACAATACATAAAAATAATTTAAAAGTTAATGTCGATACAATAGAAATTTATATTGTATATACATAAGTATATGCATATGTAAGTACTTATGTACATATATGCATAATATATTGGCACATGGATCCTTTCATTCATTGTGAGATCCCTAAAAGGAATAAGAAAATGGGATTATTGTGTTAAACAAATGTATTCAATAAACATGTATCTGTATATGTGTTTACATTTCATAACCATTCAATTTAATTCAAATCATTATGTATTTATGTATGTTCGGACATGGGTATTAAAAACACTATTTATCCCATATTTCATGTATTGCAATTAAAGGTGTAAATTTTGTGTTATTTATTTCCTTTATTTTAATAATTTATTACGAAAACTAACCAAAAAAAACCTACTAACAAAAGAGAAAAACAATTAACAAATATTGAATGATTATAATTTGTTTATACAAAATAAATAACAACAATAATACCGATACTATTGTAATAACAATATCATACACAATGAATATGTATGTACACTGCAATCAAAATTAAAAAACAAAAAAATCTTGAAATGTAATAAAATAACGAAATTAAAAGAAACATCAGCATAAAAGCGTTTTAATACTAAGCCTTATAAATTGTTTTGGTATTTATTGTTTTGTAGAAGCACACAGAAGTGCTTCCAAAAACGGTAGGAAGGTACTTAGTTTAGTTCCTCTTTCTTCCTTTACTTTTTTCCATGATTCCAACTAAATCAGAATGATCTTTAAAGCTGTATTTTTGTGTTTTAATAATAGAACTTTGTTTTATTTTTTTTTATTCAAATATTAATTTCGATTTGAAACATTGAATAATCGTAAACTTATAAGTATGTACGTGCGTACCACTGAAATGAATAAATCCAATAAAAAATAAAAGTAAGTATTTTAAAAATACATTTTTTTTTGGGAAATTTACAAAGGTATTGCTGTTAGTATATGCAAACATACATTCTTGCTAATTTTTGGGAATTTCATAATACAGATAAAAAATTTACAAGGCTATCTGGCCATTATCATAATTATTTTGAAGCAAACAAACATCATAATCCTTATAGAATTGTTGCAGATTGTATAGAAACTAATTAACACTTGTCGTCTCTGAACGTGGCGTATGAATCTCTTGATGGCGTTGTAAAAGACTCAGGCACTGGTGCAGGCACTGTGTACTGGCGGTAGATATTGCTTTAAGGAGTAGTAGATCAGGATCTGTTGGTGAAAAAGTTTCACAATCGATATTTTCAATTGTACGTGCCAAAGTTGCATTGCTAAAACGTTATTTAAAAGTAGAAAATGTAAAATAAAATTCGTTAATGTCTACATTGCAAGTGTATATTACCATTGTTCAGTTAAATAGAGTGCCTGTCTTGCCGAAACCATTGCATCTGATGCTGCTAACAGTTCACGGGGAGGCAATGGTGTCGAATTATTTATATCCATTGCTTTAGTATGGCTTTCAACAACAGCACGTAGACCGTCCACCCATTCCTGGCGAGCCCTAGCATCTGCAGCTCTCAATTTGATTGTGTCACCGGATGCGCACCCAATGGAAAAAGTTCGCGAATCTTCATCACTGGGACAGACAACGGCACCAGCTAAATGGACTTGCCCACGCGGTGAACTTGCTAATACGTGCACTGGTGGTGGTATGTCATCGTTAGCTGATGTACAATCTGACAAATAATAGCTTAAGATACCACTTTGTGGATCAACCGCAAACCATCTATACTGCCATCCTAAAATCACATTATTCCTCTCATTAAATACATTAAATTAAATACAATTTGTTTTCCGTTTATTTACCTTTCATTACGTTAGTGTATTTACAAAGCAGTCCATTGAGCTGATGGCGAACACTCTGATTAAGCACTTTATTTAAGTTGGTCTCCATTTCACCAGTTTCCACTGATACAATTTTGCAAGTGTTCCAACGTTCGATTAACTTCTCTTCGATATTGCCGTGGTGGACGACACTATTTGGCTGTAAATTGCCGACTTTAGGTTCTGCTTGGAGTAAACAAGTGTTGGCTGTTGCTTCAATTGCTGTTACTGATGTATTTAACGAGGACAACGGAACAGATGTTTGATTTTTAAGACGAGACTTATTTTTACGATGCTGTAGTGTAGATTTTATTTTACGCAGAATTTTTGCAAATTTATTTTAACAACTATAACAAAAGAAAAAACTGAAGGAAAGAACAAATGAAACTACTTTAATCGTGTCTGTTGACAAATTTATCTGCTTGCCAGAGCCTTCAATTTGTGAATCAGTGTATGAACAGAATTTGACTGCAACTTCAACTTTGTTCGGCGATTAAAAATGTGTCAATTGGGTGGTGTTTATTTACGAAATGCATACAAATTCATAAAAGTACGGTAACATCATTCAGAGATTAGAACTTGCAATTTGTGAATATACGAGAGTATGTTACCAAAAATAAAAAGACTACCTCGCATTCCCTGACAATTTTTAACGGCCAGTTTATGCTGAAAAGCTCGTCTCGGTCACATTCTGTTCTTGTGATAAGATTGTGAGTGAATTTGATTGTTATTATAATTGCTCAGCTGACATTTTGTCATTTTAAATGACAACACTCTGGCCAGTGTTGACAACACATAATATGTTGAAGCAACGCCGCTAAAATAAATATATATATATATAATAATAATGAAGTAAAATTTAATTTTAAGAATAATAATTATGTAATAAAAATACAATCTAATCTTTTTCAAGCAATTAACTGAACAACAACGTTAATAGGGCAAGGAAATAGAGAAAAATATTTGCTATTGTGGAATAATATAAGGGAAAATAGAGTATTATTACACATCTAAAATGCCAAAAAGCGCTAAAATAGAAATACTCAAATATTTCGTAGTATGCAAAGAAAGTAATAGTAACTTTATTAAACAAGATTCTAAATCTGTCGAAGAAAATGCAGATTTAAAATATTATTTGTCAGATTTCGCTATACTGTAAATTTAGTATCATCAAACAATCGAAATTGGTTCTTATCTGTGATAATCTTCTAAGGTCTGCGGTATTAATTTTACTCCTTTAAAATACACCTCTAATATTTAGCTGTTATTTATCAACACTGCTTTTTGGGTATTCACAAAAAATTTGTCAAGACAGACATGGACGTCGCGTAGAATATTTTCGCTAAATTTGTCAAAAGTTCTAATAGTTTATAGTGAAAAATAAATGATAATTTTAATTGAGATTCTCTTAAATAAGTGCATTGTAAAACTGAGTATATAATTATTATAAAATCTCTAAAAATTTACAGTCAAAATAAGAAATCAATGAGCATTGTTTAAACAAGAACAAGCAACGGAGCACCATCTCAAACATTAGTTCACCAACAACAATAAGAAAAATTCTTGGCTTCTGTGTGTACGACTTTTTTTCTTTTCTTTGTGGGCCTGAGAGTATTTAGTTTCATTTTATGTTTTTCCTTAAATAAATCTGACTAAAACAAAAGATAATTATAATAATTTATTGAGATTAAAAGGAAAAACTACAATAAAATATTGTAATTTTTGTGTTCACCACGCAAATAAAGTTGAGTTTTGTTTAGTCTGACAATAAAAATTTATATTCATTGATTTGTGTTCGTTCTACATTCTACCTGCCCACAAAGTACATCGCAAGAACACTGAAATCAAAAAAACTTACCAGTCATAAGGTTTTAATAGATATATATATATACATATATAGACAAGTTGTACTATAAGACAATGGTTTGTTGTGTCCTTATTAGCCCTAGTGTTAAATGATAATTTCATTATAATGCTCGCCCCGGCTAATATTAATAATGTATTCATTTGCTGTTCGTCAAGGGGGTGGAAATAAGTGCATTACAAATGTCAGCCACATGAATTAGTCAACATCTCTGCAATTTTTTTGCTTCTTCCGGAGGCGAACATTCATATATTACGCACACAAATGCATCTATATTTCCTATATACACATGTGTTGTGTTCAATGGACAACTGACATATGTATGTAACAACAAAGTGAAGAAAACCAAATTAAATAATGGAGAAAAATTAAATATAAAATAAGATGATATGGAAAATATAAAAGTTAATTACAAACTAGTGTTTCAATAATGTTACTATCGGCTGTTTTATGTTTTATCAATTGTCCACTGTGCTTAGAAATACAAACTTCCATAAGATAAAATCAGAAAATGAATTGGAATAAATAAAGAATATTAAGAAAAACATTTGTTAATACAGTTGCAATACATTCATTATTCCTATCTTGGTTATTGGTTTTCGAAAAGTTTGAGTGCGGTTTTAGCCCACGTCCTCATAAGCAGCGCTGTCGTTGACGTAGTCGTCGATTGTGGCTATAAACAAAAACACAGAAGAAAAGCATTGTGTAGATGGTAGTGTCTGCTTTATTTAGTCTACCGTGTTTGTTTATATAGTTTGATATTTGTCTCTTATATTTATTTTCCCTTTTTTATTCCTATTATTTCTTATGTACATATACTCATGTGTATATGTTTGTGTATGTGTGTGAGTGTGTTGTCAAACCAAAGTGTGTATAAATTTCTATTTGTTTTTGGAAAAGAAAAATGTTGACATTGAAAATGTTTGCCAAATATTTGAACAAATCGATAAATGTTTATAACCGAAAGTATATATCAAATCAGTACTAATCTAATTTGAAGAAAATATTAAAAAAATATTAGTGAAAGTGTTTAAACGTAAAATTGGACAACAAGAAAAGCCCTAAAATTGAAATATCATTTACAAGAACATAAAGAAAATTTCTTTAAGCATCATTATTCATCGTAAACGTCAAAATGGATGGCCAACGCGCTCGCGACATACTCACATTGTTGCAAGAGCGCGTCGTTTTTCTAAGCGGGGGCAGAGATCGACGTGGTGGACCACTTTTATGTTTTCCAGCTACGCCAAGACGTGATCGGCTAAAACCAGAAGATCTGAGGCGTTTGCTTAGCTATCTCATAATGATACCAAGGTAAGTAACTCATTATTTTTTAAATTACCACAAAGGCCACATAGTACATATCTCCATTACGATTTAATTATAAAAATTCAGAAGTCTTTTGACTTTAATGGCCGTTAAAAAATTTACTCTTAATTGTTTTAATTGCGAAGAAATAATTTTAAAAGAATTATTTTCTACAATATGGCTAAGAACATGTCTTTCTTAACGGAACTAAAATTAATTACACTGGAAAAGAAACAAAGAGCGTGGAGTACCTATATAAATTAATACGTTTTCCAGCACATTTCGGTAGTATAGCCAGACATGCGATCCTCTTTCGTAGTGAAATTCTTTTTTACTTATATCACCAAAATCTGGAAATTTTAATGACTAATGCGATCAAAATATATAAGGCTAAAAACACATTTTTTTATTGTTTAGTGTGACACGACTACATTCCGTTTTCAAAAATGAAAAACTAAAAAAGAATTTTTCTTTTGCTTTGTGTCATTATAAGCATCAAGCTTTATGGGTCTTTCTCCCCATTAAGGTTGGCAAATCGACCAAAATATTTATAAAAAAAACAACAAGGTTAGGTTAGTTCGTGAACCCACTTTGAGGGGTAAGGCCTTAACTAAGTCAAACTTTAGACCCATTTGTGGTACCACAAGTCAGTACTCAATTTCCCTATAGAAAAACATCCCGACTCCATAATGAATCTTGCTAATCAAGAACAATAGTGCGATTGATGGCCATAGGATTTAAGAACAAACTCAATCAGTTCTGTCTTTATCTAATAGAATTTTATTTATAATCATACAATTACAATTTGTATTGCTATTAGCACTAGCAGATTGGCTATATAGGAACTTATGTAACAGATCTGCACTCCAAAAATCGAATCGAATTTACTCCTCTTTTTACTCTAGGCCACCTATAATATTATAGGATTGAAAACAAACCCAAAGTTAATTTAGAATTATTGGAAAACGTTTTTATTAATCACAGTATAAATGCCTACTGTTGTTGGCTGGGTAAAAGCAATTTTTATTGCAATAACTCTCCATTTGGCAAATTTGCCACCAAAAATGAAAACAAAAGTTTTACTTTAATAAATTTACATATAAATGTATGAACACAAAATGAAATCGTACTTATAAAGAATATTAGTTTTTTTATATGGTAATGCTTACCTTTTGAAAAGCAAATTAGTAAACACTTCGTGACTCCCTTTTCCTCACTAAAGAACGTACATATATAATGATTGCGAATCGCACTGCCCATGAAGATCTACTGTAAATAAATGAGTGTAACACAAATTCGTTATTATTAATGAACATGCGTATGTACTAAATTACAAAAATTGTTGAAAGAAGGAATTGTTGTAATTATTAAGAATAATTACTAAAGAAAAGAAATTATTGTTAGAACCTTGAAAGATACAAACTAACGTTCATAACAATTATTTAAAATCGATTAATACAACACATTTTGTTAAAACCGAGTCCACTTATTATATGTATACATACGCACACGTTCGCATGACATTTTTATAAAATCCTTGCATATACTATGTATTAATATTATGATTAGATTTTGTATTAAAAATTAAAAAAAAACATGATTTTCTCTTGCAGTGATTCAGCAAAGAATTTGGGATTTACTGTTATTATTGATATGCGCGGCAATGGCAATTGTTCGACAAATGTCAAGGCTATATTAAAGGTTCTGCAAGAACACTTTAGTGCCAATATACATAATGTTGTAATTATAAAACCGGATAACTTTTGGCAAAAGCAACGCGCATCCATATCTTCACATAAATATAAATTTGAAACTTCAACTATATCGATTGAAGCTCTTAAT
Source organism: Sarcophaga carnaria (assembly GCA_958299815.1). Lineage (NCBI taxonomy): Eukaryota > Metazoa > Arthropoda > Insecta > Diptera > Sarcophagidae > Sarcophaga > Sarcophaga carnaria. Next base: position 44,974,010 of record OY283151.1, read on the forward strand.
AAGATTGCTGAGCCCAATCAGTTGACGTCAGATTTTGAAGGCAATCAAATTTATGACCATCAGCAATGGACTGATTCAAGACTAGCAATAGAGGATTTCTTTTGGCAAGCAAGTGATTTAGCTGATCGTATAGATGACTTACAAGAGGATTTACAGCGTAATGACTTTGCCGAAGATGTCAACGGAGCACGACATGCCTTAGACCATCATAATGAAATGAAGAAAAAAATTTTAAAACTACCAATTGAGGATTTGGATGTACAGGGAAAAAAATTGTTGGCAAAAATTAATATGAACTCGGGTTGTAGTAGTGGCGCTGTAAGTATAAAGACAACAAATATTTCAAGACAATAAATTTCCTACATTATTTGTTTTTGTTTTTCAGGGAGCAACTGGGGGCGATTGCAGTGGCAGTGAGTCCGGTACTTCGTCACAATCGCGGGTACCCACTAGTAATCCAGACATGTCAGCTGCAATAAGCAAAGCTTTACGACAAATCGATCTTATTCATTCAGGCCAACAACGTTTGCTTACCTTGTGGCAGCACAAAAAAGTGAAACTAGACCAGTGTTTTCAATGGCGATTGTTTGAGCAGGACTGTGAAAAAATGTTTGATTGGATCCTTCATAATAGAGATGTGTTTCAAATGTCGTATGTTGAAATTGGTCACAATTATTCTGTGGCGAAATCACTACAAGATGAGCATCAAAAATTTGCAGTTGCCTCAATGAATGTTTCAGTCAATATCGATCGAATTTTGGCAGTTGCATCTAGACTAATAGAAAGTCAACATTATGCTGCACAAAATATAAAGACCCTAGCAACACGCTTAGATCGTACATGGAAAGATTATGCAGCTGGTCTAGACGAAAGGACAGCGGTTCTTCAATTAAGTGTCCTTTTTCATCATAAAGCTGAACAGTATTGTAACAGCGTTTCCTCTTGGGCAGCTGCTTGTCAAGCTTCACAACCACTACCTTCTGACATCCAAAGTTTAGAAACAGCCATTCGAACACATCAGTCGCTATACGAAGCCATGTGTCAGGCGTATACGGAAGTTCATTCAACTAGTAAGAAATTATTGTATCAATTAGATCATTTGGTTCAGGTGTGCAATCAACCTCCACCACCAGGAGTGCCAGACCATCGCAAAAATAGCACATACAATAAGTATGGACGACAAAATCCAGCTGCTGATTATAGCGAAGGCGCTTCACACGTACTAGCAGTAATTCATCAAATTTTGGGTCATCATCGTTCCTTAGAATCGAAGTGGCATCAAGAGAAAATTCGCTTGCATCAGACCTTAGCATTAAGGCTATTTCAGGAAGACGTTAAGCAGGTTCTTGATTGGCTGAAAAACCATGGCGAAGTTTTTGTACGTAAAAATACCGGCATTGGTAGAAATCTACAGAAGGCACGTGTGTATCAAAAATCTCATGAACATTTTGAAAATGTAGCCCAGAACACATACAGCAACGCTGAAAAATTGTTAGCTGCCGCCGATGAACTTGCTCGTAGTGGGGAAGCGGATCCAAATGAAATTTACTCAGTAGCGCACGAGCTTGAAATACAGGTTGCAAGTTTCGCTGAACGTGTCGAACAGAGAAGAAGACGTCTAGACATGGCGGTAATTTTCTATACACACGAAAAGGAAGTTACGGCCTGGATAGACCAGTTAAGAGCAGACGTTTCCACAGATGAAACAATGTTGTCTCAAGAAAATTTAGAGGGTATAGAAAGACTTTTGCAGCAGTATAGAGAACAGCAAGATAATACCGTGAAAGGGTGCATGCAAACAATTGCACAAGGTGAAGCCTTGCTGCAGGAAATGCGATCACTAGAGTACTCCGATAATACCGGTTCTCTTTCAGCTTTAGAAGCAGCTCTAGAAAAGCTTTCAAAACAAAAAATTGAACTGGAGGAATTGTGGTCTGCTCGTAAATTTCGTGCTGACCTAATCTTGCGTTTACGCTATTTTGAACGAGATGCAATGGAACTTTCTTCACAGCTTGAAATATGGTCGGAAGAACTCCAACATGCTGATCTATCTCGGGACTACCAAAAAGCAGAACAACTTATACGAATGCACAATGAATCTGTCAGTGATATACAGAACGCTACTTATGAGGTGCTGGAACAGGGTCAAGAGCTGCTACAAATGTTTGAGTCCGCTGGTTTTATCTCAATGGCTGATGCTACACATACTGCTCAAGCTCGTATCGAATATTTGCTAAACTTTTTACGTGAACGTGAAATAGATTTAGAGGAGTTGTCAGAAGCAAAGCGAGCTAAACTCGAGCAAGCTGTTCAGTTGTGCCAGTTCCAAAATGATGCCAATCAAGTTATATCGTGGATTCGTAATGGTGAGGCCATGTTAGTAGCGAGTTTTGTAACCCCCAACAGCCTTCAAGAAGCGGAACAGTTACGTGTGGAACACCAGCAATTTCAAGTAGCAATTGAAAAAACGCACACATCGGCCGTTCAGGTAAAATATCGAGCAGATGCGCTAATCAATGCCAATCATTATGACCCTCAATCTATACGCGAGATTTCGGACGACGTTACTAAAAAATGGCAGCAACTTGTTACTTACGCCGAAGAGCGCCACAAGTTGGTAACAGCATCCATAAACTTTTACAAAACAGCCGAACAGGTGTGCTCAGTTCTTGATAGTTTAGAAAGAGAATACCGTAGGGAGGATGATTGGTGTGGTGGCGGAGGGTCCAGTGATAAAGCCCAAACAATTGTTCAGCTTATTTCGAAACACCAAGAGCAAAAGGAAGCCTTCCTAAAGGCATGTACACTAGCAAGACGAACTGCTGAAACATTTCTTAAGTATGCGAACAGATCGCAACAATACTATGAGTATCAGTCTCAGGGCAATTGTGAAAATCGTGTGAAAACAATTTTAGACAAGTTGCTAACTCAGGAAAACCAAGTATTAGAGTTTTGGACACAGCGAAAAAAGTCACTTGATCAATGTCAACAATTTGTCCTCTTTGAACGAAGTGCAAAGCAGGCAATTGAATGGATTCATAATACAGGCGAAGCCTATTTGTCATCCCGAACGAATCTAGTAGGAAAAACTCGTGAAGAAACCGAAGGTTTGCTCAAAGAGCACAACGAGTTTAGGGGCACAGCTAAAGAGACGAGAGAACGAGTTAAACTATTGATCCAATTAGCTGATAGTTTGGTCGAAAAAGGTCATGCACACGCAAGTTCCATTAAACAATGGGTTGCGTCTGTCGACCAAAGGTACGTATATTATATAGAAATCTTTTTTGTTTTTGCATTAAAATTAATAAAAATAATCTTTAATTTAACGAACAGGTATAAAGACTTTAGCAATCGTATGGATTCATATAGAGAACAATTAGAAAAGTCTTTAGGGATGTCAATGGCAGTAGAATCTGATGCTAATACTTCGATTAGTTCCACAACAGGTAATTTATTAGAAAATTATAAATACATATCAGATCAAATTATAATACGATATCAAATCTGGCAGGTTCTTCCACGTCAACAGATCGGCATTCTGATCCTACTTTGGAAGCAAAATTGACAACGTCAACAACAGTGGCCGCAAAAGAAATAAATGAAGAAAAACGCAAATCAGCACGTAGAAAAGAATTTATAATGGCTGAGTTGATGCAAACCGAACGAGCATATGTGAAGGATTTAGAAACTTGCCTCAAGTTTTTCCTCGAAGAATTTCGGTCTGGCCAAGGCGTCCCTTCGGCTCTTACTGGCAAAGAAGATATAATTTTTGGAAATATTAGAGAGATCTATAATTTCCATCATAAAATATTTTTACGCGAACTAGAGAAATATGAAACAATGCCAGAAGATGTAGGCCATTGCTTTGTAACATGGGCTTGCAAATTCGATATGTATGTGCACTATTGCAAAAACAAACCAACTTCGAATAATTTATTAGTACAACATGCCGGAACATTTTTTGATGAACTACAACATAAGCACAAAGTTGAACATCCTTTGCCGGCTTTTCTTATAAAGCCAGTGCAACGCATTACTAAATATCAACTACTACTCAAAGATTTATTATCTTGCTGTGAAGAAAGTCATGGTGAAATAAAGGAAGGCCTTGAAGTTATGCTAAATGTTCCGAAAAAGGCTAATGATGCCATGCACTTGTCGCTGCTAGAAAACTGTGACGTTTCCGTTGATAGTTTGGGAGAAGTTGTCTTGCAAGACGCTTTCCAAGCCTGGGATACTAAACAAATAATTCGAAAAGGTCGAGAAAGACGTGTTTTTCTTTTTGATATGTACTTGCTATTCGCTAAGGAAGTTAAGGATTCATCTGGATCCGTAAAATATCAATTCAAAAGCAAATTAATGACTACAGGTAAATAAACTCGTTAAACATTTCTACTGAATTTTATTTCATTTCAAAATATATACGTTTATTTCAGATCTTGGAATAACGGAACATATAGAAGGAGATGAGACAAAATTTGCCGTATGGACTGGACGCCCTCCAATGTTATCTGACTGCCGAATCGTACTTAAGGCTAATAGTTTAGAAACGAAACAAGTAAGATGCAATACTAAAATAAATTATTATTTATGGTAAATAAATTATTCTTTATGTGGTTTACCCATTATAGATATGGACTAAAAAACTTCGAGAAGTTATGCAAGAAACGTGCTTCTCTGGTACATCCCTTACGCTGCCCAAGTCTCCAGCGAAAAATTCTGGTTCATCTCAACGTTCGTCACGTGATCTTGACGATCCTCAAACAGAAAATGATCCTGATAGGTGTTCGCTTGCCAGTTTCGGATCTGGCAACACAACTGATAGCGACAATAAGGTATTTATGAACACCATTTTATTTTTATAAATTGACCGTTACGACAATGCGAATGATGTCACTTACTAGCGTTGTCTCCGTGATTTTGTACTTGTTATTAAACGATGTATTGTATTTTCTCGTAATAGCCTAACACGTTTAAATATGTTTTTGGTACTTGCGAATAGAAACAGAGTAGAACAATTTTTAACACCAAAGTCATTTAAATATAATAAGGTATCGTAACCATAGAGCCACAGTTTAGGATTATTATTGTATTCAATAACTCATTACTCATACTCTGTAGTCTGGTACACTACGCTGAATAAAAATTGTCAGATGCAGCGATATATTGTCAATTGACAGTCAATGAAAATTTTGCATCACCACATAAGCAATATGTCAGAAATGCTTACAATTTCACTTTAAACCGACTGCTTGTCAATAACTGTTTTTATTTGTAGGTGTCAGACAAAAAATATTAGTTCATAAAATTGTCACATAATATACACTTCAGCCTTTACAACCCTTTAGTCAGACTTACGGTCTAGCTAAAGCTACCATCCAGTATTAAAGTTTAAAGGAAAAATATACTTCAACAATATGTCAAAAAAATTTAACATTATTTTTGGGTTGTTTATTGAAAAGAAAGAGGGTATATTTACATTAATAAGCCGCAATATAAAAAATGACATGAGTGTGAAAATAAATTCGAACTTAAAAACCAAAGGCGCTTACAAAAATTTATAGCACGGGCAATTTTGGTATTAACAGAGAAAATCTTCATGTTAACCGAGTAATGTAAAATGATTAACAGGGGAAAATATATGTAACTTTTTACGTGTACAGTAGTTTTCCGATTTAACGAACCCAATTGTTGTCAGGCCTATTTGATAAAATGAATTGTTCGTTATTAAAAACAAAAAAAACCCTTTCTTCACTTTATACTAAGTGTTAAGTTAATATAATTAAAAAGTTTTGAAATGTATAAAAAGAAAATCAATTAAAAATCACAAAAATAGGCAAAAGCTGGAGAAAAATTAAAAGAAAGACGAAGCTAAACCTTTGGATGAGAAAAAATAGGGGAATTGGCCCTAGTGGTCTGAATAGCCATGGTATCAAGGCTTCCAAGACAGTTTTCGCTACTGTCGAGTAACCTTAGGGACCGGAAATACAGCCAACGAACCTAACTTTTTTTCACATGAGCAAAAAAGTACTTTATACAAATTGGTCAATATCGAATAAAAATGGAATTGTGGGAGAAATGCATCTAGTGGGCTGGATAGCCCTAGTATCAAGGACGCCAACTCCAAACAAGTTTTTGTTACGATCAGGCATTACTTAGGACCGGTAATATCGGTGATGAAGCTAATATAAGCGCTAAAGCTAATATACATATTTATCATCGACCAAAAAATGCAAGACATCGTCAAAAAATACAAGTCACTTACCAAAAAAATGTAAGTCAGCGACAAACAACTGCGAGTCATCGGCCAACAAATGCAAGTCATCGACCAAGGGATATACATAAGTCTTCTACAAAAGAAATGCAAATCATCGATCAAAAATGTCATTGGACCAAAAAATGCAATTCGTCGACCAAAAAACAAGACATTGGCCTAAAAACTGCACGCCATCGACCAAAAAAATGTAAATCGCCGATCAGAAAAATGCAAGTCATCGACCAGAAAAATGCAAGTCATCGTCCAAAAAATCCAAGTCACCTACCAAAAAAAAAAATGTAAGATATCGACCAGAAAGTACAAGTCATCTTCTAAAGAAAGCAAGTTATCTACCACAAAATGCACGTCACAACCAGAAAAATGCAAGCCATTGATTCCAAAAATGTAAGTCATCGACCAAAAAATACAAGTCATCGACCAAAAATAATGCCATGCAGCGATCAAAAAATACAAGTCTGCGTCTAAAAAATCTACCAAAGAAAATGCAAATCATCAACCAAAAATTGCACGTTATCGCCCGAAAGAAATGCATGTCATCACTTAAAATTGGAAGTCGTTGACAAAAAGAGCAAGAGACCCACAATTTAGCCCGCTTTATATAGAGATTTTTTTCTCATTTGAAGGAAACAATTGGCTTCAATGTCCATATCTCCGGCCCCAAGTAACGCTCGACCGCTGTTTAAGAATCCTTGAGACTATGGCTATCCAGTCCACTAGGTACATTTCCCTACTATGTCCATTTTTAACCCCCACTTTTTTTTTGCTAATTTGAAGCTTCGTCGCCTATATCTCCGGTCTTAAGTAGACATAAGGAAACACACAGCTTTTTAAATTTTATCACATTTTGTCAGATTTATGGAAGGAATATCTGGTAAAAATTATTCATTTTTCAACTTTATTATATCCAGTAAGCAAATTGTTATTTTCATATATTTTTTTTCATCACCCGAAAGGGTTAAAGTCATATGGAAATGCAATGATTTTCTGGCTCACTCAAAATATGGTTGTGCTTCCTTTAACTAATTTTTTGTATGTATTCGTGCTCTCTAAATATTTACTTCGTTTAAGGTGTACATTTTTATCTCTCTTTTGTATTTTTTTAATATTAATATTTTTTTTAATAGTCAAGAGACAAAATATTCTTCTTGTATACTGCTTGCATAGTATATGTACATAGAACTGTATAAGTCGTTATAGTTTATTTAAAATACATACGATATTTACTTAACTTTGTTATTCATGAACTTTGTTTATTTACACAAGTTTGTATTTAACCAAAGTTTCCTATTGTTATTATAGTTAAAATTATACCAATTTAGTATTGTTATAATTTTTAAATAAGTGTATCCTTCCTACACATTAAAAAATTAAAAGTTTTATCGAATGTATGAAAGCAATTTTCCATTTGCTCAAATGTAACTTTGAAAATGGTAACGGCATAATAAATTGGAAAGAATTGTTATTCTTCATCCGCATAAGTGAACCTTATGGTCAAATTTGAGCTTAAAATTTAGAAAATTCTCAAATCTTAAAAAGTCCAAGTCAGAAAATGTAACCTATGCTTGAACTAAAACTAAAATATTGTTAGTAAGTCCGATATTTATTACATACAATAAATAAATGTTAAAATGAGAATTTTAAATTAACGAATACTTTTGATAAAGAATGTTAATAACAGATTGATAGACTGTTCGAGAGTTAATGAATTTCAATTAAACAGTGTTAATGATTTTTCTTGATTCTTTTTATTATTGCTATAAGAAGAGCATTAAATTTTTAATTTAAATAAATTAGTAAATTTAAATTATTTTGAATAAGCTTTGCTAAAAAAACACGATTATTGACATCATTGTTAAGTTGTTTAGGTTATTTTGATTAGTTCTCTTATACCAGCCAAAAGCTCTGTGTTTTTCTATTTTCTGTTGAAAAGCTATTTTATTCACAGTACACAAAAAAAAGTACATTATTTGAAAGCTTTTATCATGCAGCCCAAAACTCTTATAAGAATATATTATATGTATAATGACGATTGGCAATATTCCCAAAAGAGAAACCCAAATAAAATTACAACTGCCACTCGCATATAGCGTACCATCACTTGCTGCTAAATACTTCCAGTCGCTTCGCATTGCTTATGCAAAAAAGTTTAATTCGTCTAATTTCTTAACAATTTTTCAGTTTATCCGTCTTTAGGCATCCGTTAATATTCTTTTCATACACTTTCTCTCACTCTCTACTGTCATCATCTAAAGGACAGTTGTTCGTTTAATTCGGTCGGTCAGTCGGTCGGTCGGTCAATCGGGTAAATTTGAATACTATTTACTACGTACTTATTTTATTCCGTGTTAAACAAAAATACATATGAACCATTAATATAATAACCAACTGCAAAACACATTTTAAAACAAAAATGTTTATATGTACACATAGTATAAATAAAAATACTCTCTCTTTACATATATAAAAAAAATTTAAATTAAAAAAAAAACTAAAAAATATATTTGATTGAAACTCTCGTATCTAATCTATAAACTTGAATAATATAAAAAAACATAATTAAATACATACATGCATACATATATACCAGAAGAGGAACTGCACAAAATAAATGAAATGAAATGTCTTAGACAAAATTCTTCTTTGAATATTATACTATACCTGTACTCTAAAGTATACTATTATTACCAATCAACCAACCAACCAACCAACCAACCAAATCAAACATTAATAATTCTACTTCTAATATATATAAAGAAGGAATAATCGTATGCATTATTTACTTATTTACTAAACAGCATTAATAAACAATTTTCAAGAAAACGTGAAAACAATTTCACTTTGAACACATTTAATTCACAAGTAAAAAACTATTTAGCGATACTTAAAAACATTGAAATAAATAATAATTATTCATACATAGATACAAAAAAATAAAACATATATACATATATGCATATATAAGTATATATAAACAACGAATACGTGTTCTACGAATTGTGCTTCAAATTGTTGAGAAAAGATATCACAAGATTTGAAGAATTGTGAGAGTAAAATACTATAATAATCCAAGTTATTTCGAGTCAAACACCACTGAAACCCAAACAGCTTTATGTAATCAATCAAGTAAAAAATATTTGTTTATTTTCCAAATAATAACAATAATAATGGCTTATTGTTGTGGCCCGTGTTGATTTTTGTGTTCGTTTTTTTTTTTTAATAAAACAATAAATATCACTGTTTAAATTAATCCAACCTACCACACTAGTACATAAAGTAGTTAAAATACATAAATATGCATATGTATACGACTCTACGTATACATCCGTATTAAATTCCTCGCACACAATTTACGCACATTTTCTCACATGTGACATCCGATGCAAACAATTTTAAAATTGGGGTAGTTTTTATTACCGTCAAAGTGTTCAAATCTACATATATAGAGTAGCCAAATTAATAATAATTTAAAAGATAAAAAGAAATCAAAAAAAATATGCAATTAAATATTCATAAAAAGTGTATGACTATGCTAATGTATGTATCTTGATCACTGCTGATTCCTTGTTTTTTGAAAACATCATTCACCAATAAGTTCATAAAAAAAAATATACTGTCTATGGTTTTATAGGTCATGTAGTGGAAGGCTTATAATGTTTTTAGCAGGAATCATAATTTCCATAGATACCAGTTTTTTTTTAAGAGGTACGGGTTTCGAAAGTGCTTGAAATGATATTGAAATTAAATAAAGTAAAGCAGAAAAGTATGAACCAAATTAATTATTATTATTGTTGTGAAGATGTATCTTAGTACTGCGACCATAAGATCTATTGTACTCCCCATATATGTAGGCTGCCTTCCAAAATGTATCAATACAAAGTTTGTATGCAGTTCTACTACTGTATATAAACTATGTAGATATGCAAAGTAACCAAACAATTCATCAACTATAAATCCGATGCCCGATTGCTTTTTGACTGCGTTAAAAATACACATTGACGATGTTTTGAAGTAGAATACATTGTATATATTTTGTACAGCGGCATAATGAAACACGATAATTTGTTCAAACACAAAGCAACTAACATTTTGGAAGGCAACCGTACTTTCTTTGGTATCCCTAAAATGTCTCCTCTAAGCCTATTGCCCTGACAATACTCACGATGCTGCTTGTTTGTTGCATAAATGCCAATTCCTTGACCAAAAAACCCTCCACAGACGGGTTCTGGCCTCATCAACGGCATGAGAGCATGCAAGCTCGGCTCATTGCGAGGATTCCACATGTCCTGGGACCCAGCAGAGGGTAACATTTTTCTACAGCGTTTCCAACAGTCGCCGTAGTCTAGTAGGTAGTGTGTTGGCTTATTAGACGTAAAGCCAGGATTCTCGCCCCAGGCCATTTCTTCGGCGACTTCCTCTCAGCAGATTTCTGGCAAAAACTTTGAGATTAAATAAAATTGCCATGAAAAGTTTCTCAAAAATCTGTCGTTCGGAGTCGACTTTAAACTGTAGGTCCCACCACTCATGTATAAAATTAACTCACACAACATAAGTGGTGTGAGAAACTAGGTCGTAATCCAGACTGAAGGTTTGTAATGACAAATTGTGTATGTATGTATGTTTCCAGCTGATTTAACTTCTTCAGATTTAACCTCATAAGAGCCAAGTACTTTACTCTGACGATCTGAATGTCAGATAGTATTGCTATATCCTGTCTTTTGTATTGTTTATCCAAGTTGAATTGAGCACATCTTTCGATGGCAAAGACTTCCGGTTGGAAAATATCCGCGGTTCTACCCATGGGAGTGGTATATTCATTCTTATTATTAAGTCTCGTTACGAAGCACTTTTCAAAATCATAGAGTCCAGTTTTTCTGTCCAGGGGCTAGTTAGAAAGTGAGCTTGACAATGGATTCTTTGGGTCCTGATATCCCTGATATTTCATTGCAAAAAGGACTTCTTGTTGAGGTATGGTGCAGTCAATCTGAAGGAAATGTAAAATTGTGCTATTTTTAAACGAGTTCGTTTACTTTACACAAGGTTTTTGCATTAGCTGGGATCAATTTGTTACCATTCATTCAAAATTGCACATTTTAAAATCCGGAAATTAAATAGCCTAGGCAGTTATACACTAATCAACTCCTTTCCACCGCCACAAAATATATTCCCTACCATCTTATTATTTTTTTTGCATAGTTTTAGTTTTATAAATCAATTTTTTTTCTAGCTAAGTAAGTAGGTCACTGGTCTACTGCAACAGGTTCTAGGATGATCAAGGGAGATCTAAGAGCCGTTGCCTAGAAACAACGCTATCTCTGAGAATTTTTGGGTGTTAGTGATGAAAAACTTTTGCTGTTTGAATCCCTTGTTTCATTGTTGATGTTATATCCCTCTTTGGGGTCGGGAGGTTTTTCATCTAAATAAATACACCGGGAGTAACACATTTGAATACTTGAGATATAGTCTTTTCACTTTTCAGTGGTTCATCTACGATAATAGACTGAAACGTGCTTAGTATATAACCGATGTAATTAGGATAAAGGGGGGAGACTATTAAATTGTCTTATGCTTTATCGGCATACAACTAAACCATACAATTCACTCTTACTTACTTATGTGGTCATCACGATCTTTTAGCTAGGATTACGACCTAGCTTTTGGCACCAGTAAAATTAAACAATTGTTTTACTACAATTGTTGATTTCCGTTAATTATACTTCGAAATTAAGTCGAGAATTTATGAAGACGTAGTAAACTATTTACAAAATTTAATCTAATCTTGGTCTTTATGTTTCAAATTCTCTAACATTGCAGCATTAAAAAGCTCTTAAAAAATAATATCAATAAACTCGATACTAAACGCTTATATACATATATTTATGTATATAAATAATCCTATGACGTTAGGCTAAAGCTATGAACCTTTTATAGTTTGATAAAAACAGATTTAATATTGCGAAATGAAAAACCACAATTTTTATTAACACGTTAAGTGTCAAATCGGTCAGCGGTTACTGACACTGAATTTTGAGTTCAGTCCGCGTCAGTTACCACAACTCTTATCGTACTATTACTATTACTGTTATCTTACTATTACTATTATTATTAGTATTTTATACCTTGGATTTAGTTTGGAACCAAACAAGCTATTACAACAACAACAAAAGTTCTATATACTCCATGTTATTTATGCTATATTTTTGAGCGATACTTTTATATAAATTTCTAGTTCCAGTTTCACTCCAAATAGAATAAAAGTGGTTGATGAATCTCATGAGTTGTGGTAAAACTTCTATATTTACTACACATTGAATAAGTCCAGCAAGAAATTATTACTACAAATGAAAATAATACAACATTTATATAATTATGGACACATACATTAAATGTTTATTACTATACACCCGCTATTGCCTTTTACATTGTAATAAATTATTATTTGCTAGCTATCGATATAAAAAAAGAAATTATTTCTATTATTTATATTTCAACGTTTTATGTTTTAATGACCGGTTTTGAATAAACGTGATATTATTAGTTTCGTGAATACATTTTATTAAGTCCTTTTACAATACAATTTAAAAGTGCCCGTATTAATTACAAGTATGCTTGTATGTATGTATGTATATATGTTTTATTGTGAAACTTAATTTTGAAATACAAATGCAGAAGAAATAATTTGTAGGAATGTGTAATAAAAATCATAGTATTTTTAACAAAACATTTTTAATTGTTTAAATATTCAAATCAATTAGCGAGCAGCGACATGTCATAAAACAAATGCAATAAAACTTATGATGCTGGCACCAAATTCCAATTTACTTTATTTTACATACAAATGTGCGAAAAGATGTTATTTGTTAAATTGTAGCATAGAGTTAAGATTCCGTGATTGTGACTGTGATTAAATCTAGTGATAATTAAAAAAAAAAAACCAAAAATAAACAAATTACTGAAACACCAATTTTATGCCAGTTAGGCAAAATTTTACTCGCCGTCCTAATGATACCGTATCAAAATAATTAAAACAATGAAAAGTGTAAAGAATTTTTTTATTGAACGTCTACACAGTATAGAGCATACGGATACACCAACGTCGGGTAATGGTAAAAGCAAAGATAAAAACCCTGATGACACTTCAACAACATCGGGTGCATCAGTTTCCGGTGAAGAGTCGCCATCGAATCCTTCGCTCATAGCCCAAACACCGTCCGCAGATATTGCAAATTTGTTTTCATCATGCAATTCGCCAAAAACTGCTTCTCCTAAATCTACTTCTCCAGCAGAACCAATACCCGACAAATCCATATCATGCCCCTTTGACTTCTCAACAACTACTACGACAGCAGCAAATCAGAAGCAAAAGAATCGACGAAAGATTTCATTACCTTGGGGCCGACAAAGTAGTATTGCAAAAAATTTGGGTTTAGCGCGCCAGCACACAATAGATACTCCCAGTTCTTTTCGAATATTTCGCCAGTCCAGCAACAAAATTAAGGTTTGTGTAATTAAAAACTAAGTGTTACATTAATCAAAACAAAGCGTGTGATAAATGTCATTAGATGATTGAAAAAGACAAAAATTGAACTGAACTGAATGTTATTTATGAATCGTCTTGCGTATGTTAAGGTCTCTTGTTTTAGAAACAATTAAACAGGGCATACCAATATACTTAGTCATGTTGGTTTAATATATTTCAAAATAACTAGAGATTGCCACATGTCCACTGGCAATGCCTTCTTGTAGATAATGTGATATTACATTTTTAGTTTTAAATAAGTCCTCAAATGATATGTTTGATCTATGTAGGTAGGTAGATTGAAATGGTAACTTCGATAACCAAAGCTCACTTGAGCACAGCTGGCGGCCCAACTCCTGTACTAACCGAATTCCCCCAAACTAGTCGAAACAGGAACTGGGCTTTAGTGAGGCTGCAGCAAAACATATTTTCCATTATAAAGTAGCCACTCTTTGACTACAGCGGCCGAGTGCTTTGAAACGTTTGCTCGAATGGCTATAAAGCAATCTTCCAAACCCATTTTTTGATAAAATTGTGAGAAATTAACCCTTTGCACTCGGCACCGTTTGGGACTTTACCTACCAGCAACTCGACGCCACTTTTTAACGAAAACGTACATCCTTGAAACGTGATATTATACAGTATAATTTTAGAACCAAGTAAGGAATTGTGATGAAATTTGTTTTATATGAATTTGTGGAAATTGAAGAACACATATTTACAAAAAAAAAATATCAAAAATTTTTTCTATTCGACTCTTCAGTACGAATTGAGATCTTGTATATTTCTTCTCTCGGTTATCGGATTTTTTTATTATCGTATCAAGTTTCCCACTTCATTGAGCCACATCCATGTAGCTTTGGACGCCTAAACCACTATATCTACAAATTGCTCAACGGATTAGAGAAGTGTGCAGTCCGTCGTGAACGCACTTCGCATGTTCCTTTTCGAAGTGTAGAACGGACGATTTATTTGTCATGCATCTTGTTAATTCTATCACATTGCGATCAATTTTTTGTGCCATTTTAACAGTAAACTACAGGAGAACACTTGTCTCTGAAACAATTGCGGTGGAATAATTTCATTGTCCGTAATCGATAACAAACTATCATGTGAGTGATATGCTAGACTTACGTTGTCCCCTCAGAGGGGACAGCCGAGTGAAATATTAAATATTAAAAATATTTAAGCAATCGGTTTTGCTTAACGTTAACTTAGTGTCACCCTCTAATAAGCATACTAGAATCTTTGGTAGCTTTTTTCTATCAATATTAAAATTAAACTAGGCCTTCACGAGATTTGATATTCGAAAACAAACATACTGTATTAGAAATAAACATTTGTTAAATTCATCTTTCACCTAAATTGCATCTAAGATGTTTCAAAATGAAACAATTCTTGTAATTACAATTGCCATCTGCTAGTAAATTTATAAACAATATTTAATGACCACTTCTAACCTGTTGAAGCAATGGAATCAATGCCTTACAATTAAAATTTACTTACTCGAATAAATGAATACAATATTACTACCGTCATAAACTAATAAGCATTTTTATATGGAATTCTTATGTCTGTGTTAAGCATCATAAACACAATTTGTTGGGATATGCTTCGTATTAAATAATTTGTTTATGATAATTCCCTACAAATTAACTCACAGTTTTCAACTTAGCTCATGTCATGTCGTTAACTAAAAAAAGGAAAACAAAATGACCCAACTAACACTATTATAATTTTACAATTCGTGAAACAATATAACCCTTGTAAATATTCATATTATATACATATGTATGTATGTATGTATGAATTTTGAATCTCTATTTTTGTTCAATGGCGCTTAGCATTTTAGTAAGTAACGTTAAACAATTTTTTACTTTATTTATTGATTCATTTGTTCATTCATTTCACTTGAGTACACATCCAATTAGCGGTTTTAATGTTGGACGATACGCTAAAAGACCCTTTTGGATTGAAAGTGAAACCCAGCAAAATATGCCTGTTTTTAGCACATTTAAACTTTTTTGAAAAATTGTGAAATCAGCTTATTTCAGAAAGAAAATATGTTTGCTGGGAAATAAATATACTTGGCATAGTATAAGTATCTTAAACGACAATTTCATATTTATGTATGTACATACATATGTACATATATTTGTCTTAACGGATCAACAACATTGTAGGAAGTTTGTTCAATGAGGCTTAATGCCTAATTATTGTATTAAGGAACCCCTTAGTTATTCTATGAAAAAAAATTAAAAGAAAGTTTTTTATTTAATGTGACTACATCTAATTAACAGTTCCAACACTACATACATATATATGTATGTATATAGCTTAAAAAGGTTCATATATTCATAATACATACATATATTTATGACAAATAATGCTGGGCTATTCTATTCTCTTTACTTTTTTTTAACAAGTCTACCCTTGTAGATCCAGGTTGTTAGAAATTCTAAAAAAAATATTAAAAATTTAAAGTGACCGAATACACTCATTTAGACCGTTACCTTCCATGTAAATATTATATACATAGTGTGTACGTCACAAATATGTACATATACACATATGTAAAATACACATGCACCTACATATTTTACATCGTTAAAGAGCGATTAAAATAGCTGCTTAATTCTCAATATTATACTGTGTTCACACTGTATGATAAACAAATATTGATTCCAAATAACTGAAACGAAATTGGACATGTGCTGTAAAGCTTTTTATTATAAATTTATACTCGAATGGAATTTATGTTCTCTATTATCCTTTGAAACGTGTTCCTATGAATATAAACATACTTACAAATATTTTTGTTTGTTCTTTATGGCTCTTAACAATGTCTTTAAACAATAGGCAAATAAAACAAAAATATGTATGAAAAAAGCCAGTAGAGCGTAAAATGATTAGGTACAAAAAAAATTGAACATTTATTGATTTCTTATTATAATTATTATATTCTAGATTGGTGCACATGAAGCTACTTGGGTAATATCCGATTACATTGCCTCGCCTGGCTCAAATGAACTGACTGTCAATAAAGGACAACAAGTGGAAATAGTTGAACCGCCTTCAGCAAATGAGCCAGACTTTTGTGTAGTTCGTCTTAATCCACAGAGCGATGATGCTGCTGTACAGGAAGGATTGGTCCCAGTCTCAATACTAAAGCCACCACCTGGCTATCAGAAGACAAGCTCAACACGAAAGGAAAAAAGTGATATAACACCAGATCAAAGTAAGTGCCTGTTATTCAATTTTATATTGTGTTATTAAATTGTATTTCTTTTTTAACATTTTTATTTTTAGCCAACAATCGCAGTAAGCCAGATCCTCTAACATCGTCTACAAAAAGAAGAGGACTCGGAGGGTAAGTTTATTTAAATATTTTTTTAAATTTATACAATTTTATTTTAAAACTCGAAATATAACGATTAATTTGGCTTTACATTTTTATATTTATTAAATATTTACTATAATTTTGACCCAGTTGAAGTTAAGGATCAAATTGTTTTATGCTCATTGTTAAGACTCTCAGACTCCAAAAAAATAAACGTTTCAAAGGTTACTATTTCCAGAGGTCCTTACTTTTCTAATAATTTCCGTTATTTGTTCTTTGCTAAAATATTAATAAATACAAATTATTGTGGATAAGGAAATGTTTGGCACCCCTCGATCTAATGTTTTTTTTTTTTTTTTTTTTTTTTTTTTTTTTTTTTCACAAATCGAGTATGTTGTTATAAGTTAGATTATTCCCAAATTCCCAACCCCAAGTGGGTTCAAAAACATGATAGTATTGTGTCAGACATGAATTTTCACTTTATTTGTACGTCACGACGCTTATGTTTCAGAATTAATTATAAAGTGATGCAATAAATCTTATTATTAACAAATGTTTATATGTCTTATTTAAAAATGAAAAGTAACCGCCGATTAGCACAAAAACTGTTTTAAGCTCTTATAATAAGTTTAAAAATGTGAAAATAAAACAAAAATTTATGGATTTGCTCGTAAAATTAGAACTCTGTCAGCTTTCTTATCTTTCTCTACACAGGCATCACTTTCAAAAAGAATAGTTTTATGTTTTTCACATTTCTTTATTGAATCACCAAAAAATAAAAACGTCCAGTAGTTGAATGATTGACTGTATTAATTAAAAAATATTTCTATAAAAATTCTCCACATGCAATATACCCACAATGACGTTTTAAAGGAGCCAGTTCGGCGTATCGTATAAATACAATTTTGTTTACTATGAATTAATTGATCATTTTTATAAATATGTATGTGCATTTCAAAGGAACGATTCGGAGTTTTTAATATCGAACTTTGTATAAAGACACATCTGCAGTTTATATAAAGGTTTTATAAAGATCAACACAAAATCGAGAGACGATGTGTTTGCAAAAAATATTTTTGTAGGAAATTTTTTAAAATTTAAAAACCTTAACA
This sequence comes from Sarcophaga carnaria, assembly GCA_958299815.1. Classification (NCBI taxonomy): domain Eukaryota; kingdom Metazoa; phylum Arthropoda; class Insecta; order Diptera; family Sarcophagidae; genus Sarcophaga; species Sarcophaga carnaria. The sequence continues at coordinate 44,992,255 of OY283151.1, forward strand.
TATAGTTTTATATGACGTTTTACATGTTTTATTACGTTGGAAATGTTTTTTTTTTAAATAAAAATATTCTATCTTGTTACTCAATTTGCTTATTATTGTTTTAAAATAGATTGCAAATAAATATATGGGAAAAAAAAATCTTGTAAAACAGAATAAAAGTGCTTTTTTCATAAATTGTTTAATTTAGAAAAAATTAATTAAAATTAATAATCCTAGAAAATGTAAATTAAAGTTGCCTGTTCAAGTGAAATTAAAGCAAAAGTTATCACGTTTATAAATTCAAAACATTTGGCGGTGCTGTGGATATCTCTAATCCGGTTGCAAATGTTTCAAGTTTCTTAAAGTCATAGTATGTTTTTCATTTTAAAATTTGAATTTAGAGTGATAAGAATTGTTAATTTTTAAATTAAAATATAAAATAATTTATATATACATATGGAATATATATGTATGTATATCCGTAATAAATAATAATAATAATTTCGGATAAGCTTAAAAAATTATATGAAATATAATTCATTAATATTTATAAAAATAAACTTTTACATATCGTTCTACAAAACTCGTAGAACTCCTTGCCTTTAGGCATCTTCTGTGTAAAGTGGTGGTTATTGTTTTTTTTTATATGTATAAATAAATACCCTAATATTTATAATTACTTATTGGTTAGCGAATGAAAAAAAATTTATTTTGTGTGTGATGGCATAAACAGTGTTCGTCTAAAGGACTCTACAATCGGTTTCGAAATTGTAGACCATACAGTGTACATACATACAGTGAACAAAATAAAGAAAATAAATTACCTATAAAAGAACGTTTATTGTTATTAATATCGAATTGAAATTTCAATTTTTATTATGAATAAAATATAAATTTTTTCTTTAGATCGCCAAAACTAACGAATACCAATATTTCCAATCAAAAAACGTATATTGTAAAGAAAATCTTCTGGTAACTGAAAAGATTTGACAAATATATCACTTAAAACTGTTTTATACGATGACCTTTAATTTCTCTTACAACTAGTAGGTGCATATGCCAAATTTGTATCTATCTATGAGTGTATAAAATCCCATTTTGATAATGTAGTATTTACATAATTTACATAATTTTCATATTGGATGGGCTTTGTGGAGGCTGAAGCAAATTTTTTTGTATTACAAAGTAACCATTCATTGACTACAACGACCGAGTGTGTTGTCTCGAACGCCACAAAGCCATTTTCCGTATTATGTTGCGTATGTGGAACATTAAGTATGTGTAACGTTGTGTTTTTTAAGTTTTAATTTTTTGTAGTTACCAAACATTTTATTCTGATCGGATTTTTTTTTTTACTTAGGAAGAATATACTGGTATTCGTTAGTTTGGACGAATTTTCTTTTTATATAAAGCCCTAAATGTGTTAATTTAAACTAAAAATTGTGATTTCAAACTTTAATTTGGTATCAATAACGATAAAATTTCTTCAACAGATAATTTTGTATTTAAAAATTTATTTTGACGCGGTCAGTGTACAAGTTGTTTTGTTCACTATGTGTATGTGCGTGGCAATAGATAATTGGTATTAAAGTAATTTTAAAAATAAGTAAAAAAATTTCATATAATTTTTAAAATTTTTCTTACATAAAACGTATATTTTATGGAAAAGAAAAATTTCAAAATGTTAAATCTGTAAATCTGGTTGCAAGGAGAATCAAGTATCCGACTTTATGAAATAGTAGGTGTTTTTACATATTTCCCAATAATATCCAAAAAAAAACATACTTTTCTTTATATACATACATATGTAAATGTGTATCTGTATGTCTACATAGATATGTACAGTGATGTTAAAAGTGCCCACCCACTTTCATTATATTTAAAACCGAATAAAAACTCGTAAATTTTTTATTGTTTAAACGACTTATTTTTTCTTAAACGGTAGGAAAAAAGATTAAAAACAAAATTTTTGCTATTCCTATAATACATTTTGATTTTTTTTTTTTGATTTTGTATGAATTTATATAGCTTAACGTGTGAAAAATAAGGACACTTCATGAAATCTTAAAGCTATAACTAACCTAAGTAAAACTATATAGATATTTATACTGAATATTGTTGCATGAAGCCTTAGTGCCACATTAGAACTTTGTTGCGGATCCTTTGTTATCCAGAACAGCAGCTCAGCTTCTAGGCATTGAGTCGACCAAATTGTGACAAACATGCAGCGGTGTTGAGTTCCAAGCATCCTGTATAACATTCCAAAGCTCGTCCCAATTTGTTGGACACTTTCCCCTGATTGCCCTTTTAACTTCGTTCCACAAATTTTCTATTGGGATCAATCAGGGGACTGTGCTGGCCATTCTAAAACATTAATTTTTTTGCCCTGGGACCACTGTTTTGTGTACTTTGCCGTATGCTTTGGGTCATTATCCTGCTGGAAGACCCATTTGAATAGTATATTTTCTTCGGCATACGGCAGCATTGTATTTTTCAAAATTTCGATGTACTCAGCCGATTTCATTACATTCTGGATACGATATAGAGGACCCACACCATAATAAGAGAATGACACCCATAATACCATGATGATTTATTCGGCTTTAAATATAATGTAAGTTTGGGTGGGCACTGTCCTTATTATTTTTTCACATCACTGTATGTACATATGTGTTAAGAATTATTGTGTGTCACCTTCTGATAATGAAATTATTTATGCTAAAGTAAGAGAAAATTTTCAAAGTAAGCACGATACTTATTCTTATCATACATTTTCGTACTTGTGAGTTGAAATTGTCCATCCTTCGAAAAGCTATTACTCATGCAAAAAATGTAAAGTGGAAAACAAAAATGAACCCAACTAACTACATACATAATACTAGTAAACAAGATAAAACTACAATTTTTGTTTATTAAGTGAGAAAAATTATTTTATTTTTTAGTGTTGGTTTTTTTTTCTTTCTGTTGTTATTTTCCCAAAAGTATTTGCATACGTCTTTTAAAACAAAACAAAAAAAATATTTATCACAATGAATTTCGCAACTTCTTTGAATATTTGATATTTATTATCATTTGTAGCCATTTTTATCGAAGAAAGTTTTCACGAATGATCGTATAGTTTTGGATTATATAGGGATTATTGTCAGCATGTTTGGAGAATGTGTTATAATAACAAACGACGTTCTTCTATTAAAACCCTTTATTCATTGAGTATGAATATTTTTTGTAATTAATTTTCATAATCATTTAGAAATTAAATTTTAATTTTTTTATTTAAATAAATTTAAAAAAAAGCACTTTACTTTTATAGGCATAAATAGCGTCTAGCATAAAATAATCATATAATTTATATATACTTACTGTGCTCGTATAAAAAATGAAATGATTCATAGAAGGAATGAAAATCTAAAACATATTTTTTACTTTTAAAAATTTAAGAATTTTAAATAATAAATGCCAACGAGTGTACGCGAAATCAATACACGAAAATTTTTATTTTATCTTCAAAGTCGTAAAACGATTTCTGTAAGATTTGCTCGGCGGTAGTTTACCGCTCTATTTATTTGCTTTAAAAACTTGTGAAACTAAATTATAAGTAGTTTTGTTTTGCCCATTTGCTCCAATTATTATTATTTTTTTTTTATGAAAGAAATCTTATCTTACAAACAATAGTAAGTAAACGATAGTGCTATGACAGTAACAAAATATAAATTTAATACGATACGTATTATTACAATTTCCACCACTGTATGTGTACAGAGAAAAATATTTTGATATTAAATATTAAAGTGTAATGCGAAAATATTGAAATTTATTTAATAATTTTATTTATTTATTTTCTATTTTTTCTTTATATTTTTTGCTAAAAAGGTTCAATAATTATAACAATACAACTACTTAAATAAAAAGCAAACAACTATAATTTTTTTTTTCTGTGTACAATTCTTCTGAATTTATTGTTTGTTATTGTCGTGTTCCTTTGGATGAACTGGAATATTTTTAAATGTGTTATACGCTGGCACACTCATTTTCTAATCAGTCAGTTATTCTTTAAACGTGACGAATTAAGGTTCAATGCAACAACGTTGTGAATATCTTGAAAATTCTTAATAATAATAAAGAAAGAAATAAAAAAATATTGTATATAACCAAATGTACATACGTATAAGTATGTACTATAGTATATAACAGAACTCGATTAACTATATGCAAATAAAAGATATTTGTTGTCACAGAGAATAAAACGTAATCTATAGATATTATGTACGATAATAAAAGCGTTGTTAAACGGCGTACGGTGGCTCTAGTGTCATTATCTTGTGAGAATACAAATAATTTTTCTTGTTTCTGCTGTGATCAAAAGGAACAGTTATATTGTCATCACCATCTCCAACAGCACCGTAAATCATGGTATCAACTTAATACTTCAAATATTTAGATAACACTATATAACGCTATGATATAAAAACATATTTGTAGCTGCAAGGTTATATGGGTGTAGCATATACAAATATACTAAAAAAATATGTATTTATTATGTAAATACAATTAAAAAATAATATACATATAATATATTAATGTTTTTTAATATGACTAATCAGTGGAATATTACTTTACATTACATAGAAAATAATAAAAACTATTTTGTTTTATATAAAAAAAATTATAATTGTTTCAAAGTGTAATATTTCGATAGCAGTTATATTTTCAATTTTAAGATATTTTTTATATATATATTTTTTATTGCCTTTCAATTTGCAAACATATTTGCGTATATTGTTTGCTTGGTGATCGAACGTGCTTACTAAAAAAGCTAATAAATTAATAACGTTATTCGAAACAACTCAATAATAAGTAATTAAATAATTACAAATAATAAAACATCTGACAAGTAATCTACCTGAGAATTACGAATATGTATTACACGGTTTAATAATATGGAATTGAATCACATTTTCTTTCTCTGCTAAATTTTGTGCAAATTATTCTGTAGAATAAAGCTGTGTTTAATACCTTATCCTAATCGATAGAATTTTATGTAAAATATAATGATTAAGTTAGTCAGTCAGATTTCAACCATAATGCGAAATTTTTGAATCGTTGACTACAACCGTAGTTTGATTTTATATACTATATACCGTGCAGCCCCTGCGCTGACCAACTTCCTTCTCTTCCCTGATTTTGATGGAACTTGGTCAGTACAGAGACTGCGTCCACTCGTGGCATCACAACGGGCCGCTATGCGTGCTCAAGTGAGCTCTTTGATATCAGAGCTATCACTTCGACCTAACCTAACCTACTATATACTTCTAATTTTACTACCTTTTATTAATAACTAATTATAGTAACTTGGAGTTAAATGTTTCCCCAATCCGAAACTCCACACCAAAATTGATGATCTAAAAGCGACCACCGTATATCTCCTAGTGAATGAAACCAATTCCTCTATGTCTGGGTTTATCCCCAGACCCTTACAATGTATCCATGAGACAAGTCCGACTGCATGACATCACTGATAGTGGGCGAAAACTTTCCCGTCACTAGGCCACAATCTTCTTTCAATTACTTTCGAATTGTCACAATATAAAGGGTCCGCCAAATAACTTTTTTTGAAAATGCTTTAAAAAAAAACTACTGAATATTTTCTCAAATTTCTTTTTTATTTGAAAGTACAATCGTTCCGGTTAATAATGGAAAATAATTTCATTCAAATGGCTGCCATGCAGTAGCCTACACGATCGCTCTAATTTGTAAGCACATTATCGATTGTGTGTATTGTATTTGTGTGTAGCTGTATTTCACCAATGGCTTCACGAATATTGTGTTTTAAAGCGTCAATTCTCTCTGGCTTGTCGGCGTAACACTTATCTTTGACAGCACCCCACAAATAATAGTCCAACGGTGTGAAGTCGTAGCTCCGAGGTGGCCAAACGACATCAGCTCTGCGGCTGATAATGCGATCTTCAAAAACAGGGCGCAAAACATCGAGTGTAGCTTCGCCGTCCTGTTGAAACCAAATGTTGCCAATATCCTCCTCTTCAATTTTTGTGAACAAAAATTCATTCAACATGGCCCGATAACGATCGCTGTTGACTGTAACGGCCACTCCTTGCTCATTTTCGAAGAAAAATGGCCCAATAATGCCTCTGGACCAAAATCCGCAACAAACAGTGACTCGTTTTGGATGCGTCGGCTTTTCAATGTATGCGTGCGGGTTTTCTGTGCCCTAAATGCGACAATTTTGCTTGTTTACATACCCGCCAAGATCAAAATGAGCTTCATCTGAAAAGATGATTTTTTTTTGCCAAAATCGGCATCTTCTGGTGTAGGCTACTGCATGGCCAGCCGAGGCAGCCATTTGAATGAAATTATTTTCCATTATTAACCGGAAGGATTGTACTTTCAAATAAAAAAAGAAATTTGAGGAAATATTCAGTAGTTTTTTTTAAGCATTTTCAAAAAAAAAGTTATTTGGCGGATCCTTTAGCATTAATCCCCAGTAACCACAAGAAAGGGTAGAGTGCACCACACACCATTGTGGTGTTCCCCGCATAACCAGTTTCCTAGCTCTTCCTTGTCACACATCGATTTATTAACTCCATTGTAGAGTTTTAGATTTATCCCCTCAACTTTATTGTTTGTTTTGTAGCCTCTATACTTATATTGTAAAGAGTTTCTTCAATATTCATGAAAGATGATGGCAGCGTATACCCACTATACTACAAACCCTTTTCTATGTAACCAACAACTTCATGAAGCGCATTCTCAACAGTTGTAGCCTTGAGATTCACTGTGTATTCCTAAAATAAAAATTAATCAGTCTCTTTAATGCAATCAATAGAAAAAAATAAATAGTATTATAATCTCTCTTCATTATCTAGAAATGTAGCGTTTAAGCAATATATCACTCAGTAGCTGTAGGCGACTGTCAGATGAATTTTGCAGCATTGTTTGACTTTAGTTTTTTAAGGCTTTAGACTCAAATCGTTACGTAAATTTCACCATATGCTAGTTGATGATAATTCCTACTGGTTTTATCCCCTTCATTGCCTTCCTTTACGGCCGTGTGATATTCATAGTTGAACTCGTGACTTATGCCCCGAGCCTGTCGAAACAAAATTTTCTAACACCTCTCAAAAGAAATTAAAAAATATTGAATGAAAAAGAAAACTCAAACTTGAAAGCCATTGTATAAGTTAAGTATGAATAAAATGAAGGAATGTTTGATTTGCACAGTGTGTAAAAGTTTGCGGGAATAAATTCTACATAAACTTTTTATATCGCTCTTTTTGATTATAATTTAAGGTTTTTTTTTTATTACATAATGTATAATTGCTTCCCCCACCAGACACATTTTTTGTTCAATTGTGTACATATGTATATGTATGTACATGTACATGTACATTCTCATTCCAAAGTGTTCGATATGGAAAATCCATAAAATAAATGTCTGAACATTTTTGGAAAAACAAATTTATGTTATGATGTACGGCATCATAGTGAGAATTAATTAACAATGTGTCTTCATTTCTTTTGAATACTTGAAAGTGTAAAGTTACCAAAAAAAATATACGAGACGTTATTTTTATAAATTTTTCATCCAATAAGTACACAAACCTAATTTTACCGAGTTCTAAACCTTACGCATTTACAGTGGCTCAAACGTATAATTGGAAACTAGGTATGAGGTTATTCAAATGCCGAAATATTTCTAAAAAAAATATGTCTACTTAAACTTTCTTTTTGTTTAAAGTTGCGAATAACGTTATCAATTATTCTAAAAACAAATTCTCGTTGTGGTTTTGATCTAAGAATAAATGGGTTTTTTATGTTTTCATTACCATAAGTTTGCTTGGACATCCAATACATTATTTCATACGGCATATAAATAGTTTAAAAAGTGATTTATACATGTTATTGGACGATATCTATTTTTCTATTTACTTTTGTTTGCTTTTGTCTTCAAAAACATGATGATACCTGCGCATAATGATTATAACAAAGGTAACCATAAAATTACAAGGGTACGTACGTCTATCACTGCTTTGAATGTTTATTTCTATTTTTTTTTTTTTGTAGAGGTTTCTTTATACTTTTGAAGCCGTAATGACAAATTAAGGTTGTCAAAATAGAAGGTTGTTAGATGCCATCTGTAATATCATTTTTGAACAATTGGCAACTGCACCGTAGTTCGGTTGCCATACATTTCCGACCCATAATAACCCTGTTTTACAATCCCATCTATGATTTGATCAATCAAACCAAGTGACTTACATTTTCGGAGAAGGATATTTTCAGCAGACTTTTGTAAAACTAAAATTTGTAAATTCAATTTAACTGTTGCAGTTAATTATAAAGCCCAAAATTCTATAATTAACCATTATCCTTATTTTTAAAGCGAAATGTTTGTCTTTTTACAGTGATAGAAAAAAACTGAGAGAACAGAGAGAAGTTTCCCTATACCTATACCTACCCTACAATTTCTTATTGCAATCTGCCGAAAGATTATGTAAAAGGGTGTATACTTCGACTATTCCTATAATAAAACACAGTAGAATCAATTGTCAGAACATTTTAATAACGTAATCAAGCCAATATGACGGGGAAATATATTTATTTTTAGCCTTACGGCATAGTAAATTACATAGTCTTAGTTTATAATGTGCGCTAATTGAACAGTTTAAATATTTATTTATTGTATAATTTATTTATATTTTCTGTAGGCGCAAGTGGCTACCACAAATTGGACGGAAACCAACACAAAGCAAAGTGGAAAAAACTCCAGAAAAATTATTGGTTAAAAAGTTATCGGAAAAGAATTTCAAGGTAAGAACTGTTCCTGATAAACTTAATAAGAAAAATAAAATATTTCCTATCAATTAATAATTACTTAAAAATTTTTAATCTTTTTTTATTTTTTAGTTGCTACCAAAACAAATGAAAGATCAAAACGCACAGCTGCCATCGGCAAATGCAACTTCACAGCTTAATACATCTCAACAAGATTTCGAAGCAGAAGAAGAAGTTGGTCTTGAATTACCGCCTCCAATGAAACCGATACAGGAACCCCATTTAATGTCAAATGGGCCACAAACATTCTCAAAGGATATAAAGGATAACCCATCTGCATTAGTAAGTTATTTTAGTTCTGTTTTGACTTTCTAAAAAAAAAGATCATGCATCAACCAAATATACAACCTTCGATTTAGTATTCTTAGGGATGAAATCAAATATGTACATACATGCATACATACTGTATATGGCCTTTTTTTAAAGTACTTACTGTCTTTAAATTTTAATAAAACAAATGTGTGTGAGATATGATCAAAAGTTTTTATTAGATGCGTGGAATATAACATCGTTCAAATGACCACCACGGCTGGATGGATCATACCCTAAATTTCAAATTTTTCATGATTATACCTCTTAAATCAGGTTAAATTTTTACGATGGCATGGGCAATGTTGACTTTGAGGACCCTTGTAGTTTGTAGCTTATTCGCATATTCCTATGAATTAAGTATTTGAATTTCCTCAACAATCCTTCATGTAATCGATCGTTATTTCAGTATAGTCTCCAGCTTGTTTAACAGCAGAATTTAGTTTTTTTTTTCGTATTCTATGATAATTATTATTCGAATAGTGAACTAAAGCAACTAACTCTGCTGCCAAAATTCATACGTACGCACCAGTAAAATAGCAATTTTTTCACTTGTTTTCATTTTATTTAACATTGCTGCGCCTAATAGTTTATCTCACCTAACTTTGAAATAAATTTAAACAAATGAAAACATACAAAAGTAAAATGTGCCCTAATAATGACGTTACTTCATTTCATTTCATTTATTTTGATTTTGTTAAACTAAAATGTATTCGAAACATTAATTTGTGTTGAAAAAACACCATACCATACTCTTATCTAAACAAAAAAAAAACAATTTCATTAAAAATTTGTTTATTCACAAGTATTCAAGTAATTGGATAATTTTTTTTTCTTGTGTTTCTTAATTGTAGATAAATAAATAACGAGTTTTTTTTTATTCGCAATTCAAGAAAGTTCCTCAATTTCCACTGGCTGTGTACATATTCAAAAGTTCTTGTATATTTAGTTAGTGATTACACATTTGTGTTGTTTCGTAAAATTCTTTTGTACGACATATAAATAAATAAATTAACGGTAATTTTCTTACAAGAAAAAATATGGAAAATTATAATCAATATTCTGCATGGATACAATTGAAAATTTAATAAATATATCATTTATTTTACCTTTTAAATCCTTAAGAAAAGTGGGTTAAATTGAAAAAGTGAACGTTTGGTTTAAAACCAGTCTGGCTATTTAAGATTCGAAATGAAAACGGAAAAATTTTAATCAAATTATTTGATCCGATAGGTTTTGTATGAATGATTTCATAATACAAATAATTTGGATAACAGCGAATATCAATAATAAGAATGTTTTGTAATTAAGCCCAAAAAATTACTGGCAAACATATTCACAACCACAACTGCCACATACATTTGTATCCGTGTAACGTTGACCGCAATGTGTAATATTTTTGCAAATAAGATAATAATGGCAGTTTCTTTCTTTTACATAGGAAAGCGGTGGTAAGATGGATGGTCTATCCGAAATTGAACAAATTGTCAAGGAAAAAACGGTAAGAACATGGAAACATTTTTGAAAAAATACTCATTATCCGTTGTATCATTGTATATATTGTATTGTAAGAGAAATATGTTCTTATTTTGTTGCAAAGATACTTTAATGATTTTGTATGAGTTACTTATTTTCATAATCATATTTAGATTGAATATCTTTTACAAAATTGTGTTAAATTTTAAAGGAAAAGCATGAAGAAAAATCGAAAATACTCAGTGAAAGCAATATCCGCAATGCGTGTGTCGGCGGAGGGGGAGGAGTAAGTGGAAATAGCAGTAACAGCAGTTGCAGCGGTATTGCCAGTGGCACCAATACCAGTGAAAACATTGATTTGGTTTATCCAAAGAATGAATGCAATTCCAAAACGGAGAATAATGGCGAAGTAAATTCTAATTTTTAAAATGTAATTTTAAAAATATTTAAACTTTAAACCACATACACACAGAACACAAATACCGAAGGCAGTGATAATGAATCAATACAAAAGCACAGATTTCCAGCACTTGCTGAACTATTATCAACAGAGGAAATGTATATAAAGGACCTGGGTGATATTGTCAATGGGTAAGAGTAATTTGGAAAGTTCGTAATGTCTATAGCGTTCGTAGTTACATTGTAACATTCCTCCAATAATCGATCTATTATAATTTAGGTATATAGCTGAAATGCGTAATATAAATAGTGATATACCATTACCAAATGATTTAAAGGGGCCCAAAGGACAAATAGTTTTTGCAAATATTGAAGCCATATACGAGTGGCATCGAGAGTAAGTACAGGATTGCATACAATTCTTATGATTTATTTGTTTTAACAAACTTATATATAAATATAAAAACTGATTTCCTTTTTTGTGTTAGCTACTTTTTAAAAGCCTTAATTCAAAGTCAAAAAACACCCACTGAGTTGGGTACAATAATAAAGCGTTATGGTAACAAATTTCAAATGTATATCACTTATTGTAATAACAAACCAAAATCCGAGCATATAGTAACCGAACATGCCCAGTACTTTGACTTAGTGCGCCAGAAACTTCACCATCGATTGGATGTAAGTATAGTTTAATTAATATCTATTAGCAAAGATGCAATAATAATTTTATTTCTCTCTGTTAACAGTTAAGTGATTTACTAATAAAGCCCGTTCAGAGATTAACAAAATATCTGTTATTACTCCAAACTATAACTAAGCAAATAGAACAAGCCGGTCTGGTTGATGATGTACCTATAATGAAGGAAGCTTGTAATGTTATGAATGTAAGTTTTAAAATTGATATCTTGCTTTCTACTTAATAAGTCAAATATTTTCCTTGACAGGCTATTTGCAAAGATGTTAATGATATTATGGTGCTGCGTCGCCTAAAGAATTTCGATGGCAACATAACAGCGCAAGGCAAATTGTTACTACACGGTCCACTTACTTGCATTGAAAATGGAAAGAATGCATCTGAAGGAAAAGTTCGCGAGCTGCATGTGTTTCTTTTCGAGCAGGGCATCTTTTTTACCGAAAGACACAATCCAAAAATGCAATTTTCCAGTCCTACCTACATCTATCGTTCACATATACAGGTATGATATTGATTAATTCAAATTAAATACAATTAAAATCGCACTTATAAATAACTTTTGTAATGTGTTATAAAGGTTAACAAAATGATATTAGATGAGTGGCCAAATAACCGCTTCCTTCTCAAATCAACGGATCCCAATCGACCGGATTTAAATATGATCTGTTATGCGGCAACCATTGATTCACACCGAGAATGGCTTGATACAATACGCAAACAATTGCAGTTTCAAAATGATTTTCTCAACGCTCTTATTCGGCCTATCGCCTACCAACAGCAACAACAACAACAGCATCAACAACAAACAAAACACAATCATAGCGAACTCAAACATGAGCACAGTCGAGAACAACTATAGCCACCCCAATTAGGTTAAATGAATACAATTTATGGTAATAATAAATTTAAAATTTAAAATCAGCACTAATTCTCGGTAAAAGTGAAATACAAATGCAATTTTAATGCCAATCAACACCATTATTGTTATATACATATATATAGTATAAGTGTGACAAATTATTATTTTATTACTATGGATACAGTTTTGAAGCGAAAACGAATACTGTGATGTTTTCTGTGCTGAATGTTTAATGGTCGATGCATTGAAAATTTGACAACAATAGGGTGGAGTGAGTGAGCACCAGAAATTTAGTCTGCTATTTTTTGAATTAAAAACTAATAAAATATAAAAATAAAAACGTTAATGCAGATTTGATATGTACGTGCTCGCTAAGTTATGGTCAATAAACAAGATACATATATCCTGGATATGTCAGATTGGTACAGATTTGTGAATTTTCTCCATTTAACGTGATAAACGAAGAACCCAGCGCTAATTGCATTACACTTTTCTTTTTTTTTTTTTTTTTAATTGGAAGTGAAGATAAAAGTATTATTTTATCAATGCAACACAATTACAATTTTTTTATGTATTTATTCTCATTTGCCCATTTTATTTTCTCTTAAAAACCCCCCCAGTCATAACTATAAGAATATTGTTTTGTTTTGCCTACTACTTGAACACGGACAAAATCCATTGATGTAGAATTTGCAAGCATACATTGGTTCAATATACATATATGGACCATCTTTTGTTCATGTTTGTTTTCAAATTAAAAGCAATTTATTTGCAAACAAACATTCGTTTATGAGTCAAAAGAATTAAGAAAGAAAAATATGTATGTATGCAAACACAAACTTTATTTATTCGATACATGTTTTTATTGTCTTCATTTTTAACAAGTAATTTCTAAGTGCTGTACGAGTGATTCTAATTAATAAGTATTTTCGTATTTAAATTTAATATATTTATAAGCGAAACAAATGTGTGTGTACATTTCTAATTAATTATTATTTCAATAAAAATATAAAAAAACAAAAACAAAAATCATATATTCAACATTAAAAACATAATGGAGAAATATACATTAACATTGTATTGAATATATACAATAAATACTAAGACCAACAACAATACACTCAAATTTAAAATTTTCCTTTCCAACTGTCATGTTCTGATTTTACAAACACAACAAAGTATTATTTTACAATTTGTTTAAATTTTTTTTTTAATAATGAAATAGAAAATGTTTATATTATGTTGTGATATCATAAGCGTAATCATTGATTAACAAATTTTTTTATTAGTGGTTTCTTACCAAAAAAAAAAAAAATAAAAACAAAAATTAATTAATTAAGCATTAATTAATAAATACAAAACAAATTTAAGATATAAATGTGTAAATTTTTGTGCAAGTAAACGAATAATTCAAGTATGGAAAGTTGAATGAATATACATACTTATCATGCATAGGATATTTGATTAAAGATATTTTTGTTTATTTTTAGTTTTTTACATGATAATTCCAGTTTTTTTTTTAAATCTAAATGGGAAGAGACAATATTCTAAGAAAATTATCCTATATTTTTGTAACAGATTTGTAGGACATAAACATGATAATATAAATAAGTTAATATGATATCGCAAGCTTGAAATGTTAAAAAAAATAAAATGCAAATGTCTAAAGACAATATGTATTCGTGTGGAACTCTAATATTAATAATAATGTAATCTATAATGGCAAAAGGAAAAAGTAATTTTTTAAAACTAAAATCGCTTGCGAGAATTTGTTTTGTACGTATTAATATGAACTACTCTATATTCCCTATCACTCTGTTTCTATCTCTCTCTCTCTCTCTCTTTCTCCCTGTCTGCCTAAGCATATAGAAATATTTATTTCTCACTGCTGTATACATAATAAATCTAAAGTAAACCAAAATAAATATTTTAATTTACTATTGGAAAATGAATGGATTAGAACAAAACAAAACAAAACAAAAAAAAAACTGAAAACGTAAACAGTTTACAAAGATGTGTTAAAAGTAAGGTTAAATCTACAAAAAATTTACTTTCTTAATCTAAACTAAATTATGAAATCTAGAATTTTTGAATGTAAATAAAATATATAATAGTTTTAATTCGATCGATATAAATAAATAATATTCCAAATAATAATTATATGTAAAAATATCAAAGTGAGTTTCAATAAAGCAAAATAACCCATATTGATTTTCTTGTTTTATCTTTGTTTTTATGTTGAACAGGTTTTTCGGATACTTTATTTATTCCATTGTGGAACAAAAACATTTCTATAAAACTGTTCCATATAATAGAATTGTTTTGTTGCTGCCTTGTAGATTCCATTCTAGGGCGTATCTTATTAAACTCTCAGTTGTTTTTGTAGAGGTCTGACCCCTCCATAATTAAGTGTTAACGATCTGCATCAAGAGAGGTCGAGTCGTAGTTTTGATTATTGGCCACGTTTCGCTTTCGAACAACGGTGCAATGTGTACCTACACGTGCGATGTAAATCCTTAATTCTAGATTCTAATTCTTTATCTTCGATCGTGTAATAAGTGCTTTAGACATCCATAGTAACGAGTGCTATTCGCGTATTCTATTTCATGATTGTTCACATAAAGTTTGCTGTGGTGATTTATGCGCATTACTTTTGCCTTCGGAATTTTGACTAGCAATTTGAAGAATTACTAACGCATTAAGTTTTTCCTGCATATTTTGGTATTCCAAACTATATCCCTTTTCGTCATACACACTAATTGTGCTCATCCACTGTGCTAGACTTTGCCCCTTGATATATTGTTATATTTCTGCTGGAGTTATATCTTACTTTGAAGTTTTTATATGTACATATATTGGAGAGCAAAGTTGCGATCTGTCTCTAATATGCAGCAGCGGTTTATGGAAATTTGAAGGCGAAGACAACCTATTGCAATTTCAGTTGTTCGTTCATGAAAAATTGATTAGGGACTGTATGGCAATGCATCGCTACAATAGTAAATCATACATTAATCATTTTGCGGGTGAATAACAGAATATCTGAAACTAATAATCTGATATCCCAGGCTTTCAAGAGCATTCGACAATGTAGAGTGGACGGAGTAAATATTAGGTGGCGTAAATGTGGTTATAAAGAAATTATGTTTACATGCAATTATGTATATATATAACATGTAGATAGATAAGGTTCAAAAGACTTATAACTTATTTGGAGAATACTCACCATAATCATCCATTTTCCATTTCCACTGTATGCTGCCAAATATAACACGAATGAGCAAATAAAATCAACACTGTTTTATCGACTTAATTTGAAATAGATGCCGGTATAAATAAATCCATATATCAGCCTTGATTGCTTCCGTAATAAACTTCATGATATTCTTGATAAATGATTATGGTATGACGGATAATACCGTGCGTTGTGCAGGTGACGATGATGGCTGGGTCTTAACCACTATGAAGGAAAATTTAACACCGTGTAACTGTAGCGCCAGTTTAAACAGTAACCTGTGACTATTAAAATAACTGTTAATAATTTCTTGTTGCCTAGTTATGGCCTACTATAGTGGCCAAATGCCAATGAAAATATTGAGAAATTAATATTTATTGGTGTATTATTTACAACCGTTATTTTGAAAATGTTGCACGGTTGCATTAAAAAATGTTACACAGTTGCATTAAAAATGTATCAAGCAACATTAAAAACGTATTAAATAACTGCAACGCTGTAGAATGACGATGTGAAATAAATAACAATGAGAATATAAAATCCAAAAATTTTTTGTCAAGGCGGTGGAAGAAACAAGAGAAAGAAAGAAGTTTGTGTATTTTTGGATATTATTAACAGTTAAAATATATATAAATGGAGGCCTTGGTCAGGCATATATCGAAAGTATTAGTGCCTTGGGAGAATGAACACATTTACAAGGATGAATGTGTTTACTCGTACGATAATCCGGAAACGCCTACCGGCCTTTATGTTAGTTTGACAACATTTCTAGGATTCGGTAAAGATTATGTTCTCAATTATTCGAAAAAGACTGGAAACTGTGTATTCTTACATATATATCGAGAAAAGAAATTAAAAGCGGACAGCGTTGCTGAAGGCGAAGATGAATCCGGGCCGGAGCGTAAAATCACACGCTTGGCTATTGGAGTGGAAGGTGGTTATAATGATAGCAACACTAAAAAGTATGAATACAAGGACTATTATAATATAGTTGTTATGCCCGATTTTGACAACAAAATCCCGTTTCCTAATAAACTTCCGTTAATTGTGACAGAATCGGTTGAGGCCATTTTATCAAAGGAGTCGGCAATTTCAAAATTGGAAAAGCAAACACTGACAGGTTGATTAAAGAGTTCTAAAATACGTTTAAAAGTGGAAAAATTAATTTTTTTTGTATTTTATATTGTATATATAGGCACATGGGATGGCGAAGTGCGTCAGATATCGAAATTTTCTGAAAATCTGCAACAGTTGAACAATGGCAAGAAAATACCGCCTTCTGGTTGGAAATGTGAAAAATGTGATTTGACCAATAATTTATGGCTAAATTTAACTGATGGGTCCATTTTATGTGGCAGGAAATTTTTTGATGGATCTGGAGGCAACGATCATGCTGTCGAACATTACAAAGAGTTTGGCTATCCATTGGCAGTAAAACTGGGTACCATAACAGCAGATGGAAAGTCTGATGTTTTTTCTTATCCCGAAGATGATATGGTCATTGATTCTAAACTGGAGGATCACTTGTCACATTTCGGTATAAATATAGCGGCTATGAAGAAAAGTGAAAAATCCATGGTGGAGTTAGAGCTGGAAATCAATCAGCGTATAGGTGAATGGTCATTGCTCACAGAGAGTGAAAGTGAATTACAGCCTTTGGCGGGCCCTGGTTATACGGGCATGCGTAATTTGGGCAACTCCTGTTACATAAACAGTGTCATGCAGGTGCTTTTTACTTTGCCAGATTTTATCAGTCGATTTGTTGGCAAAGGTGCAGAAGCTTATTATAACGAATTTCCCCCAGATCCTGCTAATGATTTTAACATTCAGATGTCTAAGCTGGGCAATGGCTTGTGGTCGGGCAAGTATAGTAGCATTACTGAAAACAGTATGGATAGTACTGGCATATCTCCAGCAATGTTTAAGAACATTATAGGACAAAATCATCCAGATTTTGGAACGAAACAACAACAAGATGCATATGATTTCTATTTGCATATTATTAATTTGCTGGAACGAAATTCACGAAATCAAGCCAACCCGGTGGATGCGCTAACTTTTTGCATTGAAGATCGAGTTGAATGTATGTCTAGCAAGAAAGTAAAATATACCCGACGTGAAGAATACTGCCTGCCTTTGGAAATTCCATTGGAAAAAGCTACAAATTTAGAAGAAGTTAAAGAATACTTGGAGAAAAAAGCTAGTTGTCCATCGAGAGCCAATACTGATAAAGATGTTGTTCGTCATAAGGTGCCATTGCAGGCCTGTTTAGAGCGATTATTTGCATCTGAAATAATTGATAAATTTTATTCATCTGCAATAAAAGGTACTACAACGGCAAAGAAAACATCAAGGCTAGTTAATATGCCAGACTATTTAATGATGCATTTACGCAAGTTTACCCTCGGAGATGATTGGGTTCCAAAGAAACTTGACGTTGCGGTTCAAATGCCTGACGAAATTGATTTATCCAATTGGCGTTCGACTGGTAAGCAACCCCATGAAGAAGAACTGCCAGAAAGTGAGCAAGAAACTAAATTTGTATGCGATGAGAATTTACTTTCGTCGCTTATGCAAATGGGTTTCCCTCAGGAGGCTTGCAAGAGAGCAGTTTTTCATACAAATAATGGAGGTTTAGAAATTGCTTCGAATTGGTTAATGGAACATATTGGAGATTCCGACTTTTCCGAACCATTCGATATTCCCAATGTGAAGGCATCACTGAAAGATGATGGATTGTTTACTCCCAATCCCGAAAGTCTAACAATGTTAATGAGCATGGGCTTCGATGAACGCCAAGCAACCAAAGCTCTTAAAGCAACTGATGGGAACGTAGAACGAGCCACCGACTGGATATTTTCACATACAGATGATATGGATATTTCAGAAGATCCAATACTGTCAAACTCTGCCACAGAAAAGAAAAGGTCCTTGCGTGATGGAAGTGGCAAATATAAGCTTATGGCATTTATATCGCACATGGGTACATCAGCCCAGGTTGGGCACTATGTCTGTCACATTAAAAAAGATGGCCAATGGGTTATATTTAATGACAGCAAAGTTGCTTTGTCGCAAAACCCTCCCAAGGATTTAGGATATCTATATTTATACAAACGTGAAGAATAAAATCTAAAAGGCGAGTGTTATATTCGCTAGTCTTTAATTTTGATTGAATAATTTTCTTATCCAACCCAATACCAATTTTATTAAAGAGTAAAATAAAATGATTTGAAATCACGTTGTTTTTGTTCACATTATAGAACTAAAAAAATAAAAATATAAATTGAATCATGTCGTAAAGTCGTGTTATCTTATCTATCCGATAGCTAGATTAATTAACAATCATTTTTAAGTAAATTTATTGGTTTGTTTCTAAGTTTAGCTTTAATGTTGAACTGTGCAATAGCAAACTGAATTAACGTATAAAAAAACGTACATAGCAGGTATATAGTCTAACTTTATAATAAGTTTTATTGACTTAATCTTCACTTTTACATTATTTTCTTTGTTGGTGAAGATGAACTCCTATCATCAATTACAGCTTTTACGATAGAATCCAATTTTTCTGAAAACGCTTCAAAAGAAAATTTTTGTTGGACTCGCTTATGGCCCATAGCACCCATGCGTTCGCGTAATCCATCATCCTTAAAAATATTAGCCATAGCCTTAGCAAATGTCTCGACAACAGGATCACAAAGATAGCCCGACAAATTGTTGACTATTGTTTCCGTCGGTCCACCTGAATTGAGTGCTATAACCGGTTTCGACATATACATTCCTTCCAAAGGAACGATTCCAAAATGCTCATTTGCGGGAGTATATACAAGACAATTTGTCTTACTAAGCAGTATAAATTTGTCTTCATCCGAAAGAGACTTTAATAGTTTAATGCTTTCCTTTGCATCCATTTCTTGAACTAAATTTTCCAACTCGCTAAAATGTTCCACATTTTCTACTACACGTTTGTCATAGCCTCCTGCCACCACTAATCGACATCGTTTCCAGTCATTGAAGTTTAAAGTATTTGCTAGTTGACAGAACGCTTTAATTGCTAATGGATGATTTTTCTTACGTTCGTATCGGTTAATATCAAGAAAAATGAAAGCATTACGTGGCAAATCCTTTTCGGCCAAAATTTTGTTTAAATCTTCATTTTCCACTGGTCTGTTACGCATCATATCATCGAAATATTTGGTGTTAATTGATGGGTACAATACTTCTGGAACCTTATTAAGACGTCGAAAAGTCTCCTGAAACACTCTTAATGTAAATTTTGAGTTTACAAGTGTTACATGAGCCATTCCAATTGTAACTTCTTCCAAATAGTTTATTGGAGAACGATAAAGCCGCTTTAGGATACCGCCTTCCGAACTTAGTAACTGATCAGGAAAGTGGCAATAAAATATTATCTTTGGCCGGCACTTTGCCATCTTTAAAACAGGAATCCCTATGGAAATTTGATCACAAAATATGACGTCAACTTGTTCCTTGCGACATAAGAAAAATGAAGCGAAGAAAGCTGCATACAACATCCGAAAATAAGCACAAAACGCATAAAGTCGACCGAAAACTTTTCTTGGCAGCCAATCGCCAACCACTCTCACCTCGAATCGACCATCAGTGGTTTCTTTAAAACAATGATCGGGATCATGGTGATTTGTTAAGAAGCTTACTTCATGACCACGTCCCTTCAAAGCCAAAGCAGCGTCCACAACCAAGCGCTCAGCGCCACCAATACCCAAATCCGGATGAAGGAAAAGAACACGAACCATATTTATGCTATGGGCACTTAAAGCAATAATAAGAAAACTATTTCGGAACTGTTGGAATGATTAAATCCTTTCGTATTTCCAATACAGGCGAACTACATTAGAACCTTATTCTATGAGTAAGTATTTGAGTGAGAACACCAATGATTAATTTAAACAACAGTAATCTGGTACGCGATGAGAACCGATAGCAATGTTGCCACAAGGATTTTATTATTTTTGTTCAGCAATGCTTTTCAAACTATCTAAAGATTATTTTCAAAAGACATTGATGGCAATATATCTTTTATAAGATTGTTTCAATATTTATTTGTTAGCTACAATATATTTCGTTCTGTTATCTTTCTTTGGAGTCGAAACATCAAAATTGACATATTTTATTATTATATACAAAATTGTTTGTATCGCGTCAATAATGTTCGTGATTACCGCCAATAGACATCGCATTTGAATATAATTTTGGAAAAAAACATTCTATATTAACAAGCAAAGATATTATAAATTAGATTCCTCTAAAGTATAAGCCCGCTTTTATTATATCTTTGTTGAAAAATATGGTACACCTAATAAACTAAAGAACTATTTTGCCCCGATCTGAAATTTTCTTTTTGATAGGTTTGGCAACACTGAAGGCAATATTTTTTTATTTTACATTATTTTAGACGTTTATGTTTTGTTGCACGTGTTTTGTATAGTGGAAAGGAGAATTATAAATAATTTAAAAAATTTTATATAAAATGGTAAAAGTAGCAAAGCCCCCCAAGCCTCTCAAAAAGAATCCTGTAAAGAAAATTGCCAATGGCGGTGAAAAGAAAGGTATACAAAAAGCAGTAAAAAGTACTGATGCTGTGCTGAAAAAAACATTGGTTAAAAAAGTGAAGGACTCTAAAGATGTCAAATCGAATGTACAAAAAGCGGTTCATTTAAAAGCAAAGGAATCTAAAGACGTCAAACAGAACGTACAAAAAAAGATTCAATTAAAAGCGAAGGATTCCAAAGATGTCAAACCGAACGTACAAAAAAAGATTCAATTAAAAGCAACGGAGTCTAAAGATATTAAGTCGAATGTACAAAAAAAGGTTCAATCAAAAGCAAAGGACTCTATAGATATCAAACCGAACGTACAAAAAACGGTTCAATTAAAAGCAAAGGACTCTAAAGATGTTAAGTCAAACGTGCAAAAAAATGTTCAATTAAAAGGAAAGAAAACTGGTGCCAAGGAAAATTTAAAAGAAATCAAGCCAAAACCTACAAATGTCGACAAAGACAATGAAACTAATGTGAAACGTGTACAAAAAAGTGGACCGAAGAAGATTGGAGCAAAGAAGCCAATGAAAGATAGTGCTGTTAAAAAGAGCCCAGCAGTAACAAATTTGAAATCAACAAATTTTGACGAAGAACAATTTAATAAAATAGTTACTACAGAGAACATAGAAAAGATATGTGAGGCACTTAAAAAACAAGTTGAAGATGAGGTTGCACAGAAAAAAACCTCAATTTTCAGCGATTACAAATATTTGCTGAATGTATCAAGTTACAAGATCCCAAATTGCCCCAAAAGAATGGTGAAGTTGTAAGTACTTTAAAATTGATATTTCGATATTGAGAGTTTATATTAACAATTGTTTTTTCCAGAAATCTAGAACATTCGTTGGTGGATCCAAATGAGGATGATATTGCATTAATTGTTCCTGATCTGCAAAGAGGCGCTAAAGTTGATTATGAACCAACAATTCAACACTATGAAGACCTGTTGCGAGAGAAAGGAATTTCGGGTATTAAAATTATACCATTTAATCAATTGCGCAAAGAGTATACGACATTCGAATCGAAAAGAAAATTGGCTAACACTTATGATTACTTCCTTTGTGATGGACGTATATCTGGTCATAGTGTTGGCTTCTGTGGCAAAAACTTTCAAAAGGTTAGAACAACACTCCATTCTGTGCACTTGGAAGATCCTGACAAATACAAAACTAATATTGAAACAGCTTTAAAACGTACTGGTTATAAACAGTTACATAAGGGAGATATGATCTCGATACCGGTTGGAAATTATCGTTTTACGATAAAACAATTGGGGGAAAATATTAAGGCCGTAATTGACCAGTTAAAGACAATATTTCCCGGTAGTTATCCGAATATACGGAATATGTACATTAAAATTGACATAAAGGGTACTTCTGCATTGCCACTCTATGTTAATTTAGCAGGACCACCAGCGGATACACCAAATGTAGTTGGTCCACGTGAGAAAAGAATGCTCAAATTGAAAAAGCAGGCTAATGAAGTGCTCTCCAAGTTTAGTCTGAGTAAAACTGGTGATTTTGTTAAACTAAACAAAACTCAAGTGGAACGTAAACGTCAAATTAATGAAGCCCGGTCAGTTTTACTCTCAACCGAAAATACTAGTGATGTAACTACCCCGCCAACAAAAAAATTAAAAAAGGATGTAGGTTTAAAATCGGTTCAAGAGGTTCAAAGCGGGGATGAAGATGTTGAAGATCAGAATGACATGGATAGTGAAGAAGGCGATAATGAAGACATAAGTGAAAATTCGGAGGAAGATTAATAGCATTACACATTGGTCAAAGTGTAAGCATAAAGTACCGTGTTTTAGTCTAAAATATTTTGTACGACTTAATCCTTTATTGGATAAATAAAATGTTTAAATATATACTATATATCCTTTTGAGTTTTTTTTTCGGAGGATAGGAGTGACACGTGTATGTCTGTAATAAATATTATTTTTATTTAGTTGATTAATATTTAATTTACATACATAAATAAAATTCGGATGCAATGATAGTCTAGTGAGTACTGTGCTATATTACTGTGATAGTCATGGGTTCGATTCCCACTAGAGACTTACATTACACTCCACCGAGCAAGTTATTCAGGTCGTAATTGCTAAATAACTAATAAATAAAGTTATATTCTGATAATGTTACACAGAGAAGTAACGAAATGTTGAAAATAAATATTAAAATGGGGATTTTAAGGTCGAAATAACTCAACTAAAATAAATTGATAAAAAAAAAACAATTATAAATATTATTATTTTTTGGCTGTACTATGATGTATACTATGAATATTTTTTTATTTTAATTTTTTATTATTTATAAACAAACATAATTTAGATTTTTTATTCGAATTGTTATATTTGGTACGCTTTTTATGTAAAGAATGACGATTTGTACCTAAATAATTACAACTATGCTAGTTTGTTCTATAATCTACTACGAAAATTATCTACTGAGCACCTTGTTCTCACAAAAATTATTTTGTTTTGTGCGTTTTGTGTGATTAAGAAAGAAAAGAATATAGAAATTAAAATAAACTAAATTTAAAAAATGTATCTTTATATTTATTTCTTGTAAAAGTGTAGACGTACATACTCTATTTCCAAAATTTACAAAGAAAGCTTAATAGAGATCATAAAATTCCGTGTGAAATTGTTAAGCAGTAGTTTATACAGCAGACAGACACTTGGAGCAAACGGAACAACTACTCGATGAGAATTTATTGAACTATTTAGAAACGTTGACTCTATAATTTCCCACGAAATAGATCGAAAAACATTTTTTAACGCATTAAACTAACGAAATTATGATCCCAATTAATTGGACATATTCTAGCAAATGGGAAATAATTGTGAATGAGTCAAATTAATTCTATTATTATATTCGACTCAATGAAGGAGTCGCCTTCTGAACAACGCACAAGATTAACAATATTTAAAGCAGACTTCGAATTAATTTCTTTTTAAAACACAAATTAGCCGATGAGAAAGAATGCCAAAGATATACATGAAAAAGCCACTGACCAATATGGTCATAAGAAAAAGAAATACCATCAAGGATGTAGTTATCACGGTAAGTTTACAGTAAAATTTAAAACATACATTCATACATATATCCATCACACAGAGAATTTACAAATAGATATAAATGATTTGACTCACATGGAAAGCCAATGAATTGAAGTGTATTTGAATGTGAGTGATTACGGCTATTGTTCTTATCACTTACTTTTTTTTTGTATTTAATTACCGTCGATTACGCATAATTTTCAGGTTAGTAAGTAGCGTTTCTTTTAAAAGAAACTGGGGAAATAACAACTAAATACTTAGTTAACGATAATTTTAAGGAGAAGGAGATATCAACCGCCCAACAAAATCTTAACGTCAAGCAACATTAGTATGACCCTATCGATATGTAAAACAATCGCCTTGTAATCTAAATTTATTACCTTTTGAATATTGTTGGTAAATAGTAGGAAAACCAAATTTTAATTGTTAAACCTGCTTATTTGTTAATCGTCCCTAAATTCGTTGATATAATATTTATTAGCATTAAAGTTAGGTAAGCGCCTGACCCTTCTTGGAGGAAGAAAACCAGATATAGGCCAGATTTAGGCCCATTGCATTACTACAATAAATGTTCAACGCGGAGATTAACCGGAGTCCAAAATAAATATCACTATTGCAGCAATCTGTACATTAGAGATCTCGGTCAAGGATGTTAAAAAGTGCGGGGTCAAAAACCTGTGTCCTGTAATGACAAGAACAGGACACTGACCTATTAGGTGAAAGATAGTCTCTTCCTCCTCCTCAGACCAACAGCTTCTGCCGAAGCCTTTGCTTATTAATACTAATATGTATCTTAAAAACAACAGTGAATTTGAAAACAACTTTAATTTATTTGACTATAAAATTTGATGAACTATTAGTTGTTTTGTTAAACAAAAACGTCCACAACTTTATAACCTATTCAAATACATCATTTAAACAATAGCGTCACGAAATACATATAATGTGAACATCGTGCAATGAATATTTTCATATTATGACAGTCTTATAGTAATATTAAATTGGTTTTTATTGAACATTGTTGATCAATAAGAAAAATTGTATACCTCAGATCGCTCCGATAGTCCTTTATAACGTTCTGATCAAGACTTACAGTTTTGACGTTGTTGAGAAATGAAATAAAACTTATTTCCATTTATAGAGTCCAAACTTAAGACATTTACTTAAATTGTATAACGAAAATATCGCTTTACCAAGTAATATCTGAATAACAATGGAAAAGGAAAAAAAATATTAATTCCCTGTTTTTATAAGACGAAAGTCCATTTGTATGGAAAACAACAATTACTGTAATTTTTTAACTTTCGTTTTACAGAAACAGGGAGTAAGTGTGTTTTGGACGGATCTGCATTGTCTAGTCTAGTCGGCTCGAAAAAAAAAATTACCTGTGAATACTATTCTGCATATTCTGCATATCAAGAGGAATTTCTGTTCAACTCATTTGAAGAAACTGCAGGAACATTACATTTAGTCATTCAGTCAGACGAATGGGGTTACGAAATATTCACTCGGGGTTTTTATTTATATTGGACAAGATAAATATTCTGGACGAAAAATATAATGTTCAAAAAATTACACTTGTGGGGGGACTATTATTTAAATTCAATTTCTGTTGTCTTACGTTTTTTTTAATATCCAGCTAAAAAGCTTTGGCTTGTTTAGAAGTCTAGGACGATTACAATTAATACATAGAACGCCGCTATTTTGAGCTTTTTTTCTTACAAGCAGAATTGTTTTTATTTTCTTTTTTTTTATAAATTTGTGGTAGGTTTTAACTAAAACAAGTAAAAGTGAGAGTGTTATTTTCGTAAAAAAAACTTTCTTTTGGGAATAATCAATTAATTTGTTTTTCTCTTTAAATCTGTAAATAAAAACGTGTATCTGTCAGTATATAAAAGTGCTATATATATACACGTCACCTATTAGATATGTGAGCCATGGACCACAGCAATGGGAGTAGATAAAGAATAAATTACCTATTAAATTTATTGCAATTATTCACTTTAATTTGTTGAAATTATATGCTTATGGGTTTAGTAACATATCAAAAAAAAAAAAAAAAAAGAAACCATGTAGGATTTATCTTAAACCAACATAGTGTTATCAGACAAAAAGCTTCTTCTGTATGCTTTCAAGAGCTTTATATAAATGTTTAAAGCACAAACACGAATGGATATAATATGTATATATGTGCACAAATACGCTTTTTGTTGAAAAGTGAAAAGAAAGGCGAATGAGAAAAATTTTCCGAAACCTTAACCAGATGAAAATGAAACATGTATGAACGGGTACGCGCGTACTATGTTAGAACGGATTCGAATATATTTAGTCTTATATTTTTTTTCTTGTTAATTTAAATAATGAAGTTCAAATATGTAAAATGGTCTATTAAACAATTAAGAATTTTTAGTGATGTTTGTACAAATAGTGCAAAAATTGATTCATACTTAATAATAATCAATATACATACATAATTCGTTTTAATATTTAAACAATCTTAAATTCGGTTGATAAATAAAGATATGAATGAATGAATGAATGAATATGTTCAGTGATGATATACGCAAATGATGATATAATTCATATGGCCAATTGCAATCTCAAAATTGTTTATTCAATGTGCTCTTGATTGCTTTAATGAATTGTCAAGAAAAATGAATAAAAAAGTGTTTTTTGTTGAAAATATTTACTTCTAGCAATAAGCATAAATATTTATCAGAAAAATGTATGATAAAATCAAATTTCATATTAAATAGTAAATAATAATTTTCATTCAACTGCCTGCGGTTTTCGTTCATTTAAGGACATGTGAACTTGCTTTCGGGCATTCGACCTATGTAAACGAAAGGTATCCATATGTGAAAGTGTTTGTTTTACGAGTAAATTGTTGAAAACACTTTCTCTATCGTTTAAACTTCAAAAGGCTCAAAACAATAACAAAGAAAAAAACAAAAAACAAAAAAAAAAGTAAAAATCCCTTCATAAATATATTTGTTTTTTAATTTACATAAAAATTTTTCAAATTTCTTAAATGAAAAATAATTAAATAATTTTTGTTTATTTACTAAAGTACCGCAGCCAGTTAAGGCAAATATTATCCTCTTATATAAATTTAACGCTGCACTAACATTAAAGAAAGCCTGATGGCAGTATTTTCGCATTATTCATAATTCCTAACAGTTGGCTTAAATCCAAAATAAGAAAATCAATGAGTACTGTTAGGAAGTAAGTGACATTGATGATAAAATTGTGAGTAAAGGAACATTTTGACCTTTATTTTTTTAAGAAGTTATTTCATATCCACAGAACTGTTAAATAAACACTCCAAAAAAATATTATTCGTATTATGTTGTTTGGCCTTTCTCAATCTCATTTAAATCAATAATTTCTTTTACACTTTTAATTGTTAAATTTGAAAAGGAACTGTGATTGCTTAGCATATAAGCAGAAAAGAAAATACAAAAATACATACATAGTAGAATATAAATTAATTACAATAAAAACTTTAAACGCTTGTGATATTTAAACAA
This sequence comes from Sarcophaga carnaria, assembly GCA_958299815.1. Taxonomy (NCBI): domain Eukaryota; kingdom Metazoa; phylum Arthropoda; class Insecta; order Diptera; family Sarcophagidae; genus Sarcophaga; species Sarcophaga carnaria. The sequence goes on from OY283151.1 coordinate 45,020,223, forward strand.
TTAAATAATTTTTAAGTAAAAATATAAATAAATTGTGTACATTCAAAAGTTTTTCGATTGAAGTTGGTGTAATCGCTATTACAAACAAGTATCATATGTTAAGCACTATAAAAGAAACGGTAGAAGAAAACGTTCGATATAACATTGGGGTAAAAAATTTAACGCGATGACACGTTCTTATGAGCCAGCGCCGTCCATCAAAAAAGATGTAACTAAAGCACAAGTAACTATCGATGCGGATGATAACGATACTAGTTTTGAAATTGATGAGCCTGAGGAAGAAGAGATTGTTGATGAAGATCATACTGCGACAATAACTGAATCTGTTAGTAAGGTGAATTTAAGGCATAGTAGTCCAATAGTAGAGGTGAACACTATTACCTCAAAAAGCGACGAAGTGACCAAAGATGAGGGTGCACCAAGTACTTCCAGTGGTATAGTTGGATTACAAAGAGTAATCAAGGGTAGTGTTCGAGAGGAGTCGAATGATGACTCGGATTGTTCATATGATTCATACACGTATTCTTCTACGCCAACAACTGCGGACGTAGCTGATGTTGCGGCTGTATCTGTATATCCTAGTAGTAATCCCTGCTGCAGTAATGCTTCAAAGCAACCATGTAGACGTCTAATACCTCCATCACATGTTTTAGTAATAGCAGTACAAACGAGCAATATTCATGATACTGCATTAGTTGTAGATGATAATGGTTCGAGTTCGTTGGCGACCACAACAACGGATCTTGATACGGATAATACACCCTCGACTAGTTCCAATGTTAAACACCTGTCTCGGATAGAAAATTCCTCAAATGTCATGTACAATTCCGCAATACATTCCATGCCTTCAGTCCTGTTAGCACATCCAAGTGCTGCTATTCAAGATGCAGAGTTCAGCGCAATTGAAATCCCTACTGCACAAACTAAACGACATCAGAGAACACTCTCTTCGACTTCTCACCGATCGATAGCCTCACAACATTCCGTGCGTACTGCAAATACAACATTATCAATAAAGGTACCTAAAAGCCGAGTATGGACGTGTTTACGATGGATGTGTTTAAGATTTAAGGTGAATATTTTTTTTTAGCGTTTTCTTAACGTGCTCTCGTCTTTCTCTCACTATATTTGAAACTTTTAATTTTTATTAGAATATATTTTACATAAAAAATTCTGGTGAGGATCGTAGCTGGGCCCAAAACAAGTTTGCTTTGCTAATCTACTATTTTAACAATTTTATACAATTTTTAATCTTGGCTAAATTAATAATAAATAAAAAATAAATGTGAGTTAAACTATACAGACTTAGAAAATATCCCTTATTCCGTCATTGCAATACATAATAACATTCTAGTGTAATTCAAAATTACATTTTCTTTGATTCATATCACAATATTATCCTTTTAATACAATTCAAATTCGCCCGAAGGTAACAAACAAGGCTATCGGTAGATAGGTTTCATATAAGGATTCTATTGCTACCTCAATTATTTTTTTATTTCAATATAAATTGCTATGTTTGCAGACAATAAAATTTTCACCATAACTTCATTAATGATTTTGTGGTTTTTAGAGCCGATTATAAACCCACCACATCCAGAGCGGAAAAGTATGACAAATTTATAGAAAAATTTGTATTGTCTAACACGTGGATATATGAATAACAAATCAAGATATGTAGATTGAATTAATTTTTCCTTAAATAATTTTTCTGACTATGACCTCTGATTATTTTATCAATTAGCTGCTATATTTAGAATATTAAACGGAGAAAAATATAATAAAATGTACGCTTAGATTATTTTATCTCTTTTATTGTTTGATTTTATCATTTCTATCTTGATCACAGCTGAAATAATAAACGTCCACACGAATTACAGTTGACCAAAAGCTTTTTTTTTGACGAATGCAATAATATTTCAATTGATGGTAGAATTTATGTTTTCGATTTATGGTATACATGACATAAAATATTCAATATTCCAAAAAAAAAGTTCGGTATAATATATGCAGAAATTTTAAATAAAAATAATATTTTACATTTCCCCCTTGTAAAATTATTAGCATGTAATGTTGTACAAGGTTTAGAGACATATTTACAGTAAAAGCTAAAACTGAAAAAGTGAAATATTTCTAAAGCTCTCTTCAGTCGGTTGTCGGATCTTACTGCATTCTCATTAAACTGTGTTGTTCTTACAACCGCTTCAGCTGCTTACAAACGTCTTTTGTCAGACTATCACGTGCAAAAATATTGTCAGACATCGTCCAATCGTATTAAAAGTATTCACTATCGTTGTCAGACGTTGTAGGCACAATTATTATTTATATTTATTGTCAGTTATGCGAAATTTGAGCATCTAAAAATACTTAAGAAAATTTTTTGAGATGTTAAATTAGGCCAGACATCAAAACAAAATACAAAAAGTATTTCTTCGGCGACTACCTCTCAGCATATTTCTGGCAAAAAGTCTGAGAGTAAATAAAATCGCCTTGAAAATTTATAATGTATATATTTATGTATAAAATGTATAAAATTAACACACACAACATAAGTGGTGTGAGAAACTATGTTGTAATCCTGACTGAAGGGTTGTAATGCCCAATTATGTATGTAAATTAAAGCTCGAAATCTCTATTTTATTATATATAAAAACATTTTTCTTTAGGGCTATATAGAAACAAAAGAAATTAGCAAACCTAACGAATACCAATATTCCTCCTTGGCAAAAGAGAAAAAAAAAATGTGCAGAAAAGAAGTTGTTCGAGTAACTACAATTAAATTATGAAATATATCACTTAAAAGTGATTTGTTTTTTAGCTCCTCTTACAGCTGGAATTCAGTTTTCTAATTATCTCTGCGGACATAGATTTCCATATGTCCTCCAGCGTGTTTTTTAATTAAGTGGTATTTAGATAATTAAGTTTTCATATGAGCCCATAAATGTTCTATTGGATTTAAGCCTTGACTTTGATAATTATTGTTTTGTATTACAAAATAGCCATTCGTAGCGTTGCCTTGAATCATCATAAAGCCATTTTTTAAGGAGTTTGAATCACATTAATTTGAAAAATGTAATCTGTTTTGTTCAAATTTAGTTTCATATCCGGATATGTGGCATTGTTGTAGATAGTTGTAGATATATTGTTCCTGAAAATTGTGGTACAGTTTTACGTCTTGTGCATACATAAGGATGGTACAACGAGTAATTTCTGACGGAAGATCATTGATATTTTAAGAAGATGGATCTAAGAAAGGATTTTGTTCCTTTTTTTAATTATTATTAGTATCATTAATTATTGATCTTGTCAACTTAATTATACTTTACTGTCTTTCTACTCGTTCAGGAAAAGTCAATCAGAACTCTTCTACCTTTCTTTCCACTTCCTTTAAACCTTACTAGGTTTGTGCAAACAAATTTTCCTTTATTTTTCGACATTTCATTTACGAGTGTGAAAAAATAGATAATTTACGTTGTTTACACGACATTTAATTATTTTCATAAGGGTTCTTAACATATTTATACATACAAATTTACTAATTATGCTGTCAATACAAGCGGGATTACCCACACCAGAAGAAGCCAGTTTATGAAGACCGTCAAATAGCCTTTCTGCCTGAATTAAATACATTGATTTTGAAGTAATAACGGAAAAAACTCAATTACTAAATGAAATATCTGTATCAACATGTTAATTATGAGTAATTCTTACGGCTAATGAGGCCATTATGCCTTCTCCGTGTAACTTGGCTTCTTACAGTTTGATGATTTTCATTTAGTCAATTATTGGATTTTGAGTCCCCTACAATTATTTTCCCTTTTCTCTCGATGTTAAATTTTTCTTATACGGCCAGTTCTTTCTACCTTTGAAAGTCCTGTTAATTTTTTTTTAATTATTTGTTAAATTATAGTAATTATTCTACAATTTATAATTTATTGTTTATCCGTCAAAACCCCTCAGGGTGAAGCGACACTATGAAGTCGCTTGTGAGGCTTCTGCTGTACTGACTTACAATATACTTCTTAATAACTTCTTGTACAGTCCCAACTTTAAGATCACGATATAGGTCTACATACGAAGCTTTCGCCATTTGACACAGTACCTTTCTTAAAAAGCGTTAGATTGTGCTTATATAATATTGTGGATCATCTACATATCTGAATTCCATACTGCAAAATGGTTGTTAAGACTTATAAGAAAGAAGGTTTACAATAATTTTCATCAAAAATAAAAATTCCAAAAAATTCTTTGCTGTTTTTAATACTTTCTCACAGCTATACATCGTTTACATTGTTGAATATTTAATTTTATTCTAATTAAGTACAGATTATTGTTTTACATAATTGAATACGTAACTCGTCCAAATTTTTTTTGGAACAGCAGGTGAAAGTGCGTCAGTTTTTTTTGCGTATCTGTTTACAGATATCACTTACAACTAGTGTGCTGCTACAGTTTGCCAGTAGTCTTGATGGTCAAATTTATTAAATAATTCTTATAAAAATTATTGCATATTTTAAATTGAAATAAATTTTTGATTAAAAAAATAAATCAATCACTGCAATGTACGAGCATGTTATTGTATGTTATTTGTATTAATTTAAATTGTTTTTCTCTTTATTAGAGCTCTGGAATTGGAGAGCCAAGTGTGCATCACGCTCTGGTTGTGATATTTTTAGAATTTTTTGCTTGGGGTTTACTAACAATGCCTGTCATATCCGTAAGTATTTCATATTCTTTTGTATGTATTCTTCAATATTAAATCAATTATCTTTTCTTTTCTTTTTTTGATAGGTACTAAATCAAACCTTTCCCGAACATACATTCCTTATGAATGGTCTAGTCATGGGAATTAAGGGTATACTATCATTCCTAAGTGCGCCCCTAATCGGTGCTCTGTCAGATATTTGGGGTCGCAAGTTTTTTTTGCTTATAACAGTATTTTTTACATGTGCTCCAATACCTTTAATGACAATAAACACTTGGTGGTTTTTTGCAATGATCTCAATAAGTGGTATATTTGCCGTCACATTTTCAGTTGTATTCGCTTATGTGGCTGATGTCACAACGGTGGAAGAGCGTTCTCGAGCATATGGCTTAGTGTCTGCGACATTTGCCGCCAGTTTGGTATTACTGTGATATCGAATATAAACAAGAGGTTGATTTTAATAAATGTCTTTTTACAGGTAATTTCACCTGCTCTTGGTGCAGCATTAATGGAAAAATATGGCGATACTTTGGTGGTCGCCTTAGCCACGGCAATAGCCGTGTTAGATGTATTTTTTATTTTAGTAGCAGTTCCTGAAAGTTTGCCAGACAAAGTGAGAGGCTCTTCCTGGGGTGCTCCAATTAGTTGGGAACAAGCAGATCCCTTTGCAGTACGTATATATTTCTGTCATTTTCAAAGTTATTTGTCATAGTGTTGTATTTTCTTCCATCATTATTTAGGCATTGCGTAGAGTTGGAACAGATCACACTATTCTAATGCAATGCGTTACGGTATTATTGTCGTATCTACCTGAGGCGGGACAATATTCATGTATATTTGTCTATTTGAAATTAAAAATGGGCTTTAATACGATGGAAGTTGCTATTTTTATCGCCGTTGTTGGCGTACTTAGCATAATTGTTCAAGTAACACTTGGTTACCTTATGCGGTAAATATAATAATAGACAATAGCTTTATTATTTTAGAGATTAACTAATGTAAAAAACTATTTGAATTATTTTTTTTTTTGTATACAGAAGAGTTGGAGCTAAGCGAACAATTGTACTGGGATTAATTTTGGAAATGACGCAGTTGTTCTGGTATGGTTTTGGCAGCAAAAAATGGTATGTAGCATTTAAAATAACATTAATTCAATTCAATTTAATTGAGAATATTGTATGTCGAAAAAAAGGATGATGTGGGCTGCAGGAATTCTGGCGGCTTTAGGGTCTATAACATATCCGGCTATAAGTGCATTTGTCTCCATTCATTCGACAGCCGACAGCCAAGGTAAGTTATTAATAAAACCTACAGCATAGATTTTAAAATGTCTCTGATATTAGGTGCGGTTCAAGGAATGGTAACTGGTATGAGAGGTCTCTGCAATGGTCTTGGTCCTGCCATGTTTGGTGTAATATTTTATTTATTTAATGTTGATTTAAATAAACAACAATCTATACAAGAAAATCTAGACGATGATAGATGGTTTCAAGTTCCGGGACCTCCGTTTGTATTCGGTGGCTTTATGGTCATTCTTGCAATACTTGTAGCAGTTTTCATACCTGAAGTTCATAGTGATGTGACTTTCACTCGCACTCCAAGTGAAAAGAAGAAGCGTAAGTATATTGTCGAATAATATTGTATTGTAATTTGTGTGTTTTGTGCGAAATATTAATTAAGTCTTCCTGCTTTGGAAAAGGTGCTTCAGTAGATGTACAATATGAAGTTGAAGGAGGTCATAAGCCCACGAGCCCTTTAATGCGTTCAGATTCGTTAGCGCAGCTGTAGTATTGTTACCTATTAATAAGAATATTATTGTGTTAAATTTTAAGCCTAAAAAGAAAACAAAATAATTAGAATGCTTTTTATAAAAACCAAACAATGTTTAAATATGTCTTCTTTTATCTCGCACATAAATTCATATATTTTTTATTAACATTTCTTCCTCCATTCATGTTTTATCTGACAGTGAAAATATGAGTAAACATTTTCGATGGTAACCGATACTTATTAATTCATTTCCTTAGTAAATGCTACAGAATTAAAATAGTTCTGTAAAATGCGAGTCATTCAAAACAATAAAAAGTTTTAGGAATTCAGAGTAACCTAGAAGCTATTATTAAATAAAATCGCAAGCAGTCTTCATATTGAGGTATTAAAAGTAAACATCAGGTATTGCCAAAGAGTTAATTTGCTTAATCAATGAGGATACTACATCTGATATTCAATTAAATGATTTTATATTTTTTAAATATTATACATCGTTTTGTTACAAATGTTTTCTTTTTATTGCATAACTAAACTGATATCTAAAATAGCAAAAAGAAAAAAATTTATTGCCAATATTTTTAAGAATTATAAATGAATGAAGAAGTTCTGTTCTCATTAGAAGATCAGCACTCAATACAAATTTTTAAAGATTCTTGTTCGTAACATTACTTAGAATTTAAGCTACTTGGTAAGAATTGTATATAAATATAATGGACGAATTATCTATCTAGAGAATAATAGTATAATTTGTTTAGATATTCATATAGTGTTGTAAAGTTTTTAATTATTTCCTTGTTTTTAACAAAACAAAAATTCCTTGTAAGCTAAAGAGGTAAATATCTATATAATGTATTAGTTTTAATCATAGATGTAACGAAAATGTTATGAGCTGTTAAACAAGAAGAAAAATCAATTACTTTCAAACCTATCAATAATCTGTATAAACTGAGTCCAACTGTTGGCATTGACCCTATAAATAAGTTTTTTAAACTGTGATGAACAAAATGAAATTTATAAATGGTGATGATTTTTCAAATGATCGCATTAATAATTTAAACACAAAATAAAACAAAACAAAAATGCTTAATTCAGTTTGTCTCAAATCGATTTTATGCAAGGATAGAATATATATAATAAAATATAAATAATAGTTATAATAATTACGTATATATATATATATATATATATATATATATATATATATAGACTTATTGTTTGTCAAAAAACCATTCATATTCAATTCCCCTAAAACATAAATAAGTACACATACATACATATATACAATATGTTGCAAATGTATTTTACCTATGCATATTGTGATGAAATAAAATGAAAACGCTTGTCAGAAAATTGATTTACAGAAAACAAAAAGAAACTCAACATTATTTTATTATATCAACAGTATTGAATCTAAAATTTCTATCAATATCTTAAGTATACATAAGACTGTTACAAAGTTATATTCGTTTACAATGTAGTGTAGGCGTTGTAACTTGATTATTATTAATTGATTGGAATCGAAATGTTCAAATTATGTTAACGTTTGTAGTTTTATGTTTGCTTTATTCAAGTACTTTTTCCTTTGCTCTTTACGTGCGATAAAAAAGCAATTTTAAAAGTATACGAACTTAAAAGGGCCCTATTCGCCATAAATCCCAGTAGTATGGTAAAATTAGATTAAACAATAAATTCTCACAAAATGTTTTTATGCCGAATCCATCTAATAACGAATTAGCCTTGCTTCCACTAGCTGTAGGTCGAAATGCTAGTGTTGGTTAGAATAATTTTATTCATATTAAATGTTGTATTGTGAACTCACTATGTATTATCCTACTCCCTGGTAATCATTATTCTTAAAACAGGTAAAAGTTTAAAGTAAGTGTAGCTTAAGGGTTTGATTCTAAGATAAAAATTTTACCTTATCTTAAAATGGTACGGAATATTAATTAAAAGCTGACATAAAATTTAGAAGATTTAAATTTGTAAAAAATTACTATCTAGACAGTTCTAAAGAAAAAGTAGAATTAAAATTTGAATTGGAGAACAAAACTAAAAAAGATAAGAATTCTTTAGCAAGATGGGTAAGTTTACTAATAATTGTATGTATAAAAATGTTTTGAAGAACCTTTGGGGGACAACAACCCTTTAGTCCGGATTACAACCTAGTTTCTCACACCACTTATGTTGTGTGCGTTATTTTTTTTATACATTTGTGGTGGGACCTACAGTTTAAAGTCGACTCCGAACGACAGATTTTTTTTTGAAAAACTTTTCATGGCAATTTTATTTACTCAGAGTTTTTGCCTGAAATCTGCTGAGAGAAAGTCGCCGAAGAAATACTTTTTGTATTTTGTTTTGATGTCTGTGGCCTGGGGCTCGGACCCTGGCATTACGTCTAATAAGCCAACACACTACCTACGGCGACTTCGTTTCCGGGTTTATTAAGTAAAAACTAAGCCCCGTTTGTTTAATGTACTATGTGGTCTGTGTGTCTAATAGGTAGTTAGTAGCCTTATTAGACGCCCAAAGGCCACGGTTCAACAGACAAAACGAAGGCAAACAACATAATGGCGTATGTGTGTGTGTGGATGTTGTAATTAAGTAAGTGTTAGTTCGCTCGCCCAAAGGTTCTCAACCCCAGGTTCATACAAAACTAAAACAAAAACATAATGGTGTATGTGTGTGTGGATGTTGTTGTGTGGTTTTGCTCGCTGCTGGTTTGGAGAAGAAAAATAACGGCAAAAGAGGCAAAAAATTTAATTTTTTTTGAAGTGTGGTGAATTTTGCAGTTGTGAGTTTTTACAAAATGTGGCGAATTTATCCGGTGTGGTGAGTTTCTAGTGTGGTGCGTTTTTACAAAATGTGGTGAATTTTCCCGTGTGGTAAATAAAATCGAAACTCACCAAAGTGCAGTTATTCGAAATGGTACTATATCATCATAGACCCATGTACTGTATATCGTGATTTGGACGGTGCGTGTCTATAATAAGTAATTTTCACATCTATTAGTTTAGGCATTGTGTTTGTGTTTGTTAATCTCGATTAGTGGAATTAGTGTTGCCATTGTTGTTAATCTATACAAAATTCTAAAAATTACTAAAAGCAATGAGAGAGTGGGTTTAGTCGACATTTTATTAAACACTTTTACGTTTTGAATCAACTGTTTTTGTTTTGTATATGAGAAACATGTAGTTAGTTAGTTAAGTTAATTTTACTATTCCATTCCGTACAGTATTAAGTACAAATAAATATATTTTTATATATTTTCAATTTGCAACACTGACTTTTGTGTTCTTGTTTCATTTCGTTTCATTTAATTTCCAGTTGAATTTGTTCTTTCGTTCGGAAAAGTTGTTTGTTCGGTGAAACGCGGCGGTTAAGTGCAGGTTTTCTGCATTTGAAGTGTCTGTGTGTGTGTGTGTTTTGAAAATATTTTATTAGTGGAAATACATAAATTAAACCTCAATTAAAAAAGAAAAAGTTGTAAGAAATTTATATTTCTTTTATAATAAAATAAATGTATTTAAAGAAGAAATGAATTATTTATTATGTTTTGAAAAAGAAAAATATTTAACCATCTTCATTCATGTGTGCGGATAATAAAAAATAATAAACAAATGGAAACTTCCTAATTTGATTTTATTAAATTAAGAGTGAATCAAAAGTAAATTCTTATGTGTGTGTATACATACATATATATGTATGTACATTAATTAATAGAAAATGTTTATGGATATATTCTTAACACAGAAACTATGCTGCGTTTGTAACATTTTGGTTTCTTTTTTTATGTCAGTGATATTTTCATTAAGCCCTCCTACTGCGCACATCTCCATCTCATTCTGTTCATTCCAGGGATGGGAAATTGATCTTAACAAATTGTACTAACTTTCACATAAAATTGTACCTTCTTCAGTCCGATTGTACTAAATTCACTTTTTTCTTTTTTAAACTTTTTTTATTAAAAGTTAAATAAAAATATAAATGACAATTCATTTTACATATATTTATGTACATATGTGTATGCGTAAACAAAAAACATAAAAATTAACAAAATGGTACATTGCAGTTTCTTTGTACTAAGTACTTGTATATATAATAGGTAAACTTAACGACTTGCTTTAATACTACTTAACTATAAAGGAATACAAAAGTTTACGAAATCTAAATTTTAAATCACTATTTATGATACATTTTTTGCTAGCAAACTATTTGTTATTTCAAAATTAAATTTAATTAAATAATTAAATGACCAATAAATCCTAAATGCTAAATAAGTCATTGAGGTACTATGGTCTTTTTGACTTCCAAATAATGCTAAAAAAAGTACAATTGTACCAACTTTTCCATCTCTGGTTCATTCTACTAAAAAAGTTTCTTGAAACTTGTTTTCTTTGTTTGCGTCGCAAAGTGTTGACGACTGTCATAAATCATATAAGTCTGGATTTGTTATTAAAATCGCTTAAAATTCAGTGATTTTATAAAGTCAATTATAAATTATCTAATTTTGTAAATAAACAGTAATTATAGAAAAAAAATTATATAAAAATAAATATAACAGACGTGCTGACGTGTGTAAATTAACTTGTTCTAGATAAAAAAAACTGCATTGTAAATATTGAGAGTGAAAAAGAACTTTGGATGCAAATAATTTTATTTTTAATTGTATCTTTTATTTAGTGTTGCCACTGGGAAAATTTTATTTAAGTTGTTTTCACCATTTTAATTTTTCGGAATGCTAATGCTTTAAAATTGTAGAACTCACAACAGTATTATTTATCATTGTTAATTAGTGATAACTTGAAAAAGTGATAAACCAACTATACACTCAAAACTAAAAAAAAAAAAAAAAATGGTAACACTGCTTCGCTGTTCACATTGAAAGGATTAAAATTCTGTCTATGTATTTAGAAACCATAAAATGAGAGCATAAATATAAGCAAAAAGTGCATACCCACTGAACATTTCATTTCGAAAACATTCAGTAGAGAAGAGTATGAATTCATCAATCATTCATCAGAGGAAATTCTGAAAACTTGAGTATACCGTGTTTATAAAATAAAAATCAACAAATTAATATCTGTTTTCTATTTATTTCTAGATTAAGCAGCAATTTCTAATATTCCATTTAAACCCATAATAATATCTTCGAATTAAATTTCTGTATAACTTTGTACTACATATGTATAACGTGAGTTATATATGAAAGTATATACATATGTATGTATAAACAATATGCTGATTCTAATATAAACTTCTTGAGAAACATTCATATGTCCTTAAATTATTTCATAAAAATGTATTGTGTAGCATTGATTATAATTTGTCTACTCGAGAGTGAGTGTGTATGTAATACAAAACACTTCTATATATTTTATGCATTACAGTATTTACAATTATTTGTGTGTATGTCCTTGAACATATATTTTACGACTTGCGTCAACCTGAATTGACCTCTTTAATGTTTCTACTTATTTATCAATATTTCATATGTGTACATACCTATGTATAACAATTCGTACATACTGTATGTATGTATTTATGAGATTAGTATGTGTGTTAATTTTTTTATTAATATAATAATTTCACAGTCGTTTGATGCTTATATCTAAAAATGTTATGGGAATTTTAATATGCGGTTTATTTGTGGTTATAATATTCTTTCCTATGTGGAATATTCATACATATGTACGTATGAATTTGGTAAACTATTATTATTATTATGCGTTTTGTGACAGAATTTGTTATCAAAAGGAGTTCACTACACTTCGCAGCATCCAGTAAGGGGTCAGTGAACATTCTCTCAATTGGTTCACCAATTATAGCGCATGCGTTTTTTTATATTTATTTATATTATGATTTCAAAAGAATATTGTTTCAATATCATGTTAGAAAATTTGCTAAGAAAAAAAGGTGCGTTACACGTAAATTGTTTGTTTAGACCAGAAGCCCTGTGTTGCCATCTCTCATGATTGTTGTTAAAAATACTTGCCAATAACATGCAAACTGTCCGAAATTTTTTAAGTTAGGGCTTCATACATACGAGTATACGTATACTTAATACTTCTTGAACGTTTTTTTTTCTTTCTAAAATATATACTTAGGCCTCTTTTACAAAATAAAATCAAAGGAAAACATTATATTTGTACTAAATTTTTATTAAATAATTTAGAAAAATCCAGGTCAAATATAAAGCAACTTTAATTTACCATAGTTATTATGCTCTAATGTATCGGACAGACGATAATATATCTTTAGAAAGAGAAAGATCATCACCAATTTTATAATTTTTTACTAACATTTCGATATGAATAGAGCAGCGAGATAATACAATGGAAAGGAGGCTTATTCTATATATTTCACATATTCTATATTTTCTCAAATCTATTGTTAATTGAAAATGAACACAAGGCGAAATGTTCCATTCGCTGAGAACCTCTGAAGTTATCGGATAGATTAACTTTACTGTTAAAAGACCATTTGACACACGTGTTAAATCTCAGTATTGCAGATGTACTGTAATTCTTACAGGAGGTTCAGTTATGTTTTGGGATAGCTTTTTTCCTCTTTGCCGTTGTACATATTTGTAAAAAAATTGGCAAAAAATATCTTGACAAATGTGTTGAACCCTAAATGAAGGATTACCTAGAGTACCTGGCTGCGCTACTGTAGTAAAAAAGGAGATTCTATAGATTCTTAAAAAAAGAATTTCTGTGTACTTGTGACGCTTTTTTTATGACAAATCAACGATATATGATATCAAATATAAAGGGTCCGCCAAATAACCTTTTTTTTGAAAATGCTTAAAAAAAGACTACTGAATATTTTCTCAAATTTCCTTTTCATTTGAAAGTACAATCCTTCCGGTTAATAATGGAAAATAATTTCATTCAAATGTCTGCCTCGGCTGGCCATGCAGTAGCCTACACGATCGGTCCAATTTTTAAGCACATTATCGATTGTGTGCAGCTGTATTTCACCAATGGCTTCACGAATATTGTCCTTTAAAGCGTCAATTGTCTCTGGCTTGTCGGCGTAACACTTATCTTTGACGTCACCCCACAAATAATAGTCCAACGGTGTCAAATCGTAGCTCCGAGGTGGGGAAATGACATCAGCTTTGTGGCTTATAATGCGACCTTTAAAAACAGGGCGCAAAACATCGAGTGTAGCTTCGGCTGTGTGACACGTAGCGCCGTCCTGTTGAAACCAAATGTTGCCAATATCCTCCTCTTCAGTTTTTGTGAATTAAAATTCGTTCAACATGGCCCGATAACGATCGCCATTGACTGTAACGGCCACTCCTTGCTCATTTTCGAAGAAAAATGGCCCAATTATGCCTGTGGACCAAAATCCGCACCAAACAGTGACTCGTTTTGGGTGCGTCGGCTTTTCAATGTATGCGTGCGGGTTTTCTGTGCCCCAAGTGCGACAATTTTGCTTGTTTACATACCCGCCAAGATCCAAATGAGCTTCAACTGAAAAGATGATTTTTTTTGCCAAAATCGGCATCTTCTGGTGTAGGCTACTGCATGGCCAGCCGAGGCAGCCATTTGAATGAAATTATTTTCCATTGTTAACCGGAAGGATTGTACTTTCAAATAAAAAAAAAAATTTGAGAAAATATTCATATATATATTTTTTTAAGCATTTTCAAAACAAAGTTATTTGGCGGACCCTTTAAATAATAATGTGATTCGTTTTTATCTATTTTAACATTTTTAAATCAAATCTTGTGTGTTTAAAAATAAGCTGCGAAATATTTGGAGTGTAATTCTAACCGAATATAGAATAATAAATCCCTGACGCTTTCAAACAAACTTTTTGGTTTCGTTTAATAGCCTATAAGCGAAAATATACTATTTTACATTTGCTTGGTACAAACACAACTTTCATTACCAAAAATAACAGCTGCGATCTTTTGGTTATTAAATTGCAACAGCCATTAGTGTTTAACAATTGGAATCGTTGCTAAGCCTTAGCCATACAAATACTTGTACTAGAAATTGTGGATCTTGTCTTGCAGTAGATACTATTCGTGCAACACTGTCAATATTATTATTAGAAGTCGCCGTAGTCTAGTAGGAGAGTGTTGGCTTATTAGACGTAACGCCAGGGTTCGAGCCCCAGGCCAGACATCAAAATAAAATTCAAAAAACTATTTCTTCGGTGACTTCCTATCAGCAGATTTCTGGCAAAAACTCTGAGAGTAAATAAAATTGTCATGAAAAAGTTTCTCAAAAATCTGTCGTTCGGAGTCGACTTTAAACTGTAGGTCACACCACTCATGTATAAAATTAACACACACAACATAAATGGTGTGAGAAACTGTTGAACAATGTACAAACTTCTTGCATATTTCCTTTGCCAGAATTTATTGAATGTCAACATAGACATAAAATATCATAAAATAAGATATAGAATCCTATTCTCTTAAAGCCTGTTTACATTTTATTATTTTCTTAAATAAATGATATTTTTTAATATTATTTCTTAATATCTATGTACATTTGTATAAACTAAATGTTTTTTTCCCCGCTGTGCTTTATTTTTCATACTTGAAACAATAAAAAGCACACGGTCACTTTCCATTTATTTATTAGAAAAATTTTACTATACACACGTGTAGTTTCTATCGAAAATTATTATTATTATTATGTGGAGGGGAATGGTTTTTTCCTTTCCAAAACATATTTATCTACATATGTTAATAATAATAATAATAACAATTTACTTGCTAATTAACAAACCTTAAGTAATTGTAACATTTTCTTAGTTACTGAAATCCTTTTTTTTACAATGCTAATATTAAAATAACCTTATAAACTCAATCTTGTAATGTGAAATTAACACACCCTCTTTTTTTGCAAAGTTTTACGTCCAGCCAATCCTTTATCTAACATTATTTATCAATATTAAAATAAAATACTTAAAATACCAAATTCTCTATTAATGACCTTTCCCAGTTTAACAGGCTAAGTTCGTTCACTATAACAAAATAAAATTAATGAATTTTTTTTTCGCATACAATTTAAAATTATGTTACTAATTGGAAATAGCAAATAAATTAGTATAAAAAGAGAATTTTAAAAATGAAATATTTATTAATTAATACTGTGCTGTGTATCCATACATACATATGGATGTACATATGTATATTGTAGAGAAGGTTTAATTGAAATTTTTATTAAAATACGTATGTTTGTACTGATTTCATTTATAGTTGAAGTATTAATATTTTATACCTAAAACATGTAAATTTGTGTGTAATTGATTATAAAATCTTTTTCAAATTATTAATTTATTTATTAATTACAATACAATTACAAATTATATTACAATTTTTACGGGTTGAATGAGTACCGTAGACCTTATACTCGGTGAAGTGTAACTTATTAGATTAAATTCACGCTAGTAGTTTATATAC
The DNA here is from genome assembly GCA_958299815.1 of Sarcophaga carnaria. NCBI lineage: Eukaryota > Metazoa > Arthropoda > Insecta > Diptera > Sarcophagidae > Sarcophaga > Sarcophaga carnaria. Next base: position 45,036,125 of record OY283151.1, read on the forward strand.
ATACATTTATCTTTTGCATTTTATTGATATCAAATTATCCCGTATGAAAATTTATAATTCTACAAATTTCTATTTTGGATCGGTCTAACTAAGATTTTATTTAAACTCCGCAACTAGCTTATCTCAGTTTAAATTTTAATTTGAAGCTGTTTAGTTCTAAATATGTACATGATTATGATCTGGTTTTTTCTACTTCAGAATTAACAATTTTATAGTAAATGCATTTAATTTATACATTCAAATGTATAATATACATACATGGCACATATGGATGCCAATTGTTTTCGTTGCGAGTGGTGCAGGGTATTAATTGAAAGTGTAATTATTTTCGCTTATATTTTTTATATTCTAAATTATGTACACAACTTCTTTGTTAACTAAGTCATAAATTAAGACTCCATCTTATACTAGTATTTACATATACATGTACATGCACACATGTACAGAAATATAAATAAATGTTTAATACAAGATCATATTTTTGCAGTTTTTTCTTTCTCACCAGTTTCTGTAGATTTTTATTCTTGTTTTGTTGAATTTCTCTTGAATGATAAAAAAAACCACTTTAGTTGACTAACAACAAACAACTCGTTCGCACATACATTTCTCTTTCGGTACTAAAAGGTCGTTGGTTGCGTTGAAGTTTTTGTAGATAAAGTATACCCATAGAGTATACTGCTTACAATTATTTATACTTAACTAATTGAGAAAAAATATCATTTTTTTTTTCAAATGTGAGTTTTGTTTACTTTAGTAATATTATTTATTAGTCATCAATTGATTCTTAAGAAATGTTAATTTTAGTTTATAAATTCAATATAAATAGGCACTTATGAAAAAGTACCTACATATTGTCTGGCTGGTGTTATTCATTTTTATGTTATCTTTTTATGACGACTTTTAGTTATGGTTTATAAACAATGTGATTTTTTTTTATGAATTGAAAACTTGAAAGTAAAGTATTTGATAAAAGTGCTTAAAAACCACAATATATACATACATAAATAAAATAAATAAATATTATTTATATAAAATAACTAGCTATCAAACAAATTAAAAGTTTTATTTATTTGATAAGATTTTTGAATGTGTCAAATTTAAAATTCTTGTAAATATAGTTGACAAGTGTTCTTAAAGGCTCACTTTCAATTTAATTTATTTTTCTTTTAATTTTTTTCTTATAAATTTAAGCATTTTTAATTAAATTTAAGCTAAAAAGTAAGTAAGTAATTACTTAAATTCATTTATTGAGAGATCGTGACTAAATTCAATTTATTATTGATAGCTGTAAACTGACACCTACAATACGAAACTATTGTAACAGAAAGAATGTTCGTTCGTTCGTTCGTTAATATTGCCTAAAGGTGCAAATGTTTTCACTTCCATATAATGATAAAAGCAAACAAAATTATTTTTCACTTCAAAATGCTTACGTTGTAAACAATAAATTAATTTACTTGTATCCATAATTTTTCTAATTTACAGTATTTTTAATTAAAATATGAAAAACCAAAGAGTTTTGAAAAAGAAAAGTTTTTAAGTTATCACCGAGACAAATGAGTTTCTTCAAAGAGAAATTTTAAACTTCAATCATATTCTACGGCATTATAGGCATTATTAAATAAAACATTCCTTACGAGAAAAAAAATCTGTAGAAAACGCAAACTATTTGACATAAGACAAAATGACAGCGCTAACATCAAATAAATATCGTCCAACGTTAACAATATGGAACAAAATCAGTTTTACATTTTTGCTATTTCTAATGGTTAATTGGTTTGGAACCGGTCAAGCCTTTGATATAAGCACCAAATTAAACTTGAAGCCTACGAAATATACAGAATGGTCAAAAAATATTACATATCAAAGTACAACAAATTACAATGCGCGTGGTATGAAGCCTTTATATGAAATTACACAAAAAGTAATGTGGATTTTAATTGGTGGTGAAGATCCATTACCAAATGGTAAGTTAAAAAATATAATATTTAACATAATGTCTATATCTACTACATATGTATTATGATTATAAAATATTTGCAGGATATTTCGAGTTCAAGGATTCTAAAATCCAGTTGGGACCCAAAGTGGAACGAAATGAATGGGGTGATCTTATTCTGCATTACTGGCCTATTCTACTGATCGTGCTAGTAGTTGGCATTCTAGTGGCTTCAATGCCCATAATAGGGTATTTAATTGCAAAGACGTTGTATGTTCAATTTTAAAATGGTATTTATTCATTATGTTCTATAGGTTATGTTTTTGCTGTTGCCGATGTGCTGGCGCTTGTGGAGGACGCTCAGAACCTTTCGACAAAAAGCATGACACTTGTCGTCGTGTATTCCTTGGTTTCTTTTTAATTATTCTTGCAACTGGAATTTTGTAAGTTTAACTCGAGAAGTTGTAGATTTTGGAAATTTTTAATTATATTATGTACATATATATTATATGAATATAGGTTTGGTGTAATTGTAGCATTTGCTACTAATAGTTATATGCAATATGGCATCGATGACGGTACTAATATGGTGCGCTCAGGCAGCAGTGACACTCAAAAGTTTTTAGATGTAACATCAGAACAGTTGGAATATATTTTAGTTACAAACTACAAACAATTGTCAGATCAATTAGAACTCATACTAAGAGGTAATAATAATTATACAAGATTCTTTATAACAATCTGATTACTCTTGTTATATAGAAACCTCCGACTTCATAATTACACAATTAGAACAAAAATCAATGGCCGTTTCCGTTGGATATTTGACTGATTTTCTTAAAAAACTGCCAGATTTGAGGGAAAAGTTACAAAAAATGAAACTTATAACAAACGATTTACGTGTTTACGCTTCACAATTAAGTGATGGTATGTATTTATTGATTTATAATTATTTTTATTTGGTAATCAAAGCCAGTTAAATTTATGTAATTTAACTGCTTTTATAAATTGTTGTAAAGATTATTTCTTAATCTAGCAAATTCAAATGAAAACAGTAGTATAACAATTCAATAAGTAAACTATTAAAGCTTTTGATTATTTTGAAAGTTGAGTTATACATACATATGTACATACATCTATAATTGTGTACATTATAAAAATTGATTGCACTTGAAGTTAGTGTAGTTCTTTAAATATGATTTTTTTATAATGTAAATATGGAACAAGACAGAATTGCAAGAATATACATATATGTGTTATATGTGTTTAAATATATTTATTCACTTTAGGCTTACGGGGCGTAAAACGTGATCTTCTTGTTATGCTCACCAAATGTTCCCATCAGTCCTGCAAAGATGTTTTGAATAGATACGAAATTGGAAAATTGGACGCTAATGGAATACATTATGATCAAGTAAGTTAATACAATGTTACTATTTTTTATTAATTATGGATGCCCACAAATATAATTTTTCGATCTTATAAGGCATTTACACTATATTGAAATCTAGTTGATTATATTTGAACTGTACAAACTGAACAAACAAAAATGGAATATTATGATATTTACTTGTACAGTCAACCATCCTATAACGCGGTGAGTGCGTACCGCGTTGTATGGAAACCGCGCTATAAGAAATTCGAATTTAACCGTACAAACCAGGCTAATTCATAGCGAGTTCTACGGAAACCGTCTACCGCGTTGTATGGAAACCGCGCTGTAAGAAACTCGGAATTAATACAAATCACATCATTCGTACCGCGTTATATGGAGACCAAGACAAGATTATATTATAAATTATTTTTATTGAATTAAAGAGTTCATATAAGGGTTGATAAAAAAAAATGAAACAAAAACTAAACTAAAAGACTGTTTTCCAATTAAAATAGAAAATACTTTTGTAAAATTATATAAGTTTTCAACATTCATCCTCACTGTCAGATACGAGAAAAAATTTAAGAAAGACTTGGTCACCAACAAAGCGTATGTACAGTGAAAGAGTTCTAAGATAACTGAAACCGATGTCGTAGACGGCTATGAAATAAGCTGGCATGTTTGTATATTTCGGCCGGGCTTTTGCGTCGGAAATAAAACTGATATTAAGCCCTCTTACAATATCTAGTTACTAGAGTCATTCATAGGCTATGCGGAAGGAACTTATGGCATGTTGTTGAACGGAAACCGTGCTGTAAGAGTACCGCGTTATAGGAGGGCTGTCGCAATTTCCGCTCCGCGTTATGTGAGTACCGCGTTATATGGAAACCGCGTTCTGAGAGTGCCGCGTTATATGAGGGTTGACTGTAATTGTTATTTAATGTTGTTTCTTTCAATTTTGTTTCTTTTTTTAAAACACGAATATAGTTTGTGAAAAACAATAGTACTAGTCCTACTAAATTTCGAATAGAGTTCTCCAAAACACAAATACAGTGGGTTATTGTTTAGTCGCAGTAGTCTGTCTAGTGCTTGAGTTCAAATCTCAATTCTGATAGTTTCGAAAGAATGATAGTTCTTCCGCCAATCGCCTATCAGCAGTTTCAGGCGAAAGCTCTAAGAGTAACTAAATGGTATAAGCCAAAATCTTCTTAAATCACTTGTCCAAAGTCGGTTTTAAACTGTATGCCACTACACTCATTGATAAAGTTAAAAAAGAAAAACAAAACATGGGTGGTGTGGAAAGTTAAACCATAAACCTGGCTAAACAATTGAAATACACAATAATACACGTACAGCCACACAGGTAATTATACGTACCCCCCTAAAAATGAGTTTTTTAAAAATGATAATATATGGACAAGTCAACTGATTTTTGCGCCAAATTTTTTGTTTTCCGTCACAGCCGAACAAATTATATTTGTTCTCATCACTAAATATTATATTTGCCCAAAAATCAGTTGACTTGTCCATATATTATTGGGTGATTTCCAATCGTGGCTTTTTTCTCGGCACTCGGCTGCGGAAACCGTTCTTTCTCAAAACATTTCGAACTGTTTCGGAATGCACAATAACACTGTGATCACTTTCCGCGGTATTTCGTATTTCTACGGCTGTAGTCCTAGGATTTTTATTCACAATACCGTTTATATACCGGGCTACCCTTGGAAAAATTTTATACGAAATATACGTCGTACGTATAATTTTCTGTGGTGCCATATTGGTTTTAAGCAAACTGCAGTCACAAATTCATAGATTTTGGGAATCTTTTTTCTTTATTTAAGTAAATGTGTCGTTGTAGACGCTAATGTAAAGAAATTTTAGATTAGAAGTTCATTACTTTAAAAAAAAATGATTCTTAGGGGGGGGGGGGGGGGGGTGGGGGGTACGTATAATTATCTGTGTGACTGTAAGTGTACAATAGTTCAATTTGTAACTTCGACTAGATTTCCAGTCCTAGATGAAGTAGATCTGCTTTATACGAAAATCTAAGGACAATCTATTTCATTATAATCGAATTCTCGATAAAATGTAAATGCTTTATTAATAAAAATATGCACAAGTGATAGTTTAAATGTAATAAATATAAATTAATTTTTATGCTGCCTAATAAATAAGATGGTAGATCGTTACTTTCCGAAGGTATGTGTTTTGTTAATAAATAGTATTGTTAATAGACTTCACAAAAACTTTCTTATTTAATATATTTTATGAGAATTTTATTTAATTTTTGACTTATGGTTTTAATTTATTCAAAGCTCCCCGATGTAACAACCATTATAGAAAATTTAGATCAATTAATAAATGATGATATAGCATCTGCAGGCGAACGAGGTAACAATGCATTAAAGGCTATGCGTAAGCATTTGAACGATACAATCGCCAATTATACTCCTCAAATTATTGCTGCAATTACAAAAGCCGGTAAGTGGTGTCTTAAAGAAAGCATACACAACATAATATTATAAATAAGTTTGTTATCCTTTATAGGAGAAGGTTTAACGAAAACAGCCACTGACATTAAGAATGAACTGCAAAAGATTTCAAAAATGATTGGAACAAACACAAATAAGTATACAAACGTTGCCGATAATTATATTAGCGAATATGGACCATATAGATTTTATTTAGGAATCGCTGTATGTTCAGTACTTTTACTGGTAAGTTAATGTAGATTTTTTTATTTACGAAATTTTTTACTTATATGCCTACATATGTATATTCCTTAAAGGTGTTAATCTGTTTAGTTGCTGCATTATTATGTGGCATATGTGGAAAGAGACCTGATGGCTATGGAGATGATTGCTGCAATAAAGGTTCAGGATCCAGATTTCTGATGTTGTAAGTAAATACAATTTTCTTGTTATTTTTACACAAAAATGAGAAACGATTGCAATATTAGCAGTAGTTGTTAGCATTCCTATAACGATATCCTTTAATGTCATTTATATATAACAATGTATGTATATTTTTATTTTTAGCGCCGTTGCCATCATATTTTTAACAATTTCGGCGATTACATTAATTGCTCTGATCCATTTCTTGATCGGAATCATCGCATATAGAGGAATTTGTGTACCTTTAAGGTAAGCAAGCTATCGTACGATTTTTAAATTATTATTATTATTCGTATTCTTTTTTAGGGATCCACAAAATGATGCGATTTTTGCTGAATTTGACAATTTGGTTGATCTAAATGAAATAATGTATCCATCGAAAATCAAAGGAAAGGTCGCATCAGGTTCATTACCTCCATTCAGAATTTCGCATATTATTGCCGCTTGTCAAGCTAATCAAACTATTTATGAGGTCTTGCATATTAACAATCTTGTTGATATACATGCAATCAATGAGTATCCATCACATTATAAAATCAATCAAACACTGGAAAATCTTGTACATGGCATTGATTTCGATGACCGAAATGTTGAAATATTATCTGCTGCGGATAAACAACGTATTTTAAGCTTAAAGGAGTCTGCTTTGAAAAATTTTGATTCAAATCATTTTATTGATAATTTGAATGATGACATTACTAAACATTCTCTTACAGAAATAGCCAATCAATTACGTGATACTGCCAATAAGATTGTAAGTCCAGACATGAAGGACGTGCAAGTATCTTTGCGCAATCAAGCACTGCATTTAGAGACTTACGATCAAAATCTAGTTATACCAATGAAAAATCAATCCTCCGAACTGATAAAATTAGCTCAAGACTTGGATAAAACTCTTAGTTATAAAGATCGACCATTCCAAGACTCAATACCATTGCTGGTGCAGGAAATTGAAAGAGCACAATCGTTTATACAAAAAGATGGAAGAGCTTTTGTAAAAGCAACTGCAGAAAGTTTCACAAATCATTTTGCCGGTGAAATAATTCGCTATTTATCTATGGTTGTTACGTCCGTTGAGAAGAAGATTGGTATTTGTGCCCCAATGGCAAATGTATACAACGCTGGAGTTGTAGCAACTTGTAACAGTATTGTAGATCCTTTGGTAAGTAAACATTTTTATATGATAATAATGAAATGCTCCGGAAAGAGAATAAAAATAAAGAAAAAAAGAATAAAATTCTTTTTAAGGTAAAGTCCAAATATGTATACATATTACAATTTTCGAGCTATAAATATAATATAAAAATCAGTTTTTTTTGTTATCAGTTAAGATATTTAAAAAGTAATACTAAAATAATGCTAATTTTACTGCTTACAGAATGGATTTTGGGCTGGTGTATTCTGGTGTGTTCTACTTTTCTTGCCAACTTTAATTGTTGCTGTGAAATTGTCTAGTCTATATCAAAAATCTGACCCATATCCAGGTCCTTTAGTTGAATCGTAAGTAACAGAATATTTCGTTTTGTTGTTAGTTGTTTTTTTTCTTTTTGCTGAATGTTGAAAAATTACAAATCTTTTTTGAATATTACGTAGTTTGATTTTGTTATTGTTAAAATGTAGTTGAATTTTTTTGTAAACATATTGTTACATATTTTTTGTACAATGAACTAAATCAAATAAATTTTCAGGGAGTATTTATATGATGCTTACAGTGAGCGTGATCACATTCCTTTGGCAAAGTGAGTAATAGCAAAATATTTCTATTTAATTTCTTTATTTAAATGTTATCGAGAAAATATGTAAAGATATAAACAAAACTATAAAACGGCTTCGAAATATTTTTTAATTTTTCAATTTTATTTACCAAATTTCCCATTGCAGAATATGTATATAGATATGCATGTCGTATAACGCTAATAAAATATAAGAGTACTCTGACAAAGCAGATATCAAAGCACTCATTTGTCTAATTTGATTTGACAATGTGTTATGTGTCGTTTAAGTCCAAAGTTATGGGAAAATAGTTTGCAAAAGCAAAATCTATTTATTGTAGCTTAACGCTGATATTTTGTGTAAACAAAAATTGTGATTTTATTAATTCTTAACAATTACAAATTTTATAGTCTGTCATAAATAAGTATAAGCTTGCAATAAAAAGTGTGTATGGCTTTCAAATCCAACGTTTATCGATTAAATATTAGTCGATACATTCAGTTATCATGGGTATCGGTTCTTGCCAAATAAAAATATAAGTTGGCTGTACCCTCTAAAGATGGTTTTATTATACATGTTTGTTATTTTTTGCTGTAAATAAGCAGATATTTGTCGGTGTATAGCCTTTGTGTTGTTAATCGGCTATAAAATTTAAAAAGACATGCATAGCAACAAAGGACTTATAATATTGATAGCTTAGATGTATAACAGTCATGTAACATTCCCTTCATTTGACTGTAATTTTTTTTTATAAAAAAACTTATTTTTATTGCTGGCAGAACCAAATAATTTTTCTTTTTTTTTATCGATTTTTAAACGTTTTGTTATCTTCTTTAAGCAACACAAACCAACAATTTTGATTGCTTCAGAAATAACTTTCATATTCACTTTCTTTATATGAAATATCAAAAATTCTAAAATAAGACTTCAGAATATAACTTCGGAAGCTATACGTGTTGTTTAGTAATTATTACTTACATATTTTCTTGGAACAAAATCATTTTCGACTGCTTAAAAAGAAGCTATTATGTATAATATATGTATGTATTTCGCTATTTATCATAGCTGATCACATACATATGTACATAAATATGCCGCTCTTTTTAAACAAATTTTAGTTATATTTTAAGTTTATTTATTTATTATTGTTCACATAAATATTTTAAGTTATTCATTTATATCTAACCCTTAATGCCAAATTATCGTAAGCGACATTGTATTAATAAAATAATTAATTTATTTTTTTATTTATCGGAAGTAAAAAACGATAATGCTATAAATTAAATAACTTATTGTAAATTGATTCATTCACCTTTATCGCTGATAATAAGTAAGTGGTGGTCCTGACATCTGTGGTGAAAAGGTTGGTCTTCACATCCCTTAATTGTGTGCCATTAAACTCATTAAGTCTTTTCGAGGTTAATAACTCTCAACTTCGAATCATTAAAGTAAAATTAACGATTATTCGATGTGACATTTTTATTCCCTTCAATGCAATTTGTAGACAAATGTGTAAAATTTGATTACAGATTTAAAAGCTACAGAATTGAAGTAAAATTTTATTGCAAGGGGAGGAATACTAAATTGTTTGTTGAGGATTGCGAGAGTTACCCAACGTACATATAGTAAGTGGGACAATTCAAAATAAAAAAACCTTTAAAATTACTTCTTTTTATTTGATTTATTGAGTATTACGGTGTAAATAAAACTGCGTCTTTTCCAGTCATCGTCTTCTTGAAGACTATTCCCGAATTTTGTCATCACGTCTTTTGAAATTTTCATATATTCGCCGACAATCGAACTTTGTACACGCATCTCCTTTAAAATATTCTAATATGCTAAAGCTACTACTGTTGCCCAGCAAATATGAAGTGATCAAATTAAATGAAAAAGTAAAGAATAACTTTTTATTTACGGTAAAGGTGATTAATTTCCCTGGAGGATAATACGCTGTGATTCAAAATTATAACTGAATGTTCTTTTTAAGAACTGAAGCAAATATCTTATTGCAACAGTTTAAAAACATAAATAAATTAAGTTGTTTTTAAATTAGATATCTATCTATGTGTATCTGATCTCTTAGATTGTATTTAACAAATAATTATAAAAAGGAAATGTGGTTCTAATTTTGCATTACGGTGTAAGAATACAATTGCCAAGTATGGTTATAAGTTTTCTAAATAGTCCGTTTCATTTCTTCAATACAGTTCTTACAATCTATAACAAAACTTTTACGTTCTTTTTCTTACTAACATTTAAAATAAAATAAAAAATAAAAGATTGAAAGTAAAATCTAATTTTTTTTGTCGCTTAAGATATTTTTGTGCAAAAGGGTTGATCTTATCTTAGTGTATCATTCCATTTTATTATTTTTTGTAAAGATTACAACATACTCTGTGTTGTTTTTATCCTTTACATGTCGTACAGTGGCCCAAAAAATAAACGTCGCAAAAATAAAGATCGCAGGCGTCGGGATTATTATGAGGATCCTGTAGGATCCAGCTCACATGGAATACCACCAGTTGCAGCTGGTGTACGTGATACACGTTACAGTGACATGGCACCCAAGTAAGTATTTGTTAAAGTCAAAATCTTTAATAAAAAATATATAGGAGTAACTTTTTGGTAGAAGATATTAACCCGCTGTTTCCGGAATGTTGAATGGTTTTTTAACAGCTTGCCTGATTTCGATACATATACATACATATTTTTTAATGTTTTATAAATACTTTTTTGGGGAATGCTACTTTTTTATATTACTTTCAATAAATAACATTAAAATTCAAAACTATCAACTAAAAATGCAAATTCAAAAACAATTTTTTGATTTGATTTACACGCATTCATTTATTCGAAATTAAATTATGTTTTTATTTTTAATTACATTTTAATATAATTTTTTTAATTTTTCACATTTAGAAATGTGGTTGAGTCTATTGACACAAGGCCAAAAGCATTGACATCAGATGGTTTCTTTTAGGTATTATTAAACTATTGCACCATAGTGTGCTGATTTGTTTTATGTGATATATGATGTGATCCTAAAATGTTTGATGTGCTTTATATTTTTTTTATCATTTAATAATTTATTTCGAATTAATACATTCATTACATACATACATACATGCATACATAATTACATATGTATATTTAAAACGAAATTGAATTAACATCAAAATCTTCTGAATATTTCATAACTGTTTGCAATTTGTCATTATTTTAAAATGTTAAAAATTCTTTGCTTTCTGCACACCATATACATATAGCAAGAAGCATTTTATCAAGATTAAGATTTTATCATACATCGAACTATGTGTAAAAAAAATTGTATTTGGATACCAAATTTTAAGAATGTGATTAAATTTTAGGAGTTAAACCTGAAACATACTAGAGATAACAAACATGTTTTTGTATGAACAATATGCAACGGCTATTGACAACAAAGAGAGTATAGAACCGTATAAGCTCGAATGGAGTTGGACTTCTGTAAATTATTTTAATTTCCATGTTATACGTTTTTTAATTTCACTGTAAACAAAAGCTTTCATAATGAAAAGTGTACGCTGTGATTATATTTTATCCAATACCACGTTATAACCAACAAAATGGAACGAATTTCCATGAATTCGGACACTATCTCTGTTGCAATAAAATTTTAGAAAAGTAAATATTAAAATGACAAATTATTGAAATGATAATTTCAAAAACTTCTGGTTACAGATAAGAATTATAGAATAAATAAAAGATAAATAACTTTGTTTAATAATTCCAATAAAGGGTCCGCCAAATAACTTTTTTTTTTTTTGAAAAGCTTTAAAATAAAACTACTGAATATTTTCTCAAATTTCTTTTTTATTTGAAAGTACAATCCTTCCGGTTAATAATGGAAAATAATTTCATTCAAATGGCTGCCTCGGCTGGCCATGCAGTAGCCTACACCAGAAGATGCCGATTTTGGTAAAAAAAAATCATCTTTTCAGATGAAGCTTGATCTTGGCGGGTATGTAAACAAGCAAAATTGTCGCATTTGGGGCTCAGAAAACCCGCACGCATACATTGAAGGCCGACGCACCCAAAACGAGTCACTGTTTGGTGCGGATTTTGGTCCAGAGGCATAATTGGGCCATTTTTCTTCGAAAATGAGCAAGGAGTGGCCGTTACAGTCAATGGCGATCGTTATCGGGCCATGTTGAACGAATTTTTGTTTACAAAAATTGAAGAGGACGATATTGGCAACATTTCGTTTCAACAGGACGGCGCTACGTGCCACACAGCCGAAGCTACACTCGATGTTTTGCGCCCTGTTTTTGAAGATCGCATTATCATCCGCAGAGCTGATGTCGTTTGGCCACCTCGGAGCTGCGATTTGACACCGTTGGACTATTATTTGTGGGGTGCCGTCAAAGATAAGTTTTACGTCGACAAGCCAGAGACAATTGACGCTTTAAAGGACAATATTCGTGAAGCCATTGGTGAAATACAGCTGCACACAATCGATAATGTGCTTAAAAATTGGACCGATCGTGTAGGCTACTGCATGGCCAACCAAGGCAGCCATTTGAATGAATGCGACAATTTTGCTTGTTTACATACCCGCCAAGATCAAACTTCATCTGAAAAGATGATTTTTTTTTGCCAAAATCGGCATCTTCTGGCGTAGGCTACTGCATGGCCAGCCGAGGCAGCCATTTGAATGAAATTATTTTCCATTATTAACCGGAAGAATTGTACTTTCAAATAAAAAAAGAAATTGAGAAAATATTCAGTAGTTTTTTTTTTAAATCATTTTCAAAAAAAAAAAGTTATTTGGCGGACCCTTTATATGCATCAAATAAATTTTGATATACAAAATACAACTGATAATGGAATTGTTCCCTAACACATATGTATGTACTTTGGTTTTTAAAATTAATTGCAATACTTTATAAATCTCACAGTATTTTTTTCGCGTACAAACGTATGGAAAACCCATGACTAATACTTTTCATAATTTTGTACATTTGTGTTGTAAATATGAATATTAACAAAAAAACAAAACAATAACATGTTTAATATATTGTATAAATAAGAAAACAAAATCTTTAAAAATCCTTTTATCAAAATTGTTATGTTATGTGTGTGATAAATGTTTTTATTGTTTTGTTTTTTTTTCTTTAGACATTGGGATGGTGGTCCTCCAAGGTATCAGAATCCACCAATGGCACCTCCAGCATCCGAATATGAACGGCCACCACCATATTATTACCCTGGAGCTTCGGATCAGGACTAAGTGATCTATATTGAAATTCAGTTTTAAGCTGATGGCTTCTCATTAAACAATAACGGCATAATAAAAACGGAAATATCAATTAATTAAACAATGAAAATTTTCTAAACGAAAACAAAAGATAATACAACAGAGAAGAAATCAAACAAACAAACAGTCATCATAATTTTACGTATTTTAATAATATATATGATATGTTTTATTTTTTAATTGGTATTTTTGCGAAAAACGGAAATTTTATCGAATGAAATATTGTATAAGTCACGATCACTATTAAAAGCTGTTAAACATGAATATTCGTTAGCCTTTACGAATGCATATACATACGAGTATTATAACGATTTAGTTTTTTTTTTGTATTAAAAAAAAATAATGGTGATTCGAAAGCGAAGCGAAGTTTGAAGTATGTTTACTGATTGTTTACCGTGGAAAACAACAGCTTTAAATTGAAATTTCAATTCTTAAATTTAGTAACAACAACAACAACAACAACAACAACTTTTAGATAGATCAAAAATGTTTTCATAATTATGTCCCTACTTATTATCATTATCTCCAGAGTTTTCAGCGTTCAATTGCTACGTTAATGATTTTCTTCATAACATAATATTTAGAAACATGTTCGTTCGATTATCAACACTATGGAGAATGTAAAACTATTTTAAGTTTATTTTTTATTTTTTAAATATATTTTATTGATCAGTGAGACTGTAATTTTTTGTATGAATTAGGTTTTTTAATCGATTAATTATTATACATTTTAAACAGCAGCTTAGGAAAAGTGCTGATGGATTATGAATTTCTAATGATAAAATGCATTTAATTATATAATAAAAATTGTTAAACGAAATGAAATTATATCAGAAATATTTATAATTTTTACAAAACTCAAACTTAGTTTTAATACTTTAATTAATTAATAAAAGAAACAAACAAAACAAAAAAGAAAAAAACAAATAATAAATATTAAATTTTATTCTTATTATTTTAATAAATAGCCATAGTTGTATTTATATTTAATATTAGATATAAATATATTTGTAAATTTAAGACGTTCCAAAGGAATAATTAAAATAATAATAAACAGAAAATCATAAATATAAAAAGAAAACAAAAACTCTACCAATAGTGAATGAAAAAAAGTCCACTTAACTTTCTGTCCCCTTGCTGAAGATTAGAAGAAAAAGAAAAACTTTGTTGTATTCAAGAATGTTTGGTAAAACATAATTGTGATACTAGATTTATATTGTTATGGTCGCATCATCAAAATTAATATACATTTTCGGTTTTACATTATTCGATTCAACTCTAAAACATTTGACTACATTTGAACAAATATCGGAACAAACAGCTTTTAAAGAGAGAGCGAACGAGAGAGAGAGAGAAAGTAAAGTTCTTAATTTTTCGGTTTCAGCGAAATAAATTAATGTATCACAGGCAGTTAGTTAACAGTTAATTAAAAAGAAGTTTATAATAATAAAGCAAGCACTTATTGTAAATAAGTCCAGTGTTTTTTACAAAAATCTATATAGTTTTGTAGTATGTCTAAAGGGGACAGTATTCAGCATTTAGAATCGAGATAATATTAAACAAGAAATATTTAAAATGTAAATTCGGCGATTTAAATTAAAATTAAACACAATAAAAAAAAAGAAGAAAAACATTTAACCTAAGTAATATAATATACATTTTTGAAAACGGTTCAATATTTAAGCACTTATGTTTAATTTTAATTACAGAAAGGATGATGTAGTTGCCAAACCAAAATGGAATAAATCATAGACATTTATAAAAAATATAAGCGATCTACTGAAAATGAAAAGAAAAAACAAAACAAAATGCATTTAAAATAATATAATTTACAATTGAAATGAAAAATGTTTTGAAAAGTTTATAACACATCTATATAAGTAAAAAAAGGAAAACAAAACACGTTATGTAGAGTGTTACTCATCTTATATATATATTTAACTGACATTCCAAACCTAATTAAAATATTATTACCAATTATTGAGTTAATTTCAGTAAATAAAAAACGATTTGAAAAACCAAAACAAGTGAAATGAAAAGAGTCAAATAAATAATAAAAAAATCAAAAAAGGTGTTAGTTTCGCACACACACACACACATGTTCAATTTTAGCATTCATAATAGAAAGTGAAAAGTCTCCAAGCATCACATTTCCAATAATATCACAGCTACTGAAATGTTAAAATGAAACCGTAAAACTAATTGTACAACGTTAATACCACTTGACATAAGTAAATTTATTAAAATATAATTTTAGATTAAGGTCCTAAAACACTTTTTTAATTAAATCGTTCTTTCATGGTGTTAAAGTGCTTTTTCTTTTTTTTTTCTTATTATAAAATAACAGTTTATTAAGATCATATATGTTTATATAATTGAAATTCAGATTTCAAATATTTCTCCTAAAATACAAAGACAATTCAATAGTTCATCCAGAAGGCAATTCAAATTATGGTCCGTTCACATTTGAAAGAAATCTCGTCAATTAGATTTGAAATCTTGCTCAGCATTTTAACAGGTAATTTCATTTAAAATTGTACCGTTAATAATATATTTTTCTTTGTACACAGTTGGGTTTTTAGTATAAAGAAACAGAGTTGCAGTAGCAAAGTAAATCTGCTATATTTCGACGAAATCTCATGCCGAATTAGATTTTTTTTATAAGAAATTTTGTTAAAATCTACTAGATTTTGATTGAGATCTTGTAAGCAGTTAATTTCGTTCATATGTAAGCGGGCTATTACAAACAATACTAAAAACCACAAAAGAAAACACGGTAGTAAATATTCTCATTGTTAGAGTTGCTTTACATATGAACGTTTCACATCTACTTTTTTTGCAAAGGTTTGTGTATCATTGTTCTTTTGTCGAACGTCCCGGCCTCACACTAACCCACACTCACCCGACCGCGGAGGGCTCGTCCCCATTACGTAGGGACACGTACACACTACAGTCCGGACTGTAGCGGGTAAGGGAAAAGTAATGGCAACGAGAACATAAAACAGCTACAGAACTTAATCACAAGCTGAATAAAGAGTGTATGAAATAGAGTGTATGTTATCGAATCTGAAGCATAGACCAATGTACGTGAAAGATCAAACTAGCAACTGATAATCAGCCTGCTGATCCCTTTTCCTCAATCGTATATACATACATATAGACACGGCTCACTTTCAGATTCATACAATTCAATTGCATTTAAAATAGATCTTAACCTAGGGTTCTATTTATGGCTGGATAATGCCTTCATTAATTTTAAGGCGCCTTTTATTAAGAAATTTTTCGATGTGGGTAATAGGAGCGTCTTCTACCAGTTCAATGTTAAATTAGAATGTAGTAATATCCATCATATGGATGGAAGTTTTTATCAATCTACGAAAGTGAGGTTAAATAAACTTTTCGTAATATTGTTTTGGTGAATTTAGTCAATACTTTGTAATAGAGAATGCATAACCGTATTTCAATAAGACTTGCATATTTAATTAAATGGTGGGTTTTTAAACTCTCATCCAGATGGATTTTCTCTGCGCCTTTTATAAAGGGTCCGCCAAATAACTTTTTTTTTTGAAAATGCTTTAAAAAAAACTACTGAATATTTTCTCAAATTTCTTTTTTTACTTGAAAGTACAATCCTTCCTGTTAATAATGGAAAATAATTTCATTCAAATGGTTGCCTCGGCTGGCCATGCAGTCGCCTACACGATCGGTCCAATTAGTAAGCACATTATCGATTGTGTGCAGCTGTATTTCACCAATGGCTTCACGAATATTGTCCTTTAAAGAGTCAATTTTCTCTGGCTTGTCGGCGTAACACTTATCTTTGGCGGTACCCCACAAATAATGGTCCAACGGTGTCAAATCGCAGCTCCGAGGTGACCAAACGACATCAGCTCTGCGGCTGATAATGCGATCTTCAAAAACAGGGCGCAAAACATCGAGTGTAGCTTCGGTTGTGTGGCACGTAGCGCCGTCCTGTTGAAACCAAATGTTGCCAATATCGTCCTCTTCAATTTTTGTGAACAAAAATTCGTTCAATATGGCCACTCCTTGCTCATTTTCGAAGAAAAATTGCCCAATTATGCCTCTGGACCAAAATCCGCACCAAACAGTGACTCGTTTTGGGTGCGTCGGCTTTTCAATGTATGCGTGCGGGTTTTCTGTGCCCCAAATGCGGCAATTGTGCTTGTTTACATACCCGCCAAGATCAAAATGAGCTTCATCTGAAAAGATGATTTTTCTTGCCAAAATCGGCATCTTCTGGTGTAGGCTACTGCATGGCCAGCCGAGGCAGCCATTTGAATGAAATGATTTTCCATTATTAACCGGAAGGATTGTACTTTCAAATAAAAAAAGAAATTTGAGAAAATATTCAGTAGTTTTTTTAAAGCATTTTCAAAAAAAAAAAGTTATTTGGCGGACTCTTTACTAGACTTTTAATTTTGTTTTTCGATCATTTTTTCGTATTTTTTACTCTCTGGATGTTTTATAAGAATTTTTAAAAATACTTCTTGAAGGGAAGGTACCCAATGTGTGTTACCAGGTCTATTAATTCAATGTATGTCAAATTACATAGTAAATGTTATGACGATCACTAAAAGTTTAAATTTGGTTTCGATAACTTCATAGTTACCGGTAGATTTATACCAGAACCTTAAAGTTTTAACATTGCACCGAGCATACAGTCTTAATTATTCGGCTCATGAATACTTAAATATAATTTGTAATAAATAAAAATAATAATAATAATAAAAGAATAGAATTAATAATAATGTTGCAAATTCTCAATCAAATAAATAAATTTAAACTTATATCAATAAAATAAAAATAATTATTTTCTTGTAATAATAAAAAGAAAGAATTTTAAAATCTAAACCCGAAAATTCCTTTTTTAAAATGAATGATTTGAGAGGCAGAATGAATTTTTTTTAAATATTTTCTTTTCTTGTTTATTTACATATAATTTTGCCGTTTATTTAATGTTTTATTTTAATATGGATTGTTCTTTCAAGAACAACAATTCTGCATAAATATCAATCACTTATAAAATAGAAACATTTTAAATTGTATTGAAAAATACAAAAATGAATGTAAGTAAATAATTAAATGGCTAAAATGAACTTTAACTTTAACTAAAACTGACGCAGCCTAATTCGTCAACACCCAGCTCAAGTGTGTACAACCAAAAACAACAAAACTTGTATTGTGGGTGTTTCTAATTACTTTGCAGATCCAGTTTTTGAAATTATTTAGTTCAGCTCTTAATTTATTTCTTTTTTATTTGTTATAAAAAAGTAATGGAGATGAAATGTCGTGTGTTTTTGTGATTTTATTTATTTAATATAAGGCGCACATTGCGGTTAAGTGTTTCATTTTGGTAAAATCACTTCTTTAAGTTTTAAATTTACTTTTAGTACGTCAACAGTTATTGAAATGTATTTAAAAGCATCATTATTATTATTATTGTCGTGAAGAGCTGCCGGAGTAATGCCACCTTATGATTGCCCTGATAAACTTTAGGATGCTGCTTAAAGTCAGCAATGATAATCCCCTGCCTAGCAATTGATATGCATCCAGGACTTTCCTTGTCGAATGCATTGATGCCCCACAGGTTCCAAGACTGTATTCCGGTGATTCATTCTCATTGCCACAGAGTATCTAAAGGGTCCGCCAAATAACTTGATAATGCGATCTTCAAAAACAGGGCGCAGAGTGTAGCTTCGGCTGTGTGGCACGTAGCGCCGTCCTGTTGAAACCAAATGTTGCCAATATCCTCCTCTTCAATTTTTGTGAACAAAAATTCGTTCAACATGGCCCGATAACGATCGCCATTGACTGTAACGGTCACTCCTTGCTCATTTTCGAAGAAAAATGGCCCAATTATGCCTCTGGACCAAAATCCGCACCAAACAGTGACTCGTTTTGGGTGCGTCGGCTTTTCAATGTATGCGTGCGGGTTTTCTGTGCCCCAAATGCGACAATTTTGCTTGATGAAAGGAAAAGATGATTTTTTTTTTTTGCCAAAATCGGCATCTTCTGGTGTAGGCTACTGCATGGCCAGCCGAGGCAGCCATTTGAATGAAATTATTTTCCATTATTAACCGGAAGGATTGTACTTTCAAATAAAAAAAGAAATTTGAGAAAATATTCAGTAGTTTTTTTTTAAAGCATTTTCAAAAAAAAAAAGTTTTTTGGCGGACCCTTTACATGTTGGGCTTGAAACAATCCTTATTATGAATAAGTGTGTTCTGAGTCTACAGTGCCACTTGCAAAGATCGGTAACCAATTCCTGGACATTCTCATGCATATGTCAGATCTCTTTTTATTGTAATTTTCTAACAAAAGTCTTGATTGATTCAAAGAAGAGTCTTTCTTCACAGATGTATTCTAGCCCTATCAACGGTAAGGAAATGATCTGCGACCCAGCAGAACAGAATCTTATTATGCCTACTTAGCTGATTCAGCTTTTCTAGATGGTCCTATCATAGTCAAATAGTATTGCTGTTCTGTCTTTTATACCTCTTATCCAAGAGAACATTTTTCGATGACATAGACTTCCGCTTGGAAGATATTCGCGAATTTCAAAATGAGTTTCGAAAATTTCCTTTTGGATTCATAAACTCCTGCTTCTGTTTCAAGATCCGGTTTTGATCTGTATACTACAAAATACTTCGAATTAATTACATGAAGACAATGATCAAGACTGGGACAAATACATACTTTTTTTGCTTGAAAACCGATAGAAGTGACTACTGAGACTAGTTTTAGAAAAAAAAAATTTTAAATTAATTTAAATCTTTTTTAAATATGTATTTATCAATGTTTGATTAAAAAAAAAAAAACAACAGAGATGATCAATTATTAATAATAATAATATATTTTTTGTTTATTCTTTTAAATTATTTTATAATACAGAGTTTTTTTCTTTGTTTGTAAATAGAAATATTTTTTTTATTTAGTCGTACAAATTTTGTAACAAACAAAACAGAGTTAAAAACAAGATGAACTAACTGAACTGAACAAAGCAATGATAGAAGATAGTATAGGCAAGGCATTCATAAAAAGAAAGAAAAATTAAAACGTTTTTGTTTTGTTTTGAAAAGGTTAGAAGGGAATTATCACAGTTTTATGTACAATAGAAATAAAGTTTGATAGAGCAAATAAAGAATTTAAAAGCGAAGGATATAAATGTAGATTAGTTTTATTACAAAGAAAAAAAAAATAATAATTTTTGTTATCTTGTTTTTGTTTTTAAGTTGTAGGATTTTGTTTGTTTTTCGTTTTAGTTTTCGTATTTTTGTTTTTGTGTAAGGCAAGTAGATTTCAATTAATACAACAACATAAAAACAATAAACATAAAATATAATTACAACAAGCTGAACGATATAATGAATGAGTAATGTTCTACGAAAATATTATTATATTGTTTATACAGTAAATTCTATACTAATATTACTAAAACTTTTAAAACTAAGTTAATAGTACTTGGAGCAACCATTAAAAAAGAAAATATGAATGAATGTGTGGATATCGGTTAACGGTGTTGTAGTTTGTTCGTTTTTTTTTTGTCCAATACCATCCAAGAGGCACAATTCAATATTATTGTGAGTATGATTGCAAAAAGTATATTTTAAATTAAATATATGCATATCAGAGAATATATTGTGTATATACTAACATTTATTAAAACATTGTTTTTTTAACTCGTTGAGTATTTTAGGGGCAGTGTTAAAATTTTGCTTTTTGTTTTTCAGAATAAAAGGAAAAAGAATTTGTTTTTTTTGAAAATAATTTTACATTCATGAACAGTGAGTAGAGTGCACAGAGGAAACCATTCGCAATTTGTAAGGTAAGTTGGTAAATTAGTAAGCAATGTTTAAAAAACCGTGTAAATAAAATACATTTACTATTGCAAAAAGAACGAAAAATGCTGCAACTGTATGTATACGTTTACGGAACACTGTTCAATGAACGTTGTAGTAGCTTCTCATAATAATAAAAGGATAAATCGAGATAGAAATAGAAAATTTTTAGGCTGGTGCCTCTGTTGGCACATGACAGCCTTCAACATTTTCAGGCCAATCACATACGTTCTCTTGGGGATTAAAAACTAAATTGGCAGGACATGGCATATGATGCTTACGTTCACCTTCACACATGTAATAATGAGTGCAATCACTCCAATCTTTGTGATAACTTATGTGACCATCTTCCTCTTCGCATGTCACCTCGTGAGCTAAATTCAAAAGGGAAAAACATAAATTTCAAAGAAACTTAAGCATATCGTAGTTGCACTTACGATCTTTTGTTGTGTATGCTCCCCGGGGACCGCGTGATTCATAGGGACCATCATATTCCAATGCCACCTTATAGCCTTTAAGTTCATCGTTTAATGAATTTAACAATGGATATTTTCCATTTCCACAACGGCCGGAAAAGTCATCCATATCAATTGACCAAACCATAATTCCTCCAAAACCTTGTTCTTTAAGCCATTCCATCTACAATTTACAAGAGAATATGGAAAGTTATAAAGTCTTTCCCTTCGTTTTTCCCCCTCTATTTACCTTAGTTTTAAGCGAGCGTTCATCATCAAAGCCAACCCATTGATTATCACGATAAGCAAATGGAACCTGTTGTTCAGAATCCCATACCAATGTTGTATTATCAGCCGCTAAAAAGGTGCACACTTCATAGTAACTAAGGAAGCCAGCTTCATTGGTAAATTTGCCAGGTTTTCCACCTCCCGAAGCAGGTGCACCAATATCAAATTGTGTTTCATTGATCAGTTCGAAAGTACGGCCATATGTTGGCATTCCAATTAAAAGTTTTTCTTTGGGAGCACCTTGCTTAACCCATTCACGAGCACTATAGTCGACAGTTAATTTCTTTTGATAACCTGTAGCTGATTCAAGAGGGAATAATGGTGAATTGTGACCCACTGTACGTTCCCATTGCCCATGGAAGTCGTATGTCATGACATTAATAAAATCGAGGTATTTGGATATTTCTGCTACATCATAACCGGCAGCAATGGCCTCAAATGAAGCAGGCACAGCAGCTGTCAACAGCAGACGTGGAAGGCCAGATGATTTTGCTTCACCTTCGAAAGCGACACGTAACTCTCTCAGTAAACCGACGTAAGCTGCCCGATCGTCCGAACCTCTAGGATATTCCCAATCAACATCGAGTCCATTAAATTTGTAATCACGCAAGAAATCGATTGCCTCGTAAACAAACTGATTCATGCGGAATACATTTGATGTGAGCTCTTTGAATGGCGTAGATCCAAAAGCCCAGCCACCAATAGCCAGCAAAATCTGAAGATCTGGATTAACATCTCGCAAAGCAATGACTTGTTCATAATTGTCAGGATCATCGTCACTGTTTTCGGCGAGTTTGTGGTCCTTTAAAGTGGCAAATGCATAAACAACATGAGTACATAATTTGGGATCTACATTAGATGATTCAAATTTGCCAGCGCCAGGACGTTTGGCTGACCAGCTAGTCAAGTAGCAGAATACTTGAGCAGGTCGAGCTAAAGAAAGAAATAAAGAATTTAAATTAGAATCAATTTGTTGCAGTGCAAATATAATTTAAGGGTAATAGTTACAGTTTTGATCCGTAGCCAATAAACCGGACTTGATTTTGTGCTTTTTAACTGGTTTCCGAACTTTAGCAAGCACTTCTTCTACAGCAATCTTAATTGGTTCAGGCTTTTCTTCCTGCAAAAAGATACATTTTTTAGATCCTTTTCGTACCAAAAACCATTTACAAATTAAACTCACCTCTTCTTCTAAGTCTTCGAAAGTTGCTGCAACTTCCGACCAATTAACGTCCTTGGCTTCTTTGCCTCTCGATATACCCAAGAGTTCTTCGCGCATTGCACCAATGAGAGGATATTTAACATTACCGCCACAAACTTCTCCTTTGAAATCGTCCATATCAATTGTCCACACCATGGCACCACCAAATCCATTGGTCTTAATCCACTGCATTTTATTACGAATGGCACGTTCATCATCAAAACCTACCCACAGATCACCATCGACTAAATAAGGAACTTTCATCTCCTCATCCCAAACGTAAACGGCACCATTCAGAAGCATTTCACAAATTTCATAGTAGGCCAAGAAACCACTCTCTTTAGTATAAATACCCTCTTTTCCACCGCCTGTAGCTGGGGCATTCGGTCCATGTTTTGCAGTGTTGGCTAATGTGAACGAACGTCCGTATGTTGGCATACCAATAACCAATTTCTCCTTTGGACAACCCATTTTCACCCACAAATTGGCAGCATTGTCTACAGACAATTGTTTACGCCATTCAGAGTCAGTAGAGGGGGCATACAAGGGAGCATTATGACCTGTTTCACGTTCCCACTTGCCGTGGAAATCGTAAGCCATTAAATTAATGAAATCTAGGTAACTGGCAACTGCAGGCACATCATAGCCACCACGAACATTATCTGGACCAACTGGCACTGCAGCTGAAAGCAATAAACGCTGTCTCTTTAATTCTTGGGCTTCTGCTTCAAAAGCTTCACGCAGCTCTTTCAACAGCAAAACAAAATTCTTTTTATCATCTGAACCCTTAGGATATTCCCAATCTAAATCTAAGCCATCAAAGTTACGTTTACGCAAGAACGGTATGGCTGAGTAGATGAAAGTTTGTCGCGTATAACGTGTAGCGGACATGTCTTTGAATTTTTGTGTGCCAAAAGACCAGCCACCCAAAGCCAATAAAATCTGTACGTGCATAAAAGAAAAATGTTAGTTTGGTACTTAGGATTAGAATGCTAAATTTTAAATGTACCTTTAATTTTGGATTTGCTTTCTTCAAAGTCATCATACGATCATATAAACCGGGTACCGTATCTTTTGTTTCATCATTGCTTTCGTAAGAACTGAGTTTGCCTTTCTTCAGCCAGCCAAACGCAAATATAATGTGTGTACACAAGTCGGCGGGAATGTCTTCAGGCACGAATTTACCAATTTTTGGTCGATATTGTGACCAATTTGTATAGTAACATACGATTTTTTTGCCGCCATCATCAGCTTTCGTTTTTTTACCTTTCAGGCTGGAACCACTGGCTATTAGGCCACTGCTAACATTACTTGTTCCACTACTGCGTAATTTGGATTTAGAACGTAGGCGCGATCGCGTAACTGTTGTCGAAGGTGATGACTCCTGATCGATACGCTTATCGGCTGAATTTTCTGTTGACTTTTTACCCGACAATCGTGTACTACGCACACTAGCCACTGACGACGAAGAGACTTCCTCTTCCGGCGCACTAGTTGGTCTTCTTAGTCTTCTTCTAGTTTTAGCTGCACAAGAAAAAAAAGAAAAAAGTGTTGCATTAATAAAACTTTAATGGAGGTAGGTATGTATGTAATTAAGTCGTAATTCAATTTATTTTTTAGTTTTTTTTTTTTTTGAATTGTAATGTGTGAACATGTTTTACTTACTTTGCGCACTGTCTGTTGTCTCCGTGATCAACACTAGTATCAGACATATAAGGAAAACAAACTTAAATATTCGCGGAGGTAACTAAAAAGGACAAAATAAGAGAAATAAATAAATTAATTATGAATCCATTATAAATACATACACATAGCCACAGAAGTATACATACGGATAACAAATTTCAGAAATTTTTTAACCAATCCGTTTTCGTTGAAAATCTTTATAATTGTCTGACATCTTTCTTCGATTTTAAGACGGTCTTTTGCTTTCGTTCAGAAATTTGTGAAATTTGTAAATCGGATGCATACCTTTGTGGGCCTGTGCAGGGCCACAATTCAGTTCAATTTCAGAAATTTTTTAACTAATGCAAAAGACCGTCTTAACGAAAACGGATTAGTTAAAAAATTTCGGCTATTTTTTAACCGTACGTATAATTTAGTAACTGTGTGTACATAAGTATGTATCTATTATTATTAATATTTAAAAAATATGTACATTTATGCATTAAAATTATTTAAGTATTCATAACCAACCACAGTTGGGTATTCCTCATTGTTAAAAACTTAGTTATTATGGGCAATCGCAGACACTATGATGGTCTGCATATTATCTTTAATTAACGATTATAAATACACGAGGTTATCCTACCCTACATACCTATGTAAATGCGATGGTTGGTGCATAAATTTTAAAAATATGTAGTATCATAAGTATTATAAATATTAATTAACTGCTGACACAATAATTTATAATTTAAAAAGCTCACCTAGTAATATTTATGGTTTAAAAATAAAAACTGTGAACATTTTCAATGTCAAACTGTTGTATTTGTAGGGTGTGTATGAATTCTGTTATAAATTCTCTTCATTTTTAGAATAAATTTTTGAAATGTTTGTGTATGAAATAGAGATCACTTTGAAAAGGATTGAGTTTCCCTTTCACTAATACAATAATTTATAATTTAAAAAGCTCACAATAATTTGTATGGTTTTAAAACAAGCTGTGAACATATTCGAAGTCAATTAGTATTAGCAGGGTGTGTATAAATTCTTTCTTTTTAGAATAACTGTTCTAAGTAAAATATCGTTTACTTTCAAAAGGGATTTTTAGTTTTCCCTTTTACTTGTTGTCTATAACTCTCTGTAACAGGGTGGTAATTAAAGTAATCATCAAACCAATATGACAACATCTAAATAAAATATGTTTTAAATATAATTAACCTTGTTGTAAAGCGATTATTTTCAAATGGCTTTTTGTTTTATCCATAAGACTCCATTGTTTAATTTTTCGTTTAGGGTAAAACCGGATATTTTTGTGATTATCTTTTTCTTTTTTTTTTTACTGCTTTTTTTATTTTTTGTATTGCAATCATGTTTGGTTTGGTTTCTGTCTGTCTATATAATTAAGAAACGGTAGAAAAGCGTGTTTAAAACGCTCAAACATAAAAGCTTTTACGAACTGCTATCGTCATAGTAGACACCATAGACCGATTATGTTTCATAAAAAGACCCAAGGTCCTATTATTCTTCGGCCATTTGAAAAATAATAAATTAAATACAAAAAAATATATTCATTTTCTATGATCTATGAGTTTCAAAATGAGTTTCAAATGAGTTTTTAAATGTCTGTCTGTCTGTCTGTCTGCTTCTTCTTTTTCGGTCAACAATAGCCAATACATAACTTCCTCTTAATACAGATTGACGAAAAATGAGACATAAAGCTTCTGAGCAAAACAAAAAAAATGGAAAAAAATTAATGAAAAAGACTTCGACAAGCCTTACGTAAATCGATTATGGAATAGATTTGCTCAAGCGAACATTTATTTGATCGGGTCGCTTTCAAATATTGTGAATATTGCCAACTTGAGCTTAAAATAAATATGCTGCCCAAAGCAACAACATCATTACCTATATGAATTAATTTTTAAGAGCTTATTTTTATTTTTTCTTCAAAAAGCAACGAAAATTGTTAAACGTAAAGTTGTGCAGAAAAAAAAATGTTTTTCAATCATCATCGATTTTATTATTTTCAATGTATATATAAATACATACATATAAATGATATGTAAATGTATGTAATTAAATGTACATATGTATGTATATGTGCATACATATCTAATGCAAGTAGTGAAATTGGCAAACTGCATTCTTCTTGCATGATTGGTTCAAGATAGTAGGGTTACTGAGAAGTGCATTGTAATCTTTTATCATTGGTGTATGCAGTATTTAAATTTGAAAGAAATTGAATTAAATTAAATTAATTTAAATTTTAATTTAAATATACATTTGTATATACATATTTATTCGAGGAGAAGCTATATCTGGGACTCCCAATATAATTTTTGTATACAACAATCAGAGGAAAATGTTCAATGTACATATGTATACATACAAATTGCTTAGAGAATCATTCTTTGTGCCTAAAATATCATAAGTTCCAAATGAAAATTGAAATTAAAACATTCCCAAATACAATAAATAACAATAAATTGTTGTTAGGCAATTACGAAATACTGGCATTTGGAAATTAACGAATTATGTTGTATATCGTGCCCCTTTATGTTGCATAAAAATATGCCTCTTTGTTGTGTGTTCGAGCGGGCTAATGACCCTAAATATACTGCAAAGTGTACCAAGAAATGGTTAAAAGATAACAATCTCAATGTATTCAACATCAATGTATCAATGCGCTATAATTGGTCATTACAACCCTTTAATAAGGTTTACAACTTAGCTGCTCATACCACCCATGTTTTATACGTCAATTGTATCCTTAAGTGACGAGACCTACGATTCGACGTCGACTCCGAACGTCTCATGGCAATTTTATTTACGCTTAGAGTTTTTGCGAGAGATCTGAGCCAGGGGTTGAAACAAAGGCTCTCGTTTAATAAGCAAACACTTTACCTACTAGACGACGGAGCCTGTATGGTATAGTAGAAACAACAATCAAAGGAAAGTGTTCCATAAATTGCGACAAGTTTTGGAAATTAATTTAATATATCATATTGCACACGGCATGCCAAAATCTTGTTGACCACGTGCCTAGACGATATCTATCAGTTTTATTATCCAATCTAGAACAACTTGGAACTTAAATTAATGCAAATAAATTATTATGTTTTTATTTTTTAACTATTTTGAATAAATAATGTGTTGTCCTTATTCTTATTTACAGGATGAACTTTTATTTTAATTTAACCCTTTGCACTTGGCACCGTTTCGGACTTTACCTGCCAGCAACTTTTTAAGGAAAACGTACATACAGTATAATTTTAAAACCAAGTAATGAATTGTGATGAAATTTGTTTTATATGAATTTGTGGACATTGCAGAACACATATTTACAAAAAAATATCAAAAATTTTTTCTATTCGACGCTTCAGTACGAATTGAGATCGTGTATATTTCTTCTCTCGGTTATCGGATTCCTTTATTATCGTATCAAGTTTCCCACTTCATTGAGCCACACCCTTGTAGCTTTGGACGCCTAAACCACTATATCTACAATTTGCTCAACAGATCAGAGAAGTGTGCAGTCCGTCGAGAACGCACTTCGCACGTTCCTTTTCGACGTGTAAAACAGACGATTTATTTATCATGTATCTTGTTAATTTTATCACATTTCGATCAACTTTTTTGTGCCATTTTAACTGAAAACTACAGGAGAACACCTGCTTCTTAAAAAATTGCGGTGGAATAATTTCATTGTCCGTAATCGCTAACAAACTATCATGTCCTCTCAGAGGGGACAACCGAGTGATATGCTAGACTTACGTTGTCCCCTCAGAGGGGACAGACAAGTGCAAAGGGTTAATAAAAATTGTAGAATTGCAATGCAATATGATTTTGAAATATATTAGCTGACAATAAGTGCAGTTACTTCTCAATAATTTGCTTGCTTGAGTTACTTTCTCTTGAAATTAATAAGCTGCACATTGGTGTCCTTATTATTTTTCACATCACTGTATATGTTAATTACTTTATAATCAAAAATCAAACTTTGTGAAAGGAGACTTTCAAATGTTCACTCTCTGGTTTTATTGATCTAATAAAAGAAGCCTCTTTTTGGTTAGCAAACTTAGTGCATTTTTTTGTTTTTGACATTTGTGTTTACAAATTGAGCACACTTAAAATTATAAACAATACAATACAATTGAAACAACATACATATTTCAGATAACATTCAACTTTATATAATAGCTCATGAATAATATATGTATGTACATAACTTGTTATTTTGACCCTGAGAGCTGTTATGGTCAATGATATTTTCAAGTGAAACTGTTGAAATACGAATACAAAACTACGACATATTATGGATTTGTATGACGAAGAAATAGAATCTCATACTTATTTTAATAAACATAATTCGGTTTGTTTTGTTTATTGTGTGTTTGTCAGTTTCAAATTCATATCATAACAATTATATGTATTTCCTTTTGAAAAACTTGTGAAAGGTATTGTCATACAACCAAAACCCCTTGAGTGGTTATGTTGAATGCCAAATTATATGATCTGTAGAGTGTTTATTCTCTCAAAAAAAAAAGACAATTAAAACAAAAACAACGGTTTTGTTAAATGTTAAAATGCATTGAGAATGTGTAGGCATAGCTAGAGCTAAGTTACCGTTATTCTTTGAAATTTAATTGTATTTGTAATGCATATGCATGCACGTTGACTACTTCTTTTTCTTAACAGAGGAGAAGAAGAGGTAATAAATTGTATTACTTTCAGAGAGAAACAAGTCGTGTACATACACACATACATACATTTGTACATATTTTGAAAACGTCAGCCAATCAATATTGCCTAAGAAAACAGGTATTATTTCTTTTTCATTGTTGTGTGAGCACCTGAATTTAAAAAAAAATATATTGTTAAAGTATTTGTTTATTTAGTCACGTTGTTTTTGTTTTATGATTATTATTATCGTATACAATATTCTAGTTTTGAGTTTAATTCTCTGCAGTTGACTCAGAATAATGAGCAACGTCCTTGGGCAGTAAGTACTGTGTATACATTACAGTTTAACAAAATGAATTTATCTTTTAACTGAATTTGAATAAAACAAGAGAAAAATAAATCTCGTAGAAAATGTCATAATCCGTAAATAACTATCATTAAATTGTTAAATTATTCTTCTTTAATAAAGGGGAATACTTTATAACTTTGTTTCTAATTGGCATTTATCGAAAATGCCAAATCGTTTGCCAAAGATGAGCAGAAATTATTATTATGTATTTTTTTTAAATTAAATTTAACAAAATAAGTATTTCTCGAATAAAATGATGTGTTTATAAACAAGTTCACCCATAAAAAAGGTAAAAAAAAAACTTAAAATTATCTGTTAAACAAGATGAATAAATTTAAAAAAATAAGACAATAATAAATTAAAAAGCAGAACTTGTTTTGTTGTTTCTTTTTGATTTTCAAAAGAAACATGATTTTAAAAATATACGTACGTACACACATACATATGTATATTTTTCCATAATGATTTAAAAAATAAATAAAAAAAAACAATAAAATATAAACTTAAAAAGTGAAAAAAATAGTCTGTTTAACTATGTGAGTGAGTGTACGAGTCGTATTTGAAAGCAATATTTAATGTCTAGCATGAACATTGTATGTACATACGTAATCAAACTCCAAAACACGTTGAGAGTGAAAGGAATATTGTTTGAAACGGATTTGCACTAATAATATAAGCAAGCAATTGGTATCTGAAGACATACGAGGGTTGTAGAATAATAATATAAATAAAATGCATTACTTTCAATAACTTAAATCACTTTCATAAAATTGAATTTCATGAAAAAGGGATCCGGGTTTATTAAATATTACAAGTATTTGATACGGCAAAGTCTACTATGTAGTTTGTTGGCTTATTAGACACCAGCCCGTGTTTATAACTCTAAGTTAGGCATCTAAAATAAAACGTAATACGAAAAAATTTTTCTTCGGCAGTCTTCTATTGCCTTCTTTTGGTAGGCAATAAAAATCAAAATTTTCTCAAAAATCTGTCTTTCAGAGACGACTTTAAACTGTAGATTCATAGTTAAAATTAACACATACAACATAAGTGATATGAAAAGCTAAGTTGTAGTCCTGATTAAAGTATTGTAAGGGCCAATTAAGTAAATAATGTTTTAATACTACTTAAGGCATTCATAATTCTATATTTAAAGTTGCTTTAAAATAATTTTTTTTTTTTTATTTTGTAAAAAATGTTTTCATGATGACGAAAATTTGTATGAGAAACAAACAATTTTTCAAGTATTTTGAAATCATTTGTTTGACAAAAACAGCAGTTAAAACTAATCAAGGATTATGATTTTAAATCTATTGTGTTAATTAATTAAATTATAATTAATTTAATTATACAGATATGGCAACATAATGCACGTAATGTATTGGAATTTTATTACAGATTAAAAAACTTTTTAACTTTAAAATAAAATCGTGGAAAAACAGTGGCTGCCAAATAAAGTAAAAATTTGGTTAACAAGTCTGGTTAATCCAAAGTAGATTTAAGCGGTTTTCAATTATTGTTTTTAAAATAATAGCACTTCATTTTACCAGGTATATTGTACGGTAATCCTAACTAGGTTAGGATCAATATTTCCTTTATAAGCTAAGATCAAAAGAAATGTGAAATGATTTAATTTTTCTTTACAGAAAATAAAGATAAAAAGCATTTTAAATTAGAAAAACAAATTCTAATTCGGTTATCTTTCGAAAAATTATTTTAAATTAATTTTTTTTATTAAATTAAAATTACGTATTAAATTTGATACAATTTTCCTTTCTTTTGGGAATTGATATTGAAATAAAGCTACGCTTGCTAGTAGAGTCTATTTCCCATTGTTATATACATATGTACATACCATACATTCCCATATTACAATATGCAGATATAATAAGAAATAAATAAATAAATTTAAAATTATAGTCAAATGGTACTGACCACTGGCTAGATATGCATACATATGTAGATGTAGTTAGTTGTATATTAAGATTTGTTAATTGTATGTGAATGCATTTGTATTGTATTTGTAAACGTTTGTGTAATTTACATACACAAATATACTTTTAATTGAACATATCATACATACAAGTAATTTGAAAGTACATGTCTTGGGGAGCATTATAGACAGTTTGTTATAACTATTAAACACACATACATTCACACACATTTAATATAACATGCTTTTGGTTACGAAGACAAAATAAGAAAAAATAAAATAAAAATCAAAGTTGTTTTAACTTTATTGTCTTGTATTTATGTACGTATGTTTGTATGTATGGTATTGTACGTAGATATGAGTTTCAGAGATTAAGTTTGACAACAATAAGTTGTTGAAACTCGTTTTTGTTTATGAACTATTTTATTTACCATTTGCAGTTTGTAATAATTGTGTTTTTTTTGCCAATTTAGCCACACTAATGAATATGTATTGTTGAGTCGTATAAACCAATTTTTATTTTTTTTTCTATTTCTTTTTGTTTTTCTATTAAAGAAAACATTCAACTTTTCTTATACTATGGCAGCAGCAGTATACACTATTATACGGAGCTTTGCATTTTTATTTTATTTTTTTTAATGTTTGTCAATAAAAATTGGAAACATTGAAAATGAAAGGGGTTTGCAAAGCAATAAAATAGAACGAACCAAAAAAGAAAAAAACACAAAAAACACAATGAATGTTTAAATTTAAGACAAAAGATGTGATTAAAAATAATTTTAAATGTTGATTTAAAAAGAGCAATAATTTCTTTGGGGCTCTCTGCAAAAACTTGTTATTAAAGTCTGCATTTGACTTTTAGACTATTAAGTGAATTGAATAATAAAAATGTACATACAAAACACAGTTTCTAAATTGAATGACATACATTTTCAAAACCAAAAATTAAAACAAAAAAAAAAAAAAAATTGATTTCAAAGTTTTGTTTTTTCAAGACGGAGTAATACGCAACATTCCGTTCTATGCTCTTTTTGCGAAATTCTTTTAAACGTTTTTCTATGTATAAACTTCAGTTTCATGTGGCAGCAACAAAAACTGGGTCTCTATATACCTACTATATAGACAGTATTTTTCATTACTTCGTTGCATTGCAAATGATCACGAAAAGTTTGGTAACAGTTAATTTAAGAGTTTTTTTTTTATTTCATTTTGTTAAATGAGGTTTTTTTGAAAGAAAAATTATGTATCTTTTGAAAAGGTCAATTTTTAAAGGCAATAAAAATCCATTTTAATAAAATTTAGATACAATATCTAGGTATATATTTTTGAATACAACAAAAGAATATAATAAAATTAAATGGAAAAAAATTGTATTTAAAACAAGTTTATTTTACATTTTCTAGAAAAATGTAGGTTTAAAAGGCAATTTAAGCAACGACTTTAAAATTAATTCAATTCAAATACATTTTAAGCACAATCAAGTTTTTTTATGTTTGTTTAATTTGGAAAGTAGCTCTTAGTAATTTGATTTATTTTATTTTTTTGGTTTTAAATAAGGAATTAACGTACATACTACTTGTATTTCTATAATATGACAAAATTTTCAAAATACATACCATTTTTAAATTGTTTTTCTTATCGTTTCTATAAATCCAATATTTGTAATCGTTGTCTGAGCGTTAGTAAATCAATAAAATTGCAAAAAAATATGTATTATTCTGTAAATTGCACAAGAAAATCTTATAAATTAACCGAACTTTGTACTTTTTTTCTCTATAAAAAAATTGAAATCCTTTTCTCTTAAAGATTACACACACATATGGAATATATTTTCATTTAATATTTATTTTAAATTCAATTACAATCTTTTTTTAAATTTTTTCTATCTTATTCACTTTATTTCTTGTTTCTCTATGGTATTGTATTTTATTATTTCTTTTTTTTTTAATTAAAAAAAATTAAATATTATTATTAGTTTATATATTAGCTTGTGTATGGTTTCTTTAAGCACAAACCGTTGTCACGATCTTACTCTTTCAAATTGGTAACTAAAACTGAAGTATTCCGTATGCGCAAAACCACACAACTAAAACGGTAACGGTCGACAATAAAAAAAAACAGAAAAAAAATTTTTTAACACCAAAACTGAGTGTGCTTTTCTGTGTTAAGACAAAAACAATGCCAAATAAAACAACAACATACACATACACACTTACAGAAAACAGTATTTTTTTTTTAAACATTTTACATACAACTAAACAAATGAAAAACATACGAAACCGAAAAAGCTTAACGTTTACTTTGATTTCATGTTGTAGGCTATAATAACAAAAACATTAACAGCAACAACAACAACAATACCATCAGTAGCAACAGCAGCAGCAGCATTAACAACAATAATAAATATTTATGTTGTTGTTACTACGAATCGGAAAACATAGTTATGAAAAATAACATTCATCAACCAACATACGAATATCTACGAATGCCCTCTACCATGCATATGTAGTGTACATTGTATGTGTGTATGTATGTAAGCCAATACGTCTATAAATGTATGCATGTATGTATGTATGTATGGTGTTCAGTAAAACTTAAAGAAAATTAAAGAAAATTGTATACGAAAAAAAAAAGCATTTTTACACACACACACACACACACTCAAAAACCTAACCAATTAAGCAAAAACTTGTAATTGTATGTGTGTGTCTCTTTTTTTTTTCTTTTTTTTCGGTTTCTTAAGATGTGAGTTGCATTCATAATTAGCAGTTTGCTTCAAAGCTGTTCATAGCCATTGTCGACTTGCATAAAAGCTTTCAATGAATGCACTGTGACTGTGTATTGTGATCATATGAATTGGCATTTATAAGATTTGGTTCGACATGCCATACGAAAATTATATCAAATCGAAAGACTTAAGAAATGAACCCAAAAGCACAACACTAATACGAAATAAAAACACATGCATACATACATACAAAAAAAAAACGTCTAAAAAAACCATTTTTTTCACATTTTGAAATAAATTTAACTAAATTTGTTACTCATTGTGGCGATTTTAATTGATAGAATTTTGCGAAAACCAAAAAGACAAACAATTTCGTATAGAAAGCCATGTGTATAGTACGTGTGCTTTTGAGAATTTTTGTCGATTTCTTGATAGCGTTGGATTATGGTAATTATTATAATTATTGATATCGTTTAATTACTGAAAAGGATAGCTTTGTTAATATTTTGTTCATATTCACAATATGAGGTAGGATTGAAAAGTTAGCTCTACATAAGACAGAAGATATTACGCTCTCATTCTTCATATTTATAGTGGATATATGTATCTGTTTTGGGTCTTATGAGCTTTGACAGTTGATAACGGTCAACTTGTTGAAGCAACATCTGTAAAATTAGTTGTAATATATTCAATCTGTTTTGCCAAATCACCATGGAGGACCATAGATTGCGACCTGTGTTCGCTGAATGGGCTCAGGACCAGCTAGAAACTGACCCTTATTATCATCAAAAAATCATCTTCAGCGATAAGACAAATTTTTAGATGAATGGGTATGTAAACAAACAAAATTTTTGTATTTGAGACGATACCAATCGACATGAGATCCAAGAGCGTTCAAAGCATTCCGAAAAAGTCACTGTTTGTCGTAAATTTTGGGTTGGCGACGTCTTCAGTTCAATTTCGTTAAGAACAACATTGACCAGGTCATCACTGTCAATAGCAAACAGTATAACTCAACTATTATTAACTTCATTTGGTCTAAATTTAATGATCTGGACAACAATGGCAAGTAGTTTCAACAGGACGGTATGCCACATTTAATATTCTGTACGAGCTTGGTCTTCTTACGTGGACTTGATGTCAACTGGTGAACAGGACGAACTAAATGTAGTGTTTTTGTAAGAATTACAAATAATTGAATGATAGGGATCATCTGTAATACCTGTTTTTATCGTTTTCAAGTAGCAGAATTTATCTAAAAACAATGAAATTGAATACCACATGAGTTAAGAGATTATTCTACATGTTGTCTACATGAAAAATTCATTCCTTATGTTAACATTGAAATTATGACTCTCAGATATGTAATGTGGGAACTCAAAAGATTGGTTTGAAGTAAAGATGTCAAAAAATGAATGGAATATTTGAACAAACATGAAGTTGTAGTCTTTCATCATGATAACTTCCACCAATTCCGGTTAAAAAATATTTTAATAATGGTGACTGTATTTTGATTATCACTTGTTTAGTTCAATGCAGATTTCTATAACAGGACTGCGCTTATCTTCCGCACAAGAAATCCAAAAATGCCTTGATTCGTTCTTGACCTATAAAAATAAGCAGTTTCTTGTTTCGGAATCCAGTATTATGGGTAAAGATATTGGCTAACAATGTCTATAAATTTTAATAAATGAATACTCCATTAATGTTTCATAATCAACACTTAAAATTTGCAAAATAAAAATAATAATAATAATAAAAACAGCACATTTTTTCTTGTACATCCAATATTATAGTTCAAACAATTAATTTCCTTATGATAAACAAGATCAACTCCATCAATATTAATGATAGTATCAATACGAGGGTACATATCCAAAATGTTAGTCGATAATCATATTTTTTTTCCATTACATACCTTGACAAAATTTCAAAAATTTAATAACACAGGATTTTAGTGCGCAAAATTCCAATCCGACCGCAGAATTACTACATCAGCCTAGGTATTCGGATATTTTAATCTAAAAGGGTAAGAAACACGTATTTGGGTGGATATTATGTTGCGAATTATTTTTTTTTTATCTCGTTACAGCATCAAAAAATGTTAAACTGTCCATTCAAACCCTTTTTTGAATTTATGCGATATCTGTCTCAAGGATAATTCGAAAACCTAGGCTACGATACAACGTCTGTTGTCCTTTGTTATCATCGGTTTAGTTAATGTAATTGCCAAGAATTTATAAGAATTGTTAGGCAATTTTACATTACTTTCTGTAAACAATATTCCCTAAAACAATTTTGTAATCAATTTTAATGATTACAATATACATGTAAATTGTTTCCCCATATGTAAACTATAAATTAAAGTAATTACTACTTAATTTAAAGTAAATTGTTTGAATGTGATTTTTGATTTTTTTAAATTAAAATTTAATACATATGCTGCTATACCTGTATAATCTAGTGAGTATGACGGACAGACAAAATTTCCCAAGTGCTAACTAAACAAGCGATTTAATTAAAATTTTAACCAACCCTCGGATTGAATATGAAAATATGTATTGTATGTATACGTCTGTGTTACTTACGTATACATACTTGTATGAATAAATAATAAATTTGAGTATTCATTTAAAATGCATGCGCAAACTCGAAAAAATAAAAAGAAAACTTGTCTTAATTATTCAATATCATTCCATATTATAAAAGAAAGTGAGCTTTCTTTAGTAACTTCATTAACATAAACAAAAAAAAAAATTACCAAAACTATTATTACATAATCATATATAATTTTATTATTATTATTTTTCTTTTATTTATTTTTTTTTTTGTATACTTTCGTTATTTTAAAAAAAACCCTTTGTTTTCCATCAACTTTATGTAAACGCAACACAGAATGTAATCACATACCTGATGCTAAATGTACTGCTGTAGGATAAAAGCATATTATAAACTGAAAAGTTCTCAATGATTAGAGAGAGGAAGGCATTTAGCCTTACTGAACCACTTTCATTTTTTGGAAAAAATACTTCTACTTTATAAAACAGCATTTGATATTACATACTTTCCTCAGACAGAATCACATGAAAATTCAATTCATTTTATTAATATTAAAATATTTCTTTTTTGTTTATAGTTGACTGCATAGCAGCGCTTTTAAAAATTTTAAACAATAATCTTTGAAAGAATTCAAGTGAAATTTTGAAAGAAATGAAAATTTAAAACAAAAAAAGCAAATATCGCGTGCTTTTTTATTCAAGTTGAGTTTGTTGTGATTGTATAGTTTTACGTGATCAAACTAAATATGTATACAGTTTCATTTTTTTAATATGTAGAGCATATCGATCAAAAAAAAATTCACTTTGTAGCAAAAACACATATGAACATACATACCCATGCATACATGCACATATTTCCAATATTGTAATTACTATCGAAATTTTATAAAAATATTTTAAGCTGAAGAATAAAAAATCGTTTTCTTTTGTCCTTTCTCATTTCCCATTTAAATTGGATTTTATTTTTTGGCACTGTTTTTGAGTAAAATTGAGCATTTTGCGCCCCAATCCATTACATTGCCAAATCCGTGTAATATCGCATATATGTATCAACAAGTCCAACAATCTAAACAGCGACAAGCAGTACAGTTTCCGTAAGGCCCGTTCTTCTAGTGACTTGCTAGAGTTACTCCCCGTTGACGTGGTCAGAGCAAGGTTGTTGTTTTAAATATTTACAAATCATTTCACTTTTATTGCGTTTGATGTTGGTACTCACTGCTCTTGATTCCGTTTGAATTTTCTCAAGGTTCGTACAATACCGGTTGTTAGAGAGAGAATTGCATTACATTCTTCTTCTTCTTCTTTATTTACTCATCCGCTATTCGAATATTAGTGATCGTACAATTATGTTTATAAATATATGTATACATTTTATATTCAAATGGTCAGCTCTCGGTTCTTAGCGGCATAAGGGAGGGTATTTTCATCACTATACCCTGTCCAGTCTTGGATGTTTTTCAGCCATGATGTTTCCCTTCTGCCTCTACCACGTCTTTCTTCAATTTTGTATTTAAGGATTCGTTGTAAAATTTTGTATTTGCTGTTTCCTAATACGTATCCTAGGTATGAAGTTTTCCGTTTTTTATCGTTAATATTAGTTGTCGGTTGACATTCATCCTTCTTAATACTTCATCATTGGAGACTCTGGCAGTCAATGGTATTTTCAGAACTCGACGGTGTATCCACATTTCGAAGGCCTCCAATTTTCTTTCATCAGAGTTTTTGCCCAAACTTCTACTCTGTATAATAGGACAGCCCAAATGTAGCATTTTATGAAGCGTGTTTTTGTTGCTACGTTGATGTCGTGACTGGTCAACACTTTATTATATTTAAAAAACGCATCTCTCGCCATCTCTATGCGGCATTTAATTTTCTTTGATGGGTCCCACTGGTCGTTTATTAAGACTCCCAGATATTTAAAACTTCGCACCCTTTCGTTGTGTTCTGATGGGAATTTTTTTTTACTAATAACCATGTATTTCGTCTTTTTCATATTGATTCTTAATCCATATACACCCAAACCTTTTTTTACACGGTAGATACGTTCCAGTGGATATCGTGTAAAAAAATAACGCGTAAAAAAAGACAAATATTATGTATGTATGTAAGTGTATAAACAAACTGGAGAGATATACATAGGATTGATGCAGCAGCCTACATATGCCTATAAAATTGAATAACTTTATAAAAACGCACAGATTTAGTTCGATAGTATACACAGAGTTTTTATTTTATTAAACGATTTTATCCGTATAAAATGGAGCGACCAAAAAAAATGGTAAATTTGTTAAAAAAAAAAACCGTGTTATTTCAAATTCGCGTAAAAAAAAACCGTGTAAAAACAGGTTTGGGTGTATCTCACTT
This sequence comes from Sarcophaga carnaria, assembly GCA_958299815.1. NCBI lineage: Eukaryota > Metazoa > Arthropoda > Insecta > Diptera > Sarcophagidae > Sarcophaga > Sarcophaga carnaria. Next base: position 45,075,425 of record OY283151.1, read on the forward strand.
ATACGTGCAAGCTTTTCCATCAGTTTTTGCAGGTCGGATAGACTACCAGCTACAATTGTGGTATCATCTTATATTATTGATTAATTTCCCATTTACTTTTATCCCTATATTTTCCCCTTCAAGCGTTTCTGGGAAAATTTTCTCCGAATATATGTTAAATAATAATGGGGATAGTATGCACCCCTGTCTGGCTCCTCTTGATATGTCAATTTCGTCAGTTTCCTCCCCACAGACATCAATTCGTGCCGTCTGATTCCAATATAGGTTTTTAATACAGCGTAGTTCTTTATCTTGTATTCCGACAGAGGTCTGAATTTCATTAGTTTGTCATGTTTGACCGTATCGAAAGCCTTCTCATAATCGACAAAACACATGAAGACCTCTTTTTGGGCATCACGACAGTTCTGAATTAATATTTAAACACAGAATAAAGTTTCTCGTGTACCCATACTTTCTTTTAAATCTATTTCTTATTTTTATTAATGATCTCTCTTTTACTTTTAAACCTATCTATGCTTTCGCAGGTGACAGTAACTCTTTCAATTGCATACCGAGCGCTTTAGAGATTGAGATACAAAGGCTTCACATGAATGACTCATTCACATCGATCTGTAATCAATCTTCGCATGAGGATACGTGAAAAGGGTTGATTTTAATCCATAAAAGACCCAATGTTGCAAGGGTGATGTAAATATTGGAAAGTCAGAAGTTCTAAATGTAATGGCCATGAAAATTCAAAGCGATTTTCGCAAGAACGAGCACATTTTTCAATCGTCAAAACAAACATTCAAGTGCATTAGTTTCTTAGGACGGCGCAAGAAATATTTCACTCTTTCCGTTGTCCTTATTATGTATACCAACATATTCGTATTCAACTTAATGCACAGCATGTGTAGGGGTTATCCTCTAAGTCATATAACATAACATAATTGGTCATTACAACCCTTCAGTCAGGATTACGACCTAGTTTCTCACACCACTTATGTTGTGTGCGTTAATTTCTTTTTATACATGAGTGGTGGAACCTACAGTTTAAAGTCGACTCCGAACGACAGAATATTGAGAAACTTTTCATGGCAATTTTTATTTACTCTCCGAGTTTTTGCCAGAAATCTGCTGAGAGGAAGTCGCCGAAGGAATAATTTTTGTATTTTGTTTTGATGTCTGGCCTGGGGCTCGAACCCTGGCTTTACGTCTAATAAGCCAACGCACTATGTACCTACTAGACTACGGCGACTTCGTTGTCCATAATATGTACTCCAATATATCCATATACAACACATTGCACTGCATGTATAGGGGTTATCTTGTTGGTGGTAAATAAAATTTTCAAAATTTTTCTATTGCCTTCACCAAATAATGCTACCAACAGGCTTGCTACTGGATTTGAATAAAGCCACTGTGAGATTGTTTAATATGTTTCTTCTTACCGGGTGCTGTGATGTCGAACTAAAACCACTCGGACTATTGCAGAGTATATTACGACGGAAAAGGGTTAGAAACTATCGAGCAACTTCTCTATAACTATCCACTGTTCTCTGTAACTTCTTTATAACTTAGAGGTTGCGTAGATTTTCTGGGGGCTTAAATCCTCTATCGAGAGCAGACATTAGGGCAGTCTGGAGATTTATAATGGGATTACTCTGGTTGGAAGGTGCTAGGATATAAAGCGGGAGTCTATTAGGCACCTTCTTGTGTTTTGTGGTCGTCTTTGATTTTGTCTTTTTTCAATTACTATCTCTCTCCTTCTACTTCTCCTTTCCTACGTCTTTTCTCCCTTCTCCCTTGTTTTCCTTCTTTCTATGTACTTAGGACGAATACAATACACATTTAGTAACCCAAGCTACGAAGTATTTACCCGTACCAAAGCAGAAAAACAATTAAGTGTTTAAAATCCAGAAGATATTGCCATAATTAACTGGTTTTAAAACTAAATAAACAAATTATTGAATTTCACAATAAACTTTCAAACCTAAGGTCTTCAAATATTTTCAACACTGATTTTTCATGATCATGACTTGATATAAAACTGCTGCGTTTGCATTGCAGTTTAATTTAAAATCTGAAATGTTTTGGTATAAGGCGGAAAGAAAATAAATTTTTAGAGTCTTCAAAGAACAAAAATAAAATCGTTTAGTTTGTATGTCTCAACATACTAATTTGATGTCTTTCAATACAATTTGCTAACTAAATTGTTTTAAATTATTTAAATATGTAAAGCTATAAAATAACAAAGAGAATGTTAAACGAGTTATATAAGCGATGTGGTGTTTTTCAGTGTCAAATAAAAAAAATTCAAATAAAAGGTTTTATCTTTTTATTTGATAAATCTGAAAATTGTCTAAAATTTAATAATAATTGTTAGAATGATTTCTATGATTCTACAATTTAAACTCTTAAGTTTGTAGTATAAAAAAAATGTTGATATCAATAATTAAAAAATATTTATTAAAGAATTAAACTATTGTAATGTATTATTGTTTTCAAACTATGAGTAGCCTTCTTATTTTTTCCAGAAATTCAATTGGTTTTAACCAGCGAATTCGTTTTGGCTTTGCAAACTTCGTGGTTAACAAATCTTGGAATTTGTTTGTATCATCCTTAAACAAACGTGCATGCAAGCCACTAGATAGAGTTTCCTGGGAGTCCTTAATTTCTTTATTTTCTAAAGAATTTATATGTACATCTACAGCTGAACTCTTGCCAAATTCATTGGAATTTGTTTTATCCACTACACCGTTAGTGTCTCCATCGAATTCGTTAGTTGTTAGTTGAATAAACGTTCCTTCGTTATATGAGCTAAATGGTGAGCGATTATTTTCACTTTTCTCATTACTTTGATGTGCCCTATTTTTATATAGAACACTCGAAGACTTGCTTATCTTTTGTTTAATAATCGGTGCAGGCGTTAAAATATTTGGTGTATCATTCAAAAACCATGAGTTATCAAAAGTTGAAGGTTTTACAAAACGTTCAGTATTCCTAAACTGTGTTTTATACTCGTCATTATACTCGTTTTTACTTTTTCTTATGCCAAGCGGAGCAGGGCGAACTAAATTATTTGTCACATCACTGAACCAGTTGTATGTATTATCAGTAGATCTTTTTGTACGTTCCTTGCCTTTAATGTTTTCTTTTAGAATAGAATTTGCTTTAGATATACTACCATGATTTGGCTTGAGGTTATCACTTTCCCGATTCTTATTTGGCATATATATGGTGATAGTTGATCTTCTATAACGATAGCCGTTTGTCATTCTTTCAGTATTCTGTTCAAATCGCAAAGCATTACGTACGAAATTATTTGCCGTTGGCCCCTGTATTAAAATTTCAAAAGGGGTATTCATTGTTCGAGCATTTTTTTGCATAATCGCTATACATTCAGTATCAGAACGATCGTTATTGCATTCACATATGCATTCTTCACCGCAATAGAAATCCAAACATCCACATTGCTTGCACAACGCCTTGCAATTTTTCTTATTGCCGCCTTCATATTCTCCTAAACCACTAGAGGATGATGATGATTCTTTCTCAATTGCAGTTGTTAAAACAATTATCCATACAATGATCAGTGCTATAGTGTAGGTCCAAAAGTATCCATTTGAACACATTGTGATCGTTGGAACTGATAACGTTCATATCAAAACTAAACCTTTACTTTTAATGTCAATTATCTTATATACTGATGCCGAGCATCAACTTGAAAAATTTTACTTTATTTTTGAATTTTCTTTGAAATTACAAAAAAAAGAAAGAAAACTCATTGCTGAATGACAATGTCAAACGAGGTATTTAAAATCAAATTAAGCCGTTTAAAATAATCACTACCTACTCAATTGCTATCTGTATTCCCTAAGCGATATGAAACAAACTTAGATACTTCAAGTTTGCCACTACCGACCATAGCTTATTCAATGTTCTTTTACAAAAATTAAACAAAATTTGCTTAAATAAACAAAAATATTCTGTTTAAACTTGAAACTCATATTTAATGACGTATTCATTGTAAACCGTACTACTACACTTCTATATTGAAATAATTTAAGAAAATATTGTCACAGTACACGTACATATTTGTGCACTATAAATTACTTCAATGAATTCATATTAATAACAGTTTAGAATATTTCTTCTATGAGTAATACATTATCGAGTTAATAGCGTCTTCAGAATTTTCAATACTCTACCAAACTATATTAAGGCATCGAAAAATTTGGGTTACAAATTTGACCAAAATCTTATTTTTTATATTTGTAACCAGGAGAGGTTATTAGGTATTTCAATTCGAAGGAAAATTCTTTCGAATCTTACGCAGTAAAGCATAGTGTTTCGAATCGAAATGCATAATAAGCCCCCAGCTTTATGTAACTAAATATGGATAACCGATCGATCAATATTGATGGATAACATTATGCTATTTTTGGGGTAAAACTGTTATTCGATCAGTGTAGAACTTTCGGGTTTTCCGAGCGGAACTAAATGTGTTTTACGCCAATAAGACTGTTTTGCAGACATCGAAACTAATTATACTTTGAAGGTCCAAGGCCTGGCTAAACAGTGGATAAATCAACACATTACAGCTAGGCTCTCTTAGTTTTTGCCGGATTATCAAGAATCTGTGTAGTCTGGTTGTGTTATGTTGGAACACAACACCTTTTCTGTTGATACATTTCGAGTTTTAATTGAATTTCTTACTTGATAAGTAGTGACAATAGAAGCTGGTAGTGAACAATTCCTTCCTAATTCCGCCAAGCACTTAGTATATTATATGTCTTAAAAACTAGCTTATCGGTTGCAAACTTTAAGAATGCTAATTAGAAATTGTACAAGTTCCCTCTATTTATTCTATTTTCTTATAATTATGCAGTGTGGCTGCTTCAAAACTCATGTTGCGCTAAAGTTAAAGTAGAAAATATGCTTTCGCCAGGTTTATTTACCAAATAATGTTCAAATCTGCAAAATCTCGAAGCAATTAGAAGCAACTACTATTCAGAGAAAATCGAACAAATGTTTCCAAGTCCGAATAAAGCAGTGAAATTGTTAGAACAATAACAACAACAGTTTTTGTTTCGAGTACTCTAGTAAATTAATTTAAATTATAGTGTTTTCGCATCTACATACATACATAATTGGCCATTACAACCCTTCAGTCAGGATTACGGCCTAGCTTCTCACACCACTCATGTTGTGTGCGTTAATTTTATACGTGAGTGGCGGGACCTACAGTTTAACGTCGACTCCGAACGACAGAATTTTGAGAAACTTTTTCATGGCAGTTTATTTTCTCTCAGAGTTTTTGCCAGAAATCTGCTGAGAGGAAGTCGCCGAAGAAATATTTTTATTTTTCATATTTCATTTTTGATGTCTGACCTGGGATACGAACCCGGGCTTTACGAATAGTAAGCCAACAAACTACCTACTACACCACGGCGACTTCTTTCGCATCTACCATAAACTAAAAATGCGTTTATAATTATTTACACAAATTTCACTTTTAATGTTGTTTTGAATTTGTCAAATTAAATGCAAATTTTTTTAGTTTTTTGTTAACCTATTTAGTATTTGAACAGCTTAGCGTCTCTTTCCTTTGCCTTTCTTACCGCCACCGCCACCAACACTGCTGCTTGGCTGTTGCACTTGCTGATATTGACTTTGTTCACCGCCCGGTTTTCCCTGACGAGTTTTAAGTTGAGGAATTTTGCTGGTTACATACAGCATAATGTCTTCACGGCTTGCTAGTTCGGGATTACAGAAACTACCATCGTCAGTACGCATTTGTACACGTATTCTGCCACGGAATTGAAGTTCCTATAATGGATGAATTGTTTAACAAACAAATCTTTAATGTGTAAATCAACAGCAACTAACCCTACTTCTTTCCCGACAGTATTGTTTATTTTCCACACCAACTTTTAAATTTGTCACCGATAGAACATCTCTTATTTCAGCATATGTTGGATTTTCAACACAGTGCTCTTTGGGCAAACGACGACCTTCTTGTCGTGTCTTTTTGCTATTTATGTATGCTGGATAGATGCATATCCATCTGGGATAGAAGCAAATTTTTTATTTGTTAAAGACTTTATTGAAATGAAAACAAATCAAAGCAAACCTTTCTACATCACTGTGTTTCTTGGAAGGATGCCAATTGGTACGTACTGGAGCGGCTGTTGCCATTACTTTCTATTTTTTCTTTGCAAATTAAGGAAGAAGACACAAAACTTGAGTTTTTTAATCAACAAAAATAAAAGCAATTTCGCATTTGACAGTTTTTGACACGTCCCTTAACCAAAATGTTGTGTATTTATACGGTAATCGGTATTTGAATACCAAATTGAATCACCCTGTGTTTGTTGAAGAGTAAAAAGTACTTATAAGAAGAGTAGCCGCATTTAAAATGTACCATTTTTAACATTCGATACATACGGTTTAAGTATCCTATACACCCAGCACTGTTGTTTAAAATCAACAATAATAATAACAACATCAATTAGTTCTACGGATGACAAGCGCAGAGTGTTTTGATGAAAGTGTAAATTGGTTGCCTTTTTTTAACTCCTGAATTGTGAGACAGACGGAAGACACAAATTGTTCCAATTGTTTTTAAAGGCATTGCAAATATAATTAACAGAAAAACACACAGCAGTGCTATAGCCGCAGACATGGATGAATTAAACACTATTTTGGAAATGACCAAAGACCAGTCAACACAAAAGGAACAAGATGAAGTAAGTGGAAAATTTCCTACTGGAGTTTATTTTCTTTGGAGTTCTTTTTCATAAAGTATTCCTAACCGTAGATACTGCTACAGCCTTTTGCATATATTCAGGAAATTCCCGGCAAACAGTTTCGATCCCAACTGTCTTTAGCATTTAACTACTGGCTGCAAATTCCTGACGCTAAGCTTCAGCTGATTGGAGAAATCGTTCAAATGCTTCATAATTCAAGTCTGCTGTAAGTAATGGAATTTTATCTCTCCTAATTTAATGTTGTATTTGTCACGACATGCATGATAACGACATACTATGTATAGATTACATACATAGACTATGTATAATTACATACATAGACTATGTAAAGATTACATACATAGACTATGTATAACCAAATAAGCATGTATTACTATTTAACAAAATCTAGAAGTTATTCCAAAAACAGCATTGAAAACCATTTTAAGTGTATGTATAAACAAATTGTTCATGAGTCATTTCAATTTGTTTTGAAATAAAAATTGAAAATTTAATATAATTTTCCATTTTTAAATCTTAACAAAGTAATTAATTCACATTCATACACCTTACTTACTATATACAAAACTAAACAAAAGTAAACAATTAAAATAAACAATTTCTTATTGATTTCGAAGAAACCATAAATAAATTCACACAGGCATATGTATACATACATATGTATGTATGTATGTACATATGCTTACAATATAAACAAATTAAAAACAATTAAGGGCAGCTGAAAAGTATCAATACGGAATGCTGTTCACATTAAATGTTCATATATTTGCTTAATTAGACGAACAAAATATATGTCTTATGTTCGAATACATGTATATCCGCTTAAGAAACGATCGTGGATTCATTGTTTTTGCCTACTTTTTATGTATTTTTATGTTATCTTCTGGTATATAAATAAGACAATCATGTCTGTTAGTATTTATGGATACTAAATATCGGTCGTTAAAAATGTACGTAGCACAAGATGCACATCCTCAAGAGGATATAAGTACGTAAACTACTAATTAACATTTTACCAAAGAATATAAAAAGTATTAGTATTTCTTTTAGTTGTATAATTTAAATAATTACAGTTTCGATTTGTTTTTGTTTAGTTTCTATTTATGTAATGAAATATTAAAAAGCTTTAAAGCTATTAAGAATGAAAATTCGTTATTCTCACAAAAAAGCAATCCATGTATATGTATCCATATATGTGAATCATCCTTTTCAATATAGAATTAAAAATAAATTAATAAACAATTTTATTGCAATAAAGTACAATACAATATCACTTGCATGTAAAATAGTATTTGTGTGTAAAACATTCATAATATTGTTGTTTACTAACACTAATACTTGCAGCATTGATGATATTGAAGACAATTCAATACTCCGCAGAGGTGTACCAGTCGCCCATTCAATTTATGGTGTAGCGAGTACGATAAATGCAGCTAATTATGTACTATTTTTGGCCTTGGAGAAAGTACAGCAATTGGAACATCCTGAAGTATGTATAAAAAGTGGAAAACAAGTTTAAATTTAAATTAAAAAAGAAATACTCATTTAAGGCCACTAAAGTTTATACCGAACAATTATTAGAACTGCATCGCGGCCAAGGTATGGAAATTTATTGGCGAGATAGTTTTACCTGTCCATCCGAAACGGATTATAAATTGATGACAGTGCGTAAAACTGGTGGACTTTTCATGTTGGCCATACGTCTTATGCAATTGTTTAGTGAAAATAAACAGGATTTTTCAAAATTAACTGCCATTTTGGGTTTATACTTTCAAATACGCGATGACTATTGTAATCTTAGTCTTAAAGAGGTAAGCTAAAAACAAAATGTAACTTATACAAGCATATTTAGTTCAAATGATTTGTCTCTGTTGGCAGTATTCGGAAAATAAAAGTTTTGCCGAAGACTTGACCGAAGGGAAATTTGGATTCCCTGTAATTCATGCTGTACGAACACAGAAACATGATAAGCAAGTGCTTCGTAAGTTAATTATTTTGTTGCTAAACACTTTACAATATCTTTTATTATTTTCTTCCACTAGATATATTAAGGCAGCGAACACAAGATATCGAAGTAAAAAAGTATTGCATACGTTTATTAGAGAAATTGGGAAGCTTTAAGTATACACGTGAAGTTTTAGAAAAATTAGATAAACAAGCAAGAGCAGAGGTGCATATAATACCATTTGCTAATATAAACAATATTTAAATATAATTTTTTTTTTCTACATTTTGTATAGGTTAATCGTTTGGGCGGCAATACGTACATGGAAATTTTACTAGATAAACTTTTAGCCTGGAAAGAAACAGACGCTAGTAAAAGTAACCATAAGAACGATGTGGCAATGCACAGTAACAGCAACTAACAACCAAAAAGGCAGAGAAGGGAATAGTTTGTCATCAACTTATTCACCTTTTTTGCTGCAATTAATATCTTTATAAACACGAAAAGCCTTCTGCAAGCTTTAATAACACTATTTTGTTTTTCTTATTACTTTTTGTGTAGCAGGCAGTTATTTAAAAATGAATTCTGGCTTAAAGTATTTTGTATTTCATATCCTCATATCGAAATGTTCCCGAATTTCCTATAAATGTGTTCGGTGTTACATTATAAATTATTCTTTTATAAAATTTTCAATATTTGTCTATTTATTCAAAAAACAAAAACACGCAATCAATGCTAATACATACACCACCTTGCAAAACACTTTACTAAGTTTTATGTAATATTGTAGATGTTAATTGATCATAAATATCTTAAGTAATATTAATTTCTTTATAAAATATAAATTCAATAAATGTACTGAATTTGCATACTTAAAAAATATTATATAAATATTATATATACATACATATGTATGTATTATAAAATTTGTTTCTGATTAAATAAATATTTGTTATATAAAGTATAAAAAATTGTGCGATTTTCCTATTTTATTTGTAATTTTGATATATTAATTTTATGTTTCCAAGTAGGTACCAAAAAAATATTTATTTAAATCTGAAATCGATTTTTGAAGTCTAGGTAAAGTACCAAAATAAGGATACATCTACTATACCGTATATATATATCTTTAGTCTGGATTTGTCATGTCCGTAAATAGTGGGACCCAATGTAGATTTGAGAAGTTTTTTTTCATGATAATTATTTTGTTATTTTATTAATTTTTTTCAAAATACTGTGGAGAGGAAGTTTTCGTTAGAAATATTTATTTTTCTCTCTTTCGAGAGCAGAGGTTTGAACACGAATATTGTAAGTCCAAAGAATGCAAATAAAATAACAGATTGTTGATCACTTGATTATTAACGCTGTTGATTATGTGTTTATTTAACCATATTCGCCGAGGGCGAAATGCTATTGAGGTTAGAACTTATGTAGGATAATGATCCCAAGTATTCCAATTGATCTGGAAAATCTTTTATTCGGGAAGACGATATACTCTTTTTCAGAAGAAAAATAAGCAAGAAATTGATATTCTATTTCTCTGGTCTTAACTTATCTTAAACATTTAATGAATGAGCAATGACACCCATTTATTGGTGAATGATGTGTAAACAAACAAAATTGTCGTATTTACGAAGAGGCCTCTATATGAAGTCGCCATAGTCGTGTAGGTAGTGTGTTGGCTCATTAAACGTAAAGCCACGGTTCAAACTCCAAGTAAGACATCAAAACGGAATTTGAAAAAATATTTCTTCAGCGACTTCCTCTCAGCAGATTTCTGGCAAAAACTCTGAGAGCAAATAAAATTGCCATGAAAAGTTTCCCAAAAATTTGTCGGTCGGAATCGACTTTAAACTGTAGATCCGGCCACTCATGTATAAAACTAACGCACACAACATAAGTTGTGTGAGAAGCTACGTCGTAGTCCTGACTGAAGGGTTGTAATGACCAATTATGTAGGTATGTAAGTACTCTATATGAGATTCAATTGCGTCCATCATAAAAAGTCACTGATTGGTGTGGACTTTGGTCTGGCGATGTTGTTGACTAAATCATCACTGTCAACGTAATAAATATATGATTACCTACCTTTTTTTCGTTGGGTGATCTGGATATCAACAATATAAAGTTTCAACAGGACGGTGCTACATGTCACACAGCTCATAACTCAATGGATATCATACACGAGTGATTTCAGAGCATGCTCATCTCTCTTGAAGCTACTGCGAACTGGCCCCGTTAGATTTTTCATGTTGGATTTTCTTGAATTCGCAGGTTTATGTGAGAAAGCTATAAACTACAGTGGTTCTCAAAGCCTATTAGGCATTTCTGATGTGCTACACTTGGATAAGCCGCGGCCGTCATAAAAGATTTTAAATGTTATCCCACACACACTTTATTTTATTTAAACTTAAAGATAGGAAGCGCTTAAAGAAAGATCCGATATAAACTTCTGCTGTAGTTAAATTTATTTCCAATGTTGATCGAAAATAAATAATTTTTTTTTTTATTTCCACTAAGTTTTTCTTTATTTTCACTAAGTAAGCAGGTCTTATTAATTTTTTATAATTTTTAATGCAAAGAATTTGAACATAAACTAAAGAGGAAATCAGTTTTTATTAATAGCGCCTTTTTTCGAAACATAAATAACCTTCCAATAGAGTTGCATTATGTGCCTTAATAAGAACACAGAGTTGTATATGCCACTTTTAAATGCACACAACAGAGTGAATTTCCAATGCCAAAATATGAAACTAATAAATCATTTATTCATTGTGATTATGGATTTCTATTATCTATATATTCTAACAATATTAATTAATAACACACAATTCAAATTTTATTTATTTAATACGTTTTTTATTATTTATTTTTGAATTTATGAAACTCAAGTAATTTTTAAAATAAATTTTAATGAATTCAAAAACTGTTACACTAACGCGGACTATTTTCTACAACCTAAACACATGTTTGATGCAAACACACACACATACAGCTGAATTTAAACTCACGCACAAGTCAAACAAACAAACAAAACATAATACACAACATTTGAGAGGATTCATTTACAACAGCACTGCGATTAAAATAAATATGCATTAATGGTCGTCTTACCACATTTAGTTCGTTGCTTTAACTCGAACAGTGCCAACGAGTTGTAAAGTGTGTTTAAAATGTAAAGGCGGGTTCACCCACAAGTTTCTGAAACATTTTTGGTTCGGAGAAATTTCTTGCTTACTGAGAGTTTTCCACAACATGATTCACCCATTTCAGAAACTTTGTTCGTAAAAACAGTGCTGCCATATTTAATTAAAAATGACGTAAATACATATGTGCATAACCTTAAGAAAGTTAATTATATTTGTGTCAAAATAAAGAAATAAAAAAATTTAGACTTATAACAAAAAATAAACAGTATTTGTGGTGAATTATTTGGTAAGAATAAAAACATCTTGTTCTGCGATGGATAAAATGGATATAAATCATTTGCTACTCTTGTTCACCATTGAAGTGACCAAAGTAAAATTACTTGCAAAATATATTTATGAAAAAAGAAAATCAAAGATAAACAAGAGGACGGGTGTAAGACCACTTTTGAAACAAAGTGAAGCCAAAAGGTATTTTCACTCACTAGTTTCCGAAATGCGTTTAAATTACGTAGATTCATTTATAAATTTTCATCGCATGGACCCTGGGTCTTTCGATGAACTTCTGCAAATATTTGTGTATTGTATAAATTTCATATGGTGTGGCAACCTTTTCTAAAATGGTTCGGACCAAATTTAAAATTAATTTAATTCACACTGAGAGTTGTTCGCACAAAATAATTTCGCTCGCTCTCTGAGAGAAACGTCAAACTCCATATAAAAAAAATTTTGTCCGAACCAAAAATGTTTCAGAAACCTGTGGGTGAACCCGGCCTAACTGAGAAGCTGAAAGGAGTGCAACATTAATTATGTTTTTTGCTTTTTCTTCGTAATGTGCCACTTCCCCAAGAAGTTGATTGATGTTGAACCGGATTTGTGAAGAACTCATAAGGGACAATAATTATCATCATATTGTTTAAATCAAAACTAAAAATCTATTATAATTAATAAGTGAAATAAAATAAATGTAACATATGTCGTGCTATACATAGTAAATCAGATCCAAAGAAATGCATAAATCGTACATACGTTTGTGTAGATGTACTAATTTCTTAAAAGTATTTCCAGTTTAACAATGAAATCTCTATATCTAGATACATGCATATACATGTTATCTACTACATACATTCAACCATACAAGTGTGCAATTGTATTTGTGGTATGTGAGCATTTTATAGATGCGTTTACATTTAAAATAATCATTAATAATATGAAATAAAATAATTACGAATACAAAAAATTTACAAGAAAATCTTGCCAAATATCTGCATCAAGTGCCATTAGTGCAAAAAGAAAGAAGAAAAAAAATGTTTCTATATACATATGTCTGTATGTGTGAATAAAAAAAGTATGAGAAAAAAAAAAGAAATAGAAAAATGTAAAGAGCTTTGAATGGGTTTTTGTTGTGTTGTTGTAAAAACCATTAAACAAGTTTGACATATAAAAATGATTGTGGTGAAAAACCTGTTGCTCAACATTCATACGAAATGTCTGCATGTGTGTGTGTTGGGCCATGCACAGATATTAAACATGGTTGTATTTGGTGTATACAAACAATTTCTGACGTATTCTCCGGCGGTGGTATAAATGCGAAACGATTGATATGCTGTTCTCACATATTATTTAAAACATCAATTTTGAATTAAAAACACTTATTATTGTCATACGATATCGTTTTTGGACAATAAACAATTAATTTATTACACAAGGCAAGTTAAAGGGTGCCTCAGTAAGAGTAAATCTTTTTAATTTAGTGTAATTTTTATGTGCAAAATGGAGCGTCTGCAAATTTACTTAATTACAATGAACAACCCCTTGGACAGAATTACGGCCTAGTTTATTATTTCGAAGAATAATTAGCCGAGAAAGTGCGTATAATGTGTCAATCATTTAAAGAGTGATCAAAAACTTTGTAGACTGGATGCTGCTGATCTCCACCTTAATGAGCACAAAATTTAGCTTACTCACCATGGATAAAGCAAAGTAAAGTGAACATCAAACTTTTGAAAAAGCCCATCATATCTATTTCAATGGGTCGTCATCTCTATTTCAATTCGTTAATGGCTTCTCAAGGATGAAGAGAGTATTTGAATATCAATCTGAATTGCTTAGTACATATACAAAATTAAAGAACTTGGGGTTCAAAAAAAAAACTCATTGAATCCATGAGAAACAAATGTACCCTCAACGTGTAACTGGAAGTGGTGAAATTTTGTCAGGCGCCGTGATTGGAACTTAATTTTTTTTAAGATGAAGCCAAAATTGCAGTGACCCGCATTCGTTACATAAACATGATAAAATGGAGTTCTTGTGGCCTCAATTGGACGACATTGATATGGACGCTATGAGGTTTTAGCAAGATGGCGCCACCTTCACACCGTGCGCAATCGATTTATTGCAGCAATGACTTCCAGGACAAATTATCCCAAGAAATTCCGCTATCAAATGGCCACCATGACTATGTGATTTAACGCTGCGCAATTTTTTCTTTAGGTTTTTGCAAAATTTCGGATTTTTATGAAGAAATCAGAAATAATTCCTGACCTCAAATCTAAATCCAATGCATCATTGAAAATTTCACTATAAGGGCAATGACTTTTCATTGGCGCCATGGCGACCATTTGAGGGATATTTTATTCCATACTTAACCTGAACACATTTTCTATACAATCCAATCACAACCATCTCAAAAAGTACGTGCATTCTTAATGAGACACCCTTTGCAAAAAACTACTTAAACCTTTACAAAGTTATTTTAAATTTCCGAGAGACTGTTTACGTTAAAAAAAAATTATTTGAAATAAAAAAACAACACAATTTAAAATACATACGAACAAACATAAAAGAAATTTTGTATTTAGAAAGATATCCTAAATACATAATGAAAGGCATTTTACATTCATCATATCACTCGTTACAGGAGGGTGTATGCTAGAATAATTATTTCCTTTATTTAGGCTCAACCGGAGTTTATTTTTAAATCAGTTGTATTTATGCCAACGCAAAGGCAGTATTTATGTTTCTATGTTTCTATTGTTTATTTTAATCATTTTGTTGTTGTTTTGTTTTTGTTGTTTGAATTTGAATGAAGTACTTTTTATATTTATTTTAGATAAATTTTAAATTGAAACATATCTAATTGGAGTATTAAGAAATATGGCAGATATTCGTTTACGTGTAGAACAGCCAGCTGCCCATTTAATTGGTCGAAGGCCCATCCATCCGTTGCCTAAAATTAGTTTAGGGTATGTCTGTTTATAATTTACAAAAAAAAAAATTATTCAAAAATTATAACGTCTTGTTTCAAATATCACATCATTGTTAGACAATGGGTAAAAATTTGTTTTATTTTTTAAATTAAGTTTAGAAGATAACAAAAATATAAGAATAAGAATCACGTTTCGATGAGGAGTAGTACAATTATGTTAAAAAAACGGTTTTTTAATTTGGACATAATTAATTTAAATTTATAATTAATATAGTTGCAATGAAGAGACAAGTAGTATGGAACGTCGTAACCTACATCAAGTGCCACTTTCACCCAGTTCCGAGGAAGATAACTCACCTACGGAAATGAACAATTGTCGCCGTTTATTGGATAAACCACCTCTGGTAAAGTTTAAAATGTACTCTACATTATTAATCTTTTTTAAACTATAAATCCTATGCTGTATTTTCATTACATACATACATTTTTAAGTGTTTAATTTACTAAAACAGTTACGTTTACACTGAAGTAAATAATACTAATTATTTTTCGTTTATGAGAGATATTGACAATAACAAGACTCATATGAAATCTATTGTTTAATTTTTAATCGAACGCTTTTTAAAATCTTTTAAAGGTTAAGCGTTTAACTATGGGGATGGGTTTAAAGAGGTCTACCGAGGACAGTCGACCATTGGTTCATACGAATTCTTCATCGCTAAACTCTTCATATACTTCACAAAATATATCCGATGGATATGTGAATGAAGCCATTTGTGATCCGGATAAGTTAATTTCAACACGATTTGGCGATTCATGCAGGCAGTCTTTAACTGATTTAAAAGGCTCACCATGTAATCAAGACCAAAATGAATTTGGCTACCAAAAGCCTTTTCTAAGAAAAACATGTAGTGGTAAGTTATATTTCTTATGAAGTGATACATATATACATTATAAATACATGCATGCAAATAAACTGTAAGTAAATAATGTCTCAGCTAATTCTAGCCCCAAATTAATATCGCCAAGCATACCTCAGCGTTGGGAAAGTCTGAGTTTGAACGAACAAAGTGAACTAAGAGGAGCGCCTTGGTTCCAGGCTGGCATACCAAGGGAAATTTCACTAGAAGTGTTGTCCAAACAAAGTCCCGGATCGTTTTTAGTGCGACAAAGCAACACTAAACCGGGTTGTTTTGCTTTGTCTCTAAGAGTACCACCGCCATCACCGAAGGTGGCTCATTATTTGATTCTAAGAACACCAAGAGGTTATAAAATAAAGGTAACTTTCCTTTTTGTAATACAAATATATTTAACTTCGATGTTTATTACATTTGTATTTAGGGATTCACAAAAGAATTTACATCTCTGAGGGCTCTCATAACACATCATTCGGTAATGCCTGAACTTTTGCCAGTACCATTAAACCTACCAAGACCCATAATGAATGGCTCGAATGCTGGTAATAATGGCGGTAATCATACAAATAATAAAGATTCCGATCAGTTTGACACATATGGATCATTAAATGACTTTCGGAAAATGATGTCGGATCTCAGCGTATGACCATTATATCAAATCAAGCCGAACCGTTTAATTACTTTTTACGTGACATATTAATTTTTTTTTTCAATCAACAAACAAACAATTTTAATGTTTGTTGATCTGCCCAAGACTACTTGTAAACTGCCTATATCAGAATGTTTTTATATCATACACACAAAAAATTACAAATGCATTTCTATATAAATATAAAAAAAAAGCATTTCAAAGTACTTATAGTATCGCTATTATATTTTTTATAAAACTAAATAATTCGTTATTAAATCGAATATAAAAAAATTTATAATTCTAGCATTACATATGTATATTTAAGTGAAATAGTTAATAAGTGCAAATGATGAAAGAACAAGAAGAAATTTATAAATTGTTATATTGTCTATAATTGGCGACATATAAACACATGAAAATTCTTATAAACATACATACATTGATTCATCTGTTCAGTCCTAAGCGCAGAATTATAGTAAGAGTTTTGTTAGTTTTTTTTCATTTTTTAGTATTGAAATTAAAACTTTATTGATCTATTCATAGTTTAATATTTCCAAAATTGTTGCTTACTTTTAAAATGTAGCGTGTTAGATTTAATTTGTTTACATTTGTATATATACATTCGAAAATTAATGAACCTTACGATAACTTTGCGCATAGGCTTCGATATGTTCAACATTATCTTAGTGCAAAAAACAAATATAGAGATTAAGCTCTAGAAAAATTTACATTTTCGTTTAAATAAATTTCCAAATTATTTCATTTTTATAAAAAAAAAAACTTTAATTTCTCTTTTATTAAAAATTGGAAGGAATATGAAAATGCATTTAAAACATGGTACATAGGCCCAGTTAAAACTGTGATATAGCACGTTTCCAAAAGACCCCAAAATCGTAGGCATGATTCAAAGAGATGATGATTTAACAGCGATTGCCAAACAATACATGTGTGTATTTGTGGAATGTTTAGCGTGGTATTGACATGTTGAAAAGAGCACCTGAACGGTCAACACAGAATTCTGAACGTCTTTTCTTTAGGAAAAGACTTTCTAGATTGAACCATCACTATATAGTTTCATAGGATGCGTTTCTTCCGGCGTTGAAGTTTCTTATTCCGGATTGGGTCTTATGGACGATGACGAAAAACTTCATATACCCACTGGTAAACAAATTTGATGAGTGGAAACTGTATGGAGACAATTGAAGCGTTTTAGGGAGGCGATACATACTATTTTGAAGGTTCTTGCCATCGGTTCTTGGAACGCGGATGCTTTTTCGGGTTGCATCCTCCGATATGCTAGCCCTCAACGGTTGTAAACATACTAGATGGACAGCCTTGCAAGACGTAATTGTGTTTTTGTAGCTGTCATATGATTTTTATTTAAATTTTTAAAATATCAGACTTTACATGAGTTAAACCCTTATCGTGTAAATCAGCCATTAAGTTACCTCTATTTTAATTTTTGATTAATATCAGTGACTATCACTGTGATTAGTATGAATTTTATACTTTTCATTCACAATGGAACTTAACTAACGGAATATTGTGAATTGGTACTAAAAAATATTAGTACTAGAAAAATAGTCCTCTACAGCAGGCTTTATTTCCACACAAATATTGCAATGCGAAAACTACAGCCATTTTGTTTTTATTGTAAAATAAGAATATTGTTAAAAAATAATTGTAATAAAATAATAAAAATGTTAAAAATAAATCTAGCTTTAGCGCTCCTTAGGCCACCTTATAATTCAAATAGAGATATATACAAATGAACACATTTCTTACACACTCATTCAATTGCAAATAAACACAGCCCTGCATCAAATTAAAATTTTGTTTGCAGAATACATCTGTTTGGAAAATTAAATATAATTTTAAGTATTAAAAAATTAGAGAAGAATGGCTGCTAAAGTTGCTTCCGGTAACAATAAAGTGTTCCAAAACGTAAGGAAGGGATTTGTATTAACTTGGTTTTTAAGAAAGCTATCGGAAAAGAGTTTTATAACCTCACTTTCCATTCCGATGGATGAGACATAAATTGAAGTCGTCTGTCCTGTTCGGATTAATATTACTTTCTTAATTTTTTTAGCATGATGATGTGCACATTTCTTTCGATGATCAACAAAAAATAAATCGGTTCGCTAAGCATAATGCTCGTATGGACGATTTGAAAATGGAATTGGAAATGAAGAAGAATGACTTGAAAAGTGTTGAGGAAGCATTGGATGAAATCGAACTATTCGATGAGGATGAAGACATTCCATTTCTGATTGGTGAAGTGTTTTTGTCACACAAATTGCCTAGAACACAGGTGATTATTGCTAATATTTCAATAACAGTATGATTCATTAATAAATATGTACAAAATGATTTTTTTTAATTTAGGAACTCTTACATGCTGTAAAAGAACAAACCCTAAAGGAAATTGCATCTATAGAAGAAAAAGCCAATGATATTAAATCCGAAATGAGTGAATTGAAGGCCCAGCTGTATCAACGTTTTGGTAGTAACATCTCTTTGGAGAGTGATGAATAGAAATAATGCAAATATATAAAAAATAAAATCTAAAAAAGTAATTTAAACATAAAATTTTTAAAATGGTTTCCAACATTAAATATTTTTTACCATTCAATTGAAGATTTGAATTGGAAGGATATGTAGCCAATGATATTAAATCCGAAATGAGTGAATTGAAGGCCCAGCTGTATCAACGTTTTGGTAGTAACATCTCTTTGGAGAGTGATGAATAGAAATAATGCAAATATATAAAAAATAAAATCTAAAAAAGTAATTTAAACATAAAATTTTTAAAATGGTTTCCAACATTAAATATTTTTTACCATTCAATTGAAGATTTGAATTGGAAGGATATGTAGCAAATAGACATTCAATCGCAGGAAAATTGGAAAGTATGCAAGTCTTTGTTTTAAATAGTAAAGGACGTTACGTTATATTTTGTGTTTAAAGGTAAATCAGAAATCTAATTTTGTAGTTTTGTAGTTAATATGTTCTATGTTTGTAGTCATTAATATTAATGCGAGTTGATTACCGACCGCAGAAGAATCTTACTTGTGCTTTTTTTACAAGCGAAATTTTTAAATAGCCTAACTACAATAAGTTTTTTTTGGCAACCGGTAATTCAACCGAGTACCTATTGCCATTCATGGTTGATCTACTAATTTGGATAAAAATAAAATTCTTTAATATGAAATACAATTGTGGACATCAAATGAAATTGCTTAATGGCTTGATTACAAATGGCCGCTGAAGTGGAGTTGCATTGCTAGTCGTTAGTAGTAGTAGTAGTAGTTAAATATGCAAAAAAATATAAAAAAAACTTTTTGGAAACAATGTCCTTTAGCTGTGAAAGCAGATTTACATATTTATGGATGGATTGTCGACGACAACTGAACCAGTTGCCAAACATTCAAAAATTTCAGTTGCAAGAAAAATTAATTTTGGCAATTACAAATCTTTAGTTGTCAACTAGAATGGCAACTGAAGTTCAGTTGCTGTTCATAATATACCAAATAGGGTAAGGTGGGGTCTCAGACAGATTTGGGTTTGGAAGTTAAGTTTTATGGAATGTACCTTGAATTAAAATGATTATTCAAACATTTGCCATATAGTGTGTATGAATTAGGTTTGCAAGGATCTTGGTGTTTTAATATTTTAACATGACAATAATCCTAGACAAACTTACGAAACATTGATGAGAGATGGCATTTATTATTATTATTATCTTTATTATTAGTATTCTTGAATACTTTGAAATATCGCAATAATATACAATATAGAATTTTACACAAAAAAATATTTCTCTAATTTACATCATTTTTGAAAAAATTTACACATTGTCTTTTAAATTCATGATCATTGAGTTCATTTTTAATATTATTTGACGGAGTTATATAGTTTTAGTCCTTTGTAAAAGAGTGATAATTGCATTGCCGTCGTATTAACCTGCTGCACTCTGAAGTCTTCCGCATTCCTCAATCTATAGGGTTGAACATCTCCTACATATCTTATTTGTTCGGATAAGTATTCTGGCGCCTTTCCTCGTTTAATTTTTCGAATAAATATAAGTGTGTTTAATTTTAACCTTTGTTTTATGATCAACCACTTTAGTATATCCAACATAAGTCGAACAGACGTGTATCTGGTACATTTCAATATTGTTCTCATTGCCTTGTTTTGTAACTTCTGTAGCCTTTCGATTTGCGATTCATTACAGCATGTGTGGAGGATTGTTGACCCAAACTCAAAATGTGGTTTTATTGTTGTATTATATATATTAATTGCCGTTAGTGTAGAGATATTCTTTTGGATTCTTTTGAAAAGTCCTATCTTCTTACCAATTTTTTTGCATATGTACTGTATGTGCTCTTTAAATTTAAGTTCTTTATCTATTATAAATCCCAGGTACTTAATTTCATTAACTTTTTCTATAATTTTCTCATTTATTTTAAATTCTGTTTCACTAGTCATGTTAATTTCTATGATTTTTGTTTGGATTTCATTTAATTTTAATTTATTCATTTTCAGCTAAACATTAATGTTATTCATATCATTCCTCAACTTGTTTGTGCACTGTTCTTTAGTGTCTCCTATTGTGTATATCAGTGTGTCATCCGCATACAATGTAATTTCGCTTCCAGTTAAAATCTGGGGCATATCATTTATATAATTGCTAAATAGTAAAGCACCTAGAATGGATCCCTGTGGAACACCGTGTTCATTTTCAATAGGCTGCGATCTTACTCCGTTTAAACTCGTTCTTTGATTTCTATTGCTCAAGTATGATTTAAACCGTTCGAGCTCAGCACCTTGCACTTCATATAAATAAAGTTTTTCAATCATGATTTTTCTGTTCATTGTCTCAAACGCTCTCTTACAATCTAAAAATATTGGCATTATTTTCTTACTTTTTCCTATTTTCTTCCATCGATTAATTACAAAGTTGATTGCAGTTTCACATGAAAACCCTTTTCTATATCCAGATTGGAACTTCGAAAGAAGTGAATATTTTTCAAGATACTCTTCACAACTTTCTCCAAAATTTTTTGACATGTTTTTAAGGAGTTAATCGGTCGAAATTTTTCACATTTAATGGTGTTGGCTACTTTTTTTATTGGTGTTACTACTGTTTCTTTCCAGTTGTCCGGAAACACGACATTTTCCAGAGATTTGTTGATTATACGCAATAAAATTGTTCCAATTATATTCCAGTTATCAATAATCATTTCCTTCGATATCTTAGAATAATCCGGTTTATCATTCAGACTCTTTACAATCTCTTTAAGCTCTAACATAGATATTGCACGGAATTGAAGTTTTTGGTTTACTATTATTACATTATTTATGTATTGCACATTCTCGATCGAGTCTCTTATTTCCTTAATACTATCTACAAAATAATTATTAAAATGACTAGCTATCTTTATATTTGCCAACTTCTCCTGATTCAGCCTAATAACACTCCGGTTACGGGATTGTAGGGCTCCACTAAAAAGAATTTGGTGGATATAATTGAATCCGAATTGTAATTGTGTTAATGATGTTCTGTTTGACCTGATCCTCATATTGCATACAGTGAAGATCTATAGTGTACTACGTATCATATTAGGATTACTGTGTAATTTTATTAGAAATAAGAGAATCCATGTCCTCTAATAAAGTTGTGCGAGTTCACACTAGGACTGCCGGAGAGTCATTCTTTAGGGGAGATGAATGCTGGTAAATTTTTTGGAGCTAGGTTTGGGCTCTATGAACTGATTCAGAATTTAGTTAAAAAGTCCATTATTGTATTTGGAAGGAAGGTGGAATCTATTCAATTCGAGCAATAAATGCTAGACATTCATTTCTCGGGTAATCATTTTTTGTGTAAGGAGGGGACTTTGCTGAATGATTGATTTGTCACTCTTAACGACTTGCGGCGTTCGAACTGTGCATGGATGGTTTACAATTGGTGGCGAACTTTTTTTCTCCAGTCTCCTCAAACAACATTAGGCGAACACGCAACTAATCCTGAGCGGGCAGAACGTTTTGAAGCTGTGTAACAGAGATACAGAAACTGAAATAATTTAGAATTTCCGGTACTGAATATAGTATTTTGCCGTTATAATTAGTGTGTTCGATTGTTATAACAATATTTATGTATATCCCTACTATGTACATACATACTGCATTCTACATTGTAGAATTTCAACTATTTAACCATCGCTGAATAAATATTTTATTCAGTTGTTACTTTCATACAATTTCTAAAATAAAAAGCAAAAAAAGAAAACAAAAATACATTTTTATGTACAACGCGTATGCCCACACGAATAAAGGAAGAAAAGTGCAGTTTTCGTCAACACGGAAATATTTTGAATTTCTCATGAATTGAAAGAAAGTGATAGAAAATAAAATTTGTGGAAGGAGTATTAAACATTTCCTTGAATAAGGTAAGGAATGTGTTGATAAAAAGAAAATTTACCGTTTCTTTTAACAAACATAACGTTATTTCCGCAATACATTGTGAATACGTACTCTTAATGCACGTCTTTAATTTAATTCCATTGCAACGTTATTTTTTTTCCTTATGTGCGGTTGTGTATTTAAAGCCAGAATTATTTTAAATTGAAAAACTATTTTTAGGTAGTGCGTCAATGCAATAATTTGTGGAAGAATAAAAAATATTTTTATTTTTTTGATTTTAAATAAATAGGATTTAAGGATTTATTTTGAAATGATTGTTAACATTTCTAATAAATGTACTGTTCTCCATAGTTTAGGCATCCCATTAAACGTTTGAATACAGTCACAGACAATCGTTTGAGTACACTTAATTTGTTAATCGATTGCGGCCTCTTTTTAATCGTATGCGACCACAGAAGTTCAAGATGTTGCCACGTTCGTATATACATACATACATACATACATAATTGGTCATTACAACCCTTCAGTCAGGATTACGATCTAGTTTCTCACACCACTTATGTTGTATGTGTTAATTTTATACAAGAGTGGTGGGACCTCCAGTTTAAAGTCGACTCGGAACGACAGATTTTTGAGAAACTTTTCATAGCACTTTCATTTACTCTTAGGGTTTTTGCTAGAAATCTGCTGAGAGGAAGACGCTGAAGAAATACTTTTTGTATTTTATTTTGATGTCTCGCCTTGGGCTCGAGCCCTGGCTTTTCGTCTAATAAGCCAACACACTACCTACTAGACCACGGCGACTTCACGTTCGTATATACGCTGAGAAAACCATCATCAGCAAAAGTAGAAATGTGAATACGAAGTATACCGTAAATATGGCGAATTGGCTTCCGTTGTCTGTTAGGAACTCTGGAAATCATTTTCCTTAACAACAAATCTTAGCTTTCCTATAGCTCCACTATATTACTAGTTAAGCTTAGCCTCAACTTACGCATTAGGCCTTAGTGCCTTCATGTTATCCTTTCCAGCATTAAGAAGGCTCCTGAGAGTCAAATTAAGGTCGTATAACATCATTAAAAATCCTAATTGCTATGCGTGGCAGCCCAACAAGCATCTTGCTTGCTGCTTTATTACAATACCAGTGGGTTTCTATGGATTAAGACCGAAAATAGTTTCTTTAATCTTTCGAAACTTAAAAAGAATTGTATGAGGTGGTACAGCAACGGGAGGAGTCGAATTAGTCATGCTGGTACATGAATTTGAAATGAAGACGTTCCTCAGGTGGTCAACAAACAGGTCGTCTTCCGCAAAATCATTTCTCACGCAACCCCTGGTGGCCTTTCGTAAACGTAGTTTAGATTTAACAAGTCTTTTAAGAATTGTAGTAGAGCGTCACAATGAATTATTAGTATCTGGTGTTGAATGAAGTTAACGTAGTCTCGAAAATAGTACGTCGATGGCTTATTAGACAAGAGAACGTAGGGCAAACCCTAGCTCAGACATCTACTCAGTAGTCTTCTGGAAAAACTCTGAGAGTAAATAGTCTAAGCCGCGATTAACTAAGAACTCTATAAGAGACATCTTAGATTTTTCCAAAACGCATATGTCATGCATGGACCTATAAATGGAAAAAATTATTTATTCCCACGAACAAAGTTCAAGCTTTTTTTTACGCCGAGGAGGGGTAAATGTACCTAACCGCACCATAGAGGAAGTCGTCACATCCTCCGTGTGTGGGGCCCTCACCCACTAAATCCCCCCCTCGCCTCGTGGACTTGTTGTGCCCACTCCGGAACTACGGTGGTATTACTTCGGAGTGGAGTCCCTTTGGCCCCTGCGTGTTCATATCCACGTCCGGATTGCGTGTCGAAAGTTGAAGAGGCATGTAAGTGTCTCCACTATTCCTTTTGTCCAGGTCCCTGTTTCGAATTTCGCTTGACACGTGTGCCAGTTTCATCTATGCCGGCATGCCCATATGTTCCGCAGCCTCAAGATCCCTCTTTTTCAGTCTTAGGATGCTCTCCATGTAATTCGCCACTGAGGTCCAATTTTCTCTACTCGCGATCATAACCCCGACAATGTTACCGGCCGTGATCGTTCCAACTATTGCCGTCAATTACAGAGCGATAGCTCCGCCAGCGTGGACATTCGAAAACAGTGTGCTCTGCATCATCAATTACCTCCCCTTTCTCGTAAAGACAGTAAGGGGAGGCGGTCTTGCCCATTCTGTGCAGATATTTTCTAAAATATCCGTGACCCGATAGCATCTCTGTGACGTAGTAATTTACCTCTCCAAATTTCCGACCAATCCATGGCCTTATGTCCGGAATAAGTCTCGCCGTCCATCTTCCTCTATCTTCATTGTTCCATCGTCGTTGCCACTTTGAAATGGTGTTTTTCCTGAAGTGACCGGTAACAAAGTTTAAGCTAGATTGTCCACACTGCTACAGATGTTATTGGCTTGATTTGGACCAAGCAAGTGTTATACGATCCGAACGCAGTGAAGAGTATTATGCTATAACTTCAAGCTTCCTGTTTGCTTCAATATCTTTAGAATGCATTCAGCAACATATTTAAACACTTCTAGAAGATATTCTATCATGAAACCAAAATTCTAGAGATCAACGAAGTCACCACTTAGGTCCAACGAACTTCAATGACTCTATGTGTACATATTTACATGCGTTTGACACATTTCACATATCAACGTAAAATATACATATGTAAACATGTGATACTTCTTTAATATTTTAATTTTCCTTACAAGTTCTATCATCAGAGTATTTTTTTATTATTACGATTATTTTTTTTTATTATTATTATTAGTAAAGATATTTAAGGGTTGTTATTGCCCACAGAGTTGTTTATCTTTGAACTGAACCATTGAGACAAATAAACGGAGAAAACGAAGAAAACATTACTTTTTTAATTTTGATTGCTGATGCATGTTAAAGGAAATAATCCTTTTGATGTCTTTTTCACATTAAAAAGAAAAGATGTACCCACGCAATGTATTTCCTTAGGCTAAATTCATCACCGCAACCATATAGTGAGCAGTCTCCACAATATAGCGCTTCCGCATATCGGATTAATATTTGAAATTAAAATACAAATTATCATGCAACACTGGCAGTAAAATTTATCACTCATGTACATACACTTTGGGTTTTTTTAAAGACAAGGACGAGGTAAACATTAAGGATTTCGAATTACACGTCTTTGCGTAATTAAGACACAGCGAGGAAATTTCCTTTCAAAATATTGTCATTCGGTCATATTTCCAATCACAGTTTAAAATTTTCTGTTTGAAAAGGTGGCAGCATTTGTGTCGTAGGAGAAAAACGCACCTATACATATAGGCTGTCAAGCATTAGCAGTCTATGTCACTTCATTATGAGCTCTGAATTGTTCCGAATTGAGGGTATAACGAAAAACTCTGGTATCACAATGGACTACTGGTATATTCCTCGAACTTCTTTTGACCTAGACAAGTTTATAGAAAGGTTTCATTCTACATAATTGCCCTATGATAACCCAATGCACGCTCGTTCTCTTTTCTCAAATTAGCATTTAAAACTACGCAACATAACGGGTCCGCCAAATAACTTTTGTTTTTTTTAAATGCTTAAAAAAAAAACTACTGAATATTTTCTCAAATTTCTTTTTTTATTTGAAAGTACAATCCTTCCGGTTAATAATGGAAAATAATTTCATTCAAATGGTTGCCTCGGCTGGCCTACACCAGAAGATGACGCATTTGGGGCACAGAAAACACGCACGCATACATTGAAAAGCCGACGCACCCAAAACGAGTCACTACTGTTTGGTGCGGATTTTGGTCCAGAGGCATAATTGGGCCATTTTTCTTCGAAAATGAGCAAGGAGTGGCCGTTACAGCCAATGGCGATCGTTATCGGGCCATGTTGAACGAATTTTTGTTCACAAAAATTGAAGAGGAGGATATTGGCAACATTTGGTTTCAACAGGACGGCGCTACGTGCCACACAGCCGAAGCTACACTCGATGTTTTGCGCCCTGTTTTTGAAGATCGCATTATCAGCCGCAGAGCTGATGTCGTTTGGCCACCTCGAAGCTGCGATTTGAAACCGTTAGACTATTATTTGTGGGGTGCCGTCAAAGATAAGTGTTACGCCGACAAGCCAAAGACAAGCATTTTCAAAAAAAAAAGTTATTTGGCGGACCCTTTATATAGGTGATCTGAAGGAACTATCAAGCATTAACAATCTGAGTCGTTTTATTAGAAGCTCCGAGTGGTTCAGAGTCTAGCGTATAACGGAAAACTGTGGTATCACAATGAGTCTCGAACTTCTTTGGACGTACCTAGTTAACTGTATCTAACACAAGTTTACAGGAAGAGATTTACATTTTTATTCTATAATAGCCCACTGCATGTTCGTTTTTTGTTCCCAAATTAGCATTAAAATCTACCCCACGTATTAATGTGTGGGAGTTTTTGGTCCCAGAATGAAATATTTCGAATCCATGGGAAAACACGTGAGTATCTTTCAAGCGGAAGTCTGTGCCATCGAAAGATGTATTGAATACATCAACTTGGATAGGAGTTACAAAAGACAGTATATAATTATTCTGTCTGACATTCAGACGGCAATTCGAACACTCGGCTCTTTTGAGGTTAAATCGAAGACACAGACCGTCTGGGTAAGCTGAATCGGCTAAGAATGCAAAATAAGTTTTTAAGGATTCCAGATTATGAGAGAATTTTCGGCAATAGCAAGTAGACAAGCTTGCGAGAAGGTAGATCTGAATCCTTCTGTAAATTGGGGGCGATTATTTGGAAAGCTATACTGAAGGTAAAGGAAGATAAAGAGAAGCAGAGACTCTTCTCAAACTGAGTGGGTTTGAAGCAATCAAATCTATTGTTGAGAAATTAAAATAAGGGGAGATCTAACTCATGCATCAGACCATCAAGAAATAGCCGGATGTTGATAATCAGTCTTTTGACAGGACATTGTCGACTTAGAGTACATTTATTCAGAAAGTGGTTGCCTCGAGCCTACATCTTCGGATTCTGTGAGGATGATAATGAATTATCGGAACACATTCTTCGAAGCTATCAGGCATTAATGCATCCCAGAAGGGAACACCTAAGTGCATATCAGTTGCTAGGAAGGGAATTGGCATTGTTGTCATCGAGCAGCATCCTGGGCAATAAGCGTAGATGAGATGTGTTCCGTTAGCTTGGATAGGAGGTACAACAGAAGGACATACACAGCAATAACATCTGCTAGTCAGGCCGCCATTTGAGCAGTTAGCTTTTATGAGGTTAAATCGAAAATAGTATGGGACTGTCTGCGATATCGCAATTGGCTCGACTAGGGAAGGAAAAATAAAACGTTTACCCTTAGCTGGGTTCTAGATTATGTGGGACACAACCTGAGTGCTTTTCAGTTGCTGGGCAGGGAATTGGCATTGTTGTTATCGAGCAGCATCCTGGGCAATAGGCTTGGAAGGAGACTTTATAAGGATATCCTAAAAACTATGAGAGGAGTATAATGGATCGTATGGCCGCTGTACCTCTTCAATAATATAAATAAACAAAGCAAATAAATTTCATTTTCCCTCATATGCCGAGTGCCCTTTTCATAGTCGAAAATTGCCTTGATATTGCAACAGATTAGTTTGGTAGGAATTTTTCTTTTGATCACCGTTTTTTTTATGAGTCTTATAAAATACTGCCTCACCATGTATTCCTCTTGTCTCTCAGGCACGTGGAGCTTAACGCTGGAAAGGCAGAGTATAACAAACGTTTATGATTTCGTGGCAGACTTGTCTTCTTTGCTGACATTATTTTATGTTCTTTGTTTAACTGACCTTTAAGTAATCTTTAAGTGATAGCAACGATAGAGAATGGCTTAGTTAAGGATGGAATTCCTTGTTTGATTAAACACGCGTGTAGGCTACTCGCAACTTCTGCTGTAAGAGTGCAGCAATCTGCTTGATATCTCCAATTTGACCTAAGAAAAGATATGGCTTCCACCAACGGCCAAAGTTATAATAATTTTAAGTTATTTAGGTTCGTTCTATACGCCTAAGATAAAAACGAACACCTATTAATTAAAAACAAAAAAAAAGTACACACAATGACATTTTAATTAAATAAGAAAAATGTAAATGATTTAATTTAGAAAGAAAGAAAACTGTTCCATGAGATAGGAGGAGTTTTTTTTTTTAATTTCTTTCTCTACAGATTTTGGATTTGTGCTGTGATGCGTTTCACTCTATGTGTTCCATCTCTTCCACACCATTTTCGTAAGAGTAGAAGACAATTTTTTGGTTTTTTTTGTCAATTTTTCTACAATTCTGTCCAATTTACGTGAATTAGCTCAAGGGTAATGATGTACATATAGTGTGCAGTTGAGTGAGTGTGCAAACGCCGCATGAAAAGTGAGAAAAGCCTAAACCATTGAAAATAAAATAAAAAAAAAACTGAATGAAACACAAAAATTAATTAACAGCAGGTAGTATATAGGCGAGGATGGAATAATTTAAAGACGAAAAATCACAACGATTTTTCAAATTCATTTCGGTACCATCGAAATAGCCATCCTTTTTTGGTGGGGAATTAATTTCTTACGTTTTAAAGATTTGTCTACGAATACAATTGTGCAAAAAATATATTTGAATAGTTTGTAAAAATGGAAAAAGTGTATAAAGAATGACTGTCTTCTATATTTTATTTGATTCAAAAGTTTCAAGTGCCAACAATAGAAGGATTTTAAGGGGCTATTTAATATCGTTTTAATTAATCCTCTTCTCTTCCTGTACATAAAATTGTCGTTTAATATTGGTGTTAAACAAATATGAATGAGAGGAGCTCAATCAAAGGATATAAGGTATCGGCATAGACCTCACTTATCAAGTAGGATTGTTGGGCGTTCACCATAAGGTATCAATCATTCTTTCTGTAGAAAGTCTGTATCTTTTTATCATCTTCCCGTTCACGCCTCTGAGAAAAGTTATACCTCGCACAGTAGCCTTCCCAAAATGTTGGAAGCTTACAAAAGCGAGGCTTAAAAGAGCAATGCTTACAAAAGCGGGACGTTGACACAAAAAGGTATTCCATCGCTTCGTTATCTTTCCTCCATGTTATGCACTTCTTATTGACTCTCCTGACTATCCGGAATCAGAGTGTTCATTATTACCTTTAATCAGTCTCAACACACTTATGGTTTCCTTTCCATCTACAAACATACGTACATAATTGATCATTACAACAATTCAGTCAGGATTACGTCCTAGTTTCTCATACTATTTATATTGAGTGCGTTAGTTTTATACCTAAGTGGCGCGACCTACAGTTTAAAGTCGATTCCGAACGACAAATTTTTGAGAGACTTTTCATGGCAATTTTATTAATTCTCAGAGTTTTTGCCAACGATCTGCTGAGAGGAAGTCGCCGAAGAAATATTTTTTCATATTTTCTTTTTGATGTCTGACCTGGGGTTTGAACCCGGGCCTTACGCCTAATATGACGACTTCATCCTTCTATGCCTATTGCCCTAATTGACATTCGACTATCAGTGAAGATATTCAAATCCCTATATGTCAAGTTTATCAAATTATAATTGGCCCAAATCATATATTCACTAATCACACATACCTCCTTTGGAAACACCGCATTATAGTCCGGCAGCCGGAGGTATAGTTTGAAAGCTCAGCCCGTGCTATATCCATGTTGAGAGTCATCCGTGTAACAAAAAGTTCCCATGGGCATGTGAGCATCGCCTCTATATGACAAAGAACGCCGCTCTGCTATCAAACTGATAATTAAAGTATCCCGTGGTATCTCAATAACATGTTGATAGGGTTTGTGACTCTGGTTTATTCATTCCCCCGTATGCTGGCAATGTCAATTTTTCAATAAAAGTGGTCTTTTCCGATGAAGCGCATTTCCATCTGAATAGCTTAATGGATACCTAATATTGGTTCTAAGAAATCCTCATGCAGTCATTGAGAAATATGTACAGATACAAAGAACAACTGTCTGGTTTAGATTTTGATCAGGCATTGGTTACAATAACATTATACAGGAGTTCTTGTGGCCTCAACAGGACGTTTATTGATCAGGACGTTTCAGTAAGATGCCAAATCCCACATGCAACAGTCAATTTAATGAAACAACGATTTCCAGAAAAACTTATCTCAACTGTTCGCTAAGATCATGAGAATTATCATCGTGTTACTTTTTTATTCGTGGTTGTATGAAGTCTCGAAACAATTCCTGTGCTTAAATTCGAGGATCAAAATGTCTTCGATTACGTACAGCTACATCTGTGTGAAAAATTATGGAGTAATTCATGGTCTGTCAACAGAGTTGTGGTAGCCATTTGTTCCGTATTTAATTCGAATGTGTCTTCTTTACAATCCAATAAAAAAAATTCTCTATAGTCTAATAAAGGGTCCGCCAAATAACTTTTTTTTTTGAAAATGCTTTAAAAAAAAACTACTGAATATTTTCTCAAATTTCTTTTTTTATTTGAAAGTACAATCCTTACGGTTAATAATGGAAAATAATTTCATTCAAGTGTTACCATTCACGAAATAAGCACTAGTTGAAAAAAATAACGTTAGATGGCGGACCCGATAGGTAGTGTGCTGGCTAGACAAGAGCCCAACGTTTTAACCCCGGCTCAGATTTTTCGAACAAAAATTCTGTCCAAAGCTCCAAATTAAAATAAAATCGCCATGATAAGTTTCTTAAATCTGTCGTTTGGAGTAGATATCAATCTGTAGATCGCGTATAAAAGGTAATGGATAAAATTAACACTTATAACATGGGTGATTTGTAAGCTTACACTGAATAATCCGGCCTCTACCGTCCTTCTGCGAATCGTTCTTTCGCTAATTTCTAAATCGAAGCGGTTTCGTATGTGACTAGCAGATGTTGTAGGATCATTTTGGATTGTCCTTTTAATTCAGGAGTCTTCATATCGTGAAGTTTCCCGTGGCCTTCCTCCAGGATGAGTAGGAGATGTGCGACCAATCTGCAAAAACTTTTTAATTAGCCAAGAAGTAATTGATCTGTTGATCGAATATCTTGCACTCAATTGATCTTAACCCAATCGAGAACTTGTGGTAGATCGTTAACTTAAAAATCAACCGAGAAAATTGGAAAACTATAGAAGATTTATTTGAAGCCGCAAAAATAGTCTGAGAAGCAATGTCATCGGAAATAATTAATAATTTAATATCCTCTAAGCCTAAAAGATGTGCGTGGGTCATCCAGAATAAAGGATTCGCATCGAAATATTGATTTCAATAGTTTTTTTTTTTCTGTACCTTAAATTGGGGGTGCTTTAGTTTTGTCCGCTTATATTTTCGACTTAAAATGTATTTTGAAGCATGACTTTTTTTATTGAATTCTGAATTCCTTAAGTTTGTGTTTTTCAATAATAAGGATATAAATAAATAAAAAAATAAAAAAGAAATTATTAATAACTTTTTTTCTTAAAAAAATAATCATTTTAAAAAAATGTACTGAGGGGGTGCTTTGGTTTTGTCCGATACTGTATGTGTTTTTTTTTTAAATGAAAAAGTGCACTCTTATTGAGACACCCTTTAGAAGGTAAAATTAAACCAAAAAAATGTCAAGAATAAATAATGTGGTCTTCGAAACAAATATCGTTTGTATCGATTTGTTTTCATATAAGTATCGTATCCAATTCCTCCATAATATCTTCTCCTATTTCCTTCAAGGAAAGAAAATAAACTTCATTCGTGTCTTTTACCGTTACTTTATTGCAATGAAAAAACAACACAGGCACACACAGAAGAAATTTGAAAAAAAAAAATAAAAAAACAAACAACAACAAAATTGAGGGACAAGTGTAATTTTACCGTTTTGAACATCATGTGCCATAATTTTATCTTTTGACTGAATATGTACGTACGTACGTACGTACCTCTGACGTGTATTTTAAGCATTAAAAATAGCATGAAAACACTCTTTAACGCATGATGTATCCACAAGGCCCAAATGCGTTTAAAAGATACATGTGAGCGAATTTTTTTTTCGCTTCCATGGTATGAAATATGAAAGGAAAAAGGGGGAGAGGGGAAGCTAACTTAAACTAGATAACAAAATTCAAGTTCTGTATGAATTCTTAAAACGAATTCATATTGAATTTGAACGTAAATACAAATGCTTACGTAGCACTATGTGGCATTTTGCCTCAAAAACTGGCCAAAATTAATAGAAGTGTTTTATGAGTTAATGGTTGAAATTTTTTGATAGTGTTAGTGCTAATTAGGCCCAAGGATGCACCCAACTGATTTTGGTTCAAATCGGTCGGTGATTTCGCCTAGCCCCCATACAAATTCCCCTCGAAATTGCACTTATTTACACATACTTATAGTAATTATGCAACAATCATGATAAAATTTAGCATGGATCAGTTCTGTGTACTAAGAAATCATGGTGTAATGTTTGGTGAAAATCGGATCACATTTGGCCCTGGTCCCCATATAAAGTCCCCTTTAGAAATTCACGTTTGCGCTTATAAATGGCTTAAAAACATCGGTATCGTGATGAAATTCGGTATGAACGTGTATTTTGTAAATCTAAATCCAATGGTCTAAAATAGGGCCCCGTAAGAAAATATGTTTAACAGTTATAATTGGCTTAAACATTTTATTACCTCGATGAAATTCGACATGAACATGTTTAATATGAATGTGAATCATTTATTATCACATTTTATTATGATCGGATCATAAGTGCCCCTAGGTACCATATACGGTCCATTAAGAAAATCAAACATACATCTCAAATTGTTATAATAGTCGATATATCGCTTCTACTAAATTTCCTCGCATAATTCGTACGCCATATGGCTTTATTGCCTATGGCTTTATTACACTACGTCTAATTTTTTAATTTTTCAAAAAAAGTCAAATTTTCAAAAAATCGCCAAAAATAATTGCGCAAATTTGCGCAAACTTTTCTTCTTGTTCGTGAATGTAGAGAGTTCATATTTTCTTTAAAATCCTTATCTTTTTTTTAGGAAGGGTAAAAAATGTGAAATTTTTATTATTTTTAAATTTTGAACGAATAATTTTAAAATTAATATGTGATATATATATATAAAAAAATAAACTGAAAGTAGCAGTTGCTCATACCTTTCAAATAATCAATATAAAACCTCTATTCGTTTAGCCACAGAAAATATCATATAAACTTTGACATCGTCTCAAGTCTACAAATCTCAACTTAAAGTCGTGAAAATTCACTATATAATGCAGAATTTTGTAGTCTATCGAACTGCATACTCAGTTTCTTAAATTCCTTTAAATTCATTTTTGCCTTTTTGGCCAGTTTTTCAGGGTAGTGCGTAGGTTAGATTAGCGGGTAGCTTGGCGTTCACAGGGTGGCTCATTGTGTTTGATAATTAAGATGTTTAGAGACAATATTTTTACAGGAATATTGGATTTAAACCTTAAATTTAAAAGCCAAGTTAAGTAACACAAAGTATTTAAAGGATTGAAATGCAAGTGAAATTGATTAAAAAATTCTTACTTAACTAAACTACATATTTCGCTGATGTTATTGAATTGAAATCTTTATTTATTATTTATTTTGTTTTAAATATTTTACTTACACAAGCTGATGTATTTGCCAGCATTTTTTGTTTTGTTTTTTGTAGTTTTTTGCTATCCTAGTAATTTGCTCTAACAAATCTTTCTTGTCATGCTTAATGGTTGTGAAAAGATTTATTGTGCCTAATATGCGAACCTTGGCAAGATTGGACATGATATCAATCAAAGTAAAGGATGGGTTAAATACAAAACGAAACAAAAATAAGAAAAAAAATAGGAGTATAATATAAAAACATATACTTTTTTTGCTGTGTCTCTCTCTCTCTTCCTATTTTGGCCAACATATGTTGTGTAGTAAAAACGTTAATGTTCTGCATACATACCATACGCCTCGTATGTACGGCATACATAGACAAACATACGAACTTTTAAGCATCCATGGTAGATACAAGGGAAATACAGCCAAATATAAGAAACTAGAATTGCGGCTGATTTAAATCTTGTGCACTCGTCACAATGTTATGGATCTCCCACACCCTTAGGGATATGTGCACGATTGTTGCACTTTTTCTTTGCATTTTTATTTGCTACAACACTGCTGTAGTTGGTTGCATTGCCAGCCCCCCTCCCTCTTGTATCATTTTGCTTTCGCATACTGGCCATATGTGAGTGGCTCTTTAGTGCAAAATGCTGGTGGCATTCGCTGATTTAAGAGTGCAATAATAATCAATTTACATTGATTTCTATTCCATTCATTTTGCGGGGGGTTTTTGTTTTTAGCCGAAAGCCAAATAAATATTTTCATAAAGAAACACAAAAAAAAATTTTAATCCAATTACATACATACATCGTATCATAAATATTTCATATTTTCCTTTTCAAGGAGATTTTAATAGAAAAAAAAATAACAACCACCACCCTCTACCCTTGCCATCACATTACTTTGTTACAGAGTATTCGCATTCACATTCGTATTTTAAAATGATACGTACAATTGTAACGTATGTATTTTGCTACTGTTGTTGTTTTTGTTGTTTGTTATTTTATTTTCAGAGTAACACAACAACTGTTGTTAAAAAATGGATGGCAATGGTAGAAGAGGACATTTACACTTGGTGTGTAGAAAAACGTATGACCTGTCAGTATTTGTGGCATTTTTAGCTTTCGTATGATATGGCATGAGAAGACTGGGATTAGATTTACAGAAAAGACTTATGGAATATTCATGGCATAAGCCACCACAAAATATTTTATTTATATTTTATTTCAGTCTTCTCTCCCATTTGAGTCTTAAATGTAATGGATTTTGTTGTTTTCATTTATGATTTGCATATAACATACATACCATACATACCATACTCACCATACGCACCATACGTAGCATGTAATCGTTCTTATGAATATTAAAAGTTTGTAATAAAATATGTTCAATATTTATTTGTTTATGTTTATTAAAAATTAAATTAATAGCTTTAATAAAAAGCTAGAGATAATCGTAGTAATTTTATTTCAAATTCCATAAAACCCGAAGCAATTTAAATCATGGTTTTCAATCATCTTCAAGTAGTCCATCGGCCATATATCCAGAGAATATAACATCAACGACGAACATCGTAAGGAGATAAGTCAGTGCCACCTCTAGAGATTGTAAAGCAATCGAATTCGATCTAAAAAATGATTCCTCAATCCCATACTCAATACATGTCAAGGGAAGTAATTGTTTCTAGGCAACGAGGGAAGGACAGGCCTGCTAAAGTAGATCAATCTCTTACTTAGCTGGAAATACGAGTATATGTTTAATGAAACTGAAACAAAGCAAAGAAAATAATAATAAAATATCCAAATACTTCGTGATAGCCTTACGTACTCTTCGGTCAGGATTGCAACCTAGATGCTCACGACACTCATGTTATGTGTGTTAATTTTATCCATGAGTGGCGGCATCTACAGTTTTACGTAGGCTCCGAGCAATAGATTTGATAAACTTTTTCTCTTTACTATCAGAGTTTTTGTCAGAAGACTGCCAAAAGTCGCTGGGGTTTGAACTATGGGCTAGTCTTAAAAGCCAACATTTGTGATTGCCTTGTGTTTCTTAAATGGCCGGTAAATTAAATTTGCGAAGTATGGCAGCATTTAGCACAAAGTTTAAGCATTCCGATATTCATATAGCCACTTGGCTGATTAACATCCTACCAGATTGATTACATTGTAGTTGACGGAAGCCAGACGTCAAGAAGCTGTGATCACAAAGATTGGACAGTGTGCCAACATCGCCAACTCCCTGCACTCTACTGCAGAAACAGTCCTTGATTTCGGTGTTCACTTCAGCCAATGGTATAATGAGCAGAGTTTCGAAGCTGATGCAGTAAAAACTCAAGCCATTTTGGAAGACTATAGAGAAGTCGCAGTAGTCTAGTAGGTAGTGTGTTGGCTTATTAGAGGTAAAGCCAGGGTTCGGGCCCCAGGCCAGACATCAAGACAAAATACAAAAAGTATTTCTTCGGCGACTTCCACTCAGAAGATTTCTGGCAAAAACTCTGAGAGTAAATAAAAAATTGCCATGAAAAAGTTTCTCAAAAATCTGTCGTTCGGAGTCGACTTTAAACTGTAGGTCCCACTACTCTTGTATAAAAATGAACACATACAACATAAGTGGTGTGAGAAACTAGGACGTTGTACAATGGGTCAATTCGACCTCCGAGTACTGTACTTATTTTAATTGACAAGTATACGTCCTCTAACCTAACCTTACCTAATTGATCATTACAACTCTTCAGTCAGGATTGCAACTTAGATGCTCATGTCATCCATGTTGTGTGTGTTAGTTTTATCTAAGAATGGTGGCATCTACAGTTTTACGTAGGCTCCGAGCGATAGATTTTCGTTGCAATTCTCTTTACTATCAGAGTTGTTGTCAGCAGATTGCCGAAAGTCACTGGGGTTTGAACCACGGGCTCTAGTCTAATAAGCCAACATACTACGGCAACTTTGTGACAGTCTTGTGTTTCTTAAATGGTCGGCAAATTGAATTTGGGAAATATGATAGCATGTAGCACTAAGTTTTAGCATACCGATATTCATAAAACCACTTGGCTGTACCTGCATCGATTAAAATTCAACCAGGTTGATCACATTGTTTAACGGAAAGCACATTCCAAGTGAATCACAATCAAAGAGCGCACATTCAGAGCTCAAATTATCGACTTGTCGCAGTATTAGCGCTATAAGGTCTGTACAATTTAGTAAATTGTGAAAGCTGGATGTCGAGATGCTGTGATCACAAAGCATAGCTGAGGC
Source organism: Sarcophaga carnaria (assembly GCA_958299815.1). NCBI lineage: Eukaryota > Metazoa > Arthropoda > Insecta > Diptera > Sarcophagidae > Sarcophaga > Sarcophaga carnaria. The sequence continues at coordinate 45,113,324 of OY283151.1, forward strand.
GTTCACCGCTCAATTGTCAGATCCTCACGTATATCAACGAATTTGGTGGGTTGCAAACTAACATACCCAACTCCTTGCACGCTATTGCCGTATCAATACTTGGTTTCGAATGTCCACCATAACGAAACCAACGGTATGATGGAGAGTGTCGTGAAGCAGCTGCAACGAAAAGTGCCGCTAACAGGAAAACGATGCAGTCGCCACTATGCAAGTCATTGTCGAATACTTCAGAGAGAGTAGAAGGGAGGAGAGATGCCTGCAAAAAGAGTTGCGCCGACGTAGTAATGATACTGAATGAATCTTATAAAAAGGTTAAGTGATCTGATAAAGTCTGGTAACGGAAACTAGGAATGGTAACTGAAATTTGGTTACAGATTCGTAAGGGGTGTAGAGGTTATGGAGGCAACACTACTCTTATTTACTACGATTACAGAAAATATTGTAGCGAACTCAATCAATAATGGCGTTCTCCAGCCATGAAGAGGTCAAAGTCACAATTCAGCTGCATGCCATTGAAGGCCCTAATGGCTTGCACGATTCCTGTTGCCTTCATAAGAATTTTAGTTTAGCTTCATTGTTTAAGAGAGTAAAAGAAAAGGAACTTTATTGTCAAATTAAAGACGTCTTAAATTTATTTATAAATCGGAATTTCAAATGTTTTGTTAAGAGCAATTTGTAAATGTTTTTGCCATTGAAACCATAAATGCAAAAAACCAGTTTCCTTCAAAATGTTTTTATTATATTAGATTTGATAAACTAAAAGCATTAATGTAATGTAAAGAATGATCAAGTAATGAAAAGTAAAGTAATTATATTAAAACTATTTAAGATGTTGAAATATTCTCATCGTTTTAACAACAAGAAAACAACCCAGCAAACAATAATTAGCATAGCAGAATTGAACAAAGATTCTTTGGCGTTAACTTTCATAGACATGTACAACAGGTTTATACGGCGATTATGAATGGAAAAAATTGGCTATCAGCTGTTATTTGTAATACCAGTTTTGTAACATTTTAGCAACCCGGCAACTCTAATACATACATAATTGGTCATTACAACTCTTCAGTCAGGATTACGACCTAGTTTCACACACCACTTATGTTGTGGGCGTTAATTCTATAAATGAGTGGTGGGACCTACAGTTTAAAGTCGACTCAGAACGACAGATTATTAAGAAACTTTTCATGGCAATTTTATTTTTACTCTCAGAGTTTTTGCCAGAAATCTGCTGAGAGAAAGCCGCCGAAGAAATACTTTTTGTATTTGGGGCTCGGCAACTCTAATATTTTTTCTATTTCCACGCAGCACCTGACTAACATTGTAATTACTAAATCCAAACACTGCTGAGGATTAATATCTCAGAATGGATTCATGCATTGAGTTTAAATCGGGACTTTGAGCTCACCATTGAACTTGACTTGAACTAGAGATTTATGCTTTGGGTAATTGTCTAGCTAGAATATCCACGAATTGTTCTGTAGAATATCTTTATACATTTCTCCAGTCTTTTCCACGATCAACCCCTGACGATGTAAAACATTCCCACATCATTACTGATGCTTGAAGAGCACTATCAACTTTTTGTATATTTTGGATCCAAATGTCAACTGCCGTCGTTTACGAAGACAAGTAGATTTTCGTAAACGGAAAGCGTTATTTTATTTGACACGTTTGGCTTTCTTCTAGTTATACGACCGTCAAGGATATTTTCTGCCGGACGTCTTATAACAGACCGTTTTTACATTTTAACATTGTGTTCTGACTGCATTTGCGATTTTATTTAAGTGGATTAGGATGTGAGAGGCTCAACTCTTAGACCATAAGACTGTCTTCAACTTTCTGTTCGAACTACAAAAAGTGTTATGTTTTGCCAATACTTTTATGGTTAACATTAACATGCTAGGCTGAGGTATATTTATTATGGATTCTGATATTAAACCTTTTCTTTTTGCCTGCCTACAGCAGAGTTTCCAAAAGGAGGCTTGTTATGAAAACGCGGAATGCTTGTCGGGTGGCGGGAGTTTCTTTGAAAATCTTTTGATTTTCTTTGATAGCCAGACTGCGGTGCATCAACGTTCATCATTATCAGTGTATGCCGTGGATGTCTCAAGAAAATATTGAATCATTCAAGAATAATTCTTATATGGGCTCCAGGACAAATGGAATTCGTTGAAAATTTCATTGCTAGTGATCGGGCGAGGGCCGGTACGGAGCTCACATTCTCTGACATGTTGCAGGGCATTGGTATTTCGATTGAAACAGTTAAATTAGATAACACCCATGCGTTTTACAGGGTGGCTCAATCTCATTGGCAGCAAGAGCGTACGTGGAATACTGCTAGATTCTGCTAGACACCTCATTCGCCTCATAACAATTTTCACAGACCACTGTCCCTTTGGTAGGCATTTCGTCAAATGGCTTCTGCAGGTTTTATGGGTCTGAGAACAAGGCAGAGGCTTGTTAGTGTCTTGTTCTAGGGAATATTTGATCCCAAGTTGAATATTGATATCCCTAAGTGGGATCTCTTGTTTTAAGAACGGTCCATCTTCTTATTTAACCTACATACATACATAATTGGTCAATAACAAACCTTCAGTCAGGATTACGACCTAGTTTCTCACACCACTTATGTTGTGTGTGTTAATTTTATACATGAGTGGTGGGATCTACAGTTTAAAGCCGACTCCGAACGACAGATTTTTCAGAAACTTTTCATGGTAATTTTATTTACTCTCAGAGTTTTTGCCAGAAATCTGCTGAGAGGAAGTCGCCGAAGAAATACTTTTTGTATTTTGTTTTGATGTCTGGCCTGGGGCTCGATCCCTGGCTTTTACGTCTAATAAGCCAACACACTACCTACTAGACCACGGCGACTTCTAGATGGCATTTGCTAACTATTAATTGAGTCAAGTAGGGAAACAATGCTATTTTCATACTCACCACTAAATTTCGTTTGCAATGTTTGCTGGTATATGTGTACGGGTATATGCCTTCAAACATAGAGTTGAAATTCATAATAATCTTTGGAACTCAAATAAAAACTCAAAGTCAAGCGTAAATTGCAAGCAAACTTTTTGCTAAAAACGTTTCTTCTTCTTCATTACTTGCGAAACATTCTCGCAAATGCTGTTGTTACCTTTTGTTGTTGTTGTTTTTGTTGGCCCAGAAATTTTTGTATAGTAGTTGTCTATATATATACGTATGTACGTATGTATATACTATTTATCTTTGTACTGTGTTGAAATGTTGACGATGTTGTTCTTAGAAGGTTTAGTTTGCCGCCGCTTAGATTGGTTTTGAATATCGTAAGTGGAACTATGAAATAATCTTTCCCAGATAAAGTTACATTTAAATACACAGAAAGTGTGCATATATGTATATAAATGTATATAAATATACTACTTTTACTACTCTAGGGAGCATAGGTCCGCAACAAGTTGATTCCAATGATCATCAGTGCGATGTTTGACTTCGTTTCACTGTAGACGTAGTTTGGATAGTTCGGTTGTGATTTGGCGTTTCCAGGTGTGTGATGGTCGCCGGATGCGCCTGCTTTCCAGTCTATGGCTTTCATTGTGATGTCATCTAATGGCTTGCGAAGAGTGTGCCCAAGCCATCCCCACTTGCATCTCCTTATTTCCCTCTCAATTGGGTGCTGGTTTGTATCTGACCAGAGTTGGGCAATGATTACTATGGAGGGCCAGTAAACATGCAAGATTCTACACAGGCATTTGCTAACAAATATCTGAAGAGACTGGAAGTCGCGCGGTGAAATATTCCACGTTCCGCAACCGTAAAGTAGTGTGGATTTAACGTTGGAGTTGAAAATTTTAATTTTGGTGCGTCTCGATATGTGAGAGGTTTTCCAAACAGGGTTAAATTGGACAAAAGCATTGTGTGCCTTATTAATGCGACTGCTGATGAACCACCGGATTTATCGATTATACTGCCTAGATAGCAGAAGGACTCCACTTCATCAATTTCCTTACCGTATATGAGGAAATTTCACGCTGCGTTAGCATTTATCCTGAGTGTTTTGGTTTTGTAGATATTCATCTTCAGTCCAGCTAGCTTTGCGGTTTCGCTAACTAGATTTAGCTTTGACTGCATGTCGGAAAAGGAATGACATAGTAAGTATATGTATATCATCCACATAGTTCAGGTCTTCCAATCTGTCTTGCAAACCCCATCCAATCCCTCTCCTAAGACTTGTTGATTTTTGCATCACTAAATCGAGGACACAGTTAAAGGGGAATGGTGACAGCACACAGGCTGGGCGGACTCCGGTTTTTATTTTGATGCTCTTGCCCAGTTGTTTCTCATGTAATACGCGGCATGTTGCATTGTTGTACAGTGTCTTTAATAAGTTCATTATTTTAGTAGGGACAACTTGCATACATATTTGGCACAAAAAAAATTTATGTTGATTTCGATTTGTGGCGGCGATATTTTGTGCGTACAAAAGCTTCCGTAAAATTAGTTTTAAGAGAAAACTTTCACTGGCATTTCGAGTAAAAGGCTTAATTTAATGTTGTGTCAAGTGCGTGTAAATGCATCTTGACATTCAACAGAAAAATGGTTTAAACGATTCGCTGTTGAGTACTTTCTTCTCTTCTTGCTTTTGTTTTTGTTGTTGTTGTTGTTGTTGTTGTTGTCTCCCAACATAGTGAATGCAATTAAATTATGAAAAACTTTTGTGTCTGCTTTTATTTCTTGTTATCTCTTGTATCAACAAAAATGATTTAAACAAAGTTGAATGCGTACATAGTAGTTTTGTGAGAGCTCGGTTGGTTGGTTGGTTGGTTTAGACGTGGGTTTAGCAAGTTTATAAAATATTTAATAATTTACGTGGCATGGTGCTTATCCTCATAGCAGCTTCATTATTTAATGACAATCTAAAAAATGTTTTCGTAGATGATTATTATTATTGCCTGTAAAAAGTTTTGCGAGTCCTTATTATTGTTCGATGACGTTGAAGGATGCTTACGGTGCTGTAGCTGATGAGGATAACCACTTTTGCGGTTGTTATAGTTTGAATAGACATCGTGTTTGCCTTCTGAGGCATATTTCACCAGGCGTTAGTTACCACATGCTGTGTAAATTGTGTTTAACATGAATTAAAAAATTTGTTTTTGTTTCTTCCTTAAGATTTAATAATTAAAACAAACGTTTACCGAAAACTTTTAAAACAACACGACAATAAATTTGTTTCCGTTGTGATTATACTCACTATGCTGACAACGATTATATTTTATTTCTCATAATTGTATTGTGCCTCTTGTAGATATGTATGTTTCTATGTATTTCTTTTAAACAATTTTGACGAACAAAATGGCTGACAATTTAATAAATATTATGTCCAAAATTTTTAAATTAAAGTTAGGAGCAGTGACATAATGTTTTAAATACTTTTAAACATCTTTTAGGGACGGTTAAAAACAAAGGATATTTTGGCAAATTGTGTTAAAAATATCCTTCACAATTTAATAATTAAAAGGAAGAAAATCAAAAGGAAACATGCAAGTATTGAAGCATTAAGAAGAAGAAATTCAGTTAAAAGATCACTTCATAATATACACTCAAATGCTCAAGGATGTAGGTTGTGAAAGACTAACGACAGTCGGCATTGACAAAAAATCTCTAAAGACGATCAAAAAATCGGGCAATGTTATCGACTTAGAGAAATCCTGCTCCATGGCATCGCAAAGCAGAAGAGCAATAGTCTAACCTCTGAGAAGATCACAGTAGAAGTTGCATAAAATAGTGCGGTATTCGAAGTATTGGTTTTTATAGGCACAGAATAAGAAAAGGAAATGCTGAATAGCTGCGGAAGAGGAATATAAAACTTAAAATCTCCCAATCACTAAGTGTTCTAAAGAGTGCGAGAAAAGAGTAGTGTTTAGCGGCAGCAGTTTGTACAGTGCAGAGATCAGCAATGAGTATTCAAAAAGATGAGTAGAATCGAATCATATGCATTCATACTTATTTTAATATCATGGAACCTCTACTCATATTCAAAGTTTGAAGTGTACTCATCATATTCTTACTAAAGAACACGTTCGATGTTGTTGATTTCGACTCTCCATAACTTAACATATACGCAAATCACAAAATAAGTATGAATCGCGTACGAACACTAAAATACTTACTAGACGGTTGTAAGTTTGCTCTGCTTGCTGCTCTGTCACTCGAATCATTTCTAAGTATTATAAGTATTTTTCTAAAATTATGAATCTAAATGAGTAGAGGCTTATGAATCTAGCATATTTCGAATGGTATGAGTTTGATGTCAACGTTGTACTCATACTCATTGCAACCTGTACTTATAAATCAACGTTGTAGTGAGTACGAATGATTCAGAGTACAGAGTTAAATTTCAATATTGTTGATTCACTTATATTCAAAATATTATGAGTGATTTGAGTAGGCGAAGAAATGATTCATTGCTGATCTCTGGTACAGTGACGCTTCCCTCTAATAGCAACAAACTTGATGAAAAGAGATCAAATATCAAAATCTCTCAGGCATAAATTACCTGCAGTTTGCCTCACTATAACAAAAGGTCAAGGGACAGCCACTTTCGTACTCTAATAGTTGATAAGGGCCTTCTTGTTCTATTTCCATCTGTAAGATTATTTGTCATTTATTCAATCTATTTTCCCAAATCACCATAGACGGCTAAAGCATTCAGCAACACGTGAAAATAATAAAATTCTTTTATCAAAATTGGTGTTCTTTTTGGGCAAAGTACCAAGCACTATCTATCGAGAAGTAATCATCAGCAATGAGGCCTATTTCTAGGTGAATGATACATGAAAAAGCAGAATTTTTGAATTTGGGAAGATACAAATCCACATAAGATTCCAAAAAAGTTAAAGTTTGGAGTGAATTTTGGACCCGCATTATAATAGGTCCATATGTAGCTAAAGATTTCAACCCCGTTAGATTTTTTCTAGGGGTTCCTTAAGACGTATGCGTATGCAAATAAGCCACAAACCATAGCAATTATAAAAGCCAACATAACCCATGTAAATTCAAAATGATTTATGCGCCAGAGCCATGAAAAAATTGAGATTTCGTTTACTCTCTATACGGAGAACACGTTGCGAACATTTAAACGATTAATAGGACTTTCAAACGTATAAAAAATGTCCATGATTTCTCACATACGTACATACATATACACACAATTGGTCATTACAATCCTTCAGTCAGGATTACGTCCTAGGTTCTCACACCTCTTATGTTGAGTGCCTTAATTTTATACATTAGCGGTGTTACAGTTTAATGTCGATTCCGAACGACAGATTTTTTGAGAAACAGTCAGATTTGCGGAGAAGAAGTCGCCGAAGAAATATTTTTTCATGTTTGACCTGGTATTTGAACCGTGGCTCACGTTTAATAAGCCAACACTGTACCTACGAGACTGCGGCGACTTCACACGCATTTTGTTTTATTTAAATTTAAGGATTGGAACTGCTTAATGAAAGCCCCGATATTTGGAACTATGGAAATTACTTATAATTCTAACAGTAGAAGAAAAGACACAGGCCGGTGATTTGGCGTCATTCTGTACTTGAGAGCCGTAAGTTGCAGTCTCGAATAAAAAGAATAGTAAAGCCGATAGCGCGTAAGCGAAGTTTACAGAATACTGCAAGGATTTAAGAAGAGTTAAACGTGAAAAACTTTAAGAACTTCGGTAACGACAGAGGGTATAAAAAGCACACGAAGAAAGCGAATTAAAAAATTATACGAATAATGAATTGGAAAGGACAGAACTGCTGCTGAAGATCACAGCCAAGTTTCGAATAATGCCAGACATGTAAAATATGTGGTGCATACAAGAGTACAGTTACTTGACAGATAGAGTGGCTGGCAGCTCTCCCACCTTAACCCTATGCTGCACACAACTAATAGATTCTATGATTTTGGAAAGTGCTTTGCAACGAAACTAGGTAATAGAAGTGAATGATGCCATGAGGACCAAGGACAAATAGTGGAATAGGAGAGTGTTTTGTCTTATGAATGAATTATGTGGAATCCATAGGGAAATTCGAGGCTACAGGAGTAGGACAGCTTTAAGATTACTATGCATATTCAGTGAATAAGAGCATATGTATTGGGTTAATAGATTTGAGTAGGAAACTATTGCACGGTTATCAAGTTCGAGGCAAGAAGTTTTATTTACTGACACCGGAGAGCATCCTGAGATTCTCGAAAAATTTCATTTTATTTCGAAAATTTTTTAATTGCTTGAAACGAAAAGGAAGAGGAGGAGGTCAGTAAGATATATCGTTTGGTTGTAACACATCCACATAACATACATACATACATATGTATATAAGTGGTCATTACAACCCTTCAGTCAGAATTATGGACCTAGTTTTTCATACTACTTATGTTGTGTGTGTTAATTTTATACACGAGTGGCGAGACCTATAGTTTAAAGTCGACTCCGAAAGACAGATTTTTTGAGAAACTTTTTTGCCAGAAATCTGCTGAGAGGAAGTCACCAAATAATTTTTTTTCATATTTTCGTTTTGGTCTGACTTGGGGTTTGAACTGTGGCCTTACGTCTAATAAGCCAACACACTACCTACTAGACTACGCCATAACATAACAATCTTACAATCTATCAAATGCCAATGGCATGTGTTCGGTAATGAAATCAAAATTAATTTTCATTTTAATTAACATTCTAAAGAAAATTTGTTGCTGGGTTTAGGTAAATAGAAAATTTATTACCGCTCTCGTGGAAGTCTTTGCATTTGGTACGCATACGAACACTTGTATTCATGAAGTGTTAAGCCGCAAATCAGCAATTAATTATTAACGCTTCATATCACTTTAGAATTCCGTCATTAGGGGGCGCACAAATCTACCTACAATTTTACCATCGTATACAATTACAATTACAGTTATATTATATGATTACTTTTGATTATATGTACATAGGATATATACACATGTATGTATGTATATACACATGTGTATATATCGTTTATGTATAATGTATTTAAAGTGAATGAATCATAGCCATAAAGAAGATTACCTGTTCATAAACAACCATAAGTGCTTACACTTGCATTACGTACGAGTTGTTTGGGGGGCTGAGGAGTTTAAAAGGAATACAGCCCTCCCCCCCAAAAGGATTCTTTTACAAAACTGAGGTGTAATTTCATTGTGGCCCATAAAGCATTTGAAAATCAAAGATATACATACATATGTATGTATGTAGGTAAAGCAAGGTAGAAATTTCTTAATATTAAACATATTAAAATTTCATAAAACTATGCTCGAACTTAACAGTGTATTTATCTCTTAATCACTGATTACATACACACACATTAACTTATAATAGTTTGGTAGAGGCTTTCAAAATGCATGAAAACATATGGATTCGTTAGCAAAGTGAAAGTTTTCGTTAATATTAAAAATTTATTTAAAACTTATGTGCCAGTAATCTAAGCTGCAGAACTAATAGATTATTAGATTAAGAAGCAATAGAAAATAATTAAATATTCTGATATTATAAAACAATAAAACTAATTTTTGTTAATAATTGCAATTGAAAATGAAAAGATTTCGTTTTTAAGCCGATCCTGTACGATTTTATTTCAATTTAAACTAACAAACGACAAAGGACAATGCTAAGTATAGGCCGGCATTTTTTAGCTGCCAAAGAACCAGTGATATCGATAATTATAATTTGACAGCTTAGAATGTTAAATAGTGTTGACAGAAGTCAAGATAGAAGTCGCTGTAGTCTAGTAGGTAATGTGTTGGCTTATCGACTTTAAACTATAGGTCCCGCCACTCATGTATGAAATTAACGCACATAACGGCTGCCTTCCAAAATGTATCAATACAAAGTTTGTATGCAGTTCTACTACTGTATCTAAACTATGTAGATATGCAAAGTAACCAAACAATGCATCAACTTTAAATCCGATGCCCGATTGCTTTTTGACTGCGTTAAAAACACACATTGACGATGTTCTGAAATAGAATACATTGTATATATTTTGTACAGCGGCATTATGAAACACGATACTCTGTTCAAACACAAAGCAACTAACATTTTGGAAGGCAGCCAACATAAGTGGTGAAGAATCCTGGATGTATGTTGATATTTCTATTCACCGTGTATCGTTGAATGACAGAAAAAGTACAGAAAAAGTCCTCTAAAGTGCAAAAATTTACTTAAAAAAATAAATCTCTTCGTGAGAACCTAGGTTGTAATCCTGACGCTGAAGGGTTGTAATGACCAATTAGGTAGGTATGTTCATGGAGCACCACTTTAAGTTCAACATAATCGGCCTAGTAATTAAGCAATTCGTAAAGTTATTGATAGTTTCCAAACTAATTTTACTTTTCTTGATACAAAACTAGCAAAGTAGACAAAGAAATGTGGGTATGGAAGAGAATAATGATTGAAGGTCAGGTTAGGTTAGAGGACGTGTACTTGTCAATTAAGACAGTACAGTACCCTGAGGTCGAATTGACCCATTGTACAACGTCCTAGTTTCTCACACCAGTTATGTTGTGTGTTAATTTTATAAATGAGCGATGGGACCTACAGTTTAAAGTCGAATTCGAACGACAGATTTTTGAGAAACTTTTTCGTGGCAATTTTATTTACTCTGAGTTTTTGTCAGAAATCTGTTGAGAGGAAGTCGCCGAAGAAATACTTTTTGTATTTTATCTTGATGTCTGTCTAGACTACGGCGACTTCTATAATGATTGAAAAACACGTCAAAATATTGTTTCGTCGTCGCTCTTAACTTGTTGGCTTTTGTCGTCCAATTAAGTTGAAAATTTTTTCTTAAAGATCTTGGCCTACATGCCAGTAGGCAGTGTGTTGGCTTATTAGACATGAGACCACGGTTCAATCCTCAGCAAAAAGAAACATGAAAAAAATACTTTTTCGGCGACTTCCTCTTAGCAGTCTTTTAACAAAAACTGTGAGAGTAATAAAATCAAATTAACACTCACAACATCGATGATGTGGGAAATTGTACCGTAATCCTGACTAAAGGGCATATACTAGAATTGAAGATAAACGATCGTGGTTTGTGTTGCAGTTTTGCTGTCCTCCGTAGTCAACCTTAAATTGTAGGGGCCTTTCTATCGGATCAAATTAACAAGCGCAACACGGATGGTGTGAGGAACCATGTTGTAATCCTGATGTAAGGCTTATTTGCAGCCCTTGCGTTGACCAACTTCTTCCTTTTCTGCGTTCACCCGTGGCATTACAACGGGCCGCTATGCGTGCTCAAGTGAGCTTTGTGATAACAGAGCTACCACTCCGACCTAACCTAACCTGTAAGGCTTATAATGGCCAATGAAGTAAGGATCTTGACCTATGTGGCTATACTAGAATTGAAGACAAACGATCGTTGTTTGCGCTGCTTTTTTGCTAGTTGGGCTCCTTTCAATCCGACCGAATCGGTTTATTTCAGAATCAAATTGTTGACAAACTGTTTTCTAGAAGTGGCGTTGTTCCCTGGCCATCTCGTTCGTGCATTTTAATAATAATAATTTTCATTTTTTTTTTTGGGGTTATGTTAAGTCCCGTGTCAGACATCTGCAATAGAACAAAATATGAAAAAAAATTTTCTTCGACGACTTCCTCTCTGCAAAAATCTCTGGCAAGAAACTCTGTGAGTAAATCTAAAGTGCCGTGAAAAGTGTCGCAAAAAATTTGTCTTTCGGAGTCAACTTTAGACTGTAGAGCTCGCCATTCGCGGGTCAAATTAGCACAAGTAAAATGGGTGGTGTGAGAAGCTAGATCGTAGTCATGACTGAAGAGTTTAAACAGCCACTTATGTGCTCGTATGTCGTTGGTTTAACCCGACAGATCATTAATACTTGAACATTGGTAGTCAATCTAGGAGTCACCAGATTTATTGAAAAAATTAGTCGAAAAATTAATAATATTTCACTTTAAGTCCCGAAGCCTTTAAAAAACACCCTATGTTATTGAATACATATACTACATATATAAATACATATATTTGATTGTGTTAACAAAACGATTTATTTAAATCTAGTAGCCATTCAAATAATGTAATTATTTATGTATGTAATCATGCTATGCAAGGTTATAGTACTTTGATCTTTTTGATTTTAATTCTCATTTTTTTTCAAATAATTTATATGTTAATGAGTTTAAACTTCATAAAATATATTTATGAGTTTAAATAATGAAGTAAATATTTATTAAATACTTAAAAATAAATAATATAACTCCATTCAAATGTAATGTGAAATTTAATAACTCATGAATCAATATTGTTACAAGGATAGAATCAACAGTGAATGTGTTTATTCGAAAAACATAAGCAGAAACAACAGCGAAAACAACAGACAACTTACAGGCATAGGGGAAACATACATACATACATAATTAGTCATTACAACCCTTTAGTCAGGATTATGGACCTAGTTTCTCACATCACTTATGTTGTGTGCATTAATTTTATACATGAGTGGCGGGACCTACAGTTTAAAGTCGACTCTGAACAACAGATTTTTGAGAAACTTTTCATGACAATTTTATTTTGACTCTCAGAGTTTTAGCCAAACTCTGCTGAGAGGAAGTCGCCGAAGAAAAATTTTTTAATATTTCGTTTTGCTAGAAAAGTTTGATCTGGGCTTTGAACCGTGGCCTCACGTCTAATAAGTCAACACACTACCAACTACGACTATGGCAACTTCATAGGGGAAAACAAAGATCAAATTATAATAACAAAACTATAAAGAGAGACCATTAGAGATAGAAAAGAAATGTGAATAACAATAACAAGTCAACCTCTCGAAGTTGCCACATCGCAAACAAGTGAAGTTTCATCACCTCCCGTTGGTTGTCAAAAGCCTTGTTTATGTTGTACTAATCCTAACACGATAGCAGGAAACTGACCCTTAGAAGTGGACAATTTAAGCCATATTTAAGTGATTTCTTAGAAGCAAAGTTAAGCCAAAAGCTTTTCTTTTTTAAGGGTTTTCATACGCATTTTATTGCAATAAAAAGTTCGATTTTATTTTTAATAACCACAATAAAAAATATTGAAATGATTATTGGTTTCCATTAGTTTTATTAGAATGTATTTAAAAGTTTCTTTATATTGTATGTACATATGTATGTATTTATTTATATCCTTACTTTATACTATATATATGTATGTATGTATATACATAAGTAATATATATTATGTATGTATAAAGATAGCAGCTGTATCTGTATTAAAGTTTATGTTGAAACTTTTTTTTTTTTACTAGAATGTTAGAAAATTTTTACTTCTGTTTTATTCCGACACGTTTACCCCTTTTTTTATTCCGTGTAATGCATTTAATAAATATTTAAGTGAGTTGTAAAAAAGGGACTGTATAATGGGTTTGCAAAGTGTATGTGGTTACAAGCATGTGATATATGTACGTACATATTTGCACATATGTAAACAGTTGAACATCCATACGTATGTATGTATGCATTGCGAAAAGAAGAGCAGACTTGGGAATTGAGAAATGATTCTGTTTTTTTATTCTTACAGTACAAAGTCTTATTGTATTGAAATTAAAATTTAAAAAAAAAATACCAGAATACCACAAAAAAGAAATCAATTTTAGAATATCTATTACACAATTCCAAATTAAATCTATCAAAGGAATACTCTCACACATTCTCCTCAAACCATTATAAATTAAATTGGCTTTTAAAACTTAGTAACTTCGATTTCTCGAGAAAGTTTGGGTAGAAACTGTCAGTAAATGGCTTTAAAATGTATAAATGTATTGGTACGTACCTACATATGTACATAATTGGTCATTAGAACCCTTTAGTCAGGATTACAACCTAACTTCTCACATCACTTATGTTGCGTGTTTTAATTTTATACATGAGTGGGGGGGGGACCTACAATTTAAAGTCAACTCTATCTGCCTATCTGCCTCAGTTTCAATTTGAATGCTGAGTTTGCTATGTCCTGTATTTTGTGCTTCCATCCAACCGATAGAGATACAGGTTCGATATGAGGCTTCACTTACGGTATGACGTCTCCAAGCTAGGCGGAGGATGGCTTAATCATAGCCAAAAATCGTATTACCAGAGTATTGTTGGATCACTGAACGGATACCCGCTTAACTAAGAGTTATCCGACTTTCCAAATACATTGCACAGATGCCCGTAAGGAAATGCCCCTACACGGATGGTTCGATATGAGGCTTCACTTACGGTATGACGTCTCCAAGCTAGGCGGAGGATGGCTCAATCATAGCCAAAAATCGTATTACCAGAGTATTGTTGGGACACTGAACGGATACCCGCTTAACTAAGAGTTATCCGACTTTCCAAATACATTGCACAGATGCCCGTAAGGAATTGCCACTACACGGATGGCTCTAAACATATATATACAGTCACACAGATAATTATACGTACCACCCTAAAAACGTTTTTTTTTTGAAAATATAGACAAGTCAACTGATTTTTGCGCCAATTTTTTTGTTTTCCGACAGAGTCGAACAAATTATATTTGTTCTCATCACTAAATATTACATTCGCCCAAAAATCATTTGACTTGTCCATATATTATTGGGCACTCGGCTGCGGAAACCGTTCTTTCTTCTGAAAACACTTTCGAAATGTTTCGGACTGCACAATAACACTGTGATCACTTTCCGAGGTATTTCGTATTTCTACGGCTGTAGTCCTACGATTTTTATTCACAATACCTTTTATATACCAGGCTAGCCTTGGAGAAATTTTACACGAAATATACTACGTCGTACGTATAATTTTCTGTGGTGCCATATTGGTTTTAAGCAAACTGTAGTCACAAATTCATAGATTTTGGAAATCTTTCTTCTTTATTTAAGTAAGTGTGTCGTTACAGACGCTAATGTAAAGAAATTTTAGATTAGAAGTTCATTACTTTTTAAAAATATGATTTTTAGGGGGGGGCGGGGTCTGTACCATGTAGATAGACCATGGGTCTATATATGGTAGAAAAACCATGAGATTTTGATTGATCTATGGTTAGTTTCCTTCCCTTCAACCTACCTTACTTACTTACTTATTTACTTAATTAGTCATCACAACCCTTTAGGCAGAATTACCATTTAGCTTCACAGATCACCCATGTTGTGTTTGTTAATTTTATACATGAGCCGACTTTGAACCACAGGTTTTTCGAGAAACTTTTCATGGCATTTTTTTTTTACTTTAGAGTTTTTGCCAGAAATCTGCTGAGAAGAAGTATTGTTCCGTTTTATTGGAGGTGTCTGAACTGGGGTTTGAACAATGCCCTCCAATCTAATAAGCCAACACATTACCTATTACATTACAGCGACTACTTCGTCGTATGTGCGCATTACTATTGTGGCGTTATACGCTGCAGCGACGGTCAGCAACATTGAGTCAAGTGGTCGCTGCTCATATGCAATTAGATATTCTTTTGTTTGTGCACATGAAATGTTGTGTTGGTATTGACGACCGTAAAATCATGCTACAGTACGTTAAAAACCGATCATTTTTATGGAGAATAAATGCTGTAATGATAGCTTTTTGCCAGAACATGTCATTCAAAGCATTGTCCATCGAAAGCTACGACTTTTTTCACATCTCTTTGGCAAGTTTCATATGTATTCTATCCCAAAAGAACCTTTTCCTCTTCTTTCCAGGCCTAGAAAGAATAGCGACCTGCTATGAAGTGAAACGCATACTAGTGATAGCATTCTGCACTGATTGAAGCAAATGGTAGTCAAAAGAGGGCAAACTATAGACTATAAAACGCAAAAGAGGAAATGTTTCTTGTCCATAAAAAGTTAAAGCCTCGTGTTTGATAATATTAATTGCTGCCTGTACAGACCTTCAGTTATAGTCTGGCCTGTTTTTAGCGACTCATAATGTATCACAATCTCCAGATTCCGCTGAAGCATTGTCTTGATGCAACGGATGTTCTGCTTGGCCGTAGATTTTGCTCGGTGTCCGCGTTTTACACTTAATTTCTTGTACATACATACATAATTGGTCATTACAAACCTTCAGTCAGGATTACGACCTAGTTTCTCACACCACTTATGTTGTGTGTGTTAATTTTATACATGAATGGTGGGACCTACAGTTTAAAGTGGACTCCGAACGACAGATTTTTTGAGCAACTTTTCATGGCAATTTTATTTACTCTCAGAAATATTTTTTCATACTTCGTTTTGATGTCTGGCCTGGGTCTCGAACCCCGGCTTTACGTCTAATAAGCCAACACACTACCTGTTAGACTACGGCGACTTCAAGCATTGTCTTAATGCAACGGATATTCTGCTTGGCCGTAGATTTTGCTCGGTATCCGCATTTTACATATAATTTCTTGTGCTTGGGGTAATTGTAATGAATCTATTTGGCATTATGAATCCATTTCTCCAGTGATAATTCGATGCAAAAAAGATTTTTTAAAGCGATCAAATCGCGTTTCAGATATCGTCTGGCAACGCCTCTCGGTGGTACCCAGTTTTCATGCTTTTGAATGAAGCCTGTAACTTTTAAATGCTTTAAAATTGCTGATTAAGTCACATCTTATGATTCTTGCGTTTGATACGAATCTTGATCGAGTAATGTTTTCAATTTATCGTTTTCAAACTCTTTTAGCTGATCCTGGACGCTCGTTGTCTTTGATGTTAAAATCAATATTTTTGAAAGGCGCAAACCCATCGATAGCTTATAATTTTGATAGAGCGTGCTCATCGTATTATTCCTCAAGCAAACTATGACTCGCATGTGCCATTTTTATTTGGAAGAAAGTGGCTCAACAAAACATACCGCAAATGCTATAGTTTTTCTTCATTAGTTTGAAAGATTTTCCATCGCGGAAAAAAATTATATTTTTGATGACCCACAAACTGAGAGAGCCTGGAGCGGGAAGTTAGTCGTTTAAAAATGTTTTTTATTCATTGCAAGTCGAATAGAAAATTGTGGATTTTTTACAAAAAAATGTAAAACAATATGGATTTCAATAAAGCCGAAAAAGGCTTACAATACCGGGGGTCATTTCAAAAAATTGCTTGCAAACAAGCAAGAAAATAACATACAAAGGAAAAATTCAATGACTGTATCAGCTTTTACTCGTCTGACTTGAAAATATATTTTTATAAAAGAGTTCTGTTGTTTTTGCTGTTGTTGTTGTTGTATTGGTTTAACATTTTCCGCATTATTGATGCCGAAAACATTTGCATATCTTTGTGAAGATGTTTTCACAAAAAATAAAAAAATTTTATTTTCCAATAATGTTTTCAGATACTCATGTGTACGTACACAAACGTGAAAAATAATTTCCATAATTTCCAGCAGCTCTTTAAAGGCTAAAAAGTAAACACCATTTCAGGAGATTAGGTTTTTTTTAAATTGTATTTTAAATTTTATAAACGAAATAAAAGAAAAGAAGGATTAAGCCGTAAAGCTATTTAGAACCGATGGCAAAACGAGAGGTCAGAACAAATATTTGACTAATGTGACCAAACATGGTCCTTTAAAAAGTCTTCTTATTTTGTTGCAAAAAAACAAAATTTTTTAAATTCTTGCTTGTCTTAATTGATATTCCTCCATTATTGTATTTAATTAGCCTCATTTGATGCTGCCTTATAGTATTTAAATCATAAACGCTTTTGTATACGTATTTAGTATACCTGTCGACATAAAATATAATTTCCTTATGCTCATTGACAATTATGGTACATAATTGACACACGTGCGTTAATGAACTTAATCATGTGGACTTGAATAACTTTCGAAATTTAATTGTAATAATTTGCACGTGATGTTGAACTTCATAGAAATTAGAACAAAAATTTCCAGTTAATTGATAATTATTGGAATATATTTGTCACTCACATATTGTTACGTTTTTAAAAGGTAAAAATATGAGCTCGTAGATTGCAAATAAAATAAAAATTTAGTTTCAATTAAAACTCTTTATTATTCGCACAATTCTTTGTGCCACTGTTCACAACTTAATGTAAACAACAACAATTGCCTTTCCTTGTTATTCCTATGTTTATACACTTTGCATAAACAATAACAATTACTAGACAATTATTCGACAAATCTTTGTAACGGAGATCTTCAAACCACGATTAATCTCTTCAAACACACAGCGTCTTTACACAAAACTGACTGATCTTTACTAACTCAGTCGCCTGCCTTGCCTTTTATATGACAGAGTAAACAGTCTGATGAAAGTTCTTGAAAGCGAACGTTCCTGACTTCGCCTTCCTGAAATCTCTATAAATGTAAACATCGTTGTCTACGTTTATTATTGTAGTGTTGTTGGTATATTTTTGTTTATTTGTTTACCATTTCTTTATGCTGGTGTTTGTTGTTATATTAAGCAATACGATAATTTGTAAACAGGTTTGTTTACTGCATTGTTTTGGTTTTGTAGCTTTTGTTTATAATTTTAATGTTAAGGGATGTAAAAGCAAAACACCAGTATCTAGATTTCGCATTTTCGTAACAAAATGTATGAAGTTTTGTAGTTATAATATTATCTGTACTTTATGGGAACATAAATACTCAAGAAGTATTGAAAGTCGCTTGTCCATGTCCAGAATACTGCTTAAAAGCAATAAAACGAAATCGATTTTGTATCGAATACTAATGTGCAGTCTTGGCTCGAACCAACTTGAATGCTGATATACAATTCGTGGAACCCCAAGGCTCCTACCATTTATGAGTTTCTACACCTTGGCTGAGCAATCTTAAGATAACTGTGCAGATCGTTTCAATGATCATTCGTGGAAAATTGCCTGAAATATACAAACATGTTCCAAAGTCAGATAAAACCTGAAAAACAGTGCTTGGGTAAATTAGCCTCTCCATAAAGGTTGCAGACACTGCTACAAATATCCAGTGCATTGCGTACTATACCTACAACGGTGCTGGGAGTGTTTCTATATCTTTTTTCGCTGAACTTTTACCATAGAGACTTGACATTATATATTATTATTATTATTGACACGTTATTGCCACGTGGGTTATGAAATGTAATCCGTGGAGCATAATTTAATTTTAAAGTATTTCAGTTTTCTCAGATATCGTCAGATAGGTCAGATATCGAGAACCGTATCACTGTCTTAGGTTTAGACGTAAAACGAGAATCATGTAGCATACTTGTTTCATATATAGCAATCGGGTTATTTAAGTGAGATATGAGAAAACATAGTCCTCGTAGTCTAGTAGGCAGCGTGTCGGCTTATTAGATGTCAGGGCTCGGTTCAAACCCCAGGTCAGGCATCTCCAACAAAACGAAATTTGAAAAAATATTTCTTCACTGATTTCGTCTCAGCAGATTCTGAGATGAAAAAAAATTGTCTTGAAAATTTTTTCAATAATTTGTCGTTAGGAATCGACTTTAAACTGTAGGTTCTTCCACTCATGTATAAATTTAACACGCACAGCCTAAATGATGTGAAAAGTTATGTCGAGTACTGACTGAAGGTTTGAAATGACTAATTATGTATGTGTGTATGATTCAAACGATCCGATTGCTCGGGGATAGACAAATGTTCCTTTGCCTGTGAGTATAACTGTTTGTGGAGACTAGAGACGTTAAAGATTGCCATCGTTCGGGCCATCTACGCATATTTCGAGCACCACAAGCCATTTAAGCTGTCACATTAAGAATTCAGCGCAATCCGTTCAGAATACAAAAAATTATTGCCCAAGAGGTGAAGGTAGCGCAATGTAGTCCTTGGGGTCGAATTATTAAAAAAGACTTTTGGACTTTGTGCTTTCAAACGTTTCTGTTGATTGCTACTACTACTACTACTACTTTTGGTGAATCCTGCTTATAACGTGCACAGAAAAATTTGTTTTCAAATGAAAAAGTTTTACAGTGCGAGAAAAATTTAGCAAGAAAAATAATAGGAGTTTATATGCACGGCCACTTGAGGATGTATCTGCATTGAACCCTCGTATGGAAAAGGTCATCGCCCAGCTTCAGTCATGATTTGGTGGGGTGTCTCTTACAGTGACGTTAGTGAGTTGCATTTCTGCGAACAACATGTCAAAACATCAGCCAAACTTTACCAAGAAACCGTGGTGGAAGCTAAGTATTCTGTGTTCTAAAGGGTGCTCCAAATTACTGTCCTTTAATTATTGTCCTTTAAAGCGTCAATTGTCCCTGGCTTGTCGGCGTAACACTTATCTTTGACGGCACCCCACAAATAATAGTCCAACGGTGTCAAATCGCAGCTCCGAGGTGGCCAAACGACATCAGCTCTGCGGCTGACAATGCGATCTTCAAAAACAGGGCGCAAAACATCGAGTGTAGCTTCGGCTGTGTGGCACGTAGCGCCGTCCTGTTGAAACCAACTGTTGCCAATATCCTCCTCTTCAATTTTTGTGAACAAAATTCGTTCAACATGGCCCGATAACGATCGCCATTGACTGTAACGGCCACTCCTCATTTTCAAAGAAAAATGGCCCAATTATGCCTCTGGGCCAAAATCCGCACCAAACAGTGACTCGTTTTGGGTGCGTCGGCTTTTCAATGTATGCGAGCGGGTTTTCTGTGCCCCAAATGCGACAATTTTGCTTGTTTACATACCCGCCAAGATCAAAATGAGCTTCATTTGAAAAAATTATTTTTTTTGCCAAAATCGGCATGTTCCGGTGTAGGCTACTGCATGGCCAGCCGAGGCAGCCATTTGAATGAAATTATTTTCCATTATTAACCGGAAGGATTGTACTTTCAAATAAAAAAAGAAATTTGAGAAAATATTCAGTGGTTTTTTTAAAGCATTTTCAAAAAAAAAGTTTTTTTGCGGACCCAATCTATGCTAGGTTATAAAGCTAAACCCAGTCTTAACCGAGTATTTATCTTCCTTGAAGAATGTCTCTCTGCCAGTTATAATTTAAACTCACTGGATGCAAATTGAGGACCTGGTTTGCCACAAAAGATACTCTAATATTGATTTTATTTTGATTATATTTTCAATGCTGTGGTCAATTTTTCACATTTTTAATATTAAGAAGTTCCCAGTCCGACATATTTATTTTAATTAATTTTATGGCATAAAATATGTGCATTGTTCGTAACTTTTTCAAATTTTTTTTCTGATCCCCACGGATTAAAATGTTTTAACACTGTAATGTACTGTCAAAGAAAAAAGTTTACATACACCGCTGCATATACACCCCTGTATGTATAGTTTTTTTCTGACTATTAATGTGAAATGTAGATGTGTATGTAGACTTTTTTCTGCGACTGTAAATATCAATACAAAGAACTAAAAGAGAAAAAAATTTGGTTTGATATACAAAATTTAACAAAAGAACAATTATTCTATTGTTATATGGTACATTCTAAATATATTTCCATTCAATTTTTTCCCAACAACAACAATCCCCTTTTTTTAATCATGACTTGCCTGTGAATGATCGCCATTTAAAAACCCTCATCATAAAATCGTTCTTTTTATTAAAATCTTGAAATATTTTGATTTGTTTATTGTGTAAGATGAGTATGAATTAATTTTTATTTATTTATGGATATGAATACCCCTGTCAACAAATTAATTTTTTTATATTTTTAATCTTTAGAATATGAAGTATTTAATTCGAAAGGATTTTAAAGAACAATGGGGCTGATGATAATGACATTTTTTGTAGTGGAATTTGACAGTGAAGTTTTGTTTGTTACACACAGTCGCTGCCAAAGCTGCTGCTGTTATTTCAAAGAATAATTATCAGTATTATGTCATAATTATTTCACAATGACAATCGTATACGACGATAATTAATATCAGTTATCGAGATATTGTTCTTTTCATTTTTAATACGATCACGAGATTTATTTAATCATTTGACCATTCCTGCTACGAAAACACGATGGCATTTATAATGGCATATACATGCATACATATGTACATACATACATACATACTGACATTCGCATACTCACAGAGTGCATTTGCTTTTGAAATTTTATAAAAAATTGTCACGTTCATGGTGTATTGCAAGCTTAATGTTGTAAATTTTTGTGTTGTAATCCCAACATTTGACAAATCCCTGAATGCGTGCAATCACCTGCACGCAAAAGTCATAAAATGGATTTTAAAGTTCAACATGCCGCATACAAATTAAGAACGATTTTAACTTATGGATACATACATACCCATGGATGTGCAAACAAACAAAACAAAATGGGAAAAAAAGAGAAAGGATGGGACGGCGGTGATGTATTCAGATATATAGTAGTAAACATACATATATTTATATTGTTGCATACATATGTATGTATGCATATGTATTTCAATGTAAAAACATTTTAAATTCTAAATTTTTTTTGAAGAACTTTATCTGCAGCCACTTTGTTTCTTATCCTCTATTTATTCTTCATAATTAGAAACAGAAACGCAATCATATTTGAGTGTCAATTTATTTTGCATTTGCGGTGCCATAATACAAGATGTTAAACTGTTAAACCGAACTGTTTAAATAAATTTATTGCCGCCCTTTCAATAACAATAAGAAATAAAGTTTATAGGCGGTGAAACCGGAATGCCAAGTGAGGTACATCACCATGTAGTTAACTTAATGAAGGTAGGTAGGTAGGTAGGTTGAATTCGCCATAGTCTAGTAACTGGTGTATTGGCTTATTAGACGTGAGGCCGTGATTCAACCTCTGGCTCAGATATCTCGAACAAAGAGAAAAATCTCAGCAGTCTTCTGGCAAAAAATCTGAGAGCAAATAAAAAATTGCCATGAAAAGGATGAGACTTAAGCTGTATGTCCCGCCACTCATGAATAAATTTAGCATACATAACATGGGCGATGCGTGAAGCTAGGTTGTAATTCTGACTAAAGGGTTACGATGAAAAACTAAGTAAGGTAAGTTGAAGGGAAGACCAACCATAGAGATTAAGGTCTCATGGCTTGTCTATCATATGTAGAGGTACAGTCCTATCCTATATAGGAGACCAATCATAGAGATCAAGGTCTCATGGCTTGCCTTCGCTGTATAGAGGCACAGTCCTATCCTATTTATATGTGTTTAGAGCCATCCGTGTAGAAACAATTCTTCACGAGCATTTGTGCTATGTATCTGCTTCACCAAGACAGTTGTTCTGGTATCAGTGGAATGGAATTGATTCCGATTCATGTGTGAGATATTCTGTCGGATAACTCTCAGACAAGTGAGTTTCCGTCCAGTGATACGATTTTTGGCTCTGACTAATCTATCCTCCGTATAGCCTAGATACGTCACGGCGTTAGTGTAGCCTCACATCGAACCCGCGTCTTTATCGGTTGAATGGAAGTATAAAAGACAGGCCATAGCCATAGTATCTGATAGTCACGCCGCAATTCAAGCATTTAGCCAGAATAAGGTTATCCTCTGCTGAGTCTCAGGTCAAGTGAAAATCCTCGGCACTGAGTCAGCAGATGAGCTTGCGAGAAGGGAAATTTCTACGAGGTGGTCGCGGGTGTTTGAAAGGGGTGCTCAATGAAAGAGAAGATAAAGAGAAAGACTTTTCTCATGCTAAGTGGGTTTGAGGCAATCAAAACTTTTGTTGGGAAATTACAATAAGAGGTGGTCTGAGTTATGGCATCAGACGATTAAGAAATAATCTGATGTTGATAACCACCGGTCATTTAACAGAGCTCCGTAAACTCAGAGTACACTTTTTCTGAATGGGGGTTATCTCGAGCCCAACATATAGATTGTGTGACGATGGGAATGAATTATCCGAGTACAATTTTAGAAACTGTGAGGCGTTAATATATTCGAGAAGGAAACTCCTGGGTGAATACCGGGTGTTGGGTGGGGAATTGGCATTGCTGACACCAAGAAGCAAGGAAAAAAGGCTTGGAGGAGAAGTGATAAAGATACCCTATGAAGCATGAGGTTAGAATAGATCGTATGTTTGCAGTAGTAAGGCACCTGTTCACCACAATAATAATAATAATAATCGGTTGGATGAAGTCGCCGTAGTCTAGTAGGTAGTGTGTTGGCTTATAAGACATAAAGCCAGGGTTCGAGCCCCAGGCCAGACATCAAAACAAAAACACAAACATTTTTTTTGGCGACTTCTTCTCAGCAGATTTCTGGCAAAAACTCTGAGAGTAAATAAAAATTGCCATGAAAAGTTTCTCAAAAAATCTATCGTTCGGAGTCGACTTTAAACTGTAGGTCCCACCACTCATGTATAAAATTAACATGCGCAACATAAGTCGTTTGAGAAACTAGGTCGTAATCCTGACTGAAGTGTTATAATGACCAATTATGTATGTATGGATGAAGAATATTGTTTCCAATGCTCTTGCAAGTAATGTTCTCATCACGGCCATTATTCCTACATAACATGATCTTTGAATCTTCTGAAATATTCTGAGTTCTGAGCTACAAAACTTCTCTCAAATTAATTCTGTCTTAAGTAGACTAAATTGAAACGATTTTTATAAAATTAAATGCAATAGAATAAAACGAAATCCAAGGCTTTTCTGGACATACGTTAACTTAAGAAATACTGACTGGAAGATAGGTTAGGTTAGGTTAAGTTAGGTTGGAGCGGTAGTTTTGCTAGCAAAAATGAATTGAGCATGCATAGCGGTCGGTTGCGATGCCGGGAATACTAAAAGTACTTCTAGTTAAAAACAATATTGCTTAGTGAAATAGGAACTCTATTATAATAACAATCGATTTACTTGTACCGTTCGGCATGTATTTCTGCCATGTATGCCAGTGTAGAGTACTTAAACAAGAATGTTGTTTGTAATAAAAAGAAGCCTCCGTAACATATATTTACAAATAAGCAACAATCAAAAGACAAATCCCCCCAAAATCATAATCAACGCATAAAATTGTCAACAAATCCTTTAAAAGCCAATAAATAAGTAACGATGGTATACCATGATGTCAACTTGAAGTGTTGTATTGTGTTGTGTTGTATTGTGCTGTGTTGTATTGTGCTGTGTTATTCTAATATCGAAAACAAGTGGCAGAATAAATAGAAAGGCGTATAAATAAACCAATACTTATATAGATACAAATACATGCATACATATATATGTATGTATGTATGTATATCCCGCTACTAAAGAAAAGTGGAAATGTTTTGTTATTTTATTTCCTTTCACAAAATGGTATACGAAATGGAAACATTTGCATTTTACTTAATCCATGAATATAATGTTATTTTTATATTTATTTTATTTATAGTACATACATGTATATGTAGGACAGGATATACAGGATATACGTATTAATATAATATCAAGAAATATTTTTTTTTGGATTTCATTTCATTTTATTCCAAATTGATCGCAATTATTTGCAAGAATCTTAAATATTAAATATTAATTAAATGCAATCTACATACATATGTATGTATGTACATATGCCTGGGCAGTTGTCATATTAAATAAATAAATAAAATGCATACGAAATTAAACAAAATTTTAAAACGAATGAAAGTTTTTCTTTCATTTACTCGTATATTTCCTTTCAAATTCATTCTGTCTTTATTGCCTGTTGGAACATCTCTTGAGATTCATATTTTAAATTGTATTCTCATTGTTTATGAATATACTCATACATATACACATACATACTCGTATATACCATATAATATAAGTATTTTTATTTGTTAATATGTAGTGTAGTGGCAGTTTTCTGCACTAGGTCGACAGCCATACATATGTACATATGTATGTAACGGGTGATTTTTTAGCTATTATCTTTTTTGGCAACACTGGTTTAAACAGCTCACGCACGTTTCGTGTTTTGTTTCATTGTCAAACATCTTCAGTGTGGTCTATAATTCGTCTTACAAACGAATAACGCTTGCAAATTATTGAATTTTATTATCAAAATGCGTGCTCTGTTAAGAAAGTTCATCGCACGCTTCTTCCATTTTATGGTCAGTTTAATCGACCCACTGAAGCGGCTATTCGGACTATTGTGACTAAATTTCGCACCAAATTTACATTGTTGGACGTTAAACCACCAACACGCTTACGTAGAATGCGAACTGAAGAAAATATCGCAGCTGATGACCATCAATTATCGATTCGTCGCCGTTCGCAGCAATTGGGCCCCTGTTACTCAACAACGTGTAAAATTATGCGGAAGGATTTAGGTGTGAAGCCAAAATACAGCTGGTGCAAGAATTGAAGCCGAACGACCTACCGAAACGCAGAATTTTTGGTGAATGGGCTCTTGGAGAGTTGGCCGAAGATCCACTTCTTTATCGAAAAATTGTGTACAGCGACGAAGCTCATTTTTGGACGAAGTTCATCAATGGATACGTATATAAGCAGAATTGTCGATTTTGGAGTGAAGATCAGCCAAAAGCATTGCAAAAGCTACCAATGCATCCAGAAAAAGTCACAGTTTTTTGCGGTTTATGGGCTGGTGGCATCATTGGACCGTACTTCTTCAAAGGTGCTGCGAACCGTAACGTAACTGTAAATGGTGAGCGTTACCGTGAGATGATATCCAACTTTTTTTGCCCAAAATGCAAGAGCTTGACTTGCATGACACGTGATTTCAACAAGACGGTGCCACATGCCACACAGCATGCGTAAGAATGGACTTATTGAGGGGCGAGTTTGGTGAACATTTTATTTCACGTTCGGGACCGGTCAATTGGCCGCCTAGATCGTGCGATTTAGCGCCTTTAGACTATTTTTTGTGGGGCTATGTTAAAGCTCATTCAATTGACGCATTGGAAGACAACATTGAAGCATTTATTCGTGAGATACCGGCCGAAATGTTGGAAAGAGTATACCAAAATTGGACTAAGCGGATGGACCATTTGAGGCGCAGTCGCGGTCAACATTTGCATGAAATAATCTTCAAACATTAAATTATATGGACCGTACTATCGATTCAAATAAAGATTTCATACATTTTTCTGAATTTTATGTGTTTTTTTTTTGAAAAATTTTCCTATAGCTCTTAAAAAAATCACCAATTATAAACGAATTTAGGTTTGTTTCTCGTGAGTATGTAGAGAAGGATATACATATTTGAGTAGAGTTTGTTTCTTTTCTTTTTCGTGTTAAAATTCTTTGGGGTGTCAAATCCCTTCAAATCTTCAGTAAAATGTTTATGGTTTTCACATATATTTCTGCGTTAAATACAATATATTTTGATGCAATAATCCTTTTGTTGTTGTACGAAAATAACCACATTTTAGGCCCTTCTGATGTGGGTACCAAAAATATGTGTGTAGACTGGCAGCAGGAATAGCAAAATGAAATGCAAAATAACAACACAATGCCAAGAAAAACAAATGACCTTTATTACGACAGACAGACTGTCTGCCCGACCCATTCGTTTACAGAGAAATGTAAAATAAAAACCAAAAATAAAAAAACTTTCTTTTATTATCCGTTAAGCAATATTCTACGTTTATTATATCGTTTGTCGCTTTTTTCTCGCTTCTTAAGCTTAAGAAATTTTAAATACATTAACTCATAATACTTATAAGCTGTGGATTGATTTACAATCTTTAATCGAAAATTTAGTATAGTTTTCCTTAACAATTCCTTAAAACTTTAAATGATTTTCAATGCCAACGGCCAAATCTAAGTGTTAAAATTAAAACCGGGTATAAATTCATTGTCTTCTACATTCGTTGTCCTTCCATTTTCCATACACTGTTTAACATCATTTTACCTTTTTTCCCTGTTACTGTTAAGTAACCTCAAATCTTTGCATGGGATTGTGTTTGAAGGCATAAACACTGTAAATACATTTGTTTGTATTATGTATGTATGTATGTTCAAGTGTATGTATGTATGTATATATGTATATGATTACTTAAATGTTGGGGTTTTTGAATAAATGATGAAGGATTTTCATATTTAAAAATTCTGACACATTTTGTGGCAACATAAGGTCCAGCAATAACAATATGTTAATATATATATTATGTTTATATGTATGTATATATTTGTATATATTATTGCACACTGGCACCAAACTGTTTACAAAGTGTGTTAAATATTATTATGGAAAATGAAATTTTTTGAAAATGATAGGCAGAAGGCTATCAGGCTAAAACCTAAAATAAATTATTGCATACCGTTTTAGTCAAGAACAGAGATCAGCAATGAATCGTTTTTCGCTACTCATAAGCATAGCTGCCAGATTTGACGATTTATCGTCATTTTGACGATTTTGAGCTCCAAAAATATCATATTGACGACTTGACAATTTGTGCCCTTATTTTGACGATTTTTAGAAATTAAAAATTTACATCATATTCCTAACTTTAGTGCATTAAAAGCCACTTTAAGCCACTTTAAGTATTATATTTTTGAGTTACTTTCGAATACCTGTGATGATTTTTCTGTATTTTATTCCTTTTTAATCCCTTAAAAGCCAAAAAACTTCAACTCCTAAATAACCTCGCAGTTGAGAATAATTTATCACTTGTCGTTGCAGACAATTTTAAAAATTCGAGTATAGCTTCTAATACTACCATCGGAAGAACAAAGGCAAGCGCAGTTATTTTGTTTCGTACGACCAACACTCAGGGGATCGATGGCATTGTGTTTGGAACTATGAAAATATGTTATTTGAAGAAGGAAAGAGAGAACAATGTTTATGGACACTAGGCTTGTATATATTTATACCATAAGTAACAGGAAAGGCCTCTGCAGGAATTGAGTTCCACATACGAATAGTCCGACTAAAACACGTGTTTTTACTGTAATGCAGTGTGCGATCTACTGGCCAATCGACCACATACGGAAGTGGTGACCGGCAAAGACGAGCGTTACGTAGGAATATATGATTTTCGGGAAGAGTAATCTTACTTCGTTCGAGCAAAATCCTTTTGTCGAAGCGATAGAACAGTGAAACACAAACCACATTGCAACAATGCTCCAATGATTCAATGGAGTTGGATACACTATCGTCATTAACGAACTACTACGGGCTCTCCTGTACACGATCGAGAAACCTCAAAATAGGCGTTGAGTCACCGACCCATACATGAGAGTTGTATTCCAGTCTCGGTCGGTTACAAATGGTGTAAATAGCAAGATCACAAGATCTTAAGAAAGAACTGAAGAAACTGAAAAATGTGTCGGTTGAAGTCAACATTACACTGAATTTTCATGCTCAGAATGTCAAGAGCTTCTGACTCCTTAATATTTATACCACCCGTAGATTAAGATGATGCAATATTATTGCTGCGCTTATATGTCAATAAACAACACTGGGATAGATTGTTAAAACCTCAAACATTTATTTCCTGAAAATTATACAAAATTTCTCCATTTTTGGAAAAAAGTTAATAAATGAATAATGAGGGACGCTAGCTTTTAATTTCAATCAAATTTTTTTTGAAATGTTTTATTTTTGAACTCAGATATGTACATACATTGATGTATGTTTTACTACGATAGAAATAATTTTGGTTTTAAAAAACTTTTAATTTATTTTTTCTGACGATTTTTATACGATTTCAATAAACGTCTTTGACGAATTTTTCTCAAATATTTGACGATTTTGTGCCTCATTTATCTCATTTATTATGCTCATAAGCACTTATGAAATTTTAAATATAAGTGAGTCAATAATATTGAAATTTTACTACGTACTCTGATCCATTCGTACTCACTACAACGTTGATTTATAAATTCGTAACTTTAGAAAAATACTTATAAATGATGATGACGAGTGACTCGAATCATTCATTAAAATTTATAGTCTTCGTTGTTGTTGCATTTACAAAAAAAGAAAAAGGCACATAAGCAAAAAAAGTCAGAGCAGCAAGCAGGGCAAACACACAACCTTCTAGTGAGTATTTTAGTGTTCGTACGCGATACATACTTATTTTGTGATTCTTGTAAATGTTGAGCTATGGAGGGTCGAGATCAACAACATCATACGAGTTGTTAAGTATGAGTACTTATGATGAGTACTTCAAACTTTGAATATGAGTACAGGTTCCATGATATTAAAATAAGTATGAGTGCGTATAAGTATGATTATGATTCGATTCTACTCATCTTCTTAAATACTTATTGCTGATCTCTGATATGAATATGAAAATAAAACCTGGAATTACTCAATTACGTAAGTGATTATTAAGTATGAGTATGATGAGTACTTCAAACTTTGAATATGAGTACAGGTTCCATGATTTCAAAATAAATATGAATGCGTATAAGTATCAGAAATTATGATTATAATTCGATTCTACTTATCTTTTTGAATGCTCATTGCTGATCTCTGATATGTATATGAAAATAAAACCTGGAATTATTCAATTACTTACTACAATAATTTAGTCAGGAATACAATCTAGTTCCTCATAGAACCTATTTTCTGTGTTTTAATTTTATCAATGAATGGCGCGACCTACAGTTTTGAAGCTGATTCTGAATGACAAACTTTTGAGATGCCAATAGACTGCTGAGAGGAAGTCGCCGGTGAAATCTTTATTCATATTTCGCTCTTGAACAAGGTGCCTAAGCTGGGATTCGAACCAACATCCTATCTATTCGACTACGGCGACTTTCAACTCTGAGGTATAAATATTCCAAAAACTCTTTGATAGGTTTCAATTTAACTTTCATTGATTATTAACTCTTAAAGTGCAGTGTCTCGAAGGCTATCAAGTTTATTTTCATTTATTTTTTTATGTTTTTCGAATTGAAATGCATTTTTTTATAATTATTTTTAATACTTGAAAGTGTGTTAATACATTGTGCAGAGAATGTAATACAATTCTAAACTTTTTAATTCTTAAATCTGCTGACATATTTAAAGCAGCTTGCTTAGGAATATACATACAGATGTTACGTCCATAAGCAACGGGTCTTTTATTGAGTACTTCCTGAATTTGAGTAAATCCAAGACCGTTTGAAGGACCTATTGATGCCATTATGTGTGGAATATAGCATCGTTCAAATGTCTTCCACTGCTTTTCTGAGTAGAGCGTATTCGAAATGTTAATTTTTTTTATAACTTTGACGCATAAATCAAGTGGAATTAGACCGATGGTATGAGGTTATAGTGGCTTTGAGGACCGTTGTGATTTATGGCTTCATCGCATACACCTATGACTTAAGCACAGCTCACAAGCTTAACACCCCACAAATTGCACGTTCACGTTCGCCAGTTCACATTTCCTTCAAATGGCTCGTATCAAATATCAAATGTGGCATGAGCTATGTGGCATATGGTGTCCAGATTGTTCAATTCATGCCAAAATTCATTGCTACGACCTGTAGTGCTTGCCGTTGACAGTGTTGGCCTAGCTGACGTTATTAAAGAACTAGGGACCGATGACGCCGCAAACACCAAACACTAAGCTTACCGGGATGCATTGGTTGC
The DNA here is from genome assembly GCA_958299815.1 of Sarcophaga carnaria. Taxonomy (NCBI): domain Eukaryota; kingdom Metazoa; phylum Arthropoda; class Insecta; order Diptera; family Sarcophagidae; genus Sarcophaga; species Sarcophaga carnaria. The sequence continues at coordinate 45,144,679 of OY283151.1, forward strand.
TCTTAGATGCCATGTGGATTGTTGTCGTTCCAAACTCGATAATTTACTTGTTCACATATCCATTTATTCAGGAATGGGCATCATTGCTGAAGATGGTTATTCAATGAAAATTAGGAGTTTCAAAGCCGATTTAGCGATCACACGCAGACTGAATAAATGACAACATATTTGACAGATAGTAGCTTCAACAAGATGGCCAAGTATTAAGAATTAAATTTCGGAAGTGCTTGTTGAAAGACCCTAAATATGTATGAATATATGTGTGTATGTGTGTATGTATGTATGTATGTATGTCTGTACTTTGTTATTTTCTTTCTCTTTTGTGCAATTAAGGACTAGAAAAATTATGTAGTTTCATTTCATAAGAACTATTCAAACAAATACTTTGCTTTACATTTTTTAAACTATCGAATAACATTTAAATGTATATTTTCCAATAGTCGAGAATTTATTTTAAATGAATTCAGTTTCATTTTAAGTTCATTATCCAAATCCTATACTGTGGGATACGAAATTTGAAGATTATAAATTGGAAACATTACTCGAACAAGATTCATGTTAGATACGAGAAAACCTTATACAATTATTAGGCGTGACATAAGTTGCCATTTTAAAGCGTTTAAAAACTGCAGAATTCATTTAAAAGCAAGGAAATTGAGTGCCACATGAAGTCGAAAGACGTTGGAAGATGATTTTGTATTTCTGAAATGCTCTCTGATAGCTTTAAAAAGAAATTATTTTGGCATGGAATTATCATAACGACTTTAATCCCAAGCGCAAGAAATCCTATGTGAAGCACTGGGAGCGAGCAAGATCTATGGCCAATCAGAAGCAACAAAGTAACGTGTTTTGTGGGAATAGAATGGTGTAATCCACTATGAACTGTGAAAACTGGGCCAACCTTTCACGAGAGACCTATACAGACCGGGTCTAAATATGCATCCAGACCGAAGGCCATTATTTTCCATGATAAACCTTCTGACGGAAGCCGCATTCGTCTAGTAGGTAGTGTGTTGATTTATTAGACGTAAGGCCACGGTTCAAACCCCAGGTCAGACATTAAAACGAAATATGAAAAAATATTTCTTCGGCGACTTTCTCTCAGTAGATTTCTGGCAAAAACTCTGAAAGTAAATAAAAATGCCATGAAAAATTTCTCAAAAATCTGTCGTTCAGAGTCGACTTTAAACTGTAGGTTCCGCCACTCTTGTATAAAATTAACACACACAACATAAGTGGCGTGAAAAGCTAGGTCGTAATCCTGACTGAATGACTGTAATGACTAATTACGTATGTAAAACTTCTGATGTACAGTCGTAGAGCCTAGATCTTATTCCTTTTGACTACCATTAGTTTCGATCGATACACAGTGCTGTTACTAGAATACATTTGACTTCACATAAGGATATCAAAAATTGGACCTAAAGGACGGGCTATTTTTCTGGAGTGGGATTCATAAATTGCCAAAAAAAAAACGTAGCTTCCGATAGATAATGCTAGAAATGACATGTTCTTTCAAAAAACTAATATGACTGTGCATTCCTCATATACATACATACATACATACATAATTCAACATTACAACACTTCACTGAGAATTACAACCTAACTTCTCACACCACATATGTTGTGTGTGTTAATTTTATACATGAGTGGCGGGACGTACAGTTTAAAGTTGACTTTAAACGACAGATTTTTTGAGAAACTTCTCATTGCAATTTTATTTATGGTCAGAGTTTTTGCCAGAAATCTATTGGGAGGATGTTGCCGAAGAAATATTTCGTTATGTTCGAGATGTCTGAGCCGAGGATTTTACCGTGGCCTCTCGTCTAACAAGCTAGCATTCTACGTACTAGTCTACTTACTTACTTACTTACTTAATTGGCCATTAACAACCCGATTAACGGGTTTCGGCCTGCCGCAACACATCCTTCCAGGCTGCTCTGCTTCTTGCGCGCCTATGCCAGTTGGTCACACCAATTGATAACAGGGCTTCCTCGATTTGGTCCTTCCAACGGATGCAAGGTCGTCCTCTTCGCCGACTTCCGCAGATTCCCGCATCAAATACCCGTCTCGCCGGAGCATCCTCCTCCATTTGAACGACATGGCCGAGCCAGCGCAGCCGTTGGATGTTAATACGCTGCACAACGTCCATGTCGTCGCACAGCTCGTACAGCTCACTATTGTATCGGATGCGGTAATCATCGCCAACTCGCACTGGACCGAAAAGCTTACGTAGACGTACTAGTCTGCGGTGACTTTATTCCTCGTATATTTCTCTTATATTTTCCAGTAATGTGGATTTGGCTTCATTGATTTTATTTCGAGAACTTTCAATGGCTGCCCATCTTACTTTGGGATTCTAACTGCAAGCATCGTTCGATAAATTTTCGAAAATCCTTTTTATATTGTATTATCGATCTATGAAATGAAAATTCCTGATTCTTTTCTATACAGCAATATTTTTGTTGTTGTTGTTTTTTTGTAAACGTGAATTTTAAATCTAAAACTGTTATTGGCTCGTGGTAAACATGTCATGTAATGGATATTATGGTCGTTATTGAATTCTAGCAACAATTCTTGTTTAAGGTTTTGTTCGTCTCTTTTATTTCTGTATATGTTCGTCCCTTAGAATACCACTAACATGGCCAACTGGGTATATACATACATACATACATACATATACTATGTGTGTGTAATATGGTAGCAATAGTAATGATAGGTAGTATGAGTAGATATTTTCAAGTGTTAAGCTATTTGCGGCATGTAACACTTGTGGGATTTTAATACCTTTATATCTTAACTAAACAAAACAGAACAGAACAGAACAGAACAGGATTGAATGAAGGATTGAATGAAAGAAGAAAAAGTATTGTAGAAATGTATAATATTACATGGAGGTATACTACTCGTACAGTTTGTGTGTTTGTGTGTTTTAAAACTCTTCATGCATTTGTAAAATGTATTGCTGGCCCCCAGGGGAATTTCAAAAGTATTTTTGGTTAATTTGTCAATGTATGTCTGTTAAGTGCTTTTAATCAGTTTAAACGAACGTTACGTTGTTGAACATTGTGTTACGCTCAATTGACAGATACAATATCATACACAATGTAATTGTAAACCAATAGGACGGACGGTCACATAAAACTGTATTTAAGACATAGCCAAACGACACGATACCCTTTCCTACCAATACGTTCTTTCCTTTACACTTTAAACATTTTAAATTTCCAAATGCATTTGGTAAACATACAGGATTATGTATATTTGGAAACCATTTAAAAACCTAACTTTAGAGACTAGCCAAATCGCTTGTGTATACATCAAATCCGCAAACAATAAAAATCCAAAAACCAAAAACCAAAAACAGACGAAAACAGAAAACAGAAAAAATAACATTCAATTACATGGGTAGTCTTAACGGTTTGACACTTTAATTGAATTATAATCCCTTTGAGTTAAGGGAGATCAATACACCGTGATTGCTTGTTATGGCCATGGATTTGAAGCACGGAAAACTTTGATTTTATTTTCAAACAAATCATTTGAGGCTTATAAAACTTACATAAGCGTGATAAGAGAGAGCGAAAGTCATTTTTTTTTTCAAAAAATCTTTCCTAAAACAGATGTCAAATCGCTAAATAGACCGAAATTGATGAATTTTTTTTAATTATTTTGATTTTTTTGCTTTTAAATTTTTGTGCTATTTTTATTGTTTTCACTGTACGCTTACGAAAATTATTTGAATGTAACAGTATGTGGTAAAATGCAACGAATTGTAAGCATTTGACTTTAAATTTTTAGCTGAGCTGTTTTAGCATCCTTTAGAGGGACCGTACTCATGTGGAGAGTACTAAAGTATTGAGGTGGCCTAGTGTAGTGATTTAAATACTTGACTACAAGCTCAAGCTGGATTAAAGAGAAGGCGAACTAATTTTCATCATTGCTTACGAATTCTTAAATTCAAATCATCAATCCCCATTAAAATAGTTTAAGCCTCCGCTTTAGGAGATTAACATCAACAATGAACACATACACGAATGCCAGTACAGTAATCCCTCGATTTACGTCACAGTTGGTTCTAAAAAAGGCGACGTAAATCGAAACGACGTAAATCGAATTTCATATTGCTCATACAACAAAATAGTACGTTTTTAACAAGTAACTTAAAAAAGTTCCAGTAATCCCTCGATTTACGTCACAGTTGGTTCCAAAAAAATTCGAATGACGACGCAAATTGAAGTTGGAGGGAACAAAAACGTTAATCGAGGCGACGTAAATCATAGGATTACTGTATAGCGCTTACCATTGAGAAGGAGAAGTTAGAAAAGTTTTCTACACTAAATCCCTACTGTACTTTACCATTCACTATTCGACTGGAAAAACTTGCTTAATGAGACCAAACCTAGCTAAGAAATAATAAAGACTTCTTAGAGAAGCTTTGCAACACAACAATGCTACGTAGCAAGAGGGAAAATAATATTATGCCGCTGATTGATTGATGATTGATTGATGATTGAATGATGATTGAATGATGATTGATTGATGATTGATTGATGATTGATTGATGATTGATTGATGATTGATTACTGATTGATTGATGATTGATTTATGATTGATTGATGACCGATTGATGATTGATTGATGATTGATTGATCTTTGATTGAAGATTGATTGATGATTGCTTGATGATTGATTAATGATTGATTTGGATATTTCTAATGACTACACGATGCTGAATGAATTTTTAATCCTGAATTTATGATATAAATATCGAAAAGATTTCTAAAATATTATAGTCCATCTGAGAAAGGCAAATACCTGAGAAACAGCCAATAACAAACAGCCATTCTTTATAGTAATTTTCATTTCCATTTCCATTTAACGTTCCCCACAGCAAATATATGCCATTCTCGCGTTTAAAAACGTCCATTCACTGAGGAGTCCACACACCTGATTTTTGCATCGCCAACTAATACTGAAATACTCTCAAGTCTTCTGCATCGCTGGATAATAGGGTTCATGATTCTTCGCCATGGAGAGACATGGGGATGATGAGCGACTAATGTAGTATTATTTTCATCACACGAAATATGTCTGTGAGACTATTGAGGCCAAAAAAACACTTGTTGGCAAGAGTAATCTAATCCTACGCTTGATCTCAGGCAGGTAACGGCGGAGACAAGATAAATAAATTCACTGACAATGTCAAAGGTGTAGTTACAGGCCGTAATCTGGGAGCCGATCACTTTTTAATGGCAACTTTTTTGCCAGACTCATCTCGGTAGATCTTCATTCATTAGCGCAAAGGTAGCAATAATGTCTCGCTGAGTACGACGCAAACGATCGGATATTTTTATAGAAAAGAGTGTCACTGCGAAAAATTCCCGTCTTCCACAGAACACTGTTTATGACGAAGTTGAAGAGGTCGTACAATAAGGGGCCGTAAAAGGTTCGGAGAGGTCCATTCTTAGATTGATGGAGTTGCAGGAGTTGTTCAACGTCACTATTCATAGCTTTATTAGATATATAGAGCTCAGGCACGGCAAAAACACGATTCCTTATTGGACTATCGAAAGCTGCCTTGTCATTTCTGTCGACTACAGTGTGTGTGCTGTTGTAAACGATTATCGCCGAAAACACAAAAACATCAATTCGTTTTCGTTCTCAATAATTTCAAATTTCAGGAAGTATTCCGGAGCGAAGTAAATGAAATCGCCGTAGTCTGTAGTAGTGAGATGTGTTATTAGACGTGAAGCCACGGTTCAAAGCCCAGGTCGGACGTCAAAACAAAAATTTGAAAAAATATATTTTTCGGCGACTTCCCCTCAGCAGATTTATGGCAGAAACTCTGTAAGAGTAAATAAAATTGCCAATGAAAAGTTTATCAAAAAAAAAAATCTGTCGACTTTAAACTGTAGGTCCCGCCATTCATGTATAAAATTAACACACACAACATTTCACTCCGGAATGATTTTGAGCATGCGTGCAATATTCAACTTACCTAGGAGCGCAAAACCTGCAATTTGTACACTGGGAAATGGAACAAAGTGAAGTAATTTTATCTGATGGAGCACATTTCCATCTGCAAGTCGTAGTGAATACACCGAATTGCCGTATGTGAGGCCTAAAATCTGATTCAAATCATGAGAATCAAACTTATCCACAATGAGGCAGCACAATTGGCCACAAAGATCATGCGTTTTCATTGCTTTTCAATTTACAAAATTTGTTCTGCAAGTGGAAAATGTTTTTGTCACCGATAAGTAATTCTAATGTTTGCTGGGATAACAGTGTGGAAGTAATAATTGCATGTAAATTCTGTAAATTCAATGTACTTGTTATTGTTGTTAACACAATGTTCATTGTATTTTTATGACTGTGTGTGTGTGTATTAGTGTAAGTGGAAATGTGCAAACACATACTCAAATCTACACACGTATTAATTCATTTTCGCTAGTATGTATCACAATACATACATATGTAGAAGAAATACACACAATCAAATACAAGTACATATATGTGAATGTGTATGTGTATGTGTGTGTGTGTATATTACAATATGTATTTGCATTATAAATTAAACATTTATCTCTGTCGATATTTACTTAAGTTAATTGAATTTTCCATAACAAAATGAAAAATGTTTAATAACATTTTCAATATGATAATTGGAAAGTATCTATCTATGCATTGGATGTTTGTATGTATGTATTTGTATATATGGATAGACACAGTGACATATAAAACACTGTATATATAGATGTACGCTAATGCATATACATATGTGCATATGTATGTCTATCAATTGGTATGTATGTTAAGCACAAAATTAAACATGAATGAATTTATTGAATTGACATTAAGTTTTTAATTACAATTACAATAACAAAAAAAAAAGAAAAAAATATTTGTACAAATTACTAAACACAAGTGTACATTTGTCAATGGTAGTATGCATTGATTTAAATATTCATAAGTATGTGTATGTGTATTTGTATATACTATGTATTGTGTAGTAATATCTTGTTATAAAAAAAAAAACCGACGACTACTTGTTCATTACTAATCCCTAAAATACGCGCTCAACGATTTATTTAATTTTCTTTTGTTGTTATTTTTATTGGTTTATTATTATTGAATGGCATAATAAATATAATTGTCTTAAATTCAATTGTGAATAACAAATAACAATTTGATCACATAATTTTTTTTTGCTATTCAGTTCTTTTTTTTTCTACTGAACATAAATCATATTTAAATAAAGCAAAATGTTTGTGAAATATCATCGAATATTTTTATTAGTTTGAGAGACCTATGTATTGATGCCATTATGTTTGGAATATAATATCGTTGTAGTCACCGTACACTAGTAGGTAGTGTGTTGGCTTATTAAACGTGAGGTCGTGGTTCAAACCTCAGATCGGACAAATTCAATAAAACGAAATATGAAAACAATTTTCCACGCTAAATTTCTCTCAGCAGATGGCAAAAAATCTGAAAGAAAATAAAATTGGTATGAAACTATAGGTCGCGCCAGTTATGTATAAAATTAACACACACAACATAAGTGGTCTGAGAAGCTAGGTCGTAATCCTGACTGATGGGTACAAAATTGGTCATTACAATTTTGTATGTACGTATGCATGTACACATAGTTAGTATACATACGGTTAACAAATTTCAGAAATTTTTTAACCAATCCGTTTTCGTTGAAAATCTTTATAGTTTCCTCAATTTTAAGACGGTCTTTTGCATTGGTTAAAAAATTTCTGAAATTGAACTGAATTGTGGCCCTACACAGGCCCACAAAAGTATACATCCGATTAACAAACGGATTGGTTAAAACATTTCTGAAATTTGCTAACCGTATGTATACTTTTGTGGCTGAGTGTATAGAATATCGTTCAAATCTTCGTCATGGCTTCTGTGGGTGAAATGCATACGAAATGGTAAATTTTCCATAACTCAGGCTTACAAATCAAGCTAAACTAAACAGATGACCCAGGTTGTGTTGTATTTCGGAAACGCTGTGGTTTGTGGTTCATTCGCATACATCTGGGACTTAAGAAAACCCCACAATAAAAAGTCTAACGGGTTTAAATCGCACGATATCGGGGACCAACTCACATCATCTCTACTAGAGAAAACCATGACCACAAATCGCTCGTGTAGAGCAGCCTATGGGGTATGGAATGTATAGCATGTAGCGTGTGTTGAAACCACTTGTTGGCATCTAATGCGAGTCAAAATAAAGGTGGTAATAATCGACATAGTCGCCGTAGTCTAGTAGGTAGTGTGTGAGATGAGGCCTCGGTTCAAACCCCTGGTCAGATATCAAAACGAAAATCTGAAAAATAATTCTTCGGCGACTTCGTCTCAGTAGATTTCTGGCAAAAACTCTGAGAGTAAATAAATTTGGAATGAAAAGTTTCTCAAAAATCTGTATAACCTCAACTTTTTAGAGAATAAATCTACAAGTGGAAAACTATTGTCAACAATTAGATTTAAGACTAAAGGAATATAAATTGCCATGAAAAGTTTCTCAAAAAACTGTCGTTCGGAATCGACTATAAACTGTAGGTCATTCAGTGGTGTGGGAAGATAGCTTGTAGTACTGATTGAAGTGTTTTAATTACCAATTATGTATGTAATAATCAACCTATAGTGATGCCCTGGCTCGCCAATTTTATTTATTCACGTACCGATTCTCGCAGAAATGAGTCTTATCGATGAGTATGATTTTTCGATGAAAATTAAGGCCGGTTGCCAACAGCTCCAAGGTCCTTGCTATGGCCGTTTACCTTCAGTTCCTGAGCCAGTTAAATTTTATGCTGGTGGAAAACCAGGCTACAATGCAAAATTCCATAAGTTGTGGTCTGAGAAAGGCTGAGTTCTGAGTGGGTAATGCGATATCGACTGCTTTGAAATTTATGCACACTCTCACAGACAGTGGTAAAGTTTACAACAGATCTTGCACTTCGTCGACGTATGGGTGTTGATGGAACGTTTACCGAGCCAGTGGCTTCTACCACTGTGCAGAGAGTCCTCTCGGTAGGATTATTATGGCGATCATAAAATGGAATAAGCGAGCAGTAAGGTGTTTGAACAGAACATCTATTTTGTTGAACAATTTTATTATTTGCACGTGTTGGTGATCGGGCGAAACACATACATACATATATAATTGGTCACTACAATCCTCAAAACAGCTTTACAACCCAGCTTCTCACACCACTTACGTTGCGTGTGTTAATTTTATATACAAGTGGCGGTACCTACAATTTCTAGTCGATTCCGAACGACAGATTATTTTGAGAAACTTTACATAGCAGAGTATTGCCAGAAATCTGTTGATAGAAATACTTTTTCAGACTTCTTTTTGCTGGAAACGGTGAAACTGTTTGAAACGTGGCCTCACGAATAATAAATTAACACACTATCTACTAGACTATGGGGTTTACGAATTGAAAAATGGGAAGTGGACGGATCAACACGGTAATAAATTTTCAAATAAAAGTCGAAAATTGAAGAAGATTTAAGGAATGTAAATGAACCCTTTAGTTAAGATTACAACCTAGCTTCTTACACCACCCATTTTGCGAGTGTTAATTTTATATATGAGTGGCGTGACCTACAGTTTAAAGTCGACTCCGAACGACTGATTTTTGAGAAAATTGTTATGGAAATTTTGCCAGAAAATTTGGCCAATTGTCGTGTATTAATTGTGAGTTAAAAAGATGATTTTAATAAAATTAAGTTACGTTCACATTAAAGTTATTTATATTTATAATAATTTACTTATTTATTATTGCCCTGCAATGCAATGTAATGGTAGTTTTGATATTTACAAAAATTAAATCCCCAATGTACAAAAAAAAGAAGAGTTACGTTTGGCTTGAAACCGATCTCAAACGCTACCATATTTTGCTTTATCATCTGTGATGTAGAAAACTCAATTTACTTAAACAAATAAATATGTCAACCATGTATGTATGTGTATTCATTAAATACACATCGGAGTTATTGAATAAATAAAAATAACGAATAAAGTGATGCAAAACAAAACAGAAAGAAGTTTTACAATTTTACCTCTAAAGCTGGGTTGTTGCTCATGTAAATATTTCAATCGAGTGACAAAGAATAAATCATGAACGAACAGAAAATTTAAAGTGAATTTAAATTTGTTGTATTTCAACATAAAATAAAGTGCTTAAAATTAAAATATCTTGTTTGAACCAAATACGAGCTTAAGGTTTAGGTCAGAAGAAGTGTACTTGAAATTGAGACAAATACAATACTCGGAGGTCAGCTTGACCCATTGTAATATGTCCTATAGGAGAGAGGATAATAAATAAGGTAGGGAAAAGGAGAGGAAGTAGGAAAGGGAGGATAAGTTGGCGGAGGAAAAACTCAGACAATAATTACACGAGAGAGCGCGACTACACCATTGAAGCCCTAGTACTTCTCAACCAGCTCAAGCTAATAATGAATCTATGGAGAGTCTTAAAGTCGACAAAGAGTTCATACCATCGAAGAAGCCCCTGCCCAGGGTCCTCAACCTCAACATCAACCTACTAAGGGGTTCGACAGTTTTCAACTCCTTCTCACCGCAACATACATACATAATTGGTCATTACAACCCCTCAGTCAGGATTACGACCTAGTTTCTCACACACTTATGTTGTGTGTGTTAATTTTATACATGAGTGGCGGGATCTACAGTTTAAAGTCGACTCCGAACGACAGATATTTGTGAAACTTTTCATGGCAATTTTTTATTTACTCTCAGAGTTTTTGCCAGAAATCTGCTGAGAGGAAGTCGCCGAAAAAATACTTTTTGTATTTTTGTTTTGATGTCTGGCCTGGGACTCGAACCCTGGAATTACGTCTAATAAGCCAACACACTACCTACTAGACTACGGCGACTTCTCGTCGCAACATATAATGCAATATAGTCCGGCTGGGATCTGTTTCAGATCCTTGTCTGCGATATAATCCCGCACACCAGGAACAAACCCAATAACCAACCTCAAACTGGCCTTATCTAAGCCCAGCATCCAACCTGTTCTATCACTGTCTATAGCAGGCCATAGACACCCAGAAATATAACATCCATTTCCCCTAACGCCTCTGATCTTCCCCCCTGACCCATCCATTGATAAGGCCCTAGAAGTGGCAGAGTGCGATATTAGTACCAACTATTAAATCTTCCTCAGAAAGTGAACCTAATCAAGCGAGAGCATCCGCCATCTCATTACCGAGAATACCGCTATGACCCGGAACCCAGCATAGACGGATTCGGTCTGGTCCAAAGGTCCTTAACCACTCTTTTCACTCACGCTTTAAAATTTGGAATGGAAATTCGAATTGATGGCGCATACGTTGCTTTCTTGGCTGTAATTCCTGCACAAATTGAATTTTGAAGGTCATAAAATGGAAGGATATAGCCCCAGTTGTTAAAAATGACGACAGATCTACTTCAATGCCTCCCTATACAGTGACTATAGATTCTTCAATTGGCCATGCTTACAGGCCGCTGTGTTATGGGTAGACACGCGGAAAGAATGCGACTGCTATTTAACGACTTCTGCCGTGAATGCAGATCCGCCGAGGAGGAGGACACTTCCTCTGTCAATGCCATACCTTGCGGGGTGCATATATAGGTTATTTGGCTCTCCAACCCTTGTCAGCTTGACGGAGCTATCGTCCATAGGACATAGTCTCGTTTATCAAACTTTCTGGCTGATTTTCCAGCGTGGGGTAGTCGTGCTTTTTGGAAAATGTGCAGCCCTTGCGCTGACCAACTTCACCCTCCTTGGATCGGAGGAATTTGGTCAGTACAGAGGCTGCGTTCACCTGTGGCATTACAACGGGCCGCTATGCGTGCTCAAGTGAGCTTTTTGGTAAATTAAAGCTACCACGCTAACCTAACCTAACCTAACCTAACAGGGAATGCACGTAAACATTAACAGTTGTACTAAAACAAACCGTTGATATTCGCTTTATCCGGTGAAGGACGATTATGTACGTTAAGTTTAACGAACAGAACTAATTTTTTGTTAAAAAAAAAAATTCAAAAATTTGTAAGCGTTGCTTTGATGCAAATCTATCCATAATGAAATGTCATACTAAATTAAACCATAAAGCAACTGTCAGCTGTTAAATTGGTTGTCAAATAAAGCAGCATTGTCAACCCAAAGTTATAAACCTATAAAAAACACCCTACATATATACAGTGGACAGCAAAAGTCTTAGTACTCCACTATATTTTGACAATTTCATGAATTTTAACCCACAGTTTGTATAAAAAATTAAAGTTTTTATATTTATTTTTTTAAATTTATTTCTGTTTTATTATAAAATAAACAATTTTTTAATGTTTTTCATAAACAAGAGAAAAATAAGGAAAAGTTTCAGATGACTCCATAGGTACCCTCAAGGAGAAAATTTAAAAGAGTAAATTTAAAATTCAAAGGCCTAATAATGGGTGATTTTTTAAGAGCTATAGGAAAATTTTTCAAAAAAAAAACACATAAAATTCAGAAAAATGCATGAAATCTTTATTTGAATCGATAGTACGGTCCTTATAATTTAATGTTTAAAGATTATTTCATGCAAATGTTGACCGCGACTGCGCCTCAAATGGTCCATCCGCTTAGTCCAATTTTGGCATACTCTTTCCAACATTTCGGCCGGTATCTCACGAATAAATGCTTCAATGTTGTCTTCCAATGCGCCAATTGAAGCAGGCTTAGTAGTATGTTTATGTACCTTCTCGACCAATCCCTCCATACGAATTTGGGATCATGCCTACGCTACAGTCGGTAGTTTAAGTTAGTTGATAGGTTTGTAACATGTAGATTGGACGGACAGAATGAGTGTGTGTGTGTGTGTGTGTGTGTGTGTCATTTTTAAAGTGTGTAGGTTCGTCTCGAGTCTGAGTTCATGATGCCGATGATCCGCGAGTGCGTGATGTAGGGTACCGTAAACTCATGTTGTTGACTTGTGCAATGTTATGCTTTTGTTTATTTTATTTTTTAATGTAAACAAATTTTAAAACGCTTGACTCATATTACAGTTTTTAATATTAAGTTTAAAGAATTTTGAATGTGGTTTCGTTTAATTAATTTTTTTTGTATGATTTAACGTTAAAGAAACAGAAATATAGTTGTACGTGTTCTTGTTGTTGTGCTATAAGTATATGTGCATAAGATCAATAAGAATATTTTGTATGATTTAATGCGATATATTTCCGTTATGTGTGTGTGTGTGTGTGTGTGTGTTTCTTTTTTCTTATGGACCCATTTTATGATAATCGAATATAGGAGAATACATTTTTGTTACAAAAATAACAGTGCTTTGTTATAAACAATAACATCGCGAATCCTTATCATTGTTTTGGTATTCCTAAGCATAAGTTCAATAAGAATATTTTTTAATGTAAACAAATTTTAAAATTCTTGACTCATATTACAGTTTTTAATATTAAGTTTAAAGAATTTTGAATGTGGTTTCGTTTAATTAATTTTTTTTTTGTATGATTTAACGTTAAAGAAACATAAATATAGTTGTACGTGTTGTTGTTGTTGTGTTTATAACAGCGCTTCGTTCTGAGCAGGATTTCTTTTTTTTCAGTTTTTTTTTGTCAGGTTTTAAATAAATAAAATTATATAATAAAGAGATTAATTAAAACAAATTAGATTTTTTTTCCTAAGATATGTATATTTTATTTTCAGATTTTGTTACAGTTCACATATTTCTATTTCTCCTTTAAGCAAATCTATTAATCACTTAATTTTATCATTTCCTTTAACATATATGACAGAGTTGTTCCCTTTTAAATTTTATATATTTAGTTTTTACTGTTTAAAATAAATAAAATTATATATATAATAAAGAGATTAATTAAAACAAATTAGTTTTTTTTATTTCAATAGATTTTTCCCTATGATTTTTTTAAGATGATTTTGTTATTGGTTGAAAGGTATCTTCTAATAAATAACTTCAACCATTTGACTCAGTTTAATAATTTTTCACTTTTCCTTTAGAGCAGCCCTTGTCTTTACAAGATCTTCTAACATTTTATTATGATAATTTTTAGACATTATAATAATTTTTGTATTGATTTTGATCTGCTTTATATCTGGTAACGATCTGCTTTGTATCTCGTAACGATCTGATTTGTATCTGCTCACATCTGATGTATACCTTATCATGATCTGCTTCATGTCTTATGTCTGTGTATTCTGAATTTGAGTACGCTATATCGTGCTTCCTACAATCTGCATCCACTAAATTTATTCCTTTGTCTCCTTTTGCTAATCGATTTTGAAGTTTTGCATCAGGTACACAAAACTGTTAACCAGGTAGATGTAATTCAACATTTCGAATTTTCAACAATTTGTTTATTATGTTGTTTACAAAACCTTTTCCAATCTTACGCTAATTATGTTAATTTTTTTTTGTTTTGATTGTAAATTATAACCATTTTGTTATTCATTAATTTCATACCCCTTCGTCTGAAACACTGAAACAGTGGCTAGCTAGTTATACCAGCTATACTAGCTATATCAGCTATACAAGCTGTACCAGCTATACATGCTATACCTCTATACCAGCTATATCAGCTGTACTAGCTATACCAGCTATACCAGCTGTATCAGCTATACTAGCTATATAAGCTTTACTAGCTATACCTCTATACCAGCTATACTAGCTATACTAGATATATCAGCTATACTAGCTATATAAGCTATGCAAGCTGAACTAACTATATCAGCTATACTAGCTATACCAGCTATACTAGCTATATAAGCTATGCAAGCTGAACTAACTATATCAGCTATACTAGCTATACCAGCAATACTAGCTATACCAGCTATACTAGCTGTACCAGCTATACTAGCTATATAAGCTATGCAAGCTATACTAGCTATATAAGCTATGCAAGCTGAACTAGCTATATCAGCTATACTAGCTATACCAGCTATACTAGCTATATCAGCTATACTAGCTATACCAGCTCTATCAACTGTACTAGTTATACCAGCTATACTAGCTATACCGGCTATACCAGCTATACTAGCTATACCAGATATACTAGCTATACCAGCTATACTAGCTATACCAGATATACTAGCTATACCAGCTATACTAGCTATACCAGCTATACTAGCTATACCTCTGTACCAGCCACAGTGATGTGAAAAATAACTTACATTATATTTAAAACCGAATAAAAACTCGAAAATTCTTTATTGTTTAAACGGCTTATTTTTTTTCTTAAACGGTAGAAAAAAGATTAAAAACAAAATTATTGCTATTTCTATAATGTATTTTGATTTTTTTTTTTGTGATTTTGTATGAGTGTATGTATTTATTTCTTAGTTACGATATTTTTGTTTTTATAATTATATCAATTAAAACTTTATCCAAATTTATTAATATAAGACATTTCTTTCACTCTTCTAATAAATTATGTTAGATTCTTTAAGTTCTTCGATAATAGAGATTATTTCGTTTTGATGATTGTTGTGACCAACACCTTCCGATGAAAGAAGTAATCGTAGTCTGTCAACTAGTTCATTAGAATCATCACAATGTATGTAATTTGATTTCAGATTATTTAGTAATTTTAGCATTAAACCACTGCCTTTTGTTAAAATATTTGTTGTTGTTTCGAATAAACGTTTAATTATTCGTACATATTTGAAGGCTCGTGTTCCCTTCACTTGTTCATTAGGTTCATAGCGACGTTTATGTGCATTGGTATGAATTAAAATCTCTTTATATTTTTTCAAATCATTTTTAGAATAATGGAGAGGTTTTTTATGAAATACTAGTTCAAATAATCCAGGCGTCATTTTCAATTTCATATTTCCTATCCGCATAGTATTATCTCTATTAAATATTAATTTTTCCTTGCCATATCTCCAACTTCCGTCTACATCTTGATTAAAACCATAAATTTGATCTATTTACTTATTATTAATAAGTGATTGAATATTTTCAAATAATGGAGAGTTTTTCGTCAGCTTTAAACTTTGTTTTCTTTTCAAGTTTTTCAGACGTGTACTTGATACTATTATGATCATAGTTTTTTTCATCATGATTGTCATCAGTTGTCATATTTTCATACTGAAAATCGTTATTATCACCATTTACATCATCATAATCATCGTCGTCATCGATAGTGTTGTCTATGTCCTTATGCTTATCTTCAAGTTTTCCGATGATTTCATTATCACCATTTACATCATAATAATCATCATCATCATCATCATCATCAATAGTGTTGTCTATGTCCTTATGTTTATTTTCAATTTTTCTAATGATTTCATTATCACCATTTACGTCATAATAATCATCTTCATCATCAATAGTGTTATCTATATCCTTATGCTTATATTCAAGTTTTCCGATGATTTTATTGTCACCATTTACATCATCATAATCATCGCCATCACCAATAGCGTTGTCTATATCCTTATGTTTATCTTTAAGTTTTCCGATGATTTTTTTAAGTGGTTTTGTTATTGGTTGAAAGGTATATTCTAAAAAATTAACTCTATCTATTTGATTCAGTTTAATATTTTTTAACTTTTCCTTTAAAACAGCCTTTGTCTTTACAAGATCTTCTAATATTTTATTATGATAATTATTAGACATTATAATAATCTTTTATATTGATTTTGATCTGCTTTGTATCTGGTTACGATCTGCTTTATATCTGGTCACAAACTGCTTGATATCTGATCACGATCTGCTTTATATCTGCTTACGATCTAATTTATACCTGTTCACGATCTGCTTGATGACTCGTGTCTATATCCTTTGATTTTGAGTACACTTTATCGTGCTTTCTACAAGCTGCATCCACTAAATTTATTCCTTTATCTCCTCTTGCTATTCGTTTTTGAAGTTTTATATCAGGTTCACAAAACTGATAACCAGGTGGATGTAAATCAACATATAATTTGTTTATTAAGTTGTTTACAAATCTTCTTCCAATCTTATACTAAATAGGTTTAATTTTTTTGGGTTTTGACTGTAGTTTATAACCATTTTTTTTTCGTTACTTTCGTACCTCTTCGTATGAAACAGTGGCTGGCTAGTTATACCAGCTATACCAGCTATACTAGCTATACCAGCTCTATCAGCTATACCAGCTATACCAGCTATACTAGCTATACCATCTATACTAGCTATATAAGCTATACTAGTTATAACAGCTAGCCTAGCTATATCAGCTGTACTAGCTATACTAGCTATATCAGCTATACCAGCTATATCAGCTGTACTAGCTATACCAGCTATATCAGCTGTACTAGCTATACCAGCTATACCAGCTGTATCAGCTATACTAGCTATATAAGCTTTACTAGCTATACCTCTATACCAGCTATACTAGCTATACTAGATATATCAGCTATACTAGCTATATAAGCTATGCAAGCTGAACTAACTATATCAGCTATACTAGCTATACCAGCTAAACTAGCTATACCAGCAATACTAGCTATACCAGCTATACTAGCTGTACCAGCTATACTAGCTATATAAGCTATGCAAGCTATACTAGCTATATAAGCTATGCAAGCTGAACTAGCTATATCAGCTATACTAGCTATACCAGCTAGCCTAGCTATATCAGCTGTACTAGCTATACTAGCTATATCAGCTATACTAGCTATATCAGCTATATCAGCTATATCTGCTATATCTGCTATACCAACTATACCAGCTATATCAGCTATACCAGCTATATCAGCTATACCAGGTATATATCAGATATATACCAGCTATTACCAGGTATAGCTATACCAGGTATAACCGATATAGCTGGTATAGCTGATATAGCTGGTATAGATGTACCTGGTATAGCCGATATAGCTGATATAGCTGGTATAGCTGTACCTGGTATAGCCGATATAGCTGGTATAGCTGATATAGCTGGTATAGCAGGTGTAGCTGGTATATCTAGTACAGCCTGCTAGTGTAGCTAGTACAGCTTGCTAGTATAGCTAGTACAGATTGTATAGCTTGCTGGTATAGCTAGTACAGCTCGCTATTATAGCTAGTACAGATTGTATAGCTAGTACAGATTGTATAGCTTGCTGGTATAGCTAGTACAGCTTGCTATTATAGCTAGTACAGATTGTATAGCTAGTACAGATTGTATAGCTTGCTGGTATAGCTAGTACAGCTTGCTATTATAGCTAGTACAGATTGTATAGCTAGTACAGATTGTATAGCTTGCTGTTATAGCTAGTACAGCTTGCTATTATAGCTGATATAGCTGGTATAGCAGGTATAGCTGGTATATCTAGTACAGCTTGCTAGTGTAGCTAGTACAGCTTGCTAGTATAGCTAGTACAGATTGTATAGCTTGCTGGTATAGCTAGTACAGCTTGCTATTATAGCTAGTACAGATTGTATAGCTAGTACAGATTGTATAGCTTGCTGGTATAGCTAGTACAGCTTGCTATTATAGCTAGTACAGATTGTATAGCTAGTACAGATTGTATAGCTTGCTGGTATAGCTAGTACAGCTTGCTATTATAGCTAGTACAGATTGTATAGCTAGTACAGATTCTACAGCTTGCTAGTGTAGCTAGTACAGCTTGCTATTATAGCTAGTACAGATTGTATAGCTAGTACAGATTGTATAGCTTGCTGGTATAGCTAGTACAGCTTGCTATTATAGCTAGTACAGATTGTATAGCTTGCTAGTATAGCTAGTGCAGATTGTATAGCTAGTACAGATTGTATAGCTTGCTAGTATAGCTACTACAGCTTGCTATTATAGCTGGTACAGATTGTATAGCTTGCTAGTATAGCTAGTACAGATTGTATAGCTTACTAGTGTAGTGTTTCATGTGAAGAGGTATGTAAGTAATGAAAAAAAAATGGTAATAAACTACAGTCAAAAGAAAAAAAACTTAAATATAATGTAAGTTTGTCTTAATTATTTTTCACATCACTGTGGCTGGTACAGAGGTATAGCAGGTATAGCTACACCAGCTATACTAGCTATACCAGCTAGCCTAGCTATAGATATATAGATATACCAGCTACACCTGCTATACCAGCTATATCAGCTATACCAGCTATATCGGCTATACCAGGTACAGCTATACCAGCTATATCAGCTATATCAGCTATATCGGCTATACCAGGTACATCTATACCAGCTATATCAGCTATACCAGCTATATCGGTTATACCTGGTATAGCTATACCTGGTAATAGCTGGTATATATCTGATATATACCTGGTATAGCTGATATAGCTGGTATAGCTGATATAGCTAGTATAGCTAGTACAGCTGATATAGCTAGGCTAGCTGGTATAGCTAGTATAGCTGATATAGCTAGTTCAGCTTGCATAGCTTATATAGCTAGTATAGCTTGCATAGCTTATATAGCTAGTATAGCTGGTACAGCTAGTATAGCTGGTATAGCTAGTATTGCTGGTATAGCTAGTTTAGCTGGTATAGCTAGTATAGCTGATATAGTTAGTTCAGCTTGCATAGCTTATATAGCTAGTATAGCTGATATATCTAGTATAGCTAGTATAGCTGGTATAGAGGTATAGCTAGTAAAGCTTATATAGCTAGTATAGCTGATACAGCTGGTATAGCTGGTATAGCTAGTACAGCTGATATAGCTGGTATAGCTAGTACAGCTGATATAGCTGGTATAGCTGATATAGCTAGTATAGCTAGTACAGCTGATATAGCTAGGCTAGCTGGTATAACTAGTATAGCTTATATAGCTAGTATAGATGGTATAGCTAGTATAGCTGGTATAGCTGGTATAGCTGATAGAGCTGGTATAGCTAGTATAGCTGGTATAGCTGGTATAACTAGCCAGCCACTGTTTCATACGAAGAGGTACGAAAGTAACGAAAAAAAATGGTTATAAACTACAGTCAAAACCCAAAAAAATTAAACCTATTTAGTATAAGATTGGAAGAAGATTTGTAAACAACTTAATAAACAAATTATATGTTGATTTACATCCACCTGGTTATCAGTTTTGTGAACCTGATATAAAACTTCAAAAACGAATAGCAAGAGGAGATAAAGGAATAAATTTAGTGGATGCAGCTTGTAGAAAGCACGATAAAGTGTACTCAAAATCAAAGGATATAGACACGAGTCATCAAGCAGATCGTGAACAGGTATAAATTAGATCGTAAGCAGATATAAAGCAGATCGTGATCAGATATCAAGCAGTTTGTGACCAGATATAAAGCAGATCGTAACCAGATACAAAGCAGATCAAAATCAATATAAAAGATTATTATAATGTCTAATAATTATCATAATAAAATATTAGAAGATCTTGTAAAGACAAAGGCTGTTTTAAAGGAAAAGTTAAAAAATATTAAACTGAATCAAATAGATAGAGTTAATTTTTTAGAATATACCTTTCAACCAATAACAAAACCACTTAAAAAAATCATCGGAAAACTTAAAGATAAACATAAGGATATAGACAACGCTATTGGTGATGGCGATGATTATGATGATGTAAATGGTGACAATAAAATCATCGGAAAACTTGAATATAAGCATAAGGATATAGATAACACTATTGATGATGAAGATGATTATTATGACGTAAATGGTGATAATGAAATCATTAGAAAAATTGAAAATAAACATAAGGACATAGACAACACTATTGATGATGATGATGATGATGATGATTATTATGATGTAAATGGTGATAATGAAATCATCGGAAAACTTGAAGATAAGCATAAGGACATAGACAACACTATCGATGACGACGATGATTATGATGATGTAAATGGTGATAATAACGATTTTCAGTATGAAAATATGACAACTGATGACAATCATGATGAAAAAAACTATGATCATAATAGACCTGTATCAAGTACACGTCTGAAAAACTTGAAAAGAAAACAAAGTTTAAAGCTGACGAAAAACTCTCCATTATTTGAAAATATTCAATCACTTATTAATAATAAGCAAATAGATCAAATTTATGGTTTTAATCAAGATGTAGACGGAAGTTGGAGATATGGCAAGGAAAAATTAATATTTAATAGAGATAATACTATGCGGATAGGAAATATGAAATTGAAAATGACGCCTGGATTATTTGAACTAGTATTTCATAAAAAACCTCTCCATTATTCTAAAAATGATTTGAAAAAATATAAAGAGATTTTAATTCATACCAATGCACATAAACGTCGCTATGAACCTAATGAACAAGTGAAGGGAACACGAGCCTTCAAATATGTACGAATAATTAAACGTTTATTCGAAACAACAAC
Source organism: Sarcophaga carnaria (assembly GCA_958299815.1). Lineage (NCBI taxonomy): Eukaryota > Metazoa > Arthropoda > Insecta > Diptera > Sarcophagidae > Sarcophaga > Sarcophaga carnaria. Next base: position 45,165,997 of record OY283151.1, read on the forward strand.
AAATATTTTAACAAAAGGCAGTGGTTTAATGCTAAAATTACTAAATAATCTGAAATCAAATTACATACATTGTGATGATTCTAATGAACTAGTTGACAGACTACGATTACTTCTTTCATCGGAAGGTGTTGGTCACAACAATCATCAAAACGAAATAATCTCTATTATCGAAGAACTTAAAGAATCTAACATAATTTATTAGAAGAGTGAAAGAAATGTCTTATATTAATAAATTTGGATAAAGTTTTAATTGATATAATTATAAAAACAAAAATATCGTAACTAAGAAATAAATACATACACTCATACAAAATCACAAAAAAAAAAATCAAAATACATTATAGAAATAGCAATAATTTTGTTTTTAATCTTTTTTCTACCGTTTAAGAAAAAAAATAAGCCGTTTAAACAATAAAGAATTTTCGAGTTTTTATTCGGTTTTAAATATAATGTAAGTTATTTTTCACATCACTGTGGCTGGTACAGAGGTATAGCTAGTATAGCTGGTATAGCTAGTATAGCTGGTATAGCTAGTATATCTGGTATAGCTAGTATAGCTGGTATAGCTAGTATATCTGGTATAGCTAGTATAGCTGGTATAGCCGGTATAGCTAGTATAGCTGGTATAACTAGTACAGTTGATAGAGCTGGTATAGCTAGTATAGCTGATATAGCTAGTATAGCTGGTATAGCTAGTATAGCTGATATAGCTAGTTCAGCTTGCATAGCTTATATAGCTAGTATAGCTTGCATAGCTTATATAGCTAGTATAGCTGGTACAGCTAGTATAGCTGGTATAGCTAGTATTGCTGGTATAGCTAGTATAGCTGATATAGTTAGTTCAGCTTGCATAGCTTATATAGCTAGTATAGCTGGTATAGCTAGTATAGCTGATATAGTTAGTTCAGCTTGCATAGCTTATATAGCTAGTATAGCTGATATATCTAGTATAGCTAGTATAGCTGGTATAGAGGTATAGCTAGTAAAGCTTATATAGCTAGTATAGCTGATACAGCTGGTATAGCTGGTATAGCTAGTACAGCTGATATAGCTGGTATAGAGGTATAGCATGTATAGCTGGTACAGCTTGTATAGCTGATATAGCTAGTATAGCTGGTATAACTAGCTAGCCACTGTTTCAGTGTTTCAGACGAAGGGGTATGAAATTAATGAATAACAAAATGGTTATAATTTACAATCAAAACAAAAAAAAATTAACATAATTAGCGTAAGATTGGAAAAGGTTTTGTAAACAACATAATAAACAAATTGTTGAAAATTCGAAATGTTGAATTACATCTACCTGGTTAACAGTTTTGTGTACCTGATGCAAAACTTCAAAATCGATTAGCAAAAGGAGACAAAGGAATAAATTTAGTGGATGCAGATTGTAGGAAGCACGATATAGCGTACTCAAATTCAGAATACACAGACATAAGACATGAAGCAGATCATGATAAGGTATACATCAGATGTGAGCAGATACAAATCAGATCGTTACGAGATACAAAGCAGATCGTTACCAGATATAAAGCAGATCAAAATCAATACAAAAATTATTATAATGTCTAAAAATTATCATAATAAAATGTTAGAAGATCTTGTAAAGACAAGGGCTGCTCTAAAGGAAAAGTGAAAAATTATTAAACTGAGTCAAATGGTTGAAGTTATTTATTAGAAGATACCTTTCAACCAATAACAAAATCATCTTAAAAAAATCATAGGGAAAAATCTATTGAAATAAAAAAAACTAATTTGTTTTAATTAATCTCTTTATTATATATATAATTTTATTTATTTTAAACAGTAAAAACTAAATATATAAAATTTAAAAGGGAACAACTCTGTCATATATGTTAAAGGAAATGATAAAATTAAGTGATTAATAGATTTGCTTAAAGGAGAAATAGAAATATGTGAACTGTAACAAAATCTGAAAATAAAATATACATATCTTAGGAAAAAAAATCTAATTTGTTTTAATTAATCTCTTTATTATATAATTTTATTTATTTAAAACCTGACAAAAAAAAACTGAAAAAAAAGAAATCCTGCTCAGAACGAAGCGCTGTTATAAACACAACAACAACAACACGTACAACTATATTTATGTTTCTTTAACGTTAAATCATACAAAAAAAAAATTAATTAAACGAAACCACATTCAAAATTCTTTAAACTTAATATTAAAAACTGTAATATGAGTCAAGAATTTTAAAATTTGTTTACATTAAAAAATATTCTTATTGAACTTATGCTTAGGAATACCAAAACAATGATAAGGATTCGCGATGTTATTGTTTATAACAAAGCACTGTTATTTTTGTAACAAAAATGTATTCTCCTATATTCGATTATCATAAAATGGGTCCATAAGAAAAAAGAAACACACACACACACACATACACACATAACGGAAATATATCGCATTAAATCATACAAAATATTCTTATTGATCTTATGCACATATACTTATAGCACAACAACAAGAACACGTACAACTATATTTCTGTTTCTTTAACGTTAAATCATACAAAAAAAATTAATTAAACGAAACCACATTCAAAATTCTTTAAACTTAATATTAAAAACTGTAATATGAGTCAAGCGTTTTAAAATTTGTTTACATTAAAAAATAAAATAAACAAAAGCATAACATTGCACAAGTCAACAACATGAGTTTACGGTACCCTACATCACGCACTCGCGGATCATCGGCATCATGAACTCAGACTCGAGACGAACCTACACACTTTAAAAATGACACACACACACACACACACACACACACTCATTCTGTCCGTCCAATCTACATGTTACAAACCTATCAACTAACTTAAACTACCGACTGTAGCGTAGGCATGATCCCAAATTCGTATGGAGGGATTGGTCGCGAAGGTACATAAACATACTACTAGGCTTGTCTAAAGGCGTTAAATCGCACGATCTAGGCTGCCAATTGACCGGTCCCGAATGTGAAATAAAATGTTCAGCGAACTCGTCTCACAATAAGTCCATTGTTACGCGTGCTGTGTGGCATGTGGCACCGTCTTGTTGAAACCACATGTCATGCAAATCAAGCTCTTGCATTTTGGGCAAAAAAAAGTTGGATATCATCTCACGGTAGCGCTTACCATTCACAGTTACGTTACGATTCGCAGCATCTTTAAAGAAGTACGGTCCAATGATGCCACCAGCCCATAAACCGCACCAAACTGTGACTTTTTCTGGATGCATTCATAGCTTTTGCAATACTTCTGGCTGATCTTCACTCCAAAATCGACAATTCTGCTTATTTACGTATCCATTGAGCCAAAAATGAGCTTCGTCACTGAACACAATTTTTCGATAAAGAAATGGATCTTCGGCCAACTTTCCAAAAGCCCATTCACCAACAAGTCTGCGTTGCGGTAGGTCGTTCGGCTTTAATTCTTGCACCAGCAAGTATTTTGATGGGCTTCACACCTAAATCCTTCCGCAAAATTTTCCACGTTGTTGAGTAACAGAGGCCCAATTGCTGCGAACGGCGACGAATCGATAATTGATGGTCATCATTAACACTGGCCGATACAGCTGCGATATTTTCTTCAGTTCGCACTCTACGTACGTACGTGTTGGTGGTTTAATGTCCAACAATGTAAATTTGTTGCGAAATTTAGTCACAATAGCCCGAATAGCCGCTTCAGTGGGTCGATTAAACTGACCATAAAATGGAAGAAGCGCGCGATGAACTTTCTTAACAGAGCACGCATTTTGATAATAAAATTCAATGATTTGCAGGCGTTGTTCGTTTGTAAGACGATTCATGGTTAAATTATAGACCAAACTGAAGATGTTTGACAGTGAAACAAAACACGAAACGTGCGTGAGCTGTTTAAACCAGTGTTGCCAAAAAGATAATAGCTAAAAAATCACCCGTTATATGAAAATGGTATCCCTTGTATTTAGTAGAATATTCCTTAAGTTCAAGCACTCCATTTAACCCATTTGGAATCGAATGTACAAGTTTTGTTTAGTGTTTCCTGGTGGCACCATGAGCAAGTTTTTCGCTTGACTTTTGTTTGAGGTTTAGCGATTACGTAACCGTTCTTTCAAATGATCTCCTAAATACTCTTTTCAAGTCATGTCGGGACTTTGTGCACGAGTATTAAGCCTGTGGGGACTTATTTTTGTCAAAATATATTGGAGTACAAGACTTTTGCTGCCCACTGTAGATCACTTTAACTGTCCTTAACCCCCTAGAATGCTTTCTATGTACCTCAGTATTCATACTCATATTTAATTACAAAATACTTGAATTCAAAGTAAATCGACAGCGTATCATAGCATACTTGCTGTAGTTGGAGTTGGATACATACATGGGTGGTCGTTTCAACTGGTAAATATTATTTATTGTTGTACAAGTAAATACGGAAGATGTTTAATTTCTCTATAAACTGGTGTTGTGTTGTGTTGTGTTGCATGTTAAATTAACCATTCATTCCATACATACCGTACGTTCACATGGTATGGCATGGTATTTATATAAATATATGTATATATAAACATAGGTATGTATGTGTATATAAATATTTGTTTTTCTACTTGTGTTTGAGTTTATTTCCATTTAACTTTATTTTTTTTTACACCTGTACACCAGAGTAAATTTCTTTATTTGCTTGCTTATTGTAACAACTGTGTGGGGAACTTTTTTGTCTGCCATTTCGTATTACATAAGGGCTGTTGTAAGAGTTTTTGAAAGAGAAACCCTGTAGGGCGGGCGGGGGATGGACATGTTGTGTTGACATGTTGTGCCTATAGTCTAAAAATTCTATTAAAGCGTTAAATTTAAAGCGATGATATTTACCGTAGGCATCCTCAATTACACCATTTGTGACGAACGTAATCTGAAAATGTTTGTGAATATTTTTTATTTTGGGCATTAGAAGACAATTACAAATTACACTCGTATTCATTATTGCCTACGCGCGCATTATTGGCTTTTACAACTCTTTACTTAGGATTGCGGTTTGGCTGCTCACATTAATTACGTTGTGTGCGTTAAAATTACTCATGAGTGGCAGTACCCACACAGTTTGACATCGAATTCGCACCACAGATTTTAGCTTTTTCAATCCGATTAGTTACACTCACAGCTTTCGTTAGAAGACTGCTGGGAGGAGAACGCTAAAAGAGATATTTTTTTATATTTAGGTCCTTGAAGAAGTCAGAGTTTATTTTTGAACTCTTCACATTCCGCGTAGTAAGTCAATACATGTGAAATATTTCAAATGCATTGAAAAACTGGTGGGTATCTTCCTATCGGAAGTTTTTGTCATCGCAAGATGTGCTCAATTCAACTTGGATAGCATGTACAAAATACTGTTCTATCTGCAGTATTCGCCGTAGTATAGTAGGTAGTGCGTTGGCTTATTAGACCGTAAGGCCACGGTCCAAAGTCCAGGTCAGACATCTCGAACAAAAAAAATTATGAAAAAAGATTTTTTCGGCGACTGCCTCTCAGAAGATTTCGGCTAAAAACTCTGAGAGTAAATAGAAAAATTGCCATGTAAAAGTTCCTAAAATATCTGTCGCTCGGAGTCAACATTAAACTGTAGATTCTGTCACTCATGTAAAAAATTAACACATACAACATAAGTGGTGTAAATTTTTATGTATCTACAGTACTATCTGACAGTCTGGCCGCCATTCGAACATTCGGCTCTTAGGAGGTTAAATCGAAGATAGTATAGAACTATCTGGGAAAGCTGAGTCAGCTAAATACCCTATGCTAGGTCCCAGATTGTGTGGAAATTTTCGGAATAAGTAAGTAAAAGAGCTTTCGAAGAGAGGAGCTTCCACTCAGATTATAGGGCCAGAACCCTTCTGTAGAGTGGGCGTGGATTCGTGGAAAGATACGCTAAACGATAGGGAAGACAAAGAGAGGCAAAGATTCTCCTCAAACTAAGTGGGTTTGAGGAAATTAATAAATTTCGTAGAGAAATTACAATAACAAGAAATTTTAGTCATGCAACACACATATTTGGTCATTACATCGCTGCAGTCAGGATTACAACCCATTTTCTCATACCACTTATGTTGTGTGCGTTAATTTTATACATGCGTGGCGGGACCTACAGTTTAAAGTCGACTCCTAACGACAGATTTTTAAGAAAATTTGCCAGGCAAAAATTTATTTACTCTCAGAATTTTTGCCTAAAATCTGCTGAGAGGAAGTCGCCGAAGAAATATTTTTTTACAATTTCGTTTTGGTGGAGATGTCTGACCTGGGGTTTTAACCGTGGTCTTACGAATAATAAGCCAACACACTACTTACTAGACTGCAATCCTGCATATTTAAGTACAACTTACTAAACTATGGCGACTACTAGTTATGCATTTTAAAATATAAGTAACTTGAGGCTGATAGCCAGCTTTTTGGCAGAGCACTGTAAACTCAGAGTACATTTATACAGAGAGGGTGTGGACTCGCGCCCAATATTGAGATTCTGTTACGATGAGAATGTATGATTGGAACACATTCTTGTAACTTGTAAGGCATTAAAGCATAATCAATATCTGTTTTAACATTCTATTCTGAAAGGAAAATGGGGTGTCCTTACATATTTCTACGAGGTGAATTTCATAAAAATTTTATAACTAAAAAAAATTTATATAAAACCGTAGTGAAAGCAGAGGATTAGTGAAGTTACTGATCAATAACTTTCTCATTTTATTTACCTTGTCAGCAAATCTCTAAGTATCATATTAGTGTCTTTATTATTTTCCACATCACTGTATATTAAGTATACATATGTATACAAGAGATCAGCAATTAATCGTTTTTTCGCTACTCATAAACACTCATGAAATTTTGTATTAAAGTGAGTCAACAATATTGAAATTTAACTATGTACTCTGATTCATTCATACTCACCACAATGTTGATTTATAAATACAGGTTGCAATGAGTATGAGTACAACGTTGACATCAACCTCATACCATTCGAAATATGTTTGATTCATAAGCCTACTCATTTAGATTCATAATTTTAGAAAAATACTTATAATACTTATAAATCATTCGATTATTCGAATCCTTCATTAAAATTTACAGTCTTAGGTTTTGTTGCATTTACAAAACAAGAAAAAGTACAGAGCAGCAAGCAGAGCAAACACACAACCATTTAGTGAGTATTTTAGTGTTCGTACTCGATTCATAATTATTTTCTGATTCTTGAAAATGTCGACTCATGGAGAGTCGAAATTAACAACATCATAAGTGTTGTTAAGTATGAATGCGTAAAGTATCAGAAATTATAAATATGATTCGATTCTACTCATCTTTTTGAATACTCATTGCTGATCTCTAGTAAAGGGTCCGCCAAATAACTTTTTTTTGAAAATGCTTTAAAAGAAAAAAACTACAGAATATTTTCTAAAATTTCTTTTTTTATTTGAAAGTACAATCCTTCCGGTTAATAATGGAAAATAATTTCATTCAAATGGCTGCCTCGTCTCGCCATGCAGTAGCCTACACGATCGGTCCAATTTTTAAGCACATTATCGATTGTGTGCAGCTGTATTTCACCAATGGCTTCACGAATATTGTCCTTTATAGCGTCAATTGTCTCTGGCTTGTCGTCGTAACACTTATCTTTTACGGCACCCCACAAATAATAGTCCAACGGTGTTAAATCGCAGCTCCGAGTTGGCCAAACGACATCAGCTCTGCAGCTGATAGATAATGCGATCTTTAAAAACAGGGCGCACGTAGCGCCGTCCTGTTGAAACCAAATGTTGCCAATATCCTCCTCATTCGTTCAACATGGCCCGATCACGATCGCCATTGACTGTAACGGCCACTCCTTGCTTATTTTCGAAGAAAAATGGCCCAATTATGCCTCTGGATCAAAATCCGCACCAAACTGTGACTCGTTTTGGGTGCGTCGGCTTTTCAATGTATGCGTGCGGGTTTTTTGTGCCCCAAATGCGACAATTTTGCTTGTTTACATACCCGCCAAGATCAAAATGAGCTTCATCTGAAAAGATGATTTTTTTTTGCCAAAATCGGCATCTTCTGGTGTAGGCTACTGTATGGCCAGCCGAGGCAGCCATTTGAATGAAATTATTTTCCATTATTAACCGGAAGGATTGTACTTTCAAATAAAAAAAGAAATTTGAGAAAATATTCGGTAGGTTATTTTTTAAAGCATTTTCAAAAAAAAAGTTATTTGGCGGACCCTTTATATACCACATAAACTTGGAGTTAATGTCTCCTTCAACACTATTTCTTACAACCTGGCTTTTTTGAGGAACCCACCTACCTCATTACTGTACTCCTATCTGCAATAGGCTTGATGATCTACAACTCCCTAAGCAATTAAATCATTTATTGAATTTTACTTCTTTTTTTTTTAATTAAATTTTTTATTAAATTTTTTTGAATATTTTTTTAAAGAAAATCCTTTTCTTTATTTCTAGTAAAAATCAACATTTAGTATCTGTCCATGTGCGTTTAGAGAAGAAGAACTCTTTTCATTATTGTTACGCATAACACTTTTCAATTTCAAATTCATTTGGTGAAAATTTTCAAATGTTGAAATATTTATGTACGTATGTATGGTACCTCAACAATTTTCCCACAATGATGATAAGTTGTAAAAATGTTGATTTCCCCCGGGTACTGTTTATTTCACCACAAAAAAGAAAAAAATAACCCGAAAGAAAACAATTTATCGTTTTCACATATTTTTCGACACATGTTATCATACAATAAATACATGCCATATGTACTGTATGTATGTAAAGTATGTATAGTATGTATATGAAAGTAAATATAGGCTTCAAGAAACAGTTGTTAGTATTAGTTGGATATACAAGTTTAGTATTTAATATATCATAAACTATTTTAGATAACTATTCTATCCTCACATCCTTTTTTTTTAATTAGACTGACAGTGAGATAGGTTAGAACAATAGCTTTACAGCCAAATAATTTATTGACGTTCTAGTCTCTACAAAATATTTATAATGAGATTCAATCATAAGTAACAACATGTATTGATATTATTTTCATATACATTATTTACAGTGAGCTTCAAAAGAAACTGTACATTAAAAAATATATACATTAATAAATTACCGTTATTTTTATTTTAAAATTGTTTCATTGTCAGTTTTTAAAATTGAAACAGAAAAAAATTACAAAAAATTTCAAAATATTGTCAAATATTTTCGGGCACTCTCCTTAATTGGTAAAAGTTGAGTTTGGTGATTGTTAGAATTTTATATTTAGTGTACAGCTTCTTTTTACACTCACTGTATATTTATTTCATCAGATAACAGCAGAAATTTAACAATTTCCCTAGCCATACCACGGCCAGCCTTGGGCCATGGGACAATGAAATGAAATAAATATTAGTCACTCGAGTATAGAGGATCTGGAAGGAAGATTTGAAAAAATATGAATGCAGCTATGTGAGAAGAAAAATATTTTCAAAGTCCACAAGTATAGTTGACACGATAAGACTTTCGGACCACTCTAGCATCTTCAAGACAGAAGTACCGACTATATGTGACGCTAATATCTTTCAGAAGGATATTAGTATACTTTCTGTTACAGACAGCTGTCAGAGCTACAAACAAACTCTAAGATGTTTTAGATCTGTTGCGACTATCTCCGTGCGATCGCAGAATATCACGACATGCATATTGGCATTCCAGCAAACTACAGAATGGATGAACTGGCTAGATGTGGCACAACTTACATACATACATACATATTTGGTCATTAAACCGTTCAGTCAGAATTCCAACCTATCTTCTCACGCTACTTATGTTGTGTGTGTTAATTTTATACATGAGTGGTTGGACCTACAGTTTAAAGTCGATTCCGAGATTCTTGAGAAACGTTTTCGTGGTTTTTCAGATTTTTTTTGCCAGAAATCTGCCGAGAGGAAGGCGCCAAAGAAATATTTTTTCATATTTTGTTTAGTTAGAGACGTCTGATCTGGGGTTTGAACCGTGGACGTACATCTAATAACCCAACGCACTGTCTACTAGACTACGGCGACTTCCAAGGATATAAAAGACTATCAGAGCATTCACATGTATACCCTAACAAAGTGTTACTGTAGGAAACTACAGAGCGGATGAGCTGGCCAGACGTGACACAACCTCCATCTCTCTGATAATCAGATGGTTGTCAGAGTTTTGGCTTAGATATTCATGTTCATATGAGTACCGAGACATACCAATATTGCAGGTAAATGTGGAGAAAACTGGTTGTACTGGCCAGGAGTGGCACAATCATAACCTTCGGCAGGGTTTTTACTTTGGGATCCTCATTGAAAAACTGGGTGTTTAGAATTAAACATACAATAATGGATCTCTTCAAGGTTGCATGGAAGACGTATGGAAGGTTAGAGGACGTGTACCCGACAATCAAGACAAGTACAGTACCCGGAGGTCGAATTGACCCATTGTATATAAAGAGTAAAGACGTATGGAAAGTTTGTTCAAACTTAAAAGGAGCCCGTTTAGTATGGCCGTTGCAGTCATTACTGGGCATTGCATTATGGACACTAATGCGAGATGCATTGGTATTGAGCTTGTTTTAAATGACTTATCTGCAGTTGTTGTAGAGACAAGAAAGAAGTATGTACCCAGCGTTATATTACAGAAGCAGAAATCATCTTTATTTCTACTACACTCACTCACTTATCTGTTTAGAATGGAGATTAGGTGTGTAAGTGGCTTCACTAGGAACTCTAAATGGTTTCATGACTAGGGGAAGTGGACAACTGTGTTGTGTAATGACTCATACATGGCTCAAGTGTGTCTCTCCCATTCTGTTCAGTTGGAATGCACTTCTAATTACCTTAACTATTGTAACGAAAATCTTAAAATATTGAAAGAAAAATAACGAAAACAAGCCGGTGTCCTTCTCTCAGCAGTCTTTTGGCAAAAACTCGGAGAGTAAATAAAATTGCCATGAAAACTTATTAAAAAAAATCTGTTATTTGGAGTCGACATTAAACAGTAGGTACTGTCTCTCGTGGATAAAATTAACACATACAGCATGGGTGGTGTGAGAAACTAGGTTGTAATCCTGACTAAAGGGTTGTAATGGCAAACCATGTAAGTTAATTACGAAAAATAATTTTCAGTTTTCTCTTAAAAAAATTTATTCCTTCGAATACAAGAACTTTGAAAAAACTCAGACAAATGGAGGTCTTCTTTCCACTTCCATTATTAAATCTAAAGATTGGGAATAAAACACAATACTTTATATCGTATATGCTACAAGTATTAATATGTATGCAATCATTTTCACCGATGTATTGATTCAAAATAGTTCTACTTTCAATTACACTTCCTATATAAGTATAGAACAGAATGAAACTGCACTTTTGGTTTACAAAATTTTTTTTTAAAAATTGTTTTCAATGACATTCTGACATGTTGTCACATTTTGTAACATGAGAGTTTTTTATTTTTTGTATTGCAACGGTATTCCAACACGTTTTAAATAATTTAAACGGGGAAATATTAGAATTATTTTAAGGATATCCAGAACACATTGTCATGCATGCAGGCATACGAGTACGTTCGATATTCGATTATATTGGTAATTGAAAAACCAAAAATAAAAAACAAAAAAAAACCAAAAAAAAAAACTATTTTCATAATGCGCTTTCGTATGAAAGTTTAATTTTTAATGATTCTACCTTATCAGCCAAACGACAGTGCCAATATAACTATGTATGTATGTGTGTATCGCTTCGTTTCTAAAGGCATTAGGGTAGTTGTTGTCTGCTGCCGGCAGTGGATACCTAATCTACAGGCAAAAAATTCCATACTTTCACTGTTCAAAAGTTCTTCCCAATAACTCACTTATTAACTCTAAGTAAACTCTGACGGCTACCGTACTGATAGTTTCATACTAATTAAGTGCCAAAGATTGCTTCCTTTAGGAGTGGTATCTATACTCGAGCTCCTTACTAGCAGGAATATGAGTGAGGAAGGGGTACATCGTTGTCGGACACCTGGTGGCCCTCTATGCAACATTCTACACAACAATGCTGTATACTACTAGGCGTTTATTTTCTCTCAAGCGTTTCTTAAAATTTACGAAAACCATATACGACGATCCCTTTTCTCCTAAGTGTACGTCTTGAAATTATCGACAACCGTATACGACGACTCATTTGCTCCCAACTGTACATAGATAAAAGGCCATTACAACTCTTCAGTCAGGATTACGGCCTAGCTTCTCACACCACTCATGATGTGTGTGTTAATTATATGTATACATAAGTGGCGGGATCTACAGTTTAAAGTCGACTTCGGACGACAGATTTTTGAGAAACTTTTCATGGCAATTTTATTTACTCTCAGAGTTTTTGCCAGAAATCTGCTGAGAGGAAGTCGCCGAAGAAATATTTTTCATATTTCGTTTTGTTGGAGATATCTGACGTGGGGTTTGAACCCTGGCCTTATGTCTAATAAGCCAACACACTACCTACTAGACTACGGTGGCTTCTCCCAAGAGTACGTCTTGAAATTAACGATAACCATATACGAACACATCTTTTCTCCCAAGTGTACATCTTAACGTTAACGAAAACCATGTATAAAGGCTGTTGAAGCTTATTTATCCGTATCAGTATGATTAGTTGTTGTATCTTCTTTTGGAATCTTCACCAAAGGCTCTTCCATCTACTCATTTAAAAAGAATTCGTCCTTCCAGATGTTTCCAAACAGAGTTTGAAGGGTCGGTGTCCTCGTGTTACGAATAAGCCTTGAGTAACTTTTCCCGCTTACGTTGCTTCTCGCTTATTTCCGAATGTATAGAAGAGCAGACTTATGATGATGAGATTGCGTTGATTTTTACGAAGCAAAATTACATACAAACGCCGCTGAATGGCTTAAATAGCTGGAACATGTCTTTGTAGAATCAACGCCAAGATCCTATAACTCATACAGCAGCCACATCATTCTCGATAATAAAACTGTTCAAGTTTTGTTTATTTTGGCAGTCAAATCATCCCAGATGATAGTGCCAAACAGATACCAAGTTTCGACTTGCGAGGGAAAAATTATATTTTCAAGTCTTCTACTCTAGCGATGCCTGCAACTATTATCCATGATCAAAATACTTCTTCACGGAAGCTTAACAGGCTTTGTTTCAGTGGAGCAAGCTTTCCTCAATCGAGGAAATATTCTTTGCATATGGTAAGCTCGACAATTGGATTTCCAATACAGAGCTTTACAGAAAATGGAGACGAACACTCAAACGGCAGATGAAACTACGGATATAGTGCTGGATCGGGCACACAAATAAGTTAGAGGAAGTGCAAAAATCTACATTTAATAACGAAAAAATGGCCGTTAGAGGGAATACACGTGGAGCCCAAGCTGGGATCGGTTGTGAGCGAAGTGGCAAAGGAGTTTGTTAGACTAGATGAAGTCTGTTTACAGAAATCTAACTTAGACGCAGGCAGTAGGCACCACCTCAGCGGTGTACAAGCGATTAATGACAATAATATACTGGCAGTTATTAAGTCGATTTTGGACCTAAAGAAATCAATGAATATCAGACATACTATGGGGAAATAGTAACACGTTTAGGAGATGAACTCTTTTCTTAAAAACTTTATCAATAAGTTGTACGCAAAAACAATTTCTTGTCTGAGATGCCTAAGACTCAAATCCCTTTATTCGAATCCCTGTTTTTGCAAAAGAATTTAATGAGCCACCTTAATGCCAAAGGATAGAAAACTTTTGTTGTTGTTGTAAAATAAATCGTTTATAATATTTATATGTTTTGACAAGTATTTATAATTTTTTGTTTTGTTTGTTGTTTTATTAAAATATAATCCACATACATATGAATATAGAAAAAATTCAATCATATTAAAAACCGATTTAACATAAAGAAAGTACATATTTATCTAAGAATTCACGTCAATTCAATAAAAACGAAACGAAAAATAAAAGTTGAATGTCAACATATGATGAATGACGGCGAATAAGTTTTTGTGGAAAACATATCTGATTGGGGAATGCCGCTACATGCGGGTTTATATTTTGATTTAAAATGGTAACTTTAGGTCATTTTGTTTATATTTTAGATTTCTTAATTACATACTTTATTGGTCTTTTAGTTGGGATTACAATCTAATTTCTCACACCACCTTCGATACTTGTGCTACAGCGTATCCGAACTAAATTTTTGAGCAGATTTTTCATGGCAATTAGCTTAAAAGCCGTCATACGTTAATCTTTAACTTTTCCAGCTGACAGCACAGTTAAAATACATGTTTTCTTATGTCCGTTTTTCATTCGATATTTCTCCGTTAACGCATAGCAGTAAGTTGGATAACTTTTGACTTGCGTTGAGTACTTTGACAGCAGTTATCAGCTGCCTAATAGATAATGTCTAATGGGTAGTGTGTTGGCTTATTAGACATGAGACCCTCGGTTCAAACGCCAGGTCAGACTTACCCAACAAAACGGAATATGAAAAAATATTTCTTCGGCGACTTCCTCTCAGCAGATTTACTCTCCGAGAGTAAATAGAAAAATTGCCACGAAAAAGTTTCTAAAATATCTCTTTCGGAATCATCTTTAAACTGTAGTTCCCGCCACTCGTGTATAAAATTAACACGCACAACCTAATTGAAGGGTTGTAATGATCAATTATGTATGTACGAGTATGTAAAGAAAATTTTTGAAGAAAGAGTCCATTTAATCTACTCCTAACATATAATCCCATTTGACTATTTTCTGTGAGGTTATGAAAAACCCCTTCGAGATGTCTGAGCCAGGATTTGAACCACGGAGAGAAGCTAGGTCGTAATCTTGACTGTAACGACCAATTACGAACGTATGTACATTTCTCCGCTAACGCAACGCATTAAGTTGGGTAATTTTTGTCTTGCGTTGAGTACTTTGACAGCTGTCAGCTGTTTTTTTTCTTCTTGTGTTCACACAAGCTCTAAAGGAGTTTAGTAGCTAGTATAGTAGCTAGTGTGTTTTCTTATTAGGCTTGAGGCCACGGGTCAAACTCCAGGTCAGACATAACCAACAAAACGGAATATGAAAAATATTTCCTGTGCGACTTCCTCTCAAAAGATTCTGTCAAAAACTCTAAGAGTAAATAAAATTGCCATGAAAAGTTTCTCAAAATTCTGTCGTTCGGAGTCGACTTTAAACTGTAATTCCCGCCACTCATGTATAAAATTAATACACACAACATAAGTGGTCTGGGAAGCTATGTAGGTCGTAATCCTGACTGAAAGATTGTAAAGACCAATCACGAACGTATGTACATTTCTCCGCCAACGCAACGTTTAAAGCTGTGTAACTTTTGACTTGCATAGTGCACTTTGAGAGCAATCAGCTGTTTTTTTTACTGTGTGCAGTTAAGCCCAATATACGTCAAAGTAGTGTTTGTGTTCATCCTATACGTTGTGACTTTGCTGTCAGTTAAATATGTCAAAGTAGAGCGTATTAGGGATTCCATGTGACTTGGCCTTTACTCTTAAAAGATTGCTATGAGAGGAGATGCGAAAACATAGGCTGACTTCCAAAATGTTAGTTGCTTTGTGTGTGAACAAAGTATAATGTTTCATAAAGCCGTTGTACAAAATATTTATAATGTCTACTATTTCAAAATGTCGTCAGTGTGTATTTCTAATACAGTCAAAAAGCAATGAGGCATCGGATTTATAGTTGATGCATTGCTTGGTTACTTTGCATATCTACATAGTTTATATACCGTAGTAGAACTGCATACAAACTTTGTATTGATACATTTTGAAAGTCAGCCATATATTTCTTTCGTATTTTATTTCTATCAAGATATTAAAGTCATGAATTGAAATTCACAGTTTTTACCACAAGCATTTCTTACAATTTGAAAAAAAAAATTTTTTTCTTTGGGAAATATTTTTGAATCTCATGACTTTTACTTCGAATTGTGTTGCAAGCCTTTCAACGTATTAAAATATGTCGACCTTCCTTTTTGACGTATGCAATATAATTCGGAGTTTAACAATTTTAGATAAAATAATTAATTCGCTTCACAAAAACGCCAATTTGGCAAAACATTTCACTATAAATAGTTGCACAAAGCAGAAATCGTTTTCAGTTGCATAGTACTTAAGGACATTCGTTACAAAATAATCGAGGACATTAGCAAGTGGCAGAAGAAAAAAAGAAGAAAAAAAAGTTATACGAACATAAAATAAAACAAACAAAACGAAACAAAACGAAAACAAAAGATACAGGACGTGAGATTGCGATTGTAAAATTCATGTGCAAAATTTATGATGCTTCAAACAAAGTGTAAATATTTTAATAAGAGAATAAAAATGGTGTTGTTGCTTTTAATATTAATGTGGTCATTAATGGGGCAACATGTTTATGGTAAATCATCAACGTATGATGTTGGCATTGTTAAAACTGCGGCTGCTCATATTGTTGTCGAGACTGAAACTGTAGCGGCGGATGATGATGATGATGATGGTGATGGTGATGGTTATGATACTAATGTCACGGGGGATATGATACAGCAAACAACGAGAAGGAAAACGACAACGGCAACGGCAATGGCAACGGCAATGACAACACCAACATCCGTTGTATACACATCGATGAACGACGATGCAAAGCAAAAAACATCAACATCAACAACCACTGAGAATAAAGGCAAGAATAACAATGCCACGATTTATGGCCATATTAATGAAAATGATAATAATTCCAATAAATTGCCACAAAATGTAGCAAAAAGAGACCAACAACAGTCAAATAAGATGAATATGAACATGAAAATGCCACCACCATCGACACAACTACTATCACCATCATCACCATCATCACCATCATCATTGCCAGTAACAGTAACAGAAACAGCAATAACAGCAGCAATAGCACTAGTGACACCACTACCGCCAACAGAGTCATTGCTGATGGCAAAAGATCAATTATATGAAACAGCAGCGTATAAAATCCCAAAGAGCATTGAAGAGGACAAAGCCAAAAACGAAACAACAAATGCTAAAACGGAAGAGGAGAAGCAGCGCATAGAAATTGATATATCAGTTGCCAATGCCACTGAAGCTGATGAGGTCAACAACAACTATCCTAACGGGACTATTAATATGTCCAGCAATAGCAATAAGTTCAATACTAGCACTTCGGAAACGAAAAATAATGAAACATCACTTGATAATAAAATCGCAGATGACAATGAATTTCAAACGAAAAACTTAACATATTTGAAGAAATCCTTTAGCATGGCATTCATGCAGCAGGATCTTATATCACAATTTGCTTTGCGCTATAAAAAAATACCACGAGTAACATATTTCACATGCATGACGTCGGAAATCCAAAAAAATCGAACCGAAAACCCATATTATCAGCGCCACACGAGCATTGATCGTAGTACACTGGAGTTATTAAAGCAAATGCAACAGCATTTTACAAAGAAATCTCCGAATTTAATGTTGAAAATCGTTTACATCGATCATTTGCTCAATAAAAATCGTATGAGCAGCACAAGCAATACCGTCTCACGTGGTGGTTTTAATAAAGGTTCACCTTTCGGTTTTGGTTCTAGTGGTGGTCAGGCCACAAGGAACACATTTACCAATGCTAACTGGTTAGAACAGATTTTACGTCCTGAACTGTTTCGTCAAATTGTTGTTTTGAACTTAGCTTGTGGAGAATCAAGTCGTCGTCTGTTGGAAATGGTATAAAATTCCGTATAAAAAATGCTTTTGTTTTTTGTAACTCTATTCGTACTATTTTTTCATACTTTTATTATCCTGTAAATAACACAATTGAAGTTCATTTGTTGGCACGCAATAAAAAGTACTTCAAATTCAATACAATATTAAAATAGTACTTCACCACACCCAATCGTTTTTCCACATTAACTTTTACTTTTGCAATGAAATTTTATTTAATTTGTTTAATTTTTTGTTTTCATATTATTTGTTTAATTTATTGAAAATTTATTTGTTTGCATAAGAAAATGTTTTTTCGAATGAAAGAAATATAGGGTCATCCATTACGTGGTTTCAAAAGTAAACGTAAATAAAACACATATAAAATATTTTTATTCATGATATTTTTTTTTTATTGTTAAGTTTGAACGTTGACATTATGTGTGAAAAACTGCATCATTTAAATGACCTCCACGCGAAGTGTTGCAAGCATTGATTCTTTTGAGGTAATTTTCGACTACTTTTTGACACATATTGGGTGGTATCTCAGCCATAACTTGACGAATGTTGGTTTTTAAGTGCTCAAGAGTTAAAGGTTTATCTGCATAAACACGGTATTTCGCGTAGTCCCACAATAAAAGTCTAATGGTGTCAAATCGCATGATATCGCCACGACGAGAAATTACGCGGCCAGGAAATGTCTCTTGCAATAAAGCCATATTCTTGTCTTGTTGAAACCACATCTTCTCCAAGTCGTATTCTTCAATAGCAGGCATAAAAAAGTCGGTTATCATATGACCATAACGCTCCAAATTGACGGTGACAGTCGTTCCATCGTCGATTTCGAAGAAGTAAGGTCCAATCACGCCTTCGGACCAAAAAGCGTACCAAACAGTGACTTTTTCTGGATGTAATGGCCTCTCTTCAATTACTTGAAGATTCTCAGAATCCCAAATATGACAATTTTGTTTATTAACATACCCACCGAGTGTGAAATGTGCTTGATCGCTGAAGAAAATATTGTTCGAAAAATTGCCGTCCACCGCCTGTTGTTCAAGCACTCATTCCACGTATCTACGACGTTCTGAATGTCCATTTTCGTCAATGTCAGACTTTCAACTGAAAAGGAAAAAATTGGTTTCACAACTTAGTTTGACAGATGTTGAATTCCAATCCCATAGTTTTGAAACCACTAAATGGATAACCCTATATATTATAGTCTAGTAGATAGTGTGTTTGCTTATTAAACAAGAGTCTGTGGTTTAAATCCTAGCTCAGACATGTCGAACAAAACGAAATTAAAAAAAAATATTTCTTAGAGCGTCTTCGTCTCGGCAGTCTTCTAGGAAAAAGTCTAGAAATAAAGTTGCCATGAAAAGCTTCTTAAATCTATATGTTAAGCTATTGGTCCCGTCACTTTTGGATAAAATTATCACACACAATACAGTAGGGCATCGATTATCCGGAATGGAAGGCATCGAATGCGTCCAAAATAGATGCATACATGCTTTGAAATCTCGGATAATTAAGGTACTCACCATTAGTCGATTGAATAATAAAAATGTTCCTTTCGTTATCGATTGCGAATAATTGCAATTCATGGTTCATTGAATCACGGGTAACACAGCCCTGCATGGGTTTTGAAAATAGGATGGCTCCAGGTGTTTCCGAAGGCATTTTGCGCACTGAACACGAAGCTGGGTTCAAATAATTTAAAATGAGCCCAAAGCCAAATTGTTTGTAAAGTAGGCGGTGTGTTTATGTCAAGGGGTGCAAGAGAAAAAGAAACACATTACGGAGGTCCTTAAATATTAATCAGATTTACTTGAAAATTGTTACTCAGGGGTTTTTGGGGTCGTTGATTACAGATCTTCATTCAGATTTAAAATATTCAAAATTCAAAATGAGTAACAATTTTCAAGTAAATCTGATTCATTTTTAAGGATATAAGTGTTCAGCGCGCAAAATGCCTTCGGAAATACCTGGAGCCATCCTATTTGCACAAAAAAAGTCAAACTTTGCAGGGCTGTGTAATCCATGCCCTTCTTTAAATGTTGATTTCCAGACACTCAATTGCCTCTAGTGTATCGACATTGACAAGTGATTTTACATAACCCCACAGAAAATAGTTTAACGCGATTATATAGTATATTAGCGGTAGGCTTTCTTCAAAAGCTTCTTTACATACATACGTAGTTGGTCACTAGAACCCTTCACTCAGGATGTATTGTTAATTTTATATATGAGTGGTGATGAGTGATGTAGTGTTAATTTTATATATGAGTGGTGGAACCTACAGTTTGAACACGATTCCGAACGACAGATTTTTTGAGAAACTTTTTCATGGCAATTTTATTTACTCTCAGAGCGTTTGCCAGAAATCTGCTGAGCGGAAGTCGCCGATGAAATATTTTTTTCCATATTTCGTTTTCTATCATTGGAGATGTCTGTCTTGAGTTTCTTCAAAAAAATCAATAGTAGCGTGCGCTGTATAGCATGTGGCTTTCTTCTGTTGGAACCACGTATCAGCATGCCGACAGATTAACACCAACAGAGGTACAAAAATATGTTGCCCACTAATCATGTGCCTATATTGTTCACCATTGACAATAAAATTCTGACTCCGCCAGTCCATAAGACACATCAAGTAGTAATTTTCTGTAGAAGTAAGGATGTTTGGACAAAACGTGTGAATTATCCCCACTTCAAATGCAACAATTCTGCATATTTACCTACCCTTACTGATTTTGGTCATTACAACCCTTTAGTCAGGATTACAACCTAGCTTCTCATATCACTTAGTATATTATGGGTGTGTTATTTTTATACAAGAGTGGCGTGACCTACAGTTTTTTGAGAAACTTTTCATGGCAATTTTCTATTCACTCTCAGAGTTTTTACTCGAAATCTGTTGAGAGAAAGTCGCCGAAGAAATTTGTTTTCTTATTTCGTTTAGTTGGAGATGTCTACCCACTAGACCACATCGACTTTTCTTGTATGATAGACTATCAAAACATATTAAGGTAGTTTGCATATATTCTTCTGAGCAACATTGAAGGAGATAATGTTTGAGGTGTGTCTCCAAAATCTTTACATACATACATGCGAATTATTTGTTATTACAACCTTTCAGTTAGGATTGTGGACCTAGTTTCTCACACCACTTATGTTGTGTGTGTTAATTTTATACATGAGTGGCGGGATCTCCAATTTAAAGACGACTCCGAACGACAGATTTTTTAGAGAAACCTTTCATGTCAATTTTGTATTCACTCTCAGAGTTTTTGCCAGAAATCTGCTGAGAGGAAGTCACCGTCCTTTCATATTTTCGTTCTGATGACTGACCTGCGGTTTGAACCGAGGTCTTACGTCTAATAAGATGTGTAATTGAGCAACAATCGCAGCATTGAGAGCATATTGAACAAGAATAGCCACAAAAGTAATTTTTGTAAATACAAAGTAATCAGAGTCCAATGCTTTTATTAATATTGTTTAGTGAAAACATATCCTAGTGCTTCCTTGCTAGTATTTTTCAGATACACAAACAACATATGCTGGAGTCTGAGGTACTGCTTCTGTACAGCACCTTGTAGTCTAATGATAAATACTTCTTTCAAATTAGATAGTCTTGCTGTTGCTAAACGTTTAATTTATTCTATTTCTTGTTTACGTTTTGTTTCTTTATTGTTATTAAATGCTTCCTTTTGTTTGTTAACAAATAATATAATAAAAAACACATGATGGATTCTATTTTGTAAAATAAAAATAAAAAAAGAACGTATCGATACTTTACAAATGGTGTGCACTACTTTATTTGTTTATTTAACAAACAAACAAACAAACAGAAAAACAAAATCTATACGGAAACGGATATTAAACGTTTATGTTTGTATCGTATGTGCATGTCATACAATAATAATGGCACTGAAATGTTATTTAACTGTTCCACTACACTTTATCTCTGATGATGTTTGTATACGTCTTCTTCGTCCTTTTGCTTGCTCAATATGTTGCGACGTGTGAGAGAGAATCGATACATTTGTCCGTGTCTGCTTTTGCTATAAAAGAAGAAAAAAAAACCAGAAAAATAAATAAAAAAAAAACAACAAGAAATTCTCATTTTCGATTTCATCTACTACAACTTGCACATCAACAGGCCTCAAATAAGGCTTTTTTTAATTCAATGTATCACTGGTTGTTGTTGGAGGATTATGTATTTAATCGACAAACTGAAATCGATGATGCGGATGATATAGAAAACAAGATGAACAGTTACAGCAGTGTAAGTGGTAGTAAAAGCTCCATGGAGGAAATTGTCAACGGCAGCAATGCTGCAATGCAAGTTAAAAAATTATCCACCACATACCCATCCATATCGGATGTTGTCGGCGCCTCTACATCCGGCTCTGGCAAACTGGCAAATAAAGTCACATTGCCCACACCAGCAGCATACCCTCAATCATCTAATATCTCTACAACTGCTGGTAATCGGCAGCAACAGCGTTTAATAGATGAAAAGTCTACTACTTCTTCTTCTTCTGCTTCTGCTTCTTCTTCTTCTTCTTCTTCAAATGCCACTCGAACAGAAGTAACAGATGAGAATGACACAGAGATTATTGAAAAGTTCCTTGAAAAACTCAACATCAATATAAATACAGAGTTAATATTGGCAAAGCGAAGTAAGCGTGGCACTCCGACATCACCATCATCCACAGCCAGCAAGTCGTCCAATATGATGCCACCACCACCATCATCACCACCACCACCACCTTCACCATTACTATCACAAGTAAACTCTGCATCTACAGAGTCGAATGATTATAATACACTTCAAAAGATGGATTACTACTTGTTATACGATGTTTGGTATGTTACAATGTGTTCCTTTTCATATTATCCTTCAAAAGCACATACAGAGACATACACACACATACATACATATGCCAGTTATGTCAAACACATGGAGAGATATGTGGGTGTATGTGTAAACATTTTAGCCCAACAAACATTGAAGCAAAATGTAGAAAAAATAAAATTTCTTTTACAAGAGCAACAAATTCAATATGTTTGTTGGGCATGACTTTATTATTAGACGTCATTGTTGCATTGCATGTTGAAATAGTTATAAATGGAATGTTTTTTTTTGTTTATCAAAAAACAGAAAAAAAGAAGCACTTTAATATTACAGTTGGTAATAAAAATTAAACACAGGATTAATAACTAAAGGGTCCGCCAAATAACTTTTTTTTTGAAAATGCTTTAAAAAAAAACTACTGAACATTTTCTCAAATTTTTTTTGTTATTTGAAAGTACAATCCTTTCGGTTAATAATGGAAAATAATTTCATTCAAATGGCTGCCTCGGCTGGCCATGCAGTAGCCTACACGATCGGTCCAATTTTTAAGCACATTATCGATTGTGTGCAGCTGTATTTCACCAATGGCTTCACGAATATTGTCCTTCTCTGGCTTGTCGGCGTAACACTTATCTTTGCCGGCACCCCAATTATAGGTTGCAATGAGTATGGGTACAACATTGACATCAAACTCATACCATTCGAAATATGTTTAATTCATAGGTCTACTCATTTAGATTCATAACTTTTGAAAAATACTTATAAATGATTCAAGTGACTCGAATAATTCATCAAAATTTACAGGTTTAGTTGTTGTTGCATTTACATAAAAAGAAAAAGGACTCATAAGCAAAAAAGACAAAGCATCAAGCAGAGCAAACACACAAACTTTTAGTGAGTATTTTAGTGTTCGTACGCGATTCATACTTATTTTGTGTTTCTTGTAATTGTTGAGTTATGGAGAGTCGAAATCAACAACATCATACGTAAGTATGAATGCTTATAAGTATCGGAAATTATGAGTATGATTAGATTCTACTTATCTTTTTAAGTACTCATTGCTGATCTCTAGTATTTATGTTCCACATAAGTATGAGTACTTCAAACTTTGAATATGAGTATAGGGGTTCCATGATATTCAAATAAGTCTGAATGCGTACAAGTATCAGAAATTATGAGTATGATTCGATTCTACTCATCTTTTTCAATGCTTATTGCTGATCTCTTATGTGAATTTACATTTATGTTCAGGAGTCCAGATCTGTAGTATGATGAAGATGAGAATACATCCAAGATGTATAATATAAAGAGTGTCTCAGTAAGGAAGCACTTTTTCAATTAAAAAGTAAAACACGTTATTTTATTTTTTTTATTGGATTGTAAAGAAGATATGTTCGGTTTAAGTTTAGTCTGATGACATGCAATTATTCTATTCTGTTTTACATCTGCGTGTAATGGGTACGCTAAAAGAATTCAGTTCTTCATTTTACGACCCGAACAGATACACATCTACCTCCAGCCAGTTCTGGAGCCTACTCTACAGTAGTACAGAGACCTCACATCTTCGATCGTATAAATCTGACTTTTATGTGTCAAAAATTAATGAATTTTTCTGCACTTTTCCTTGAAAGATATTTAACTGAAAATATTTCTCGGGGTCAGTAAGCTATTTCTAGATTAAATTTCCTCTAACTTGTCTGCCGGGGAATCGAGATGATATATATCAACCATGGTCCTCTATTTTTGTTCCATGGTGGTACTAAGTCGGGATTAACTTTTTCCCTGTTGCTGAACTTTAAGAATATATCTAAAGGCATCTTTTGGGGTTCTCGTCAACGCTTCCGAATAGCTGTGGCCTTCTATGGATTTGATTGTAACAGCATCGAATGTTTTTTTAGGAAAACATTGATGATTTTTTCATAGAGATGTGGATGTCAAAATAGGGCACAGCGTTAAATCGCTGGCCCATTAAGAATCATCTGAACTTCTTGAGATTTTTTCTGGCAATCGATGCAATAAACCGATTATAGGACGCGCGTCGTGGCAGGTGGCCTCGTCTTGCTGAAATCACATGTAGTCCATATCCAGTATTGTTGAGGCCACAAGAACTCAGTTATCACGATCTTGTAACGAATGCTTTCCACAGTCCCTGTAATTTCGGCATCCTCGTCAAGAAAGTCGGGTTCCAAAATGCCGCCTGTCTAAAATCCACCCCAAAGAGCTACTCATTATGGCTGCATTTGTTTCTCACGTAAGGCGTGAGGATTTTTATGTATTCATTAAGCCACAGAGTTAGAAATGCGTTTCTTTGGAGAGGACGACTTTTTTCGAAAAATTTTCATTGACTCCACTTTGGTCCATTGCTTATTGAACGAATTGCCAGTGAGTTTTGTGGGCTGCTAGTGTGGCGCTCCGGCGTAAGTAAGCGGAATTTTGTACTCTTGAACGTGAAGATCCTTGGTAAAAATTTGGTGCGTTGCGCTTCTTGAAATTCGAAATTGCTGAGAAAGATGACGAATTGATATTATTGGGTTTTCGGGGACATTCTTGTTTACAGCAGCATTGTTTTTAAGAGTCTGACTGGTACGTAATAAGCACAGGATTCTTAATGTCTATACAAGACTCAGTTCTTTCAAGCATTATGCTCAAAATTTTGGGAAGTTTGCAAACAATTTCATTTTGACATTTTGAATTGACTTTAAAATTTTAAGTCAGAAATGTTATCACAATGAGTTTCATGTGTGTCTATCAAACTTCTTTGTGGAGAGGCAGTCAACTCTACCAACTAGAATTTAATAACCACACTTGCCTCATTTAAAAATTAGTTTATTACGTACTTTAAACATTTTCATGACTTTATATCCTTAAAATATTGCGAATTTATATTAGGTTAGAGGACTTGTACTCGTCAATTTAGACAAGTACAGTACCCGGAGGTCGATTTTACCCATTGTACGCGAATTTATATTGAAATGTAGCAATTTTTTATATGTAGGAATCCTGGCCTGCAATATGGTGGAGAGGTGAATATCTCAGGTATTGGACATTACGATGTGGCTGAGGGTTTACAATTGGCTGAGTGGTATCGAACTTCATCGACGGTTAATAGACGCATGAATATGCATCTGGCTAACGTGCGTTGCTTAGTGGTGGTAAGTTCTACTTCTAATAAGATGTTCACGTTCAATCAAAATTTTTACTGAGTTCTGTACCATTTCTAGACATTATTTGTAATAAAATTTACTTTACATTTTATAGATTACTCATAAAAATCGTTCAGATACTTTAGAAGAGTACTTAACAACTCATTATGATACTCATTTGGATTCAATGAATCGTTTTAACTTTGCTTTACTGTCACATGTACGTGAGTTATTTAACTTCAGGTACGTTTTTATCAAATATTTTCTGATTTTTTTTTCGTAATTGAATACCAAAGTTTTTTCTCTTATGTTTTGAAATAATTTAATTCACAAATTAAATACTTTTAAATAATAATACGAAGTAAAGTTTTCTTTAAAGTAGTTGGCAGAAGTTAACCGGTAATATTGGATTCATCATCAAATGGGAGTCTTCTTCTCAATACCTCTAAAATGACGTTGAAAAATGCAACGAGTAGGTCTTTAGATCTTTCATTTTGTTGTACTGCAGCGAAAAAGTCGAAGGGCTTTGTTAGATCTCACTTTCTAGCATTTTATCTACGATATTCTTTAAGGTGAAATCGCCAATGTGCTCTTTTAATGCTGCTTCTTTAGGCATGTCACATGGCGCAGTTGTATGTATCAAAATGTCAACAATCGCTGATGATGCTGCTGTTCCACTTCGGTGAATATTTGCTTGAAGCACTTGAACATGATCTTCTAATCAGCGAGCACTTAACTTCAAAGTTCTGTTTTACATCCGCTTAATAGGTACACAAAGGTTATTCAGTCTATCATTTTACGACCCGAACAGATACGCATCTCCTTCCAGTTAGGTCTGAGGTATTTGGTCTGGGTGTGACCTACTCTACAGTAATGACAGCATCTGCTAAACTCGCACCTTAGATCGTATCCATTCGACTTTGAGGTGTCAAACATTGATGAGTTTTGCCTTATTCTTGGTTGAATCATAGTCATCTGAAAATGTTCATCGGGGTCAGTAAGCAATTTCAAAATTAAACTTCCTCTCACTACTTGTCTGACGCGGAATCGCCATGCCGTATATCAATCATGGTCCTCTATTTTTGTTCCGTGATGGTACAAAGTTGGGATTAACCTTTTTCCCGTTGCTATTTTGTTGTTATTTTCTATGCAGAGATTATAACACTTCCGAATAGATGTGGCCTTCTATGAATTTGATTGTAACTTGCATCGGCAGTCGTTAAATGGTTTGTGAGAGCTATGGGTGAGAGAATACTGGTGATAGCAGGTATAATCCCTGTGGATCTGCTGGCAGTGGAGCGGATGGAGATTTATAAGGCGAAATCGGCTGGAAATCACATAACCGGTTACTTCAGGGAGAACACCATTTCAAAATGGCAACAACGATGGAACGAGGAAGATGGACGGCGAGACTTATTCCGGACATAAGGCCATTGAAATTTGGAGAGGTAAACTACTACGTCACACAGATGCTATCGGGTCACGTATATTTTAGGAAATATCTGCACAGAATGGGCAAGGCCGCCTCCCCTTACTGTCTTTACGAGGAAGGGGAGGTAATTGATGACGCAGAGCACAATGTTTTCGAGTGTGCACGCTGGCAGAGCTATCGCTCTGTACTGACGTCAATAGTTGGAACGGTCATAGCCGCTAATATTTTCGGGGTTATGACTGCGAGTAGTGAAAATTGGACCTCGGTAGTGAATTACGTAGAGCGCATTCTGAGACGGAAGAAAAGAGATCTTGAGGCTGCAGAACGAGTAGGCATGTCGGCATAGGTGATACTGTTACACGTGCCAAGCGTAACCGGGACGATGATTTAGACGAAAGGAATAGTGGAGACGCTTAGATGACTCCTCAACTTTCGATTCGCAATCCGGACGCGGATATGAACATGAAGGGGCCGAAGGGCCAAAAGGACTCCACTCCTAAGTAATACCACCGTAGTGGCTCAGTGGGCAAAAACAAGTCCACAGGAGACGAGGGGGGATTTAGTGGGTGAGGGCCCCACACACGGAGGATGTGACGACTTCCTCTATGGTGCGGTGAGGTACACTTACCCCTCCTCGGCGAAAAAAAAATGGGTGAGAGAATCGGAATCGTCTCGAACCCATCTAGATTCTTTGATGATGAGAATGAATTATCGAAACATATTCTACGAACCTGTGTGGCATTAATACATCTTAGAAGGAAACATCAGAACGCGCAGATGTTTCAACACTTCCGCATAGCGGTAGCCTTCTGTGGGGTTGATTGTAACAACGTCGCATGCTGGCAAGAAGTCGCTCAATGGTTTGTGACAGGATTTTGATTTTCCTCCTACAATCCATATCAGAAAGGCATTTCCTTATGTTCTATCGGGGGATTGGGATTGCGGACTTAAAGTACATTTGTCCAGAATGGGAATGTGATAATGAGAATGAATTCTCGTAACATATTCTTGGAACCTGTGAGGCATTAATGATTCCCAAAAAGAAACATCAGGATGCATACATATTAGGTGCTGGTCCATGTCTTTCACTCTGAGCAGCAGCCTAAAGTTTATCAGGGCAATAGGTTTGAAGAAAACATTATAGGGATACCCTATGTAGATGGATTACAGACACTGCATTGTCCCGTTAAAATATTGTTAGGTTTTTACCTTTTTAAAAACGTTTAAATATTAAATATTATTAAATTGCAAACAAAGTAAAAATAAATATGTGTTTAATTTCAGTTAAAATCTCTTTATTCTTTACACTATTTTTGTGTGCCACCGTATACAACTTTACGATACAACAATAATAATCTGTTTATCAACTAGTTCACACAATTATTCGCAAGATCTTTACAACTACGACTTATTTTATTCATACGCAACTTCACACAAGGCTGACTGAATTCTTACTGGCTCCTGCCTGCTTTGTCCAGCCCTTTTATAGTCAGACACAACCAGTCTAACGAACATTCTTGAAGTGGAAGGTTCATGAACTCGCCTTCTCGAGAGCTCTATTGCTAATACATTGTTGTTTGTGTACTTTACTTACGTTGTCCATCCCTTTTTGTCACATACATGTTGTTGTTGGTACCAGGCGCAACCAGGTTCGACGTACATATGTGTGTGTGCAGCTTTAGATAATCAACACGTTCATTGTAATCTTAATGTTAGTGTGTATTTGTATCGTGTGGCTTTTGTTTATCGTTTTTGTTGTTAAACGATATTAGGTCGTTTCGATTTGCGTAACAATATGTAATATTGATGAGCTATTATTGCCTCAATATTATTTGGGGGAAGGCTTTGTTTGTAGGGTATTAAAATGTAGGGTAAATGAAACATCATTGTCATCAATACCAAAGAGAATAATTCTTTAAGACTTTTACCATATGTGAGGTTGAGTGTATGAGGTTTTACCATCTGGAATTTGTTGGTTTACTTATATATTTTTTTGGTGTTGTTGTTGTTGTTGTTGTTGTTCAATTTCATGTTTGTTATTGATTTACAATTATTTTGCAGTTTCATTTTGTCGAAAACAGCCACCTGGGGATATTTGAAAAACGGCAAATTTGATGGAATGATTGGTGCTTTGGTGCGAAAGCAGGCGGATATTGGGGGCTCGCCGATTTTCTTTCGCATCGAACGTGCGAAAGTGATTGATTACACGACCAGAACATGGGTGGCCAGGTATTGAACATGCATGTTTTTTTTCAAATCGATTTTATGTGGTGTATGTACATATATAAATAAATACACACCTATGAGGTGTATGTGTATATGTAAACGTAGACATAAATGTGGTTTATTTTATTTTCACAGGCCCTGTTTTATATTTCGCCATCCCCGTAGTACAAAAAAGGATCGAATTGTTTTTCTTCAGCCATTTACAAACGATGTTTGGGTGTTCTTAGCGATTTGTGGCTGCATAACCATTGTCTTGTTATGGATTCTAACGAGCATAGAACGTCAATTTGATCCTGAAGGTTGTGAAGAGTCGTATGGTAAGTTGTTTTAAATAAGAAATCGCTTGAAATCGGCTTTTATTTGGGTTTTAAAATTTTTTAGGAAACGATGATGTAAAGCTTGCCAACCTCTTGACAGAGGATAATGAAAGTGTAAATTTAAATGTGGGCGGCTTTAAAAACTGCTTCATTCGTTGGGGTGGTTTGTTTTGTGGTCAAAGCTTAGATAAAAGCAAGTCCAGGCGACGTGTGGGTTTGTTTTTTGAATCCCTACTCTTCTATTTGGGATCGATTTGCCAGCAAGGTAAACTATAATTTTCTTATTTGCCCCACTGTAGAACGTAGTTAAATTAAAAAACGTTAATTCCTTACACAGGTTTGTCCTTTTCAACACGTTTATTTTCGGGACGCTGCATTGTCATCACATCTGTACTGTTCGCCTTCTCCATTTACCAGTTTTATTCGGCCAGTATTGTTGGCACTTTACTGATGGAGAAACCAAAAACTATTCGAACACTACGCGACTTAATACACAGCTCCTTGGAAATTGGCATTGAGGATATTGTCTACAATAGAGATTATTTTTTGGTATTCAAATGAAATGAAATATTTTTTCCTATGTAAACAACAATACTGACAAGATTTTTTATTTTAAAAGCGCACCAAAGACCCCGATGCCCAGGAGCTGTATGCCAAAAAGGTTACAAGTGTACCAATGACAGGAGACACGGGATTTGTTGATGCACCACCCGATAGCTTTGCCCTTCCCACTCAACTCACAGAACTAACGGATGCCCAGAAGGCAAAGGCTTATCGCGACATACTGCACAGTCATGAAACCGGTGCACATGCTAAGACCAATGAGGCCTCGAATTGGTATGATCCAGAGTTTGGTGTGGCCAAGGTTAAAAAGGGCCGTAAGTGATAGATAAAGCCGTTAATGAAATAAATTTTTTAACCAAAGATCCCTTGGAATTGTTCAGGTTTTGCTTTTCACGTTGATGTGGCAACAGCTTATAAGATTATTGCGGATACATTTTCGGAGAAGGAGATTTGCGATTTAACCGAAATTCAACTGTTTCCGCCCCAAAAGATGGTCAGTATTGTGCAGAAAGGCTCACCCCTACGAAAAACAATTACTTATGGGTACGTTTTCAAATACAATTTTCCCATGAAATGCTAATCAATTTCAATATTTATTCTAGTTTGAGACGTGTTACCGAGGTTGGTCTTACCGATTATCAACGTAAAGTATGGCATTCGCCCAAGCCTCGATGTGTCAAACAACTTCACACCGATGACTTAAGGGTAAGTTGATCACATACTCTTCCCCTTCCCTTCCCCAAGCACAATTAATGCTCATATGCTTTCACCTTTAAACATCATCTTGAATGTTTGTTAACTGTCATATCCTTTATACATACTGACATACATACTCATACCATATCCTAAGATATCATAACAAAAGCACTTTCAATGCTGCACATTGCATAGTGACTGTTGCATCATCAGCACACCTTGACTACAATGGGAACGAATTTTGTCTAAGTACGTAATGTGTGCATGTGTGCGTCTGCTTTTTTAGGTTGACATGCAAACGTTTACATCAGCATTGCTGGTCCTTATCTTTGGTTATGCAGTCAGTCTTCTGATTTTAAGTTTAGAGATTGTACACTTTAAACTGTGGCAACGATATACGACAACATCATCATCATCATCATCATAAGAACGTCACTCTGATGACATCATTAAAAGCCATCTTGTACACCATAAAGTACAATCGGTTGGCGAATATCATGGCTGGCAATTAAATGTTTGCATGCGTTAGAATGACATTATTTGCATGTGAATCAAAACTGATGGTGGCAAGTGGACATTGAAATCCTTCAAGGGATGGTGGAGCAAAATATCGTATAAATTAAATGAAGGACATACAATACATTTCTTATAATTTTTCTTTTCTTTAATTTTAAAATAAATGTAGCAATTATTGGAATTAGCCATGCTTAAAATAAATTTACCTGCTTTTCTTTCAAAGAAGTAATAAATAGTCCTGGCGTTTGTGGTTTAAGGGAGCTTACTTACATAACTACCTTAAGGTTTCTTTCTACAATTTGCTTATTAATGGGTGATTTTTTAAGAGCTATAGGAAAATTTTTCAAAAAAAAAAACACATACAATTCAGAAAAATGCATGAAATCTTTATTTGAATCGATAGTCCATATAATTTAATGTTTGAAGATTATTTCATGCAAATGTTGACCGCGACTGCGCCTCAAATGGTCCATCCGCTTAGTCCAATTTTGGTATACTCTTTCCAACATTTCGGCCGGTATCTCACGAATAAATGTTACAATGTTGTCTTCCAATGCGTCAATTGAAGCGGGCTTGTCTGTATAGACATGAGCTTTAACATAGCCCCACAAAAAATAGTCAAAAAGCGTTAAATCGCACGATCTAGGCGGCCAATTGACCGGTCCCGAACGTGAAATAAAATGTTCACCGAACTCGCCTCTCAATAAGTCCATTGTTACGCGTGCTGTGTGGCATGTGGCACCGTCTTGTTGAAACCACATGTCATGCAAGTCAAGCTCTTGCATTTTGGGTAAAAAAAGTTGGATATCATTTTACGGTAGCTCTCACAATTTACAGTTACGTTACGATTCGCAGCATCTTTGAAGAAGTACGGCCCAATGATGTCACCAGCCCATAAACCGCACCAAACTGTGACTTTTTATGAATTATTTACGTATCCATTGAGCCAAAAATGAGCTTCGTCGCTGAAAACAATTTTTCGATAAAGAAATGGATCTTCGGCCAACTTTCCAAGAGCCCATTCACCAACAATTCTGCGTTGCGTTAGGTCGTTCGGCTTCAATTCTTGCACCAGCTGTAGTTTGAAAGGCTTCACACCTAAATCCTTCCCCAAATTTTCCATGTTGTTGAGTAACAGAGGCCCAACTGCCGCGAATGGTGACGAATCGATAATTGATGGTCATCATTAACACTGGCCGATACAGCTGCGATATTTTCTGCAGTTCGCACTCTACGTAAGCATGTTGGTGGTTTAATGTCGAACAATGTAAATTTGGTGCGAAATTTAGTCACAATAGCCCGAATAGCCGCTTCAGTGAGTCGATTAAACTGACCATAAAATGGAAGAAGCGCGCGATGAACTTTCTTAACAGAGGACGCATTTTGATAATAAAATTCAATGATTTCCAAGCGTTGTTCAATTGTAAGACGATTCATGGTTAAATTATAGCACAAACTGAAGATGTTTGACAGTGAAACAAAACACGAAACGTGCGTAAGCTGTTTAAACCAGTGTTACCAAAAAGATAATAGCTAAAAAATCACCCGTTATAATCACTAAATAGTTTGTGTGAGATATGATCGAAATTTTTCTATTCCTACCTACGCTATTATGTGTGAAATAAAATGTCCTTCAAATATGTGCCACAGCTTTTTTTGTAGAACACAACATGAATACATAATTAGTCATTACAACCCGTCAGTCAGAATTGCGACCTAGTTTCTAACACCACTTCTGTTGTGTGTGTTAATTTTATACATGAGCGGCGGATCCTTAATCTTAAAGTCGACTCCGAGCGACAGATTTTTTTTTGAGAATTTTTCCATGGCAGTTTCGTTTACTCTCAGAGCTTTTGCAGAAATCTGCTGAGGGGAAGTCGCCGAAGAAATTTTATATATAAAAATGAATGTGTGTTTATTTGTTTGTGGGTTTGTTTGAAATCTATAGACGGTTAAACGGCTGGACCGATTTTCTTGAAATTTTAACAGTACCTTCCTGTATGTCTGGAAGGAACTATAGGCAAGTACCCCAGGTCCCACGCCCACATACCCAATAAGTATTTAATCTCGCATATCTCATAAACTGCAACAGCTAGAGTCCTCAAATTTTGTATGGACGACTTTGACGTATATATGAACAAAATGGGCGGATTGGCTATAGTTGGCGTGTCACCTCCCATAGTCTATATATATACAAAAATGAATATTTGATTGTATGTATCTTATAGAATCGTAAACTGTGCATTTGTTTATGTTATGATCTTTAGCAAAGTTGTTGGGCATGAGCCGACTAAGGTTTCTAAGTTTGTATGACTAATTTCCGAAAATTACTCACAATGAATTAAATCATAAACTGTGCAATCTTTAATAAAGTTATTGCACATGAGTCGACTGAGGTTGGTGCGATTAATTTCCAATGGATGGCGTAACTGAAAATTATTCAAAATGAATGACAAGGAATTGGTCGACCTACACTTCAAGCATGGAAGAAAAAAGCATTACGAACCTCAGAATCAGACGAGAATTGAGACTGAAAAATCTTCGAGTATATGCCGCTGAGACCTGTTCTCTTGAACCACTTGAACAACGACAAGTGAGATTAGAAACTGATCAAATGTGTACTACTCAGGCCCGTTCATCTGAATCATCAACGGGACAACGGGAAACAAAGTCAATAAAATGATTCAAAATTAATTGGACATTTGTGTAATGTTTTTCCTTCAATTTTATTTTAGTTGGTGGCGCAGCAACACGCGGAGAATACAGCTAGTATTTTTCATATTTTCGTTTTGGTGTCTGACCTGGAGTGTGAACCCAGGCCTTACGTCTAATAAGCCACTACACTGCCTACTAGACTATGACGACTTCTGGTTGAAGCACATCCAAAATATCCCATTTTCCATTGTAAATCAGGCTGAATTCAATCAATGACATGGGTTGTCTTGGCTTTGTTGGACCATTGTTGCTTGTGGCTTATTTGCACACATCTGTGGTTTAAGAAAACTTTACAAGAAAAAGTCTAACAAAGTCAAATCGCTCGATCACGGTTGTCTGTTTGCATTACCCTCATTTGAGTAATGTTTGTCTTCAAATTGCTCGTTCAAAATATCCAATGTATCATAAGCTGTGTAACACATATAGCTGTTTTTCAAACCACCAGTCGTTCATGTTCATATCATTCAATTCAGGCCATAAGAATTCTGTTATCCTCGACTTATACTGTTCGTCGTTGACTGTGATGCCTTGGCCAGCGTTGTTCTCAAACAAATGTGAACCAATGGCGCCGTCAGCTTAAAATCCACATCAAACTGTGACTTTTTCGGAATACATTGGGCGCTATTGGATCTCATGTGTATTGGTATCGTCCCAAAATTCAATCCAGAAATGGTCGCCTTTGCTGAAGATGCTTTTTTTGGTAAAAATTCGTGCCGAACACAACAGGCTCATTTTGATTGAAACAAGTTTATTATCGGGTCCGCCATCTAACGTTTTTTTTTCAACTAGTGTTTATTTCGTGAATGATAACACCTAGCTTATGTCTGATTTGACAGATAATTAGTTTTATCCTTCCGCTGAACGAATATGGACCATCCAATGCCTTTTCGCTTCGCTAAGTGGGCCTGCGATCGACTTACAGAAGATGCCGATTTTGGCAAAAAATCATCTTTTCAGATGAAGCTCATTTTGATCTTGGCGGGTATGTAAACAAACAAAATTGTCACATTTAGGGCACAGAAAACCCGCACGCATACATTGAAAAGCCGACGCACCCAAAACGAGTCACTGTTTGGTGCGAATTTTGGTCCAGAGGCATAATCGGGCCATTTTTCTTCGAAAACGAGCAAGGAGTGGCCGTTACAGTCAATGGCGATCGTTATCGGGCCATATTGAACGAATTTTTGTTCACAAAAATTGAAGAGGAGGATATTGGCAACATTTGGTTTCAACAGGACGGCGCTACGTGCCACACAGCCGAAGCTACACTCTATGTTTTGCGCCCTGTTTTTGGAGATCGCATTATCAGCCGCAGAGCTGTTGTCGTTTGGCCACCTCGGAGCTGCGATTTGACACCGTTGGACTATTATTTGTGGGGTGCCGTCAAAGATAAGTGTTACGCCGACAAGCCAGAGACAATTGACGTTTTGAAGGACAATATTCGTGAAGCCACTGGTGAAATACAGCTGCACACAATCGATAATGTGCTTAAAAATTGGACCGATCGTTTAGGCTACGGCATGGCCAGCCGAGGCAGTCATTTGAGTGAAATTATTTTCCATTATTAACCGGAAGGATTGTACTTTCAAATAAAAGAAGAAATTTGAGAAAATATTCAGTAGTTTTTTTTTAAAGTAATTTCAAAAAAAAAGTTATTTGGCGGACCCTTTATTTGCACGTGTTGTTGAATGCTATATCCACGATGTTTAAGATGATTTTATAAAGCAAACTGAGTAAATGACAATCAATTTGACAAATGTGGCGGCAACAATGTTGCTGAGAAGCTAGGTCGTCATCCTGCCTAGTGGGTTGTAATGACAGATTAAGTAAGTCAGTTTCAATACCAATTGAGTAAGTAATCTTCAAAGTTCGAAAGTCCTTTTGGAAAGATTCTATTCAAGAGAATATCATCAGTTTATTCGCCCCTAGGTATTCTATTACAGGCGAACAACATTGAAGATTTTATAAATTTTTGAAGTATACAATGCAATGCAAAACATGCATCATTCAGAGGATTCCGAATTGTTACTCCTAGAGGACGAGTGTTATTTGACACAACATCTGTGTCGGGTTTGGATGCTATATCGAGCGTGAGTTAAGGGCTTCACTGAAAATAAGTTAACGTGTTAATTGGTCGAAAAATAAAAAAAATGTTTTAAAATATTGTTGCACGAAAAACATATGAACGATTAAGAAAGCTGGAGGATATACATATGTATGTCTGTTTAATGCTTCTATTTTCAACTTCATTAACCATCTCAAATATGTTGCTAATTTTGAAACGAACTTTTGGGTTGGGAAAAAAAACAAATTGTGGTTTTATTAATTTATAAATAAATATTTATTTATAATATTATCTTCATACCATACATTCATACATAAATTATCATATCTACATATATCATAAAAGTTATTATGAGAGTACAATAACATTAATTTGAGAAATTCTACGTTGTATTGAAATTGACGTGTGCATTTAAAAAAATATTTTATTTCAAATTAAGTGGAAACCATGGTGGAAACTCAGTGCTATTGTAATTCATATTATAATAATTACAATAGAACGTAGACTTGTTTGAGTGCATACAATATTATGAAATGAATTGTCACAAATATATTAAAACAAAGAAGAAAAAATAAAAAAAAGGAAAAATAATTGAAAAAATTACTTCTTACACTGCTTTCATTGGTACTTTCTCTATGAGTTGCTTAACTAGGGACTCAAGTAAGCACCAAGAGCCTATTCAATGAGTATACGTCGTTGTCTATGGTTGTCCATGGTTATGTGACAAAACAGGCTGAATAAGTGACAACTATTTTGACAGAAGGAGTTTAAACAAGATGACCGTTATCAACTGTGAAAATTTAGAAATCACTGTTGGAAGACCCTTTAGAAACAACAAAAAAAAATTTTAGTATGATAATGACACTGCAATATTTCGAAAAGTCGAAATTATGCTGGAATCTCAATGTGCCTTCAATCAAAGCAGAGAAACACCCAAGTCCCCGTGTTTACATACACGATATTGGATTCCTCTAGCCACATTCGTCTAAAAAACAAGGACAGTGCAGTGCAAATCATCACATAAGAAATTGAATTTAATTCTGGAATATAGGGTATAGCCCCTATTTATGCAGTGCATTGTGAATCTAGGAAAATAAGTTGACGGGAGGGGAGGAGTAGTGCTTCTGGTCGTTCGATTCGTTCGGGTAGAGCGTTTTACATACGAATAGTGAGACCGCGAGGACGAATTTTCATGGTACGTTCGTTCCACTGGACAATCGACCACAAGCGAAGAAAGACTAGTACTGCGTATGAATATACGATTTCAGGGAACAAGTCCCTTTATTTCGCTAGCGTAGAATCCATTGTAGTAGAGATAGAATAGTAAAACACATGTCACATTGCGATCGTGCTCCAACGAATCAATAGAGTTGGATATCCTACCGTCATTAATGAGAACCTTAGAAGTTTTATGTTCTCAAAATACATTATGAGGTTTAGGGACAAGCATGAGAGTTGTATTCCATTCTCGGTCGGATATATATAAATGGTGTCAATAGTAAGGAGACGTGAGGACTCGGTTTAAACCCCAGGTCATACATCAAAACGATTATATAAAAAAATATTTCTTCGGCGACTTCCTCTCAGCAGATTTCTGGCAAAAATTCTGAGAGCAAATAAAATTACCATGGAAAGTTTCTAAAAAAAAATCTGTAGTTCAGAATCGACTTTAAACTGTAGGTCACGCCACTCGTGTATAAAATTAGCACACACAATAACAGTGTTGTGAGAAGCTAGGTCATAATCCTAACTGAAGGGTTGTAATGACAAATTGTGTATGTATGTTATAGTAAGGAGATCAGAAAGAGTAAACCGAAGCACTTGAATGCTTCTTTCGGCACTTGTAAAATATTTTGGTTCCAGCAAACATCGCATTGATTTTTCATGCCCAGCTTCCGACTTCCAAATATTTACATCAGCCATAACTACAGATGACTTAATATTATTACCGCGATTGTATGTCCACAACACTGGGTTTTCCGACTCAATTCGAAGATCTTCTGTAAGACGGAGTCTTTCATATTACGACTTTTCGCCTTAATCTTCGAAAAGCTCGGCCTTTAATCGAACGAATATGAATGATAAATATTGCTGTTATCTGGAAAAGAGTAGATAGGATTAGAAGTTAGAGAGAACAGATCGTTAATTAATATTAGAATAGGAGTTGCAGATAAAACTCGTTTGATGCGGTTTAAATAAGCTTTTTTTAATTTGAGATTTGATAACATATTGTTACGTTTTTACCTTTCAAAAAGGTTTAAATTATGAGTTCGTAAATTGCTCGTAATAGTAATTAAAATTCTTTATTATTCGCACAATTCTGTGAGCCACTGTTCACAACTTGATGTAAACAACAACAATTGCTTTTCTTTGCTATTCCTATGTTTAAACCATTTGTATAAACAATAACAATCTCTTAACAATTGTTCGACAGATCTTTGTAACGGACATCATCAAACCACAATTATTCTCTTCAAACACACGGCGTCTTCACACAAAACTGACTGAACTTTACTGCTCCGTCGCCTGCTTTGCCTTGCCTTTTATATGGCAGGGTAAACAGTCTGATGAATTCGTAAAGGCGAATGTTAATGACTTTGCCTTCTCGAAATCTCTATGAATGTAAATATTGTTATTTACATTTATTATTGTAGTGTTGTTTGTGTATGTTGTAGTGTTGTTAGTGTATTTTTGTTTACTTGTTTACATTCTTTTTTATGCTGGTGTTTGTTGTTTTATTAAGCAGTACGATAATATGTAAACAGGTTTGTTTACTGCATTGTTTTGTTTTTGTAGCTCTTCTGTATAATTTAATGTTAAGCGATGTAAAAAGCAAAAGCAATATTGTTGTAGGAATATTAAATTGAAGATTTATTAAATTAATAATAATAAAAAAGCGTTTAATTATGTTAACTATACTATCTTATACTATTTATACTGAATTTTTTTTGTTATTTTTGAAATAATTTGCCTTCTTTAGAATTTTATATTAATTTGGTACGAAGGGCTTCAACGATTGCTTTTATTTGATGTTTTGCTTGTACTATTTTTCCTTGTATTTATGCATCAAACCAATATGTTTCCCTGCTAATATGTTAATAGTTTTCTCTTTAGCTTTTTACTTCCATTTTTTATTTTATTTTTTTCGGTTATCATTTGTGAGCGGTTGGTTGCATGTTCTTATTTTTTTTTTTCGGTAGGATTTTAATATTTTTTTAATAAATTATTCTCTTTGTTTTGTATTTTTGGTGTTCCTTGTGATCACAGGGTTTTTCTGTCTTTGTTGTATCTGTGTGTGTGTGTCTGTGTGTGGGTAAATTTTTTTTAATACATTTATTCAATGCTAAGAACCATTCAATATATTAGCGCATTGTTAAATATTTATGAAATAAAAATAAAATAAAATAAAAAATAAAAGGACTCTCAATGGCTCTTAACCAAATACAAACAAAATAGTCTTGCTTATGGTGGTATTCCCAGTAAAATACTTGCATACAAAACTAAAATACAACGTTTTATAAAGGTTTCGGGTTTTCGTGTTTTGTTTTTGCTTTTGCTTACATTCGAAAACGGCAAAACCGTCCATATCTTTATGAATAAAAGAATAAATAATGCATAGACCAGAGCTGTACACAGAAAAGAGTAAAAAAAGAAAGGAAAAAAAAAAAAAAAATAAATCCAAAATAGAAATAGAAACGAACGAAAAGTAATGGAAAGGAAATACATAAGAAAGTTGACTGTTTGGTCAGATACGAATATTTAGTATCACTTAGAATGCCTTAGTTTTCGAAAAATAATTACTCGATCATATATCGAATCACATGCGTCTTAGGATATTAAGCTTCATATGGCAATGTAAGGAATAAACCAATTTAAGTGATAAAACGTTTCAAATATGTACAGGGTGGCTGATATATAATGCAACAAAGTAAAGCGCTATATTTTTTAATTTTTTTTTTAATTTTATTGTTCAAAAGCAAAAAATGTTGGAAATAACATAAAATTTTAGAATCAGTTTAGATTTGTTCGAATTGGCCACCTTTGGTATGAATTATGGCTTTCAAACGGCCGAAAAAGCCATCACAAGCTACACGAAAGTTGCTCTGCGGTATTTTGGCCCATTCTCGGCGAAGCGCCGTCTTGAGATGATCGATACTTTGGTATTTTTTAGTGAGAACCTTACTCTCCAAAATGCCCCAGGCGCAAGAGTCGAACGGATTGAGATCCGGAGATTTTGGTGGCCGTTGTGCGGTATTAATGAAGCGAGGAACCTCCTTTTTAAGCCATTCTTGGTTGACGCGTGCTGAGTGCGGTGGTGCTGAGTCCTGTTGGAATGTCCATGGTCTGCGGCCGAAATGTTTGTCTGCCCAGGGCTTCAATACTGTCTTTAAGACATTTTCCCGATAATATTCGGCCTTTATTTTGACCCCACGGTCGATGAATACGAGCCGGGAGCGACCATCAGCCGTTACGGCGGCCAACACCATTACCATCGGCTGCGCTTGAGTTCTGGTGGCCAATCGCAGGTGTAAATTTTCAGCTGACCTCTTTGGCAAGTAAACCCGATCATTTTGTTTGTTCACAAACTGCTCAATTTGGAATGGCTTCACATCGGAGAAAACCAAAATCGGTAACTGGCCACTTTCGTGCAAGCGAAGTAACTCCTTGGCTCTTTCCAGTCTAACTTTTTTTTGTTCATCGGTGAGCTCTTGCACTTTTTGGAACTTCAATGGCTTTAGTCCAAGCTCATTTTTTAATGTGTGTTGCATCTGTATAAATCTGTCAGCTGTCAGACGAGCGGTTTACAAATGATAACAACCTGAAGTTGGTTGCAATACATATCAGCCACCCTGTACATATATAAATCGGTCATTACAACCCTTTAGTCAGGATTACGACCTAGCTTGGTGTGCTAATTTTATACATGAGTGGCGGGACCTACAGTTTAAAGTCTACTTCAAACGACAGATTTTTGAGAAACTTTTCATTCGCAATTTTATTTACTCTCAGAGTTTTTGCCAGAAATCTGTTGAGAGGAAGTTGGCAATGAAACATTTTTTCATTCTTTGTTTTGTTGGGGATGTCTCACCCGGATTTAGGACCCTGGCTTCACGTCTAATAAGCCAGCACACTACCTACTAAACTACGGCGACTTAAAGGTTGGCCATAGCTAATCGATTTAGAATTTTAAAGGCATGTCAGAAATTTCGACTTTTTTCCGAATGGACTTTCTTTCGGATTGATTTTCAACAATCTTGACTCAAAAAGGTTTCTTAAGATTTTTGGACGCAGTTTTGTCTTTAACTGATGAATGATGTCTCCTTCTTTCTCTCTATTTATCATGGTTTTTGCAAATTTTTTTTTGCAAAATTCTACATGTAGGGTATAAATATGGAAACTGTAACAACAACAAAAACTAACAGTTACAAACGGGCAAACTTTCTAAATAATGTTACACCAGGGAGCGAGGGAAAAATGTTGAATTTATGAAAATTTTAATAAAAAACCATTATAGGAAAACGACCATTGACTTTCATACTACCATGCATACCATTTTCAATGCATATATACATATATATGTATGTCTGTCTGTATATGTGCAGTAAGCATCAAAAGAAACTGTACACTTTGGACAAAATTCTAACAATCACCAAATTCAACTTTTACCACTTAAGGTGTGTGCCCGAAAAAATTTGACAATATTTTGAAATTTTTTGTAATTTATTTTTGGTTTTTTTCAATTTTAAAAACTGGCAATGAAGAAACAATTTTAAAATAAAAATAACGGTAGTTTATTAATGTATATTTTTTTAACGTACAATTTATTTTGACGCTCACTGTATATACTACATACATTGTACATACATATGTGTGAATATATTTTTATATATTTTTAATGTCTACATACATAAAATATACATATGTTTGCGTGTGTTTAATGTATTTATTTGTGTGAAAATAAATACAGACAAATAAGACAATTATTATAAAGATTTTAAGATGATCACTTAGATAATAAACAACTAAACAAGGTAATCAGTAGTTTTCTTCAGTCAAATATTAAGAGAAAAACAGTATATGTACGTATATACAGTGTTTACAAGTATGTATCACATTAGAACTTTGACAGTTGGTAACGGCCATCTTATTGAAGCAACATCTGTCAAATTATTCAGTCATTTATTCAGTTTGATTTACCAAATCATTATGCCTGACCCCAGACAATAACAAGTGTTTGCTGAATGGGCTCAAGAGCAGTTGGCAACTGACCGTAATCTTCATCTAAAAATCCTCTTCAGTGAGGGGGCTTATTCGTGGACAAATTGGCACATGATCATAACCCGCATGCGATATAAGAGCGTTCAAAACATCCTGAGAAACTCACTGTGTCTTGTGGATTTAAGGCTGGTGGCCATATATCTTTGAGAACGATGTTGACCAGTTCATCACTGCCATCGGCCAGCACTATTGATCGATAATTACCAATTTCCTAAATTGCCTAATTTGATGAATTGAATGATAAGGTTACCAACGATGTGTGCTATCAACAGGACAGCGCTATGTACCACACAGCTAATGCCACATTGAATATTCTGCACAAGCGATTTGAGGGCACGATCATCTCACATAAAATCGTTGTGAACTCAGATTAAGATTATATACGCCTACACATTATTTACGTACATTATCGATGTATCGGTTTAACTTAACGAT
Organism: Sarcophaga carnaria; assembly: GCA_958299815.1. Lineage (NCBI taxonomy): Eukaryota > Metazoa > Arthropoda > Insecta > Diptera > Sarcophagidae > Sarcophaga > Sarcophaga carnaria. Next base: position 45,208,963 of record OY283151.1, read on the forward strand.
ACATCGAAACAATTCAATGTTTTTTTTTCAATATCGATTAAAGATCAATGTTTCTTAATCGTTACGTTGAAGACTTATTTATGCAAATACAATATGATACGCGTAATAGTTCTGATGGAGTTGGATAACATATGAATGACACCAATAGTGGGCCAGAAGATCAGTGCCTGAGTAAATTATTCAAACTAATCGGGAAACTCGCGAGTTTCTTCTAAACCGTAGTTTATGCCATCGTAAGATGTGCTCAATTCAATTTGAACTAAAAGAACAGATGACAGACTGGACATAGGAATACTATTTGACAGCAGGCTGACATCCTAGCAATCAGCTCCTGTAGTTGACTCGAGATTAGAATGTAAAGCTGAATCAGCAGGATTTCAGGTCATGTGTTAATTCACGACAATGTACTGGCAGACCTACTTGCCAGGAGGGTAGCTTCCATGCCCTTGATGAGGCCAGAACCTTTCTGCGGTGAAGGAAGAGATGTTTGGAAGCTTACACTCCACGTACGGAAAAGTGAAGAGAAACAGACATTTTTCTCAAACAAAACTGATTTGAGGCAATCGAATACTAAGTGTTTAATTTTACTGAGAAGTATTTTGTGTTATGTACACTAACTATCAGCAAGTAACCTGAGTATTTTACTGGTCAATTGTGGAAAAAAGTCGTTGTAGTCTAATAGGTAGAGTGTTGGCTTATTAGATGTGAGGCTAGGCTCATATCAGACATCTCCAAAATAACAAAATATGAAAAAATATTCGGAATACGGTTCCATTACATTTTCCAAAATGCTTTTATATTGATATTGGTCAATTCTTACAATTGGACCCACAACATGCCAAGAAAAAGCACCCATCACATCTTACACAAGTTTTTCCATCAGATTGGAACAAATTAAACTTGAATCCGTCACTCCAGAGAACTTTGTTCATGAAATGCGGATCTTTTTTAAGGATTTCCGTTGCAAACTGTAACCGCTTTTTAATATTTTTTTTGAGACATGCTGTTTTTTCTGCGCTATGCACCCACGAAGTCTCGACTCTTGTAAACGCCTTCTTATTGTCCGTGTGGATATTTCTGATGTTTTTCCTTTCAGAGTATGCCCGTCAATTGCATTTTTCAGCATGACAATGAGCCAAAGCACACTTAGTTAGTTAGTGTAGTGTTGGCTTTCGGGTCAAAATATTCATGTTCTGTACTGGCCACCACAAAATCCTGATCTTAACCCAAGTGAACATGTATGGGCAATTGTTAAAAGAGGTATTAAGAACAAAAATCCTCGAAATAACGATGAATTGTTTCAGCTGGTGCAACAAAGCTGGCAAAACATATCAGTGCAAACATGCCAACATTTGATACAAATTTTACCAAAAAGACTTGCAGATGTTGTTCAAAACAAGGGCTATCCGACGAAATATTAAAGCATATGCCCATTAAATGTGAATATATTAAGATATTTTTAAGCTGTTTGTAAGAATATTTTTTGTTTCTAATTATATGACCAACCTGAAATTGGTATTTTTGGTTTTACATAATTTTTTTAAGAATGATAATGATGCTGTGAATTTTTTTATTTTAAACTTGAAGCTAATTTGTTGTAATGTTTTTTTTAGCTATTAGTTTTAAAATGAGTAACAAAGTTTTGAAAATATGTTAACAAACATACATGTTGCTAAGTAGTTTCTAATTATAAGGCCACCACTGTAAGTATGTTTCGAGTTATATAGCCTATCTAATGACAAGTAACCTGCGGATAGTAACCAGTATTTTAATGATTACGTGTAGGCTTCGTGATTAGAAGACAGCGAATTAACATTACTGATGCCGAACAGTATCCTGGAGTTTATAAAGCATCAGAATTAGGAGAGATATTTTAGAAAATATAGCAGCAGCAGCCTATCTTTTGTTTTGAGCGATGTTTTGTTCTTCTACAACTTTTTCTTTCTTTATGTCAAACAAGTCTTTCCTGTTAGTTGTTTTAACCACCGTTTCGCTTCCTTCCATCTCTGAAAATTGTTGTAACGATCTTAACACATCTATAGAGTGATAAGACTTAAATCGCTGCAGAATCGAATTGTTTTTTTTACGCTAAGCTTTTAAGAACTATTCTTCAGAAAACCTTCAAAGTATTGTCATGAATATTTAAATCATTATTTGCAAGACATTGAAGAGATTCCAATGATTTAGATTTTTTGTTAATGTTTTTTTAAACTTTTTTTGTAATATTTTCATATCGTATGACAAAACAAAATCGACAACAAACAACAACAAAAAAAACTTTACTAAAAAGTGGCATAATAAAAATAATATACAAGCAGACATACGTACATAAATACACATTCAATTATCCCATGGAACATAAAAGAGAAATATAGGACCAATAAAAGCAAAGGAGAGAAGGAGGAGGGAGGAGTGGGATGTGAAATGAAAAAAATGAAAAGAAAATAAAGATTTCGTTGTCGTTATAAACATATTAAAGGCATGATGCCAAGTGGCAATTGCTTGCTTGTTATACAATTTGTTTCAGTTAAGTGCTCTTGTTTTCAATGTATTTTTGGTTTTGTTTGCTGACATTTTGTATACAACAAATACGTCTGTACATAAACAGATACGAATACAAATACGAATACGTATACGAAGAAAATCAAAATATTTTTCTTACCATTGCTAGTCCAACTATTACAGCCGCTACCACAACGACTGCTTACGCCACAATCGCAATCACAAACACAATCACAATCACTGCCTTACATATACTAGGATTCAGATGAACTGATTCTCCTCTGCTTTCTTAAGAGTCAATGTTGTAAAGTTTGTAGACACATTTTTTTGTTGGTTTTTTTTTTGTTGTTTTTTTGTTGTTCCTTTAAATTGTATATGTTTTACTATTATTAGTTACCAAAATGTGATTTTTTTTTCTGTGTATGAGTATGTGTGTGTGTCTTTTTTATTTTTGTCGCTCGTTTCCTCTCATTGACTTTGAGTGAGGCATACAATGTAACGAGCATTCGATATGGATAAGGAATAATGTCCTCTCTCCGTCCCTCTCTCTCTGTCTCTCTCTCTCTCTCTCTCTCTATTTCTCTGTTCAAAGTTCATTTTATTTTATTTTATTTTTTTTTATATTTTTCCTGCAGTTTTTTATTTGTTTTTTTTTTGTTTTTACTAATGTGTGGTAACTTTTAGCCACAAAAATTCTTGGTCAATTGTCATTTTGCCTTATCAGTTACACAAGCAGTTAAGAAAGAGATAAATTTCAAATCTATGGCTAATGTTGTACGAACAACGACCACCACACAGAGAAAAGCACACCAAAAAATGCTTTTCATTTTCATTTTCTTCTTCTTCTTCTCTGATTTTTTTTTTTCTTTTGGTTGGACCTGTTAAAAGCGGAAGTACTTGAAGTAAAACAAGCACAATAAATTTGTTATTCTAACGCCGGTGTTGTTGTTCTTGTTGCTTGAATTTATCACACAACAACAAAATTACATTTTTTTTGTTGTAAATGTAATTTTGTTGTTGTGATAGTTGTTTGTTATATTTTTGATTTGATGGCCATATTTTTCGCTTTCCATAGTTTGTGGCTGGCTAATGAGGACCTTGAGTTTTTTTTTGCTTTTCCTTTTCATTAGCTGTGTAAAGGCCATCGATTAGCTTCGCTGTTAAGTGCAAATATTGGGGGGGGGGGTGGTAGGCTGGTGGTTCAAATATCTGTAATTATCTGTAAATTACAACATTTTCGAATGCCAAGACAATCTCCAAAAAAAGGTCAGCGGCATACATTTCTTTTTTTTCTTTTCTTTTTGATTGAAAATTATTATTTTTTCTTGACTTCCCGCAGGTAATGTCATAAATTAAAAGCTGATATTAGAATTGAACCCCAGTAATTTTTGTTTATTGTTGAGATGTCTTAATTATATGCTGCATTCCTTTCCTTCATACTTCAGTAATTTTTGGTCGCATTTCACTTAATGAACTTTAACGTTCCTTATCCTTCTTTCCAATATCTTGTATCCGTATTTCAGCGAACATGTGTGCGTGTTTGGCTGTGCATGTGAATGTTAATGGGAATGTTGACTGTTAAAATTATATGTTTTCAAAACAAACATTCATACATGTATACGTACATTATAAACTAGAAAATTAATACATATTTTTAATGTATTTTTATACAACCTGATGAAAACAGAAACAAAAATGTATCAACTTAAAGGCGGAATAAATTAATTTATTCATATTTTATATGTAGGTGTACAGTGAGCATCAAAAGGTACTGTACATTAAAATATATTAACAAAATACCGTTATTTTTATTTTAAAATTGTTTGATTGCCATTTCATTCATTAATTGAAACAAAAAAAGATTAAAAAAAATTTCAAAATATTGTCGTCCAATTTTTTCGGGCACTCTCTTTAAATGGTAAACGTTTAGTTTGGTGATTGTTAGAATTTTATCCTCACTGTACATTTTCTTTTGACGCTCACTGTAGTGGTATATTGTATTTGAGCAAATGACAATGACATTTGTTTTTGGTAGAAATGAGAGTTTACGCTTCATTAAATTTCAATGTAGCCAAGAAGTTACAACTGATACGTTTCTATTTAACAAGTAATTTGCGGGCGTATTAATTGCACTTCTTTTAATCAATTGTAAAGCGAACAACAGGACGTTGATTAAAGTTTTTATATAATTTCCAAATTTAACAGGTAATGATGGCTGCCTTATGAGAACAACCATTCGCTAAGGAGTAAGTCACTGTTAATTTGATCAGAGTAACTTCGTTGAGAGTTCCGTCAAATGCGTACGAGCTGCACTAAGCTGTCATACAATCTCTGTCGGGAGTAAGTTTAGGTTAGGTTAGGTTGTAGTGGTAGCTTTGATATCAAAGCTAATGTGAGCACGTATAGCAGCAGCACGTTGTGATGCCACAGCTGAGCCCAGTTTCTGTACTGACCTGCTCAGCGCAGGAGTATGTCTAACTAGGGGTGGATTTAAAAATTTTCCAGTCATTAATGCAGTATCCTGGATACAAAGCGACCTGTATATAGCAGATCTCTAAGGAGTGAGTGCTTCTTTGAATATATTTTAACAAAACACATTTTTTACTTCCTTCATTGGACATTACAACCCTTTTATCAGTCTTCAAACCTAGCGCCTTTGGACCCACAGACCAAAAGATATTATGGTCTGTAACTTAGGTAATACGCCTACTTTTGTGACAATCCATGGGAGGGGAATAAAACCTTAGCCTCGCAAAACATTCCTGAAAATATCAGGGATTAGAAAATCTCCCTAGAACGTACATTCTCTAATCATAGGAATACAGAATGTCTTTAGGTCTTGAGACAGAGCTGTTAGGTTTACCAACGGCACATTAACAAAGGCGTATCCAAATCGGATGATAAGTTTGGCTCATAAACCACGCTAGTGGATCCAAGATTTTTACAAGCGACACAAAGTTTTCCTAGGTATTTACAAATGGGACATGCGAACATAGAAAATTTCAACGGGACGCCTCGACTAAGGAGATTTCGCCACGAAGGAGCCATGGTTTATGCACTAGTTTAGAAAGGAAAACCATCGAGCTTTTTGCACACACCTATTTCACATTGGCAGTCCTGCTCGGTCCGCAAAGAAGCTTGACCCTATCCTATTTGAGTGAGAAAATTTCGCAATTACTTTGTGAAAAACAATTTACGACGCTAGAGAGCTCGATTATCACCAGTAGGATAAGATGGAAAGCAAAAGACAATGGACTACTCACCCACTACTACGATAGGCCTCTATTGCCCTCTGTGCTTGTAGTAAACTCTAGGAGACAAAATTAGGTTTTTGGACCTGACTTGATTTAGTGCACCTGGAATAGCAAGAATCTATTGGCATGAAAGTTCATATAAACATGATAAGGCGGATGCAAAGATTACTATTTCTGAACCAATCTGCATCATAAATATGTCTGTGCTGAATATAATTTTATTGCCTCTATCTATTGACCCTCTACTTTCACGTCTCAGGTTTTATGGGTGACCAGAATGGCATGGCATGTATCGAACTAGAAATTTACCGGAATACAGATTACATGATGCCACAATGTAACTTCTTGAGGAAGTTTATTCCTGATTGAGTGTAAAGAGAAAAGAGAAAATTAAAATAAAAATATTGCTGGGTTCAAAACTGAGGGAGGCGGCATTTTCCTTAGTTGGCAGTACATCATACTTTCGAATAGCGAGGCGTCTACCAATTTTCAGAGCACATGGGTACCGGAACACTGCGACATTTTGGAAAATTGTAGATTGAATGAAGTGAGCACATATGGTCTAAAAATCTAAATTGCTGGTGAATTCTCTACCCGCAGCTTTCGAGTAGATAATGCAGTAATGGAGTCCTTTAACGCTGCGAGGGTATGTTCGGATACGGGTAAGATAGTTCAGCAAATCTAGTTAAGTCGCACAGAAATTCTTCTGTAACGCCAAAACAGCACGCTTAGTGTACTTATCGAATTATTATACTACGTTCCATTTTGGGTACCAGACAGAGTTTTCTGCGTAGTAATTGCAGAAATGAATAGAAATAGAGAAAGAAGTTGTTAGGAGAAGAAGGGCTGATATTATGTAGATAATTCCACTGATCTGCAAAGGATGCACATTGAAAGTCTAAATGATTTTATATGCAACTTTTGATAGTTCAGTGTTAGGCAAAATAAAAGACTAAAGTGTGCTGAAACTTTTGAGTTGATATTTGTGGCAAAAATATAACGAATTAAAATTTCTAGAAAACAATTTCATAAAGTAAATGTAGTATTATTGATGTCACAGCTAGTTGTGGTGGTCTATTATTTGAGGGTTGTAGGCTCGATTCCCGCCACAGCCTATGTGGCGTATTACAGTACACCGAATATAAAGAGTAATTTACACAGCTCTTAACAATTCAAACAAAATTTGTAATTGTATTGTAATGAATAAATAAATTGGCCAATTCACACGACTTTGTATTGTGTATGTTGTATTGAATACACTTTTTGTTTGTGAACGCTCAATGCTATGCTGTATTGTGTATTTCGTATTCCTAACGTCAAAAAACGATAAGGAGACGAAGACCAGTATACATAATTTGATTTACAAGCAACAAAATGGAAAATATTACTAAAAAAAGTAAATTAATTAATTATCTGTGCGAACAATTATAATTTTGAAATGTTAATTGTTGACTCAAGTTACATAGAAAATATTTTGTATATTTATTCTTCTTCTTGTTTACTGGCATTTACATAAACTGATAGCACGAAACCAATACAACTTTCAAAAACATATGAAAAAAATGTGTATAAGTGTATCGGATTTTTATATTAAAATTATCAACAACAAGCATACACTGTTGTGTATTCGTCCTACAATACAATGAATACAACGATACAAGGGCTTGTGTGAATTGCCCAAATGAATAAATAAATAATTAATAATTAAAAAATAAAATAAATTAAAATTTTGATCATAATCTACAGTATTTTTAAATACCAATACGTAACACCTTTTTTAATTCATAGTATTGTGACGTAATTGAAAAATTTAGATACTGGTGTTTTACTTTTACGTCGCTTAACATTAAAACTATTAACAAAAGCTACAAAAGCAAAACAATGCAAGTAAACAAACCTGTTTACAAAATATCGTACTGCTTAATATAACAACAAACACCAGCATAAAAAATGGTAAACAAGTAAACAAGAAAATACAACTATGTTTACATTGTAAACAACGATGTTTACATTGTAAACAACGATGTTTGCATTTATAGAGATTTCGAGAAGGCGAAATCATGATTATTCGCTTTCAAGGCGAAATCATGATTATTCGCCTTCAAGAACATTCATCAGACTCTTTACCCTGCCATATAAAAGATAGGGCAAAGCAGACGACCGGAGTGTGTGAAGATGTTGTGCGTTTGAAGAGAGTAATCGTGGTTTGAAGATCTCTCTTATTGTTTATGCAAAGTGTATAAATATAGGAATAACAAAACAAAGCAATTGTTGTTGTTTACATCAAGTTGTGAACAGTGGCACACAGAATTGTGCGAATAATAAAGAATTTTAATTAAAACTAAACACAAATTTATTTTTTTGTCATTTGCAATCTACGAGCTCATATTTTAAACATTTTTCGAACGTCCCCGGCCTCACACTAACCCACCCTCACCCGACCGCGGAGGACTCGTCCCCATTACGTAGGGACACGTACACACTACAGTCCGGACTGTAGCGGGTAAGGGAAAAGTAATGGCAACGAGAACATAAATCAGCTACAGAACTTAATCACAAGCTGAATAAAGTAACAATAAACAGGAACAACCTATGACAAGAACGAAAATACATTTTTATATAATAATTTACAAATTAATGCCAGCATATAAGCTACGTTTTATATTACAAACACTACAATTAAAATCAATAAAATCATAATATAAGTTAAAATCATTACATAATCTACGAAAAGGAAAATTACATCCATAGTTCGTTCTATAAAAATCTAAAGAAAGAGGATGATAGTGCCGTGAAAATCTTGCTGGAATACTGAAATTCAGGTTACAAAGCAAAAGCTCAGAATCGATATCAACTTTAACCAGATTAAAAACAAAACAAACTCCTAAAACATCCCTTCTACATTCTAAAGTTGGAAGTTTTATCAAACCTAATCTAGCCTCATATGACGGAAACCCATTGGCACAATCCCATCCTAAGCCACGTAAACAGAATAATAAAAACTGCTTCTGCACAGACTCTATTGAATCACTATGACAACGATAGTATGGATTCCAAATAATAGACGCATACTCCAAAATAGGTCTAACAAGTGAAATGTATAGCAGTCTTGTTATACTCGTATAAGGATCAATGAATTCCCTAGCCCATCTTTTCACAAAACCAAAAACAGCCCGAGCTTTGCCAATCATCATACTAATATGATCAATAAAAGACAATTTCATATCCAATAATACCCCCAAATCAAAAATTGTAGTCACAGTTTCCAAAGGGCAAGAATCAATCACATAAGTGGACGAAATTACGCCCCCGCGAGAGTAAACCATGCATTTACATTTCTTCAAGTTAAGATCCATTAAATTAATTCTGCACCAAATTACAAACAAATCAATATTTCGCTGAAGAACAGCCTGACCATGATCATCATTAAAAGTATAAAATAATTTAACGTCGTCAGCATACATGAGAATATTACAATCAGAAATAGCACAAGGAAGATCATTAAGAAACAATAAGAACACTAAAGGACCCAAATGGCTACCATGCGGAACACCAGAAGTAACATATACAGGCTTAGACAATACATTCCTAAACAATACCCTCTGAGTCCTAAGGGAGAGGTATGAGTATAGCCAACGATGAATAATATCAGGAATACCGATTAATGAAAGTTTAAGAATCAAAATTCTATGATCAACCGTATCAAAAGCTTTACTGAAATCAGTATAAATGACATCAGTCCGAGCTCTGGCAAGAAAACCCCTGAAAACATGTGTAGTAAATTCAAGAAGAAGATTAGATTTCCATGCTGGAAAGGGGATATTAAAGAACTCGTATTAAAGAAGAGATAATCATTTAAACATTTTTAAAAGGTAAAAACGTAACAGTATCTTTTAATAATGAATGTATATGTAATGACTAAACTCGATTAAGTATTTGAAAAAATTATTTCGTTAAATATTATGATTGTTATTTGTTTTATTAAAATGTTTATTAATAATAAATAATTTTTTCTTTTGCGTTAAACATTGAAAACAATTAACCTTTGTTCGCGACAAAACTTGTGTACGTACTAGTCTATTTGCTGGAAAAAAATTGGGTCTGCTATTTTACATACATAATGTTCAGGTATGTGGAAAAATATGAAATTATTTTGAGAGTACTCCAGCGATTATGCGCTTCTTGATTCCCGTGCACAAAAGGTTAAAGTGAAAAATGCATTCATACAATACACAATATAGTGACGTTTATCCATTTATGTGAAGAGCAGCAGTCTTTTTTTATTTTTTTTTCTGATGTACAGAAAGATAGGCATTCTAGAAGTATTTCGGTCTAATTAACCTCAATTATATACGAATTGTATCGTAGTTTCGTACTTATCGTAAACTGAGAAGACATTCAAGCATGCATGCTGACTATATATGCATGTGGTTTGATATTGAGTGACATTGTTAATACGATGACAGTATGCATCGTACTAGAATGTTGCTTCAACTATGCAGGCTCTCTTATAATGTGAAACACATGCTCGTATAGTAGAATTCATGGAGAGTAACAGTAACAGTTTGTTTCGTTAAATTTTGTTTGTTATTCTCTGCTAACATGAGAGAGCAGTGCTGTAACAGTAAAAAGGAAGAATAAATTCCGACCTACCCTAATGTCTTGAAAGAGAGAAGTGTTCCCAAAGGATAAAGGAGTCCAGAAAAGGAGGAATAACTTATAAAATGTTTACAGGAATAAAATTATAAGAAATTAAATTAATTTGTTGTACCTTATTCCAGATGTTTAGAGAGTTTTCTTTGAATAAATCAAATAATTTATTAAAGAATTCCTATGAATTTTTAATATTCTGCACAGCAAACCAAAGAGAACGCAAGAGAAGTGCGCATGTAAGCATTTTCAAATTGCTTTTATGCGAAATTCTCAATTTTGGTGTATTGTCATGTGATAGATTTCAACGAAAACATTACAACATGTTCATCAGTTGTGTGTATTTCGCCGAATAACATTTTTCAAGCTGGAACGCTAAATTCTAACAAGTTGAAGAGACATTCGGGCGCTAATGTCCCAAGAATAAAATGTTAGAAAACAAAAAAAAAAAAAGAAAAAATACACACTAGAAAAGCAGAAAAACAAATTACAGAGAAAGGCAAAAAAAAAAATAAGAAAAAAAAGGAAAAAAAGAAAGAAATATACTGGCCTACAACAATGAATATGTTACACACGACTTAACACAAAATAAGTGAAATATTATACCAGAAGAATAAGCATAAATCTCATTGGTTGGTTAGAAAAAATAACGACAGGGAAATAAACTCAACAACACGGCGCATCTAACTTGTGATTAGTTATTTACAAATGTTTTATTCATGTATAGTAGATCCAGAGCTGGAAAATCGTTATGATTGGTACATATTCAAATTAAAATTGAAATAAATTTGTAAATAAATAATTAAACAATTAAATTATTTTTAGCAATCTTAACAACAATGATTGGATTGATGAATTTTAATGATTGAAAAGAATTTCCATGATTGAATACAATTTTAATGATTGAAAAGAATTTGAATGATTGAAAAGAATTTGAATGATTGAAAAGAATTTGAATGATTGATTTGATTGAAAAACAAATGAATTTTAGAACGTAGTTTTACATTACTTTTGGGAAACAAAAATTCATGCTAGTGAATGGAAAAATAAAATCCAATTTTTTAACTTTTTCTCTTTCTTAATAGCAAAAGATAATTATGCAAACAATTATCCAGGATGTCTTGCAACTCTTAAGTATTGTATACATCTTATATATAAAAATGAATGTGTGTTTATTTGTTTGTTTGTTTGTTTGAAATCTATAGACGGCTAAACGGCTGGATCGATTTTCTTGAAATTTTCAGAGTATCTTCATGTATGTCTGTAAGGAACTATAGGCTACATTTTATTTTAAAATTTTAAGTAGGCGAGGTGCCACACCCACATACCCAATAAGTATTTAAAGTCGCATATCTCATAAACTGCAACAACTAGAGCCCTCAAATTTTGTATGGACGACTTTGACGTATATATGAACAAACTGGACAGATTGGCTAAGTGAGCGTGTCACCTCCCATAGTCTATATATATAAAAATTAATGTTTGTTTGTATGTACCTTATAGAATCGTAAACTATGCATTTGATCATGATATAATTTTTAGTTTAGTTCAAAGTTGTTGCGCATGAGCGGGGGAATGTTTCCAAGTTGGTATGACCAATTTCCGACAGGTGGTGCCACTGAAAATTACTAAAAATGAATTAAATCGTAAACTGTGCATTTGATCATGATCTTTAGCAAAGATGTTGTGCATAAGCCGACGAAGGTTTCTAAGTCAGTAAAACCAATTTCCGACAGGTGGCGCCACTGAAAATTACTTAAAATCAATTAAATCGTAAACTGTGAGTTTGATCATGATATGATATTTAGCAAAGTTGTTGTGCATGAGCCGACGAAGGTTTCTAAGTTGATATGACCAATATCCGATAGGTGGTGCCACTGCTCAAAATGAATTAAATTGTAAACTGTGCATTCTTTAACAAAGTTGTTGCGCATGAGTCGACGGAGGTTGGTGCGATTAATTTCCGATGGATGGCGTGAATGAAAATTATTGAGAATGAATGACAAGCAATTGGCCGACCTATACATCGAGCACGGAAGAAAAAAGCATTACGAGCCTCAGAATCAGACGAGCATTGAGACTGGAAAATCTTCGAGTATATGCCGTTGAGACCCGTTCGCTTAAACCACTTGAACAACGAGAATTGTGATTAGAAACTGATCGAATGCGTACTACTCAGGCCCGTTCAACTGAATCATCAGGACAACGGGAAACAAAATCAATAAAATGATTCAAAATTAATTGGATATTTATGTAATGTCTTTAGTTCAAATTTATTTTATTTGGTGGCGCAGCAACACGCGCAGGGTACAGCTAGTTTAATATATTCTCTGTCAGTGCATTTCTTTTTAGACATTCCTTCAAATATTTTGTAAACGAACTTTTATTCATTTGTTTTAATTAGTTTTCATCATCATTATTACATATTCTTTTAGATTAAAATCAATCTTCAGAGAATATCTTCAAATTCCTGATCTTGTGTTTTTGTAATTAATATCGAGAAGTTAAGAAATTCAAATACAATCAGCATTTTATAGGATGTGTTTACCAAAATATTGCACATTTTTATTTCATATTCTTGAACTTTTTAAGATTTTTATTTGAGTCTATAGATTGTATAAGTTCATCACGTTCGGGAAATCCAGTACTGTCATATCAAACAGAATAAGGACAGTCAGCCAAGCAATTGATCACATTATGGATGTATTCAATCATACATAATATACATAATAGATCATTACAACCCTTCAGTTAAGATTATGACCTAGCTTCCCTCATCACTTATGTTACTTACTTACTTAATTGGCCATAACAACCCGATTAACGGATTTCGGCCTGCCGCAACACATCCTTCCAGGCGCCTCTACTTCTTACGCGCCTACGGCAGTTGGTCACACCAATCGGTGACAGGGCTTCCTCGATTTGGTCATTCCAAAGGATACGCGGTCGTCCTATTCGCCAACTTCCGCAAATACCCGTCTCGCCGGAACATCCTCCTCCATTCGAACGACATGGTTGAGCCAGTGCAGCCATTGGATATTAATACGCTACACAACGTCTATGTCGTTGAGGAGCTCATACAGAAATCATCGGAAACTCGTACTGGACCGAAGATCTTACGTAGTACTTTTCTCTCAAATATTCTCAAGGCTGCTGCATCACTTATGTTGTGTATGTTAATTTTAAACATGAGTGGCAGAACCTACAGTTTAAAATCGACTTCCTTCCAACGAGATATTTTTCGAGAAACTTTTCATGGCAATTTTATTTACTCTCAGGGTTCTTGCCAGAAATCTACTGAGAGCAAGTCGCCGAAGAAATATTTTTTTCATATTTCGTTTTTGTTAAGAATGTCCGATCTGGGGTTATAACCGTGGCCTCACGTGTAATAAACCAACACTATACCTGTTAGACTACGCCGACTACGGGTGTATTCAGTTGGTGTATTTGATTTCTGTGTTAAGTCTACAATTTATATTGCAGTGAATCAAGGAATGCAGCAATAATGTAGTGTTCCGACCAGAGATCAGCAATGAATCGCTTTTTCGCTACTCATAAGTACTCATGAAATTTTGAGTATGAGTGAGTCAACAGTATTGAAATCCAACTACTCTGATTCGTTGGTACTCAGTACAACATTGATTTACAGGTACAAGTTGCAATGGGTATGAGTACAACGTTGACATCAAACTCATAGCATTCGAACTATGTTTGATTCATACGCCTACTCATTTAGATTCATAATTTTAGAAAAATACTTATAAATGATTCGAGTGATTCGAATCATTCGTCAAAATTTACAGTCTTAGTTGTTGTTGCGTTTACAAAGAGAGAAGAGAGACACATAAACAAAAAAGACAAAGACAGCAAGCAGAGCAAACACACAACCTTCTTGTGAGTATGTAGTGTTCGTACGCGAATCATACTTATTTTGTGATTCGTGTATACGATGAGTCATGGAGAGTCGAAATCAATAACATATGCGTATTGTTGAGTATGAGTACATTGAATTGAGTAGTATGAGTATGACATTAAAATAAGTATGAATGTGTATAAGTATCAGAAATTATAAGTATGATTCGAATCTGCTCATCGTTTTGAATACTCATTGCTGACCTCCGGTTCCGACACTACCTATGTACTAATGTCGCATTCAGAAATTGTTCTCATTGGCGACAATCTCCAATCACTCTCAAAGAAAAATTCTGCGGTATATAGTGGGACAGATTACGAAATTGCATGTGCTGGTTAAGGTCTGAGTCTACAAGAACCTAAAGAACTGAAAAATCCGCTCACAATTGGAGCAAATCAATCAAATCTAAATCCAAAAATCATCTTCTGCGATGAGGCACATTTTGAATTTGGGACGATACCAATCCACTTTAGATTCAATAGCATTCAATGCAACCCGAAAAAGTTATTATCTGTTGTGGAACAACAATTCCTTTCGTTTTGAAATGATTTACCAATATAAACAGAGCCTAGATGGGACTTCAGTGCATTGGGAATTCCTGGTAGAATCAAATGTTTACATTGTAGACAAATGTTTACGATGTTAACTTAACAGCGTCTGCTAATAACATTCACTGTAATAAAAAGAATGTATAACTTTCGGGCTAACTTCACTCACACATATGATTTGGCGATTTTTTCTTAATGTTTTGACGATTTTCCAAAACATGTTGCCGGTTTTAATAATTTTCTTTAGCAAATTGGAGGATTTATGCTCAACAAATTTGGCAACTGTGTATGGATCGCTTATAAAAAATGTACCCACACACATTCATATGTTAATGCAATGATGGTCGTCTGTACAGAAAAATTCTGAATGTTCATTCAAGTCTCCAACCGCATGTGCTATAATTTGAAGAAGAGGAAGAAGAAGAAGAAGAAAATGAAGAATAGTAAAAAGAAGAAGAAACCCTTTAACAGAAGGACAAGCTTTTACAGTTGATAACTGCCATCTTGTTGGAGCTACATCTGTTAAATTAGTTGTCATTTATTCAGTAAAAAAATTATCAGCCAAAAACATCACCGCTGTCCGTGCAAGTGTGCAGAACAAACCGAGGAAGTCGATTTTGCGTTGTTCAAAAAGTTCAAAAGAACTCTGCCCTTCGTTAATCACAAATCGGCGAATTTGCGTTGTGACTTGATCCTGTAGACGTATAAAATTCAACTGCCTGAGGGACTGATGGTAAACGATCATAAACGACAACGTTTGGCTCTGGAGCAGTTGTCAACAGACCCTAATTTTCAGTAAAAAAATCACATTTCGCGATTAGACCCATTTATGAATGAATGGGAAATGGAAATTTTAATAATTTACTATTAAGTTGAGGCCACCGAGATCGTGCGATTTCATCAATTTAGACTTTTTCTTGTTAAGTTTTCTTAAAGCCAACATAACCCACGTCATCGGTATAATTCAGTCTGATTTATGAGCCAAAATATGGAAAAATTTTACATTTCGCAGGGGTTCTGCCGATAAAAGTCATGGGTCCCATTTAAACGATGTTATATTCCACACAAAATTGCATCAATAGGTCCATAAAACGAGTAAAAAAAATCGTTAATGACTTACAAACAGTTGTAAGTTGTACAAGGGCTCAATTCGACCTCCGGGTACTGTACTTATCTTAATTGGCAAGTACACGTCCTCTAACCTAACCTAACCTAACCTACAAACAGTTTTTTTTATTTAAATTCAAAGATGGGAAGTGCAGTAGTCTATTGCGTGATGAGTTGACTTATTAGACTTGTAACGTGGTTCAAACTCCAGCCCGGACATATAGAACAGAACGAAATTTAAAAAACAAATTTCTTTGGCCACTTTCTCTCAGCAGTCTCCTGGCAATAACTCTCTAAAAATAAAATAAAATTTACATGAAATGTTTCTCAAAAATTTGTCCTTCGAAGTCGATTTTGAACTGTATGTCTTCATGAACATATACTCGTGTAAGCATATGCCACAGCGTAGATAAAATTAAAATCATTTGAAAACAAAATGTAAACTTTTTCAAAATTTAAATAAAAAAAACGTACCATTTTCTGATCATTTCATGTAAAATATACAGTTCGTGAGCGTTGCTGGTTTTTTGTTGTTGTAGATTTTTGTCTATTCGGTAATTTAAGAAGAGAGTCCATAAAATTTTTCTTTTTTTTTGTAAGACTGTGTTGTCTGTTGCATTATTTTATTTCTTTTCCAAAAATATTTCTCTACCTTTCATTCACATTGTGTATCATTATTACTACTCTTAAAATGGGGAAAGACAACAGCACTTGATTCTTTTTTCTTCTTCGTGTATTCAAAACAAATCTTGGTAGTATTGATAGGAATTATTTTCTGTAGTTGCCTACATTATTACGTACGAATAGTGGAAGTTATAAACCGAATGTGCCATCCATTTTCTCCAGGTCTCATGGAGTTGGTCTTTGTTTTATTGTCGACATTTATATCTGCTTTACCATTTACTTTTGCTCTACAGCAACAGAAGTAAAATGCATTCGTTTCGTTTTGGAACTCCAAAAAAAAAAAAAAAAAAACTAAAATGAAAAAAACGAAATAAAATATGTTTTCTACTTCGGCATTTCTACAGTAAGCCATCGTCACTTAGAGTCAGTATATTTGATTTGTCATTTCGTATGCTACTGACATCATTTGTTACATTTTGAACAGATAAAATCTATCTATATCTCAGAAAGGGCTTCAAAATCTCTGGAGACCCAACTACAATTGTGTCAGCGTTAGACTGTAAAAAATCCCAGCTAGGAGAATGGTGGTGCCAGACATCACTAACCGACATGTAACCATTGAGTTAAAACCAACAACCAGTATTTGGCTTTCTAAAATCAGTACCGCAGTGGCTCATAACATCCAGACAGGGCCCTATTCCATCACACTACATGATTTGGTTGCTGCCATGGTGGTATTGGCTATGCCAACTTCCAGGTTCTGCAAGTTAGTGAGGACGATCGGCCAAAAAATAATTTGAAGGTCTCCGAAACATCTTCCTCCACAGCATTGAATAAAGGGCCTCTACTACCAGGAGTTATAGTGAAGCCCCTGTGCTGACCAACTTCTTTGATGAGTCCGGTGGAGTTTGATAAGTACAGGGCCGCTATGTGTGCTCAAGTGAGCTTTGGTATTAAAGCTACCACTTCAGCCCAACCAACATAACCAGGAGTTCCGTTTACAAAGTAAAATATAGGCTTGGTAGTAAGTTATTCAAGTGAGCTAAAACTTTTATTCGTAACTCTTCTGTTGTAGATACCCTATAACATCGCCACCTAATATAGTGCTTGAGTCACAGAAGAAGATATTTTTTTTGGACCTAAAAATTCCAGAGATCTACCACCAAGTCCATTGCAGACATTGGCATTTGTGACAATTGTAAGAGCTATAGGAAAATTTTTCAAAAAAAAAAAACACAAAAACTTCAGTAAAATGCATGAAATCTTTATTTGAATAGATAATACGGTCCATATAATTTAATGTTTGAAAATTACTTCATGGAAATGTTGACCGCGATTGCGCCTCAAATGGTCCATCCGCTTAGTCCAATTTTGGCATACTCTTTCCAACATTTCGGCCAGTATCTCACGAATAAATGCTTCAATGTTGTCTTCCAAGGCGTCAATTGAAGCGGTCTTGTCTGTATAGACATGAGCTTTAACATAGCCCCACAAAAAATAGTCCAAGGCGTTAAATCGCACGATCTAGGCGGCCAATTGACCGGTCCCGAATGTGAAATAAAATGTCCACCGAACTCGCCTCTCAATAAGTCCATTGTTACGCGTGCTGTGTGGCATGTGGCACCGTCTTGTTGAAGCCACATGTCATGCAAGTCAAGCTCTTACATTTTGGGCAAAAAAAGTTGGATATCATCTCACGGTAGCGCTCACCATTCACAGTTACGTTACGATTCGCAGCATCTTTGAAGAAGTACGGTCCAATGATGCCACCAGACCATAAACCGCACCAAACTGTGACTTTCTCTGGATGCATTGGTAGCTTTTGCAATGCTTCTGGCTGACCTTCACTCCAAACAATCGACAATTCTGCTTATTTACGTATCCATTGAGCCAAAAATGAGCTTCGTCGCTGAGCACCAATTTTTCGATAAAGAAGTGGATCTTCTGCCAACTTTCCAAGAGTCCACTCACCAAAAATTCTGCATTGCGGTAGGTCGTTCGGCTTCAAATCTTACACCAGCTGTATTTTGATGGGCTTCACACCTAAATCCTTCCGCAAAATTTATCACGTTGTTGAGTAACAGAGGCCCAATTGCTGCGAACGGCGACGAATCGATAATTGATGGTCGTCATTAACACTGGCCGATACAGTTATATTACATACATACATACAGATATTTTCTTCAGTTCGCACTCTACGTAAGCGTGCTGGTGGTTTAATGTCGAACAATGTAAATTTGGTGCGACATTTAGTCACAATAGCCCGAATAGCCGCTTCAGTGGGTCGATTATACTGACCATAAAATGGATGGAAGCGTGCGATGAACTTTCTTAACAGAGCACGCATTTTGATAATAAAATTCAACGATTTGCAAGCGTTGTTCGTAAAACAAAACACGAAACATGCGTGAGCTGTTTAAACCAGTGCTGCCAAAAAGATAATAGCTAAAAAATCACTTGTTAGTTCGAAGCATTCTAGGTTGGCCACCCTAATGTGAAGATGCTGACTGATTTCAAGGCCACATTAAATTAATATCGTATGTAGGTGAACGTTTCGTGCTGCTCACTCAGGGGATTTTGACGTGCCGCGAAGTTAAATACAATACATCTCATCAATGTTCCACAGAGGTTGAAGTCTGATGCTAGGTTTTCCGTTAAATCTTCTATTCGAAGGCACCCACAGAGTATAGAAAAGTAGTCACGGCTATCGAAGCTGCAGAAAGCACATGGAAGGCCACTGTCATGTCAACTGTTTTTAGATTATGATAAAAGGCGATCTTAGCACAACATCATATGGAGGCATTTTTTACTATTCTTATTCGGTTTTCGGCTGACAAGGGGGCTGCGAACTCGGCATAGAGGCAGAGTCATTGACTAACACCATATGAGCCAATTTTTACCATCTTTATCTGGTTACCACTTGACAAGTCGCTTGGCTTAGACGCGAAAACATTAAAGGTAACTACGAAGCTGATGCAGAGAGCACTAGGAAGGCCACTATCATCTCAACTGTCTTTAGATCAAGATGACAGAGGTCTTTAGAAGTACATTTTTCACCATAATTACTTGGATACCATCAAACAAGTGGTTGCGGAAGCGGCAATGATATGGAGCGCCTTGAAAGTGAAATCATTGAAGGCAACAACAAAGCTGAAGCTAGTGTAAAGGCTGGTACAACAGAAAATTCGAGTAAATTCGTATGAAAGATCGGCATTCCTAATCACACAACAACTTTTCTTGTTTATAAAGAAAAGACAAAGTAATGAAAACACTTGTAAAGATCGCAGACAAATCTGTTCCTCCCGGAATATATGGAGAATAAAATTTTTTGTATAATTTTTTATGTTCAAATCGCAAAAAATATTTTGACAAACAAGTGCTTGAGATTCGGCTCAGACAGCCATCGTTGTACAGTATCGAATCAGTACCATTTTATTTGAAGTTTTTTTTGTTTTTTTTCTTGGGTAGATGGTTGGTTAAAAGTGTATCGTCTGATAAGATAAAACTTTAAAACCAATTTTTATTCTTCTTTGTTTTTTTCTTGTTTTTGATTCTACACATTCATAATATTTTATTTGATGGCGCGGGCAAAAAGCATTGGAGAATCATTTGTTTAAAAAGTAAAATATATTTTCAAATCTATTTTCTGTAAAGTATTTTCAGTGTGCATGTTTATGCATGCATGTCTCTCTCTCTCTCTCTCTCTCTCTCTCTCTACCCCAACGAGGGTTATAACAATTTCAAATACGAACTTCTTCTTCTTCTATATTCTTCCATTTCCCATGTAACAAACGAACGAACGAACATAAGAACTTTTTGCCTTCAACAAATCGAACTTTTTCTTATAAACGTATGTGCATAAATCTGTATATATGTATGTGTATGATATTGTTTCATATCACGTGTAGAGAGCTAGAGAGAGTGTATAAAACTTTAAGCTGTAACATCTTTAAAATATTGCCCGTTTTTTTTTGCTCTCTTCTTTTATATCCTAATTTGGGCACCACCATTGGCCTTTTTTTACTAATGTCTACATATCATAGCATATTTGTGGATTTGTTTTTGGAATAATTCGAAAGTTATGTAACGATTTTATACAAATTTATTAATCGATACCACAGGTTTAGTGTGTGTAATTAAAAATTTTGAAATTTTACAAACGTAATGTATTTAAAAAGGCTTAATAGTCTTATTTCCTATTTTTTCCTTTATCCCTGTTGGGATCTAGGTTTCAGAAAGCATTTACATTTTATGCGGTGCACTGTCGTTACTCGTTCGTTTAGTCGCATGTAAGTCATAGTCTCCTTGGATATCGTACGTCTCCAAGCGTTTTTTTGTGGCCAATCACGGCTACTTGTATCATTCTAGAGCCATCCTCTA
This sequence comes from Sarcophaga carnaria, assembly GCA_958299815.1. NCBI lineage: Eukaryota > Metazoa > Arthropoda > Insecta > Diptera > Sarcophagidae > Sarcophaga > Sarcophaga carnaria. The sequence goes on from OY283151.1 coordinate 45,229,941, forward strand.
GAATTCTTTCTTATCTCGCCGGTTTAACTACATTTTCCCAATTTTATTTGTGTTGTTATGGGTTCCTCAGTTCCAAATATCCATGTTGTTGTTGCCCAAAATAATTTTTTTTTTATATAGTTTTTATATAGTTTATATAGTTTTTTCCTTCAAGGACTTGGTTTCAGAAGTTGTTTCAATGATTTTCACATAATTTTGATATTAATTTGATTAATATGGAGGCGTATTTATATAAAGTGCCAAAACCTATTTCTATAAGGTGGTCTTATATTGTGCAGCAAATCCCAGAAAAAAAATATTTTTCTTTCATTCAGTTGGTGACAACATTTATTGCAGTGCATGGGTTTTTCTGCAGAAATGTTCTAAACAGCTGCGGTCAGACCTTTCTTAAACTACGAATGTGGATGGTGGTACAACTAACTTGAACCAATTACGGGGGGTTACAATGATCTACCTGCATAATTACTAGTGATGCCATGAGTATTGCACATACAGGCTGCCTTCCAAAATGTTAGTTGCTTTGTGTTAGAACAAAGTATCGTGTTTCATAATGCCGCTGTACAAAATATATTCTATTTCAAAACGATGTCAATGCGTATTTTTAACGCAATCAAAAAGCAATCAGGCATCGGATTTATAGGTGATGTATTGTTTGGTAACTCTGCATATCTACATAGTTTATATACAGTAGCAGAACTGTATACAAACTTTGAATTGATACATTTTGGAAGGCAGCCACTTATGTACGTTGGTACTTTAAATAAGTTTATGCCTCATATCGCTGCATGTTTGATGTAAAGCTTTACGTCAAAAATTAGTAGGTGTCTCTGAGCAGCGAGACAATAGTAGGTAATGTGTTAGCTTATTAGACGTAAGGCCACGGTTCAAACTCCAGGTCAGACATCAAAACGAAAATATGAAAAAAAAATAATTCTACGGCGACTTCCTCCGTGCAGATTTCTAGCAAAAACTCTGAGAGCAAATAAAATTGCCATGTAAACTTGCATAAACATCTGTCGTTCGGAGTCGACTTTAAACTACAGGTCCTGCCACTCATGTATAAAAATTAACACACACAATATAAGTGGTGTGAGAAACTAGGTCCACAATCCTGACTGAAGGATTGTAATGTATGTATGTATTTCGATAAAGTGTCTCAAGGCCTTATATTAACAACCAGTACAGCAATATAATCCATGGTAAATAACACGACAGACCAGCAAATTCTAAAAAAATATTTTTTCATTCCGTAGACGACAACATTTATTGCAGTGTTTGGGTTTTACTGGAGAAATGTTGTAAACATTTCTTTATTGGATGTGCAGCTGCTGCCAGATCTGTCATAACCTACGGATCTCTAGTATGTTGAAAATCACTCGGTAGTACAACTAACTTGAACCAATGAAAAGGTTGCAAAGATCTACCTGCAATAACTACTAGTGATGTCATATGTTCATATGCATATGCACATATGTATGTTCGTTTGCACTGTACATAATTCTATGCCTCATTTTGTTGGATCTTTAGTGTAGGGGCTTTGACCGCTAAGTTCTCAAGTGTTAAATAGTGATCAAGCAAGGATTTGGGACTATCGGAGATAGTGACGAAATGATATCACGATACGACTTTTCAGGAAAATTCAGAACATCCATCTCTGGCAAAGATATCTCTAAAAATGTAGTGCAATGCACATCGTAAAAGACCCTGTACATTGTATATTCTCTGATGGCTTCAGATTGAATGGAACTGTGGATGGAGGATTTTTTATCGAAACTGATTACAATAGGGCTGCTGAATCACTGTAGCATCTTCCAGGCTGAAGTGTCGGCAAAATACAGGCTGCGGCGAGGATTATTGATAACTGTAATATGTCCTGAAAAGATATTACAATGCTCTCCTTTAGCCAAGTGACCATCAAAGCCATTCCAAATGTAATTAACTCCAAAAAGTTATATAGCTGTAGCAGGTATCTCAACGAGGTAGCATAACGATTTGATGTTCATATGAAATGGGTACCAGGACAGAGTGATTGTCCTGGTTACCGTAGATCAGATGAACTACCCAAGTGCGACATAACCATTGAACTGTCCAATGAATTCTCTACTTTGGAAATCCCTTTAAAGAACTGCGAGCATATATATATTGGCAATGCAATCATAGAAAATCTGAGCAAACTCTGCATGAACTCCAAAGGAGCACGCTCTGTCTGACTAATGGAGTCATTATGCATTATGAGCACTCATGTGAGGTGCTTTGGTCCTGGATACTTGGAGACGATTTCGGCAGAAGCTGTAGAGATGACTATAAAAGACTGTTATTCAGCTATTGGGTACATCAAGCAATATGCTGGAGAAATAACAGTCATCTTGGTGTCACATAAACGATCTAAGCGAACTGTTACGCATGGGCATTGGTAGTCTGACTCGCTGCATCAGAAGCAGCGCATAATTCCGGGACTGGGGGAAAATAGAAAAACTGTGCTATCACAATGGGCCTCAAGTGTACCTATCTAACTTCTTTTTGTGTAGACAGCGACCTCTGTTTAGCTACCTAAACAGTTAAAATTAAAAAAAATTAATGACGAATATCCTTACGTCAAACGTATAGAAATGTTGCAATACATGAAGTTGTACTGTGACTTTTCTGTTTTGATTCTAAGCCATAACTTTACACACATACTTACATAATTGTTCATTCAGGATACATTCAGGATTACGACCTAGCTTCTCACATAACTTATGTTGTGTGTGTTAATTTTATGTATGAGTGGCGGAACCTACTAGACTACGGCGACTTAAGTAATAACTTTAGTTACCTAAAATTCAAGAGACTAATATTATGAGTATTTTCCAGAGATAGTAACTATTTTGTTAAAATGGGCAAAAAGTAATATATTCTCGTTCCATTGAATAAACATTTTTGGAAGTTTAAAAAATATTTTTTTGAATTAAAAAAATTCTTAAGAGTTAAAAATAGATCGACAAAAACTGCCCGAGGCGTGTAAACTAAAAACATTTGTGCAAATATTTGTATGTAATGGTCATTATCAAACTGCATGTGATGTAAATTCTTTCATCATAATATTTCATACATTTTGCAATTTCATTCATTTCATACCAGCAGTATATTTGATCATAAACTGCCATAAAAAAGTTTAGAAGCATGTATGCCTGCCCCTATATTTACAAACACCAATTCCAGCAATTCTCCATATGCATAAAAGACCAAGTAAAACAAAAAGGCATTTCTCCTCTCCATACGAACGTTTAGATACAACAGAAAAAAACTTGTTGTAACTACTCGAATGTATCTTACAGAATAAATAAGAAAATCAACAACATTTTCTATGTTTAAAGTTCAATTTTCTTAAGAAATTCTCCTGGGCATTTTGTGCATTTTCTTTACATTCATGTGTACATACATACGAGTGCTTGTATGTGTAAAACAAAATAGGATTTCTTTATTTATTTTCCATTTGTACCCTAAACAAAGCATTTTCATTTCAAAATGGGTATTCAATTTAGATTAAATTTATCTGGGCGATCATTTATCATGGCATTCTAGTTGTTGCCTTTTGCAACAACAACAGCTTGAGTATGCATAACAAATGCTGAAGCCACTTACAAGTCTAAAGTATCAAAGCATCGCACATTACATTATCTCGATCACAAACGTACTACGTCGGCATAAATTAGTTGAGCACATCAAAAGTATTTAAAACAGAATTTTTCGTCAACAGGTATCTATACTTCACTACCAGAGAAGAGGATCATATTAAATCGGTAGGCATTAGTTTGGTAGACATCAACTGATTTCCAAATTTCATTCATTTTCGTTCCTTCCTTCCTTCCTTTGTAATACGTTTTTGTGTTGTTGTTTTCCCTCTTTTGCATCGATGCTTATGCTTATGAAACCCTTAACAATTGTTTGTTTATAGTCTTACAAACATGTATTGAATCTATACAGGAGATTGTATGTATGTAAGTATAAATCAATGAATAGATGCATGCATGCATACACGTACATACAGTGGGTGGCAAAAGTAAGGAAACATTCAAATGTAACAATCAAACATTGAAGTCCACGTCGTATTGTAGGTAGTATGTTGGCTTATTAGACGTGAGGCCACGGTTCAAATTCCACTTCAGACATCTCCAATCAAACGAAATTTGAATATTTCTTAGGCGACTTCCTCTCAGCAGATAACTGGCAAAAACACTGGAAGTAAATAAATTTGCCATGAAAAGTTTCTCCAAAAATCTGTCGTTTGAAGGCGACTTTAAACTGTAGGTCCCACCTCTGGTGTATAAAATTAACACACTCAACATAAGTGGTAAGAGAAGCTAGGTCGTAATCCTGACTGCAGGATTGTAATGGAAATTGAATGGTTTAAGGATGTTTGAATCGGATTCAGAGGATGTCCATAAGGCGGAGTAATTTCAACGCTAATGTGGCTTGGTTGTTGAAGAAACTCTTTAACAAAACTATGCAAAGGATATTAAGATGACACAGGCTTGATGGCTAAAGGAAAATTTTTAAAGAGACTCTCTGTGTCACCATTCAAAGGAGTTCTAAAATTGTGATCTAATGAAGCATGTCTGCAGTCCTGAGAATAAACTCGAGGAAGACTACAAAAGTCCTGTTAACAAGAAGGCGATAACTTCCTAAATGGAAGTATATTTAACGCCTGGAAGGGACAATTTTATAGAAAATGGAAGTAAAAGACCAGGGAATATCGCAGGATAATAAATTAACATGAAAAGCTCTTATAAAAAGTATTTCAGTAGAGGCCTGACATGTCATAATGATATGCAAACGGTCTACATCAGAAACCTGACTCAGACCAGGCCCTTGTCCTTGACTGGTAAGGCAGAACAAATTTGAAAACTGTCTTATTCGTGTTGAATAAGTTACAGAGGCTAGCGTGTGTTAGTATACCGCAGACAATAAAAATATGTATTATAGCGGCAGTGGAAGCTCTGTTGGATTTAAATCCACTGCACATGGTAGTAAAGACGACCATAATCTGGGAGACTATGTTTAGGATAATAGGGGATCAAGTAGGAAATATTGTGTAATCCTCTATTGGAACCTAGGTCATGTAAGAATTTGCAGTAATCACCAGATATTGCGAGGACCGAAACTTTGGAAAGGCATACTCAATGAATTGAAGGATAAAGAGAGGCAAAGAATCTTTTCGAAATATGTTCGACATTTGCGTTACGCATCGGTCGGTTTTGACAGGACATTGTAGACTCCAAGAAAACTGGTTAAGAATGGGGATTATCTCGAACCCAACATGTAGAGTCTGTGATGATTAGAATGAACACAGACATACATAAACCGTCATTACAACCCTTCAGTTAGGGTTACGACCTAGCTTCTCACATCACTTATGTTGTGTTAATTTTATATGTACATGAATGGCGAGACCTAAAGTTTAAAATAGTCTCCGAACGACAGGTTTCTGAAAAAATTATCACGACAATTCTATTTACTTTCAGTTTTTTTCCAGAAATCTGTTGATAGGAAGTCGGCGAAGAAACATTTTTCATATTCTGTTTTGCTGGACATGTCTGACTTGGGGTTTGAACCGTGGCCTTGCGTCTAATAAGCCAGCACAATTCCTACTATACTACGGCGACTTCATGAGAATGGCCACTTTCTTGAAGTTTGTAGGGCATTAATTCGTTCCAAAAGGAACAGCCAGGTGCTGGATATGGATGTATGTACACTGAGTAGCAACGTAGGTTTGTCTGGGACATAGGCTTGGAGGTGATATTATATAGATTGACGGCATGGTCACTGTACTATGCCACGTTTTCACAACAGTAATGATGAATAATAAAAATATGATTCATAAGCCAATTTCAAAATTATTTTTCTTGCCAATATATTACAGAAGATTTCTGAAATTTTCTTGAAATGAATTTATTTTTTTATCATTTTAAAATAATTCTGGTAAAAATACTCATAACATGCACTTTACTTTTGAACAGCACTGTACATACGTGTGTACATATATGCATTTGTTTGCTTTTGTGTTGTCGTTCGTAGTTGTGAATGTAGTCGTTGTACTTTGTATAGAGGCGTTCAGGTGGAAATTTACATGTGCTGACGAGTGGCATATGGGTTGCATGCAAATAAATTGAACCAGCATATGGATGGTAGTAGAAACATCAGCTGAAAATCTACACTACACTATACATACTAAATATTACAATACGTATGGATGCATGCATGTTAGTAAGTTTACTATGGATGTATGTATGAGTGTGTGTGACACTTTTTCATACAGTATGTGAACATGCATACATTGAGAGAGTATTTTGTAATAAAACTTTTCAAATACACAGATATTTACATACATTATGTATGTATGTACGTGCTACTTTAAGAGTACATAATGCAAATATGTACAAGTGCATATGTGTATATGTGGTTGTATGCAAATATATACACTTAAGAAAATTCTATTATGTTCTCGAACTTGTTTTAATTTCAAACGATTATGAAATTATGTATTTATTACGGTAACGGTACTTAAAACAAAATTAACAATTTAATCGTTATCGAAAATAATTTCCATTAAAAAATGAGCAATGATTTGTCAAAGTTAACCTAAATAATATTTTCCAGTAATTCCCGATAAGTTAAAATAAATTCCTAGCACAACTTCAACATGATAAGTTTCGTTGTGTGAAATTAAATTTCTATGAGGCCTCCTTCTCTATTTAATTTTTAACTCTTGTAAGTGCAGCATACATGCTGTAGTAGTATATTCAATACAACCATACGATATTGGGTAAACTGGTTGAAAAATTTTATATGTTGCAACACAACACAACACAACACAACAAACTTCAATGCCAAGTAGAAGACGAAGACGAAGACGAAGACGAAGAACTCTTAAAACTTTGTTCAGTTGCAAAAGTTTTCACATGCACGAGTTGACCATACATATACTCGTTTATGCACTCATACATAAGAATATATTTGTATTGTACATGGATAAGTAAATACAAACACAACAAACACTGGCTAAACTCCTTAGAGTTCGAACCGTTTGACATATGGAGCATAGAGACTTACAGTCATATGCATTTACTGCACAGTTCAAGTAGAAAATATCGTAAATTTATTAAAAATTTAGAAGAGTTTGCTCCACAACAAAAAAAAAAATCAAAAATCTAACAAATCATTCAACAATTTTGGATACATTTTTTTTGAACATGAACATGAACTTTACAGTGTGTTTTTTAAACTGACAGGTGGATTGAATTGAAAATTAAGAAAGTTGTTGTTTTGAATTTAATTTAGAATTTTAAAAATTTTCATATTTATTGTGGGACAAGATTAATTTAAATTTTTTAAATATTTTATTTTATTTTATCAAAAACAAGGTTTCATATATGAGAGATTAAAATCATTTTTTTCAAAAAAAAACGTCGTTGATTCATATACATTTACACGACGAAAATTTTCTTGCAAATACAGTCTGTAATGAAAATGTTTTCACAAAGTAAATATCATTTCGGTTTTGAGTATTGTACGAAATATTTCATTTATTCTTTTGCGTTAACAACAATTTTCTCTTTCCTTTTGGTTTAATTTTATTAACCATTATTACTATTATAAGACCTTCTAACAGGGACATAGAATTTTGGCAATCAATCGGCATTTATTCAGTCCCTTTTGTCAAATCATCAAAAACGATTACAGTCATCTTCAACTAATGGATACGTGAACCAAAAAATTTTACGAATTTGAAACGTTATGAATCCCCATGTTATCTAGCGTTCACTTCTTACCTAAAATGTAACTGGCGGACTTTCGAATTTTGACAATTGGTAACCGTCAATTGTCATTTATTCAAACATACATAATTGGTCATTACAACCCTTCAGTCAGGATTACGACCTAGTTTCTCAAACCATTTATGTTGTGTGTGTAAATTTTATACATGAGTGGCAGGACCTACAGTTTAAAGTCGACTAAGAACGACAGATTTTTATGAAACTTTTCATGGCAATTTTATTTACTCTCAGAGTTTTTGTCAGAAATCTGTTGAGAAGAAGTCTTTGAAGAATTATATTGTTTTTTGATGTTTGAACCGTGGCCTTACCTCTAATAAGCCATCACTCTACCTACTAGACTACGGTGACTCGTCATTGGTTTGTTACACGTTTTAATAAATTTATTTTTATTTACGCGAATATAATTACAATTCACTTGTATTGTAATTATTAAGATAGGAGAACTAAAATCTTGTGTACAATAAAGTGATGGCAACTGAACTCAACTCTTAATAGGAAACTACCCACTAGACTTAGTAGTTTCAACAATGGAAGATATTCTTACCAATCAAAAATACCATTCATACAGCCTACGCAATACAGACATTGTTATGCTAATATAAACCAATCAAAAGGAACTACACAGGCTGTCAAGAAAATGTTTTTGACGTAGAAAAAGTCGTTTGACTTTGACTCTTATAATAATTATCCCGTATCTTCTTTGTGTTTACAAAATCTTTCTTTTTTTATTGATTTTCATTTTATAGACATTTTGACAAGAAATTGTAGTAAAATATACAGCAATAAATCGGTTTTTAGCTACTCGTAAGCACTTATGAAATTTTAAATATAAGTGAGTCAACAATATTGAAATTTAACTCTGTACTCTGATTCATTTGTACTCACTACAACGTTGATTTATAAGTACAGGTTGCAATGAGTATGCGTACAATGTTGACATCAAACTCATACCATTCGAAATATGTTTGATTCATAAGCCTACTCATTTAGATTCATAACTTTAGAAAAATACTTACGTGTGACCCGAATCAGTCATCGAAATTTACAGTCTTAGTTGTTGCTGCATTTACAAAAAAAGAGAAAAGACACATAAGCAAAAAAGACAGAGCATCAAGCAGAGCAAACACACAACCTTCTAGAAAGTATAGGGTTATTCATTTCGTGGTTTCGAAAGTAAACGTAAATAAAACACATATAAAATATTTTTTCATTGTATTTCTTTCTTTTAAACGTTGACATTATGTGTGAAACATTACATCATTTAAATGACCTCCACGCGAAGTGTTGCAAGCATTGATTCTTTTGAGGTAATTTTCGACCACTTTTTGACACATATTTGGCGGTATCTCAGCCATAACTTGACGAATGTTGGTTTTTAAGTGCTCAAGAGTTGAAGGTTTATCTGCATAAACACGGTCTTTCGCGTAGCCCCACAAAAAAAGTCTAATGGTGTCAAATCGCATGATCTTGGTGGCCAGTTGATATCGCCACGACGAGAAATTACGCGGCCAGGAAATGTCTCTTGCAATAAAGCTATATTCGTTCGAGTTGTGTGGCATGTGGCACCGTCTTGTTGAAACCACATATTCTCCAAGTCGTATTATTCAATAGCAGGCAAAAATAAGTCGGTTATCATATGATCATAACGCTCCGAATTGACGGTGACAGTCGTTCCATCGTCGTTTTCGAAGAAGTAAGGTCCAATCACACCTTCGGACCGAAGAGTGCACCAAACAGTGACTTTTTCTGGATGTAATAGCCTCTCTTCAATTACTTGAGGATTCTCAGAACCCAAAATACGACAATTTTGTTTATTAATATACCCACCGAGTGTGAAATGTGCTTCATCGCTGAAGAAAATTTTGTTCGAAAAATTGCCGTCCACCGCCTGTTGTTCAAGTATTTCAATTTTTCAATTTTTATGCGTTGTGTGATAGTTAAGCGATCCATTATCGTCAACGTCAGACTTTCAACTGAAAAGAAAAAAAAATGGTTTCACAACTTAGTTTGACAGATGTCGAATTCCAGTCCCGTACTTTTGAAACCACAAAAAGGATAACCCTTCATTTTAGTGTTCGTACGCGAATCATAGTTATTTTGTGCTTCGTTTAAATGTTGAGTTATGAAGAGTTAAAGTATACAACATCATCATACGTGTTGTTAAGTATGAATATGATGAGTACTTCATACTTTGAATATGAGTAGAGATAGGTTCTATGATATTAAAATAAGTTTGAATGCGTATAAGTATCAGAAATTATGAGTATGATTCGATTCTACTAATCTTTTTGAATACTCATTGCTGATCTCTGACCACCACACCACCACTCCTACAAATGAACTTCTTAAAGCTATAAAATAAACCACCTTTAACGATATGTCAATCAAAGCAAAACATCACTTAAAGCTTATGAGGAATGTTGCGAATTGTAACGCTTCAGTTATAATTTAAAAAGATTTGTTTTATAGTTGCTGCCACATAAAAAATGAGAAGAATTGCTACACATCTGCCATATAGGAGAAAAGGAGATACCAAGAGGACATAGTAGAACTTCTCGGCAATGTTTCAATAGCAAATGTCAAGCCGATGAATTTTTTTCTCTCTTTTTCGCTCTCTCCGTTTAATTTCCTTTTATTTAACAACAAAAGGTTGACTGATTTTTTGGTGTTTCTGTGTGTGTTTTTTTTGTGTGTGTATGTTGTGACTGTCTTAACGCCGATTAAGTTTATGACTGAAAGCAAAATTAAGTAATTAAAGTTTTTCGTTTCATGTCTTTTGAAAAGACGAAAAATTTTATGCAAGAATTCTTCATAAAAATGCCTTGAATTTTATCACTCGTGAAATTAAACGTTTTCAAAGCTCCGAAAGCATAACGACAGGTAATCATTGGTAATTTGAATATTTTGCTTCCCGGCTACAGGTATAATTAATGTGGAATGAAAACTGTTCCAATATAATGACCGAGAAAAATAGAAAAAAAAGAAAAGAAAAGAAAAAAAGAAGGGAAATTAAAATGGAATAAATAATTAAACTCTGCAAACAATGTAAACTCACTTGAATAAACCTGAACAGAATTCAACTGCTGCTAACTTTACTATTTTTGAAAAAATTTAAGAATTTTTTTCGGAGATTTTTTTATTTATTTAACGCACTCTGTAGTTATCAATAAAAGCAGCGAAGAGGTTTTTTTTCTTTCTTTAAGTATGCCCCTTACGGTTTTGTTGTGAAACCACTTTTGCCATTTTATAAATCATAATCATGGCACCAGAGAGTTGCTTGAAGTTGTTAATTTCAAAAAAAAAAAAAAATGAAAGCAGAAATCATAACGAAAGAGACGAACAAAACTAACCAAACCGAATCATCACCATAAAAATCCCTTTTAAAATCCCCACTAGAGATAAAGGAAAATAAATGAAAGTAACCAGCGTACTGACAGCGAAATGTTACAATTTGATTCTAAAAAAAAGCTGAAAATACATCTCCAAACACCAAAGGGTATACGAAATATACTACTACTGTCCGTCAACATTTTCTTTTTGACTATTTGCTGGCAAATCTTGGACCATGATTTCACTGTTAATTTTATGCCATACCTCAGTGCATCGGTTTATATTAGTTTGTGAATTACATTATCATCTACATTTTGTTAAGTTCAGTGGTACATTTTATTTCGTTCGTTTCAGTTTTGTTTAACTTATTGAGTTTATTTACTATATTCTTTAACGGTTCTACAGTGGGCCTGACTGGTTTAATGGCATTGTAACGTTTGGTAAAGAAAATACGCACAAATGCAACACTGTTACAAGAAAGGGTACATAATACATGCCATGTGGGATATACGTACATACATAATTGGTCCTTACAACCCTTCAGTTAGGATAACAACCTAGCTTCTCACAACACTTACGTCTTGTGTGTCAATTTTATACATCAGTGGCGGGACCTACAGTTTAAAGTCGACTATGAACGACAGATTTTTTGAGAAATTTTTCATGACAATTTTATTTTATTCTCAGAATTTTTATCAGAAATCTGTTGAGAGGAAGTCGCCGAAAAAATATTTTTTCATATTTCGTTTTGGTGGAGATGGTTTGAACTGTGGCCTTACGTCTAATAAGCCAACATACTACCTACTAGCTCTGCCTAGTGAAGGCTAGTTTATACGATAAGGATTTTACGTACACAAGCTAGGTTGGTAGGTCGAGGTGGCCGTCTATCCAAGGAAGTTGAATGCACACTTAGGCTCATTGTGAGACCATAGATTTCCTCTATCTTCTAGTCCCGAGACCATTCATAGTTTCTGATGATGTAACTTCGACTGCCACTGGGTCAATGCGTGACAGTTTTTCCAAATCTTGTATAAAGTAGGCACCAAGGTGTCTTCTTCTCCTATAACATAGTGCCAAACATGTATCCTTTAAGAGTGGAACAGTCTCCTCTTCTTCCTCATTTTTGCATGTTCTATAGAAATCAAGTCGCCGTGGTGTAGTAGGTAGTGTGTTGGCTTACTATTCGTAAAGCCCGGGTTCGTATCCCAGGTCAGACATCAAAAATGAAATATGAAAAAAAAAAATATTTCTTCGGCGACTTCCTCTCAGCAGATTTCCGGAAAAAACTCTGAGGGTAAAATAAACTGCCATGAAAAAGTTTCTCAAAAATTCTGTCGTTCGGAGTCGACGTTAAACTGTAGGTCCCGCCACTCACGTATAAAATTAACGCACACAACATGAGTGATGTGAGAAACTAAGCTATAATCCTGACTGAAGGTTGTAGTGGCCAATTATGTATGTATGTATAGAAATCAAACATCCAAGACCAAGGCGTTTCACTCATAATGTAACGCCCCATAATGGACCCGCAAGCATATTTAGCGTGCTTATTTGGAGCTTAAGCAGACTTGTCGTGTACTCATTACACAGCCTTGGCTAGATTTTCTGTATCGATCTACCCATATTCGAAGCCGCCTATCTGTTGCTGATGTAATCCACAGCGGCATTGTGAATTATAAGTTTGTGTGTATTCAAAGGGCTTTCCAAAGTTGAGAATTCATCGGAGAAAGTGTCGCGCATGGCAAGTTCATTTACTCTACAGTTACTCAAACTGTCCAGTGAACACGTACCCATATGACATAGACATCATATCGTTCTGTTACCTCATTCAGATGTCTGCAAAAGCTGTACACCGTTTTGAAATTCATCAAAATGGAATTCAGTGCTTTAATAGCCGAAAGTATGGTAATGTTTGAGGATGTTTACGTCCTCAATATTTCTCACCGCAGCCTGTATTGCCAATAGCTTCAACGGAAATACGCTGTAGTATTTCGCCAGCCTTGTAGACTTCCAACAGTTCCGTTTAATTTTGAGCCATCGGTGTAAATTCCCACATAGTCCTTTACAAAGTGCGCCGCGTAATTTTTCCACACGTCTTTGTACCGATAGTTATATAAAATCGGTGAGAAAATATTACAGAATTCCACCCGTATTTTAAAAATAAATGTAAAAGCATTACAACAGATTTTATTGTGTCTACACGATTAATAAAATGCCATAACATAAGTAAAATCCCTGATCTAATGAGGTGTGATGGTTTTTGAAAAATTTTATAACATGAAGACAGCAGTGCGCGACAGCCAAATTTTAATCCGTATTTTCTCTCAATGCCATAAGCTCTCATTACATCTTCACCAGAAATCAGCGATGAGTATTCAAAGTCACCGTGGTCTAGTAGGTAGTGTGTTGGCTTATTAGACGAAAAGCCAGGGTTCGAGCCCCAGGCCAGACATCAAAATAAAATACAAAAAGTATTTCTTCGGCGACTTCCTCTCGGCAGATTTCTGGCAAAAAACTCTGAGTAAATAAAAACTGCCACGAAAAGTTTCTCAAAAATCTGTCGTTCGGAGTGGACTTTAAACTGTAGGTCCCACCGCTCATGTATAAAATTAACACACACAATATGAGTGGTGTGAGAAACTAGGTCGTAATCCTGACTGAAGGGTTGTAATGACCTATTATGTATGTTATGTATGTATTCAAACATATGAGTAGAATCGAATCATACTCATAATTTCTGGTACTTATACGCACTCATAATTATTTTAATATCATGGAACCTCTACTCATATTCAAAGTTTGAAGTAATCATCATATTCATACTTAACAACACGTATGATGTTGTTGATTTCGACTCACCATAACTCAACATCTACCACGAAGCACAAAATAAGTATGATTCGCGTAGGAACACTAAAATCCTAACTAAAAGGCTGTGTGTTTGCTCTGTCTTTTTGCTTATGTGTCTTTTTTCTTTTTTTTGGAAATGAAACAACAACTAAGGCTGTACAATTTAATGAATAATTCGAGTCACTCCAATCATTTATAAGTATTGTAAGTCTTTTTCTGAAATTATGAATTTAAATGAGTATGCTTATGAATCAAACATATTTCGAATGGTATGAGTTTGATGTCAATGTTAAACTCATACCCATTGCAACCTGTACTTATAAATCAACGTTGCAGTGAGTACGAATGAATCAGAGTACATAGTTAAATTTCAATATTGTTGACTCACTTATATTCAAAATTTCATGAGTGCTTATGAGTAGCTATAAAAAAAAAACTATTCATTGCTGATCTCTAATCTTCACTTTACACGATACTATCCGCTCTTTTCTAAACATATCGTATGACTTGTATGATCGTCGAAATTTCGTTTAAAATATGAAAATTTCTTATAGACTTTCAAAACAATTTTAAGATTTTTATTGTTTAATTAAATTAAAACAATATTAACCTGTGTTCCTAATACCCAACTTTCAGATCCGTTGAAGATATTCAAAACTTATCCCACTGTGCAGTGTTACAATACCACGATAAAAACAAAAAAAGCAAAAAAAACAAAAAAAAGCATGATTTCAGATAAAGATGATGATAATAATGCTGCTGATGCGAATGATGAGTACAAACGTGCAGCAGATGTTGCAACTCAAGCAATCAACTAGACAGGAAATGTTATCGTGCTGTATTTCAAAACACACAACCACCGTCTGACGCTGTTTAAGAGAAAAGTCGGAAAACAATTGTTATTTTTATGGTTTTACTGCGTTTGTCATTTACTATCATCTTTCTTTCTTTTTCTTTTTTTTTGTTTTTTTTTTAGTTTTGCTTTGTTTTTCCTTTTTGCGTTTTGTTGATTGAAAATGTGTTGTTTAGTGTGCCGGTTTTCTTTTTTTCTTGTGATCAGTTTTTGGATAATTTGAAAAAATAAGAATAATAAATACAGTAGAACATGACTACAATGAATTGCAAATAATACTTAACCTCTTGTGCTTCGACTTAAGTGGGTTTTAAAGCGTTGTGAATATTTAAATTTGATACAAATATTTTTATTTTTTTTATCAGAAATACGGTTTGGCACGGGTAGGAAACTAATTATCAACACTGTAAAATAGGAGGTTAAGGAAACGTGGCAATTTTTAATTGCTTAAAATTAAGAAAGACGATTTCACCTCGGCATAGGGTTTTCCGCCTTGGAAGACTTGATATTTCTCCAATAAATTTGTCCGTAAGGCAATTAAATGTTAGCTTCCAATGCTTCAAGAATTGTTAGTTTGTCGCTATGTCTTACATACATACATACATAATTTGTCATTACAACGCTTCCGTCAGTATTACGACCTAGCTTCTCTTACCACTTGTGCTGTGTGTGTTAATTTTATACATGAGTGGTGGGACCTACAGTTTAAAGTCGACTCCGAACGACAGATTTTTTGAGAAATTTTTCATGACAATTTTATTTTATTCTCAGAGTTTTTGCCAGAAATCTGTTAAGAGGGAGTCGCCGAAGAATTTTTTTTTCATATTTCGTTTTAATGTCTGACCTGAGGGCACCATAAAAAGTAATCCAGAAGTGTTAAAGCGCACAAACAAGGGGTCCTATGATTAGAACCACTTATGAAGAGAAAGTTATATTGCTTACATACTTAATTGGTCATGACAACACTATAGGCATGATCACAACCTAGCTAATTACACCAACCATGTTGTGTGTGTAAATCTGAACCGAAACATCGACTTCCAACGATGAATTTGGGAAACTTTTCATGGCAATTGTATTTACTCTCAGAGTTTTTTATGTTTCGTTTTGTTCGTGATGTCTTCGCTGGAGTTTGAACCTTGGGGCTGCTTATATTGCTTATTCATTAGGTCGATTATTCTGTCCGTAAACTAAATGAAAAGCTCTTGAGCTTCTGAGAACTTAGATGGTTATTACGACCCTTTCGTTATACTACCCATGTTATGTGTGTTAATTTGTTTCATTAATGGTGGTGCCTACAGTTTAATGTAACTCCAGGCAACAGATTTTTTAGAAATTTTTTATGGCTATTTTTTTTTTAAATCATATTTTGTTTTGTTCGTGATGTTTGATGTAAGGGTTTGAACCACGAATTCTCATCTACCACACTATGGCGACCTTTAATTTGACAGTGTTGTTCTGATTTTAAACGATTCACGATCTTCACTGCCAAGGCTTACTAAAAAGAAATGTTAACATAGCTTGAGTTTCTCAGCTATCAATCTATAGTTATCGGTATCGATACCCTACATATATCGATAACCTACATATATCGACATCGTTACTCTATATATCGATGACTTATATATGTATATAGAAGTCTCCGCAGTCTAGTAGGTAGTATATTAGCTTATTAGACGTGAGGGCATGGCTTAAATATCAAGTCAGACATCTCCAACAAAACGAAACATGAAATGAATATTTCTTCGGCGACTTTCTCTCATCAGATTTCTGTTCCATGAAATGATTCTAAAAAATCTGTGGTTAGGAGTCAACTTTAAACTGTAGGTCCCATGTAAAGGATCCGCCAAATAACTTTTTTTTGAAAATGCTTTAAACAAAAACCACTGAATATTTTCACAAATTTCTCTTTTTATTTGAAAGTACAATCCTTCCGGTTAATAATGGAAAATAATTTCATTCAAATGGCTGCCTCGGGTGGCCATGCAGTAGCCTACACGATCGGGTCAATTTTTAAGCACATTATCGATTGTGTGCAGCTGTATTTCACCAATGGCTTCACGAATATTGTCCTTTAAAGCGTCAATTGTCTCTGGCTTGTCGGCGTAACTGTTATCTTTGACGGCATCCCACAAATAATAGTCCAACGGTGTTAAATCGCAGCTCCGAGGTGGCCAAACGACATCAGCTCTGCGGCTGATAATGCGATCATCAAAAACAGGGTGCAAAACATTGAGTGTAGCTTCGGCTGTGTGGCTCGTAGCGCCGTCCTGTTGAAACCAAATGTTGCCAATATCCTCCTCTTCAATTTTTGTGAACAAAAATTCGTTCAACATGGCCCGATAACGATCGCCATTGACTGTAACGGCCACTCCTTGCTCATTTTCGAAGAAAAATTGCCCAATTATGCCTCTGGACCAAAATCCGCACCAAACAGTGACTCGTTTTGGGTGCGTCGGCTTTTCAATGTATGCGTGCAGGTTTTCTGTGCCCCAAATGCGACAATTTTTCTTGTTTACATACCCGCCAAGATCAAAATGAGCTTCATCTGAAAAGATGATTTTTTTTGCCAAAATCGGCATCTTCTGGTGTAGGCTACTGCATGGCCAGCCGAGGCAGCCATTTGAATGCAATTATTATTATTAACCGGAAGAATTGTACTTTCAAGTAAAAAAAGAAATTTAAGAAAATATTCAGTAGTTTTTTTTTAAAGCATTTTCAAAACAAAAAAGTTATTTCGCGGACCCTATATAATATTAACACACAAAACATAAGCGGTGTGAGAAGCTAGGTTGTAATTCTGACTAAAGGATGGTAATGACCAATTATAGTATGTGTATGTTAGGTGTATAGTATATAGCATAACATACTTTGGATAACTCTTTAACAATCGTTGTCAATTATAAATTATTTATTTTTGGCTAAGGCCAGGAAAGTATTCCTTGGAATAACGAAAATTACACACGGAATTATTAATAATCATGTGTTATCGAGTTGGTTTCATGTTAGTGTTGGTCAGTTGGTTTGTAAGCTGGTGGATACTAATCAAAAATCATCAATCAAAAAGCCTGTTTTCTATACGAATGATTAGATTGAATTACACAGAGCTACAGTTTCGCTTTTTCAAGTATAATTTTTTCATACAAATAATTTGACCAAAAAGTCTTCTTTTTTGTTGTAATTGTATTAACATTTTCGGATTGTGTCTGTAGGAATAGCAGAATAATAAAATATTACTTTCATATCTTGAATCAAAAGGTTTCATTTGTTGGTCCATAATCTTTTGATTTTTTGATTTTTTTCCCCCGTAACGTTGTGTAATATTGACAGTTAAGCCCATTTACTCTTCATTACCTTAATAGGCTTTTGCTCTACTTTCATTATTTGAGGATGATGGCAATTTCAAAAAAAAGCGAAGCAAAGCGAAGAAGAGCTGTTGATGACCATTTGCTGATAGAATTTACGAATATTTAATGGAAATTTCCCACACCCCCTCCTCTAGAATTCTGTTGATTTTTGTCATGAATGTCTTTGGTCTTTGGTGTCCAAAATAAAAAAAAAGTTCCACTTACTTGGGTTTCTGATGTGGAATGTTTCCATAATGAGGTTTGTTTGGCTGGCTTGTTGATTGTATTTTTTAACTTGTTGCCAACAACAGAAGCATACAATAAATATGCTGATCAGACCCAGGGTATCATCATTTGGTCAAAAGATGTAATATCTGATGTTGCCAGTAATTTACGCAAAATAAAATGTTATTTCTTTAAAAGCAAAGGAAAAAAATAAACGAGTAGGTTTTCTTTTAGCATTTCATATTGCTGACACTACGAAAATAAACAGAAAAAATGAAGAAGAAGAAAAAAATTTAAATTGTTTCCTCAGGTGAGTAAGTCATCATCAGGCACATTTAAAAATGAAATTTAAAAAGAAAGATAAAATAACTTAATTCCTTCCATGAGTCGTTTTCGTCTCGTTACTCAAAGATACATACGCGTACATCTCCAAAGTACACATGTTGACGTCAAAATAAATGGCACTCCACAGCAAAACTTCTTAAATGTAGTTGAGTGCTCTTGTGAAAGCCATAACAGGATTTCGCTGGAGTAGAACAAGTAAAACAGCAGAAAAATAAATGCCTTTAAAACACTTATTGCCTGTCATTTTACTTTATATTCATGCCTTAAGCTAATTCAGTCTATTCCCCCTATTCTCATGTATAATGCTTTAAAGCATTTTTTAACATTTATTTCGTATACCATAATTTTCTAGGATTAAAAAAGATGCTCTTCTGAAACACATTAAATTCTACGACTAAAATCGTCTAAAACTATGGATCTAATATATTGTTACGTTTTTCCTTTTAAAAACGTTTAAAATATGAGCTCGCAGATTGCAAATGAAATAAAAATAAATTTTCGTTTAGTTTTAATTAAAATTCTTTATTATATGCACAATTCTGTGTGCCACTGTTGACAACTTGATGTTAACAACAACAATTGCTTTGTTTGTTATTGCTTTGTTGACACACTTTGCACAAACAATAACAATTACTGGACAATTGTTCGACTGATCTTTGTAACGGAGATCTTCAAACCACGATTACTCTGTTCAAACGCACCGAGTCTTCACACAATACTTGCCTGCTTTATGTTGCCTTTTATATGGCAACGTAAACATTCTGATGAATATTCTTAAAGGCGAATGTTTGTGGCTTCGCCTTCTCGAGATCACATCGTTGTTTCATTATTGTTGTTTGTGTAAAGGGTCCGCATTGTCGCATTTGGGGCACAGAAAACCCGCACGCATACATTGAAAAGCCGACGCACCCAAAACGAGTCACTGTTTGGTGCGGAGGTCCTGAGGCATAATTGGGCCATTTTTCTTTGAAAATGAGCAAGGAGTGGCCGTTACAGTCAATGGCGATCGTTATCGGGCCATGTTGAACGAATTTTTGTTCATAAAAATTTAAGAGGAAGATATTGGCAACATTTGGTTTCAACAGGACGGCGCTACGTGCCACACAGCCGAAGCTACACTCGATGTTTTGCGCCCTGTTTTTGAAGATCGCATTATCAGCCGCAGAGCTGATGTCGTTTGGCCACCTCGAAGCTGCGATTTGACACCGTTGGACTATTATTTGTGGGGTGCCGTCAAAGATAAGTGTTATCCCGACATGCCAGAGACAATTGACGCTTTAAAGGACAATATTCATGAAGCCATTGGTGAAATACAGCTGCAAACAATCGATAATGTGCTTAAAAATTGGACCGATCGTATAGGCTACTGCATGGCCAGCCGAGGCAGCCATTTGAATGAAATTATTTTCCATTATTAACCGGAAGGATTGTACTTTCAAATAAAAAAAGAAATTTGAGAAAATATTCAGTAGTTTTTTTAAAGCATTTAAAAAAAAAGAAAGTTATTTGGCGGACCCTTTATTTTGTTTACATTTATTCTTGTAGTGTTTGTTGTTGTGTTTTTGTTTACTTGTTTATAATTTTTTTATTCTGGTATCTGTTGTTATGTAGGTCCCGCCACTCACGTATACAATTAACGCACACAACATGAGCGGTGAGAGAAGCTAGGCTGTAATCCTGACTGAGGTGTTGTAATGGCCAATTATGTATGTATGTATGTATCTTTGTTGTTATATAACGCAGTGCGATAATTTGTAAACAAGTTCATTGTTTTTGGTACTTTTGTTTATAATTTTAATGTTAAATGATATAAAAGTAAAACACCAGTATCTAAATTTTTTCATTTTCGTAACTATATTATTATATACGTATATGATATATATTTACATATATATATACATATATTACATACATACATACATATGTATATATTAATTTACAATGAACTAATAAAATATGTATGAATGAAAAATAAACCCCAAAAGAAAACCGATGCGATACCAATAAATGAATCATAAATTAACCTTTTTTCCAATACATTGAGTTCAATAGCTACCCCACATGAGAATTATTCCATCCACTATTCTTATACGGACTTCAATAGTGTGTCAATAGTTGAATTGTATAAATGAGAGAGAGAACGAGAATGAGAGGATTGACTTAACAATGAAGGATATACACTTAATAAAGCGAGTTAAATAAATATTATAAATTGAAGGATAGTTTATTGCGAAAATATATATGTATGTATATCAACACTTTTCCTACACACCTACACGCACACACACAGAATAGTTTTTCAAAATGAATTCCATATCAAAGAACTTTGGTTCATAAGTCGTATACATTGTGGTCTTCGAAAAGGTAGAGTACAAGACACCAAAAAAAAAAATAATTTGATTGTGAATATTTCTTATATTTTGTAAAGACTTGTAGATACATTTGAAGCTTTCATTCATGTTTTATAGGCGTAAAGATCAATATAGGGTGTTTTTTAAGCGCTTCATACCTTTAAATTTAAATAAAAGAAAGTGTATGTAAGACCTTATCGAAATTTTTATACGTTTAGAGACCTATTGATGTAATTATGTGTAGAAAAATACATCGTTTACCAAGCCTTGTCACTCCACTATTCTGGAGGTTGATCCAGTGCCCCCGTGAACATCGACTATCTCTCTGCTGAATATTGTCTCGACAGGGGTTTCCACTTTCTGATTCCGAGTAGGGACGATTGGAATCCTAATGCGGGTGTCCCTCCGGAAATCCTGGATATACATATATACCGACGGCTCTAAACTCGATAATGTGGTTGGAAGCGGTGTCTACTCTGGGAAACTGGACCTGAACATTTCTCTCCGTCTGCCGGACTACTGCAGCGTGTTTCAGGCGGAGGTGAAATGGGTCCTCGTCAACGGTGCTAGCGTCTCGGTCTTTTCTGACAGTCAGGCCGCGATAAGATCTCTATCGGGTTTCGTGAATAACTCTACGATCGTTAGTGAATGTCGCCGCTGTCTCGACCATCTATCGGGGCGCTTCACCTGCGTCTCACTGGTGTGGGTCCCCGGGCACAGTAACATTCCGGGAAACTGTTGGGCCGACGAGCTCGCCAGAGCTGGTGCGCTCCTTCCGGAATCCTCTTCAATTGAATTGGGCATGCCACTTGCCTCGGTCAAGTTGGATATTGCGCGGAAATTCTTTCGGGATGCCAACCTATCCTGGGTCAATGAGGAGTCTTGCTCCACCGCTAGACTCACCTGGCCCTTGATGGATAGAAGGCGTACCAACCAATTACTTGGTCTTGGTCGTGATGTCATCTCAACCACAGCGGACATGCTTACAGGTCATTACGTTATGGGTAGACACGCGGAAAGAATGAGGCTCCCATTTAACGACTTCTGCCGTGGATGCAGATGCGCTAAGGAAGAGGAGACTGTTATCCACTTTCTTTGTCAGTGCCCGTCTCTTGCTAGGTGTAGATATAGGTTATTTGGCTCCCCATTTCTTAACAGCTTGACGGAGCTATCATCTATTGATATCAAGGTTATAGCTCCCTTCATCAAACTTTCTGGCTGGTTTTCCAGTGTAGGGTAGTCGTGCTTTTGATGTGCAGCCCTTGCGCTGATCAACTTCTTCCTCCTCCCTGATTTTGATGGAACTTGGTCAGTAAAGGGACTGCTTTCACCCGCGGCATCACAACGGGCCGCTAAGCGTGCTCAAGTGAGCTTTGTGATATCAGAGCTACCACTCCGATCTAAACCCAAACCTAAGCCTGCAACGCATCAGAAATGTCGGATTTTCCATGAATTTGACGGATGTCAAGGGTTATGTTGACTCTGAGGACCCCTGTGCCTTGTGATCCTGTGGTTTGTGACTTGCAAATGTCACAAGGAAAGAATTAATGGACATAAAACACATGATCGCGGTTCACATCACTTCCACGTAAGATGACCATGTCCGTTTCTCTGGATCTGTCAGCGAAGGTAACCTAAGTTGATTAAAATTCACAATGTTATACCTGTTCTACCACACTAGGACGACGTCTCAATCTTGAATCATTGCTCTACTGCCGTTCCGAACTACAGATGTTTGTGGAAATTTTCTTGGCAATTTTATTTATTCTCAGAATTTTTGGCCAGAAATCTGCTGAGAGGAAGTTTCCGAAGAAATATTTTTTGATATTTCATTTTGCTGAAAATATCTGATCTGGGGTTTGAACCGTGGCCTCAAGTCCACTGAGACAACATACTACCTCACCGCGTCTTCGCACAAGACTGACTGAACTTTACTACTCCGTCGCCTGCTTTGCCTTGCCTTTTATATGGCAGGGTAAACAGTCTGATGAATGTTCTCGAAGGCGAAAGTTCATGGCTTGGCCTTCTCGAGATCTATATGTACCTCCTAGACTACGGCGACCTCAATTTCATTGCCCTCTACACTTGTAACAAAGTGGTGGGAACAAAATGAATAAAATGGGGACAGGGAGCTAAGCTGACTCATGGATTTTGTACGTAGTAGTCAAAGATGTGTCTTTATATTATATTTGTGTCTTTATATTACAACCAGTATTGTATGGCATTATGTGTAACATACTGTAAAGCGTTACATATGTGTGTGTGTGTGGGTGTATGTTTGTGGTGTAAAGTATTAATTACTTTCCTAAGGTGTTAACTGATATTTGCTACTTCATTGGGGAGTATAAAATGTTGATAAGGCATTAAGATTTATGTCTTGTTTACATCATCTAAATAAAATTTATGTACCTGAATACATATGTACATATACATATATATGTATGGTATAGACACAAGTATACAATTATGTAGATAGGCATGTATGTACATATATCAGATTCTAAACACTTCAGAAATTAATTTGCTTATTTACATACAAGTATTGTTTCTTCTTTCTTTTTTTTTCAATTTATATTTTGCATTTGGTTTGAATTTATCATCTTTGTTTATGGGTTTGTGCAATTAAGAGGATTACATGCTCTTGCCAAAGGTTAACTTTCATTTTGTGCACTATTTATGTGCACATTAATGTTAAATTTAAAATTATTTCTATGTGAAGAAGATGACCTCTTTTCGTTCAGGCTTGTGTAAATTGTTATTACCATGTATTCAATTAATCGATGACGTATAAATCTTATTATAAAAAAATATAATTTTATTGATAGTTTTAGATACAGATTATTTCCTTTTTCAAAGCATAAGAAAGTCGTATTAGTTTATTCTCTTAATATATGGTACCTAACAGATATCAGCAATGAGTATTCAAAAAGAGGAGTAGAATCGAATCGTACTCATAACTTCAGATACTTATATGCACTCATACCTATTTTAATATCATAAATATCAACTCATATTTAAAGTTTGAAGTACTCATCATTCATACATACATAATTGGCCATTAGAACCCTTCAGCATAGCTGCCACATTTGACGATTTTTCGTCATTTTGACGATTTTGAGTTCCAAAAATATCATGTTGACGATTTGACGATTTATGTCCTTATTTTGACGATTTTTAAAAATGAAAAATTTACATCATATACTTTACTTTAGTACATTAAAAGCCACTTTAAGCTTTGCATTTACTTTCCAATTGTTACTAATCAAAATTTTCCATCAACACATTCACCAGGTATTTGAATCCTACTTTGTTTACCCTGTAATATTCCTGGGATCTGTAAAGGACACATGATTTAACGTCAAACATAAATATTTTAGTATGTATAATTCTAACTTTATCTCAGGGAGTGATAGTGGATTTGATTCATGTGGAATAGATCTTCGCTGCAACCTTTCCATGAATAGTTTCTCCTTTTCTATCACCAAAAAATGAAGATATACGCTACTCGTTTTTTAATATTTGTATTTTTCTTCCAAAAATGGTTGAAAGGTAATTCACAATAAAACATTTTTGTTTATACAGCATTTATAACTAATTCACAATAAAAACTTTTACTCCCAATATATTCCCAATAACGATTTTTTTGTTATGGGAAAAAAAGTTCACTCCCAAATAACTTATTCCCATAATATTCACGATAGGAGTGAAGTAAGTTGAACTTAATATCAACGATTTAATATAATAATTTCACACTTTAACTTAACAGGGATAATTATTGAGCAAATACAACACATATTTAAATTTGTTCAGTTCCTAGTGACTGTAATACTGTCGCATATAAAGTTGTTCTGGCAGCACATTATTTCCATGCTAGTGGTATCACACGTATGAAAACAAACATCAAATCGTTCTATTTAAAAAAATAGCAACAATATATATTGCAATGAAAATACAAATACTTTGCAAAAGCATTCTTATCAAATTATTGTCATATGTGTGCAATTCTGGAACATTAAAAATAGTTCACGTATTCATTGAAAAATGCATTTATGATCGTAAATGTATCCAATAAATTTCGTAAATATATCCAAAAACTTACAGTTTGGTTTGTAACATCGGCAACATCGTTCCATATGTCTATGATAAAGCGGTGAGCACTATAAGCCAATTATTTCAAAATTCATTTGGCCTGAATTAGAAGAACTGGCCACCAGCGGCAAATGATTTCAACAGAACGATGCTACGTGTCATACAGCTCATGCCACGTTTGATATCATGCACAAGCGATTTGAAGGCATGTTAATCTCACGTGGAGTCGACCTTAGCTAGCTGGAGGAGTTTTCTTGAGTTGCAGTTGTATGCGAATAAGCCGCAAACTACAGCTGTTCTCAAACCTAACATAAACTTGGCCTGATATCATGGAAAATTAGACGTTTTGAATGCGATCCACCCAGACAAAAGTCTATCATGGACTTTTAAACGATATTATATTCCACACATAATTGCTATTTCAAATGAATAAAAAATATCAATGATATCCAACACACACTTTCCTTTATTTAAACTAAATAGGAAGCGTATGGAAATGATACTTTATAGCCTTGTGAATGAATATTCATTAGATTGGAAAATGCATAGTCACCGGCAGCATATTCACTTTTGACATAAGACCATTAGAACCGGTGGGGCATTTAAAAGTGTATATTTACAAATGCAATAAAACAAAAAACGATTTGATATTTTGCCAAATTAATTTTTTTGTTGTAAAGATGTTCAAGATACAGACTATGAAGATACAGGTCATGATGTATTATATACTAGAATATAGTCTAGAATGGCATAGAATCGAAATATCATTCAGCTTAATTGCAAATTTATGTGGTATACTTTATTTTTAATTGTATTTGAACTATATTACTCATACGCATCATATTACATGTACTGAAATAGTTACCCTGAAAAGTATGCAATAAAAAACTTCGATTTTGTCATTATATGAAACTAATGGAATTAAATATAACTCATACGTCACATATGTTATCTGTATGATGAATTTTACATATTAGATATGAGCATAATGTGAGTAGATTTAATGGGTTGGCGATCTAAAAGTTTAAATTTAAAAATGTAATAAAACAATGTTTTGCTGTGAACTACAACTGCTCCGGTTGGAAATGGATTTTTATTTCATTTATATGGCTGCCGCGGATTTATGCCCTCATTTTGACGATTTTTAAAAATGATAAATTTACATCATATCCTTTACTTTAGTACATTAAAAGCCACTTTAAGCTTTGTATTTACTTTGCAATTGTTACTATTGGAAATTTATGTTAGTAAAAAGAAGTAGTAAAGTATTATATTTTTAAGTTACTTTCGAATATCTGTGATGATTTTTCTGTATTTTATTCCTTTTTAACCACTTAAAAGCCAAAAAATTACAACTCCTAAATAACCTCGTAGTTGAGAATAATTTAACACTTGTCGTTGCAGACAATTTTAAAAATTCGAGTATAATTTCTAATATTACCATCGGAAGAACAAAGGCAAGCGCCGTTATTTTTTTTCGTACGACCAAAAACATTGAGTTTGGAACTATGTAATGAGGGGAAGGAAAGAGAGAACAGTGTTTATGGACATTAGGCTTGTATATTTTTATACCATAAGTAACAGGATAGACCTCTGCAGGAATTGAGTTCCACATACCGACACAATCCGACTGAAAACCGTATTTTTACTGTAATGCAGTGTGCAAGACACTGGCAAATCGAGCACATACGAATGTGCTGGAAGCAAAAGGCGAGCGTTATGTAGGAATATATGATTTTCGGGAAAAAGTCCCTTTATTTCGTTCAATGAAAACCATTTTATAGTAGTGACAGAACAGTGAAACACAAACCATATTGCAGCAATGCTCCAATGATTCAATGGAGTTGGATACACTACCGTCATTAACGAGATACTTTGGCCTCTCCTGTACACGGTCGAGAAACCGCAAAATAGACGTTGAGGTACCAACCCATACATGAGAATTGTATTGCATTCTCTGTTAATATTCGGTGTAAATATGTAGTAAAATCGGATGATAAGAACTTAAGAATGTGTCAGCATTACACTGAATTTTCATGCTGAGAACATCTTACCACTAATAAGCCAACACACTACCTACTAGACCTCGGCGACTTCTAAGTACACATCATATTCATATTTAACAACACGTATAATGTTATTGCTTTCGGCTCTCCATGACTCAACATTTAAAAGGATCGTCAAATGAGTATGATTCGCGTACGAACACTACATTACTCACTAGAAGGTTGCATGTTTGCACTGCTTGCTGTTTTATCTTTTTCTTTGTTTGTAAATGCAACAACAACTAAGACTGTAAATTGTGATGAAAGACTTGAGTGACTCGAATCATTTATAAGTATTTTTCGAAAGTTATGAATCTAAATGAGTAGGCTTATGAGTCAAACATATTTCGAATGGTATGAGTTTGATGTCAACGTTGTACTCATACTCATTGCAACCTGTACATATAGATCAACATTGTAGTGAGTACGAATGAATCAGAGTAGATAGTTAAATTTCAATATTGTTGACTCACTTATATTTAAAATTTCATGAGTGCTTATGAGTAAAGAAAAAACGATTCATTGCTGATCTCTGCTACTGTGATACACATATTTTCCATCAAAATTTATTATTATCGCGCTTTTAAGCATTTTTCAAAACGATACTTATAAAATCGATTCGAGTTTGCGATTAATAAAAACGCTTATGCAGTGTCTTCCTTGTTGTTCTCTGTATGTTCCATTAATTGTATACATACATATGTACATACATATGCATTTTATTTCTTTTTTTAATATAGCAATTATCATAAACATGCTTTAAACAAAAATATATAAAAAAAACAAAATGCTTAAAAACACTGCATCTGTCAGTAAGTCAACCAAATTGCCACCCACACCATCAGATAGTTCGTTCGCTGTATGCAACACAGTGCCATCAATGATGCCAAAATTGTCTTTTTGCTGTCGATTTAACTATTTTTACGATGTCCAAAATAAGGAAAAATATTTCTGCATTAAATTTTAAGATGTATTTGACTTCGTTTATGGAACTAAAGGAATTCTAATTTAACCCATTTTACCATTAAGACGGACTTAAGACGGACATTGACAATATTTTTGTTTCTACCGAAATGAAAAAAAAACAACATCATATGACTTGTTAACCGATCCATTCATGTGTTTAACGTAAGTATATCCGTAGTTTTGACAGCTTCAAACATGCATTTATATCACTAGTTGGAGTTGATTTTGAGATAACAGGTAGCGTTTGTAAATTTTGATTTCCATGGAAAATTTCCATTTTTTTTTATCTTTAAATCGATTGATTACATTATTATTGAATGCTTTCTTATGTATTTAATAAGTAGGAATATATATACGTAGTCCACTGACCGAGATTTCCGAAATTTAACAGTTGATAACGGCGATCTTATTGAAGCCATGCGAAATTAGTCTGTTTTGTAAAATCGCCATGAATGAATACGCCATGACGTATGCTTTCTGAATGTGTGTTTTCATCTGAACACCATTTTTAGCGTTGCTGATCATTTCTTTTTTTTTATAGCTTTACAAGCTAAAGGCTGGAAATCTTCAAAAGACATTGGTAGTCTGGCCTACCAATGTGCACCATTTGCCGCAAGACTTGCTCTCGGCTTGCTGACCGCCTGCGTACTAAACCCAACCTCGTTCGCCACACTTCCAACCATTTGCTCCCCGGGACCAAGAGTATTACTTCGGGGAGGGGGGGGGGGGAGAGTGGAGATTCAGCGAGTGTTGCCTTCCAATTCTGCTGACTTTGTTCTCTCAGCCAATCTTTGCTGCATCAATACCCTCCTTGCGAAAACACATACTGCGTTCCAATTGTCATATGAGGTTAACATTAGGTTAATTACATTATCAGGCGTTACTTAGAGTCCTATTGTCCTCTCCAGACAATTTCGTTGTCCATCGTATCGCGGGCAGGTAAAGAAAACATGCTCCGCCGACTCCTTTTCATTACGGCATTCTAGGCATGCTCCATCTACGTCGTGACCATATACAGATATGCTCTATAACATCCATGGCCTGTTAAGAACTGTGTCAGGTGGAAGTTTACCTGGCCGTGTCTCATTTTGGTCCACTCGCCTATACTCGGCATGAGTCTGTATGCCCACCTTCTTTGTTGGAATTGGACTAGTCTTGCTGATATCTATCCATGACATCGTCAACCAATTGGACGGGGTTCGAAAGATCAGTTCCCCTCCTTGCATCATATTTCCTCCTCTCTACGTCCACTACTAGTTTCTGGGGCATCATTCCCGCAATCACCAATGCTGCATCAGTAGACACCGTGCGGAAGGCAGAAATTATCCTGAGTGCAGACCTCCTGTAGGCCGCTTCTATTTCTGCTCTATAGGTCCCTCTATCCATAGCCTCGGCCCATATAGGGGCTGCGTATATGGCGATCGATGTCACTACCTTCATCAGTAATCGTCTCCTCTCCTGTTTTGCTCCCCCTAACTTAGGCATTAATCGGGCAAGTGCACATGTCGTCGCCGCACATTTTACACCGATGTACCTCAAATGTTCTCTAAACGTGAGACTATTATCAACCATTACTCCCGGGTATTTAATCGCTTGCGGGTCATTTCTGTATAAACGGGTACGTGAACAAATGATTGGGGGCGATACCAATCCATATAAGATCCAAAAGCGATCAATGCATTCTGAAAAAATCCTTTTGGTGTGGTCTTTTGGGCTGGCACTGTCATTGGTACTTACATATATCCTTGAAAATGTCGTCGATCAGAATATCACAGTCAACGACAAACACTATAGGTCGATGATTACCAATTTATTTTGACCTGAATTGGATGATGTATGCACTTATGGCACGTGGTTTCAACATGTCACACAGCTCATGTTACTTTGGTTATTTTATACGATTTGAGGGCATAGTCATCTCAGGTGGAAATGATGTGGTCTTCGCCACTGAGATCGTGCGATTTAAGTCTGTTAAATTTTTTCGTGGAATTTTCTTAAGTCACAGTGGTATTCAACATAACCTTTGCCATCGGTCTTAAAGGATGGTGGAGCAAAGTGAAGTGAATGCCAATTTTTCAGAAATTCATTTTCTCCGATCAAGCTTATTTGGATCTGAATTGTCTAAATTGTGATTCAAGAAATCCTCAGGCATTTCATGAGAAAAAAATGCACGCATAATAAGCAAATGTTTGGAGCTGATTTTGATAAGGCGGTGTGAGTAGGTCTTACTTTTTTGATGAGACTGAAATTGCAGTAGCAACTGTGAACGCTATTTGCTACAGAATTAAGTTTAGTTAGTGTTTCAATTTTAGTCACTGTTACGGTATTTATAAAGAAAAAAACTATTTTCTGAAGATTCTTAAAAACAAAACAAAAAAGAATTGAGTAATCTGGACTGGGCTAGACACAGAATATTTTGTGTTATATAGATGTATGAAGAATTTATCCTAGCACAGGAGCAAGTGTTTTTTGTTCCAGGGTGCCATATAAGGAGCTTATGTAGAAACTCGCGGGTATCTTATATCTGACGTCTTTGCCAAAGAATGTTCCAATCAACTTAGACAGAAACCTTAAAAGACAAAATATAGGAATACTATCTAACAGCGAAACCACTTTTCGAGCGCTCGGCTCTTATAAAAATG
Organism: Sarcophaga carnaria; assembly: GCA_958299815.1. Taxonomy (NCBI): domain Eukaryota; kingdom Metazoa; phylum Arthropoda; class Insecta; order Diptera; family Sarcophagidae; genus Sarcophaga; species Sarcophaga carnaria. The sequence goes on from OY283151.1 coordinate 45,260,801, forward strand.
AGCAAGCAAACGAGCTTACAATTAGATGAGCTTTCACTCCGCTGATGGGTGTAGAACCATTCTGTGTATTGCAGGCAGATATTTGGAAGAGTATGCTCAACGAAACTAATGTTAATGAGAAAGTAAAGATCTCTTCTCAAATTTCTTCTTTCGGAAAAATATAATAAAGGCAGTTCTGAATCATGCATCGGACGATCTAGGAATAACCTGAGTGATCTAACGGATGAAAAGAATAATTTAATGTGCAATCAAAATTAATTCACCTGCAACCATATCAAACAGATTAAAATTTTTGTTGATGGCGTAAATTAAAGCAATTTCCATTTAATGTTTCATTTTTAAAGAAAATATTTCAACGTTTTTTTTTTTATTTAAGAAAGAGTTGTTATTACTGACAGCAATGCTTCCGTTGGCAATTGTTACATTGATGAGTATGCTAGACGTAATGGTTGAAGTGTTTTTGCTAAGATTTGAGTTGAGTTGAGAGCAACCATTTAATATCGAATCCATTGGATAATTTTCCAATTGCATGATTACATCTGTTTTTTTTTCATTCATTCATTCATTATTTCTTTAATTCATTTGTTTTCCATTGAATCCGACTTTGATTTAAAAACTTTTATTGTTTTAAAATATTTTATTTTTATTATATTATGGTTGAACATAAATAATTGTTTTTCTATAACGATAGAGTGTTTATTGTTAAGGATGTATAATTCCCTAGGATAATATTGCTAACTGTTACGCTATAAGTTTAGGAGAACGTTTACACTGTTTTTCTTGTACATACTGTTAAGTTTTATCCTTTTAAAAACGTTTAAAATAAAAGGTCCGCCAAATAACTTTTTTTTTTGAAAATGCTTTAAAAAAAAAACTACTGAATATTTTCTCAAATTTCTTTTTTATTTGAAAGTACAATCCTTCCGGTTAATAATGGAAAATAATTTCATTCAAATGGCTGCCTCGGCTGGCCATGCAGTAGCCTACACGATCGGTCCAATTTTTAAGCACATTATCGATTGTGTGCAGCTGTATTTCACCAATGGTTTCACGAATATTGTCCTTTAATGTGTCAATTGTCTCTGGCTTGTCGGCGTAACACTTATCTTTGACGGCACCCCACAAATAATAGTCCAACGGTGTCAAATCGCAGCTCCGAGGTGGCCAAACGACAACAGCTCTGCGGCTGATAATGCGATCTTCAAAAAAAGGGATTCGGCTGAATGGCTCGTAGTGCCGTTCTGTTGAAACCAAATGTTGCCAATATCCTCCTCTTCAATTTTTGTGAACAAGAATTCGTTCAACATGGCCCAATAACGATCGCCATTGACTGTAACGGCCACTCTTTGCTCATTTTCGAAGAAAAATGGCCCAATTATGCCTCTGAACCAAAATCCGTACCAAACAGTGACTCGCTTTGGGTGCGTCGGCTTTTCAATGTATGCGTGCAGGTTTTCTGTGCCCCAAATGCGACAATTTTGCTTGTTTACATACCCGCCAAGATCAAAATGAGCTTCATCTGAAAAGATGATTTTTTTTGCCAAAATCGGCATCTTCTGGTGTAGGCTACTGCATGGTCAGCCGAGGCAGCCATTTGAATGAAATTATTTTCCATTATTAACCGGAAGGATTGTACTTTCAAATAAAAAAAGAAATTTGAGAAAATAATCATTCGTTTTTTTTAAAGCATTTTCAAAAAAAAAAGTTCTTCGTGTTTAGTTTTAATTAAAATTCTTTATTATTCGCACAATTCTGTGTGCCACTATTTGCAACTTGATGTAAACAACAACAATTGCTGTGTTTGTTATTCCTTTGTTTACACACTTTGCATAAACAATAACAATTACTAGACAATTATTTGACAGATCTTTGTAAAGGAGATCTTCAAACCATGATTATTCTCTTCAAACTCAGCGCACCTTCATACAAGACTGACTGAACTTTACTACTCCGTCGCCTGCTTTGCCTTGCCTTTTATATGGCAGGGTAAACAGTCTGAAGGCGAAGGTTCGTGGCTTCGCCTTCTCTTTGTTTCATTATTGTTGTTTGTGTATTTTGTTTACATTTATTCTTGTAGTGTTTGTTGTTGTATTTTTGTTTACTTGTTTACCATTTTTTATGCTGGTGTTTGTTGTTATATTACGCAGTGCGATAATTTGTAAACAACTGCATTGTTTTCTTTTTGTAACTTTTGTTTATAATTTTAATGTTAAACGATGTAAAAGGAAAACACCAGTTTCTAGATTTTTCCATTTTCATAACATTCCTGCCTTCGATTCAGGGGTAATTAAAATAAGAAACAGGTATGCTAGGTTAACAAAAGTGTAAGAATTCTTTTACCCGCCATAGTATAGCATAGTTTAGATTAAAGTTTTCAATTGTAAACTGATAAATAAATTTAATCGCCTTCATAAAGCATTTCAATTAAAAATACATTGTAATTTAACGGAAAGCAAAAAATACAAACAAACAAACAAAAAAAAAAAACTGAACTTTTTTCAACGACAACTTTGATGCTCTATTAGAAGAAGAAGAAGTCAGAATGGAAAGTTTTGATTTAAAATATCAGAAAGTTTTCCTTCCTGTTCTTTTTTCTTCTTCCACGGCTTTGTTCTACATTTAAAATCGTTTTGCTTTTCGATATTCTGTTCTGTTCCGTCGTTTTTTTATTTATTTTCTCATACTTTTAGCAAAAAGTTTCTCGATTGTATTTTAATGTCATTTATCAATGACTACTTGGAGTTTTATGTCTCGTCTAAGGCCAAAGTTTTTTCCCCTCAAGTTTTTGCATAAAACATTTCATATAAATTGATAATGATTTGTTCTCTTTAAACTTCAATTACTTTTACATAAACGATGGCAAACAAACAAAAAAAAGCAGGATAAAACAAGAAAATTTTAACGCTTTTCACTAATCCATAAAGACTTACATAAGAAGAGAAAAAGACCAGTGAATGAACTTTTTTTTGATTTGAATACGATGATAAATTAAAACAAAAAAGGACGCTTTATTGCGGGCTTGAAAGTTTCTTAATCCAAGTGAGAATTCTTTACTTTTTTTTAATAAAACATAGGAACGTTTATAGTGAATTTAAATTCCTTTATAACTACTTGATGACCAGAACAAGGCAGCTAAGAGTTGTGGGTTGTGGTGATGTTAAGCTTTTTAAATAATAAACCAATTAAATGAAAAATTAACAAGAAATTCTCAAGGACATGCATATTATTAATGAAGGATTATCGAAAATATATTTACTGTACATACGTACCGGGTTATCCTTTTCGTGGTTTCAAAAGTAAACGTAAATAAAACACATATAAAATATTTTTATTCATGATATTTCTTCTTTATTGTAAAGTTTGAACATTGACAATATGTGTGAAACACTGCATCATTTGAATGACCTCCACGCGAAGTGTTGCAAGCATTGATTCTTTTGAGGTAATTTTCGACCACTTTTTGACACATATTGGGCGGTATCTCAGCCATAACTTGACGAATGTTGGTTTTTAAGTGCTCAAGAGTTGAAGGTTTATATGCATAAACACGGTCTTTCGCGTAGCCCCACAAAAAAAGTCTAATGGTGTCAAATCGCATGATCTTGGTGGCCAGTTGATATCGCCACGACGAGAAATTACGCGGCCAGGAAATGTCTCTTGCAATAAAGCCATATTCGCTCGAGTTGTGTGGCATGTGGCACCGTCTTGTTGAAACCACATATTCTCCAAGTCGTATTCTTCAATAGCAGGCAAAAAAAAAAGTCGGTTATCATATGACCATAACGCTCCGAATTGACGGTGACAGTCGTTCCATCGTCGTTTTCGAAGAAGTAAGGTCCGTCCACACCTTCGGACCAAAAAGCGCACCAAACAGTGACTTTTTCTGGATGTAATGGCCTCTCTTCAATTACTTGAGGATTCTTAGAACCCCAAATACGACAATTCTGTTTATTAACAGACCCACCGAGTGTAAAATGTGCTTCATCGCTTAAGAAAATTTTGTTCGAAAAATTGCCGTCCACCGCCTGTTGTTCAAGCACCCATTCCACGTATCTATGACGTTATGAATGGTCACCTGGCTTCAGTTGTTGCGTGAGCAGGACTTTATATGGATGTAGGTGCAGATCTAAATGCCAAATACGCCATAATGTGTCGTAAGACAGTCATAATTCCTGAAAAAAAATTTTTAATCTCACTACTTACTCACTTAATTTATCGTTACAAGCCTTTGGTCAGGATTACAGCCTAGCTTATCACGCCACTTATGTTGTGTATGTTAGCTTTATCCACAAGTGACGGAACCTAAAGTTTAACGTCGACTCCCTACGACAGATTTTTTGAGAAGCTCTTCTTGGCGATTTTATTTTGTCTCAAAGTTTTTGCCAGAAATCTGCTGATAAGAAGACGCCTAAAGAAATATTTTTTTCACATTTCGTTTTTTTTTTTGGAGATATTTGACCTGGTATTTGAACAGTGGCCTTACGTCTAATAAGCCAACACACTACCTACTAGATTGCGGTGATTTCTATAGCAGATAGTCTATCGATATGTAGGGTATTGATATCGATAGCTATAATTTGATAGCTTGAATGTAAAACTTTTTTGCTCTCAGAGATTTTGCCAGAAATCTGCTGAGAGAAAGTCGCCTAAGAAGTATTTTTTCATATTCAATGTTTGAACCATGGCCTCACGTCTAATAAGCCAACACGGCGATTTCTATAATAGATAGGTTATCGATATATAGGGTATCGATATCGATAACTATAATTTGATAGCTTGAATATCAAACTTTTTTCCTCTCAGAGATTTGGCCAGAAATCTGCTGAGAGAAAGTCTCCGGTTTGCACCATGGTCTCACGTCTAATAAGCCAACGCACTACCAACTAGACCACAACGACTTCATAGATCAATTCGTTGATTTTATTTTCAACATAATCGAATCTGGAAGGAAACCCTTTGTGTAATTATTGATCGTTTCGGCACTGATGTTAAGCTTTTTGATTTAAAATTATCAAAAAGACAAAGTAATGAGTTTAGTAAAGGGAAAATTGCTGCTGCAGTCGACTAGTTAACGTTCTCAACTTGTTGGCAATTGTCCTTCGGCTGGCTTAAACATGCCTACAAAATATAGCTCATACAAGAATTGAAGCCAAAAGAACATCAATAGCTTAGTATTTCTGTTGGTTGGACATTTTTGAGGCTGGCCGAATATGGGCATTTTTGTCAAAGACGTAGGCTGCCTTCCAAAATGTATCGATACAAAGTTTGTATGCAGTTCTACTGCTCTATATATACTATGCAGATATGCAAAGTAACCAAACAATGCATCAACTATAAATCCGATGCCTGATTGCTTTTTGACTGCGTTAAAAATACACATTGACAACGTTTTGAAATAGAATACATTGTAAACATTTTGTACAGCGGCATTATGAAACACGATACTTTGTTCAAACACAAAACAACTAACATTTTAGAAGGCAGCCGTATTTGGAGCAAAAATAAGCCGTTCGTTCAAGCCGTTAAGGAATCACTATTCGCACATTCAATCAAATTAAGTGCTTAGTGCGGTTTATATGCTGGCGTCTCATTGGTCCTTCTTTCTTTCAAAATGAGAAAGGAATACATAGCGTTAGCAGACTTGCTTTTTATTCCCAAAAAGTAATCAACAAAACGTTAAAGGACTTTGGTTCTAACAAAGCATCTCAAGTTGCCAAACGTCATGCTTCAAACTCTGCTTCAGTTGACTGGGGCGTTGTTTACTTGATGGTTTGGTTTTGATGTTCAAAAGTCATTAACATTTTTGAAAAATTTTTTGCTGAATGTAAAATTGAATCGATTTATTGAAAATTTAATTTCTGTAAAATTTTCTGGGACTGTATTATGTCCTGTTGTCCTGTTGTTGCTTAAAAGTAATTAACAATTTTTGGAAATTTTTTCTGCTTGGGTGTTGAATGTAAAATTGAAGTGTTCACAGAAATAGGTTATGCACGGCTAGGCAATATAAGATAAACTATTGGGGACTATTGGGAACATAGTTGCAATGATTAAAGAAAATTTTTTAATATATTTACATACATGCATATGTATGCATACATAATACATACCAGAGTTCAGCAATTGAGTATTCAAAAACATGAGTAGAATCGAATCATAGTCATAATTTCTTCATACTTATATGCATTCATATTTATTTTAATATCATGGAACCTGTACTCATATTCGAAGTACATATTTATTTTAGAAGATCAATTTTGTATTATTTTGAGTGGAGCTGTATTATGTCCTGGATTTAATCTGACGATAACAGATCTTGAATCATAGGTGACCAATATTCAATCCACTAGTGAGGCCACATGAACAGATTCATTCGTAAAACTAGTTAAATGTAGGAAAAGTACAAAATAGTGGACAATTAAATCGTAATCGAGGCGGGCGTATATAAATGACATAAAATGATCCACCAAATTATAATGAAAAATCTATCATTTTAATAACATTTCTGTCTGGTCTTAAGGAACCAAAGTGACCAAAATTTTTGTATTCTCAATGTTAAGAGTCTTAACAATTAAACTCTGTTTATCCCCTTTAGATGATTTTATGTCATCTTTAAGATATTAAGCTAAGGAAGATTAATAAAGTATACCTTTACTCTACGTATCATACGTTGCCTCTAAAAGTTTCATACAGAGCTTGTCAAAATACATAGAAAAGAAGATTTTTTAACATTTTCGGAAAACTTTTTTTAAAGAGTTTTTGAATACACATTCGAAAATAGTTCGAAAATAGTTTTGAGCAAAATTTTTCTCTTCCATTCAATTGTCTTTTTTATATTGATAATGCTCTTTTTTGTACATATGTGCATATGCTTTTATAATTGAAAAATTTAAATATGTTTTGAAATAAAACAGAATTTTGCTACTTTAAGCACAAATTTTTAGCGAACATAGTAATCCTTAATATGTATATAAAGATGTCATTAGTTAAACATTTGTTATGTGTACATACATATGTTAGTTGATGATGAAGATCTCAATTATTTGGTAATTACATCAAGTATAAAATATTTAAACTTTATTAAAATTAATACAACAACAACAATTAGTAATAACTTAGGCAGCTGGAGACCCTCAGATCCTATGATAGCTTGTAGCTTAGCTGCAAAAGATTCAATCCATTTTACATACAAATTCTATTTCTAGGCTCTTCCAGATTTTTCTTATTTCATCAGTAGTTTCCAGTCGTTCTTATGAATACCCATACAGACCTAGTTTCTGAATATTTAAAAAACCTTGTTTATAACTATGTTTTGTGGCATATGCTGTAAAATCCTTTTTTGTGCTCAATAAACTTAAACAGAAAATATAGAGGATGGTACATAGCAATACTATCCGACAATTATGAAGTTAACTCAAGATTAGAATGGAAAGCTGAATAAGCAAGGATGTTCTGGTTCCCAAGATAAGTGGAATTTTATGGAAATGAGCGGGTAGAAGTCGCCGTAGTCTGGTAGGTAGTGTGTTGGCTTATTTGACGTAAAGCCAGGGTTTGAGCCCCGGGCCAGACATCAAAACAAAATACAGAAAGTATATTTTCGGCGACTACCTCTCAGCAGATTTCTGGCAAAAACTCTGAGAGTAAAAGAAAATTGAAAAGTTTCCGAAAAACCTGTCGTTCGGAGTCGACTTTAAACTGTAGGTCCCGCCACTCATGTATAAAATTAACACACACAACATAAGTGGTGTGAGAAACTAGGTAGTAATCCTGACTGAAGGGTTGTAATGACCAATTATGTATGTATGTGCGTATATATATTAGCAAATATGACCAATTATGTATGTTATATATGTATGAGCGGGTAGATAAGATTGCGAGGTTAGTTTTTATGCTGCTGATGGGTAATTGCAATGCAAAGTGGCTTAAGTTATGTATCGGACTAGGCATAGATGCAAACGAAAAGGCGGATGACTGGCACGAAAGGGATCGGAGATGTCTCAGGAGGAGACGATAGAGGGGATATATACGCTTCTACATGAATACTTTTCCAAAATGGGAAAAAGCAGCATGGAATTCAACAAACCGTGGGTGGTCCGACATACCTAATTGTCGAATTTCATAACTGCTATGTCCAGCAGAGGACAGTGGGAGCAGCAGAGAACTACTTGTGCTCGACAAGAAAACAGTTCGCATTCTAATAGGTATTCTAATGGGACAGTGCGCTATTGGCAGTTTCGCTGACAAGCTCGGTGTGCCCCGCAAGGATTACTGCAGAAGCTGCTATGTTGTGGATGAAACGGAATCGGTGCAAAATCTTTTATGCGAGTGCCTTGCAGTTTAGGACAGATGTCATCGTTTTTTGTGTGATAGAACGTTTGAAGATCTGGATATGGTGGCGAACGTGCTACTAAGGGAACTGGCCGGTTTCATGCGGAGCTCAGGGTGTTTTATACCCACTGCGAACGGATCATGGAACAAGGGAGCCTTAACTTACACTGGGTAACACAATGGGCCTTGTGGCTACCGAGTGAACTTGCCTGTGAACGGCAAGTTACCCGTTAACCTAACCTAATCTGTGTATCAAAATATCGAACAGCACTTTGAGCATAGTAACAGGAATTTTACCGGTTGTCGTAGACTTAAAGAACCCTGGCTTTAGAATTGGTAGGGATTCAAGGCCATTTAGTAGACTCGGTGATACAGAAAAGAAATCATTTAAAAAAATATTTGGAAACTGTGCAGCGTTAATATATTTTAGAAGAAGCTTACCAAGGCGACAGAATTGTGAAGATAGTCTATACAAGTTGAGGGCATACCCAATATAGGTTGCGTCCCAATCTCCACACTATCTATACGCATTATGTTATTATGTTAAAACATTTTCTTGACTTTCTGTGTATGACTATGGGTTTATATTGTATTCTTCGAAGTGAATCGATTCTGCAATGTCCGAAATTTATGAAAGATTTTAAAAATATTTGTGCGATGAATTTAAATTTTTCTTTTCTATAATTTAAGAGAGTTTAGCTAATATCTTTGCAATATTAACTGTTTTCAATCTATTTTTGTCTTCGAGGCTGTTGAAAGTTCAAAGGTTTCCGGCATGGTTTTTTGAACTCACCACTGAATGCTACATTATTTTATTTCGTAGAACTGCTTGGATACTATGGAAATCATAGCAATGCTTTCAAGGAAAACAATTTAACCGCATTACCTTATAACGTTTGAAAATTGTTTCTTCAAACCATTTGAATTCATAGGATGTGCAAATTGAAAGGTAAATGGAATAATTAAATCAAAAATTTAAATGTCTTTCTAGTTGGACTATTTTCTTATAATCTTTGCAATAACAATAGCAACAACAACAAGAACAACTTATTATTAAATAAGGACATTAAATAAATTTCCATAAACTTGACAGTTTTCGAAGTATTCATCTTCATGGTTGGATGGATTCAATTAAAATTATTATTCGTCTTCCCCCTTCAGTTGACAGAGAGAAGATGTTTACTTGATGGTTTGGTTTTGTTGCTTAAAAGTAATTAAAAATTTTTGGAATTTTTTTTTCTGCATGTGTGTTGAGTATAAAATTTAAGTGTTCACAGAAATAGGTTATGCACGGCTAGGCAACATAAGATAAGCTATTGGGGACTATTGGAAACATAGTTGTAATGATTAAACAAAATTTTTCAATATATATACATACATATGTATACATACATACATCATACATACCAGAGATCAGTAATGAGTATTCAAAAACATGAGTAGAATCGAATCATACTCATAATTTCTTCATATTTATATGCATTCATTCTTATTTTAATATCATGGAATGTCTACTCATATTCAAAGTTTGAAGGACTCATCATATTCATACTTAACAACACGTATGATGTTGTTGATATAGACTCTGCATAACTCAACATCTACCACGAAGCACAAAATAAGTATGATTCGCATACGAACACTACAATACTCACTAGGAGGTTGTGTGCTTGCGCTGCTTGCTGTCTTTGTCTTTTTTGCTTACGTATGGTTTTTCTTTTTTTGTAAATGCAACAACAACTAAAACTGTAAATTTTGATGAATAATTCGAGTCACTCGCAAGTATTTTCTAAAGTTATGAATCTAAATGAGTAGAGGCTTATGAATCAAACATATTTCAAATGGTATGAGTTTGATGTCAACGTTGTACTCATACTCATTGCAATCTATACTATAATCAACGTTGGAGGGAGTACGAATGAATCAGAGTACATAAAGGGTCCGCCAAATACCTTTTTTTATTTGAAAATGCTTTAAAAAAACCTACTGAATATTTTCTCAAATTTCTTTTTTTATTTGAAAGTACAATCCTTCCGGTTAATAATGGAAAATAATTTCATTCAAATGGCTGCCTCGGCTGGCTATGCAGTAGCCTACACCAGAAGATGCCGATTTTGGCAAAAAAAAAATCATCTTTTCAGTTGAAGCTCACTTTGATCTTGGCGGGTATGTAAACAAGCAAAATTGTCGCATTTGGGGCACAGAAAACCCGCACGCAAACATTGAAAAGCCGACGCACCCAAAACGAGTCACTGTTTTGTGCGGAGGAATAATTGGGCCATTTTTCTTCGAAAATGAGCAAGGAGTGGCCGTTGCAGGCAATGGCGATCGTTATCGGGCTATGTTGAACGAATTTTTGTTCACAAAAATTGAAGAGGAGGATATTGACAACATTTGGTTTCAACAGGACGGCGCTACGTGCCACACAGCCGAAGCTACACTCGATGTTTTGCGCCCTGTTTTTGAAGATCGCATTATCAGCCGCAGAGCTAATGTCGTTTGGCCACCTCGGAGCTGCGATTTGACACCGTTGGACTATTATTTGTGGAGTGCCGTCAAAGATAAGTGTTACGCCGACACGCCAGAGACAATTGACGCTTTAAAGGACAATATTCGTGAAGCCATTGGTGAAATACAGCTGCACACAATCGATAATGTGCTTAAAAATTGGACCGATCGTGTAGGCTACTGCATGGCCAGCCGAGGCAGCCATTTGAATGAAATTATTTTACATTATTAACTGGAAGGATTATACTTTCAAATAAAAAAAGAAATTTGAGAAAATATTCAGTAGTTTTTTTTAAAGCTTTTTCAAAAAAAAAAGTTATTTGGCGGACCCTTTATGAGTTTGATGTCAACGTTGTACTCATACTCATTACAACCTGTACTTATAAATCAACATTGTAGTGAGTACGAATGAATCACAGTACATAGTTAAATTTCAATATTGTTGACTCACTTATATTCAAAATTTCATGAGTGCTTATGAGTAGTGAAAAAACAAAGATCTTTGGTTTTGAGTTTAAAATTGAAGTGTTCACATAAATAGGTTATGAAGATAAGATAGGGAAGATATGATAAACTATTGGGGACATTTTCAATTGTTGTAATGATTAAACGAAATTTTTAATATATTTACATACATATGTATGTACATACCATACATATATTCTGTCTTGAGGGTACAAATTTAATAAAATAACAAAAATCCGCCAGAATATATACATAGTTTTACATTATTTTTGATTGTATTATCTGTATTGTATGTATATACATACACTCATCAGTATTTATTCAAAAGATCCTTCTCTCTCATTTGTTATTATTGTTTCTTTTTTTTGGGGTTTGTTTTTTCTTTCTTTCGTTCGTTTCTCTTATTGTTTTGTCATTCATTGTTCGCAAATATGAACAAAAAAAAGAAAACGTAATATTCATATTTATGTCATCATATTATCCTTGTAAAATGCAGGGTTTTTTTTTTACTTTCTATAGAAACATGCTAGAAGTTTATATTTCTTTTATCCTCTGGGCAAGTGGAATCATCATCATCGTCATCATCATATTTTTTGTGTGTTCTTTTTGAAAGTCTTTGCGGCAACAGTTAAAATGTATGCTCAACACTACACAACTGATACGTTCCTTTCAGTTTAGCTTTTCCTTTTTTTGTTTGCGTTTTTTGTCCATATTTTTTTAGTTTTTTTTTTAGTTTTTTTATTTTATTTTGTAGCCATCATAGTTACATTTTTAACAGTCCTCTGGCGAAATTCTTATGATGTGCAACATTTTGAAAAATTCTTACAAAAACATTCAAAAGTTGTCAAATTCAGGCTGCCATAAAAATAATAATAAAATCGTATATTTTTTGTTTGTTTTTTTTTTGCGTTGAAATAAAATTAAATTCACTTACACACACATACACACACATGCAACAAATACATATACATACTTACATATACATGTGTGTATGTATATATGTTTGTATGCATGCACGTAATTTGACAAAAGCCTTACTTACTTTCCCACTCTCTGCTGCATTGCATTTGAATTTCAATTGTTATTCTCAATAAGAATGAAAAATTAAAATTATGACAGTTTGAATTGAATTTTAAAATATTTCTCAACATTTGATCAAAGTTTTATTATATTTGTCTGTAAAAAAAGTAAAAAAAGAAAATTCCTAATAATTCTAAAATAATAATAATAAGGATTTGCTAAATGAAGCAGATGTATCTGTAACAGAGATCAGCAATGAATCGTTTTTTCTTTACTCATAAGCACTCATGAAATTTTGAATATAAGTGAGTTAACAATATTTAAATTTAACTACCTACTCTGATTCATTCGTACTCACTACAACGTTGATTTATAAGTACAGGTTGCAATGAGTATGAGTACAACGTTGACATCAAACTCATACCATTCGAAATATGCTTGATTCATAAGCCTGCTCATTTAGATTCATAACTTTAGAAAAATACATATAAGTGATGATGACGAGTGACTCGAATTATTCATCAAAATTTTACAGTCTTAGTTGTTGTTAGGCATTTACAAAAGAAGAAGAAAGAAAAAGACAAAGACAGCAAAGCAAACACAAAACCTTCTAGTGAGTGTTGTAGTGTTCGTTCGCGAATCATACTTATTTTGTGATTCTTGTAAATGTTGAGTAAAATGTTGAGTTTTTTCGTATTTCGTTTGACCGTCTAGCAAGTTTACTGGACTACGGCGATAGAAAATTTATCGCAAATTTAAAAGAAAGCCAATAAATAACAGTAAAAATATGACTAACACTCTACAAGACGCTCGTCCTCCCCGTGCTTCTTTATGGCGCAGAAGCATGTACCTTATTAAGCACTGATGCAGCAGCCTTGAGAGTGTTCGAGAGAAAAGTACTGCGTAAGATCTTCGGTTCAGAGCGAGTTGGCGATGATTACCTCATCCGATACCATAGTGGGCTGTATGAGCTCTTCAACGACATGGACGTTGTGCAGTGTATTAACACCCAGCCACTCCGCTGGCTCGGCCATGTCGTTAGAATGGAGGAAGATGCTCCGGCGAGACGGGTATTTGATACGGGGATCTGCGGAAGTCGGCGAAGAGAACGACCTTGTATCCGTTGGAAGGACCAAATCGAGGAAGCCCTGTCATCGATTGGTGTGACCAACTGGCGTAGGCGCGCACGAAGCAGAGGCGCCTGGAAGGATGTGTTGCGGGAGGCCGAATTCCGAAATTAAGTAAGTAAGTAAGTAAATATGTCAGTTGGAATAATGATGAGTTTTAAAAGAGTGATAAGAAATTACCTTAAACTAAAAAAAAAAAAATTAAGGAATTTAAGCTCCTGCGAAAGGAAACTCTAAAAGGAAAAATCGAGAGAAAGGTTAGATTTGACATGACGTCACGTGGAGAAATCTACTTGATCTTCCAGTTACTACAATATCCATCGCCCGTGTTTTAAAGGTAATGCCATCGATTAAAAGAGAAAAAAATTAAGTCTACATTACGATTAACTTGGATACACAATGATTTGGCGAAACCCACGTTTTATTGACCGATGGATGGAAAAAGTTATTTTATGCGATGAAAAAATTTAATTTCAAATGGCTACGGTTGTTTTTTTTTGGTGATGGACGGTTTATTGTACGTGTGAAACATTATCTTATAATTTCAAGCTTCCTGTTCACCACAAAAATTAAGAATTTGGAAAAGCGTTCTTAACTACAAAGCTTATGAAAAATTGTTTGGATTGTTCGACTATTGAACAAGATACCGCAAGTGTACTGTACTGTTTCGCATATGAGTTAGGACAGCTTTTCCTCCAAAAATGTTGATATACTTTCATGGCCGGCATGCAGTACCGATTGCAATCCCATTCACAACTTATAGAGAATTCTTGTAGCTGAAGTTTACGCAGAGGTAGTGTTGGATATTGTTAAAAAACATTCGTGTTTTTTAAATCTTCAATGAACCTTCAAAGAATCCTGGCTGCATTTATTGCGAGGAAATGAGTGACGACGCTGAACACACATTCTTCCATTGCATCAAATGGCAATACGAGAAGAATGTGTTGATGGAACAGATTGGCGAATTCACACCCGACAACATTGTTGACGCAATGCTCGAAAGCGTGACGAAGTGGAGCGCTGTGAGAAGATACGTAGAATGTGTACTCCGCAGGAAGAAGGTCGACCTTGATACAGTACGACAGAATGATACATGAGAAGACGAGCCAATAGCATGAAGATGGCTTCGAATATGGCATAGCCAGACGTGGGAGAGTAGACAACGGTCCTTAACAGGACGTCGTTCTGGACCCTTCTCGAAGTAATGCAGATAGCCGTCCCGGGAAGGGAGTATCTCCAGAAGAGGAGGAGGGATTGTTTTAGTGGAAGCCCCATTCGACGCAGCTGACGACAGTCACTGTAACTGCGAAGGCATTTTAAACCCTACCTCACATGCCAAAAAAAAGAATATTCGATGTTATATCGATAAAGTTCAACAAACATCGATGTTTTCTGTACATCGGTTGATTTTGTGACAGAATGGAAGTCAAGGAAATAGAATGTACTTTTTGCAGCGAGATATAGTGGAGTACCGCGGTCAAGCTATGTATTGCACTGTCCTCAACCTGTATTGGATTTCCCCTCAACTTATATAGGTTGTCTCCCGACATTCTGTTGCCTTGCCAAACTTCTTCTGATGTGCAATAACGCTGCACAGGTTTCAAACATTTGTTCTGGAGGTTTGTCTAGAGAGTCTACATATTAAGCTTTACCAACCTATTCTAAAACAACTCTTCTTTGAGTCTACGACGATTGGTAGCATTATAATTACTATCCTATCCGATAATTTGATACATAACTCAAGTCACTTCTCATTGTAATTACTCATCAGCCGCATGGAAACTAACCTCGCAATCTCATCTGACTGCTCATTGCCGCAAATTCTCACATAACCTGGCATCTAGCTCTGGCTTAATTATTTATCCTTCCATTCTAATTTCAAATCAATCTTATAGGAGCTTGGTGTGGCCGGACTGTCAGATAGTATGGCTTTTTCCCGTCCTCTATACCTTCTGTTTAAATTTATTGAATACGTCTTTCGATGTTGTACACTTTCGCTTGGATTGGAAAGCACTAGTTTTCTCATGGGCTTTGAATTTTTTTTTCCTTGAGCCGAATAACTCCGCCTCTATCCCACTATATACGCTTTTACCATCTGCATACCCCAGAATAAAGTCGCCGTAATATAGTAGGTAGTGTGTCGGCTTATTAGACGTAAGGCCACGGTTCAAACCCCAGGTCAGATATCAAATCGAAAATATGAAGAAATATTTCTTCGGCGACTTCCTCTCAGCAGATTTCTGGCAAAAACTCTGAGAGTACATAAAATTGTCATGAAAAGTTTCTCAAAAATCTGTAGATCCCGCCACTCATGTATAAAAAATTAACACATACAACATAAGTGGTGTGAGAAACTAGGTCATAATCCGGACTGAAGGGTTGTAATGACCAATTGTGTATGTATGTATGTATCACAATGGGCCTAAATACTGGCCTCAGTGGGATCTCTTCTTTCGCGGGTGTCCGCCATTTCATCTAACCTTAACCTAACCTAAGTTTTTAATTTCGTTGCATTGAATCAAAAGTATTGAAAAACATTTAAACAAATTAGTATTTAAGAAAAGAAGTGCAACTGCGGTCAAACGAATGTGTATGACTGTAAGTAGATAATCAAAATATTGTATCAATATATCAATGAATATTGTAGCCTTGGAATATACATACAAATTAGAACAAATTGTAGATATTTGTAGAGAAAATGCATTAAATGAACACTTAAAATAGTTTCAAGCATTTAGGTTGCCAGCCATTATAATACATACTTTCACATATGTATGTACATATGTATATGTATATGCTGTATGTACATGCAATACAAATTGTAAATATGTATTCCACGTTTAATGTGCTTACATGTCAGTAATTAATGAGTCATAGTTTTATGTCGAAAATCATTAAACGCATCAAACCACTTATTTAAGCAGAGAACAGATTACAGACAATAATAGTTCGTTTGTATAACTAAGCGCAGGCAAAATGTTAAACTTCAAATGTGTTCTTCATAAAATTATAATTAAAGAACGACATAATACACACATACTACGGTACGTACTACTTGTATATTCAAAGAACCTTTTAGAAATTAACACTTGAAATGTTAATGTTGACAACTATTCTTATCCCTGAAATAGTACACTTAAGATCGTGCAAATAATAAAGAGTGAGAGAGAGATAGAGAGAAGAGAGAAGCCAAGTTTTTCAATTAATTGTGCACCAAAGTATTGGTTATAATATATGCTTGAATTGATTTGTTTCCCTTGGCATCAGATATTACTATTAAAACCACATTAAGGCATAACATTGTTGTGGTGGTAGGTTGTGTTTGTTGGTTGTGTGTGAGTTACACATTTCTATTTCCGGTAAATATGTTTCATTTCATTACAATTTAATGCATGTCTTTTATGGTTGCAAGGAGAAGAGGAAGGAGAAGAAGGACGAACAAATATGAAAATGTTATAAAAAAAATATTTTAAATTAAATGTTGGCCTAATGCCATGAAAAAGCGACCACAATGTGCTTCTGTTCTGTTCTGTTCTGTGTCGTCCTACAAAAATCGCAAAAACCATTCGGGTTGCATTTTAATCTTAATTCCTCATCGTCATTCCAAGTAAAATGTTCGCTTAGCTTACGTTAGTACACTTGTTCCAATTCGCCAATAAATGCATTTAATTTCAACAAAAATTTCAAATAGAAAGGATTTCACATTGTACAATTGGAAAAATGTCTCATGGAAATGGTGTAATACTTAGTGTAAATGAAGAACACCTTCAGTGTTCAGCTTGTATTAATGCATGCAAAACATTTGCTAATTGAATATGTACATGATCATAGTTGTCGCTGCTTAGTGGTGCTAGTGGTGGTGGTGGTGGTGGTGGCATTGCTAGTGATGGTACTTTAAATGGTAGGCAGCAAAAGTTATTTGGCATCATGCCAAAAAATCCATTTCTCTACTATTATTTCTGTTTTTTTTGTTTGCTTTCTTTCTTTCTCCTTCGTTTTTATTATGTTTCTGAGAAGCACTCATACATACAGTGTCGTTTTAAAAGTATATTCAACAATAAAATAAAAGCTCAATAAGATTGGTACGTACATACCTAGTAGATGGAGGGGAGTGGGTGAATTTAAAAAAAAAAATATTATTTAAAATTCTTCTTAAATTCGGCTAATTTATCGTTAAATTTCATTAATTACCTGTAAATACGTACATACATATAAGGTATGTTTCAAAATTATAAGAACACTTATTTTTTTAAAATTTCTCTGCAAAAAAATGAATTGATCTAAAAATATTTATTAAGAGAAATACATTTTTGCATTTACTCTTTATACGTATGAAAAAAGAATTGTATGACAATTTTGTTGTTTCATTTTTGGAAGTTTTCCGTTATCTGCATGTTTCATTATTATAAAAACAAGTGAAAAAAAATGATAATGCAATTTAGTAAAGCAATAACTTCAGTTAAAATTAGTTTTAAAATAAAGAAAAAAATTATGCTTTTACTATCCCACGTGGATTCAGTTTATCAGAACAAGAACAAGGTAAAATTTTGACCTTTAAAGATCAAAATTTGAAGTTTAGAGAAATTGCTCGGAAATTGGGAAGAAGTGTGACTGTGGTAAGAAATTTTTTCAGCAATCCTGAGAATTATGGACAAACAAAGAGATCCGGACGGAAAAAATCCTTTCTCAGCGAGAAATAGCTCACATTAATCGTTTAGCGAGCAATTCAACTTTGAGTTTAAAAAGTATAAAGGCCTCAACGGGTGTTTCTGTATCAAAAACAACCATATGGAGATCAATAACAGAAAATAAAAACTTAAAATATTCAAAAACGACTCAAGTACCGCGGTTACTACCCCGTCATGTGGCGGCAAGGTTACAGTTCGCCATAGAAAATATGCAAACTAATTGGACTCAGGTATGACCTTACTCAATTTTTGTAAATGTGAAAATAACCACCAGTTTTATTTAAGGTTATATTTTCAGATGAAAAGAAATGGAATCTTGATGGACCGGATGGAAACAGAGGCTATTGCAGAGATATTCGAAAGGAACCTCTACATTTCTCCAAGAGAAGTTTTGGTGGTGGATCACTGATGGTTTGGGGAGCATTTTGTAGCGATGGATGTCTTGAAATTCGATTCGTGTCATGTAAAATGAACAGCACAGATTACGTCAAAACTCTGGAAATGAGTTTATTACCTTTCATGGCTCAAAATCCCTTAAAAAAATATATTTTTCAGCAAGATAACGCTGCCATTCACAACAACAGATTTACAAAAAACTGGTTTAGCTCAAAAAATATAACAGTTTTAGAGTGGCCAGCGTGTTCTCCAGATGTAAATGCTATGGAAAATATTTGGAGTATATTGTCCTATCGTGTTTACTCGGGATATCGCCAATATGAAAATTTAAATTTATTAAAAAACTCAATTTGTCACGAATGGTCAAATATTGACCAAAACTTAATCAATACTTTAGTAGAGAGTATAACCTCTAGAATATTTAATCTTATAAAAAATAAAGGTGGACTAATTCGCAAATAATTTCATTAAAATTGTGTTTTATTCTTAAAAATTAAAAATGTTTTTATATTTCTTACTTGTTAGTTTAAAAAATATTAAAAAATACAAGAGCAACATAGAAATGTACCATATCGATGAATAGTACACTCAGACATTTATATGTTCCCAACATAATGTATAAACAATATGAAGAAATTTTATGAAAAATTTTACATTACAAAGTGTTCTTATAATTTTGAAACATACCTTATGTTAACATATATTGAGGTGGCGTTATATGGTTGTTAGACCATAATCCTCAAGAATTATTCGAATTTGTAAACTGAAGAGAGTTTAATTCTCTTCAAATAATCCATCTATGGATTTAGGTACCTGTGCTGTCTCTCATTGAGAGTAAGATTCATTCTGCACCGGTAATTCTAAATTATTACTGGTTTCACCATTTAGTCGGCCGATAACGAGAAGTGTAACATTGTTTCCGCGCTATTTAAGTGTAATATGAGAAAAAGTGATGTTTTCAAAATGACCCAATTCCGAAACCTTTACCAGCATTTATCTCCACTGAAGAATATCCCTATGGCTGTACCGCTTTCAATCCACTGGATTTTAAATTCTAGACATTTTTAGAAGACATGATTATCTTAAAAGATACCTCATTATAGGCTCTCTCAAGAAAGGGGGGGGGGAGGGTAAAGGCTGGAAATAGAGAACCTGTTCTTTAATGGTTCTGTTGGATTTATGGTAGTAAGGATCCGAACCACCGGCTCTATGGTTGGGTTAATGAACCTGACAAATTGAATGGCTGATATAATAATTATTCCCTAGACAGTGCCAGTGCCACGATTTAAGGAAATGCTTCGGAAATGCTAAGGAAAGAAGAGTGAATGGAGCAATTTAGCAGATACATACATACGTACATAATTGGTAATTACACCCCTTCAGTCAGGATTACGACCTAGTTTTTCACACCACTTATGTTGTGTATGTTAATTCTATACATGAGTGGCGGGACCTACAGTTTAAAGTCGACTCCGAACGACAGATTTTTAAGAAACTTTTCATCGCAATTTTATTAACTTTCAGAGTTTTTGCCAGAAATCTGCTGACTGAAAGTTGCCGAAGGAATACTTTTTGTATTTTGTTTCGATGTCTGGCCTGGGGCTCGAACCCTGGCTTTACGTCTAATAAGCCAACACACTACCTACTAGACCACGGCGACTTCAAGTTCAGTTTGGCAGATACATACATAATGTAAGTGAACATACATAAGTGAAAGACCAGTATATGTTACATAGATAAGTCTAAGACAGTAGTGGGAATTCAAAGTCAAATATTCAGAACGTATGGATAAACTCGATTCTAAGTGAAAGTTTACACCATTGAAAGATGTGCTCAATTTAACTAGAACAGGATGTACAGAGTACGAGACAGAGCAACATTGGTTGGTTATCAGTCTGCCATCCGAGCGCTTAGCTTCTATAAAGGTGACTCAAAATCAGAATGGGAAGCTAAATCAGCTAAGCAGGTGGCAATTAACATGTACATCAGCTTGCAATTAGTGCAGTTTGCACGTTGTTGTTGAGGCCAGAAGCTTTCTGTGGAGTAGGAAACATATCAGCAAAAGAAAAGGTGACACGGATAATTTTCTTATGTCAAACGGTTTTACTCAATCTAAACTTTTACTGGCTGATTACAATGAGAAGAGTTATCAGTTGCGCATTGGACTATCAAGAAACAATCTGAAAATAGTTACCCTTATTTTACAGTGTTTTAAACTAGGCATGAGGCGAACGAATCACCAGAACACATACTTGGAACCTTTGGGGCATAACTGAATCTCAGAAGGAAATACTTGAATGTACATGAAAGATCAGCAATGAATCGGTACTCATTAGCACTCATAAAATATTGAATATAAGTGAGTCAACAATATTGAAATTTAACTCTGTACTCTGAATTCATTCGTACTCACTACAACGTTGATTTATAAGTACAGGTTGCAATGAGTATGAGTACAGCATTGACATCGAACTCATACCATTTGAAATATGTTTGATTCATAAGCCTACTCATTTAGATTCATAACTTTAGAAAAATTCTTCTAATACTTATGAATGATTCGAGTGAAAACAGACATATAAGCAAAGAAGACAGAGAAGCAAGCAGAGCAGCAAGCAGAGCAAACACAAAACCTTCTAGAGAGTATTTTAGTGTTCGTACGCGAATCATACTTATTTTGTGATTCGTGATAAATGTTGAGTTATGGAGAGTCGAAATCAATAACATCATACGTGTTGTTAAGTATAAATATGATGAGTGCTTCAAACTTTGAATATGAGTAGCGGTTTCATGATATTAAAATAAGTATGAATGCGTGTAAGTATTAGAAATTATGAGTATGATTCGATTCTATTAATCTTTTTGAATACTCATTGCTGATCTCTGGTGTACATCAAGTTATAGGCAGGAAGTTATACTTACTGACATCGAATAGTGTCCTGAAGTTTGCCAGAGCAACAGGATTGCTGGAGACATTAAGGGGAGTCTGGGGATCAATGTATTCTATAATTTAAAAGATATATTTTCCGAAAACCAGACTTTCTATGAATATAGATGCGACTTTCTATTGACTGAACAAAATTATGAATTTAAAATCAAAATATTCGCTGGGATAATACGTACGAAATTCCTTATTCCTTCAATCCACTATAACAAGAAAGCCATACATACGTATGTTTTCTGTTTTTAAGTGTGTTTTATACAGAAATCTGGTAGAAAATGTTCATGCATATGCGTTAAGGCTGCGAATAAGTATGTCTTCCTAAATATTATCTATTGTGTGCATGTGTATGTGTGTGTATATGCGTGTTTGTGTGAATATAAAGAATATTTTCCTAATTCTATTCACTTGACAAAATAATTATTAAACTTTACTCATTTCGTTCTCTTACATTCATTCATTCATTCATTCATTTGCTCTGTATTTCATTCAAATTGAGTTTGTTTGTTAGTGTATGTATGTATATGTGTAAGTATGTGTGTGTGTCTTTGAATATCTCAGTGTGGGTATTTAAATAGTTTCTGCATTTAATTGTGCTTAATTGCACTTAAAATGATCTTTCAAAACAATAAACAAATTATTTTCGGCAAATCCTCAAGAATGACAAGCAACTTAAAATAACAATCTTGAAAACACCAACTCATAGTTCTTAACAAAACAACAACAACAGCAAAAAAAAGAACACAAAGAAACTTAAATTATAAAAGAAAATCTCAAATGACGATAATGACAATGATGATGATAATAATGAAGTCGAAGAAGAGGAAAGGAAGAAGAAAAAGAAACAAAGTCTCATTAGAGTCGTAATTGTGTAATACGAAATGACAGTTTTGTTGCTGTTGCTGACAAATTATGTTGCAAGGACAGTTTAAGGAAAAGAGAAAGGACTTGTCTCTCTCTCTCTGTACTTTTCACACAAAACTTAACTTAACACACAAAAGATGTGTTGCTTACAACCTAAACTTTCCCCCAATAGTTTGAAAAGCAAATATAACAAATACTAACAGAAGAAAAAGAGTGAAAAAAAAGGTACAAATTTACAGTTACAAAAATAGAAAATAAACATAAACAAACAAGAGACAAATTTTGTTAAGTGTTTTTAATGGGGGAGGTCATTAACAAATATTTCAATGGACATTGATTGTGTGTTCAAAAAGCAATCTCTCCCTCCTTTCGGTTCAATATTATAGTACATGCAGCATGATCTATGAGTTGTTATTAGTGAATGGCAAACATTAAATTAAAATATTAAATTAAAATATTAATGTTACGATATAATTTCGAAAAATTACATACGATTTGTTTTAGTAAAGATTTCATAAAGAATTTGAATAAAATTTTGAAAGCAATTGTGATTGTAATTTGATTTTGAAGCTACAATCAGTCAATCGTATTCATACATACAGGGTGGCTGATATGTATTGCAACCAACTTCAGGTTGTTATCATTTGTAAACCGCTCGTCTGACAGCTGACAGATTTATTCCAGTGACAGTTCATTTTATTATTTACAAGCTTACAAAAGCATTTTGATCTATTGCATTCAGAAAAAAAGTTATTCGTGATGGAATTCAAGCGTGATAGTGTGATTGCTTTATATTTGGCTGGAAAACCTCAGGTGGCTATCGTTAGAGCCCTCCGGCATTTAAATGTGAATAAATCTTTTGTTTCTCGTACCATTGCTCGTTACCGTGATACTGGCATCTTTGATATCGTGTCCAAAAAGTGGACGAAAAAAAACGGTAACGGTAACGGTAACCAGAAATGATCCGAAAATTGAAGGCCAGATTTGATCGAAATCCACGCCGCAGTGGTAGAAAATTTGCTCGTGAGCTGAACATATCGCGAGAACGGATGCAACACATATTGAAAAATGAGCTTGGACTAAAAAAAGTTAGACTGGAAAGAGCCAAGGAGTTACTTCGCTTGCACAAAAGTGGCCAGTTACCGATTTTGGTTTTCTCCGATGAGAAGCCATTCCAAATTGAGCAGTTTGTGAACAAACAAAATGATCGGGTTGACTTGCCAAAGAGGTCAGGTGAAAATTTACACTTGCGATTGGCCACCAGAACTCCAGCGCTGCCGATGGTAATGGTGTGGGCCGCCGTAACGGCCGATGGTCGCTCCCCGCTCGTATTCATCGACCGTGGGGTCAAAATAAATGTCGAATATTATCGGGAAAAAGTCTTAAAGACAGTATTGAAGCCCTGGGCAGACAAACATTTCGGCCGCAGACCATGGACATTCCAACAAGACTCAGCACCACCGCACTCAGCACGTGTACCAAGAATGGCTTAAAAAGGAGGTTCCTCGTTTCATTTCTACCGCGCAATGGCCACCAAAATTTCCGGATCTCAATCCCACTAAAAAATACCAAAGTGTCGATAATCTCAAGATGGCGCTTCGCCGAGAATGGGCCAAAATATCGCAGAGCCACTGTCGTGCAGCCTGTGATGGCTTTGTCGGCCACCATCGTTTGCTACTCTAATCGCAAGCTTAGCCGCCTGTTCAATACTGAGAATTCCCAGATAACATTACACCCAGTAGACGGTAACTGTAGTTTGCCTATCTAGCTGATTCAGCTTTACCAGCTAGTCTCATAGAATCGTCGATTTAGTATCATAAGAGCCGAGTGCTCGAATGGCGGCCTGACTGTCAAACAGTATTACCTGTTCTCTGTACTTTCACTGTAGGTTGAATTGAGCATATTTTTCGATGGTTTCGGTTTCGGAATCTTTCATTCAAAAACTCCGGCTCCAGTACCACGATCCGTACTTAACTCATCTGTATACTACAAAACGGTTCCTCTTTAAAAGAGTATATAGCTTTCAGATTATTCCATTCATTCTTATTGCAAAGTCTCATTGCCAAGCATTTCTCAAAAGCAGAGAGTCCACTGGCACTCTTCAGAGGAAAACAAAGGATGGGCTGTCAGCCCCTCATTTCGTTAGGTTACGAAATCCTCTAAATGAATTTTATGTACGCCTTGTCCTTCATTATTTTAACCTAGGTCTATCCCTGGTGTTCACTGCCATGTTTAACGTTCAAGGCGGCGCGTACCACCGGTGGCAGCCCCTATTAAAGCAGCGCATACTGGTCTCTGTATCCTGTTGAATTTAATTTGAGTTCTTTTCAGATTTGTCCTGTGTTTGCAGACAATGGCTTCATAGCTGACTATTGGTCTGATCATCATCAGAATTTACCTTCAAGTCTTCTGTATTAACATTATGGCATGTAACGGCTTTCCTATTACTATCTGGTTATATACCGTGTTTATTTACGTTCATATTCTGTAATATTATCTATTTAATGACTTGAATATCTTTCCCTTTATGAGGTTTCCTACCTGTTGTAAATGCTACTATTGCAGTTGACTTACAGTCTCAAAACTCTTTCGAAAAATGTCGCAGAGCCTTATATATGTATGTAAGTAGTGAAAAGACTTTATCCTTCCGACATTCGCTGATTCCCCTGATCATTATTTTACCATACCCTGTGTATGTTTGTGCTGATCGTGTGTATAGGATCTCAGCCATCCATCTGGATAAACTCCTAAGCACTATACACCTTCTTCTCTGCCAGGCAAATACATATTAAAGATTATTTAATGAAAATGCTGCTCGTCTTGGTACGCATAGCATAATTTTGGGCTGGCATCTCACCAATGACAGCAATAATGTTGCCTACCACGTCTGGAATTGTGACTGGCTTGCTTCTGTTTGCGATAGGTCTTAAAAGTTTAGTAATTGCTCTTAAACAGCTTGAAAACGAAGCTGCAAAAAAGGCAGCCATGTATCGCACGGTATTTAGCTCTATTGACTGCAATGCTGAGATTTTCATCGTTCCTGAAGAAATATGGTCCAATGATGCTGCTTGGCAACAAACTGCACCAAACAGTGAATTTCTCAGGATACATTAGCAGCCCTTCAACTGCCTTTGACTGCTCTTTGCCATAATTTCGTTAATTCTTTTGGTTGAAACAAATATGTGCTTCGGTGCTTAAGATAATTTTCGATGGAAACACATTTGCCTTACAGCATGAGTTATGATAATAAATTTCGTTAATTTGAAAGCAACGTTCATTTGTGAGTCAATTTAAAAAGTAAAATGGCAAACCATTTCTGGCATTTTTGGCATTGTCACATGTCACGAATCTTGTTTTACATTGAATAATTTTACAATAAACAGCCAATTAACAAAAAAAATTACGAATTTTTAGGAATTTAGTCAAAGTCTTTGAGGACATTTTTTTAATATTGTTACGAAAATGGAAAATTTAGGTACTGGTGTTTTGCTTTTAAAACTATAAACAAAAGCTACAAATACAAAATAATGCAGTAAACCAACCTGTTTACAAATTATCCTACTGCTTAATATAACAACAAATACCAGCATAAAAAATGGTAAACAAGTAAACAAAAATATACCAACGACAATACAATAATAAATGTAAACAACGATGTTTACATTTATAGAGATTTCGAGAAGGCGAAATCATGAACGTTCGTTAGTGAAGTTCAGTCAGTCTTGTGTGAAGACGCGGCGCTTTTGAGCAGAGTAATAGTGGTTTAAAGATCTCCGTTACAAAGATCTGTCGAATAATTGTCAATGGCCTTGTTTATGCAAAGGGTGTAAACAAAGGAATAACAAACATAGCAATTGTTGTTGTTTCCATCAAGTTGTGAACGGTGGCACACAGAATTGTGCGAATAATAAAAAATTTTAATTAAAACTAAACATAAAATTTATTTTTATTTTATTTGCAGTCTACGAGCTCATATTTTAAACGTTTTTAAAATTTAAAAACTTAACAATATTTCTGTTTAAATAATTAAAAAATTTTAAATATTTTATTTAGTTCGTATACATTGTTCTGCTTATCATTAAATAAATTTACGAAAGTCTATGCATGGATGTGCATGGGAGAAATATTTATGCATACGATGGTAATTAAATTAAATTCGAGTGAACAAATTTATATTTTAAATAATGTTTTCGTATGTATATCTTGTGTTGTGTGATACATTTTTCATTTAAAAAACTATGAAATAAGTTTTCTTGTGGTAACACTTTGTTTTTGTTTTTTATTTATATTTTTTTTACAATTTTTGATTGTTGTCATAAAGACACTTTGTGCACTGCATACAAACATACATACGTACAACATCATTGTTCCTTATTTAAAGTTTAACCTTTTCACGACTGTTGTTGATGTTGTTGTTGCATTCTATGCTAGATTTAAAACACTTGTGATTGTGTGTGTGTGTGTGTGTGCTTTTTTTATTCGTACCAAGTCCCTGTTATAGACTCTCGTTTAGATTAAAATTTATAAACTTTGTCTGAAGTGGCAACTAAACTAAAATGTTGGCTTACTGCCAAATGCCACAGACGTCAGTTGCAATAACCTCAAGTGTTGTCAGAAAACAGTTTCACACACAAAGGACTTCTTTTTTTTCTTCTTCTCTTTACTCTCTTGTTTTTATATTTTTTCTGCTACTACCGGGTGTTTTTTTTTCTCTCCGCTCTTTAAAAAACCTTTGAAAGCCTCTTGCAATCGACCGTACATGTATATGTATTTATGCACACTGTATTCGGATAGAGAAAAAGAAAACTACCATCAAGAGTATGCTTTTTTTGATTCTCTCTCTCTCTTTCTCTCACGATTTCTTCTTGTTCGTAATGAAATTTAACCAAAACATTTTTGTTACAAAGTCAATAAATTTGTATTTTTTCCCTTCCCGTTTTTTTTATTTCGTGTTTTTTTCATTCGGTCTCTAGTATTTCAATTTCAATTTACTCGAGGTAAATAAAATCGTGAAATTGTACCTACAACCTGTTGTTTTAGTTTGTAAAAGTAGTTTTTTTTTCTGAATGATTCGTTAATTTGAACAATTTTATGTGTGATTGAAGGAAAAACTATGAAATGAAGAGAAAATTGAAATACCATACCATACTATGCTATATATACATATGTATGTATGTATACATGATTATCAATTTATTCAGATTGTAATGAATTCCTAAAATATTGAAAGTAATACGTATAAATTTTGTTGGGGTTTCATTACATACGTTTAAAAAGTATCTTATATTCACACAAATTCTGTTTTTTATTTGATTGAGTGAGAGTAAGAACCAAACATATTTGCAATACCTTTAGATTAAATCCGCATCAGCCTCAAACAGCATAGTTAACTTGGCTTCTTGGGTTTCTATTCCACAATGCAACAGTAACTTCTAGTTGGCCCTTACCAATCAGCCGGAGTTCATTTATCAATAAGTTAAGAGTGCCCAAAAATATTTTGTTTGATGTAACCAAGTGCTGCACACGTACAGTGAAGGTGTTCTGTGACTTTCTCTTCTTCCTCATCATTACAGCTTATGTTTACAATTGTTTTTAGGTATTTTTAGATTATTAGAGGTCTTGGAACCCACGATCTTCACGCTAATTGTGTAGCACGCGACCAACTAGACAACCAGGGCACCTTACTACGAGGTTACTAGAACGAACTTTGTTCCGAATTAATTCAAATTTTTTTCCGCATATATCCATAGCAGGCCAGATTTGTCATTCTGCTAATTATCTTTTCTTGCATGTCAGTAAAGTTTGCTTAAATTCGTCTGTTTGTGTCTCTTCCGAAGAACGAAAATTTTACATGTGTATTTATTTAAATTTTCTGTTGGAGGCACAAAGATAAAAGACAGGATATAGCAATACTATCGAACCATCACGCTACCAATTGAGCACTAGGTCCTTATGTGGTTAAATTGGATGGAAGATTGGACCATTCGTGAACGCTAAATCGGTTAGGTACGGAAAAAACGATCACTCTCTGCAGTGTCCCAAGTCATATGGGTATTCTCGGCAATAAGTACGCAGATGAGTTTGCGAGGAGAGGAGTTTCCACACGCGTAATGGACCCAAGACCTTTCTCTGAAATGGGGGCGGATGTTTGGAAATGTATGCTCAATGAAAGTGAGATGAAAGAGAAGCAGAGACTCTACTCAAACCAAGTCGATTTGATGCAATCGAAGCTTTCATTGGGAAACTACTATAGAAGCAAATCTTATAGGAGGAGATTCGCTGATGGAATCAGGACCCTTCTATGATGTGGAAGCAGATGTTTGAAAGGTATACTCAAAGAAATGGAAAGATAAGGATGGACAAAAACTTATACCAAACGATGTGAGATTTTTGTTAGGAAACGACTATAAGAAGAGATCTTTGTCATGGATCAGGCTATCCATCGGAACATATTCTTGGGACTCTTGGGGCATTAATTCATCTCAGAAAGAAACACCTGGGTGCCAGGCAAGGAATTGCCTGTCATTGTTGACAACAAGCAACATAATAAAATTTAGGAGGGCAAAAAACTTGATAGAGATATTAGGGTATCATTATAGGCCACGAGGCAAAGAGCTGGGTACAATAGATCGTGTAGTGGCAGGACTAAGACACCTCTGAACGACAATAATAATAATAATATACCAGGACTTGGGAATTGCGTCCGCTTGGTAGTTTGCTTCAATGCTCTTGTTCAAAAATATTTATGAGGGTAACCGTTGAATGTCCCGCTATTTTGATAGGCTTTAATACCGCATTCGAAAAGCGGCAGCCATTTTTTAAAGTGAATAATACTGCTGTAATCCTGAACTGATAGAGTCTAAGATTAAAATGTTCCGGAAAGTTTCCAGAACTGACTTTCTTGTGTGATCTAGACACGTCCTGGAATACTTGCAAAACGATCTCTGGAAGGTGTAAACCACTATCCAAATAAGGTTTATCAGGTATTTTCGTTGTGAAACGAGATATCGTGTAGTTAGTGGATATATTCAGATCAACTTTACCCAATACTTTGTCATCACCATATCCTTTCATACTCTTCTGGCATTCAGTCGCTTGAAGATAGTAAACAATAGCTAAGCTACCTGTTATTGGATATGTTCGCTATTCTTTTTCCTCAAAGCCAACCTCCGCACCTCGACTTCGTAGAATAGAGTTGGTAATGATAGCTGCCATATAAATGAGGCATCAAATCGTCAAATATTTGGGAAAAAATCGTCAAAATCGTCAAAGACGTTTAATAAAATCGTCAAAAAATCGTCAGAAAAATAAGTAAACAAGTTAAAGGTTTTTAAAAACCAAAATTACTTCTATTATAGTAAAACATATAAAGTCAATATTGTATGTACATATCTGAGTTCAAAAATAAAACAAAAATATTTTTAGAAATTAAAAGCTGACGTCCCTCATCTTCATTTAAAATTTTTTTTTCCAAAAATGGAGAAATTTTAAAATTTTTTAAGGATTAAACAATCTATCCCAGTGTTGTTTATTGACGCGTAAGCGCAGCAATAATATTGCATCATCTTAGTCCATGGGTGGTGTAAATATTAAGAAGTCAGAAGCTCTTGTCATTCTGAGCATGAAAATTTAGTGTAATGTTGACTTCAACCGACACATTTGTCAGTTTCTTCAGATCCTTCTTAAGATCTTGTGATCTTATTATTTACACCATTTGTAACCGACTCTCATGTATGGGTGGGTGCCTCAACTTCTATTTCGCGGTTTCTCGATCGTGTACAAGAGAGCCCGTAGTAGCTCGTTAATGACGGTGGTGTATCCAACTACATTGAGTCATTGGAGAATCGTTGCAATGTGGTTAGTGTTTCACTGTTCTATCGCTTCGATAAAAGGATTTTGCTCGAATGAAGTAAGCGGACTTGTTCCTGAAAATCATATATTCCTACGTAACGCTCGCCTTTGTCGGCCACTATTTCGGTATGTGGTCGATTGGTCAGTGGATCGCACAGTGCATTACAATAAAAATACGTTTTTTAGTCGGACTATTCGAATGTGGAACTCATTTCCTGCAGAGGCCTTTCCTGTTTTTTATGGTATAAATATATACAAGCCTAGTGTCCATAAACATTGTTCTCTCTTTCCTACTTCACATAACATATTTTCATAGTTCCAAACACAATGCCATCGATCTCCTGAGTGTTGGTCGTACTAAGAAAAAATAATCGCGCTTGCCATTGGTCTTCCGATGGTAATATTAGAAGTTATACTCTCGAATTCTTAAAATTGTCGCCAACGACAAGTGATAAATTATTCTCAACTACGAGGTTATTTAGGAGTTGTAATTTTTGGCTTTTAAGGGGTTAAAAAGGAATAAAATACAGAAAAATATAATACTTTGCTACTTGTTTTTACTAACATAAATTTCCAATAGTAACAATTGTAATGTAAATACAAAGCTTAAAGTGGCTAAAGTAAAGAATATGATGTAAATTTTTAATTTCCAAAAATCGTCAAAATAAGGGTATAAATCGTCACATCGTCAATATGATATTATTGGAGCTCAGAATCGTCAAAATGACGATAAATCGTCAAATCTGGCAGCTATGTACGTTGGCAGTACATGTTTATGGTGTCGCACTATGTGGCATTTTGCCTGAAAACCTGGCCAAAATTAATAGAAGTGTTTTATGAGTTAATGGCTAGAATTTTTTGATAGTGTTAGTGATAATTAGGCCCAAGGATGAACCCAACTGATTTTAGTTCAAATCGGTCCGTGATATCGCCTAGCCCCCATACAAATTCCCCTCGAAATTGCACTTATTTACACATAATTATAGTAATTATGCAACAATCATGATAAAATTTAGCATGAATCAGCTCTGTGTACTAAGAAATCATGGTGTAATGTTTGGTGAAAATCGGATCACATTTGACCCTAGTCCCCATATAAAGTACCCTTTAGAAATTCACGTTTGCACTTATAAATGGCTTAAAAACATCGGTATCGTGATGACATTTGGTATGAACGTGTATTTTGTAAATCTAAATCATATTACCAAATTTGGTTATGATCGGTCCATAATTGCCCCTTGGTCCAAAATGGGGCCCTTAACAAAATATGTTTAGCAACTATAATTGGCTTAAAAATGTTATTACCTCGATGAAATTCGACATGAACATGTTTAATATGAATGAGAATCATTTATGATTACATTTCATTATGCTCGGATCATAAGTGCCCCTAGGTACCATATACGGTCCATTAATAAAATCAAAAATACATCTCATATTGTTATAATAGTCGGTATACATATGTAATTAAGTTTTTAAACTTCTATGATAATTAATATTTATTCATAATATTTATTTTACATTATTTAATACTTAACTTAAAAATACTTAAAAAGTGAAACTAACTACAATCGTTAAAATCGTTATCATTTTCATCATCAATGTCGGGAAGGAGTAATTTAAAAATATCTGAATACCTTCGTAATTTGTGTGTACTGCAGCTTATAAAAGGGTCACTGCTTAAAAGTAACCTATTCAGGACATCTAGATTGGTATCGCTTCTGCTGATAATTCTCTCATAATTCGTACGCCATATGGGTTTATTGCCTCTGGCTTTATTACACTGCGTCTAATATTTTTAATTTTTCAAATAAAGTAAAATATTCAAAAAATCGCCAAAAATAATTGCGCAAATTTGCGCAAACTTTTTTTCCTGAATATAGAGAGTTCATATTTTCTTGTGGTATATAACATTAAACTACTAAAAACTACTTTCACCTTTAAAACCCTTATTTTTTTTTTGGGTAGGGTAAAAAAATGTTAAATTTTTATTATTTTTAAATTTTTAACGAATAATTTTAACATTAATATATGAAATATATATATGTATATATATATATATATATATATATATGTATATATATATATATAAAACTGAAACTAGCAGTTGCTCATACCTTTCAAATAAAAAAAAAATAAATATAAAACCTCTATTCGTTTAGCCACAAAAAAAAATATCATATAAACCTATTAAACTTTCAAAAAAAACCCCAAAAACGCATTTAATTTTCTTCGCTTTCCTGACTTTGACATCGTCTGAAATCTACAAATCTCAATTTAAAGTCGTGAAAATTCACTATATAATGCAGAATTTTGTTGTCTATCGAACTGCATACTCAGTTTCCTAAATTTCTTTAAATTCATTTTTGCCTTTTTGGCCAGCTTTTCAGGGTAAATGCCACATATTGTGTCGTCTTAATTGTGTCAACAAACCTCTAAAACATGTTTATTTGTTGTCAAATAATAATAATAAATGGCGGGGACGCCATTTTTAAAATTATTGTGCGATGGCGGAACGCCATACAAAAGTTACATCAAACGATGCAAAGCATTGATACGACTAAAGCTAAATTTACTAAATTTGTTGTACATAGTATTGCTAGTAAATAAGAGAAATAATTGCCGAACAGTAGTTAATTATCGTTTCTTTAAACATTTATCGATATTTGTTTACTGTAAACATACTTAAATAAAGATCTTCAAAAGAATACCACCGAATTGACACAGGAATATTCCTTCACAGTTAAGACACTTTGTTCCTCTTTTTTTCCATTTGTTTGTTACGGTTGTTATCTTTTGTTGTTAAAACATTTTCGTTTCGGTTTTGCTTGGTTTATTTATTCTCCTTTTTCTCCTCCTTTTTCTATTTATAATACGGTTTTCTTTTCTTTTTTCTGCTTTTTCTGTTTTTTTAATTCATTTTGCATTTGAGATGAGAAATAATACGCTAAGGAAAGTAGTATTTTCTTAAACTGAAGTCTCGAGTGCTATACTGTGCTGTGCAGTGCTGTGCTGTTTGCATGCATATCAAGTGCATAAAAATGGAATGGAATGAAATGGAATAGATTACTACTAATCAGATAAAAGACAAAGAACTTGAAAACATCTGCTGTTAAAATTGATGAGAATACTTACTCATGTTTCTCGGAACACTATTCTACTCTATGATGTGATGCCCTGTACTGCTCCTGTTCTGTGTATCTGAAATTTAGTATGTATGTATGTAGGTACATGACTCAGTGTGCGTGTGTTTGTGTGCATTTTGTGTATCAGAATGTATTAAATAGACAATCGTTTAAAGTGTAGTTGTTGTTATTTGTTGTTGTTTTTTGTTGTTGTTTTTGTTGTTGTTATTTATGTACGTATATTGTAAGGAATGCATTAGACTTGCATATATTTTTTCTTTTTCCATTGCATCCTATGGACTATTTGTCTCCTATAACTTACCAAAATGCTACAGAAGGAATTTACTGTGGGGTTTATCATGGCATGAGAATTAGTAGCAAACATCTGAATTACAAAATGCTTGTCATTATTATTGCAATATTTTATACGAAAAATTTAAAAAAAAACGAAAAAAAAAAGAAAACAATTTTAATAAAAATGTTAAAGAATTAAATTGTGTACATACATATCTATATATGTATGTACGTAAATACATATGTATATACATATGTGTGTTTGTTTTATAAACATAATATCTGGTGTATTGTAAATAAATACAACGATTTTAAGCACTTGGATTAATTAAAACTTCATTTAAGTATCAATTTTTTTTAATTGGACCACAATTAGATTGTATTCTTTTAATAATTAAAAAAAAAATATTAAATAAATGAAATACACACATACATACATAAATGGTTATTACAACTCTTCAGTCAGGATTACAAGCAAGTCGCCGTAGTCTAGTAGGCAGTGTGTTGGCTTATTAGACGTAAAGCCAGGGTTCGTATCCCAGGTCAGACATCAAAACGAAATATGAAAAAAAAATATTTCTTCGGCGACTTCCTCTCAGCAGATTTTTGGCAAAAACTCTGAGAGTAGATAAACCTGCCATGAAAAGGTTTCTCAAAAATCTGTCGTTCGGAGTCGACGTTAGACTGTAAGTTCCGCCACTCACGTATAAAATTAACGCACACAACATGAGTGGTGTGAGAAACTAGGCCGTAATCTTGACTGAAGGGTTGTAATGGTCAATTATGTATGTATGTATGTTCTCACACAACTTATGTTGTGTTTGGATGGATCTAAAGTTTAAAGTCAACTCCGAACGATAAGAAACTTTTCATGATAATTTTATCCAAAGTTTTTTCCAGAAATCTGCTGCTCTGGCTCATGTCTAATAAAGCAACACACTACCAACTACGGCGACTGTGGTCAAAGCAGTCATTACTAGACCCGTATACAAATTTTGAGCTTCTATCGGGTCCGCCATCTAACGTTTTTTTTCAACTAGTGCTTATTTCGTGAATGGTAACACTTAGCTCATGTCTGATTTGACAGATAATTAGTTTTATCCTTCCGCTGAATTAATATGGTTGTGTATACGCTTGAACAACGCTGGGAAATATTGCGAGATTCCTTTGAAAATCATCAACAATTAAACATTTCGGAGACATCATTGAGACGAATTTTGCATAAAGACCTTGGTATGACGTCATACAAAGGCCAATTGGTTCAGGAGTTGAAGCCAATTGACCATCCAATGCGTTTTCGCTTCGCTAAAAGGGCCTGCGATCGACTTACAGAAGATGCCGATTTTGGCAAAAACAAATCATCTTTTCAGATGAAGCTCATTTTGATCTTGGCGGGTATGTAAACAAGCAAAATTGCCGTATTTGGGGCACAGAAAACCCGCAATTGAAAAGCCGACGCACGCAAAACGAGTCCTGTTTGGTGCGGATTTTGGTCCAGAGGCATAATTGGACCATTTTTCTTCGATACTGAGCAAGGAGTGGCCGTTACAGCCAATGGCGATCGTTATCGGGCCATGTTGAACGAATTTTTGTTCACAAAAATTGAAGAGGAGGATATTGGCAACATTTGGTTTCAACAGGACGGCGCTACGTGCTGCACACAATCGATAATTTGCTTAACAATTGGACCGATTGTGTAGGCTACTGCATGGCCAGCCGTGGCAGCCATTTGAATGAAATTATTTTCCATTATTAACCGGAAGGATTGTACTTTCAAATAAAAAAAGAAATTTGAGAAAATATTCAGTAGTTTTTTTTTAAAGCATTTTCAAAAAAAAAAAGTTATTTGGCGGACCCTTTATTTACTCACATTATGCTCATATCTAATATGTAAAATTCATCATACAGATAACATATGTGACGTATGAGTTATATTTAATTCCATTAGTTTCATATAATGACAAAATCGAAGTTTTTTTATTGCATACTTTTCAGGGTAACTATTTCAGTACATGTAATATGATGCGTATGAGTAATATAGTTCAAATACAATTAAAAAGAAAGTATACCCCATAAATTTGGAATTAAGCTATATGATATGTATATCGATTCTATGCCATTCTAGGCTATATTCTAGTAGGTAATACATCATGACCTGTATCTTGACCATGAGTCTGTATCTTGAACATCTTTACAACAAAAAAATTAATTTGGCAAAACATCAAATCGTTTTTGTTTTATTGCATTTTTAAATACAAACATTTAAATGCCCCAGCGGTTCTAATGGTCTTATGCCAGAAGTGAATATGCTGCCGGTGACTATTCATCTTCCAATCTAATGAATATTCATTCACAAAGCTATAAAGTCTCATTTCCAAACGCTTCCTATTTAGTTTAAATAAAGGAAAGTGTGTGTTGGATATCATTGATATTTTTTATTCATTTGAAATATCAATTATTTGTGGAATATAACATCGTTTAAAAGTCCATGATAGACTTTTGTCTGGGTGGATCGCATTCAAAACGTCTAATTTTCCATGATATCAGGTCAGGTTTTATTGATGGCATGGATTATGTTAGGTTTGAGAACAGCTGTAGTTTGCGGCTTATTCGCATACAATTGTAACTTAAGAAAACTCCTCCAGCTAGCTAAGGTCACCTCCACGTGAGATTAACATGCCTTCAAATCGCTTGTGCATGATATCCAACGTGGTATGAGCTGTGTTACACGTAGCGTCGTTCTGTTGAAACCATTTGCCGCTGGTGGCCAGATCATCTAATTCAGGCCAAAAGAATTTTGTAATAATTGGCTTACAGGGTGGCTGATATATAATGCAACAAAGTAAAGCGCTATATTTTTTTAATTTTTTTTTAATTTTATTGTTCAAAAGCAAAAAATGTTGGAAATAACATAAAATTTTAGAATCAGTTTAGATTTGTTCAAATTGGCCACCTTTGGTACGAATTATGGCTTTTAAACGGCCGAAAAAGCCATCACAAGCTACACGAAAGTTGCTCTGCGGTATTTTGGCCCATTCTCGGCGAAGCGCCGTCTTGAGATGATCGACGCTTTGATATTTTTTTAGTGAGAGCCTTATTCTCCAAAATGCCCCAGGCGCAAAAGTCCAACGGATTGAGATCCGGAGATTTTGGTGGCCGTTGTGCGGTATTAATGAAGCGAGGAACCTCCTTTTTAAGCCATTCTTGGTTGACGCGTGCTGAGTGCGGTGGTGCTGAGTCCTGTTGCAATGTCCATGGTCTGCGGCCGAAATGCTTGTCTGCCCAGGGCTTCAATACTGTCTTTAAGACATTTTCCCGATAATATTCGTCATTTATTTTGACCCCACGGTCGATGAATACGAGTGGGGAGCGACCATCGGCCGTTACGGCGGCCCACACCATTATCATCGGCGGCGCTTGAATTCTGGTGGCCAATCGCAGGTGTAAATTTTCAGCTGACCTCTTTGGCAAGTAAACCCGATCATTTTGTTTATTCACAAACTGCTCAATTTGGAATGGCTTCTCATCCTTGGCTGTTTCCAGTCTAACTTGTTTTTTGTCCATCGGTGAGCTCTTGCACTTTTTGGAACTTCAATGGCTTTAGTCCAAGCTCATTTTTCAATATGTGTTGCATCCGTTCTCGCAATATGTTCAGCTCACAAGCAATTTTTCTACCACTGCCGCGTAGATTTCGATCAAATCTGGCCATCACTTTTCGGATCATTTCTGGTGTTGTTACCGTTTTTTTTCGTCCACTTTTTGGACGCGATGTATCACGGTAACGAGCAATGGTACGAGAAACAAAAGATTTATTCACATTTAAATGCTGGAGGGCTCTAACGATAGCCACCTGTAGTTTTCCAGCCAAATATAAATCAATCACACTATCACGCTTGAATTCCATCACGAATAACTTTTTTTCTGAATGCAATAGATCAAAATGCTTTTGTAAGCTTGTAAATAATAAAATGAACTGTCACTGGAATAAATCTGTCAGCTATCAGACGAGCGGTTTACAAATGATAACAACCTGAAGTTGGTTGCAATACATATCAGCCACCCTGTATAGTGGTCACCGCTTTCTCATAGAAATATGGACCGCTGTTGCCGATGTTACAAACCAAACTGTAAGTTTTTGGATATAGTTTCGAAATTTATTGGATATATTTACGATCATAAATGCATTTTTCAATGAATACGTGAACTATTTTTGAATATTCCAGAATTGCACACATATGGCAATAATTTGATAAGAATGTTTTTGCGAAGTATTTGCTTTTCATTGCAATATATTTTGTTGCTATTTTTTAAATAGAACGATTGAATGTTTGCTTTGATACGAGTGGTACCACTAGCATGGAAATAATGTGCTGCCAGAACAACTTTATATGCGACAGTATTACAGTCACTAGGAGCTGAACATATTTATATACGTGTTATAGTTACTCAATAATTATCCCTGAAATTATTATATTAAATCGTTGATAATATCATAATATTAATTTCAACTTACTTCACCCCTATCGTGAATATTATGGGAATAAGTTATTTGGGAGTGAACTTTTTTTTCCATAACAAAAAAATCTGTATTACGAATATATTGGAAGTAAAAGTTTTTATTGTGAATTGGTTATAAATGCTGTATAAACAAAAATATTTTATTGTGAATTACCTCTCAGCAATTTTTCGAATAAAAATACAAATATTAAAAACGAGTAGCGTATAAAGTAGTAGCATTTTTTTTTTTGCTAGAAGAGGAGAAACTATCCATGGAAAGGTTGCAGCGAAGATCTATTCGACATGAATCGAATCCACTATCACTCCCTGAGATAAAGTAAGAATTATACATACTAAAATATTTATGTTTGATGTTAAATCATGTTTCCTTTACAGATTCCAGAAATATTACAGGGTAAATAAAGTAGGATTCAAATACCTGCTAAATGTGTTGATGGAAAATTTGATTAGTAACAATTGCAAAGTAAATGCAAAGCTTAATGTGGCTTTTAATGTACTGAAGTAAAGAATATCATGTAAATTTTTAATTTCCAAAAATCATCAAAATAAGGGCATAACTCGTCACATCGTCAATATTGTTACACAAATCGAAACGACCTAATATTGTTTAACAACAAAAACGATAAACAAAAGCCACACGATACAAATACACACTAACACTAAGAACACAATGAATGTATTGACTATCTAAAGCTGCACACACACATATGTACAACGAACCTGGTTGCGCCTGGTACCAACAACAACATAAAATGAAGTAAACCAGCTACGATAAATATGTAATGGACAACATAAGCAAAGTACACAAACAACAATGTACTAGCAATATAATTCTCAAGAAGGCGAGAGCAAGAACCTTCCACATCGAGAACGTTCATCATACTGATTACGTGCGTGCGTATATAAAAGGGCAACAAGATCAGCAGTTAGTCAGTGTTAATTCAGTCAGCCTTGTGTGAAGTTGCGTGTGAAC
The DNA here is from genome assembly GCA_958299815.1 of Sarcophaga carnaria. Classification (NCBI taxonomy): domain Eukaryota; kingdom Metazoa; phylum Arthropoda; class Insecta; order Diptera; family Sarcophagidae; genus Sarcophaga; species Sarcophaga carnaria. The sequence continues at coordinate 45,299,896 of OY283151.1, forward strand.
AAAACAAGTCGTGGTTGTAAAGTGAATAATTGTGAAATATTGTGTATAAATCTGTCTAGCAGCTGTGAATAGGTCTCACGAATTTTGTAAGCGACATAAGCAGTGGAGAGCATTAATAGCTCCTTATATTGTGTATTAAAGAGAATGTATAGAAAGTGGTTAAATATACTTAAGGTAAAGCATTGTTATTGACAAATCTTGAAATAGTTATTGTTTACGTAATACCGGCACAATGTATTCATTAGAATTTGTATAAAAAGTAAGAACAAGAAAAGGAAATGGGAATTATTATAGCGATTTATATAACACACACAGAAGTTTATTCTTTTGAGATTTAATTAATCAGTCTCGAGAAGAAAAAAATAAAAATTAAGAAAATTATACCTTAGCTCTTTGCCATAGCTATACATCTATATATACATATACATTGTATATGTATATCTGGATATAGAGATGTAGATACATATGTGTGTGTATGTATGTATGTATATATGTATGTATATATGTACATACATATTGCTTAGATATGAATTGTGTGCGAATGAACGTAAGTAATAAATTATCACACTTAGACAACTTTTGCAATTTAATAGTCTAGGAAAGCATTTATAAATGTGCATGAGAGTGCGAGGTAAGCAGCAACAAAAAAAAACAGAAATATTCACTTGCCACACACCAACATGTTGCAAATGCACAAGAGTAAGACTTTTAAAGCATCATTTTTCATGAAATGTGCCAGGTCATAGGAAAAACAAGGACGAAAAAATAAGGAAAGATTCAAAAACTCTTAAATAAAATAAATGTACATAAGTTTTGTTGTTGAGAGCGAAAATGTAACAAATTTAAATAGACGAGCATAGAATAGATTGTACTTTTCGAGTAACAAAAGTTTCTTGTTTTAATTTTACATTGAATTACATACACATACACATATATCGTGTATGTATATACCACAGATCAGCAATAAACCGTTTTCTCGCTACTCATAAGCACTCATGAAATTTTATATAAAAGTGAGTCAACAATATTGAAATTTAACTATGTACTCTGATTCATTCGTACTCACTACAACGTTGATTTATAAGTACAGGTTGCAATGAGTATGAGTACAACGTTGACATCAAACTCATACCATTCGAAATATGTTTCATTCATACAGCTACTCATTTAGATTCATAGCTTTAGAAAACAGACACATAAGCAAAAAAGACAGAGCAGCAAGCAGAACAAACACACAACCTTCTAGTAAGTATTTTACTGTTCGTATGCGAATCATACTTATTTTGTGCTTCGTGGTAAATGTTGAGTAATGGAGAATCGAAATCAACAACATAATACGTATTGTTCTGTATGAATATGATGAGTACTTCAAATTTTGAATATGAGTAGAGGTTCCATGATATTAAAATAAGTATGAATGAGTATAAGTATGAGGAAATTATGAGTATGATTCGATTCTACTCATCTTTTTGAATACTCATTACTGAACTCTGGTATATACCATATTACCATAAAAATTGATTTCTATTAAAAATGAAACGCATTCAGTCAGTTAGTTTTTTTTCTTTCATTCACTGTGTAACAAACTTATGAAAGGAGTTGAACTATTTTAAAAAAAAATACTTCGTTTGTATAATTTAGTTGCTTGCAAATTAATATTTACTTTCATATTTTATCAAGTCAAAAGCATAATTTATAATTAATTTAATGCAATTATTTCCACGCCAAATGCAATATAAATTGCTTTTTGCAATTTGAAAGCCAGCAAGTAAGAGTGCGTGCATCTTTACCTAATTTGTTTACCAAAAAGAGTGTTTTTTTTTGTTTTGTTTTTAAATAAAATCTAAAGCAGATAGAAAACTGACGAAATAATTATAAACTCAATCAATATTATAAGGAATATTAAAAGGTCCGCCAAATAACTTTTTTTTTTGAAAATGCTTTAAAAAAAAACTACTGAATATTTTCTCAAATTTCTTTTTTTATTTGAAAGTACAATCCTTCCGATTAATAATGGAAAATAATTCCATTCAAATGGCTTTCTCGGCTGGCCATGCAGTAGCCTACACGGTCGGTCCAATTTTTAAGCACATTATCGATTGTGTGCAGCTGTATTTCACCAATGGCTTCACGAATATTGTCCTTTAAAGCGTCAATTGTCTCTGCCTTGTCGGCGTAACACTTATCTTTGACGGCACCCCACAAATAATAGCCCAACGGTGTCAAATCGCAGCCCGAGGTGGCCAAACGACATCAGCTCTGCGGCTGAAAATGCGATCTTCAAAAACAGGGCCCAAAACATCGAATGTAGCTTCGGCTGTGTGGCACGTAGCGCCGTCCTGTTGAAACAATATGTTGCCAATATCCTCCTATTCAATTTTTGTGAACAAAAATTCGTTCAACATGGCCCGATAACGATCGCCATTGACTGTAACGGCCACTCCTTGCTCATTTTCGAAGAAAAATGGCCCAATTATGCCTCTGGACCAAAATCCGCACCAAACAGTGACTCGTTTTGGGTGCGTCGGCTTTTCAATGTATGCGTGCGGGTTTTCTGTGCCCCAAATGCGACAATTTTGCTTGTTTACATACCCGCCAAAATCAAAATGAGCTTCAACTGAAAAGATGATTTTTTTTTGCCAAAATCGGCATCTTCTGGTGTAGGCTACTGCATAGCCAGCCGAGGCAGCCATTTGAATGAAATTATTTTCCATTATTAACCGGAAGGATTGTACTTTCAAATAAAAAAGGAATTTGAGAAAATATTCAGTAGTTTTCTTTTTAAGCATTTTCAAAAAAAATTTATTTGGCAGACTCTTTATTAGGAGTATTATACACAATAATATATACTGTAGTCTGTATACATATATACAGTGGAACTTCTATAATATGAACCATCATTATTCAGAAATAAAAATTCCTACTTACGTAGGACTTCGAGTTGCAGAATGAATGGTTAGAAATAAAATATTCTAAAATTAATGGCCGTGCATTCAAATCCGCTATATTCAATATAAAACGACACTTATTTAAACAAATCTTAGCATTTGTAGTGTATTTCGTTCTTGAATAGAAATTCAAGGTTTGCAAAAGAATGTCTGGAAGGTTGGTAAGGAGTTTCCTTCATAATGTCCTCACCATTGCTCTCTATTTCGTTTGTGTTTCATCAATTAAACGTTTTGCTCAATAATTCAACTTCCAACAGTAAATATACACCCTTAACTTACAAACCTTCAGTCAGGATTACAACCTAGCTTCTCACACCATTTATGTTGTGTGTGTTAATTTTTATACAAGCGTGGTGGGACCTACAGTTTAAAGTCGACTCTGAACGACAAATTTTTTTGAGAATCTTTTCAAGGCAATTTTTTATTTCCTCTTAGAGTTTTTTCTTGAAGTCGCCGTAGTCTAGTAGGTAGTGTATTGGCTTATTAGATATAAAGTCAGGGTTCGAGCCCCAGGCCAGACATCAAAACAAAATACAAAAAGTATTTCTTAGGCGACTTCCTCTCAGCAGATTTCTGGCAAAAACGCTGAGAGTAAATAAAATTGGCATGAAAAAGTTTCTCAAAAATCTGTCGTTCGGAGTCGACTTTAAACTGTAGGTTACTCCACTCACGTATAAAAATTAACGCACACAACATGAGTGGTGTGAGAAACTAGGACGTTGTACAATGGGTCAATTCGACCTCCGGGAGATAATTTTTCATATTTCGGAGGGGTTTGCACCATGTCCTCACGTCTAATAAGCCAAATTACTGGAATACGGCGTAATACTGTTGCCATAAAATGCTCATTACAAAACTTACTAAAATTCCATTGACTCCAGATATAGGCTGCTGTAAAACAATTGAGGTTATGTAGTTACACAGTCTTCATAGTCTAGTAGATAGTGTATTGGCTTATAAGACGCAAGGCAGTGGTTCAAACCTCAGCACAGACACGGACAAAATGAAATATAAAAATATTTCTTTCGGAGAAAAGTAAATAAAATAAATAAAATAAATAAATTCTTTCCAAATCGACAAAATCAACACACAACACGGGTGATGTGAGAAGCTCGGTTGTAATCCTGATTAAATTGTTGTAATGACCAATTAAGTAAGTACTCAAGCCACCTACTTTATGGGTGATAATTTTATCCAAAAGTGGCGAACCCACATTTTAACGTCGACTCCAAACGATAGATTTGATTTTCATAGCAATTTTATTTACTCTCAAAGTTTTTGACCGCAAAGTGCTTTTTTCGGAGATATATGAGCAGACGTTAGAACTACGGCGTTTTGAGAAATAAGCTAACATACTCCTTACGGTCATTTCACTTGAAATCTGGAATTGATTGACAGTGCTTTAATAATTAAAATGAATAACAAATATATTGTATATTTTTTTTTATTGTCTATTTTAATCAAACTAAAGTGCGAATAGATAAATAAGTGTCAGAACTTATGTAAGTAAGTGGTACTTGTGACCAATTTACATAGTATCGGCGTTGCTCAAGATAAGCGTTTTAATTTTAATTCATCATTTGGTTGTAAAAAAGCTATTATTTTATTTTATATTATTTTTTTTTTTGTATGAAGACATGCTACAACTACATCGACCACGTTGCTATTGAAAAAGAAGACCAATATACCACAGATTAGAGAAGCGAAAATTGAGAGACAACTTATCCTAGTAGTACTTTACACAGGCTTGTCAAATGAATTACTTTTTAATGCAGGTGGCTTATATGCACACATCTCTCTACAAGGAGCTCATCCTCCCAGTGCTTGTTTATGTCACAGAAGCATGGACACTATTAAGCACTGATGCAGCAGCCTGGAGAGCTTTCAGTGGAAAGTCCTACGTAAGATCTTTGATACAGTGCAAGTTGGTGATGATTTCCGCATTCGATTCAACAATGAGCTGTATGAACTTCTGAACAATGTGGACGTTGTGCAGTGTATTAACATCCAGCAGCTCTGTTATCTCGGAATTATCGTTCGAATGGATACGGATGATACGGTCAGCAATGAGCATTCAAAACGATGAGTAAATTCGAATCATACTTATACGCAATCATACTTATTTTAATGTCATGCTCATACTACTCATATTCTAAGTTTGAAGTACTCATCGTATTCATACTTAACAGCAAGTATGATGTTGTTGATTTCGAGTCTCCATAGCTCAACATATATACACGAACCACAAAACAAGTATGATTCGCATACGAACATTAAAATACTTACTAGAAGATTGTGTGTTTGCTCTGTCTGCTGCTCTGTCTTTTTTGTTTATGTGTCTTTTTTTCAAATTATGAATCTACATATATGAGTAGGCTTATGAATCAAACATAGTTCGAATGTTATGAGTTTGATGTTAATGTTGTACTCATACTCATTGCAACCTGTACTTATAAATCAATGTTGTAGTGAGTACGAATGAATCAGAGTAGTTGAATTTCAATACTGTTGACTCACTCACACTCAAAATTTCATGAATACTTATAAGTAGCGAAAAAGCGATTCATTGCTGATCTCTGATACGGATGCTCCGGCGAGACGGTTATTTGAAGAATTTGAATTGATGAAGCCGACGAAGAGAACGTCCTTGGCATTGTTTGCGTTGGAAACCGAGGAAACCCTGTAAGTCATTAGTGTGACCAACTGGCGAAGGTGTGCAAGAAGCAGAGGCGCCTGGAAGAATGCGCTAAAGCAGGCCAAAATCTGATAATCGGATTTTTATTGGCCAATTAAGTAAGTAAGTAAGTATGCATCAATTGACTGAAGGTCTTTACGATCTTCATTACATGATTTTTGTTTGAAGACAGCTTGCAGCTGGATGTAGCATTTCCAGACAATCCATAAACAGATATGAACCTGTATGTGTTAAATTAGAAAATCTTTAACCAATATTGAACTGAAAAAGTTCCAAAAAGAAATATAAAAGAATTGCTGTAAGTCTCGTATACAATAATTACTTTGGAATATTTATTTTAAATTTATTTTTTGTTTAAGGTAAACATCATATTTTATGCTGGAAATAAAAATAGAAAACAAACAATATTTTATGCTGTTGCTTTTACAACTTCTTTGTTTTGTTATTTTACAAAAAACCCCGTTCAAGAAAATGTAAGCAGGGGGAGGTGTGGATAAAAGTCACTAATATTGATTTTTAAGGGCCTTTTTAAAGAAATGAATTGTAAAAATTGTTATAAAATATCGATAATTAGAGAATATATTTGACAAAGGCTTTAGTTTTTATTTATTTCATTATAAAAGTGAATTGTTTTTCTATTTCTTTGACCCCAACACTCTGGAGATTGCCTTTATTCATGCAATGCATTGTTTTGGAATACAGGAAAGATGGTTTATACGAGAAATAGAGAGGGGATAGAGTGCGACTATTTTTTTAGTGGCCAGTGTATATGCCTTCGTCGTCGTAGTCTAGTAGTGTTGACTTATTAGGCGTGCGGTCGCGGTTCAAACCCCAGTTCTGACATCACCAGCAAACCAAAGTATGAAAAATATTTCTTCGGCTACTTCCTCACAGCGGATTTCTGGCATAAACTCTGACAGTAAGTACAAAATTGCCATGAAAAGTTCCTCAAAAACAAAAACCTATCGTTCGGAGTCGACTTTAAATCGTACGTGCCGTCATTCATGTATAAAAATGTACACACACAAAATGGGTTGTGTGAGAAACTAGGTTGTAATCTTGACTGAAGGTTTGTAGTACCCAATTATATATGCTATGTGTGTGTCACAAATATAATGTCAGACAAACTCCCAAAAACTCTGATGGAAATCGATCATACGTCCTTTACACTTGAAGTTTAGTACACTACCAGCTTAGCCGCCGAGGCATCCAACTAATTTCTTATACATAACATTCTTATCTTTTCATTACATTCGTCTGTCATACTCACTAAATTCTAATTATTTGCTCAATTTTAATCTCGTTAAAGGCCTCTATGTAGGCATAATTATGATGACGACTTTTTTTTTATTCATGTTGTTTATTTATTAGTAATGTTATCTCTGTTGTTCCTTTTCTTCTGTATACACAATACATTCTTCTTCGGTGGGTTTTTTTTTTGGTGCTTTGCTTTCTTATTCATTTTATTGCCAACAATACTTTCCTCTTTGTGCTGCTGTTGTCGCCTTAAATAACGCCTTTTTCTGTGGTTGTAAATAGCAAAGAGAACAGCAACATAATAACAAAAGCAATACAAGAAAAAGAAGAGAAAAGAAAAAGGAATCCCTTTTCTCTGCATATTAAAGACTGTAAGTCCCTATTCAGGATTTGCTATAGGGGAACTAAGCTTTCACTACGAATATGCCGCCTGCCTTTAAACTGTTTTCCTCTCCTTCCCCCATCATTTGTTTTCTTTTTCACAAAATAGTAGTTTTTAATAACGGAAAAAAGCAAGCAAAAAAAAAAAAACAGAAAAAAGAAAGAGAAATGAAAACTAAAAATGGTGCTTTTGCCACATTGTTTTTTAATAAATAACAAATTCAAAAAGTTATTCTTTCGTTTAAGAATCTATGTATGTATGTATGTATACATACATACACACACAATATGTATGGTATGATATAGCCATAGTTGGTTGCATTGTTCATAGTTTGTTCGATGTATTCCGACAATATTATGTTGTATTTAAAACTTTTTAAAATACAATCTCCAGCATTTTTAAATGCAAACCCAACAATACAGAATACTAACATATATATACGGACTTACATACATATGTATGTATGTACATGGGAAATAATATATCTATGTATGTATGTATGGTATACGTTTGTATACAGTAGCAAATTCTCCACCTTTGTACATTCGTTTACAAGCTGTGACTTAAAAATAAAACTTTAAAACATTTTTATTGTGAAATATTTTGTTAAACATGCACTTTACACATATACAATCATATATACATACATATGTATATATACATGCATATGTATACAAATCATGGGGGGGACAATTTTTCTTCATAAAGCATTGCAATCGTTTAGATTTACATACTGATCTTACGCTTCAAACTAATTTGACCAAATTTTTGTTTATTTTTATAAAATTTAAGTAAGGAACTTAGAAAACAAACATTTAGTACATCGTATGAATTTAAATTCATATGTATTTGTTAATAAATATACATATACATATGTGTATATATATATATATATATATGTATACATCAGAGATCAGCAATGAGTATTCAAAAAGATGAGTAGAATCAAATCATACTCTTAATTTCTTCATACTTATACGCATTCATACATACTTATTTAAATATCATAGAACCATTACTCATATTCAAAGTTTGAAGTACTCATCATATTCATACTTAACAACACATATAATGTTATTGATTTCGACACTCCATAACTCAACATTTACCACGAAGCACAAAATAAGTATGAATTGCGTACTTACACTAAAATACTTAGGTTAGAGGACGTGTACTTGTCAATTAAGACAAGTACAGTACCCGGAGGTCGAATTGATGAATTGTACACTAAACTACTTACTAAAAGGTACTTAACAACACGTATGATGAACAACCAAGCCAGTCAATTTTGATGAATAATTCGGACCACTCGTCATCATCATTTATAAGTTTTATAAGTATTTTTCTAAAGTTATGAATTTGAATGAGTAGGCTTATAAATCAAACATATTTCGAATGGTATGAGTTTGATGCCAACGTTGTACTCATACTCATTGCAACCTGTACTTATAAATCAACGTTGTATTGAGTACGAATGAATCAGAGTACATAGTTAAATTTTAATATTGTTGACTCATTTATATTCAAAATTTCATGAGTGCTTATGAGTAGCGAAAAAACGATTCATTGCTGATCTCTGGTGTATATATATATATGTATACATATACCATATATGTATATCGTATATATTTAAATGAATCTGGCTCTGTGTGTTTGCATTTAATCGCCAGCTAAACGTCGAAATCGCTGTTATTGTGGTTTTTAAAGTACATTTCTGTATGCCTGGAAGGAACTGTAGGCCATATTTCTTATTTAATCAGTCATTATAACCCTTTACTCGGGATTACAATCTAGCTTATCACACCACTAACATTGTAAAGGGTCCGCCAAATAACTTTTTTTTTTGAAAATGCTTTAAAAAAAAACTGCTGAATATTTCCTCAAATTTCTTTTTTTATTTGAAAGTACAATCCTTCCTATTAATAATGGAAAATAATTTCAGATGATGATGATTTTGGCAAAAAAAATCATCTTTTCAGATGAAGCTCATTTTGATCTTGGCGAGCAAAATTGTCGCGTTTGGGGCACAGAAAACCCGCACGTATACATTTAAAAGCCGACGCTCCCAAAACGAGTCACTATTTGGTGCGGATTTTGGTCCAGAGGCATAATTGGGCCATTTTTCTTCGAAAATGGGCAAGGAGTGACCGTTACACTCAATGGCGATCGTTATCGGGCCATGTTGAACGTATTTTTGTTCACAAAAATTTAAGAGGAGGATATTCGCAACATTTGGTTTCAAAAGGACGCTACGTGCCACACAGCCGAAGCTACACTCGATGTTTTGCGCCCTGTTTTTGAAGATCGCATTATCAGCCGCAGAGCTGATGTCGTTTGGCCACCTCGGAGCTACGATTTGACACCGTTGGACTATTATTTGTGGGGTGCCGTCAAAGATAAGTGTTACGCCGACAACCCAGAGACAATTGACGCTTTAAAGGACAATATTCGTGAAGCCATTGATGAAATACAGCTGCACACAAGCGATAATGTGCTTAAAAATTGGACCGATCGTGTAGGCTACTGCATGGCCAGCCGAGGCAGCCATTTGAATGAAATTATTTTCCATTATTAACCGGAAGGATTGTACTTTCAAATAAAAAAAGAAATTTGAGAAAATATTCAGTATTTTTTTTTTTAAAGCATTTTCAAAAAAAAAAGTTATTTGGCGGACCCTTTATATGTTACTTTTGCCTATGAGTGAAGGAACCTACAGTTTAACGTCAAGTTCGAATGACAGATTTGAACATAGTTTCATGGCAATATTATTTACTGTCAGAAGACTGTTACCGAAAGGCATAATTATATTGTTATAACACTGAACACACTTATTCCAATTTACGAACTCAACATACTACGTTATTACCTTATGGACTATAAAACGTAATCAGTAGTCCGTAGTAGTTAACTAGAACCAGGAAAGGATACATTTTTCAAAATGCTCTACGCGCTCGGTTGCATAAAACTGTTTAAGGAGACTGAATATGTTAAGGACCGTCAGCGGTTGGGCTATCCACACACGCAGTTAGAAAACCACAAGGGAATGAATCTGTCACATCAAGAATCCAGCAAATTCCGTTCTGTGAACAAAAAATTAAGGTCCAGGAAATGAAATTCTCGTCTATGAGTCGAATTATTTGAAGATATTAAAGAATTGACTGTAGTTAAAAAAAAATTGAAACTCATGGTTTTTTGGTGAACAATGCTACTAACTTTCACAGAAAAACTTTGTTTATTGATGAAAACTTTTTTATCGTAGAGAAAAAATTAATGAAACAAAATGACAGGTAACATGTACGACCATTTAAAAGTGCATCCGAACTGATTCCTTAGTTTGAAAAGGATTATCGTTAAGCTTCAATAATAGAAAAAGAGGAAGCCTCTTACGATGTGGTCACTGATCTCCATTTCAACTAAAACCTTGCATAGCGAGTTTCGCTAAGCGCTTACTAACTTTAAATTTAAATAAAAAAAATCGTGTGTAAGTTACTGTCGAAGTCATTTTCGTTTCAAAGACCTATTGATGGTATTATTTGTGAAATGAAGCAACGTTTAAATATCTATCACGAATTGTCTGGGTAGAGAGCAAGGAAATATTTAATTTTCCATGATTTTAGCACTTAAATCAGACTGAATTTAAGCGATTTGAAGAGATATGTTGGTGACGAGGACCGCTGGGGTTTTGGACTATGCTGTACATCTGCGACATTGGTGGCCGGCTCACATCACCACCAAGTGAGATGACTATGTCCTCAAATTGCTCGTCCAGAATATCCAATGTGGCATAACGTTGGTGTCCAAATCAATCAATTCATGCCAAAGGATGTTGATTATCATTGAAGTATAGTGCTTTCCGTTGACGATGATGGCCTGGTCAATGTCGTTCTCAAAGGAATATAGAAAGAGAAAGCCGCCAGCCTAAAATCCACATCAAAAAAATTTTTCTTAGCTATTTTTATTTACTCTCAGACTTTTTGTCAGAAATCTGCTGTGAGGAAGTAGCCGAAGAAATATTTTTTCATATTTCGATTTAATCGAGATATCTGAACTTGGGTTTGAACCGTGGGCTCACGTCTAATAAGTCAACACAGTACCTACTAGACTAAGGCAAAAAAATAAAAAAATAATTGAAATGAAATAAATTCTGTAGCGTATCCAAATGTTTGTGGCACTGAGCATAAAAACTTAACAAATATATATACAGTGTGTACTTTTTTGTGGATTTTATACCGCCACACCTGTGCTTTAAAACAGCAAAAACAAAAACAAAAAGAAAACAAAACAAAAACGAAACATTTTTTTTAAATGACAAAAATGTCAGAAAAGTTTTTCGAGTGTTGTTGTAAAATGTCATTAAAGTGTTTGTATGTGTTTTTATACATTTGTATATGTATTCGTATTTATATGTATGGATTTTTGTATACATGTGAGTATATATGTATATATGAGAGAATGTGTACGTGTTTAAATTTTTGTTTTTTTTTTTGTTTTTGCTTATCTAATGGCAATACTTTGCTGAATTTTAAACGTTTTCAATGATATAACGCTCACACTGTGACACTTAAATTTACTCTGAATGGCTACCGAATTCTGTTATTTTATATTATTTTTTTGGAAAAACAAAAACAACACACATCATACGATACTATGATGCTATTTTTATTTGTAAACGAAAAATTAAATCACAATTTTCATTAAAAAATCATTAGCCATGTTAAACTAAAGCCACTACTACTGCACGGAACTGAACTGACTATTTTGCTAAACACCCATGCAGCCAAAGCCATAGCCACAACCGTATATAGGAGAGAGAAACTGATTTTTTATATATGAAAACTATAAATAAATTTGGTTGACTGGTTGACTGCTACTGCTACATCATGCCTAACTGCTTGGTTGCCTGCATGCCTAGCTGTAGTAGGCAGTATTGTATCTGACTGGTTCAAAAAGTTTTTGGGAAAAAATCGCAACAAAAAAAAAAAAACAAAAAAAAAACGACGCTCACTTATACGAACACCATAATTTGTGTGCGCTTCATTGAATAGCAATTTTGAGAAAAGTTCATAAACTAAATTATGACATTTTGTAACAGTTTTCGAGAATCATTCACACAAACACACATCGAACACATATACCGTCGTTCGTTGTTAAACACATTGAACTACATTTAGTTAATGTTTGTGTATATGTACATAAGCTCGTATGTATAGGAGAAAGAGAGTGTGAGAGAGAGAGTGAATAGATGTACAATAAATACATCAACTACGTGACAAAGTGTTGGTTCATCCATGTTACTTTATCCTGCAGTTGTTGTTGTTGGATGTTTTGTTAGTTGACTCCACACTTTGCCAGAGATATTCCTGTAATTCCTTCAATATGTATTAACATTGTTATTGTAACTTTACTGCTGCTGCTAGTGCTGCTGCTGCTACAATTTCAGTGTTACAATATCGAACGTGTCGTTTTATCGTTTCATGTTACGTACCTACATACATACATATAAGCACATTTATTACAGATTTTTTTTGTTTTATATTTGGTGACGGTGTTAGTTTTTTGTACATGTATTAGTTTCAATATGGCTTGATTTAACCTTGTTCAAGTATTTGGCTTGACCATTCAAAATAACAAGACATGTCTCACGACCTAATGGTTGGGGAACATACAATTGTATAGAAAGCAACAATACCAATATGGTGACTAGAACACATATTCACCTTTCTCTCGCTCTCCCTCTCTCTCTTTCGCTTATTTCGCTTAAAACGACTGACAATTGAATTAAGTTGGGGGGTGCACACACAGATTGATTGAAAACAATCGCAGTCACTTGGCTGTACCGTAATCTGTGTTGGATTTCTTTACTGTGTAGGACATTTACAATCAAAGTTTGTTGTTGCAATTAATTAATTAATGTTCGAATCAAAATAACAAAACGCTTGAACAACTTGTGTGTGTGTGACGTTATTATTTTTGTAATTCCTAGAATCAATCGTCTGCATGCTGTACATGTACATGTATGTGTACATGTAAGTGTAAAATATGTTGTATAAGCATTTATGTTGAGGAAGATGCTGTTTTGATTTTGTTTAAGTATTAAATTGTTTTTGCATTGTTTAGGAATTCTTTTATATAAAACAGGCTGCTATACTTAGAAACAACTGTTTAGCTATGCTTCTGCACATGTTCCTGTATTTTTACGTTGTGTTGTGTTGTGTTGCGTTGCGTTAAGTTGCTCAATGTATTTAAATATACATAATTGCACTTGAAATGGTAATAAATGCTTAAGCAATCTACACAGGAAGTTGTTAAAATACTCCCCAAAGGTCAGATTCAAATGATTCCACTTGAAAAAAAAAAAACCGAACAAACTCCCCAAAAAAAAAAACGATATACTCTCTGGACTAAGTTTTCAAATGGGAGTGCGAGTTTTATTTTTTTTTTTTTTGATTATTTGCTTTTAGTAAAACGTTTGCTGTCAGCTGCTTTGTCCGCACAATACAACAGCAACGAACGAACGCACTTGTAAAAGTCAAAAGTTTAAAACAAAATTAAGGGTGGTCACTGGGTTGATTGCCTGACTGGATAAATTTAAGAGGTTGTATTATTCAGTTTGTTTGTTTGCTTAATACCACTCTGTCCGTTATTTTTTTTGGTTGTTGTTGGTTTTAAACATTTTTTTGTTGTTAAAGTACTTCAAACATAAAAAAATGAGCATGAAGTCTATATTTTATATCACAATCTGTATATTACCAACCAGAGTGTTGAAATGGACTTGTTACTTCAAGTTGTTGTTATTTTTTACTGTTATCGTTTGATTGTCTGTCTGGCTGTGTTGTTTTGCTATCGCATTGTGTGTTCGGTAGATGTTGTTCCTTAATGTGTTCTTTTTTACGCTTTGTTGGGAGGGGGCCATGCTGTTAAAAAACACTTAAATTTACATAATTTGCCAAGTTTTGTTTTTCTATCCTTAAAGTTAGAGGAAAAAGTTTGTAAAGCCTCCTCTCCATGTGTGTGTGTGTTTGCTTAGCTCTGTATTCACAAGATGGAATTCATTTTTGTTTGTTTTTTACGAATGCATGCTTAAAATACTGTCAACAGTTCTTGTTCTCTTTTTTTTATTTTTATTTTTGTTGTTGTTGTTGTCGGTGTTGTTGTTGTTGTATTATCAACAAAAATATCTTTGTTACCATCGCTGCCACTGTTTTATTTAATGTTTCCATACACAACAATTTATCTATTAGAAGACACCATCACCATCAGCATCACCATGGTTGTCATCAACATCTTCCCAGTCAGCCCTGCTAGCTTCCCAGCTAGCTAGCTATGCAAGAAACTTGGCACAGCAACTATTTGAAATACATGGCACACGTAGTGAAGAAGAAGCATAAAGTTTTTCATATAAAAAGTATGTTCATAACTTTGGAGACATGAGACACATTTCAGAATGCGATAAAATACCCCAATCGGCATATGAGTTCATTAGTGGTATGCACATTATACCTGACTGTCTTTAAAAAATATATTACAGTGTCTCTCTCTCTCTCTCTCTCTCTCTTTAATACATATGTATGTACATGCATACACGATTTACATTTAAATCCTTGAAATTTGCCGGTGATTGTAATGTAAAGCTTTAACTGAAATTCTATGCCAACGAATTGAACGACTTAATTTAATTCGAGATATTAAAGGGAAAAAAACAGATACAGAAACCAGTATAAATAAATAGCAATACATATACGTACGTACTTTTTTTGTATATCAAAACGTAAATTTTTTTTTTCTTTTGTAGAGAGAACTGAGTAGATAAATTACGTTTGCCGTACGTCGTAGTACGTAGTACGAAGAGTTGAGCTTGAAAATAAGAATGTTCGTTGCGTAAGAGATATCAAATGAACATATCACGTGCTGCATGATTATTTCATGTGAACAGCTCAGAAGAATTCACAATTTTAAGTTACTTTTCATCTAAGAAGAAGATGCGCGAAAAATATCAAACTATTACACTACGTGACTGTTTTGTGGACGATTAAATTGAAAAGCGTGTAAAAGTGAGACTCAACATGATACGCACATATGTATGTACGTTTGTAATACATTCAAGAAAATAACATCTTTATTTCCATTTGTATCTGTAACTGTATCTTGTATACGTATACGTATATCTGTATCTGTATCTTGTGTCTTGTATTTTGTAGTTAGATTTTGGTGCGTGTACAACAATAAAATGTAAATAAAACGCTTTACAGGATTAAAAATGTAATAAAATGTGCTTGCAACACAACCTTTAAGAAAGAAAGATTACGACCAGGGCCATATTAAAGAAGGTTAGGATTTTAATTAATTAGAATCGATTTCTACAATTTATATTAAAGAACTAATGTAACTGCAGGATTGATGCAAAATGATTTTAAATTCAGAATAAAAATAAGTCCTGGAAAAATGTTGAAATTTGATGCCATAAAGTAAAGATGGTTGTGGATGAACTGTTTACAAAACCGTATAAAAGTCGGGCATTAACTGCCAAGAGTATTCACCCGACATGGTATTGATGACTAAAGGAAAATTTTAAATCAAATAGGTTTTGACAGGATAAACTCGACCAAGATCACAACAATGCCATTAAAAAGAAGAAAAGATGGCCCTAAATGGAAGAATATTCAACTCTTAAGTGAGGTGATATAACAGTAGGAGGAGGTCGGCAGCTTTTACTTTGCTGAAGAGGTCATAACCATGTTATCTTTCAGGGTTTTTTTATTGCTTTTACTTTTTAATTACGGTACCGGCTCAATAAGTAAATTGACATTATTTCGATGTTAAGTTTACGTTTTGTTAGGCATGGTCACTTTGCTATGGTAAATGAATTCAGAAAAAGTGTACAAATTTAAAAATATTTTAATTCAATACTCCGCCTATTCTCTCCTGATAAATATTTTAGAAAAAAACCATGTTTCCGACAATGCTATTACAACTATAAATGCAATCATAAATTCAATTCTTTGCATTGCTTTTTGTATGCGAATATATGTCTGGCACTTGCCTTTGCTGCATTGAATAGGATGTGAGTGAGCATAACTTT
The DNA here is from genome assembly GCA_958299815.1 of Sarcophaga carnaria. Classification (NCBI taxonomy): domain Eukaryota; kingdom Metazoa; phylum Arthropoda; class Insecta; order Diptera; family Sarcophagidae; genus Sarcophaga; species Sarcophaga carnaria. The sequence goes on from OY283151.1 coordinate 45,316,257, forward strand.
TCTGTGTAAGACAGGCAGACAGGTACCATACTTCTCGAAAAGATAGTGAAACAAAAGCATTGTGTTTTTAAAAGTGTATTGAAATATTAAATAAATGTAAATAAAATAAAAAAAACCGAAGATACAAGGTGATTGAACCTTTGCCAATAGCACATGGACATGTAAGTTACTACATGGATAGTGGGGTTGTCATATGTAACTATGTACACTTCGATATTTAAATTCATCATCTTCCGATAATAACATAACAAAGCAAAATAATTCTAAATTAAGAGATGAACTTGTATTTAAACCTGAAATATAAGATCAACTGGAAACTTCAACTCGATTGACTGCAAGATGCAAATGAATTGGTTCTAACGCTGTTAAAGGAAAAGGGTGGACCATTTAAAGTGTATTATTTACCATAGCAGAGTCACCGCAGTCTAGTAGGTAGTGTGTTGGCTTATTAGACCTGAAGTCACGATTAAAGCCTCAGCCCAGGCATCTCCAAGAAAACGAAATATGAAGAAATATTTCTGCGGCGACTTCCCCCCAACATATTTCTGGTAAGAACTCCCATGAAATAGTTTCTAAAAAATCTGTCTTTCCGAGGCGACTTTAAACTGTAGGTCCCGACACTCATAAATAAAATTTACACACACAACGTTAGTGGTGTGAGAAGCTAGGTCGTAATATTAACTGAAGGCTTGTAATGACCAATTATGTATGTGTGTATGTATGTATGTATCATAATATCGTGTGATGTTTGTTGCCACTGAAACAAAGTCAAGATCCTCTGATGTATTCTTCATAAAAGAAAATGCGAGCAGGACTTCCACAAACATTTCTGGATTCACTTTTGTTGCCGGAACGACTGTGGTTACATTTGTTTACGACACAGCTGTTAGATCAGTTTTCAGATCTAAAAATGAGGCGAACTGCACTTAATTCTGTCGTTGATCAAAAGAAAAGCTCAATTCAAGTTCAGCGGAAAGAAAAATGGACGAAAGTTAGCAATACTATCTGACAGTTAAGCTGCTATCAAGATCATGATCCTGTGAGATTACCTGAATATTAGAATGCAAACCTGAATCAGCTAGGCATGACTGGATAGTATTTCACATGGAAATTCGCGTCAAAGAGCAGGTAGATTCGATTGTGGGGAGATGGCTTCCATGCCGCTGACGAAACCCGAACAATTCTGTGGAGTGGGAAGAGAGGTTTACGTGAGTGGCGGACACTTTTGTCAAATCAAAAGGGCTTAAGTTATGCAGCAGATTACATATTGAGCAGTAGCCTGAGGGTAGTAACCGGTAGTTTACTTGTTACTGTAGATTCAAAGAACAATTGTTTAAGAATAGCGATCGAGTTAAACTCAATATGTAGACTCCATGATGAGGAGAAGGTAACACCAGAACACATACTTGGAATCATTTCGGTGTTAATATACACGAGTATATGTCAAGTAATAGACTCATTAGTGATGTCGAATAGCATCCTCAAGTTTGCTAAGGTACCAGGTTTGCAGCAAATATTATAAAGGACATCGATGCTTTTTTGAGATGCTAAGAAATTGCTAAGAAGCATCGATATTATATCGATTTGTCTCAAAATACAACAATGTTTTCTGTGCATCATGCAAGTAAAACAACATACTGTATTTATTGTATTGGAGTGAGGCACTCAGACGGCACTCTCAACCTATATAGAGTATCCTAGTAATCTACCCTGAAATTCTGTAGTCCTGCAAAGTTGATGATGCTGTTTTGCGTTAGTTTGGGGTAAATCTCTGCATTTTGAGATGCCTTAATGCCACATACATTCATACATAATTGGTCATACCAACTCTTCGATCAAAATTCCAACCTAGCTTCTCTGTGTGTATGCATTAATTTTATACATATGTGGCAGGACCTACTGTTAAAAGCCGTCTCCGAACGATAGGATTTTGAGACACTTTTTCATAGTAATTTTATTTACTCTCGGAATTTTTGCCAGAAATCTATTGAGAGGTGGTCCTCGAAGAAATATTTGTTCATATTTCGTTTTGTTGGAGATATCTGATATGGATTTGAACCGTGGCCTCATGGTTCAATAGGTTCACACTATCTATTACATCACGGCGACTTGTGTATACTATACTATACATTACTATACTATACTATACTATACTATACTATACTATACTATACTATACTATACTATAGTATACTATACTATACTATACTATACTATACTATACTATACTATACTATACTATACTATACTATACTATATTATACTAAACTATACTATACCATACTATACTATACCATACTATACTATACTATACCATACTATACTATACTATACTATACTATACTATACCATACTATACTATACTATACTGTACTATACTATATTATACTATACTATACTATACTATACTATACTATAGTATACTATACTATACTATACTATACTATATTATACTATACTATACTATACTATACTATATTATACTATACTATACTATACTATACTATACTATACTATACTATACTATACTATACTATACTATACTATATTATACTATACTATACTATACTATACTATACTATACTATACTATACTATAATATACTATACTATCGGAGAAATATTTGTTCATACTTTGTTTTGCTGGAGATATCTGACCTGGAGTTTGAGCCGTGGCCTCACGTCTAATAGGCGTCTACGGCGATTTCATTCATTAATGGCATTAATGTCAATAATACGTAATGTATTAACAATTTTTTACATTGCAATCTTTTTGTATGTTACTCAAAAACCTTATTTCTTTTAAATATGTTGGTAACAAATCTTTTTTAACAATGAATCTTGTAACTAATTACTCATGCGTTTTCCAAGGACGAATGTATATGATTACTGTTCCATACACTCATGTAATTAAATTTCTATAAAGTCTACATAGCTTATAAGAATTTCTTTTGTGTGTGAAAGATATTTGAAGACTATACGAGTATATGCTCCTATTTCAGCAGCTGTCAGTTTGGCTTGCAGTCCCTTTTCAAAATCACTTGCGATAATAAATGAAACTGTGTGAGTGTGTGTGTATGTGTGTCTTCATATTTGAAAACAAATGTATTAAGATTGTGATTCCAAAAAAAAAGAAAAAATAACCCTCTCTTATGGCATTTATTAATGTGTCGGTAAAGTCCAAAATATTAATATTTTCTTTGGATTTTCTAGCCTCCTCTCCATAGTAAGATTCCGAAATTTAAGTTCGTGCGTAATACTAGCCAACACATCTGTATACGGATGCCACCACACTACTACAGCAGTCTGTCCTAAATTATGTAAATAAGTAACATGGGTCTGTTAAAATCAGAAAAAAAAACAAAAACAATCAGCAAAACATTTATAATAATAATCCTGTATGTAAATTTGATAGTTAGTTGTTGGTCTTTTATTTTAGAATCAGAAACAGCATTAGACATTCTTACTTGTGTACGAGTATGTAATGTTTGTGTGTATACCATACATATTGTATTGTGTATGTGTTCACCACAATTTCACTTTTCCTTTGTTTTTGTTTTTTGTTGCTAATGGGACGTTTATGTTCTATTCACCAGCAAATACATGTGTATGGTAAATAAAATAAAAACAAGAAAAAGAAAAAAATGTTATGATTTATGGTTTACGTAATGGAATATGCGTCTGTGTAATCTGTATGGAAGTGGGCCACATTCTCAAACAATTTGTATGACTTTAACATGAAAATATTATCGTAATCATGCCACTGTTGTAATTACACATTGAAGTTGCAAATGATTAAAGAATACAAATTTATTATGGTTTGTTGTTGTGTATTTACATAACTATCAAGGTTATCGGAATTATTACAAAATTTAAATACAAAATATGTGTAGAATATTATAAATTTTAATTTTAATCAAAATAAATACAAGAATGTGAATAAAGAGTTAGATTGCTTTGCATTTGTATCCTATTCAGTGTATAGTATTTAGATTAAAAAATATTTAATTTCCATCAAAGCAAAAATTATGATATTTTTTTACCAAAAGTTACTACATACTGACAGATATTTCAGATAATCCTTCGTTCAAAAAATGTACAGATTACGAATTTAGATAGGATTTATACTGAATTAAGTTTGCCATCTGGCAAGGCTCATAATATTGACAAGCGTAACCATTTTAATCCTTTACGCCATGTATTGAGCGTTGGCCATCAATGCAAAATTTTTACAAAATTACTGTTCCAAGTTAAAATATGAAATTAAATTGAATAAAATTTATTGTTTCTTATTTTTTTTCTTCTAATATATAATACTGATTTTTTTCTAGAGACAGGTTATAAGCAAGTGTTTCGACATTTTTTTTAACATCCTTGCATGAACACGCAACACTCACTCACTCACTCCTTACAACAAATATCAATGGAGCTACACCAGGTGACTCTAAAGGCATGTATATGCCTGTTTACTTGAGATGTCGGAGAGACCAATACAGTTATTGGAGTTAATCAGGTTTAAACCAATTGGGCTAAAATTTTTTGAATTTCGTACAATATGGGGGTTTTCGAACTTTGACAGTCGTTAATGGCTGCAGATACATCCGGAATGGTGGGGTACTCCATGGGCATAGAGGTAGACCCATCTTCACAGATCGGTCTTAGATAGGTGGATGTACAGGTGCTGGGGTTTTCTGTAGGGAACTCGTTCTTGAACTCCACTTCACGTTGAATGATGACTGCAGCATTTTTCAGGCGGAGATTTTCGCAATCTTGAAGGCTATTTGGGCCATAGCTGGTGACCCAGCTTCGGATTCGCAATCTTACACGATCTTCGTTGACAGTCAGGCTGCCCTTAGGGCCATTGCGTCGGTCTGGTGAAAATCACGGCTCGTTCGCGAGTGCAAAGAGTCCTTGAGGTCATTTGGACTGGACCGTATCCGTCTATGCTGGGTTCCGGGTTATAGCGGAATACTGGGCAACGAGACGGCGGATGCCCTCGCTAGGCTAGGTTCGCTTTCTGGGGGCGATTTTATAGTTGGTCCTGACCCCCCAATCTATCACCTCTACGGCCTTATCAATGGATGGGTCAGGGAGGAAGAGCAGAGGCGTTGGGGGAACGGATCGGGTTGTTTTGTTTCTAGATGTCTATGGCTTGGTGTGGACAGTAAGGGAACAGTTTGGCTGCTGGGCTTGGACAAGGTCAGCTTAAGGTTGTTTGTCGGTTTTATCACGGGGCACTGCGAGATTAGGTCGCTGACAGGGATCTGCAATAGATACCAGCCGGACTATTGCAGGGCATGTTGCGATGAGGATGAGTTGGAGACTATCGAACACCTCCTCTGTAACTGCCTAGCCCTGGGTAGGTTGAGGACCCTTGGCAGAGCCTTCTTTGAGAGTTTGAATTCCGTGTCGAGAGCCGACATCAAGGCTCTCCATAGATTCATTAGTGGCATAGGCTGGTTGAGAGGTGCTAGGGCTTCGTCAATGTAGTCGCGCTCTCCCCTTTTGTTGTGTCTGATCTGTGTAATTCCTCCGCTTCCCATTATCCCCTTTCCTACATCCTCTCCTTTTTATCCTCCTCCTCCGCCTCCGGGTACTGTACTTGTCTTAATTGACAAATACACGTCCTCTAAGCTAACCTAACCTAACATAGCCTACCCTAGATAAAGGCTTTTGTTCGCTTAATGGGCTAAAGAGCGGTTGTTAACTGACCAAAATTGAAATCGAAAAACCACCGTCATTGCTGAGTTCCACTTCAGGATAAATAGGTACGTGAACAAACAAAACTAATTAAATTTGGAACGATGATACCAATGCACATTCGAAGAAGAACAAGAACAAACAATGCATCGCAAAAAAATTACTATTCATAGGATCATATTTCTTTGAGAACAACGTTGGCCTGGCCATCACCGTCAATGGCGAGCGCTATAGGTCGATGAATAACTATTGATTTTGGCTTGACTTGGATGATTCGGATACCAATGTCATGTCGTTTCAATAAAACGTCACTACATGTCACACTAGTCAAATTACAATGGATATTCTGCACGAGCAATTTGAGGGCAATGAGGGTTGATTATCTCCTGTAGAGGCGATGTGAACTGGCTGCAGAGGTCGTCTGATTCGATTTTTTCTTGTGTGGTTTTCTTACCTCTCAGCAGTATGCGAATAATCTACGAATCAAAGCGTTATTCACATAACCACATGCCATTCAGACTGATTTATTGCGCTAAAGTCTTAGAATATTGGAAATTTTGAATGCCCTCCACTTAGAGAAATCGTGGCGGACGTCATTAGGTTTATCAAACGAATAAAAAATTTCAATGATATTTGAAAACATTTTGTTTTATTTTTAATTAAAGTTAGGAAGCGCTTAAAAAATTACCACGTACTGGCTAACATATCTTATTTTCGTCTCCAAAAGAGAGATTAGGTTAGGTTAGGTTAGAGGACGTGTACTTGTCAATTGAGACAAGTACAGTACGCGGAGGTCGAATTGACCCATTGTACAACGTCCTAGTTTCCCACACCATTTATGTTGTGTGTGTTAATTTTTATACATGAGTGTTGTGACCTACAGTTTAAAGTCGACTCCGAACGACAGATTTTTGAGAAACTTTTTCATGGCAATTTTATTTCCTCTCAGAGCTTTTGCCAGTAATCTGCCGAGAGGAAGTCGCCGAAGAAGTATTTTTTTGTATTTTGTTTTGATGTTTGGCGTGGGGCTCGAACCCTGGCTTTACGTATAATAAGCCAACACACTACCTACTAGACTACGGCGACTTCAAATGAAAGATTAATCTCCACAAAAAAAAATCCATGATGTATAAGGCCCTGATACCATCTGAGTTGCTATTGCAGAACAGAAGCAAGGGTACCTGGACAAGCAGAGGGAGCTAAACAATATATAAGATATCCGTTGATGGCGAGTTTAGCAGAGTTAGACGCAGCGGCAAAAGGTAAGAGATCTTAAGAACTTCATACCGAAGAAAGGCCCTAAAGAAGATGACGGAACTGTGATTAAAATATTAGGCTAAAAACGATCTTTCCAAATTTGAAAAGAAATTAAAGGAAAAACAAAATTAGAATTGTAATCCTATTCAGGCTGAAAACCAACAATAAAACATTGTCTGTTTTCTATGATATTTTAGCAGGTTTTGTAAAGAGATCTCCTTTACAAAGCATATTTAAATTATGATTTATCGTGTTTTAAATATTATTTTTGTGTTTTTGTTTGTTTGTTTTTTTTGATTCCGCAAAAAATTACAAAAAATATTTAAAATTTTCACAACTGCATGTGAAAAAATCAAATTCTGAAAACCAAACCCCTTGATATTCTGACTAAATTAAGGAAATTCCCAATAAAATTGAAATCCAACGACACATTTCAAATTCCATTTATTGTGGTTGTGCTAAACATCAATTTTCCTACAAAATATTTTATCACTTCGTCCTTGTAGTGTCTTTTTCAATGCAAAGCTAATAAGAAAACTAAACATTGGATGACACAGTGGTTTATCACTTTAAAAGAAAAATAGAAAAAAGGAAAATCACAACAGTAAACCTAATAGGAAATAAAATTGACAGTTTGGAAAAATTAAGAAAAGTGATGAATGGAATAGAAAAACTTAGAAAAACTACATTTTCATTACTTCATCACACAACAGAAGAGGAAAGAAGGCTTGTAGAAAAAGTTTGTGAGAATTAAGAATAGAAGGACATTATGTCTCTGGCCCCATAATTCACAACAATTGCATGAATAATGGCGGGCATTAAAAGTGCAAATTCAAATTTATGTAATGTAATGTACACTGGCAGGTAATTCTATAACTACTATGTGAACATATTTATGACATATTGTAACCCTGAAATCAGAGGAATATGGACTAAACATGTTGTAAAATATAAAAACAATCCATATTAGGCTTCTCAATTTCTCCATGTATTGTTTGTTATTCATTCAAATAAATAAATAATAAAAATGTTTTTTAAACATACATAATTACAGTATACAGCATATACCACATACTGCATACATGGTATTGTAAACGCGGGTGTATTTTAACGCATATCCTTGTAGACAATGTACGCTAATCATATACATACATACATACGTATACGCATTTTATATGTAATATTTAACGAAAAAAAAGTTTATAATGTTTGAAATATAAATCAAAACATAGCAGAAAAACAAGAAAATTGTGTAAACATAACCACTTACATTAGAAACATACCCACATGTACACAATCAGAGTAGACTTATGATGTTGTCCCAGCAAACATAGAGGCTTGAATTTTTACAGTACTTTGACAGTTGATTACGGTCATTTTGTTGAAGCTACATACATCTGTGAAAGTAATTGTCATTTATTCAGTTTTGTTTTGCCGTATCAGAATGGACGCATATAGTATTCAACAACATACATACAGTGGACAGCAAAAGTCTTAGTACTCCGCTCCAGCCGTACTGGTGATAGCAGGTATAATCCCTGTGGATCTGCTGGCAGTGGAGCGGATGGAGATTTATAAGGCGAAATCGGCTGGAAATCACATAACCGGTTACTTCAGGGAGAACACCATTTCAAAATGGCAACAACGATGGAACGAGAAAGATAGAGGAAGATGGACGGCAAGACTTATTCCGGACATAAGGCCATGGATTGGCCGGAAATTTGAAGAGGTAGGAAACATCTGCACATAATGAGCAAGGCCGCCTCCCCTTACTGTCTTTACGAGGAGGGGGAGGTAATTGATGACGCAGAGCATACTGTTTTCGAGTGTGCACGCTGGTAGAGCTATCACTCTGTACTGACGTCAATAGTTGGAACGATCACAGCCGCTAATATTGTCGGCGTTATGACTGCGAGTAATGAAAATTGGACCTCTGTAGTGAATTACGTAGAGCGCATTCTGGGATGGAAGAAGAGAGATCTTGAGGCTGCAGAACGAGTACGCAAGTCGGCATAGGTGATACTGTCACACATGCCAAGCGTAATCGGGACGATGATTTAGACGAAAGGAATAGTGGAGACGCTTAGATGACTCCTCAACTTTCGATTCGCAATCCTGACGCGGATATGAACATGAAGGGGCTAAAGGGCCAAAAGGACTCCACTCCGAAGTAATATCACCGTAGTTCCGGAGTGGGCACAAACAAGTCCACAGGAGACGAGGTGAGATTTAGTGGGTGAGGGCCCCACACACGGAGAATGTGACGACTTCCTCTATGGTGCGCTTAGGTACATTTACCCCTCTTCGGCGAAAAAAAGTCTTAGTATGGCAATTTATTTTAGCAATTTCATGAATTTTAATCCAAAGTTTGTATAAAAATTAAGGTTCTTATATTTATTTTATTAATTTATTTCTGTTTTATTATGAAAACAAAATTTTTTTTAATGTTTTTCATAAAACAAGAGAAAGAAAGAAAAGTTTCAAATGACTCCATAGGAACCCCCAACGAGAACCTTGAGTAAATTTAAAATTCAAATTCCTAATATATGAAAATGGTATTCCTTGGATATAGTAGAATATCCCTTAAGGTCAAGTACTCCATTTAACCCATTTGGAATTCAATGTACAAGTTTTGTTTAATGTTTTCTGATGGCACCATGAGCAAGTTTTTCGGTTGACTTTTGTTTGAGGTTTAGCCATTACGTAACCGTTCTTTCAAATGATCTCCTAAATACTCTCTTGAAGTCATATCGGGACTTTGTGCAAAAGTAATAAGCCTGTGGGGACTTTTTTGGCAAAATATATTGCCGTACTAAGACTTTTGCTGTCCACTGTACATACATAACATAATTGGTTTTTTCAATCCTTCAGTCAAGATTACAACCTACTTTCCCACATCACTTATTTTCTGTGTGTTAATTTTTATACATGACTGGCGGAATCTACAGTTTAAAGTCGACTCCGAATGACAGATTTTTGAGAAACTTTTCATTGCAATTTTATTTACTCTGAGAGGCGTTGAAGAAATATTTTTCCATATTTCGTTTGATTGGAAAAGTCTGACCTAGGGTTTGAACAGAGGCATCACGTCTAATAAGCCAACATACTACCTACTAGACTACGGCGACCTATTTAACCACACGTGCAAATAATAAAATGGTTTTACGGAAATGGGTGTTATGTTCGAATAACTTCTCCAATATTACGGTCGCCATAATAGTCCTACCGAGAGAACTATAAACAGTGTGGTGGATAAATTGAAGTTCACTGGTTCACTAAAAGATCAACAAAAACCTTTACGTTGTACGAAACGTAAGATTTGTCAAAACTAGCACCTGTGCTCATGAGAATGTATCCGAATATATCGATTTTGCATCAATTTATTCATTTATTGTAGTCACCGTAATCTTGTTGGCAGTGTGTTGGCTTATTAGACGAGAAGAATCGGTTCAAAACCCAGGTCAGACATCTCCAACAAAACGAAATTTGAAAAAAATATTTCATCGGCGACTGCCTCTCAGCAGATTTCTTGCAAAAACTCTGAGAGCAAATACAATTGCCATGAAAAGTTTGTCAAGAAATATGTCGTTTGGAGTTGACTTTAAACTGTAGGTCCCACCACTCATGTATAAAATTAACACAGAGAAGGATGTGTATCCGCTAAAAAGGCTCAGGGGCAGTTGTCAACTGACTCTAAATTTCATTAAAAAATGAATCAAGAGTTCAGTGATCAAGAGAAGAGTGATCAGGCCCATTCCTGGATGAATGAATATGTGAGCAAACAAAATTAACGAATTTGGGATGATACCAATCCACATGGGATCTAAGAGCGGCCATTGCATTCCCGAAGTCAATGTTTGGTGTGGATTTTTAACTGCAGACCGAAAACGCCGTCTGTGTTTCTCTGAGAATGACTGTTTTAATTACCAGCTTTGTTTTTAACTCTGAATTGCATGATCTGGAGACCCACGACATGTGGTCTCAGCAGGACCGCGCTACGTATCTCACGGCTCATGTCGCGTTGGATATTCTTCATAAAGGATTTGAGGTCATGTTTATGGCCACCGAGATATTGGAATTTGACAGCATTAAACTTTTTATTGTAGGGTTTTCATAAGGTGCAGATGGAGCCGAACAAGCCACTGCCCAGAACTCACAGCGATCCTTAAAGCCTCGGCTGACTTTTGCGCCAGAGTCATGGAAAATGGGTATAGTATACTATACTATGCTATACTATACTATACTATACTATACTATACTATACTATACTATACTATACTATACTATACTATACTATACTATACTATACTATACTATACTATACTATACTATACTATACTATACTATACTATACTATACTATACTATACTATACTATACTATACTATACTATACTATACTATACTATACTATACTATACTATACTATACTATACTATACTATACTATACTATACTATATTATACTATACTATACTATACTATACTATACTATACTATACTATACTATACTATACTATACTATACTATACTATACTATACTATACTATACTATACTATACTATACTATACTATACTATACTATACTATACTATACTATACTATACTATACTATACTATACTATACTATACTATACCATACTATACTATACTATACTATACTATACTATACTATACTATACTATACTATACTATACTATACTGTACTATACTATACTATACTATACTAGCAATACCGAGGTGGACACTTGAATGAGGTTATGTTCCACACATTATGTCATCAATAGGTTTTTCAAATGAATAAAAAATTTCTTTGGCGATTTCCTGATAAAAACTCGGAGAGTAAATAAAAAATTGCCATGAAAAGTTTCTTAAGAAAAAATTTGTAGTCCGTGGACGACTTTAAAATGTAGGTCCCGCCATTTACATATAAAATGAATGCTATATTGTAATCCTGACTAAAGAGTCGTAATTAACAATTGCATATGTATTGATCATATGTAAGATCATATGAGTACATATGAAACACAATACAATTTTTTTGCTGGGTAAACCGATACAACAAATGTGTTCGTGTTCTGTCAATTTTTATTACATTTTCTTTTTAAGATTTGTAAAGTTGATGCTGTTGTTGTTGTTGTTGTTGCTGTTGTCGCTGTTCTGTTATTTTTGAATGCTGGAAACTTTTTTGGTGTGTTCCACTCTTATTTTTTTAATAATTTTTCTATTTTTCTGTTTTACTTCAAGAGTCATAAATTTTCTTTTTATGTAAGCAAAGGGAAACGTCTCATTTTGAAATGAAAAAAAAAAATAAAAACGAAGGATGAATAAGACACCTTGTGTCGTCTCATACGAGAGAAAGGCAAGCAAGCAAGTAAATCAAATGCTAGAATACGACGATACATTCACACATTAGTCTCCCATTTTGGTAACACATACACACACTATACATACATAAATATTTGAGTTTGTGCGAATGTCATCAAAAAGTATTAAAATTGTTTTTGGCCAAACAGACTACGTTCGAGACCTCAGCTGTATTCACATTTTTATTTTTTTTGTTTTTCTTTCTTCTTTTTGAGAAAAACTTTACGTTTTTTAATACATCAGAGTTTTTACTACGTGCTGCTGCTTCATTGTATCGTCATTGTTTTCGAAAAACTCTACAAAAGTTTTACCAGGAGGCACAAATTGTAAAGAAAAAAAAAAACAGAGAAGAATGGGAAAATAAATATTAACCTTGGAAAATTAAAACGTATTTTCAAAAATTCGAAAGTTTTTCCACCACACTCATAGCTGTTATTGGTGGAATAGTGTTTAAAACTTAAAAATTATAACGAATTATGTGGCAGGCGGTTTTCCATTAATTAATTAATAAGTGTCTGCAGACACTAGATGGCAAAGTCTTCGAGCCAGGTTAAAGGCATTTGTCTGGCAAAAACTCAGATATGAAATTACCATGAAAAGCTTCTTAAAAATTTGTTCATTAGGATTTGACTTTAAAACTGTAGGTACAGCCACTCATGGATAAAATTAACATACACAACATAAGTGGTGTGAGAAGCTAGGTCGTAATCCTTACTAAAGAGTAGAAAATTTTCTTGCAATTTGTAATGCATGAACCACTGTGCACAATTTGCACGAAAATCAAACATTTAAAAACAAAAACTTTGTGGTAATTTATCATTTTCAATAAATGTGATGAAGCCTAGTTGTTAAATCTTTAAAATATTTGCTAAAAATACTTTGTATTCAAATTGAAATCTTTGTTTTCATTTTCAATCAATTTTTATTGTAATAAATAAATATATACAGTAACAACAACATTATTATTGTACACATACTCGTATTAACAATTGTTGTTATTCTAGAAATTCTACCAATGAAAGGAGAATCTAATTGACCACGATATTCAACGATATGGCAAGCGACTATTATATTGTTACGTTTTTACCTATTTTAAAAACGTTTAAATTTGAGTTCGTTAATTGCAAACCAAGTAAAAACGAATATGTGTTTATTTTCTCTTAAACTCTCTTTATTCTTTACATTACTTTTGTGTGCCACCGTATACAACTTAACGATACAACAATAACAACAACAACAATCTGTTTATTCACTTTACTAGTTCACACAAGTATTCACTGGATCTTTACAATCACGACTTATTTTGTTCACACTCAACTTCACACAAGGCTGACTGAATTCTTACTGACTGCTGCCTGCTTTGTCCAGTCCTTTTATAGTCTGACACAACCAGTCTAACGAACATTCTTGAAGTGGAAGGTTCGTGATCTCGCCTTCGCGAGAGCTCTATTGCTAATACATTGTTGTTTGTGCACTTTGCTTATGTTGTCTATCCCTTTTTGTCACATACATGTTGTTGTTGGTTGGCGCAACCAGGTTCGTTGTACATATGTGTGTGTGCAGCTTTAGATAATCAACACGTTCAAAAGCAAAAAACCTTTCATATCGTGAAACATTTCATATCGTCTGCGCACACGCCTTATGACATTTGAATCCTTTAAATTAAACTTAGATTCGTCAGAAAACAGCACAATTCTCCATATTTAGACATTCCAGTTGAGATGGGCCTTGGCGAATTCAAATTTCGCTTTTTATTTTTTGACGATATAAAAGTTTTTTTTGCTGGTTGGCGACTGAATAATCCGGCCTCTACCGCCCTTCTGCGAATCGTTCTTTCGCTAAATTTTTAATTCTAAGCGGTTTCGTATGTGACTAGAAGATGCTGTAGGATCATTTTGGATTGTCCTTTTAATTAAGGAGTCTTCATGTCGCGAAGTTTCACGTGCCCTTCCTCCAGGATGAGTAAAAGATGTGCGACCAATCTGCAAAAACTTTTCAATTAGCCTAGGAATAATTAATCTGTTGATTGAATATCTTGCACTCAATTGATCTTAACCAAATCGAGAGCTTGTGGGAGATCGTTAACTTAAAAATCAACCGAGAAAATTGCAAAACCAAAGACGATATATTTGAAGCCGCAAAAATAGCCTGGGAAGCAATATCACCTGAAATAATTAATAATTTCAAATCCTCTATACCTAAAAGATGTGCATGTGTCATCCAGAATAAAGGATTCGCAAAGAAATATTGATTTCAATAGTTTTTATCTGTACCTTAAATTATATTTGCGACTTAAAATGTATTTTGAATTCTAACTTTTTTTTATTGAATTCTGAATTCCTTAAGTTTGTGTTTTTCAATAATAAAGATATAAATAAATAAAAAAATAGAAAAATAAATATTAATAACTTTGTTTTCTTAAAAAAATAATCATTTAAAAAAAATGTACTGAGGGATGCTTAGGTTTTGTCCGATACTGTATGCATATTCAATGAGACCTGACATATGATAGAACTAAGGAAACGGCTGATGGCAGGCAGACCTTAACAACGCAAGTACTAGCGGCAGCATAATGATCTTGCAAGCACATCATAGTCAGTTAGATAGACTAGCGAAACGTGCTCAGCCAGATAAACGCAAATGGGTGAATGAAATTATCAAGGAAACACAAATAGCGGCGAAGACAACAGATACAGAAATAATGATGTTAGTGCGGAAGGCTGCAAATACTTAAAAATTTACACAAATACCATTAAGAAGACCGAAAGACGGGCTAGTAATATCCGGGTGTGGATAATGTCGCTGTTGAATACTTAAAGAATGGCTCGGTTATTACTTGCTTACCTACTTAATTGGTCATTACAACAACACTGCAGTCAGGATAATGATCTAGCTTCTCACAGCAATCATATTGTGTGTGTTAATTTTTATACATGAGTAGCTGGAGACCTACAACTTAAAAGCGATTCCGAATGTTTAATTTTTTGAGAAACTTTTCAAGGCAATTTTTATTTACACTCAGAGTCTTTGTCACAAATATGCAGAGAGAGTAAGGCGCCGAAAGAAATATTTTTTCATGTTTTGTTTTGCTGGAGATGCCTGACCTGAGATTTGCACCGCGGCCTCACGCCTAATGAGCCAAAGCACTAGACTACTGCTAGACTACTAGACTACGCCGACTTTACTAGAATAATACATCTTCTCATCAGCCATTTGTGGTGAATATAACCAAGAATGGTCTTAATTCTGATAATTGTTGCTAAGATGTACGTTAAAATTTCACTAACACTGAAGAAAAATCAAGTAGGATTGCAGCACAATAAATTAAAGAATTTGTCAAAATGCCAACCGCGTTTGTAGATGGAGATTTTGATACTCTAAAGGGTTTTGATAAACTAAACCCGCTAAAAGGAATCTCACTTGTTAAGTTCCAACTGCAGTATGTAAAGCAAGAAATGTCTTTTAACAGATGAATTAAAGTGGAAGCTAGATTGAGGCATGGCTATATATTATCACCCCATTTATGTCAGACATATACATATTATGGCCAGACATAATTATGGAAAGAGGAATGTAAAACGGATAACTTATGGTGTACTATGGCATATGTATGCTATGGACCAGATATATGTTGTTACGTTTTTACCCTTTTAAGAACGTTTAAAATAAGAGCTCATAGATTGCAAATAAAATAAAAATAAATTTGTGTTTAGTTTTAATTCAAATTCTTTATAATTCGCACAATTCTGTGTGGCACTGTTCACAACTTTATGTAAACAACAACAATTGCCTTTTCTTTTGTTATTCCTATGCTTATACCTTTTGCATAAACAATAACAATTACTGGCAATTATTCAACAGATCATTGTAACGGAGATCTTCAAACCACGATTACTCTCCTCAAATGCACCGCGTCTTCACACAAGACTGACTGAACTTCACGAACTCAGTCGCCTGCTTTGTCTTGCTTTTTATATGGCAGAGTAAACAGTCTGATGAATGTTCTTGAAAGCGATGATGTTCATGACTTCGCCTTCTCGAAATCTCTATAAATGTAAACATCGTTGTTTACATTTATTATTGCAGTGTTGTTTGTGTATTTTGTTTACATTTATTCTTGTAGTGTTGTTTGTGGATTTTTATTTACTTGTTTACCATTTTTTATGCTACTGTTTGTTGTTATATTAAGCAGTTCGATAATTTGTAAATAGGTTTGTTTACTGCATTGTTTTGTTTTTGTAGCTTTTGTTTATAATTTTAATGTTAAGCGATGTAAAAGCAAAACACCAGTATCTTGATTTTAGATTTTCGTAACAGTGGCTGACTTCCAAAATGTTAGTTGTTTTGTTTTTGAACAAAGTATAGTGTTTCATAAAGCCGCTGTACAAAATGTTTACAATGTATGCTATTTCAAAACGTCGTCAATGTGTATTTTTAACGTAATCACAAAGCAATCAGGCATCGGATTTATAGTTGATGTATTGTTTGGTAACTTTGCATAGTATGTACAAAATTTATATATTGTGGTAGAACTGTATACAAACTTTGTATTGATACATTTTGGAAGTCAGCCAGTATGTTTCATCACATAGCTTCTCAGAAATTAATACAAATCATAGGTTAGTAGGGGCAATTGAGGGAACAGGTTTGAATATAAATTTGACAAAACAAAATCGCTACGTATAAATCAACAGTAATGACATGGGAAAAATCTTTGAATTTTGTCAATTTGTGGGTTACATTTAATGTTATTTGTGGTCTTGTAATAAGATCCATAGTCTCAAGTTTTGTGTTTTAAAAAATGTTTTAAAAGACAAATAATTTTTCCCTTTTTCTCCATGTTGAAACTATTAATCGAATAAAATTTTAAATGAATTAAATCTAATGAAAAGGTCAGTAGGACATACATACATACATACATAAGTTTTGTTGAACAATTTACATTAATTTCATGTGAAAGATGAAAACAGCAACAACAGAATCTCCATATAAAAGTGAAAACATTTGGTTTTCTTCCTTACATTTTTATCTGCCAATTGCTACCAAATGATTGAAATGATAGTTAAACGAATTTATTGTTCAAGATTTGCTCATTAGATTGATTTATCTTAACAATTTGTGGCAATAACAACACACGTACATACATACATACATACATTCATATACATTCAAATACTGTATTTGAATTTTGTGCTTGTAGTGGCACAAAAAGGAAAACTCGATCATTAGTGTTAATACTTTCCTCACACACATGCAAACATATATTTGTTCATGTACATGCGTGTATGTGCATCTGCACACACATTGTAGGCGTATGGAATAATATATGAACGTACGTACTACAGATGAATGTAAGTATTTCCAATTTTTTTTTGTTTGTTTACCAAATATAGTGCGGTAGACTTCTTGAATTTGTTCGTCTACAAAAACATTTTTAAAATCATTGAAACTGAGTGAGTGACCATTGCGGTTATCACAGCAGCCGAAAGGAGGAAAATGTTATAAAACTATACAGTAAAGGATCACCAGGTTATCCATGATTAATACAGTATTTTATGAGAACATTACACATTATTTAGTATCCTTAACATGAAAAGCTTTAAAGAGGCAGATTGTTTAAAAAATTAAATGTTATTACAGCACTCGTACCGTACATTTCAATACGAAAACGTCTCTAATTTTTCTTCACTAAGCAAATCTACGAATACCTCTAAAGATGTAGATGAAGGATATTTCAAAAAACTTTATGTATTCTAAAATGGAATACAAATAAATGATGTGGCGTCTTGTAGTGTTTAGGGAGCTTGACTACAAATCTAATTAATTAAGTTTGGCATACGATTGAAGGTGAAGGCATTATGTGTGGCGTATATTATCGTTATCATTATCATTATCATATCGAATGTTCGCCACGGTTTCTCTAGATGAAGAGCATCCTAAATATCAAATTTTTTATGACTCTGGCTCGTAAATCAAGATGAATTTGATCGATGGCATGGATTATTTTAGCCTTAAAGTTTCCTGTGGTTTGTGGCTTATTCACATACACCTACGGCCTATAAAAACCCTACAAGAAAAAGCCTACCAAGGGCAAATCCCACGATTTTGGTGACAAGTTTACATTATCTCAACATATGCCGATCATGCTCTCAAATGGCTTGTATAGAATATTCAATGTGGCATAAGCTGTGTGATAGACGGCGCCGTCCTGTTGAATCTACATGTTGTTGATATCCAGATGAACATGATGAACATGAAATATGGACCAAGCACAAAAACCACTTCAAACAGTGACTTTTTTGGAATCCATTGAACGCTCTTGGTTCTTATACATATCGATGGCATGAGTTGTGATGACCTTAAGGATTGCTGTGGTTTGTGGCATATTTGCATATTCATGCGACTTACGAAAACCCTACAAGAAAATGTTTAACGGGGTCAAATTACACGATATTGATGACCAGATCTCTTCAGCTCCACGAGGTGATCTTGCCCGCAAATAGATAATGCAGAATATCCAATTCGGCATGAGCTAGGCAGCACATAGCGCCCTCCTACTGAAATTATATGTTGTTGGTATCCTGATCATCAAACTCAAACCAAAACGATTTGGTAATCGTAGTGCTCGCCATAGCGATAGCGATGGCATGGCCAACGTCGTGATCTAAGGAATATGGACTGATAAGGCCGCCAGCCCAAAAACAACACCAAACAGTGGCTTTTTTGGAATGCATTGAACGGTCTTGGATATAATGCGCATTGGTATCGTCTCCAATTTGCCAATTATGTTTGCTTTCGTACCTATTCATACAGAAATGGGACTCATCGCTGAAAATGATTTTTTAAGTATCAATTGTTATAAATTAATGAACAATAAAAATATATCCTGTATGTCCTGTATGTCCTTCTCTCCTAATTTCCATGCCCTTCTGTTCTTTTTATTGTAAATTATAAAAATAATGAAGGAATTATTATTTCATTATTAAAATTACATTCAAAACAAAAAGAGAATATCATCGTGAATTTTTTCGGAATTCATTTAAATTCCTGCGGTTCTTGGAGAACAATTAGTTTGAATTTATTATGATATTTGGAATTATGAAATTGCGATATAAAAATGCTTCTTTTATGGATTTCATTCTAATTATTTTTATATGTATGTATGTTGCTGCTTAAGCCTCCATTATTTATATGCCCAATTTCTTATTAAATTTTGTATAACAAAAAAGAAAAAAAGAACAGAAGATATTGTGTAGGAAACCCATTAAGGATTTGCGCTTGAACACCATTTAAAGCAATGCAATAATAGTCGTCATAAGAAAGTAAAGCAAGTGAAAGAGAAATTAGAATCTGCAACGAATTTGAAGCACTGGACACTCACATGAACATACATAGGTTTAGTATTCGAGGACATTTCTGGCCTGAGCTGAAATGCTCTTTATGTGAGCCCTCCAAGTCAATTTGCTGTACAGTGTTGTTCTGGGATATTTCACCTCCATTTTGCGGCACATTATCGCACCCACGCTTATAAAGTCGCGTAGTCTAGTAGGCAGTGTGTTGACTTATTAGAAGTGAGGCCATGGTTCAAAACCCATATCAGACATGAAAAATATTTCTTCGCCGACATTCTCTCAGCATATTTCTGGCAAAAACTTTGAGAGTAAATAAAATTGCCATGAAAGTTCCATAAAAAGTCTGTCATTCGGAGTCGACTTTCAACTTTAGGTTCGCGACACTCATGTATAAAATTAGCACACACAACATAAGTGATGTGAGAAGTTAGGTTGTAATCCTGACTGTAGGGATCCAGAAATCGAATAATATTTCATTTAGAAAGTTGTTTTCCTTCTTTTAAACGGTAATGTTGTGGTCTTGTCCGGTTTTATCCACAGGCCCATTAACACGCACCATCACCTTACAATTTCAAGACCTTCTTGAATGATGTCACACAGAATCTCTTCAACATTTTCTTAATAATTTAAAACAATATGAACATATTTTCATGCTCTTGTCATATATTTATATTTCAATTGTAGGCAATAAAAAAGAAAACTAAACATGGCTCTACAAATAAGGAAATAAATATGAAGCATAGGGTGCCGGCACAGTTTTCTGTAGAAAAAAGGAAGAAAATTCTCGTTTACTTTCATAAATAAACAAGAGAGCCTCTTCTAAGTGGAGGTGATTTAATAAAAAAGGAAAAAAAAACAAACGGTATGAGCAACAACAACAATAATAAAGGAAAACTTTTGCGCACATTTTCCACTGGGACTCAAAATTGTTGTTTCAATGTATTCTTTATAAACGTGTTGGGCAAAAGCTTTCAATGCAGCATGAATGGTGTGGCTCTGTCGAAAAACAAATAATTTTCACCACTTAGTACTTAATGGTCCAAGTTGTTTATTATTTTGTACGTATTGTAGACACATTAAATGAATATACATACATATAGTGTGGGGACTATGACTGCAAGGATGTATTAAGAAGCAAAGCAAATATGACTTCGAGACTGACATTAAGATGAGTTACGTCTGGTTTGGTATTTTAACAAATGTATGTATTACGTTTATGCATTTGTGATGGTAGTGGTCATCTTCTTTACATTTTACTGTGGATGGTTGAGTTAAATTAAAACGCAGTATTAGAAATTATATTATGACTTAATTTATGAGTCCTTGTTTCTTCGTGTAGCTTCTAAAGAGCTTGAATTTCTAGTTTCTATTGTCCAGAGCAACATCAACCATTAATAGAGAGGATATTTGGACATAATTGCGCAATGAAAACTTCAATGAATATAATAACTGGAGCGAAATAACGTTTATACTCATGGTTATCAGATACAATGAATAAGCTATCCTTCCCGGTGGCTAATTGGCCACCCAAAAGATCTTTGTAATGTTGATAACATCCTACTACTGTCGCATGCTCACTCGTTGATATCATCACCGCCTTCATTCGTACAAAATCCAGTTTGCTCACGAGTTCAAACAAGCAAAGGCAATCGAAACTCATATCCGATGAAGCACAATTCCATCTGAATGGCTTAGTGAATACACAAAATTGTTAGATTTGGGAGTTCAGAAAATTCTCATGTAATCCGTAAGAAACAGATGCACTCACAACATGCAATTTTTTAATGCGGATTTTGATCAAATGGCTCGATTACCCTTTTCAAACGAGGCTAAAATTGTAAATGGTATTCGTTATAACCAGGGCTTCAGCAAGAAGGCACTATATGCAACACTACGCATGCAACAATCGATTTAAAGCATTAACGATTTCCACAACAGATTATCCCCAGGAATTCTGGTGTCAACTGGCCACTGAGAGTTGCGGTTTTTTTTTGATATCTAAGGTGTATGCAAAAAAAAACCAGATATTATTCCTAAACTATTTCGTGATCGATGGCATTATGAAATGAATAATAGCCGTGCAATAATAGTATAGTATGGTATAGTATAGTACAGTATAGTATAGTATAGTATAATATAGTATAGTATAGTATAGTATAGTATAGTATAGTATAGTATAGTATAGTATAGTATAGTATAGTATAGTATAGTATAGTATAGTATAGTATAGTATAGTATAGTATAGTATAGTATAGTATATACTATACTAGTATATGTACTATACTATAGTATATATAGTATAGTATAGTATAGTATAGTATAGTATAGTATAGTATAGTATAGTATAGTATAGTATATACTATACTAGTATATGTACTATACTATAGTATATACTATACTATACTATAGTATACTATACTATAGTATACTATACTATAGTATAGTATATATATAGTATACTATATATATAGTATATATATAGTATATATATATATATAGTATATATATATAGTATACTATACTATAGTATAGTATACTATATTATAGTATAGTATAGTGTAGTATAGTATAGTATAGTATAGTATAGTATAGTATAGTATAGTATAGTATAGTATAGTATAGTATAGTATAGTATAGTATAGTATAGTATAGTATAGTATAGTATAGTATAGTATAGTATAGTATAGTATAGTATAGTATAGTATAGTATAGTATAGTATAGTATAGTATAGTATAGTATAGTATAGTATAGTATAGTATAGTATAGTATAGTATAGTATAGTATAGTATAGTATAGTATAGTATAGTATAGTATAGTATAGTATAGTATAGTATAGTATAGTATAGTATAGTATAGTATAGTATAGTATAGTATAGTATAGTATAGTATAGTATAGTATAGTATAGTATAGTATAGTATAGTATAGTATAGTATAGTATAGTATAGTATAGTATAGTATAGTATAGTATAGTATAGAATAGTATAGTATAGTATATTATAGTATAGTATAGTATAGTGTAGTATAGTATAGTATATTATAGTATAGTATAGTATAGTATAGTATAGTATAGTATAGTATAGTATAGTATAGTATAGTATAGTATAGTATATAGTATAGTATAGTATAGTATAGTATAGTACAGTATAGTATAGTATAGTATAGTAGTATAGTTGCCTTTAGTATTTTGCTACTACGATTTTATCAAATTAAATTTGTACTGCCAATTAAACATATGCCTGAGATTAAACAAAAACAAAACTATACTTCAATCGTTGCAACATTTATTTATTATTAATTTTAAACATTTGCATTCAATGTTCTTGTTTTTAATTTAATTACGTACTGAATTTAGTCTAAATTTAGTCAATTGTATTCAAAAGGAATACCTGAAATGCACGTCGAGATAAAATAATCATATTGTATTTATTTATATACATACACATGTAGATGTCTGTCTCCTATAGACCAGCTTTTCATTATTGTGATGAATTTTATTCTCAAATATTAGAATTTTGTATTTAAATTCCATGCGCAAAGAATTTTTCATTCTTTATTTTTATTTAAAAATTATTTCAAAAGATTTTACGATTCTTTTTCCATGTTTGCTGTCTTCTACCGAAATTCAAAAGTTTTCTAATTTGTTTTCACAAAAAATAAATCAAATAATCCACATGGGGTTTCTAATTCAAATTAACACTCAAAACAACAAAAAAAAAGAGTATAACAAAGGAAAATCTTAACTGTCACATACTACGATATGAATAAAGATATTAGGGAGCAACATATTGCTACAAGTTAGTTAGAATAGTTTTTTGAAAATTAAATTTTAAGCCGTTTCATATATTTTAGTTTAGTGAAATATAATTCATGTTTTATTTAAAATTATTTATAAATAATAAAATTTAATTGATTGAAGCTACTTTGTTGACTGATCAAAACCTAATAAGATTGATAAAACTGTGATTCTTTCGTCAATAACGTTTTGCGTTTCCGATGTAGCAGATGTGCTTACATTCAGCGGTCAATTTATCGACTCGAATCACTACCTTGCGGCAAGAGAAATTGTGATTGCGTGTTAGAGCAATGAAGCACTTACGATTTGGTAGATTGCGAAAGCTAGACGTCGAGAATCTGTGATAAAAAAGGACAGCTGAGA
This sequence comes from Sarcophaga carnaria, assembly GCA_958299815.1. Taxonomy (NCBI): domain Eukaryota; kingdom Metazoa; phylum Arthropoda; class Insecta; order Diptera; family Sarcophagidae; genus Sarcophaga; species Sarcophaga carnaria. Next base: position 45,340,087 of record OY283151.1, read on the forward strand.
CGTTCGCCGCTCAACTGTCAGATAAGCTTTCGATCCTCAGCTAATGTCAATGACAATGGTGGACTGTGGGTTAACATCTTTCACTCCTAACGTACTACAGTGGAAGCAGTCCTTGATTTCAAGCGCTTATCCCAACTAAACCAATGGTACGGTGAGGAGTTCTAGAAAACATAGCAGTCTGCCGTTACTCGAGTCATAGGTATTGACTTCATAGAGAGTAGAAGAAAGGAGAGATAAGTTTACGAACGCAATAAAAGTGACCAGCAAAGGCGAAAGAATGAGAAAATCAAATTGTGTAGTTGTAGGAATGATGCTAAAAGGTTTCAAGCATGCATTATCTTTCTAAAAGGATGAAAACGTAAATACGCAAGGAATGCTGAGGTCATGCGGTTAGAGAAGATGAGGTTACAGAAGATGATGTACCGAACACAATCAAAAACGTCGTGTGGATTCTACCGCCCGGCCATGTCAAGGCCAAAGTTCCTATTCAACGACTTAAGAATAATAAGATTGCTGGTATTGATGGCCTGCCCGTTAGATTGTTTAAGGCCGGAGGTTTTAAGCCCGGAAGCCATTAGCAAATAATTGGAGAAGATATCCACTGGCAATAAGTATAAAGGCAGGTACAGATGTCAGTAGTGACCATGATCAACGTCTGGAAGCATTAAGTTTTTCAGTGGCGGTTATCAAAAAGAGCAGTTTAAGCAGATTTAAGACGAGGTTTGAAGTGCTTTATAACTATACGAGTATTCGCGTCATAAAATGTGCCCAATTACGAAAGACAATTTATAGTGTGGAGGAATATTCAAACAAAGTTAAGTCGACAATACTGGACACATCAATGCAGCCTAAGGGCTTAGGAGGGAACCAGGACGATTGTGGATATCTGGAATTTTTTTAACAACATAATGATCTGATATCATATTTAAATTTAGACAGCATAAGATTTCCAATGCTCAATTGAGGAGACGGTACAGCCAATTGGAAAGGCCGTCAAAGAAGAATTGCCTTTAGAGATAAATGACGTTAGGCAAACATTATTGCAACACCGCACTAGGAAATCGAAGTAGTAAATCACATAACGTGAGAATTTTACGATTTTTTAAAGAATACTATCAGTTAGGAGTTGCCGTAGTCTGGTAGGTTGTATGTCGACTTATTAGACGTAAGACCACGGTTCAAACCTCAGGTTAGACATCAAAACGAAAATATGAAAATATTCCTTCGGCAACTTCCTCTCAGCAGATTTCTGACAAAAATTTTGAGAGTCAATAAAATTGCCGTGAAAAGTTTCACAAAAAATCTGTCGTTCGGAGTCGACTTCAAACTGTAGGTCCCGTCGCTCATCCATAAGTTGTAATCCTGACTGAAGGGTTGTATGTGTAGTAATGGGAAGGTAAACCACTTATTAGACTAGATGGTACATTTCATACTGTCCTTATATACTTACTTAATTCGTCATTGCAACCCATTAGTCAGGATTACAACCTAGATCCTCATCACTCATGTTGTGTGTGTTAATTTTATACATGAGCGGTGATATCAATATTCCAAACTATTGCTAATTACGTTGTGTGCTAATATCAATTTTTTTTTGATACATAATATGTTTATATTTAGATTTCCATAAAATTCATTAACATTTACTAAGAAAAAATTAAAAAAAAAATATTTTTTTTTGTATGAAATTTCAAACAGCTGCTTGAAGTTGCCTTTATTCAGATGGACAACATTGCACGTTCACACATAAAGTTCTCATACTAAACTTGTTGCTTTGGAGAAAAAAGGACATTAAAAAGGCATTAAAACTGACTGACGCTATCAGATTTATTTTGATTTCATTTACTCCGCCTTACCATTGTCCTGCGAGCTCTACTCTTTCGATTTCTAATCAAATTTATGATGTCAGTCAGTGTAATACAATATCTTACAAAACCATAACAGTCATTACGATTGGCTTTAGTCAAACTGACTGATGGACTGACTGACTGTCTGTTTGATTGACTGACTGCCTGATGCTAACAGTTAAAATCAATAGAGTTTGATATTCAACTACATGCAGGCAGACATATCGACAAAACGTTCAGCTTAATTTAACTGCTGCCGCCATGTCAGTGTTCAAGTAAAACTCCAACAGACTTGCCACAGCCTTGGAAATGAATTGAATACCAGTCAGTAATAAGTGCTGCAAGTGTCCCTAAACGTCAGAGAAGCAAATGTCAGTTGAAATTATGAAAAGTATTTGGCAGGCGAATGTCTGGACTTTTGAAGTGTTTATACATCAATCACGATTGAGTTGCATGTATTCATGCCATTGACCAAACCAACCACCCTTCTTGGTTTTTTGCTTTGATTAAAACGAACGTACGAAACGGACGAACGAAACGAAATAAAGCAATTTGCAAAAATTTACATTAAAGTTGGTCAGTGAAAAAAAACGAAAAAAAAACAAAAAACAGGAAAATATTTTCACCTCTTTGGCTGCCACAAAAAAAGATGATGTGCCCCTGAGCACATTCATGCATATTTACTGGCAATTCTTTATACGTAGTGTAGTACGTGGTATGTAGAAAAGTGCAATGAAATGAAATGAAATGAAGTGTTGAAATCATTGAAGAGCACTTAGTCAAATGAAAGTGCAACTTCAAATACAAATCTTTTCTTTTCATAAATCCCAGTTTTTTTTTTAACACTTCTAATGACGGCAAGCGTTTAATTCGAATAAAGTATGAAGTATTGTTTGGAGAAATGCAACGTGGGTTTTTGGTCCATAGGTTTTGTGTAATATGAAGCCCGAAAGTATTCCCTAGAATTGAAAACTGGACTGCATGGTACCCGCTTTACAAATCATTGTGCGTAGATGAGAGCAGTCTTATAACTCTTTTGCAGACGAATGTTGGCACGATAGTTTAAGATGTTACGGGCAACGCGATTCGGGTGGAACACAATCTTTTTCAGGTATATCTCTGATTATTTACGAATCTCTGTTTTGACCGCTGACACGTTGAGACCCTTATGTATGTTGTAGGTCCTGACATGCTTCAATATACAACCCTGTGGCATACCGGCAGTATCTGGTTATGAAGCACTTACGAATTTGTCTTTATTAAGGTCGATAACAAAGTTTTATAATGGCGCTGCTATATTAAAAAAAATTTTAGTTTGTGGCTTATTTGCATATGCATGCGGCTTGAGAAAACCCCACTAGAAAGAGCTTAACGGGGTCAAATCTCACGATCTCGGTATATAGTTCACATTACCTCCACTTGAGGTGACCAGAACCTTAATCGCTTGTCTCGAATATCCAATGTGGCATTAGCTGTGTGGTTGAATCCACATCCTTACATACATAATTGGCCATTACAATCCTTTAGTCAGGATTACGACCTAGTTTCTCACAACACTTATGTTGTGTGTGTTAATTTTTTGTACATGAGTGGCGGGACCTACAGTTTAAAGTCGACTCCGAACGAGAGATTTTTGAGAAATTTCTCATGGCAATTTTATTTACTCTCAGAGTTTTGCCAGAAATCTGCTGAAAGGAAGTCGCCAAAGAAATATTTTTTCATATTTCATTCAGTTGGAGATGCCTGACGTGGAGTTTGAACCGAGGCCTCACGTCTAATAAGCTAATACACTACCTACTTGACCACGGCGACTGTATAATTACCCATTGAACGAATTCCAGACGCACATTATATGGTCTACTGCTTGGATTTCCTCAGCAAGATGCGCATTCGCTGCGTAGTTGTGAAATTATTGAGAACTTTGAAGAAGTAGAAAATAGTAGCTCGTCTCATGAACTGAAGAAAGTATTGGCAGCAACAAACATGACAACCGGATGTTTATCGCCAAAGATGGTACTACTTGGAGCAGAACAAACTGCCTTTAATAGTTTGGGAAGAGAAAATATTACCAATTTTCACGCAGATTGCTAGCATCTGTTTCCTGAAATGTTGTAAAGTCTTTCTTACTGCTCTTCTCATATTTATTTCACGTGACAGACAAACATTAGAAAAATGTGTTTCGCCCCATGTTTTATTACAGATCATTATATTTCTGTCAACTAGGTACGTATGAAATAACATAATCATTCGTTTTGATAATGATATATTTACACCCATTACGCCTTTTCATAAAATGAGCTGAAAGTCTTCCATCATGCTTAAGGCTTTTTTGAAATTCGAATGAAAAGAATTTTTTTCTAAAAAAAAAATATATTTATCTTAATTTTTTGTTAGAAAATTTTAACCGTTTTCATAAAACTTTTATCACACAACTTCTAGTTTTGTGTAAGAAATAATGCTCTATAAATAGTTTTGGATTAGCCAGCATACTTTCAGAGCAGCCCATATATCCTTTTTTTAAGATTTTTAAAAATTAAATTTTTTGTTCGCCTGAAAGGAAAGAAAATTAAAGAAAATATATTTAAATAAAGATGCTTATGTTTTTATGTTCCTTTTTGGTATATTTTCATCTAAAGTTAAAGTTTTTTAACAACAGAATTCAAAAACTTTTTAGTTTTATTATGGAAAATGAAAATATTTATATAAATCAATCTTCATAAAGAGATTTACGGAATATTGCTTGGTATTGATTTATGTTTTCTTTCCTTTTGTTTTGTTTCATTACCTTTTCAACTGGTTGTCGCTTTAGATTAGTAACAAATTGAATTTTGTGGTCATTATAAATTTCGTGGTCCACCGGAATCGAATTGGCAGTTTTAAATTCAAGTACATGCTACGTGCGTAGCAACTACTTACAGCAGTATTTGGGGAAACCCGTATCCGGGAAACCAGGGAGGAATCTAAGAGAAAAAATTGTTATTGCAGTAGAACTGCAACGGGAAACTTTTTTACCTCACATGACGTTGACAACATACATTTCTAACGAATCACAAGAATGGTTTGTACCATCAGGTTTCAGCCAGCCCTCAACTGAGAGTGTTACTGATGCGAGTGACAATAAGATGTCCTATCTCAGCAATTGGAAACATATAAATCGCCACAAAGCAGGGTGCTAGACGTGAAAGTATTACCATTTGGAAATAAATAAATCTAAGCTGACATGAAATGCTTGATTTTTATGTAAAAAACCATGTCAATGTACATCATGTAAAAAATTTCAGGGCAAATAGTAAACAAATAGTTTTATTAAAATAAATTCAATTATTAAAATTTTTTAACACAATCTATCAATAATCATGACAATTCCATTTACTACAAGTAAGTATCAAAGGCGATACATAAGCTAGAATTATGAAGTTTTTTTAAAGCTCGATCTACGGTTAAATAAGCAAACGGATAGTGTAAGGGACAATGTAAGACTTAACTATTCTGTAGAGATTCCACAACCGACTTTGGCTCATAATCTAGAACCGGCAGTGGATATTTGGATGATGTTCTCTAGAAAGCACACCAAACTGATGTCTCAAAAGTCTTACTGTACATAACCGTCGTTTAGGTTTAGGTCGGAGTGGTAGCTCTGATATCACAAAGCTCACTCAATGACAGAATTATAATGACAGAAGTATACAAATAAACGCTACTAATGAAAACGAGACATTGATTAATATTTATTGATGCTAAATATCATGGAGAAAACAATTAAATGGCCCCTATTGACCCCAAGGTATCAGTAGCTGGTAAAAGTATGAATAACATACGGTCACACGACAGTATGACAAAACCTTTATAAATAACAAGAAATATGTCAGATTTTTAAATGGCATGTGTATGTATGTCGTCGTAGCCTAGTAGGTGGTGTGATGGGTTATTAGACGTGAGGCCACGCTTCAAAAACCACATCAGATATCTCAAACAAAACGAAATATGAAAAAATATTTCTGCGGCGACTACTTTTCAACAGATTACTGGGAAAAACACTCTGAGTGCAAATAAGATTGCCATGAATAAGTTTCTCAAAAATCTGTCGCTTGGAGCAGCCTATAAGTCTCGAGGCTTATGTATAAAATTAACACACACAGCTTAAGTGTTGTGAGAAGCTAGGTCATAATCCTGACTAAAGTGTTATAATAAACAATATGCATGTATCGTTACGTTTTTACCTTCTAAAAACGTTTCAAATACGAGTTCGTAGATTGCAAATAAAATAAAAATAAATTTGTGGGTGCCCTGGTAGTCTAGTGGGTAGTGTGCTAGACTATTAGCGTGAGGGTCGTGGGTTCGATTCCCACCAGAGACTCTGGTCTGTGACACTACACCGAGCACATAGTCAACTTACTTCGCCCGTATATAGTTAGGATATAATTTGTAATTGTATTGTAATTAATAAATAAATAAATAAATAAAAATAAATTTGTGTTTAGTTTTAATTAAAATTCTTTATTATTCGCACAATTCTGTGTGCCATTGTTTACAACTTTATGTAAACTACAACAATTGCTTCGTTACTTATTCCTTTGTTTACACCCTTTGTATAAACAATAACAATTACTAGACAATTGTTTGACAGATCTTTGTAACGGAGATCTTCAAACCACGATTACTCTCTTCAAACAGACCGCATCTTCACACAAGATTGAATGAACTTTTACTGACTCCATTGCCTGCTTTGTCTTGCCTTTTATATGGCAACGTAAACAGTTTGATGAATGTTTTTGAAGGCGAATGTTCGTGGCTTCTCATTCTCGAAAACTCTATATATGTAAACATCGTTGTTTATGTTTCTTATTGTAGTATTGTTTGTATATTTTGTTTACATTTATTCTTGTTGTATTTGTTGTTGTATTTTTGTTTACTTGTTTACCATTTTAATGTTAAGTGGTGTAAAAGCAAGACGTCGCCGTAGTCTAGCAGGTAGTGTATTGGCTTATTAGACGTAAGGCCACAGTTCAAAGCCCAGGTCAGGCATCAAAACGAAAATATGAAAACATTTCTTCGGCAACTTCCTCTCAGCAGATTTCTTGCAAAATCTCTGAGAGTAAATAAAGAATTGCCATGAAAAGTTTCTCAAAAATCTGTCGTTCGGAGTCGGCTTTAAACTGTAGGTCTCGTCATTCATGTATAAAATTAACACACACAACATAAGTGGTGTGAGAAGCTAGGTCGTAATCCTGTCTGAAGGGTTGTAATGACCAATTATGTATGTATGTATGTTTTTTTTTATCTTAGGCCGGAGGTGGGAATCTTCGAAAGACACTTTTGTTCCAACAAAAGAGTGCACGATTCACCATCACTGGTGCTTACGTACACTAAACCCACCCCCTACACACTTCAACCACTCTCCCACCGCGGGACTGCCGTAAGGTATTACTTTGCGGAGGGCTGGTTAGCTTTAAAGCTTGGTCGCACTAAGTTAAGTTTCGCCTCCGTTCCTCCAGCCTTCGGAGTTCTATCATAACTTCAGCCATTCTCTGACTATATTGGCTCCATAGAATCCTAGAATTCAACACCTCCTCCATAAGCCGAGTTGGTCCGAAACTCGTTTTCCCGGGCCATCTAAATCTGGGGCAGCATGTTAGAATATGCTCCGCGTCTTCCTCTCCATGTACACAGTTTGGGCATATAGGGGAAGTGTCATGACCAGTTAGAAACAGGGTCACATAGTAGTTCAGCTCGCAGTGTTCGCTCCCCATCCAAAGGGTTACATAAGGGACAAGGTGAAATGTCCATCTCCCCTTTAAACCGTTCTCTCATCGTGACTGCCATTTGTGCATGGGAGTCCCTCATTCCTCCGCCTTTATAGCTGGAGTTCGTCCTGGAAACTCGAGATGGCGAAAGTATATCCGCCTCATCTCATCCGCCAGTATGTCTATTTTTATTGTCTTTGCCAATACCAATACCGCTTCATCAGACACTAACCTGAAGCTACTTAATTGTCTAATCGCGCTTAGACGATATACCGAGGACAGTATTCTCCTTGTCGTCCCCACGGAGAGTGCCTCCGACGATATTGGGCAAGCATATAATATTATCGACGTTACAACCCTCGATATTATCCTCCTCTTGAATGGACCTGGACCTTCTGTGCATCTGTGTTACAGATGCCTTTTCGCCGATGTATTTCACGTGCTCCTCGAAGTTCAACCTGTCGTCGATAATCACTCCCAGGTATTTTATCGCCCTCTTAGATTCGATCTTAGTACCTCCAACGGTCAGTTCCATCTTCTTCACTATCTTCCGGCCATTGAGGGATAGCCATACCTGCGATAAATTATTTCTCTGCATTAAACTTGATTGTTTTAAGGTGACCAGATTTTAATTAATTAAGCATTTTTTATAAGCAAGAGATTCTTTATTAGATCATATGCTTTTAATTTCCTTGTATCCTTTCCTTGTATCCTTTCCATCTTTTAATATATTATTTCCGCATTAAATATATGTACATAAGTATGTGTGTGTGTATCTAAAATTCTTTTTTGTGTATTCAATTCAAAAATTCAATTAATTTGAATTCGCTATTGGAAAATCAGATGAACAAATGAATGAGATAGTGCAACAGAAAGAGCGACAGAGAGAGAGAGAGAGTGTATGAATTAATATTTATTTCGTTTATTGATTTTGAATGGGATTGTGTGTGTGTGTGTGACATCGGAACACATACAGCAAATGGAATTGAAATTTATTATTGTCGCTTCATAATCATAAACGTTCTGCACAGACTTTCCTCAGAATCCTCATTTTATGTACAAGGGGGCATTTGTAAGTTTGTATATGTATATGCATACAATACATTTGGACATTTATATGAGTTTGTAAATATGTATGCGTGTGGAGTATTCACTTAACACATCAACAAATCAACATATATGATGATAAAGTGCTTGTTTTAATGAACTTAAGTGATGTCGTGCTGTGTTTTCAAAAACAGTGGTTGTTGTAAAGTTTCTTGTACAGTGGGCACTTAGTTACATATGCAAGGACTATTTTCTAAAGCAGTGGTAGGCAAAGAAATAAGTTATTCCACGATGCTATACAGAAATTAGTTATGCAGACTTTCTCTTGTTTGTTTCCTTTTGCTCCACTGTTCCTGTTGGTGTAAGTGAATCGTATCGTATTAAATGAATTTTCAAAATCCAAATAAGTATCAGCTTATGTAATTGACATTTATTATGTTTGTATTGCCTTTGTTGGTCTGTCAAAACTTTCGGCTTCAGACCTTGATAATAGAATTACAAAAAACAAACAAAAAAAAAGCAGAAAAACAGAGAAAATCTGAATTGAATTATTATGGTATTGAAGGTTTTTTTTTTTCAAATTGTGTATATGAAATGGCTCGTAAACAATCAAAACAACAATTAACATTTCACCATTAAATTCGTATCCCTTCATTTAGACATCAGCAGCCTTTTTTCTTTTTTTTTTGGTTTTTTTTGTTGTTGTCTTTTAATAATTAAATCCGAAATACTTGAATTTCATTGGCACAATAAACCTTTTACGGCAGTGATTTCATTTTATATCCATTCTGTGTATGTCTGCTACCCATTTAATTCAGTTTAAGATTCAAATTATGATTGAATGTAACAATCAGTTTTCAAGGATTCTTTGGCATTCTTTATAAAATTTTGAATTTAAAAATTAATTTCATTAAGTCCTTAATTTTATCTCGATGCATTTTGTAAGAAATTTGTATGATGCATGAAAGTTGGTGCTCAAAACACACGCGTCAATAGAGAAAGTGCACCTAAGCAATCGAAAAGTATTAAAAAAATTATAAGAAACTGGATTTATTATGGACAATAAGATTTAACGACTGCCATGTAAGTGTTTGAGTAAAGCTCCAGCAGACTTTCCACAGCTTTGGAAATGAATTAAATACCAGTCAGTAATAAGTGCTGCAAGTGTCCCTAAACGTCAGAAAAGCAAATGCCAGTTGAAATTATGAAAAGCTGGCATTTGGCAGGCGAATGACTGGACTTTTTAAATACTTATATAGTGTACCTAATGCGTCTACCATTGCTGCTCCCGCAATTCGTCCAATTGTTAATGAAGTGAAGTGAAAAAAAAACATCTTCTCCGCAGAAACGCATTTCCATCTAAATTGTTAAGTGAATGCAACAAATTTTCCAATTTGGCATTTTGAAAGTCCTCATGGAATTCATGAGAAATAAATGCACACACAGCTAGCAACTGTCTGGCGCAAATTTTAGACAGGTAGTGTGAAGTCTCTGTAGTTTAGTAGATAGTGTGTTGGCTTATTAGGTGTAAGGCCCCAGCCCACAACAGCACAAAATTAAAACAAGTTTTCTTCGACACCTTCCTCTCAACAGTCTTCTGGCAAAAAATCTGAGAGTAAAGGAAATTACCATGAAAAGGTTTTAAAAAATCTATCATTCGGAGTCGACTTTAAATTGTAGGTGCCGTCACTTATGGATAAAATTAACCCACAGAACTTGGTTTAATTTTTTTTTCGGCGACTACTCAACAATTTTCTGCAAAAACTCTGAGAGTAAATAGAAGATTGCCTTGAAAAGTTTCTCAAAAATCTGGCGTTCTAAGTTAACATTAAACTGTAGGCTCCGCCGCTCATGGATAACATTAACACAGATAACATGGGTGGTGTGAGAAGCTCGGTTGTAATCCTGACTAGTCCTGGGTTGTATTGACCAATTAAGTAAGTTAGGTAGGCAAACGTGATTTGGTCCAACTTTTTTGAATTGCAGTGACTGTGAACGGCATTTGGTAAAGGAACATCTCCACATCTCCAGTTCTTGTGATGTCATTTGGGTGGATCTGTACAATATGTAGTTTTAGCAAGACGTTGCTACCTGTCACTCCGCAATTTATTGTAGCAACGATTTCCAAAACAAATTATTTCAAAAACTTTTCATGTAAACTAGCTACAAAGATCATGAGATTTAACGCTGTATGATATTGTTTTTTGGAATTTTTGTTAAGTCTCTTGTTTATGCGAAGAAACTAGAAACAATTTTCGAACTCATATCCAAAATCAAACGCATGATCGGTGAGGTACAGCCACATCTCTGTAAAAAAAGGAAAATTGCATGAAATCAGAGCTATTGCGGCCTTTGACGGATATTGACGGATGTTGACGCATGTTGACGCATGTTGACGCATGTTGACGGAATTTGTTATTTACAATCCAATATAAAAATCAAACTTTTTTTCCATCAACTATGGGTTTTTATTTTAAAATAGAAAAGTGCATTCTTACTTAGACACCATTTATAAATGACTTCTGGAACATGTTTTCCTAGGAATATCTTCATAGGGTTAAACATTGCGGGTTTTAGAGTTCTAATGTGAAACACAGTTACATTTAAAACGAGACATGTTGCATCTATTTTCATCAGTTACAGGTCTTAGTCATCTTTTTAGTAGAATCCTGAAATTTGTTTCATCATCTATTTTTTCAAACGTTCTTGAATTATAAACTTAAATTCTTCTTAATTATATTAAGATATGTTGGTAATTTTTTTCCTTTCAAAATACTTAACTGCTTTGCTTTTCAAAAATCAAAAAGGCTTTTTACTCATTTCAAAAATAGTCTCCGACAGACTGTGCATGCATACATATATACTCTACTGACTGACTATCTTTTTTTATGCAAAAAGGGAGATTAAATAAATAATTCATAAATTTATGCAAATAGTAGATGTCCTTAAAAATGAAAGAAAATTATTTTCTTTTTTACTGCCATTAAAATTAACAAAACTGTTGCAAGAAAGAAGAATACACCGAAAACTACTGCAAATGTAAGAAGACCATTTCGTTTAATGAAGATGGGAATATAATTAAATGAAAATAAAAAACTGCAAATGGTATGAGATGGTGGTATTCAAAATGGAAAATGCAAGGTAAATTGCTTTCGTTCTTGCAAAGGTTGCTAAAAATTTTAAATCTGCGGTTGTCATGTCGGAAACACCATTAACTGAGTTTTTGCTGACAGTGTGCATTAAGTTTCAGTAACAAACACAAACAAAAAAAAAAACTAAAACGACGTCTTAGGCGAAAAACTAACACAAGGTATATATTTGTACATACAAACATCTATTCATACATTTAGACATACTCATTCATACATACAATAAAAAGTCTTTAAAAAATTATACTTAAAATCTCTTCGCATTTCAGCAACTGTTTGGTAAAAAGACAACAACTTGTATACGAAATGGAAATGTAACGTTGTTTGTATAGAAAAATCTTCTTAATTTGTTTTATTTTTTCTTTCTTAATTCCATAAAACAATGTGACGTTTATTAAAAAAAGGGTAAATTAAGATGTCTTTTGTTTAAATGTTTTGCAAAGTATTTCTTAAAATCAATTAAATTAATTGGATTCATTTGCTTATAAAATATTGGGTCTTCGAACAGCGACTTTCGAACGCTTACAGTTGATAACGGCTATGTTGTTGAAGCTACATCTGCCAAATTAGTTGTCATTTATTCAGTCAGTTTTGCCAAATCGCTTTGGACGGATCATCAACAACACGCGCAAAATAATAAAATTGTTACAACAAAATCTGTGTTCTGTTTAGGCGTACGTACCGCTCGATTCGGCCAATTTACGGTCGTCATATCCGTTCTACTGAGAGGACTATTTGCAATGGAGTGGATAAATTCCAAATCACTGATTCAGTAAGCAATCGATAAAGACACGTACATCAAGGAAACGCAAGATCTGCCGAATTTCAGCTATCCCTGAGAGTGTGCTGCAGAATAAGAGACCAACAATTTCGCAGACCCCAACTTTGCGAATTTTGCATCTTGACTTGAGTCTGTACCCGTAAGAAATTCAACTGATCCTGAATCTGAAGCTAGTGTACCACAGGCTAGAAGCTGCAGTACCAATGACGTTGGTTCGCTGAATAAACTCTGGAGTAGTCATCTTTGAGGCCAGTTTCTGGATGAATGGGTACGCGTAAAAAGCAAAATTTGTCCAATTAAGAAGCTAACAATTCACATGGCATTAAAGAGCATCTATTGCATTCTGAGAATGAAGTCGCCGAAGTCTAGTAGATAGTGTGTTGCGTTATTAGACGTAAGGCCACGGTTCAAAACCCCGGGTCAGACAGAAAAAAGAAAATATTTCTTCGGCGACTTCATCTCAGCAGATTTCTGATAAGAACTCCGAGAGTAAATAAAAATTGCCATGAAAAGTTTCTCTAAAATCTGTCGTTCGGAAACGACTTTAAATTGTAGGTCCCGCCACTCATGTATAGAACTTATATGAGGAACTAGGTCGTAATCCTCACTAAAGGGTTGTAATGACCAATTGTGTATGTATGTATGTATGTATGTATGTATGTATGTATGTATGTATGTAGATATGTATGTATGTATGTATGTATGTATGTATGTATGTATTTATGTATGTATGTATGTATGTATGTATGAATGTATGTATTTATGTATGTATGTATGTATGTATGTATGAATGTATGTATGTGTGTATGTATGTAACTGTTTGATGTCGATTTTGGGCTGAAAAACTAGATCGTAATCCTGACTAAAGGGTTGTAATGACCAATTATGTATGTATGTATGTATGTATGTATGCATGTATGTATGTATGTATGTATGTATGTATGTATGTAACTGTTTGATGTCCATTTTGGGCTGATAGCGTCATCGCTCGATATTTCTTATGTATGTATGTATGTATGTATGTATGTATGTATGTATGTATGTATGTATGTATGTATGTTTGTATGTATGTATGTATGTATGTATATAACTGTTTGATGTCCATTTTGGGCTGATAGCGTCATCGCTCGATATTTCTTTGAGAATGACAATGGTGAGCCAAAGACGAGCACTGTATATCGATTATGACTAACTTCTTCTGGCCTGAATTGTGCAGAACATGCCAGTTGACCCAGTTAAACTTTTTATTGTGGTGGTCTTTTCTTAAGTGGCAGACGCATGCAAATAGGTTACAAACTCCAATGGTCGTAAAAGCTAACATAACCTAAGTCATCCATCAAATACAGTCTGGTTTATGCTCTGGAGTCGTAGAAAGTTGGACATTTTGAATGCAGTCTATACAGAAAACTTGTGGTAGACATTATAACAGTTTCGATGAACGAAAATAGAAAATGATGAATTTCCTTCAGTAAATTTAAAAAAATTATTAAATTTCTGAAATAATTCGCAGCACAATTTTAAGAACACAACATAACACTTCTCCCCACATGTTTTGGAGCAGGCAACAAGGAATTAATTTCAGAAATTTATTGAATTCGTACAAAAATTTTCAGCATAGTTTGAAAAGCAAAACAAAATACAGTCACAGAAAAAAGTCTACATACATTGGTGTATCTACATACATTGGTGTTTGTACATACAACGGTGTATGTAGACTTTCTTACCGGTGATTTTTATCAAATTAAAAAAGATGTTATCGAGCTGTTTAAGGCAGTTACAATTAAGAATATTTGCAGACAAAAACGAATATTAAAAATATCACCTAGAAATTATTAGAAAACACAAAAAAAAAATTACAGCGCTGTATGTAGACTGTTTTCTGTGACTGTTCTTTTCCACATGTTTTGATGCTGTATACTTACCAAATCTGTTTTCCAAGAAATAAATATGTATCGTATTGAACTACAATTATAAGTATATTTATGTATATGCTTATAAGTATATCATTTTTATTTTTTAATTTTTATCTTTTATTGTTCATTTATAAATATTTGTCAGTTTATATAATAATTTAATAAAATTATTCGGATTTTTCTTTTTGTTTTTTCTTTTTTTTCAAAAAAATTTAACATCGGTAGTGTCAGCGATATGAAAAATTACCTTAACAAACCATATTATAAACTTTACATTCCTTTATCTTCTATTCATTATACATACTTTTATTCAGCAGTAGTAGCAAAAATTTAAATTTGTTTTTTGAAATTCAATTTAATCAGCTTAGAAATCAAAAATTTTAAATTTAATTTAAAGCCAAGTATTTCTCTTTATTTTTACAAAATTTTGATTGCTTGCAACAAACGAATTCTGTCTACTAAATTTCATTATTTTATTGGAATATTATTAGAACACAATTGAGTTCGATTTCGATGACTACTCAACTCTTAAGTTCCAATAGATTATATAAAATTTCATACATTTGTACATAGATTTGTTTAAACTTAATTTTACATACTTAGTAGGAGGGGACATAAATATTGTTACACCATGAACACACCAGAGATCAGCAATTAATCGTGTTTTCGCTACTAATAAGTACTCATGAAATTTTTAATATAAGTGAGTCAACAATATTGAAATTTAACTATGTACTCTGATACATTCGTACTCACTACAATGTTGATTTATAAGTACAGGTTGCAATAAGTATGAGTTGCATTTACAGAAAAAGAAAAAAGACAGAGCAGCAAGCAGAGCAAACACACAACCTTCTAATAAGTATTTTAGTGTTCGTATGCGAATCATACTTATTTTGTGATTCGTGTATATGTTGAGTTATGAAGAGTCGAAATCAATAACATCATACGAGTTGTTAAGCATGAATATGTTGAGCACTTCAAACTTTGAATATGAGTAGAGGGTCCATGATATTAAAATAAGTATGAATGCGTATAAGTATGAAGAAATTATGAGTATGATTCGATTCTACTCATCTTTTTGAATACTCATTGCTGATCTCTGAAACACACGCATTCTAATAGAAAAAACTAAACATGTCACTTTATTACCACAAGGGTTATGAAGTATAATCTGCAGAGCAGAGGACCGTATCGCTATTTTGGTGTGGATATGTGATATTCGAAACAATTCCCCAGCATTCATCCCCTCACATACATACATACATACACACATAATTGGCCATTACAATCCTTCAGTAAGGATTAGGGACCTAGTTTTTCACACCACTTATGTTGTGTGTGTCAGGTATAAAAAATTGAGTGGCGGGACTTTCAGTTTAAAATTGATTCCGAACCACAGATTTCATGGAAATTTTTATTGACTCTCAGAGTTTTTGCCAGAAATCTACTGAGTGGAAGTCGGCGAAGAAATATTATATTCATAATATGTCTGACTTAGGGTTTAAACCCTGGCCTCACGTCTAATAACCCAACACATTACCTACTAGACTACGTCTCCTCTAATCCTCCAATCATAATTCGAACCCGTGCGTAAACAAATTGTGGCTGTTTTAGAAAACATTTACAACTCTAACTAGGGATTTCTGGTCTGAAAGATTCGGAGATTCCCAGTGGGACCCTTGATGTTTATTCTGCCGGCTTAAAGATGTGTAGTGGGCTGTGGTATATTTATTAAGGTTCCTGATATCAAAACTTTTTATAGACTGCCTAAATACTACAGTGTTTTTCAGGCGAAGCTTATGGGCATTTGGAATTAACGCAATGCTTGTTGGATGGCGGGACTTTCCCTGTAAATCTTTTGATGTACTTGAACAGCTAGACTGCGATTAACGTCCTATAGAAGCAACAATTGTTTACAAATATCATCAGATTTGACTCTCCTAACGAATGTGGAGAATGGAATTTATTACGGAAACATCTGATCATTCAAAGGTAACTGTTATATGGGTTCTGGAGCATAGGTATACATACGTACATGCATACATATTCGGTCATTGCAACCCTTCAGTCAGGATTATAGCCTAGCTTCTCACACCACTTATGTTGTGTGTGTTAATTTTTATACATGAATGGCGGGACCTACAGTTTAATGTCGACTATGAACGACAGATTTTTGAGAAACTTTTCATAGCAACGTTATTTTCCCTCAGAGGTTTTGCCAGAAATCTACTAAGACGAAGTCGCCGAAGGCATAGGTATATCAATGAAAATTGCATTGTTGATGAGCTGGCCAGGGTCGGTAAGGAGCTCCGACTTGTTACAGGGAGGCTCAATCACGTTGGCAGCCAGAGAGTACATGCAATGTTGCTAGACTATGCTGGAAATGTATGGATAAAAAGAGGATCGACTCACTTCTATACTTAAATCTTATGGACATCCATCGCATGATAGCAATTATCACGATCCACTGTCTGTTTGGAAGGAATCCTGAAAGACTTGACATTTAGGTAAATAATACTTGTTGGAGCTGTGGTTATGAGGACACTATCTTTCACCTTTAGAGAATGTTTTTCTCTAGGGAATGTTTAATTAATATATTGAATATTGCTTGTGGTATCACAATGGGACATCTTCCTTGAAGGAGTATCCGTTGTATTATCTGACCTTGAGGACTTGGCTTGCCATAAATTATACACCAACATTGATTCTCTTAAGACAACCTTTACTTTTACTGTGTGATAAATTTTCCAATTGACGAAGTACGTCACACCATTAACCAAATATTTGGCATTTCGGCAAACGGCTTCTGCAGGAGCTGTGGACCAGAGAAGGAGTAGAAGGCGACTATCCTCCATCTCATATGTCAATACCCTGCTGTTGTCATAAAAAGTCGGAGGCTTTCTCATTCCCTGAATCATTTTGGTGTTGGTGTCTTCTAAGGAATATTTGATTTACGGGTTGAATATTTATTGTAATTTTACAATGGGAGGGTCCGCTACCTTACTTAATCATGACGATACTCTTACGACTGCTGTGTGCTTGTTTGTGCTGTGACCAACTGACGAGGTGAGTGAAGGCCAAAAATCTATGTAATTAATGTGCGTAACAGTACTTATATCCCCATTAAGTATAATGAACTCTTTTTTTCGATTCATTTCTTTTCCCATACAAAAATTCAAATATTTTTCGAAGCAAATAATAACCGAACTCCACTGTATACTGCATCACTTTCTTATATCATCATTTTTATTATTATTCTTATTATAATTACATATTTATGTTTTATACGTCCAACCACGTTTATAAGGATATTAACCAAGTTATGTAAAATAATTCTAAGTCTGAGCATTGCGTCAATATTATTTTTAAATATTATTCCACTTAAAAAAAAAAAACTGAAAATCTTGTGTAAATAAATCATATTTTAAATTAATTTTTGGTAACAAAAATAGTAAATATAGACCCTATTTTATATATTATTTTATGTATGTAAGTATAATTATTTTTAATTTTTATTTTTATTTTTTTTAGTTTATATTTAATGAATGTCTGTCTCAGTTTCAAATAATTTCAAAGACCCCGAAAATAATAATAATCACGCTTGATAACGACGATATGTTGTCTCCTTCATTAAATATAAATGTATTTTTGTTTTGTTTTGTTTTGTTTTGTTCTGTTAATTTAGCTTAACTTGATTATTATAATTATAGTATGTGTGTATGTATGTATTTATATATTTACGTTTTGTATTTCTCTAGTAATTGTTTAAATTTGTATTAATTCACAGGCAATACGAGTAATTAAATTAAATAAATAGCCTTTCGTTAATTATAAATTCTAATAAAGTTATGTACATTAGTTGTTAGGAAATTCATCAAAAGGAGGAGAAAGAAATTAAAACAATTTTTAACGGAAATTAAAAAAATATTTTATACTAATCAACTGTGGAAGAACTATAAGAAGAGCTGAGATGAAACACACTTAGGGAATTTTTGATTTAGCATTTAACATAACTGATGAAGACAACGAAAGATTGTTGTTTTGATGGGTTTCATGTATTAAGGCATTGAGTTTCCGAAAAACATTCATACCTGGTGGCCAAATATTGAATTGAAAAATATTTGTATACGGGTTTATTTATTGTGATACTTGTATGTAAGTGTTGAATCAAATGGCCGCCTCCATGACTTTTTCGCAGAGATGTGGCTGTATTTCAACAATGATACGTTTGAACTTGAAAAAATCACACTGTGTTAAATCGCTTAACAAGATGGCCAATTGATATCAGAATTTTTTAAAATAAGGTGTTCTGGGAATGGTTGCTCCAAAAAATTGTTTGATGCACAAGCAGTGTGGCAGGTGGCTTCGCTTATTGAATTCACATACCGTACTGACCCATGCCGAACAGTTGAGGTCACAAGAACTTCATTATCATGTTTCCATAGCTAATGCTTTTCATAGTCACTAGAATTTCGACCTCACCATCAATAAAGTACACTTCAAACACACTGCCTGACTGCCAAAAACCGCAAAAAAATGTTGCTCAATGTGGGTGAATTTGCTTTTCATGAATTGCTTATTGCTTTCGTAATTATGTCGCTTTAGTTAGGATTAAAGTCTGGCTTGTCTCATCACCGGTATTGTGTGCGTTAATTTTATCCATGACTGGAGGGATCTACAGTTTTAAGGCAGCTTTTTGAGAAACTTTTCATGGTAATTTTTGCCAAAGTGGACAAAGTGGACTTTATAAAATGTATCAGAATTTACGGAGCCTTAAATTCACTCAGGCTTTCAGATGAAAATGCTCAACATCGGCGAAATTGTCTTTCTTTGAAAAATCGGCATTGACTTTACTTTCCTCCATTACAATTTGAACAAATTGATGGCGTTTTCCAATGTCTGTTAGCTTGAACTCTTGAATTTTCATTAAACCTATCAAGATTCTATTTGAAAAACATCACAGCAGTTAAAATGGGACACTGGCCTCTGGGTGTATACCCGGAGACTGGAAATATTTCATAACGACTTCTGCGGAAGCTACAGCGACGTGGAACTGTTTCATCTTCAAAGATTTTAAATAAAAATTAAATAAAAGAAAACGATACTTAATTAATTTGAATGCAAAACCTATAAAAGAAAGAAAATGTTAAAGAAATAAAGTCAATCTAAGTCTAATGGTTCGCCTAAATTGAAAGAAATTTTTTAAATTAAAAAGAAAAAACAAAATTATATTTGAAACAAGGTTAAGTGATATGTGTTTATTGTCTTATTTAAGATATTTAAGAGTAAATTATTTGGATTTATTTAACATGTTTGTATTTAATCTACCATTAATGAAAACTAGTCATCATCATTATTTAACGCAAATCTATAATACAAGTTTTTCTTTTTTTTATTATTAATTTATGCCTTCAAATTGCCGTCTGTTGTCCGTCGTCTGTTGTCTATTCGACATCAACAACGACATCAATTTAGTGTTTCTATTATAAGTATGGTAGTCTTATTAGTTAATACTCGTATTTGTCTCACTATATAGTATGTATCTGTATGTCCTAACATATTTTTTTACAAATATTTGTCTCTTTAGATTTTAGCATTGTTTTGTTTTGTTTTTCTTTTTGTTTCTTTTTTCTAACCTAATCTTAATGGCTATTTGGCTTTTTACATTTAAACTAAATTACAAAATAGAAAATGCAAATTGGTTTTACGCTGGGCACCTCAGAAACATATAAACTAGCAAATGGGCACAAAATATTAAAGCATTCGTTGGTTTCGCAGCAAGATCTGCAATGATATTTTTATAACAACAATTAAATTCACTAATTTTGTAGGACGACATGGATTACAATTAATTAAAAAGTCTACAAAGAATATAAGAAACTTACCACTTGCATCTGCTAAATGATTTGGAGGATGTTCCGTGTAAAACATACTCTTGCCTATCGCCAGAGATCCCTTACGATCGATGGCATTACCAGCCGAGCTAAAACCTGGTATACTATTACCGGCAATCGTATTTATCGATGACGTAGCACTGTGCGACGATGACAGTGATGTCGATGAAGATGATGACGAGGATGATAAACTTCCACCGCCAGCATTTAAATCATTTTTCGTTGTATGAACATCAGTGGCAAAGGGTCGACTTGATTCGTTGCGTATAGGAACAATATTATCTGAAAAGAAAAAAAAAAAAAATAAAAGAAAATTGCGCAAATAGCAGTCATTTTAATGATTGTCAATCAATCTCGAAATAAAAAATTATAAGAATAGAATACTTGCAAAAAAACTAATGCTAAGACACTATTAGACTACATACAGAGTCACGAACTGACTGTATCATCCTGTTAGACCATTAATTAAGAGGACATGAACATACTTACAACTTCAAATATGGTAAATCTAAATAATCTCACTGAACTTAAAGGAATTTTCGGTATGTCCTCAAGCATAACATACATAATTGGTCATTACAACCCTTCAGTCTAGTTTACGGCCTAGCTTTTTAAACCACTTATGTTGTGTGCGTTAATTCTATACATGCGTTACGAGACCTACAGTTTAAAGTCGACTCCGAACGACAGATTTTTGAAAAACTTTTTCATGACAATTTTTTTTTACTCCCAGAGTTTTTGCCAGAAATCTGCTGAACGGTAGACGCTGAATAAATATTTTTTCAATTTCGTTTTATTGGAGATATCTGAGCTGGGATTTGAACCATGGTTCTATGGTGAAGGTGCGCCATAGTACTGCGGGCACTCGATCCATCCACTATACAGCGTTGCTTATAATGTCTCTTCCATGCCAGATGTTCTGACAATCTTTATGGTGCTACCCAGAAAAAGGAAAATTTTCTGCCCAGCACCTGTTACATACCCAAGAAAGTGCATTAGTGTGCCACAGGTTCTAAGAATATCTTCTGGCAAATTAATTTTTATCATCATAGTACTTGCATTGTTAGATTAGAGAAGATCCCCATTCTGAGCAGAAATACTGTGAATTTACCTGACAACTCAAGTTACTAACTTAACTTGAAGTCGCCGTAGTCTAGTAGGTAGTGTGTTGGCTTATTAGACGTAAAGTCAGGGTTCGAGTCTCAGGCCAGACATCAAGACAAAATACAAAAAAAGTATTTCTTCGGCGACTTCCCCTCAGCAGATTTCTGGCAAAAACTCTGAGAGTAAATAAAAATTGTTATGAAAAAGTTTCTCAAAAATCTGTCGTTCGGAGTCGACTTTAAACTGTAGGTCCCACCACTCATGTATCAAATTAACACACACAACATAAGTGGTGTGAGAAACTAGAACGTTGTACAAATGATCAATTCGACCTCCGGGTAATTTTAATGCATCTTAATTGAAAAGTACACGTCCTCTAACCTAACCTAACCTAACCTAACCTAACCTAACAGTTCAATAGTAACTTGGATGAAACCTCATAAGAGGCAAGTGTTCGGATGTCGACCTGAGTGTCAGATAGCATTGTTATGTCCCGTCCTTTGTACTTTCCGTCCAGATTAAACTGAACTCAGCCTTTGTTGATATAGACTTCTAGAATATTTCCTTACGGTCTCGGTGCATTTCATTCTCAGTCCAAATACTCCAGCTGCTCTGCTTCTTCAACCATTCTCATACCGTAAAATGGTTCAGGTTCCTTAGAAAGTGTAATTAACTTCTAAATTACTTCTATTCTCTATTGTTAATAAGTCTCATTGCAAAGCATTTGCTGAAATATAGCGTATGCTAGGTCTGTACAGAGGACAGCATGGAAGAGGACTTGAGATCTGTTATCCTAGTGATAGTGGAAAAATCTCTGGTCTTCACTACTATTCGCAGCGGACTTTAATCCAACAAGGCAGATTTTCATTGCCTCTGTTACACTAATGCACGCTTGTCTCTGTTTCGTGTTCAACGCTATTTGAGCCGTTTGCAAATATGTTCTGTCAAGGCAAACAATGGATTGTATTGTGAATCAAAAAACAAAATTTGCTAATCATCATATTAAAAAGTTACATATTTACATACATAGCTACTAATACCTCATTAATTAATCATTCGTTATAATTTTCAAATGACAAATAATGGTATAAAAAAGAGATAAAATAAATAGAATCAAACATTGAATATAAAAATTGAGGTTTAAAAGAGAAAATTTGTTTCTTACTTTCTTTTGCATCTATTGACGAATGAGTGACTTGCTTTGAAGGCGTTGACGGCAAAGGAATTTCTGTAAAAAAGGAATTTCAAAAAAAAAATAATTATTTATTTAATTAATATTATAACGATAACCTTATTTCAGCTCAACGAAATAAACAGCAATTAAAAACGAGACATTACCAAAAAGTTCAGGCTAAGAATACTATGCTAAAAATGCCTTATACTGTTCGTTACAGTAGAAATCAATTTTTTTTGTATTAATTTTTTCTTTTTTTGAATTAACGTTCAGATTGCCAACGAGATGTGATATTTTTAAAAAACTCTCAACTTGCGATTAGTCGCATAAAACTGTTTGCGGAGAGTGTTGTTAAGATGTTAATGATTGCCACCGGCATAGTTCGAAAGCCGTAAAACATCAAAGCTGTCAAAGCAAGAATTCATCAATGTCCACAGCTGCTGAGAGGAAGTCGTCGAGGAAATATTTGTTTATATATATTTTCAACATACATATTACATAATTGGACATTACAAACCTTCAGTCAGGATTACGACCTAGTTTCTCACACAACTTATGCTGTGTGTTAATTTCATACACGACTGGCGGGACCTACAGCTTATAGGCGACCCCGAACGACAGATTTTTGAGAAACTTTTTACGGCAATTTCTATTTACTCTCAGAGTTCTTGCCAAAAATCTGCTGAGAGGAAGTCGCCGAAGAAATACTTTTTGTATTTTGTCTTGATGTCTGGCCTGGAGCTCGAACCCTGACTTTACCCCTAAAAAGCCAACACACTACCTACTAGACAACGGCTACCCCCAATTCAGCGATATCCTCTCCGTGAATAAATTGTGACCTGAAACATGAATTCTCACACAAGACCATGAGTGGAATTATTAAAAAAAACTTCGGACTTGAAGCTTTCAAACGCCATACCAACAGACATTTGTTGACTGCAGTGGTGAAAAAGAATCAAACTTTTTCCGATGAAGTACTTTGATAACTTGCACAGAAAAACTTTGCTTATCAATGTAAAGATTTGTAACCTACAAGAAAAATTTAAGAAGCAAAATAATAGGGTATATGCACGTTCATCTAATGATGCATTTGAACTGATTTCTCGGGTCGTAAATGAACATCACCTAGTTTGAGCCATATTTCATGGAGTGTCTCTTAGGATGGAGTCGCTGACTTGCAAAAGACATCAAATCATAGGTCAAAGTTTACCAAGAAATGGTTTTTGAAAGCTTTTGTAAAACCTCTTAACAATTCTATATATTTTGATTCTATATAACCCACCGTGCATTAGTTATTTTGGCCGCTAGAAGTCGTCGTAGTCTAGCGGGTAGTGTGTTGGCTTATTGGACGTGAGACCATGGATTAAACCCCAGGTCAGACATCTCCAACAAACTGAAATATGAAAAATATTTCTTTGGCGACTTCCTCTCAGCAGATTTCTGGCAAAAATTCCGAAAGTAAATAAAATTGTCGACATTAAACTGTAGGCCTCATCACTAATGTATAAAATTAACACAACCAACAGAAGTGGTGTGAGAAACTAGGCCGTAATCCTGATTAAAGGAGTGTAATGAGCAATAAAACGACCTAAACTTGAAATAGCTTATCAGCATTCATCTCTTCTGAGGAATGGACTTGTACTAGGCTTGACTACAAATTGTGAACCGATTCAGAGTACGTGGATTGCCACAAAAGGTACGTCAACATTGATTGTTTAAGACAGCTTGGGCTTGTGCTCTTGCCAATTTTCCAACTAACGAACTGCATGGGAATATTGATGATTTGCTATTTTATCTCATGGTGAGTGTGAAAAAAACATTTTTTTCTTCTTAGTCTATATAAAATGTCTCCAACTAGAATAAATTTGCTGAATTGCGTTAACATTAACTCACGCCTTTTTATTTGTGCAAATTGAATTCAAACTTCAAGTATTCAAATTGCCTTCTCTCATTCAATTTGTAAAAATTGTACACAACTAATTACTAAAAGTCTTATAATACAGTGATATTAACTCTGACTTACCATAAACCCGTATTGAGCCTTCGGTTTCCCCTAAAGAATTCTTTGATATGCAACGATAATTGCCAAAGTCACCATACTGCAGATTCCTTATTGTCAGTTTCATGTGAGCTCTTGAATAGGAAATTAAAAAGAGTAGAAGAAAAAAAAAAGAAAAAACAAAGAAATTCAATTTAAAAGTAATCATCAAATAACAAATAAAGAAACTTTAAAAATTATTTGCAAGAAAACCTAAAGTTCAAGTATAATACGTACGTACTCGTATGTATGTACGAGTATGCTAAGGATATTAATCCTTAAATATTTAAATGATGTGTGTTTGTAAGCATATAACATACGTATGTAGAAATATAAAATTATGGATTTGATAATATTTCTTATGTACATATGTGTGTTATTTTCATTTATAGATTTAATGTTCATTGACATGGACATGCTAGGATGGATATGTTCATATTCATGGTTATTAGAAACAGTTTTTATATGTTTATGTGTGTAGATTTGCTTACTTTGAAGTTGTTCTTAAGTAATTTGGCATGGTTGGTGGAGTGTAGTATTTAAAATGATTAGAAAATCCTTCGCTTACATTTAATTTTTTATTTCACTTAAAGGATATAAAGTTTCTTTTTTTTCTTTTTTTTAAGAGTCTCACAAGACATTTTACGCATCCCCTACGATAACTTTCTTAAGCATTATGTTTGAGTATTTTCTCTATGTTCGTACGTACGTGTTGTATGTACTTATTTTCAATATGTTTGTTCGTTTATAGAAAAACTATATACATTGTATACATACACCACACATCATACACCATGTTGTGTATGATTGTGATTGTTTGCATATTGGTTGTGAGTATGTTATGCTTGAAAGAATATCTTCGTGATGTTGTATTTTCTTTTCTACGTTCTTTAACATCTAACATCGTCTATTACTCATATTATTTTTGGAATATGATTAGTTTGTATGTGTACATACATACATACATATGTATACATGTATGTATATATGAGTTGTCAAAGTTTTTGAGTTCATTTTAAAGTTTGTTGTTTCATATTTAGATAAATTATGTGTGCATGTGTGCACATACATATGTATGTATAATACACATGTGTGTTTGTACTTAGTTTTCACTTAAAATGTAATAAACAGTCGGCGTCAAAAGAAACTGTACATTAAAAAATATATTTTAATACATTATCGTTATTTTTATTTTAAAATTGTTTCATTGCCAGTTTTTAAAATTGCAACAAAAAAAATCCAAAAAATTTCGAAATATTGACAAATTATTCCGGGCACCGTTCTTTTTTTTTGTTTTTCGAAAGTCCCCGGCCTCACACTAACCCACCCTCACCCGACCGTGGAGTGCTCGTCTCCATTACGTCGGGACACGTAAACACTACTGTCCGGACTGTAGCGGGTAAGGGAAAAGTAATGGCAACGAGAACATAAATCAGCTACAGAACTTAATCACAAGCTGAATAAAGTAACAATAAACAGGAACTACGTATGACAAGAACGAAAATACATTTTTATATAATAATTTACAAATTAATGCCAGCATATAAGCTACGTTTTATATTACAAACATTACAATTAAAATCAATAAAATCATAATATAAGTTAAAATCATTACATAATCTACGAAAAGGAAAATTATATCCATAGTTCGTTCTATAAAAATCTAAAGAAAGAGGACGTTAGTGCCGTGAAAATCTTGCTGGAATACTGAAATTCAGGTTACAAAGCAAAAACTCAGAATCGATATCACCTTTAATCAGATTAAAAACAAAACAAACCCCTAAAACAGCCCTTCTACGTTCCAAAGTTGGAAGTTTTATCAAACCTAATCTAGCCTCATATGACGGAAACCCATTGGCACAATCGCATACTAAGCCACTTAAACAGAATAATAAAAACTGCTTCTGCACAGACTCTATTGAATCACTATAACAACGATAGTATGGATTCCAAATAATAGACGCATACTCCAAAATAGGTCTAACAAGTGAAATGTATAGCAGTTTCGTTATATAAGGATCAATGATTTCCCTAGCCCATATTTTCACAAACCCGAGCCTTGCCAATCATCATACTAATATGATCAATAAAAGACAGTTTCATATCCAATAATACTCCCAAATCAAGAAATGTAGTCACAGTTTCCAAAGGGCAAGAATCAATCACATAAGTGGACGAAATTACTCCCCCGCGAGAGAAAACCATGCATTTACATTTTTTCAAGTTAGGATCCATTAAATTAATTCTGCACCAAGTTACAAACAAATCAATATTTCGCTGAAGAACAGCCTGACCATGATCATCATTAAAAGTATAAAATAATTTAACGTCGTCAGCATACATCAGAATATTACAATCAGAAATAGCACAAGGAATATCATTAAGAAACAATAAAAACAGCAAAGGACCTAAATGGCTACCCTGCGAAACACCAGAAGTAACATATACAGTCTTAGACAATACATTCCTAAACAATATCCTCTGAGTCCTAAGGGAGAGGAAGGAGTTTAGCCAACGATGAATAATATCAGGAATACCGATTAATGATAGTTTAAGAAGCAAAATTCTATGATCAACCCTATCTAAACGTTAGGTTTAGTGCAGAGATCAGCAATGAGTATTCAAAAAGATGAGTAGAATCGAATCATACTCATAATTTCTGATACTTATACGAATTCATACTTATTTTAATATCATGGAACCTCTACCCATATTCAAAGTTTGAAGTACTCACCATACTCATACTCAACAACACGTATGATTTCGACACTCCATAACTCAACATTTACAAGAATCACAAAATAAGTATGATTCGCGTACGAACACTTAAATGCTCACTAAATGGTTGTGTGTTTGCTCTGCTTGCTACTCTGCGTTTTTTGCTTATGTATCTGTTGTCCTTTTTGGAAAAGCAACAACAACTAAGACTGTAAATTTTGATGAATGAATCGAGTCGCTCGAATCATCATTTATAAGTATTTTTCTAAAATTATGAACCTAAATGAGTAGGCTTTCTGAATCAAACATATTTCGAATGGTATGAGTTTGATGTCAATGTTGTACTCATACTCATTGCAATCTGTGCTTATAAATCAACGTTGTAGTGAGTACGAAAGAATCCAGAGTATGTAGTTAAATTTCAATACTATTAACTCACTTATATTCAAAATTTCATGAGTACTTATGAGTAAAAAAAAAACGATTCATTGTTGATCTCTAGTTTAGTTATTGTTAGAATTTTATCCATTGTGTACAGTTTCTTTTAATGCCTACTGTACATACAATGCCAACATACTAATAGATATAGATATGTATGTGTTTGTGTATGTATGTCGTATAGATAGAACGTAGTATAAACAATATTTTCATATGCTTCTCCAGAGATAAGTTTAAGTTAACTTTTGATAGAATGACTTTTGTTTATTAGTTTAAAACACTTTGGAGAATTTTAAGAGCAAAAGTTATTGTCACCGAAGACAAGGCAAGTGTAAACGTTTTTAACTAGAACTTGTAGTTTGTGTTAGAGGCATACATATATACATACATACATACATAGTTGGTCACTTAAGTAAAATAATGTTAAGAAAAATGCCTTCCCTAATAAATTTAAAATGAATTTTTAATTGATTAAACAAGTCTGTTTAAAATTGAATTGCTTTAAAAACTTATTCCTTTGCTTTTACATACATACATACCTGTAGGAATTTTCAGTGTAATCCGTTTTATACTTTTTACTTGGCAAGACCATAACTGAATTATAAACCCAATATATTATGGCTCTGCATAAATTAGAAAAACACATTGAAAGAGAAGAAGAAACATCAAAAGATAACAAATAAATACGTGTGTATATACATACATAACGTATGTATATGTTAAAACTTACTTGGGATGAGCTTCTGTATGACAATCAATAGTTACGTCAGTGCCAGCAGGTGCTCCGACTAGTTGATTTGGTACCCAAATCATTGGTGAAACTAAACAAGAAACAAAAAACAAAAAACAAATCCTGATGTTATTAACAAAAAACCAAACAAGTCTTTATAAATATGTACATGGGTATTGGGTATGAGTGTGTATATTTTACTACCTTTATGCTTGACACTTAGAACACCATTTTAAAATCCTTAGATATCTACATACGTATGTATGTGTATGTATGTATGCATGTACATGAATATGACACCTTGAATTTTTATGAAAAATATCGTTTACTGTTTACGTGCTGAGCTTTGGAAAGAACTACTTTAACTCGAACAAAGAACGTGTAACGAATTCTCAAGTATTTGTCACTAATCTATGTATGTATATACAGTCACACACACACAAGTACGGCTACAAACATTTGTATTTATTTGGTGTTTAAAAAAAGAAAAATTAAAGAAAGCAAAAGGTGCTGTGTGTACATAAATATTTTCATTTCATTTCAGTTTTTTTTGTTTCTGTTTAAATTCTGTGTTACCCCCTTTCATTTCAAAAGCCAACAACTTTAATAATTTTCCTAAAACGCACGGGAACGAGTGAATGAACGAACGAACGAACGGTAAACATCAGTTTAATGTTTTGTTTTTACTACTGACTGAAGTGCAATTTTTCAAATGACACTTGGTACGTGACTCTTGTTCTAATACCCGTCGTTTGGTAACAATTTGCCAGCGACTGAGAGAGAAAGAGAGAGAGTAGGAGCTTAGCATCTATGCATCTTGATCAAGTGTTGTTATAAAATGCGTACATAAATTATATAATAAACGAGAAAATTAAATACTTTAAAGATTTTCCTCTTTCTTTTCCCGATCTCTCTCTCTCTCTCTTTTAACACCAAAACATTATTTAATGAAGTCACTTCAATGTAAGGCCATCTATCTTTATTTCTTTTTTTTTTACTATTTAATCAGTTTTGTTTAAACTACAGTTACATCCCTAACGTTATATGTATATACTGTATGCTTGTGCCCTTAATTTTCAAACATTATGTCCATCTATTGTCCATTTTAAAGCAGAGGCTTTATTTCTCCATTTGTTTGCTTATAGCCAGAGATATTAATATTCTTCATGAACTCTTTTTTTTTGTTTTGTTGTCATATCATCAAGGCATGCATACATACATACATACATAGATACCTTCAATATAGCATACAGTGAGTGTCAAAAGAAACTGTACTTTAAAAAAAATATACATTAATAAATTACCGTTATTTTTATTTTAAAATTGTTTGATTACAAGTTTTTAAAATTGAAATAAAATAAAAAAAAAATAAAAGAAAAATTTCGAAAAAAGTTTTCAAATTTTTTTGTGCACTCTCCTTAAGTGGTAAAGATTGTGTAGTGTACAGTTTCCTTTGACACTCACTGTATATACTGGCTAATGTTCATTTACACTCATTCATATCCAACATCCCTTGCTGATGCACACTGATGTGCATCCATATCGAAACATGTACATATTGTGGGTACATAGGGCCACAAAAATTTTAAAGTCATCCATCCACAACCATCTATTACTTACACTCGACATCAAGTATTATACGCTTTGATACTGAAGGTGGTACTCCATTGGTGGCAATACACAGATATGCGCCCATTTCGTTCCGGCTTACTTTGGTCAGTGGCAATACCTCACCATCATACACCAAAACTGCAAAGAAGGTGGACAAATGACCATGATTCCATGATGATAAAGAAAAAAAAAACAATGCAACAACGCAAAGCAAAGAGAAAAAAATCACAAAATTTATTCATTTATATTTTATTTTTGTTGTTGTTGTTGTTGTGTTTTTGTTTGCACATTGAACCAAAAAAAAAAAAAAAAACAATGTCCAGAGAATATTCATTGGAGATGAAAGAGTAAAAAAGTAAACGAGTCACAAAATTTGTATTTCAATGTTTAGATTTTGTTGTTATTGTTTTTGTTGTATAAAAAAAAAATTCCAAAAACCAAAAAAAGAAAATCAAGCATCAAGAGAAGCAAATAAATTGTCAGCATATTGTTGTTGTTGTTGTGTATGTAACCGGATAAAGCACACAATAAGAGTAGAATGGCAACCGTATGCAGTGGAACATTGAAGTCAATACCCCAAGTAGTTGATAAATGTTCAAATGTAGGATAATAGTTGTGTCCAGGTATTAAGCAAGCATTAAAGAGACAGAGAGAGAGAGAGAGAAAAAGCAAACAAGATTTTGTAAGAATTGTTGTGATTTTTTTTGTATACATATGCATGCATGTATGTATTTGTGTAAGATCATAAGTTTTCGGCAATATGTATGTGAAGTTTGCCGTTTGCAGGCAGGTTGAAAGGATTTGCATGTGAGGTCATCAATTCCAAAAGAGATTAAAGAGACAATTTGGCACAAAAAAAAAGAAAAATAAGAGAAAAAACGAAACGAAACAAAAGAGATTTTCCATAAACATTGTTCACTTTGTTAGATATGTATTCTTGAAAGAGATTATATTTTGTTTTTTGTTTAAATTACCTTTCTTTTTCTTTTCGACAGCAATTTCCTCACCATCCTCCCTACGCCATATTATCTTCGGTGCTGGAAAACCATCGGCCCTGCAAGTCATGTTTATATTTTGATTCTCTCTTACAGCCACCGATGATGGTGTACTTTCAATATCCAATATATTAGGAGGCACTAGACAACAACAACAAAAGATAACAACATATTGTACATGTTGTTTAGGATTTATTTCTTTAGTTTTATTGCAAACATATTGTACATACCAACCACTTGTAAGTAACCAACTTGACTTATCATGGGATTTGTATTCACTTGACACATGTAATAACCACGATCATCTTGATGCGCTTGATTTACATGCAACAGCCATGTGTTTGCATTATCATATGTAATGCTGTAGCGTGGTATTCTGGAAATGACATGACGATGTATTGTCAAAATCATTTGTCGGTCGATATGTATCCAGGCAACCTGGAATATCAAAAAAATAAAATAAAATACACAAAAAAATTTATGTAAGAAGTAAAGTGTGGTTGTACTAAACAAATAAATTTCAAATTATAATTGAAAAAAAAAAATTTTTTTGAAGTTCGAAATACTTGTTGGAATAAATTTAATAAAATTGCTAAATACAAGGTGGATCATTTAAAAGTTTAAATTTAAAAATGCAATAAAACAAAAAACGTTTTGAAATTTTGCCAAATTCATTTTTTTTGGTGTGAAGTACAATTGTTTCGTTTAAAAATGGAATATTATTTTATTCATATGACTGCCGCGGCTTTCTTCACAGTATCTCATTCGATTGAACCAATTTTCATTCACTTTTTCGAGTGTGTGGGGTCGTTTCTCTACAATGGCATTCACGAATGTTGGCCTTTAAATGCTCACTGGTCTCTGGGTTGTCGGCATAAAATTTTACTTTAACGGCGCTCTACTGAAAATGGTCCAACGGTGTCAAATCTCAGCTTCTTGTACAACAATTGACATCACCATTTCGGCAAATTAAACGGCCATTAAACGCATGACTCAATAAATCGTTTATGGCATGAGATGTGTGACAAGTTGCAGCATCCTGTTGAAAGCAAACATCGTTCACATCAATACCATGAAGAGCAGAAAAAAAAATCAGTTATCATTATGCGATAGGTGTCTCTATTGATCGGAATGGTTGCGCCGTCGTCATTTTCAAAGAAATATGGGCCAATGATGCCTCTGCTTCACAAGCTGCAGCAAACAGTCACTTGTAATGGGTGCATTGGCTTCTGTAAGACCAAGTGTGGAGTTTCTGAGCCCCAAATTCAGCAATTTTGCTTATTAACGCATCCACATTTATACATAATTGGTCATTACAACCCTTCAATCAGGATTACGACCTAGTTTCTCATACCACTTATGTTGTGAGTGTTAATTTTATACATGAGTCGCGGGACCTACAGTTTAAAGTCGACTCCGAACGACAGATTTTTGAGAAACTTTTTCATAGCAATTTTTATTTACTCTAAGAGTTTTGGCCAGAAACCTGCTGAGAGGAAGTCGCTGAAGAAATACTTTTTGGCTTTACGTCTAGTACACCAACACACTACCTACTAGACTACGGTAACTTCAACGCATCCACCAAGATGAAAATGAGCTTCACCCGAAAAGATGATTTTTTTTTTTTTGGTAAAATCGACATTATCGTGCAGTTTCTCGTTGGCCCATCTATTCCAATAAATCCCAACGTTGCTCAAGCATAAATCGTTTCATTATATTCAGTGGAGATAATATACAGAATTTTGTGACAGAATAGAGTGACATATTCAAATTTAAACCATTAGATAGTCCACCCTATATTACGATATGATTTATATGCATACCTTATAGCCACCCAAATGCTCAACAACGCATGGTAAATTGGCGTCACGTCCAACTGCTACCGTAACATTAGGAATTGGTTGCGCAAAGCGTGGCTCATCCATCATAACTGAAATTAAAAATAAATAATAAATAAACAATTTAATTTAACACAAAAAGAGGAAGAAGAAGAGCATAAATTTATTCATTTAGTTTTCAATTTCAATGAGAATTCTCTTGTTACATCAGTAGTAAATCATTTTCTTGATTCGCTAAACTTTTTAAGTATTTATTTTACGTTTGAAATGTAAATTAAATTGCAAACTTTTTTATCAAATTAAAAACGAAAACATATGTTTTCATATACAAAACAACAACAATACATTAATAATTCTATTAATTGTTACATTGCAACTTTATTAAGAATAAAATAATGACTTTAAAATCAGTTATAAAACTTGCCTACACTTTATATCTTAAAACATACATACGAGTACATATCGTATGTAAACGTTATATCATGAAACATTTTCCAAAGAAATTAAAATTTATTCCCCTTCATACTTTAATAGAACATCAGTTCACATCAAACCCCCTAGAGATCAGTGAAATATGAAACCGCAAATGTGAAATACTTTTCGGTGAATGCCTGCAATCGTAGCAGCATCTAAATTTAAAAATTCAACACATTTTTTGAAATGAACATTTAAAACCAGCACACATATGTATGTGCCATGCTCATCACCCACTAGGCCCTCTCCGCCTCCTATCGCTTAAACAAATTGTACGTACATATGTACGTACGTACGTTTATGTTGTAAAACCACAAATCACCAATTAAATATTTATACTTCAATCTACTCAACGCAAAAAAAAAAATTTGCAAAAAAAATAAAAAAAAAATATAAAAAATAAAAATACAAATTGAGGAATATTTTTATATACGAATACATATGTATGTATGTACAATATACTATACAAACAAACATATCCATACTTATGTGTACACGTATCTACTACGTCTTATTTATATTAACATCGGCGAACACCCAGCAAATCTTAATGGATGTAACGTCTTATCGTCAATTATGCTACAATACATACATACTTATGTATGTATTGAATGAATAATCCTATAATACATATGTATATAACTAATTTAGTCTTCGTTTCTCACACCACTTATGTTGTGTGTGTTAAGTTTATACATGATTGATGGGACCTACAGTTTAAAGTCGACTCCGAACGACACATTTTTGAGAAACTTTTCATGACATTTTTATTAACTCTCAGAGTTTTTGCCAGAAATCTCATTAACACAAACAACATAAGTGGCGTGAGAAGATAGTTCGAAATGAATACGAAAATTATGTCGTTTAATAATATAAAAACAATTTACTCAAAACACTGACACTTGGTTTGCTGGGTTTCAATCAGAAAGACTGATGCATATTATTATTGTAACAATATTTTTCCTACCAAAGTGTCTACGTTCTCTATAAAATACTTTAACAACTATTATTGAAATAAACATGTAAACTTTATACAGAGGAATACGCTGGGAAAAATCCTAATAAGACAACTGACCATCATTTCTCACAATTTCTGATGAAAGAAATACGAAACAACGTTCGAATTTATATTATGAATACAAATTTTGAGTTTCCTGATAGTTAAGGTTGGGGTTCTTTATTCGAATCAAACCAGAGACTGGGGTTTGTTACACTCCACTCTTTTTGAAGCCTTGGGCATTTTTCACGAAATAATTAAAATATTATTTTGTGTTTATATTGTGTATTAAATTTCAAACTTTAATTTTAATTAATAATTTGTATTAATATACATATTTAAGCTAAGTTTTAAACATAAAAATTGCATAAATTTGTTCAGTTTTTATTTGACAAATTCGGACACCAGGTTGTTGGAATAAATTTGGTGGCAAATTTTTTGATTCATAAATACGTTTGGAATTTTAGTGCAAATTATTTCAGCATAAAAAAGGATTAAGGGCATGTGGCAATAACAAAAATGTTAAGTAAACTTTGCTGTTGCACAGTAAATACACATAATATACATATTACTACCCTTTAGCGAGGATTACAACCTAGCTTCTCATACCACTTATGTTGTGTGCGTTAATTTTATACATGAGTGGCGGGAACTACAGTTAAAAGTCGATTCCGAACGATAGATTTTTTTAAGAAACTTTTTCATGGCAATTTTATTTACTCCCAGAGTTTTTGCCAGAAATCTGCTGAGAGGAAGTCGCCGAAGAAATATTTTTTCATATTTTGTTCTGTTGGAGATATCTGACCTGGGGTTTGTACCGTGGCCTCACGTCTAATAAGCCAACACGCTACCTACTAGACTACGGCGACTGCAAATAGATAGACTAATCAATAGAACAACTCTCACAGATCACTGATTATTTATTATTTCCTCGAGCTGTATGAGAAATGTATACCAATCGATGAAATAGCTTCAGCGACGAAAAACATTTTTGGCTGTATTTGTACCTGAACATCAAGAACTGCCGAAGCTGGTGTAAAGACTTAAAGAGCTGCTATTGAACTATTTCCTGGATTTTGACAAAATATCTCCACCTTGTACGCATACAAAATTCAGCTTACTTAGGAGCTTAAACAAGTAGACCATGAACAGCACCAGCAATTCGTTCAGTAGGTAATGTAGTAAATGAAATGCATTTCCATTTGAATGGCTTAGTGAATACACAAATTTGTGGCTCAAAAAATTCTTATGCATTCCGTGAGAAACAAACGAGCAACAGTTTGGTGTGAATTTCAACCAGATAGCGCGATTAGGCCTTACTTTTTTGAAGACGTGGCTGAAATTGCAGTGATTGTGAGCGGAAGTCGTTGTAGTCTAGTACGTAGAGTGTTTGATTATTAGACGTAAGGCCATGGTTCAAACCGTAGGTCAGACATCTTCAACAAAACGAAATTTAAAGATATTTCTTCGATAACTTCCTTTCAATTGAATTCTGGCAAAAACGTGGAAAGTTCAATAAAATTGTTATGAAAAGTTTCTCAAAAATCGACTTCAAACTTTAGATCCTGCCACTGATATATGAAATTAACACACACAACATAAGTGCTGTGAGAAGCTAGGATGCAATCTTGACTGAAGGGTGCTAGTGAACAATTATGTTGTGTTATCTCACCAAAGAATCGAATAATTTTCCATTTATAAAGTTTTTTTTTCCATCTTGTAAACAGTAATGTTGTGGTCTTGCCCGGGCTTTTTCTAGATCTATTGATATGGACCATCCAATTACAATTTCAAGATCTCCTGATGGATGATATCGCAAAGAATCTATTCAGACTGAAGGCTGGCCAATGTCCAATTGTGCATGAATGTATAGTAAAAGTTTCATATGAAGAGAAAGCATATACTCGATAGAAGTGCTATTTTTTTACCGGCACTGTATATGTATGCATGTGAACGCAATTCTTTAAAGGAACATGATTATGGCATTCTTGTGGTTTCAAATGGACGGCAAGGATCTGAAAGATATGTGGTTTCAGCAAGATGGTGCCACCTGTGCGTTTACATACATACATAATTGATCATTACAACCCTTTAGTCAGGATTAGAACCTAGTTTCTCACACCACTTATGTTGTGTGCGTTAATTTTTATACATGAGTGGCGGCAACTACAGTTTTTTAAGTCGACTCCGAACGACAGTTTTTTAAGAAACTTTTCATGACAATTTTATTTACTTTCAGAGTTTTTGCCAGAAATCGCCTAATAAATAATTTTTCATATTTCGTTCAGCTGAAGATGCCTGACGTAGTGTTTGGCCTCAGCATGCCAACACACTACCTACTATACCACGGCGACTTCACCTTTGCGTTTAACAATAATTTTATTGCAGCAAACATTTTCTAAACAATTTTTCTCAAGAAATTTGGATGTCGGGGTGCCCTGGTAGTCTAGTGGCTAGCATGTTAGACTATTAGCGTGAGGGTCGTTGGTTCGATTCTCACCAGAGACTCTGTGTCTGTGACACTACACCGAGCATGTGGTCAAGTTACCCCGCTCGTATATTATTATAATATAATTTGTAATTGTATTGTAATTAATAAATAAATAAATAAATTTAGATGTCAATTGGCCATCGAAAGCATTCGATTTAACGCCGTGCGATTCTTTTCTCTGTGGTTTTGTGAAATCTACGATTTATGTGAATAAACTAGAAACCGTTCTTAAGTTCAAATCCGAAATCTAACGCCTTATCGGTGGTATACAAACACAACTTTGTGAAAAAATCACAGAAAATTTCATGGTCACAGTAATGGCCTGCTAACAGAGCCTTGGCGAATATTTTATTCCATACTTAAGCAGATTATAACTTCTTTACAATTCAATCAAAAATATCAAAACTATCTCAAGGGTTTTTATTATAAAAAGGAAAAAGATTAAAGATTTTTAAAGCTTCCAGTACTTACCATGTGTTACCAAGTTCGTTAGATAAATAACGAACATAACTTTCCGACTTGTAAAGCGGCTGGGAAATATGTTCAACGCTATTAGAAGCACTTTTATAACCGTCATAAGGAATATCATTTTGTATTATTAAAGGATTATGTTTTGGCAACGTTTTTTACTTTTTTTTTACTTGAATTTACTGGCTTTTTTAGTTTTTAACAATCAATTGCACTTTTTAACACTTTTAAGTTACGCTTTTGTTAATTAATTTTTTTCTTATAATTTTTGTTTTCATTTATATTTTTCAAAATCACTGAAGAGATGATTTAAATCTAAAAAAATATTGGATGTCAATAAAAATCACTTATATTTGCTATATAGTTAATGGAGTTTTATCGATATCTGTATTATTCGATTGTATTTTGTTTTTATTCTCATAAGTCCAGTTACTAAGTTATCAAGAACAACTAATTGATCAGTCAAAAGGGCCAGGTTTTGAATTTCTTGTTTCTTTTTTTCTATTAAATAACAGGTATATGAGTACATTGCCTTGCTAACAATACATATACATATAATACATATATATATACATACATACATATACATTTATTTATTTATGTACAATATATATTTAATTGTATAATTTGGTTGTTGTTATTTGCTGCATCAATTTTCCAAATGATTTATGAATATGAATGCGACACAACTTCCTGCTGCACTTTGTTGACCTTTTTTTTACGTTTCATATGTACATACAATACAATACAATACAATACATGTATATATTTTGATACGTGTACATCCCATTTAGGTACAATAAAATATTATTTTATACACTTACACTTACATTCATATACAAAGCATTCAGATGTAATGTAAATGCATACATACATATATGCACGTACATCCATGCCATATTTATTGTACTCTCTTCATGGTTTTTTTTTTGTTTTCGCAACGTGTGGCAAAATCGAAAAAAATATATTTTTATGAATGTAACAGTAAATATCTGTGTAACACACGAATTGCATATGCATACATATATGCACGCATATGTATACGTATACGTATGTACTAAAAAGTGTAACTGCATGATTTCTCATTTATGACATTTTTTATATACAAATACATGCGTACATACATATATGTCTACATGTATACGAGGTTGCATTAATAAGTCCAAGAAATTTTGAATTTCCCTCCACTTAAATGAAGTGGCAATACTAAAGTGGCCGTCAATAGATATCAGGCACGTTAGGCCTCTTAGTTTCTATATGACAGCGTTTGATAACAGAATACCAAGTGATTTGAGTACAAAATGGAAAAAGTAAACATTGTGCTGAAATCTATGAATAAACATAAGCAACTAATCGCTCTAGTCATCGTACTGCATTAGGCAGTGTGTTGCCTTATTAGACGTGAGGCCCCGGTTCAAACCCCACGTTAGACATTTCCAACAAAACAAAATATGAAGAAATATTTCTTCGGAGACTTCTTCTCAACAGAGTTCTGGCAAAACCTCTGAGTGGTAATACAATTACCATGAAAAGTTTCTCTCAAAAATCTGTTGTTCGGAGTTGAATATCCCCCGCCAGTTATGCTCAAAATTAACACACACAACATGGGTTATGTTACGCTGAAGTGGTAGCTTAGATTACCAATGCTTACTTGAGCATGCATAGCGAACCGTTGTGATGCCACAGGGCAGCGCAGTCACTGTACTGACCGAATTCCAGCAAACTAGGGAAGAAGTTGGCCGCGCAAGGGTTGCACATTAAAAGCACGACTACTCTACACTGGAAAACCAGCTTAAAAGTTTAATAAGCGAAGCTATATCCTTGGCATCAATGGATGATAACTCCGTTAAGCAGACAAGAAATGGAGTGCCAAATAATCTGTATCTACACCCCGCAAGAGATGGGAACTGACACAGAGGGTGCATAACAGTTTCCTCTTCTTCAGCAGATCTATACCCACGGCAAAAGTCGTTAGATGAGAGCTGCATGTCTTAACATAACCCAATTAAATGCAAGCATGGCCACGATCAAGTCCGAGTAGTTGGTTGGTGCGCCTTCTATTCATAGAGGGCCCGAAAGAATTTTCGCCCAACGGCCGTAATTCTGACTTAAGGGTTGTAATGACTAATTATGTAGATATGTATGTATGCAAGAAATTGACCTCTCGTATAATCTATCCTTTAGAGTTAGCCTTCAGTGCATTTTTCTTTTATTTTTCAAAAATGGAGAAAAGTTCGGTAGAAAAAACTACGAATTCATCTCATAAACAAAATCTTTTTTTGAGAAGGAGAACAACCATTGGAGAGTCGCCGTTGTCTAGTAGGTAGTGTGTTGACGTATTAGAAGTGAGGGCACGGATCAAATTCTAGGTCAGATATTTCCAACAAAACGAAAATATGAAAAAATATTTTTTCTCCGACTTCCTTTCAGCAGATTTCTGGCAAAAACTCTGAGTGGAAATAAAATTACCATGAAAAGTTTCTCAAAAAAATCTGTTGTTCGGAGTCGACTTAAAGCTGTAGGTTCCGCCACTC
Organism: Sarcophaga carnaria; assembly: GCA_958299815.1. Lineage (NCBI taxonomy): Eukaryota > Metazoa > Arthropoda > Insecta > Diptera > Sarcophagidae > Sarcophaga > Sarcophaga carnaria. The sequence goes on from OY283151.1 coordinate 45,380,075, forward strand.
ATGTATAAAAATTAACGCACACAACATAAGTGGTGTGAGAAACTAGGTCGTAATCCTGACAAAAGAGTTGTAATGATCAATTATGTATGCATGTATTATGTAACGAATAGTTGTCATGTCTTCCTTATCCGCTAGATTTAGCCTCTAGTGGATTTTTCTTTTTGTATTCCAAAAATGGAGAAAAGCTCCTCCTAAAAAGCTTCGAATTCATCTCGTAAACAAAATCTATTTTGATGACCTCAACAAGTCTCAATTTTTGGGAAGGAGAACAACCATTGGAGAAACGTTTTAAAGGTGTATGGAACACAGAGGTCTTCTACATACATACATACATAATTGGTCATTACAACCCTTCAGTCAGGATTACGTCCTAGTTTCTCACACCACTTATGTTGTGTGTGTTAATTTTATACATGAGTGGTGGGACCTACATTTTAGAGTCGACTCCGAACGACAAATTTTTTTAAGGTCAAAGGTCGTCTATCTAAGACAATGAGGCAATGAGCTACTGATGTCTTGGCTAAGGTTAGCGTTGCTGATTAAGGGCAAGGATTTGGCCTTTTGATAAATTCTTTACTAGTCAAGGTTTCCTATATATAACATCCATAATTGGTCATTATAAGCCTTCGGTCAGGATTACGATCTATCTTCTCACACCACTTATGGTGAGTGTTGTAATTCTATGCATGAGTGGTGGGGGCCTACAGTTTATAATCGACTCCGAATGACAGATTTTTGAGAAACTTTTCAATGACAAATTCATTTTACTCTCAGAGTTTTTGCCAGTAATTTGCTGAAAGGAAGTCGCCGAAGAAATATTTTTTCATATTTCGTTTTGAAAAAAAAAAATTCCTTTTTTCGCAAAAAAAAACTTGCATTCCATTCCGTATATCAAGGACTTATTGTTCCAACCTCGCATAAGCCTGTAATAATAATACGAATGCAAATATAACAGATGAATATTCGTGTATACCATACCTATGCTATACCTATACATACATGTGATGTGTATATAAAACTTAATTTATTTTCACTCATACGTTGGCACTTTTTTTTAAACTTACATTGCATCCTGCAGAAAAAAAAAATGAAAATAATGGCACAACTATAGGGATTTCAGGCAGGAATAATGTATTTTTGATAGATATTTTAAAAATTATAAACTTTACAAACCTACATACATAATATAGTCGTTATGTATAACTAAACATACATATTTACATATGTATTTACACAAGAATTTCTTTTCTTTTTTTGTGATTCTCTTTTATTGTCATTAAATTGTTGTGTTTAAAAATATCATTTCTTTTCTTACAGACTTACTACTCGTATAAAACAATTCCTCTGTATTTTTTCTTCGTCGTATTTTTTTTTTCTTATTTTGGGCATTATAAAGTTTTGTTTTTTTCATTTTTTTTTCATTTCTTTATTTTCTAAACTTTACATAATAAACCTTTTAAGATAATTTTTTTTTCTTTCGTTATGTACCATTTCTTGATATCACTTTTAGCCACTGACAAGCCTCAAGAGTGGTTGTTTTTTATCGTCTTTCTTCTCGCCTCTATGACAGTGTTAGATTTTTATTTTCTTTCAATCACAAGGACTCTATGTTCTCTTTGCTTTCATAAAAAGTCAATTTAACTGCTTTTTATAAACACTTATAGGATGTTTTTCTTTTTTTTTGAAAAATTCTTCTCTTACGTTTATATATTCATAAGGACTAAACTAGTCTCATCATTTGGGAACTTCTTATTCAATTAAAGAAATTTTTTATTAAGAATTTTAATTCAATATGAAAATAATATTTGTAATCCTGTTATAACGGTATAAAAAATAAAAACAAAAAAATATTAACTGTAAACTCCAAATATAATAAAAATTGTAAGAGGCTTCCGAATTTTAAAAGTTGCCAACGGCCATTTTAGTGAAGCTTTAGCTGTCAAATTAGATGTCACTGATTCCGTATGTTTTGCTAATCCCCTAGAATGATTATCGGCAACTTTCATATGTTCATACATACGAGACATACACTCAGCCACAAAAGTATACATACGGTTAACAAATTTCAGAAATTTTTTAACGAATCCGTTTTCGTTGAAAATCTTTGTAATTGTCTGACAACTTTCCTCGATTTTAAGAAGGTATTTTGCATTGGTTCAGAAATTTGTGAAATTTGTTAATCGGATGTATACTTTTGTGGGCCTGTGCAGGGCCACAATTCAGATCAATTTTAGAAATTTTTTAACCAATGCAAAAGACCGTCTTAACATCAAGGAAACTATAAAGATTTTCAACGAAAAAAAATTTAGTAACTGTGTGTACATAATTTGTCATTACAACTCTTCATTCAGGATTACGACCTAGCTTCTCATACCACTTATGTTGTATGTGCTAATTTTATACGTGAATGGCGGGATCTACAGCTTCAGCTACAGGCGACTCCGAACGACAGATTTTTGAGAAACTTTTCCATGGAAATTTTATTTACTCTCAGAGTTTTTGCCAGAAATCTGCTGAAAGGAAATCGCCGAAGAAATTTTTTTCTCATTTTCGTTCTGATGTCTGACCTGGGGTTTGAACCCTGACCTTACGTCTAATAAGCCAACACACTACCTACTACACTACGGCGACTTCATGTTCATATGACCGCTAAATGGGTTCTGAAACAATTGTCGACTGAAACGTTTTCTTATTGAAAAATCATCTTCAGCGATGTGGTCTATTCCTGAAGAAATAAATACATGAACAAACGAATTTGTTGAATCTGATACGCGGTACCAATCCACATGAGATCCAAGAGCGTCCTATGCATTATGAAAACATTTCTGTTTGTAGTGAATTTTGTACATATTTCTTTCACCACTGTCAATGGCAAGGACTATAGGTCTATGATTAGCAACTTATTTGGCCCGATGATGGATGATATATGTGCTGTGTGCCACACAGCTCATGTCAGATTGGATATTCATATCATATCACGTAGATGTGACTTGAACTAGCAACCGATATTGTACAATTTGATGCCGTTAGATTTTTTTATTGAATTTTCTTAAGTCGCAGACATATGAAAATAAGCCAGAAACCAAAGTGGTGTCCCAAAGCCAACATAATCCATGTCATCTATGAAAGTCAGTATGATTTATGCGCCAGGATTATGGAAAACTGAACATTTCGCATGAGTTTATTCATGTAATAGTGCTTGATTCGGGAGTTACCGCAATGTGAATTATCCAATTAAAGTGGTTGAGACAAGACAAGTCTCTATTTAACTCCCCTATAATTTTAATCTTCTAACTGGTTAGACTAAAAATATAGGTCATCATACATGGCTTCAATTTGTTCAATTAACTTCACAAGAACAGTTTTGAATCGTTCTGAAATAGAGTGTCGGATAGCCCTCTGGAAACCTATGTATGTAGGATACAAAGGCTTTTTCAACTGCATTATCATTATAAAAGTGTTTATATGGCTCATACAAGAACGGCAATTCTATATGTCAGCCATGACCTTAACTACCACACTTTAAGAAGCAGGAAGCAATGAGAAAGATAGCCCTCCATAGACACATTAATCGACAGTTCTTCTTATTACCAAATGACAGTTAGCCAATCACCGGATAGAAATATGTAATGAGACGCAGGAGTGAAACATTAGCGCTCTCTACAGAATTGTTGTTTTTCAGAGAGTGTATTTCGTGGCATAATATTCATGCAATTCTTGATCGTTTGGAATTCAGAGCTCTAGATTGTTATATTGACATTATATTGGTGTAATGCAATATACATACTCGTGCTTTAAACTACGCTTGGCAGTGCATGTAATGCGTACCAATTGGATCTCACACATACATACATACATAACTGGTCATTACATCCCTTTAGGCAATATTACGACCTAGTTTCTCACTTCACTTATGTTGTATGCGTTAATTTTTTTTTTAAGTTTAAAGTCGACTCCGAACGACAGATTTTTGAGAAACTTTTCCATGGCAATTTTATTTATTCTCAGAGTTTTTGCCAGAAAACTGCTCAGAGGAAGTCGCCGAAGAAATATTTTGTTTGTATTTCGTTTAGTTGGAGGTGCCTGACCTGGGGTTTGAACCGAAGCCTTAGGTCTAATAAGCCAACACACTACCTACCACACACTACCTACCACGGCGACTGCAATTTGATCTCTTAAAGCATAAATATCTTGTTCTGTGGATAGCGATTGAGGGTTTCCAATTAAATGAATCGTTTGGCAACATTAACGATTAAGAGATTTTGTTCTGGTGGTATACAGCTATGATTTCATATCCTTAGGATGGTGAATGAGTGTCCAGATTCCCTCTTAACGGCTATATCACGACTTAACTTTCTTCTAATATTCCTCCACGCTAATGATTCTTATTCGTAATTGTATGATTTGTTGGAATTTCTTTAATTTTGAAGATTATCCTTCGTCTGCTTGAATTGTTTATTTTTGATTGCTGCTACCTTGAATCTTCAGGTTTATAAAAGTGGTTGATGGTCACTACTTGCATTTGTGCTCTTCTTTACGCATACTTGTACGTCCAGTAGCTATCATCTTCAATTTTTTTTTTTTGATGGCCAAGTATTCAATCTGATTTTGGATCATAAAATCGCAGTATACCAACATATGTGGCTCTAGTTATGTATGCTTTTGTATGGAGACAATGTGCCTCCCTATTATGACTGTTTTATTAGCACATTTGGAAAAGACACTGAACTTTAACTTGATAAATTTTCTGATGTCGAATATTAACACACTAAACGAATATTAATTTCCTTACAAAAAAAAAAAGAGAAACCTGTTGTGTTCATTTAGAGTCCTGCATCTATTTACCAGCGAATGAGTATGTCCTTTAGAGAAGGCACATCTTTATTTAAGAAACTTGAAGTTTAAATTAATTTTCATCTGTTTGCCACGATTGTTTTCTTAAGTGAATGTCTCTGTTTTTTTTATATTTATTTTACCTTCTCATGCAAATAAGTTATTGTTGCACTCAATTTGCTGCTAAGAAAACTTTATACTCTCAAGCCGCTATCCTACAGCTGCATTAGTGTACTTGAAATGTGTGTGTGTGTAGGCAAGCAAGTAAAGTAAAGTAAAGTAAAGTTTGGGCATGAGTAAGACAAACGGAAAAAATGAATGAAAAAAAACTGTGTTGACGAAGACAAGCACTTAAAGCACGCGAACAGTTAAAGGAATTGCCTAAAATACCTTAAGGTAGGGAGAGGGAGTTTCCTAAAACAAAAGAAATCCCAAAAAAAAACGTGTTAACAATAGCAGAGGAATTTAAAAGAATATTTCTTAAAAGTTGGAAAGTTTTTCGCGTTTCTATTCGAAATTATAATATAAGACGAGGTTCATCTCCATTAAAATGATAAGGAATTTAAGAAATTCAAAAGGCACATTACACTCTCAAAAGTGTTAGAGATATGACCAGCACTATATGAAGGTTTATTCAGTGGTCTTCTAAGGACTTTAGAATAAATTATGGGCACAGTTTTATTAAATATTAACACAGTTTCCCACTTAATTACTGAATAAATAAATTCCACTAAGGTGGCTTCCTATATACGCATCAGACATCAGCAATGAGTATGACAAAGATGAGTAGAATCGAATCATACTCATAATTTCTGATACATACATACATAATTGGTTATTACAACACTTCAGTCAGGATTACTACCTGGTTTCTCACACCACTTATGTTGTGTGTGTTAATTTTATGCATGAGTGGCGGGACCTACAGTCTAAAGTCGACCCCGAACAACAGATTTTTGAGAAACTTTTCGTGGCAATTTTTATTTACCAGAAATCTGCTGAGAGGAAGTAGCCGAAGAAATACTTTTTGTATTTTGTTTTGATATCTGGCTTGGGATTCGAACGCTGGTTTTACGTCTAATAAGACAACGCGCTACCTACTACACTACGGCGACTGATACTTATACGTATTCATACTTATTTTAATATCATGGAACCTCTACTCATATTCAAAGTTTGAAGTACTCATCATATTCATACAGAATAATATGTATTCTGTTGTTGATTTCGACTCTCCATAACGCAACACATACACGAATCACAAAATAGGTAAGTATGAGTCGCTTACGAACACTAAAATACTCACTGAAAGGTTAAGTGTTTGAGTTACTTGCTGCTCTGCTTTTTGTGCTTATGTGTCTTTTTTCTTTTGTTGTAAATGCAACAACAACTAAGACTGTAAATTTTGATAAAATGATTCAAGTTCGAGTTCTAAAGTCATGAATCTAAATGAGTAGGCTTATGAATCAAACCTATTTCGAATGATATGAGTATGATGGCAACGTTGTACTCATACTTATTGCAACCTGTACTTATAAATCAACATTGTAGTGAGTACGAATGAATCACAGTACATAGTTAAATTTCAATATTGTTGACTCACTTATATTCAAAATTTCATGAGTGCTTATGAGTAGCGAAAAAACGATTCATTGCTGATATCTGTTAAGGGGAACAGTTTTATTAAATATTAACACAGTTCCCCACTTAACGCCTGAATAAATAAATTTCTAATCACAGTAAATGATTGTCGTTGTCGTTGCTATGGTGATAGGTTCCGGTATCCTTATGTCCATTTTCGTTGGTCAATTTCGGCAAAGTCTGTCTGTCTGTCTCACATATTGAATATGCAACACAGTATTAATGTTGTTTCGGATTTTCTCTACGCTTCACGGTTTCCGCATCAAAGCTTTTCATTGTTTGTTAGCAAGAATAGTGTTCTCAATGGCCTAAGGTGATACCAAACTCCGCTTCGACATTCAGTTACAAAGTGTATAGAAAATCTTCAACAGCAACAGTGTTGTTGCACCACACTACACTGGCGTTTTCAATTAAAATCGTTTTTCTTGTCCTTTCAGTCTCTAGTTTTAGTCAGGCGTATGCAACATGCCGCCAAAGGTATTTTCCTTACGTTTTTGTTGCTTTGAATGGAATATAGAATGAGCATGGATTCTAGTGTATGTATGTGTAGTGTTGTGTTAAATGCATTAACATCTGTTGCACCTTCTTGTCTTGCCAAATGAAACAATGACTGTATGTGCGTGTGTGTGAATACTTTTAGTTGGGAAAGGTAACTGATGTTCACTTTAACAAACAAACGAAACGAAAAGAAAAAAAATTCTTTCTTTCTTCCAAACAATTATTCTGTAAGGAAATGAAAATTAAAAAAAAATTTTCAAAACACATTCCCTTTTTGCAATTCCTGTGCTGTACAGCTGTTACTGACAAAGAACGCGACACTGCTGCAGATTGACGTAGTTTACTTGGAATAAATTTTTAAATTCTTTTCTTATTATGTTCAAGCAATAAACTTAAATAAGCTTCTACAGAAGATATTATATTACATTAGTAATCGTTTTAATTGGCCTCAGCGTAACAAAGCATTTGAGTACTGGTACTTGCAGCTTAAATTCTGGACATAAATAAACTGGACATAAACTTTGAACAGGATAAGGTAAGATTTTTTTATTATCTCAGTATGCAAAAGGTTCTTTCATGTATTTTAAGCGTGTATTCAATAGGATTATATAGGCAAGATTTTGGTGAAAGTGATCCAACTAAGGACAGCTTTTTTAGACAACTTGAAGCTTTGTTGTGCTCGAGCCACTTTGGTGGCATAAAAATGGTCAAAATTTACGCCAGAAGACAACTTAAGCACAGAATATACAGTTTAAGTGTAATTAACACACGAAACCTGAGTATTGAGGATACAAAGGCTTTTTCATACCTGAACGACAATTCAATATGTCAGCAATGACCGTAACTACCACACTGAAGAAGCAGGAAGCAATGAGAAAGATTGCCCTCCATAGACACATTAATCGATAGGTTCTTTTTATTACCAAAGGATAGTTAGCCAATCATTCGACAGAAATTTGTGATTAGAAGCAGGAGTGAAACACTAGCGCTAGTGTTTACAGGCCCATTTAACTACTTCGACAATTCTCTCATTGAGTCTGAAGCCTGCAAAATCTATGCTGTTATAAAGAAGCTAAGCGGGAAAAGAACTAAAGATACAGATGTCGTCACATAGGACTTGTTGAATTTTGAATGAGCTCACAACATCCACTTGCTTTTGATGGCAGAATGGGTCTTGTTGGTAGTCGCCGTAGTCTAGTAGGTAGTATGTTGGCTTATTGGGCGTAAGGCCACGGTTCAAACACCAGGTCGGACAACAAAACGAAAATATGAAAATTATTTCTTCGGCGAATTCCTCTCAGCAGATTTTTGGCAAACAACTCTGAGAGTAAATAAAATATTGCCATGAAAAGTTTCTCAAAAATCTGTCGTTCGGAGTCGACTTTAAATTGTAGGTTCCGCCACTCATATATAAAACTAACGCACGCATCATAAGTGGTGTAAGAAACTAGGTCGCAAACCTGACTGAAGGGTTGTAATGACCAATTATGTTATGTATATGTATGTATGTATGTATAGGTCTCAGAATAGAGGAAACTGAAATCGAAAAATTAAAGAAATGAGATTACGCTGAACCAAGCAACCTACACTCAGCTACAAAAGTATACATACGGTTAACAAATTTCAGAAATTTTTAACCGATCCGTTAACTTTTGTGGGCCTCTGCGGGGCCACAAAAGTATACATATGATTAACAAATTTCACAAATGCAAAAGACCGTCTTAAAATCGAGGAAATTTGTCGGACAATTATAAAGATTTTCAACGAAAACGGATTGGTTAAAAAATTTCTAAAATTTGTAAACCGTATGTATACTTTTGTGGCCCTGTGTAGTCGCGGATTTGCTCAAATACGCCATACTACTCAAATTCTTCGAAAAAGCTGGGTTGAGGATTCTATTCTGGGCATAGGCAAGGGGTAACCCAATATACTGTAGTAACTGAGGATACTTAATTTCGTAAAATGTGTTCAAATGCTTCTTTCAGTAATTATATTGAAAATAATATCTTCTTATCGTTAATCGATACTGCATAAGGAACAGATAGGCGTTCAACACAATACATTTGGTGTATTTGCTATAATTTCAGGTACCGCTCAACGAGAGAAAAGGTCTTCTAGGGCAAGATAATTGCATTGACGCGTAATCCATATATCGACTGCAGATATGATGTTAAATTTAATGGAGTTAAATGGAGTGATGCTTTTGACCACAACTTGGACACTCTTCAAATCTTAATCAATGACGTCCTCAGCCAAATAAATATACAGCTTATATGCTACAGTATTCCAGAAGCGCTGTGTGAAAGCTTGGAGTATGCAATAATTGTCTAATAATTGCCTTGCGAGTATACAGAGAGAGTTAGATTGTCTTGAGGAAAACTAAACTTATGTGTATATTTACAAAAATTCAACACCAATTGCAATGAATGGTCATCTTTTTTACGTCGACGGTATAATAAGCAGGCTAGTGCTGCCAGAACTAGCAAAGATTATAGAGTATAGTCGTCCCTTCATGAGAGGATAATCATTTTGTCGTGCTGCAAGATAATTATGTGCGGTGTGCGCATAATGCCATCTCCTGTGCAAACCAAAATATCGTTTCCGTGTGGGGGCTAATCCTAATTTGGCAATCCAGTGGTGGGACTTATCATTTCGCTCTCAGTAGTTATGCTTACAAGTAAAATTGTTTTATAAGGGGTTATGGAAAAACCATTCCTTCTAAAATAAGTGACTGTAGCAGTCATTAGGGAGAGAGAACCAATTTCCATTGAGAACTAATTTCCTTTTGGTCATGCAATCGAAATAAATTGAAGGGCATGTGGCTTTAACAAAATGGTGGTGTGAACTCCATATATAACCGATTTTGGTCTTATTACATAGGGAGTTATCAGAAAGAAGTCGCCGTAGTCTAGTAGGTAGTGTGTTGGCTTATTAGACGTAAAGCCAGTGTTCGAGCCCCAGGACAGACATCAAAACAAAATACAAAAAGTATTTCTTCGGCGATTTCCTCTCAGCAGATTTCTGGCAAAAACTCTGAGATTAAATAAAATTGCCATGTAAAGTTTCTCAAAAATCTGTCGTTCGGAGTTGACTTTAAACTGTAGGTCCCACCGCTCATGTATAAAATTAACACACACAACATAAGTGGTGTGAGAAACTAGTTCGTAATCCTGACTGAAGGGTTATAATGTATGTAGGTTATCAGAAAGAATAATTTAACTTTTATGTGATGTTAATTGGCTACTAAAATATCATCCACTTTGATGTCATAAGAATTTTTTGTTGTTTACGTCACAATGCGTGTCTATTCCCTAATATTGGAGTATTCGAAATCAAAACTTCGTCAAATTATCACTGATATATTGCAAAAAATTTGCCAAAAAGTGATCGAAAACTAATTTAAAAAGAGTGCTGCAAACCAAGCATTTTAACGAAATGAAAGTTTCAACGGAAACATAGCCTCTTCTGCGATACTTTCAATACTAAAATATAGACATCGTAAAACAAATTTCGCCGAATTACTGTCACCAATCTTATGACAAAAAGTCTGAGAGTAAATTAAAACTACCATGAAGAATTTCTCCAATATGTCGTTCACAGTTAGCTTTAAATAAAGGAGAGACCTAGACTCATAGATAAAATTATCATACATAACATGAGTGGTGTGCAAAGCTATGTTGTAATCCTGACTAAAGGGTTGTGATAACCGATTAAGTAAGTGATAACATTTGACTTTGATTTTATTTTCATGTGATCTGATATACATATATGCTAGCAGAGTATTATATTTTAAATATTTACGTACACTCAGCCACAAAAGTATACATACGGTTAACAAATTTCAGACATTTTTTAACCAATCCGTTTTCTTTGAAAATCGTTATAATTGGCTGACATCTTTCCTCGATTTTAAGACGGTCTTTTGTATTGGTTCAGAAATTTGTGAATTTTGTTATTCGGATGTATACTTTTGTGGGCTGGTGCAGGGCCACAATTCAGTTCAACTTTAGAAATTTTTTAACCAATGCAAAAGACCGTCTTAAAATCTAGGAAACTATAAAGATTTTCAATGAAAACAGATTGGTTAAAATATTTCTGAAATTTGTTAACCGTATGTATACTTTTGTGGCTGAGTGTACGTAAATATTTAAAATATAATACTCTGCTAGCATATATGTATATCAGATCACATGAAAATAAAATCAAAGTCAAATGTTATCACTTACTTAATCGGTTATCACAACCCTTTAGTCAGGATTACACCCTAGCTTCGCACACCACTCATGTTATGTATATGTTTTAGCAAATATTTATATAAGATTTCAGTAATTCGTTGCTTAAAATACTTTTTTGGATAATAATTACGCATGTAAAGTAAAGAGTATTTCATATCCTACTTAATCCTTTGGTTGTATTCATTTTTTGTTATTATTTAGCTTCTCTTCTCCAAAAATCTTCCCCATTACAGAATTTCACAAAGTTTTTCGCACATGTAATATGAGGCTCTACTTAATACCAGCATACAACATACAATGTTTATGAAATTTTAATGAATGTTAACGGCGAAGTAGCAAGCAACGATAACAACAACTGCAGCGATAATATAATTTTAAAATACTTTTTACCATCGTTTTTACAGTTATTTATATGCGAATGTATTTGTGTAATTGTGAATTGTTGTGAGTTATAAATGAATGCAATTATTACACATGTATTCTGTGTATTATAGGGGGATGGATGGTGGTGGTGGTGGTGTTACAAAACTGCGGTAGCAGTGACAATTTAGTTGAAGAAAAGCAAAAAAAAAGAAGGAGAGGAGTGATAACATCGGTACAAAAGAGCAACAATGATAAAACGAAACGTGACCCATTGAATGCAGAAGTGTTCTTTAGTGCAACACTTTGTGGTGAAATAAAAAAAATGAAAATAAATGTTACGCGCGCGCCCCTTTTTATAGAAGCCAAACACGTTTTTAAGCTTTAGCAAGGGTATGAGGTGATTTGTTTAATTTTATTCTGTTTTTTTAGCATCAGTAATCCTTTGGCATGTGCTTATGTATGTACATACATATATGATTGCATACAGTGTTGCATTTATTACAACACTCACACTCAGGCATACATTGTATGTATGTATTTATATTTTAAATTAATTATTTTTTATTTCATTTGAATTTACTTCAAAAATTAATTTGTTTTTGTTTGTATTCATTCCATTGTATTATTGGTTTCACAATATTTTCGTTTATTTTTTTCAAATATTTTTTTATCACTAATTTAATTAGAATTAAAAAAAAACAATCGTTTTATTTCAATATATCTTCAAGAGAAGCATTTTTTAAAACACAATCAAGTTAGAAAAAAACAAAATTATTACTACAAATAACACGTCCACCGCCGGCGAAAACGTAAAATATACTGAAAACCTTAATACTCCTTCAAGTATTATCCTCGTGTACTATAACATTATGTTAAACACTTCTTCGTTTCCTTTCGTACCTCTGTTAAGTGGCTCATTGCAACAGAGAGTTTCGTTAAGTCTTAAATTAGAGGAAGAACCTTAATATACAAGGCGCATACTCCTGTTATTGCTCCAATTGTTAACGCGAGAAACTCTCTCTCTCTCTCTCTGCAAGAGTAACAGTATTGATAAGAAGGATAAAAGGATAAAGCAGGAAATATAAAAAAAGAACAAAAAATATATGTATTATATATGACAGAATAATTGACCTACCTCAAGGATAACAAAACCCATCTCATATTATATACGTACGTAGTTTGTAGCATGTATGAATGGCAAGCAATTGTATGCCATGACGATAATTTCATTAACCACTTTGAATCACATGCCAATAAATCATATAAAAAAATATTAAATATCAGACGTTTTGTTTTATTAAATTTACTCTACTTCAGATATGATATTATTTCGATTACATTCGATAACTTTTAAATGAACACTACTTGTGGACTATAAAGATAATGGGTGTATAATCCAGATACAAGCTACTGTAAGGCTCTGCAAAAAAGTTATTTTGATTTATAAGTGAAGCCTCGGTGAGAGAAACTAGGTTGTAATCCTGACTAAAGGGTTGTAATTATCAATAATGTACGTATATTTGTAACATCTCAACATGACCTTTGTGCCTAACTAACTGAACCATTACACGAGAAGTAAATCTTATACATAAAATTAATGTGTGTTTATTTGTTTGTCTGTTTGTTTGATGTCTATAGACGCAGAAATGGCTGAACCGATTTTCTTGAAATTTTCACAGTATCTTCCTATATGTCCGGAAGGAGTTATAGGCTGCTTTTTACGTTGAAATAGGCAAATAAAATAAAGTAAAATAAAATAAAATAAATAAAAAAAGTATGAATATTATTGTCTAACAAAATATTTTGTATACGTCACCCGTCAGCTCTATGTAATCTTCTTCTTCTTATATATAAAAATGAATGTGTGTTTATTTGTTTGTTGATTTGTTTGTTTGTTTGACGTCTATAGACGGCTAAACGGCTGGACCGATTTTCTTGAAATTTTAACAGTACCTTCCTGTATGTCTGGCTACTTTTACTTTTTATTTTAAAATTTCAAGTAGGCGAGGTGCCACGCCCACATTCCCATATAAAAATGAACGTTTGTTTGTATGTACCTTATATAATCGTAAACAATGCATTTTATCATGTTATGATCTTTAGCAAAGTTGTTGCGCATGAGCCGGGAAGGTTTCTAGGTTGGTATGACTAATTTCCGGCAGGTGGCGCCACTTAAAATGAATTAAATCGTAAACGAAGTTATTGCGCATGAATCGACGGAGGTTGGTGCGATTAATTTCCGATGGATGGCGTCATTGAAAATTATTTAAAATGAATGACAAGCAATTGGTCGACCTACACCTCAAGCACGGAAGAAAAAAGCATTACGAGCCTCAGAATCAGACGAGCATTGAGACTGGAAAATCTTCGAGTATATGCCGCTGAGACCCTTTCGCTTGAACCACTTGAACAACGAGAAGTGAGATTAGATACTGATCGAATGCGTACTACTCAGGCCCGTTCATCTGAATCATCAGGACAACGAGAAACAAAATCAATAAAATGATTCAAAATTAATTGGACATTTGTCTTTCCTTCAAATTTATTTTAGTTGGTGACGCAGCAACACGCGCAGGGTATAGCTAGTCAATTATAAAGGTAATTGAGATACGAAAAAATTTCAAATCAGATGCCTACACTGTCCACCATTAACATTAATATTCTGTCCTTCATTGATTTTGACAACATGTGGACCAATGACTCTGGCAGAAAATAATAAAATTATTTTATAAGAATAGATGTTCTATTCGGACAATGTACCACTCACTTCGCTCATTTTGCATACATAGTTGTTCATTACAACCCTTCAGTCAGGATTACAATCTAACTTCTCACAGCACTTATGTGTGCTAATTTAATAAATGAGTGGCGCGCAGCTAAAGTTTAAAGTCGATTCCGAACGATAGATTTTTTTGGAGAAACTTTTTCATGGCAATTTTTAATTTCTCCAGAAATCTGCTGAGAGGAAGTTGCCGAAGAAATATTTCTTTTCATGTTGGTGATGTCTGACCTGGGGCTTGAACCTACTACCTTGAACCTACTAGACTACGGCGACTTTGCCCATTTTATGCTTGTCATAATCGTAATGTGGTAGACAAATTCGAGCCCATACGTCGACGAAACGCAATATTTACCTAAAATATCACTGCTGCCTATAAGAGTGTGCAGGAAAATTTAAGGCAAACAATTTAGCATAGCCCTCAAAATTTCGACTTTCCATAGAGCATAATTTCGCAAATTTTGTATTGAGACTTAGACCTTCACTCACAAAAATCTAACCGATAGTAACTGAAGGTAAGTGATGATAGGCAATGCCTTACGTTCACATTCAGTGAATGCTTTAATTCATAGAAAGCATTTGAAAATGGAGAAGGAAATTCAGCACAAATTGTTGAGAATTGTTTGATGAAAATATTCCCCCACGTTAAGCCATCATTATCAATTGAAATACAAAACTATCGCAACAAGTTTTTGAAAACAAATATTTTAGTCAGGAGTACTGTTTGAAGAATGGCTGAAGGTTCATATAATCTATGTTACCTTAATCATCGTGATCCGATTACAAGACGCCTTTGTAGGTTATCTATAAATTTAACCCAGCTTCCTCAACGCGCGGCTATATCTCTGAATTCTACGATGTTGTTAAAGGTTCATTCAAGGCTATGAGTTATGGAGTTTATTCCCTGTGGGGTGGATCGTCGTCGTTTGGTATTTTGTCTTCTTCTTTTTCTGATTCCTACTATTTTATACTGCTTGTCTGATAACGATCTCTCTATGCATTGTTCGTGTTGAATTTTTCCTGTCTTTTTGTTCATTTCTTGTACATTTTTTTGTCTTTGTTTGTGTAAATTCTGTTTACCGTTTGTTTGTTGTAGTCTGCTTAAGAATATAATAGAGATTGTATCTGAATCGCTTGTTCTTTTAGACGTGCTTATCAGATCTTCTTGTTGGCAGCTGATCATAATTTTCATCAACAAATCATGTTCACCCACTTCTGGGTGAAACCAAAAAAGTTGTCGAATTCGGAGCGATACCAATAGATCTGATATTTAAATGCGCATAATGCATCAGGGAAAAGCTAGTGTTTGTTTGTGTTTTGCATTAACTTCCTTATGACCTTCTTTAAGGCACTTCTCCGAGAAGAGTTGTGTTTGGCATTGAGAATTTCAAGAATCAAGCTACATTCATTCGTTGTTTTCACATGCTTTCTTTATTATATACCAAGCCTATGCGGTTTAGATGTGCGTGTAAGGTGAAGTTGCCCGTAAGGATATACTAAATTCGCTTTTATTCAGTCTCAACATACTCGTAGTTTTCTTTTAATCTGGAGCGTTCCAGAGCATTTTTGCAATTTTTTTGTTGTTGTGTCATTGCTGCACAATAGATTTCAAGAGTTAGGGAACCCCATGGCGGTTTTAAGCATTTTCTGCTTCCTGTGCAGTGTAAAAAATTTTTGGTATAACAATCGTAAAACAAATAAAAGATTTTGCCATTGTGCTTTTCACTTTGAATAAAAAATTTTGATGCCAAAAAGAACGCTTATGACATCGATTTTCGCACTTTTGTATTTGCGGTATTTTGAACTCGTTCTATAAAACCAATGCCGTAATGAATGCGTGAATTCAGTTGTCGATAGAAATCCTAAAAAATTTACGCATCTACTATGTATACTAAAAAATAAATACAAATACTATACATACATATGTAAATGAACGTACACACATAGAACAAAAAGTATTGCATACAAATGCTTAATCATCAGAATCAGAATCCGAATCAAATAATAGATTTAACAGTCTGCCTGCCAAAGGTGTGCCACAAAAAATCCTATTTTAATGAGACGAAAGCGAGTGTATGTGTGAGTGTGAGTGAATGCTTGCGTATAAGACAGGCATCTTCAAATTATTTTAGGAAGACAAAAAGGCCCATAATTTCATTATATGTATGTATGTGTTGTTACGCAAAAGAAAAAGGAACAAAACTGATGTAATTTTTGTGGTACACCTTTACAAAAATAAGTTTGGAATCATAAACGACCTCAGCAATTTTCTATCCATTTTGTTCTTTATAATGCGACGGAATGAAAACATGTGCCGCAAATGACCAAAAATATCCACAAGAACATTCAAACGAACGATAAGGTTTATTTAAAAAAAAGACAACAACAACACCATCTAAAAACATAAAAACCACAATCACTAGATAAATCATTTGATATTCTGCCACATAAATACATACAGAGGGAGAGAGAGAAACGGAATGCAAGCAGTGGCAGCAATTTGTTTAAATTCATAAGATATTGTTTGAAATGGGAAAGGAAATTCATCACACGTTTGGGAGGATTATTAGTGTACGTAGATGAAAATATTCCCCCATGTGAAGTCATCAACAATTGAAGTACCAAATTACCACAATAAGCGTATGAAAACGATTTGAGTCCGCTGGACTGGAATACTGTTTGAAGAAGGACTGAAGGTTTATATAACCTATGTAACCTTGCTCATCGTCATCAGATTACAAGACGTCTCTAAACTGGTTATAGGCAGTTTGTCAACGGGCGGCTATGGCTCTGAATTCTACGATGTCCCTAAAGCTTCTTTCAAGGCTATGCGATAAGGAGTTTTCTTCCTGTGCTGTAGGTTGTCGTTTGGTGGTTTTTGGTATTCATCTTTTTCTGTTTCAAATTTTATACTCCTTTATGTACTCTTGTCTGATAACTCCGAGATCTTTCTCTGCATTGTTCTTGATAGTTTTTCCTGTTTTTTTTTGTTAATTTTTTGTAAATTTCTACGTATTTGTTTGTGTGAATTCTGTTTACCGTACGATATGTATATTTTGTTGTTGTCTGCTTGTCTTTTTCTGTTAAATTTCTACGTATTACATACAGACATAATTGGTCATTACAACCCATCAGTCAGGATTACAACCTAGTTTCTCACACCACTTAGGTTGTGTGTCTTAATTTTATACATGAGTGGTGGGACCTACAGTTTAAAGTCGACTCCGAACGACAGATTTTTATTTATTGAGAAACTTTTCATGGCAATTTTTATTTACTCTCAGAGTTTTTGCCAGAAATCTACTGAAAGGAAGTCGCCGAAGAAATACTTTTTGTATTTTGTTTTGATGTCTGGCGTGAAGCTCGAACCTTGGCTTTACGTCTAAGAAGCCAACACACTACCTACTAGACTACGACGACTTCGGTGACGTTTGTCCTAAAGTGCAGGGCTCTCGCATAAAAGATGTTGCAGCGACTGCGTTTGCTCCACATCATGGCAGACCGAGCCAATAGTGCAGTGTCCCGTTATAATGCGAACGATTTTCTTATCGAATAATAGTAGTTCCTTGGTTCTCCTGCTGTTCATTGCCACAGGAGTTTTGAAATTCTGCACACCAGTTATGTCGAACCACCCACTGTTTGTTGAATTTCATCCAGAAAGCTAAACCTCTAATGATGTCATGGAACTTGTTGTTGTTGTTCATGTCACGCAGGAATATTTGTTGCATAAGCTGGCAATCGATCAAAAACGATATGGAATTTAAATAAAAAAAAAAATTATTTTTTTCCGTCTACGAAATTTTCAGTCCAACTGTTATATATCACGGGTCAGCAATGAAACGTTGTTTTCGCTACTCATACACACTTTCTACTTATTTGTTTGTGTAATTTCTGTTTACCGTATGATATGTAAACTCTGTTGTTGTCTGATTGTCTTGTAACAATAAAGAGATTGCACCTCTATAGTCTGTTGTATTATAACCCTGTCCGTATTTTTCAGATAAACACAATATTTGTAGCTCCTGAAACCAACTTGTCTGAAGCACAATTTCCCATCCACATAATATGTGATTCGTAGCAACATGATTTTTATAAAAACGTTTATAACACATGGCTTGGCTAACGTTGTTCTTAATTAAATATGAACTGATGAAGCCGCCATACCAAAATCCATACCAAACAGTGACTTTTTCCTGTGCATTGCACGATCTTGGATCTCATGCGGATTGGTATCGTCCTAAATTTGACAATTTTGTTTGTTCACTCGAAATTTATTCTTCCGAGATTTATTTTGATCGCTGATGAGGAACTTTCAATAAAAATTAGGGCCAGTTGGCAACAGAGCCCACTCAGCGAACTCATGACGACGTTATCTATGGTTGTTTATGTTGATAATAGACTGCATAGGCAGATAGTCTTCAACAAGATAGTCGTTATCAACAGACAAAGTTCAGAAGTCATTGTCAGCAGAAGATATACACTTAAACTTATATTATCCGCTGTACTGTATGTACATTTATTATTACAGTCTATAATCCGTACAGTACATTCTTAAAATTAGTTTTACACATGCATAAGAAATACAACAACAACAACAACAACAACAGAACAGAACAATGTATGCAAATGTTGAATGTAGAGAAAGATTTGAATTTTAAAAAGGTAGACGACGACGACGCAAAGTTGAATCGAATACCATCCCCACCTCAAAAAGTGCCAAAATTGCTTTTACATTCTGTGCTTTTCCTTTTTATTTCTTTCCCCTTTTCCGTTACAGCGTTACAGCGTTACAGCGAAACAATGAAATTTCCTGGAAAGCACGTAAATGGTCACATAAAAATGCCATAGATTTTGTTTAATACAGAGATTTTCTTTGCTTTCTTCTCAGCTACTGTGTTGTCGAAATGTATTGTGCATGATGTGTCCTCCTTTAAACCGTTCTAATATAAATAAAATAAAATGGAGAACCAGAAGTGACTACTACTCGTGTATACTCGTGTGTACCATGCCATTCGAAGGATATCCATAATAAAAAGCACTCCACATATGATTCAAGTTTGCCAAAAAAACAAAAAAAATTTATAAATATTCGCATGATGTAGATACAAAGGAATAAATAGTGTTTTTGAAACAATTGCACTGAAAGAAATCATTCTTAAGTTGGGGGTAATTACAATATAAATCATCCTTCCATCCATTTCGATACTTTTGAGGTAGTTTTCGATCACTTTTTCGTACAATTCAGACAGTAATTCGGCGATATTGTTGGATTCTCTACATACATACATAATTGGCCATTACAACCCTTAAGTCAGGATTACGGACTAGCTTCTCACACCACTCATGTTGTGTGTGTTAATTTTATACATGAGTGGCGGGATCTACAGTTTAAAGTCGACTCCGAACGACAGATTTTTGAGAAACTTTTCATGGCAATTTTATTTACTCTCAGAGTTTTATGCCAGAAATCTGCTGAGAGAAAGTCGCCGAAGAAATATTTTTTCATATTTCGTTCAGTTGGAGATGCCTGACCTGGGGTTTGAACCGAGGCTTTGCCCCTAATAAGCCAACACACTGCCTACTAGACTACGGCGACTTTTCTCTATCATTAGAAAACTCTCCTCGCATTATTGACTTTGACGTAGCGAGTCAACTGTGTTAAATTGCATTATCTTGATGACGAATTGACGTCACTAAGTCGTAAGAAAAGTCATTTATCCTACGCCAATAGCGCTCTGCAATGACGGTTGCGATTATTCCTATGGTTACCGTTGTGGACCTTCTCCTACATGACTCCTCCTGCCAATAATGCTGCCAAATAGTAATTTTTTTCGAATTCAATGATTGCGAGAATTACATGTGATTTCTCCGAACCAAATATGTGACTGTCGTCGCCGTAGTCTTAGTAGGTAGTGTGTTGGCTTATTAGACTTGAGGTCACGGTTTATACCCCAGGTCAGACATCTCGAACAGAATGAAATACGAAAAAATATTTCTTCGGCGACTTCCTTTCAGCAGATTTCTGGCAATAACTCTGAGCGGAAATAAAATTGCCATGAAAAGTTTCTCAAAAATCTGTCGTTCGGAGTCAACTTTAAACTGTAGGTCCCGCCACTCATGTATAAAATTAACACACACAATATAAGTGGTGTGAGAAGCTAGGTTGTAATCCTGGCAGAAGGGTTGTAATGACCAATTTTGTATGTATGTATGTGAATATGTGACTTATGCGATCATTATTATCACTGCCGCATCGCATTGAAAGCCTAATGATATAGCATTCAATCGGTATGAAGGGCCAGACTGTTTTGATTGTTGCTTGAAATGGACTTTCTTTTGTTGAAGATAAAGATTCAAATGAAAAATACGCCATTATTATCCATAAGGTTGGTGCTGAGAACTCTGCGAAATACTCCGATTCGGATTATCTGCCATACTGTCTCTATTGGGCGTTTATGATAGGATTTCGCCCACGTGGTCACCACGTTTGGCGTGTATAAGCCACTATTTGAGACGCCAATTATCTCAAACTTTTTGCAGCATATGCTGCCGTCTATTACCAATGACTCTTCGAATGCTGATTTCCAGGTATTCAGTCGTCACAGTCGGCTCATCGACGTAGACGTGACTTTAAATTAATCCATGATCTTGGTGGCTAATTAATTCGACCGTTACGTTTAACTACTCTGTCTTCAGAAGTTTCCTTAAGTAAACCAATTTTAGCGCGCACTGTTTGGCATGTGGTTCCGTTCGCATTAACGTCAGCTAATTGAGGTACGAATCTGTCCCTTTGTAGTCATGATCCAGTATAACGTTGACCATTGGCAGTAACATTCAACCAATGACTGCTCCAGTCTCACTCCGAATGGGAAAATTTTGCTTGTTTACGTATCTATTTAATCGACAATGAGCCCAATTGGAGAACAAAATTTTGAATTACAGTAATCCCTCGATTTACGTCGCAGGTGGTTCAAAAAAAAACAACGTAAATCGAAACGACGTAAATCGAATTTTATATTGCTCATACTACAAAGTAGTATGTTTTTAACAAGGAACTTAAAAAAGTTACAGTTTCCCTCGATTTACGTCGCAGTTGATTCCAAAAAAGGCGACGTAAATCGAATGGCGACGGAAATGGAACAAAAAATTTGACCACGTAAATCGAAACAACGTTAATCGAGGCGACGTAAATCGAGGGATTACTGTAAAGTTCAATATCAATTTGGGCTTCACCGCATTCACCGATTGAGCACTGAGTACGATGATCATTTCGCTGGAATTCCTGCATTGATAGAACCATGAAAGCTTTTAATCCAAGATACTTTCGTAAAATCTTTACACAGCGTAAGGGACAGAAACCCACTTGCAGACGAATTAATTGATATGGACCTTCGTGAAAACTATATCTTCCGTTCAGAGTCCCGCTGGATGCCTATCATCAGTACGAGTAAACATGGTTTTCGAACGATCAATTGGTATTCGAATTAAGCACAAATAAAATTTTCTTTCACCACTGTTTAGTAACTTGAATTTCGTTAAGTGTATACGGTAAAGTAAAACAATTCCATCACATATGAAAGCTAATCATTTCGTGTTTTGTAGCAAAAGCGTCTTTACATAACATTTATAATTTATACTCCAATGTTTCAGATTGTCGTTGCAGTTCGTTTTTCAAAAAAAAAAAAGAAAAAATATAAAATATTGCTTTGCCGTTTTTGTCTCCAGCGAAACATTACTTACATATTGTGCAAATTTACATACAAACGTGCTCGTCATTAATTATTTTTTATAATTTTTTTTTTTGTTTATTATAGGATTGGTGCTCAAGGTCTATGCTGTAAACCTTTTTACAAGAACATTAACCCAAGAGGTAGTGGTAAAAAAGAGAAAACAATTTACTTCACTTTACCAAAATCTGTCAATAGAATTCAGATTAGTTTCTATCGTTTTTAAGTTTTGGCAAAAGATCTTCAGTTAAACAAATGTTTCGGTTTTTCAAGAAATTTCGGACTATTACTGTCACATTTTTCCTTTATTTATTACAGAAAAAGCAAGTATCGAAGTTGCCATAGTCTAGTAAATAGAGTGTTGACTTATTAGACGAGAGTCTGTGGTTCAAACCACACCTAAGACATCTAAAACAAAAGGAAATATGAAAAAATATTACCTACGGCTTAAAGAATACTGCAGTTCTGCGAAAAGTCTAAGAGTAAATAAAATTGCAATGAAAAGTTTCTCAAAAATCTGTCGTTCGCAGTCAACATTAAACTATAGGTCTCGCCACTCACACACATAATTAATTCACATAACATTAGTAGTGTGAGAAGCTAGGTTGTAATGACCAATTAAATAAGTTAAGTAAGTAAACGTGATTGGACTCTAATTTTTTGAAGATGAGACTGAAATTGCAGTGACTGTGAACGCCATTCGGTAAAGGAACATGAATACGGAGTTCTTGTGGCATTAAATGCAGGTATCGGTACAATCGTTGCCACCAGTCACTCTGCGATTTATTGCTGCCATGATTCAACAACAAATTATTTTAAGAAATCTCATGTCAACTGGCCACCAAGATAATGAGATTTAACGCCGTATAATTTTTTTCTTTGTAATTTTGTGAAATCTCTTGTTTAGGCGAATAAATCAAAAACAATTTACGAACTCAGATCCTAGAACTAAAGGATGATCTGTGAAGTAATGCACATCTTTGTGAAAAAAATGGATAACTTCATAAAATCAGAGCTCTTGCGGCCCTTTGACGGAAGTTGACGCATGTCGACGCATGTTGACGGATGTTGACGTATGTTATTCTTTACAATCCAATAAAAAAAAATCTATCTTTTCTCAACGACCACGTGTTTTTATTTTAAAATAAAAAAGCGCATTCTTATTTAGACACTATTTATAAATCATTTGTGGAAAATGCCTTTCTAGGAATGTCTTTATAGGGTTAACCATTTCGAGTTTTAGAATTCTAATGTGAACACATATGTATATATATACATTATTGGTCGTTACAACCCTTCAGTCAGGATTACGACCTAGTTTCTCACACCACTTATGTTGTGTGTGTTAATTTTATGCATGAGTGGTGGGACCTACAGTTGAAAGTCGGCAACGAGCGACAGATTTTTGAGAAATTTTCATGGCAATTTTATTTACTCTCAGAGTTTTTGCCAGAAATCTGCTGAGAGGAAGTCGCCGAAAAAATACTTTTTGTATTTTATTTTGATGTCTGGCCTGGGGCTCGAACCCTGGCTTTACGTCTAATAAGCTAACACACTACCTACTAAACTACGGCGACTTCAATGTGAAACACAGTTACATTTAATACAAGGCATATTGCCCTCATTATTATCATTTACTGGAATAAGTCATCTTTTCATAGAATCCTGGGATTTGTTTTTTCGAACGTTCTTGAATTATGAACTTAAATTGTTCTTAATTATACTAGGATATGTTGCCAACTTGTTCCAGTGATTTCATCGATCTTGGATGTCTTCTTTACAATCCAAATAGACGTGACTCAGGGATTGTTTATACGGCGAGTTTTTTGTTACTAAGTCTTGACTGCCCAAGTTCCTTTTCATGCTGCTTGTTACACTAACTTTCGGTCTGGTAACTTCGAGAATCTGACTGTGTTTATATACATAGTTTTGTTATTGTAATTTGATGTTTATTTCTTTTTATTCTAATAATTTATTTTATTTTATTTATTCTCTTGTTATTGTTTGGGCTTCGTAACACTCTATAAGAAGGAGAACCATATGGTTTATTAAATTATTTTTAAAATTTAAAGCATCATTGCAGTTTTATTTTCCTTTGAATTGTTATTTTAATTTTCTTTCAAAGCTCCTTTTAAATTTTATTTAAGTTCTACAATCAAAAGATCATCTCTTCTTTGGGTAAAATGTGTTGGTATTTCATTTAATTGTTGATACAGATTGTTATTATTTTAATTCTTCTTAAATGTTTATTTATGCTACTATCCGATACTTTTTCCATCTTAAGATGAAATATATGTATATATGTATGAATGTATGTATACTTACGTATTATAACTGCTTATTTATTTGTTTTATTTCAAATTACTTTGCTAAGTATTCATTCACCTATACATATGTACTTAAAAATAAACTCATATACCTCATGTACTATATATACGACTAGTGGCCATAAAAGTTTATTTGATTCATTAATTAACTCGATGAACCAATTTAATCATATACGTACATATATATATATTTCGACATAATATTTCATAACATAACAGAACAATCTGAAAGATTAAAAATCCATTAATTTTTGTTTTCTTCTGCCATAATAAAAAAAAAATAAAACGAGTAAATTAATGAAACCCAACTAATAAAAAATTTCTTTCTTTTACTGGTTTTTGTAATACGTATTTATTGTTCTTTAAGATTTCATTTAAGTAATGTACACGAGCACTTCTTATTTCAGCCACTCGAAGCCATAGCCATTTAATATCCGAAACAGCAGACAATCATAATTAAAGCAACGGTTTTGGTATGAATTTTAAAAATTTGAAATAAATCCTGATGAGACACATAATGAATGTTAAACGAAATGAGGTCTTCAAGAGTTTGTGTACGAATAGTAACCTAAGGAAAGTAAAAAGAAAATAAGAAGAATATTTATTAGAAAGTAAATAAATAAAGAAGAAACATTTTATTTTATTTTATTTATAATAAAGTATCTTTGAAGTACAATATTTCACTTATAATACTCATAATATTTTAGGTGTAATCAGTAAACATATTAAAAATAAAATGGTTGTAATAAGAACCCGGCAAAATACTATTTATATAACGGGTGCTTATAAGGTCTTTATAATTATATTAAATTTATAAATAAAGTTTAAGCCAGTGAATACGATTGATATAGAAAAACATTCAGTGAATAATTCAAACAACGTATAAAGCAGAGATCAGCAATGAGCAGAATCAAAATATACTCATAATTTCTGATACTTATACGCATTAATACATACATAATTGGTCACTACAACCCTTCAGTCAGGATTACGACCTAGTTTCTAACACCACTTATGTTGTGTGTGTTAATTTTATACATAAGTTGGGGGACCTACAGTTTAAAGTCGACTCCGAATGACAGATTTTTGAGAAACTTTTTATGGCAATTTTTTATTTAGTCTCAGATTTTTTGCCAGAAACCTGCTGAGAGGAAGTCGCCGTAGAAATACTTTTTGTATTTTGTTTTGATGTCTGGTCTGGGCTCGAACCCTGGCTTTACGTCTAATAAGCCAACACACTACCTACTAGACTACGCATTTATACTTATTTTAATATCATGGATCTTCTGCTCATATTCAAAGTTTGAAGTACTAATCATACTTATCATACTTAACAACACGTATTTTTCCATAACTCAACATATACTCGTATCACAAAATAACTATGATTCGGGTACGAACACTAAAATACTCACAATAAGGTTGTCTGTGTGCTCTGCTTGTTGCTCTGTCTTGTTTGCTTATGTGTCTATTTCCAATCAAATCATTTATAAGTATTATGAGTATTTTTCTACAGTTATGAATCTAAATGTGTAGGCCTATGAATCAAACATACTTCGAATGGCATGAGTTTGATGTCAACATTGTATGCACACTCATTGCAACCGTGTACTTATAAATCAACATTGTAGTGAGTACGAATGAATCAGAGTACATAGTTTAATTTCAATATTGTTGACTCACTTATATTTAAAATTTCATGAGTGCTTATGAGTAGCGAAAAAAGGATTCATTGTGGATCTCTGGTACAAACACGATAAATTTCAAATTATTTCTATTATGTCTACGTAAGGGACGTAACCACGAAAATTGTTATGAAATATAAGATCTTAAGCTTTTCCGTCTTTAAACTGAAACAAATCAAAGTCTATGTGTTTGTATTACCCTAGAGTGTTGGCTTATTAGACGTGGGGCCACGGTTCAATCCTTAGGTGAGACTTCTCTGGACAAAATATTTCTTCAGCAACTGCCTCTCAACAGATTTCTAGCAAAGACGCTGATAGTAAATAAAAATTGCGATGAAAAATAATAATCTGTCATTTGAACTCGGTTTTAAGCTGTAGGGCTCGCCACTCAAAAATAAAATTAACACACTCAACATAAGTGATCTGTGAAGCCACCAAAGGTTGTAATTATAAATTATGTAGGTATGTATGTATTTGTGTGAGATATCATTGATATTTTTATTTGTCCAAAAGGCCTATTGATGTCATATCATTATGTATGGAAGATGCTCCTCGACATGTCCAATGTTCCATGACTTTGTCGCATAAATGTGGCTGAATTTGACAGACGGAATGGGTTATGTTGGCTGTGGTTCCTCGATGGCTAGTGTTGATGGTGTTCATATCATCCCGTTTAGAATAAAAGAAGTTGGTAATCAAAGACCTGTAGAGTCGCCGTAGTCTAGTAGGTAGTGTGTTGGCTTACTAGACGTAAGTCTGCGGTTCAAAACCGACGACAGACATCTCCAAAAAAACAAAATTTGAAAAAATGTTTTTCCGCGACTTACATTCAGCAGATTTCTGACAAAAACTCTGAGAGTAAAAGAAAATTTCTATGAAAAGTTTCTCAAAAATTTGTAGTTCCGAGTCGACTTTAAATTGTAGGTCCCGCCACTCATTTATAAAAATAACACACACAACATCAGTGGTGTGAGAAGCTAGGTCGTAATCCTGACTGAAGGGTTGTAATGGCCTATTATGTATGTAATCAACGACCTATAACGCTCGCCGTTGAGAGTGATGGTCTGTCCTAAGTCGTTCTTAAAATCTACACCAAAGAGTGATTTTTTTGGAATCCCTAGAACAGCCTTGAATCTCATCTGGATGGATAAAGACAATTTAGTTTGTTCATGTAGCCATTTACCCAAAAACATGGCCTCATCCCTAAAGATAATTTTTCAAAGAAAATTAGAGCTCGAACTGGATATCCGTCTTAATAGAACAATTTTATTATTTTGAATAAATAGCAACTAATTTTGCAAATGTGGCTTCAACAAGATGACGGTTTTCAAATGTTAAAGTCCCTATTGGAAGACTTTGTATATATTTTTCTATTGATCCTATAAGGAAGAAAAAGCCTTAATAAATCGTAAAATTAACAAGTAGTAGAGTTACTGTTTTCACTTAGTCCTAGATTTGCTGATTGTTTTTATTTCCTCTAAAATTTGCCGCACCAATTTAGTCACGGAGCTATGGGCCACACTGCTTAAGTCATGTTATATATACTCCACGAGCATTTTGTAGGCATGGTCATCTCAAGTGAAGTTGATATCAGAGATCAGCAATGAATATTCAAAAAGATGAGTAGAATCGAATCATACTCATAATTTCTGATACTAATACGCATTCATACTTATTTTATTAACATGGAACGTCTACTCATATTCAAAGTTTGAAGTACTCATCGTACTCATAGTTAACAACACGTATGATGTTGTTGATTTCGCCGCTCCATAACTCAACACATACACGAAACACAAAATAAGTATGATTCGCATACGAACACTACAATACTCACTAGAAGGTTGTGTGTTCGCTGCTTGCTGTCATTGGCTTTGTCTTTCTTCTTTTTTTGTAAATGCAACAACAAATAAGACTGTAAATGAATGATTCGAATCACTCGAATCATTTATGAGTATTATAAGTATTTTTCTAAATTAATGAATCTGAATGAGTAGCCGTATGAATCAAACATATTTCGATTGGTATGAGTTTGATGTCAACGTTGTACTCATACTCATTGCAACCTGTACTTATAAATCAATTTTTTTAGGGAGTACGAATGAATCAGAGTAGTTGAATTTCAATACTGTTGACTCACTCATACTCGAACTTTCATGAGTGCTTATGAGTAGCGAAAAAACGATTCATTGCTGATCTCTGGTTTATATGAAATGGCAATCGAGATCGTGTGATTAGATCCTGTTAGAATTTTTCTTATGGGATATTCTTAAGTAGCAAGTGCTTACGGGGAAACCATAGCCTATAGCGGTTCTCAGGGTCAACATAACTCAAGCTATCGGTCAAGTTTAGCATGATTTACTAGATATGAAAGTCATGAAAAATTTATCATTTTGGTTGCATTGCACCAAGAGAAGGCGCGGCGACTTTTAAATGCTACTGTATTTCACACATTACGGCATCTAAATTTAAAAGTCGTTTAAAACTATCTCAGCCTAGTATTCGATTTTCCTAATTATTCGACTGTCAGTTATCCTAGGTTTTTCGCTCTCATTGGAATATTGTTATGAAGACGAACAATTTTATTCCCTGAATTGTTAACACAGTTTAAGGTGAATTACTTTATCACTCTTAAAGACTTTCAGTGCCCCAAATATTACAAAAGTTCGACCTGTAATTATGACTTACGTTTCTTACCTTTGATAAAAGAGTTTTCGTTTTTGCAAATTCGTTTCGTTATCCTTGAAGAAATACTTGCGTATGCCACTTAGATACGAGCGGAAGTACTCATGCCAATTGATGGTATTCGTATTGAATTGTAAAATTTTCTTTTCTTCCTTCGACATCCGTGCATCCAAACTGACAATATTTTGATTGCAGAATATCCACTCTTTAAGGCCAAACCAGGACATCATGTAAATGATTTTTGTAATCTTTGAATAGGCTTTAACGTAACTACAACAGGAATAAAGAAAAAACCAAAGTAACGCTTGTATTCTTATAGGGAATAGTTTTTCTTTTACATTGGAACAATGTGTGCCTTCAATTCAATTCAATTTAAATGGAATTCAAAAAGAAAAAAAGATTTCAGCAGACAACTTTTTACATTTTACATTTTACAAGTGAATAATAATAATGGAATGACATACTTACATGCATTTCTGTCCAGTAGCCATGGCAATTAAATCGAGTACATAAGCTGGAATATGATGCAGAAATATTGAGGCAGCATAATGTAGTGACTTCCATGGAATTATTATATAAGAAAAGCACCTGATCACCCCAAACAGAAAAAAAGAAAAACAAGATGAAGCATTACAGAATGTAAATCAATATGTAAGTATTTGTGTACAATATATACATATACATACAGTGTCGTGTAAAACAAGGTAAAAAACTTTTTCGCGCAACTTTTTCGAAACACTCTGGAAATCTAACATGCTGAGGCAAAGATAGCACTTAAAACAATAGCATCAGAACGGCTAGAGAAACTTCAAAAACTCTAATAACTGCTGATCTAAAGAAGAGGTGAAGCAAGCAGATATTGTCAGGATCTCTAATCTACACAGGTCTGTAGTTTGTATACTATCTCCGAAAAAATACCACAAAATTCCACAGACGAAAAAAATCGGAATGTATCAAGGGGGACGTCCACTAAAAAGTTCCGCACATGATGAGAGAAAATTATGTCGCATATTAATGTAGAAATTCTTGGCAATGAACAAACAGACTAGCTTGCATGGGAGCTAAGCTCCCACGTCGTTAATAGGGCTTTAACCCTTCTGGGGAGAGGGAGTGGAAGTTTAGAAAGAGATGCTCAACTAAAGGAAATACAAAGATAGGCAAGGTTAGATTACGTTTGCCGGCAAGTTCGAGGGTCATATGGCGCATTGTGTTATTCAGTGTGAGATAAGCCCCATGGGTTTATCCGTTAGTATTGGATTTGAACCACCCCGATCACCAGATGAAACAGGCCAGTTCCCTTAGCAACACGTTCGCCATCATGCCCAGATATTCAAACGTTCTGTCATCCAAAAACCGATGACATCTGTCCTGAACTGCAGAGCACTTGCATAAAAAGATAGACAGAGACTCTTCGCGATTTAGGAGGGTTTGAGGCAATCAACACGTTTTTTGGAAAATTACAACAAGAGGCGATATGAGTCATGCATCAAGCTATCAAGAAATAACCTGAGGTTGATAATTAACTTTTTGACAGAGCACAAAAGGTTCAGAATACACTTATTCGGAATGGGAGTGTTCTCGAGCGCAACATGTGGATTCCATGATAATGAAAATGAATCATTGAAGCATATTCTTGGAACCTGTGAGCCATTTAAACACCCCAGAAGGAAACACTTCGATGCATATCAAGTTTTAGGAAGGAAATTAGCATTGTTGGCAGCAAGAAGCATCCTGAGGTTTGTTAGATCTACAGGCTTGAAGGAGACATTACAGGGATAGCCTAAAAAGTACATTTAAAGCATGATGGAACCAACGTTATAAGAACTTGAGAACTTGATGTTATTTTCAGCACTTCTCCTAAAATTATGGCAAAATGTACTGATTCAGGTACAAAAACATTTTAGAAACAATAAAGATTCCAATATTCTGTGTGGAAAATGTCACTTCGATGGGTGGTTCAAAACGATAATGACGTGAAGCACACATCGACATTGGTCAAAGAGTTCATAGCGGATAATGGAATTCAAGTCCTTCCTTGATGGGCATAATCTGCCGATAAGATCCAAGAAAGTTCAATGCACTTCAAAAACGTTACTGTTTGGTGTGTATTTTGAATTGACGGCGTCATGTTATCATATTTCTTTAAAAATCGATGTTGAGCAGGTAACCACTGTTAACTACGGGTACTATAGGTCAACGATAACCAATTCCTTTTGATCTAAATTGGACGATCTGCATACCGTTGGCATGTCGCTTCAATAGGATAACGCTATATCATATGCCACATTAGATATTCTGCACGAATAACTTGAGGGCATACTCATCTCACGTAAAGTTGATGTGAACTGGCCACCGAGATCGTGGGATGTAGGTTAGCTTAGGTTAGAGGATGTGTACTTGTCAATTAAGACAAGTACAGTACCCGGAGGTCGAATTGACCCATTGTACAACGTCCTAGTTTCTCACACCACTTATGTTGTGTTTGTTAATTTTTATACATGAGTGGCGGGAAGCACAGTTTAAAGTCGACTCCGACCGACAGATTTTTTTGCCAGAAATCTGCTGAGAGGAAGTCGCCGAAGAAATACTTTTTTTTTATTTTGCCTTGATGTCTGGCCTGAGGCTCGAACCCTGGCTTTACGTCTAATAAGCCAACACACTACCTACTAGACACGATGGGATGTAACCCCTTTAGACAATTTCTTGAGGGAGGTTTTCATAAGCCGCAGACGAGTGCAAATAAGCTATCAAGCACAGTGGTACACATTTGAACGATTTTATCTTCCACACATAATGGCATTAATAGGTCTTTCAAACGAATAAAAAATTTGAATGATACCTTACATCCACATTTTTTTTATTCTTTTTTGAAAATAGAAAGCGTTGAATGAAACGCCAGATGGTTTTTAGCAACAGACTTAGAAATTTGTATAGTATTTGTTGTAGAAGTCGTCGTAGTCTAGCAGCTGGTGCGTTGGCTTATTAGACGTAAGGCCTCCGTTTAAACTCCAGGTCAGGCATCTCCAACTAAACGAAATATGACAGAATATTTCTTCGGGGACTTCCTTTCAGCAGATTTCTGGCAAAAACTCTCTCTCTCTGGCTAACTGTCATTTGGTAATAAGAAGAACTGTCGATTAATGTGCCTAAGGAGGGCAATCTTTCTCATTTGCTTTCTGCTTCTTAAAGTATGGTAGTTAAGGTCATAGCTGACATATGGAATTGTCGTCAATGTATGAGCCATATAAACACTTTTATAATGATCATGCAGTTGAGAGAGCCTTTGTATCCTACATACATAGGTTTCCAGAGGGCTATCCGACACTCTATTTCAGAACGATTCAAAAGTGTTCTTGTGAAGTTAATTGAACAAATTGAAGCCATGTATGATGGCCTATATTTTTAATCTAACCAGTTAGAAGATTAAAATTATAGGGGAGTTAGACAGAAATA
Source organism: Sarcophaga carnaria (assembly GCA_958299815.1). Classification (NCBI taxonomy): domain Eukaryota; kingdom Metazoa; phylum Arthropoda; class Insecta; order Diptera; family Sarcophagidae; genus Sarcophaga; species Sarcophaga carnaria. The sequence continues at coordinate 45,412,301 of OY283151.1, forward strand.
GGTCCTGTCTTAACCACTTTAATTGCATAATTCACATTGCGGTGACTTCCGAATCAAGCACTATTACTTGAATAAGCTCATGCGGAATGTCCAGTTTTCCATAATCCTGGCGCATAAATCGTACTGACTTTCATAGATGACATGGGTTATGTTGGCTTTGGAACACCGCTGTGGTTTCTGGCTTATTTTCATATGTCTGCGACTAAAGAAAATTCAATAAAAAGTCTAACGGCATCAAATTGTACAATATCGGTTGCTAGTTCATATCAAATCCACTTGATATGATATGAATATCCAATGAGACATGAGCTGTGTGGCACACAGCACATAGATCATCCATCATTGGGACAAATAAGTTGCTAATCATAGACCTACAGTCCTTGTCATTGACAGTGATGAAAGAAATATGCACGAATGATGCCGCCACACCACAAAATTCACTGCAAACGGAAATGTTTTCAGAATGCATAGGACACTCTCGGATCCCATGTGGATTGCTACCGCGTATCAGATTCAATAAATTTTGTTTGTTCATGTACTTACTACTTCAGTAGTCTAGTAGGTAGTGTGTTGGATTATTAGACGTAAGGCCAGGGTTCAAACCCCAGGTCAGACATCAAAATGAAAATATTTCTTCGCTGTCTTCCTTTCAGCAGATTTCTGGCAAAAACTCTGAGAGTAAAAAAATTTGCCCTGAAAAGTTCCTCAAAAAAAAAAAAAAAAATTTCCTTCGGAGTTGATTTTAAACTGTAGGTACCGCCACTCGTGGATAAAATTAACACACACAACATAAGTGGTTTGAGAAACTAGGTCATAATCTTGACTGAAGGATTGTAATGACCAATTGTGTATGTTAGGTATGTAAATGGTGTTTTTTATAGAGGTATAGAACTTTAAGTTGGCATTACTTTTCAAGATGGCGACCGATTTAACAGCTGTCAAGTGATTTATTCTCAGTTTGGTTTGGCAATTCATCATGAATAGACTCACGCCTGAAAAACGCTTGCAAATAGTGCAATTTTATTTCGAAAATAATGGTTCTGTGCGGAAAACGTATCGCGCACTACGTCCATTTTATCGTCGACAAAATCGTCCATCAGAGCAGTTAATTCGATTAACCATGGAACGTTTTCGCACCACGTTTACTCTTATTGATAACTCGCATCCCCAGGGACGCTGTACGGTGCGTACAGAAGAAGCTATTGCTGCTGTAGAGCGTAGCATTGAGGAAGACCCGAATGACTCCATCTGCCATCGAGCACAGGAATTGGATCATTGTCCATCCACTTTATGGAAGTTTTCGCGGAAGGATCTTGGTTTGCGTGCTTACAAAATCCAACTCGTGCAAGATTTGAAGCCAAACGATCATCAAGTAAGGCGTAGATTCGTCGAATGGGCCCAAAACGAGATTACCGTTGTTCCCGATTTTCATAAGCGAATTTTTTTTTAGCGATGAAGCGCACTTCTGGTTGAATGGCTACGTCCACAAACAAAACTGCCGCATTTGGAGTGAAGGTAATCCTCAAGTGTATGTGGAAACACCGTTACATCCAGAAAAACTGACTGTTTGGTGCGCTTTATGGGCTGGTAGAATTATTGGTCCGTACTTTTTCAAAAACGATGGTAGCCAGAACGTTACAGTCAATGGTGATCGGTATAGAGCCATGTTTACTAACTTTTTTATTCCTGAATTGATGTCCAGGAGATGTGGTTTCAACAAGACGGCGCAACATGTCACACAGCTCGTGCCACAATAGATTTATTGAAAGACACGTTTGGTGACCGCCTAATTTCACGTTTTGGGCCTGTGAATTGGCCTCCAAGATCTTGTGATTTAACACCGGTAGACTACTTTCTGTGGGGCTATGTAAAGTCATTGGTCTATGCGGTAAAGCCACAAACGCTTGACCATTTGGAAGACAACATTCGCCGTATTATTGCCGATATACGGCCACAAATGTTGGAAAAAGTCATCGAAAATTGGACGTCCAGATTGGACTACATCCGCGCCAGCCGTGGCGGTCATATCCCAGAAATCATATTTAAAATGTAATGCCACAAGATTATCTTTCGGATAAATAAAATTCATGTCAATCGAATAATCCATCGTTGTTTTATTGCAACTTAAAGTTCTATACCTCTATAAAAAACACCCTTTATGTATATGACTTGTTGCTTTTCTTTTGCACGACACTGTATATGCAAGTTAGTGGAATGTATTTATTGAAGAATACTACCAAATAAGAGTTTCTATGTTCATTTTTCGTTCATTTCCTTCTGAATATATTTCTATTGTATGGATTTTAATCAATATTACAAGGATAGATTAATAACCACGTATGTATGTATATGTATGTATGCGAGTAGTTTTGCCAAAAAATTCTTGATTAATTTCAAAGTATTTTTCCTTATTCAATTTAAATATTTTTAATTATTTTCCGAAAAGCATTACAAATTGAATAGAGCAACATTTAATAAAAAAAATAAAAAAAATTTTAAATATTGATCATAGGCATGATTATTTTGCCCTAAGAATGCCTCATGGTACTGAGGTTAGCTGGCAGCAGATGAGATAATATTTTAGGATTTGAAACAATTTATTGCAAAGCAACTTTATTAATTTGCATTTTGATGTTCCAATTCATTGTGTTATTATAAATCCTACGTAGAAAAATCTAAATTAAGTTATTCAGATTCAACTTAAGTTTGTTGCACTAACTTTTTTCCCAGACTCGCCTTTATAAAAAATCCATATGTACGTATACATATGTATTTGCATATGCACATAAACGCATACATAGTATAGCCACTACATATTGATATCATCATTTGGTTACACTATCGATATTGCTGTATCGGTTTTTAGGTTATACTGCAGAGATAAAGTTATTCGATAGAATCGTTTGCCAAGTGTTTTCGAATTAGTTTAGCTTGTATACGAGTATATAAACGATATTGTTTGTGTGTATATTTTGTATACAAAAAAAATTCTCATTGTCGTTGTCGTTGTAGTTGGCTTTGTTATTATTTTTCCTACTATTGTGTCCTTTTCGTACATCCAACAATTGTTGTACGTACGTACATGCAGTATATAAACGGCAAAATGAAAAAAAAGAAACAAAAACTGCAGAAAACTTTAAAGAGAAAACATCAATAAAAATACGTATAGAAATTCACACTACTTTTCTCTTTCAAAGGACATGTACATACATACATAATATGTCTGTATATTTAAATCTCTAAATTATTAAGTAAGAAAACCTGCTAGCCCTTTACAATTATTAAATAAATTTAATTTTATTTACCACAATGCCTTATCGAATGGCTCATGAAAGCCTCTTCGTGAAAATTCCATATATTGACCCCACGTCAGATTATTCTTATCAAAAATATAATTGTACACTGGAATTTCCCGCTGTTCTTTGGAATCTTTGCTTGATTGATTATACCTGCAAGAAATTTGTTGTTTATTTCAATGAATAACGTTAAAAATTTCCTTTTACCGTCGCGCAACATCCCATGCGCTTGCAATCATTGCATTTACACAGTAATCAGCTGGTACCATATTCGCTTTACATTTCGAATTTCCGTATATGCAACGCACTAAGCCACGTGCTGTCCAAGTACATAATCCCGATGGGCCATACAAGTTATCAGTCCATCCCGGCACAGGTTCTTTATATGTAGACATCACTGCAATATGCCAGATTTTAAAAGATATTTATTTATAAAGGTATACAATACTAAATAATATTTTTAATTATTTGATTATCTTTCTAAATTTAAAGGAAATTATTTTACAAACTTATTTATCATTATCATTCAAATGCAACTCTGTTTTTTATAACATACATACAGAATTGGTCATTACAACCCTTCAGTCAGGATTAAGACCTAGCTTCTTACAGCACTTATGTTGTGTGTGTTAATTTTATACATGAGTGGCGGGACCTACAGTTTAAAGTCGACTCCGAACGACAGATTTTTGAGAAACTTTTTCATGGAAATTTTTATTTACTCTCAGAGTTTTTGCCAGAAATCTGCTGAGAGAAAGCCACCGAAAGAATATTTTTTGTATTCTCTTTGATGTCTGGCCTGGGGTTTGAACCCTAGCTTTACGCCTAATAAGCCAACACACTACCTACTAGACTACGTCGACTTCATGTTTTTTATAATAGTTTTGATATTTTGCTCTGTAAACATATTTTACAATTATTCGTATAAAATCACTACATTATAGTGCATGAACTCTCTCCTGTAATATCGGATATCATTGCGTAGTAAAGAGGTTCGTTAGTACTAGGACCGTATGACCTATTGTATATAACGTCTATAACGTTTCCATAATGCCTATTGTTCTGATATACTTTTCTATGCTGCCCTATGTAAACAATAGTATTCCCGCTCCTAGCGTCTGCCTTACAGGTTCAAAGTATGTGTTCCGATAATTCATTCACATCATCACAAAATCTACATCCCTAGCTCGCGACAACGCCTATTCTAAAGAAAGCGCTTTTGAATCTATAGAGCCCTGCCAAAAGACCGTTTATCAACCGCAGGATATTTCTTGATACCACGTTGCATGGCTTAGATCTCATCTTATTGTAATGTTTCAATAAAAGTTTTGATTGCTTCAAACCCATTTGGTTTGATAAGGGTCTTTGTTTCTCTTTATCCCCCCGTTTGTTGAACATACCTTTCGAAACATCAGCACTTACGCCAGAGAATGGTTCTGGCCCTATCATACGGCAAGTAAGCTCCCCTCCTCACAAGCTCGTCTGCTTACTCATTTCCGAGATTTCCTACAAAGGCTGGGGCTCAGCAGTGGCTAATCTCATTCTGTCCACTTAACTTTTTCATGTTCTTCAGAAAGTCCTGTATAACCATCAATTTAATTACATAAGAGCCGGGTGATCGAATGGCGTCTTGATTGTCGGATAGTAATGCTAAGTTGTGTCTTTTGTAACTCCTATCCAAGCTGAATTGAGCACATCTGACATAAACAAGATACCAGCGAATTTCACCATGGGTTCGGAATATTTCATTCTATGATCGAAAATTCAGTTGATAGTTGCTAAAGGCTGTCTTGTCCAAGTTGCATCTGCCCAATTAGTTCTTATTTATTCATTCGGTTTTGGCGGATATAGCATTCAATAGGACGTGCAAATAGTTACATTGTTTTATAAAAAACCTCGCTCAACGTACTGCGCTAATTTTCATCGAAAAATCACGCCTTATTTCGAGATAAGTGGGTCTGAGAATAAAAAAAATTTTCGAATTTGACTCTAACACACTATGTATGTATTTCGTGGGAATATGCTGAGACAGCATAACACACGATATCCCAGCATTTATGCAGTGTAGACAATATCAACAAGAATGTATTGATATTAAGTTGCATACAAAGGGTATGGCAACTTCGACTAGTCAAACATACTACAGTACCAATTCATATGAGATCCAAGAGCGTGGAATGCATCCCGAAAAATCTCAGTTTGGTGTAGATTTTGGACTACCGGTGGCATTGGCCCATATTTCTTTGAAAACGATGTTGGTCACGCCATTACTGTTAACGACGAGCGCTATAAGTCGAAGCTTAACAATTTCTTTTGACTTGGATGAACTGGACACCAGCGAACTGTATTTTCAACAGAATGACGCCACATGTCATACAGGTCATACTATTAACGCTGCTATTCACTCATAAGCAGTTTTTTTAGGTTACTTTTGTTTGGAGTGATATTGGGACTTTGTGGAAAAGTAAGAGTAAACATGTAAGGACTTTGGGAAGCAAATCAAATTTTCACATTAGCAGCAGTATGCTCAGGATCATTGCCCTGTTGTGAGTAATAATCACTACGATTAATTCTTCTACACTTTAGTTTAAATTGTGTATGTTTAAGTACACACTTGTTTACTACGAGCGTAGTAACTTGTCTTCTCAATAAATTCCAAATTGTTAGTAACTGGTGCAATACATTAAAGAAAACAAACAAACAACAAAATATTAAGTGCGGTCAAACGATTTTCTATGACTGTATCTAATCAAAAAGTGAAAAATTTTGACGCTGCTATATTCAATAACATTTTTATTGTCAAATGTGAAGGCCCAACCCATGATTTTCGTGTTTAAGGAATAAACAAACGGTTGGCTTAGATGGCTTTTAAATTTATTTTGAATGCAAAAGAATTAAAGGATTCGGAAGTACAATATCTTACAATCTCATTTGGAGTTCTTAACTAAACTCCCACAATATAAAACTGAGTACCAATACAAAAAAATTAATTTGTGCCATTATTGGGGTTGATTTTTTGTTCTAAAACTTTAAAAAATAAACAACAAATTTCCTCAATAAATTATATTTAACCTGGTAATTATTACATCCAGTGTTACAACACTATTGCTGTAAGCTCTACTCTTTTGTTTTGAGTGTCCCTAGTTTTTTTCTTTTGCAATAGAATGACAAACTTTTGTTTTTGGTTTATCTGTTTACATCTTTTACTCTGATTCTCAGAACTACTGAATGAAAAAAAAAACTTTTTTGGTTTTTGCTTCCATTTGAATTTCAAACATTGAAACATTTGGGAAAAGTCCTTATGTCTGTATACAAGTATGTGTTTATAAGTACACTGAGAGTAATTTCATGCTTGGCATTATAAAAAAATGTAGAAAACATTCAACTTTCCAGTACAACTACTAAGTGCAGCTCTTCGTTGTACCGATGATAAAATTTTCATTGTACAGTCGGCCTTTAACGCTTCTGCCCAGGTTTCACTGCCGTAAAGCAGAATAAAGTCTGTAATTGTCATCATCAATCAGCGTCTGCTTTGTACAGAACCACCAATATTGGCCATAAACTTACTAAGTAGTGAGGTGACTTTAGCGGCTTTGGTTGCAGCGTGTTGGATCTGAGCCCAGAACGTCAGTCTAGAGTCCAATCGGACACCCGTTATTTCTGTAAATATCTGTTTAAAATGGGGAAGATGGCACAACCAAATTGCATTTATGATGATGCGTTGATTGATGACGCGAAACACATTTTATTTCATAGTGAGGGATGGAGTTAAGAAAGAACGAATTTTGAGGCCAAAGTCGGCGTCTGTACTGCCGAAAACTTTTGCGACAAACTTCTGGACAGCGAAGAAAATTGGAATAGCATAGCCAGTTACACTGAAACCTTGCTGAAATCTAAAAAACTTGACTTGGATGAGAGGATTAGAATGGATATTTAAACACCTTTTCAGACCTTGTTCCGCAATCCGAAAGCGGATATGGATATTATGGGGCCAAATGGTCACTCTGGCCATTCGAAATACTACTATATCAGTTCCGGAGTGGGCCCTATTACTACTACTACCACATTACTACTACTATTACTACTACTATTACTACGACTACTACTACTATTACTACGACTACTATTACTATTACTACGACTACTATTACTACTACTACTGCTACTATTACTACTACTACTATTACTACGACTACTACTACTATTACTACGACTACTATTACTACTACTACTGCTACTATTACTACTACTACTATTAATACGACTACTACTACTATTAATACGACTACTATTATTACTAAGACTATTATTACTACTAATACTACTACTATTACTACTACTACCATTAGTACGACTATTACTACTAATACTGCTACTATTACTACTACTATTAGTACGACTATTACTATTACTATTATTACTACTGCTACTATTACTACTACTATTAGTACGACTATTACTATTACTATTATTACTACTATTACTACGACTACTGCTACTATTACTACGACAACTATTACTACTACTATTAACACTACTACCACTACTACTGCTATTGCTGCTACTACTACTGCAGCTACAACTACTGCAAGTACTAATACTACCACTACTACTGCTACTGGTAGTACATTTAACAAATACATTTGAAAAGTATATTTTTCTCAGTGCTTGGAATTCCAATGAATATGGTAAACGATGTACCAAAAACAGAATCGCATTCAACCACTGAGACAATTTTTTGTTTGTTTTTGTACTCACTAATGTTGTTCTTGTTCTTGTTGTTGCAAAAACCAAAAAATGTGCAAAATAGTAATTTTTTATCATCATTTAGATTCTTTACTACACTTTTAACAAACTAAAACCATTAACTGTCTGTTCGTAATGACTTGCTACGTTACATTATTTTTTTTCTTTTTTTTTCAAACTTTATTTCTGACCCAAGGGGCTGAACTTCTTAGATAGTGTTGTGAAAATACTTATTTTGCATTTAGTGTAGCATGTTATAGGAATTAAATTTTTACGATAAAAAAGAAGTTCTTACCAATTGGTGGCCGAAATATGCCAGCCGGTAAGTAGAATGCTCGATGATTCACTAAATTCTCAGCACATTTCTTCGTCATTGTGTAGGTATTGGGCATTTCACCAACCAAACAGGTTCGAAATTTCTCTAAAGTTTCATCATCAAAAATGCGTGACATCTGCTTAAAAGAATTACGTGTATGTGATAAAATGAAAACAATTGAAGGATTTTTAGTGATCATTAAAAACAAATTAAATTAATTAAGAATTCACTATTAATTAATGTATGATATATTTAATTGTTATTAGGTTAGGTTAGGTTAGATTAGGTTAGCGGTTGCTTGTCATTCACGGTCAAGCACTCGGTGACCTAGATAGCGCATTGCGTTAACCAGTGTGAAGTAAACCACCTTGTCATGAAACCGGCCAGTTGTCTTAGTGACACGTTCGATACCATGCCCAAATCTTCAAACGTTCTGTCATCCAAAAACCCGATGACGTGTGTTCTGAAGTGCAGGGCTCTCGCATAACTGTTATACTTTACCTGCATAATTTTTTCATATCCAATCTCATTTTCATATACTTTCTCTTCAATACTTTTCAAATTGCAATTGCAATACAAAGTTGATATGTGAACAAAGGACTGAAAAATAAGGATTCATGTTATTATTAGCACAGCATTAACGAAATACAGTGAGTGTCAAAAGAAACTATACATTAGTGGAATTGTAATTTCATTGTCAGCTTTAAAAATTGAAACAAAAAAAAAAATAAAAAAAAATTTCAAAATATTGTGAAATTTTTTCGTGCACTCTCCTTAAGTGGTAAAAGTTGAGTAAGGTGATTGTTAGAATTTTATCCATAGTGTAGAGTTTCTTTTGACGCTCACTGTATATTTAAAGCGATAGTTATACCTTCAAGTTTTTCATTTCCATTGCCAAGTCCAATATTTTCTTTGTACCCAAGACGTTTATATCAATAGCGTCACCAATTTTCTCATTGAATTTCACTGAGGCAACTACATTGAAAACGATCTACAAATTACATATAAAATAAGAAAAATATCATGCCTTAGCAGTTATTAAGACTCATAGGAATTTATTCGTATTGGAGCCATGGGAACTTCCACACAAAATACCAATTAAAATATAAAATGTCCGAAGGGTATGTACGAGTATGCATAACAAGCGGCGTGCATGAACTAGCAGTAGTGGGAGTAGTTGCCTCCCTCTAAATAAACTGAAGGGAAATATGTATGTTGTAATGAATATCAATGAATATTTTCTTAAGCTTATAAGCACACGAAAAACCCCACGAATTCTAAGAGAAAGTACTGATGATTCGTATTCTAAATATTAAAAATAGTAACTTGCAGGCAAATAGTATTTATTGGTAAATAAAATGTCAAATAATTGTGCAATTTTAGTTTTATTTATAATTTTCATTCCGTTTCTATTAAAGCGAAATGAAATACAATATTTTTGTTATTCATAAACAATAGGAATTCTTCTGTTCTATTAAGAAAAATTTAATTTTTGATGAAATCGAAGACGGAATCCATGTCTTAGAGAAAAATTGCATGCATAAAAAGTTCTGCGAACTGTTGTCATAGTGAAATGTATTTCTCATTGAAATGCAAATTCTTATTTTGTTTTACATTACTAGAGAGAAGTTTAAAATCAATTATTTAATTATGAATCGATAAGGAAAAGAAATAAATCCAGCAACGTGAAAAATTATTATAAATTTGTGGCAATAGGTTGCATAACTAAAGTCGCCGTAGTCTAGTAAGTAGTGTGTTGGCTTATTAGATGTGAGATCATGGTTCAAAACCCAGGTCAGACATCTGCAGCAAAACCAAATATGAAAAAAAAATATTTCTTCGGCTATTGCCATGAAAAGTTTCTTCAAAAATCTGTCGTTCGGAGTCGACTTTAAACTGGTAGGTCCCCACCACTCATGTATAAAATTAACACACCCAACATACGTGGTGTGAGAAATTAGGCTTTAATCCTGACTGAAGGGTTGTAATAACCCATTATATATGTATGTATGTATGTATGCAGGTTACAGAATTGTTGGTCAAATGATAGGAAGATCTCACTCTTCTATGCGAAGATTGTTGAGTATTTTCAAGAAAGCAAAAGAATTTTCCTCAAAGTCATCTCTGCAACATCTTACATAGAGAGAAGAGAGGCAAGTTATCCACACTGTTTAAAAAGATCTTAAGGTGACTGCTTCTAAAATAGCAAAATATGTTGAAATCAACTTTAAGAAAAAAAGTAAAACGGCGACACTATTTCAAAAATACTAAAAAAATTATTACCATGACTGTGTAGCTTGAAGAAATCCATGCATTTCACTCTTAAAAACAGAAAAAAGAAATAAAGTTTTCCAATCAATTTATAAACAAGCCTTCTGGGTTCTGGGAAAATGCAATTTTTTCGATTGTAAGGAAATATTCTATTTTCGATATCAAAAGAAGGCAAATAGTGCGGATAAAAGAGGTTCTACTCGCTATAAAGAGCATTTTTTTTTTTTACCAATTTGAAGCATGGTAGTAATGCTGTAATGATTTAAGGGTATATTACTGCCTGCGAAGTGGGTGTTTTTCAATTTATTGAAACAATTATGGAAGAGAGAGGATAAAAGTGTCATAAATTTGGGACTTCATGGTCAATTTAGCTTCCAACATAATAGTGAACCTAAACATACCGCCGATATATTGAAACCATGGTTTCTATACCAAGAGTCTAAATAATTGCGAACACCTCCTCAATCGTCTGATCTCAGTTCCATTGCTTCTTTGTGGGCCTTATTCGAAAAGAAAATTAGAAACTACAGTAATCCTTCGATTTACGTCGCCTCGATTAACGCTGTTTCGATTTACGTCGTCAAATTTTTTGTTCCTTCTAACTTCAATTTGCGTCGTCATTCGATTTACGTCGCCTTTTTTTGGAACCAACTGCGACGTAAATCGAGGGATTACTGTAACTTTTTATGTTCCTTGTTAAAAACATACTACTTTGTAATATGAGCAATATGAAATTCGATTTACGTCGTTTCGATATACGTCGTCATTTTTTGGAACCAACTGCGACGTAAATCGAGGGATAACTGTATTATGTAAATTAAAAATCTATGCTAAAAGAGGTGAGGAGGGATGGAGTAGTATAACCCAATAATACGCTAAAAAAGTACTCCTTAATATGCCAAAAAGATTGACAGAGGTTACGACATGCAAGGACTACACTACCAGCTATTAAATTAAGTGGATAACCTAAAATTATTGGTTTTTTAAAATTGTACCCAGACTTTTTCGTACAATTTTTATAAAATTTTGTTACCTTTATTTTGCTGTTGTTACCAGGAGAACTTATTTTAATTGAGTTATTCACTTACTTCCATAATTGGGCACTACAACGCTTCAATCAGGATTATGACGTAGCTTCTCACACTACAGTACCTGCAGTTTAAAGTCAACTCCGAACGACAGATTTTCGGGATACTTTTCATGGCAATTTTATTTTACTCTTATAGTTTTTGCTAGAAATGTGTTGAGTGTACCGGTTATCGAAGAAATATATTTTTTTTCATATTTTCTTCTGTTCTTCTGAGATATCTGGCTTGGAGATTGAACTGGGGCCCTACGTTTAATAAGCCAACACATTGCATGCTAGACTTTGAGGACTTTTATTTATTTTAATTTACGTTCCATGTTATACCAGAAGACTAATACATGTACTATGTATAACAATTATTTGAGAGTTGCTCAGCAAATTTCATGTACGTAAACTTTTTAGGCCTAGTGTAAATGTAAGTTAAGAAACAAAAAAAAATTAGAATTCACTTACCGACACCTCATTGCATAACATACTACGCTCATTGGGGTCAATATCCAAATCTAAGGCATTAAAATTTGCCCGTACTGGATGTACTTTCTTTAAGACAAGCGAGTTTTCACTACGTATACCATCAAATATCTTGAAACAAAAAAAAAAAAAAATTAAAAACTTATTAATACAAAGGTATTGTTGATTGCTGTTTGCCTTTAATAAACGTACCGATTCATTAAGAAATTCCTCCAAACGCTGTTCGACTGTCATATTATTCTTGCAGCGTATTAACATGTAAATTTTCTCCACATCAAATGAACGCAATAGTTTCTGTATCAGAACTTTACCAACAAAACCGGTGCCACCCGTTATAAGTATGGTAGCGTTTTTATAGAAATCACTGATAGGCGTTTGACAAGCGTTATTGCAACTATGTGTGTTGCTGCTGCTTGTGCTTTCAAAATTGCCTAAACTATGGCTATTAATGTTAACTAGATTAACAACATGAATATCGTTGCCTGCTGCTGGGGTATTAATTCCTTGGGGAATCTCATGTCTGCTAATTTTTTTCACATTATCTGCATCACTAGTGCCACTAATTTGATTTTCATTTGAGGTGCCCATGAAGGATAGGGTTTTTGAAACGTTATACGAAATATTTATAAAAAATTTATTATAAAATTTTTTATATTTTCCCGCGAGCTTTTGAAATCACTGCCGTACTTAACAAAACCTTTTTATACAATGGCAAAGTACTTGATAGTATAGTTTTTATTAATACATGGCCTTTAATAATAAAAAATAGTGGATAACTTCCTAACCACACACTTAAAATTCATTTTGACCCACAAATCAGTCATTCGACCAATAAATTAATCAATAAACCACAGTCAGATTTCTTTCAAATAATTCCCACGTTTTTAATAGACGACAAACGTCCCATTACCAGACCAAAAGTATATCTGTATGTACAGTAAGACCCCGCTTAACGCGGGGTATACGTTCCAATAAGTTACAGCGCTAAACGAAACAGCCTTAAACGAGACAACTTAACACGTATGCACATACATACTGTGATTGCGACTTCGGAAAATACAGTTGGAATTTTTATTCTGAACAAACTAACAAAATGGCATTGTAAAAGATACATAGTATAGACCGTCACTATATAGTGCAACACTTTTGGATGGTACATGGCCGTTTCATTTGCACACATATGCAACAAGCATCAATAAAGTGTGTGATTTAGGGGAATCCCAATACTACCGCGTAATACTGAAACAGCGTTAAGCAGAGCAGCGTTAAGCGGGGTCTTACTGTATTTTTTTTTTTTTAAATGCTAACATTTATTATTGTATCGCATTCTAACGCATATATCGATACGTTTGTACATATGTCAGCCCTTTCCTTCGATTATCATCGATTAGTTCATATTTTTCATAAAAACTAATTTCAAGCTTTTCAAAATAGAAAAAAAAGGAAAAGTAAATCGTAATGTTATGAATGAATGCATGTATGCATGTATGCAATGTTATATACACATGTATGCACATACATTGTCGGTTAGTGAATAAAAACTAAAAGGTAATGCATTTAAATTTTTATGAAATTTGATTCGTTTAATACCAAAAAATTATTTTATGTAAGGGTCCTTAGCTTTGTCTTGGAAAACACAATCGCTCGCCCTTACATGAACACATCTCCCTGCTTAATAGTATCACCAAAGTATCAAGAACGAAAACGTTGTTTAGCCTGGAGAGCTTCTTGTTTTATCTGAGCTTAATACATATTAAATTCAGATTCATTGAAACTTTGTATCATTGGACTTGGCACTCAAAAAAACTACCGGCTGTAAAGGGCTTATGGCGTACAAGTCAAAGTAAAAGGTATTGTAGCCTGCGTCAGAGTCAGAGGAGTTAAAAGTTGGCGTAATAAACCAAGAGTATTCTATGTTGAAGTCGACGTAGTCTAGTAGGTAGTGTGTTGGCTTATTAGACGTAAAGCCAGGGTTCGATCCCCAGGCCAGACATCAAAACCAAATAAAAAAAGTATTTCTTCGGAGACTCCCTCTCAGCAGATTTCTGGCAAAAACTCTGAGAGTAAATAAAAATTGCCATGAAAAGTTTCTCAAAAAAATCTGTCGTTCGGAGTCGACTTTAAACTGTATGTCCCATCACTCATGTATAAAATTAACACACACAACATGAGTGGTGTGAGAATCTAGGCTGTAATCCTGACTGAATGGTTGTAATGGCCAATGTATGTGTGTATGTATGTATTCTAGGTTTTGAGTGGTAGTCCATACACATTATATGAAATAAGAGTATCGTCACACGAAGAGATATTATATGCGTTCTAAGCGTTGTATGATGAAACTCATCTCAGAAAAAATGCAGTAACTAGTAGTAATAATTCCGACAGATAACACTGTCCCAAAGCATTGTTCCACTACCGGCAAAGCGGTGATTAACATAGACTCCGGGTTATAATTCTGATCATCACTTTTATAACCAATTTAATGCAAAAAACGCTGTAAATGTAGTTCAAGCAAAATTTGACCTATCTACCAGAGATCAGCAAAAATATGAGTAAATTCGAATCATACTCATAATTTCTGATATTTATACGCATTCATACTTATTTTAATATTATACTCATACTACACATATTCAAAGTTTGAAGTACTCATCGTACTCATACTTAACAATATGCATAATGTTGTTGATTTCGACTCTCCTTTACTCAACATCACAAAAGGATCACAAAATAAGTACGATTCGCGTACGAACGCTACAATACTCACTAGAAGGTTGTGTGTTTCCTTTGCTTGCAAACCTCTGTTATTCTGATAAGTTTTGATAAAATGATTCAAGTCACTCGAATCATTTATGAGTATTATACGTATTTTTCTAAATTTATGAATCGGAATGAGTAGGCGTAGGAATCAAACATATTTCGAATGGTATGAGTTTGATGTCAATGTTGTACGCATACTCATTGCAACCTGTGCTTATAAATCAACATTGTAGTGAGTACGAATGAATCAGAGTACCTAGTTAAATTTGAAAATTGTTGACTCATTTGTAATCAAAATTTCATGAGTGCTTATGAGTAGCGAAAAAACGATTCATTGCTGATATCTGCTATCTACCTACCAGTACTCTATATAAATCGATGATCTGTTTTGGGATCCTTGATACCATGGCTATCAAATGGCATTTCCTCCCCCCCAAGAACTCGATTTATATAGAGCACTTTTTTGTTGCTCATTTACTCAATTAGCTTCGTCGGCTATATCTCCGGTCCATAATGAAAACTGTTTTTGAATCCTTGATCGAATAGCTTTCCAGCCCACTGGGTCCGAAAACTGCACCTTCTTAAATTTTATCGAATTTTACCCGATTTGTGGAGGGCAAATCTAATTCTTTTATTCAAATGAGCAAAAGAAAGTGTTTTATATAAGGCGGGAAAAAATGCTTGCTTGCCTTTTTTTTTGTAGATGACTTGCGTTTTTGTCAGTGGCTTGCGTTTTTGACGTCGATCGCTTGCATTTTGTAGTCGATGACTTTTAGTTTTTGATTGATGACTTAATTTTTGTGACTTTGGATCCGTTTGCATGTCTTGCTTTTTTTGGGTCGATGGATGACTTGCAATTTTTGGTTGATGACTTGCATTTTTTTGGCTAATTACACGTTTTGTTTATATGACTTGCATTTTTTTGGTCGATAACTTGCAATTTTTGGTTAATGTCTTAAATTTTTTGGTCGATTATTTGCATTTTGTGATCATTTTTGTCGATTACTGGCGTTTTTTGCCTATGACTTGCATTTTTTGATCGATAACTTGCATTTTTTGGCCGATGACTTGGATATTTGCTGATAACATGCTTCTTTTTGGTCAATGACTTGCATTTTTTGGGCGATGAGATGAATTTTTTATATAGAACAGTGTTTTTGGATTATTTGAGGAAAACAATTAGCTTCGTCGCCTATATCTCCGGTCACAAGTAACGCCCGACCGTAAGGAAACCTGTTTTGGAATCCTTGATATAATGGTTATCCATTTCCCCCCACAAGTCCATTTATTGTTCGATTTATATATATAAAAATATTATGCAGAAAAGTGCACAATGTGTCGTAGTCATTATTGTGTACAAATCTTTTTTCTTATTTGTAAAAATTTCATGTCTTTGAATAGAAATGTTGCGTTATTCGATCTATTATGGCATTTAACAATTGAAAAACTTAAATTAAGCCTCTAGAAAATAATGTATTTATTTAATAAATTAGCTTTAAGCACGATAAAGCTTGAAATAACATAAGCAAGCGGTAAAACATGTTATCAACAAACAATAAGTTAGTAATGTTAACATATATTCACATTGAATGCTGTTTTCAAAAACTTGGAAATAAAAATTTTAATTTCAAAGTAGCTTTTTAAACAATTCACAAAATCTTGTGGTTGTTGAATGGGATTTAGTTGTGATTTTATAAAGTAGAAGAAACTTTTTAAGCTCAGTATGGGGAGTATGGGGAGAATGATAAGTATTCAAGTCAAGGTGAATTCATAACAGGTGGTGTTATGAGCTCAGCTGATTGTTTTCTTTCTTTTTTATTGTATTTTATTTACCAAATGTCAAACGATTTGTTTATATTAAAAACATGTTTTTCTATATTTAAACACACATTTTATATTGAAGGTGAATGGGTGAGAAGTGAATGTCAAGATACAAATATTGCCTTAGGGAACATTTATTGTGAACGAACCGTAATTTTTTCTTGAGTTGGTGATAACATCTGTCAAACATCTTCAGTATACATCAAATCAGTGAACAAACAACATCATATTATTTCATCGTGTAAAAGATGGCGAATTTTGTACCAGAAAACTATGGTGTAAGGAAGTCATTACGTTTTAGTTAACATTTGAAGAAAAGTGTTGAAGAGTCAAAACGATTACTTGTCGAGGAATATGGTGCTTGTGATCTATTAAAAATAACATGGAGAGAATGGTTTCGATGTTTCTGAGATAACGATTTTAATATGAAAAATAAATGAAGGTTTTGAAACGCCGAATTGCATACAATTGTCAAAAACAAATGACAAAAATTTTAAATGTTTCCCAGCAAACAATTTCTGACCGTTCAAAAGCTATGGGAAAGATCCATTAGTCAGGAAAAAGGGGTCCACATGAACTGAATGACAGACAGATGGAAAACCAAAAAATCACTTGTTAAAATTTTGCTTCAAAGACAAGTTAGAGAATCAATATTGCATCGAATGTTTCCAGATTTTTTTTCAGAGTGTTAAACTTAAAAAGCCATGGGTTAATACGGAAAAACTATCAATTTCGGCAAAACCAATTGGAACGGCAGGAAGACAGTGCTGTGTATTGGGTGGGATCAAACACACATCGTGGTATACCACGAGGTCCTAAAAGCTAGAGAAACTTTTAATACCAATCGCTTCCGATAACAAATGATCAATTTGAAGCATGTATTGTTTGAAAAACGACCAGAATGGACCACAAGACACGAAAGGCACACAGTACCATCGGTTCAACATATTCAACATACTTAGAAGTCGTCGTAGTCTAGTAGGTAGTGTGTTGGCTTATTAGACGTAAAGCCAGTGTTTGAACCCCAGGCCAGACATCAAACAAAATACAAAAAAGGATTTTTTCGGCGACTTCCTTGCCAGATTTCTGGCAAAAACTCTGAGAGAAAATAAAATTGCCATGAAAAGTTTCTCAAAAATCTGTCGTTCGGAGTCGACTTTAAATTTTAGGTCCCACCACTCATGTATAAAACTAGCACACATAACATAAGTGGTGTGAGAAACTAGGTCGTAATCCTGACTGAAGGGTTGTAATGACCAATTATGTGTAAGGGTTCTCCCGACTACTGTTTGTTTTCATTTCATGGGACACGCATTGGGTGAGCAGCACTTAGCTTTCAACGACAAAATCGAAAATTGGGTGACTAATTGGTTTGAATGGCTGTAGCTAGACTAGTGTGTTGATTTATTAGGCGTGAGGCCTCGGATCAAACCCCAGGTTAAACATCTCCAACTAAACGAAGAATGAAATCATATTTCTTCGGCGACTTCCTCTCAGCAGATTTCTGGCAAAAACTCTGAGAGTAAATAAAATTGCTGTGAAAAGTTTCGCAAAAAATTTAATGTTCGGAATCGATTTTAAACTGTAGGTCACGGCACTCATGTATAAAATTAACGCACACAACATAAGGGGTGCAAAAAAAACTAGGTTGTAATCCAGACTAAAGGGTTGTAATGAACAATTGCGTATGTATCAGAGATCAGCAATGAATCGTTTTTCGCTACTCATAAGTACTCATGAAATTTTGAATATAAGTAAGTCAACAATATTGAAATTTAACTACCTGCTCTGATTCATTCGTACTCACTACAACGTTGATTAATAAGTACAGGTTGCAATGAGTATGCGTACAACATTGACATAAAACTCATACCAATCGAAATATGTTTGATTCATAAGTTTACTCATTTAGATTCATAACTTTAGAAAAATATTTATAATACTCATAAATGATTCGAGTGAATCGAATCGTTCTTAAAAATTTACAGTCTTAGTTGTTGTTGTATTTACAAAAAAAAAAAAAGAAGAAATAAAAAGACAAAGACAGCAAGCAAAGCAAACACACAACCTTCTATTGAGTATTGTAGTGTGCGTAAGCGAATCATGCTTATTTTGTGATTCGTGTAAATGTTGAGTCATGGAGAGTCGAAATCAATAACGTTATACGTGTTGTTAAGTATGAGTACGATGAGTACTTCAATTAAAATTAGTATGTAGCAGTATAAGTATAAGTGTCAGAAATTATGAGTATGATTCGAATATACTCATCTTCTCGAACACTCATTGCTGATCTCCGGTATGTATGTAATTGGTTTGCTTCAAAAGTTTTATAGGCATGGAAACCACAAATTACGTGGAAGATGGAAAAAACGGTTGCCAGTAATGGCTTTTTATTTTTACAAAAGAATGCTCATTTCATACTATAAACCCTTCTATAACCTTTAAAAACCAACATTCGACTCATTATTCTACGAAATTTTCGAAAATGTGGTCGAAAGTTTCAACGAAATCCGAGTTTTTGGTATGATTTTATTTTTAAACCCAATTAATGGTTGACCCTTTACAAAACATGATTTTTAATTAAAATTTATTTGCTTTATTTGCTAACATTTATGAGTGCAAAATAATACAATAATAAGATAATACTGTTCGAAACCTATTTCTAAAAGAAAAAATTTATTGAAATTAATCTACGATTGAATGATTAAGACATTCCTGTTCCGAGATTCTTTATTAACAATATGTAATGCTAAGATTAACCACATTTACATTACAAATTGTTTGTTTGTTTTTTAATACTGATACATTATCATATACATACATACTTATACTATCATTATCAAACTATCTTAAGACTAAATTATGTGTTTCACTAATTTAAAATTTTTTAAATTCTAATCATTTTTCTTCTGCAATAGAGTTCGCCGTTTGATTGCTACTTGCTTTGGCTAGCATGTTATCTCCTTCAGAAACGTAATCGATTACTTCAGGATGTAATGGCTTGAAATTGTTACGCTGCCATGATAAAAGCGGTACTGATCGGCGATCTTGCTTAGCATTAACGCAATCGTTTAATGGAATTGTAATCTCCTCTTTGTGAGTTGATAATTGCGTGTCATCTTTGGACGGCACTGTCTTTAGAGACGATCGAAAATGACTACGAGTACTGCCATTAAAAGCATTGCTTCGCCCTCGTATGTTATTATGACCATATGTTGAGCGCACTGAACTGGCTCTGGTGTGCATGGATACTGTGCGTTCGTTAGCTTCGAAACTGGCTTTTGAACCACAAAAGCAGGCGGCAAAACGTTTGTTAAATTCTCTTTTGAATTTTTCCTAAAAAGGTTTAAGTAAACGATTAAAAAATTGAAACCATTTTCTCAGCTCTATTAAGCCAACACACTAGCCTATTAGACTACGGCGGTTCGAATATCGATTTATTCAGATAAAGTTTCATATGATGTACTTACATTGTAAATGCCGTAGATAAATGGATTGTAGCAGCTGTTGCTCATAGCCAACCAATCACAGCAGAACCATATAATACTGATGTAATGATATTCGTTCAGTTCGGGTATTGTAACGTACAGAATATTGTATAACTGCAGCGGAAACCAACATACACCAAAGACGACAACAACGATGATAAGCATTTTTATTACCTACAATACAAAAAATAATTCTTTTAAATTAAAAAATGGAGATCCATTACAACGCATACCTTCTTCTTGTTCTTTAGCAATGTTATATCCCTAGAGTCCTGAGCATTTCCCGGTGCCCGAGTACCCCACAACTTAATCGTCATCTGTATATAAACAAAGCTGATGACAACAAATGGTATCAAGTACTGTACAATCACCAGAACGTAACGATATGTCAGCAGCTGATCGTCGGACAAATTAACATTTGCACAAAATGGCCGCGTCACATTGTACACAACGCCATTCTCTGTAAAGTAAACATTTATGCAAATTTATTTCAAAAATGGCAGACTCTTATTAGAAATCATTTTGAATTACCTTTAATACGTTCATGGATATCTTCGACACGAAATGCTATCGCACAAGGAATGGCAAATGATAGTCCAATAAACCAAATGCTTCCAATAATGAATTTTGATACGAATTTTGTTGGACGTGCTCTAAAAAGAAGAAATGATATGTAAATAAATTTTAATGCACAATTTTTAATTTTTCTAAAAGGACGTATTCGATGCTGCACTTAACCACAATTGTCTCCTATGAAGTTTCACAAAATCTCTCACAGTACACATACATACAAATACATCCGTAATTGGTCATTACAACCCTTCAGTCAGGATTACAACCTAGTATCTCACACCACTTATGTTGTGTGTGTTAATTTTATACATGACTGGCGGGGCCTACAGTTTAAAGTCGACTCCGAACGACAGATTTTTGAAAAACTTTTCATGGCAATTTTCTTTTTCTCTCAGAATTTTTGCCAGAAATTTGCTGAGAGGAAGTCCCCGATGTTTTGATGCCTGGCTTGGGGCACGAACCCTGGCTTTACGTCTAATAAGCCAAAACACTACCTACTACACTACGGCGTCTTTTCAGAGTACAAGACACCGGAAATTTAATGTGAATTTATAGCGTAAAAGCTTGGCCGTAAGCCTCACCAAAGAGTTATAGTGTCCCAAGAATGTACATATGATTGTAAAGGGTGTCTCAGTAAGAATACACTTTTTCAGTATAAAACAAAACACATATCTTTTGAGGTTATTGTGTTGAAGTCGAAGTAGTCCTGTAGGTAGTGTGTCGGCTTACTGGACGTGAGTCCACGGTTCAAATCCCATCTCAGACATCTTCAACAAAACGAAATATAAAAAAAATATTTCTTCGGCAACTTCCTCTCAGCAGATTTCTAGCAAAAACTCTGAGAGTAAAATAAAATTACCATGAAAAAGTTTCTCAAAAATCTATCGTTCGGAGTCGACTTTAAACTGTAGCTCCCCCACTCATGTTTAAAAAATAACACACATAACACAAGTGGTGTAGGAAGCTAGGTCGTAATCCTGACGGAATGGTCGTGTGTTTCAATTAAGTATGGAGTAAAATAATTATCAAATTATCACTACGAATCTGATAACAGGCCATGCAATTGCCCATGAATTTTTCCCATAGTTGTGGCCGTATCTCACCGATAACGGATTCTGAATTATTTCTGGTTTTTGCATATACACTAGAAATTTCACAAAACCCCATTCTTTGTGACAATTTGTTCTGGAAATCGTTGCTGCATTAAACGGATTGCCGCATGCGCAGTATGACAGGTGTCACCGTTTTGCCGAAAAGACATGCCATCCAGTCGTGAGCACAAGAACTTTGACATCATATTTCAGTAACCTTTACAACCAAGTTTCGCACACCACTTATGTTGTGTGTTAATTTTTTACATGAGTGGCGGTATCTACAGTTTAAAGTCGAGACTCCGAAGGACAGATTTTTGAGAAACTTTTCATGGCAGTTCTATTAATTCTCAGAGTTTTTGCTAGAAGACTGCTGGAAGGAAGTTGCCGAAGAAATATTTTTCATATTTTGTTTTGATGTCTGACCTGGGGTTTGAACTGTGGCCTCATATCTACGAAGCCAACACATTACCTATTAGACTACGGCGATTGCAATTTCTGTTTCTAAAAAATTTTTGATTACTCTTCGTAGTTGACCTAATTAGTGCACTTTCTCTGGCTCAAAATTCTTCGCTAGTTTGCCTACGATCTCCGGATAATGCGGCATCTGAACATCGCGACTAGTTGTACAGCATATAACCCATACATTCATATATACATGATTCGTCATTACAACCGTTTAGTCAGGAATACGACCTAGCTTCTCACACCACTTATGTTGCGTGTGTTAATTTTATACATGAGTGGTGGGACCTACAGTTTGAAGCCGATTTCGAACGACAGATTTTTTGAGAAACTTTTCATGCGAATTTTAATTCACTTTTAGAGTTCTTGCCAGAAATCTGCTAAGAGGAAGTCGCCGAAGAAATATTTTTTATATTTCGTTTTGTTGGAAATACCTGACATTGGGGTTTGAACCGTGGCCTCATGTCTAATTGGCCAACACATCACCTATTAGACTACGGCGATTGCAATTTCGACCTCACCTTTAACAAAGTACAGCAACAACTGAGTTACTACCCATATCAGATTCAGTTTCTAAAATATTTTTGATGATTCATCATAGTTGACCTAATTAGTTCACTTTCTCTGACTCAAAATTCTTTGCTAGTTTCCTAACGATATCCGGATAATGCGGCACCTACATATCGCGACTAGTTGTACAGCATCGTTGAACAAACCCGTTGGTCGTTTCATTCACACGTTTCGTGAATGGAAATCTTCAACAATTTATTGTGCAATTCTCTTGTAATGTGTACGAGAAATTTTAAAAATTTTCATTATAAGTTTTCATAATTACAATGCGTTGTTTTTCCGTAGAGCGCAGCATATTTGAATATCGGAATAAAGGCATGTGGGAGTTGGCCAATTTCTGGCAACCTGCCAGATTACACTGCACACTTACTGAGATACCCTTTATCGAAAAAGAAAACATTTGACCTGGATTAGTTGATGGATTACTTACCTTAGCGGATTTATAATAGCACGGTGTCGATCAACTGCAATGGCTGTTAATGTCAATACGGATACATTTACGCTTAAAGCCTGTACAAATGGACAAAATCCACACATAAAAGAAGGTAAATCCCAACGTTGTAATAAAGCAGCTTGAAACTGAAAGAGAAAGTTTTATTACGGTTCTAATATATCACGGCTTAAATCTATAAAGAAAGCAATAATCGATCATTCTCGACTACATACTTTTAACATAGCATACTTGTCGTATGACAGAAAGAATTTTAGACGAATATACTCGTCACAAAAGTCTATAGAATGTTGCTTTAATAACGTTTATAATCCGACGACTATGAAATTCGTATTAAGCTTACCTGAAAGGGTATACAGAAAAGACCAATAATTACATCCGCTAAAGCTAAGTTCGCTATGTACATATTTGTAACAGTTCGCATTTGTCGTGTACTGGCAACAATCCATATGACGAGAACATTTCCGATGATAGCGATTATACTTATACTGCCATAGAATATTGAAAGCAATACAACTATTTCAATGGGGGCTGAATACAGACGCTCTAAAATAATAGAATATAATTATTAAGTTAAAAAAGTAATTAATTAATAAAATACCAAATTCTTCTTCTTCCCATATTTCATCAGAGGCTATTTTTACGACAGGGAATTCATCCATTTCAAGGTAACTTTACAATGCAATCGAATTAGAATATGAATTATGCAGATGTAGCCTATATTTCTCTGTTTTAAAAATATTTTTTATACGTAGTCGCTGCCGATATCCTTATGGTACATTAATGTTCTTATGTACGTGGATATTTAATTGATTATTACAGTTATTCTCATCTTAGCTTAGATTGACTAAAAAGGACGATATTAAAAATTGATTATTAAATTTATTATTATTATTAGTTTTTACCGTTACATTTTATTTAAATTATAAAAAATTTGGATATTTTTATATTTATATACATACATACATATATACAGTAATCCTTCGATTTACGTCGCCTCAATTAACGTTGTTTCGATTTACGTCGTCAAATTTTTTGTTCCCTCTAACTTAAATTTGCGTCGTCATTCGATTTACGTCGTCTTTTTTGGAACCAACTGCGACGTAAATCGAGGGATTACTGTAACTTTTCTAAGTTCCTTGTTAAAAACATACTACTTTGTAGTATAAGCAATATGAAATTCGATTTACGTCGCCTTTTTTCGGAACCAACTGCGACGTTAATCGAGGGATTACTGTACATGATCTCTATGAATTAAAAATATTTTGTTTTAATAAACAAAAAATTTTGTCCAAACAAAGAAGTGTTATGCTAGAATTAGCCAAACGTTCACGGAACGTAACGGAACGTACGTTCGTTGTAAGTATATGAAAAGCAATTTAAATGCTTACTGGAATTACATAACGATTCGGTAATCGTTCACATATTCATTCTCTCATTCACACGCTAAAAACGAACATACGTTCCGCTACGTTTTTCTACTATCAGCTAATTTTGGGCTTAAACCTCTAAAGTTCTAAAATATCTTTTGTACATTAAAATAGCAGAGTAGCAAAGTTTCTTAAGTGCTTTGTTTCACTCGATTCTTCTCCGTTGATGCAACGCACAAACTTGGACAACTTTTTACTTTTGCTTAGAGTTAAATACTTTGACATGCATTAGCTGATCTGTTTCACCTTACATACATACATAATTGGCCATTACAACCCTTTAGTCAGGATTACGGCCTAGCTTCTCTCTGTTTTACTTTACTTCTCTAAATTTTTTCGTTGTGTACAGGCATATTCGTCATAATTACATACGTCAAAGTATTTGAACCTGCTGCTATAAACACAATAAACGCAACGCAGCAAACACAGCAATTTCTCTAACATAGAATACATGGGTGTATATGAAAATGATTATTTTAAAGGCTAGGAGATAATTTGTTTTCAAAATTGTTGAGTTTCCTAGGTTGCTTTTATAGCCTTTATATATGCTGGTTTTTTGCTTTTACATCGCTTAACATTAAAATCATAAACTAAAGCTACAAAAACAAAACAATGCAGTAAACAAACCTGTTTACAAATTATCGTACTGCTTAATAAAACAACAAACACTAGCATAAAAATATGGTAAACAAGTAAACAAAAGACACAAACGACAATAATAAATGTAAACAAAATACATAAACAATGTTACAATAATAAATGTAAACAAACATGTTTACATTTATAGAGAATTCGATAATAGCGAAGTCATGAACATTCGCCTTCAAGAACATTCATCAGACTGTTTACTCTGCCATATAAAAGGCAAGGCAAAGCAGGCGACTGAGTGAGTGAATTTCAGTCAGTCTTGTGTGAAGACGCGGTGCGTTTTAAGAGAGTAATCGTGGTTTCAAGATCTGCGTTACAGTGATCTATTGAGCCATTATAATATATAACAAAACAAAGATATATAATATAAACAATAACAAAGAAAGCAATTGTTGTTGTTTACATCAAGTTGTGAACAATGGCACACAGAATTGTGCGAATAATAAAGAATTTTAATTAAAACTAAACATAAATTCATT
Source organism: Sarcophaga carnaria (assembly GCA_958299815.1). Taxonomy (NCBI): domain Eukaryota; kingdom Metazoa; phylum Arthropoda; class Insecta; order Diptera; family Sarcophagidae; genus Sarcophaga; species Sarcophaga carnaria. The sequence goes on from OY283151.1 coordinate 45,438,264, forward strand.
TTACGAGCTCATATTTTAAACGTTTTTAAAAGGTAAAAACTTAACAATATGTCGGCATTTCGCTGTCAGTTGAAAATAACAAAGTTCAACGTATGACAAGTTCTGTGTGGCACAGTCTTTATTTATCATATGGTTAGACTTAGAGAGTAATTTCTGTTTAATACCTAAGGCACGAACGTATTTAAATTTTTTTAATGCTTTCATAATAGAGTTGAGACTCAAATATCAAACATTCAACAGATAGATTTAAAAAAAGAAGAACGAGTTAAAAATGCAAAACTAAATATTTTTTTGTTTCACTTCATTTAAAATCTTTTGACTTTGCCGTACAACAAGTATACAATAATTGTGATTCCACTGTAAATGGATTTATTTTGTAATCGAAACCAACTCATACCGCCATGTGTTAGTTAACAGCCAGGATATGAGCACATGACGATAGACAAACTAACAAAAAACATAATTGGTCATTACAACCCTTTAGTCAGGATTACAACCTATTTTCTCACGCTACTTGCGTTGTGTGGGTTAATTTTTTACGTGAGTGGCGGGAGCTAGAGTTTAAAGTAGACTCCGAACGACAGATTTTTGAAAAACTTTTCATGGCAATTTTCTTTTACACTCAGAGTTTTTGCCAGAAATCTGCCAAAGAAATACTTTTTGTATTTTGTTTGATGTCTGATCTGGGGTTTGAACCCTAGCTTTACGTCTAATAAGACAACACTCTACTTACTAGACTACGGCTACTTCAACAGAACTTAGTTCAGCTAAATTCGAGCACAGGATATGGGCATTATTTTATAATTTTTGAGGGGTTTTGCTTATGAAGTATTAGTTTTACTGAGTATGTAGAAAAAAGTTTTACAAACACACTATTAGACATGAAAGTTATTTAATTTCATTGACTTTAACTTACCTTCTATCTTAGTTACATGTTAAAGATGAATGTTAAACACGAGACACGAGATTTCAAATAAAACTCTGTATTATAAAGATTAGTCAAACAATGAAAATTGACTCGTCTTTAAGCCCCAGAAATATACGGAATACAATGCTATAACATTAAACGATGTGGTTAAAAATACGGTATCATATGTACATACAGTGCCTGCCAATAAAATGCTAACTTTTTCTATTTATTAATTTAAAAAATTTTATTAAAAACTTGGAAAAATAGTTTAATCCAGCATTAAAATTCTTTATTATTTTAAGTTTTAAGGCTTCACTAATCTCCATTTAATATAAACAATAGAAAATAGAAAGAAAAAGTATACTAAATCAAAAACAAACATAAATTGAATCAAATAAATTGCAATAGTAATGCCTGCGTTTCTATTTTTTATTATTTTCTTATCTATTTTTTTAAATTTATTTCTTCTTAGCCGCCTTTCATGGTGAATTTTAAAACTTTCCATTGTTTTGCCAAAACCAATAAAGTAAGTATGTATGTGGTATAGATTGTTCCATAAAAAGATTTTTTAAAACTTATAAATATCAGTAAGAGCGCAGAAATATTTTTCAAGTTATTAAAAGGATTTTTAGATTTTTATATTTTTTTCCTATGGGCAGTTTTGTCAGATACTCTATTTATTTAAATAATTGTTACAACTTTCCACAAACTATTATTTAATGTCGTACAATTAAAATTTCATTATTGCCTTTTTAATTTATACATACTTATCAGTGTATGTACCAGAGATCAGCAATGAGTATTCAAAAAGATGAGTACAATCGAATCATACTCATAATTTCTGATACATATAAGCATTCATACATAACATAATTGGTCATTACAACCCTTCAGTCAGGATCACGGCCTAGCTTCTCACACCACTCATGTTGTGTGTGATAATGTTATACACGAGTGGCGGGACATACAGTTTAAAGTCGACTCCGAACGACAGATTTTTGAGAAACTTTTCATGGCAATTTTTATTTACTCTCAGAGTTTTTGTTAGAAATCTGCTAAGAGGAAGTCATGCGAAAAAACGATTAATTGCGGATCTCTGGTACCTACAGAAAATAATCTTTTGCAGATTAGCCCTTCCTTTACCAATATTTTCAGAAAGCACCAGCAATATTTTGTTGTTTTTTATATTAAAGGGCTATCCATTTCGTGGTTTCAAAAGTATGGGACTGGAATTCGACATCTTCAAACTAAGTTGTGAAACCAATTTTTTTCTTTTCATTTGAAAATCTGATATTGACGAAAAGGGATAGCTTAACTATCACACAACGCAAAAAAATTATCAAAACCTACTACAAAAATGGTGCTTCTGCCACAGCCACGTATCGAACAAAATTTTCTTCAGCGATGAAGCACATTTCACACTCGGTGGGTATGTTAATAAACAAAATTGTCGTATTTGGGGTTCTGAGAATCCTCAAGTAATTGAAGAGAGGCCATTACATTCAGAAAAGGTCACTGTTTGGTGCGCTCTTTGGTCCGAAGGTGTGATTGGAACTTACTTCTTCGAAAACGACGATCGAACGACTGTCACCGTCAATTCGGAGCGTTATGGTCATATGATAACCGACTTTTTTGCCTGCTATTGAAGAATACGACTTGGAGAATATGTGGTTTCAACAAGACGGTGCCACATGCCACACAACTCGAGCAAATATGCCTTTATTACAAGAGACGTTTCCTGGCCGCGTAACTCCTCGTCGTGGCGATATCAACTGGCCACCAAGATCATGCGATTTGACACCATTAGACTTTTTTTGTGGGGCTACGCGAAAGACCTTCAACTCTTGAGCACTTAAAAACCAAGTTATGGCTGAGATACCGCCCAATATGGTCGAAAATTACCTCAAAAGAATCAATGCTTGCAACACTTCACGTGGAGTTTATTTAAATGATGTAGTGTTTCACACATAATGTCAACGTTCAAACTTTACAATAAAAAAGAAATATCATGAAAAAAATATTTTATATGTGTTTTATTTACGTTTACTTTGAAACCACGAAATGGATAACCCAGTACATTTAATAAAGTTCAATGGTATTTAATATATTCATCAGATGGGTTTGAAAAGCTTTTAGCACATTTTTTTTTTTTGAATTGAATTTTATTATCAAACATATTTCATTAAAAAAAGCAAAATCTAATCGATAAATAACACATCGGTACTAAAATGATTTGCATATTTGATGATTAGGCGATATACATGCATACATACATGCGTACATACTCGCATATCTTCTACACAAAATCATATTTCTACCATAACGTAAGAGTTTAAAAAAATTATTATTTTTTTACGATTGGAAAAAATTTGCTCTTTATGTTCTGTAATTATTGAAAAGTCGCAAATGGCATTTACAACTCATGAATTATGGATAGAAGAGATAAGTTCACATTCTTTATTTTATGTCTTACATATATGATGAGATATCATCAATACATAAAATAGTTCTGTAATGAACTAAAGTTTTTAATTAAAAGTATTTAATTTTATTAAACAACATAAGAAACGTGAATGATTAAAATAATGTCAAGAAAGTCTTTTTGTGGAATATGATCGGGATTCGTAGTCTAGTAACTAGTGTGTTGACTTATTAGACGTAAGGCCAAGGTTCACACCCCAGGTCAGACATCAAAACGAAATCTGAAAAAATAGTTCTTAGGCGACTTCAGAAGATTTCTGGCAAAAACTATGAGAGTAATAAAATTGCCATAAAAAGTTTCTCAAAAATCTGTCGTTCGGAGTCGACTTTAAACTATAGCTCCCGCCACTTACGTATACAATTAACATACACAACATGAGTGGTGTGGGAAGCTAGGACGTAATCCTGTCTGAAGGGTTGTAATGGCCAATTATGTGTGTATGTACGTATGTATGATCGTGAATAATTTTGGATATACCGTGATATTCAGCTACTCCTCATATTTTGAAGGTGAGGTATCATTAGTGACTATCACTTCAAAAAAAAAATTGTTTTATAGTGACGAATATAAAGGCAGTCTGAGGATGGTCCTCTAAAACTATTAAAAAAGTATTATAGATTGCTAATGGCAGATAACGCGAAATTGTTTAATATTTTCTACTAGGCACCTAAATAAGCCTTTCCAACGTAATTTTTTTATTTGATTATTTGTTATCATTAAATGATAATTGAAACTTTTCAGGGTTTTAAACTGTATTAGTCAACTAATGCGCCCATTTTCTTGAAAATAAAAAAAAAATCACCATGTACCCTGTAGAACAAATTTTTTATCATAATTAAAAAGCTTTTAAAGGTTTAAGAAAATCGTAAAATATCTCTTGTCGATCTGTGTAAATATTCTTTATTTGTTACTATACAATTACATATTATATGTAATTATTATGAACGGTGCAATACAATGCAGGTTGGGAATCGAACTCACAATCCTCACACTACCCAGTAGACAATCAAGGCTCCCAATTCATATTTAATTCACAATTAATTTTGCTTTGCTAATTTTCTCGGAAAAGATTCCACAGCCATATGCTATATATTAAGAGTGTCATTTAAAAATGTTCATTGATATACAACAGAGATCAGCAATGAGTATTCAAAAAGATAAGTAGAATCGAATCATACTCATAATTTCTGATACTTATACGCATTCATACTTATTTTAATATCATTGGTACCTCTACTCATATTCAAAGTTTGATGTACTCATCATATTCATACCTAACAACACGTATGATGTTATTGATTTCGACTCTCCATAACTCAACATTTGCAAGAAACATAAAATAAGTATGATTCGCGTACGAACACTACAATACTCACTAAAAGGTTGTGTGTTTGCTCTGCTTGCTGTCTTTGTCTTTTTTCTTTTTTTGTAAATGCAACAACAACTAAGACTGGAAATTCTGATGAATGGCTCTTGTCACTCAAATCATTTATAAGTTTTTCAACAGTATTTGAAGCAAAAGTTATGAATCTAAATGAGTAGACTTATGAATCAAACATATTTCGAATGGAATGAGTTTGATGTCAATGTTGTACGCATACTCATTGCAACCTACAATCAACGTGTAGGTAGTTCGATTTCAATATTGTTGACTCACTTATATATCCAAATTTCATGGATACGTATGAGTAGCGAAAACAACGATTCATTGCTGATCTCTGATGTACAACAGTTGGACTGAAAAGTTCGTAGACTAACACGGGATGTCGCCATTAAGATAAAATACAAAAAAAGTATTTCTTCAGCGACTTCCTCTCAGCAGATTTCTGGCAAAAAAAAACTCTGAGAGTAAATAAAATTGCCATGAAAAAGTTTCTCAAAAATCTGACGTAGGGAGTCGACTTTAAATGTATAAAATTAACACACACAACATAAGTGATGTGAGAAACTAGGACGCTGTACAATGGGTCAATTCGACCTCCGGGTATTGTACTTGTCTTAATTGACAAGTACACGTCCTCTAACCTAACATAACCTAACACGGGAAAAAATAATTTCTTTTATTTAAATTCCATATCGTTTTTGTTAGATTGCTAGCTTCTGCAACAAATATTCCTGAATGACATGAACAACAACAACAAGTTCCATGACATCGTTAGAGGTTTAGCTTTCTGGATGTAATTCAACAAACCGTGGGTGGTTCGACATAACTGGTGTGCAGAATTTCAAAACTGTTGTGCCCGGCAATGAACAGTGGTAACTACTAGTGTTCGACAAAAAAAAACCCTTGTCATTCTAACGTGACACTGCGCTATTGTCTCGGTTTGCCCAACCAGGAATACTGCGATGATGTGGAGCAAACGGAATCAGTGCAACGCCTTTTATGCGAGAGCCCTGCACTTTAGGACAAACGTCATCGCTTTTTTGGTGACAGAACGTTTGCAGAACTGGTCATGGCGGCGAATGTGTTATTAAGGGAAGTGGCCGATTTCATCCGGAGATTGGGGTGGTTCAAACCCACCACTAACGGATTATGACAAGGCGGATTACCTCACGCTGGGTAACACAACGGGCCATATCGCCACTGAGTAAACTTGCTTGTGAACGGCATGATACCCGCTAACCTAACCGAACCTAGCTTTCAGGATCAAGAGGGCAGTGTGAAGCTCTTTAAAGTGTCCATTGCTTGTTGTTTATTTCGCCGTACTTAATCTTATCAGGCCTCGTCTCTACTGTAATTTTTTTGTTGTGCAAAGTTCGATAATTATTATCAAGTTAAGCTTTGGCTTGTACGATGGATCAATTCGACCTCCGGGTACTGTGCTTATCTTAATTGACAAGTACACGTCCTCTAACTTAAGCTTTGGCTTTACAGTATTTTTCTTTTTTTTGCTAAATTCAATCCCTTATTAACACATTAAATGTCCTTTTTATACAATTTCTTCAAACTTCAAAGTTGTAATAGTAGTAGACAACGGAAAATTTGTACACGTATCCTTCGAAGGCTAGGGATTTAGTACTAGCAACGCCAATCGTATTAGTCTACCAACTTTTCAATTCAGTTAGAGTTTTTTGTGGGGTTGTCTTGTCCACAAATCGGCCAATAGGTCTTTCAAATGGGAAAAAAAATTCGATGATATTGAGATATAAAAACAATTTAAAATCATATCCCCGATTTGATAAATCAACGTTTACAAATAACCGTTTTTAATGCCTTAAGCTAGAAATCACTTTGAAATTCATTATTTTCATTACAGGAGACTATGTTGCTAATTAATAGTCGTTATAATTAAGAAAATTGTTTCTTAATATCTTTTTTATAGGGGGTTATCAATTCTCAATATATCAACACACTTATCACAAAGAGGAGTTCAACACATTTCACTATTTATTACAAATCGTTTCTTAATAAAAGAAAAATTTCTAGTTGGTCCGATTTTTACACTTGATATACGAGTACTCGTTCTATATATTGGATATTCTGACTTCACATCGAAAACGTTATTTATCGACTGACTTTGAACTACAAAATATTAAAACAAAAGACTTCATCTGGGTTGCTTCTGTACAGTATATCTGTGTATCGGTATTAAGTTCAAATAATGCTATTTTATTTTATTAGTTTATATTCGTAATTTGATGATAATAAAATTGTTTTCATTTTTATTCTCCGCTCGCCAAAAAAAAATATTTTACAAAAAGAAAATCGGAAAACAAACAAAAATTAACACACACACACATACATACATACATACATATACCATCAGCGTTTCTAACAATTTGCATTTTGGAAGGAAAATTCTCTTTTTTTACGGAATTAACGCAAGACAGAAAGACCACAAAGTAAATGAATTTGTTGTTGATAATAAAACGTAATAATAAAAACAAAAACAAAAACAACAACAAAAAAACAAAAACATTAAGTATCTGGAACTATGTTTGGTTGAGACACAACAAGTGTGCGTGCATATGTTAAGGTGTTCACCAATCATAACCCAGCAAACATTTTCTATACCCAAACAACAAGATCATAACATTGTTCGACTTCTAATCTTTAATGCTTTTTTTATAATAATTTATTAAATAAATTACAATTTAAAATTACTAATGGTACGTAGTTGAAAATATCAGGTCTTTTTAAAGACCTCCTATCTTTCAATTTAAATAAAACTATGTGTGTGAGAGATACCATATAAATTTTTTTATTCTTTTGAAAGACCGACTGATACTATTATGTCCAAATATCCTCTTCCTTGGATGGTGTGTATGCGAAATGTTTAATTTTCCACGACTCAACATACATAATTGGTCATTACAACCCTTTAGTCAGGGTTACGACTTAGCTTCGCACACCACTTATGTGGTGTATATTAATTTTATATATGAGTGTGAGGCCTACAAATCTAAAATCGGTCCTAAACAACAGATTTATGAGAAACCTTTTGTGGCATTTATATTTATAACGGAATTTTTACCAGAAATCTGCTGAGAGGCAGTAAACAAAAATACAATAACAAATACTGCAAGAATAAATGTTGACAAAATACACAAACAACAATAATGAAACAATGTTTACATTTATGGAGATCTCGAGAAGGCGAAGCCATGAAAATTCGCCTTCAAGAACAATCCTCAGATTGCTTATCCTGCCATATAAAAGGCAAGGCAAAACATGCGAATGAGTTAGTGAACTTCAATCAGTCTTGTGTGAAGACCCTGTGTGTTTGAAGAAAGTAATCGTGGTTTGAAGATCTTCGTTACAAAGATCTGTCGAACAATTGTTTAGCAATTGTTGTTGTTTATGCAAAGGGTGTATACAGAGGAATAACAAACAAAGCAATTGTTGTTGTATACATAAAGTTGTGAACAGTGGCACACATAATTTTGCGAATAATAAAGAATTTTAATTAAAACTAAACACAGATTTATTTTTATTTTATTTATATATTTTATTTATTTTTAAAATGTACAAAGGTAACAATATGTGTCTATGTATGCATAGGTTATGATTGAGAACCGCTACGGTATGTAGCTTATTCGCAAACACCTGCAACTTAAGAAAATCCAAAAAGCAAGAGTCGAACGGGGTCAAATCGTACGATCTCGATGCTCAGTTCATAGCACCTTCACGTGACATCAAGGTACTCTCAAATCGCTCGAGCAGAATATTCAATATGGCGGGAACTGTATGGCACGCGGTTCCAACCACATGTCGTTGGGTTCCAGATCGTGCTATTCGTGACAAAAAAGAAAAAAAAATTTATAATCATCGACCTATAATGAAGGCCCGACCAACGTCATGTTTAAAGAAATATGTACCTATTACGCCAGATAGCTCAAAATCGTCAGCAGAGATCAGCAATGAATCGTTTTTTCGCTAATCATAAGCACTCATGAAATTTTGAATATAATTGAGTCAACAATATTGAAATTTAACTATGTACTCTGATTCATCCGTACATACCACAATGTTGATTTATAAGTACAGGCTGCAAGAGTATGCGTACAATGTTGACATCAAACTCATACCAATTGAAATATGTTTGATTCATAAGCCTACTCATTTAGATTCATAACTTTAGAAAAATACTTATAATACTTATAAATGATTCGAGTGACTTGAATCATTTTATCAAAACTTACAGTCTTAGTTGTTGTTGCATTTACAAAAAAAGAAAAATACAGAGCAGCAAGCAGAGCAAACCATTTAGTGAGTATTTTAGTGTTCGTACGCAATTCATACTTATTTTGTGCATCGTGTAAATGTTGAGTTATGGAGAGTCAAAATCAATAATATCATACGTGTTGTTAAGTATGAATATGATGAGTACTTCAAACTTCAACATTGAATATGAGTAGAGGTTCCATGATATTAAAATAAGTATGGAATTGTGAGTATGATTCGCTTCTACTCATCTTTTTGAATACTCATTACTGATCTCTGATCGACACCACACACTAACTTGTTCGGAATGATTTTTATGCTGTTAAGGCTCATGCAGATTTGTATCGTCGTTTATATTTTGTTTAAAAATTTTTACAAAATTTATTCACATTTCGATTTCGTTCACTTATAAGTACTCGCTTGGCTTGCGCATACCCGTAGATATATGTGCATACATCTGCTGTGCTTTCTTCCTATGTTGCTTTGGTGGTGGTGATGGTAATGGTGGTGATGGTGACGTTTTGTTTTCTTTAGCAATTCCCCGTTTCTATTTGTTTTGGCATTAACAACAATTTTGTATTTATTTTGGTTAAAATTGTTTTTGAACATCTGAAAACCGATCGTATTACAAATTTTATTGTATTAAACAAAACATATATTTATTTTGGTTGGTGTTTTTTTTTATTATTATTATCTTATCCAATATGGGAAAGGTGAATGAGTGACTGAGTGAGTGGGTGGAGGTTGGTTTGTTGGTTTTTTTCCCTTGAATTAACCACACAGTGTTTATCAAAACAATACACAAATTACAGACAGAAAGATATACATACATAAGTATTCGTAAATACCGTTTTAATTTGAAATAAATAAAAACAAAAACAACAAATAATTAAAATACGAGCACATCGAAACAGGTAGCAAAATATATTTAAAATGTTTCTTGTTTTTTTTTGTATCTCATTGCCAATGCAATGGAGTTGGAATATAACAGTTATTGCGCGTGCTATACGATGCGGAGTACGATGAGATTTTTGGTGATCAAATAAAATCATTGAAGGTTTGATAAATTCAGGAATATTTTAAAGAAATTTAAAGAAAGTTTCTCAAAAATCTGTTGTTCGGAGTCGACTTTAACTGCGGGTCTCACCACACACGGATAAAATTAACACACACAACATAAGTGAGGTGAGAAGCTAGTTTGTAATCCTGACTGAAGGGTTGTACTGACTAATTATGAGTGTATGTATGTATTCATTTGAATAACCTATTGATGCTATTAAATGTTTAACAACATCCTTTAAATGTTCGCCTGGGCTTCTCAGGGTGGAGCGCATCCGAAATATACAATTTTCCTTGACATTGGCTCATAAATCAGGCAGAATTTGAACGATGGTATGGGTTATATGAAGCGCTGTGGTGTGTGGCTTATTCTGCTTTAGAAAGCCCCGCAAGATTTTTTTTCCGAACATCCCCGGCCTTCATTATGTAGGGACACGTACACACTACAGTCCGGACTGTAGCGGTTAAGGGAAAAGTAATGGCATCGAGAACATAAATCAGATACAGAACTTAATCACAAGCTGAATAAAGTAACAATAAACAGGAACTACCTATGACAAGAACGAAAATACATTTTTATATAATAATTTACAAATTAATGCCAGCATATAAGCTACATTTTATATTACAAACACTACAATTAAAATCAATAAAATCATAATATAAGTTAAAATTATTAAATAATCTACGAAAAGGAAAATTACATCCATAGTTCGTTCTATAAAAGTCTAAAGAAAGAGGACGATAGTGCCGTGAAAATCTCGCTGGAATACTGAAATTCAGGTTACAAAGCAAAAACTCAGAATCGATATCACCTTTAACCAGATTAAAAAAAAAACAAACCCCCTAAAACAGCCCTTCTACGTTCTAAAGTTGGAAGTTTTATCAAACATAACCTAGCCTCATATGACGGAAACCCATTGGCACAATCCCATCCTAAGCCACTTAAACAGAATAATAAAAACTGCTTCTGCACAGACTCTATTGAATCACTATGACAACGATAGTATGGATTCCAAATAATAGACGCATACTCCAAAATAGGTCTAACAAGTGAAATGTATAGCAGTCTTGTAATATAAGGATCAATGAATTCCCTAGCCCATCTTTTGACAAAACCAAGAACAGCCCGAACCTTGCCAATCATCATACTAAAATGATCAATAAAAGACAATTTCATATCCAATAATACTCCCAAATCAAGAAATGTAGTCACAGTTTCCAAAGGGCACGAATTAATCACATAAGTGGACGAAATTACGCAGGCTTAAATGACATGATCTCGATGGTCAGTGGTCCTGCTCGTGCAGGATAGCTAATGTGGCAGTAGCAGCATGGCTAAATGCCACATTTCCACGTTTCTATTGGAATTACATATATTTGGCGTGCAAATCATACAATTCAGGCCAAAGGAATTTGATAATCATCAACATATTGTGCTCGCCGTTGACAATGTTAGCCTGGCTGACGTTGTTCTCAAAGAATCCCAAATTTCGCAGAAAATGATCACTTTTTCGGTATACATTCGATGCTTTTGCATCTCATTTAGACCAAATTCGACAATTTGGTGTGTTCTAGTACCCATTCATACAGAAGTGGGCCTCACCGCTGAAGGTGAAGTTTCAATAAAAAATTCTATCAGTTGCCTACTGCCACAAAACCCATTCAGCAAACGAACGTCTTTATTTCCATGAAGACTGAATAAATGAAAACTAATTTGACAGATGTAACTTCCAGAAGACAGCAGTTATCAACTGGAAAAGCTCTGAAGTCCGAATATACACCAGAGATCATCAATGAACCTGTTTTTCGCTACTCATAAGCACTCATGAAATTTTGAACAGAAGTGAGTCAACAATATTGAAATTTAACTCTTCTGATTCATGCGTACTCATCAAAATCATAACATTCGAAATATGTTTGATTCATAAGCCTAGTCATTTAGATTCATAACTTTCGAAAAATACTTATAAATCTTCTTATATGTATACAAAAATGAATGTGTGTTTATTTGTTTGTGGGTTTATTTGTTTGTTTGACGTCTATAGACGGCTAAACGGCTGGACCGGTTTTCTTGAAGTTTTAACAGCACCTTCCTGTATGTCTGGAAGGAAATATAAGCTACTTTTTATTTTAAAACTTCTAGTAGGCGAGGTGCCACTCCCACGTACCTAATAAGTATTTAATGTCGCATATCTCATAAACTGCAACAGCTAGAGTCCTCAAATTTTGTATGGACGACTTTGACGTATATATGAACAAAATGGGCGGATTGGCTATAGTGGGCGTGTTCCCTCCCATAGTCTATATATATAAAAATGAATGTTTGTTTGTATATACCCTATAGAATAGTAAACTATGCATTTGATCATGTTATGATCTTTAGCAAAGTTGCTACGCATGAGCCGGGGGTTTTTAAGTTGGTATGACTAATTTCCGGCAGGTGGCGCCACTGAATAAACTGTGCATTATTTAACAAAGTTGTTGCGCATGAGTCGACGGAGGTTGGTGCGATTAATTTCCGATGGATGGCATCACTAAAAATTATTCAAAATTAATGACAAGCAATTGGTCGACCTACACCTCAAGCACGGAAGAAAAGAGCATTACGAGCCTCAGAATCAGACGAGCATTGAGACTGGAAAATCTTCGCTGAGACCCGTTCACTTGAACCATTTGAACAACGAGAAGTGAGATTAGAAACTAATCGAATGCGTACTACTCAGGACCGTTCATCTGAATCATCAGGACAAGGGGAAACAAAATCAATAAAATGATTTAAAATTAATTGGACATTTGTGTAATGTCTTTCCTTCCAATTTATTTTAGTTGATGGCGCAGCAACACGCGTAGGATACAGCTAGTGATTTTATAAAAAAAGAAAAAAGACACATAAGCAACAAAGACAGAGCAGCAAGCAGAGCAAACACATAACCTTTTAGTAAGTATTTTAATGTTCGTACGCGAATCATACTTAATTTATGCTTCGTGTGTATATGTTGAGTTATGGAGAGTCATCAACAACATCATACGTGTTGTTAAGTATGATTATGATGAGTACTTCATACTTTGAGTATGGGTAGAGGTTCCATGATATTAAAATAAGTATGAATGCGTATAAGTATGAAGAAATTATGAATATAATTCCATTCTAATCATCTTTTTGAATACTCATTGCTGATCTCTAATATACACATGTACTCTACTACTATAATGCTACCGTGGTGTAGTACTTTCTTACTACATTTTCATCCTACAAAATTATGAACAAATTAAATCTGTTTTTAACGAACGTTTATAATAATTTTTAACTTTATCAGATGCATTATTGGGGGAAAATTACTTGGATAGCTAGTATATCACTAAATTTGATTTGATTTATCATCGAAACAATTAAATTTTATTGGCATGGTTTAATGTATACAAGTGTACGTACGTTTGAAAATCACACCCTCTTTGAAAATTATTTACGTTCGTTTAGATTAGAATCCAAAAAAACCAAAAGAAATATCTTTATTGGGAGTATAATTTAATCATAAATGAGCCAAACAAAAGCGAAAGCAATCAATGAAAGACATGAAGTCATGTGAATAGAAAGAAAGAAGTACGATACAAAGAATTTTTTAATTTTTTTTATTTTTACGTCAAATTCTTAGTCTTCAATTCTTTTTTTAACCTTTTGACAGCACAGTGCGGGATGTCGGTAATTTGCTAAGATATTATTACCAATTAGCTGTTATCTTTCGAAAATTAGCAGTAATTAACAGTAGATATACATTCTCATGTGATTACACACCCAGTTATCTCAGTATTTATAGATGTACGAGTATGTATTGACAAATTGATTTATTGTTATAAGAAATATTTATTGTCAGTATTAATGAGAATGACAGTGTGGAGCAAAATTGAGTATAAAAATATATAAAATATTCGCTTATTTGTAAAATTTCAAATCAAAATCATTTCTTTCGTAATATTGTTATAAAAACGGCTGACTTCCAGAATGTATCAACACATAGTTTGTAGACAGTTCTACTACGGTATATAAACTATATACATATGCAATGTTACCAAACAATGCATCAACTATAAATCCGATGCCTGATTGCTTTTTGACTGTGTTAGAAATACACATTGACGACGTTTTGAAATAGAATACATTGTAAACATTTTGTACAGCGGCTTTGTGAAACACTATATATACTTTGTTCAAACACAAAGCAACTAACATTTTGGAAGTCAACTAACATAACAATAATGTTTAGCCACATATTTCTAAAATCATTATAAAAAATAAAACCGAACCGAACCTAATCAGTATATTTATACGATAAAATAAGGTGTATGAATTTTATTATCATTTTAGCTTGCAATATGTTAATACATTAATTAGTTAATTAGTATTTTGCTGCTCTAGTTTTATTGATATTTGACTGTCTAGGACAGTTTGAAAACTGAAAGTTAAATTTCGCAAAATATCATTCAGTTTGTATTATATTCGAGGGGTAGTGTTCGATTTTTTTGAAATTATTTTCTTCAAAACATTATTTCTCTATCTGGCTTGTGTATTAGGAATTATTGTTTTGCATAATAAAGTCACAGAAGCCGTAAAACCAGAACATAGTGCTCTCTAATCACCTTGAAGTCTACTTTTCTGAAATGACTAGCTTTCGCTGCTAGAAGTGCCAAAGTATTAGATTTCCTTCGCCATGTTTGGCCTCATGAATACATACATAATTGGTCATTACAATCCTTCAATCCTTCAGACAGGATTATGGACCTAGCTTCTCGCACCACTTATGTTGTGTGTCTTAATTTTATACATACAGTGGTGGCATTATAATTAGGAACGATGTTTCTGGACCAGAGTTCGCTGGAGTGACGAATCTAAGTTTAATTTGTCCCAATCTGATGGAAAAACGTATGTAAGACGTCATCCAAACAACGCCTTTGATCCTTTGATGAAACATACATGTTGCTAAGTCGTTTCTAATTATAAGGCCACCACTGTAAGTTGGGGGCCTACAATTTAAAAGTCGACTCAGATTTTTTGAGAAACTTTTCATGGAAATTTTATTTACTCCCAGAGTTTTTGCCAGTAATCTGCTGAGAGGCAGTCACCAAGGAAATATTTTTTTTATATTTCGGTTTTATGTCTGACCGGGGGTTTGAAGCGTGGCCTTACGTCTAATAAGCCAACACATACCTACTAGACTATGGGCGTCATAAATTTAATTTCTAGGACGGTTGGTACCAATTTGTTTCTCATAAAATTTGAACTCATTAGACTAAACTTCTCTACACATTCCAAAAAGATACGTTTCTTTCCATTATCCGTGCGTAACACGTCATTTAAACACGCAAGTACAGGCCGCAAAGATATAAAAAATTAAAACCCAGGAACCGAATCATACTTTTTCACCTTTAGGTTAGGATATCTCGTAAACCTAGGGTGGCGGAGTAATTGTAATTCACATTCTGTGCACAATAAACCTTTGGAGAGGTGTGATCTGGTTTTTGCATAAAAAATCATACGGCCAACACTTTTATACGTTTTTTGTCAGACAGTGTATATGAAGAATTTATTAAAATCTGACTCTTTTTTGTAAAGGTCATGAAAACTTGTTTTTAAACCCCTATTAATTAAAATACTTTACATACATACATACATACATAATTGGTCATTACAACCCTTCAGTCAGGATTTCGACCTAGTTTCTCACACCACTTATGTTGTGTGTGTTAATTTCATACATGAGTGGCGGGACCTACAGTTTAAAGTCGACTCCGAACGACATATTTTTTGAGAAACTTTTCATGGCAATTTTATTTACTCTCAGAGTTTTTGCCAGAAATCTGCTCAGAGAAAGACGCCGAAGAAATACTTTTTGTATTTTATTTTGATGTCTGGCCTGGGGCTCGAACCCTGGCTTTTCGTCTAATAAGCCAACACACTACCTACTAGACCACGGCGACTTTATACTTTACATTTTTTTAATGCAACACTAATGAGATGTCTTCTATTCTTGCAGTGCAGTCTTGGAATACTGAAAAGTGAGTTACAGAAGAAAGAAACCAGGGAGTAGTGTACGCTAAATTTATCATTTTGTTTTTCAATGATAATCTACAGAGTCTATGGTGGAAAACAAACTAACGACCCCAATACTTCTCGATTTATATCGAGGTATCACAATATACGGGCTGTTATAGATGGAATCAAATTAGATGACTTTGGAGTAAACTCAGTATCGCAAGGTAATGTTTAAAATATTATTTCGTATTTTCATTAACGATTTTTTCTCTCTAACTTCTAATCATATTTATTCATTTGTAGATGACAATGAAATTTGTCATTCATATTCTTCTAATGGTACGACAAGTCTTTTTCAGGTTGAGGCATACGGAGTTAACGTGAATCATACACTCACATCCGACCTGCAGTCAATCTTCGAATAGGGTTCCATGCATGGAATTGCCTTTAATACACTAAAGACCCGGTATTCCTTATTGGCACACAATCGCAGTAATAATATTACGTCATATTTTCGTACAGATTGTGTAAATATTGGAGAGTATTGATGATCTTGGCATGAAAATTCAATGGAACCAGTACATTTGTCTAATATCGAAAGAAGCATTCAAGTGCCCTGGGGTCTTAGGAAATATTTCACTCCATCTGATCTTCTTATTATTTACACCACTTATATACGTCCGTAATGGAAACACTGTCACGTTACTGCTGTATGAGCTGCTGGGGGGAAGTCTATTTTGACCACATATAGAAGAGAACGAAGGTACTTATTATTGGCAGTAAAGTATTCAACTATTTTACTATTTTTTAGCTATTACTCTATCCAACCAAATATCAGAAATTTTTGATATTCATAAGGGCAGGTTTGTAAACACGAATTTTGCCCAATTACACGATATGGTTGGTTTGCCATCAGGTTTTGTTTGCAGGCGAAGTTCGCTAGTGTAATAGGCGCTTTAGAGCAACGTCGCAACGTGTTTTGTGTTTTGCTATTCTACCGCTATAAGAAGTCGCCGTAGTCTAGTAGGTAGAGTGTCAGTTTATTAGGCGTAAGGCCACGGTTCAAACCCTAGGTTAGGCATCAAAATGAAAATCTGTCTTTCGGAGTCGACTTTAAACTGTAGGTCCCACCACTCATGTATAAAATTAAAACACGCAACAAAAGTGGTGTGAGAAGCTAGGCCGTAATCCTGACTGAACGGTTGTCATTTTCAGACATCAAAACGAAAATTTGAAAAATTATTTCTTTGGCGACTTTCTCTCAGCAGATTTCTGACGAAAACTCTGAGAGTAAATAAAACATTGCCATGAAGAGTTTCTCAAAAATCTGTCGTTCAGAGTCGACTTTAAACTGTAGGTCCCGCCACTCATGTATAAATGTAAGACACGCAACATAAGTGGTGTGAAGCTAGGTCGTGATCCTGACTGTTCGAGAGAAATAATGGGATTTGTTTCCGAAAATCGCATATACACGTCTGTCACATAGAGCTCACCTGATCGTTGTTAATTGGCCAGTGGATCGCACATTACATTACAGAAAAAATTTTGCTTTTTATGCAAACTATCCATATGCGGAACTAACTTCTTGTGGAGGTCTTTCCTGTCACCTATAATATGAATATATTCAAATCAAATGTCCACAAACACTATTCCCTCTTTCCACCTTCGCATATCCCACTTTCCTAGTTCCAATACAATGCACTGCTTGATTAGGAACCATCCCCTGAGTGTTGGCCATAAATAAACAAAAAACTGGAATGACCGTTTACGAAAGTTTTTCATTGTGGTAAAGTAAAATAATTTTTTGCATGAACTTCACTTCTGAGATTAATTTCATTTCGCATTTGAATGGAAAAGTAACCGAATTCAACAATTATTGCAAAGAATTTCTTTTTTTTTCTAAATTTTAATCGTAACCAGTTTTGAAACTGTTAAACCATAATCATTATTAATTTAAGATTAAACATGATAACTGAATAGTTAAAAATATTTGTTGTTTTTAATCCAACGCCATTTTCTGGAATAACCGGCTTAACAGTACAAGCAACGAATTTCAATGCTTTTTTTGAAATTCCTTAATCAGTTGAAAGCTTTTCGAATAGATTTGGATGGAGTTTTTTTTGTTTTGTTTTCTTTTATACGAATTAGTTGCTATTATTAAGTTTTCTATTATTAAGTATTTTAAAAACAATTCTACATTGTTTTTATACGATTAAAGTTTTTTTTAACAAATTTTTAAAACTAATTTATCAACGTGAAAAATATTGTCAGAGTAGCAAAATAACGACAAAATATATACGAAATTATATTTAAAAATATATATAATTTTTTTATTAAATTATAATACATACATACAGACTTATATTCGAACATTATGTACATACATACATGTATAGCATGTATGTATGTATGTTAATAACAATAGTAGTTTTTAATAATAAAAATTTTATGTGAGAACTTTAACTTAAAGCACCTTTTGTTTTAACACGAACACTGCTTAAAACAAAACGTATTTCAATTTTTTAACAATAAATTCAAAAATTCTAAGAACGAAGTGTGTTTGTTTAAAATTTTAACTACAAAGTAGAGTACATTTTCTCATCGTATCGTTAGAGCATTATACAAAACCATAGGTATTGCTGTGTTGATAGTAACCGTAACCACGATTTCGCCGTCCATTGTAGTTAGGATCCCAATAACCATAATATTGACGTAAGCCGCCATTGCCACCATATCCTCCATAACCACCATTTCCTCCGCCATATCCTCCACCAAGTACATTTGTTGTTGAAGGATAATAATTATTATTTGGATAATAACCACCAGGATAAACTACCGGATATTTCGTTGGATAACGATTTGTATTTGGATTCGGATAATTATAACCGAATAAACTGCCCAGATTAAATACTGAAATTAAAAAAATTCATACGATCATAAATTTCACAATTTAACAGTGACGTTTGTAAAATTTTGCAACAAATAGGCTGCCTTCCACAATGTTAGTTGCTTTGTGTTTGAACAAAGTATCGTGTTTCATAATGTCGCTGTACAAAATATATACAATGTATTCTATTTCAAAACGTCGTCAATGTGTATTTTTAACGTAGTCAAAAAGCAATCAGAGATCGGACTTATAGTTGATGCATTGTTTGGTTACTTTGCATATCTACATAGTTTATATACCGTAGGTGAACTGTATACAAACTTTGTATTGAAACATTTTGGAAGTCAGTCGTAATTTAACCAGCTCACTCAGCTATATTCTCTGCCATACATACATAATTGGTCTTTACAACCCTTTAGTCAGGATTATGACCTAACTTCTCACACCACGTATGTTGTGTGTGTGTTAATTTTATACATGAGCGGTGGGACCTACAGTTTGAAGTCGATTCCGAACGACAGATTTTTTTGAGAAACATTTCATGGTAATTTTATTTACTTTTCGAGATTGTGCCAGAAATCTGCTGAGAGGAAGTCGCCGAAGATATATTTTTTCTTATTTCGTTGTGTTGGAGAAGTCTGATCTGGGGGTTTGAATCGAGGCCTCACGTCTAATAAGACAGCACACTACCTACTAGACTACGGCGAGTTCTCTGCCATAACTTAATGATACAATAACTTTGATTTTAGTCAAGACTTCAACCTAGCTTCTCATACCACCTTTGTGGTGTGTGTGTTAATTTAATCAATGAGTGGCGGCACCCATAGTTTAAAGCCTACTCCGTACGACAGACTTGAGAAACTTTATTAGGAATTATTTTTACTCTCAAAGTTTCTGATGGAACACTGTTAGAAGAAAGTCGTTAAAGAAATCTTGTAGTAGGTAGCGTGTTGGCTTATTAGACGTGAGACCGTGATTCAAACCCTTATCCTGAATACCTCTCAGCAATTTTTGGCAGGCGATATCATACATACAGACATACATAATTGGTCATTACAACCCTTCATTCGGGATTACGACCTAGTTTCTCACACCACTTATGTTTAAAGTCGACTCCGAACGACAGATTTTTGAGAAACTTTTCATGACAATTTTATTTACTCTCCGAGTTTTTGCCAGAAATCTGCTAAGAGGAAGTCGACGAAGAAATACTTTTTGTATTTTGTTTTGATGTCTGGCCTGGGGCTCGTACCCTGGCTTTACGTCTAATAAGCCAACACACTACCTACTAGACTACTGGCGATATCACCGGTCGATATTTCTTTTAGAAGAACATCGACTAGACAATAACTTTCAATGGTGAGCTCAATAGATCGAAGATTACCAACTGTCCTGAGTTGGATGATCTGGACACCAACGTTATGTGCTTTAACCAGACGGCACTATGTACCATACAGCTCATGACATATTGAAAATGTTTCCCAATCTATTTTAGATCATGATTAGCACACGACGAAGTGATGGGAAGGAGTTGGAACCCCGGATCTCATATAAGAAGCCAACGCACTTCTTGCTACACTATGGCGACTTCAATAGATTATTAAATGAGGCAGGAAATTTTCAGAGCGATTATAGATTTTAACTGAACTTCAATGCATTACCAGTTGCTTGAAGTGGCAACTTTGTGGATTTAAAAACAAATGTTTCTTCGGCAATTACAAGTTCTTAGTTGCCAGTTGCCAATACAATAGAAGTTTGATTGCTATAACGTCACATTGGTTTTACATTTATTTGAGGTTGTTCCTCAGATTAGCGTGCCGAAAACGTTCCACGCTTTACAGCCAAGACTAAAACTAAGGTTCCTGTATCCATCACATATGATTGAAATATCAGTCACATAGACTAGAGTAGTACCTCCCAGTGTTCACCATGAAACAAAGCCTACTTTTCATTTCACTAGTCTAGACTATGTGACTGATATTTCACATTTTACTTACATTTGGCATTCGTTTCTGATGGCATCAAATCGTAGCTCCGTGTGCCCTCACTATTAATGTCTTTACCTGCTGCAATAGCTCGGGCGCCAGTAAAATATGCCAGCAACTGAAATGAAGTCAGATATTAAACATTTTAAATTCAAACAGATTACGTAGTACAATAATTTAATTTTGAATAATTTTTTTTCACAATTACTCACCATAACTTGAAATAAAATTAATTTGAAACTCATTATTTGGGAATAAACGGCAAAAACACTTGGAACTCTAAACAACAGAAACTTCTTAACTGAACAACGTTTGTGACAACAATAGCACGAAATTCCAAAACTCAAGTCATTTTTATAATTTAAATTTTCCGGATGAGTTGTTACCAGAGAGACTATTTAGCGGCAAGTTTCTTAAAATGTTTACTTTTGTTTTTTTTTTAATGTACATACATATACATTATATGTACATACATATAATGTATGTATTATGTATTGTTCTCAAAATTGAAACATACTACTCAGGTATGATCAAGGTATGAAAACTATGTTGTTATATTTACTTAAATTTATTAACTTGTGATATTGTTTTGTATTTACGAAATAATTGTTTACAAAATTCTTTTTTTTCTTTTTTAATACCACATAATATTTTTATGTTTCATTTTTAATCTACTCCATGCCTAAATTACATAAACAGAGTGTTAAAGGCAGTATAAGGTCATCCACTAGGAATTTCCAAACTATGACAGTTAATAACGGCCACCTTGTTAAAGCTACAGCTCTCACTTTAGTTGTCAATTATTCAGTATGCTTTGCCAAAACACCAGGAACTAAGCATAGATAATGCAAACGACATATGTACATATGTTCGCTAAACGGACTCTGGAACAATTGGAAACTGACTATAATTTTCATCGAAAACTCATCTTCAGCGATGAGTGGATGCAGGGGCATGTGAACAAAAAAAAAATTGTCGAATTTGGAATGATGCCAATCCACATTAGGTCAAAGAGCGTACATACATACATACATAATTGGTGACTACAACCCTTCAGTCAGGACTACGACCTAGTTTCTCAAACCACTCATGTTGTGTTTGTTAATTTTATACATGAGTGGCGGGACCTACAGTTTAAAGTCGACTCCGAGCGACAGATTTTTATTTACTCTCAGATTTGTTTGCCAGAAATCTGCTGAGAGGAAGTCGCCGAAGAAATTCTTTTTGTATTTTGTCTTGATGTCTGGCCTGGGGCTCGAACCCTGGCTTCTCGTCTAATAAGCCAACACATTACCTACTTGACCACGGCGACTTCAAAGAGCGTACAATACATCTTAAAAAATTACTGTTTAGTGCACATTTTCGGCTGGCAATACCATAGGTACAAATTCTTTTGAGAACGTGGTTGGCATCACTGTCAATGGCGAGCTCTATATGTCGATGATTTCCAAAGTCTTTGGGACTGAACTGGATAATCTGTATATCACCGACATATGGACTCGACATAACGAAGCTACAGCTCAGGTTAGAGTGGGTATTCTTCACGAACGATTTAAGAGCACGACCAGAGATCAGCAATGAATCGTTTCATTGCTACTCATAGGTACTCATGAAATTTTGAATATAAGTGTGTCAACAATATTGAAATTTAACTACCCACTCTGATTCATTTGTACTCACTACAACATTGATTTATAAGTACAGGTTGCAATGAGTATGCGTACAACGTTGACATCAAACTCATACCATACGAAATATGTTTGATTCATAAGCCTACTCGAAAAATACTTATAATGCTTATAAATGATTCGAGTGATTCGAATCGTTAATCAAAATTAACAGACTTAGTTGTTGTTAGGCGGAGCAGCAAGCAGAGCAAACACACAACCTTCTAGTGAGTATTATAGTGTTCGCAGGCGAATCATACTTATTTTATGCTTCGTGTGTGTATGTTGAGTTATGGAGAGTCAAAATCAACAAAATCAGACGTGTTGTTAATTATGAATATGATGAGTACTTCAGTACTTTGAATATGAATAGAGGTTTCATGATATTAAAATAATTTTTTTTTTTTTTAATTTTTATTTTAACTATCATTATTACAATTAAAATATTTAAAATATATTTACAATAATCACATTTTTCGAG
This sequence comes from Sarcophaga carnaria, assembly GCA_958299815.1. Classification (NCBI taxonomy): domain Eukaryota; kingdom Metazoa; phylum Arthropoda; class Insecta; order Diptera; family Sarcophagidae; genus Sarcophaga; species Sarcophaga carnaria. The sequence goes on from OY283151.1 coordinate 45,461,431, forward strand.
ATCTTACTTAAATAAGTATTGCAACAAATATAAACTACATTAATGCAGAGTTAGGAAAAAAGATAGGGAAAAACCTAGTAAAGAATTAAAGAAATTTTAAATTAATTCTTCTATCAGCTTCATCACTGAAGTTGAAGAAGAAGTTAATACTACAAATTGCTTATTATATCATAATTTGAAGCTCTATTTCGTACTTCAAATCTTTGTGTTAAATTAGATATTACTGATTCAAGCAATTCTTGTTGAAAATGTTGATGCAATCTATTTGTTGAGTATCTTCTAGGTAAATTAAAAATAATTTTCAAATTTTTATTCTGGATCATTTTTGCAGCTTCTTTAGATAGGTTTTGGCACACCTATTTGACCAAATTTGACATCCATATGTCATAATGGGCCGTATGCACATTTTGTACAATAAGATTTTATTTTTATAATTCAAAGTTGATTTTCGATTCAATAATGGGAAAAGGGTTCTTCCACATTTAATTGCCTTTTCACAGGTTTTTAGAACATGATGTCTGAAAGTCAATTTTTTATCTAACTCAATTCCAAGATATTTAACGGTATCAAGAAGAGGAATTTCAGCTCCTTCTACAGATAAAGGTATTGAAGGTATCCTTTTTGGCGACTTATTAAAAGGAAATATTATTGCTTGAGTTTTATTTTCGTTTATTTTTATTTTCCATTTTTTAAAGTATTTTTGAGCATGTAAAAGACCTTTTTTCATCCTTTTGACTATGGCGTTTGAAACTTTACCTTTTGTTATAATGGCAGTATCGTCTGCATACAGTGCAGCTGATATTAAAATAAGTATGAATGCCTATAAGTATCAGAAATTATGAGTATGATTCGATTCTACTCATCTTTTTGAATAATCATTGCTGATCTTTGATCACGATCATCTCACGTGAAGGTGATATGAACTGGCCACCAAGATCGTGTGATTTGTGGGATTTTCTTAAATTGCAAGTGTTTACCAGTCCTTAAATAAAACATAACACATGCCACCATTCAAATTCAGCCTTTTTAATGCGGCAGAGGCATAGAGAAATTGATATTTCGTTTGATTTCCACCCAGAGCAGCTATGGCAGACATTTTCAAACGAATAAAAATTTCAATAACATCTCATTCACACTTTGTTTTATTTAAATTTAAAGATAGAAAGCGCTTAATGGATGAGCCTTTATATTTCGAATGTAGAAACATTTTTTTTCTTTACGTTTTTCAAACAAAGGCTAATTTCCAAGTGTTATATAATCATAAGGAAATCACCAATTTATTAAAGATAAATTCCAATTTTATGATTAAAAATCAATTATAATTTATTATTCGCCCTCAAACACATCTGTTAATTCATTAATGCTACTACTATCAATTAAAACGTCTGCTGGGGTTATCTATTTCAGCACACACAGAATTATTATCGTAAAAATAGAAAAATAGAAGAATTTTTTTGATTTCCAACCTGCAAGTATAATCGAAAATTTTACACATCGATAACAATTAGATTTTATCCAGTAGCTGCATATAGTAAACTTACTCAAATCTGTTATACATGTATTCTATTGTTTTGAATGCTTATACATAGGGTCTTTCATTAAGTGTTTTCTATCTTCAAATTTAAATAAACCATTGTATATGTGAGGTATCATCGAAATATTTAATTTTATTTGTTTGAAAGACCTATTGATGGCATTATTTGTGGAATGTAAGATTCTTCGAATCCGAAATTCACAATTTTCCATTGCTTTGGAGCATACACTCGCGACTTAAAAAACTCCACAGGGAAAAGTCTAACGGAGTCAAAGTACAGCATCTCAGTGGCTTCTTCACATTACCTTCACGTGAGATGACCATGCCCCCAAATCACTCTAAGCAGAATATCGAATGTGGTGAATGAGGTGTGTGGCACGTAGCGCCAACCTGTTGAAACCACACGTCGGTGATGTCCAGATCATACAATTCAAGTTAAAAGAAGTTGGTAATCATAAACCTATAGTGCTCGCCGTTTACAGTGATGTTTTGGTCAATCGACCGATGAGACGCTGCCAGCTCAATATCCACGTCAAACAGTAACTTATTCGGAATGAATTTGACGCTCGTGGATGTCATGTGGAATTGTATTGTCCCAAATTACACCATTTCATTTCTTCACGTACCCATTTATTCAGAAATGCACCTCAACTCTGAGATGACTTTACAATGAAAATAAGAGTCAGTTGCCAACTACCCCATAGCCAATTAAACATACACACGTCGTTGTTTATGATCTTCCATGGCGATTTAGTAAAACATAGATTCAGGAATACTAATGGAAAAAATAATACAATAATAATACAATACTCATGGAAGAAATGACAACTAATTTGCTGGATGCAGCTTAAATAAGTTAACCGTTTTCAACTGTGACAGGTTCGGAAGACTCTGTTGGGAAACCCTAAAGAGACACAATTATCTTCGTTGGCATTGAAATACGATTAAAAAATTCTAGAAAATTTTGAAAGAAGAATTTGTTCAATAAATGAGGAAGTTTTGTGTTTATTTAAGACAACTTAATAAAAAATTCAGAAGCTGAAGTCAAGGAATGGTGAATTTTTTAAACAAAAAAAGTATGACCTCTTCATGTTCAAAGTCCAGGTTTAGATTTCATAGAAAATTTGTGGTCCCATATAAAAACTAAATTATGTATTTACCACGTTAAAAACAAATAGAAAATAACACCCAAGTAGACATACACGAATCTATATAGTCGCAGAGATAACTAGAATTCTTACTTAAATTTCTAGTTGTAAGAGAAGCTAAATGTCGTCATACTAAACACTGTTAAGTGGTATTTCCTTATTGCAATACAATTACAAATTGTGATCCTCATACTAATTACTAGCATTCTACATACGCCGTAGCCTAGTAGGTAGTGTGTTGGCTTGTTAGACTTATAGCCACAGTTCATACCCAATCCAATAAAACGATATATGATAAAATGTTTCCTCGGTGACTTCATCTCAGCAGACTTCTTTCAAAAAATTTGAAAGTAAATAAATTTGCCATGAAATGTTGCTCAAAAATCTGACTTTAAACTGTAGGTACCGCCACTCATAAACAAAATTAAAACACACAACAGAGGTAGTGTCAGAAACTAGGTTGTAATTCTGTCTGAAGGGTTGTAGTGACCAATTATGTAACTACACACCACACTACCGGGATATATCTGTTATTTTTTTGTTGTTATCAGACAACTACAACTTTTTTGTCTGGTATTATTGGTATTTTGAGATCCTTTTTTATGAATAATTTTTTTTTTCATACATTTATTTTAGTTCTATTGCTCACTATGCCTACATATATAGTATATATTTATATATGCTATTCAATATTGTCTGAATGGAGATCATAGTTTGGACCAGAGATCAGCAATGTGTTTTCAAAAAGATGAGTAGAATCGAATCATACTCATAATGTCTGATACTTATATGCATTCATACATATTTTAATATCATGGAACCTCTACTCATATTCCAAGTTTGAAGAGTTCGACTCTCCATAATTCAACATTTACACGAAGCACAAAATAAGTAAAATTCGCGTACGAACACTAAAATACTCACTATAAGGTTGTGTGTTTGCTCTGCTAGTTGCTCTGTATTTTTTGCTTATGTGTCTTATTTCTTTTTTTGTAAATGCAACAACTAAGACTGTAAATTTTGACGAAAGATTCGAGTCACTTGAATCGTTTATAAGTATATTTTTCTAAAGTTATGAATCTAAATGAGTAGGCTTATGAATCAAACATACATATTTCGTATGGTATGAGTTTGATGTCAGCGTTGCACTCATACTCATTGCAACCTGTACTTGTAAATCAGAGTACATAGTTAAATTTCAATATTGTTGACTCACTTATATTCAAAATTACATGAGTGCTTATGAGTAGCGAAAAACGATTCATTGCTGATCTCTCTATCAGACCAATTTCTTTTCTGGACAACTTTTTTGTATGGGAATATTGGTATTTTGAGATCCTTTTTTATGAATAATTTTTCTGTTTTCATACATTTATTTTAGTTCTATTGCTTACTGTACCTACATATATAGTATATACATTAGGGTGGGTCGAAAAAAAAAGTTGAGCCAGTCATCCCCTAGAATTAAAGATATGTTAATAAAGTTCCCAAAACCATAAAAATGAATGAACCATAAATGAATATTTGAACATTTTAAAATATCTGTAAAATAGCTGTTATGCATAAAATTGAGCATTTTAAAAGCGAATATTTTATATAATTAAATGCTCTTTATTCCTGCATAGCCACAATTACTGATTTTGGGGAAGAATCCGAGATATCAGAAGTACGCGCATAGAATATGACGTCGAATTAAAAAAATCGTCTTAAAAATCGTCTTATGTTACGATCGGACCTAAAATGGCGACGTAGTATATAAAAAACAAAAAGGGCGGTATTTCTAGGCGTGGCAAAAAAATAATTTTTATATTGTTGGAAATGTTATTAATATATCTTTAATCCTAGGCGGTGACTGTCTCAACTTTTTTTGTCCATAGAGAGCGACCCGCTCTAATATACATATTTGTATGTTCAATATTGTCTGAATGGGGACCATAGTTTGAACTCCTTACAAGTGTGCCTCTTTTTACACGTTCAATAATTTTTTATTTATAAATTCCCTATTACATGTATGGTTCCGAGTACACCTAATTCTGGTTTTACACGGTAGATTGGTTCCAGAAAAAACCGTGTAAAAAAACCGTGTAAAAAAAGACACTGATCGTATGCAAAAATAGGTGATTGGTTCCTAATCTCTAAAGCCTATTAAAATTAGTGAAAAACAAGGATTTTTTAAGAAGTTTTGTATTTGACATTTTCTTTTAGGATTCATAAAATATTTTACAAAATTAAAAATATAAATAGCTTATTAAATATAAAATATTTTTGGCTTACTTTTTATTTTAATGCGTTAAATTTAATGTAACGATAGAAAAACAAATTTGCCAATAAAAAATTTCTTTACCAAACACAAAATATTAACACATTTCAATTGCTCTGACCTTTGTGTTTGTATTCACAAAAGGGAATTCCCCTAAATTTGTGCCATTTACATTTGCTTTGACCAGTAAATTTGCTTGTCGCGCAAAAAGGGAATTCCCTTAAATTTGTGATATGAACATACTTTGCAAAAATTAAATTTGACAAAAAAATTTAAGCACAAAAAATTCTAAATCGTGCTAAATGGAATAAAATCGTGTAACAAAAATTAAAAATATTTTATTTTCAAACCGTGTTATATCAAAACCGTGTAAAAAAAGACCGTGTAAAAACAGAATTAGGTGTATTTTTCCTTGTATCTTTTTACTGAAAATAAAAGTCCATTTTATTTAATTTTTTTTTATTATTTTTATTTTTCGTGCCAATGTCAAAGAAATTGGATTTTATTTCTTAAAACAGGAGTTTTCATTATTAATTGAATGTTTCTTTTCTTCTTCTTTTTTTGTTTTCTTTTTTATATATATTTTTTTTAAATAAAAACTATTAACTTAACATTAATAAAAAAAAAAAATTAAAATGATAATGATCAATAAAACAAAGTAAAAATAATATTTAAAAATACATAAAAGTAGGTAATAATAAACAACATTTCACAAACAAAATTCAAAATTCAAATTCAAAATAAAAATAAAATAAAAATGCAAACAGAAAATAATTTAAATAATATTAATTAATTGATCAACATTTTTGTGTAACATTTTTAATATCATTCATCATCATCATCATCATTATCATTATTTCATTAATTTGAGTATAGACAGACGTTTACACAGAGAGAGAGAGAGAGAGGAAAATTTAGTAACAAATAATTTTTTTTTCAATTTAAATAATCATTGTTGTTGTTATTGCTATTATTATTAATTAATTAATAATTAAAATGATTAGTTAGTAGATAATCGCATTGGGAGGGACAGGATCAGTAGACATACAGGATACAGGAGGTGGGATGCAGGAATTGGAAAGCGACGGGATAATGTGACACAGATTTCATACTCAAACGTCATATGTCTTCTTGTAATGTGTAATCGACTGTTTATTCAGATTTGTCAACAGTTGCAGTTTCTGTTTTCACATCCTTATTATCGATTTTCGTTTCTTCGCTTGGGTTACTCAATTTGTCATCAACTTTTACATCCTCGTTTACATGCTCGGCGTCATCCTTTTCCACCTCACGTTTCGTATGCAAATGATTGGGAATGTTTTGTGTACAAGAACATGGACACATGCATTGATCTTTCTTGCTGCCTGCGGAAAATAGCGAATTAAATCCGAAAGGTATTGCAGAGGGCTGTACTCCCAATGTGTGTTCACTTGAGAATTTGTTTGTCTTGGTCTCATCACAATTTGCGTACGCAGCCTCTGGCAATATAATGACTGGCATAAAGGCTACAATAGCACCTTTAGGAATCTGATCGGGAGCATAGAAAGCTGGATAGCCGGCTACTTGAGGTACAACAGGTATCTGTTGCAATAATGCCATTGAGTTTACAATGCCGCCAAAGTGTGCTTGGCCACCGAAACCGCCGCCTGTTGTGAATTGTTGTTGGAAATTCTGGTTGTTTGAGTTAAAGGAGGAAGGATTGCTCGAACCGTTGGAGGTAAATGAAGACGTAGATGAACTGCTTGTTTTAGATGATTGAGCCTTATCAGCGAGACACGGGCAATAATTATCAGTTTTCTGAATTTGGAATGGGGAAGTGGTTGGACGTGGCGTTACATTTTGCTTGTTGCTATTTTGGTTAGTTGTTGTAACCGTATTTGTCTGTGTTTTTGTAACAGTTGTTTGGTATTGCTCGGGTTTTCTCTTCTGATAATCGTTCTTGTTCACATAAGTACTTGTCACTTTTTCGATAACCTTTTCCTTGTTGCTCGGTATAAATGGTTGTGGCTGTTGTCCAGTGACCTGTGAGAACGTCTTAATTTTCTCTTCGCCATTGGATTCAATGAAGGATCCAATATGAGTTGAGGTAACCTTATCAACCCTTGAGGGTTTGTTGCCAGTCGTATAGGTTGTCTTGGTATTATGGTCAACTACCTTTTCAATCGTTTGAATTGGTACACGTGTATTGGTTGTGGTGGTTACCTTTTCTATTATCTGTGGTGGTACATATTTATTGACTGTGGTTACTTTCTTCTCTACTGTCTGTGGTATTTGTGTGTATGTGTTGGTATTGGTATTGAAATTTTTGTTCGTTTGTGTTTGTGTTTGTGTATTGGTTACAATTGTCTTTTCTTTATTGAAATCTTGTTTATTATTACCGTTAAATTTATTGGTTGTCGTCGTTGTGGTGAATGTCGTATAGGTTTTGTCCTTCTCAGTAATGGTATCCTTTGCCTTTGTATTCGTATTCGTATTTGTATTCGTTTGGTATGTGTTGGTATATTGTTGTCGTTGGGGTGGTTTGGGAGTGGGAAGGGAGGAAGAAGAAGGAGGAATATAAGTTAGTTTTGTATTAAGGTTAACGTTTTTATCATTAAAATTATTCTTATTGCTATTGATTGTGTTTGAAGTGGTAGTTGTTGTTGTGGTGACTTTCTTTTGTGTGTATTCATTATTTTGTGGATAACTGGACACAAAAGTCGTCTGGGTTTTTGGAATCGTTGGTGGTGGACTATCTACTACATATGTAACAGTATGATTAAATTGATTTAGTTTACCATTTATCGTCTGTGGTGGCAAATAACCGGGAACGGACAGATCTGATTCTCTGGGATCTTTAGGTGTCTTTGGTGGGTTTTTAGGTCCGGGACCTGGTGGGCCTGGACGGTTTGGGCCGGGTGGTCCATATGGGCCTGGAGCTGTTGGACCGGGTGGGCCTTTAGGGCCGGGTGGTCCAGGTGGTCCATAAGGTCCCTTGGGTCCAGGTGCATCAGGGCCGGGTGGTCCAGGAGGTCCGAAAGGTCCCTTAGGGCCTTTAGGTCCAGGTGCATCGGGTCCGGGTGGTCCAGGGGGGCCAGGAGGTCCGGGAGGTCCTACAAATGTTTAATAATTAACATTTAAAATCACTAGTACTTATTAAAAATGCTTAAAATCTTATTACCTCTTGGGCCACCAGGGCCTTTGGGTCCGCCAGGTCCGCCAGGTCCTTTAGGGCCACCAGGGCCGCCGGGTCCTACACCGCCACCATCACCATTGCCGCCGAAACCGCCTTCACCGCCAACTCCGCCTTGGGGTCCTACAATGTGCACGTATGGTGGAGCTGGGGGACCAGTTGGACCTTCAATATGAACATATTTACCAGAATCATCGGGATGATATTTGCCATCGTTAATTCCTACAATAAGGCAAGAGTTTTGTGTGTGATTGTTTAAGAATTGGTTGCAATAATAGAGGGGGGGGCGTTTAATAAGACTTACCTTTGTATTTACCATTTTCATTGCCATATTTACCTTGATCTATTTGGAAAAGAATGTCAAATAAATTGAAAAACAAAAAGGAATACAATTAAAAACAATTCGATTATAAACTATTAAAGGCAATACAAGAAAAAAAAAATAAAATTATTTCAAACAACTACAAGGGTACACTAAACTAAATACATATAAAATACAATACAATACAAAATACATATGTATGCAAACTTAATACTACAACAATAACAAATAATAATAACAATAAAAATAGTTTGATTATAAGCCTTAAGCCCTTAACCAAAAGCCAACCAAAAACAAAAAATATGTTTAATAAAGCGATAGGAAATTATAGAATTTTTTTTATATACACAAGTAACTATGTATGTATGTATGTAAGTATGTATGTTTGTATGTCATCTAGGATATGAACATAATATTTTGTTGTTGTTGTTGTTTGTTGGTTCTTTCAATGATAATTCATAGTCATGTTGCCATGAGTTTAAGGCAGTAGTGTATTATGGATGGTAAAATGGATTCTTTTTTTGTGGTTTTTTGTTTGATGTTGCAATGACAATGTGTAAATATGTGTGAGTTGTGGTTTGAAAACATATACAACATTTTCAGATGTGTCTTCGAAGATTTTGAGAACAAAATCGAAAGTACAGAAAGACAGCTGTGGTGGTATTCGTTTATAGAAAAAATATTGCTTTTTAGAGGGGGAAGAAAAACATTTTTAACTGTGCCTTGACGAAATTCTAAACTAATCTGTGCATGATTCGATATACTCGCCCTACATTGTTCTAAAGAGGAGCTGTTACGTGTGTGACGGTCATTACATGTATACGTATGTATTTTTGCTCACATTATTCTAAAACATTTTCTTTTTCTTTTCATTTTTTTTTCTCTGTTATTTTTTTTTTATGTTCAATTCAATAACTGCTGAAAATAAAAAATAAAATCTTAAAAACATAAATAATAAGTATAAAGGAAATAAAATTAAAAATAAAATTTATTTTTGCAAAAAAAAAAAAAAAAATTAATCAAGAAAAATAAAAAGAGAAAATTATGTAGAAAACTTAATTATATGATCACTGCAAATATATAATAAATGTGCATGTAAATTAAGGAGCTTGGTTGCCACACAAAATACATACGATCCTCCGAAAAAGTGCAAATGCAAGTGCAAGTGCAAGTGCAAGTGCAAGTGCAAATGTGCATTTGGTACATATATGTAAATTTATTTTGTATATTTTTATGTGTGTATTGAGTATGTGCAATAGATATATAAGTATATATATAAAGAGTAGGTTGATTGTGTTGAATTTTGAATTTTTTTTATATGTTTTGCAATTTGTTTTTTTGTTTTTTTTTGTTTCTTATTTAAGTATTTATTGTTAGTGCAGTGCAGTGCAAGTGGAGAGCGCTTGTGAAATGCTTTTGTAAAATAAGTGGTAAAAAGAGAAGACACCGTCCAGTTTTTTGAAGTAAATGAATAAAATACATAAAAAATTTTTTTAAAGTAAATAAGAATCGAATTCAATGAACTGTTAGAATATATAAGAACATATATATTGCTTTCGAAAGCCATGACATATATTCGACTGCAAAAATCTCTTTTTTCTTTTTTTTTGTGGGCAAAAAAAGACACTCAAGCACTTAGAATATAATATAATAAATGTATCGATGTATTTGTTCACGCGGTCCAAGCTCCCGTTAAGTATGTATGTATGTATTTGCTAACCTTCTGTGTATCCGATGGCCCCAGGAAAACCTGACACTGAGAATCCTCCGTTGTGTGTATATCCCCCATCATTATGCTGACCAGTACTGCTACCGCCATTATATACGCCAGGTTTTCCTGAGGCATTAGGTCCTCCATATCCAGAATTGCCGGATGATGATGAACCTTGAGATCCATAATTGCCTGGACGACCTTGTGTTCCATAATTGCCTGATGATGTCGAACCTGAGTTACCAGGAGATGCATAATTGCCTTGTGATGACGAACCAGATGGTCCATAGTGGCCTGGTGATGTCGAACCTGGAGTACCGGAAGGTCCGTAATGGCCTGGTGATGTTGAACCTGGAGTACCGGGTGGTCCATATTTGCCTGATGAGGTTGAACCACCAGGTCCATTATTGCCTGGCGTGTTTGAACCTCCAGGGCCATAATTGCCTGATGAGGTCGAACCACCAGGTCCATAATTGCCTGATGAGGTGGAACCACCAGGTCCATAATTGCCTGATGAGGTCGAACCACCAGGTCCATAATTGCCTGAAGAGGTCGAACTACCAGGTCCATAATTGCCTGATGAGGTCGAACCACCAGAACCATAATGGCCTGATGGGGTCGAACCTCCAGCTCCATTATGGCCTGTTGAGGTCGAACCTCCAGCTCCATTATGGCCTGATGAGGTCGAACCTGGAGTACCATTAGGTCCGTAAGGGCCTGGTGATGTCGGACCTGGTGGACCGGGTGGGCCTTTAGATCCTGGTGATGTCGGACCTGGTGGACCGGGTGGGCCTTTAGGTCCTGGACTTGTTGGTCCGAATGGACCAGATGGGCCTTGAGGGCCAAATGGTCCAGGGCTTGATGGTCCGTTCGGTCCAAATGGGCCTTTAGGGCCAAATGGTCCTGGACCTGATGGTCCGAAAGAACCAGGTGGTCCAGGAGGGCCATGAGGACCAGGAGGGCCGTTAGGACCTGGAGGACCATTAGGTCCAGGAGGACCATTGGGTCCTGGAGGGCCATTGGGACCTGAAGGTCCATTCGGACCATTGGGACCAAAACCACCTTGTCCACCGGATCCACTTCCACCGCCGTTACCACCAAATCCACCTCCACCGCCATTACCACCAAATCCGCCTCCAGCGCCATTACCACCAAATCCACCTCCAGAGCCGCTACCACCAAAACCACCATGTCCTCCTTGGCTGCCGACTACATGATCATACGGAGCTGGAACATGCTGATATTGACCATCTTGATCTGAAACACAATTAAACTTTGGTCTAGCGCCAATACGTCCCACATCTACATTAATTTCAAAGTCTCACTTTTGTATTTTCCACTATCGCCGGGTCTTAGGGCAGCAACCGAATGTGAAGAGGGCGATTGTACACCTGGGGAACCTTCAAATGTATGTCCCTTACCAGTATCGAACAGTCCAGTGCCACCACTGGTCAATTTATTATTTTCACCGTATCTGTGTATTTGAGGACTCTTCTGATCTGAGCCCTTTATAACTAGTGAAGGGAATTTCGAAAACCCGGGAGTAACAACACCTTTGTCTTTGTTCTAGAATATATGTATGCATGTTTAGATGTGTGTGTTTTTATATGTTTTATTCATGTGTATGTAACGTACATCATCCACGTAGATGAGAGGAATATTGGGACGGACACCACCTTCAAATTTGCCGCAACCAATTGGGAAATATAGCTCGTTCCATTGTAAAAGGACTCCTTCGTTTTTGCCCGCAACTTGATCATCGGCAAGCGGATATGTTATTACAGGCTTTTGTGGCTCAACTGTGCGATAACCGTGAGCATCGGCAACATAGTGTGTTGCACGCAATATATGGTATGGATCTATGTGACCGTAACAGCCGTATGTAACGCCGTCAGGACCACGTGTTTCGTGGTGGAAATTACCAGTCTTACCAATGTCATAACCATAACGGTAAGCGTCTTTATTGTATATGAAAAATTAAGTTTGGTTTTTTTTGTTGTTTGTTGGTATTTGTTTAGAATATTTTGGAAATTGATTTGTTAAACGGGGATATAATAAAATACAATATTTTTTTTATATAAGCAGCAGCAATGCTGACTTAGAGTATTATAAACATAACCTAACAATAAATTAAACATAACCTAGAACCTAAACGAAAAGATCGACACAACTGTGAGGGGGGGGGGGGGCGAGGGGAAAGCAAGGTAGGGAAAAGGAACTTAAATGATGATAGGGAGGTAAGGAATAGTTGTCTAGCAGTCTTATTTTTTTTTTTTGTTTGGCACGTCGAAATAAATTATCCTTAACTCGATGACCATATAAATACGTTGTATGGTTAACTGGCTGTCTGAGATTTTTTAAAAAAATTTTTTTGGTTTTTTGTTTTTTTGTTTATTTGACGATATGAGAGGGGATGAGTATGCGAAGCTGATTATGTACTACGAATTTCCACTCACATATATTATTATAAATAATTACAAGAGGAGTGTGTTGTTGATTTGATAATATTTGTGGATTTTTTTTTTTTGCTGTTTTGAGGAGGGATATTTACAAGTCGATAGTTTGAGTTTGAGTGACGATCACTATTAAGATGTACTAAAGATAACTGATTACTACTGCGTTTGTATAATTTGGTTGGTTGTTTGATTGTTTTGCTGGTGTTTTTTTCAGATTTTAGTACATAAGCTACTTGGTTATTGAAATAGTTGGAAAGTTTTGTTGTTTTTTCTAACATTCTGCGGCATAATTTTTTTTTTTTTTTTTTTTTTTTGCTTACAAAACATTACAAGTTTTTAGCTACAAAATGGATTAGGTTTTAACACTTTATCCAGATTATTAGATCATAAATAGAATTAATTTTTAATATGATTTTATGCTACAGCGGCGCTTCAATTAAATTAAAAATAAATTATAAATTAAAAAAATCAAGTTTCTAAGCATTTTTACTACAAAAAAAAAAACAAACAAACACTATTAACGATACGATAAATTAAGATAGCAAATGAATAAATATTTTTTGTTTTTTGTTTTTTTTTTTTTGTTTGTTTTAAACTATCTAACTACAGTGAGATTAGTTAGGTTAATTAAGAGTTTTTTTTTAAATTAAATTTTATTTTTTTTATTTACGAAACAATTTCTAAGAGAAGGAATTTTAACAAGAAGTAAAATATGATGAGTTAGGTTGAGTTGAGGACCATTTGTCTGATCTCTCAAGAGACACCCTATATATGGGTGTGGTATTGCTAAGATGTTAACTAAAATTCTAATTTTTAAACTAACAAATATGAAGATGAATAGAGTAATCAACAAAAGGTTGAGTAAATTATAGATTTCTAAACGAATATGTCAAAGAAAAAATTTGAAAAAAAAAATTTTTTTTTTCAATTTTTCATTCTAAATGGAAAACTTTTTTAAATGATACGGTTAATGAGAGAAGTAAATTAACAAAGAGAGAGAGAGATAAGGATAAAATGGCAACAAATTTACTTACTTGTGTCAAAGTTTGACGAATAGTATTGATTGTTAGTGGTTTTTTGATCTTTAATGTCAAGAATCAAACGACGGTTCTCGGCATCTAACTTTACAGAGAACGCGCATTGCATCAATATGCATGCGATGGCCTGTAAAAAAAAAGAAATAAAAACAAATATTTTTTTAGAAATTTTTTAAACTTTAACATTTTATATCACATGATATTAATTTATCAATTAGCGGCTATTAAGGTTTTTAAGTCATTGAATTTGAATTTACTTTCATGCAAGCAAAAATACAATCACCTTGCTTGTCATCAAGCCAAGTTAATAAAAATTTCGGAAGTATAAAAACTTTTTTGAAAAATAAAAACAAAAATAAGAACAAATAACTAATTAACGAAAGCTTTTTTTTTGTTGTTGAAAACAACTTAATTAATTGCCGTTATTTTTGGTTCTTTTGTTTGTGAAAAGAAAAATAAAAATTTTTATTATTATTTTCATTAAAGTTCTCGTTCTTTTTTTTCGCTGACTGTAATTCCAGTTATTATTTAAAATCCGGTTCAAATACAAATTAAATCTTCTAAATGTCAAATGCACTAATTTTTTTTTTTGGTTTTTTTTTTTTCTTGATAAATATGAACAACTTTAATTATCAACTGTTAAGACATTTTGAGGACGTTGTGCCTTTAACAAAAGGTTGCAAGTAATTCATTAAAATTTGTATGAATAAGCATACATACATATGTATGTATTGTATAAGCTTTTTACATTTTATGCAAATCGCTTTAAAACGCATTTGCGTAAATGTCAATTTTACATAATTTTTATACAAATTATTTGCTGACTAACGATTAAGCAACGTAAATCAACTTTTGTTCAAACAAAAAACAAAAAAAACACATTTTTTTTTCTTCAAAGGAATTTCAAAGAATCTTATCATCGTGATGGTTTGAGAAAAGAAAACAAAAAAATTTGAAAAAAATCGAAAAAAATCGAAAATCGAAACAAAATAGTCTTGAAATAAAGCCTTGAAGCATATTGTGTTATTTTATAACTGAACCTACGGTAAACTAAAGCAAAGAAGATGAAGAAGTTGTTGTTGTTGTGTTTCTATTTCTAAAGACCATCAACATTTCATTCAAATTATTTGACAGCAATTGTTTAATTAATCATCTGTCAAAATTCTTTCATAAAAATAAAATAGTTTTATGTTACGTTATGACACCGTCCGTCTCAGTATAGCTTTAAAGAAATAGAAAAATATTTAAAAACGTTTTAAATGTCAATAAAATTTTGTGTATGGCAGGCAGCAGCAACTATTGTTGCTTGTTTCTTAAACACAACAATACAACAACACAACAATAATTGTTTGTTTGTTTGCTACGGCTTTATGTCTTTCTTTTCTTATTTCTTCAAATTCATTTGATTTTTGTCTTTATTTTTTTATTGTTTAAGGGCGTGTTTAACACGTTAGTGTTGTTGTTGTTGTTGGTGGTGGTGTTTTGTTGCAATAATGAAAATATTTAAACAAGAATATATCGAAAACATGATCATAAAAAATATTGTATATACTCGTACACAAACAGTTAGGTTAAGGTTATGCATACTTTATAGTCAAACTAATTATAAATGATATTTCAAATATTCTTAGCAAAGATGCAAACCCCTAAACATGGTTTATAGTAGCATATGCTTGCATATTAAACATGCAAATTTAGTACAGATCAGTTGCAATTGAATTAATACTTGCATTTTACTTAATTGCACATTACAAGACACTACAACCCTTTAGCTAGGATAACAACCTAGCTTCTCACACCACCCATGTTGTGTGCGTTAATTTTATTTTTAAGTGTCAGGTCCCACAATTTTTTTGAGAAGGTTTTCGTAGAAATTTTAATTACTTTCAGATTTTTTTTTCGAAATAATTGCTGAGAATAAGTATTTTGTTGTTCATAATGTCTGAGGTGAGGCATGAACCACGGGTTCGCATCCGAGAAGCCAACACTGTACTTACTAGACTATGGCATCGATTAATTTGATGCTTTAAGAAAAGTTTTGAATTTGATAAGGCTTGATACGTAATGAAGCCGCCGTAGTCTAGTTGCTCGTGTGTTGGCTTATTAGCCAGGGTTCAAACCCCAGGCCAGACATCGAAAAAAAAATACAAAAAATGTATTTCTTCGGCGACTTCCTTTCAATAGATTTTTGGCAAAAACTCTGAGAGTAAATAAAATTGCCATGTAAAGTTTCTCATAAATCTGCCGTTCGGATTCGAACTGTAGGTCCCACTCATGTATAAAATTAACACACACAACATAAGTGGTGTGAGAAACTAGGTTGTAATCCTGACTGAAGGGTTGTAATGACCAATTATGTATGTATGTATTTTGAAACGTAATTACAATGTTTAGAAGTTTAAAAATTTGCCATACAATTTTGTTACGAAATGTTCTACTATTGTTTAAAAGAGGCTAGTATGAGATACGTTACTAAATGTAACGAATTGGCCATTTAAAGTTTCCTTAAGTTTTCTCTCTATTTTATTGCATTCTGTAGAGGACACGATTTTTATGCCAGAGAACCTGTATTAGCATTACGGCAAACAACAGAAGTTGGGTCTGTAGCAACAAAGTGTTTAACAGTGAGCGACAAAAGAAAGTGTACTTAATTGCTTGCTTACTTCATTGGTCATTATAATCCTTTAGGCACGCATTACGACCACCTAGCTTCTTACACCAGATACGTTGTAAGTGTTAATTTTATTTATAAATGGCAGGACCTAGAGTTTAAAATTGATTTCGAATGACAAATTTATTTTGAGAAACTTTTCATGGCAATTTTATTTACTCCCGGAATTTTTGCCAGAAATGAGAGGAAGACGTCAAGTACGGCAACACACGACGTACAAGACCACGGCGGTGTTAGAAACTGTATAGTTAAGTTAGATTTGAGGACGTGTACTTATCATTGGGACAAGTACAATACCAAGAGGTCAAAAAGACGCATTGTAAATTCGTTCTAGAAGAGAGAGAAAGAGGACAGTGAAGGAGATAGTAGATGCCTTGTATATCTTGGATAATATTTTAATAACTACCAAACTGAGGTTTTACCAGCTAAGGAGGGTGCATGAAAGAACTTGGCAATAAATAAATTCCAATTTTTTGTTTGTTTCAATTTTAAAAACTGGCACTGAAACAATGTTAAATTAAAAATAATGGAAAATTTTTTGAAATTGTACAGTTTCTTTTGATGCACACTATGTGTACATACGTATTATTAATCATTTGTCAGTTAAATGTATTTAAACTACATTTCCGAAATGCTAAATTGTGTAGAAGATTATTATGTTCTAAAGCCGATCAAATGATGGCACATTTTAAATGACAAACTTCAAGTTCTCATAGATTTCATAGATTATTTTTCAAAACATAATGCAAATGCGTTACGTTTTCTTAAATTATTTATAATTCCATAGCCATATAGCATGTGTAAGTAAGTAAGAATGTAATTAACATAACTTGTTTATTTGATGTTTTATTATCGATTAATTTCCATTTGTATGTATGTATGCAGAGAGGTATTGTAAGTCTTTTCATTACATGTATAAGGCGATTAACTTTTAAAAAATATATGGCATGGAGAACTATTCATATTAAAACAAAAAAAAAAAGCATATGAATTTAAAAAAAATTTAAATGACAAGCATTTTACGCATTTATGAATTTATGAGGCTACTGATTGCTGATACATTGGTTCACCAGCATAACTGATGACTTTTTGTTGAAGGTCAACCGGCCGCCATATACAATTAATTTTTTTTCTTACTGGTTTTTAGCCACATTTAAGATGTTTCCAAAAGAATTTTTTCCAAAACTGAAATCATTCAATTCAATGAACAAAAAAAGTTCATGGCAAGTGAACAATAAATATTCTTATCATATCAGGTATACAGGGCCAATATATCATGCATTCCCATGCACAGCATGTATGCAGTTACACCAAAATGAAATTGGAGCCTGAATCATAGCTCCTTTGTTGTGTAGCAATAACGTTGTAGGCAATTTATCTTAATTACAAACCGGTTTTAAGAAATGTTGTACGTTTTACTTTTTTTGGGGGAATATACGATGTTTCTTTTTTTCTTCTTCTCTTCTTTCAAAATGTATTTCGAAGATGCACTTTTGAAGGCCACAACAGTTTTGAAAACAACTTTTGCTTTCGTGAGCAAATGACTTATACACGGCATATGCATGCAAGCTGGTATACCAGTATAGGGGGCATTAATGCAAAGGTAGGACGTTAAAGAAATAAACTTGAGATGACAATTTTTTATCTTTAATGGCATATTTTTTTTATAAAACACATGGCCTAGCTTTACACCATGGGAGTCGATAAGAAATTGGATTTTGCAATAATTTTATGAATATTGAAAAGAAAAAAAAGGAGAAGAAAACTTATTGCAAAATATAAAAATTCAATTGCTTAGTAAATCTTTTAAAATTTTATTGAAGCAAACAAAATGTTCTTCAAAAAAAATTTTTTTCTTTTGTTAATTTGCATTGAAAATCCTTGCAAAATTTGTTAAAAAAAACAGAAGAAAAAAAAGAAAAAACAAGCTGATTAGCATAAATTAAGTTAGGCCTCGAAGAAGAAGATGTTGGTTTTTTTCTTTTATTATTCAATCAATTGGTGTGATCTTTTTTCTCAAGTCAAGCATTGAATTTATATCCGCATTGTATTGGATTATAAAAAAGTTTTTTAGGTACACATTTGTATGCTTTTTTTTATTGGAAGAATCTATAAAAACCAGACTGAACAACATTTAGTTAAATAGTCAAGTTTGTTTTTTATTTATTTTAAATTATTAAATTTAAAAACTAGATTTTGTTTAGATTTAAACACACACACACGCGAACATAAATCAATAAATAATATGATGTCATCCTCCAAAAAAAACTAACTGACCTAACTAAGTAGCTAATTAAACCAAATTGTTTTATTTTTCGGAATACAAATTAAACTCCATAAAAACATATAAAAAAAATTTATTCTAACTTGAAAAATATTAAAATTTTAAAAAATTAAATTTTTTTTTTGATTATAAACGCATCCGCCTAAAGAAAGTTAGAAAAAAAAGGTAAGAAAAAAAAGGCAATCAAATAATTTTTGTACAGTTAAATACATAAAGTGTTGTTGAACTTGATTAAGAGTTACACGTAACCTGTTAATTTACTTGGCCGTTTGATATTCTGTTTGTATGCTTAGCCATACATTAATCTGAAATGTTTTTTTCTCTTTTTTATTTAATCTTCTTGGGATTTTTTGATTTTTTTTCATGCCATACTGTTGTTGTTTAGAAAAGAATATTTAAAGATTTCTAAATGCTGTTTGTATGCGAACCAGATATAATTACAAAAGCAATGAAAAGCAACCGACATTATAAAAAAAAGCTTTTTTACTGACAGTTTTAACGGTTTGCTAATGCTAAACGTCTACCTTTAAACTGGTCTATGCATATCTAATTAATGCCGTACGTATGTATTTGCCAAAACAGCAAATTCACTTTAATGGAATGGAATTGAGAAAAAATAGGAATGAATATTTTCGAAATTCTTTGTCAATTTCTTTGCTTTGCTTTTTCTTCTTTAATGGATTGTAATCTAGGTTTTGGGAAGTTTTTTTTGGGCAAGTATTAGTCATTAAACAATTGTTCATATTTGGTAGTTACGTACACGTACACGTACTTTGAAGCTGTGAAGGTAAGTAATGTTAAACAAAAAAATGCAAGTTATCGATTTGTATTATTAATTAAGCAAAGATATTGTGTGATTAAAATTGGATTTGAACTTGTTTTGCTAATTCAAGCGTAATGACATCATCTGGTGTTAGAGAAACATTTCACCTAATGAATCACAATTTCTTTTTTTGGTTTTTACACAAGACAACAAAAAAAATATAAACAAAAACCAAAAACAAAAAAAGTGAAACTGTTTTCCAAAGCTGATGATAATGATTTGCATAATATATGTATGTATGTCATGTAAACCAAATATGAACAAAATAGAATTGAATAAAAAAATTTTTTTCCTTTTTTTTGAAATTTTTGTTTTAAAATAAAATTTGTAACAATTTGAATAAAACATTCAAAATAAATTTCAAAAATAAATTTTTTAAAAATATTTTTCCCCAAGAAAAAAAATTTTATATTTCATAACTAAGACCAGTTAGTTAAGCTATTAAGTAACATTCATCCTTTTTTGTTGTTGTATTTTTATACAGACGATCTATATTATTATGTAATCAAATTGTTTATTAAGGTTTAATAGTATTTGTTAAAGAAGACTTTAATATAAAATCAATATGTAGACATTGTCAAGGTTAAAAACAACATACTACATACATATTCACACAAATAGTCAGTACCAGCCATGTATTAAATACTTGTTATTTAAGAAGCTTTAAATATGGTTAAGGAAATAGCAAATACCCGGTTTAATCAAAGTTAAAAGAAATAATCAATAATTAGCATAATCAAATTGGCAAATAAATTTTCGATTTCTTGGGTCTAACTCTTCTAACACAAAATAATTGTTTACCCAAAAAAAGAAACTTTTAATTAATGAACTATTTGTGTTTGTTAATATGTTTTCTAAGAAAACAATCAACTAAAAAATCGTAGTAAAAGAAAAGTTTACATTCCTTTAATGCTCTGCTTATTAGGTAAATGCAGTAAAAATTAATATTTAAGCGACTGCGCGCCCATCTTTATAATAACGACACATAAATAGCAACAAAATACAAAATATTTATTTACATTTCATTAGTGGCTTTCAATATGTATAGACATCTATCTGTACGTATATATATTAGAAACCGGATTTAACGAAAGATATAGAAGAAATAAAATTGTTTATAAATAAACAAAATTTTTTTTAATTTGTTTATATAACTTATTAAATTTTTAAAAAAATATCAACTTATTGATATAAAAATAAAAATTAGAAAAAAAATTAAAAAAAAAATAATTAAAAAATTCAATTGGCATTGAATTGAAGTACACAAATATGCCTGAAGGAATAATACAGCTTATGAGTAGGAGGCTAAAAAAAACTTTCAGTACTTGGGATATGCTTAAGTGGAATATATATACTACAGTGAGTGTCAAAAGAAATGGTACATTAGAAAAAAATATACATTAATAAATTAACGTTATTTTTATACTAAAAATGTTTCATTTCATTCATATTTCGAAATATTATCAAATTTTTTCCATTACTCTCCTTAATTGGTAAAAGTTGAATTTAAAGATTGTTAGAATTTTATCCTTAGTGTAGAGTTTCTTTTGACGCTCACTGTATATACACACAGTTACTAAATTATACGTACGGTTAAAAAATTGCCGAAATTTTTTAACTAATCCGTTTTCGTTGAAAATCTTTATAGTTTCCTTGATGTTAAGACGGTATTTTGCATTGGTTAAACAATTTCTGAAATTGAACTGAATTTGTGGCCCTGCACAGGCCCACAAAGGTATGCATTCGATTTCCAGATTTCACAAATTTCTGAACCAAAGCAAAAGACCATCTTAAAATCGAAGAAAGATGTCAGACAATTATAAATATTTTCAAAAAAAAAAACGGATTAGTTAAATAAAATTTCTGGAATTTCATCAGGCCCACAAAAGTTAACAAATTTCAGAAATTTTTTAACCAAGACCGTCTTAAATTCGAGGAAAGTTGTCAGACAATTACAAAGATTTTCAACGAAAACGGATTAGTTAAAAAATTTCTGAAATTCGTTATCCGTATGTATACTTTTGTGGCTATGTGTACATATCAAGTAATATACGTAAATTGTTTAAATCCTTCTTAGCCAAAAAGGGCTTTTTTAGTTCAATTATCTCTATTTTTATATAATTTTTTTAAAATGTATTCATCTGATATACATATGTACACTCACCATGCAAAACACTGCACGCGCCATTATTAAATAATTTTATTTGTTGTTGGTTTTCAAAATGAAATCACAGCTACGATAAATATTGATGTTCAGGAGATCCAATTAAAATTTCTTAAAGAGAGAAAAAACAAAAATAAAAAGTTTTGTTTTGCACTTTTAATACGTATTATTTTTAAAACTTTTAGTATTTTTTATTTAATTATTAAAAACACGTTAATTTGTCCTTTAACAGTATTTCCTTAAATATATTTTTATTTTATTTTATAAAAAATACGAAATTTATTTTGTTTAAATATTGAAAAATAAAATTTAAAAAATTAATTTTTTTATTTTTTTTTGTTGAGAACAAAATTATTATTTGGAGACCGTACCGTTTTGATCGATCTGTAAGAACTGAAGAAGACTCGCCGCAAGCTTTGCAATATAAACAAATATCTTATGCGCAAGCGTTTATAACGAAGAATCAGAAAAAACCGAAAAAAAAGAAAGAGTCAAACAATCGCTTCACGAGATGCGTTGCTGCGTGCTCAACGAAGAGCATGATTAAAGCAGTAACATCCGCATCAGAGATGAGTAAAATGAAGGTGGAGCTACCAGATTATTTTCAAAAAGCAAAAAACATATACATTCACACACATGCGTACATAAACAACAATTTATGTTTCTTTTTCTTCTTATTTTTTGTTTTTACTTTGTTTGAAAGTTTTTCGCTGGTATTTCCGAAATGTTCGTAGTGGTATCTTAATGTCAAGCCGGGGGTCAAGGACAATAAAATGGCTTGGATTTTCAGATTTTTTTTTTGTGAGAACTTAGTCACAACAAGTCATTTTCCCATGTAGAGCACACATACATACATATGCAGTCACCTAACGTATGCATGAAAGTACACAACAAATTGAGTGAGTAATTTAGTTCAGAAATAAAACTCTTTCGGAATTATAATAACAACCATGGTAGCTATCATTAAATATTATACAGGAACAACTAGCTAGGCTTAGACTCCTTAGATTGTGTACGACTCATTTGAATATTTAGTTCCATAAAACATGTGCGTAATTAAAATAGCGGACATGGTCCAGCCAACGCATTATGAATATATAGAATGAATATATCGATAAATGTATTAAGGCTTGTTTAAGCACTTCCTATCTTTAAATTTATGATAATAAAATGCAAAGTATGTGAGAGAAGTTATTAAAATTTATTATTCATCTAGAAGACCTATTGATGACATTATGTGTTGAATATAAGATTGTTTAAATGTTCGTCACGAATTCTGTGTGTGAAGCACATCAGAGACATCAAGTTTTCCGTGAATCTGGCTTGTAAATCCGATTGAATTTGTATGATGGCCAGAGCTATGTTGTCTTTAGGGACCTTTGCTCGTTGTGGCTTATTCGCATACAACTTCGGCTTGATAAAACACCACAAGAAAGAGTTTAACGTGGATAAGTCACACGATCTCGGTGGCTACCTCGACGTGTGACGACCAAGCGCCCCAAATCATACATACATACATAATTGGCTATTACAACCGTTCAGTCAGGACGACCTAGATTCTCACACCACTTATGGTGTGTGTGTTAATTTTATACATGAGTGGTGGGACCTACAGTTTAATGTCAATTCCAAACGATAAATTTTTTTAAGAATCTTTTCAAGGCAATTTTATTTACTCTCAGAGTGAGAAGTCGTCGTTGTCTAGTAGGTAGTGTGTTGGCTTATTAGACGTAAAGCCAGTGTTCGAGCCCCAGGCCAGACATACAGACAAAAAACAAAAAGTATTTCTTCAGCGAATTCCCCTCAGCAGATTTCTGGAAAAAAATTCTCAGAGTAAATAAAATTGCCATGAAAAAGTTTCTCGAAAATCTGCCTTTCGGAGTCGACTTCAAACTGTAGGTCCCGCCACTCATGCATAAAATTAACACACACACCATAAGTGGTGTGAGAAACTAGGACGTTGTACAATGGGTCAATTCGACCTCCGGGTACTGTACTTGTTTTAATTGACAAGTGCACGTCCTCTAACCTAACCCAACCTATTCTAATCCTCTCATCCAAGTCAAGTTTTTTTTAGATTTCAACAAGGCTTCAGTATAACTGGCTATGCTATTCCAATTTTCTTCGTTATCCAGAAGTATAGCGCAAAAGTTTTCGACAGTACAGATGCCGACTTTGGCCTCAAGATTTGTTCTTTCGAAACGCCATCTTTCACAATGAAAGAAAGTGTGTTCCGCGTCATCAATCGACGCATCATCATAAATGCAATTTGGTGTGTGCCATCTTGCTCATTTTAAGCAGATATTTACAAAAATAATCGTATCCGGATAACAGCTGTGTTAAATAGTAATTAACCTCATCACATTTCCTATCAATTCAGCGGTTATATCTACGAAAAGTTTTACCGTCCATCTACCAATTATTTCAGTGTTCCATTTCTCTTGCCAGTGTTGTATGGTTCGCTTTCTGGCATCATCGACATTTACAGTCTCTCCATGCACATGTTTTTAGTCTCCCACACCCAATTTCGCTCGCTTGCCTGTAAACCTATAGGTATTACACCACTGATTACCAGTACTGCTGACATAGGTACAGTTTTATACGCCTATGCAACCCTAAGTGCAGCGGTTCGTTGTACCGATGATAATATTTTCATTCTACAGTCGACCTTTAACGCGTCTGGCCAGGTCTCACTGCCGTAAAGCAAAATAGAGTCTGTAACTGCCATCATCAATTTGCATCTTTTCTGTACAGGGCCACCAATATTGGTTATAAGCTCACTAAGTAATGAGGTGACTTTATTGGCTTTGGTTACAACTTATTGGATCTGAGCCCAGAACGTCAGTTTAGGATCTAGTCGAATGTCAAGTTAATTGACTACTTTCTATGTCGTCAAAGGAGGGATATACAGTTTAAAATTGAATTCGTTTAACAAGTTTGTCGTTGGACTTCTGAGAGGGATCGCTGAAAGAAATATATTTTTTTTTAATTTTTTACTACAAAACTTCGAGCTCTCAAGTCCTCATCAATAATCAACGCAATACACAATTCTCTAGACTTTGGCGACCGCAAAGAAGGGTATGTGCTCCTGGCGAAAAGGATCAAATACGAACGTGTATGAAAATTACTAGTAACGTTATCCAGTTAACATTTTCTCCCACTAAAAACCAATTTGAAGTTCACTTATAAAATCTTTGGAATATCATTAAAAATAAATTGAGTGTCACGCTGTACTTCTATTGAGAGATATTGCTTTGGTGTTGGTATTCAATTTTCTCGATTTACATTGAGCTTCTTTACGGATAAAGAATCAGAAGAATTCAGATTAAATTCAGGGTATCGTAAAGTTCTGCTCTATTTCCAACGCTGTTTTCTATTTACATTTACGGTTTGCTTTCTCTAACTTCTAATTCTAGTGTATTGGCTTGTTAGAATTGAGTCCACGGTTTAATCCCCAGGTCAGGCATCTCAAACAAAAACGAAATTCGAAAAAATATTTCTTCGGCGGCTTCCTCACAGGAGTCTTCTGGCAAAAACTCTGAGAGAAAATAAAAATGCCATGAAAAGGGTCTCAAAAATCTGTCGTTCGGAGTATACAAATTGAGTGTAGGTCCCACCACTTATGTTTAAAATTAACGCATACAAAATAAGTGGTCTGAACAACAAGATCTTGACTGAAGGCTTGTACTGAGCGACTGTGTGTGCGTATGTGTGTAAGATATCTTGTCCTTCGCCATTTTACAA
Source organism: Sarcophaga carnaria (assembly GCA_958299815.1). NCBI lineage: Eukaryota > Metazoa > Arthropoda > Insecta > Diptera > Sarcophagidae > Sarcophaga > Sarcophaga carnaria. Next base: position 45,486,757 of record OY283151.1, read on the forward strand.
TTTGCTTCAAAGGAAAATGCTCGAGAGAAATAAAGAAACTTGTTCCCGAAAATCGTATTTTTATATGTCTGTCTCGTAGACCTCATCTATCGATTGTTAATTGATCAGTGGATCGCCCATTGCTTTACAGATAGAATTCGCTCTTTAGTTGAACTATCCGTATGGGGAACCTCATTCCTGCAGAGGTCTCTCCTGATACATATAATAATTTCCACAAACACTCATACCTCTTTTCTCTTTTTCATATTTCTAATACAATGCACTGCTTGAGTATGGGCCACCTCTTAAGTATTGGTCGTAATTTAAAAAGTAAAAATTATTTTAATTCGACATTAATTAGTCGACTATTCCAAATTGTTTATTTATAGAATTTTTAATTCTGTTTCTGAAGTGTTATTGTTTTATATTTTCATAATAGAGAATAATTTATAACGAAAACTCGTTAAATGTGAAAAAGTACAGTAGAACAGATTATGTTTCATTTTGTGACTGCCACTGTAAAGGTACAGTAACCTTTACATGAAATTAATTAAGATTTTCTATAATCTAGTTTCTTAAATTAAATTAAAATTTTTTGAATAATTTATTCATTCATAACTTATCTAAAATCATGAATGGTTTCTTTTCCATTCCCTTTACGACACGTTTACTGTTTACGATATTCAACTGTGATGCAGTCGAATCTGTGTTAAAGCAGTTATCATCGTATTTGTATTCGATTATTACGTTTTAGCCCATTTCATTTGCCTTTGTACTCTACTCGTGTAGCCTTCTTGATCTGCCTACTCTAAAAAAAGTCGTAGAACCATCATTTATCATGTCATTTATTAATGTCAACTTTGGTTGTTTTGTTTGATCAATGAAACTTCGTTCCTCAATCATGATATTTTGTGTTCACCTCGTGACAAATTATTCATGAGGCATTTACATTTGAATTATCTGTCGGAAATTGTAATTCATAAATAAATATGTAAATAAATAAACAATTTAATTATCCTGCTATTGCGTTTTTTTTTTTTTCTTTAGATACACGATACTTTGTATTTGTTTTGAAGAGGCGGGGTGCCATGCCCATAATTTCAATTCTGTAAGTAGTCTGTTGAGCAATACGAATTTACTCACTTCCAATTTTGGCAGTTGATAACGGCCATCTTCTTGAATCTACATATGTAAAATTCGTTGTCATTTATTCACTCTGTTTTGCCAAATCTCAGACAATATTGAATGGCCTCTGGAGCAGTTGGCAATTTTCATCGAAAATCATCATCAGCGATAAATGATATTTTCGGATGAATGGGTACGTGAGCAGAAAAAACTATCGAATTTATGATGCCATCCAAGATTGGCCAATGCATCACGAAAAAGTCACTGTTTGATCCATATTTCGATCCTTATTTCTTTGAGAACGATGTTGGTAATCACTGTCAATGGCACTATAAGTCAATAATTTCCAACTTCTTTTGGACTGAATTGGATAATCTGGACACAGACGGCGGGTGACATAAATAGGACAGAGTTACGTGCTCTACAGCTCATGCAACGATCATGAATGAATTTTTTACACGCGAGATTTGGGTAGCTGGAAGTCGCCGCAGTCTAGTGTTGGTTTATTAAACATGAAGCCTCTCCAACAAAACGAAATATTAAAAAATAATTCTTCGGCGACTTTCTCTCAGCAGATTTCTGGTAAATACTCTGAGAGTAGGTTAGGTTAGGTTAGAGGACGTGTACTTGTCAATTAAGACAAGTACAGTACGCGGAGGTCGAATTGACCCATTGTACAACGTCCTAGTTGCTCACACCACTTATGGTGTGTGTGTTAATTTTATACATGAGTGGCGGGACCTACAGTTTGAAGAAATATTTTTTCTATTTTGTCTTGATGTCTAGCCTGGGGCTCAAACCCTGGCTTTACGTCTAATAAGCCAACACACTACCTACTAGACTACGGCGACTTCAGAATAGATGTTTAAACATCTTTTTAGATCTCGTTGCGCAAAACGGACGCGGATATAGATAAAAAGGGGCCAAATGGCCAGAAGCAATACTACAGTAGTTCCAGAGTGGGCATAAAGAGCCCAAAAGAGGGTATAGTGACGACTTCCCTGTATATTCCTCTACTCATTGATATAATTAAAGCGTACGCAGCAGACATGGTGGGCAAATTTCATGCCGTAATCCTTGCTATAGAATTGGAATGACGAATAATGTATGTATGCATGTCTTGAATATTCTGTTGAATTTGATAGCGAACCATCGTTGAAACGTGTTGAAAATGTTTCACCAACAGGTTGATGTTGATTTCGTCCACATATTTAGTTACGCATGTATGTCTGTCTGTCGGTGTATTTTTTAAAGCTGTGTTTATTTGCTTTCCTTAAAACACTATAAGAATATGCCACGAATCACATACAGATACTTATAATGTTTTATCATTCTTTGAATATGACTCCTCATTTACATTGTCGTATATGTTTTATTTTTTTAGTTTTTATTTTAGATTTTTTTCTACTATTTTTTTTTAATATAAATTCTAGTAATTCCTGTTTGTTTTTTTTATTTTTTATTTCATTAAATTTGCCAATCTTTCTGATCTTATATGGTAAGTTGCCATGTTTAGCTATTCGAAATTGTATAAAGTAAAGCGAAGAAAACAAGAACTATTTCGTATGAAATTATTTGGAAATCACGTCAACATCTTATATGCAAAATAGTAAACCATCAGACATACATAAATATTTTATCAATTAGTCTCTTAAAATATGAGACTAATTTTGACAAAAAAAAAAAAAACTAAAACAAATTCAAACCAATTCAAGACATTCGAAATCGAATATAATAAATAATGGCAAAAAAGTTCATTAATTTTTGAAAATCTTTTGCGACAATAATGACTTTGTTTTTCTTCTCTATCTGATGTGATGTTAACAAAATATTCTATTATAGTCGTTTAAAATTTTATAATTTTTTCAGCCAAAAAAAGATAAGAAAGGAGAATAAAAACAATCTACATATGTATGTATGTATGTATGTATTGTGATAAAAATATTCGATTGATTTCCGCATCATTGCGTGAGTTTTTTTTTTTTGCTTTCTCAAATATGTTAACTTTGCGCAGATATTCTTTCCATCTTCTATTGTGTATTTTAAAAATACATTTTTAATGTGAATTTTAATGGTATTAATTAAATTAATTGTTAAAATTTATTTATAGAAAAAAGCTAAGCTTTTTTGCATATTTACATACATATTGATTCTCAATCCAATGAAAAATTCTTTAATAATCCTTTTGTAAACGGATTTTATAATATTAAAATTAATACGTATACTAATACTGAACTTCCACTTCCGCCAAATCTTAATTGATCTACTTAAGATGATTTTTTTCTAATAACTTTTTCTAATTTTTTTTTTCTAAATAGAGGAACATCATCTTAAATTCTAATCTCTCATCCTCTCTTATTCCACTTTCATGCTTCGTTATTCATTAAAATTTCATATGTTCCACTATTAAATGTAATTATCATGGATTACTCTACTAATCTTACTGCATGTGTTTAAAAATAATAATTTTAACTTGCAAGTGACTTTATAAGTTAAGTGCATTAACACACTCACACTTTAAATAATAATTATAGAACTCAGTCACAGTCATTATTTGCATTCTTATTTCTAAATGCTAAATACAATACGACACATTCATACTGTGACAAATTTCGTTAATATGTGAAGAGAAACACTGCATAATTATCATAAGTTGTTACAGGGTCTTCCAAAAGGGGTTTCCGACATTCGTCCATTTTGTTGCAGCTACATCAGCTACATTAATTGTTACTTATTCAGTCTGTATTGCCAAAACTGTTTTGCCTTTGGGCGGATACAGCAATAACACGTGCAAATATAAAAATTGTTTTTATCCGAATGAGTGTTCTGTTCAGGCGCCTCCCCCAAGCTGCTGATGTATACCCAAGTGCTCCGTTATTACGGCAATATTTCCTCTATGCCTTTTTCTAAAAGGGTAAACAAAATTCCCATCTTTTTCCAGGGATAAAGGTGCCGTAGTCTAGTTGGTATGTATTGGCTTATTAGACGTAAGGCCACAGTATAAACCCCAGCTCAAAACGAAATAATCGAAACGAAAATATGAAAAAAATATTTCTTCGGCGACTTTCTCTCAGCAGATTTATGACAAAAACTCGGAGAGTAAATAAAAATTGTCGTGAAAAGTTTCTGAAAAAAAATCTGTTGTTCGGAGTCGACATTAAATTGTTGGTCTTGCCACTCATCATATAAAATCAACACACACAACATAATTAGTCTAAAAAGCTAGGTCGTAGTCCTTAGTGAAGGGTAGTAATGATGAATTGTGTATGTAATTACCGTAGATTCGAGTGCACTGGTTCAATAAGCGATCGACCGATACCTGTACGTCAACGAAATGCAAAACCTGCCAAACACATTTCTACTGTCCGTGAATGTGCTGTAGAATGCGTGTGCTGAGTAAGTCCTCAATTTTCCATCGTGATCTGAGTCTGCACCCGTAAAAATTTAAATTGCTTATCAAATGACGCTAAAAGACCATACATACATACATACGTAACAAAATTCAATCAGGATTAAGACTTAGTTTCTCACACCACTCATGTTGTGTGTGTTAATTTTATACATGAGTGACGGGACCTACAGTTTTAAAGTCGACTCCAAATGACAGATTTTTAAGAAACTTTTTATGGCAGTTTTAGCGAAATCTGAAATCTACTGACAGGAAGTCGCCGAAGAAATATTTTTTCATGATGTCTGACCTGGGGTTTTAACCGAGGTCGTACGTCTAATAAGCCAACATACTACCAACTAGACTGTGGTGACTTCAAAAAACCATACTCAACGAAATGTGTTCTCTGAGTGGGTTGTGAAGCAGCTGGCAGTAGTTTTAGAAAATCATTTTCGATTTCTGGATGAATAACAATCCACATGACAATACTAATCCCCTTGAGATCCAAAAGAGTCCAATACATTGTGTAAAATTCACTGTTTGGTGTAGACTTTGGGCTAAGGGTTTCATTGGTCCTTATTTCTTTGAGAACGACGAGATCGAGGCTTTCACAGCCAAAGCAAGCTCTGCAGATCGATGACTATCAACTTCTTTTGGCATGTGGAGGTGTTGTGAACTTGGCCACCTAGATAGTGCGTTTTAAGGTCAGTAGACTATTTCAGGTGTGGTTTCCTTAAATCGCAGGTGTATGCAAATAAGTCAAAATCACAGCAGTTCCCAAAGCTAGCATATCATATGACCATAACCCCAGCAGGTGTTAATCGAAAAGAAAGAAGAAAAAATTTATAAACAGCAGCATAGTTAACACGTTGACTGCCGACTACGATATAACTCGTAGATTACGTTCCCTTCTAGGGAGCCAACTACGTGTTATCTCGTACTCACTTAACCTGTCATTTTTGTGTAGCTACGAATAAAATCGCATTATATCAGTGCTAGTATCGATAAATGGCTTCTGGAAAAAGAACAAAAAGTCAATGTTGGCTTGCGTAGCCAGTTTTCTGAAAATTGCCGCGGAAGTCAACGTGTTAAGAAACATAAGACTTTGCAAATACTCCGAGTCGTTTATTAGCAAAGTTTAAGAAGGAGCTGATCTTAAGGCATTTAATGTTGGAACCTAAAGCTCTGGATTCACTCATGTTGTTCGGACAAAATTTTTGGCTGAATAAAATTATTTTTTACTAAAAGTTTCCTGAAGTACAATGTCATGTCATGTCGAAAAATTTGCTCGGAAAATCAAAGCTGCTAGACGATTCAACTTTGTATGAAAAATATAACCTATTGGCAGCTGGAACTGAGAGTTGTTCGTAAAAAATATTTTCTTTCTTTCAATATTAACAAAGTTAAAGATCCTCTAAAAGACCCATGAAGTTCACATACGCAATGGTTGTAGGGGCAGTAAAAAAAATTCAGTGCAAAAAATTGTCAACGTAAATAGAACTTTTAAAAGTTTGACATTTGAAAACATTGCTTGGAATGAAAGAAAAATGTCAACATTTATTATAAATATTGCATAAAATAAACAAATTTATGTATTTTATTAAAAGCTTTTATTAATTAATTTTATTAATTAATTACAAGAAAAATAATGTTTTCAAAGCATATATTTCATCTTGTAATCTTCAGCATCAAGAAAGATCAGGAATATTAAAGTGAAGAACCAAAAACCAAAGATCTCAAGGCAACAATTTTATGTAGAAAAATAAGCAGCACTAAAGACATTCAGATGACATTTTTAATATAACATCTAATGTACGAGTGTAAAGGCTTTTAAGCGGCCTTAAATCATATTAAACGAATTTGATTACGCTGGGTACACGACGATTCCGATGTCACTGACAACAAAGTTGCAGATGAACTGGCAATATAAGCATCAACTTGGCAATAGTGGCCGGAGTGAGAAGACAGTGAAACCACCAATTGACATCTTCTTTGGAATTATTTAGAAAAGGTTCGATTCACATAGAGATGTAGTGAGAATGGAGGCTTGCGAGAGCCTTCTGGCCAAAACTTTGTATTATAGGCACTAAATTAGTTGTAAGCATGACAAGAAGGAATATAAGTGCTATTATAGGAGTTCTGAAAGGGTATGGTCTCTTTAGATACAGGATCAACAGAAGGAATAGCAGTACCTCTGGTTTGTATAGATAATGTGTATAGGCAGTGGTAATATTTTATGTCAGTGTCGTTGTGTGTAAATAATTACGCAGACAGAAATGGTTGAAGAACTCGAAACCTGTGGGACTGTTAGCTTAAAGATCTTTCTACGGCATGGACCCTATGTCCCTTTAGATATAATAATTATAGAACGTCTCCCCTTTGCTTTTCGTTCCTTTCTTTTGTACATATTTCTTCTCACCTCACTTTTCTTACCTTTCTTTACTATTCTCTCTTCCTCGCTCTGTTAACATTTAACTTTATTTTCTGTTTCTTCATAATAGATTAATCGGCCACTGAGTGAAGACGTGCTGTCACTTCCATTACAATGGTGCCACAACCTTCTTAACGAACGACGTTGGCCATCACTAAATCTTCTTATATATAAAAATGAATGTGTGTTTATTTATTTGTGGGTTTATTTGAAGTCTATAGACGACTAAACGGCTGGACCGATTTTCTTCTAATTTTAGAATGTACCTGTATGTCTGCGAGTTGCCACGCCCACATATCATAAAAATGAATGTTTGTTTGTATGTACCTTATAGAATCGTAAACTGTGCATTTCATCATGTTATGATCTTGAGCAAAGTTGTTGCGCATGAATCGGGGAAGGTTTCTAAGTTGGTATGTCTAATTTCCGGCAGGTGACGCCACTGAAAATTACATAAAATGAATTAAATCGTAATCGTTGTTGCGCATGAGTCGACGGAGGTTGGTGCGATTAATTTCCGATGGATGGCGTCACTGACAATTATTCAAAATGAATGACAAGCAATTGGTCGACCTACACCTCAAGCACGGAAGACAAGAGCATTACGAGCTTCAGAATCAGACGAGATATTGAGACTGGAAAATCTTCGAGTATATGCCGCTGAGACCCATTCGCTGGAACCACTTGAACAACGAGAAGTGAGATTAGAAACTGATCGAATGCGTACTACTCAGGCCCGTTCATCTGAATCATCAGGACAACGGGAAATAAAATCAATAAAATGATTCAAAATTAATTGGACATTTGTGTAATGTCTTTCCTTCAAATTTATTTTAGTTGGTGGCGCAGCAGCACGCGCCGGTTACAACTAGTTTCATATAAATACTAGTAACAAGCGGTGCCACATTCCACACAGCTCGTGCGCCATTGGATATTCTGTACGAGTGATTTGAGTGAAGATCTTGCGATTTTAACACGTTGGACGTTATGTTGGAAGGTTTTAGGTTAGATTAGGTAAGGATAGCGGGTAGATGTGCATTTGAAGATCTTCGTTACAAAGATCTGTTGAATAATTGTCTAGTAACTGTTATTTTTTATACAAAGCGTGTAAACAGAGGAATAACAAAGAAAAGCAATTGTTGTTGTTTAAATCAAGTTGTGAACAGTAGCACACAGAATTGTGCGAATAATAAAGTATTTTAATTAAAACTAAACACAAATTTTTTTTTTAATTGCAATCTACGACCTCATATTTTAAACGTTTTTAAAAGGGTAAAAACGTAACAATTGACAATTATACTCGATGGCCCATATGACCCATTTTGTTTTCCAGCGTGATGTAAGCGCCATTTTAAGGTTCTAAGGTGTATATGAATAAGCAGAACATGTTGAAGTCGCCGTAGTCTAGTAGGTAGTGTGTTGGCTTATTAGACGTAAAGCCAGGGTTCGAGCCTAAGGCCAGACATCGAAACCAAATACAAAAAGTAGTTCTTCGTCGACTTCCTCTCAGCAGATTTCTGCCAAAAACTCTGAGAGTAAATAAAAATTGCAATAAAAAGTTTCTCAAAAACCTGTCGTTCGGAGTCGACTTTAAATTGTATAAAATTTAACACACACAACATAAATATTGTGAGAAACTAGGTCCTAATCCTGACTGAAAGATTGTAATGACCAGTTATGTATGTATTTTGGAACAAGTACCTGCAGTGTATACTATTGTTATCATCAATTAATTTTTGATCTGAATATATTCCGAAAAATTAAAAAGTTTGCATATCAAACGAATTGCTTTATGGTTTGTATTGATGAATTTATGTTTCCTGTTTAAGGCATGTACTTGATATGTGAATAAATTAGTTTCTATTGAATGCAGATTAACTAATTTATCTGATAAGCATAATCAGATTTGAGCAAAAGTTAGCTTTGCTTTTTATTATTGAATTTGGAAGTCAGCATTAATAAATTTTAAATTCGATTTCGATTTTATAGACACACTTAGAAATTAATTAGATTAAGTCCTCGCCAATAAAAATATTTTTAATGTATTTTTCGTTTTTTTTTTTACTTTCTATTGCTTGATTTAACCTTCAATATTTAATTAACTAACTAACGGTTTAAAAGCACAAATATAAAAAGATTTTATGAAATTAAATATTGGATTTCAAATAAAAACCATCTAATTGGAGAAGCTGAAAATCATTTTACTATTGGCACAGAGTAACGATGCTTACTTATTAAACGGTTTTTTATGTCATGTTTAATTCATGTTTTAATTATTGTTAATTTATCAAGTAAACTTTTTTAATTAATTAATTAGTTTTTATAACTTCTCTTGTTGTTGTTTTTGTTTTTTGCACATGCTTTATTTGAAATCAATTTCAGACAGAAAACATTTTTAAGTCGACATGAAAAATAAGTTGTTCTTAAAATTAATTCTTGAAAATTAATCTCCGTTAGTTTAGTCTTGTATAAGATCAATCAACGTAAAGCAAAAAACAACAATAATACGACATGATTTGAATACACAATGTCGGGATGGTGCCTATCCAAAAAACAAGTCCTTGATAACGCCTTCTCTGTGTCTAAAGACATCGAACTTAAGTTCATAATAAAAAACCATTTTAACCAAAAATTAAAATATTTTTCTTCCTAAAACAATCGAGTATTTTATTGCAAAAAAAATGTGCTTAAATTCTATCAACATTTAAAGCCTCTATTTACCTTACATTAATATTAATCGAGTGAAAAGAGTTCATTGCTAATAAAAGAAGAAGAAACAAAATATTTTTTAAAATATTGAAAACAACATTCCAAAAAAAAAAATTCTTTTTTTTTATCATAAACAAGGCTGTGACTCACAAAGTAACAGTATTAAGCCATCGTTAATAACAAAAAAGTGGCAAAAAAAAATTTTAAATATTTTATAAAATATTTTTTTAATTTCTACCTTATTTGCAATCTAAAAACTTTTAAACGTAAATTTGTTTCACACTTTGTTGTTTGTTTTATTTTTTGTTTTCATTTTGTATCGCCATCATTACTGAGTAGCTGTTTACATTTACAGTTTCATACAAAATGGCTACTGTATTCATAACGTCACTGCAAATTCCATGGGCAATGTAAATTTTGTCAATATACGCCTTCTAAGTCAAAGAGCTACTTCATTAAACTGTGTTTCATTGCTTCAACTAAAACATGTTGCAAATAGTTACTCATACAACTGCCTCACAGTGTTCAGTTTGTGTTCACAAATATAAGTACAACAACAAAACTACCATACCGTCTCAATTATTCTTATATTTCGTCCATTTACTCTTCTTCTTAATTGGTCATTACACACCACCACTCATGTTGTGTGTGTTAATTTAATAAAAACAGTAGTGGTGAGATCTACAATTTAAAGTCGACTCCAAACGACAGATTTCTGTCATGGCGACATTATTTACCATCAGAGTTTTTGCTAGAAGTCTACTGAGGGGTGGTCGCCGAAGAAATATTTCCTCATATTTCGTTTTTTTGAAGACGTCTGACATGGGATTTGAACCACGGCCTAGACGCAAGGCCAAGTCAACACAAATTTACAATTACGTGCAAAAAAAAATATTATTCGAGACCATAGAATGGCGCATTTTAAGAGATCTTGTGGAGTAGAATGTTGAAAACGCGGTTCAAATTTAGTAGTAGCTGGAAGAAAATGTTCATGTTTCACTTAGAGAAGTTGGCTTAGCAGGACGAGTCAAAGTGAAAAAGCGAAAGATCATCAAATGGCATCAACTTGGTTAGGTTAGGTTGAAGTGGCGGCTTTGATACCAAAAGCTGACTTGAGCATGCATAGCCACCCGTTGTAACGCCAGTGAACGCAGTCTCTGTACTGACCAAGTTCCTCCAAACCAGGGAAGAAAATGTCGGTCAGCTCAAGGGCTGCACATTTAAAGCACAACTACCCCACGCTGGAATAACAGCCAGAAAGCTTGATAAACGAGAATATATCCTTGGCTCCCTAGACTTGTTTTGTGGAGTTAAGATCGAATGACTCTTACGGTCGATCATAAACCTTCTAGCAGTTGTCATAGAAAAATTTTTTTTGTTTGTGAGTTATTAAGGTCATTATCATGTTGGAAAACCATATCTGCTGTTTGTAATCTAAACTTTTCTGCAGTAGCGGATAGGTAAGTATTTAAAATGTTTACATCGGATAGAGCGGTCATTGCACCAACCATTTCGTAGGCTACTACAGCTCTTTTGGCCTCTAGATCCCCATACCATCACGAATCTACCAACAAGCTTTAAAGTCAGTTTGACATCTTTTGCTTGCAGAGTTTTCCCTGATTTTGCCAACCCCATACAATTAATTTAGGTCTCACCTCATGAAACTCGCAATCCTCTGCCGTCCACAAAGCATATTTCTGTGCAAAGTCCAAGTTTATTTTAGACTCAATGCTCTGCCTCGTTGGCGCGTCGTCCGCTCTGGTCAGTCCTATATTTTGGATATTGATCCTGTGGCCCCACTGAATATCGATTATCTCCCTGCGGAATATTGCTTTGATAGGGGTTTTCACTTTCTGATTCCGAGCAGGGGTGATTGGGCCACTGACATGATCCTCCCTCGATGTATACAGCTATGGCTTTAAACTCGATAGCGGGGTGGGTAGCGAAGTCTACTCTGGGAAACTGGACCTGAACATTTCCCTCCGACTGCCGGAGTATTGTAGCGTGTTTCAGTCTGAAGTATTGGCCATCTACCGGGCTGCTCACTGGATCCTCGTCTACGGTGTTCCTTTCACATGCATCTCGATCTTTTCTGATAGTCAGGCTGCCATAAGATCCCTGTCGAACGTTGTGAATAACTTCAGGATCTTCAGGGAATGTCGCCGCTTTCTCGACCTTCTTTCTGGGCACTTCAGTGTTACACTTATCTAGGTCCCGAGCACAGTAATATTCCCGGAAACTGCAGGGCCGACGAGCTCGCCAGGGCTGGTGCACTACTTCCGGAATTCTCTTCAATCGACTTGGGGATGCCACTTACCTCGATCAAGATGGCCATCGCGCGGAAATTCTTTCGAGACGCCAACGTAGCCTGGGTCAATGAGGAGTCCTGCTCCATCGCTAATCTCACTTGGCGTTCGGTGGATAGAAGGCGTACCAACCAGTTACTTCGACTTGGTCGTAACGTCATCTCGATCACAGTGGCCATGCTTACAGGTTATTGTGTTATGGGAAGACACGCGGAAAGAATGCAGCTCCCATCTAACGGCTTCTGCCGTGGGTGCAGATCCGCTGTGGAAGAGGAGACTGTCAACCACTTTCTTTGTCAATGCCCCTCTCTTGCGGGATGCAGATATAGGTTATTTGGCTCTCTAATCCTTGTCAGCTTGAGTGACTACTGCCACTATATTACTAGGAATGTTGAAGAATTGTGGAGCTTTGTGCGAACAACGTGGACAATATTCAGCGCCCTATAGGAGCTGTAATTGTGTCCTTAACACGTGGTTTGCTTAGTTTTCGATAACTGCCCATATTACAAGTCGTATATAAAACTAGTAGTCGTATATAAAATTTCATCGGCAAATAGACAAAATATCAGAATGGTTGGGACTAAAGTTTTGTTGTTGTATTTATATTTGTTAATATAACACACACACAGTCGTTTGAGTGACCATGTTTCAAATTTGCCTCTTTATTTTTTGTTACAAGCCTCTAAAAACTAAACCTTCTCTCAGTGAGAGCATATTAAAATCTCTGCAAATATATTTGATTGACACGAACCAAGGTGCTTCAGTGATAAATCTGCTATCTTTCGAAGATGTGAGTATTAAAATTCCATCTCTTCTGCTAAGCAAACAAACGTAATGTGTCGACAGGTTTCAGTACAGATTTGAAGGTTTTAAGTTTATTGTTTCAATTTAATTACAATTTAAATTAGATTTTCATCCTAATTGCTAAAATAATTTACGGGTTTTATGTTTAATTGAGAATGTTTATATTCCCGTATATGTATTTAACAGCGTTTTTTATATTCTTTCCCTCACTTATAATTGTTTCTTCTTAAAACGAAATAAAATTAAAAAAATATTTTTTTTTCTTTTGTATTAAAATTATAACAAAGAGTTAAATTTTATTATTATTGTTAACAATAATATGATAAAAAACAATAACAAAAAAAAAAAAACAAAATATTGATGTTTACTTAGCTCTCAACATTTACTATGCAGAGTGTAATACATTGTATTTAATACCCATAAGTCCATGATGGACATACATAGTTCATGTCAATGTTATTGAGTTATGAAATTCAGAAGATAAAGCTTTATGAACATTTCTTTTCAGCTTTAATAACACCTTACTCTTAAAAACGCAGCTATAAAGTCATCGAAATATTTTCGCTAATGACATAATTATTTCTTAATTCAGACAAAACTTAGCCATCACGTCATTTGTTCTTTCTAATTGTACTCGTATGTATGTTTTATTAAATTGCTCATTTCCAAAAGTGTATTTAAATATTTCTCAACAAAATTTAAATTTAAACTCACTTCTTAAATTCGCAACTGACGTAATATTTGCCTTTGATTGGTAAATTATTTGAAATAATTTTAACCATCAAGTTCTTTCATTGTTTTATCAAATGGTACCGCACGTAGTCCATTTTAAAAACATTCATGGTCTATCAAAATGTCGGCACTGTCTGTGAAACTGTGCATGAGAATCTGAAGTAGTCCCTCACAAGAACTCCCCTGTCACAAACCCCAACTTATCGAATATTTCATCGTATCTAGAGCTTGCATACGTACAATATTCAACTGAAAGTAGATGAATGAATGGGCTATGGAACAGTTAGAAACTTTCCTATATTTTCATAGAAGAATCATCTTTAGTGGTTTGGCTCTTTTCTGGATCAATGGGCATGTGAACAAACAAAAGTGTCGAGTTTGGGGGCAATATCAATCCACATTAGATTCAATCCCGAAAAAGTCATTGTTTAGGTCGAATTTTAGGCTGGCGTAGTTAGCAGTTAACATTTTTTATGAATGACATTGGCCAGGCTATCACTGTCAATGATAATGAAGGCTGACTTCCAAAATGTTCGTTGCTTTGTGTTTGAACAAAGTATAGTGTTTCATAAAGTCGCTATACAAAATGTTTATAATGTATACTATTTCAAAACGACGTCAATGTGTATTTTTAACGCAGTCAAAAAGCAATCAGGCATCGAATTTATAGTTGATGCATTGTTTGGTTACCTTGCATATCTACATAATTTATATACCAGAACTGTAGAACTGCATACAAACTTTGTATTGATACATTTTGGAAGTCAGCCGAACTTGGTCTGGTCACCAACTATGTATACGTGATATCAACAGGACGGGGCTACGTACCATACACGTTTTTAATACAACATATTTTAATAACGCGTTTTGTGGACATGGTCATCTCAAGTGATGGTGCGAATTTACCCGTTAGACTTTTTCTTGTTGGGTTTTTTAAGTCAGATATGTATGTATGCGAATATGTCATTAACCTATGCTGTCAGCAAAATTTAAAAAACGGCAAAGTTATGAAAAATTCGGCAATTCGAATTACCTCCACTTAGAGAAGCCGACTCAAAGTCAACTTAAACCATTCAATCGGTCTAATTCAGCCTAAATTATGCTCTAGAGCCACGGAAAACTTCCACCCAGAAAAGCCGTGACATATTTTTAAGCGATGATATATCCCACACATTATGCTATCAATAGGCCTATCAAACGAATGACAATATTTCACACAGATTTTGTTTTATTTTTAATTTTAAAGCCAACAAACGCTTAATAAAAACCCCGAAATTTTGGCTACCATTCATATGGAATTTGTGAAATATAGCAACGTTTTTAATTTTAAACAATTTTTTCATATTTTAACAATTCAATAAATTTTTTTTTCTTCCCTTTTCTATTATTATCCTCATATTTTTTCTATTATTTTATTATTGTACGTTGTTTGCTACCTATTATTTAAATTTTTTTGTTACTTTCCTTTCTTTATTCTTTTTATTATTGTAATTTTTTTATAAGAAATAACTTTCATAAACGTTTTGTTACTATTTTTATTGATTGAGAAGTTCATGTCCAACAAAAAATAAAAATCAATTTCATTATGTAATTATCATTAGAGTTTCAATTTATAAGACACTAATCTTGTTGCGCTAAAATCATTGAAAAAAAATGATAATAAAAGAAATAAACAACAAAGAGAAATGCTGACCCTTCAGTCAGGATTACAACCTAGTTTCTCATACCACTTATGTTGTGTGAGTTAATTTTACCTATAAGTGGCAGACAGGGCAGCTTAATTCCGAACGTTAAATTTCTTGCGAAAGTTTTAATGTCAATTTTATTTACTATCAGCGTTTTTGCAAGAAATCTGCTGAGAGAAAGTCGTCGAGGAAATATTTTTTCTCGTTTTGTTGGAGATGTTTGACATGGGGTCTCAGCCGTGGCCTCACATTTAATAAGCCAACACACTACCTACTAGACTACGGCGACTCTATCAACGCACACTTGTAGTTTAAAATTTCTAGAGATCGTCTGGATATATTGTCTATAAAATCTTAGCATACTGAATCCAGTATGTTATACCATTCATGCTCAATGAGTTCTCAAAGCTTAACATAACTTATGGGCGACTTTCTGTTGATTCCTGTTTTTATTACATTTCAAAAATGCTTGTTCGTAATTTGAAATTGAGAATGTGCGGACTAGCTTTATACTACTCTCAGTGAACTTTAAAGTTATGAGTCATTATGCTGCTATTACGCATACCATCGGCATAAGGTAGCATACAAGTTTGCGAGATTTCAACGTAAGCTGTTGCGTCCATGATCATACCAATATCAGAGAACGGTTTGATTGCATTGATCGTTGATTCATTGCTTTTGTTATGCATTCATTCAACATCAATTTCAACTGATATTGCTATGAGCGCATTCTCTGTTTTTGTAGATTGGCTTTTGCATACTCCCTGCTTTATAACGCCATGACATGTCAGTTTGTTAATGATATCTCATGTGAAAAAACACAATCTCTACATTCTTTCGCTGGTTGAAATATACACACACAATAAATACTTCAGAAAAGAATTTTACTTTTCATTCAATAAAAATGTTGTTAACCAACCTATTCGATCTGCATTCGTTGCTACTTTAAAGGATAGCTTGACCTTAAGAGCAGACATGCACTGCAACGCATGCATGTATGTATGTATTTCGTTATATTCGCTCTTCCCATGTGTTGTTGTATCTTGTGAAAACAAAATATTGCGTATTGACCATAATGTACTCCATTTTTGTAAATGTATGCATGCTGTTCTCTGCTGTATATGATATAGTGGTCCAACGCCACAGTAAAAAATTACCTGCCAAACAACAATATTGTATACAACTTAACTTTATTGCCCTTAAGAATGTACTTAGGATTGTACATAGTCTTTTTCCTGTATGAAGACTTATGCAATAAACAAAATAAAAGCTAAGCAGCAAACAATGCAATTTTTCAACAACAATTTGCTTGTTGTTGCATTGTCTTTAAAATAATGATTTTCATATACACCCATGTATTCTATTTTGAAGAGATTGCTGTATTTGTAGCGTAGCATTTATTGTGTTTACAGCAGAGATCAGCAATGAGTATTCAAACAGATGAGTAGAATCGAATCGTAGGCTGACTTACAAAATGTATCAATACAAAGTTTGTATACAGTTCTACTATGGTATATAAATTATGTAGATATGCAAAGTTACCAAACAATGCATCAACTATAAATTCGATGCATGATTGCTTTTTGACTGCGGTTTGACAATGTAAACATTTTGTACAGCGGCTTTATGAAAGATTATACTTTGTTCAAACACAAAGCAACTAACATTTTTGAAGTCAGCCGTACTCATAATTCTGATACTTGTAATTCATACTTACATACATACATTCATACTTATTTTAATATCATACTCCTACTACTCATATTCAAAGTTTGAAGTACTCATCATATTCATTCTTAATAACAAGTATGATGTTATTGATTTCGACTCTCCATAACTCAATATTTAGAAGAGTCAGAAAATAAGTATGATTCGCGTATGAACATTAAAATACTCACTAAAAGGTTTTGTGTTTGCTTTGCTTGCTGCTCTGTATTTTTGGCTTATGAGTCCTTTTTCTTTTTTTGTAAATGCACCAACAACTAAGACTGTAAATTTTGATGAATGATTCGAGTCACTCGTCATCATTTATAAGTATTTCAAAAGTATTTTTCTAAAGTTATGAACCTAAATGACTAGGCTTATGAATCAAACATATTTTGAATGATATGAGTTTAATTGTCAACGTTGTGCGCATACTCATTGCAACCTGTACTTATAAATCAACGTTGTAGTGAGTACGAATGAATCAGAGTAGGTAATTAAAATTCAATATTGTTGACTCACTCATATTCAGAATTTCATGAACGCTTATGAGTAGCTAAAAAATTATTCATTGCTGATCTCTGGTTTGCAATAATAAATCAGTTAAATCAGTTATTTTAAGCCATTTTTGTTAACTTTCTCATCGATTATTTGATGTGCCACATTAGTATTGTTAATATTATGAATATCATTGTGTTTGTAATTTATTTTTAAAATAGTTTCTATTCCATTAATTTTAAATATTAAAACGAAGTTTAATAAAATAGAAAATAAATGATAATAACAAACAAACATTACGATTTCATACGCACTGGGCCCTTGGCACATGTAATCCCTAATAAGATAGTTTGTATTCAAATATTTTTTATTAAAATTGTTAAAAATATTCGTATATATGTTATAGATTATTATTTTTAAATGTTATAAACAAATAGTTTCAATTAATTTAAATTTCATTTTAGCATTTTAAATGTATGCATACATACGTATGTATGTATGTACGATAAAGTAAAGTTATTCAAAAAACTAGATTATCTACTGTGAGATTTTTTATTTTTTTTTATTATTTTTTTAAGTAAATGCGAAAACATATATACATATATACGTAGACGTACATACGTATGTATTAAAAAGAATACATATTCAAATGATGAAAAGAATATATTAAATTATATGTACATACATATGTATACGATATAGAAGGCACGTTAGATACTAATGTTATATAACAGAAATTTATCTATTCAGAGACAAACAAACAAACATATTAAGAAAGTTATTAGAAAGTTATATGTCGTAGACAGCATTGTTTTCAATTTGTTTTATTAGATAAAAGGATTAACAATGATTTTATAGAACAATCCCAATAGATGCCCTGTATGCAGTGCAATGAGTAGAGCCTATTGGTGTGGGTGATCGTGCCTTCGATTCCCACCAGACTTCTAGTCTCTTACGCAACGCCGAGCATATGATCTTCGTTATACCGCCCATGATAATTATTTATGGTTTGTAATTGTATTTTAAATATGTAAGCCGTCGTAATCTACTAGGTAATGTGTTGCCAGGTCAGACGTCTCGAACAGAACGAAATATGAAAAAATATATATCTTCCACTCATCTGATTTCTGCTAAAAACTCTGAGAATAATTAAAATTGTCATGAAAAGTTTCTAAAACAATATGTTGTTTAGAGTCGATTTTTAAGTTTCAAATGTAGATACTGCCACTCATGTATAAAATTAATACTCACAACATAAGTGAAAGTGAGAAGCTCTATTGATTCATTAGAGCACCCTCGCTATTTTACTGGCTATTTCAATAGAATATGTTCAAGAGGAATATGAGGACTTATTTCCGAAGACGGCACATATTTACACGTCTGTCACTTAAGCTCGTTTGCCTAGTGAATCGGACAATGCTTTACACACAGAATTCGTTTTTAACGCGGACTATGCGTATATGGAACTACCCCTCCTGTAGAGGCCTTTCCCATTACTTATAATATGAAAAGATTCATATCTTGTGTCCACACACACTACTGTTCCACTATTCCTCCTTCCCATAACACAATATCCTGATTCCAGCACTCAAGGGTTGTAATACCCAATTATGCGTGTTATGTGCATATGTATGTACGTCGATTTAATGACAGCTCTTTACAATGTTTCAAATATTTCAAACATTTTTTAACCGTATCTATACTTTTGTGCTACAGTGTATATTTTAAAAGAAAATAGTTTTGTTTAAAACAATACAACTAAAATACTCTTTTTTTAACAAGTTAATAATTCACAACAAAAGCAAATTTATTTTAAAATATTCAAGGTTTTATTCAACATGAAATCTCTGAATTTTATGTTTGCAAATTTCTACTTCCTTAATAACAGCAAAAAAAAAAATTGAAACATTTTGAAAAACAGCATGGAAAATTCAACAATCTGCTCTTCTCACGTAGAAAAAATCCTTATCTTCATCTCTTCTTTAATGACGTTTTTATTTTAAAATTATACATACACATACATAATTGGTCATTACAACCCTTCAGTCAGGATTACGACCTAGTTTCTCACACCACTTATGTTGTGTGTGTTAATTTTATACATGAGTGGCGGGACCTACAGTTTAAAGTCGACTCCGAACGACAGATTTTTGAGAAACTTTTCATGGCAATTTTATTTATTTTCAAAGTTTTTGCCAGAAATCTGCTGAGAGGAAGTCGCCGAAGTAATACTCTTTGTATTTTCTTTTGATGTCTGGCCTGGAGCTCGAACCCTGGTTTTTCGTTTAATAAGCGAACACACTACACACTAGACCACGGCGACTTAAAATTATACATAAATTTAATTCATTTTGTAGGGAGTAAAATGCCATTTAAGTAACTTTGGATTGTTGGAAGCAGTCGATTTTTTGAGTAATCTGCTGAGAGAAAGCCGCCGAAGAAATATTTTTCATATTTCGTTTTGTTGGAGATTTTTAATCTAGGAAACTAACAGATGTGTATTTCTATACATAGAAGGTTTATTTAGTAATATTTTTCACGAATTCATAAATAGGACGTCATCTGTAGAAACAGGGCCATGCAACGAGGTAATAAGAGTCTGTACAATCAGAGGAAGTCGCCGTAGTCTAGTTGGTAGTGTGGTGGCTTATTGGGCGAAAGGCATCGGTTCAAACCCCAGGTCAGACATCAAAACGAAAATATGAAAAAATATTTCTTCAAAACTTCTTCTCAGCAGATTTCTGACAAAAAGTCTGAGAGATTTCTCAAAAATGTGTCGTTCGGAATCGACTTTAAACTGTACGTCCCTCCACGCATGTATAAAATTAACACACAAAACATCAGTGGTGTGATAAGCTAGGTCGTAATCCTGACTAAAGGGTTGTAATGGCCAATTATTTATGTATGTATGTACAATCAGTAGGATCCTTTCACCACTAATGTGAAGTGTGGCTCTAAATTGACTTCTAATAAAATTATCTAAAGTGTGCATCGACTGCAGATTGATGGCTGTAGGATAATTTTAATAGACTAATAGACTGTGCGATATTTTTCCTGAAGATAAACACGAACAAAACCATTATAGTACCAATTCGGATACAAGGTATTTGAAAATTGAAGGATTATACCTTCGAAATGTCATGCTACATTGTGTAGAATAAAAATATGTCACTACCATGCGTGCTCCACCAGGATAATGATATACTGCAAAGTGTACTAACAAATGGTTCGGGGATTGCAATAAAAACATAAATATTCCAGGCCGCACTTATTTAGATACAGAACTTGTGAAATACTGTAAAAACAACAATCAGAAGTAAGTGCCCCATAAATTGTGATAAGTTTTGGGAATTTATTCAGGCAACGTGGTACGATATACCGGTTTCGATATGCCAAAATCACGTTGGTCATAGGTTTAGCCGATGTCTACCAGTTTTAAACAACATCATCCAATCAAAATTCAGATTTACAATATTTTCATACAATTCTTTTAAAATTGATCATGTTTTTTGCAAAGAAAAGGCCAACGTTCGATAATTTGTAAAATGAGCTGTATTTGTTTTTGATTTCTTTCTTTCTGTTTTTTTTTTATTATTTATTTTTTTTTATTTAGTATGGTGTCAAAAGCCTATAGGAAATTCAAATGCGTGCTTATTATTCAATTTGTTAAGATTTAGAATATCGACAAGGTTGAAAAAAGTTGGCATTAGTTTTTATAATCTTCTCTGAATCCAGCTTGAAGACAAAATAAATTTGATTGCTTTTGATAGGAAAACAAAATAATTAAATTTAATAAGCAAACTTGGTAACTCCATTAAAAATGTATTAAAACCAACACATCTAATTAAATAAAACAAAAAAAGAAATTAAGAAGAAAAACAAAATAGATCGATTCGCATAAAAAAATTATTAAAAAAAAATACGAAAAGAATTTGATTAATACAGTCAAAAAAAAAAAAACAAGTTGGAATGAAATAAAATTGATTGTTTTAATAAAAAGAAAAAAGAAAATAAATAAGTAAGTATTAAACCAGAACTGCGATCTTAAAGTCCACAACAGTTCTTTTTTAAAGGTGAACAAACGATTCTCAGGTCAACTCATTTGTTTTTTTTTTATTACAACAATTACAAAAAAAAAAAACAAATTTTATTGATCTTATAAAAGTTAAACAAAAAAATTTAACAAATTCTTAAGAAATTAGTCACGCAAAACAATTTAACAACAAAATAATTTATTTGTTTAAAATTTTTATAAAATTCATTTAATTAAAAATTGTTTAAATTAGTAAATCATCGAGTAGGAAAACTCATTTTTATAGTATAGAAAACTCATAGAGCTTTATAGTTTTATTAAAGATCACGCAACACTTGCATTTTTTACGATGCATTTAGCGATGATTACAATTTTCTTTAGAAAATTTGTCGATTTTAAATTTGTGAATTTATCGATAACTTGCATTTTTTATGGTGAATTTATCGATAACTTGCATTTTTTATGGTGAATTTATCGATTACTTGCATTTTTTATAGTAAATTTTGTTGATTTCTAAGATTAAGCGTTAAAAAGTAAAGGGTCTGCCAAATAATTTTTTTTTTGGAAATGCATTAAAAAAAAAGTACTGAATATTTTCTCAAATTTCTTTTTTATTTAAAAGTACAATCCTTCCGGTTAATAATGGAAAATAATTTCTTTCAAATGGCTGCCTCGGCTGGCTATGCAGTAGCCTACACGATCGGTCCAATTTTTAAGCACATTATCTCTTGTGTGCAGCTGTATTTCACCAATGGCTTTACGAATATTGTCCTTTAAAGCGTCAATTGTCTCTGGCTTGTCGGCGTAAGACTTATCTTTGACGGCACCCCACAAATAATAGTCCAACGGTGTCAAATCGCAGCTCCGAGGTGGCCAAACGACATCAGCTCTGCGGCTGACAATGCGATCTTCAAAAACAGGGCGCAAAATATCGAGTGTAGCTTCGGCTGTGTGGCACGTAGCGCCGTCCTGTTGAAACCAAATGTTGCCAATATCCTCCTCTTCAATTTTTGTGAACAAAAATTCGTTCAACATGGCCCGATAACGATCGCCATTGACTGCAACGGCCACTCCTTGCTCATTTTCGAAGAAAAATGGCCCAATTATGCCTCTGGACCAAAATCCGCACCAAACAGTGACTCGTTTTGGGTGCGTCGGTTTTTCAATGTATGCGTACGGGTTTTCTGTGCCCCAAATGTGACAATTTTGCTTGTTTACATACCCGCCAGATCAAAATGAGCTTCATCTGAAAAGCTGATTTTTTTTGCCAAAATCGGCATCTTCTGGTGTAGGCTACTGCATGGACAGCCGAGGCAGCCATTGGAATGAAATTATGTTCCATTATTAACCGAAAGGATTGTACTGTCAAATAAAAAAGAAATTTGAGAAAATATTCAGTAGTTTTTCTTTTAAAGCATTTAAAAAAAAAAAGTTATTTGGCAGACCCTTTAGATGAAAAGTGACGTTTTTAAAGGCTTCCTCAAAGGATCACAAATTTGTTTCTTTCTCCAAAACAGAGGGTTGCACTTTTCTAGAATATTATTCAAAAAAATAAACTTCATGCAAAATTTAGGCACAGTGTTGAATGCGTGCCTAACACCAGAAACAACTGCAAATCGTTTTAAAAAGGCAGTATTATCGAAAAAGATTTTTTCCCCTCATTTTATGTGGCTACGCTACAGACTTCATTTGGTGAAATAAGAACTATTGATGTGACATTTAAATATTACGTTGATGCAAATGTGCGGTCTGATGACAGTATACTTGAAGCTATGTATTTTGGACAGTTGTAGAGTTCTGTCAATACAGGGCACCATATTTATACAATACAAGTTCAATCGTATTTATTTGTTATAAAACATTGATGTACACATCTTCTTTCTCTACATCTATCGCGTATCACAACTTAATGAATTATGCGTTGTGATATTGGCCTGCACTCGAACAAAATTCAACTGACCGAGGAACTGAAGTTATATGATCATAGACAATGACGTGTGTTCGCCGAATAGACTCTCGAGCAAGCCTAGCTTATTAAAAAATCATCTTCAGGGATGTGATTCATTTCTGTCTGAATAGGCATGTGAATAGTGCATTCCGACATTTGGATTTTTGGCGGCATTGTCGCTTCATATATATTTGAGCGCAATGTTGACCAGGCCCTCGACGATTATCAACTTCTTTTGACATGTGGTTCTAACAGGGCGGCGATACGTGTCACACAGATGGTGTCAAGTTGGATTTTCTGTACAAGAAATTTTAAGGCATGGAGATTGCGCGGTTTGACCACGTTGTTCTAAAAATTTAATATGTTTTGTCTTAAAGCTTGTTAAAATTCCAAAATATTTTTATTACATTTCTTCAATATGTATTCTTTTTTATTATTATAAATTCTTGTTGATACATATTATTTGTTTTTTATTCTAATTTTGAATTAATTTTTCTAAATGATTACGTTATTTTTTATTTTATGGCTTTGTATAAAATTGGATGTAAAAGTTGTTTACGTAAGTATGTCTCGGGAATATAAAATTAGAAAATTTGATTTCTATTTTAGAATGATAATGTAATCAAAATCAATAAAATTATTGTTATTATTCTCTTAATTACATATGTAGCATACGATAGTAAAAGTTAACATAAATATGACATCAATTCAATGTGACGGCTATAAATGTTGATTATGTTTTGTTACAGGCTATCCAACATTCCTGGTTGCTGAATTGCTGTGCCCTGGAATGGACACCTGGAAAAACCAAGGAATTATTTGAGTCCGACAAGAGAACGGTTAGCACACAAACAGCTATTCTAACGTTACTTTGCGCAGTAGTTTCGCTGACAAGCTCTGTCTGCACTACCAGGATTACTGTAGAAGCCTGGATATGGAAGAAATGGAACGGTTACAGCACCATCGAACGTCATCTTTTTGAAGATCTGGACATCATGGCGAACGTGCCACAAAGTTAACTGGGAGTTTTCATCCGAAACTGGGGATAGTTTAAACTCTCCATTAACGAGGGGGGGGCTTACCTTATACTGGGTAACACAATGGACCAAATGGGCTACCAAATGAACTTGCCTGTGAACAGCCGCGATACTCGCCAACCTAACCTAACCTAACCTGTTTATAGGCTGCTCATCATTTGAAGAAGAAGATACATTTTTAATGCTTTCTTCTTAGTATTTATTTTAAAAACTCTTTTGAACACTTCTTGATGCTGATAAGCAGTATTACCACCAGAATAATAATAATACCACTCGAACCCAATATGGAAACACATGAGGAAAAAGATGGCAAATAGAACATAATTAGTGATTCTACTCCAAGCCGTGTCTGTTGCTGTAGAGGTATTTTGATATGAGAAAAACGATAGCAGAGATGATCAGAATGGTCGAAAACTGAAACTTACTTTACTTACTTAATTGGCCATAACAACCCGTTTAACGGATTTCGGCCTGCCGCAACACATCCTTCCAGGCGCCTCTGATCGTGAGCGCCTACGCCAGTTGGTCACACCAATCGATGCCAGGGCTTCCTCGATTTGGTCCTTCCAACGGATGCAAGGCCGTCCTCTTCGCCGACTACCGCAGATTCTCGCATCAAATACCCGTCTCGCCGGAGCATAATCCTCCATTCGAACGCCATGGACGAGCCAGCGCGGCCGCTGTATATTAATACGCTGTACAACGTCTATGTCGTTGAGGAGCTTATACAGCTCACTGTTAGATCGAGTACGGAAATCATCGGCAACTCGCACTGGACCAAAGATCTTGCGTCGTACTTTTCTCTCGAACAATCTCAAGGCCGCTGCGAAAACTGAAACAGAAGGAGCAATTAAGTAGTCACTGGAGTGTTTGACTGGCAATTTTATTATCTTACTTCAGTACAAATATTTGCGAAAATCTTTAATGAAGTCGTTATGAACAGGATTATCACATTTTCAAATTCAGACTCTTGTAATACACGAGTATGTAGAAATGTACGAGCCCGTGGTAAAATATTTTGGCCGCCAACATACTACATAAACAGTTTCTAGGAGGAAAACCAGTGCTATTTGGCTTTGAAAACTGGATAGCAGTTAGTTCCACCGGATATTGGCTCCAGAGTATAATTTTTTATTTCATAAAATTTGATTTCTAACCCCTGAATCAAGAGTATTTACAAAATTACTTAAGTAAATGGACACCCCTATACAACAGAGCATGAAGTAGTATTCGATAATTTTTTATGAACTATAAAGTGGAACTCAGAAAAGAAGCATTTAGAGGAACGGGAACCATACGAGAAAATTAAATCAAAAAAATTCCTTTCAAAATCATAAACTAAATAAAAATTGGAGATCGTGGGTCGTATGATTAAAAGGTTGAGTGAAAAAAAAATCAAGTTCTAATAATAGACTGGCTTAATTGAACCGTTAAAACATTGGTCTTAGCGTCAACAATAGAGGTTAGTGTTCTAAAGTTTTTCACTTTTATAATAAACTTATGGTGGCAAAGCTTGAAGTCGCCGTAGTCTAGTGGGTAGTGTGTTGGCGTATTAGACGTAAAGCCAGGGTTCGAGCCCCAGGCCAGACATCAAAACAAAATACAAAAAGTATTTCCTCGGGGACTTCCTCTTAGCAGATTTCTGTCAAATAATCTGAGAGTAAATAAAAATTGCCATGAAAAGTTTCTCAAAAATCTGTCATTCGGAGTCGACTTTACATTGTAGGTCCCGCCACTCATGTATAAAAAATTTGACACACACAACATAAGTGGTGTGAGAAACTAGGTCGTAATCCTGACCGAAGGGTTGTAATGACCAATTATGTATGTATGTAATAAGCTTATGGTGGCAAAAGATTTTAACTTTACTGGATTGCAATTTGCAGGGAGAATGGCTATTCGAAACGCTTGGCGTTTACGTGTAAGAAATCGTAGTCTCGGCATTGATCAACTTTTATTCCCCCTCACCCTATTGTTAAGTACTATTTACGGAAAACAATTCAAGGGAAAGATCGACCTTCATCTATTCGGAACAATCTCAAGGCCGCTGCGAAAACTGAAACAGAAGGAGCAATTAAGTAGTCACTGGAGTGTTTGACTGGCAATTTTATTATCTTACTTCAGTACAAATATTTGCGAAAATCTTTAATGAAGTCGTTATGAACAGGATTATCACATTTTCAAATTCAGACTCTTGTAATACACGAGTATGTAGAAATGTACGAGCCCGTGGTAAAATATTTTGGCCGCCAACATACTACATAAACAGTTTCTAGGAGGAAAACCAGTGCTATTTGGCTTTGAAAACTGGATAGCAGTTAGTTCCACCGGATATTGGCTCCAGAGTATAATTTTTTATTTCATAAAATTTGATTTCTAACCCCTGAATCAAGAGTATTTACAAAATTACTTAAGTAAATGGACACCCCTATACAACAGAGCATGAAGTAGTATTCGATAATTTTTTATGAACTATAAAGTGGAACTCAGAAAAGAAGCATTTAGAGGAACGGGAACCATACGAGAAAATTAAATCAAAAAAATTCCTTTCAAAATCATAAACTAAATAAAAATTGGAGATCGTGGGTCGTATGATTAAAAGGTTGAGTGAAAAAAAAATCAAGTTCTAATAATAGACTGGCTTAATTGAACCGTTAAAACATTGGTCTTAGCGTCAACAATAGAGGTTAGTGTTCTAAAGTTTTTCACTTTTATAATAAACTTATGGTGGCAAAGCTTGAAGTCGCCGTAGTCTAGTGGGTAGTGTGTTGGCGTATTAGACGTAAAGCCAGGGTTCGAGCCCCAGGCCAGACATCAAAACAAAATACAAAAAGTATTTCCTCGGGGACTTCCTCTTAGCAGATTTCTGTCAAATAATCTGAGAGTAAATAAAAATTGCCATGAAAAGTTTCTCAAAAATCTGTCATTCGGAGTCGACTTTACATTGTAGGTCCCGCCACTCATGTATAAAAAATTTGACACACACAACATAAGTGGTGTGAGAAACTAGGTCGTAATCCTGACCGAAGGGTTGTAATGACCAATTATGTATGTATGTAATAAGCTTATGGTGGCAAAAGATTTTAACTTTACTGGATTGCAATTTGCAGGGAGAATGGCTATTCGAAACGCTTGGCGTTTACGTGTAAGAAATCGTAGTCTCGGCATTGATCAACTTTTATTCCCCCTCACCCTATTGTTAAGTACTATTTACGGAAAACAATTCAAGGGAAAGATCGACCTTCATCTATTCCAGGATTCCTTTAAGATGGTGTGGTATGTCATGCAAGAATTCGTTCGCATTGTATTTTGCTAAATATATTCATATTATAAAGCGTTTTTTGATTTCTTTAATGAACATTTTCTGACCAAATTTCAAAATTTTTATATACATACGTTATACATACAGTTGTGTTCATAAAAATAGGAGTGAGGCCATTGAAAAACAAAAGTTTAATTTTTAACAAAAAAAAACATGGTTTAATTCAATTTTTTGGTGTAATGTAATGTTGATTCAATACAAAATTATTTAAGTTATCCATTAATTAAATAAAGCTTTCAACAAGTAAGTAACAGGAAGTTTAAAAAAAATATCTTAAAAAGTGCTGTTCAAAATAATAGGAGTATTTCAGTTTTCATAAAAATTTACTATTAAAAAGTTAAAAATGCTTATGGCTATAATAAGAAACTTTAAATAGATTAGTATTTGGTAGAATAGCCTTTACTTTTTATTACAGCAGCACATTTACGAGGCATGGAGTCAACTAAATCCTGACATTGTTTTAGTGGAATTTTATTCCACCCATCTTGCACTACAGACCACAACTCAGTTGCATTTGACGATTTTCTCTCGGCAACATATTTTTTAACATCCCTCATAGATGTTCTATGGGATTAATGTCAGGAGACTAAGCTGGCCACGCGATAACCTTTACCCCATTAACCCGAAACCACTCATTTGCCAATTTACTGGTGTGTTTCGGGTCATTGTCTTGTTGGAATATCCATTTTAGAGGCGTGGAATATGATACCATCAGTTCTCTCGCAATGCTGACATAGACGTTCCTATCCATTATGTCTCTAATTCGATGTATTGGCCTAAACCATTATATGAAAAGCTTCCCCATATCATTAGTTTTGCACCACCATGTTTAACTGTCTTTTGTGTATACTGAGCTTTATATTTGGTGTTGGGCTGATGTCTAACATGCTGTCTAGACCCAGTGCCACCAAATAAAACAATTTTGCTTTCGTCGGTCCACAATAAGTTTCTCCATTTTTCCTTCGGATATTTTATATGGTCTTGGGCAAACTTTAAGCGTGCTGCTGCCTGTTTTGTATGTCAACAATGACACCTTTTGTGAACTTCTTGCGAATAAATTGTTGTCCATCAGACGCCTACGAATAGTAGGGACACTTACGGCAAGATTCAGATCCTTTTGAATTTTATTTGAAGACGCTGAAGGATTTATTTTTCTGTATCGCACAATTCGGCGGTCATCGACAGTAGATGTTTTGGCCTTGCGCCCACGCGTTTCGGGCTTTTTTTATATTTTAATGTATTTGTGATCATTTGATCGGAGTAACTTAAGATTTCCTTAGTTTCTTTGTAAGTTTTGCCTTTTTTTCGAAGATTTTTAATTAGTTTTCTCTTTTCTTCAGTACCGTGCTTTTCTCGTCCCACTATTACAAAAATGTATGTGAATCACTGTAGAAAAAGTTTTAACTACATTTTTCCGTACTTATTTTTCACTTTTTTCTTTAAATTATGAGCTGCTATATTTTTATTTTTAAAAGAACACTCACACTCCTATTTTTTTTGATCAACTGAATTCAGAGGCAAACACAGAAATGAATCACTTTCATCGTAAATATTAAAGTTATTACCAGATTCTTTTTGTATTTTATTTCTTACATATCGTTGTAACTACCATTAAGATATATCATGTTTTGCAAATTGGTAGAATAAAAAATTTTAACTTTGAAAATATTACATGGTAGCACTCCTATTATTTTGAACACAGCTGTACAGAATTATGCAAATGAAACCGTCACATACATATATTTCTAACAATTTCAAATATATTCACCTCTATCATCACGATATTAATTTTTAATTTCTAATCATTTATCTAGAAAAACTTTTCTGGTTCATATTAAAGCTATTTTTGATGGAGCTTCATGTATCTTACAAATACTTTTTTGTAGATAAAAGCATTAAGCTTTTCGTTTTTTATATAAAAGCTCTACATTATATTCAATGATGAACTTTTATTTAAACAATCTCTCCACTCAATTCCAAGCACGGGAACAAAGTATCGTGTTTCATAATGTCGCTGTACAAAATGTTTACTATTCAAAACATCGTCAATGTGTATTTTTAACGCAATCAAAAAGCAATCAGGCATCGAATGTATAGTTGATGCGATGTTTTGTTACTTTGCATATGTACAAAATTTATATACCGTAGTAGAACTGTATACAAACTTTGTATTGATACATTTTGGAAGTCAGCCCATATTGCATTGCAATTAAATTTATATGCAGCCTTCTAATAAAAAATGCCTTCTTTAAAATTAAATTAATTATAAAAAAATTTATTTTTTAAACAATACATACAGCCAACAATATTTAATTTCGTTGCTAAATACTCTTTTAAGACAGGGACCATCTAATGGCGTGCAGATGGGTCAGGGACATATGTATGTCATCGAAAGATGTACTCAAGAGAATTTAAATAAATACAACTTAAATCCAAAATAGAAAACATACGACAGTTGTACGGCAGTTTTTTGGCCGTGCTTTAGTTTGTATTCATTAAAAATGTTAAGAAATAAATGTTTATGTTTGAAATTAGTAAAGAAAAAAATCGTGAGTCGATTATTTTTGCTTTCTCCATATTCTCCAACGATCGCGATAATATCAACTCTAAAACAGTTGTCTGATTATTTTTTTACTGCGTTAGAAATACTCTCTTTGACAGTGTTTTCTGATCGTACACCTACATGCAGTGTTAAAATTTTGTTCATCAGCTGTATGAAGCTCTATACGTCGTAGTTCAAATACAACCAGTTTTTATTCCATAACTATACAACAACACTATACATTACAAAGCAAAACAGATGATAAAATAAAAAACAAAATAAGGCAAACAAAATAAAGAAAAACTTTAGTTGTCTTGCTTGAGCAGATAAGTGTTGTCAAGTTTTTAGATATTTTCAAAAAATTTTACAAATATCGTCAGTTAATTTAAAAATTCATTAAAACTCAATGAATATTTTTATTTAAAATGTAGAATTATTTAGAAAAAAAAGATAAGAAAATCAATCGAATTAACATGGAAACAAATATAAACTAAAATGTTGTAAAAAAAATATTATAAACGTTGAATATTTAGAAAATTTTGAAATTCTAGCATCAATCATCACATTCCAAAAAATGAGTAGAATCGAATCATACTCATAATTTCTGATACTTATACGCATTCATACTCATATTCAAAGTTCGACGTACTCATCACACTTATCATACTTAACAACATGTATGATGTTGTTGATCAGCAATGTGTATTCAAAAAGATGAGTAGAATCGAATCATACTCATAATTTCTGACACTTATACGCATTCATACTTATTTTAATATCATGGAACCTCCACTCATATTCAAAGTTTGAAGTACTCATCACGTTCATACTCAACAAATAAGACCGTCAATTTTGATGAATGATTCGAGTCACTCGTCATCATAATTTATAAGTATTGTAAGTATATTTCTCAAGTTATGAACCTAATAAGTAGGCTTATGAATCAAACATATTTCGAATGGTATGAGTTTGATGTCAACGTTGTACTCATACTCATTACAACCTGTACATATAAATCAATGTTGTATTGAGTACCAATGAATCAGAGTACATAGTTAAATTTCAATATTGTTGACTCGCTAATATTCAAAATTTCATGAGTGCTTATGAGTAGTGAAAAAAATTTACAGTCTTAGTTATTGTTGCATTTACAAAAAATAAAAAAGACTCATAAGCAAAAAAGGAGAGAGCAGCAAGCAGCTCTGGCACACAACCTTCTAGTGAGTACATTAGTGTTCGTACGCGAATCACACTTTATTTTGTGTTTTTTTTAGCAAATGTTGAGTTATGGAGAGTCGAATCAACAACATCATACCTGTAGTTAATTATGAAAATGATGAGTAATTCAAACTTTGAATTTGAGTAGAGGTTCCATGATATTTAAATAAGTATAAATGTGTATAAAAAATGTAAAAGAAGTCGCCGTAGTCTAATAGGTAGCGTGTTGGCTTATTAGAAGTAAAGCCGTGGTTCGAACCCCAGGCCAAACATCAAAACAAAAAATACAAAAAGAATTTCTTCGGCGACTTCCTCTCAGCAGATTTCTGGCAAAAACTCTGAGAGTAAATAAAATTGCCATGAAAACTTTCTCAAAAATCTGTCATTCGGAGTCGGCTTTAAACTGTAGGTCCCGCCACTCATGTATAAAATTAACACACACAACAACTGAAGGGTTGTAATGAGCAATTATGTATGTACATATGTATGTATGTGTATAAATATCCGAAATTATGAATATGATTCGATTCTACTCATCTTTTTGAATACACATTGCTGATCTCTGGTATACAGTTAGGATGAACTATTATTATTAGACAAGTATACTACACTGTTCTCGCTATAAGCACTGTTTAAGCCTATAAAAATCATATACAATTAATTTAAAACTCGAACATACTCGTACACAAAAAACTAGCGGTTCTAACAGTGAACACAGAAATTGTGAAATATTCACGAAGATTCCTACAGAAGCTCGCAATACATCCAAATGCTATAGGACAAAACAGTTTCCATTTCTGCGTTCCCAATCGTTTAAAAATGATTACATTTTTATTACTGTTCACTAACAGTAAATCTCTGTAAGGTGGTTGAACATTTAAAATGAAACAATTGGGAATATTCCAGAGGCAGCTTATATAAAAAGGTAGCATGAATTGCATATGCAGAGTCATTCGTATTTGTTCGTAACAAACATTCATACATTGTTATCGATAAAATACAATACGGAAGAATAACATGTGTAACGTTTCAACTTCAATCACTATTACGAGTATAAAATCATGCAAAGATCAAAACAGGTATAGGTTTCTATTTAAAAAAAAGCCGAATGAGAGAAATGAAACGTCATGGTAGACTTTTAAATACTCTAAAGTTAGAGTCTAAGCATTGTATACAATTTACAGCATAAGTGTGGTATAGTATTTGTTGTATTTAGCCAAGGACAAGAAGTATGATTGTTACATGAGTTAAAATGTTTTTTTAAATTTTTTTTTCAATTTTCAAGGGACTCTCAAAAGAAGTTTAGTTTCACAAAAAAAAATTCCCTTAGGCCCTTAAGGTTAGCCTGGTACGGCATAGTATACAGTTTTACAAGCGTAAGGTTTTTTAATATGACAAGTTCTAAATCCAATCTAATTCCTAGAAGTGCTAAGTATAGTACTCAGTAATACTGAGAACATCTGTAATTATATCTGTTTGTGTATTACTGTGTTCAGATTTATACTCGAGACTATCTACTAAATTAGGATCGTTTGCCGTTCAGAAGCAAGTTCACTCTCTTGCCCATATAGCCCATTGTGTCAACTAGTGTGGATGTAAGTACGCTTGTCATGATAAGTTAGTGGTGGGTTTGAACGTTCGCTACGATGCCTAATTTTTGAAACGTTCTGTCACCCAAAAACCGTTAAAGTCTGGGCTGTAGTGTAGAGCACTCGCATATACATGTATAATTGGGCTGTATAACCCTTCACTCAGGACTACGACCTAGCTTCTCCACACCACTCATGTTGTGTGTGTTAATTTTATACATGAGCGGCAGGACCTACAGTTTAAAGTTGACTCCGAATGACACATTTTTGAGAAACATACATATGTATGTACATACATACATATACATACATACATACATACATACATACATACATACATACATACATACATACATACATACATATATACATACATACATACATACATATATAATTGGTCATTGCAACCCTTCAGACAGGATTATGGACCTAGTTTCTCCTATAAACTATCTTTCCTGTATTCCTACATAATGCAGTGCATGAATAGAGAGATTACTCTTCTCCTGAGTGTTGGTCACAAATAAATAATTAGATTGCAAACCTATTTTAAAATATCTCCTACACAAATAACCTACGTATCTGAAAAAATTTGATTAAAAAATGGCTGCAAAAGATGGATTTATTTAAAAGATGGGGACGATGATTTGTGAAAATCAATAAATCTGTACTGTGTTGGCTAGTTAGACGCGAGGCCTCGGTGCAATTCCTAGCTTAGACATCTTCAATAAAACGAAATACGGATAAGAATACTTCTTGGCGACATTTTCTCAGCAAAATTTCTTGCAAAAACTCTGTGATCAAATAAAATTGCCATGAAAAGATTCTCAAAAAGTCTATCGTTCGAAGTCGACTTTAAACTGTAGGTCCCGCCACTCATGTATAAAATTAATACACACAAAATAAGTGGTGTGAGAAACTAGGTCGTAATCCTGACTTAAGGGTTGTGATGACCAATTATGTATGTATGTTGACGGTATCTATTACTTCACTTTCAATTACAAGCCCGCAAGTTTTCAAAAAACTTTCCAATGTAGAAAACTTATTGGAGAGTTCGGACAATCATCAAGTCTTTGTAGTTTCTTAAAATACCACTAGGTCCCGGTGCCCATATTATATTCTATAAATATCCTACTGCTCTGCCGTATTGTGAAGCGATTGGCGAGGGCTATAAACCATTTTAGAGCGGGTTGGGTAAGATTTAAGATATTTTGTATGCTTAACGTTGCAAAGGTTTTGGATATGAGTCCGTGAAACTATAGGCCCCATTAGGATTTGAGTTCGTAATTTCGATTTTAAACAATCAATTACATTTTTATTAAAACTTTCTACAAGAATAATTGGTGAATTCACACAAGCCGTTGTATCGTTGTATGCATTGTATTTTTGGACGACTATACAACAGTGTATGCTTGTTGTTGATAATTTTCATGTAAAAATCCGATACACTTAGACACATTTTTTCATATGTTTTTAAAGATTGTATTGGTTTCGTGCTATCAAATTGTTTGAATGCCAAAAATTATTAAGAAGAATACGACATACAAAATACAGCATAGCATTGAGCGTTCATAAACAACCAAGTGTATTCAATACAACATACACGATACAAAGTCGTGTGAATTGGCAAAATAATTTTCTTATTGTATAATAACCCAGTGAGAATTACATACAACTTAAATGCGGATTTCTTTAAACATAGCCGAAATCAAGTGTCGACAGGAGTAATAAGATGGTCTTAGCCGCTTATAAAGTCATGTCAACTTCGAGAAACTACTCATATACATTGTTTTTTTTTTATTTTTTAATGCTTAAAACGGAGTTGAGAAGTATTTTAAATAAGTATTCTTAAGGGTTCACAAGGATATGAAACATTTTTGCATTACAGAAAAATATATATAAGTATGCCTGATACTGGTATATATAAAACGATCATATTGATTTTATCAATTATTAATCAAATTTTTATTAAAACTTTCTACAAGAATAATAAAAAATTTTAAATAAATTTTGAAAATAGTATTTCCATACTTCGAAATCTGCATAAGGCAATAGAAACTGAAATCCACTGTAGTCTGCAGACTATTAAAAATTTTTTTTCAAAGATTTTAACGCTTTAAAAAACGTGTGTAAATTTGGACAAATGTTAAATGAAGCATGCAAAAACAACAATTCAATTGACCAAAACTGATTGATAATGTAATTTAAAAATTGTTGGCAAAAAATTAAAGTAAAACATACACACAAACCAAGCAACCAAAAACGTGATTCAACCAAAAATATGAATTAAAGTGTTGGGTGCGTACGCATGGGCCCGGCTTATAAGAGATTTCTGTTATGCATTGATTGTAAGAAACAATAGAAATTACCGATATTGGTTTGATAAAGAAAAATGAGTGCAAATATTGTTATTGAAGGTAAAAAAAACGTAACATTGAATTGGATTTATCTCATATGAATTGTTACCAATTTATTTCGATATTTTGGCAATTGGCAATTGATATGAAATGATATTTTGTATAAATATGATTGAATTTGAATTATTTGACAACAGTTCCCCTTACGATCTTAAGTAAAACATATTAAGTTTCCTAAAAAAACGAACAACATTTTTTTTATCCCAAAATGGCTTTTAAATTCATTGCTTTCGCTACTCTTTTAACCGTTGCCAGTGCCGGTTATTTGGCTCCAGTGCCAACACACTATGCTGCTGCTCCAGCCGTTGTTGCCAAGGTTGCTAATCCAGCTGTCGATGCTGTAGCTACCACCCACCAGAATGTGGTCAGATCATTCGGCGGCACTGTATCGCAATACTCGAAATCGGTGCACACACCTTACTCCAGTGTCCACAAAGAGGATACCCGTGTAAACAATAATGTTTATACACCAGCTGTTGCTAAAACTATTACATACGCCGCTGCCGCTCCAGCTGCTGCTCCCCTTGTAACCAAGACCGTGTATGAACAACATGTACCCGCTCATGGCATTTATGCTTCTTCAGCTCCTCATGCCGTTTATGCTCATCAACAACAAGCTCCTGTCGTTTATGCTGCTGCCGCACCCACTGCTGCTGTATACACTCATCAACAACATGCTCCTGTTGTCTATGCTGCTCCCGCACCTACTGCTGCCGTATACACTCAACACCATGAAGTTCCTTCTACTGCCACAACTAGTTACAATCATAGTCCAGCTGCCACTACTTACACTCATAATTCACCTTCAGTTTCTGCTTATGGTTCCACACAAACTGTACACTACTCACCAGCTGAAATGGTTTCTCACATGAGTTTCGATGGTTTCGGTACCCATTGGGGATTCTAAAAAGCTTAACGAATTGTTATAATTTTTTTTTTTTAAATTATTGTTATTGTTGCAATTGTAATTATTAAAAATAAAAACAGAAATAAAAATAAAGTGTAATAAAAAAATCAATATGATCGTTTTTGTTATAACAGTATCAGGCATACATACTTATATTTTTATGTAATGTGAACCCTTAAGGATATTTAAAATACTTCTCTCTTAAGCATTAAAATATTAAAAACAATGAATATGAATAGTTTTTCGAAGTTGACATGACTTTGTAAGCGGCTAAGACCATCTAAGATTGTCGAATTCGCATTTAAGTTGTATGTAATTCTGTCTGGGTTATTACACAATAAAAAATTATTTGGCCAATTCACACTACAAAGTCGTATGGAATACACTTGGTTGTTTGTGAACGCTCAATGCTATGCTGTATTTTGTATGTCGTATTCTTCTTAATAATTTTTGGCATTCAAACAATTTGATAGCACGAAACCAATACAGCCTTTAAAAACATATGAAAAAATGTTTATAAGTTTATCGGATTTTTACATGAAAATTATCAACAACAAGCATACACTGTTGTATAGTCGTCCAACAATACAATGAATACAACGATACAACGGCTTGTGTGAATTCACCAATTCAATTCAATTCTTGTAGAAAGTTTTAATAAAAATTTAAATGATTGTTTAAAATCGAAATTACGAACTTAAATCCTAATGGGGTCTATTGTTTCACAGACTCATTTCCAACAGGCTCTCTATTCGACTTACCTGATACGATAGAAAAAACTTTTATACCGTTAAGCATACCAATCGCTTCACAATACGGCAAAGCAGTAAGATATTTATAGAACATAATATGGGTACCGGGACCTAGTGGTATTTTAAGAAACTACAAAGACGTAACGATTGTCCGAACTCTCCAGTAAGTTTTCTACATTGGAAAGTCCTTTGAAAACTTGCGGGCTTGTAATTGACAGTGAAGTAATAGATACCATCAACGAACCTACATTATTGATCATTACAATCCTTCAGGCAGGATTACGACCTACAACAGTCGTAGTCTTGTTGGCTTATTAGACGTAAGGCCGCGAACCCCAGGTTAGTCATCAGCAACTAAACGAAATATGAAAAATATTTCTTCGGTGACTGGATCTCCACAGATTTCTGGCAAAAACTCTGAGAGTAAAACAAAATTGCCATGAAAGGTTTTCGGAGTTGACTTTAAACTGTAGGTCCCGCCACTAATGTATAAAAATGAACACACACAACATAAGTGGTGTGAGAAGCCAAGTTGTAATCCTAACTAAAGGGCTGTAATAAACAATTATGCATGTATGTATACATGCATGTGTGTATGGATTATGTTACAATGGGCTATGTGGGGCTTAGATGTGTCAATTCTTTCTTCTTGGGTTGGCAACCATCTCTTCTAATACTGCCTTTCTGTTACTTCCAATTATAGTTTGATTATGGTTTGGTTACAAAATTTTCTTATGCTTTCAATGCTTGTTTTCTATACTAAATTTACAGTGCAGAATTAATGCCTACAACTTTTTCATTAAAATATTATTTCCATTGAAATTTTTTTTACATGACAAGAAAGAAATTTATTGTTATAATCATACACAGAAAAACTTAAACGATGACAAATAATAAAAAATTATTTTTAATTTTCTTTTTTTCTTTTTAAAACACTTGTAACCACAAAAGCATACGTTTTAAATTTAAATTAAAAAAGTTTTCTTACTACTTATACTAGTAATTACATGAAACAGTAGCGTAGTATTGTGGAGGGGATAAGAAAAATAATTCTTTTTAAATATTTTTTCTACAAAAACAAATAAGAAAATAAATGATAAAGGATTTCTTAAATAAAATTTTAAATAAATATGAAGTAATTTATAAAATATACATCTAATTAAGATTAGTATTAAGGAAAGTGGATAAATTGTTGGCGTATCTCAAATAACTTTAATTTTGCTTTGAGTGTAAAACCTATTCAATCGTAAGAACAAACTTTTGAGTCAATTTTGCTTCAAGCTTTTTATATAGGAACGTTTAAAGAAAGTTCAAACGAAACTGACAGCGTAATTGAATTTTTCTCTGGAATTTCAAAGTTAATTTTTTTTGTTATTTTAATTGTCGAATAGACAGGCACTTATTGATAAAAAGCAAACTTCGAGGAAAATATGATTAAAAACGTACACAAATTATTGGGCATTACAACCATAGCTGCCAGATAAATGAAGTACCTAATCGTCAAATATTTGAGAAAAAATCGTCAAAATCGTCAGAGACGTTTATTAAAAAAAGTTTTTGAAAACCAAAATTATTTGTATTATAGTAATACATATAAAGTCAATATAAATATGTACATATCTGAGTTCAAAAATAAAACATTTAAAAAAAATTTCATCTTCATTTAAAATTTTTTTCCAAAAAGGGTAAAATTTTATACCATTTTCAGGAAAAAATTGTTTAAGAATTAAACAATCTATCCCAGTGTTGTTTATTGACATATAAGCGCAGCAATAATATTGCATCATCTTAATCTATGGGTATGTGTAAATATTAAAGAGACAGAAGCTCTTGACATTCTGAGCATGAAAATTTAGTGTAATGTTGGCTTCAACCGATACATTTTTCAGTTCCTTCAGTTTCTTCTTAAGATATTATGATCTTACTATTTACACCGTTTGTACCCGGCCGAGACTGGAATACAACTCTCATGTATGGGTCGGTGCCTCAACGTCTATTTTGAGGTTTCTCGATTGTGTACAGGAGAGGCCGCTGTAGCTCGATAATGATGGTAGTATATCCAACTCCATTGAATCATTGGAGCATCGTTTCAATATGGTTTGTGTTTTACTGTTCTATCACTTCGACAAAAGGATTTTGCTCGAACGAAGTAAGGGAACTTTTCCCGAAAATCATATATTCCTACGTAACGCTCGTCTTTGTCGGCCACCACTTCCGTATGTGGTCGATTCGCCAGTGGATCGCACACTGCATTACAGTAAAAATACGTTTTTTAGTCGGACTATTCGTATGTGGAACTCATTTCCTGCAGAGGCCTTTCCTGGTACTTATGGTATAAAAATATACAAGTCTAGTGTCCATAAATACTGTTCTCTCTTTCATTCTTCACATAACATATTTTCATAGTTCCAAACATAATGCCATCGATACCCTGAGTGCAGGTCGTACGAAACAAAATAATGGCGCTTGCCTTTGTTCTTCCGATGGCAATATTAGAAGTTATACTCGAATTTTTAAAATTGTCTGCAACGACAAGTGATAAATTATTCTCAACTACGAGGTTATTTAGGAGTTGTAATTTTTTGGCTTTTAAGGGGTTAAAAAGGAATAACTTACAAAAAAATCATCACAGGTATTCGAAAGTAATTTAAAAATATAATACTTTACTCTTTGTTTTTACTGACATAAATTTCCAATAGTAACAATTGCAAAGTAAGTACAAAGCTTAAAGTGGCTTTTAATTTAAAGAATATGATGTAAATTTTTAATTTCCAAAAATCGTCAAAATAAGGGCATAAATCGTCAAATCGTCAATATGATATTTTTGGAGCTCAAAATCGTCAAAATGTCAATAAGTCGTCAAATCTGGCAGCTATGATTATAACCCTAGCTTCTTACACCACACAAATTGTATTTTTTAATTTTCTTATACGAGGCGGTATTTACAGTTTTACGTTGAATACAAATGAAAAATGTAATGGCAATTAGTTTTACACTTAAAATTTTTGTCAAAAGGGACCACAGACCTGTTGTTAGAAAACTG
Organism: Sarcophaga carnaria; assembly: GCA_958299815.1. Classification (NCBI taxonomy): domain Eukaryota; kingdom Metazoa; phylum Arthropoda; class Insecta; order Diptera; family Sarcophagidae; genus Sarcophaga; species Sarcophaga carnaria. Next base: position 45,526,923 of record OY283151.1, read on the forward strand.
AAAGAAAATAAAGAAATATTTTTTGTATTCAAGAACGCCTAAGTCAAGGTTTAAACCTCAAGAAAGTGAACACACAAACCATTTAACTACGGCACTTGAGGTGTTAAATATTGCTGGTGCTGTGACGTGTACTACCAACTGAAAAATGTGTCAACTACACACAGTTACTAAAGTATACATACGGTTAACAAATTTCAGAAATTTTTTAACCAATCCGGATTCGTTGAAAATCTTTATAGTTTCCTCGATTTTAAGACGGTCTTTTGCATTGGTTAAAAAATTTCTGAAATTGAACTGAATCACAAAAGTATACATCCGATTAACAAATTTAACATATTTCTGAACCAATGCAAAAGACCGTCTTAAAATCGAAGAAAGATGTCAGACAATTATAAAGATTTTCAACGAAAACGGATTGGTTAAAAAATTTCTGAAATTTGTTAACCGTATGTATACTTTTGTGGCTGAGTGTACATACGAATCTTCACTTTTATGAGTGCAGTTATAAGGTTCATAGATTCATAAATTGTGCTGCAGAATTTAAGCAACCTGTTGCTTGACTAAACAAAAGTACCTGCCGAATTGAGTGTCTTTCAAACCTCTTGTCATTTATGCACTCTGCATGAACCGGTTTTAGGGTATTCATTAAGTACTGTTTACCAGATTTCTGAGAAAGCAAACGACAACAATAAAAAAACATACAAAGAAAAAGAAGACAAAAAATATAAAAAATACAACAAATACTTGGTGCTCGCACGGTATGGCTCTACAAATACTAGTAACGTCTCTTCAGTCTACTTACAGTTCTCGTTGATTTCAAGACACAATCTTCTTTTGTTACGTTGACAAAGCAAATAAAATTTTTGTTCCGTAATTTTTACTGGCAATAAAGTAAAACAAAAACAAAATAAATAAATATAAACAAAACAAAAAAAAAACAAAACAATAATAATTTTAATTCATATACAGAGAGACACAATGGGTAGGTTTTTTTTCTTGTTATCAATATTTGACGTAGAAAACCAACAATTTGTGTTTTATTTTTATTATACAAATATTTAGTAAATAATCGGGTATTTAATTGAATTTAATTAATAGCGAAATTTTTATTAATGAATATTGTGCTGATACTACTATCGCTGTTTTTGGCTACCCAAGCCAATGGTAAGTTCATTTGTGAAATTAGAAAAAAAATATTTTCTTGTTAATTATTTAGAATTTTTATTTTTAATAGAATGCCCCTCATCCACCAAAATCTATACTTGTAGTCCACGTTGTTATAAAGACAGTGATTGTGCCACAATTGGCGGTAAATGTTGTCCCAATTTGTGTAATCAGAAATCATGTGTTGCACCTCATTTGCTATCCAACAGTGGAGATAAATATGGCACACGACCTGATAAATATGGTAAGAAATTAATTATTTTGTTTAAAGCTTTCATTGTTATTGAAACTTCCTTCCTTTCAGGTTCTGGTTCTGTTTATTGTGGCAATGTTAAGTGTGGCCCATTTGAAAAATGTGAAGTGGATCGCACAACGAAAAGGGAAAAATGTGTCAGAGCTTAAATGAATAAAAAAACACACACACACGTTTCTAGTTAAAATGAAGATTAAAATTAAATCAATTAAATAATTTAATAATACTGTGCACGATTTAATAAGAATTATGGATTGTATTTGGGAATCCCCTATTCAATACGTTCTTGAGAGTTTTGCTTTCATTTTAATGCAGAATCACGAATTCTAAAAAACAAAAGCCTCAATCAATATAATGTTCTCCACACCATAATACTTCCCCGCACTAGAATTTCTTAGATTGTACAACGCATGCTTGATCTATCATACTAGCATTCTTACCCATTTAAACTAAACTTGACAGTAAGGTTGAATGCAATTAAATTCTGGACGCAATTAAATTCTGGACTCGGACCAGGACTCTAGACATGCTGCTATTCTTAGAACATATGGGCCTATTCCGGTTATATAGGTAGGTAGGTAGGTAGAAGTGACTGTCCCCCGGATGGAGTCAAGAGCGGACACACTTAGGCCGCACACAGGACCCATTGTGATGCTACAGTTTCACATCTCTCCAATTCCAGTAACCACTCGGAGCTTCCGATGAAGCGACTCAGACTGCCAATATCCAAGCATGACAGTTCATTTAGGTCCTGCATGTAGTAGTAGTTTCTTTCTCCTCAGACCAAGTGCCGGGCATGTGCACAGTAGGTGAAGAATAGTTTCATCCTCTTCCTCATCTCCATAGCTTCTGCAGAAATCATTCGCGTGGTGTCCAAGACCAATACGCCTCGCATGCGTTCCTATAATACAATGCCTCGTAATAACCCCGATAACAGTGCCGAGCCCACTTCTTTGGAGTTTATGCAGAGGCGCGCGCCTTGGCCAGATTTTCTGCGCCGTTCTGCTCGTGTCCGAAGCTGCCCATAGACTGTTGACATGGTCCACGATTGCATTGCCAATTATAAGCCTGCAGGTATCCAAAGAAACCCCCAATGTAGATAATTCATCAGAGAGTTCGATGGTCGTGCCCCTTCTGGCCAAATCATCCGCTCTGCAGTTGCCGGGAATATCTCTATGTCCCGGTACCCATGTGTATTCCGGTTATATGGTTTCTTATAACCTTCTGATCGGTATCCTTGATGTTAATACCGACGTCTCAAACTTCCATGATAAGGTGGATTTTGGTATATTTCTTAATGGTTCTGATACTAAACTCTCTTCTAGAATGCCTAAGCACTGCAGTGTTTTCCAAACAGAGGCCATAGGTATCTTTCTCTCTATATCTATATCTCTTGATATAGCCGGATACCAAGTCTCTAAATAACGTTTTTCAACGTCCATCCTTATTCATGATAGTCGAATACTTTGTTGGACACGTATGTATGTCTAAAAGGAGGACCAACACACCTTATTCTTAAATCGGATGGCCATTCATTACGAAATCTCTTGATTTACTCCGATAGCCAGGCTGCAATTAATGCTCTGCTATTCGCATGGTCAACTGTCCTTTTGGTACGTATATTGAAAGATTTGGCATTACATCAAATGACGTCTGCAAACAGCTGTGGGTCTAAACTCACCTCATGAGTCAATGCCTTGTTTTTTGATCTCTTACCTTCCGGCACTTTTGATAGAGCTCTCTCATATAAAGACTGCTGCTTTCCTCGTGGTAATATATTATTCTTGTATTAGTAATTGATTGTGGTATCACAATGGGCATAACTACTGGCTTATGTGAGCCGCCTTCCTTCTAGGAGGTGGCGGTCCTTACCTAAACTAACCTTAACTAAACTTTTTCTGTTCAGGCACATCTGTCACTGTGAATATTTTTGTTTCTTTTTGTTTAGTCCAACGGTTACTATTTAAAACAGGGGCGACAGATCACACAGTAATTGGAAGCTCAAGTCTGTTCTTTATTTCTCGGCTTTACTTTACAATTTTAGTGGCGTCATGTCAAATCTGCTCTTCTAACTATTTTTTCAGCAACTTTTCTATTATTATTGATGAAAACCTTTTCAATGCTATTTATTTGCTTTCCTTATCACAATTTTTCACTAATTTTGTTATTTTTAATATACATACATACATAATTGATCATTACCACTCTTCAGTCAGGATTACGACTTAGTTTCTCACACCACTTATGTTGTGTGTGTTAATTCTATACATGAGTGGCGGGTCCTACTTTTAATGGCAATTTGATTTACTCCAAGAGTTTTTGCCAGAAATCTGCTGAGAAGAAGCCGCCGAAGAAATGTTTTTGTATATTTCCGTTTTGATATCTGGCCTAGGGTTTGAACCGCGGCCTTGCGTCTAATAAGCCAACACACTACCTACTAGACTAAGGCGACCTCTATTTTTAACATACAATTCTTTATTTCAATGAAAACGTTAACAAAACATTTGTTTTAAGGTCTTTTTGATTACTGCGGTCAAACGAACGTCGCACTAAAATCATCAATAAGTTTGCAATACATACTAACATTTATGTCGCCGTAGTCTAGTAGTTAGTGTGTTGGTTTATTAGACGTAAAGCCAGGGTTCGAGCCCCAGGCCAGACATCAAGACAAAATACAAAAAGTATTTCTTCGGAGACTTCCTCTCAGCAGATTTCTGGCAAAAACTCTGAAAGTAAAATAAAATTTCCATGAAAAAGCTTCTCAAAAATCTGTCGTTCGGAGTCGACTTTATACTGTAGGTCCCACCACTCACGTATAAAATTAACACACACAACATAAGTGGTGTGAGAAACTAGGACGTTGTGCAATGGGTCAATTCGACCTCCGGGTACTGTACTTGTCTTAATTGACAAGTACACGTCCTCTAACCTAACATAACCTAACCTACTAACATTTTAAGATAAAACATAGAAAAGCAATCCTTAAAATTAATTATTTTTAATTGAAAGCATACATACATACATACATACATACATACATAATAGGTCATTACAGCCTATCAATCAGAATTACGACTTACCTTCCACACCACTTACGTTGTGTGTGTTAATTTTATACATACAGTGGCGGGACCTACAGTTTAAAGTCGACTCTTAACAACAGATTTTTAAGAAAACTTTCATGACAATTTCATTTTATTTGACAACGTAATTTGCAAAATGTTTTTGTTTCTTTTTAAAATTTCTCTGGTAAATTACTCAATATGTTGTTGATAACAAAAACTTTTAATTATTAGGTAACATGTTTTGTAATGTTCAATAATAAATTATTTCAGAACATATACACAGTTTACAAACCATACACCAAATGAGTGTAAATCAAATGTAACTTAAGATTGTAGCGTACGCACCTATGCGGTGATAATTAGTAGGGACACTGATAAGGATTTGATGAGACAATTAATAAATTGAGAAAATTGTTGACAAGTAAGTGCACCCTCTATGTCACATGGTGGTGGTAATATTGTTGTTGTTTGGGGTTAGTTTTTCTATTATGGTGTTTGGCCACAATATCATGTGCAAGGCTTTCATAAAGCTACGGACCCTGAGAAGCTGTGACAAACATTTCTCCTTTACATTTCTCTATAATGAAATGCTAATTTAATATGTTCCCATGTAGTTTTTATTCGAACAAATACATGCCAACACATTCTATAAAAATAAAATTCAATTCGTTACGTTAACAAATTCAAGAACCATTTCAATTAGAAGTACTAAACGTTCGCCTATAATTTTTCAAAGCTTATTAGTTTCTTTAATATAAAATTATGTAATTCTATTTAAAATACAATAATTGTGACATTAACTGGATGGCTAAGCTATAAACCAACTTCAGCAGCATGGACATCTGGGAAAGCTTTCGTTAAAAAACGAAACATTTATCCAAACTGTTATAAGATTCTGAGAAAAGGAAATTTTAAATTGCAACTACTGTTTCCAGATTCATCGATTTAACGTTAATTTTGAAATTCGCGGATACAAATTTTTCCATTAACATCTCATACCGGTTGCCTTTTGCAAAAATCGTTTCATTTCATTCTCTGTTAATGTAACTTCCAAAAACCTTTAGCATTTATACAATGATTTTTTGCTGACCTATTTTACAATTTCAATTTTCAGTTGAAGTCGCCGTAGTCTAATAGGCAGTGTGTTGGCTTATTAGACGTAAAGCCCGGGTTCGTGTCCCAGGTCAGACATCAAAACGAAATATGAAAAAAAATATTTCTTTGGCGACTTACTCGCAGCAGATTTCTGGCAAAAACTCTGAGAGTAAACAAAATTGTCACTCATGTATAAGATTAACGCACACAACATGAGTGGTGTGAAAAGCTAGGCCTGAACCCTGACTGAAGGGTTGTAATGGCCAATTATATATGTATGTATGTTTTTAGTTGCATTCGGCATTAATTGTGAAGCAGCATGGCCACACATGAAGTTATTCAATAAAATGTTAGTATGTGTAGATAATATTTTATTTTGTCAAGCACAGTAATGTACCAAAATTATGACTTTAAACTTCATTTTATAAATTAATAGAAGTAATTTTTTTTTACCAAGGCAATCATAAAAAATTTCGAATTGATCTGTGGTGTATTGTCATGATGTATGGCCATGCAGCTTTACTATGTTACTTGAAAAAAAAATTTGTAATAAAAGGAGTTAATTTTAGGAGGAATATGAACAAAACATGAACACCGCAATTATGACCAGGGTCATCACTCAGTTTCGGTCATAGTTCTGACTTTTATAATATGACAAAAGTTTTTCAAAAATTGTGTTGGAATCCTTTGTAAAACCACATAAGCAGTCTATGGTTCCAAGTCAGCCACTACTATCATGATTCTACACCAGCTTATACATCTAAAACAAACCAAATCCGACTTTAAAACAACATACCACCATTAAATTTCATTTGAAGAATGACCGTCTGGCAGTATTGATATGAACCTGCTGACCAACAAATTGGAGTCACTTTTATAGAACATGTTGTACAATGGGTCAATCCGACCTCCGGGTATTGTACTTGTCTTGACTGACAGGTACACGTCCCCCTCTAACCTTTATAGAACATGCCGTGCATTAAAATATCTTCGAATATTGATTCATTTTATGACGAATTTTCCAATTCACGAGAAATGCAGGCGGCTATTGATGATTGACCAGCGCGACTTGAGACGACAAAGCGAAATATGAACGAAATACAGTGAGCGCCATAAGTGAGTCAACACTTTTGTTATATAAAAAAGTTCCTTTATCATGAATTGTTGTTTTTGTTTTAACATTTTATAAGTAATAAATAAACGTTTTTATTTCTGGAAATTTATTCGACTATTCTCATTTACTTTTCTCGCTATCCTAAGAAAATTATTTATTTCAGTAGTGTTTACTCACTTTTGGCGCTCAGTGTATGTCTTCAGTGACTTTTTCTTTGGTGACTTCTCAAAAATTCGGAGAGTAAATAAAATTGTCATGAACTTATTTGAGAAAAATTTTTCTCATGAAATTTTTCTCAATTGTTCGGAGACGACTTTAAATTGTAGGTCCTGCCGCTCATAGATAAAAAAAACATATACAACATGGGTGATGTGAGAAGTTCGGTTGTGAACCTGACTAAAGTGTTGTAATGATCAATTAATAAGTAAATAAGTGAAATAAAATTTGAAAGATTATGAATTTATAATATTATCGTAATCATTTGTAAACTTAAAACACTTCTCTCTCTTTAAATTATTTTTTTTTAAGATGAAACGGTAAACATACTAAATGAATCAGAATTTTTTTTTATAAAAATAATTTCGTTTGGCAATACCTTGATGCAGCTTTGTTAGTAAAAAATAGGTGAAAAGCTTTTTACTTAAAGTTTTATGTTCGAGAAATGTTTACGTGTTGTGTTATGAGTTGATTTTATGAATTGCCAAATGTACCAGAGAAATTCAAAAATCAGGTTTGGTACGATGAACGAGATTTATTGGCAGGAAAAAAAAGAATATTAATGATTTGAGTTTTATCATACAAGCTCAAATAGTTGGTGAATTGATCACATATGCAGTAAATCTCTTAATATTGTAAATAAATGTGGAGGACAAAGCATTATCCCATTCAATTATCTGGATTGTTGCCACATAATTTACTAATGAAAATAGGAACTTTAAACATTATTCGTAATGTTACTTACTTATTTATTATCATTACAATTATTTAGTCAGGATTACAACCCAACTTCTAACACCACCCATGTTACATACATACATACATATATACATAATTGGCCATTACAACCCTTCAATCAGGATTACGGCCTAGCTTCTCACAGCACTCATGTTGTGTGCATTAATTTTATACGTGAGTGGCGGGATCTACAGTTTAACGTCGACTCCGAACGACAAATTTTTGAGAAACTTTTTCGTGGCAATTTTTAAGTTCTCTCAGAGTTTTTGCCAGAAAACAGTTGAGGGGAAGTCGCCGAAGAAATATTTGTTTTCGTATTTCGTTTTGATGTCCAGACCACCCATGTTGTGTGTGTTAATTTTTTATAAGAGTGTTGGGACCTACTGTTTAATTTCGATACCGAAAGACAAATTTTTGAGAAGCTTTTCAGTGCAATTGTATTCTACTCTCAGAGTGTTTGGTAGAAGACTGCTGACACTGATATAAAATTTGAAATTTAACGATTACGACATTTCATTTGGAATAATGTTTTTCTGTATCACGCTCAAGTGTATTTTGCATATTAACGTGATGGGAAGACACACGGAATGATTGCAGCTCCCATTAAATGACTTCTGACTTCTTTCTTTGTCAACTCCCATCACTTGTAAGATGCAGATTTAGTTTATTAGGCTCTTCATTCCTTGTCAGCTTAACGCATTTATCATCCACTGATAACAAGGATATATGTAGCTTCGCTTGTAAAACTTTCAAGCTGGTTTCCAGCATTTTGGGGTAGTGCTTTAGTGTGCTGACTAACATCATCGATAATCTTGGTGGAATTCCAGCAGTACAGGGACTGCACTTACTTGTGGCGTCACAATGGTTAGGCTCAAATGAGTTTTGGTATAAAATCTACTACTCCAACCTACCCACGAACCTACCTAAGTGATGGGAAACCATTTTTTGTGAAAATACCACTAAGGACTACAATAAATCGATTTTCTTTTCGTTGATGTTGTTAGTTAAAAAATATATGTTTTTTACTCATTTTTCTTTATAAAACAATACATACATGAAAACATATTATTATGAAAATGGAAAAATCTAGATACTGGTGTTTTGCTTTCACATTGTTTGACATTAAAATTATAAACAAAAGCTACAAAAACAAAAACAATGAACTTGTTTACAAATAACCGCACTGCGTAATATAACAATAAACACCAGCATAAAAAATGATAAACAAGTAAACAAAAATGCAACAACAAACACTACAAGAATATGTGTAAACAAAATACACAAACAACAATAATGAAACAAAGATGTTTACATTTATAGCAGTGACGATCAAAATCTAAATTTCCTATCACATGTGATAGGCAAAGAAAATTCTGCTGACGCTGCGTTGATACACCTACACTATAAGCTTACTTGTGCCGTTTCTTGTAATGATCGTGTGTTCGTTGCTTTGTTTGTTGTTTTGTGTTGAACTCAGAGAACAATTCAGTTGATGTTTAGCACTTGATGAAGTTAGACCTCGCTACGTAACACACGCAGCAAAATGTTTGATGAAAATAGGGTATATGATTCATTTTTTATAGAAAATATGGATGGTAATGCACAATGTATAGTGTGTTATCGCACTTTATGTCGTAGTTCTTTTTTTTATAAAAATAGATTACGAGGCTAGCCATGTATACATACATACATACATACATACATCAATATATTCATCAATACATACATACATACACGCATACATCAATATATTCATCAATACATACATAAATACACACATACATCAATATATTCATCAATATATACATACATACACACATATATCAATGTATTCATCAATGCATACATACATACATAAATACATACATACATACATCAATATATTTATCAATACATATATACATACATACATCAATATATTTATCAATACATACATACATACATACATCAATATATTCATCAATATATACATACATACACACATACATCAATATATTCATCAATGCATACATAAATACATACATAAATACATAAATACATACATAAATACATAAATACATACATACATCAATATATTCATCAATACATAAATGCATACAAACATACATCAATATATTCATCAATACATATATACATACATACATACATACATAAGTTCATTATATTGTAATAACATACACGCAACACAATAAACCAATTTTCTTTCTTTTGTTTTATTTTCCCAGTGTACGATTGTCAAAAATTATGTTGAATTATGTTCTCCGCTGCTTTAACAACACAACCAAAACTATGATAGTATGTGTTTGAGCACCACTGATTTATAGAGATCTCGAGAAGGTAAAGCCACGAACATTCAACTTCAAGAACATGTTGCCATATAAAAGGCAAGGTAAAGCAGGCAACTGAGTTAATAAAAGTTTAGTCAGTTTTGTGTGAAGACGCCGTGTATTTGAAGAGGATAATCGTCGTTTGAAGATCTCCGTTACAAAGATCAGTCGAACAATTGTCTAGTAATTGTTATATTTTGTGTAAAGGGTGCAAACGGAGGAATAACAAAGGAAAGCAATTGTTGTTGTTTACATCAAGTTGTGAACAGTGGCACACAGAGCTGTGCGAATAATATAAACGCTCATATTTTAAACCTTTTTAAAATGTAATAACGTAATAATAGATATTTGTATTGTTCTGTAAATTATTTCCAGACGTATACCAACACAATTTCTTTTCGCTGAAAGTCGGCGGAGTGCGCCACAATCATTAGCAGTTTTTTGTTTTCCAATTTTAGAAGAAGAAATCATTTTCTCATAAACATTCACAAATACCAGATTTTGTTTTATCAAAATGATATAAAGTTTTCAACTTTTTTCAAGTGAATAATTGAGTTTTATTATGTGGATTATCGTATTAAAATTACTTAAAGAAACTTGATAAAGTTTTTTGTTTGTTGACATAACAACAAATCTTTTGTTAAATTGTACTTAATAATGATAAAAGAAAAGTTTCTTTGATTGATGTTTACATACCTATTTAAGACACTTAAACAGATGTAGAGAATGATGTAAATAAAGGAAATTTCATGAGTAATAAATGGATTTATGGTGACACAATAGCAAGCACCTAGTTTGAGGACAGACGCATTCAATATTAAATTATAAAGGCGATGTTATTGGTTTTTTTTTTGTAAATTGTTTCCTTTAAAAGCTGATTAAATAATAAAAAATATTTTAAATTGAAAGTTAAGAGAGACAGAGAGCTTAATAGGATTTCGGATAAATTAGAAAATGCGTCAGATGATGAGTGAACCTCTTGCTTTCACAATGGTAGGTAGGTAGGTAGTAGGAGTAATACTCTACCAGATGCTCATACTCCCCATGCTTTTTTATAGCGCAGGGGCATGAACACTATTAAGCGCTGATGCAGCAGGCTTGAGAGTTTTCGAGAGAAAAGTCCTACGTAAGATTTTCGTTTCAGTGTTAGTTGGCTATGATTTCTGCATTCGATTCAACAAAGATCTGTATGAGCTTCTCAACGGCATGAACGTTGTGCAGCGTATTAACATCCAGCGGCTGTGCTGACTCGCGCATGTTGTTCGCATAGAGGAGGATGCTCCGGCGAGATGAGGGGACGAACTTGTTTACGTTGCAAGGTCCAAATCGAGGAAGCCCTGGCATCGATTCGTGTGACCAACGGGCGAAAGCGCGGAAGAAGCAGAGGAGCCTGAAGGCATGTGTTATAGCAGGCCGAAATTCGGGTTGTTAATGGTCAATTGAAGTCGCCGTGGTCTAGTAAGTAGTGTGTTGCCATATTAGACGTAAGGCCGCGGTTCAAATCCCAGGTCAGCCATCAAAACGAAATTTGAAAAAATATTTCGACTTCCTCTCAGCAGATTTCTGGCAAAAACTCTGAGAGTAAATAAAAAATTGCCATGAAAAAGTTTCTCAAAAATTTTTCGTTTGGAATCGACTTTAAACTGTTATTCCCACCACTCATGTATGAAATTAACGCACACAACATAGGTGGTATGAGAAGCTAGGTCATAATCCTGACTGAAGGGTTGTAATAGCCAATTAAGTAAGTAAGTAAGTAGGAGTAGTTGTTTAATTGTCTACTTGTGGATGTTTAATAGTCAAAGCAATGAATTGCTACAACCATATCCAAATAACATTTATACATACATAATTGGTCACTGCAACCCTTCAGTCAGGATTACGACTTAGCTTCTCACACCACTTATGTTGTGTGTGTTAGTTTCATACATGAGTGACAGTTCCTCTACTTTAAAGTCGCTTACGAACGACAGATTTTTGAGAAAATTTTCATGGAAAATTTATTTACTTGAAGAATTTTTACCAGAACTCTGCTGAGAGAAAGTCGCCGAAGAAATATTCAAATTTCGTTTTTTTTGAAAATGTCTGACATGGGGTTTGAACCGCGGCCTTACGTCTAATATGCCAACGCACTACCTACTAGACTACGGCGACTTTCGGTAGCAGCGCAGTCCTCCTTTTGTACTCTGTCTTGATTAATTTTCTGTCCTTTGAATGGCTTCTCACAAAAATTTACCACACACTTCCTGCTCTGTTGTTTCTGTTTCATCTTCTCCAAGAAGTTTTCTGGCACTAAAAGTACAAATTTATGGTCATTAGCTGGAAATGAAATTTCATAGTCAAGCTACTCCTTCTTTGAAGAAAAATAAAAATGCTTTCACATCTTAAACTGTTCATTACTCAGTTGGTTTGAGGTGAATTGTGAATGAAATTCCTTTTTAAATGTATTTGGGCACGTATTGTGTTAATTGAAACGAAGCAATTGTAATAACCCACTCCCGTGAGTTTGAATGGATATTACAGAACCTTCTAATGGGTCTTGCCACAGAGACGTCCGAACTTTGACTATGAATAACTTAACATAACATCTTGTTGAGGCTTTACATCCGTCAAATAAGTTGCCATTTATTCAGTGTATTTTGCCAAATCATCATGAGCGATCTGCTTATCAATGATATTTAGTTTTAACAGGATGGCTCTACTTGCAATACAGCTCAAGGCACGTTGGATATTTTAACTGACATATATTGACATATTCTATACATATATTTGGTCAATTCACACAAGCCGTTGTATCGTTGTATTCATTGTATTGTTGGACGACTATATAACAGTGTATGCTTGTTGTTGATAATTTTCATGGAAAATCCGATACACTTATACACATTTTTTTCATATGTTTTTAAATGTTGTATTGGTTTCGTGCTATCAAATTGTTTGAATACCAAACATTATGAAGAAGAATACGACATACACAATACAACATAGCATTGAGCGTTCACAAACAACCAAGTTTATTCAATACAACATACACGATATAAAGTCCTGTGAATTGGCCAATTCTCTATCCTATCACACTAAAAATTGGAAACCAGTTACATCCCTCAAAATACAATTTAAATGTCTGCTGTTATATTTCCACAAAATTTTTTATTCTAATGAAACTCATAAATTTCAAATAACCACACAACAGAATTTTAATGGAATTTTTTTTCAACTACGTCGGACAAATAAAAACAGGACTACAATTCTTTGAAAAATTAACACAATATTTGTAGAGGCATGTGGAAAATGTTGTCTTTTAAATTATTTGCACAAGTGGTGCCTTTGTTTTCCTTGAGTTTGTTTGCCACAATCATCATAACAATTGGCACCGTGGTAGTAAATTTAATTGAATGAATGAAATTTATTCATCTTTTCCTTCTTCTTCGTTTTATTTCATTGTTTTGCTACAAATGAATGGAGACTTTAAATGGAATTTTTTTTCAATTCAATTTTTTTTCAAGTTTTTCGATAGGTGCCACCGCACGCCACCCATAGCCGTCTTATGGCATAATTTTTTCATTGTTTTTCTTTGAACACACACTTGCACACTTTTGAGAAACTTTTTTATGGCAATTTTATATATTCTCAAAGGCTCGAAAACTGTTAATTCGTTTAGTTGAAGAAGTTTATGTTGGCTTATTAGACGTAAAGCCCGAGTTAAAACCCAGGTCAGACATCAAAACGATAATATGAAAAATTTTTTCTTCGGCGACTTCCTCTCAGCAGATTTCTGGCAAAAACTCTGGGAGCAAATACAATTGCCATGTAAAGTTTCACAAAAAATCTGTCGTTCGGAATCGACTTTAAACCGTAGGTCCCGCCACTCAATTATGTATGTATGTCTTCACATATTTTTTTTAACACTTCAGAAATGAAATACAGTCTACGGGGAATGCTATGTTAACCTATTGTACTGACTTATTTGGTCATTACAATATTTAAGTCAGGATTACAACCTAGCTTCACTTATCACCTAGGTTGTGGTTTTGAATTTTATCTATAAGTGAGGAAGCTACAGTTTAAAGTCGACTCCGAACTACTAGTTTGAGTAATTTTTCATTGCACTTTTATTTTGTTTTCAGAGGTTTTTCTAGAAGACTTCTGAGTTTCTTTCAGAATGTATTCCGTTTTGTTTGCTATATCCGATAACAGACAACATACTACCTACTATACTACAGCGAATTTATAAACTTATTGAACGTTTGTGATAAAATTAAGGCAAAATTTTGGATTAAGTAAAGAAAATAGTGTTGTTTCATGAAGACAATTCGTGCATTAACTTTTGCGGTGGTTCAAGAAACGATCAAGTAATTAAGCTACCAATTGCTTAAAGGCTGATATTACAGTAATTGGTTTGGGTACAATGAAAACGCCGTTGTCTAGTAGGTAGTGTGTTTTCTTATTACACGAGAGGCCTCGGTTCAAGCCTAAGACGTCTCCAGCAAACTGAAACATGAAAAAATATTTCTTTGGCGACTTCCTCTCAGCAGATTTCTGGCAAAAACACGGAGAGGAAATAAAAGTGCCATTGACTTTAAACTGTAGATCTCGCAACTTATGTATAGAAATTAACGCACACAATCATAGCTGCCAGATTTGACGATTTATCGTCATTTTGACGATTTTGAGCTCCAAAAATATCATTTGACGATATGACGATTTATGTCCTTATTTTGACGATTTTAAGCTTCGTAACTACTTTGCAATTGTTACTAGCAATTGTTACAAGGCGTAAAGTATTATCTTTTTAGTTACTATCGAATACATGTGATGATTTTTCTGTATTTTATTCCTTTTTAATCCCTTTAATCACAACTCCTAAATAACCTCGTAGTTGAGAATAATTTATCGCTTGTCGTTGCAGGCAATTTAAAAAATTCGAGATTAGCTTCTAATATTACCATCGGAAGAACAAAAGCAAGTTATTTTGTTTTGTACAACCTACACTCAGGGGATCGATGGCATTATGTTTGGAACTATGAAAATATGTTATGTGAAGTAGGCAAGAGAGAACAGTGTTTATGGACACTAGGCTTATATATATTTATACCATAAAAAACAGGAAAAGCCTCTGCAGGTATTGAGTTCTACATACGAATAGTCCGACTAAAAAACGTATTTTTATTATAATGCACTGTGCGATCCACTGGCCAATTGACCACATACGGAAGTGGTGGCCGACATAGACGAGCATTACGTAGGAATATATGATTTCCGGGAAAAGTCCCTTACTTCGTTCGAGCAAAATCCTTTTGTCGAAGCGATAGAAAAGTGAAACACAAACCATATTGCAACGATGCTCCAATGATTCAATGGAGTTGAATACACTACCGTCATTAACGAGTTACTATGGCCTCTCCTGTACACGATCGAGAAACCTCAAAATAGACGTTGAGGCACCGACCCATACTTAGGAGTTGCATTCCAGTCTCGGTCGGTTGCAAATGGTGTAAATAGTAAGATCATAAGATCTTAAGAAGGAACTGAAGGAACTGAAAAATCTGTCGGTTGCAACCAACATTACACTGAATTTTCATGCTCAGAATGTCAAGAGCTTCTGACTCCTTAATATTAACACCATAGATTAAGATGATGGAGTATTATTGCTGCGCTTATGTGTCAATAAACAACACTGGGATAGATTGTTTAATCCTCAAAAAAATTTTTCCTGAAAATGATATAAAATTTCTCCGTTTTTGGAAAAAAATTAATAAATGAAGATCAGGGACGCTGGTTTTTAATTTCTAAAAATTTTTTTTAAATGTTTTGTTATTGAGCTCAGATATGTACATATGTTTATTGACTTTATATGTATGTATGTTTTACTATAATATAAATAAATTTGGTTTTTAAAAACTTTTAGTTTACTTATTTATTTTTTCTGACGATTTTTTGACGATTTTTTCTCAAATATTTGACGATTTGTTGCCTCATTTACTTGTTAGCTATGCACATAATATTAGTGGTATGATCAATTATGTACGTACAACAAAAACGCACTCTGAGGGCGACAACTATTTATATTAAAAGAATATTATATTCAGACATAAGCAAAAGTGTTTGAAAATTTGTTGAGTTTTCTCTGTTGAGCACTGGTGGGTGCAGCATGTGTGGTATCATATTTAAATTTATTTGTAGCAATCTCTACCATGTATGTAACATTAAAGAGAATTTCAAAAATATTTAAAATTTTTCTTTTAAAGGATTTACTCATTTACTGAGGATTTATATTAAGGTGACCACACTTTGTATTCATATTTATTGCAGCGATAATTCAATGTAAGTATTTAAAATCAAAAGAGATTCATGCTTTCCTTCTATAAAAACAAAGGAATGTCCTTTAACAGAAATTCTATACGAATTAATTAATTAATAAATTCTCTATGAATTATACAGTAGACAAGCGAATGAGGCACATGTTTCATTTGATTCAGAAATAGAAACTAAAAATTTAAATGAAACTTTTAGTTCTCAAATACATACATCCATCATAACAGGGTATACCCACACAACTAAATATCATTTCAACAATATTATGAACACAGGAACTTTCATAATATGCTTATGTGGGCATTACTTATAGCAGAGTTTACTTATGTATAGTATATGGTAACTTCAATGACACGATATGTAATGACATAAATATGACATTTTCATGGCATTGAGTTTATTATCAATTAATGGGAAACCATATGATTATTTTTAAACATTTGGAAAATTCTTGGAAAAGGTTTAAGTGCTTTATAATTTGTTTGTTTTTTGTATTGACATTTAAATTCATTGTATATATGTATGTATTCTGTATATTATTCACGGGTAAAGTATTTAAATTTTTAAACGATTGTTTTAAAATGAAATGAAATCATAAAATTTTATATTAAATGCACTAACTGTACCCTGCGCGTATTGCTGCGCCACCAAATAAAATAAATTTGAAGGAAAGGCATTACACAAATGTCCAATTAATTTTGAATCATTTTATTGATTTTGTTTCCCGTTGTTTCCTAATGATTCAGATGAATGGGCCTGAGTAGTACACATTCGATCAGTTTCTAATCTCACTTCTCGTTGTTCAAGTGGTTTATGCGAACGGGTCTCAGCGGCATATACTCGAAGATTTTCCAGTCTCATTGCTCGTCTGATTCTGTGGCTCGTAAGGCTCTTTTCTTCCGCGCTTGAGGTGTAGGTCGACCAACTGCTTGTCATTCATTTTGAATAAGTTTCAGTGACGTTATCCACCGCACATTAATCGCACCAACCTCCGTCGACTCATGCGCAACAACTTTATCAAAGAATGCAGAGTTTACGATTTAATTCATTTTGGATAATATTCAGTGGCATCACCTGTCGGAAATTGGTCATAGCAACTTAGAAACCTTCCCCGGTTCATGCGCAACAACTTTGCTAAATATCATAACATGATCAAATGCAATAGTGTACGATTCTATAAAGTACATACAAACAAACATTCATTTTTATGATATGTGGGCGTGGCACCTTGCCTACTCGAAATTTTAAAATAAAAAGTAGCCTATAACTCCTTCCAGACATACAGGAAGGTACTGTCAAAATTTCAAAAAAATTCAGCCGTTTAGTCGTCTATAGACTTCAAACAAACCCACAAACAAAAAAAAAAACATTCATTTTTATATATAAGATATGAAATATGTATGTATGTATGTACACATTCCTTATTTTCTGCATTTTTATATTTAAAATTCTTTGTGTTCATATTTCGCTCATCTGTAGAATTAAATAAAATGAAATGAAAAAATATTGAAATTAATTGGGTTTTATGGGCAAGTTTTTTGTCATTTAACATTCGACCACTAAGCCGTTTGATCGAAATTTCACCGCAAATATTTTAAAATATTTTTTGATTTCGGATTTTAAGCTGCTCGTGTACGCCAATATTGTAAATACAGTGCATAGCAGCAATACATACGAGGGCAGTTAAGCCTTTTAACAAACTAAGGGCCATTATTACAACTTGCCGTTAAACTTGGGTTTAGTTAAAGGTACATTTAGCTAAAGAGAACTGTAAAGTTACATTTAACCTTTATTTCCGTTATTACAACTTACAAATAAAATAAAGTGAACTGTTTTCAAAAATATGGCAGCTCCGGAGCAATGTCGATAAAACTGATCGGCTGCCATCCAAAATGTTAGTTGCTTTGTGTTTGAACAAAGAATCGTGTTTCGTAATGCCGCTGTACAAAATATATACAATGTATTCTATTTCAAAACGTCGTCAATTTGTATTTTTAAAGCAGTCAAAAAGCAATCAGGCATTGGATTTATAGTTGATGCATTGTTTGCTTGTTTATATACCGTAGTAGAACTGCATACAAACTTTGTATTGATACATTTTGGAATGCAGCCATAATTAAACAATTTTTTTAACGCAGTGGCAATGACGGGCTTCATTTTTTTTCTCATTTTGTTTATATTTGAAGTTGCCATATTGAAAATAATATATAATATTTCAATTTCAAACATAAACTTAACTTTAAAAGTTACCGGCAGAATGATCCTCCTTTTATCTTAACGCTCACTTCTATCTTATTGGGTACTCATAATAATGAGAAACAATTTATCTGCCCGTTAAAATCCACCCTTCAGTTAACGGCAAGTTGTAATAATGGCTTTAAATGATAAACTTATAACCTTGAAGAAAGCATCTGCTGTTAAAACCGGCCGTAATAACATATACAGTATTGGCCTTATAATTAGCACACCCATATATACGAGCTTATTCCACTAACAAACAAAGATAAGATATTTTTTCAGGATTTATTTAAGGGCACTTAAATGCCCTGTAGTCGCTGTAGTCTAGGGTGGTAGTGTGTTGGCTTTTTAGACATGAGGTTACGGTTCAAACCCCACGTCACATATCACCAACAAAAACAAAGATTTCTGGCAATAACTCTGAGAGTAAATAAAATTCCCATGCAAGAGTTTCTCAAAAATCTGTCATTCTGAGTCTACTTTTAACCGTAGGTACCGCCACTCATGTGTAAAATCGGCACACACAACATGAGTGCTGTGAGAAGCTAGATCGTAATCCTGACTGAAGATTTGTAAAGACCAATTATGTATGTATGTACATATGTACGTATGTAAATATTCCTTTTTGAATTGGCAAAAAATGCTTGGCCACATAATTACCACATGTTGTCTGTCTTCCAAAATGTATCAATACAAAGTTTGTATACAGTTCTACTACTGTACATAAACTACGTAGATATGCAAAGTAACCAAACAATTCATCAACTATAAATCCGATGCCTGATTGCTTTTTGACTGCGTTAAAAATCACATTGACGACGTTTTGAAATAGAATACATTGTAAACATTTTGTACAGCGGCATTATGAAACACGATACTTTGTTCAAACACAAAGCAACTAACATTTGGGAAGGCAGCCGTTCATTGATGTGAATAAAATCATCATTTACGCTTGATTTTTTCCATATTTTGTGCAGGCACTCCTTCTCTTTAATAACCAATTAAAAATTAGCAGGAAGACTTTCAAAAAGTCTCTGAGATCTTGCACATTGTATGTCATACCATACTACTCGAACCACTTTCCACAGATCTTGAAAATTTCTTTAGTTTTTCTGTTCAACTTGTGTCTCAAGTTTCATTCCATGAGCTGGATTGGTTGGACTTAAAGCTTTATTCTGGCCGTTATATAATATCAACTTATTGGTCTTCTAAATATTTTACCCCATCGTGCAGTGTGTCATCATTATCGTCATCATCGATATCATGCCTATAAATCCGTTTTACATATAAGTTTTTATTAACGAATGAATATACAATACATCTGGTGAAATGATTGATCCATCAGGCCATCATTCTTTATGATCGCACCCATGCTATGCTGAATTTAAGCTGGTTCATGCTTTGTAAAAATTCTCTATGCTCAGTTGCCTTCAAAGTAGCACACATTATGTGTGAGTCTAAAGTTGCCGTAGTCTACTAGGTAGTGTGATGTCTTATTAGATGTGAGGCCACGATTCACACCCCAGAGCAGAAATATTCTTTCGGCTATTTCGCAGCAGATTTCTGACAAAAACTCAGAGAGTAAATAAAAAATTGCCATGAAAAGTTCCTTAAAAAAATACTGTCATTCAGAATCGACGTTAAACTGTAGGTATAACTCATGTATAAAAATATTACACATGTTCAGATATGTACTTTTATTGAGCCAATATTCGGTTTATTGAGTACAATATTTTATGTGTTTAGACATAACGCAGTTCAGCTGCTTATTCAATACTCATTTGACAGCTGGCAAACAAACCAGCTGGTTCATACAACAACATTGTTTTTATTTTATTTTTTTGTTTGTCGTTGTTGACATTTGAGTTGTCAACATACTTATGACAGTGATGCATTTTAAGTGCTACTCAATGTTATAACAATTTATGTATTTATTGCGCAATAACTAATCGAATCTTTATATGAAATATTGAGCATAATAATGACGTTTATTGCGATTTACGCAATAAATGTGCACATCTGAACACCGTATTACGTGTCGTTTAACATAAATAAACCCGTTTTCGCTGCTATACGGTGTAAATCGATGAGACCATAAGTCTTGTTTAACTCAGATAACAAGTCAATTATCCTGCTAAATGTTTTCGCAGTAATGATTACTAAAAAATTTCTTGTTTAATTTCCATTCGGTTCACGAAAGAGGAATTTATGTTTGACTGACATTTTAAGATTGTGGGTAGCACATCACAACGATATTTATTTGATATTTTTGGGGGACTTGCATCTAAATTTTTCAAGTACTTTTTAAAGCTACAGTCCCATATGATTTCATAAGATTTATAAGCTTTGCGTGTATTTTTATTTATGTTTTCTACAATGTGATACGTATTCATAATTATTCTTTTTTAGCATTTCTCTGTTTATTACGAGTGCCACGATATCCCCCTGAGTAAATTGTGTTGGGTTTTATTTGTTGAGAGGACTTCATAGCAAACAACTCTAACCAACAATTTGTTGAAAACAATTGTTAACAAAAGCGTTTAAGCTGTTGCCTAATACCGGAATGGTTAGAAGTTCTTCTATTTGCAGCCAGTCATCGTACGTATATATTTTTAATTTCAATTCTCAAAGCATTTTATGATTGAAGTGGAGAAAATGGGTTTTTAAAAATATTTTTTTTTTTATTTCTCTTCGTTTCATTAATATTCCTTGCCTCTGCATCAGTTGCTTTCATAAAGATTTTCCTGCTAAGAGGTGATGGAATGGATTTCATAAGCCACTCAGAGATCAGCAATGAATCATTTTTCGCTACTCATAAGAACTCATGAAATTTTGTATAAAAGTGAGTCAACAATATCATACCATTCGAAATATGTTTGATTCATAAGCCTGCTCATTTAGATTCAGAATTTTAGAAAAATACTTTTGAAATACTTATAAATGATTCGAGTGACTTGAATTATTTATTAAAATTTAAAGTCTTAGTAGTTGTTGTATTAAAAAAAGAAAAAAAAGACAGAGCAAACACACAGCCATTTAGTGAGTATTTTAGTGTTCGTACGGGAATCATATTTATTTTGTAATTCTTGTAAATGTTGAGTAAAGGAGAGTCGTAATCAACAACATTATACATGTTGTTGAGTATGAATATGATGAGTACTTCAAACTTTGAATATGAGTAGAGGTACCATGATATTAAAATAAGTATGAATGCGTATAAGTATCAGAAATTATGAGTATGATTCGTTTCTACTTATCTTTTTGAATACTCATTGCTGATCTCTGATGCCGTTGCCTGAAGACAACCCTCTCTGAGCATATGTTGGGTGCAGTGATGCAGGACTTTACTGATTAAGTAATGTAATGTTTTTTTATTTACAAAAAAAGAAAAAAAAAACAGATCAAAGTGAGTATTTTAGTGTTTGTAAGGAAATCATACTTATTTTGTGATTCTTGCAAATGTTGAGTGATGCCGGACTGTACTGATTAAGAACTATATTTCCTGCATTTTTTCTTTCTTTTTCCATCATCTCATTATTTCTGTCGAAGTTTTATTTTCATTGTGAAGTACCTTTTGCTATTGAGTGCATACTGCTGTCCGTGAAGAATGAGTCTTATGCCAATTAATTAGAGTTGAAAGGTTGCATAGAGAATTTCATAGAATTCCAATTTACTTATCATAGTTCCTAATTTATGAAATCCTAATGAATTAAAATTGTTGTTGTTTTGGTACTTAACCAAAGAAATTTTCGAAATAAATTTTAAACTCATTTGAAAGCAATTTATTGTGTTTTTTCCTGGTATTATATGAATATCAACGTTTCCTAAGTTATGTTTTGGGAAAAGTTTAAAATCCAAAAGAAGAAAAACATAAACAACAATAATAATTCCTTTATTGTGGTTTATTTTTCAAACTTTGAAAATTTTGCTTCCAAGAAGTGTTAAAATGTTTGTGTGAAAAGCTGTTGGTGTTGAAGTGAATCTAAACTCCTTTATTTTTACATTCAAGTGAAGCACGTGTGTATGAATATTAACTTGTTTTATTATAAGAATACAATTCTAGCTATTTCTTATGGCATAAGGGAGCGATTTTTCAGTATATTGTTACGTTTTTACATTTTAAAAACGTTTAAAATATGAGCTCGTAGATTGCAAATAAAATAAAAATAAATTTTGTGTTCAGTTTTAATTAAAATTCTTTATTTTTCGCACAATTCTGTAAACATCTTTGTTTACATTTATTATTGTAGCGTTGTTTGTGTATTTTTGTTTACTTGTTTACCATTTTTTATGCTGGTGTTTGGTGTTGTTGAAGCAGTACGATAATTTGTAAACAGGTTTGTTTACTGCATTGTTTTGTTTTTGTAGGTTTTGTTTATAATTTTAATATTATTTTTAATTTTAATATTTTAAAAGCAAACTACCACATCTAGATTTTTCATTTTCGTAACAATATTGTTATGCATCAAAAAAATTACAATGAAATGTTTCCCAAAAAGCTGTCGTTCGGGGTCGATGTTAAGCAGCAGATCCTGCCGCTCATGGATAAAATTAACACACACACAATAAGTGGTGTGGGAAACTAGGTTGTAATCCTGACCATGTGCTAAAGGTTGAAGAGCTAAATATTTCTGCACTATAACTGAGTGCCTATGAATGTATTGAAGTTGTATAAACATTTTTGTTTAATTGTGACAATGTTGAGTTTTATTTTATCTTCCCTACAAACAGAATTCTCCTGTTCTGTATTCTTAAGAAATACAGCATCCTCCAGGTTATTTCTTATCCTATGGGAGTTGTACCAGTTACTCACGTAAAGCATTGTGCAGGTACTACAGAGAGAGAGAGAGAGACTGCGGAAATGGAAAAATTACTGCTGAATTTATGTAAATTTGATTTCGTAATTGACAGAAAGGGAAAGTAGCAAGATTAATTAGCCAAGTATAAATTGTAATTAAATTCACACTCCATTGATTTGTTTAATTACGCACAAATAACATTTCACAGAAACTGCTAACTATTGTGAAAATATTTCAAGAATACATTTTTTATGAATAATCACCGTGGAGATCGTTTTTCTTTTCGTTTAAAATAATTGATTTTCTTTTATTTAAATTACATTAAAATTTACATAATTCTACTTAATTTATGCATAAAATGAATTCTTAAAGCAACTTCACGTTTCTTTTTCTATTATTTTTTTTTTTACTAAAATAAGCTGGGCCTATAAGCTGGCAGGTACTATAGAGCATATGGAACCTTTTCCTCGGTATTATTCATGATGCTGTGAAGAGGTAAACGTATGGTTGCACTTAAACAAGTCGTCATAAAGCCGGTAAAGTACATACGATATAGATTTTGGTTATAAGAAGTTTCAACAAGACGATGCTGCCTACCACATGGCACAGCATAATTGATGAGCAATTAATGTTCTGCAGCAGTTGATAGGCCTTCAATTTTGTATCCCCAAAAAAAAAACACTATTTTATGTGGGGTAACGTGAAGTACCAAGGCAGTCATAATTATAGCCTTGGAGGGCAATAATTCCTCCTGAAATGCTGGAAAAAGTATGACAAAATTAGAGCTACGGGTTAAACCACTTAGCACATAGCCTTAGGCAATATTTATATGAAATGAACATTAAAAAGTAAAGGAAATGCAATAATTTATAGCCCCACATAAATATTTTATGCTCTTTTGCAACTTTTCTGTGTTTTATTCAATTAACCAAAATGGTTAAAAAAACCAAACATTACCATACTATGGCTCAACAGAAAAGTCCTAATGTTCTCGTAAAGATGAATTCTATGAGCTGCATAGTACAGCCCACAACTCAGTATGGACATTAGTTACAAGGATACTAATCTCAATGCCACAGCACGCACATGCAATAGGAATATTCAATCAATGATGAATACCTTATCGATCTCTGTGTGTGATTGAGATACAGTATATGGAATAAATGCCTTCATATTAATTGCTACTCATGCCTTATGTATTTAAAATGTTTACAATTTGATATACACGAGTAGCTTAAAATTTCAAAGCAAAACCACAAAATCATTTTAAAATGTAATTTGTTGCGGTCTAATTGTGGCCAATAAACTGAATGGTTAGGAGTGGTTAGACGTCAAACCTTTAAAATTTTAATTTTATTTCACTATTGTTTTTGTGGTTTTATTTTAAATAATTTAATATTGTATGCATTTAAAAATGAACATTTGAATAATTTAATACCAAATAAGAAAACATGATTTCTATTTGATTTTATTTAAAATCGATAACTTACATGAATCAGCAAAAAAAAAAAATAAAAAAGAAAAGTAATAAAAAAATAAGTTTTTATTATAAAAATAAGTTTTTATTGTAAAAATTGTTTAACAATTTAAATCTACAGAATATGATTAAATGTTAATTAAAGAGAAATAAAATTTTCATTTATTTGATTATCGTAACAAACAAACCAAAATTTTTTCTAAAACCCCTGTAAATTGTTAAAATGTTTAAAAATAAATCTTTCGCCTTCAATTGAAAATAAATTCAATGTCAGCAAAATATCGTTTTCATACGTCACATTTATTTATAGACTTTCATATCCTGTAAATGAAGTTACCATATAAGTAAAGTCTAATAATTTATGAATGTTATGAGAGTTCTTCTATTCATAATATTGTTACGTTTTCACCTTTTACAAACGTTTTAAATATGAGCTCGTAGAATGCAAATAAAATAAAAATAAATTTGAGTTTAGTTTCAATTAAAATTCTTTATTATTCGCACAATTCTGTGTGCCACCTTTCACAACTTGATATAAACAACAACAATTGCTTTTTTTTGTTATTTCTATATTTACACCCAAACAGATGTAACATAACCATATAACATTACAATTAATAGACAATAACAATTACTAGATAATTATTCGACAGATCTTTCTGACGGAGATCTTCAAACCACGATTACTCTCTTCAAACACATCGCGTCTTCACACAATACTGACTGAACTTCACTAACTCAGTTACCTACTTTGCCTTGCCTTTTATATGACAGAGTAAAGAGTCTGATGAAGGCGAATGTTTATGACTTCGCCTTTTCAAAATCTCTATAAATGTAAACATCGTTGTTTATATCTATTATTGTAGTGTTGTTTGTATATTTTGTTTACATTGATTCTTGCAGTGTTAGTTGGTATATTTTTGTTTACTTGTTTACCATTTTTTTATGCTGGTGTTTGTTGTTATATCGACGCCTCCGTTCTATAACATTCTAAGTCGAAAAAGTGTGTTTTGCGTTATGAGCTCTCAAAGTTTTCACGCGACATACGACCATATGTGTATTCTAAGAAGATTTTTCCCTATAACTTCGGAACGGATCGGCGTATCTTAACCAAATTTTGACAGTATTTAAGTTAAAGAACGTAGAATTTAAAGATGCAAACGTTCTATGTACACTTAGAACGTAATAGAATGGAGGCGTGATATTAAGTAGTACCATAATTTGTAAACAGGTTTGTTTACTGCATTGTTTTGTTTTTGTAGCTTTTGTTTATAATTTCAATGTTAAGCAATGTAAAAGCAATACCCCAGTATCTAGATTTTTCATTTTCGTAACAATATTTTTAAATTTCTGGGGGGTATTTTATATTCCTCTGCATATATTTAAAGTCTAAATGTTGTGGTTTTTATTTCTGATTTGAATGAAAAATGTTACTCTATCTTATAATTCTCTATATTTTCTGTTAAAGTACCTGTCATTGTTGCCTCTTGGCTTTGAATACTTATACTCAATTATCACTGCAATAAACACATATAAATACCAAGTGTGGTCACTTTAGTATAAATTCAATCCACAATTTGTTTTATTCCCATCTTTTTGTCTATTTCTATCTATTTTCCGTAAAACTATAAAAAATAAAATTAAAAATTTTGATAATTCTCTCATGAAGTTTAAATATCATATCTCTGATTGTAACTACGAGGGTGGTTGCATAATTCCGTTTAATTTTTTTTTTTAAACAAATTAATTTACATCGGAAATGATCTATCATATCTACTGTAATCTTCGATTTTTCTATCATTTGATTGACCAAAAAGCAAAGCAAATATGAGACAATAGTAGACGTTTTTCAAGTACAGAAATGTTAAACTAGCATCAGCAGGGTGTAGCGTATACAACAGAATTTACAGAAATTGCACAATCTTGAGGTTTATAATAATGACTCTAAGGTCCATGACAGGGTGGACTAAGGTATATTTATTAAGTGTTTTTTTATAGACTGCTTGAATACTAAGTATTTTCCAGATATAGTCTGTCGTAGTCATAGTCTGAAATCGTCGTAGTCTAGTAGTTAGCGTAACGGCATATTAGGCCTTAGGCCGTGGTTCTAACACCAGCCCAGACATCTGGAACCAAATGAAAAAATTTTCTTCAAGCGATTTCTTTTCAAAGTATTTCGGACAAAAACTCTGAGAGTAAAATAAAAATTGCCATGAAAAGTTTCTCTAAAATCTCGTCGTTCGGAATCGGCTTTAAACTGTAGGTCCCGCCATACATGTATAAAATGAACACATATAGGATGAGTGATTTGAGAAGCTAGATCGTAATCCTTACTGAAGGGTTTTAATGCCCAATTACGCAAGTCTGCCAGTCTGCGATTATGTCCTTACTTACTTACTTAGTTGGCCTTTTACAACCCTATTATCAGATTTCGGCCTATTACAGTACATCCTTTTGGGCGCCTCTGCTTCTTGCGCACCTTCGCCAGATGGTCACACCAATCGATGGCAGGGCTTCCTCGTCTTGGTCCTTCAAACGCAAACAAATTCGTCCCCTTCGGCGACTTCTGCAAAACTCCGTATCAAATACCCGTCCGCTGAGCCAGCACAGCTGCTGGATGTTAATGTGCTACACAACGTCCGTATCGCTGAGGAGCTCATACAACTGATTGTTATAATCGCCATCATTTTACAGTTAAATTATGTAATATCCACTCGTTTTACAGGGAATCATATCGTTGGCAGTAGTAAGATACGTGCAATATTGCTAGATTCTGCTGGAAACATGCGGATGAAAAATGGCATGGCCATTCATCTCACACTTGTGGCCGTTCTTACAGAGCACTGTCCTTTTGGTGGGCACGCAAAAAGACCTAGCATTCAGTCAAATAATTTCCGTAAAAGATGAGGAGACTGTGTGTTTCCTCTTGCCGCAGTACCCTGCTTTTACTATTAAAGGAAGAAGGTTTTTGTTCTTTCACACTCTGACATCCTTGACTGATTGCTGCAATAGCAAGACTACTTTTGGACTCAGGTTAGTTTTGTTTAGGGAATGTTGGCGTAAGGGGGACCTATTGCTTTAAAAAGGATCTTTCAGTTTACCTAACTTAATATACCCTATGGCCACAGAGTTTCCATAGTATCAGGTCCGCCATCTAATGTTTTTTTTCAACTAGTTCTTATTCCGTGAATGGTAACACTTAGCTCATGTCTGATTTGACAGATAATTAGTTTTATCCTTCCGCTGAACTAATATGGTTGTGTATACGCTTGAACAACGCTGGGAAATATTACGACATTACTTTGAAAATCATGGTAATGTTGCAGAATGTGTGCGAAAATTGCGTACGGATTTTGGAAGAAGAGAAGCACCGTCAGCTCCGTATGTTCGTTATCTTGTGAAAAAAGTGAAAGAAACTGGCATCCTCATCGAGAATATTGCTGCTGTGACAGAAAGTGTGCGTGAAGCGCCATCAACATCAATTCACAGTCGTTCTCAACATTTCGGAGACATCATTGACACGAATTTTGCATAAAGACCTTGGTATGACGCCATACAAAGTCCAATTGGTTCAGGAATAGAAGCCAATTGACCATACAATGCGTTTTTGCTTCGCTAAGTGGGCCTGCGATCGACTTACAGAAGATGCCGATTTTGGCAAAAAAAATCATCTTTTCAGGTGAAGCTCATTTTGATCTTGGCGGGTATGTAAACAAGCAAAATTGTCGCATTTGTGGCACAGAAAACCCGCACGCATACATTGAAAAGCCGACGCACTCAAAACGAGTCAATGTTTGGTGCGGATTTTGGTCCAGAGGCATAATTGGGCCATTTTTCTTCGAAAATGAGCAAGGAGTGGCCGTTACAATCAATGGCGATCGTTATCGGGCCATGTTGAACGAATTTTTGTTCACAAAAATTGAAGAGGAGGATATTGGCAACATTTGGTCTCAACAGGACGGCGCTACGTGCCACACAGCCGAATCTACACTCGATGTTTTACGCCCTGTTTTTGAAAATCGCTTAATGAAATTATTTTCCTTTATTAACCGGAAGGATTGTACTTTCAAATAAAAAAAGAAATTTGAGAAAATATTCAGTAGTTTTTTTTTAAAGCATTTTCAACAAAAAAAGTTATTTGTTTATCAGGCTTAGTCTTGATGGAGTTTTTCATAAAAGTAATGCCAATAAACACAGGATATACACTTTTTGCGATTTTCCACAATGACTACGAAACTCAAACTAAATTACGCAGATTGCTGAAATTTCATAAGGACTCAACTGTATTACACTTATTAACTCATCCTGAGAGAAACTTACCTGAGGAAGCTTTTTTCTAATGAATACGAATAAGAATAAGCATTTCGAATTTTAATTTTTTGTTCTTTTTTGTCGCATTGGAAGCTCTATTAAATTTTATTTCTTGTTCAATCTTTATAATCTAAAATTGTCTTTGAAGTGTTAAATAAAAAGCCAACAAATATAATGTACTTCAGTTGCTTTTATTTTTTATTTTTTTTTTTTTTATTATTTTTTAATATAAATTTTAATGATTTCTTGTGAATATTGTCACTTAACAAAAATGATTACATTACCAAGAAATCTATTTCATGGTTCTGAAATCAAAAGGAAAATATATAAGAGAAAATAAAATGAAAATTGTAATTTATTTTTCAAAAATCTATTTCTAGCCTCTTTAAGCATTTCCAAGACACATTATTCCAATGCTGTTGTATAGTGTGTTAAAGATGAAAATTGCTATGCGTCATGAACTTTACATCCGACTTGATAATTTCATATTTAAATTATGAATTTTATTCTTACAGGCAATTTATATCACCAAGTTTCGCAAGTCAAAGTATCAAATGTTCCATTACACCGGGAATGTGGTTCCTTAAGAATCTGGTTCTCCATGTGTCCATAGAGGGTTAGGTTCTCTACTTGTTGTAAGAGCTTCCATAATATGACTTGAATTTTTGTTGATATTGCCCCCTTAACACAGTTCTTCTGCCTACATTCTGATTTCAATTTAAAGTTTTTCAAACCGTCAGATGGAAAACATGATGTCTGCCGACTTTAGACGATCTAAGAAAACACTTTTCTGTTGCCTGTTGTTGTAGCGTTTAAAACACCAGATATTGCATTCACCCTTACACTCGGTCGATTATGGTTACTTTTGGCAAATAAAATTTCATGTTCCCGAACGCGTTGAGTTTATCTGAAAAGTAAAAAAAAATTTCAACATCATCGTATAAAAATTATTGAATTTCATTTGAATATATGACTCCATTTGGAGTCGACATTAAATTATTGGTCGCATCACTCATGTACACAATTAATACACACAACATGGGTGGTATAAGAAGCTAGGTCGTAATTCTGACTAAAGTCAAGTAATTATCAACTAAGTAGGTAAAGTATAAAGTAATGGGTGATTTTTTAGCCATTATCTTTTTGGCAACACTGGTTTAAACAACTCACGCACGTTTCGTGTTTTGTTTCACTGTCAAACATCTTCAGTTTGGTCTATAATTTAACCATGAATCGTCTTACAAACGAACAACGCTTGCAAATCACTGAATTTTATTATCAAAATGCGTGCTCTGTTAAGAAAGTTCATCGCGCGCTTCTTCCATTTTATGGTCAGTTTAATCGACCCACTGAAGCGGCTATTCGGGCTATTGTGACTAAATTTCGCACCAAATCCACCAACACGCTTACGTAGAGTGCGATCTGAAGAAAATATCGCAGCTGTATCGGCCAGTGTTAATGATGACCATCAATTATTGATTCGTCGCCGTTCGCAGAAATTGGGCCTCTGTTACTCAACAACGTGGAAAATTTTGCGGAAGGATTTAGGTGTGAAGCCAAACGACCTACCGTAACGCAGAATTTTTGGTGTATGGGCTCTTAGAAAGTTAGCCGAAGATCCATTTCTTTATCGAAAAATTGTGTTCAGCGACGAAACTCATTTTTGGCTCAATGGATACGTAAATAAGCAGAATTGTCGATTATTTGGAGTGAAGATCAGCCAGAAGCATTGCAAAAGCTACCAATGCATCCAGAAAAAGTCACAGTTTGGTGCGGTTTATGGGCTGGTGGCATCATTGGACCGTACTTCTTCAAAGATGCTGCGAATCGTAACGTAACTGTGAATGGTGAGCGCTACCGTGAGATGACATCCAACTTTTTTTTGTCCAAAATGCAAGAGCTTGACTTGCATGACATGTGGTTTCAACAAGACGGTGCCACATGCCACACAGCACGCGTAACAATGGACTTATTGAGAGACGAGTTCGGTGAGCATTTTATTTCACGTTCGGGACCGGTCAATTGGCCGCTTAGATCGTGCGATTTAACGCCTTTAGACTATTTTTTGTAGGGCTATGTTAAAGCTCATGTCTATACAGACAAGCACGCTTCAATTGACGCATTGGAAGACAACATTGAAGCATTTATTCGTGAGATAACGGCCGAAATGTTGGAAAGAGTATGCCAAAATTGGACTAAGCGGATGGGTCATTTGAGGCGCAGTCGCTATCAACATTTGTATGAAATAATCTTCAAACATTAAATTATATGGACTGAATTTTATGCGTTTTTTATGTTGGCGTTAAAACATTCATAATAACTTATTAAAACTTACTAAAAAAGAACTGTCAATAGAGTTTAACATTCTCAACTGTCAAAACATAGTTATCGATAACTTTATTAGTAACTTATTTAAATTAAAAGACGTTTCATACAAAATGAAATAAAAAAGGGAAAACTGTAGCACAAATTTGGACAATCCAAAGAAAAGCGGAACTTCTTACTCTCTAGTGCCATATGCCACATTCTTTTATTAGCTACAAGAAAAAAGCGTAGCCACATAATTAAGATTCATCCTTTCCTCACAAGATTATTATTTACAAATTGTGTACATACATATGTATCATCAAACGGTTTTACATGAAAATACGTAAAGACGTAGAAACAATTTGTATGTATTCAATATCGTTTAGAACGTAATACATTCTATTGCTGATGGTTATTTAATCGTCTTATGGCAGCACTTACTTTGCATTGTAAACTTCTTATTGACTGTGAAAAATCCCAAGTGTAAACATCCGGTATTTGTATTCAAAGAAGCAATCATTATTTTTGTTGTTGTTGTTGTTCAATAAAGAGACAATTTTAAGTGGCGTTGTGTAAACCTGTAAACAAATGTAAGAAGAAAAAAATCTAAGAAAATAAACAAATTAAGGATTTCCTTTCTTTATAAAGTAACAGAGATCAGTCAATCAGTCAGTTGTTATGATTAACGTTAAATCCGTAACATAACATAACATTTTACATTTCCCCACCCTATTTGCATGAACTAAAGGAACTTTATTGGTAAATAATTACATAGTAAAGTTAACAAAAAAATATTTATTGTTCATCCTTTTTATATCCGTCTTCTAAAGCATAATATTTGTAAATATTTACTTAGAATAACATGAACAAGTTTTCGAGTTACAGTAGTTTTTATACACGGAGTTTTATAAACTTTGGAAAAGCATATAATATCAAGCCGGAGATTTCATTTTGCTGAATAAGTAGTAAAATAACATTCTAGGTAGACCAGTGGAAACTTCTTAACGTAGTTCCAACAGGGGCTTCTAAAATTTGACAGTTGATAACAACTATATAGTTGAAGCTACATCTGTAAAACTACATATATACACACAGTTACTAAAGTAAACATACGGTTAACAAATTTCAGAAATTTTTTAACCCATCCGTTTTCGTTGAAAATCTTTATAGTTTCCTCGATTTTAAGACAGTCTTTTGCATTGGTTAAAAAATTTCTGAAATTGAACTGAATTGTGGCCCAGCACAGGCCCACAAAAGTATACATACGGGTAACAAATTTCACAAATTTCTGAACCAATGCAAAAGGCCATCTTAAAATCGAAGAAAGATGTCGGACAATTATAAAAATTTTCAACGTAAACGAATTGATTTCTGAAATTTGTTACCCGTATGTATACTTTTGTGGCTGAGTGTACATGCATAATTGGTCATTGCAACCCTTCAGCCAGGGTTACGACCTAGTTTCTCATACCACTTATTTTGTGTGTTAATTTTATTCATGAGTGGCGTAACCTACATTTTACAGGCGACTCCGGACGACAGAATTTTCTAGAAACTTTTCATGGCAATTTTTATTTACTCTCAGAATTTTTGCCAGAAATCTGCTGAGAGGAAGTCGCCGAAGAAGTATTTTTTTCATATTTCAGTTGTATGAAGATGTCTGAGATCTGGAAGGCATCTGTCAAGTTAGTTGACATTTATTCAGCCTGTTTTACCAAATCTCCATGAACGGATAGAGAATTCAATAACACGTGCAAATAATAAAATTGTTTTTGGTAAAATGGACAACGTTTTGCACTTTTTTCGTGGAAAAATCATCTTCCACGATGAGGTTCCTTTCTGGAATAATGAGTAAGTGAAGAAACAAATTTGATGAATTTAAGACGATACCAATCCATATGAGTTCCGGGAACGTCTAGAGCATTCCGAAGAAGTCGCTATTTAGTGAGGATTTTGAGCTAGTGGGATCATCAGTCCATTTTTTTTTTTAACAATATTGAACTAGCCCTTTCTGTCAACAACTAACACTATAACTCGATAATTACCAACTTCTTTTGGTTTGATCTGTTCAACACATACATACATGACATAATTGGTCATTACAACCTTTTTCACTTTTGACATTGTTGACCACAAAATATTGCTTGATAAACTTTCATATTATGGACTACAGGAAAGTGCTATCAAGCTAATCAAAAGTTTTTTTGCAAAACAGGTTATAATATGTAGCAATTAATAATGACAGAAGTGATGTTGGAGTGGTTGAATTTGGTGTACCACAAGGAAGTGTTTTGGGTCCTTTAATGTTCACAATATTTATAAATAACGTATCAAATCTCAAGCTACATGGCAAACTTATAATGTTTGCTGACGACATTTGTCTTTTTTATCCCTACAGTAATGAAATAATACTGAAATCTCAAATGGGACATGATGCCGAAGTATTACTGTAATACGCCAGAATTAATAGACTATCCTTAAATAAGGACAAAACAAAAGTAATAAGGTTTCGTCCATATGCTTCTAGAAGTGATGCAGTTTTTAAAATTTCTGTTGGTGATGCGGAAGTTAATGAAAGCGATTCCGTAACTTATTTGGGTATGCTTTTTCAGAGTATAATCTACAATGGAATAAACACATCCAGTCACTGAAGAAAAAAATAGCTCCAGCCATTGGCATACTTTATAAATTTAAGAATGTATTTAATGTAAAGACTAAGCTTCTGGTATATAATGCTCTTATTCAAAGTCATTTAAATTATTTGCCTATGATATATGCCTATAAAAAATAACTGATCTTAAAGTTTTTCAGAGACTTCAAAACAAAGCGCTGAAACTTGTCTATAACATTCCTAGAACGCACTCATCTATATCCCTATACCGAGATGTATCGAAAACTATTCTTCCTGTTTTTGGATTGTACAAAATGCAACTAACATTATATATGTATAAAGCTGTACGGAATATTGGGTATCACTCCATAGTGTTTACTATCAATATATAGTACTCGAAATAATACTAACTTAATGGTTAAGAGATGTCGGTTAGAAACTACAAAGCAACGTGTAGAATACGCTGGCTGTTATGAATACAACCATCTTCCAGATAGTATCAAAAACATATCCACAATTTCAGCCTTTAAAGCAAGACTGAAGCAATACTTACTTCAGGAAATAGATTAGCTTCTGATGTAATAATGTTTTTACTTTAAAGAGCTAACCTAGATGTAATATATGTATATTTACTTAAAACTTCATTTAGTATGCATACTAGTTATTTTAATATATATTTATTTAATTTCTTTTTTCTTTTTTTCGCTTCTTTTCTACTGTTTCTTGTTAAATTAATTCATAAGTACTTGATAGGACGCAGGGGCACTTTTACTTTTTCTTAAAAATTTCTTTGAAATAAATGAATGAATAAATAAAAAAAAAACCCTTCAGTCAGGATTACGACCTAGTTTCTCACACCACTTATGTTGTGTGTGTTAATTTTATACATGAGTGGCGGGACCTACAGTTTAAAGTCGACTCTGAACGACAGATTTTTGAGAAACTTTTCATGGCAATTTTTATTTACTCTCAGAGTTTTTGCCAGAAATGTGCTGAGAGGAAGTCGTCGAGGAAATATTTTTTTTTTAAATTTTCGTTTTAATGTCTGACCAGGAATTTGAACCATGGCCTTACGTCTAATAAGCCAACACACTACCTACTAGACTACGGTGATCTGTTCAGTAACTACATGCAAACGCACTAAGTGGAACATAGCTCCTACCACGTTGGATATTCTTCACGAGCAGTTTGAAAGCGTGTACATTTCATGTGGATGGGATGTGGACTAGTCACCAATATCGTGTGATTTCACCCCATTAAAGGGGTAAGCGAAACCACAAGCGCCCTCAAAGTCATTGGACTTTTTCTTATGTAATTTTCTTTATATGCAAGTGTATACGAATAAGCCAGAAGCCATAGCAGTCCTCAAAGTAACATAACCCATGTCAGTCAAATTTAGTCTAATTGATGCATTACAGTCATTGCATTACATTACATTCACCAATCATTAAAAAACTCGATGAAATCATGGAAAAAAAAATTGATAAGGAACGGTACATAGACTGCGGAACTAGGCATTAATGTTCAAACTGCAGTCATTCATGTGAAGAAAGCTGAATACTCAAAGATGTTCGATATATGGGTGCCACTAGTTTTAACAGAAAGAAACGTAATGCATCGTATTTGTAATGATAAAACAAACGAAATCGAACAATTTCTAAAGCCAATAATTACGTGTTATAGAAGATAGTGAGCGTAAAGGAGAAGAAAGGAGGAGAGGAGAAAAGAACTACCGAAGATGCAGCTTTGTAGTCGGTAGCCAAAAGCCAAAAGTAACAGCAAGTAAAGTAACGCTGTGTGTGTAAAGGAATTCGGAACAAAATTATTTATTATGAACAGCTACAACGTTTTCAAACGATGGATTTTGATCTCTAATGGCAATAATGAAGGAGATTGAATAAAACAATTGATAAATAAAGCAATTCAACTGAAACAACAAGATTGATCAACAGGATATTTTTCAGCTTGGTATAATGGTTTTTAACAAAATATAATTAGATTCGGGTTCTAAACCAATAGGTTTCTTTCAGAATTGGCAAGGTTTTATAGACACACTCGACACAGAATTGGTTTAATAAAGCTCTTCATTTAATTTTAAATGATAGAAAATTTCGCAAAACATCAATCGTCGGTCACATGAATGAAAAAGAATTATTTATGATTCGTGTAAAGCAGATTGAAGCAAACCATTAAAGCCTATAATATCGTTTGCTACGTGCTAATAAATTTCGTGACGTTTTATATGCCAATAA
Source organism: Sarcophaga carnaria (assembly GCA_958299815.1). Lineage (NCBI taxonomy): Eukaryota > Metazoa > Arthropoda > Insecta > Diptera > Sarcophagidae > Sarcophaga > Sarcophaga carnaria. The sequence goes on from OY283151.1 coordinate 45,563,205, forward strand.
CAGAGTTGGAAACCCTTCCCCAATATATCCTTTTAAAAAAGGTATTTAAAGAAAATACATTGGCCTACAATTTATAAATTTAACACAAAACACTTTTAAGCTTTCTTATAATTAAAACGTTTAAGTGTTTGTATAGAAAAGCAACATTTCTTCATGCGTATAATAGCAGGAGGTACTTATCAGATTATTCATTGAAGCTGTTAAATGCTACCGGCTTACAGTTAAGAAATTCTTGGAAACATTATGAAGTCTTTGTTGATATTAATTTAAATTTAAAAGAAATTGAATTCTTTATATTGTTACGTTTTTTGCCTTTTAAAAACGTTTAAAATATGAGCTCATGGATTGCAAATAAAATAAAAATAAATTTGTGTTTAGTTTCAATTAAAATTCATTATTATTCGCACAATTCTGTGTGCCATTGTTCACAACTTTGTGTAAGCAACAACAATTGCTCTTCTTTGTTATTCTTCAGTTTATATCCTTAGCATAAACAATAACAATTACTAGGCAATTTTTCGACAGATCTTTGTAACGGAGATCTTCAAACCACGATTATTCTCTTCAAACACACCGCGTCTTCACACAAGACTGAATGAACACAAACTCACTCGCCTGTTTTGCCTTGCATTTTATATGGCAACGTAAACAGTCTGGTGAATGTTCTTGAAGGCGAATGTTCATGACTTCTCCTTCTCGAAATCTCTATAAATGTAAACATCGTTGTTTATGTTTATTCTTGTAGCGTTTGTTGTTGTATTTTTGTTTACTTGTTTATAATTTTTTATGTTGGTGTTTATTGTTATATTAAGCACAACGACAATTTGTAAACAGGTTTGTTTATTGCATTCTTTTGTTTTTGTAGCTTTTGTTTATAATTTTAATGTTAAGCGATGTAAAAGCAAAACACCAGTACCTATCTTGATTTTTTCATTTTCGTAACAATATGTTATTATTGTTATATATTGTCTTAATAACGCTCTAAAATTTCAATATGTTATATGACTTAAATGTCACACAAAGAAATAAGAAACTGTTTATTGGAATCGTAAATAATCGTATTTATTTTCAAGTATCATTATGTCGTTTTTTTTCCTTTTCAATAACCTTATTTGATTTCGATCATAAATTAAATCAATCATCACACTCGAAAGAATCCTTTTATTAACCTCCTCTGTCAAGAATAATTGCACAAATTATTTGTTATCTAACAACAGGCAATTTTGTTTAATTTACGGTAATGGGTGTATAAAGTTTGAAACAAAAGTTAGAAAGTCAATAAACCAATGAGATATGTTTCTCACTTGCAAGTATTTTCTAGGACTGGTGAACATTTGTTTAATGAGTTAAAATATTGAAGGCAAATGCATAAAAAGTTTTTTTTTACGCATAATTTTCGGTGTATATTTATTAGATAAGTAGACAGAAAGAAAAATTTTATGTATTCACTAAGGCATTTCATTCAAGGAATTTATGCAGCATATTCATGTTCATATTGCATGTTCATATACATATTGCAAGAATTTTTATGATTTTTTTCGGTTTTTTTTTCTTCGTTTGTTTTTAACATTTTTATATTTGTATTCATTTCTATATATGTATACCGTTGCCGGAAAATTTTTAAAATTACTTTTTATTTTATTTCTGCAGAACATACAGTGAGCGTCAAAAGAAACTGTACACAAAACTCAACTTTTACTACTTAAGGAGACTAACCGAAAAAATTTGTTAATATTTTGAAATTATTCGTAATTTTTTTGTTTTTATTTCAATTTTAAAAACTGACAATGAAACAATTTTAAAATAAAAATAACAGTAATTTATTAAAGTATATTTTTTTAATGTCCAGTTTCTTCTGACGCTCACTGTACTTTTGCCAGAGGGTGTTATATTTATTTGAAATTTATTTTTGCTTTATTTTGTTTTGTATTTCTTTAAAAAAAAAATACAAACAATTTAAAAAACAATTTAATTTCTTTTAAATTTAAATTTATATCAACAAAGACTTCATAATGTTTCCAAGAATTTCTTAATTGTAAGCCGGAGACATTTAACAGCTTCAATAAATAATCTGATAAGTACCTCCAGCCATTATGCCCATGAAGGGGTGTTGCTTTTCTATACAAACACTTAAACATTTCAATTATAAGAAAGCCTAAAAGTGTTTTGTGTTTAATTTATAAACTGTAGGCCAATGTACAATGTACTTTTAAAAACCTTTTTTTAAAAGGGTTTCTTGGGGAAGGGTTTGCAACACCGTTTTACTGGCATATAAAACATCATGAAATCTATTAGCACATAGCAAACGATATTATAGGCTGTAATGATTTGCTTAAATCTGCTTTACAAGGATCATAAATAATTCGTTTCATTCATGTGAAAGAAATATTTTATCATTTTGCGTTTGGCAGAGTTTGTCAAAAATGTTCATCAGAAATTTTATTACATCTCTACATACGTACACACCACATTTCATAGAATAAAAGTATCAAAATGGAAAAAATGAAACATTATTCCTTAAGGAAATGTATCCTTTAAATCCTTTTCCCTCTACTAGTGTAGAAAAAGTGAACATATGTTGGAAATTTTCACTCGATTACATGCACTAAAATCCTTAAAAAGGGTTCTCTTATGATTAAAACTGCACAATTTCAATTTCATTTTATTGTTTTCTAATTTATTTACATTGATGAGGTCCAACTTTTATAGCCGCTTTAATAGATCAGCATTCGTTAAGTGCTTAAGTTTTTTATTTTTAACTTTTGCTTCTCTGCTATTTGTCTTTGATTTTCATTTCTTTTCTATCGGAATGGCGAATTATTACAAAATTTTTGTTTTTTTTACTTCCTCGAGTTGATGCCTCCAAGGCTTTAAATCTTTTTATGTTTACTTAGGATTCATACAACCCTAATTAATGATGGCAACGATTTTATTTAAATTGCAAATTGTTTCATCATTTTTATTATATAAGGACTTTAACATAGAAACCTTAATAACCAACCTACTCGGTCGCCTACCAGTGTAATTAGAAATTTTGTGTTCTCAAGTATTTACACTCCAAAGACATAAACTTCAAAAGGAATTCATCTTTTTTATTTATTACTAATTTAAGTCGAGATTAAGTGGCTTCACCCTCCTCCGATACAATCCATCCAATAAGGCCCCTAACAACCTGGAAATGGAATAAGGCTAACATCACAGGAGGATAGAAATCAACAATCAGCACCAAATACTCGAAGTGCATAGTTTCTAGGCAATCCACTATCCTAGAACCCCATTTTCCATTTATCCTACAATAGCAAACCAATCACCTGCTAAGCTGGAATAACAAAAATAAATTAAGGAAAAGGGAACAACAGTAATGCTTTGTGGAAGCCGTATTCTTCCAAAAGGGGTACTGGAAACAAATTTTGATTCCAGATATGCTTTATAATGCGTTGAATCTGACTCAATTACACCTCCAAATCCGTTGTAACACATCGAACTTCAACGAACTTGTCCCTGTAGAATTAAACTCTGTTTCCTACAAAGAAAGACTTTCGTGCGGATTACATGTCATTTTCGCCAGGTATCAACAGAGCAATCCAGGAGCCTGTGCCAGAAACCCATCTGCTATCCAAGGTCTGAGTAGTATCGTCTCTAAAACTTCGTTTGCTGGGGAGCTTAGGCACATCCTTGAGTCCTAAATCAGGTGGAACTTGTAAGACAGTGCCATGGTAAGCGAAATAGTGCCTGGTAAGCGCAACCTCGAAAATGTTCTCTCATTCCTTCCTATGTCGTGGAACCCATTACTTACTTACCTATTTACATAATTGGTCATTGCAAGCCTTTAGTCAAGATTACGAGTGATGGATTCTACATTTTAATGCCCACTACGAAAAACAAGTTTACGAAACTCTTCATGATAATTTTTTATTCTATTCCCAGACTCTCTGACAGAAGACTGCTGAGAGGAAGTTGTGGAAAAAAATATTTCATCTCATATTTCGTTCTATTCGATATGCCTGTGCCGAAGGTTTGAACCACGGGCTCTCGTCTAATAATCCAACGCACTATCTACTAGACTACAGCGAATTCGTGGGACCCATATGATGTACTTTCAAACTGTTTAGCCCTCTCTGTAAGAGACAAACGACAGTTGACTGTAGTCCTTGTCCTCGTTAAATGCTTTAACGGCCGACTGTCTGTCCGTACATTTGATCGTCGTGGTGTTGTTTTTTAAGTGCTTGTGCTGCAATTCCGAACATGTAAACCGACAGCACATTACTGTTGATTTAAAGAGATTTGAAAGCGATTATTCTGAGCAATGAATAATTAACACGAATGAATTGAAGTTTCTGTAGTTTAGTAAGCAATGTGTTGGCTTATTAGACGTAAGGCCATGGTTCAAACCCCAGGTCAGACATCGAAGCAAAAATATAAAAAAATATTTCTTCAGCAACTGCCTTTCAGTAGATTTCTGGCAAAAACTCTGAAATTGGCATGAACAGTTTCTCAAAAATCTGTCATTCGGAATCGACTTTTAACTGTAGGTCCCATCACACATGTATGAAAATAGCACACACAACGTAAGTGGTGTGAGAAGCTAGGTGGCAATCCTGACTAAAAGGTTGTAATGACCATTTATGTATTCAATGAATTTCTCTATTAACAAAGCTGACATGCAAATGCTTATAATGGAATCACAAGCATTACGCAATTAGCATATGAAAAATGGAAAATAATTGTGTCTCCCATGCCATGCTGTCAAGTTAGCTGACATAGTGTCGAATTCCCCAAAATGTAACACAATATTTTAAACATGAAATGAAGCATGAATGCAGTATGGGCCAGTTCTGTGAATTTAATTATTGTTTTGTATTCTTACTGTCAGTGTCATCGAGTCATAACCGCAAACCAAATGTCGGCTTTTAAATTGATTTTCAAAGAATTCTGTGTAGTAAACTCGAGAGATTTGTACACCTTTAACAAATCACACCGCTTGTAAACCGCTGTGGTCTGTAACTAAAGGCTTAAGTTTAATGATGGTACTGTGTGTGCTGTCATTATTACTGTCATTTTGTTCTTTTTATAATTCCGTAGAAATATTACAGATTCACGGCAATAAGTTATTGTAACGAAAACATATAAACGTTATAAACGTGTTGTGTGTAAGTAGAACATATTAACTTAAAGGTGATACACAATGTAAACGAAAACACAAAGGTTTTAATGCCCTTTTTGGGTTACGAATTAAAATAAAATTTAAATATTAAATGAAGAATGAATGATTACCTGTAATTTGGGTTCTTCCATCCCTTTGGGTAGACGATCCTTTGCGAAACATGCTTAAAGCAGCTTTTCTGCAAAATTAAAAAAAATTTTAGATTTAAACAAACGATTGAAAATGGAAAATATTGTGCTAACATTGATAGAATAAACTATGTACATATGTACATACATACAGATTTTATTTTAATAGCTCTGTAAATATATTTATAAGGAAATATTTCCATGTTTTCTGTGATGAAGAACAGATCATACTTTTATACAAAATGGGCTAAGGTAACTGTGGGAAATCCCGAATAATTGTTTCAGTTTTACCCACCAAAAATAATTCTCAATTTACTCTACAAGATGTACATCAGTTTTTATTGATGATGTATACGATGTAGAGTTTGCCATGAGGGAACTATATTGGGCCGCATAGAATAAGAATTACAGCTACTGAATAACTGGTATGAGGATAGAATGCTTTCCATCAACCCATCTGAAACTACTACACAAGTGCCCATCACTATGAAGATTACCATTGATCACACACACCATCAGAATGCTACAACATATGTGACCAGAACATTCTTTATCTACACGATGCTCTTTGGTAGGACTTGATGCTATAAACACAATAAACGCAACGCAGCATATACAGCAATCTCTCAATAACAGAATACATGGTTGTATATGGAAATGATTATTTTAGAGGCAACGCGTCAACAAGTCGCCGTAGTCCAGTAGGTAGTGTGTTGGATTATTAGACGTAAAGCCAGGGTTCGAGCCCAGACCAGGTATGAAAAAGTATTTCTTTGGCGACTTCCTGTCAGCAGATTTCTGGCAAAAACTCTGGGAGTAAATAAAATTGCCATGAAAAGGTTCTCAAAAATCTGTTGTTCGGATTCGACTTTAAACTGTAGGTCCCGCCACTCATGTATAAAAATTAACACACACAACAAAATTGGTGTGAGAAACTAGATCGTAATCCTGACTGAAGGGTTGCAATGACCAATTATGTTATGTATGCGTCAACAAGCAAATTGTGGTTACAAAATTGCAGTGTTTGCTGCGTTGCGTTTATTGTGTTTATAGTATGAGATTTTAATACCTGAATAATTTTGTGGACATTTAGGCTGCATTCCAAAATGTTAGATGTTTTGTGTTTGAACAAAGTATCATGTTTCATAATGCCGCTGTACAAAATATATACAATGTATTCTATTTCAAAACTTCGTCAATGTGCATTTTTAACACAGTCAAAAAGCAATCGGGCATCGGATTTATAGTTAATGCATTATTTGGTTACTTTGCATATGTACATAGCTTATACACAGTAGTAGAACTGCATACAGACTTTGTATTGATACATTTTGGAAGGTAGCCGAACTTACGTTGTATGAATGTTGAGTATGACAGTCGAAAACTATTCAATTAGTCATCAGGCGGCAATGACAACATGTCCAACTGTGCAGTAATGTATTCAAGGGTAAAAATGTGTTTTTTTACGCAGGCCAGTTCACCATAGTGATGACATCATATCATTAAGAATGATTCCTTTCAGAAAGTTCCGGTTGGCTGTATGTGAAAATGGAGGCTGTCAAATCAACAATATCCACTTCGAGCTGGACTCTCATGTAGGATATATCGTAGAACATTAGTTTGTAAATGCGACAACGTAGCAAGAACCACTAGATCCAGATTTTTAAATTCAAACAGGTGTCTACTCCAGAATTTTCCAGGCGAAAATTCATGTCATTAGGAGAATAAGTGGTATTCGAATAGTGTAGTGGCACTTAAAGCTCTTCAATCAAACCTATTCACCTCGGAAATAGTATATGAGTACCAAGAGTTTTTCGATTTTTAACGCCTCTGCATTGGTCTGGCTTTTTGGGCAAAATACTGTAGATGGAATATCTGGTGAAATGAAAGAAAAATTTTCATAGTATTGTTCCCAACCTACTCTTTGGATTTAAAGAAAGCCCATAAATGAAATTCCTCAAATCTGGGGATTGGGATTTCGAAGGACTGCTGTACGGAATACTGCCAGCTCATGTACCTCTTGAACAAAACCATCTGAGGTCAACGGCTGTTGATTTTGTAATAGTGAAGCTGACGGTACCAAAGCCCTGTTCTGGCTTCACTGATTGGTGCAATTTGCATGCATTTCTTATAAGATGTGAATCACAAATCCTCAGATAAAGTGAGCATTTTTGAAATACCTTAAATTAAGAGATTAATATAATTAAATTAAAAGATTAATAATTGAGCACTAGATATGCTGTTTCGCTACGTATAGGTAAGTAAAAAAATAAAAGTTTCTCTGTAAGTGAACCTTGGTAATATGTTTCAAAAATTTTGATCTTCTGAATATCAAATCAAGTTCGAATTATTCGCATATAAGGAGACAAAAGAATATGTTGAATAACTTACCGAAAATTTTGTCCGCTGGCACAATATAAAACAAAATTGATACCGAAATTCGTTATGAACAACAACTGAAAAATATATTGCAATACGATGGTTGTCTTCTCATTCGCTGATGATTGGGTCTAGAAAAAAAATATTAAAATAAAAGATAATTTAAAATACAAATAATTTGCTAAATAGTATCGTCCAAATAAATTTATACAAATAAATAGTAATTTCGCCTAAAACTCCAATTAATTTACTACCAGGAACGAGTGATTTAACTTCATTAAATTAGTTTCGTAAAAGTGATATGTACAGTCACTTACGTCGGTGAGCTAGAAACATTTACATATGATGTGAAAAGTTTGAGAAAATTGGTGTTCCATATTCAACCACATGTTTGAGAAGTTCGTTAAACATTACGGCTGACTTCCAAAATGTATCAATACAAAGTTTGTATACAGTTCTACTACGGTATATAAATTTTGTACATATGCAAAGTTACCAAACAATGCATCAACTGTAAATCCGATGCCTGATTGCTTTTTGACTACGTTAAAAGTACACATTGACGTTAAAATAAACATTTTGTACAGTGGCTTTATGAAAGACTATACTTTGTTTAAACACAAAGCAAGTCACATTTTGGAAGTCAGCCTACCTCCAACAAAGTCCGTTTAATTGTTATTAGAAATCCATTTCTTTATATCCTATGACGGATATAACGAGTATACTAGTGACCTTTAACCTGTAAAGACGACCTAATGAGATAAAGTATTTTGCTACTACACTATCTAGCCAAATATCAAACATTTTTGATATTCATCATGTGTAATGATGGTTGGTATGTCATCAGGTTGTGTTTGCAGGCAAAGTTTGCTAATGGTTTAAGTTTGTGCAAAACTGTAGAGAGAAAACCGCCCAATAAGAAGAGACAGAATACATCCTCATTTCGTTTTCCATGTATTTTAATCTTTTTTGATGGGTTTGGGCGCATGCAGCCGAAGCATGTATCGTTTGTGCGGTGCACACATTGTTTACTCTTTTCTTTGAATTCCGTATTATATTCACTTGACTTTGAAATGTTACTCATTCAATATGTGCTTGAACCAAAATTACTTTTTGACTTTGATTTGAAGCCATAAGGTAAGGAACAAGATTTCCATTTAATTTCATTAAAATTTAATTTTTAACTTCCAGAGAATATTCGATTGATGAATGGAATTATTGACATACTAAAAGTACTTTCATTGACTACAGCTACCTGTTTGAGCATTCAGTTCTTGGTAAAAACTTATTTGTAACGGTTGTGTGTATTTATCATACGTACATATGTCTTATATTGGATTTATAAATTTGGAAACTCATGTATTGTGTATGAATACATGAACGATTTTAATAACAATTTTGTCGTATTAAAAATATTTATATTTGTAATCATTTATTACTTATTCATTCTCTTGATTATAAAGGGTCCGCCAAATAACTTTATTTTTTTGAAAATGCTTTAAAAAAACTGCTGAATATATACTTCCGGTTAATAATGGAAAATAATTTCATTCAAATGGCTGCCTCGGCTGGCCATGCAGTAGCCTAAACGATCGGTCCAATTTTTAAGCACATTATCGATTGTGTGCAGCTGTATTTCACCAATGGCTTCACGAATATTGTCCTTTAAAGCGTCAATTGTCTCTGGCGTCAAATCGCAGCTCCGAGATGGCCAAACGACATCAGCTCTGAGGCTGATAATGCGATCTTCAAAAGCAAGGCGCAAAGCATAGAGTGTAGCTTCGGCTGTGTGGCACGTAGCGCCGTCCTGTTGAAACCAAATGTTGCCAATATCCTCCTCTTCAATTTTTGTGAACAAAAATTCGTTCAACATGGCCCGATAACGATCGCCATTGACTGTAACGGCCACTCCTTGCTCATTTTCGAAGAAAAATGGCCCAATTATGCCTCTGGGCCAAAATCCGCACCAAACAGTGACTCGTTTTGGGTGCGTCGGCTTTTCAATATATGCGTGCGGGTTTTCTGGGCCCCAAATGCGACTATTTTGCTTGTTTACATATCCGCCAAGATCAAACTTGGCTTCATTTAAAAAGATGATTTTTTGTGCCAAAATCGGCATCTTCTGTAAGTTGATCGCAGTCCCACTTAGCGAAGCGAAAACGCATTGGATGGTCAATTGGTTTCAACTCCTGAACCAATTGGACTTTGTATGGCGTCATACCAAGGTCTTTATGCAAAATTCGTTTCAATGATGTCTCCAAAATGTTCAATTATTGAGAACGACGGTGAATTGATGTTAATGGCGCTTCACGCACACTTTCTGCTACAGCAGCAATATTCTCGGGTGTACGTACAGTTTTTGGCTTTTCACGCTCTGGTTTATCGATGAGGATGCCAGTTTCTTTCACTTTTTTCCAAAGATAACGAACATACGAAGCTGACGGTGCTTCTCTTCTTCCAAAATCCGGACGCAATTTTCGCACACATTCTGCAAAATTACCATGATTTTCAAAGTAATGTCGGAATATTTCCCAGCGTTGTTCATATTTGTTCAGCGGAAGGATAAAACAAATTATCTGTCAAACCAGACATGAGCTAAGTGTTACCATTCACGAAATAAGCACTAGTTGAAAAGAAAAAACGTTAGATCGCGGACCCGATATTTTTTTTTTTTTTTTGATTTTGTAGTATAGAGTGGTCCATATATCGGTTTAAATTTGAACCATCGGTTGTTTCGAATCCCGCAATACTTATTCTATTCTGTCACAAAATTCAGTATATTATCTACACTGAACGTAATGAATCGATTTACGCTTCGTTTTCATTCGCTAGATGGGCCAACCAGAAACTGCCCGATAATATCGATTTTACCCAAAAAATCATCTTCAATCATCGGGCAAAGCTTATTTTCATATTGGTGGGTAGGTTTATAAGAAAAATTGCAATATTTGGGCTCAGAAAATCCACGCGTGGTCTTACCATAGTCTAGTAGGTAGTGTGTTGGCTTATTAGATGTAAAGCTAGGGTTCGAGGTAGGACATCAAAACAAAATACAAAAAGTATTTCTTTAGCGACTTCCTGTCAGTAGATTTCTGGCAAAAACTCTGAGAGTAAATAAAATTGCCATGAAAAGTTTCTCAAAAATCTGTCGTTCGGAGTCGACTTTAAACTGTAGGTCCCACCACTCATGTATAAAATTAACACACACAACATAAGTGGTGTGAGAAACTAGGTCGTAATCCTGACTGAAGGGTTGTAATGACCAATTATGTTTGTTTGTGGTCTTACCGAAGCCAATGCATCTATTACGAGCAACTGTTTGATAAGCCTTGTGCGGTGGAGACACTATTGGTCCATATTTCCTTGAGAATGAGTACAGAGCAACCATTGCGGTCAATGGTGAGACCTATCGCACCATGATAAACGATTTTTTTGTACCCTCTCTTCATGGTATTGATGTGAACGATGTTTGGTTTCAACAGAATGCTGCAACTTGCCACACATCCCATGCCACAATTGATTTATTGCTTCAAACGTTTGATGGCCGTTTAATTAGACGGAATGGTGATATTAATTGATGGACAAGATGCTGAGATTTAACACTGTTGAACCATTTTCTGTGGGGTGCCGTTAAAGAAAACTGTTATGCCGACAAACCAGAGACTATTCAGCAATTGAAGGCCAACCGAGATACGATCACATATGCTGGAAAATGTACACGAAAATTGATTCCATCGGATGAGATACTGTGAGGCCAGTCGCGGCAGCCATTTGAAAAGAAATTTCTAACCGGATCAATAGTTCTTCACAACAAAAAACATAAATTTGGCAAAATTTCTAACCGTTTTTGTTTTATTGCTTATTTAAATTTAAAATTTGCAAATGGCCCACCGTATATAAAAAGGATACGAAATGTAATCACAGACTATAGAGTTCTATGGTAAACTTTTAATTCAAAATTAGTTTCAACAATTTTTCTAAATGGCCAACTAAACTCAATAGAAACCATTTCAAAACAGGGTTTCTTATTTCTTATTTGCTTGTCTTCATGCCAAATGGGAAGTTTTGATTTTCTTCCAAGTATTTTCCAAGTACTTTATTGAATAAAACATGTCAACAAGGTGTTGTTGTTGTTGCTCATTTTATTTATTTTAAAAATTATTCAAGTTTAACTAAAAAAAAAAACAAAAAAAGTTTCTTACCTCCAGGTATGTAATCATTCTCATGATGAAACTTGGCAAATTTAAACACACAAATACAGTGGAGACAATCAGCAGCATCTTGGTAACCTTCATTTGTGTTGAATTTGTTATTTTTCTCTTTCCTGTTTACAAGAACGAAAACAAAAAACAAAAATATAAAGGAAAAGGTAAATAAATAAGGTAAAAAAGGGAAAAAGAAACAATTCAAGGTAGGGATGAAGAACAAGTTAGTGTAGTGGGTAGTTTGTCAGACTATTAGCGTGAGGATCGTAGGTTCAAATCCCACCAGAGACTCTAGTCTGTTACACTACAGCGAGCATAAGATTGCAGCTACTCAACTCGTGATAATTTGTAATTGTATTTGAATTAAAGTAGTCGCCGCAGACTAGGCGTGAGATCACGGTTTAATCACCCAAATCAGACGTTGAAATATTTCTTCGGCGACTGCCTTCCTGGCAAAAACTCTGAGAGTAAATAAAACTTGCCATCAAAAATTTTCTTAAAAAATCTGTCATTTGGAGGTCCCACCTCTCATGTATCGGGTCCGCCATCTAACGTTTTTTTTTTCTTCAACTAGTGCTTATTTCGTGAATGGTAACACTTAGCTCATGTCTAATTTGATAGATAATTAGTTTTATCCTTCCGCTGAACGATTATGGTTGTATATACGCTTGAACAAAGCTTGGAAATATTGCGACATTACCTTGAAAATCATGGTAATGTTGCAGAATGTGTGCGAAAATTGCGTACGGATTTTGGAAGAAGAGAAGCACCGTCAGCTCCGTATGTTCGTTATCTTTGGAAAAAAGTGAAAGAAACTGGCATCTTCATCGATAAATCAAAGCGTGAAAAGTCAAAAACATTGCGCACACCCGAGAATATTGCTGCTGTGGCAGAAAGTGTGCGTGAAGCGCCATCAACATCAATTCACCGTCGTTCTCAACAATTGAACATTTCGGAGACATCATTCAGATGAATTTTGCATAAAGACCTTGGTATGACGTCATACAAAGTCCAAGTTGAAGCCAATTGACCATCCAATGTGTTTTCGCTTCGCTAAGTGGGCCTGCGATCGACTTACAGAAGATGCCGATTTTGGCAAAAAAATCATCTTTTCAGATGAAGCTCATTTTGACCTTGGCGGGTATGTAGACAAGCAAAATTTTCGCATTTGGGGCACAGAAACCCGCACGCATACATTGAAAAGCCGACGCACTCAAAACGAGTCACTGTTTGGTGCGGATTTTGGTCCAGAGGCATAATTGGGCCATTTTTCTTCGAAAATGAGTGGCCGTTACAGTCAATGGCGATCGTTATCGGGCCATGTTGAACGAATTTTTGTTCACAATAAATTTAAGAGGTTGCAACAGGACGGCGCTACGTGCCACACAGCCGAAGCTACACTCGATGTTTTGCACCCTGTTTTTGAAAATCGCATTATCAGCCGCAGAGCTGATGTCGTTTGGCCACTTCGGAGCTGCGATTTGACACCGTTGGACTATTATTTGTGGGTTGCCATCAAAGATAAGTGTTACGCCGACAAGCCAGAGACAATTGACACTTTAAAGGACAATATTCGTGAAGCCATTGGTGAAATACAGATGCACACAATCGATAATGTGCTTAAAAATTGGACCGATCGTGTAGGCTACTGCATGGCCAGCCGAGGCAACCATTTGAATAAAATTACTTTCCATTATTAACCGGAAGGATTGTACTTTCAAATAAAAGAAGAAATTTGAGAAAATATTCAGTAGTTTTTTTAAAGCACTTTAAAAAAAATATATTTGGCGGACCCTTTATAAAACACACAAAATAAGTGGTTTGTGAAACTCGATCGTAATCCTGCCTGAAGGATTTTAATGACCAATTATGTATGTATGTATGTATGTTGAACAAATCGCAGTAGTCCATTAGGTTGTGTGATGGCTTATCACACATAAAGCCGGGTTTCAAACCGCAGAGATCTCCAGTAAAACGAAACTAAAAAAATATTTCTTCGGCTACTTCCTTTCAGTAGATTTCTGGCAGATTTCTGAGGGTAAATAAAATTTGCCGTGAAAAAGTTTCGGAAAAAAAGTCGTTTGTTCGGAGACGACTTTTAACTGTAGGCCTCGCCACTCATCTATAAAATTTAAACACACCACATCAGTGGTATGAGAAGCTGGGTCGTAACCCTTTCTGAAGGGTTGAAATGACCAATTATGAATGTATGTATACGTACACTGTTGTTTTCAATACCACGCTAAATTAATCAAAAAAAATTTAAAAAAAAATACACAAGTCTCTCTTAATTTTACTTTTCTACTTCACTGTAAACGGATTCCATAGAAAAAAAGAAGGAAGTAAATAAATTGCATTGTCAACTCACTTGATTTTCTTAAGAATATCTCTCCATAATCTCTACTACCCGTTGTATTATGTTTTACAATAGTCGCTCGATTGGTATCTGCGTGATGTTGGCTATGATGCTGATTATGATGGGACATCATATTCTGTTGATTCACGTTATATTGATGCAGATGCCCAGCAATATTATGATAATGATGAGGTTGACCATTCAAGTGCATTGGCGATGATGTTGTTGAGTTTTGTCGTTTTAATGAAGACGTCATTGCCATGCGATATTGTGAAATTCCTTGCTGGCCATTTGCAGTAGTTGTTGATGCAGTTGTGGTGGCGGTGGCCAATGGTGGGTTAGATGTTGTCATTGTTATTGCCTTTGTTGAGGACTCTCGTTGCCAAAATGTTGAAGAAGATGATGACATTGTACCATTTGGTGACAAGTGTTGAGTTGTCCTAGAATAAATTGGAGGGTGAAGTTGATTTGCTTCAATTAAATTTAAATTATGATGGATTCACGCAAATAGTTTAAATGATACGACATTTTAAAACATATTTCTTTGATAGGATTGGTAGGTCGTTAGTTTTAGGACTTCTGGTCTAAAGACCTGCAGGTTCAATGGGACATTTGAGGTTTATAGCGATGGCTATAAGATAAATGCCAGGGTAAACTGTTTTATATTAATTAAGGGTTCTTCGGCGACTTCATCTCAGCAGATTTCAAGCAAAAACTCAGAGAATAAATGGAATTGCCATGAAAAAGATTCTCAAAAATCTGTCGTTCGGAGTCGCCTGTAAACTGTAGATCACGCCACTACATAAGTGGTGTGAGAAGCTGGTTGTAATCCTGACTGGAAGGCTTGTAATGGTCAATTATGTATGTATAGGCTGTCACTGCAGTGTTTTCCAGGCAGTAGATCATGATTATTTTGAAAGCATCGAAAATGATTTTTGAGAAACGCGATTTTTTTCTGATATGGGGATATCGTTGGAAACTGCATTGCTGATGTGCTAGCAAAATCCGGAAATCTTCCACAAGCTACAGGGCACAGGTATTCCTAGTCTCAGTTAAATTATAAATGTTCCACTCTTTTTAGGAGAAGTCTCTACATCGTAGGCAGCAAGATAATTTTACTGAACATTGTGTGAATAAGGGAACCGACACACTTCTATCCTTAAATCGCATGGCCAACCATTTCACAACAGCAATTCTCACAGGCCGAAAGACTTGGTATTTCCGCAAATCGTGCTCCTAAGGAGTATGAGCAACCTATTGGGGCTGTCTATCTAAACTTGGTTAGATTTACTACGCCATTGTGCAAGTATCCAAAGCTTTAAGGCGTGCCGGTTGCCTCATTTAATACAGATATTGTATACTTGTGTTACGAGGAGAGTCAATCTCGTTTGCGGAACTAGAGTACGTGCAATATTGCTAGACTCTGCTGGACATATATTTATAGCAAAAGGGCAGTCCATACGTCTATCTAACTTTGGTTAGGTTTACTGGGAAGTTATGTTCGTATCCAAAGCTTTAAAGCTTGCAGGTTCTCAATGGGGTTCGCAATATAGACAACTTAGCAAATTCGTATGCTCTGGAATTCCTGGCTGGCATTATTTTTCGGTATTCAAATCCTGTAAGTATTGTACTGCAATGTCATCTCATTGAGAGACTCACAGGTTAGGTTAAGTTAGGCTAGAGGACGTGTACTTCTCAATTAAAACAAGTACAGTACCCGGAGGTCGAATTGACCCATTGTACAACGTCCTAGTTTCTCACACCACCAGAGAGACTCACAGGTTGTCCAAAAACCGTCCCCTAGATTAAAGCCCTTTATCCTGACAGCCGCCTGACTATCAGACATTAGTTTAATACTTATCGCATGTAAAATAGAGTCCTTAATACACGCTAGCCTAGTGAAATCTGTTAATCGGATGTATACTTTTGTGGGCCTGTGCAGGGCCATAATTCAGTTCCATTTCAGAAATTTTTAACCAATGCAAAAGACCGTCTTAAAATCGAGGAAAGTTGTCAGACAATTACAAAGATTTTCAACGAAAACGGATTGGTTAAAAAATTTCCGAAATTTGTTAACCGTATGTATACTTTTGTGGGCCTGTACAGGCCTGTGACCATCTTAAAATCGAGGAAAGTTGTCAGGTATATATAAAGATTTTCAACGAAAACGGATTGGTTAAAAAATTTCTGAAATTTGTTAACCGTATGTATACTTTTGTAGCTGAAAATTTAATTCCTAGAGGCAAGACCCCATTTGCAATGAAAGTTTGTTGAATCTTGTTGAGTACTTACAGCTTTTGCATCGTTAACGTTCTCCGGATTGTGGCAAATTTCCAAACCGTACATCCGGTGAATGCATTCAAGATAACAATCGTTGTGAAGGGCACAGCAAATACAATAAATGTATCCCAATAATTTAGAAGTGTTATATATTTCTGTAAATGACAAGAAAAAAGAAAAGAAAACTTAATTTTTGGTCAAAATTTTTGTGCTTGAACCCTTTGAAGGTGAAAGCTAATAAAACTGATTATTAAAAAGGATTTTGAATTACGAATACTTACCTTATATTCACTCCTAATATCACATATGGGCGTATCAAATTCCGGCGAATAAACAAGCGTTGAAGATATCCAAAAGGGTGCACAATGCAAACAACCCAATATTGTCAGGCCAATTAAAACCATTTTAGCCCTCTTCACGGTGCACATTGTTTGACGTTTAAGCGGATACATGACAGCAATGAAACGTTCCACTGTAAAGGCTACCACAAACCAAACTGAACAAAAACATGCCAAATTACTGAAGAACGTAAAGAACTGGCAAAAGTACTCGCGATTATAAATGTGAATATCAATGAAATTCAGCCATTGGGCAAAAAGTCCCAGCAGAAAGCAAGTATCACTGACAGCCAAGGCGGCCAAATAGAAACTCGATGATAATTTGCTTAATTTGGTTTTAAAGAAAACGAAAACTGAAAGTATATTGCCTATGGAACCAAACCCCACAATAATTGGCACATAATAGAAGCTAAGTACAGTGCCTATCATCTCAACTGTACATAACATGCCGCTGTTATCCTCATTGTCGTCGTCGTCATAAACATAAGTGCTGTTGTGAAGATTGGCGAGACAGATAGCGTTAATATTTTGCTGCGGGTTTGTTAAGATATTAAACGATGTGGAATTCATATTGTCACTGATGGTGCTGGTAGATACTGTTGTATTTATGGTGGTATTGCTAGATTCCCCATTCATAGTCATAGTCATAGACGTGTCAATAATATCTTCAATCTCTTGCAGAGTTTGTTTGTTATGAATGATGCCAAGAGTGTTGTTAGAAATATTTATTTGGAGATTTATCACTGCGTGTCCGATTGCCGGTCTGAATTGTAATTTATTTTGTTGAATACCACGTTTATTATATTCTTCTTTAGTTTATTATTTATTTAATTTTTATTTGAATAGTTTTTGTTTTGTTCTGTATTGTTCTGTATTGTTTTACATCGCATTGTATTCATTGTTTTTGTTTTATCTTAGCATGATGCGTTGGAGATATTTCATAAAGTTTTCATAGTTTTATGTCGGATTTCCTTTTCACTTCAACTGACCTTTGCTGTTCTGCCTAAGTTTGCAACACAGTTATTGTTTTTGTTTGGCTTTTGTAAAGCGATTTTCGTAACTTTTACAAGAGAGTTTGGAATTTTTTATTTTTCCGTTCAGTTGCTTGTTTACAAGGGATTTTCTATGAGTTTTTACATGCTTTTTGAACAATTTTATTAATTTTATTGTCGGAATAAATAATTCATTTCTCGGAACATATCTTTTGAATGCTAATAAATAATCACAAAAAAAAAAATTAAATAAAAATTGTTTCAATTGCTTCATAGGAAATTGTAACATTTATAGAGGAGCATTAAGAAATAAAAATTCCTAATGTCCTTTGTCCTCCTTTCCAAAATTGAAAAAAAAATTTTACACCTTTAAAGCTCAATATGGGTTTCATGAATGAATCAATTCGTTTTTCTTAACTGATCCTCTTAAGAATTATTTTCAAGGGCCCTGGTAGTCTAGTAACCTAGTACGCTAAGGGTCATGGGTTCGAATCCCAGCTAAGATTTTGGTCTGTTACACTACACCGAGCATATGGTCTTAATCGCACTGCTCGTAATTGTAATTGTATATTGAATGATAAATAAATAAAAAAAAAAAATAGTCGTGCTTCATGGTCACCGTCACAGTTGTCTGTTTAACCGTGATACATTTCAATTTTTTAGACCAAACAACTTTAATTCAGAAAAAGTTAAATGTCTGATATTTTTATAATTCGTTAGTGTTGTTATCGCCATTATTTTAAAACAAATAAAAAAAAGAAAATTCAAACAGGAATTAAAAAATTCAAAAACTTCATAATTCTGGCTCATGTATCATTTTTGATACATACGACTTTTCTAGGGATTCTTTGGTGTCGTGTATATAATTTTTTTAAGATTTCAAAGATTTTGTGAAGTTTTATCGAAAATAATTGAAAGTTAACGAATTGAACGACGAAAGTGAAAAGGTTGAATTTTCTATTCTTGATATGTTGTTGATATTGATTGAAGTAGTCGTAGTCTAGTATATAGCGTTTTGCCTTATTAGACGTCAGACCAAGGTTCAAACCTCAGGTCAGACATTTCCAATTTATAACGAAAGGTTGTAATGACCGATTATATATTAATTATGTATGTAATATTCCTGCTGCTAAAGACTTTGAAGAAGAAGAAAATATAAGCTCGTCTTATGAACTTAAGAAAGTATTGGCAGCAACAACTAAGACAACAGGATGTTTATCGCCAAAGATGGTACTACTTGGAACAGAGCAAACTGCGTTTAATAGTTTGGGATGAAAAAATATTACGAATTTTCCCGCAGATTGCTAGCACCTGTTTCCTGAAATGTTGTAGAGGCTTTCTTACTGCTCTTCTCGTATTTATCTCACGTGACAGACAAATATTAGAAAAATGTGTTTCGTCCCATGTTTTATTACAGATGATAATATTGCGGCCAACTACGTAAGTATGATATAACAGAATCATTCGATTTGATATTGATATATTTACACCTTTTAATAAAATGAGCTGAACGTCTTGCAACCTTTGATAATCATGCTTCAAGCTTTTTTTTGAAATTCGAATGAAAAGGATTTTATAAAAAAAAAATATATATTTATCTTGATTTTTTGTTAGAAAATTTTAACCATTTTCATAAAACTTTTATCACACAACTTGTAGTTTTATGTACTTAATAATACTGTATAAATAGTTTGGGATTAGCTATCATACTTTCAGAGCAGCCCATATATCCTTTTTTGTAAGATTTTTAAAAATTTAATTTTTTGTTCGCCGAAAAGGTAAGAAAATTAAAGAAAATATATTTAAATAATGATACTTATATTTTTATGTTCCTTTTTGCTATAGTTTCATTTCAAATTGAAGTTTTTAGCAACAGAATTCAAAAACTCTTTAGATTTATTGTGGAAAATGAAAATACCACAAAGCAGGGTGCGAGACGTCGAATTATTACCATTTAGAAATAAATAAAACCAAGCTGACATAAAGTGCTTGATTTTTATGTAAAAAACCATGCCAATGTACATACATAATGCCAAAAATTTTGGCGCAAATTTCATAAAAGTGATAATAAATTGTAATAATAGTAAATAAATAGTTTTATTAAAATGAATAAAAATATTAAAATTTTGTAACAAAATCTATCAATAATCGTGATAATTCCATGTTACTACAAGTATGTATCAAAAGTGATACGTAAGCTAGAATTATGAAGTTTTTTAAGGCTCGATCTACGGTTAAATTATATACATGTAAGAATGTTTATCCAGTTTTATTAATTTAAATAGTTTATTTTAACAATTCATTTGTTTGAATAATTTTTGTAAATAACGCCGAAAGTATTAATAAATTTTAAAAGGTTTAATAAATTTTAAAAAGAGAAATAGAAAATAGAAATTAAGATTCAATTAACACACAATTAGCGACTACAGCTTAGCGACTGATCGACTGAAAACTCAACTGACAACTGCTGCTGCATTACTGACTGACTCTCACTGGATATTACATATAACAGCTATTTTGGCAACTCGACATCTTTACACCTGATACTCGGTTTACACCCGGCCATCCTGCTCTTCATCTGACCCAGATGATAACAAATCATTATTGTTTTCGGCGAATTTCCACAATTTCATGTTGTCGCAGCTTGAAGAAGTTTTCTTAGGCCCCTCAACATCTCCTACTTTCTCCAAATCATAGCGATTATTTCTTTTGACCTTGGTGACCTTATATGGTCCTAAAAATTCACTGGCAAGCTTTTTCCCGGCAATAAACTGCGTGCGTTTAACAGCAACTAAGTCATTAATTTTATAGTCGTTTTGCTGTTTACATTTTTTATCGTAATATTTCTTATACTGCTGCTGGGCGTTGGCTATTTGTTGCTTAACATCTGCTCGCAAGGCTTCTCTCTCTTTTTGAAAACCAGTTATAAGCTCTTCTTCCAAAAGTTTGAGCACGTTGTCGTTAACGTCCGAATTGATCTTAACACCAAACATTACTTCAAAAGGAGATGATTTTGTCGTACTGTGAACACAGGAATTTATGGCTTTTTGTACTTGACCAACGTATTTGTACCATTTTGAAGTATCTTCCGACGACAGCTTAGCAATAATTGAAATTATGGAACGGTTGACTCTTTCTATTTGACCGTTTGCACGAGCAACACCAGTAGTAATTAACACATGTCCGATATTATTTTCCTTACAAAACTCTGCAAAAATATTTGACGTAAATGCTGGACCTTTATCACTTATTATCCGACATGGAAAACCAAAGACATCCGACCAGATTTTAAGATTCTTTACCACCTCTTCAACACCTGTAGACTTAGTTGGAAACAGCCATACAAATTTCGAAAATCCATCAACTGCAGCAAAGATATATTTATAAAGTTTCGTTGTTGCATCCATTGGACCTAAATGATCACCATGAAGTGTATGTAATGGTACTTCCCCTTTATCGATACAATTTAAGAAGCCTTCGCGCTTTCCAAGCTTCTTGTTGTGTATTATGCACTTAATACAGTTGGCTATTACCTGGTTAACTTTTTTCTCCAAATGTGGTATAAAAAACTGTTGTTGAACGCGATGCATAGTCTTCTGGACTGAAAAGTGACCTTGCTCATGCGCGCTTTTAATAATTTCAAACTCCAACTGCTTGGGTACTAGAAGTAGGTCATTTCCATCAATACTTTTATATATTAAGCTACCTTTTCTTCTATAATCATTGTATGGACCGGAATTAAGTATTATAGAAATAGCCTTTATACCTTCATCTTCCTGCTGAAGTTTTCCAATTCTTGCAGAGATGTCTGATATAACAAAAATATCAACAGGGTAACGACTAAGCGCGTCTACATGTTGTAATCTACTTCCTGATCGGTGTTCAACGGTATATGTAAAATCCTGAATATACATCACCCACTGCGCTACATCTCTGGGAATGTCCTTTTTCGATATTGTTTGCTTGAACGCTGAGCAATCAGTAATCAATTTAAATTGTATGCCAAGAAGATAGTGACGAAACTTTTTTAGAGCAAGATACGCAGCCTTAACTTCTAATATATAACTATGTTGTTTTTCTTCTTGCGGAGAAGTTTTCTTACTCCAAAAGTAGACTGGATGTAATTGACTGTTGTGATTCTGTAGAAGTGCTGCACCAAAACCATATTTGGAAGCATCTGTGTGCAACTCAGTTGCAGCTGACCTGTCATATATTTTAAGCACTGGTTCCTTTACTAGAGCCATCTTCAACTCTTGAAACGCCTTCAATTCATCTGGACCTATTGAAAATTTTTGATCTTTTCTGAGCAAATTCGTCAATGGTCGAGCAATATGAGCATAACCTTGAATAAACCGTCGAAAGTACCCTGTTACTCCCAAAAACGATTGCACATCTCTGACGGTTTTCAGCAGGGGAACTTTTCAATTGCTTTTGTTTTATCTTTGCCTGGCCAAATCATTCCACCTTGAACTGTATGTCCTAAAAAATCTATTTTAGACTGAAGAAATGAACATTTTGACCATTTTATTTTTAAATTAAAACGTGCAGACTGATCTAAAACCATTTTCATTTTAGAAAGGCAACTTTCAGCAGTTTCGGCAAAGATAACGATGTCGTCCATATATAGCTCCATGACATTATTATTTACAAGTGGTTGAAAAATATGAGTGACGTACCTTATAAAGTTAGCAGGCGAGTTACAAAAACCAAAGGGTGCTTTATTGAATTCAAACAAACCTTCTTTTGTTACGAATGCAGTAAAATGTTTACACGATTCCTCAATAGGTACGTGGAAAAAGCCATTTTCCAAATCCATTACTGTGAAAAATTTTGCGTTTTGTAGCTTCTCCAATACTTCGTCAATCAGGGGCACTGGAAAGCAGTCCTTCAACACCATACTATTTAATTGACGGAAGTCGACGCAGACTCTGTATTCACCAGTCTTCTTCTTAACTACCACAACTCTACTTGCCACCGGCGAAGTTGATTTTCTAACAGTGCCATTCGCTAACCATTCTTCTACCTGATTTCTTACAGCTTCCTGTTCGTTAATCGGCAACCTTGATGGTGAATGACGAAACGGCTTTAATTCTCCATCTGGTATAATTTTCATTACTACCGGCGAGCTTTCTAAAACTGTTGACGGCTTATAGCTGGAAACTAATTCATAGACCACCTCTCTGTACTTCGGCGGAACGTCTAATTCAGCAGCTGTTATATTGTAGACCGATATATCGTCACCATGTTGTATATTCCGTTGATATTCGAATTTATAACCGCTTTCGTCCGAACAAAATTTAAACTTTTTAATAAAATCATAACCAAGAAGCGCGTTAAATTTTAATGCATTGTCTGGTACTACAAGGAAATTGTGATTTGTTTTAACAGAATCGGCACACACTGCCCCGTTTATGCAACCAAGCGGCTCCGTGGAAAAATTTCCAAGACCAAACAATAAAGATGTACTTTGTTTTAACTTAATATGCCCGAACTTTTGTCTATATATACTTTCTTTCATTAGGGTTACATCTGACCCTGTATCAATTAAACAGTCTATTTCTTTATTTTCAAAATGTATTGTCTTTAAACGTTTTTTATCTATTACTATACTAACATTTTCATTTACGTTTTCTTTTTTATTTTTATGAAAACAATTTTTAGAAATATGACCCGTCTTGTTACAGATAAAACACTTTGTTTGCTCTTTACAGTCTTTTCTTTTATGATCAGCTGATCCACAATTAAAGCAATGATCTTTTTTAACATAAAGCTTGTTTTCATTTCTTTTGTAAACCGTGCCACTATATGTAGGTTCATTTGATTCCATGGTACGTTCATACAATGAATATTGTTCACGAAGATCACTATACGATTTTGAACTATATAAAGCATATTTCAGTTCAGGCTTTATTTGTAGCCCATCAACAATATACCGTATTACCGAAATGTCTTCTACGTCACCGGCTGCCGCTATTTTTCGCATATGTAAAATATATTCATGAAACGTTTCACTTTCAAACTTCTTCCGATTTGACAATTGTTTATGAATTTCCGCGCTACTGTACGTTTTACGAAATTCTTGTGTTAAAATTATCTTTAAAGTGGCGTAATCACAAACACTCACGGCTTCTAAAAACAATTTAGCAGCTCCCGTCATTTTGTTCCTAGCATGAACATATTTTTGTTTATCATTTAGTTCATATGCCTCAGCATTTTTGTCGAAATTTTCAAACCACTTTTCGACACTCATCGTTACACCATCAAAATCAGGAACAATTTTACTAAAATATTCAATCGAAACATTTGTTTTGTTTTTCTCATCTTCTTCCTTTTGCATTTTTAACATAAAAAGTCTTATTAGTTCATTTAACTCGCCTTTTTCACAACTCATATTTTCTTCTTTTTTTGACATTTTTACTAATTCAACGTTATTTTTTGCTTCAACTATATTATTTCTATCGTCTATTTCTGTTTGCCTTATATATTTTGCATACGCTCTTGTGTTATGTGTTCGTGACGTCACTAATTTTTGTTTCTTTGCATTTGCTCTCATTTAATAACTGATCAAAAATGTTTAAAATTTTGTTTTTCGTCCATAAAATAAATGCACTTAACTTTAAATAAAATTTGTTGTTACAGTTAACGGGTTTTTTTTTCTCGAAGGTTGAGCCCCCAAATGTAAGAATGTTTATCCAGTTTTATTAATTTAAATAGTTTATTTTAACAATTCATTTGTTTGAATAATTTTTGTAAATAACGCCGAAAGTATTAATAAATTTTAAAAGGTTTAATAAATTTTAAAAAGAGAAATAGAAAATAGAAATTAAGATTCAATTAACACACAATTAGCGACTACAGCTTAGCGACTGATCGACTGAAAACTCAACTGACAACTGCTGCTGCATTACTGACTGACTCTCACTGGATATTACATATAACAGCTATTTTGGCAACTCGACATCTTTACACCTGATACTCGGTTTACATACATGTGAGGAACGGAATGTTTTCTGAAAATCGTTTTATTTATTCGGGCAACCAGGTTGCAATTAAGTGTCTAACAAACATAGTTTCAACATCTGTCCTTGAGCATAACTACCGAGAATTTCTCAAGGAAATGTCACATCATTCAAAGGTAACTCTTATATGGGTTCCCGGGATATCATTGAAAATTGCATTTGCTGATGAGCTGGATACCGTTCCCTATTTATCCTTTGTTACTTACAAATTTATGGGGTTTGTAACAACACTAAGCAGCGTTTGAAGAAAGTTAAACTCAAATTAACATTAAGTAAACTACTCCATGAATACCAAGTATTCCTCAGGAAAATTTCGAAAGTGCCGGGAAGTAGCAATATCGTTGAAAATTGCATTGCTGACCAGCTAGCCAGGACCATTACGGAGCTTTCATTCTCCAACATACATACATACATACATAATTTGCCATTACAACCCTTCACTCAGGATGTGTGTTAATTTTATATATGAGTGGCGGGACCTACAGTTTAAAGTCGATTCCGAATGATAAATATTTTTTGAAAACCTTTCCATGGCAATTTTTATTTACTCTCAGAGTTTTTGCCAGAAATCTGCTGAGAGGAAGTCGCCGAAGATATATTTTTTTCATATTTTCGTTTTGATATCTGACCTGGGGTTTGAATCGATACATTAGCTACTAGACTACGGCGACTACTAACACGTTGCTTTTAATTTGGATGTTGTCCACTCGTGTTAAGGGGAGGGCCAACCTTGTGTGCGGTAGGAAGATACGTGCAATATTGCTAGACTCTGCTGGACACGTATGGACACGAAGAGGACCGCATTACTTATGCCTTTAAATCGCATGGCCATCCGTTGTACAATGACGGCTCTTACAGGCCCTTGCCGTTTTAGTAGGCATGCCGACAAACTTGTCATTCTGTCAAATGACTTCTGCAGGAGCTGTGGGTCTGAGGAGGAGGAGGAAAAGACTGTATTTTACCGCATATGTCCTTAAATCGAATGGTCATCCATTGCACAATGGCGACTCTTACGGGCTCTTGTCCTTTTGTTAGGCATGCCGATAAATTTGTCATTCTGTCAAATGACTTCTGCAAGAGCTGGGGGTTTGAGGAGGAGGAAGAGACTGTATTTCACCTCATGTGTCCTTAAATCGCATGGTCATCCATCGCAAAATGGTGAATTTTCTGCAGGAGCTGTGAGTTTGAGGAGGAGGAAAAGACTGTCTTTCATCTCATGTGTAAGTCCCCTGCTCTTGCCGTAAAGAAAGGAAGGTTTTTAACCTCTCATTGTCTAAAATCCTTGACCGAGCTCTCTAATGCAAAGATTGCTGCAATAGCAAGATTTATTTTGTACTTGGGATGGTTTCTTTTAGGGAATGTTTGATTCTCGGGTATAATAGATTGTGGTATCACAGGGGGCCTAATTGCTGGTATAAGTGGGACCTCTCCTTTAAGGAGCGACCGCCACCTTATCTAACGAAAGCTATTCTTACTTCTCTAGGCCTACAATATTTTATATCGTCTCCTAAAACCTAAATGTACGTAACATCACTTGTTTTAACACGAGAGGCAAGAATGGTCATTAAAATTAAAAATATTTCAGTTATAACAAAAAATTATCGTATACATGACCTTAGAACAGAAGACAGAAACTGTTTTAAATACTTTTTTCGAAAATTTTGTTAAGTTATGAATTTGGATTTTCTAAAACAATAACACGTATTATCATAAACATTTTTGTTTCAAGAAATGTAAAGCAGTCATTAAAATATGTACAAGTTTCGAAACCCTTATTTGTAAACTCTTTTATTAGCTTCATTACAAACATTTATCCTTGGAGAGGATATAAAACAAATTTAATTTCTAATGCATGCACTTCATGCACGTGTTTCGTAAGATTTAAAGTCTGTTAGAAAATACAATTTTATTATGTGTTGACGTTGATAGAGATTAACTCTAAATTTGAAATTTCATTTCATTTGTTATCTTGTTTATTCTCAAAATTTCTTTTTGAAAGCAATGCCATGCCACAATTTGTATTTGAAAATGCACACACAGCTTTTAAAGTCATCCTTTGGCTGGCTTTCTTTCACAATGTCACTGACAAAAATTCTTTTTTTTATATTTTTGAATATTTGATTGCTTTCGTTCTTTGAACAGCGTGTGTACATTTATCACAACTATTTGCTGGATTAGAACACATTTTATATAATTTATCACAGTTTTCACTGTTTTTCTTATTTTTAGTTGAATGAAAACTGAAAGTCTTTAATGCGAAAAAAAGCAAAAAAAAAATATGATTTGTTTATCATGGTTATGTTGAAAAATTATATCACACACTTTCACTGCTCACTAATTGATTTACAATTGATTGATTTATAATGGAACGATGATAACATTGCTCTAAGCAATGCTGGTGGAATAAGTGGTTATACGGCCAAATTTTGTCTGCTGACTTCAAGAATGATTTACAAAAATCAAACAGAGCGTTGGTCTCTTAATTTTCTCAGAGCGGAAAACTATTCAGTTTGTTTCCCTTAAACTTATATTGTTAGTTTAGAAAAAAAAAAAATACAATACCACATTGCCCTACAATTACTCTACAGCTGTTCGAATACAGGATGAGACGAAAGTCGTTATTTATTACAGTAAGTTATCGAGCTTTATTGACTAGAGAACTATTACAACGTTACACATGTTTCGCTGTTTTATTGATACTATTAGACGTAAGGCCACGGTTCAAAACTCACGTCAGATACATCCAACAAAACGAAATACGAAAAAATACGTCGTCGGCGGCCTCCTCTCACCAGATTTCTGGCAAAATAAAATTGCCATGAAAAGGTTTCTCAAAAAATCTGTCATTCGGGGACGACTTTAAACTGTAGGGCACGCCACTCATCTATAAAATTAACACACACAACATAAGTCTTAGCTACACTCAGCCACAAAAGTATACATACGGTTAACAAATTTCAGAAATTTTTTAACCAATCCGTTTTTTTGAAAATCTTTATAATTGTCTGACATCTTTCTTCGATTTTAAGACGATCTTTTGCATTGGTTCAGAAATTTGTGAAATTTGTAATTCGGATGCATACTTTTGTGGGCCTGTGCAGGGCCACAATTCAGTTCAATTTCAGAAATTTTTTAACCAATGCAAAAGACCGCCTTAAAATCGAGGAAACTATAAAGATTGTCAATGAAAACGGATTAGTTAAAAAATTTCTGAAATTTGTTAACCGTATGTCTAAAGTATAACTGTGTAGGTATTAATTCTGACTAAAGGGCTGTAATAACCAATTATGTACGTACATATGTTAACTGGAATATGATCCTTTAAAGGTACTTGTTCTCGAAAATTTTATATTTTTGTATGTTGTACTTGTCTTTCTCATTTAGCAGATCCACTTTGGTTTGATTAAATCACAGAAATCACAAAAAATAAAATCAAGAAAAATATTTAAAAAAATATCATATTAATGCGATTTGCTTGACAAAAAATTGTTGACCTTTTTATCGTATTTAATTTATTATAAACTATTTTATTTATTTTTAATTATTATTTAATTGGTATGTTTGTTTTTGTAATCATTTTTTTGTATTAATAAAACATCAGTTTTTTTTTTGATATTGTTTAAACGATTTACACAAAAATTCCATGTTTTAAATTCCAAGCATTATTACCAATGATTCTTTTTAATTCTTTCTTTTTCGTTAGAATTTTGAATTTAATCAAGGAAAAACTTATTACATACATACACACATACATAATTGGTCATTACAAATCTTTAATTAGGAATACGATCAAGTTTCTCACACTACATATGTTGTGTGTGTTAATTTTTTATTCATGAGTGGCGGTAGCCTCAGTTTAAAGTCATCTCCGAACGACAGATTTTTGAAAAACTTTTTCATGGCAATTTTATTTACTTTCAGAGTTTTTGCAAAAAAATCTGCTGAGAGCAAGTCGCCGAGGAACTATTTTTTTCATATTTCTTTTTGCTGGATATGTGTAAACCAAAGTTTGAACCGAGGCCTCACGCCTAATAACTCAACTACCTACTAGACTACTAGTACCAAAAACGCTTTTAAGAAGAAGAAAAATGGTTAATGTAAACAGGCAACATTTAAATTTAATAATGTAGTCGCCATAGTCTAGTAGATAGTGTGTTGGGTACAAACCAGTTCAGACATCAAATCGGAATACAAAAAAGTATTTCTTTGGCGACTTTCTCTCACCAGATTTCTGGCAAAAAATTGCCATGAAATGTTTCTCAAAAATCTGTCGTTCGGAGTCGACTTTAAACTGCAGGTTCCGCCACTCATGTATAAAAAATGTACACACACGACATAAGTGGTGTACTTCCTTACTGAAGGGTTATAATGACCAATTATGATTATGATTGTCGTGGTTTATTGCTTTAAAAAAAATTTCAAGAAATTTAGTTGGAGGTGAATTCCATATCATTTCATCGTGCATATTGCAGATTTGTTGAAAGCTTTTTATTTAAACGTTTCTTTTAGTTGCCTTTAAATTTTTCAGGCACTTTTTTCTCCTATTCCTTGTAATTCAGAAACATACTTTTATCACAACTTAAAATATGTACGTTATAGATGTGTTCACTATGTTATCAGTTTTTTACAATATAATAATTATTAATATTTTTATTAAAATTTTTATATTTTTTAAGAATTTCTTTGAAGATTTTATTGTATTATTTTATTATTATTTTTTTATTTTTTATTTCTTATTTTTTAAAATTTTTTTTTTCATTTTTCTTTGAAATATTTTTAATTAAAAATTATCATAAAAATGTTACACTAACTATTTTTATTTATTTATTATTATTTTTTTCAAAAATATTCATTATCTCATTTTACTTCATGGTTTTCATCACTTCGTTTTTATTTTTTAAATAAAAAATTAAAGAGGACTTTAGCGTTTAAAAACTATTTCAAGTCTCTAAAGCAAATACATAAATAGACACACGATCTAAATATATAATTTAATTATTTGAAACAAAATTTTTTAAATTCTATTCTTTCATGCAAGTAAAAAGCCACAATTATGATTTCGTACTGATTTAATTTTTAATAAATTTCTTTAAATGTTAGCATTTAATAAAACAATTTTAAAACTGTATTTTATTTTTATATTTATTTTTATTTGGATTTTTTAAATTTCTTTTATTTTTAATTCATTTTATATAAGAATTTTAGTTTTGATTATTATTCACATTTTTTCTTTATTTTTTTTTTATATTTGCTTGAATAAATATAATTTATACTTTACATATTTTATTTCAATTCCTTTACAGTTTATTTTATCACTAGTATTGTTTTCATTTAATTTTTCAAGTTTACAACTGAATAGCGCGCCAAAGACTAAAGCAATTATGCCACTTAATGTTACTTTTAAACACAAAATTTCGTCGAAATTTGTTTTCTTACTTCCAATTGAATTTCATTCAGTAAACATGGAAAACCGTTAGCATTCAACAGGATATACTCTTAAGCGTGTGTACATTCTGAGCATGTCCGAGAGAATATCCCTAATGTAATAATGTCCTCTTTCTATGTTAAACACACGATATAAATTCATTCATGAAAATGAAATAAATTCTTAAATAAAAAAAAAAGTTATTTAAAGCCGGCATTTAGATGGAAACAATAAATACCATCTTTCAACAAAGAATCTTATCAGTTTGTTTGTGATAATAAACTGCCGTCTGATTTGAGCAGTAAATGGAAAGAAATTTTAATCAATTTGAGTTACGAATTAATACCTCAGCCGAATTTAGCTGTTAGTGTCAGTTTGACTTCAATGATGAAATCATCTCCAAAACGTACCTATTTTTTTATCTCATAGGTTTTGCAAGAAAATTGCCTAGTCACCGAAGCATTATTAATATCATATTTTGTTTGGTTTAAGATATCTGAGCTGTGCACTATGTGGCATTTACCCTGAAAACGTGGCCAACATTAATAGAAGTGTTTTATGAGTTAATGGTTATTTGATAATGTTAGTCATAATTAGGCCCAAGGATGAACCCAACTGATTTTGGTTCAAATCATACAAACTCTCCGCGAAATTGCACATATGCAACAATCATGACAAAATTTAGCACGGATCAGTTCTGTGTACTAAGAAATCATGGTGTAAAGTTTGGTGAAAATCGGATCAGATTTGACCCTAGTCCCCACATAAAGTCCCCTTTAGAAATTCACGTATGCGCTTATTAATGGCTTAAAAATATCGGTATAGTGATGAAATTCGGTATAAACGTGTATTTTGTAAATCTAAATCATATACCAAATTTTGTTATGGTCGGTCCTTACCATGGGACCATGGGGCAAGTCCAAAATAGGGCCCCTTAAGAAAATATGTTTAGCAATTATAATTTGCTTAAAAATTGTATTACCTCGATAAAATTCGACATGAACATGTTTAATATGAATGTGAATTATTTTACCTGACTTTATTATGATCGGATCATAAGTGCCCCTAGATACCACATACGGTCCATTAAGAACATCAAACATACATCTCATATTGTTATAATAGTCGATATACATATGTAATTAAGTTTTTAAACTTCTACGATAATTAATAATTATTCATATTTATTTTACATTATTTCGTACTTAACTTTAAAATACTTAAAAAGTGAAACTAACTACAATCGTTAAAATCGTTATCATTTTCATCATCAATGTCGTCAGGAAGGAGTAATTTCATAGTATCTGATGCAAATTCTTTTCTATTCCTTCACGATTTTTGTGTACTGCAGCTTATAAAAGGGCCGCTCCTTAAAAGTAACCTATTCAGGACATCCCGATTGGTATCGCTTCTACGGAATCCATATAGCTTTATTTCTCATTCTATTGAGAAATAAGACTTTATTGCCTATGGCTTTATTGCACTGCGTCTAATTGCGCAAATTTGCGCGAACTTTTTTTTTTTGCTCCTGAATGTAGAGAGTTCATATTTTCTTGTGGTATATCACATTAAACTACTAAAAACTACTTTCACCTTTAAAATCCTTATCTTTTTTTTTGGGGAGGGTAAAAAAATGTGAAATTTTTATTATTTTTAAATTTTGAACGAATAATTTTAACATTAATATATGAGATATATATATATATATATATAACTGAAAGTAGCAGTTGCTCATACCTTTCAAATAAAAGAAAAATCATATAAACCTATTAAAATTTCAAAAAAACACCAAAAACTCATTTAATTTTCTTCACTTTCCTGACTTTGACATCGTCTCAAATCTACAAATCTCAACTTAAAGTCATGAAAATTCACTGTATAATGCAGAATTTTTGTTGTCTATCGAACTGCAGATTCTTAAATTTCTTTAAATTCACATTTGCCTTTTTGGCCACCTTTTCCGGGTAAATGCCACATAATGCTGTGGTTAGAACCATGTGTTCCCGTCTGGCGACATCAACTAGATTTGACTAGGTTTTGAAAAATATTTTCGCAATTATGACGGCTGCGTTTACTTAGAATGAACCAGAAATACAACAGTGTGACCGCTTTGCACTAGAATTTGGTGTTCTTCAATCGAAATGTTAAAAAGTTTTTGCGCCGTTTCATAATCGCAGTTCAGAGGTCAAACACTAGCTTAAAACAGTACTTTCGGGAAAATTGCCACTAAGTAGAGCCAAGAGGTGTTTCTCAAGGTGATTGTTTTGTTTGGAAGCACACGATATAATCCGCATGGAATCCCTTCTAAAAGGCAAAGCAATGAATGCCGAATATAATGCTTACATTAGAGTTGAATGACGATTTCAAAGAAGAATAATTCGGCAGAGGTGGGTTCAAACAAAAACTTTTGGAGTCAGACATCTAGTATAACTGTTTTGTATTTTCTGTTTCAAGCCAACCACTAAGACAAATTAATGGCCTCATGATCCTTTGGGCTTAATTCTGCTCCTGTAGTAGTTACATGCAGATATATATACATAATTACGACCTAGCTTCTCACACCACTGATGTTGTGTGTGTTAATTTTATACATGAGTGGCAGGACCTACATTTTAAAGTCGATTCTGAACGACAGATTTTTTGAGAAACTTTCCATGGGAATTTTATTTACTCTTGCATTAAATCAACTGCCAGCCCATACAATGGGCAGTAATAAAGTCATCTGTCTGTGACATATCTGGCTTACCAGTTGGAAAGTCGTCCTTAAGATATGTATTCTAGAAATATTTTTTTGTATCAATATTGAGTGAGTATTCTGCTGCAATAATCAAAATGATTTCACCAGTGTGATAGAGCTTTGCCTAGTCAATTTGGATAGTGGAGTCATCTGTACGCCGATTTTAAATCTTATTTCGATGAACACCTAAATGTTTATCCACAGTAATCCTACCGTAAGCTTTGAACTCTGCTGTGTATTGGATAAGTTTCACATTAACCTCCTTAAGGTGAATTTCGCAATGGAATTTGAAGTCGTCCAATTTAAAAACAATTTTAAGCACATGCTCTGTACATTTAAATACATACATACATATCTTCAAAGTGATCTCAATAATTTCTTTTTACGGTGCGAGTACAACATGATGGAGCTGAATATTAAAAAATGTAAACCTATGCGGTTCTCAAGAAATAATTTTATTGCGGTTAATTACTTGCTTAGAGGTCATCAACTGGAAATAGTGGACTCTTTTATTGATCTTGGGATCCTATTAGACACAAAATTAAATTTTAATGATCATATCACTTTGACTGTAAATAAAGCAAGAAGCACTCTTGGCTTCATAAAACGTTGGCCAAAGCACTTTACTGATCCATTTATTACTAAACAGTTATACGTATCGCTTGTCAGATCAATTTTGGAGTATGGATCCATCATATGGGATCCTCACTATAATGTTTACAGCGAACTCGATCTGTACAGAAACAACTTCTACTCTTCTGCTTGCGTGGCCTTGGATGGAATTACTTGGATATGCCTTCATATACTAGCAGACTAGCTTTAATAAAACTGCCTACCCTTAAGAGTCATCGTACAATGTTAAATATATCCTTCATGGTTAACCTGATCAATGGTAATATTTGCTGTGAATTTCTGTTAAGATCTGTTAAATTCAATGTTCCTCGTCATAACTTGGGCTGTTATAATCTTATTTATATTCAATTCTGCAGAACTAATTATGCTGTTGCTGATCCGTTAACAAGAACTTGCCGTCAATTTAATTATTTGTCAGACTTTGTTGATTTGTTTTTAAATTCTTTCATTTCAATTTATTTTGTTTAAGTGTTAAATTTTTGTTTGCCTCCATCAATCAATGTTTTATTAAGAAAGATGCAGGGAGATATAAAACGAAAAGTTTCTTAAAAA
The DNA here is from genome assembly GCA_958299815.1 of Sarcophaga carnaria. NCBI lineage: Eukaryota > Metazoa > Arthropoda > Insecta > Diptera > Sarcophagidae > Sarcophaga > Sarcophaga carnaria. Next base: position 45,597,413 of record OY283151.1, read on the forward strand.
AGAAAATTTTGTTACATTTTAAAAACGTTTAAAATATGAGCTCGTACATTGCAAAAAAAAAAAAATTAAAAATAAATTTGTGTTTAGTTTTAATTAAAATTCTCTATTATTCGCACAATTATGTGTGGCACTGTTCACAACTTGATGTAAACAACAACAATTGCTTTGTTTGTTATTCTTCTGTTTGCAGCCTTTGCATAAACAATAACAATTACTAGACAATTATTCGACATATCTTTGTAACGGCGATCTTCAAACCACGATTACTCTCTTCAAACGCACCGCGTCTTCACACCAGACTGTATGAACTTTTACTAACTCAGTTGCCTGCTTTGTCTTGCCTTTTATATGGCAACATAAACAATAAACAGTCTGATGAATGCAAATAAAATAAAATAAATAAAAAAAGTATGAGTGTTATTGTCTATCAAAATATTACGTATACGTCACCCGTCAGCTCTATGTAATTTTATATATAAAACTGAATGTGTGTTTATTTATTTGTGGGTTTGTTTGTTGGTTTGAAGTCTATAGACGGCTAAACGGCTGGACCGATTTTCATGAAATTCCAACAGTACATTCCTGTATGTCTGGAAGGAACTGTAGGCTACTTTTTATTTTAAAATTTCAAGTAGGCGAGGTGCCACGCCCACATACCCAAAAAGTATTTAATGTTGCATATCTTATAAACTGCAACAGCTAGAGTCCTGAAATTTTATATGGACGACTTTGACGTATATATGAAAAAATGGGCGGATTGGCTATAGTGGGCGTGTCACCTCCCATAGTCTATATATATATAAAAATATATATATATATAAAAAATGTTTGTTTGTATGTACCTTATAGAATCATAAACTATGCATTTGATCACGTTATAATCTTTAGCAAAGCAGGTGGCGCCACTGAAAATTACTTAAAATGAATTAAATCGTAAACAGTGTATTTGATCATGATATGATATTTAGAAACGTTGTTGCGCATGAGCCGACAAAGGTTTCTAAGTTGGTATGACCAATTTCCGACAGGTGGGGCCACTGAAAATTACTCAAAATGAATTAAATCGTAAACTGTGCATGCTTTAACAAAGTCGTTGCGCAGGTTGGTGCGATTAATTTCCGATAGATGGCGTCAATGAAAATTATTCAAAATGAATGACAAACAATCGGTCGACCTACACTTCAAGCACGGAAGAAAAAAGCATTACGAGCCTCAGAATCAGACGAGCATTGAGACTGGAAAATCTTCGAGTACATGCCGCTGAGACCCGTTCGCTTGAACCACTTAAACAAGGAGAAGTGAGATTAGAAACTGATCGAATGCGTACTACTCAGGCCCGTTCATCTGATACATCAAGACAACGGGAAAAAAAATCAATAAAATGATTCAAAATTAATTGGATATTTGTGTAATGTCTTCCCTTCAAATTTCTTTTAGTTTGTGGCGCAGCAACACGCGCAGGGTACAGCTAGTTTTTCTTATAACATATGGAAGCATTTAAAAAATTTTCCATGATTTATTCTTTTAATAAAAAAAAACATTATTCTTACAAGACCGTTGCTTAATGTTCATTTGATAAGACTTTGAATTAAGAATAAATATACACATCAAGTGTTATTTTATTATTATTCAATATTAGTATGTAAGTCAACATATATAAAAAAAGTCATTAAAATATTTCCATCATTACTGTCATGTAACATCCTAAATCCTTTTAATTTCCTTCGGGAAATTAAATAAATTTTAAAACATGTTTGCAATTGCCAGCATTATGTTGCACGCATTTGGTGAATGAATAAATTCCATTACAACATGTCGATTAAAATAAAAATTCATTTAAGTATTGATTATTTGGAATTAATTCATGAGACTGTATGCTAGGTTTCTTGCACGACACATAAGATGTCCTATAATAGTAAACCGACAGCAACTGCCTTGTTATTCATCACAACAATCATGTTAATTAGGTTTTGTAAACTTAGGTAGGTAGAAGTGGCTGTCCCCTCGATGGAGTCATGAGCGGATACACTTAAACCACACGCAGGGCCCATTGTGATACCACAGTTTCACATTCTCCCCCAGTTCAGGAACCACTCGGAGCTTCCGATGAAGCGACTTAGACTGCCAATATCCAAGCATGACAGTTCATCCAGATCCTCCATGTGGTAGCCAGGGCCTCCATGTAGTAGCCAGGGCCTCCATGGCCATGGGTATGTGTACAGTAGGTGAACAACAGTCTCATCTCCGCAGCTTCTGCCGAAATCATATGCAATGTTTCCAAGACCAATACGCCTCGCATACATACATACATACATAATTGGTCATTACAACCCTTCAGTCAGGATTACGACCTAGTTTCTCACGCCACTTATGTTGTGTGTTAATTTTATACATGATTGGCGGGACCTACAGTTTAAAGTCGACTCCGAACGAAAGATTTTTGAGAAACTTTTCATGGCCATTTTTATTTACTCTCAGAGTTTTTGCCAGAAATCTGCTGAGAGCAAGTCACCGAAGATTAACTTTTTGTATTTTTGTTTTGATATCTGGCCTGGGGCTCGATCCCTGGGTTTACGCCTAATAAGCCAACACACTACCTACTAGACTACGGCGACCTCATGCGTTCCTATAATACAATGCCCCGTAATAATCGCGATAACAGTGCTGAGCCCACTTCTTTGGAGTTTAAGCAGAGCCGCCGCGCGCCTCTTATGCAGCCTTGATCAGATTTTCTGCACCGTTCTGCCCATGTCCGAAGCTGCCCATCTACTGTTGACAAGGTCCACGATTGCATTGTCAATTATAAGCTTGCAGGTACCCAAAGGGATCTCTACTGTAAATAATTTATCAGAAAGTTCGATGGCCGTGCCCTTTCTGGCCAGTTCAACCACTCTGCAGTTACCGGGAATGTCTTATATCCCGCTACCCATGTGATACAAACCACCTCGTCAAGACATCGGTGACAGTCGTGTACTGTACAGGAGTTCATTACATTAGAACCCAATGCCCTTGGCGGTATGGCGGTTTTCCGCCTGAATAGCCGACGATTGGAATTTAACTGCAGTGGTTTAGACCGAGTCTATAGCTCCTAGCGTATGTACACATCTTTTGCTGCACACAGTCAGTGTAGGAATATCCTTCATTTTTACTGGTGGCCAAGTGATCACTTTGATCTTCAGTCATTTGATCTGTGAACAGCCCTGTAACTACGATGATTAATTTATCTTTGAAGCACAACTTGATCGCATAACTAAATAGTTTTCCATTGCTGTTATGATTCTCAAATCAAGTAGAAAGCATAACTTTCCATGACCTCAGCTATTTCAGAGGGTGTGTTGTTTTGTATACAAATCAGATGCTTATGGTGGATACCCATTCCACTTGATCATGCGAAACGCAGGAGTTTTGCGTTCTTATCTCTGCCATAACATAAGCAAGAAGTCACCGTAGTCTAGTTGGTAGTATGTTTGCTTATAAGAAGAGAGCGCGTAGTTTAATTCCTGATTTAGACATTTAGACGTACAGAAGGAAATATAAAAAAAATTTCTTTTGGCCAATCCTTTGCGCAAAAACTCTGAGAGTAAAATAAAACCGACATGAAAAGTTTCTCAAATCTATCGTTCGGAGTCGTCATAGATAAAATTAACATTCACAATAAAAAGTGGTGTGAGAAGCTAGGTTGTAATCCTGACTACAGGTTTCTAATGACCAATTAAAGTAAAAAGCAACAACATAAGCAAATAATTTCGTTACGCGTTGCAGACTTAGACATTCTGAAGGACTAAAAAAGTCCTAAAAATGGTATTGAATGGTCTTTGACTGGAGATGACGTGACGTAGCTGAGAGCTAGGATACAGACTATTGAAGAATTCCACAACTGGGAAAAGGGTGTCGACATAGAAGTTAAATTTTGGAGAATAAAAAAAAATGTTTCAACATTTGTTGCGTTTCCTTTTCAAGGTCAATTAATTTTGGCACCGCCCTTGTAACACTTTCGCAACAACTTCATTGAAATTTGTGAGGAATGGCCCATAGCTGTCATAAAAATGAATACAATAAACACAATACCAGTATATTGTGGTGTATAAGCATCGTAAAACTTTTCTACAACTTTTTTTTTTATAGATGAATGGGGAATAATATAAACGAATTCATTTGTTTCTTCTTTTTTTTCGTTTTTCTGTTTACCACAGCACAAGTTTTGTCTACGATTTGCACAATTCAAAGGCGCAATTCATTTTCATGAACGATTCTATGGCATGCCTTTAAACAAGCTGGTGAATTTTGGGAACACGTGTTCAGCTTGATATCGTGTATAAAGTTGATGAATTTAAATTTTTTTGTAAATGAAATTTAATTGCAAACGTTAGAATAATTGAGTCCTTAGAGCATTTGTCCGTTGGCTTAGGAAAAAAAAAACAAAAAATTCTCTTCTTGTAAATAGTACGATATTAGAAGAAAATTAAACTAAAACAGGAATTAATTTGCATGAGACTGAATATAAATTATATTTACAAAAGGAAAGAGGGGACATTAAATAGGTATATACACACATAATTGGTCATTACCACCGTTTAGTTAGGATTATGACCTAGCTTCTCATGCCACTTATGTTGTGTGTATTAATTTTATCCACAAGTGGTCGAGACTTACAGTTTAAAGTCGACTCCGAACGATAGATTTTTAAGAAACTTTTCATGGCAATTTTATTTACTCTCCGAGTTTTTGCCACAAACAACTAAACTAAACTGAATGAATATTTAGTCACAGCTTTTATGTCTCCATGCCCTTGTGGCGGTCAATATCCCGGCGTTCGTAAACACTTACTTGGTTTCACCTTGTTCCTCGACATGCTCTCTTTAGTTGCTTTATTATCAATCTGGCCTACAGGTTCCAGTCGATACACTTCTGGTAATATCGTCTAAAAGTTGTTGTGTGCAATTTCCGCCTTAAGATCACTTTTCTACAATTTTTGGTGGTGTGTTCGCGTGAATTTTTATTCGCCTCAAACATCTAGTAGGTAGTGTGTTGGCTTATTAGATGTAAAGCAATGGTTCGAGCCCCATACCAGACATCAAGACAAAATACAAAAAAAAAAGTATTTCTTCGGCGACTTCCTTTCAGCAAATTTCTGGCACAAACTCTGAGGGTAAATAAAAATTGCCATTGTGAGCAACTAGGACATTGTACAATGGGTCAATTCGACCTCCGGGTACTGTACTTGTCTTAATTAGCAAGTACACGTCCTCTAACCTAACCTAACCTAACATCGATTATCGCATTCCATGCTAAACATTCACGCAATTGTTGACTAATGTTGTTGAATTTTTTAACATTCGGTGCATATGCAGATAGGACTTTAATTTTCTACTGACCTTTATTTAATCTGCTTTAAATGTCCTTTTGAGGGCCATCCTGTATCTTAGTAATAATAATAAGCCATTAATCTGTTAATGGGAATACCAAATGGCAAAGTACAAAAAACCTAAAAGAAAACAAATAAGAATACATTTTGAGCAATATAATACCTAAAGATACTGGAAATAAGAAAATATAATGTCGTAGTACACAACATATTAATATAAATTCTGTTGTAAATCTCATTAAGTTGCCTAAATAAAGCCGTTTTATTCGCATACTCATTTGGATTGTAATAAACATCAATTAAAACGAATTAACAAAGAAAACTCATTTAATTTTGGTAATTTTCGTAATTACTTTAATAAAAACCTCGCCTTATCAAATTCATGAAAATCAGATTTTCTTTGAAATGTATTTGGTATTTAGCTCCTTTAATCTTTATTTTTAATATCTAACATTAATTAAACGCCAATTAACGCAACAACATCAGAAGCAAATTGAAACGACAGAGGCAAAAAGCTAAATAAAAAGGTTTCATGTGCTATACGGTACAGAGAAAATGTTTGCCGTTGTGGAAAAATATTGAAAAATCTAGTTACTGGGGTTTTGCTTTTACATCGCTTAACATTAAAATTATAAACAAAAGCTACAAAAACACAACAATAATTATCGTACTGCTTAATATAACAACAAACACCAGCATAAAGAAAATGGTAAACAAGTAAACGAAAAATTTAAAAACAACACTACAATAATAAATGTAAACAAAATACACAAACAAAAGTACAATAATAAATGTAGACAAAGATGTTTACATGTATTAAGATTTCGAGAAGGCGAAGTCATAAATATTCGCCCCTAAGAATATTCATCAGACTGTTTACTATGCCATATAAAAGGCAAGGCAAAGCAGGCGACTGAGTAAAGCCAAAAGTCCATACCATCCGTTTCATGCGGCCTTGCGTTACATGCATACACCGAAAATGTAGAATCAGTGTAGTTGATTGTGACCATGGTATAAGAAATATAGAAGGTAGTTTCAATCAAAATTTTTTTCATAAAATAAGGTTTTTTGAAGTTTTATTTTCTCATAAACTATATATGCAGCGTTGCCACATTTATAATTTTGTTGTATATTCTCAATAAATTATTTACGAAAAATGTGTAATTTATAATTTAGTACGAAAAAATGTTCGTCCAAGATGAAACCTTTTAACAATTTTTATATCTAAATTTATATTAGTTAAGTCCAACAAGTTTAACACGTAATTTGGGCCAGTATTTAAAGAATTTCCTTTATTTTAAAAAAAATTGAAAATGGGGGAAATTTAAAATTAATATGGTAGCATTATTTTAACGAAAACGTCAAAATCCTTAAGCATGTCAGATAGTGAATTTGAAAAAATAAAGAGAGAATGAAACTACCTTCTATATTTCTTATACCATGTTTTGACAAGTTACAGAAGAAAATGCATAGAATGCATAGACGCATAGAATGCATCAAGTAGGTTTACTTTCTTAGTGCAGTTCAGTCAGTCTTGTGTTTGAAGAGAGTAATCGTGGTTTGAAGATACATACATAATTGGTCATTACAACCCTGTCCTACACTCAGTTGACTTTAAATTAACTTAAAACCAACTATTTCTCAAGCAGTGGTGGTTGACACTTGGATTACTTTTATATGGAAATGACTAACTATTTTAACATTGCAATGTCCTAGGAAGTAGTCAATTGTCCGACTCTGAATTACTTTTAAATTAATTTAAAGTTAATTACTTAGCAGTTAACTTAAAGTAAACCTATTTGTAGCTAGCTATAAACTTACTACTTTTAATTAGCTTTAAGCTATTTTTTTTTAAACTGACTATAAGTTAGCTAAATTTCAGTGAATGAAAAGTCAGTTCTTTACACGTTGGCTTTAAACTCACAATAATAAGCTATCATATTAATTATTCGAAATGAAACCGTTTTTTACAATTTATATTTTAATAGAAAACAAAAGTTTATTAATGTAAAAAGAAAATAAATAAATTAATAAAATAAATAAATAAAAAAAAAATAAATTAATAAATAAAATAAATTCATTTCAATACACCACAAGTAATATTTTGCACATTTGTTGGTAAAAAAAAAATAAAAAGAGTTTCTAAATATAACATTTTCAAATATTTTAATTTTTTTGATTTGCGTTCTTAATTTTAATGCACTTAGCATGAATACAACGTTTTTTTTTATTATTTTTAAGGCGTTACGCAGCTCAGTTTCCACATCCTGAGAGCCGAGTGATCGACAGGCATCTGTTTAAAAAATATGTATATAAATTTTTACATGTTTTAAGACTTCGTTGAAAATTATATTTTCAAATTAGCACTTACCTGTTAAAGCGTCATAAAAAGCAGCAAAGTCTTTTAAACGCTTCTTGCCATGAACACCATCCAAGTTTATGTCCATGCACAAATTTGGTGACGTAAGCTTTTTTTGGCAAGCGGCCCTTTAATATTGTTTCACTTCACTTCAAATAAAAACACTTCAAACCTTTCGAATTTATGTATTTTTTAATTTAGTGTATTTTTTTTTTAATTATTTTACGCAAACAATAAATTTTTAACCAAAAATATAAAGCGAAAAGATGACACGCGGTTTTGTTTACTAATCAAATGTCTAAGACGTTAGTTGTCTATATCCAACGGCGTTAAGAATTGGAGTGTTTGTATACACTTTGGTTAATGTAAATTTTGCATTGCGTAGTAGTTAGCTTTAAGTTAGTCTATACAAGCAAACTTAAAGTTAGTTTTTTTTGTAGTTAGCTACTCATTTGACGGCAGGGAACCTTCCAGTCAGTATTACTACCTAGTTTTTCACACCACTTATGTTGTGTGTGTTAATTTTATACATGAGTGGTGGGACCTACAGTTTAAAGTTGACTACGAACGACAGATTTTTTGAGAAACTTTTCATGGCAATTTTTATTTACTCTCAGAGTTTTTGCCCGAAATCTGCTGAGAGGAAAGCGACGAAGGAATACATTTTTTTTTGTATTTTGTTTTGATGTTTGACCTGGGGCTCGAACACTGGCTTTACGTCTAATAAGCCAACACACTACATACTAACTAGACTACGGCGTGGTTTGAAGATATCTGTCACAAAGACCTGTCGAATAATTGTCTAGTAATTGTTAACAAAAAGAAAAAAAGGAATTGTTATTGTTTACATAAAGTTGTGAACAGTGACACACATAATTGTGCGAAAAATTAAGATTTTTAATTAAAACTAAACACAGATTTATTTTTATTTTATTTACAATCTACGAGCTCATATTTTAAACGTTTTTAAAAGGGTAAAAACGTAACAATACTTTATGAAATATCTGCAATAAACTATACTAGGAAATTAAAATCTCTTGTACAGAAAGAATACAATGTAACGAAAGTATTTAATTTAAAGAAAAATCAATGAATTGCGAACTATAGCGACATTTTTTAAGAGCTTTCTTTCTGTAAATGTAAGTAAAACAAAGTGTGGTCGAGATATCAAATTTTTTTTTATATATTTGAAAGCCCTATTGATGGTACTCTGTGTGGAATATAACATCGTTATGTTGAAACATAATGGTAGGAACACCTTACCAATGTACTCATGGTTTGTTTATTTTTCGACAACGATACAAATTACAATAAAGATGTCGAATGTTGTAGTTGTAAATAAAAGTTCAATAAGCATATATGTAGACCAAGTCTCTTAAAAAATTAAACTAAACACTTAGTCAGATTTTAAGTATAATTCAGTAAATTTCCTATTTATACCTTGCAAACCTTACTAACATAAGGTTATTTTTATATTAATCCTATGTAATCATTAAAAAATAATTTATTCTAATACTCATCATCAAAGTGCCATCTTAATTAGCGAATGTGATACGCGAAATTCATTTCACATTTAATTTTACCACCACAACAAGGCTTTCATTTTAAAATTTTTGATTAAGGCAGACATCAAGGACACGAAAGTCATTCAGAAATTATTAATATTGGTTTACAAACAGTAGAATTAATTTATTTATGATTTAATTAATTTTAATTTCATAAAAATAATTAGAGTAGCGCTGTATCTGTGGTATATCATTACATTGTTTGGAATCATAAATTTCCATAAAATAAAATTCTATTAAAATATTATTCGATTAGGTATGATAATTAATAATAATTCTATTCAGTTATTCAGAGGAGAGTTTTTTGTTCAACTTGTTGAGAAAACCATCACAAATACCATATTTTTCTATCATCAATATTTGTGGAGAAGTATATTAAAACTCATTTCATTGATATTGATAGGCCGTCATGGAACCTACGCAGTCCTAACGATCATCTAGTCGTCTGACAAATTAGTTGTCATTTATTCAGTAGGTTTTACCAAATCACTCGGGGATGATAATAGACAATGACATGTGTTCGGTGAATGAAATAGCCTTCAGTAATTTACAATGCCTTTGGTCTCACCGTTGTCGAAGTTGCCGTAGGCTAGGAGGTAGTGCGTTGGCTTAATAGACTTGAGGCCACGATTCAAATTTCAGGCCAGACATCTCGGTCAAAACGAATTATGAACAAAATATTCGATGACTTCCTCTCAGCAGATTTCTGGTAAAAAACTCCTGAGAATAAATAAAAATTGCCATGAAAAGTTTCACATTCGGAGTCGACTTTAAGCTGTAGGTTCCGCCACTTATAAATAAATTAAGGAAGCTAATCCTAACTGAAGTGTTGTAATGACCAATTGTCTATGTATATATGTATGCATGTATCTATGTATGTATGTAGGTATGTATGTATGTATGTATGTAGGTAGGTATGTATGTATGTATGTATGTATGTATGTTTTGTTACAAAAATGGAAATGGTGTTACATCATTTAACATTAAAATGATAAACAAAAGCTACAAAAACAAAAACAATGGACTTGTTTACATGATCAACAAATAAACAAAAATATAGCAACAACATCAGCATAAAAAAGGGATAAACAAATAAACAAACAAGCAACAACAATACTGCAAGGAAAAACGTAAACAAAATACACAAACAACAATAATGTAAACAACATGTATACATTTATAAAGATTTCGCGAAGGTGAAGTCATTCATATTCAAGACCATTCATTAGACTGTTTATCCCCTGTCATATAAAAGGCACGGCAAAGCAGGCAACGGAGTCAGTAAAAATTCAGTCAGATGCGTGTGAAGAGAATAATCGTGATTTGAAGATCCCCGCTATAAAGATCTGCCGAACAATTGTTAATGTTTACGCAAAAGACTGTAAAGAAGAATAACAAACAAATTAAATTGTTGGTGTTGTTTACATCAAGTTGTGAACAGTGGCACACTGAATTGTGCGAATAATAAAGAATTTTAATTTAAAAACTAAACACAAAATTTATTTTTATTTTTATTTGCAATCTACGAGCTCAAATTTTAAACGTTTTTAGAAGGGTAAAAACGTAACAGTATGTATGTATGTGGTCTCACCAATCTACGAATATATTTTAAACTTCTGCAAAAATTTATAACTCTGCAGTTTGATTGCATAATAAATATCGCTTAGATTTGCATGACTTTGCATATCGAAAACCTCCAATGACATTGAAGTCGAATGTTTAGAAAGATGTTTAAAAGTCGCTCCAGCAGATTCTTAGTGGTTTCCTCTTCAACCAATGATCATAACATGAATTCTTGAGAAATATTGAAAGTCAGTGGCAGATTGTTGAAATCTTAAACATTACATTGGCTTTACGCTCAATTACCAGTTAGCCAGCAATGCGCAATATGATAATAATTTGGCTCCTTGGCCCAGTTGGTAGAGTGATAAACATCAAGTGCCGATGCTGTAGATTCGATTCTCACTAGAGACTCTGTGTGTTTGTGATTCTCTGATTGATTGTCTGACATTATATGTGATTATTCTTACTAAAAAAATGACGAAAATATATTCGCTGGTCATTAAAAAATGCTCGCACACTACCCCTCTTTCCTTGCTCCTATAAACTATCTTTCCTATATTCTAACACAATGCACTGTATGAATAGGGATCAACTCCTGAGTATTGTTTTGAAAAAAAAAAATCACACCATATTAGTCAACATGGCCTCACCAGGAAATTTAAATGGCATCCATTTTATCCGAACTGTATTTACAATTGACTGTTAGACTAGACTAGAATAAAACGTTGAAAAAATAATAGAAAAATAATCATAACATACATATATCTTCTATACAAATCCTTCTCCCATAATTTATTCATTTCCTTATACTCTATTTAAGCCTTCTTTACTCATTTTGTGGTACCATATGATATTAAAGGCTTTTCAATGGAAGAAAATGTTACAAAAAAGGAATGTAAATTCAAAAACTTCCCATTTATTTGAATCCTCTTAGCAGCCAGATGACATACATGAAGAATGACATTTAAATTATTCATTACATCAGTTTCTCTCATTCTATGCTTCTATGTTTAGAATTTCAAAAGAAATTGAATCAATTTTGTTTTGTATGCTAAGTGAGGCATTATCTAAAAATATAAAAATTTATTTAAAAATACTTTCTCTACTTATCTTTTTACAAACTCAATCCCCCCCATTGGAAGTTAAGACAATTCTAATATGAATTAATTTTGAATTAATTATGTTTGCTGGTTTGTTACATTCCGTGAGGCGTCAAATATATTTTTTTGAATTTTTATCCTATAAAGTTTCATAAACATGTTTTAAAAAATATCACAATAAATTGATATAAATTGTTATTTACACAACAGACTCTTCCTGCCCCTTAGAACCGCAGATTCTGCTCTAATTATTTTCAGGAATCTGCAGAGTTTCGTCATGCCTACTAAAAGGAGAGTGACTCGTTAGATTGTAAGGTGGATGACCATGCGATAGATAAACAGAAATGAGTTGGTCCTCTTTTTATCCATACGTGTCTAGCAGAGTATAGTAATATTCCATGTACCACTTGATACTAACGATATTGAACCTTTCTGTAAAGCGAGTGGATAATATTCACTTAACCTGAGGCAACTATACTCTGTGCTATGTCGCGTATTGTGAGCTCCAATGCAATTTTCAAAAATGCTGCTAAGTCCATACACACAGTAATACTTTGCATTCCAGACAGACGTTAAAATATCTTTGTTTAAGAAATTTTCAGTCGTTTTCAAAATGGCAATGTTCTCCTCCCGGATCCTATTGACGGCCTGCGGATCTTAGAACATCGTAAAGGACGAGCAGTGAAAAGCTGTTACTTACTTTCTTACTTAATTGGCCATAACAACCCGATTAACGGATTTCGGCCTGCATCCTTCCAGGCGCCTCTGCTTTTTGCGCGCCTACGCCAGTTGATCACACGCCAGTTGGTCACGATTGCAGTGCTTCCTCGATTTGGTCCTTCCAACGGATACAAGGTCATCCTCTTCGCCGACTTTCGCAGATCCCCGCATCAAATACCCGTCTCGACGGAGCATCATCCTCCATTCGAATGACATGGCCGAGCCAGCGCAGCCGCTGGATGTTAATACGCTGCACAACGTCTATGTCGTTGAGGAGCTCATGCTGCTAACTGTTCGATCGGATGCGGAAATCATCGCCAACTCATACTGGACCAAAGATATTACGTAGGACTTTTCTCTCGAACACTCTCAAGGGTACTGCATCGGTGCTTAATAGGGTCCATGCCTCTGCGCCATAATGGAGCACGGGTAAGATGAGCGTCTTGAAGTTTTGTCGTACGAGAGAGGTCTCTGCTACTCAATTGCCTATTGAGACCATTGTAGCACCTGTTGGCTAGAGTGATCCTGCGCTTGATCTCCAGACTAACATCATTTTTGATGGTAACGGCGGAGCCAAGATAAAAAATTCCTTGACTGTTTCAAAAGTATAGTTATCGGCCGTAATCTGAGAATCAATACGCCGCACGTCTCTACTTGCCGATATCATATACTTTGTTTTGTCCTCATTTACTGCCATACCCATCTTAGTAGACTCCCGTTCAATAGCACTAAAGGCAGCAGTAACATCTCGCTTGGTACGCCCAATGATGTCAATGTCGTCAGCGTACGCAAGCAACTGGACACTTTTTTGAAAAATAGTGCCATTGCAATGCACTCCCGCCTTTCGCATAACACTCTAAATAACGAAGTTGAAGAGGTAGCATGATAAGGGATCGCCTTGTCTGAAACCTCGCACAGTATCAAAAGGATTGGAGAGGTCCATTCCTACCTTGCCGGAGCTGCAGGAATTGCTCAACGTCATTCTGCATTATCAGCCTTATCGCAGGTATACGGAGCTCAGACAAAAACACGATCCCTTATGGAGCTATCGAAGGTCTCCCTTTTTCAGGACAGGTGTGAAAAGCTGTTAACTCTTCAAATTTCCAGGTTCAGGTACAGTCATATCAGTGGAAGCCGAAGAAATATTTTTCGTATTTTGTTTGATGCCTGGCCTGGGGTTTGAACTCTGGCTTTACGTCTAATAAGCCAACACACTACCTACTAGACCACGGCGGCTTCGACTTTACGCCTATCTACCCATTCCTTTTCCTACTTAAGATGATTGAGCAAATAACTGACCTTTTTTTAATCTATGAAACTCTGCTGTATTTATTATATACATATACTCTGACTGCCTTCTTTGACATACAGAGTGCTTAAAATAGCATTAAACTAGCGTCTGCTGTCAACGCTATGAATCAATTGAATATTTATTTTGTGGTCACCCATTTGCTAAGCTGCTACAATACAGATTTATTGGATCTACTCTTGACAGCTTAAATTTTTTCACATTCACGATTCAGTTGTCATGCCTAGGAGATGAGTTTTTGCTTTTGCTATGGAACCTCATACTTAATACACTATTTATAGTCTTGGAGAGAAAATGCTACTTGACTATACAAAGAATGTAAAGAATCATTGGAAATTAGCACTCAACATTCTATTAAACAAATTAAAAAAAAAGGAATTTCATCTAAATTGGTCACGCTCATCACCCAAATCGCCTTTTTCGTTTAAAGTTTTTAAAATTTTGTTTTAAAAAATTTTTGTGTTTGTTCAGTGCTAGGGATTGATTTTCAAATAATGAGTACCCCCTAATATATCTCGTATACATATATTTTTCAATTTATAATTTCCTATTTTATTCAATTTTTTATTTAATTTTTCTATTTCGATCCAAATCTGCAACTATTTGTTTGCATGTCAAATAACGCTGTGTTGAGTATTTAGTAAATAAAACAAGAGTGTAAACTTATGTATCTATTTACATAACCATCAATACAATCGTATTGATTTGTAAATAGAACTAAAATGGATTTTAATTAAATTCATATGAAACCACCGAAATATTTACACTCAAGTGTTTTCGGTTTGTATATGAATACAGCCCAGCATTACAATCATATTGCGTATTGACTCCACTAACATAAGATTTAAAACTCATTCTGTATTTTAGAATACGTCTATATCGCTCATATCTTATCCACAAAAGAAAAGGATTGATGAATTTTATAAAACAAATAAAGAGTAAAGGTAATACGAAATAGCGTTATAAAAACCATAAATGATGTCGTGACTAAAATTTACTATAAAAATTGTGTCCTGTTAAGGGTAGTTTACACGATATACATATGTTTTACATGGGTAAAGAATTCCTTTCGTATTTTAAAATGCAAATAAGACGACAGATATTGCGACGGTTTTTGAAAAAGTTCAAAAAACGAAGAGAGTCGTACAACTGCCAAATTTTCATTAATATTTTCTCACAATACCATTCGCTCTTATTACATATTGCGTTTACACCAGTGTTGAAAAATTCAGTACTTTAGTACTATTTTCAGTACTTTTTCATTTCAAAAATACTGCAGTACCTCCGCGGTGCTTTCAATACTTTTTTATTCTTATATATTTTATGTCTTGCGTTTTTCAACTATTAATGCGTTAGCAACATGAACAAGTTGAACGTAATTCTAAAGGTAGCCCCGGTTAGCCAAACGTCCACGAAACGTACTTTCGTTTTTAGAATACGAAAAGCAATGCGAACGCTTGCCGAACCGTAATTTAAATTCGATAAGCATTTACATTGCTATTCATATGCTATAAACGAATATACGTACATATGTTCAATTACGTTCCGTCGAGGTTTGATTAAAAGGGGCTTTTACGTTTTGTTATCGTTCCGATTCAGCTGTCTTTGTCTTTTGTTTTTTTTGTTCCGCGCCGTATGTGTATTAAATATAAATAAATAAACAGTGTAGTAGGTAGTGTGCTGGCTTATTAGATGTGAATCCACGGTCCAAACCCCATGTCAGACATCTCGAACAAAACGAAATACGTTGAAATAATTTTTCGGCGTCCTCCTTATGGAGTTAATAAAATTTCCTTGAAAAGTCTCTCAAAAATCTGTCGTTCGGAGTCGACTTTAAACTGTAGGTCCCGCCACTCATGTATAAAATTAACACAAAATAAGTTGTGTGAGAACCTAGGTCGTAATTATGACTGAAGGGTTGTAATGACTAATTTATTTTTTTTTTTTTTACTAAAGTACCATGCGATGCAAAAAGGTACTTTTTCAGTTATAGTTTAGTACCAGTTCAAAATTTCAATTTTGCAACACTGGTTTACACAATACTATTCGCTCTCTTCTACACAAAAACTTGACATGTCGTACGACTTGTTTGATCGTCTAAATTCATCTTAATGTACACCAAATAATGATAAGGTAATCGTGTAAAATAACGTCGAGTTACATAGAGTCCGTCATACTTTAAACTTCGAAATTTAAAAAATTTGTTTTCTTATGTACTTTGTTTATTAACTTTTGACTTCCGCTGAGTACTTTGACAGCTATTGCCGATTCTATATGACTAGGTGTTAGGCATCATTAATTTCAAAACCGCTAGTCTAGCAAGATCATCTGATGAAAAATTCAAGTTAATTTTAAGTTTAGTGGGTGCTTTACAGTAATCGACTATGATCGTTTAAAAAATTTAGTTTTTACGGGGTGATTCTGATTATTATAATCGAGTTACTGTATAAGGCATTGGCAATACCATTAAGGAATCTTTTAAGAGACTAAACACAGATGTGAACAGGCCTGTATAATATCCAATGTACGTTCAACCGAAAATATTGCTTCTGTTGGAGAAAATTTGGCAGATAATTGGAGTTTTCGATTCCACAGTGTTTTTAGCTATTGGACATTGCAAGGCCGTAGATATGCTAGAACAACCAATTTTCAGTGCTAATTATCCCAAAAAAATATTCTTCAGTGATGAAACTCTCACTTTAATATCACAACAATTTAAACTTATATCGCCGCAGTAGGACACTTTAAATTAAAATATTTCTCTGCTAGAGAATTAACTACCAACCTTTAAATATTGTCCACAAATATTTTAATTTAAAAAAAAGGTTCACAACAAATCTGTTTTTGGCAAATATTTATTGAAAGAAATTGAAAGTAAATATCAGTACAAGTGAAAAAAAATGCCAACAAATTTCCATCATCACTTCTCTATACCTCTCTTCTACTACTAACGGTGACAATCTATGGTAAATACACCATCACAAACCATCAGTCTGCTATGAAATTAAAAGAAGAATAAATAAATTTGTTTAGTGGCGAATATTGGTGGATTTCAAATTCAATAAATTGAATGAATATATCAAATGAGAATATGTGTTGTAAAATGCAACCAACAAACCTTATGTTGACATTCTTAAAGTTGTTTTCTTCATGGAAATGAGTCAATATATAAATATTAAGCTCTGATGTTCTATTACGAGGACAGTTCCAAAATTAGCTGAAATTATATGGTAAGTCAGTCAACATATCGCCTTCATTTGCCTCGTGGTGTGGTGTGTAGTGTGTTAGCTTATTAGTTTTTATTTGTACCAAATATGCTTTTCATAAATCAGTAAAAACTTAATATAATTTAAAAAGGCGTGGTTATCGGAACCAGTGGGTTGGATAGCTATTGGATCAAAGGTCACAAACAGGTTTTCTTACGGCCATGCGTTACTTAAGACCGGAGATGTAGGCAAAAAACAAAGTTTTCTTTCAAATCAGCAATAAAAAATTTTCTCTAAATAAATCGCGCAAAATCAGATAAAAATGGACCTAGCTGGGAAAAGGACTACATAGTCTCAAGGATTCCAAAACAGGTTTCCTTACAGTTGAGCGCTATTTGGGACCGGAAATGAATAGGCTTCAACACCTAATTGTTTTCTTTAAGTGAGCACAAAAAATTCTCTATATAAACCGAGCACAATTGTCAGTGTATTGCGTTTTTTGTCAATGACTTGCACTTTTTGTCGATGGCTGAAAATTTTTGGTTGATTACTTGCATTTTCTTTGGTGGATGACTTGCATTTTTTGATCGATGACTTGCATTTTTTGGTCGATGACTTGTTTTTTTTTTTGGGACAATGACTTAAATTTTTTGGTCGATTCCCTGCATTTTTTTTCTATGTCTTGCATTTTGTTGTCGATGCGTTGCAATTTTCTGGTCGATGGATTACACTTTTTGTCGATGGCTGGCAGTATTTCGTCAAAGACTTGCATTTTCTTGGTTGACTTGCATTTTTTTCGATGACTTGCATTTTTGGTCGATGACTTGCATTTTTTTGTCGATGACTTGATTTTTATTGGGACAATCACTTCAATTATTTTGTCGATGTCTTGCATTTTCCTTGGTCGATGACTTACTTTTTTGGTCGATGACTTGCATTTTTTCCTCATCACTTGCATTTTGTTTGAAGTCGCCGTAGTCTAGTAGGTAGTGTCTAGCAGGTTGTGTGTTGGCTTATTAGACGTAAATCCAGAGTTCGAGCCCCAGGCCAGACATCAAGAAAAAATACAAAGAAAGTATTCCTTCGGCGATTACCTCTCAGCAGATTTCTGGCAAAAAATTTTAAGAGTAAATAAAATGGCCATGTAAAAAGTTTGTCAAAAATCTGTCGTTCGGAGTCGACTTTAAACTGTAGGTCTCACCACTCATGTATAAAATTAACACACAACATAAGTGGTGTGAGAAACTAGGACGTTGTACAATGGGTCAATTCGACCTCCGGGTACTGTACTTGTCTTAATTGCATTTTGTTATCGATGAGTTGCAATTTTCTGGTCGATGGAAATTTTTTGGTTAATGACTTTCATTTTTCTGGTCGATTATAAAGACATTAGCTTCAGCGCCTATATCGTCACCCATATCTCAGGTTGTATTAAAAACTGTTTTGGAATTCTTGATACCATGGCTATCCAACCCACTAGATATTCGATTTCTATCATTCTATTTTTCCTATTTATACCGATTTATGAAGATCTAATCTTTCAACTTGATTATCTATAATAAGGAAACAGTTGTTTTCATATTTGTTTGTTTTGTTGGAAAATTCAAAGCATTTCCTTCATCGACTTGGGGGACGCTTTTATTTTTTCACTTGGTGCAGAATATTTCGAACAATTTTCTTTAACGAACAGGCGTACTAATTGTCATTATAAAAATGTGCCACAGTAATGGAATCTCTTGCACAATCTGTAAAAACATCTTTCGTTTCTAATTTCATTTATACTGATAAGGAAATCAAAGCAACAATAAAAACTATTTTTATAAAATAAAAAAAATACTTCCTTGCGTGTAATTAAGCGCAAAAGATAATAATTATCACTGTAATATCTACCTACCATAAGTACAATGAAATCAGTCCCCCAGTTTCCTTAATGTAAACTTAATTACACGTCTGTTTGAAAACAAGCAACAACAATTGCCGCAGGCGACCATGGTAACAAAAACAAACAAATGAAATAAAATTTAAATAAACAATCCTTATTTATTTGTCAAAAACATAACAAACCGAAACCGAAAACAGAATAAAATCATACGATGGAAAATAACCATTTGGGACAGAGATGACTGTCGTAATTTGTGGAACAGACTTATTGAGAATACTTTAAAAAAATTGGCGCCTTTTTTTGTAACAACGTCAACAATGTAATCATTTGCATACTTATGTCCACAATGCTAACAACTTGGCAGTGTTTTACAACATAACGATGTTGACGACGACAGGAAAATAATTGCTCTAAAAGGCCTGTTGCTCTCCTCAGCAACACATTAAAATATAAGGCGGCTACAGGCAACCGTTCATTATGACACAAATTTCTAACAGTTTTGGACGACAAATGTTGAAATTCATTTCAAAGAAAACGGAATAATAAAATTCCAATAATGTGTTGCTATGTGTAATGCCCTTAAGGGCATTACCATATACTACACGCACACAACATGCTCTAAAGTGCGAATAATACATATTTTATATGGTGCTAATTCCATTAATTATCCTATCTGAAGCCACATCTACTAACTTGAATTAACAGTAGATTCAACGACACAAAAAATACAAGCATTTTTACATTAGTTTGTTCTTAACCCTGAACGGATACTGCTCGTCGAATCGACGAAGCTCATTTAATCTTTAACTGCCTTCCAAAATGTTAATTGCTTTGTGTTTCAACAAAGTATAGTGTTTCATAAAGCCACTGTACAAAATTTTTACAATGTATACTATTTCAAAACGTAGTCAATGTGTATTTTTAACGCAATCAGGCATCGGATTTATAGTTGATGCATTGTTTGTGAACTGTGCATATATACATAGTTTATATACAGTAGTAAAACTGCATATAAACTTTGTATTGATACATTTTGGTAGGCAGCCTTTATCATATAACTCTGTTTGACCAAATTTCGTTCTTTTTTAAGCAAAGTTAGTTGATAATGAAAGCTCGCAGTCAGTAGACAAACAAAAATTTTTTTGTTCGTCGATCCAACGGAAGGTAACCTTAATGTATAAAAATGACCATCCAGGAATAAAAAAAAACTACACTTCGTTATCAATCAATCAGCGAAATTTGGTCAAACATAGAAGAATTATCTGATAAGGAGTACGACGAATAGTAACCATTTAGGATTAAAATGTTCGTCGATTCAACGATTAATGTACCAAAATGAAGAGTAACCGTCCAGGGTTAAATATGATGTGCTTGTATACACTCTATTAATATAATAGATAACACAAAAGGGTTAATCATTAAAAAACATTTGTGTGGAGAACTTAGTTCATGCTCTGTTGTATTGGTAGCATAACTTAAAAGCTACTCATTTTTATTGAAAATAAATTCGAAAATAAAAAAAAAATAAAAAATTCCATCGGAGGCTACAAGTTTTTCCCATGTTTTTGGAAATTTATGGATTCCGTCTTCAAAAACTCTGCTCGTCTTTTGACGCTAAGCATGAATCGAGCCAATCTTTGATACCCTGCTCTGAAGTGAGGAGTATTTTAGTGAGAGCGTTCTGCATTGGATGAAATAAATGGTAGTCAGAAGGAACAAGGTCTGGGCTATATGAGGGTAGAGGTAAACCTCCCCATCCGCAAAATGCGGCCAATTGTTGTCATGATGGAAAGTTATGGCCTCAAGTGTGGTTGCATATACGGGGTCTTTTTTGCCAATACTCGATTAAAACGAATTAATTGATGTTTATGGCTTGCCGTGATAGTCTGACCCGGTTTTAATAGCTCATAATGAATACCATCCTTTTGACCTCACCAAATACAGAATATTACCTTGGCACAATGGATATTCTGCTTGGCACAAATGCTTGTTCTCCTTGCCCGCGTTTAATATATGGTGTCCTGCATTTGGGGTTGCTGTAATAAACCACTTTTTATGGCCAGAAATAATTCGATGCAAAAATGATTTCTTTTTAAAGCGATCAAACAGCATTTCAAACATGTAAAATCGTTTCTCGGCATCAGTTCGAGAAGTAGCAGCTTGAGTCATGTTTAATAAGTGGGAAAGCTTTTCTTGCATCTTACACGAATCTTAATCGAGTAATATTTCCAATTTATGGTCTTCAAAGTTTTATTTATTTTTTTGCTGTCCTGAACTCTCTTTGCCATCAAAATCAGCATTTTTGAACGACGCAAACCACTAAATACAGCGTGTTTCTGATAGGGCATACTGACAGTATATTCCCACAAGCAAACGATGCCATGGATGTTCAGATTTTTTTCACAAAAAGTTGCTCAATTAAACTTCCTCCAAATACTGTTTTTTCTGGTTTTTTTTCTGATATGCTGAATCAAACTAAGCAGTGGAGACAGCTCAAGAATTGCTCTTTCTAATGACTTATACATTATTGAACATACATACATAACATAATTGGTCATTGTACAACCCTTGAGGCAGGATTACGACCTAGCTTCTAACACCTTCAAAGCTGTGTGTGTTTAATTTTATTCATGAGTGGCGAGACCTACTGTTTAAAATAGTCTCCGAAAGACTGATTTTTGAGAAACTTTTCATGGCAATTTTATTTAATCTCGGAGTTTTTGCCAGTAATCTGCTGCGAGGAAGTCGCCGAAGAAATACTTTTTGTATTTTGTTTTGATGTCTGGCCTGGGGCTAGAACCCTGGCATTACGTCTAATAAGCCAACACACTACCTACTAGACTATGGTGGTTTATGGTTTTTAAGTTATATTAACAATATTACCCAGGCATGTAAGAGCATAAAGTGGACTCCAAGATCTAATTATTCTTTGCATTTTTGGATATTGCAAAATACTTCTAAATTGAATACCAAATCCTATTTTCTTAATTCGATTTTTTCATTTCCTGCAACCATGTTTTAAATGAATTTTAAATTCTATTCCTTCCCCTGTAATCACCACTAACATAAATTGATTTCCAGTGCTTCAAGGTCAAAATGTAGTTCGTTTAAAAATACAATTTGAATGCAAATATTTGAAACCCCTATTAAAAAGAAAACATTTTTTTCTTTAGCATTTCATGGCATTTAATCGAAAGAAAATAAGCCAAAATAGTCCTTCGACCTTTCCTTAGCCAAAATGAAACAACAATGTGTCTGCATTTATTGATTTCGTATTTATTTAGAGACGAAAATAAAACGCGTATAAAAACAGTAACACAAAGAAAAAAATTTTAAAGATTTCCTTGAGTAAAAAACTAAAAATATACTCGGGTTTCTGTTCCGCTTTATTTTTATGGAAGTTTTTTTTTTAAGTTTATTTTCACAATGAAACTTGTAAACGAAAAGGAATTCTAAGGAAATTCTGAATTGTATAAATGTCCGAGCAAGTTTATGGAAACAGAGGTATTTGTAAGATATGTTTGCATTGTCTTTAGGTTGTATTTAAAAGCTTTTTTACATCGCAAATGCTGTTATTATATGCCTTAAATGTAATGTAAGCCTACACTGTCGCCGTGGTGTAGTAGGTAGTGTGTTGGCTTACTATTCGTAAAGCCCGGGTTCGTATCCCAGGTCAGACATCAAAAATGAAATATGAAAAAAAATATTTCTTCGGCGACTTCCTCTCAGCAGATTTCTGGCAAAAACTATGAGAGTAAAATAAAACTGCCATGAAAAAGTTTCTCAAAATTCTGTCGTTCGGAGTCGACTTTAAACTGTAGGTCCCGCCACTCATGTATAAAATTAACACACACAACATAAGTGGTGTGAGAAACTAGGTCGTAATCCTGACTGAAGGGTTGTAATGGCCAATTATGTATGTATGTATGTAAGCCTACACTGAATTATTTTGCTTCAAGTGATTCACTACATGAAGCCAGTACAACTTCACTTCAACAATATCTCGTAAATTTTGGAAATTCTGAGAATCAACATGAAATATTTGCAATTCTGATTTAAATTAAATTTTGTAAGGAATTTAATTAGTTTCACCTGTTGTTGCGTGTTTATTTAAACAGAAGGAATAAGCAATTGCACCTGAATAAGTGTGTGTGTGTAAGCACTTGAAAAGCATAACTTGCTTTGAGTTTTTGTGTTTTTACGTTCGCAAGGAAAATATTTTTCACCCGGAATTTTATAGAAAATATTTAACAAGGAAACCGTTTATTAAATAAAATTTTAATTGAAGTGCAAATCCGTCCAATTTTTTTTAAAGAACTTATCTATGTTCTATCTTTTTATGGCCTGACTAAGTAAACAAGTATTATTAAAGAATTATGAGCTTCATATTCTCTAAATTTAAATAAAACAAAGTGAGTGTGAAATATGAAGTAGCCGTAGTCTAGTAAAGGGTCCGACAAATAACTTTTTTTTTGGAAATGCTTTAAAAAAAACTACTGAATATTTTCTCAAATTTCTTTTTTTATTTTAAAGTACAACCCTTCCGGTTAATAATGGAGAATAATTTCATTCAAATGGCTGCCTCGGCTGGCCATGCAGTAGCCTACACCAGAAGATGCCGATTTTGGAAAAAAAAATCATATTTCCAGATGAAGCTCATTTTGATCTTGGCGGGTATGTAAACAAACAAAATTGTCGCATTTAGGGCACAGAAAACCCGCACGCATACATTGATAAGCCGACGCACCCAAAACGAGTTACTGTTTGGTGCGGTTTTTGGTCCAGAGGCATAATTGGGTCATTTTTCTTCGAAAATGAACAAGGAGTGGCCGTTACAGTCAATGGCGATCGTTATCGTTATCGTTATATGTTGAACGAATTTTTGTTCACAAAAATTTAAGAGGAGGATATTCGCAACATTTGGTTTCAACAGGACGGTGATACGTGCCACACAGCCGAAGCTACACTCGATGTTTTGCGCCCTGTATTTGAAGATCGGGGCTGCGACAGTTGGACTATTATTTGTGGGGTGCCGTCAAAGATAAGTGTTACGCCGACAAGCCAGAGACAACTGACGCTTTAAAGGACAATATTCGTGAAGCCATTGGTGAAATACAGCTGCACACAATCGATAATGTGCTTAAAAATTGGACCGATCGTGTAGGCTACTGCATGGCTAGCCGAGGCAGCCATTTGAATGAAATTATTTTCCATTATTAACCGAAAGGAATGTACCTTCACATAAAAAAGAAATTTGAGAAAATATTCAGTAGTTTTTTTTTAAAGCATTTTCAAAAAAAAAATTATTCGGCGGACCCTTTATTAACACGAATATTTAATGGACTATACTTTCCTCAAAGGAAATAAAAAATATCAGAAAATTTATAACATGATAGTGCAATGGAATTCCATTCATTCATTTGACTGACTCGTACAGTGCTATTGTCCTCTCATGCAAATGCTTATAATGGAATCACAAGCATTAAGCAATTAGCATATGAAAAATGGAAAATAATTATGTTCCCCATGCCATGCTCCATTGCCTGCCAAGTTAGCTGACATAGTGTCGAATTCCCCAGAATGTAACACAATATTTTAAACATGAAATGAAGCATGAATGCAGTATGGGCCAGTTCTGTGAATTTAATTATTGTTTTGTATTCTTACTGTCAGTGTCATCGAGTCATAACCGCAAACCAAATGTCGGCTTTTAAATTGATTTTCAAAGAATTCTGTGTAGTAAACTCGAGAGATTTGTACAGCTTTAACAAATCACACCGTATTTACAACTGTGGTCTGTAATTAATGGCTTCAGTTTAATGATGGTACTGCGTAAGCTGTCATTATTACTGTCATTCTGTTGTTGTCATAATTCCGTAGAAATATTACAGATTCACGGCAATAAGTTATTGTAACGAAAACATGTAAACGTTCTAAACGTGTTGTGTGCAAGTAGAACTTATTAAATTAAACGTAGTATACAATGTAAACGAAAACACAATGCCCTATTATATTGCCCATTTTGGGTTACTAATCAAAATAAAATTTAAATATTGAATGAGTAATAAATGATTACCTGTTATTTGGGTTCTTCCCTCCCTTTGGGTAGACGATCCTTTGCGAAAAATGCTTAGAGCAGCTTTCCTACAAAAGTAAAAAATATTCAGATTTAAGAAAATTGTTGATGGTAAGACAAATTACATATTTTACTACAACAGTGAAAATGGAAAATTTTCTGCTAGCATTGACAGAAAAAGCTGTGCACATACATACATACATATTTCATTTAGATAGATTTGAAAATATATTTATGTAGACGAATATATTTACATTCTTTCTCTGATGACGAACAGATAATAATTCCTTAAGTTTTACTGATCAATAATTCCCTCTTAATTTTCAATTTATTCTAAAAGCCTGATACACAGGGCTTTACTGATGATGAATACGGAAGCGTCTTGCATGAAAGAACAATATCGGGCCGCAAACAATAAACAGCCAATAAATAAGTGGTATGCGTATAGCAGAATTTCCATCAACCCATCTCAAAACTGTACAAGGGCCGATCAGTATGAAGATTATCATCTTTCTTAATCGGAAAGGCGGTTTAACTGGACAATACACCATCACAATATTACCATAAATGCGACAAGAACATTTTTTGTCTATACAATGCCCTTTAAGATTGTATGCTATGAACACAATAAACGCAACGCAGCAAACACAGCAATCTCTCAATAACAGAATACATGGGTGTATATGGAAATGATTATTTTAGAGGCAACGCTTCAAAAAGCAACTTATGGTTGCAAAACAAATGATTTTGCTGGATTGCGTATATTGTTTTTATAGCATGAGATTTTAATCCCTGAATAATTATGTGGGCATTCATTTACGTTGCATGAATGTTTGGTATGACAGTCGAAAACTATACAATTAGTCATCATGCGGCTATGACAACATGTCCAACTATGCAGTAATGTATTCAAGGTTTAAAACGTGTTTTTTACGCAGTCCAGTTCACCATAGTGATGACATCATATCATTAAGAATGGTTCCCTTAAGAAAGTTCCGGTTGGCCGTCTGTGAACGTACAGACTGCCGAATCAACAATATCCATATCGAGCCGGACTCTCATGTAGGATATATCGTAGAACATTAGGTTGAAAATGCGACAACGTAGCAGGAACCAATAGGTCCAGATTTTTCAATTCAAGCAGAGAGAATTTTCCAGGCGAAAATTCTTGTCATTAAGACAATAAGAGGTATTTGAATAGTGTATTGGCACAAAATGCTCTTCAATTGACCATAATCACCTCGGAAATAGGATATGAATACCAAGACTATTTCGATTTTTAAGGCCTTTGCATTGGTCTGGGTTTCTGGGCAAAATACTGTAGATGGAACATCTGGTGAAATGAAAGGAAAATTTGAAGTTGCCGAAGTCTAGTAGGTAGTGTGTTGGCTTATTAGACGTAAAGCCAGGTTTCGAGCCCCAGGCCATACAAAAAAGTCAAAATACTAAAAGTATTTCTTCATCGACTTCCTCTCAGCAGATTTCTGGCAAAAGCTCTGAGAGTAAATAAAATTACAATGAAAAATTTCTCAAAAATCTGTCGTTCGGAGTTGACTTTAAACTGTGGGTCCTGCCCCTCATGTATAAAATTAACACACACAACACAAGTGGTGTGAGAAGCTAGGTCGTAAACCTGTCTGAAGGATTGTAATGATCAATTACGTATGTGTGTATGAATGTGAGATATCATTGATATTTTTATTTCTTTCAAAGACCTATTGATGCCTTTGTGCGTGCAATGCATATAAAATGTCCAATTTTTCATGATTCTGGCGCATATATCGTGTCGAGTTTGAACGATGGCATGGGTTATATTGGCTTTGAGAGCCGCTTGAGAATACTCCGTAAGAAAAAGTATAACGAGGCGGATTCTACTATCGCGTTGATCAGTTTACATCACTTTTACGTGTGTTGATTATGCCCTCAAATCGCTGGTGAAGAATATCTGTAGTGGCATGTAATATAAGACATGTAGCGCAATCCTATTGAAACAATATGTGGTTGGTGTCTAAATTATACAATTCTGCCCAAGAAAAGTTGGTAATCGTCAAACTATAGCCCCCGTCGTTTATGAGCAATGGCCTGGACATCGACGTTCTCAAATAAATATGCATTGCTGGAGCCGTTAGCAAAAAATCCACACCCAACAGTGAGTTTTTCTGGTCTTTAATTCACCACAATTTCAAAAAATAACTCCAAGTAAAAAAGGTTTTTAAGCTTTTTCTATTGAAAACAATTTTGAAAATTGGAATCGTATAAAAAAAAAACTTTTACTAGCCTACACCTTAAATGTCCACGTTGCGATAACACCACCTGGCTTCCAGTATTGTATTTGTTTGATTGATTGTGATTGAAATGAAATTTAATAACACTCGCGTACAAGAATACACATTTACATTTTGGCTGAAACTAGTATAATTCCTTTTCAATTTGCCCAACCGTACGTAAACAAAATTTACAATATTATTCGCATTGAATTTCACAAGCACGAGGGACTCTTAGGCAAACTATGAAAGCCATTTACATTTTTAGTTTTTTTTTTTAAGTGGCAGTTTAAAGTTGTTGCGATCGTAGTTACTAATGCTATAATGGAAAATAAATCGCCGAATAAAAAGCAAACGGCATCACTAATTGATATTCCATACAGGAAATAGGAGACCTCTTAATGACATTCCCTATTCGCTGTTATCGCTGTAGTATATTGGTTTGTAATTATTGCCAGCAGCTTATTTCTTTAACTTAAAAAAAACAAACATTTTTTAATATTCTGAGTGACATTGCTAACAAACGATATTTATTTTGCTCTCAGTTATAGCCGCCGTACGACTTTCAATGTCTATGTTAGAATGTAACTGCTGATTTCTGCCATTTTTATGTTAACAGACGCCCATGTCATGTGTGTTCAAGTGTCTAAACAAACAAAGTATGAAGAACGCCATCAATCAAAAAACTTTCAAATGAAACTTTATCTTTTGCATTTTGCCAGACTAATTTTACAAATTGTTATTATTTTTTTAATTTAATTTATTTTATTTTTCTTTTTTTAATAGACAACAATTCTGTCTGCTAAAAAATTTTAAAAGTGTGTATTTTGTATAGTCGCGAAGTCACTAAATTGTGTTTTCAAAATTACAAACAATTTCTTAATTTTGTGTAAACATTTGCCGCATGACCAATTTATTTTACAGTCTGATGGTAGCAATAAAAACTTTTTGTAGAAATTTTTTAACGAAGATTTATTATCCTACACTAGAATAGCATTTTAAGTTTTTGCGCGAATTTAAACAATGTCTAGCATTAGTTTTATACCTATGTTCAGATACTTTTATTGACTTAATATTGGGTTTATTGAGTACAATATTTTAAGTGTTCAGCTGCTTATTCAATATTCATTTGACAGCTGGTTGATTCAACAACATTGTTTGTATTTGGTTTTTTTTTAGTTTGTTGTTGTTGACATTTGAGTTGTCAAATATCAACAAAAAGTGTTCGGTTAATTGTAATATGCTCACTAAACATACTTATGACAGTGCTACATTTTAAGTTTTACTCAATATTATAACAATTTCCGTATTTGTTGCGCAATAATTAATTGAATCTTTATATGAAACTAGCTGTACCCTGTGCGTGTTGCTGCGCCACCAACTAAAATACATTTGAAGGAAAGAAATTACACAAATGCCCAATTAATTTTGAATCATTTTATTGATTTTCTTTCCCGTTGTCCTGATGATTCAGACGAACAGGCCTGAGTAGTACGCATTCGATCAGTTTCTAATCTCACTTCTCGTTGTTCAAGTGATTCATGCCAACGGGCCTCAGTGGCATGTACTCGAAGATTTTCCAGTCTCAATGCTAGTTGCCCGTCTGATTATGAGGTTCGTAATGCTCTTTTCTTTCGCGCTCGAGGTGTAGGTCGAACAATTGCTTGCCGCTTTGGAGGCATGATTGCACGGGAACGACGTGAAAAATGTGTTAAATTTATTAGAATCTCAAAATTTACCCAATCCAATTGAAACCAACAGCATTTTAAAAATTTTTCCAAAATTAAAATGTTTCAAATGGATGAGTTATACTAAATGTTATTAAAATCATAAATGATAAATGCTGAAATGTCTGGTATTTGCTCGATCAACACAAGATCAAATGCATAGTTTACGATTCAATTCATTTTGAATAATTCGTAGTGGCGCCATCTATCGGAATTTAATCGCACCAACTTAGAAACCTCCGTCGACTTATGCGCAACGACTTTGCTGAAGTTCATAACATGATCAAATGCAAAGTTTACGATTTAATTGATTTTTAGAAATTTTCAGTGGCGCCACCTGTCGGAAATGGATTACACCAACTTAGAAACCTTCGTCGGCTCATGCACAACAACTTTGCTGAAGATCATAACATGATCAAATGCATAGTTTACGATTCTATTAATTACATACAAACAAACATTCATATATATATATATATATATATATATATATATATATAGATATTGAGTTCAATAATGGCGTTTATTGCGATTTACGCAATAAAGGTGCATATCTGAACACGGTATTAGGATTTTAATATAATTTGTTTGAGAATAAAGAGCAAATAAAGTAAAAAGACACTCGCGAAACTGGAAAAATACTACTTTTGTAAATGATCTGTTAATTTTTTATTACCGAGATTGTGAAATGTGAAATAGTTAGATTAGAAATCGTTTGACTTTTTGTTTGTGGTATTTTCTTAAACTATGTCAAACTCTGTTTGATTTTTGAGCCAGGGACATAGAAAATGCGGCATTACGGCTGTGCCGTATCCAGAGAAGTTGTGATGGACATTTGAATGAAACAATAGGTGTTTCAAAGAAATACAAAATTTTGGCACATACATACATACATGGTTGGTCATTACAACCCTTTAGTCAGGATTACGACCACTTATGTTGTGTGCTTTAATTTTATGCATGAGTGGCGGCACCTGCAGTTTAAAGTCGACTACGAATGACATATTTTTTTGAACAACTTTTCATGTCAATTTTTTATTTACTTTCAAGAGTTTTTGCCAAAAATCTGCTGAGGGGAAGTCACCGAGGAAATATTTTTTCGTACATCGTTTAGTTGCAGATGTCTGACCTAATAAGCCAACACACTACGGCGACTTCTCACACATACTTTGTTTTATTTAAATTAAAAAATAGGAAGCACTTCAAAAATACCCTTTATTAAAGTCCTATAATTTATCTGTGTGGTGCACGAAAATAATTTTTCGCTATTTTCTAAATTGTCAAGATGGTACACCCAAACGAATTTCTCTAGCACAAGAAAAGACAAAAAAGTACACAGTTCTTGTGGTAATTAGCTGTCATTAATTTTACTGAATATTATTAACATTGCTTACAGAAATGAGTAATAAGCGAACAATTCTTAGTAATTAATGAACCCGCTTTTCATATATTTTTGTCTACGCAAAACGAATATTGTTTTCATTCCGTATGTATGATAGTTTGAGTAGCTCGTGCAGAAATATACACAAGTTTGACGTTGAAATTATGCTGAAGGATGAATTCTTAAGCTTTGCTGGTTGACCAGAGTGAATACAAAATTATTTTATTCTATTGAGGATATGTTTTGTTTTGTTGCCAATTTAAAAGAAAAAAAAAAACAAACAAAAAAAAAACTTTGATAACTAACAATGTACAGTGAGCTTTAAAAGAAACTGTACATAAAAAATATACATTAATAAATTACCGTTATTTTTATTCTAAAATCGTTTCATTGCCAATTTTTAAAACTTAAATTTTAAAAATTTCTGCTTAAGTGATAAAAGTTGAGTTTGGCGATTGTTAGAATTTTATCCATCGTGTACAGTTTCTTGTGACGCTCACTGTATATATCTATGAATATAAAATTAATGTTAATAGCAATGCAATGGATATGTAGTCGGGCACTTCTGTTATTAAAGCAACTGGGTCACGTTCTTTTGGAATACCAAACAAAGTGTTTTAAAATATTTTTGTTTTTAAAATTCCAATTTTTTCTATAAAAAAATATCCACATTTTTGCATTTCACATTCAATCTGTCTGTTTTCATTTTAATTTCACTATTTTTCCATTAAAACACAATCTTTTTTATGATTTTTGAGCACCAATTCAATAAATAAAAAAAAATACACTCGTGATGAGTTTCATTGCTTATGAAACGTTATGTGACTAAATAATCGACACAACGTATGCAGGATTTTCATCATGCATATCATCAATTCTATCGAATATTGATTAAAATTATCATGTGTATGTAAATTACTTACATGTAGTTATGCTTATGGATGATATTCACTTCATGAATGGAATTTTAATGAAATTCATTTGAAACCGCAAAGCAAAGATTCGATTGGATTTTGCATGAATATTTATGTGTTCTCAGATTGAAAATTTGTCGAGAAGAGTTGAAATGCATAAGTTAAGTAAAATTATGTGAAAACGTATTGGCTTTAACCGTTATGCGAAATATTACAGTTAGTTACTAGCATTTGTAATGGAATTTAATAACCAATATGGTTTCTGGTACAACAAAATATTGACACTATGATCTGTAATGTACATAAGTAATCTAAATACTGGTGTTTTGCTTTTACATTGTTTAACATTAAAATTATAAACAAAAGCTACAAAAAAAAACAAAGAACTTGTTTTTCAAATTATCGCACTGTGCACTATAACAACAAACACCAGCAAAAAAATGGTAAACAAGTAAACAAAAATCCACAAAGAACACTACATGAATTAATGTAAACAAAACACACACAAAAACCATAATGAACGATGTTTAAATTTATAGAGATCTCGAGAAGGCGAAACCACGAACATTCGCCTTCTAGAACATTCATCAGACTGCTTACTCTGCCATATAAAAGGCAAGACAAAAAAGGCTACTGAGTTAGTAAAAGTTTAGTCAGTTTTGTGTGAAGACACCGTGTGTTTGAAGAGAGTTATCGTGGTTTGAAGATCTCCGTTACAAAGATCTGTCGAACAATTGTCCAGTAATTGTTATTGTTTATGCAAAGGATGTAAACAGAGGAATAACAAAGAAAGCAATTGTTGTAAACACATCAAGTTGTGAACAGTGACACACAGAATTATGCGAATAATAAAGAATCTTAATTGAAACTCAAGACAAATTTATTTTTATTTTCATTTGCTCTACGAGTTCATATTTTAAACGTTTTTAAAAGGTAAAAACGTAACAATATACATACATACATACATAACTAGTCATTACAACCCTTTAGTCAGGATTACAACCTAGTTTCTCACACCACTTATGTTGTGTTTGTTAATTTATCATGTCATGAGTGGCGGGACATACAGTTTGCAGAACGACAGATTTTTGAGAAACTTTTCAAGGCAATTGTATTTACTTTCAGAGTTTTTGCCATAAATATGCGTTGAGGGGAAGTCAACAAAGAAATATTTTTCCTATTTTCGTTCTGTACGAGATGCCTGACCTGCCGTTTGAACCCTGGCCTCTCGTCTAATAAGCCAACACACTACCTACTAGACTACTGCAACAATACGGCGAAGACTAGCATTTAGAACTACAATCAGGTCAAGTTTGTAGGTAGACTTGAGCGGAGGAGTCCTTACAAGATGTCATGTAAGGCATACACCTAAAAGCCATCAAGGAGGCTTGTTGTGTGTTCCCTACATTCTATTCGAAGTCTGTACAATTTTTCTCCAATCCTTTCAAAACATTCCTCTAAGAATTGTGTCTGGCGTAGTAAAATATTTGGATCTTTATGTGGCGTTTCCTCCTACTTTCTTAGCTTAGTCTTCTATGCAATGGAAGACATTGGGTTACCTAATCTTACGGTATGCAATACTCTGCAAAGGCTCTATGAGACAGAATATTGCTTAAATTCCTTAATAACTAGGCATCCATTTAATGTGTTTTCATTGAAAACTCATCAACAGTGATGACGCCCATTTCTGAAGTAATGGATACATGAGCAAAAATGTTATAAAATTGACAAATTTGGGACGAAACCAATCCACATAACATCCTGGAACCTTCAATGCATTCTGAAAAAGCCACGATTTGAGCTGACAACATCATCGGTCCATTGTTTTTTGTGGACGATGTGGTACATGCCATCATTGTCAATGGCGACCACTATTGTTCGATGATTAAGAACTACTTTGGCCATTTTGATGACCAGGACATCAATGACATGTGATTTTAACAAGACAGCGCTACATGCTGTACAGCTTATGTGATATTGAATTTTCTGACTGTTTGATTTGAGAACATGGTTATCTTATGTGGAGGTGATGTGAACTTTAAAAAACCTAAAATAAAAAAATGTACGAAGAATATCATGTTCATTGAATACTTTGATTCATTTGGCTTGTTGGTTGCAGTTTCAAATTAATATTTCTCTTCTTGCTTCAATTTGCTAAATATTTTTGTAATTTCTGGCAAATGTTACAATGAACCGAAAATTTCTGGTGTTGCTTGAGAAAATATTGACAAAAATAAATGTAAATAAAATTCGCTTATCGTACCCAATAACATACAATTCCTATAATTTGCCAATACAAATAGAAAAAAAAATTGAACATATCAAACATACGTTCATTAGGTACCCATTTACAAATTATGATTTCTCTTATTGCCTAAATTTAATAAAAATTCTATTATTTCTAGCATATGTTACAAACACTTTTCAATGAAATAACTTCCAATATTACTTGGTAATTTGAACAAAAAAAAGTCAAATAAAAATCGAATGCGTAGTTTTCACAAGAACATTAAAACGATATGTAGTCTTTAGACAATTTAAAAGATAATTTAATTCACAACAGAAGGGCATGGAGTTGTATTGGGTCTTTTATTAAGTGCTTTATATCTTTAAATAAAAAATGAGTGTGTAATTTCATCAAATTTTTTTATTCGTTTGAAAAACCTTTTGCTCCCAATTTCTAAGGAAAGTAATATCGTTGAGGTGTCAGACACAGCTTCTTTGGATAAAACGCAAGTGAAATGTTCAAGTTTTCAAGGCTCTGGTGAAAATATCAGGCTGAAATTGACCGATGACATGGTAGTGTCTAATCCAAGAAAAAAGTCTTACAGGGACAAATGATATAATCACGTTGGTGAGTTCACATCACCTCTACGTGGCAAGACCATGTCCACAAATCACAATAGCACTGTTTAAACCACACGTCGTTGTTGTCCAGATTATTCAATTTAGGCTAATAGAAATTGATAATTATCGGTGTATGGTAATCGTCGTTGAAAATAATGTCCTGGCCATTGTCTTTCTCAAAGAAATATGAACCAAATGACGCCGCCAGTACAAAATCCACAACAAATAGTGATTTTTTCGGCATGCATTGGATGCTGTTGATTTGGCAGCATTCTAAAAGTTTTTTCTTCACGTACCCATTCATCCAGAAATGGGCCTAATCGCTGAAGATGATTTTGAATGAAAATTGGGATTAGTTTCCAACTGTTGTACTATTACTACTACTACTATTACTACTACTAATACTGCTACTACTACTGCTACGACTACTACTACTACTACTACTGCTGCTACTACTACTATTACTACTACTACCACTGCTATTACTACTGCTACAACTACTACTGCTACTACTACTACTATTACTACTACTACCACTGATACTACTACTGCTACAACTACTACTACTACTGCTACTGCTACTACTACTACTATTACTACTACTGTTACTACTAATACTACTACTACTATTACTACTACTATTACTGCTACTGCTGCTATTACTACTGTTACTACTACAGCTACTACTGATACTACTACTCCTGCTACTACTATTGCTACTACGACTAATACCACTACTAAAACTGCTGCTGCTACTAATACTACTATTACTACTACTGCTACTACTACTAATACTGGCAGTAGTAGCCACTAGTACTACTACAACTGATATATGATGTTGTCTATGGTCTTTTGCCTTCAATTCTGGATCAACTAAATTTTATACAGGTGCAAGCCCAACACATACATACTTGGTCATTACAAATCTTTTGTCTGGATTACGACCTAGCTTCTCACACCACTTATGTTGTGTGTGTTAATTTTACACATGAGCAGTGGGACCTACAGTTTAAAGTCGACTTCGAGCAATAGATTTTTGGGAAATTTTTCATGGCAATTTTATTTGCTGCGAGAGTTTTGCCAGAAATCTGCTGAGAGGAAGTCAGCGAAGAAATATTTGTTTTCATATTTTCATTTTGCTGCCTGACCTGGTATTTGAACCGTGGCCTTGACGTCTAATAAGCCAACACACTATCTACTAGATTACGGCGACTTCAG
This sequence comes from Sarcophaga carnaria, assembly GCA_958299815.1. Classification (NCBI taxonomy): domain Eukaryota; kingdom Metazoa; phylum Arthropoda; class Insecta; order Diptera; family Sarcophagidae; genus Sarcophaga; species Sarcophaga carnaria. The sequence goes on from OY283151.1 coordinate 45,632,909, forward strand.
GTTCAAGTCACAATGCAAAATTCACCAAGTTGTGCGGTCGACGAACGGCAGAGTTCTTTGCGAGTGACACGGAATCGAATACCACAGATTATCCGGTACACTGTCATGGTTAGCGAAGAGGTTTATAGTGGATTTTGCGTTTCATTCATTCACGGAGGTTGATCGATCGTTTACTAAACAACCGAACTAAAACCACATTGCCAATTGTTTTCTCAGTGGGATCATAAAATGGACGTACGCTATATGAATAAAACTTATTCAGACATGTTGTTGAAATCATTATCGGTTCATGATGATTTGACTAAACAGACTGAATAAATGAGAACGAATTTGACAAACATAGCTTCAACGTGATGGCAAGTATCGTTTTTTTCATAAAGTGAAACCATTTGTTCTTCGTTCTGTAAAAGAAATTTAATTTTTATTATTTTCAATATTTTTCATTCACTATTCAGCCGAACGTATGTATGAATAGAACATATGCTGAAGATTTTGTTCTCACTTTTCTTTCTGGTGACTCTGCAGTTTTGAGCTACAAAAGTGTAGGTGTACCCCTTAAAATAGCAGAGTAAATATGAAAATCAAAGGCCGCTGTACAAAGACCGCCGCACACTGTATATGAATGCTTATGTTCATGTAATAGTGAGTACTTCAATAGAGATAAATTCCAGCTGCAATCAATAGCGGACACACCATGGACCACAAAAATATCAGTAAACACTGCCACATTGTAATTAATTAAATGGAATACAAGGAACAGAAGAAAATGAAACTCTAGTGAAAATATCTTAAAGCGTAGATATCAGCTTAAAAGTACAATTAATTGAAACCATTAAAGGTAACAGGAAGGAAAATGTGAATAATTTTCCTTGTTTCATTGTCTTGTCTTTAACATGCCGGTGGAAGACGTTTATAGGCGAACTGTTGAGAATTTCAAAATTACGAACAAAATCACCATAGGAATTGGCGAAAGATAGAGAGCCATAGGATTGCTTCAGAAGAACATAATTCGAGACTTTTTTCCAATAAATTGTAATGATAGTCTTCGTAAAGATGAATACATTGTAATTGTTTGTTAAAAAAACATTAACTTTAAATTTAATTTGATTTCTTACTCAAATAAATCTGTCCAACAAATAATTTAAATTTTCAATACATTCTCTGGTGACGTATGAGTAATAAATAATTCGTGTATATTACTCATACTCTCTACTTAAGTAAGTGAAATGTTTACGTTAAATATTGATTTCTCTTTAAATGAAAGTTGTAATCATGAATACCATGTGCATTTTTTGTTCCACTTAAGTATTCACTGGCATTCATTTTCATTACTTCACCACTAATGTGGAGCCACTGCAAGGGACATTGTTATGTTTTTACTTTTTAAAAACGTTTAAAATATGAGCTCATAGATAGCAAATAAAATAAAAATAAATTTTGTGTTTAGTTTCAAATACAAATTCTTTATTATTCTCATAATTCCATGTGCCATTGTTCACAACTTGATGTAAACAACAACAATTGCTTTGATTGTTATTCCTCTGCTTACACCCTTTGCATAAACAATAACAATTACTAAGCAATTGTTCGACATATTTTTGTAACGGAGATCTTCAAACCACGATTACTCTCTTCAAACACACCGCGTCTTCCCACAAGACTGACTGAACTTTTACTGACCCACTCCTCTACTTTGCCTTGCCTTTTATATGGCAGGGTAAACAGTCTGATGAATGTTCTTGAAGGCGAACATTCATTGCTTCGCCTTCTCGAAATCTCTATAATCGTTGTTTATTTTTATTATTGTAGCGTTGTTGTTTACTTGTTTACCATTCTTTTATGCTGGTGTTTGTTGTTATATTACGCAATGCGATAATTTGTAAACAAGTTCATTGTTTTATTTTTGTAACTTTTGTTTGTAATTTTATTGTTAAACGGTGTAAAAGCAAAACACCAGTATTTAAATTAATCCATTTTCGTAACAATAACAATGAATTCCTGAGAGGCTCTAAGACGTTCCCGGAGGAAACACCTGGGGGCATATTAGGTGCTGGACAGCGAATTGTCCTTGTTGGCACCGAGGACCATCCTAATGTTTGTCAGGACAATAGGCTTGGAAGAGATATTGTCACGAAAATGAAAACAGTGTAGTATCGTTCAACATTAAACACGATAAACAAAAGGCACACGACACAAATACACACTAACATACACCGAATTTGTTACAAGTAAACCAACAAAGAAAGAGAAAGGGATAGGTAACGAATTGCAATGTAAGCGACCGCAACAACAAGCAGTGTGAACAAAATACATAAACAACAATGAGGTCGCTACAGAATCGTCGAGAATGCGAAGACAAGAATATTATACTTCCAGCACCTTCATCAAACTGAATACGCGAGCATATAAAAAGGCAAGACAAAGCAGACAACGAGTCAGTAATATGCCGTCAGTCTTGTGTGAAGACACGTTGCGTGCGAAGTCGTGGTTTGAAGATCGCTATTGTGTGAAGATCTACAGAAAAGTTGTTAGTGTTTGCGCGGACAGTAGTGTGAGCTAGTAAAGTGAACAATCAGTTATTGTTCGATCCATTATGTTGTAACAGTAGTACACAAAAGTAGTGTGAACAATAAAGAGAGCTTAAGAGAAACTAAACACATATTTGTTTTTACTTGGTTTGCAATTAACGAACTCATATTTAAAGGTTTTTAGAAATGTAAAAACATTACAATATTATAGTAATACTCCGTATATTTTGAGGGGAGTACAATATTTAAAGGGTTTTAGAAATGTAAAAACATTACAATATTATAGTAATACTCCGTATATTTTGAGGGGAGTACAATAGATCATAGGGTCGCTGCACTATGATACCTCTTTATGATAGTAATAATATATTGTACTAGCTTATAGGAATTCTATTCTATAGTATAACTATTCCAAATGAAGAGGCTTTTGAATATGATAGTGTTACAAAGGCAGATTATGGCAGTGGTATTACTAAGTCGTGTCTATTCTGATAAACTTATGTATGTTCGTTCACAAATATCCAAATCAACCTAATTACCAGGATTTAAATTTCTGTCACTTGAATTTTTTTTATTTAAAAACTTTACTTTCGAAATTATTTTAAGAGGTTAACAGCATTAGTGTTTAATGCTAACAGGACTTAGACAAAAAAATATTCTTCGTGGTTTTGAAGTTTAAAAACTAAGAGGCTTCGTTACTTATCCCATTAATTTATTTATCATTATTAATCTATTTATCTTCATCTCTTCAGGCCGTATAAGATTCAATGAGTCAAAGACTTTGCTATGTTGCAGTACACACAGCTAAAGATCCAATTAGCCGAACGCTCCTGTAATGTAGCGAAATGGTATGATTAATTAAGTTACAATACGTTGAACTAATTTTGCTTTAAATAACACACAAAAAGTTCCAAATTTATCGCAAAATAAAGAGAAAATTTCAAATACTATCTAGGATATGTTAAGTGTTACATTCTCACACATATGTCTACACCCTCAAATAATACAAGAGTTAAACCACGAAAGAGCAACAGACTAAGAGTTTAAGGAACTTTCCCAGATTCTCTTTGTGGATAAAAAAAATTCTCTGACTGTGTCAAGTGCGTAAATATTACGATATAAAATTGTTTTCGTAGATAACAACTCAACACACAATACGAGAACCACACTGAATTCAACAAGTAGGGGAAATGACGTAACTAAACTTTCCAATAACTGCACAGATAATATGAAAACAATAACATGTTAAACTAGTAAGAGAAATATAGCCTTAAGGATGTTTAAAAGGCTGCACAGATATTAAGAGAATAATTCAGGATTGTGTTTGCAGAACGTACATGGTATGACACAAAGAGTCTCTTATATTTTATCTAAAAAGAAACGACAATTTCTCTTAAACGTATACACGTTTACATTTACACGGTAAGCAGAACTTTATAAAGGAAAAACAATTGTTTTTGTATATATTAACACTTTCCCTGAAGGAAGTACCTTATTTTGTGTCAATTAGTGCGTATGAGTGGCAGTTTTTAAACAAAAATTCTCAATTTACGTCATTGTTCTGGACATAATATTTGATGGAATAGGACTGGTGCTTACCTTTAAGCCGCTCAGTTCCATAAAAAATCAAATAGATTCTCTTTCTAATTACAATATCTAATGTATTCTAGAATGGTTAAACGATAAAGGCGCAGTGATGCAGAAATCTCTTCTGTTCCCCCAACAAGAGTCCACTCTTTGTTGCATTTTTTGCATAATTGCATAATTGCATAATTGATTATTTCAAAGATATGTCTCAGAGGACACAGTTTTTTAGTTTTATTTAAAAATGTTTCAAAAAAAATTATAGTTTAGCACTTAACCATTAATTTAGTAAATATTACTGAAAGAATAAAAATGAAAAAATGAAGAATCTAGATACTGGTGGTTTGCTATCACATCGCTTTACATTAAAATCAGAAACAATAAAAATATAACACAACATAGACCAGCATTAAAAATTTGTAAACAAGTAAACAAAAATACAACAACAAACATCAGCATTAAAAAATTACAAAAATTACAAGAGTAAATGTAAACAAAATACACAAACAACAAAAATGAAACAAAGATGTTTACATTTATAAAGATTTCTAGAAGGCGAAGCCACGAACATTTGCCTTCAAGAACGTTCATCAGACTGTTTACTCTGCCATATAAAAGGCAAAGCAAAGCAGGCGACTGAGTTAGTAAAGTTCAGTCAGTCTTGTGTGAAGACACGGTGTGTTTGAAGAGAGTAATCGCGGTCTGAAGATTTCCGTTTCAAACATCAGTCGAATAATTGTCTAGTAATTGTTATTGTTTATGCAAAGGCTGCAAACAGAGGAATAACAAAGAAAAGCAATTGTTATTGTTTACATCAAGTTGTAAACCGAGCCACACAGAATTGTGCGAATAATAAAGAATCTTAACTAAAACTAAACATAAATTTAATTTTATTTTATTTGCATTCTACAAGCTCAGATTTTAAACGTTTTTAAAAGGTAAAAACGTAAAATTACATTATCGTGTCGGAAACCAACAATTAAAATTGTTTAATTCTTTTTATTTATTTTTAATTCGATTTCTTACTCAAATAAAACAGTCCAATAAATAATTTAATTTTCAATACATTACTGGTGACGTATGAGTAATAAATAATTCGTATGTATTACTCATACTCTCTCTTTTCACGTGTTTTATGTGTCACATATCAACACATCACCACTATCGCTTTGGTAAGTGCAATTTTTATTCACTTTAAATATTGATTTCTCTTCAAACGAATATTGGAATGCTGATTTTCAAGTGAAATTTTTGTTTCACTTAAGTTTGCACTCCAATGCATTTTCACCGAAAATTAAAATGCTGTTATTAGCAAGAAATTAATTTTAAACACTTATTTTGCTGAATAAGAGATAAGGAATTCAACAAATTCTCTGTATTATGCCTCAAGATAATATGGAATAAAAAAGAAAAGAAACTAAAACTGAAATGAAGAAAATGATGTCGAAAAATAGGTGGAAAATAGAAAGATAAAAGAGACGTTGATACTGAAAACGTTTTACCACACCCAAATAATAACTCCGATAAATCTTTCCAGCTAATAACGGCAGAGCCAACCTTTATACTACCATTTAAGAATCTCAAAGTATATACAAATACGATGTGGACCCTCATTAAACCAAGGCAGTGGCTAAAGATATGTAAGACCACATTAAAAATCTTAATAGTCAAGGATTTTTTATTTCTTACTCAAATAAAACCGTGCAACAAATAATTTAATTTTCAATACCTTAAAATTGACGTATGAGTAATAAATAATTCGGATATATTACTCATACTCTGTATTTTCACGGGTTTTATGTGTTTCATATCAACATAGAACCACTATTGCTTTCGCATTATTTCCGGTCCGAAAACCTATAATGCGCGCAAGACTCTTCCTAATTTTATTTTAAGAACTTTGCAGCAGGGGCCATAATTGATTGGAGATTATACATACTCCCACATTCCAGGCTCCAACAAAACAAAAAAGTATCTTACTGAAGGTCACTACAACACTTCACTCAGAATTACGACCTAGTTTCTCACATCACTTATGTGGTGTGTGTTAATTTTATTAATAAATAGTGGGACCTACAGTTTAAAGTCGACTTCGAATGACAAATATTTGAAAAGCTTTTCATGGCAATTTTTCTACAAATCTGCTGTGGGGAAGTTGCCGAAGAAATATTTTTTTATATTTCGTTCCTTGGAGATGTCTGACTTGGAACTTGAACCGTGGCCTCAAATCTAATAAGCCAACACATTACCTACTAGGCTAAGGTCTGATACATCGTTTTATTAATCCACTTACCACACTAGTCCACTTGCAATTACGTTTACCTTCGTGTGTCGACAACAAATACAGGCAACAAGCCTCAAGCTTACATGACGCAAAGTTAACGCCTACAATGCAGATTGGCACATCATCCACATATGACCCCTCTTCATCCTTCACTCAATGCGATATGTTCACAGATCAGAATGTGTCAATGGATGAAAAATTGCCATATCACACCAGAATCAAAACAATTGTTATCTCAGTGGACTTGAACGTGTTAGATCGACTCTAAAGCATGCAAAGACGCAACAATCGGCTGGCAAGTTTATGGCATCAGTATTTTGGGATGCGTATGGTTGAATATTTATCAGCAATGCTGCTGAGTCTAGTAGGTAGTGTGTTGGCTTATTAGACGTGAGGCCCTGGTTCAAAACCTAGGTTAGACTTTAAAACGAAATTTAAAAAAAATATTTCTTCGGTGACTTCCTGTCAGCAGATTTCTGGCAATAACTCTGAGAGTAAATAAAAATTGCCATGAAAAGTTTCTCAAAAATTCTGTCGTTCGAAGTCAATTTTAAACTGTAGGTGCCGCCACTCGTTTATAAAAATTAACACACACAACATAAGTAGTGTGAGAAACTAGGTCCATAATACTGACTGAAGGGTTCTAATGACCAATTATGTGTATATGTATGTAATGCTGCTAAAGCAAAAACTATCAACATCGACTGTTACGTAGCTGAAGCATATGTTAGCCTACAAAGTTTTTAGCTCAACTGTTATAATAAAAATAAAATCTGCATTTGAATTAAATTTGAGATCATGAAAATAAGTGGAAATGATTTCCCTCTAAAACCATAAAAACCTTATGAAATAGCTGATATATATTCCTTGAAAATACATTAATAGAACAACAGGAAAAACAAAATAGAAAATCTGGATATAAAAATAAAAAACATCAAGAAGACTACAACTTAAAATACAACAAATGCAATCAATATTTTGCCTCCATTCAAAAATTACTGTCAATAGCCATAACAATAATAATCACTTTGAATGAGTGATAATGATAATAATCAACAATAATAACGGATGACAACACTACTGCCACAATCAATACCAATACAATAACAGTTGCTATCACACGTGACAACACTGACAATTCCACTCCCTTTAATTTTATAAACAAAATTTGTCTCCAAAAAAGCAGCACTTACAACGCCTACAAATATAACAACTATAGTGAAATGCTACATACTATTATATATTATATGTACATACATATGTTGCCGATATATTCAGCTTTTTTTCTTGTATTTATTATTGAGAACACTGGCCAACATAGTTTTTAGCTTTGTCTTCTTAGTAATTATATAAGAAATGCTTTCATTTGATTTCTGTTTGAATTGCATTGTGTGTCAGTGAAATCTTCTTTTTTCTTTGCCACAGTTTGTTTATTAAATTCTTTAGTAATGTGGATTGTATTTGTATGTAAATTTGAGAACAGAATATGACGGGTGATTTTTTACCTATTATCTTTTTGGCAACACTGGTTTAAACAGCTCACGCACGTTTCGTGTTTTGTTTCACTGTCAAACATTTTCAGTTTGGTCTATAATTTAACCATGAATCGTCTTACAAACGAACAACGCTTGCAAATCATTGAATTTTATTATCAAAATGCGTGCTCTGTTAAGAAAGTTCATCGCGCGCTTCTTCCATTTTATGGTCAGTTTAATCGACCCACTGAAGCGGCTATTCGGGCTATTGTGACTAAATTTCGCACCAAATTTACATTATTGGACATTAAACCACCAACACGCTTACTTAGAGTGCGAACTGAAGAAAATATCGCAGCTGTATCGGCCGGTGTTAATGATGACCATCGATTATCGATTCGTCGCCATTCGCAGTAATTGGGCCTCTGTTACTCAACAACATGGAAAATTTTGCGGAAGGATTTAGGTGTGAAACCTTTCAAAATACAGTTGGTGCAAGAATTGAAGCCGAACGACCTACCGAACGCAGAATTTTTGGTGAATGGGCTCTTGGAAAGTTGACCGAAGATCCACTTCTTTATCGAAAAATTGTGTTCAACGACGAAGCTCATTTTTGGCTCAATGGAAACGTAAATAAGCAGAATTGTCGATTTTGCAGTGAAGATCAGCCAGAAGCATTGCAAAGGCTACCATCCAGAAAAAGTCACAGTTTGGCGCGGTTTATGGGCTGGTGGCATCATTGGACCGTACTTCTTCAAAGATGTTGCGAATCGTAACGTAACTGTGAATGCTGAACGCTACCGTGAGATGATATCCACCTTTTTTTTGCCCAAAATGCAAGAGCTTGACTTGCATGACATGTGGTTTCAACAAGACGGTGCCACATGCCACACAGCACGCGTAACAATGGACTTATTGAGAGGCGAGTTCGGTGAACATTTTATTTCACGTTCGGACCCGGTCCATTAGCCGCCTAGATCGTGCAATTCAACGACTTTAGACTATTTTTTGTGGGGCTATGTTAAAGCACATTTCTATACAGACAAGCCCGCTTCAATTAACGCATTGGAAGACTACATTGAAGCATTTATTCGTGAGATACCGGCCGAAATGTTAGAAAGAGTATGCCAAAATTGGACTAAGCGGATGGACCATTTGAGGCGCAGTCGCGGTCAACATTTGCATGAAATAATCTTCAAACATTAAATTACATGGACCGTACTATCGACTCAAATAAAGATTTCATGCATTTTTCTGAATTTGATGTGTTTTTTATTTGAAAAATGTATCTATAGCTCTTGAAAAATCACCCATTACATGGGATCATTGGGTATTTCAGTCATGTTCACTTATTAGATGAAAGGCATTGAGTGGCTTGAATCCCATCCTGGACGTGGCGAAAATAACGCCGCATGAAACGAAATTTCTTTCCAACTCTAAGAGTACATAAAATTGTAATGAAATTTTCTCAAAAAAACTGGCGTTCGGAGTCGATGTTAAACTGTAGGTTCATGCACGCATGGATTACAGTAATACACATACAATAAGGGTGGTATGACAAACATTAGCTTTGTTTCCAATTGTGATTCACGACTCACATTATTTCATTAATTAAAATTTTTTTCTTTTTTCTTTTTTTTTTTTTTGAATTACGACCCTAATACCAATTGTCTAGTACATTACCGACTAGATTACCGTATCACAAAAACCATTGTAATTAGTAGGCAAATAATAATTAATTATGAATTATTGCTGATAATAAGCGTTAAATAATTCATTAAATCATTACAATACTGTTTACTGTTTATTAATATTTAAAACAAAACTCAAATAATAATGTTTAAAAGAAGAAAAACAAAATTAAAAATGATTCAATTAAATTTAAATTGTTTACTGTAATTATATAAATAAAATATAATAAAATGCACTTTTTCATTTTAAAAGAGGAGCACGTATCTTTAAACATATTTGTGATGATTTACTGACATTTGTTCGCAATGAAGACTTGTTCTGATTTGGTATCCACCAAATTCAGAAAAAGTAAACAAGTTTTCTTCGAACAAAGGGTTTTGACTGCACTTTGTTCCATTACCTCTTTAATAAATTTACGGCGATGGTTTATTGGTTTGAGGTCCTGTTTAAGCTGTATTCCTTTTCAGTTGTCTTCTGGCAGAGGCTAGAAGATATTTGTCACGAAAAAGGTTTTCATATCTGCGTTTGAATTCAAAATTAGCCTGTAATTCCCGCCACCTAATTACGAAATAATTGCACACAAGTTGCGTGGCTGAAGAAACCAGACCATACTTACTTACTTACTTAATTCGTCCTTCCAATGATTATGTGTGTTAATTTTATCCATGAGTGGCAAAAGCTACAGTTTAACGCTGACAGATTTGAGAAACTTTTCATTACAATTTTCTTGTTATACACACAGAGTTTTTGTCAGAAAATTGCTGAGAAGAAATATTTCTTATCATATTTCGCTTTGTTCAAGATGTCTGAGTCAGGAGTTCAATCACGAGTTTTCGTCTAAAAAGCCAACACATTACCTACTTAACCCATTAGTGCGCAGAGTCCGTTATAAAGGACGCTCTATACCACTTCCAAAAATTTTAATTTCTATATAACAAGTATTATATGTTGTTGCTGACATTCCAACGAAACAAGATTTATTACATTCTGTTCAAAAAATGCGATCTGAGTGTTGCGTTTTATGCAAAATGTAGAATATCAATTTGTAAAAAAACGAAAATTCCGAACAAGGTAAGAAAAATTCGAATATTTTAAATATGATGTGAATTATTATTAGTTTCTGTGTTTAATTATTTGTGAATAAGTATATTGACCTAATTGATGAAAAAAAATTATGATAAAATGTAATACCATGCGCGTAATGTGACTTTCAATGTAACGTCCGTTAAAAGGGACACTGCGACTGGGACAATGAGCTCAATGATATTAAAATTTATACAATTCCCCCACTATGTGGATCCGATACTGATCAAGATGGCGATAAAAGTGATGATGAGCATGAATAAAATCGTATCTGCTGTTTCTGTAAGACTAGCTGTTTCAAACGAACGTCTGTTCTTATGGAAAAACAAACAATGAAGGTTTGTATGAAACCGCTTTTCTTACAGAAACATCATATTAATTATTATCTACAACATGTGAAGTAGTACAGGATGGTAATATATGGGATCACATTGACTGGGGATTAAATTTAACGGATATATCAAGTTTGATATATATGTGGGAAAAATTCCATAGCCCATTATTAAGAGATTTGGTGTAGTTGATGATGTAGTGCTTGATCAGCTTTTCAAACCAATGTTCCACGTAATAAAGGATTCAGCAATTTATAGAACAGAACTCGTTATATGTCTCTCAGGTACATGTTTAGATACTTGTTTTGTATCCGTTAAATTACTGCGGCACTTTTATCGATCGGACTATGTAGTTCAGGAACAACACGTGAAGGGCGAAGAGAAAAAAGGCCTCTTCGCTCATTCAATTAGAAATAATGGAAATATATTGCTTATTTGATGGAAGGATAATAATGTTGTCACAAATGCAACAAATGTTGATGCTAATTAAATCGTGCCAACGATTCGACGAAGGAAGAGGTTCTGTAACTATTTCCAAACCAAAAGTGGTTTTTAATAAAACATGGCATAAGATGGACCTATTAGTTGTAGTCTACAGCTTGCGAATCAGGCATAAGAAATGGTGGTGGCCAATATTTGCATATCTCTTTGACGCCCCTCATTCTAATGCATGGCTGCTAAAGAAGTATCATCCCAATGGTCTGACATGTGTGTCTCTTCATTCTCTGATACATTTTTCGTCGAAATCTTGCTAATTCTTACCTTGAAACGTATGGTACCCCATGTACAAGAGGTTTGCGAATAATTAAATTAATGGCATATACACGATATGATGGTAGAAACATTCTTATTAAATATTCTAAAATTGAAAATCGATGTGGACATTGTGGAAATAAAACAGATTTTATTTGCAACAAATATGAAAAAGGCTAAGAATTCTTTAAAAGTTATCATACGCCAAGTGTAACTAGTGCGCAGTGTCCGTTATAACGGACGGTTTATAACTCCAAAACTATACATTTTTTTGAACAAAATGTTTTTTTAGACTATTTAATCATTTAATTTAATTTTTATTAATAATTGATGAAAATTATAGAAGGAGAGTGGCCAGGGAACTTCATTCATTAATGGGTTAAATAGAGTGACTTCAGAAGCCAGAACCTAGCCATGACTAAAGTATTGTCGTGTATGTATGCCATTCATATGAACATACCCGTTTAACAAATAATGCAATTTTTCTGATTCTTAAGGTCTTTTTACAATGCTTTTAATTCTAGGCCTAAATTTAAGAATTTTAATTCATGGAATTCAATTTTCAATACATATATATATGAAAAAGCGGAATGAATTCTGAGTAATTGAGCCATCAATTATTTTGATTATATTATTTATATTGTTACGTTTTTACCTTTAATTTCGTTTAAAATATGAACTCATAGATTGCAAATAAAATAAAATTTTCTGTTAAATTAAAATTCTTTATTATTCGTACAATTCTGTGTGCCACTGTTTACAACATGATGTAAATAACAACAATTGCTTTTCTTTGTTATTCCTCTGTTTACACCCTTTGCATAAACAATAACAATCACTAAGCAATTATCCGACAGATCTTTGTAACGGCGATTTTCAAACCACGATTACACTCTTCAAACGCACCGCGTCTTCACACAAGACTGACTTAACTTTACTGACCAACTCGCCTGCTTTCGTACATAATTGGTCATTACAACCCTTCAGTCAGGATTACGACCTAGTTTCTCACATTGTGTTAATTTTTTATGCATGAGTGGTGGGACCTACAGTTTAAAGTCGACTCCGAACGACAGATTTTTTGCCAGAAATCTGCTGAGAGGAAGTCACCGAATAAATACCTTTTGTATTTTGTTTTGATGTCTGGCCAATAAGCCAACACACTACCTACTAGACTACGGCGATTTCGCTTGCTTTGCCTTGCCTTTTATATGGCACGGCAAACAGCCTGATGAATGTTATTGAAGGCGAATGTTCATGACTTCGCCTTCTCGAAATCTCTATAAATGTAAACATCTTTGTTTACATTCATTATTGTTGTTTGTTTATTTTGTTTACATTTATTCCTGTAGTGTTGTTGGTGTATTTTTGTTTACTTGTTTACCACTCTTTTTATACTGGTGTTTCTTGTTATTATATTATATTTACTTGCATTGCTTTTTTTATAATTTTAATGTTAAATGATGTAAAAACAAAACACCAGTAACTACATTTTTCCATTTTCGTATCAATATCTTGTAATTTATTTTCAGATCCCAAGTTTTAAAAAATATGTTTTTTTCTTGTGCTTAATTTAAACAAACAATGCCTTGTATATGTATGAGAATTGTTTATGTGCTTATACCATGACCTTTTTTCATAAATTTTATTTGCTAAACTTTTACTTTTTGCCATAAAAACAACAACTAATTCTTTTCATTTCCTTTACCTTAACAGAAAAGCAATAAAATATCAAGTGTATTTCAAATAAAGATTATAAAGACGCTGTGTTGATTTTTTCAAATAGCATTTGTTTGTTTAAATTTGAGAACGTTTACACAGCCAGAAGTGTAAAAATTGTTTAGTTTTTAAATTTTTTACATGTTTGTGTCAATTTACATACATAAGCTAACTTAGTTTAATAAATTGTTAAATAAATAAAATTGGCCTTGTCACCTGTTATGACACTTGTTTGTATGGAATTTAATCTAAAAGCACCTTAATTTCCTCTTCAGCAGCTATAGAGGAAAAAATTGTCTTGAATTAATCCTAATGCTCATTAGGGTGCTCTAGTACTCTAGTATATAATATGCTAGACTATTAGCGTGAGGGACGTGTGTTCAATTCCCATTAAACACTCTGGTCTGTTATACTACACCAAGCATATGTATAAGTGTCAAAATTTCATGAGTGCTTATGAGTAGCGAAAAGCAATTCATTGCTGTTCTCTGTCGCTGATAGACATGAAAAGAGAGTATGAGTAATATACACGAATTATTTATTACTCATACGTCACCAGTAATGTATTGAAAATTAAATTATTTGTTTGACAATTTTATTTGAGTAAGAAATCGAATTAAAAAAATTTAAATTTTTTGTTTGACACGAGAACATAATATTTACTAAATTGATGATTATGTGTTGAACGACAATTTTTCTTAATGCAACGGAACATTTTAAAATTAAATATTTCTAATTAAAATTTAAGAAACTGTTTTCGAGGACATTTCTTTGGAATAATCGACCAGGTCATGAGACAAAGATTGGACTCTTGTTGAAGGTGGAGCAGGAGAGATTACAGAATCTCTAGGTTTTTTCCCTTGCACAGTTCTCCAATTCATTGGGTCCTGTAATTAGAAAGGGAATCTATTAGATTTCGGTACAGAACACAGCTTCTTAAAGGCAAGTACCAGTTTATTGTTTGAAGTGACGTATTAAAATATTCTTTATCTTTGCACTGGTAAGCTGAGGTGTAGATTCAGGGTTTTTGGCTGGAATTTTTTTAATGTTCCATTGAATTACATTTGTAGTATATGCTGACTCTGTTTCCCTTAATTTTTAAATAAATTCCTTTAACTACTATTTATACTTTCTTACTATTCCTTCACAAAAAACTTGTAATGTCGTATGACATACCTTCAGGTAGGTAGGAAGAAGTGGCTGAACCGTCGATGAAGTCATGAGCGAATACACTTAGGCCGCACACAGGGCCCATTGTGATACCATAGTTCCTCATTTCCCCCTAATCCAGGAGCCATTCGCAGCTTCCGATGAAGCGACTCAGACTGTCAATATCCATACACGACAGTTCATCCATATCCTCTGTAATAGGCACCCATGCACCCCTTTCTCCTCCGAATAAGTGCCGGACATGTGCACAATAGGTGAAGAATAGTTTTATGTTCCTCTTCATCGCCACAGCTTCTACAGAAATCATTTGCAAGTTGTCCAAGACCAATACGACTCGCATGCGTTCCTATAATGCAATGCCCCGTAATAACCCCAATAACAGTGGGAAAAACCCCTTGGAGTTTAAGCAGAGTCGCCGTGCGCCTCCTATCCAGCCTCGGCTTTATCTTTTGCGCCGCTCTGCCCTTATCCGAAGTTGCCCACATTCTGTTCACGAGATCAACGGTTTCATTGTCAATTATAAGTTTGCAGGTCCCCAAACGGTTCCCCCTTTAAGACCAACAACAAAACTATTCAAATACCTTGTGTTGGAACGATGCAAATGTGTTGTGGGCAAAAGCAAGTGCCTCTCAAAGAAATAATAAAAAACCTAAAATCAAACTCTTCTCTCAACAAGTTCAAATCATTATTGCGTGACATACGGCCGTAGTCTAGTACGTAGTGTGTTGGCTTATTAGACGCAAAAGCCTGGGTTCGAGCGCCCGTGTTCGTTTGTTAATCTCTCCATTAATGAAATATTAAATATTTTTTTAAATCACAAAAGCAATAAAAAATAGATAAATTAGTACAGACATTAAGGCGCTGAAAGACGCAATGATAATTATGTTTTTATCGTTAGTAATTTCTTAAAAGCCATTAACGCGGTACTAATGAGTGATTTTTTAAGAGCTATAGGAAAATTTTTCAAAAAAAAAACACATCAAATTCGGAAAAATGCATGAAATCTGTATTTTAATCGATAGTACGGTCGATATAATTTAATGTTTGAAGATTATTTCATGCAAATGTTGACCGCGACTGCGCCTCAAATGGTCCATCCGCTTAGTCCAATTTTGGCATACTCTTTCCAACATTTCGGCCGGTATCTCACGAATTATTGCTTCAATGTTGTCTTGAAAAGCGGGCTTGTCTGTATAGACATGAGCTCTAACATAGCCTCACAAAAAATAGTCTAAAGGCGTTAAATCGCACGATCTAGGCGGCCACTTGACCGGTCCCGAACGTGAAATAAAATGTTCACTGAACTCGCCTCTCAATAAGTCCATTGTTACGCGAGCTGTGTAGCATGTGGCACCGTCTTGTTGAAACCACATGTCATGCAAGTCAAGCTCTTTCACAGTTACGTTACGATTCGCCCATAAACCGCACCAAACTGTGACTTTTTCTGGATGCATTGGTAGCTTTTGCAATGCTTCTGGCTGATTTTCACTCCAAAATCGACAATTCTGCTTATTTACGTATCCATTGAGACAAACATGAGCTTCGTCGCTGAACACAATTTTTTGATAAAGAAGTGCATCTTCGGCCAACTTTCCAAGAGCCCATTCACCAACAATTCTGCATTGCGTTAGCTCGTTCGGCTTCAATTCTTGCACCAGTTGTATTTTGAAAGGCTTCACACCTAAATCCTTCCGCAAAATTTTCCACGTTGTTAAGTAACAGAGGCCCAATTGCTGCGAACGGCGACGAATCCATAATTGATGGTCATCATTAACACTGGCCGATACAGCTGCGATATTTTCTTCATTTCGCATTCTACGTAAGCGTGTTGGTGGTTTAATTTCCAACAATGTAAGTTTGGTGTGAAATTAAGTCACAATAGCCCGAATAGCCGCTTCAGTGGGTCGATTTGTACTTTCTTAACAGAGCACGCATTTTGATAATAAAATTCAATGATTTGCAAGCGTTGTTCGTTTGTAAGACGATTCATGGTTAAATTATAGACCAAACTGAAGATGTTTGACAGTGAAACAAAACACGAAACGTATGTGAGCTGTTTAAACCAGTGTTGCCAAAAAGATAATAGCTAAAAAAATCACCCTTTGCATTGCTGGTATATTTCGTTGAAATTCTTTCACATTAAAGCAAACAAATTAAGCGATAAGGAATTTCAATAAAAACATTCTATTAAATTAAAATATTCGTTAATTAATAAAATAATTATTAATTTCGGTTTCCATCAAACTGATTGTTTATGTTTAGGTTGACAAATAGTATCATTTATTTGCCATTAAACAGTAATATTATTTGTCGAATATATTCAACAAAATTTCATCACTTTAAAAACAGATTTTGAATTGTCCTTTTTTTAATTACTGCTGCACATAAGCTTTAGGCTAATAGAACTGACAATCAACAAAACCATATCTAATGTGTCTCCGACAAACAAAATGAAGATAAAAGTAATATCTCCGGAAAATCAACAACTACTCATTTGAATTTATTTTTCATCCTTTTGTAATATACATATGCAAAGAAACAAAAAGAAATTAAAACTTTAAGGGATTATCTTAAAAAAAAAACCAAAAAAAATTGTGCTTTTTTTGTAAAATGGAAAACTAATGAATTCTATTTCAGTTGATGGATTATAAGTTTTCAATTTCAACCAAAAAATCAACAAATAAAATTTTTAATTTGAAATCGATTTTATCAAAGAATTTTTTGTTCAAACAAATGGATCAAAAGAAACTAAAACCAATTAAAGTACTTTTATTATGGCAATAAGTTATATCCTTAATTATAGATTCTCGTTTAGCTTCATCTTTTCATATAGCAATTGATAATACCTTTTGTACTATTCCTTCTCAAATTTAATTCGTACTATTTAAAGATCTTTTTCTTTTCAATTATTTACAAATAATACGCAACAAAACAGAATTTTAACCATCAATAGTAAGTGACCGTAAATGAATTCGACAGCAAAATGACTACAAAGCATAAATAAAATTGAAAATAAAATTTCAAGAAAGCAAACCGTTCCACAAACTTAACACTGGACCAACGTGCCAATACAAAACCACATGAAACTATGTTTTGAAAGCCAAAAAAAATATATTTCTAAAGAAATCAGCATAAAAAACTTTTCGTATATGTTAACTAAGGAATACGCTATTGAATGACTATAAATACGTGACAAAAGTAAAATATTTCCCAACAGACTTGATCAACAGATCTTTTATCCAATTGACATTCTTTTACAGTTCTAGCATCGTTTGACCGCACTCAATTTGTTGTTCTAAATTTGCTTCTGTTTTTATTTATTACGTTTATTAAATAAAACAAAAACAATATCGAACGGCATTTAAATAGTATATATACATGGATTTGTACACTCATTACATTTAAGAAGACATTCGTTTGACTGCAACGATATCTCCGAGACAATAGAAGATATCGTAAAAATTTAGAAAAGTTTTAAATGTTAAAATTTGCTCGTTTAAATGCTGCAACAGGATTTCAGAAAAAAAATTAAATCGCGTCATTCGAATAAAGCCCGAAACTTAGTTTATTGTACACATAGGTCAGAATATCTCAAAAACCTAAGGTGATGGAATAATTCTGAGTCGAATTCAAATCACTAGGTATAGTTCAGTTTATATCCACTCGGTCAGTATAATTGGATTCATGAACTTTTACGAAACATTCACTAGCTGACCATAATTTCTTGTTTACATAGCGGTTTCACTAAAATCTTGATCTGACAGCTTTCATGAAGGTTCAAATTACGTATGCACATCCCCAAATAACACAATAAAAAATCATCCTTTATAAATTTAATAAAAGAAATGCAATATTTTTGTATAAAAAACAAATCCTTTCTAGAAATTTTATTAAAATGCCACAAAAATAATGAGATTTTTCTCTTGTTCCAAAAAAATATACGTATAACGTTGGTAATTCAAATAAAAATGAAAGAAAAAACCACGGATGACACTTATTTGCACGTGGGAGACTCATTAAACTTAATGTTACATCACTGGAATTTGGTTGAATATTTAAGAATTCCCAACAACAAACATCGCATATCATAACAGTATTATAATATACTAGCTGTGCCCTGCACGTGTTGCTGCGCCACCAACGAAAATAAATTTGAAGGAAAGACATTACACAAATGTCCAATTAATTTTGAATCATTTTATTGATTTTGTTTCCCGTTGTCCTGATGATTCAGGTGAACGGGCCTGAGTAGTACGCATTCGATCAGTTTCTATTCTCACTTCCCTTTGTTCAAGTGGTTCAAGCGAACGGGTTTCAGCGGCATATACTCGAAGATTTTCCAGTCTCAATGCTCGTCTGATTCTGAGGCTCGTAATGCTCTTTTCTTCCTTGCTTGAGGTGTAGGTCGACCAATTGCTTGTCATTCATTTTGAATAATTTTCATTGACGCCATCTATCGGAAATTAATCGCACCAACCTGCGTAACAACTTTGTTAAACAATGCACAGTTTACGATTTAATTCATTTTGAGTAATTTTCAGTGGCACCACTTGTCGGAAATTGGTCAAACCAACTTGGAAACCTTCCCTGGCTCATGCGCAACAACTTTGCTAAAGATCATAACATGATCAAATGCATAGTTTACGATTCTATAAGGTACATACAAACAAACATTCATTTCTATATATATATAGACTATGGGAGGTGACACGCTCACTATAGCCAATCCGCCCATTTTGTGCATATATACGTCAAAGTCGTCCATATAAAATTTGAGGACTCTAGCTGTTGCAGTTTATGAGATATGCGATATTAAATACTTATTGGGTATGTGGGCGTGGTACCTCGCCTGCTTGAAATTTTAAAATAAGAATTAGCCTATAGTTCCTTGCAGACATACAGGAAGGTACTGCTAAAATTTCAAGAAAATCGGTCTAGCCGTTTAGCCGTCTATAGACTTCAAACAAACAAACAAACCCACAAACAAATAAACATACATTCATAGAAGATAAAGACGGTTAAAAACTGAATTTCAAACAAATGTTGTCAATATAACGAAAATGTTTTCATTTTTTTAATTTTATTTTCCAAATAATAAAATTTAAGGGAACACACACAAGCGAATATTTTAAATATCCGTACCTTATGGCCAACACAGCAGGAATAAAATACATTTGGCGCCAACTTTTAACACCATATTTAACGATACAGTGTAAGTCTATGGTCAAAAAATTTTGTAATCATTTGCATATTGAATATAGCACTGACCATACGCACATAGTGACATCACTTGTAAACTGTCACCATAACACATAGCGGAAATACTTTAATATGTTTGACAGGTTAAAATTGCATTCAACTTTCTACGCATTAGAGCAATAACCTGCAAAAATGTGAATAAGAATTGTTTATTAGATTCTCTATGAAGTTTTTTTTTTCTTAAAATTAATTAAATTATTCCTGACTCAAGGGCTGTAATGACGAGTACCAGAAATATTTTAAAAACCCACAGATAAATACAGGTCCAATACCATTTTCCTGGCCCATCATTAAGAAAGTTCGAAGGAGATCGAAACAAATCGTAATTGAAAGTTTCTGGCACGTATCATCAAAGATGAGTGTGGCCTGTCTTGCCGGATTACTTACTTACTGAATTGGTCTTTTCAATCAGAATTACAACCTAGCTTCCTACACTACCCGTGTTGTAATTTTCAATTTTATCCATGAGTGGCGTCATTTACAGTTTAAAGTCATTGTAGTTTCCATTGTCCTAGTTTCTCACACCACTTATGATGTGTGTGTTAATTTTATTTTTTACATGAGTCGACTCCGAACGACAGATTTTTGAGAATCTTTTTCATGGCAATTTTATTTATTCGCAGAGTTTTTGACAGAAATCTGCTGAGAGGAAGTCGCCGAAGAAATACATTTTGTATTTTGTCTTGATGTCTGGCCTGGGGCTTCAACCCTAGCTTTACGTCTAATAAGCCAACACACTACCTACTAGACAAAGGCGAGTTCAAGCGTCGACTATGAACAACGAGATTGCTAAGAAAATTTTCATGACAATTTCTACAGAGGTTTTGCCAGAAGACGGCTGAGAGGAAGAAGTCCAGAAAAATTTATTTTTTCAGATTTCATTCTATTCGAGATGTCTGCCCTGGGTTTAGAACCATAGGCTCTCGTCTAATGCACCAGCACACTACATACTACACTACTAGGACTATCAAAATTTTTCTGTTGCTAGTTTTAATTGATTATTTCAATCTCATTAAGTAGATTTATCCTTTGACCATGTTGAAGAAGCTCATTATTGAACAATTCCCTTTCAATTCCACCAGACATGCAGAACTGATTTTCTTTCTTAATATTAATTTTGTATTTGCCACCGTCTGCGAAGTTTCATCTTGCTTCGTACATGATTTTAGTTGTTACCGAGCGTGATGAATTCGAAGGTCAAATTCGTTAGCAATTTGTGAATACCGACAAAAGCATCATCGCTCGCCTTTGAAACCAAGAAGTGGTGAGGTTAAACTTCCCATTCACTCTTCTCAAAATATGTTTCGATCATCGTCGAAATATGAAGCCAAGCGTTGTCATGATGAAAAAAAAACGTCCTCGTGTCTGATATATATGTATATCAGGGCGTTTTTCCACCAATGTTTGCTTAAAACAAATTAGCAACAATCTGCCGCTCATAAGGGATTTCAACCTTCTGATCTCACCAAATACAGAACATGTGAACAAAATTCTGCTTACTCAGCCGTGGACAGCAGTAGACCATTGAAACCGCCGGCAATTATTTCAACGGGTATTGAAACCAAGTGAATTAAATGCCAATTTTTCCAAGAAAATCATTTTTTCTTCTGAAATTCATATCAATCCGATTGGCTTAGTGAATACACAAAATTCATGAATTTGGGGTTCAGAAAATCCTTATGCAATTCATACCAAACAAATGTATGTATGTATGAGCAACTGCCTGGCAAATAATCCTGTTATATACATACATACATACATAATTGGTCATTACAACCCTTCAGTCAGGATTACGACCTAGCTTCACACAACACTTATGTTGTTTGCGTCAATTTTATGCATGAGAGGCGGGACGTAGAGTTTAAAGTCGGCTCTGAACGGCAGATTTTTAAGAACCCTTTTCAATTTTTATTTACTCTCAGAGATTTTGCCAGAAATCTGCTGAGAGACAGTCACTTAAAAATATTTTTTCATTTTTTCGTTTTGATGTCTGACCTGGGATTTGAACCCTGAATTAAGCCGACACACTACCTATTAGGCTACAATAATCCTCCTTATAGAGTCTTGTTTTTTTGAATATAAGGCAGAAATTGCACTGACAATGAACGACATTCGGTACAAGAAAATGTTGATGAAGTTCTTATGACCGCAACTAGACGGCATGCATCTAAATGGCACGTGGTTTCAATAAGACGGCTCCATCTGCCACAACCAATTCATTGCTCCAATGAATTTCTGATGTTAACTGACCTTCACGATCATGCGATTTTTTTGTTGAGGTTTTGTCGGATCTCGGGTTTCTGGTAAATCATATATAATTCCTAACGTGTAATCAGAGTCGTAGGAGCTCTTTTAAACTGCATATACGAGGTCATAAAAACTTTTAATGGCAATTTTATTTACTCTCAAGTTTTTTTGCCAGAAATCTGCTGAGAGGAAGACGCCGAAGAAATACTTTTTGTATTTTGTTTGATCTCTGGCCTGGGGTTTGAACCCTGGCTATACGCCTAATTAGCCAACACACTACCTACTAGACTACGGCGACTTGAAGAAACTAGGTCGTAATCCTGAGTGAAGGGTTGTATTGACCAATTATGTATGTATACAAGGTCATGTCAAAGTCTTTTTTTTTTTATTATTATTAGAAAATTCATTACATTTATTATTAAAAGAATTGTTTACATAATTCAGAGTTACTTAATATGTATCTGCTAAGCCTTTGGCTTGTCAGCAGCATAAAAGAAATTGTATACTCTTATGTGTTGAATTCAAATTCATTAAATTTTACATGTAACAAGTTCATTGTGAACTTATAAAATAATTTTTCAAAAGTTTTTTCCTTTTTCATTTATGGGTTTCATTAATAATATGCACCGGTATTTTATTAAAAATTGTTGGTAAAGTAACGCTAAGCTCATTTCTGCCATATTCATTAAAAAATTGCTTCATTTTGTATCTTCCTTGTGCTCGGCGTCTTGTGTTATACTCATGATCAATAACCAGAAATCTGTTGTGCTTGTAAAATTCATTAATTATTGTGAAATAATATATGCTTTTGATGTTTAAGACATTAAGCTTCGATGCAAGATTTAAGATTTCCTGTGATTCGGATTTACAATTTGTTGCGTTCTGTTGTCTGCGTTGTTGTTCTCATTGTAGAGATGCGTTTCACCGTTGTTTTGTGCTGCATATGTAGTGATATCGTTTATTTCATTATCGTGTGTTATATTCATTGGTATTCTGTTTGTTGTAGAATTTATTGTTGTATTTGTTGTGATGTTAGTTGTTGTATTAGTTATAGTTTCTATTATTCTTGTTATGTCGTTGTTGGTTATTATTAGTGATGTGTTTGCTGGCACTGAGATGTTGACTATGTTAGATGACGTATTGCTGTAAATTGGCATGTTTCGTTGAATGTTGTTACTATTATTTTGTGTTGAGTGATTGTTGCTATATATCCTATTTGAAAAGTGTAAGTTTTTTTGAATGTTTTTTAGTATCTGATTTTGTGTATTTTGCAGTATTCTGCAGTGTGCAGTGCAGTGCTGAGCCGCCCCATGCTGTGATGCCGTGCCTTATATATGATTCCACCAACGAATAATATGTATGTCTTAGTATATCATAGGTACAGCAGTAACTTAAATGAAAAAGCATATATGCAGATTTCCGGAGTTTCTTTTGAAGGTGTATAATGTGTGTTTTCCATTTAAATCTATTATCTACATATACGCCCACATATTTATATGTTTCTACTACTTCTATAATTGTACTACAATTATCATCTGTTAGATTACCGTTTTTGGCGCTCTTGTGTAGGCAATCGTTGTTGTGAAATTTTATATGAATAGTCCTATGTGATAGATGCCGCGGTCTTATATGCATTATCTTTGTTTTTGTTGCATTAATAATAAGTCCATTATCGTGACACCATTTCGCAGCTGTAATTAGCTGCTCCTGCATTACTGCTATAGCGTTTTCGATGTTTTTTTCTGCGACCACTATTGCAGTATCATCCGCGTAGGCGAATGTTGTGTCTCCTTTCAGAACTCTCATCATCTCATTGGCATATATTATAAAAAGTATCGGTCCGAGTTTAGAGCCTTGTGGTACACCACAATCTATTGCCACCTCTTCGCTCTGCTTGTTGCATATTTTCACACGATACGTTCTGCAGTTGAGATAGTTTTTAAGCCAGATTAGCGTATTTCCTCTGATGCCAATTCTCTCTAGCATTTGTATAAGTCTATTATGTTTAACAGTATCAAAAGCCTTACTAAAATCTACAAATAGTACTAGGCAGTGCATATGTTTACTGAGGCTACTGTTGATGTAGTTTGAGAAATTTCAGAGTAGTTTATTTATGTTTTTCCCTTTTTGAATGCCAAATTGATTACCATTAATAATTTTATATTTGCCCAAAAACGACGTTATCCTTCTAGCCACGACTTCTTCTAAAACTTTCTCAATAGTAGGTAAAATAGCGATAGGTCTGTAGTTGTTGTAGTCTGTTTTACAACCGCGTTTATAAATAGGTCGTATTAGCGAAGTTTTAAGTAAGTTCGGTATAAAGCTATTTTCCAAACTTAAATTGATAAATTTGGTCAAGATAGGTGAGAATTGACCTGCACTGTGTTTTAAGTCTATTGGCCTTATACCGTCCATTCCTGGGCCCTTTTTACATCCAAACATTTTAAAATATTAAAAACTTCCTCTTCATTGGTATAATCTACATATATCGAATTTTGACGTACTATTTCAACACTTTTCATTGTTTGTATATTGCAGTTATGTATTATTTTGTTTACATTATCCTTAAAATTCATTGCAAAATCATTTAATAATTCATTTATATTTTTATTTTTAAAATCTCTTGTTAAATTTTTTTATTATTTGTTTTTCTTCCAGTTATTTCATTAATTAATTGCCATGTGACGCGTATATTGTTTCTATTTTCAATAAATTTTCTTCGAAAATATTTATTTTTTTCTTTATTTATTTTTTTATTTACTGCGTTTCTAAATTTCTTATAATCTAATTCATAATTTTTATTGTTTTTATTATTTCGCCATCTTCTGTAAAGTTTATCCCGATATTCACAGTATTTAATTAATTCTTGGGTTATCCATGGATTCGGTGATCTGTTTTTATTATTTTTGGATATTTTTATCGATCCACTATAAATTTCACAAAATTTTTTTATATATTTCATTGTATAAACCGTTAGCGTTTTGTGTTCTATGCATTATTTCGTTCCAATTTGTTTCCCTAATTTTTTGATTAATTTTTATATTATTTAATATTTGATATTGTTCTCGCGTGCCTATAGTGGCACTACCCTGTATATTTTCATCATTATTTTTAGCAAAAAAAAATATGTAACGAGAATGTAAGACATTGAGAGAAAATTTAGCAGTCGTACGATTCACTTCGTTTTTGTTATCTTTCAGAAACCCTCACACTTGATTAGATCAGGGATATGATTGATCTTACTTTTCTTTATTATTTTACTAATCGTGTAAACGTCTTAAAAATCAGTAGCAAGGTTTTTTCTCTCATTTTTCAAATACGGATGGAATGCTGTAATACTTTCTCTGTGACTTTTCATAGGCAAACTCTTAACGTGTCAACCAGACTTAACAGATATTTTATCCCGTAATTAATTACATCATGTTTCCTTTAAAATCCAATAAAAAAAGGTCACAACTATATTACAAAATTATTGTTTTAATTTTTAAATAAGGTGCTTTATTCGATTAAATTCGTGTTTTTTTAAGCATTGTTTACTGTCATAATTTTTCCAAATTCATCCTGCATAATTCTTATTTAAAAGTCAATAAAATTTAATGCTATAGAACTCTTCAATCTAATCTGTTTGCTGTTTAATAGATTTTTTTATAGTTTTTAACATTTCAATTATAAATTTAGATTCGCTTTTATTGCATTTTTTTTAAAGGATTTTAGCATTTCTGCTTATTCGGCCAAATTTCTTAACAATAAAAAGTAGGAGCCACTTGTCTTCACCATCTAAAAATTTATGAATAAATACGGAAATTAAATGAAATAAATAATGAGGCAAATAAGCAAATAAACAGAGTAGACTTACTGCCAAAAGTGTTGGCAAAGACATCGTAGTAAACCAGGATATATTCAGTTCAAATATGCGATTGGTGCGTAGTATCATCATGCGAACCAATAGTTTAAATTCCTCAGATTCATTGTACCATTCACAGTTGTAAAATGCCAATGGAATTTTTTCACTCTTAAATATAAATTATTAACGATGAAATGTGTACAAGAAAATATAAAACAAAAATTGAATAAATTACCGCACTTGTTAGTCGTTGGCTGTTATAGCAGTAGAGAACGATTTCATAACCAGCAGCTGACAGATACAATATCATGCGTACAAAATCTGTTTTGTTTGATTCCTAAAGTTGTTGGCAATAAAAAAATACAAAAATTCTCTTGACTTTTACGAAACTACCTACCAGACCAACACTCATTTTAAACAAGACTATGCCCCAAATGATCAGACTTAGCAGAAATTGCGATAAACTAATCTGTCTGTATATGTTATCCAAGGTAAGAACATAACTTAAAAAAATAATTAATTAAGTAACTGTAATGAGTCGTACCAAAACATAAACTAACTTGTAAACACGTTCATATTGAAAGATACAGTAACGTAAATACTCCACTCTTTTCTCCTTTGGCACATCTGCTGATGTTGATCTCTCTATCATGGCATTCAGCACTTGAATAAGTCCAACAGCATGTACACACAATACAATGAAGACACCATCAAAACTAACCGCACACATCCCAGCAATATAGGCAGCACATCCGCCGAACAACATTTGAATCTCGTAATATGGAAAGGACATTCTCTTGCTTTCCCATACCGGATAGAAAGCAGGAAAAGCTGGAAATAAAATTTTTTGTTTCAAACTCAATATTGTTACGAAACTGAAAAATCTAGATACTGGTGTTTTGCTATTACATCGCTTGACATTAAAATTATAAACGAAAGCAACAAAAACAAAACAATGCAAGTAAACAAATATGTTTACAAATTATCGCACTGCTTAATATAACAACAAACACCAGCCTAAAAAATGGTAAACAAGTAAACGAAAACACACAAACATTTTATATTTCACATTCACATTCTAGAACATTCATCAGACTGTTTACTCTGTCATATAAAAGGCAAGGCAAGGCAGGCGACTGAGTTAGTGAAGTTCAGTCAGTCTTGTGTGAAGACGCGGTGTGTTTGAAGAGAGTAATCGTGGTTTGAAGATGTCCGTTACAAAGATCTGTCGAATAATTGTCAAGTAATTGTTATTGTTTATGCAAAGGGAATAAGAAAGAATGCAATTGTTGTTGCTTACATCAAGTTGTAAACAGTGGCACACAGAATTGTGCGAATAATAAAGAATCTTAATTGAAACTAAACACAAATTTATTTTTATATTATTTGAAATCTATGAGCTCATATAAAAACGCAACAATATTAAATCGGTTCCAACTATCTGAAGTATATAAGTTTTATGATCACATTTAAGTATCTATCTTTACGTTACGTTACATACTTACGTAATAAATGATCATAGTTAGGTGTCTGCTTTATGGCGTGATATAAATTTATGAATATGGCCGAAAAGAAATAATTGCTTATAATAGCTGTGCAGGAGCAGATATAAAATATCAATTGGCCGCGTGTATTTTTCCAGTTCTTCTCCATTATATCGTGAATAATCTTCTTAAGTTTGTAGGCTAGGGGAATATCTACAAGAACAATATTTTTATTTTTAAAATTTCATCAGCCATCCCTCATGAGAAGTGTTTAGAGACGGAGTTACCCATTTGAATTATTTCCATTTTCCTTATATTCTCATGTGTTTGTGCCTGATTCAAGAGAACATATAATTTCCTTTGGATGAAGAGATAATAAACCATTTTGATCATAGAAACCATCGTTTGAAATGCAGTAGAAACGCTCTGTAAAACAGAAAATTTTGTGCAATTGATTTCTAATGCCATGCAATGTTAAAGGAAATCATTATTACTTCAGACATTTTGGAAAGATCCTCAAAATAACGCACTGTATAACCCCAATGTCCATACAATGATAGGCCACTGCAAATTACTAGAAATACATTCAGTCTGAAATTCAAGAAAATTAAAAAACCATTTTTATTAACTTAATTTTCTAAAGAAAAATTATATAAATTTTTTTTTTATTTTTAATTGAATTGAGTCCATGGCTCAAACCGGAGTTCGGAAATCTCGAACAATAACTCTGGCAATAACTCTGTGAGTAAATATAATTGGCATGGAAAGTGGCTCGAATCTGTTATTCGGAGTCGAGGATAAACTGTAGGTCCAACCTCATTCCCTCTTGGATAAAATAAGTGCACACAACATGGGTGGTATTGAGAAACTAGGCGTAGCAATGCCTTCGATAAATCGGTCAACCTTGGTTACAATTTAAAAAGCTATAGTTTTCGGACCGAGTGGATTGCAAAGCTATTTGATCAATCATACCAAAACTGTCTTTCTTACGGTCGGGCGTTAATAATATAATGATAAGCAAAAAAACCGCTCTATGTAAATCGGATAAAAAGTGGACCTAGTGGGGAAAATGAAGCAAGTGTAGTAGATTGTCTTAGTCTTCAGGATTCCTAAACGGGTTTTCTTATGGCCGAGCGTTATTTAGGATCGGATATACATGCTCCGACGCCTAATTGTTTTCTTTAAATGACCACAAGAAATTCTCTATATAAACCGGGCAAAATTGTCGTTGTCTTGCGTTGTTTTTTTTTGTTGATAACTTGCACTTTTTGTTGATAGTTTGCATCTTCTTTGGTGGATGACTTGTATTTTTTTTTTAAATTATTTGTTTTTTTTTTTTTTTTGATGGATGACTTGCATTTTTTTGGTCTATGATATGCACTTTTGTGATCGATGATTTGCATTTTTGTGGTCGATCACTTGCATTTTTGGTAGATATCTTGCATTTTTTTGTCGATAATTTGCATTTCTTTGGTCGATTACTTGTATATTTTTGGTCGATGAGTAGAATTTCCATTGTCAATGACTTGTCTTTCTGACTGATGATACAAATGTTAGCTTCAGCATTTATATTAGCTTGGTGACCGATATCTCCGGTTGTAAACAATGCCAGACCGTAACAAAAACTATTTTGGAATCGTTAATACCACGGCTATCCAGCCCATAAGGCCAGTTTCCTCCATCATTCTGTTATTTATCAGATTTCACCCGATTAATTATATGAAAGAAAAAAAATTTACTTCCAGTCCCAAAGGTTACCCAACCGTAGCGATAACTGATTTGGAATCCTTGGTGCAATAGCAGCACATTTTTATCGAAATTTTCTCGATTTACATGGAGTAATTGTTTTTTGCTCATATAAAAAGTTAGCTTCGTTTGCTTTATCTCCGGGAACTGTCGATTTATTACGTCTCCTGAGCACTCTCATATTAAATTTATTTCCCATTATGTTAACTCCTCTGTCTCTAAAGCTTTGCTTTTCGCTCTCATGTGCAATGGGTTTCGGATCCAACAGAACAGATTAGCAGTCGATGCGATCAAATTCGCCACATGATTGTGATGAACACGGATTTAAACAAATTGCATAATAAAGGCTGACTTCCAAAATGTTAGTTGCTTTGTGTTTGAACAAAGTATAGTGTTTCATAAAGCCGCTGAACAAAATGTTTACAATGTATACTATTTTAAAACGTTGTCAATTTGTACTTTTAACGTAGTCAAAAAACAATCAGGCATCGGATTTATAGTTGATGCATTAATTGGTAACTTTGCATATGTACAAAAATTATATACCGTAGTAGAACTGTATACAAATTTTGTATTGATACATTTTGGAAGTCAGCCATACTGAGTGGAAAAAAGTTCATGATTTTTTGTTACTCATCCAAAAGAAAATAGAAAAATATTTTAACTCTTCGTATATTCCAATTACATTTTAAGAGAATCTCTAAAAGTTGTTGGTTTCATTACATTAACGCCCAATCCAAAGGAAATTCTTATCAATTCCCGTATTTTACGGTAATTACGCTTCTTTAACTCTTTTACTTCACTGTCAGTCATCATTGTGTTGAATAATTATTTTTTTATATACGATTGGACTGATGCCCGTGCTCTTATTTTGATTTTTAATTAAAACCCGTATAGAAACTGATTTCGCAACTAAATGAGTTGACACCTGAGTAACCCGTATTTAAAAGATTTTTAAAATTCCTTTCTTGAATGTGCATGTGTGGGTGTGTTCCGAAATCCTTTTTTAAAAACGTTATAATTAATATTCTATTAAATTGAATATTTACACTGAAATATTTAAACGGTGTAGGATACGCAACCATTAATTAATTATAAATTAACGCCTCCTACACATATTCATATACTACGTACAAAACTATATGTATACATATGCGTATGTACATATACACAATTGTTTTTAAGCATTACATATGGGTTAAACGTACAATCGCCAAAAAAAGCACGCCATTGATGGGATTATCTCACTCTATACATGAAGTTCCCGCTGCATTTGTAGGTTTTACATTCAAAAGTAAACTGTAAAATATTTTACATCCCTTTATAAAGGGTCCGCCAAATAACATTTTTCTTTGAAAATGCTTTAAAAAAAACTACTGAATATTTTCTCAAATTCCTTTTTTTATTTGAAAGTACAATCCTTCCGGTTAATAATGGAAAATAATTTCATTCAAATGGCTGTCTCGGCTGGCCATGCAGTAGCCTACACGATCGGTCCAATTTTTAAGCACATTGTCGATTGTGTGCAGCTGTATTTCACCAATGGCTTCACGAATATTGTACTTTAAAGCGTCAATTGTCTCTGGCTTGTCGGCGTAACACTTATATTTGACGGCACCCCACAAATACTAGTCCAACGGTGTCAAATCGCAATTCCGAGGTGGCCAAACGGCTGATAATGCGATCTTCAAACACAAAGCGCAAAACATCTAGTGTAGCTTCGGCTGTGTGGCACGTAGCGCCATCCTGTTGAAACCAAATGTTGCCAATATCCTCCTCTTCCATTTTTGTGAACAAAAGTTCGTTTAACATGGCCCGATAAGGATCGCCATTGACTGTAACGGCCACTCCTTGCTCATTTTCGAAAAAAAATGGCCCAATTATGCTTCTGGACCAAAATCCACAAATCGGCTTTTCAATGTATGCGTGCGGGTTTTCTGTGCCCCAAATGCGAGAATTTTGCTTGTTTGCATACCCGCCAAGATCAAAATGAGCTTCATCTGAAAAGATAGATTTTTTTTGCCAAAATCGGCATCTTCTGGTATAGGCTACTGCTGCATGGCCAGCCGAGGCAGCCATTTGAATGAAATTATTTTCCATTATTAACCGGAAGGATTGTACTTTCAAATAAAAAAAGGAATTTGGGAAAATATTCAGTAGTTTTTTTAAAGCATTTTCAAAAAAAGTTTATTTGGCGGACCCTTTAGAACAACTAACTTGCATCTGATATCGTTATTAATGGTGCTCTGAGTAAGGCACCTAAATTAGAGCTGAAGACAATTTCATATCTCCTCCAGCTTGGAGTTTACTGTAAGGAATTGATAGCTAAAACTAGTAAGGGTCGCTGAGCAACTGAAAGGTAGGTTGGATCGAAAATTGTCACGCGAAGACCCTGCGCGAAATTGGGACTGTGGGAAGTATGAATTATATGATACCACGATAAATCATCTCAATGAAGTTCGGTACATCTGTTCCGACTATAGAGATTTGTAAAAATTGCACAGGGCGCATTGTGCACGATTTTGTTGAAATTTTCACTGATAGCTTCAAATGAAATGGAACTGAAGTCGCCGTAGTCTAGTCACTAGCTTGTTGGGTTATTAAACGCTAGGCCATGGCTCAAACCGTAGGTCAGATATCTACAGCAATATGAAAACTATTTCTTCGGTGGCTTACTCTCAGTAGATTTTTGGCAAAAATCTGAGAGTAAATAAAATTGTCAAAATTGGACGTTCGGAGCAGAGATCAGCAATGAGTATTCAAAAAGATGAGTAGATTCGAATCATACTCATAATTTCTGATACTTATACACATTCATACTTATTTTAATATCATACTCATACTACTCATATTCAAAGCTTGAAGTACTCATCGTACTCATACTTAAAAATACGCATGATGTTGTTGATTTCGACTCTCCTTTACTCAACATTTACAAGAATCACAAAATAAGTATGATTCGCATACGAATACTACAATACTCACTAGTAGGTTGTGTGTTTGCTTTGCTTGCTGTCTTTGTCCTTTTCTTTCTTGTTTTTTTTTTTGTAAATGTAACAACAACTAAGACTGTAAATTTTGATGAATGATTCGAATCATTCGAATCATATATGAGTATTATAAGTATTTTTCTAAATTTATGAATCTGAATGAGTAGGAGTATGAATCAAACATATTTCGAATGTTATGAGTTTGATGTCAACGTTGTACTTACTCATACTCATTGCAATCTGTACTTATAAATCAATGTTGTAGGGAGTACGAATAAATCCGAGTAGGTAGTTAAATTTCAATACTGTTGACTTACTCATACTGAAAATTTTATGAATAGTTATGAGTAGCAAAAATACGATTCATTGCTGATCTCTGGTTCAGAGTTAACTTTAAACTGTTGGTATCGCCACTCTTGTATAAAATTAACACACAGAACATAGGTTATTATGTTCGGCAATTAAGGCTGCGACGAGAAATATAAAAGATGGTAATTTCTCTGGAAATATTATTACCATATTTCCTGATAGCCAGGGGGTTGTCAGGGTACTAAGTTCTGATGTCGTGAACTCTAGGACGGTATATATCTATTGCCAACATTACAATGAGATTTCGGACTTGTATGTGGACACCGGAACATGACAACATGTCAGTTAACCGTTGAGCAGACAAAAATGCCAGATGTGTCATAACCATTCTATCATCGAACTCTCCAATGAATTCTTTGCCTTGGAAATCTCTTTAAAGACTTCCATGAGAATTGTGTGCCACCAAGGCGTCCTTTCACAAAACCAATGTATCACGTAATTGTCGTTCATACGGTTGTCTATTATCAGGATTCAAACCTTAATTTTAAAAACTATTTTTCAAAGGGTTGATGTCTACGCTTATACAATCACAATCGTTATATGAATGCCACAATTATATTGTGAATGGAACAATTTAAGGATGCCAAGGTGGCCTAGTAGTTTCGTGGATAGTGTGTTGGACTATTGTTGTGGGGTCGTGGGTTCTATTTCCACCAAAGACTCTGGTATGTTACACTACATCAAGCATAAAGCTGTTGCATGTATTACATGTCAAGAGATTTAGGCGGCGGAATACTCTTCAAGTATTTCTGAAAATGTTTTTCAATCTCAGTTTTGACATCAGTTATGAGCAAAATCCTTAACATCTTAGTTTGACGATTTTAAATATTTTATTTCATGATGAAGCTGAGGCAGTTTCCCATAAGTATATATATTGTTGGGACTTTAGAAGTAAATTAATGGGTGCATTGCGGTGTCTTTATAAGCAACAGCTACAATGTTTTCCAAGCTTGTTGCATGTTCAGTTAGCGGGGTTTTCCCTGAAAATCTCTTGATTTACTTGGATAGGCAGTCCTTAATAACCGTAGTTTCAACGTCCATTCTTGAATGCCGAGAATTTCTCAAAGAAATTTCGTAAAAGTAACTCTTATATCCGTTCCGTAACACAGGGATATCGCTGAAAATAGCATTGTTAATGAACTAGCTAGGGACGTTACGGAGACTTTAAACTGTAGGCCCCGCCACTCATGTATAAAATTAAATCGTAATCCTGACTGAAGGGTTGTAATGACCAATTATGTATGTATGCAGGGCATTGTCTCGGTTAATTTGGATATTGTCGTTTTACGAGGAGCCTCAATCTCGATGGCAACATGAGGGTACGTGCAACATTGCCAGATTCTGGACACATTTGGACAAGAAAAGGCATGACTCAATTCCGTCCATAAATCGCGTGGTCGCCCATCGTACAACAGCGATTCTTACGGACCACCGACCCTTTGGTAGGCATCCCTAAAAGACTCGCACCATTCCCAATAATGATTTCTGCAAGAGGAGGAAGAGATTGTCCTTCACCTAATGTGGAAGAGCTCTGCGCAGGTTTCTGGCCACTCATTTTCTGACACCGTTATCCAAGTTCTCTAATATAAAGATTGATGCAATAGCGAGATTTATTTTGCACTGGGGATGGTTTTCTCTAGGCAATGGTTGACTCCTGGGTAGAATGTGTTATGGTATTACAATGGGTGTAAATGCTGATCTAAGTGGGACGTGTGTCATCGAGGGGATCCGCCACCTAACCTATACGGTAGCAGTTTACATTACCTCATTGCTCCCTATTGCTGAGTATCTTATATATAAAAGCGAATATGTGTTTATTTGTTTGTGGGTTTGTTTGAAGTCTGTAGACGGCTAAACGGCTGGAGCGATTTTCTTGAAATTTTCAGAGTATCTTCCTGTATGTCTGGAAGGAACTATAGGCTACATTTTATTTTAAAATTTCAAGTAGGCCACGCCAACATCCCCATATAAAAATGAATGTTTGTTTGTATGTACCTTATAGAATCGTAAACTATGCATTTGATCATGTTATGATCTTTAGCAAAGTTGTTGCGCATGAGTCGGGGAATGTTTCTAAGTTGGTATGACCAATTTCCGACAGGTGGTGCCACTGAAAATTACTTAAAATGAATTAAATCGTAAACTGTGCATTCTTTAACAAAGTTGTTAAAGTTGTTGAGTCGACGGAGGTTGGTGCGATTAATTTCCGACGGATGGCGTGACTGAAAATTATTCAAAATGAATGACAAGCAATTGGTCGACCTACACCTCAAGCACGGAAGAAAAGAGCATTACGAGCCTCAGAATCAGACGAGCATTGAAACTGGAAAATCTTCGAGTATATGCCGCTGAGTCCCGTTCACTTGAAGCACTCGAATGCATACTACTCAGGTCCGTTCATCTGAATCATCAGGACAACGGGAAACAAAATCAATAAAATGATTCAAAATTAATTGGACATTTGTGTAATGTCTTCCCTTCAAATTTATTTTAGTTAGTGGCGCAGCAACGTGCGCAGGGTACAGCTAGTTGTCCTATAAAATAATCAATTCGATGATGAATTTTAATAATTTGTCTTTATTTTTAAACAATTTCTTTTTTTTTATTAAATACATCGGATGCAATTAAATAATAATATATCATTTTATATGTATGTATATAACATTTGTTTGATGCTTTTCATTCCATAAAATGTTCTTTTTTCTTCTGTTGTTGTTACTACAATTAAAACTCTTAAAATTATGGAAAACTATACAAAAAACAAAAACGGAAATTATAAAATATTTTACTGATCATATGTGAACTTAATTTACAAAATGAGGTCAATTTGTTAATTTTATTTTCTTTTTTTTCATTGTTTTAATGAAATCTGTTGTCAATCAAACATATTGATGAAATGTTTAATTGAAATCGATAACTAAGAATAAATGATAATTAATTAATTATTTTGTGCATATTTTTGTTTTTTTGTTGTTTTTTTTTTAATTTAATAACTAAGAATTTATACAATACAAGTTATCTATACAAACTTTAAAGAAGAAAAATAAAAGAAATCGGTTGTGTTCGTTCGTACATGAATTTGTTGAAATTTGTTTCTCTTGTACATACAAAATATGAATATTGTGGTTGTTGCTGTTGCTGTTACATTAGTTTTAAAAGATTTTTTAAGTTTTCTTTTTTTAAGTTTTTTAGTTTGTATTTTTCAATAATTTATTCAAGTCTTTGTGTTTAACATTGTGTTACTGTTGTTTTTGGTTTCTTATGGTACCTTATGGATTACAAAATCATAAATAATTCCTTCCGCCATCACATTAATTAATTAATTAATCGATCGATCGATGAATTAAAATATTCAATAATATTTTTACAAGTGTTTCAAGTGTTTTTGTTTTTTTTCTTGGTTTACGAAATCTAATGAAATTAGAAATTTTAACTACGACTATACAACGGTTATTTTTCTTTGTTTGTGTGTGTGTTCGAATTTAAAAATGATGAAAATCATAATAATATCGTAAATTAGTATCCAAAAAAAGGACCTAAAGAATGTTTATAAAATTAAAATCAAAACATAAAAATTAAAAATTCATAGAAAATATCCTACATTTCTAATGATTTGACGTACAAGCGCGATTAATTAAATTTATCATGTGGAGTAACTAAAAAGAGGCTAAGCTATTTTGGACGTTGTAATGGCAATGGCCTAAGGAATAATTAACATTTAAAAACTTACTATTTATTAAAAAAAAAATAATTAAATAAAATAAGACATGTTACAAAATACAAATTTTAAAGCTTAGAACAAATCAAATTACAAACAAATTAAAATTGTATCTTTCATGTAATACGCGTACAATAAATTTGATAAGCAATTTGACGTTAGTTTACAACGTAAAAGGACCATCACCTTTAATTATATATGAGGTTAGGTTAGGTTAGAGGACGTGTACTTGTCAATTAAGACAAGTACAGTAACCGGAGGTCGAATTGACCCATTGTACAACTTCCTAGTTTCTCACACCACTTATGTTGTGTGTGTTAATTTTATACATGAGTCGTGGGACCTACAGTTTAAAGTCGACTCCGAACGAGAGATTTTTTTTTTGAGAAACTTTTTTTCATGGCAATTTTATTTGCTCTCAGCGTTTTTGCTAGAAATCTGCTGAGAGGAAGTCGCCGCAGAAAAAATTTTGTATTTTGTCTTGATGTCTGCCTGTGGCTCGAACCCTGGCTTTACGTCTAATAAGCCAACACACTACCTACAAGACTACGGCGACT
Organism: Sarcophaga carnaria; assembly: GCA_958299815.1. Taxonomy (NCBI): domain Eukaryota; kingdom Metazoa; phylum Arthropoda; class Insecta; order Diptera; family Sarcophagidae; genus Sarcophaga; species Sarcophaga carnaria. The sequence goes on from OY283151.1 coordinate 45,669,743, forward strand.
TCAACATGAGTAAAGAGCAAAACTATTAAAAGTAATGAGTCGATCGAACTGGAAACGTAATTTGAATTTACTCACACAATTGTCCGTACACAATATAATTGAAAGTATATTGTATTTTATTTCAAAAAATATCAGCTCGATTTGAGTCAACTAATATTTCTTCCAGATTTAAAGAAAGTGCAAATGACAGACAACACAAATTCAATGGCAAAAAAGTCCAAAAATAACCTCAAACAATTACACCTATAGCCTAGATACAGATAAATAAAATCCTCTCTAACGTAACGATATTTTCGAAAATTGTATTGTATGCGCAGAATCCAAGATAGTTGTTGTTGTTTGAAGATCTCAAAAGATCTCTCGAACAATTGTCTAGTAATTGTTATTGTTTATGCAAAGTGTATAAACAGAGGAATAACAATGAAAAGCAATTGTTGTTGTTTACATCAAGTTGTGAACAGTAGCACACAGAGCTGTGCGAATAATAAAGAATTTGATTTAAAAATAAACACAAAATTATTTTTATTTTACTTGCAATGTACGAGATCATATTTTAAAGCTTTGTAAAAGGTAAAAACGTAACAATACTTACTCGTTTAACATCAATGTGTGGTACAAATAACAAAAATCACCAAAAAAAAATTATTAACATCAAATTGTTGATTGTTGAAGGACATAATGATCGCTGAAAATATTTCGACACCAAGAGCATCAGTCAATATGTGACAAACAACTAATACTATGTTCAGACATGCACTTATATTGAGTAAATCGCAATAAACGGCATTATTGATCTCAATATTTCATATAAAATGTCAATTAATTATTGCTCAATAAATTCGTAAATTGTTATAATATTGAGTAAAACTTAAAATGCAGCACAATTTTCTTTTTACAATTTTCCGAACACTTTATATTGACAACAACAAACAAAAAAAAAAAAAACAATACAAAAACAATGTTGTTGAAACAACCAGCTGTTTTCTTTACCAGCTGTCAAATGAATATTGAATAAGCAGCTGAACTGCGTATATTATTATGCCTGAACACTTAAAATATTGCACTCAATAAACCGAATATTCACTCAATAAAAGTGCATGCAAAGAACATAGTATAACACAAGAGAACGAGTTTGCTTTTAAATCCTCCAAGAACTTACTTAATTGGTCATTACAATCTTTTAGTCAGGATTACCACCTAGCTTCTTATAACACTTATGTTATGTGTAATAATTTTATAAATCAGTAGCCGGACCTAAAGTTTAATGTCAACAGATTTTGTACATACAGAATTTGTATTGCAATTTTATTTTACTCTCAGATTTTTTTTGCCAGAAGACTGCTGTGAACACGTCAAGTTTGTTTAATGACATGCGCAAACTTTAGGGAATTTTCTGTTTATGGGCGAATGTCAGACATCATTTCCACTTTAGAAGCCTTTTATATGAGACAAGGACCTGCAGATTATGCCGCAAAATATATTAATAAGTCAAACGACTTCTGAGAAATAGTCATATTTAAGCAGCGGAAAGTAAATACTGTGTTACAATTACAGAGCTTAAGAGCAAGCGTGAACTAGTGGTGGTACGAGGTGTAATGATGTAATGCCTCAAACCTTAAGTTTGTAGTAAAAATAATGTAGAAATTTTATTGTTTAAATATGAATATGAATTTGGTCATACCAAAACCTTTTCGATTCCAACGAATCACTCGTTCAATGTTGTAGAGGAAGGATTTGTATATCACTATATACAATGTTGAAGAAGTAACACCTAACAAATCTAGACCATAGGTTTAAACACAATAAAGCATTAATGGGGTATATTAGAAAACAAAAGTTTGACAGCACTTGTGAACTGATAAACAAATGCCGAAAGATACCATAGTTGTAGGACTCTGGAATATTGGGATAGAAATCAAACAAAAATCTAAGCTTTTCTATGATAAATCGTTGTTACTGAAAACAAATTTAATAATTTTTAGAATTAATTTTTGAGTTTTATTATATAAAAATAAATTAACATTTTATTTTAGTTGACTCTAATCGCTGACTTAATTAGACGACTGAAATACAAATACAATAGCACTGGTGTATGGACAATTGTTTGACTCAGTGTATACGTTGTAGTTGCAAAGTAAGGTTAACTATAAGCAGCCTGGTTTTTGAATCAAATTATTGAAAAAAAGTACATTCAACTAAATTAAATCAAATTTAAATACTAATGATGAGTATCCTTGTGCTTATGAATGAATATATTTATGTTTGTATTATACAACTAATGTATCTGTATGTATATATATATATATATGTATGTATGTATGGATGTATGTATGTATGAGTGTTCTGTTTTTTGTTTTTTTTTTAATTTGTATTGATGTCTGATCACTGATATGTTTCTAAAGAGCCTAAAAGTAAAAATGATAAGTTATTAAACGTTTTCATTATCTTCATATAATTTTTACATTTAAAAAAAACGCCTGCATAACTAATATGTACAAGTACCAGTATGTTTGAAATTTTATTTATTATTACACTTTGAATATATCGAGTCCTGTATGCATAATTTTGTTATTTTCTAAGGATATCGATTGTATTCGTTTAAGAAAATAAAAAGGAAAACCAATTAAATTTTAATATAAAAGAGGCTATTTGGACTCGATATATTTCTGTATTTTCTGTAGCATGTATCGGGTCCGCCATCTAATGTTTTTTTTTCTTCAACTAGTGCTTATTTCGTGAATGGTAACACTTAGCTCATGTCTGATTTGATAGATAATTAATTTTATCCTTCCACTAAACGAATATGGTTGTGTATACGCTTGAACAACGCTGGGAAATATTCCGACATTACTTTGAAAACCATGGTAATGTTGCAGAATGTGTGCGAAAATTGCGTACGGATTTTGGAAGAAGAGAAGCACCGTCAGCTCCGTATGTTCGTTATTTTGTGAAAAAAGTGAAAGAAACTGGCATCCTCATCGATAAACCAAAGCGTGAAAAGCCAAAAACAGTGCGTACACCCGAGAATATTGCTGCTGTGGCAGAAAGTGTGCGTGAAGCGCCCTTGTTCTCATCAATTGAACATTTCGGAGACATTAATGAGACGAATTTTGCATAAAGACCTTGGTATGACGCCATACAAAGTCCAATTGGTTCAGGAGTTGAAGCCAATTGACCATCCAATTCGTTTTCGTTTCGCTAAGTGGGCCTGCGATCGACTTACAGAAGATGCCGATTTTGGCAAAAAAAGTCATCTTTTCTGATTAAGCTCATTTTGATCTTGGCGGGTATGCAAACAAGCAAAATTGTCACATTTGGGGCACAGAAAACCCGCACGCATACATTGAAAAGCCGACGCACCCAAAACTAGTCACTGTTTGTTGCGGATTTTGGTCCAGAGGCATAATTGGGCCATTTTTCTTCGAAAATGAGCAAGGAGCGGCCGCTGCAGTCAACGGCGATCATTATCGGGCCATGTTGAACGAATTTTTGTTCACAAAAATTGAAGAGGAGGATATTGGCAACATTTGGTTTCAACAGAACGGCACTACGTGCCACACAGCCGAAGCTACACTTGATGTTTTGCGCCCTGTTTTTGAAGATCGCATTATCAGCCGCAGAGCTGATGTCGTTTGGCCACCTCGGAGCTGCGATTTGACATCATTGGACTATTATTTGTGGGGTGCCGTCAAAGATAAGTGTTACGCCAACAAGCCAGAGACAATTGACGCTTTAAAGAACAATATTCGTGAAGCCATTGGTGAAATACAGCTGCACACAATCGATAATGTGCTTAGAAATTGGAACGATCGTGTAGGCTACTGCATGGCCAGCCGAGGCAGCCATTTGAATTAAATTATTTTCCATTATTAACGGGAAGGATTGTATTTCAAATAATAAAAAAAAAGATATTTGAGAAAATATTCAGTAGTTTTTCTTTTAAAGCATTTTCAAAAAGAAAAAGTTATTTGGCGGACCCTTTACAAAGTGTGTGTGGCATAATATTGTTCTTGTCCTTTCCTAATGTTTAATTGTTCTGTACTCGACTATTTTACCTATCGTGTGTAGAATATAAAATTTGATCGTTTTGTTTGCAACAATTTTCTTTGGATAGTAAGTTTTTTTGTTTGTTTGTTTTTTAAATTGATAAATAATTTTAAATGCTTTTTATTTTATTTGTGTAGTTTAAATATTCTTTTCTTTTTGTTTGCTTTTTTTCATAGTTTTTCTTACTTTTTCTATTTATTTATTGGCTTGCTTTGCTTGCTTGTATAATAAAATTTGTTCAATATTTTTGCATAATTTTTTCTTGTTTGCAGATTAGCTTTCAAAATGAAAGAAAAAAGAACAAAATTATACAATATTTGCGTTATATTTTGTTAATGATTCGTTAATTTTAATTTTAATTTAATATTTATGTTTTATTTTTAATTATTTTTTTTTTCTCTTTATAGTTTTGTAAATTGAATTAAATTTAGACTAATAAACATTTAATTTGTAAATAAGCATTTTTCTTAGTTTTATTTTTTATTATAATGAATATTCTTCTCTTTTCTTTTACTTTTTTTTCTCAGTGTAGTTTTATTTCTTAATTTAAATGTTTTTGTTTTTTTTTAACGATATTTGAATATATTTTTTGCTTAAATTTGCATTTTTTCTTTACATTTTTTTGCTTTGTTTTTTGTAGTTAAATTGGCATTTTTCTATTTGTTAATAATGATTATAGTTTTTATTTTTTATTTGTTTTTTATTCTAGCAAAGTATTCGATATTGGTTTTCAAGGTACAGCATATAGTTTTTTTTTTAATTTATTTTGTTTTTTTTTTTATTTAAAAATTAAAAATAATAATAAGAATAATATTTTAAACGATTATCTGTTTGAAGTGGGTTTTGTTTTTATTTTTTCGTATTTTAGGTTTTTTCCGTTTTAAGTTACAAAAAATTTAAATTCCCTAATTTGTTTTATTTTTACTCCTTATTTTCTTTATTTGTGTGGTTTTTTATAATGTCTTCTTTTTTTCTTTTTTTTGTATTAATGGTATTAAATTTTGAATCAATAGCAATAATATACGTATTTATATTCACAAAAAAAAAAAACAAAAAAAAAATTTTGTTTGCCTAAAATATGCATTAAATAAGTGCTCGACTTTTGTGAAATACTGTTAAATATGCAGAAAATTTCTTGTATTGTTTTACTTTGTTAATGATTTTAAATTCACGAATCTGTTAAAATTTCATAATTATATTTAATCCTTCATTAAAAGTCGTAAAGTTCTGAAAATCTTATGCAAATTGTTTTGAAAATTGAAATTTTTGAAAGTCTACAGCGTTAATTTCAATCATTACTTATGTACTCATTCATTCTCAATGATTAATTTATTCAGACGGTATGGAATACAAACTATCGCTACGGACGTTAGTTAACACATTGTGTGCGAGAAAATTTTACTTTAATTTATAACCAACGCTAAGGGAATGGCTCCTTGCATGCAGGGCATTATGTTGGAACTAGGATATTAGTTCATGGAAAACCAGAAAGAATATTGTTTTTGTACTTCAATATACAGATTTATATTATAAGTGACAGTTAAGATCTGTGCAAGAAGGAACTTTGACATACAGTGAGCGTCAAAAGAAACTGTACACTTAAAAAAAATATACTTTAATAACTTTTCGTTATTTTTTATTTTAAAATTGTTTTATTAACAGTTTTTAAAATTGAAACGAAAACAAATTGCAAACAATTTCGAAATATTAAAGTTGAATTTGGTGATTGTTAGAATTTTATCCATAGTGTACAGTTTCTTATGACGCTCACTGTATGTATACATACATAATTTTTCATTACAACCCTTCAGTCAGGATTACGACCTAGTTTCTCACACCACTTATGTTGTGTGCGTTAATTTTATACGTGAGTGACGGGACCTACAGTTTAACGTCGACTCTGAACGACAGATTTTTGAGAAACTTTTCATGGCAATTTTTATTTACTCTCAGAGTTTTTGCCAGAAATCTGCTGAGAGGAAGTCGCCGAAGAAATACTTTTTGTATTTTGTTTTGATGTCTGGCCTGGGGCTCGAACCCTGGCTTTACGTCTAATAAGCCAGCACACTATCTACTAGACTACGGCGACTTCTCACTGTATGTATAGTTCGGCAAAACAACGAATCCTGTCTGTAATGCAGCGTAAGAAACACTATCCAATCGATGACAAACGTTTGTGGTCTGTAAAAAATACGAGTGTTACGTAGGAGTGTATGATTTTCGGGACAAGACCTCTTTATTTCGCTAGAACAAAATCCATTTTAGTCGAATGGCCAGTGAATTGCAAACAGTGAAACATAAGCTACAATGGATCGATAGAGTTATATACCCTATTGTAATTAATGTACAATTTCGATCCGTTCGAGAGGCATCAAAATAGATTTTGAGATGGATGCTGCAACACAGAGTTGTATTCCATTTTCGGTTGTAAATAAGTTGTCTAAATAATAAGAACCTTAAATGGAGTGAAGTATTCCTTACACCATTTTAATAAACCGAGGCACTTAAACTCTTTTTCGATAGTAAACAAATTTTCTGGTTCCGGCCAACATTACTTTGAATATTCATGGCCAGCCAGCCAGTTCTGATGACTCTCTAGTATATACACCACCCATCACATCACATGTTACGCAACATGATTGATGCTTTTGGGTATTTCACACATTAAAATCAACTCTATTCATGCGACCTTATTTGGAGATTTTCTGTGGTTAGGATGTGAGTTTGTGACTTATAAAAAGCCTCTTTGCCTTAATCTCCAAATGGCTCGATCTACCATCAGAAAAATATGAATGGCAAATATTGCTGTCATCTGCAAAAGTGTATATAGAATTAGAAGTTAAAGAAAGAAGATCATATTAACGATCTTCTTTACATAATTGGTCATTACAACGCTTCAGTCAGGCTTGCGACCTAGTTTCTCCCACCACTTATGTTGTGTGTTAATTTTATACATGAATGGCGGGGCCTACAGTTTAAAGTGACTCCGAACGACAAATTGGCAATTTTATTTACCCTCAGAACTTTTGCCAGAAATCTGTTGAGAGGAAGTCGCCGAAGAAATACTTTTTGTATTTTGTTTTGATGTCTGGCCTGAGGCTTGAACCCTGCCTTTACGTCTGATAAGCCAACACACTGCCTACTAAACTACAGCGACTTCAATATCGTTAATGAAAATAAGAATTTGAAGCGGATATAGAACAGAACCTCGCGATACACTGAGTTTAGCCTGAACTCGTCTGATGGGATCATATACATAACAATCTGTATAGAAAGATGACTGAGAATCGATATAAAGATGAGAAAAGTGACAAATAGTTTGAAAACATTATAACTTTGCTCTCATCTAATTGTCGGATGTTCCACTTCATTTTGTGTAAAAAATAGTTACAAATGTGTTTACCAACGTACTACTTCTTCCCCTTAAAGTGATACAAAAAATACGCCCTACACTCTAATACGTACCAGTCGGAAAACTTACTATTGCGCGTCCCGCACACAATGTGTTATGAATGCCGTATTAGTGAAAACTTTCCACTTCTAACACTTTTAATTATATTTATCCTAGCGTAACTCGGAAGTCTACAGTTTTAATGATTATTTTTTTTAAATCGTTCGGAATGTGTAAATGAATCGAAGATACGCGCAAGCAGACTATGTCAAATTGATTTCATGTAATCACCAAGAAGGTGCAAATATTTGACATTAAATTTGTTGAGTAATTTTATAAATAAATTAAAAATAGTAACAAAAATTATGTCGGTTTCAGGAATAAATTGCTATAAAAATGTTTTAATTACTCTATACTGTAACCTACTACTAATCGGCTTTTTTTCCTCTGAGAACAAGCATAGAAGATCATTTACTGAAGTGATTATGTAGATCGAATTTTAATAGGAAACCAAAAGAAGATATTTAATGATAAAGATAATAACAAATTATTTTACAATGTAAAGAAATAATCATTTTTATATTGTTACGAAAATGAAGAATCGAGATACTGGTGTCTTGCTTTTACATCGCTTAACATTAAAATTATAAACAAAAAACACAGTAACAAACACCAGCATAAAAAATGGTAAACAAGTAAACAAAAATACAACAACAAAAATTACACCCATCCACAGCTCACTGTCTACTAGTCTAGTGACCTGGGTACTCTATTTTTAAATTATAACAACGTTATGGTAATCAAATCCAGCTCGTGATTTTACAGCAAATTTTTGGAATCGCTCAATTCCTATACTTTCATTTCTAAAAAAATTGGAGGTTGTCATTAACTTATAAATATGTAGGCTGCTACACTTATCTAGATATCACTGTATAAGCAATAAAATTATGTGGAATGTAATTTCCAACAGAGTTTATGAAATCGAATACATATTTACGACATATTCTCTGATGCCTACAATAATTATTTTAATATTCTATACCTTGACATAGCCAACTACATTTGTATTTACTATTGCTTAGCTAGGGTTTCACCAGTCGGAATTTCTCTAGAGGACACCCATTATACAGTTTTTATGTCTAATTTTCTAATATTTTTCTTTTTAACTACTTTTGTTTTTGTTATTCCTAGTCTGTCCAATTCATATACCTTTTTTTGTTTTGGAACTTATTCGATTTGTATTTAACAGAACGAATTTATAATAGTTTTTGGACGGTTATCGGTGGTGATTGATGTTAAAGGCGTCATTAACATTCTAAAAAAGTCTTTGATTTACTTCTATTAATACAATAAATATTTCTGATATCCTGTTATCCTCTAGGAAATATAGTATAAGGGACAGAAGAGATTTTCTTCAGTTAAAATAAAATCAATGTCCTTAACTCATGTTTAATATGTGTTTTAAGTTTTAATCGTTGTAGCTTAAATGGATACAAAGAAATAAAATGATTTACTTAACATTTCTCTAAAAAAACACACAACTTTTCTAAACATATTCAGTCAGTTTATGCTAACTACAGTCAAAGCAATAATAATTTATTTGGTTTTAAAAATTTTGTTCTTTTTCTTTCCTAAGGTTTAAAATATAAATATACGAGTACGTTTATAAAAATGATTTACAACTTGATTATCTTAACTTAGGTTCTTTAAATTACCCATTAAAATACTTATGAGAAATTTAAAGGATAAACGAAAATATTTTAATAACCCTAACAGCTAAGCGACATAAAAAATTTTAAATTTTAAACAACCTGCAACAAATTAAAATTCAATATTAAATAGTATATACTCGAACCCATTACATCTAAGCGACCAACAAAATATCCTATCAGTCATGGAATAAAATATTTTTTTTAATGTTTCATGCAAAAATTTACTTTATGAAAGACAACAACAATAATTCAACAACATTCAATTCTAACCAAATTCTACATTACTAAATACTACAATCAAAAGGACAATAGCATAGCATAGCATAGCATACAAGGTATTCTTTCGAGTTACAAGCTATGATATCTACTGGTAATTTAGATACCATGCATATATTTACATATAAAATATAATATATGACATTATGACATATGTACGCAATTGAGATAAATGAGACCAAAAATGCTAGCAAGACCTTCAATCGCGCTAAGATTTGAGTAGTAAGAAGATCGGAATAGTATTGCAATGAAAGCTTTTGGAATTGACGAAATAAGTCATCAAATGCTTATAGAGCTGCTTCATGTAGCCATAAGAATTATTCTCTTTATCCTCAATGCTATTTTACATCTTCACAATAATACCCAGAAGTGGAACAGTCATACGATATCGGAATCATTTAGATCCATAAGTCTATTCCTAACACAAGTTGAAAAACAGCTGACATCTAAACTAATAACATACATACATAATTAGTCATTACAACCCTTCAGTCAGGATTACGACCTAGTTTCTCACACCACTCATGCTGTGTGTGTTAATTTTATACATGAGTAGCGGGACCTACAGTTCAAAGTCTACTCCGAACGATAGACTTTTGAGAAACTTTTCATGGCAATTTTATTTACACTTAGAGTTTTCGCCAGAAATCTGCTGAGAGGAAGTCGCCGAAGAAATATTTTTTGTGTTTTATTTTTACGTCTGGCCTGGGGCTCGAACCCTGGCTTTTCATCTAATAAGCCAACACACTACCTACTAGACCACGGCGACTAAACTAATGCCAATCCTAAATACGTGCAGAGGTATACCGGACTACGAATTAGACTTCAGAAGGAAAGTCACGTTTAATAAAGTCAGTAATTATTACCTAAAGGTTGTCTCAGAAATAGTGAAATTTTGAAATTATGCTGTCATATAAAAATTTCTGTTCCGATTATTAAAAACAGAGCGTTGTGCTGAGACACGCAAATTTCGAAGAAAATTTATTCTGGAGAGTACTCGTACAACTAATGTGTCAACCAAAATGTCGACTATGAATAGCAACACAACTTTTGCGTCCACACACAGTTCAGTGTCTTGTAATGCCATAAATCGAACAACTTAAATTTTTGCGAACTTTCATGCGTACGAAATTTTGTTTACTCAGCAGCTCAAATCAGGACCGTGAGGCAAAGTGGTGTCAATTTGTCAATTTTTCGAAAAGAAATCATCTTTTCCGATGAATAGCATTTCAATCTGAATAGCTTAGTGAGTATACGAAATTGTTAAATTTGCGGCTCAGAAAATCCTCATGCAAAAATACACAAACAATACTACAGCAACAAATATAAACAACGATGCTTACAATTATAAAGATTTTCAGAAGGCGAGGTCATGAACATTCAACAGACTGCCGTATAAAAGGCAAGGCAAAGCAGTCGACTGAATTAGTGAAGTTCAGTTAGTCTTGTGTAAAGAAGCGATGCGTTTGAAGAGAGTAATCGTGGTTTGAAGATCTCCGTTACAAAGAACTGTCGAACAGTTGTCTAGTAATTGTTATTGTTTATACAAAGGCTGTAAACAGAAGAATAACAAAGAAGAGCAATTGTTGTTGTTTACATCAAGTTATGAACAGTGGCACACAGAATTGTGCGAATAATAAAGAATTTTGATTAAAACTAAACACAAACTTTTTTTATTTTATTTTCAACCTACGAGCTCATATTTTAAACGTTTTTAAAAAGTAAAAACGTAACAATATCATCGGTCGAGATACGGTCACAACTCTGTGAAAAGACCATAAAAAGTAATGGCCTGTCTGGAATTCAACAAAATAAACACACCTGGTTGCTGAATTTTAAAACTGTTGTGTTTAGCGCTACACAGCGGGAGAACCAGGGAACTAATTGAGTTCGATAAGAGAAGGGTTGACATTCTAACAGGAATTCTAACAGGGCACTGTTCTTTTGGCAGTTTCGCTGCCCCAATGCAATTAATACAGAAGCTGCCGTATGTGAAGTAAACGGAATCGGTACAGCACCTTTTCTGCGAGCGTTCTGCACTTCAAAACAGAGTCATCGGTTTGGTTTTTGGGTGACAGAACGTTTGAAGCCACCATGACGGCTAATGTGTCACTAAGGAAACTGAACGGTTATATCTGCAGCTCGTGGTTTAACTGACTAACTGATCATGACACTGGGTAATCAGAGGCAATATATGAGCCACCGAGTGAACTAGCCTTTAAACGGCAAACTATTTATTATAAGAACACGTTTTTATTTTAAACTAAAAAAGTTCATTTTTTATGAGACATCCTTTTTCATGTTTTTGTTTTTTTTTTGTCTCAATTTTATTTTGTTTTTTGGTTTATGGCATCTACATACACATGTACATACATAATTAGTCATTACAACCCTTTAGTCAGGATTATGATCTAGCTTTTTACACCACTTATGTTGTGTGCGTTAATTTTTATAGATGAGGGGTGGGACCTAGAGTTTAAAGTCGACTCCGAACGACAGATTTTTGAGAAACTTTTTATGACAATTTTATTTACCCTCAGAGTTTTTGCCATAAATCAGCTGCTGAGAGAAAGACGCCGAAGAATTATTTATTCATATTTCGTTTAGTTGGAGATGTCTGACCTAGGGTTTGAATCGTGGCCTTTCGTCTAATAAGCCAACATACTACCTAGTAGACTAAGGCGACTTCAACTGATCGGACTCTTGTAAATATTGCCCCTACACGTTGCGACTGGCTGTACAACTTTACATAATGCTACAATAACAATTTATAAGTAAATTTGGTTGAAAAATCGATATGCATGAAGAAGAATATGTTGGACGTGTAGGGACCGCTTTACATAGAGATGATCACGGGGTTCATGTGGTGAACGCAGCATGAGAGCATGAATGCTAAAGCCGTGCAAATTTCTACCTTTCGGTTTTTGTGAAATCTCGGTTTTATGCGACTAACATAAAATAAATTCCTGTGCTCAAATCTGAGATATGGCCACAACTCTGTAAAAATGTAAAGGCATGTCACTGAAGCGGGGACGGCCATTTTTCCGCTATTTTATTATATACATACATATGTATGTTTATTTTAAACTGCATTTTTTATGAGACAGCCTTTATGTCATAATTTTTTTTTCTTGACTTAAAATTTTATTTATTTGGCGACGCATCAAACTTAACTGATCAAATTTTGCTTAGCACAGCAACAGATCAAAATTGAACCTACAAATTCCATTCTATAGTTGTTGTAAAGATGAAGAGAACAAATGATTTATGCTACGCAGGTATACTACCTTGGCCTATATGTGTAAGAATTCTTTATTGCTCCGTTATTTGATGTGTGGCCGGGCAACTTTAGATTGATAATAATATCATACATATGTATGTCGCACACTGTTCTATTTACTAACGAATATAATTGAAAATCTTTTTAAAAAGCAATTCGAAATTAATTGTTTTAACATTAATAATTATGTGCCGAAAATTGAACGCCAATCTAATTTCTCTTCTCTATTCACTACAAGATAAACAACATATTTTGATAGAAAAAAATTATACGAGAATGTGGTTAAAATATTAATTCGTGAATTTAATAAAAAAATTAAAAAAAAAAATTAATTCTTAAGGATGTAGGATTGTAAGCATTATCATTGAAATTATCATACGAGTTCATTCAAAATGATATTCTTGTTTGAGAATTAATTGTTGTGGACAAATCCACGTGAAACTTATAAGATTTTAATTTATAAATTAATTGTTTTGTTTTGTTTTGGTTTTTTTTTTATTTTTTAATTTTTTATGTTAATTATTTGGAAATTTGTTGTTTATTTGAGTTTTTTTTTTGTTTTTTTTTGTTGAATAACAATAATAAATTGAATGTGAACTTGACCTGAAGCGCAATTATTTTAAGGTTTTTATTATTATTTGATATTAAATGTACTCTTAGATAAGTTTTGAAATAAATTTTTGCATTTTTACAATATTCATTAATTATAATTAATTAATTATTACAGCGTTTTTATTTTATTTATTTTGGAGTTTTTTTGTAAATATATTGTATAATATATTGTTTAACGGGGTTGTTTAAATTTTTGTTACTGAGTGTATAAAGAATCGATGCATTATAATTTTTTTTTTTACTCGAATAGTTTGATGTTGTATTGTATAAAGTGTTGTTGTTTTTTAAATCTTATAATTTCATAATAATTTATTTATTAATTATATTTTATTTCTTGTTTTTGTTTTTCTAATTGTACAAAATATTTTTATTTTGTCATTTTCAATAGGCTTTTGTGGTGATAAATTGTGTTCGCTTGTATTTGGGTTTTTTTGGGTTTTTGTCTTGAATATCTTTTTTAAATTTTTTTTGTTTTGTTTTGTTTTAATTAAAGTGTAAATATTATCGTATAAATACATTTATTGAGATAAAAATTTCAATGATTTCTCCTTTTTTGTACGAAAAAAAACGTAAAAATTTAAATAGTGTAGCTGTACAGTTTTCAATAATTCCTTTAATTTTTTCTTTTTATCTCCTTTGGTTTGAAGCTTAACTAATTTAATCAGAATATGTTTTCTTTTTTTATACAGTTTTTATTGTGATTATTTTTTTATGAAATTTAAATTTTTTTCTTTTATGATAATATTTATTTTTTTTAATAATTAATTTATTTTTTACAACATTCATACATACAGAATGTATCATATTTAATATTTTATATTTTAAAAAATAAATTTGTTTAATCAGACTAAAATACTGTTCATTGCTTTTTCATATTCACATTCTGTTCGAGGATATTATGTTCAGTTGTTCTCAAAAAAAAATTTTTACTACCACCGCCTAGTAATTAGACGCCAGTACATAGATGTAAGTAAGTATGTATGTGCCTAGAGTTGATGAATTGTTATTTTACAAATGCATCGGTGTTGGTTATACAAAAAAAAATTTTTTTTTGTTTTTCTTTTATTTTGTTTTCTCCTTGTCTTTCTTTAATTGCTACGCCTTCTGTCCACTGGTATCGGTTTTATCCTCTGCACGTTCATTAGAATTATCGCGTTGCAATAAAGATCGATTTTCATCACTTGAACCACCAGCATCCCCACTGCCATCATTACCACTATCGGCTGCTTCACTGCGTAAATTAACATTCGATGTAAATGTTGTTTCCGAATCTATTGGAAATAATTGAATATGAAATCCTTCATTTAAATATCATTTCAATTAAAGATTTTTTTCTATTCTTATTATTTATAGGAGTGATACATAGTTATGATAGAACAAAAATGGTGCACGTTATATATGTATATGGTATGTATGTACATATGTCTGTTTATAATGTATACTAAAGATACTAATGAATTTATAATTTTTCTCAGATTATTATTGTGTTTTGGATTTAACAAAATTTTATTTTAATTAAAAAGATGTGCATGTATGTACATAAACTAATAAATACAATATTCGACTGTGATACACATGTATTTCAGGAAAAAGAGGTACTTAATAACGATTTTCTAATTTGTTTACTTGTACAGCTTATACGTACATTTGTCTGGGAGCAAATTTTCTAAAATTTTCGAGTCTTTTTGCCGACTTAATATCTCCAAGAATGAAATATTCGCAGGCAATGGGAATTCTCGCGAATATCTTCCCACTGGAAGTCTATGTCATCGAACTTGGATAGTACACAACAAGAGTCGCCATAGTCTAGTAGATTGTGTGTTGGCTCATTTGATATGAGGCCATGGTTCAAACCCTAGGTCAGATATCTGCAACAAATCCAACATCTCGAACGAAATCAAAATGCAAAAATATACAGTAAGACCTCGCTTAACGCTGCTCCGCTTAACGCTGTAGTATTGGGATTCCCCTAAATCACACAAGGTGTATAATAGTTATCTTTTCAATGCTCTTTTAATAGTTTGTCCAGAATAAAGATTCTAACTATATTTTTCGAAGTCGCATCCCCCGCGTTAAGCGGTGTTTTACTGTATTTATTCGGCGACTTCCTCTCAGCAGATTTTTGGCAAAAATTCCAAAAGTGTTTCACTGTTCTATAGCTACTACCACAGATTTTACTCGAGTGCAAAAAGAGGACCTGTTCCCGAGAATCATGTGTTCCTATGCAGAGGTCTGTCCTGTCACTTATGATATAAAGAGAATCGAATTTAGTATCCACAAACACTACTCCATAACATATTTTCCGAGTTCCAATACAATATACTGCATGAACACAATGCCCTCATAAACTGAGAGTTGATCGCACAAAAAAAAAAATTCAAATTGTCATGAAAAAAAATCTGTCGTTTGGAATCGGCTTTAAACTCTAAGCCCCGCAGCTCAAGTATAAAAAACAAGTATTACCAGTCAATTGAGGTGAAAATATATCAAAAAGGAACATAAAAACATAAGAATCATTATTTAAATATATTTTCTTTAATTTTCTTACCTTTCAGGCGAACAACAAAATTAATTTTTAAAAATCTTAAAAAAGGATATATGGGCTGCTCTGAAAGTATGATAGCTAATCCCAAACTATTTATACAGTATTATTTCTTACATAAAACTACAAGTTGTGTGATAAAAGTTTTAAGAAAATGGTTAAAATATTCTAAAAAAAATTAAGATAAATATATTTTTTTTTAGAGAAAAAAAATTCATTTCATTCGAATTTCAAAAAAAGACTTTAAGCATGATTATTAAAGGCTGGAAGGCTTTCAGCTCATTTTACGAAAAGGCGTAATAGGTGTGAATATATCCTTATCAAATCGAATGATTCTGTTATCTGTTTCTGATAATTAGAAATGACTTAGCAACATGTATGTTTGTTAACTTGTTTTACAGTTTTCACTGTGTACCTGGGATCAAAGGCTTTATTTAGAAGACGTCTTACATATCATCATCAGATTGGGACAAATTAAACTTAGATTCGCCACTCCAGAGAATTCTGTTCCAGAAACATCGTTTCTAATTATAAGACCACCACTGTACCTAGTTGACAGAAATATAATGATCTGTAATAAAACATAGGACGAAACACATTTTTCTAATGTTTGTCTGTCACGTGAGATAAATATGAAAAGAGCGGTAAGAGAGACTTTACAACATTTCAGGAAACAGCTGCTAGCAATCTGCGTGAAAATTGATAATATTTTTTCATCCTAAACTACTTTGCTCTGTTCCAAGTAGTACCATCTTTGGCGATAAACATCCTGTTGTCATATTTGTTGCTGCGAATACTTTCTTAAGTTCATAAGACGAGCTTCTATTTTCTTCTTCTTCAAAATCTTTAGCAGCTGGAATATTACGTATATAATTAATATATAATCGGGCATTACAGCCTTTCGTTATAAATTGGAAATGTCTGACCTGAGGTTTGAACCTTGGTCTGACGTCTAATAAGGTAACACGCTACATACTAGACTACGACTAATTCAATCAATATCAAGAACATATCAAGAATAGAAAAATCAACCTTTTCACTTTCGTCGTTCAATTCGTTAACTTTCAATTATTTTCGATAAAACTTCACAAAGTCTTTGAAATCTTAAAAAAATTACATACACAACACCAAGGAATCCCTAGAAAAGTCGTATGTATTAAAAATGATACATAAGCCAGAATTATGAAGTTTTTGAATTTTTTAATTCCTGTTTGAATTTTCTTTTTTTATTTGTTTTAAAATAATGGCTATAACAATACTAACGAATTATAAAAATATCAGGCATCTAAATTTTTCTGAATTAAAGTTATATGGTCTCAAAAATTTAAATGTATCATTTTTGATACAAAGCTCGATTTACGGTTAATAGCAAGTTTTGCTCACATCAATGAATGGGTTGGTACTGATACAAGATGCATAAAATAGGGAAAAGCGATGTACAAATTGAAATATCATGACTGAACGAACCTTTAGTGTCAATCCAATTATTTTTCATTGTCTATCAATGGTGGCGACAAAAGTTTTAATTGATTCAGATTGATGTTCTTTTCAGACTCTTAGACAAATATTGTATTTGGTTTTGCAATTGAAAATACTACAAAGAAGGTGCATTAGAAATAGGGAATACAGAAAAATAAATACTGAATTAAATTTTTAAAATACATATTGATTGAAAAATAAAATTATGTACGTGTTTTGTGCTAAAAGTGATAGAAAAATTTTTAAAAATTTCAATATTCAATGCGTTGTATTTGCTTTAAAGACCAATTATTTTGAAATTAAATTGAAATTATTTACAATTACAGTGAAAATAGAATTGAAAAGAAATAATGAAAAATTATTCTTGCATTCACATATTTTTCTTATAACTGTTCTAAGTTTGTGATCGAATTAGAATCGAATTTTTTTTTTATCGATCACAAATTATTAAAATTTCAATATTGTTTGCATTTTCCAATTAGAGATGTGCTTTTCATAAATACATATTTATCGTATAAATAAGAATAAATTGTTGAATTATTTTTACTACCAAAAATGATAGGGGGGGATTTCCAAGAATAAAACAATAATTAGATGGGCATTTGTGTTGAGACATGCACTCATATTGTATTTTTGGGTTTGTTTTTTGGTTTTTTGGGGATGATCTCGATTAGAATGCTGCGTCGAATATGACTGATGATGAATCATTGACATTTAACGGAAGACAAAATAAAATAAAAATCAAGTAAACAAGTTAACAAACATCATTAAATTGAAGATCTCAAGGTGTTGCAATCGTGTGATTAACTGGTTTATGTGACTACTTACCTAAACTACTGTCGCGATTCGTTGAGTCGTAACGATTGCTATCACCAGACATATGAGACGCTGCCGTCGAACGAGCCAATACGGGTTTAACCTGGCGCAGGGCTTGTTCTTCGGGGTAGCGTGGTGTTTGAAATTTGGTCGGCTTCGTTTGTAAAGATGCCGGGCCTGAGCGTTGTTGCATTAGGGTACGATGCCTAAGGGGTGGTGGGGATATTGACTTAGCTAATACTGAATGAGGTAATTTATTCGGTGAGTAATCACTTCCAGATTCGCCCTGTATATAAAGACAATAAGAGTATATATTGCCTGTAAGCATATAAACAATTAAAAACTTACCATAACAGTGCCATTGTCTGAGACACCTGAACCAGACATATTGTCTGCTAAGAGGCGTTCACTTTCGGGATCGGCCAGTACCCGCGATACATCCGATTTGTTTTTCAATATCGATTTGGAACGTCGATGATGTTCCAAATTTGGCGATGCATCTAGTGAGTCTATCGATGAGGAATGTTTACTTTCAAATTTCGCTAAATTAACAGAGAAAAAATAGAACAAGCAAGCAAACAACACCAAACATATGTTTTTATATATATACACGTAAAACTATATACAATACATATGAATACATATACAATATACTCATACAACTACATTTGTTGTATAAGTGAACATATTTTAACATTTTTACATCACGATTATAATTTCAAGTAATTAGCACTCTTATAATTATAATGATTTTAAATTTAATTTGTTTAAGAAATCCCTTTAAAGGCAACCGGAATGTGCCTTGTTAACTGCTGTCCTAAATTTTATATCGAAAGTTAATAAATTGTCTTCCGGTCAATGATTTCTAAAATCCTAATAGGGAACTATTTAGAAGTCGATGACAAGGAAATTTTGTAGCATGTTCTTGGGGGAATATTATGCTGATATTTAAAGATATTCTTGAAAACCTAAATCTATTCTATTTGACAACACTTTAGCTTATTCTATATGAAACTGTTTCACTAACTTAATGAAATTGAAATATTTCAATCATTGTTTTTTACAAAAACATCATATGATACAAGTTTTTTCGCTAACATTGTCAAAAAAAAATATATCGCATGAGATAAAATAATTATTTGCCTCTAAGTTTTCTACAAATACATCATATGATACAGATTTTGTGGCTAACATCATCAGGAAAATAATAAAAAAAAAATTATCGCATGAGATAAAATAATTATTTGCATAATGAAGTTTTTTACAAATACATCATATGATACAGATTTTTTTGCTTACATCATCAGGAAAATAATAAAAAAAAATTATCGCATGAGATAAAATAATTATTTGCCTGACGATGCAACAATTATTTTTCATATATACAATCAAAATATACTGAACTTTAACATTCAAAATAAAAATAATTTTAATTTATACAGCACACGCAGGTGGAAGGGGGAGAAGAAAATCGAAATATTTAATACAACAAAAACGTTTTTACACCAACAGAATACATATGTAACCAGTTTAACAAAAAAATTTGTATGTATACATGGTTTTAAACAATATTTTTAAGCTTTCATTACCTTTCGGGCCAACATTTTGTATACCAAACAGGTGCTGATTTATTAATTTTGTGGCAGTGGCTAGACTTTTGCCCGGCATAAACGATGAACGTTTCTTTTTGCCCGCGCTACTACCGGCCGGACTACTTTCGCTACCAAGATTCTCATGCGACAATTTCGAATCTTCGAAACGGGCACGCGGCTTTATCGATTGTGATGCCGGACTAATGGTATGGGGCGGCAGCGGCGGTGGCAATGCAACGGTAAAACTTTGCTGGAAACGTGTTTTACGATGTTTTGGCACTGGATTCTCGTTAAGGCTTATATGACTGCCGCGTTCATGGGCATCGAATGCACTTTGATAAACATCATCCATGGGACTTAGACCGCCAGCTGCCAAATTGCGCAGAGCCGTATCGCCAGAAGCACTCTTTTTGACGTGAGCTCGTATTTGGCCAGATGATGGTGTGGGCGGTAGACCGACCATGTAACCGGTTGTTGTATTACCGACTGAGTCTTTTTCCAGTGGATTTATGTACAGGTTGTCCATGTCAATGTCTAAGGCACACACCTCGTCGTTAAAATCGGACGTCAGATCGCCTTGCGACAAAAATGGGTGGGTTTGACAACTGGCATACGTATCCGAACTGTCTACGCTCGCCATGTCGGCATTGTTATTATTGAAATTCAAATTATTCAAATTATTGTTGCTGTAATTGTTCCCCAGTGTTGGTAGTACACCTTGTTGGCTTGTGCTCATTGACAGCGGATGGCAAGTTCCCAGAGATGTTGTATTGAAGTTGTTATTGTAGTTGTGATTGAAATTATTGACCGTGGAACTGATACTGCTGCTAGTTATGTACGGTGGATATCTCAGAGGCGTATCTAATGGCAGCGCTATTGTTGTCGATGTTGTCGTACCGTACGACGATGATGTCGATGATGATTGTGAAATTGGCGCAGCGCCAGTGGCAGTGTATGGCAGTGGAGCCCCTCTTATTATGCCTCCACTACCGGCAGAATATAACATGTCCGTTTGTGTTGTACCCGTTGCGGCCGGAAATAGGCCACTTAAGTATTGGCTGGTCATGTGATGTCTTGTCGGCATGGTTGCGGTGGTTGATGGTAGTGGTGTCGTCGATGATGCTGCTGCTGCCAGTAGGCCATATGGAAGGGATTCTTGTAGATTACGATTGGCAGCTTGCCTCATCTCATAACAAATCGGTTTATGGAAGTCTGACGTTGGAAGTGATATGACACCCTCAGCATCGGTGAACTCCTTAAAGTCCTGCAAGCGAATAAAAGTGAAATTAAAATCAAATTTTTAAGCAATTTTAACGAAAAACAAAAAATAAGAATTAAAAAATCATATCTTAAGTCTAGCAAATGCATTGTTATGTTCAGCAGATTTACAGGTATTTTTAAGCTCACAAAAACTGTTTATTTAATTGGTAAGACAAGATATTCAACGTGTTAGGGGTAGCAGATAGCTTTCGAATCTTTCGTAGGGGAATTAGTAAAAATTTATTTCATAATCTTATTTTTTTGTTGTTTGTTTAACTTTATATCGACAACTTATTTGCCAGTGTGTGTGTGTATTTGCAACTTTACTGAGGTGAAACTATTGTTCGTCCGAAGGGAGCTACTCAAAATATCAAGTAAAGTTTGTTATTGTGGTTGGTAGTCATGCTTAAAAAATAATAAAAAAAAGAAACATGCGACATTAAAATAACATTCCACATCTACTACACAATTTAATGTACAAAATTTATATCGAATTTATAGCAATATATACATACATACATAAACCAGAGTCATTTGGAAAATACTTTACTTACCTTTATTGACAGGTATTTTTTGTTTGTTTGTTTATCTATTAAATGGAAACTATAAAGTCTAAGAAAAAAACGTATTGGGAAACAAAATAATGATAGTTGCGGTCAATCGCCTCCATAGTGTAAGATTAAATGCTTGACAAACTCGCCTATCAGTAATAAGTTCAGGACTTCTTAATTTAGAAAGAAATAACTGCGGTCAAACGAAAATCTATGGGCTTTATATAATATCGATAGAACAAGATAAATAAAAATAATTTTCATTTTCAAAATCTTCCATTTTTAATATGCATAAGCATGCTATCTTAGACTTGTCTTATTACCAAAAATAATAATCTGAGACGTTATACAACGATGTCTTAAAAATACTTGAAACAATCCGATGTTTTATTTATTGCTCTGTTAACCAACCAGTTGATCGATAAAACACTTTTTATTCGATGTATGGAAGTTACATAAATCCATTCTTGAAAGGCGTTGGAGTTGGAGTTACAGAGACGGGATTGCATTGGTATAACCACGGCAATGACAGCCTATCCTTTAGTGAAGCTGACACATCAGATCCAGCGTTTAAGCCCATTGTTAGATTACTGAGACACAACTCTAATAAGAAATTAATCAGGGAGAAATTAATTCAGTCAGGATTACGGCCTAGTTTCTCACAACCAGGGAGCATTGTGATCTCATAAATCGAAAATCTGGCAATACCTTCCCTAAAAGTCCGCTAAGCAGTACCAGTAAACAATATTTTTGGAAAATCTATCGCAACAAGGCTGGGTAATAAGAGTAAAGTAAATAATTAGAGGTCGACATATTATTTTAAGAGGGAGACCATTCTTTGGCATACTGTTGGGTCACGGACATATAGTTAAACAGAGCACATGGGGAAACTTTCGAGTTGTTTCGAAAGCTAATGTTTGGGCCATCGAAAGAATTGCTCAATTTACTTGTAACAGAAAGTATAGAGTATATGTATACATAGTATACATATATATAGTATAGTATATAGTATATAGTTTAGCATATAGTATAGTATATATAGTATATATTATAGTATATATGTGTATAGTAATACTATATGAAAGTCAGGCCGCTCTTTGCTCACTCAGCTTCAGTGAGATTAACTCGAGATTATAATGAAAAACTGAATCACCTAGACAGGACTGGATCCGTAGTCAAGTAGCAATTCGTGGCAGTAAGCACGCGGAGAGTAGCAGATGGCAAAAAGTCGTTGATGTATTCAGAACCTTTCTTTGCAATTTAAAGAAAGATTTGAAAGTGTACAATCGGTGAAATGAAAGATGAACAAAGATAGACGCTTTTCTGAAGTAAAGCGGATTTGAGACAATCTTAACTTTTGTTGGGTAGTTACCTTCTAAATATAAGTGATGTGTATTATATATCAGACTAGCGAGAATTAGCCAAATATATCTGTGATGAGGAAAACAAGTCACCGAATGTCAACTAGGAACATCTGTGACTTAAATGTATCTTAGAAAGAAACAACTGAGTGTCCTGTCAGGTAATAGTCAGGGAGTTATTCTTACTACTTTGGACAGCATACTGGAGAGGATACTGTCTAACGCATGTAGATTAAGGAAATTACAAACATCTGGTCGTAATCCTCCACTGCATTTCTCCTGTAATGATACATTCCGATTTTTTCCACTTTGTTACAAAAATCAATTGATGCTCAGCAAACATCGAAGTATTTTGTCAAAAATCTATATAACATCGATGAGTTCTTGTGATGCATTTTATTGAAAAAAAAATATCGATATGTCTTCTTTTAATCTTCATAACCATGCTGGAAGCCCTGAGTTCGGTTCTTCGGTCCAGTACGAGTTGGCGATGATTTCCGCATCCGATCTAACAAAGAGCTGTATGAGCTCCTCAACGACATAGACGTTGTACAGCGTATTAATATCCAACGGCTGCGTTGGCTCGGCCATGTCGTTCGAATGGAGAAGGATGCTCCGGCAAGACAGGTATTTGATGCGGGGATCTGCGGAAGTCGGCGAAGAGGACGACCTTGTATCCGTTGGAAGGACCAAATCGAGGAAGCCCTGTCATTGATTGGTGTGATCAACTGGCGTAGGCGCGCAAAAAGTAGAGGCGCCTGGAGGGATGTGTTGCGGCAGGCCGAAATCCGTTAATCGGATTGTTATGGCCAATTAACTAAGTAAGTAAGGAAAAAATGCTATCTACGTGACTTACGGGTATTTGTTTTTAATGATAGTGAAATGCATTTTTTTATATTGTATCTTAAAATATCATAAAAAAATAATAAAAGAAAAATTGAAATGAATTTTTTTATTGAAGTGCATTTGAAAGTATATTTTAAATTTTGATATACATAAGTATTGTTTTTATGTTTCTTTTTATTATTAAAGTAATGAAAAGTTTATAAATTAAATTTATCTAAAAATAAAAATAGAAAAATTATAATAAAATACTATTGTTTAAATGACTACATGTACATACTCATAGATTAAAGCATTTAATTTCAATATTTAAAAAAAAATAATTCTTTTATCAAATAATTATACATCCGATGCAATAATTATAACAAAAATGTATTGATAAGTAACCATATGTTTATGTTTGTTTGTTTATGTTGTAGAAAAGATTTTAACAAAAATTCTTTGAATTTTTGTGTGTCTTTTTTATTTGTTTAAATTTATTTAATTTAATTTAATTATTATTTATTACATATATTTTATAGCTACAATGAAATCTTAATCTTTGAAATTGTTTTTGAATTTAAAATGAAAATCAAAGAAAATACAATGAAAATTAAATAAAAAAATAAATTTAAAACCAATTAAAAATTAAAAATGATTTTTTAAATGTATTATTATTATTCTGATTATTGTATAAGTAAAGTTTATTCGTTAATTTAATTTTTCTTAATTTATTTTTAATTTTTTTATTTTTCTGATGAAAATTTTTATCTTGTCCCAAAAAAAAAAAAAAATTCGTCATATTTTTGTGTTCTGTTAACATTAAGATTCTCTTTTCTTTTATTTTCTTTACTCTCGATCGTCCGACTTTAAGTTAATGTCTTCTACTTAATTTATTTAATAAATTTAACGTACATAATTTGATTATGAATTTTAATTGTCTTGATTCACACACACAGTTTGTGTTTCGATTCAGAGAATTTCATTCATTTTAACGTGTGTTAAACACTATTCGCTCGTAAAGGTATACATTCGCCTTGACATCTTCGATATCCCTTAAAAAAAAAACAAAATAAACAATAAAAATAAATAAACAAATAAAATTAAAAAACAATTAATTTTTGGAAAACATAAATAATCTGAAACTTCAAATTTATTCAATTATTTATTTTCAATCAATTATTTACCATTTAAGTAACATTAAATTAAATATATGTATACACGTACAACAAAAATGTGTACAAATCTTAACAATTTCAAATTAAAATTTTTCGCAAAAATAAAATTAAAATTAATAAAACAATATTCTTACTTATTTATACAAAAAAAAAAAAAAAAAAAAAATTTGCCAAGCCAATTCAAAATCACTGTTTAAAGACGCGCCATTGAGATGATGTCAGTTGACTAAACTGTACTAAAAGAATTTTAAATAAATTGAACGGATGTGATTGTTACAACAATTATACTGAAACCATTCGCTAATTTCGAAGAATTTTTAGTCGAGAAAGTGCACCTAATATGGAAACCCAGTTCTTCGACGTATCGATCAAAACGTATCGCAACTAAACATTGCTGCCGCAACTCGAAAACATCAATTCAGCATAATCGCAGTGTCTGTTAAAGGGATTCGTTACAAGAACATGATATGATATGGTAGTTCTAACATCTGACCCTAGTTAGACGGCGTCACATACGGTACAACAATCGATTTATGCTAGCAACGATTTCTAAAACAAATTATCTCAAGAAGTTCTGATGTCAACTGAATTCCTAAATCCAACTGCGATTTAACGCTGTGCGATATATCTCTTTGTGGTTTTATTAAATCTTGCGTTTATGTGAACAAATCAGAGACGGACTTCCGTTGGTATAACAGTGGCAATGTGAATAAAACTGATGCAGACTCTTGTCGATTTAAAGGCGTTGGATATGGTGGTAAGGAGACTGTGGTTAGAACCGTAAGAGAGAAATCGAATCTGAGGTTCATCGGATAATTGTAGCCTGGTAAATCGAATACATACACATACATAATTGGTCATTACAACCCCTTCAATCAGGATTACGACCTAGTTCCTCACACCACTTAGGTTAGGTTAGGTTAGGTTAGAGGACGTGTACTTGTCAATTAAGACAAGTACAGTACCCGGAGGTCGAATTGACCCATTATACAACGTCCTAGTTTCTCACACCACTTATGTTGTGTGTTAATTTTATACATGAGTGGTGGGACCTACAGTTTAAAGTCGACTCCGAACGACAGATTTTTTATTTATTGAGAAACTTTTAATGGCAATTTTTATTTACTCTCAGAGTTTTTGCCAGAAATCTACTGAGAGGAAGTCGCCGAAAAAATACTTTTTGCACTTTGTCTTTGATGCCTGGCCTGGGGCTCGAACCCAGGCTTTTGCGTCTAATAAGCCAACACACTACCTACTAGACCACGGCGACTTCACACCACTTATGTTGTGTGTGTTAATTTTATATATGAGTGGCGGGACCTACAGTTTAAAGTCGACTCCGAACGACAGATTTTTGAGAAACTTTTTCATGGCAATTTTATTTACTCTCAGAGTTTTTGCCAGAAATCTGCTGAGAGGAAGTCGCCGAAAAAATACTTTTTGTATTTTGTCCTTGATGGCTGGCCTCGTCTGGTCACTTCATAACCAGACTAGATAATAACAGTAAATCTTCTAAGAGTAGGAATATCCTTTGGTATAAAGCTGGGTCAAAGACATTTAGTGGACTGTTAGTAGTGTTGTAGGGAAACTCACAAGTTTCTTCCAAACGAAAGTATGTATATGTCATGCAAAGCTGTGCATGGAAGCACTGGGAACAGGATATGAAATTAGAATGAAAAAAATATATCAGCTAGGCTTGCGGGGACCCCAATCGTGTGACAATCGTCGGCAATGAGCAGGCAAATCGGCTTAGGAGAAGGGTAGCTTCCATGTCGCTAATGAGTACACTAGCTATAAAATGAATAGAGTTGGACACTTGTTTTAGGTCAAACGGGTTTAAGAAAATCAAAACTTTTGATATTTAATTACGTTATAAAGTGATTTCAGTTATACACCAAACTGTCCATAATTATCATGAGGATAGGAACCATCCTATTACGAAGCATTATAGAATCAAAGAACTCTTGTTTTAGAAAAGGTATCGATTCAAGCCCAATATGTATACACAGAATTGAATCGTTATTGTATCATAGAAAGTTATTCTAAGATATTTATCTATAGTTGGTCATTATAATCCTGTAGTCAGGATACGACTTATCTTCTCACACCACTTATATTGTGTGTGTTAATTTTATACATAAATGGCGGGACCTATAATTGAAAGCCCACTCCGAACTGTAGAGTTTTGGGAAACTTTTAATGTCAATTTTTTTTACTTTCAAGACTTTTTGCCAGAAATCTGCTGAGGGGAAGTCACCGAGGAAATATTTTTTTTACGTCTAGTCTAATTAACCAACACACTAGCTACTAGACTACGGCGACTCCGTTTTTACTGATGCTGAACAATAATTTAAAGTTTGCCAAGGAAACTGAATTGTGGAGGATATTTCTTGAGTATCCTATACAGTTAAAGGACAGTATCATATATAGTTAGAACTCTGTACTTTACACTACAGTATTTTAGTTTTTATTACATCCATTTGGTACAAAAATCAATCGATACATAGAAAGTATAGATGTATTTTATAATAACTTGATGTAACGTTGTTGCTTTCTTGCGATGCGTTGCATTGAATAGCACATCAATGTTCCTTTTAAGTGTCCATCATCATCGATATTGCTCAATATTTTCATTGAGTTAAAGATAGTAATGAATTTCGCTGATACTTTTCTAGTTACAACATCGTCATCTTCACAATTTTTTCAGCAGCTTGAAAAGTATTCTTGGATTTTCAAGGATGAATAAGCAAAATTGGACAATAACACAGGCTTTTGGTGCCTTAAATTCGACCTCAGAGTTGGTCTAAAAAGCGAGGTTATCGAGATATCCTAACCTAACCTAATAGAGCGGGTATTACGTGCTTCGAAATTTCATTTATTTTCGCGAAAAATTGGATTTTAATAATGACTGCCATGAACAACTTCTATACAAATTTTTTTCTGAATTTAATTTATCTGTCCCTAAGAAATTATTTGCCTTTACTTAAATCCAAATGACATCTAATTATTGTGATTTGTTTTCTTACACTTCACGTCTTTGACATCATCTTGGTGACTTGAAAGGAAAAAGCATACATAGCTTATTTATTAAAAAAAAAAAAGAAAAAGAAAAGGAACAAAAAATAAATAAAAAAAATACGAAATCAAATACTTTTATACAAAAACAAATTGAAATTAATTACAAAGATGTACAGGAAACAAATAAATATACAATAGAGATACAAAGAAATACAATACATATGTATTTAAAAGCCACAAATGTGTTGCACTTTTATGGGTGCAACTGTATTTACAATATTTTATTAGCGAAGACCAACGTTGCTATGAAATCATATTTTTTTTCGTATTACTACAGCCGAACAACGTCCTTTGAAAATATTACGGGATAGGGGGGCACTAAAAATAGGATTATTTAAATAGAGGGAGAGAGAGAGAGAGAGAGATAAGGAAATTGAAACGTTTACCCTTTTTAAAGATAAAATATATCAATAGCACCAGTTTCTATCATACGTTTTAAGATCCTATAATTTTTGGGTGATGGTGGTGGGCGGGCCAACTGTGTCATTGTATAATTCCGGCCGTGAAATGTACAAACCCGATCCTGTAATTTTATTTTGTTTTTTTTTTTACTTTTTTTTTTAATTGTTTTTATGGTTATTTTTTTATAAAATTTTTCTTTTTTTTTTTCTTAAATTAAAAAATGCTGCATTAAAGGTAATTAAATTTATTGAATTACACAATATTTGTATATTAAGAATTGCCTTTTTAATTAATTATAAAATGAATGTAATGAATTCATAAATTAATTATTTTTAAATTAAATGAAAAAAAAAGAAAAATACAAAGACAAAAATATAGAAACACACACGAACATGTATTGTACATACTTACAGAAAACATTGTTTAAAATTTAATAACAAAACATGTCAAAAACATTTATAATTAACAAGTATTTTATGGTATGCTATGCTATGGTATGGTATGGTATACAGTGTATGCTTTTACGTGTGAGTGTATAAGTGTATTGCAGATAAAATGTCTTTAAACATACAGACAAAAGACACACCACAGTATCAAGATATGTCAACATACAAATCCTTAATCAGACAGACCGAAAGACAGATTGATTGAAAATGTTGATATGTACAGAATTGAAATATACATACATATGTAAACAATTATAAACGAGGGCTGCTTGAAAAGTTTCTGATATATTGCCTTATGTTTTCATATTATTTTTTGAAAATAATTTTAAATTTCCCATTGCTACTCTTAGTTTATCTCCGATTGATTGATTGATTTTTAAAATAAACTGAACAAACATCCCTCGTATTTGTGTTTTGTTTAGGCGTGAATAATATTTTATTACAAGAAGTAATTACTTTCCCTAAATACATATTTAAAAGTGCATGTCTATTATTTTATTGTTCATTTCATTAAAATGTAATAAGAAAGCTGAAGGATTAAATGTTCCGAAAAGGAAAACCAAATGCCAATAAAAAGCTTGATTAATTCATCGCTAGAAACTATATAAGAAATTATTAATAGAATGTTTAACAATCAACTAATTTATATTACACCAGCTGCCTTGGAAATCTAGTCTAGTGGGTAGTAGAGATTTCTCTCAGTTTAGAGGTTGTGGGCTCGATGCTCGTACCAATTACCTAAAACTATGTTCGTAGTAATGTGCCACACAATATGCATGGCATACTTATATTGAAACTAACTGCTTTTGGTGTTGGTAGTTACTAGTCGCCGTAGTCTAGTAGGTAGTGTGTTGACGTATTAGACGTAAAGCCAGGCTTCAAACCCCAGGTCAGACATCTAAACGAAATACAAAAATTATTTCTTCGACGACTTCCTCTCGCTTTGATGTCTGGCCTGGGGCTCGAACCCTGGCTTTACGTCTAATATGCCAACACACTACCTACTAGACTACGGCGAGTTTCAGTAATATTTGTTATCAATATTCTTTAGATTGTATACCGTGTCTTTTAGAGATTGGTGCGATCTATCTTCGAATAATGTGGCCCGTATTGGACGAAGTCCTAATATTGACTGCCTTCCAAAATGTATCAATACAAAGTTTGTATGCAGTTCTACTATGGTATATAAACAATGTACATATGCAAAGTAACGAAACAATGCATCAACTATAAATCCGATGCCTGATTGCTTTTTGACTGCGTTAGAAATACACATTGACGACGTTTTGAAATAGAATACATTGTATATATTTTGTACAGCGACATTATGAAACACGATACTTTGTTCAAACACAAAGCAACTAACATTTTGGAAGGCAGCCATTGCTTGATAACTCATTAGGGTGACAGAAATTATACGTGGTCTGCCACTATTGGTGGTGAAAAATATTGTGGGATCTTGATATTTTGAAAATGAAAATCCAACCTATTTTTTAACATTCAAGTGCAAAAAATATTTCACTCCGTCTAATCATCTTACTATCTACACCATTTATGTTCCACCGAAAGTGGAATACAAATCTCATGCATACGCCGGTACCTCAAAGTGTATTTTAAGGCATTTTAAGGTATTTTTTGAAAAGTAAGCTGTCACAAAATATATATGTTAGTGAGCCCCGCAGTTCAACGTGGAAACTAGCAATCTTTTGCTCAAACCGATTCAATTGGCCATCTACGGAAGCATCTGCACTTATTCCTCGTACCGATAGGGATCCTCAACTAGTTTTAGGCAATGTTAAGTGAGATGGATTTTACGATGGTGTTACGGTTACCAAAAGAAAGCATTTTTAAAGCTGCTGTAAAACCACTTAATCATACTTTGTTCCAAGCCAGTGGTGGATTTTCTAGCAAAATTATGAGCCAGCTCATAAAGGTAAAATTACTTAAATTTAGCTACGAAGTAAATATAACCAAGTTTCTCACAACCACACATATTGTGTTTGTTAATTTTATCCATGAATGTCGAGACCTACAGTTTAAAGTCGAAGGTTTAACAGTTTAATGACAGATTCGAGAAACCCTGTAGTCAGGATTACGACCTAGCTTCCCATGCCATTTATATTGTGTGTGTTAATTTTATACATAAGCGGCGGGACCTACAGTTTATAATCGACTCCGAAGGATTGGTTTTTTGAGAAACATTTTCATGACAATTTTATTTACTAACAGAGTTTTTGCCGGAAGACTGCTTAGAGGAAGTCGCCACTGACCGAACCTTTTTGTACCGTGCGAGGTTTCAGACAAGGCAATCCTTATATATCTTATATCATGCGACCTCTTCAACTTTGTCATGGAGAGTGTTCTGCGAAAGGCGGGAGCGTATCGCGATGGCACTATTTTTCAAAAAAGTTTGCAGTTGCTTGCGTGCGCTGACGACATTGACATCATAGGGCGTACCAAGCGAGATGTTACTGCTGCCTTTAGTGCTATTGAACGGGAGTCTAGTATGATGGGTCTGGCAGTAAATGAGGGCAAAACAAAGTATATGTTATCGACAAGTAGAGACGAGCGGGTCTCAACTTCATGTTGAGCTATTGAAGTGAAGTGAATGGCTTATCTTATGTTGGCATTGGCATTTTGCATTTCCTTTAAAAAGCGCCACCTGGACATTTTAATGAGCGGAACAATACAATAATGTCAGTACAATTGTGAATACATAAATAATAGTATCGATTATGTTTACAGTATAGTTGTGAAGCAATGACTTTTAATAAATTGTGTTTTAGTTGTATACCATAAACTGCTATCTTTGTATGCACAACTGTTTGCGTAATATACATACACATGTAACTGTTATATGATATGATATATTATGATATGTATATACCTTTGATGTGCAAAAACAGCATTCAAATTCCACAGGTACATCTTGATCATAATTATCCATACGTTGATTTTGTAAATTTTCAAGCGCCACCTGGCGACGCAACTCTGCCACTTCCTACAAAATGTGTTTTTTAATGTCAATTTCATGTTTGTTTATTATTTGTTATATATAAAGACAATAAAAATAAATAAGTAAATAAATCAAATAATAATAATAATAATCATATGTATATTTATATATAAATATACTCGTATATATATTGATAAGTAAGTAAGTAAATAAGTAAGTAAGTAATAATTATAAGAAATTGAAATTGAATTGAAATCTTTAAAATGCATTACACAATTGAAAGAAGAAAACAAATTAAAGACATACAGATTTTTAAAAACGTACAAATTAATAATAATGTACATACATACATACATACATTCATAAATAATTACATTAATTCACAATATATATATCAAATGCTTATTTCGTATATAATAAAAAATATATTTACATACATACATATGTAGATATAAAGAGATATGCAGATAAAAGATTACATACATATATACGTTTGAATAAAATAAATATGTATTGTAAATATGTAGATGGAATAGTATATTATTATTGTATGTATATAGACAAATTTAATAGATTCACATTCACATACTAGACACTGACAAATGTTAAGAATAAATAAACAAAATAGAAAAACAAAAACAGAAAATTCAAAATATTTTGCATATGTATTGTGGAATCAAAGATGTGGTGTTATGCACGTATCCATGTAATGAATGAATGTAGAAGTCTCGAGAGCCTATTCAAGAATTCTTTGTATCCAAGTCAGTATTTTTATGATCCCATACAGCTTCAGTCAAACTATCAGCAACTAGGAGAAAGACATACATACATAATTACATACATACATACATAATAATTGGTCATTACAACGCTTCAGTCAGGATTACGACCTAGTTTCTCACACCACTTATGTTGTGTGTGTTAATTTTTATACATGAGTGGCGGGACCTACAGTTTAAAGTCGATTCAGAACGACAGATTTTTGAGAAACTTTTTCATGGCAATTTTTATTTACTCTCAGAATTTTTGGCAGAAATCTGCTGAGAGGAAGTCCCCGAAGAAATATTTTTTGTATTTTGTTTTGATGACTGGCCTAGGGTTTGAACCCTGGCTTTTACGTCTAATAAGCCGACACACTACCTACTAGATTACGGCGACATTCATACATAATTGGTTCTTACCACCTTTGTGTCAGGTTTACAACCTATTTGCTCACACCACTCATGTTGTGCGTTTTAATTTTATCAATGAGCAGCGCGACTTACTATTTAATGCCGACTGCGAACAACAGATTTAATGATCTTCTCATGGTAATTTTAATATCTCTCAGAGTTTTTGTATAAAATTAATACACACAACATAAGTGATGTGAGAAGCTTGCCGTAATCCTGACTTCAGAGTTGTAATGACAAATTAAGTTATGTATGTGCGCTTGCCAGAAGGCCATATTTCGCATTTTCGTATTTCCTTTGGTTTAAGATTATGGCGCTTTCGCAACCATTTGTCTCATCAGTATTTCTGATGGTAGCTTTTATCGGGAAAGGCGATTTCGCACAATAGATTTGAGATTTTTTTTGGCAACTATTTTCAGTCACTGTTTTTGTCAGCAGACAGTTGAGAGGAGATCGCCGAAGGAAATATGTTCTTTTACATACATACATACATAATTGGTCCTAACAAGCCTTCAGTCAAAATTGCGACCTAGCTTCTCATACCATTTATGTTGTTTGTGTTAAATTTATACATGAGTGGCGGGGCCTACAGTTTAAAGTCGATTCCGAAGGACAAATTTTTTGAGAAACTTTTCATGTCTATTTTCTTTTTCTCTCAGAGTTTTTACCAGAAATGTGCTGAGAGGAAGTCGCCGAAGAAATATTTTTTCAAATTTCGCTTTGTTGGAGATGTCTGGCCTGATAAGCCAACTCTATACCTACTAAAATACGGTGACTCCTTGTTCATTTATTTCTTTTTTTATGGAGATGTTAGAGTAGTTTTCCAGCAGACTTCCTATGATAACCTTTAAAGACTGTTGCTGTAATTTTGCCTGGCATTGTATATGATGTGTGAATGTAAAAAATAAAACATGTATGTAAGCATGTATATGTATATGAAGATAATGCATTAAGCTTCGCCTTATTAAACCATATTTATGCATTGAAATTATAAAATCGTGCATAAAAGCCTCAGTTTCATTGCCTATTTTTTTTCTTGTATGCGAATGCTTTATTCAAGAAAATAAAAAAAACGTGCTAATTGAACTTAAAAAGTTAGTAATTGAAGTAAAATTGTAATAAATCTGGCATCATTGTAGGGTAAAATATATTTTGCAACAAAAGTGTTATACAAACGAGTTTTCGCAATATTTACTTCGATTTGAACTTTATCCTAACCCCCCCCCCCCCCCCCATTATAATCCTCTCCTTTATTATATTTTAAATTCATAATTTAAAATGTCTAGAGTTTTTAAGTTATTTTGTTAAATAAAATTTTTAAAATTTATTTCATTTGTTGGGCTTTTATTTTTTTTATTGTAATACGTGGAGTTTTTAAATATTTTTTCCTATCACACGTTATGTGATGTCAATACGTTTGAAAACAAAATAAATTTAATGTTTATATGCATATGCACGAATTATTTTTATTTTTTCTTAATGAGAATGAATAAATCGTTTTGTTTTAAAAATCTTACACAAACTAAAGACTGTCTCAGTAAGAGTGCATGGTCCTACATTTAGCGTCATTCTTTTTGTATACGTGGTAACTCTGAAATGTGTGTGCTGTCAAGGACCGTAAGTTTGCCCAGCCACGTGTCAAATAATGGATCAAACTCGCCTTTTTTGTTAATGTGTTGGTAAAACTATACTCACACGTAAAGACTGAGTAGAGTTTAAAGAATATTAAAATACTTTTGATTTTCGCTACCGCCACTCGTAAGTGGTGTGATAAAATTAACGCACTCAACATGAGTGCTGTGAGAAGCAAGGCCGTAATCCTGACTGAAGGGTTGTTATGACCAATCATGTATGTATGTATGTATGTATGCGTTGCATAAATCATATGTTCTTTTCTTCTTCACAACAACAACACAATGCAATTTGCAGCTTCAATTTTGATGTGTTGCTGTGCTAAGCAAATTTCGTCAGTGAAATTTGATACGTGGCCATGCGCCATAAGATGCATGAAAATATTGCTGCATGACAATCACCACACTTCCGAAAACTTTAATTTGGCTTCGTTCTTCATACATTCATATAATGGTCATTACAACCCTTCAGACAGCATTACAAACTAGCTTCCAAATCTGCTTATGTTGTGTGTGGCAATTTTATACATGAGTGGTGGGACCTAGTACAGTTTAAAGTCGACTCCGAACAACAGATTTTTGAGAAACTTTTCATGGTAATTTTATTTACCCCCAGAAATCTGCTGAGAGTCAGTCGCCGAAGAAATATATTTCGAAGGGGATGCCTAACATGGGGTTTGAACCGTGGCCACACGTCTACAGAGCCAACTACATACACTACAAACTACGCAACGGTTTTAAATACCAATCGGTATGTTGAAAACATTGCTGCCTTAAACGAGACTGCCAGGAAAGCTCTAAAAACATTAATTTGCCGTCCTTCTTTACAACTTCAAATTTCACTCAACAGATTTCCACTTTCAAGCTTAAAAATTGAACTTATCCAGAAGCTCAAACGAGTAGACAATGAAAAGAGCCGACACTTTGTTCAAATTATAATGGAGCTTACACGATTAGACTTCTCTCTCATTTTTAATGATTAAGTGAATATAAAAAGTTATCGAATTTGAGAGTCAGCTAATCCTCATGTCCTTAATCCATGGAAAAGAAATGCACTCATAAGGAGAGCATGGAACTGTCTGGTGTGGATTTTGATTAGACAGCGAGATAAGGCCTTACATTTGTAAAGATGAAGCCGATATTGCAGTGCAATGCAAGATAACTATATTTTTGTGCCTTCAACTGGATTACATGGTGTGGAAAACATGTGGTTTCAGAAAAGATAGCATCACCTGTCCCGCCGCACGTGCAACAATAGATTTATTGCAGCATTCGTTGTCGTTGCCTTGCTAAAACCCTATTTAAACAAAAATAATTTAAGCGTACAATCAGTATCAGATGTAAAATATTGTAAACTAATATATGTGTGTGTGTTTAAAATTTCGAAAATTCATTCTGGCAACTTGGCAACCCATTTGACATTTCCAATTTAACAAAAAAAAAATAACAGAAACAAACATTATTTGTAAATATTTTATTCTCTTAAAATAGAAGAAACTATTGCAGCCCTTTTCTCAAAAATACAACATTCATGATTAATCAATGAAACTCAGAATAATTATGAGGATTGGTAAGAAGCTCACATTGTTCATTGGCAAACATTTTTTCCAAAACTGATTGCATTTTCTTTCTTTCTCAAAATTTTTTTCGGTTAGTAATTATAACAACAATATTTCAAGTGGCCAATACGATGAAAAGTCGTTATCAAAATGAACATGATTATTATGATTTTGAACCGGAGGGAGCAGAAGCAGAAATAGACAGTTTAGCTGATGTTCAGAAGTCAAACAATTTGGCTTACAATGGTAACGGTAATGGTGTAACCGATTCGATGTTTGCTGGGACAACATGTAGTAAGGCAGTATT
Source organism: Sarcophaga carnaria (assembly GCA_958299815.1). Lineage (NCBI taxonomy): Eukaryota > Metazoa > Arthropoda > Insecta > Diptera > Sarcophagidae > Sarcophaga > Sarcophaga carnaria. The sequence goes on from OY283151.1 coordinate 45,706,213, forward strand.
GTGTTCCACATAATTTTGTTATACTCTTTATTGTGTTTTAGTAACCTTAACAGCCGAAGAAGATATCAGTGCCGCTGCCACACCAAGTCCTTCAACAGGTCACACAGATCACACTGGTGGTGCAACGATAGAGAGACCCGCAACATCAGGTGCATCGCATGATGGAACAGCACAATGCCTTCATGATGATGGCTCAAAAGAGTTGCAAAATTTAGTACAACTTCTCTACATTGCACAGGCACGTGTACAACTGGAGGCGTCTGAAATCAAGAAAGCGCAAGCGATTGCTAATTCAGCACAACATTCCCTGGAGGAAGCCGCCAATAATGTACGCGCAATAACAGCTGCCTTGCAAAGTGCCCAACAGGAAGTTGCAAACGCTGCCATTCGCGCCCAAACAGCTCAGCTACAACTTGCAGCGCATGATCAACTGTTGTTTGCAGCACGTCAAGATGTTGATGCCTTGTCATCTCAAATGGTTTCGCTACAGGCCGCCGCAGGCTTTATACCGCCCCAAATGACCGTGAACGTAAACCAGCTGATGGAAAAACTGAAGCAACCATTAAAAGAATGTCAACAACCGACGGCCATACCTCCGGTCGTACCTTTGCCCGTACAAGCCCAATTGAATCGAGAGTATGGTTCGTCATTTCATGGCAACCCATATTACAACTGATTAATGTCAACTATTCTACATAATACTCATATATATTTAATTATTATTATTCAGATATTGTTTATTTATTTATATACTAATTTAATATATTTTTATTTTATTTTAACATAAAGGAAACCAATATACAATTTATCGATAACTCATCATATAATATGCGATCTTGTTTTTGCCTGCTTTCTTTCATACTCAATATTCGTATGGCATTCATTGGCATATTTTCAAATAAAAAGCGATTTTATTAGCATATCGTCGTATCTGCGGGTATAGGTAACTCCCGCCGATATGGATGCACTTGTTCGGATACTATAATGGATAATGTGATGTATCGATTTGGTAAAGAAAACTTTGCATTACAATAGAGTGTTAGGCATGGAAATGTTATGAATCATGTTTGATGCAGCGAGGCTAAGAGAAACCAGAGTATTAAATTAGTTCCACGAGGTCCAGAAAGAAGAAAAACGATTTGTTGGCAAATCGTGAAGTTTTCACGATTATCGAATACCCGTTCTTACAGTACATAACAGTTAGAATTTCTAGGTGGTCTTTAAGCACTTCTTATCAATCCTGAATTGTTTTTTGGTTTAAAAGGCCTATCGATGACATTTTATGCGGAAGTGGAGCGCATCTGAAATGGCCGACTTTCTATGACTCCAGCAATTGGCCATTTTGACCTCTTGGTATAGTACTTGTTCCAATAACCTTAAACCTATGACTCCGGCATCTAAATCATACTGAATTTGATGGATATCATGTATTACGTTGGCTTTGAGGATCGCTATGGCGTGTGGCTTATTCGCATACACCTGCTACTTAAGAAAACCGCACAAGAAAACGTCTAAAGGGGACAAATCATATAATCTAGATCGGCAGTTCACATTTCCTTCACATGCTAGGACGATGCTTTGAAATCGCTAGCGCAGCATAGCCACTACATCATGTGGAGTGTGTGGCACTAAGTGCCATTCTGTTGAAAACACATGTCATTCGCGAGCAGATCACCCAATTCTAGCCAAAAAGAGTTGGTCCTCAGCGAACTATACATACATAATTGGTTATTACAACCCTTCAGTCAGGATTACGACCTAGTTTCTCACACCACTTATGTTGTGTGTGTTAATTTTATACATGAGTGGCGGAACCTACAGTTTAAAGTAGACTCCGAACAACATATTTTTGGAAACTTGTCATGGCAATTTTTATTTACTCTCAGAGTTTTTGCCAAAAATCTGCCGGATATCATGTGGACTGGTATTGTACCAAATTCTATAATTTTTTTCGATCGTAACCATTTATCTAGAAATAGACCTTAAGGCTTAAAAGAATTTTTCGAAGTAAATTCTGTTCGACGAGTCTGTTGTTAACTGCTCCAGAGAGCATGATTTTCCGATAAAAATTAGGGTCAATTGCCAACTGCTTTAGAACACATTCAGCAACCATACGTCTTTGTCTACGGTCGATCACATGTAGCTCCAAAATCAATTGAATTTTGTAAGACCGCAGGCCCAAGCCACGACACAAAATTCGCCAAGTTGTCGTCTGCGAAATCCCGAGTTCTTGTGATCGGATTCTCCTCCATATTGTCATTGTTGGTCTATTTTTTTTTAGCAAACCAGTAGACACGATCGTTTTGGTAAAATGATCATGAGGATCATGAGTATATTGTGTCGGCAAAAGCCCAAGTTCTTGTGATTGACGTGAAATCTACTGCTTCAGATTCTCCTGCATATTATTATTGCTGATCGATTATTTAGCGAACCATCGATCGTTTTGGTAGAATGATCATGAGGACCATGAGGAAATTGTGTCGGCGAATGCCCAAGTTCTTGTGATTGACGTGAAATCTACTGCTTTAGATTCTCCTGTATATTCTTATTGCTGGTCGATTGTTTAGCAAACCAGTAGACGCGACCGTTTTGGTAGAATAATCATGAGGATCATGAGGAAATTGTGTCGAACGTGAAATCTACTGCCTCAAATTCTCCTGCATATTCTCATTGTTGATCGATTGCTTAGTAAAGCAGTGGACTCGTTTTTTTTAGAATAATCATGGTGATCGTAAAATTGGCGAAGTGAGCAGTATGTTACCCTAACAGAACACCCATATTGTTGAATGCGATCACCGTCCATGGTGATTTTGCAAAACAGACTGAATAAATGACAGCTAATTTGAAATGTTTAACTTCAACAAGATGGCATATTATCAACTGTTAAAGTTCGGAAGAGCCTGTTGGAAGACCCAAAACAAGTTATGTAATGAATATTGGTTAAAAACCATTTTAGAGTTACCACGTCCATTATCAATACGAAAATAAGAAGCTTTTTTTCTTCTTGTGACATTCTTGAGTCATATTAAGAAATCATCTGCTGTGTACGATCGCTAATCTATTTACTAAACATACTATAAGAAGCATTTTGGCTAGAAAATCAAAATAAAAATAATAATAATGAAAATTAAGAAAATTAAGAAAATCATTCAAAATAGAACTGAAAAAATTTATCAGAACAATTGGTTTGTTTAAGTTTTTTATTTTTTAATTTAATTTTTTTTTTAATTATTTAGTTTCGTTTTTTTTTAATTTCTTTTTTTTTATAGAGGAGCGAGCATAACCGGTGCCAATAGAATAAAAATAAAAAAAGGAAATTTTTTTTTGTGTACGTGTTTGAAATAAATTTTTCAAAAAATTAATTCGTTTCTCTTGAGCTTTTCATAAAACAGCCTCTAGTAATTATTTATCAACAAGACAGTAGTAGTAAGAGTAGTAGTAACAGAAGACAATGAATTCAAAAATTCAAAAGAAAATTAAGAAAAACGAAAAAAAGAAAAGGAATTAAATGAAAAATAGTTGGAAAATCAAATCAAAGTTTAGGGAAAAAGTACAATAAAATGTTGTCATCAAAGAAAAAGTAAAAGTTTCAAGTAAGAAAGTAAAGAAAAAAAAGGAGGAAAAAATTAAAGAAAAAAAAGAACAAATCTTAAGGTATTCTATTATACCTCCTTACTCCGTCCCCGTAAAATCTATAATTTGAAAGGTTGTGTATTTAAATTTTACAACAGATTCTTAATTTATTTATTTGTTTACATTTATTTAATAACAATAAGAGATGAATTATAAAACTTAAAGGATATCATTTTAAAATATAAAACCATAACCTACATGAGAGATAGAGATAGATAGATAGACAGATAGATAAATAGAGATAGAGAGAGTGGTTGAAAGAAAAATACATACAACAAATACAAATAGAAACTAAAGAACGAAACGGAAATCGAATTAAACCAAACCGTAAAGGAAATGAAAACCAACAGAAAATGGTAAACGGTATCCAATGGAACGTAACGTAACGTAACGAAACGAAACGGAACGGAACAAACAAATTACTCTCTAAGGAAATAATAAAATTAATATTTAGTAAATAAATAATTTAATTAATTTAAAAAAGTTGTTGTTTATTTTTTATTTTTTTTGGTTTAAAAACATTTAAAATTATTTATTACAACAGGAGTAATATGTGTAGAATTAAAATGTGAAATAAACAACATAAACAATTACGAAAGACGAAATTAATTTAATTTAATTTAATTTTTTTTTAATAATAATAACATCTAAAAATAATATTGTTTGTGTGTGTGTGTGTCTATTTATTTCCATGTTTTGTTCAATTTTAATCATATTGGGGAGATTGTTGTGAAAGCAATTTATGTTCATACTGTGCATAGGTGGATTATGAGATGTTATATCCTGTAGTTTTCGTAAACCCTTTTAAATCATATTTTCGAGTTGTAGTATTTTTTGTTTTTTTTTTTTGTTTTTTTTTTTGTGTGGCAAAATAGAACCTTGAACAATAACGAATATAGACAAATGTTTCCCCGTAAAATATTCGAATCTTGATTGTATTGGTGAAAATAAATTCAATTTCTTCTAGAATATATAGCATTCTAGTTCACAAATTACTCCCTCTGTCACATAGTGTATATGCCAGTACGGTTACGGTTGACAAAATTGATCCAAAATTATAAACGTCTGGACAATTAATATTTTTAATAAGATCTGTATTATTGTATAAGTTGTAATAAAAACTAAATTTTCCAACTATTTAATTAAACTCTATTAAATTATCTTTCAATTCAATTTTCCTAAATATATCACTCACTTAATCTACTAATTTGTTTATTTGAATTATATAAATTTTATATAGTTATAGACAATCGTTTGACCACATTTAATTTTTGCTTTTTTCTATTTATAAAGGGCTATCCATTTCGTGGTTTCAAAAGTATGGGACTGGAATTCGACATCCGTCAAACCAAGTTGTAAAACCAATTTTTTTCTTTTCAGTTGAAAGTCTGACATTGACGTAAATGGATCGCTTAACTATCACACAACGCATAAAAATTATCAAAACATACCACAAAAATGGTGATTCTGCCACAGCCACGTATCGTTCTTTAAGAGGAGATTATGGTTTACATAATCGTCCAACTACGCAAAAACTGGCAAAATTGTGAAGAAATTTTAAGAGACTGGAGTAGTTACAAATATTGAAAGGCCTGCGCATCATCGTTTCGCTCGTTCCGCTAAAAATATAGCTATTGTAAGTGAAAGTGTTGCCGAAGACCCGAATGTGTCGATTCCTCGTCGTTCTCAGGAATTAGGACTGTCTTACGGCACATTATGGCGTATTTTGCATTTAGATCTACACCTACATCCATATAAAGTCCAGCTCACGCAACAACTGAAGCCAGCTGACCATTCACAACGTCGTAGATACGTGGAATGGGTGCTTGAACAACAGGCGGTGGACGGCAATTTTTTGAACAAAATTTTCTTCAGCGATGAAGCACATTTCACACTCGGTGGGTATATGAATGAGAATCCTCAAGTAATTCAAGAGAGGCCATTACATCCAGAAAAAGTCACTGTTTGGGGCGCTCTTTGGCCCGAAGGTGTGATTGGACCTTACTTCTTCGCAAACGACGATGGAACGACTATCACCGTCAATTCGGAGCATTATGGTCATATGATAACCGACTTTTTTTTGCCTGCTATTGAATAATACGACTTGGAGAATATGTGGTTTCAACAAGACGGTGCCACAGGCCACACAACTCGAGCGAATATGGCTTTATTGCAAGAGATATTTCCTGGCCGCGTAATTTCTCCTCGTGGCGATATCAACTGGCCACCAAGATCATGCGATTTGGCACCATTAGACTTTTTTTTGTGGGGCTACGCGAAAGACCTTCAACTCTTGAGCACTTAAAAACCAACATTCGTCAAGTTATGGCTGAGATACCGCCCAATATGTGTCAAAAAGTGGTCGAAAATTACCTCAAAAGAATCAATGCTTGCAACACTTCACGTGGAGGTATTTTATATGATGTAGTGTTTCACACATAATGTGAACGTTCAAACTTTACAATAAAAAAGAAATATCATGAATAAAAATATTTTATATGTGTTTTACTTATGTTTACTTTTGAAACCACGAAAATAACAACAATTATTGAATAAACTTGTTGCTGTTTTTAGTAAGACATTCGTTTGACCGCAGTAAAAAATTGTATGTCATTGGATGTTCAAACAAGGTTTTGTTGACTTTTGTGCTTTAATTTAATAAATTCGGCGATAAGTGTCTATCACTTACTTTCTTATTTAGTCATCATAATCATTTAGCCGAATTCGCAACCTAGCATCTTACACCATCCATGTTGTGTGTTTTTTTGTTGTCATCGATGAGTGGCAAAACCTATAGTTTAATATTGGCTCCGATTTACAAAATTGGAAAACTTTACATGAAAATTTTATTTACTCTAAGGGATATTTTTTTTCGAAATATTTTTGTTTATTTGATCGATATGTCTGAGCTGGATTTTGAATTACAGCTCTCGTCTAATATGCCGACTTACTACGCACTAGACAACAACGAGTGTTATCAAATTAGCTCAGAAAGTTAATTAAATAACACCGAAATGGGCTTTATCGATCATTTAAAGCAAAAGGGATCTTCTAATAGAAAAACTGCTGGAATAATAATGTGTTCTGGAAGAGTAATAAGGAATTACCCAAAATTTTGAATATAAAGCTGCAACGAAAAAAGATTTCAATCAAGTAAAATATACAGTCGTAGATATTTTGGAGTTGCCCAGTTAGCTATTGTTAGCATGATCAGGATGGCTGCCTTCCAAAATGTATCAATACAAAGTTTATATTATACAGTTCCACTACTGTATATAAACTATGTAGATATGCAAAGTAACGAAACAATGCATAAACTATAAATCCGATATAAAAGTTTGGTCTGTACACAGAAATAATGGTTTTCATACAAAAATGTTGATATACTTCTATGACCCGTATGTCGTCCTTATGAGGAGTTCTTGGAGCTGAAGTTTACGAAAAGATAAGTCAGATTTAAAAAAGAAATGGAGTGAAGTCTGGTTGAGTCTTGAAATTTAAACTCTTCAAACCTTGTACACTCTGTTAAAAATAAAATATTTTTCTTTATTATTTATTATTAATAAAGGTAACTCCACACAATGTAAGCTATTCAGAGTTTTAAAACTTTTTTTAATTGAAGCAAAACTGCGTTCAAACGAATGTCTTTTAATTTTTTCATTAACAACGAAGAACATTATTGTTCCAATTAATTTTTTAATTAATAAATAGACAAATTATTCGGTGAATAATAAATATTAAATTTAAATTAAAACAAAAAAACTACTGCGGTCAAACGAATGTCTGTCTATGACTGAATTTGAAATATTAAATATAAATAAATATTGTTTCCATATGGCTCCTATAGTGATATCTAAACTCATAGATCTCTGAAATCTATTTGGGGAACTTTTATTTTTTTTTTTGAGGTTTTTGTGGGACATAGAATACTTAGCTATTCTTTACCTTCAGATATATTTCAAATGAACTTAAACTGGATTTGCTCTCAACACCTATGCACAGTTACAGTGTTTCATTATTTTATCAATTCTGATGCAGTACGAACTAATATAATTTCGTAGGAACGAATATAAGTCGTGACATCTGTGATAAAATAATGAGATTGTCTTTGATTAAAATTTTGATAATAAATTTTCGTATGTATTTTCTGTATTTTATTTACTACAACTAACAAATATTTTTGAAAATAAATGAATACAAAATTTAAAGATACAGAGACAAACGCAATTGTGAAAAGTTTTTATGAAATCTGATGAGTTATTAACAAATTTTTTTTTATCCGCATTGTTTATGTGGAAATACAATTGATGAACAGAAAAGAAAGAAATTTCTTCTTGTTTTTTTTTTAAAGAAAATAATAGTAAATGAAGCTGAAGTGATTGTATATGTAATAAGACTTACCCCTGGTTTGATCATCATCTGGACGGGTATCATTGAAGGTGAAACGTTATCATCACCAGCCTGGGAAATATTGGCGGCAGCATCATCTGTTCCCAGGCCTGGTACTTGCGTTACGGGTATAAGGTTTGCTGCATTCGGAGCACTTGTCGTTACAACACTAGATCCCTGAGATACAACGGCTGATGATAGTTGCAGCATTTGTAACTGTTGCTCTTGTAGTTGTTGCTGCTGCTGCTGTAAGGCCTGTTGCTCACGTTTATAACTTTCCATGGCCATCATAGACGTTTGACGGGCGTTGGGATTTTCAAAAGAATATGGTGGGACTGCATCGTTATGGTCAGGTACAGATGATGAACGTTGCTAATCATTGATAACGTAAAATAAAAACAAATAAAATTCACAATTAATGAAATTATTTTCAAAGCATATTAACAACAACATCTAGTTTGTTCGTTCGCCCCCTAAAAAAAGGGATGTACGATCGTACGGGTTAAATACAACCTAAATTCATAGAAATTTTCATTATTAGTACGGTTATGATATAAAATTCTCTTACGAGTTTCTAGAAAATAAAATAGAGAGCGTAGAGTACATAGTAAACAAATGTTAACAAATACAAGTTAAAAAGAGAAAGAGAATAAGATATAGAAGTAGCACAGAGAGAGAGAGAGAGAGCAAGAGAGAGATATACTACAGTGTTACAAATAAGCATACTTACATGTGGAACATTAGAGTTCCTCATATTGGAGACATGATCATAGTTCTTATAGCAACCAATGCCAGTTGTAGCCGGATTACGTCCACTGGTCGAATCGCCTTCTGTACTATTCCCATCCGTCTGCGAGAGATTGTGCCCTGTGGGTGACGATCGTCGTAGGGCTTTTGTTAAACGGTGCCAATTTTTTATGGATCTATTGCGACTTTCGCGCTTTTCTAGTTTATTAATGTTATACAGTTTTCATATGTTTGTGTGTTTGTGTAAATGTGGATTGCATTTGGATATTGGATTGGATTTGATTTGGTTTGTGATTGATTGTAAGGTAAGGTATGTTATCGTTTATGAAACAATGATTGAGGTTAAGTTGAATTCGTGATTGTTATACGTTCGTTTAGTTTAGTTTGATGAGAGATGATTATCATAATCATACCATTCATTCGTTTATTGAAACGATTCATTCATTCATCGTTTAAGCCGCATTTCATAAGGTTATCGCGTGTTAGTGTGAGTTATCGAGTGTGAGTTAGCGATTTTTAGATTTGTAGTGGAATTTTAATGCCAAATTATTGTAAGAATTCATAGATGATATGTAGTTTTTATTTTCACATAAAGTAAATTTGTGCGCATGTTTAAGCCATTTTTTTTTTGTATAAAAATTTGTTTGTACGTTTGTTGGTCGATTAACGTTATTGTTTCAATTTGTTTCAATTAATTTATCGATTGTGATTGATTGATTGATTGGAATTCATTTGTGGTTGGATGGCCAGTATCGAATCAAGAAAACGTTTTTTTATGTCGTTTGTTGTATTTTTATTTTTGATTTTTTTGATTGGAAAAGAAGAAGAAAAGGGAAATTTTGTTTTTTGAATTCCATTTGTTGCCTTCAAAATTTAACACAAGTTTTGAGTAAATTTTTTTTTTTGATTTTGATTTAAAACACGTAGAACACAACAAACTTACAACAATTAATATGAGAATGTAGGGTATTTATTATAATATTTAGTAGTAGTAGTAGTAGTAGTAGTTACAATACTCATTAGCCGTATTTATTATTTAGTTATTGTAGGTAAAAATGTATGTAGATTAAGTGGTAACAACAGTAGTGATGAATAAATTATTATTATAAACGATTATTATTATTCGATACACGTTTTAGATTCGTTTTAAACGTTTAAAAATACAAAATTATTTTCAGTAATAATACACACATAATTATACATCTATATACGAGTATATATTGGTAAATATATAATAAAAAAAATATATAAGTGAAGTTAGGATTCTATTCTATTCGTTAATATGCGAAAGAAATTAAATGACATCGAAAGTAAGGGGTGGGGGAATTACACTTAATTTTGAAAGAACGTTCAAAAAAAAAAAAGAAGATAAATTTGAATTGAGTTGAAAATGGTCACATCAATGATGATGAAGAAGAAGTTTTTAAGCGAAAATTTGAACTTTTACTTGATTTTTGGTAGAAGAATTGCGAATAGATGAAAGTTTTATATTTCTTATTAAAATGTTAAATTCTTATTAAATGTTAAACGATGACCTAATTTACTTCTAAGTTTTTTATAAAATATGAAAACCATGTTGAACGAATTAACTGTGAAGTATATCTTAACGACTAAGCTAAACTCTATTTAATTTCTGTAATAGTTTACTTTCGCTTCATTTTCATATCAATTTTTGTTTTGATGTGATAGAAGACTATCCTGTACATATGGCTGTACTCTTACTATACTGACGATTTTCTGCAATTCATTGTTGAAATTCAATAACAATCAATCCATTTATTGGAGATGTCAATAAGCGCATCTTTCAATAATTGAAGCTACATCTGTCAGGTTACACATTCAAATATGAATGATTGGTCAATACAACCCTTCAGTCAGAATTACGACCAAGCTTATCACTTATGTTATGTGTGCTAATTTTATATGTGAGTGGCGGGGGCTACAGTTTAAGGTCGACACGGAAGGGCAAAGGTTTGAGAAACTTTCTTATCTTTTCTCTCAAAGTTTTTGCCAGAAATCTGCTGAGAGTACGCCGCCGAAGAAGTATTTTTTCGTAATTCTTGTTGTTAGAGCTGTCTGGCCTTTGGTTTGAACCGTGACCTCACGTCTAAAAAAGCAACACACTACCTACTAGATTATGTCAACTACAAATCTGTCAAATTATGTGTCACTTATTCAGTCTCTTTTGTTAAACTATCTTGGATGGATATGGCATTCAAAATGATGATGTTCGAACATCATTGAACACTTTTATATGAGAAAATGTTTTTATCAAAATGAGTGTTCGGTCAGACTTCAATTTTCATCCAATAATCATCTTAAGCGAGAATTTAAAACCAAAATAACCGAACTTGAAACAATACCAATCCACATGAGATACAAAAACTCCAAACGCATCCCGAAAATGTTATTGTTTGCCATGGATTTGGGCTTTTTTTGAGTTGGTCAGGCCATCAGTGTTAACCCCGAGCACGATAAACTGATGATTATCAACTTCTTGTGGTCTGGATACCAATGGTGTGAGGTGTTAACAGAATGGCGTTACATACCTCAAAACTATATTAGACATTCTGCACAAACGAGTCATTTTACCTGGAGGTGATCTTGCGATTTAATCTCATTCGACTTTTCTTGTGGGGCTTTCTTAAGCCGAAGATATTTGAGAATAAGCGACAAAAGAGGAGTGATCCCCAAAGTCTACTTGATTCATGCCATCGGTAAAATTCTAACTTATTTATGCGCCAGATTCATGGAAATTGAACATTTCGGATAAGCTCCCCCCAGATTCTTAAAAAATTTTATATTCCACATGTAATTTCGCTCAACGATATCTCTTTGCTTTATTTAAATTTAAAAATTGGAAGCGCTGAATGAAATGCTCGATATTATGAGCTACTGTTCAACCATTAAACCAACTGAAGATATTTATCAATCTTATACAAGAGGAAAGTTTTATACGTTGGGGGCATATCCAATTTTTTTTTTAAAAATTTTAAGTTTCAACTTTGGATCTAACGTTTTAAGATAATTTTCAAATGAAACAAATTCAGAGTAGATGTAAAACTGTTTAACGAACTTCAATGACAACTTAAAAAAAATTTATTAATTTCCAATCGTAATTATATTCGTAGTAAAAGTTCAAACTTTTGCGTCAAATTTTTTTTTTCAACTTTTCCACAAACTTTTCGTAGCCTACAGTAGGGTTATTACAATAATTAGAAGTGTTTAGAAGATTACAGCATTAAAGTCAGTGATGAATTTTAAATTATTTTTTGTCTACCATGTCTACCATATCTATACAATATGCAACAATGCATGTGTCCAAATATAGTATTACGATGTAAACATCTTTATGGCATCATTTTTATTTTTTTGCGGGTGTATATTATGAATTTGACTTTGAGCGATGAACGATATAATGTTTGAAATATTGTATATTTTTTGTTTACATATGTTTCTTTACATAAATAATGTTATAATGTTGAACGTAAGTATGTATTGGTAATGTAACAGTGAATGTAATATTTTTGGTTTAATTTGCCCTGCAACTCACAATTCATTGTAAGGATTTATCAATTAAGAAACAAATTACAAGATTTATTTGTTTACGTATTTATTAATAATACACCTTTCAATATACGAGTATATATTGACATTCATCTAGCTACACATTACAACTCACATGTTAGATAATTCAAAACAAACGAGACACACAGAGAGAAATTGTCTAAAAAATGTGTTTTTTTTGTTTTTGGATGGCAATTTAACAGTGAGTGAAACAATTCAAAAGATGTTCAAACTACAGCCGCAATCATTAGAAAATTAAATAATTTTACAAGACTTTCTTTCACTAATAAGGCTAACAATAGCAATAAAAAAATGAAGAAGAAAACACATTTGAAAACATTCTAGATTTTATAGACGATTGAAAATATTTGAAAAAGTTCTTATCTAGGCTATCTATGTGAGTAGAGAAAGAGAAAGAAACAAATTTAAAAAATAATTGATTGTTTACACATACACGTACACGTACACACATAATACAAGTACAAAAGTACAGTTTAAATACAATTTTAATTTCAATGAAAAAAAAAACAAATAATTAGTAATTCTACTAATAATTGTTGGTATACATATATGTATATATATTTATATTGTAAGTAAGTACATAAGTAAGTTGTGGTAGACAGAGACAATGATAAAGAAGCCATGATTATTTATTACGAAAATTATAGAGAATTGTTTTGAGATTTTAAATAAATTATAATAGTAAGTATAAAAAAAGAAACGTATATGAAAAAAAGACTATATATATAGAGTATAGTGCATGCCAAAAAATTTCGTACGCTTTATATGTTTAATAATTTTTCATTATTGTTCTCATATGAAATCGAATACATATACATACATACAAATGATAAGATAAGACATTTTAATATCAATATTCATAAAATATGCAAATACTTTGGATTTGGAAAGACGATATAAGTACTCGTAAACGAATGTCGAGTAAAATTAAATTTTAAATTAAAATTTTTATTCCTAATTTTATTTGAAATGAAATATTTCGAAAAGACTATTTCTGAAACGTGTAGACTGTTGTTCAATATTATTTAAATTTTTCTGTAAAGCAACAATCAGGCAGCATAGTGCGAATAATCAACGTAAAATAAAAAACCACACATAATAAAAGCCGACAAAAACAAATAACAGTGTTCTTTTTTTACCTAACTTTACTAATGCATAAGACCAGTTATAGCAATATTATCTAACAATAATTATTATCTTTGAGATTATATCGAAGATAGTATATGATTCTCTGGGGAAGCTGAGTGAACAAAGTAAGGAAAATAGAATTACGCTCTGCTTGACAATGGATATGAAAATGATCTGCGAGGAGGAGAGCTTCAATGGAGCCAGAACGAATGCTTATAAGAGGCAAAATATCATTTTAAACTAAATGGGTTTGAAGCAATCAAAAAGAAATTACAATAGGACGAGAACTGAAACATGTATCAGACAGGTTTTTTTACACAACACTATTGAACCAAACTACTCTTATTCAGAAAGAAGGTTAATCGAATTTGGTATGTAAATTCTCTTTTGAGTAAGAATAAATCATCAAAACACATACTTGGAGCCTGTGTGGTATTAATGCATACCAAAAGGAAACATCTGGGTACATACAACATGCAGGCTATGTTGTTGACTTCAAATAGCTTAGCGAAGTTTGAAAGAGCAATAGAGTTGGGACAGACTTTATAGGGATATCCTATGTATATGCCTGGTTTGAAAGGAGTACAATAGATCATAATGTTGTAGTACTATGACATCTCTTTACGACAATAATAAAAATAACAACAGCAACTAGTGAAAAGGTTATCACCAGCCCCAATGTATATTTCCTGTTCCCACACAATAATGAAATTATTTATCGTACATAACTGCTGCAGTAAGAGACATTCACAGATTATTGAAACAATCTATCTTCCCACAATACCTATGATATCGTGTGTGTGTTAATTTTATGGACAAGTGTTAGGTTAGGTTAGGTTAGGTTTGAGGACGTGTACTTGTCAATTAAGACAAGTACAGTACCCGGAGGTCGAATTGACCCATTGTACAACGTCCTAGTTTCTCACACCACTTATGTTGTGTGTGTTAATTTCGTGGGGACCTGCAGTTTAAAGTCGACTCCGAACGACAGATTTTTGAGAAACTTTTTCATGGCAATTTTATTTACTCTCAGAGTTTTTGCCAGAAATCTGCTGAGAGAAAGTCGCCAAAAAAAGTTCTTTCATATTTTCGTTTTGATGCCTGACCTGGAATTTGAACCGTGGCCTTACGTCTAATAAGCCAACACACTATCTACTAGACTACGGCGACTTACTGTACATCAGATTAACGAGGTAAAACCTGAGATTAATAAGCGATCTTTCTACAGTGCACTGTAGCCTCAAAGTACACTTGTTTAAATTGTCTAAAACCCAACATATAGATTCTGTAGCCACAATGCATCATCGGAATACAGTTTTGTATTCCGCAAGCCATTACTGCATTCCAGAAAGGAACACATGGATTCATAACACTTTCTGTTCAAGACACTAATCTTACAGGCTACATTATAGAGAATAGAGGGCCGTAGAGTAGATCGTATGGTCGCGCTCCTATGACACTCCTTCACAACGAGAATTATGATAATAACCTGCTTCCCTTGAAAGCATAATCATAGTATATACTATACTTCAGATATGTTCAGATATGCACTTTTGTTGAGCCAATATTCGGTTTATTGAGTACAATATTTTAAGTGTTCAGACATAATAATATACGCAGTTCAGGCTTATTCAATATTCATTTGACAGCTGGTTGCTTCAACAACATTGTTTTTTTTTTGTTTGTCGTTGTTGGTATTTGAGTTGGTAAATATCAATAGAAAGTGTTCGGAAAATTGTAATATGCTCACTGAACGTACTTATGACAGTGCTGTATTTCAAGTTTTAATCAATATTATAACAATTTATGAATTTATTGAGCA
Organism: Sarcophaga carnaria; assembly: GCA_958299815.1. Classification (NCBI taxonomy): domain Eukaryota; kingdom Metazoa; phylum Arthropoda; class Insecta; order Diptera; family Sarcophagidae; genus Sarcophaga; species Sarcophaga carnaria. Next base: position 45,721,520 of record OY283151.1, read on the forward strand.
ATAATTAATTGACATTTCATATGAAATATTGAGATCAATAATGCAGTTTATTGCGATTTACTCAATATACATAAGTGCATATCTGAACATTGTATTAAAAGCTAGGGAAAGATAAAAATCTAGAATGTAAAATCCATAATTATTGACTTTAAATAGTCATTCATTGAATGATGTTTTGATAATAAATATTCTGTTCAAAATTACAATAGTATGGCAATACTGAAACAAGGCTTCTTATGGAAAAAATAAAAAAAAAACAATAAAAATATATACTTTTTTTGTATTTTGTCTTGATGTCTGGCCTGGGGCTCGAACCCTGGCTTTACGTCTAGACTACGGCGACTACATGGACAAGTGTTGGGATCCAGAGTTTACCTGCAATTCTAAATGTTAGATTTGAAAAGTTCTTTTTTAAGGTAAAGCAGTTTTGCCTGAAGATTGTTCAAACGTTCCCCAAAAGCCTTTTTTTCAAAATTTTAAAATTTAAGTTTGAATTCCAACCTGCTGTGTAGCAAGCCAACTACCCACTAGGTTACTACTAATAGAAATTGTTAGTGGACTTTAACTGTTATAGTACTAAACTGTTACATATGCATACATACATAACCCTCTGGCAATAATACGACCTAACTTGTTAATTTTTTATACATGAGTGGCGGGTCCTACAGTTTAAAGTCGATTCCAAAACGACAGGTTTTTGAGCAACCTTTTTATGTCAATTTGAAGTCGCCGTGGTCTAGTAGGTAGTGTGTTTATTACACGTAAAAGCCAGAGTTCCAGCCCTAGGCCAGACATCAAGACAAAAATACAAAAAATATTTCTTCGGCGACTTCCTCTCAGCTGATTTCTGGCAAAAACTCTGAGAGTAAAAAAATTGCCATGAAAATCTGGAGATATCTGATCTGGTGTTTGAACCGAAACCTCACATCTAATGAGCCAACACACTACCTGTTAAATTACGGGGACTTCAACTGTTACGTATCACAAAACAAGCTTAGTGTGGCTAACAGTGAGCAATTAAAATCAATTGCTACAATAATACTGAAGGTTTTAAAACTTCAGCTTACGACATTTACTGTAGGTTTATTATTAAATGTTTCATTTCGTTATCAAGTGTTAAATGAGAAATGGAAATATTGTGCTGGGCTTTCATTTCAAATAACTGTAGCATTTCAAGAAAATTAAAGGAAAGTAGTTAATAAAATAGAAAAAAGAAGTTAACTTTTGAAACGTATTCTTATAATTTAAAATTGAATAATAGTTTGCATCTTTTTTATTTTAAATAGAAAAATTTTGATAAAAGAAAACATACGTAGGGAAAATATAAAGTATAGAAATTTTTTTTTTTTGTTTCAGAAAATATTTAGTGGAACTGAATTATTTTGATTGTTTCAATAGATAGACATGTACGAGTATATGGAATATCTTACATTTTTATGCATGCATATGTTTGCCTAAATAAATTTTGAATAAATCTTAAATAGCGGGTTTGTTTTATTTCAAACAAATCAACCGATTCGACGAAATGTGATTTTTCTTCCGATTATTTTTTAAGAAGAATCAGTTGCATGATAGAAATTCAAACCAAAAAAATTAAAATTTATTAACAAAAAAATAAAAAAGGAAAACATATATAAATTATTAGACAATAGAATTTAAAAAAAATTAAAATTAAAGAAGAAAAGATTTTATTTTATAATAAAGTCCTATGCCTGCTAACTGTTAGAAATTCTCTACCAAAAAGGGGAACAAATGCAGATATGAAGGCATTTTCATTTTTCATTTCTAATAAATTAATAACAAACAGACTTCTTATCGTTTTTTTTTTTATTTTATTTTCTTTTCAAATATTTTCAATATGTTTTATTGGATTTCATTTCTTTTGTCTCTATATGGGTATATAATAAATAATTTGTAGGTATGTATTCATATTGTTCTGTTTCTTGTCATCATGTTGCGCATCTGTTGTTTTGCTGGTTGTTCTAATAATTATTATACAGAGTTCTTCATAGCAAGGATACATACAAACTTATTTATGAATTTTCATTTGTTTTTCATTATTAATTTATTCACACACTACGCATATACATGCATATGTATGTATGTGTATGTATGTATAGTTGAAAGCATGTATCTATAGATTAAATAGTTTATCCTGAATCGTACTGATGTAACTCACACACACACACACTATATACATATCAGAGATCTACAACGAGTATTCAAAAAGATGAGTAGAAGCGAATCATACTCATTCATTCTTATTTTAATATCATGGAACCTGTGCTCATAATGGGTCCGCCATCTAACATTTTTTTTTCAACTATTGCTTATTTCGTGAATGGTAACACTTAGCTCATGTCTGATTTAATAGATAATTAGTTTTATCCTTCCGCTGAACGAATATGGACCATCCAAAGCGTTTTCGTTTCGCTAAGTGGGCCTGCGATCGACTTACAGAAGATGCCGATTTTGGCAAAAAAATCATCTTTTCAGATGAAGCACATTTTGATCTTGGCGGGTATGTGAACAAGCAAAATTGTCGCATTTGGGGCACAGTAAACCCGCAGGCATACATTGAAAAGCCTACGCACCCAAAACGAGTCACTGTTTGGTGCGGATTTTGGTCCAGAGGCATAATTGGACCATTTTTCTTCGAAAATGAGCAAGAAGTGGCCGTTACAGTCAATGGCGATCATTATCGGGCCATGTTGAACGAATTTTTGTTCACAAAAATAGAAGAGGAGGATATTGTCAACATTTGCTTTCAACAGGACGGCGCTACGTGACACACAGCCGCAGCTACACTCGATGTTTTGCGCCCTGTTTTTGAAGATCGCATTATCTGCCGCAGAGCTGATGTCGTTTGGCCACCTCGGAGCTGCGATTTGACACCGTTGGACTATTATTTGTGGGGTGCCGTCAAAGATAAGTGTTACGCCGACAAGCCTGAGACAATTGACGCTTTAAAGGACAATATTCGTGATGCCATTGGTGAAATATAGCTGCACACAATCGATAATGTGCTTAACAATTGGACCGATCGTGTAGGCTACTGCATGGCCAGCCGAGGCAGCCATTGGAATGAAATGATTTTCCATTATTAACCGGAAGGATTGTACTTTCAAATAAAAAAAGAAATTTGAGAAAATATTCGGTAGTTTTTTTTAAAGCATTTTCAAAAAAAAAAAAAAGTTATTTGGCGGACCATTTATTTAAGGTTTGAAGTACTCATCATATTCATGCTGAACAACACGTATGGTGTTGTTGGCTTCGACTCTCCACAACTCTTGGAACCTCGACTCATATTCAAAAGTTTGAAGTACTCATCATATTAACAACACGTATGATATTGTTGATTTCGACTCTCCATAACTCAAAATATACACGAATCACAAAATAAGTATGATTCGCGTACGAACACTAAAATACTCGCTAAAAGGTTGTGTTCTTGTTCTGCTTGTTGTTCTGTCTTTTTCTTTTCTTTTTGTAAATAGAACAACAACTAAGACTGTAAACTGTAAATTTATAAGTATTTTTCTAAAACGAATCTGAATGAGTAGGCTTATGAATCAAACATATTTCGAATGGTATGAGTTTGATGTCAATGTTGTACTCATACTCATTGCAACCTGTACTTCTAAATCAACGTTGTCGTGAGTACGAATGAATCAGAGTAGTGAAGTTAAATTTCAATATTGTTGACTCACTTTTATACAAAATTTCATGAGTGTTTATGAGTAGCGATTAAAAACGATTCATTGCTGATCTCTGTTGCATATGTAAGTTTGTTTGTGTGTTTGAAGGTGTACATACATATATGTATAAGGATATTATATGTGTTTTATTTTTGATTTTAATTTATTTTTCTATTTTTTTTAATCTAAATGCTATGTTTTGTTTGTTTGTTTGTAATTCTTTATTTATTTATTTTTCTGTTTTTTTTATTATAAATTTATAATTATTTTGTACTAACTAACTAATTAATAATAATTATGTATGTATTAATTATAATTATAATAAATTTTTCTACATTAATTGTATATTTTGTTTAGTTTTTTTGTATGTGTGGCTGTGTGTATTATTGTTGTGTGGTTTCATAGTGGAAAATAAGTTTTCGAACATGGCATTGCATTGCATTGGTTTGGTTTGGTTTGCTTTAATTTTGGTTGTATCAAATTTGTTGCGTTTCTAAAGTTTAATTTCATTTCCAGGTAAAAATAAATACATTTTTAGAAAATAATAACACTACTAGCATATTGTACATACATACATACGTACTTAAAATAATTATTTCTAATTGGAATAAATCATAGAAAATTATTTGAATTGTAATCTCCTCCTCTAATGCTTACCTACCCTATCCTACAATACATATGAAAGTAACATTTCAAAACTTAATACTTAATTCGTCCATCTACCTAATATTGGTATTATAACTAGGCAACAATAACAATTTAATATATGTATCGTAGCTAATAATTAAAATAAGGCATTTGTTTGTTTTTTTCTAATTTTGTTTTCATGTCGCAATAATATTTATAAATGCAATTCAAAATGTATCTGAAGGCGTTTAGGAACAATTAGACGGCTGGCTTTTGAAAATTCTAATTCAATAAGAAATATTAATTTAGATGTCCATGGGGTAGGGAAATTATAAATTTAGTAATAAAATTCGAAATTGTTTATTACAGCCCTTTAGTCAAGATTACAACCTAGCTTCTCACAGCACCCATATTGTATTAATTGTATCCAATAATAGCGGGACCTGTATTTTGAACTCGGGACGACATTGGCCATAAGTGTCCACGGCGAGCACTATATGTCTGTGGTTCCCAACTTCCTTTGGTCTAAATTTAATAATTTCGACATCAACGACAAGTGGGCATGTGGCGCTACCTGCCGCAACGCTTATTCCACATTGGACATTATGCCGGAGCGATTTGAGGGTATGGTTATCTCACGATTTGATCGCATCAGACTTTTTCTTGTGGGACTCTCTGAATCAATGCATACATACATACATAATTGGTCATTACAACCCTTATGCATGAGTGGCGGGACCTACAGCTTAAAGTCGTCTCCGAACAAAAAATGATTAAGAATTTTTCATGGCAATTTTATTTACTCTCAGAGAATTTGCCAGAAATCTGAAGAGAAAAAGTCGCCGAAGAAATATATTTTCAAACTACGTTTTGCTGGAGATGTCTGACCTGGAATATGATACATGGCCTCGCGTCTAATAAGCAAACACACTACCTACTATACATACATACATACATAATTGGCCATTACAACAGCTCAGTCAAGATGACGGCCTAAATTCTCACACCACACATATTGTGTGTGTTAATTTTATACATTAGTGTTGGCGGACCTAGAGCTTAAAGTCGACTTCGAACGACAGATTTTTGAGAAACTTTTCATGGCAATTTTATCTACTATACAACGGCGATAAAAACCAATGCAATTGCTCAAATTAAGGCTGATTTATGCGCCATGGAAAATTAATCGTTTCGTGTGAACACCACCCAGACAAGTTGTGGCGTATATTTGAACAGTGTTGTATTCTGCACTTAAGAGTATCAACAGGTTTTTAAAAAGAATAAAAAATTTCGATGATATCTCACACACACTTTACTTAAATTTAAAAAAAGGAAGAGCTTAATAAAAGACCTTATAAGTCATACTTCATTCGATCGATTGCTAATCGTTTACAGAACAGTTACCCATGGACTTATAGGCCAATTTTCTTTTGAACAGATTGAAAAGCATGGGAAAAGTAATGCTAAACTAAAGGCGTTTGAGGCAAACAAAACTTTTATTGGGAAATTGTAAGAGGTAGATAGGTAGGTTAGTGTGGTAGCTTCATGCCAAAAGCTCACTTGAGCACGCATAGGTGAACGCAGTACTGACCAAGTTCCCCCGAACCCAGGAAGGGGGAGATCGGTCAGCGCAAGACCTGCACATCCAAAGCACGACTACCCCCGCTGGAAAACCAGCCAGAAAATTTGATAAACGAGGCTATATCCTTGACATCAATGGACGATAGCTCCGTCAAGCTGACAAGGGTCGGAGAGCCAAATAACCTCGCAAGAGATGGGCATTGACAAAGAAAGTGGATAACAGTGTCGACCTCCTCAGCGGATCTGCACCCACGGCAGAAGTCGTTAAATGGGAGCCGGGCTAAGTCATGCATCAGAAATAAACTGATGTCGATAACTGGCCTTTAACAGGGCGCTGTAGATTCAGAGGATACTTAATCAGAAAGGGATTGTCTTGAGGTCAACATATAGATTCTGCGACGATGAGAATAAATCAGCAGAACATTTTCGAGGAACTTATGAGGGCATTATTGCCAGGCAGAGATTTCTTCTTGTTGACACCGAACAGCAACGTGAAGTTTGTTTGGGCAACAGGTTTGAACAAGACAATATAGGGTAAGGTCGTCTGTTCTAAGGCACCTCCTTGCGACAATAATAAGAGAAGACATGCCTACGAACCATTAATCACTGGCTTAATATGACCCAATATTTGACAACAAGGCGTTACCACAATCAAGATTAAATAACGCATGGATCTCCAAGGCCACTGTTCTTATTTTTATGAATTGATTTTTATTTAATTTTTTTTTATTTTTTATGTAAACTTAGTCCACATTTTTTCAAAAAAGTTTACATCATAAACAAAAAACCTATGACGAGGAACTTAAATTTTAAGAACATATTTTACAAGATACTTCTTCGTCCTTAAAATTTCAGTGTGAAGTGACATAAATATGGGATCTCAAAGCTATCCATTCTTGTAGTTGACAGCTTTAGGATTCTTAAAAACCTTTGAAAATCGTTCGCTCGGTGAAATAAATGTTTGTATAGATATCTCATTAGATTTAACACTCCCCCATGGACATTACTAAAATAGAAAATAAGAAAATGAAAGATTCACACATCACTTCAACGAAAAACATTGCAGACAATTATGTCCTTTGGGAATTGGAATAAGTGTGCTTGAAGGAAGCGATTTAATGTACAATATGGTTTAATTGCTTAAGTAAAATTTAATTTAAATTTGAGCATATTTTAATGGAACTCATTAGAAAGAAAATCATTATCCAAAAAAGCTCTTGTTGTATTCAATTTAGTTTTTATTTTTAATTTAATAACTACATATATGCTATATACGCTGTATAAACTATTAAACCTACATATACATAGTATTTGTTTGTTTGGTTTCATATGTATGTTATTTTGTTTATATTCTAAATCTATAATAAATGTATACATATATACACGTATGTATTTTACGATATACATACTCTAGCATTGGTATTAGATTTCGATAAAATATGATAAAAACTAACATATAAAGCGGATTGTTTCAACACACGATAAGGCATTTTAGGATCTAAAAAATTATTTCCTCTAAAAACGTTTCTTTAAGAATGAAATCGGATTGTTTATATATATTTTCATTATATAGTATAATATAGTATAGTATAGTATTCGTTGAATTATTAAAATTATATTATCCACATAAAATGAATAATTTTAAATGGACGGAAGAAATTATTTAAAAACAATGATGGACGTAAAACGAAATAAATCAAATTTTTAATTTTTAAACTTAAGAAGTATTCTTATTATTTGCAAAAGTACATGGTTTTCTTAATTTTTCGATTAAATTTCAACTTTCTTCTAATATTTCCAAACACAATTTAACATAAAAAGTCCATGAAAGATTATATCCTCAGTTCTATTGAAATGACAAGTGATTTAATTGCATATTTATGGGATTATCAGAGCACTAGACCTATACCAAACAATAACGTTTAAGCTTCAGTACCTCAAGCCTTATCAATTTAAATTCTTCTTCAGAAAATTATGATCGATTATAATACTATTCAGGCATTGAATATGATTTAAGAATTCATTCCTTTAAACTTATGCTAGAGTTGTAAAGATTTCAAAAGTTAAAGAGAAAAAAAGAACGAATAATTTTCATCGAAAAAATAAAACCAATAATAAAAAGGTTTTCGCTAAAATGACAACAATGTTTAGAAAATAGAATGTCTTCCATGACCGCAGCTGATGACAGACATTTTCTGTACTTAAGCACAAGCATTCAATTTCTAGTGGAAATCGAACCTACAATCGCTATACTTGTTGTTTAACACAATACAAGATGGACTTTCGAGTCCAAAAGGCGACACACAATTTGCACGGAAGGAACTGTTAGCATTGTATATGGAAAATTTAACATTTGTAGGAAATAAAGCCTTGGTATGTTGCGCCGAATTGGGGAATGGTATGGCATTTTCATTCATCCAGTGAGGATAGTACACAGGCTTTTTTTCAATATAACATATTACGTACTTACTTAAGTTGTCATTATAAAGCTTTAGTAAGAATTTCAGTTAAATCAGTGGACTAGATGGAAAGAATCGTGTTCAAAGAGCACAAAAGCAGTTAAATCTGAAGCAAACGTTTGGTGTTTACATACATAATTGGTCATTAAAACCTTTCAGTCTGGATTACGAACCTCACACCCCTCATGTTGTGTGTGTTAATTATATACATGAGTGGTGAAGCCCTACACTTTAACATCGACTCTGAAAGAGAGATTTTTTAGAAATGTTTCATGAAAATTTTATTTATTCTCGGAGCTTTTGCCTGAAGACAAATATTTTTTCATACTAAACTAGAGCGACTTCAGTACAATATCCAAAGAAAATTATAATTTGGCAAGCTTTATATTTTCGAAAATGAAGATAGTCGGAATGACACTTATCTTGTTGACATATGTTTCTAACAGGTTAAAGCCTCATGCCACACAGCAAGCGCCTAAAAGAAAATTTTTCTAAACGAATACTTTAACGTATTGATCCAATTTCTTGTTGGCCAGATCATCAGATTTAACATACGTACATATGTACATAATTGGTCATTACAACCCTTCAGTGAGGATTATGACCTAGTTTCTCACACCACTTATGTTGTGTGTTAATTTTATACATGAGTGGCAGGACCTACAGTTTAAAGTCGACTCCGAACGACAGGTTTTTGAGAAACTTATTCTTGGTAATTTTATTTATTCACAGTTTATTCGCCAGAAGACTTTTTTCATATATATTTCATTATATTCGAGATGTCGGAAATAGGGTTTCAAACTCGGGCGCTTGTCTAATAAGCCAACACCTACACGACATCAACAACACTATTATATCTGCGGAAAATTACTGTTTAGGGGGCTTAATGGACATGCGGAGTTATTGCTCCATAAAACTTCAGACACGAAGATGGTCAGACCGATGTTACCGTTAATGGTAAACGAATTACCTGAAAATATGCTCAAAGTGTAATTAAGTTGAAAGACTAATTACACGAAATAGTTCAATAAAAATTGGACATCAAGATTGTGTGTTTTAACCTCTTTGGATTATTTTCTTTGGGTTTATGTTAAATCACTTGTATATGTCAATAAATCAACGATTCCGTGATATTTGCATTCGAAAAGTTACTGATGAAATACGGCCGCATGTGGTGAGTAAAATTAGTGAAAATTGGTGTTAAAAATTGCACCTTTTACCCGCCCACCATTTTGATTTAATGACTAACACTTTGGTGACATTAATGTGTTATAATTTTCTGACCAACGAAGCGCGTTTCATTGTTAATATACAATATTTCAGGCTTTTACTACGGTAACAACTTTGCAGATAATTGTTATAATTTACAATATTTTCAGTAACAGCTGTTTTAATGCTGTGGTCTTTAAAATAATTGCATAGTCACCTATACGCTAAGCTCAAGCCGACTACAATTGTAGTCGTGTAGCTGACTATTCTTTAAGTATTTAAAGAATGAGTATTTAAAATGTTTACAAAATTTTCAGTAACAACTGCATAGTTACCTATACGCTAAACTCAAACCGACTACAAGCGTAGTCGTGTAGCTGAGTATTCTGCTGTTGGTTGAGTATTTAAAATGTTTACCAAATTTTCAGTAACAACTGTTTTGCTGCTTTGCTCTTTAAAATAATTGCATAGTCACCTATACTCTAAGCTCAAGTCGACTACAATTGTAGTCGTGTAGCTGAATATTATGCTGGTGGTTGAGTATTTAAAATGTTTACAAAATTTTCAGTAACAGCTATTTTGCAGCTGTGGTTTTTAAAATAATTGCAAAGTCACCTATACGCTAAACTCAAGTCGACTACGAGTGTAGTCGTGTAGCTGACTATTCTGCTGTTGATTGAGTATTTGAAATGTTTACAAAACTTTTAGTAAGAACTGTTTTGCTGCTGTGGTCTTTAAAATAATTGCACAATCATCTATACACTAAGCTCAAGTCGACTACAAGTGTAGTCGTGCATCTGAGTATTGTGCTGTTGGTTGGTAAATTTAAGTAATGTACTGTTTATTGAATATAAAAGCCTTGTCTTCGCATTTAGATGAATATGTTTAATACGGAATATTTTAAAAATTTCGCAATATAAACAATAAAATCCTTCAAAGAGCGAATGAAATACTCTTTGTATTGTAAGAACAGAAAATTTCTAATGTTCTTAATATTATTATGTTAGTTGTATTAAAGGATAAATAAAAAAATTAAAATAATTTATTTTAAAATGAATTTTTCTTCTGCCAAAAGCTTTATTTGTAGGTAGAAAATAAAACAATAAAAAAAGTATTGAATTTTAATTTCGTTTAATTTTCAAGTGCTGATTTTTGTTTGTTCAATTGTAATGTACTTTTGCAAATGCTGATTTAAACAAAAAAAAACTTGAATTAAATTTAATAAGCAACATAAATATAAAATTAAATTAAAGTAACGTAAATAATATTTATATAATAAGTAGCATTTAATTGTCATTAGATACGTATATAAGCTCAACTGCAATTTAATGAATATAATTTTTATTTCTTAGTTTTTATTTGCTTCTAATAGTTTCGGTATTTTTAAATGGAATTTTTTTTTGTAATTGTAACTATTGCTTATGTATGTAGGTATGTATGCTCTACACAAAATTAAAACTATTTATTATTCGTTTACTAGCTTCTTTTTTTTTGTTTTCTTAATTATATATTTTATACAGAAATCACAATTTTTAATTAATAATTTATTTGTTTGTTTTTAAAAATTCCATTTTTTTTTGTTACTTTTAATTTGCTAATGATAAAATTATTTCTATTTCATTAATTATTAATTATTCTTTGTTAGTTTTGTTTTTTTTATTTATTTGTATTAATTATTATTCTAAATGTTATTTGTTAACTATTTTTTTCTTAAATGTATTGCATGTTCTTTTTAATCCTTTTTTTAAATTTAATTCTACTATTCGTTGGTGATCATTTGCTATAACTGATGTGTCTGTCTGTCTGTCTATCATATACAACAATTGTGGTGAATATTTTAGAGTCTTATTGAGTAAGAGGAATAAATCTTAACTTTCCTTTAATTATACAATGTTTTGGTTTTGAAAATCAAATACGATTCTTGGTCACTAGGTTATGGATATTATTAATCACAATTCTTGAGATAATGTTTTTAAAAACAAAATAAATTGTTTTTTATTATTTATTTATCAAATGACTTTATATCGGAAGCAATTAAAATTAATTGAATTTTAAACTCATATACAATTCTGAAATAGTGGTATTTCCAAATTATGTTTAAAGTGATTAACGCTGTTCTAATGAAAACAATTCGGAAGCACTTATGTAAGTCGTTTAATTAAGCATTCAAACGACTTAGAAATTTTTTAATGTTCAATTCTAATATATAAAACTAAACAGTTGTAAAACTTATTTATTCATTTTTAAATTAAATAATTATAAAATAGAAAGTGACTCAGTAAATCATATTTGCCATGTTATTCAAAAAAATGATTTTCCAGACAAAATTTTTTATATGCAATTTTACAGCTGCCAATGTCCGCTCGAGAGTGAGAAAATATTTTTTAATATTTTGATTTAATTTTATTTTATTTTATAATTTGTCCAGACAAACTTGATCAAATAAAGTTTTCTTATTTGCCCTTATCAATAACGTAAAATTTTAATTTGCTTTAAGAGTGTCATTTGACAGCTTTGATTTAACAGAGAAATTTTTCGAAATGAGTGAACAGATCTGAAGAAAACTCGCAGTAAAAAATTTCTCCGGACAAATATTTTGTTCGTATAACATTAAGAGTGTACTTTTTTATACGATTATAAAAAATGGAACCCTGGTTGACTTCCAAAATGTTAGTTGATTTGTGTTTGAACAAAATATAGTGTTTCATAAAGCCGCTGTACAAAATGTTTACAATGTATACTATTTCAACGTTTACGTATACTATTTCATGTTTCATGTTTTTCTAACGCAGTCAAAAAGCAATCAACCATCGGATTTATAGTTGATGCATTGTTTGGTAACTTTGCATATGTACAAAATTTATATACCGTCGTAGAATTGCATACAAACTTTGTATTGACACATTTTGAAAGTCAGCCTCTTTGTAAAAGAACAACGAGTTATAATTGGGCAAAGTGAAGTAAATGCGTGCTTTTCGTAAAAAGAGTCATATTAAGAATATGACATGGCCTGTATTTTTTCAAATTATCGCAAAAAATTCTGGTGACAACTGATCACCAAGATAATGGAACCTAACGGTTTTAATTGCTAATTACAAGTATTTATTACAGATTACAACCTAGCTTCTTAAGCCAGTCATGCTGTGCGTGATAATTTTATCTGTAAGTGGAGGGACCACCTATACATAGCCTTAAACTGGACTTCTTGCCTTGGCGATTTTATTTTAGTTTTTGCCCGAAGAATGTTGAGAGAATGTCACCGATAGAAATATGTTTTTCATTTTCGTTTTGTTCGAGATGTCTGAGCTGCGATTTAAACTCTGGACTCGTGTCTAATAAGTCAACATTCTACCTACTAGCCCGCGGTGATTTTGATGTCAGATTTACAATAATAGTCTAGCCGGTAGTGTGTTGGCTAATAAGACGAGAGCCGGTTGAAAAAATATTTCTGTCGGTGACTTTCTCTCAGCAGTCTTCTGACAAAAACGCTCAGAGTAAAAGAAAATTGCAATGAAGAGTTTCTCTTTAGGTCTCTTTACTCAGGGATGAAATTAACATACAAAATGCGAATGGAGTGAGAAGACAGGTTGTAATCCCGACAAAAGGCTTGTAATGACAGTTAAGTACGTGAGAATTTGAAAACTATTTGGATTCCGAAATCTTTGCAGATTTGCTGGCATATATAGAAATTGGAAAATATTTTAACTCAAACAGAGGCCTAAGACCCTTGATCCTCTTATAACAAACGTAAATAAAAAGTTCAGAAGACAAAATTTAAAAAATTTAAATTATGTTGGCTTATCAATTTCAAGTTTTCTTTACTCAATATAGACCCCCATCTATTGTGTATGGATGTATTTTGTGTTTTTGAAAGTGTGCGTTTAATGTTGCGTATGTATGTATGTATGTATGTATTTAATTGTGTTTAACAATATCTTTGAGTAGCCTATGGACTTAAATCTAAATGGATTAGAACTTAATTTATGATGTTTATTTATCCACTGTCATCGGCATCACTGTAACTGTTGGGATTTTGTGAATGACGTTCCTCTAGAAGACTACGATTTAATTCTTGAATGCGGGCGGACAAGGCTCTACGGCGTGGTGTACCAAACGATGGTATCGGTGGCGGTTCAATTAATGTATTCTTCTCGCCTTCATTTCCACCATCCACATTTATGAAGAACAAAACAAAGTAAATCATAGAGTAACGCATTTTTTTAGCATACGAGTGAGTGGTATGATTATGGTTGATGGTTTGAGATTTTTTTTGTTTGTTTTTTTATTGTTTTTAATTCATTTTAATCACCAATTGTTGTTGTTGTGTAATTTTTTTTTTAATCAACATTTGATGATTGAGTTGCGGAAGTGTGATTTGTTTCGTATGGTTTGTCAGCAATAGATATGTTTCAGAATAGAGTTGTGATGTGATATTTTGTTTGTGTGTTTTATTGGTGATATTGTTGTGATTCAATACAAGTTTACATTATTTTATATTTTATGTGTCATTGTGGTGGTTATTTGCGTTAAAGAGTACAGATATTGGGGTTTGTGTTTTTTTTTGGGAGGAAGGGAAAGAGATAGAAAAAGAAAAATCATTTTACAAATTGTAAAACTTATTGTGGCTTTTAATAATAATAGTAATAAATCGAATATATTGTTGTTATATAATTAAAATATTTTAATATATTTTTTTTCATATTTTTATAAACATTTTTGTATTTTTTATTTTATAATTGTATACGTAATGAAAGCAAATAAATAAAATTCATTTGCTTCAAACTGTAAAATATTTAAATTTAATAAAAAAAAACAAATACAAAAACTTATAAATTTTAATTTAACATTTCAAAATTAAAAACTAATGCTAAAAAGCTTTGATTCAATGTATAATTTATAAGTACGTATGTAAGTATATAAGGAAAGTGATACAAAATAACAGAAAAAAAACTTATTTTTTTAAACAAAAAACAAGCATGTTCTTAAAATAAAATTCACTACAGCCGTTTTAAATGGCAGCTTCAGAACAAAATATATTTAGCTAATGATACAACTCTAAACGAAATAATAAATTTCACCGTTTCAAAAGAAAATTTAAATTTACTCTCTCCACAGTGATTTGGTTTCTGCTTCAAAATTTTCTACGATTCGCTAATTATTTCTAGGAAGTGAAGTATTTAAATTAAGTTCTTGGTTTTTTTTATAACAAAAAAAAGGTATGTATATACGTAATATTTATTATGATAAAAAAAATTTAAAGTCATGCATACTATAATTTTGTTTAAATTTTTTAATCTCTACATACGTAATTTGTTTAATCAGCACTTGAAAATAACGAAATATATGAAATACTTTCTACCAAAAAATTCATTTTCAAAATTTATCCTGTAAGTAAATTTTTATTAATATTTTTTTTTAAATATAATTACATTATATTACACAGTATTTCTTTCAAAAAAAAAATGGCCATAAGGTCCTGAAATATTTCAACAGTTTCAACTTAACAGAATTCTTTAAATATTTTGCAACAAAGTTTTTTTTATAAAATTAATTTTTTTATTCCTTTCTTATTGTTTCTTTAAATATTTAAAGTTTCCACCTTCAACACTTAAATGTTTATGCTAGAAACAGGACCAGAAGAACAAATAATACTAAAACAACAAAGAAGTTATACACACAGTTACTAAAGTACGCATACGGTTAACAAATTTCAGAAATTTTTTAACCAATCCGTTTTCGTTGAAAATCTTTATAGTTCACTCGATTTTAAGACGGTCTTTTGCATTGGTTAAAAAATTTCTGAAATTGAACTGAATTGTGGCCCAGCACAGGCCTACAAAAGTATACATCCGATTAACAAATTTCACAAATTTCTGAACCAATGCAAAAGACCGTCTTAAAATCGAACAAAGTTGTCAGACAATTATAAAGATTTTCAACGAAAACGGATTGGTTAAAAAATTTCTGAAATTTGTTAACCGTAGGTGTACTTTTGTGGCTGAGTGTAATAAGAAAGGTTTACAATAACAAAAACCTTATAGAACATAGACAGTAAACAAAACAACACGAAATTCTAGAAGTTGCCAAACTGAAAATAAATGACGTACAAATACTGCGAAAAATAAGATTAACAGTTAGTAAGTCGCGAAATGTAAGCACTGCTATGTTATATTTTGAGTTGCAATAAATTTAATTAAGGAAATAATTTGACAGCAATCTTATAGGTTAGGTTAGAAGACGTGTACTTATCAATTAAGACAAGTACAGTACCCGGAGTTCGAATTGACCCATTGTACAATGTCCGAGTTTCTCACAGCACTTATGTTGTGTGTGTTAATTTTATACATGAGTGGTGGGACCTACAGTTTAAAGACGACTCCGAACGACAGATTTTGGAGAAACTTTTTTCATGGCAATTTTATTTACTCTCATAGTTTTTGGCAGAAATCTGCTGAGAGAAAGTCGCCGAAGAAATACTTTTTGTATTTTGTTTTGATGTCTGGCCTGGGGCACTACTAGACTACGGCGACTTCTAGAAATTTTATATTTATGTATGTATTATAGAAATGTCAGAAGATAATTTTGTCTTAAGCATTTGCGTAAGGAAACTTTTACAGGCAAATAGTTGAACATACAAACAGTGTGACTAAATATCGAAACCGGAATACGCAACTGCAAGCGGGAAAATGTTAACGAAGCGGATTTTATTTTCGAGATAACAATACATATCAACTGAACGAATAAAAAAAATTGTAAACGTCAGAAAGTTTCAAAAATGTTTCATAATTTCTCAATACTATACAAATATTTGGTATCACACGACGTTAACTTGTTCTTAAAAGGTGCTGAACATCTATGCCTTTCCTTTAACTGTCGTTCTTGATATTGAGAGAGCATTTGATAATACTGCGCACAAGGCCATAAATAGGGCCTTAATAAGAAGAAGAAGATCGGCAGAGCATTCTTTAAATACGATCTGCTGAAACATATGAATGAAGTAATTAAACTTGACATAACTAGAGGGTACCCACAGTACAAGAGTATAAACTCTTAACAAATCTATCTAAAATAATTTAGTTTTGATGAGTAAAACAAAAATTTAAGAGACTGCTTGCGACATTATTCAAAGAGGTCTTGAGATCGTACTTCATTGATGCATGATGCTTGGGCCTGAGAATAATTACAAGAAGTAAAAATCTTCCATTATAATATGCTGAAGACTTGTAAGCCAGTACTCGGAATTTAACCTAGAAATTATGCGCGAGATGTGTACAATTATTGACAGTCTAATAATGCCCTATGGGGTCATTGTCTGGGAAGACAGAGCAAATCTGGAAAGAGCTCAAACGGTGTTTAGCATATGTTGGTGTATCAGGTCCAATAAAAGCTTGTTCAACAGAGCCATTGGATGTGATACTTTGCTGGAAGGACAGTGAAAGTTTTTGGAGACTTTGAAGGCTGTGATAAAAGCAATGGAAGAAGAGTCTAACACAAGATTCATAGAAGAATCAAGTTAATGGAAGCTCTCTTTGTGATTGTACCATGCGACAACAATTCGGTAGAGTGAAAAGAGATATTTGGAAAAATAAATTTTGAAAAAGATGTAGAAAGCAACAGTTAGCAAAATTCTTCGCCATTACACTAAGTACTCGGAGGGCGTTGTTTCTAGGAAACGATAGATGACAGTCCCGTTATGCTAAGACTTGCTCCATCAGACCAGTCAACTATTTATACAACAAAAATGGATTAAAGAAACGGAATCAAGGCAGAAATTCTTTGTTGAAGCCATATGCTCCTAAGAAAGGTACTGGAAACAAATTTCAACGAAAATAAAGAGAATAATAAATAAAGACAAAGACTAGTTCTTAAACCAATTTGAGGCAATCAATACTTCTTTAGGGATAATTACTATAAGTTATACATACATACATACATAATTAGTCATTACACCCCTTTAGTTGGGATTACGACCTAGATTCTCACATCACTTACATATGTTGTGTGTGTTAATTTTATACATGAGTGGCGGGGGGCCTACAGTTTAAAGTCAATTCCGAACGACAGATTTTTGAGAAACTTTTCATAGCAATTTTATTTTACTCTCAGAGTTCTTGCCAGAAATCAGCTAAGAGGAAGTCGCCAAAGAAATATTTTTTCATATTTTCGTTATGATGTCTGACCTGGGATTTGAACCGTGGCCTTACGTCTAATAAGCCAACACACTATCCACTAGGCTATGGCGACTTACTGTACATCAGGTTAAAGAGGTAAAACCTGAGATTGATAAGCGATCTTTCGACAGTGCACTGTAGGCTCAAAGTACAGTTGTCCAAATTGTCTCAAACCCAACATATAGATTCTGTAATGATCAGAATGCATCATCGGAATATATTTTAGCATTCTGTGAGCCATTACTATATTCCAGAAAGGAACGCATGGATTCATATCAGTTGCTGTTCAAGACACTAATCATGTAGGCTACATTATAGAGAATAGAGGGCCGTATGACTGCTTTACTACAGCAGTTCTTCACAACGAGAATTGTTATAACAACCTACTTCCCTTGAAAGCTAGAGAAAGATAAAAATCTAGAATGTAAAATCCATAATTATTGTTATACTACATATGTTCAGACATGCACTCATATTGCGTAAATAGCAATAAACGGCATTATTGATCTCAATATTTCATATAAAATGCCATTTAATTATTGCTCAATAAATTCATAAATTGTTATAATATTGAGTAAAACTTAACATAAGGCACTGTCATAAGTACGTTCAGTGAGCATATTACAATTTTCCGAACTCTTTCTATTGATATTTGCCAACTCAAAATATCAACAACGACAAACAAAAAAAAAACAAATCAAAACAAAAAATCAACGAACAAAACAAAAACAATGTTGTTGAAACAACCAGCTGTTTTATTTACCAGCTTTCAAATGAATATTGAATAAGCAGCTGAACTGAGTATATTGTTATGTCTAAACACCTTAAATATTGTAATCAATAAACCGAATATTGGCTAAATAAAAGTGTATGTCTGAACATAGTATAATACTATAATAATATAATACTGAACATAGTATAATACTATGTTCAGATAGTATAGTATATACTATGTTCAGATATGCAATTTTATTGAGCCAATATTCGGTTTATTGAGTACAATATTTTAAGTGTTCAGACATAATAATATACGCATTTCAGCTGCTTATTCAATATTCATTTGGCAGCTGGTTGCTTCAACAACATTGTTTTTTTTGTTTATCGTTGTTGACATTTGAGTTGTCAAATATCAACAGAAAGTGTTCGGATAATTGTAGTATTCGCACTGAACATATTTATGGCAGAGCTGCATTTTAAGTTTTACTCAATATTATAACAATTTGTGTATTTATTGCGCAATAATTAATTGAAACTTTATATGAAATATGGAGCTCAATAATGGCGTTTATTGCGATTTACGCAATAGAGGTGCACATCTGAACACCGTATTAGACTTTAAATAGTAGTTTATTGAATGATGTTTTGATAATAAATATTCTGTTCAAAATTACAATAGTATGGCAATACTGAAAAAGGCTTCTCATAGAAAAAAATTTAAAAAAAAATAATAATAAAAATATAAAACAATTATTAAAAAAGAACATTTTTAATACCCATAACTAGGACATATAGATAAATCATAATTCGCACATTGTATTCTACCGTTTATTAGAATGACTTAAAACATGGCGGTTTAATGGTATCCCTTTTGTTTTGCAAATAAAACAGTTTTTTGGCCATTACAACCAATTTGTTGTCAACTAAATACGAGTATTTACAGTAGTAAGCAGGCATCTCTTTTGGTGTAGGATTAAAAGAATTAAAAAAATTTGAATTATTTTGTGTGTAACGAAGTTAATCTACAGAGAAGAAGTTCTTTTAATGCGCGTCTAAAATTTTATGTACAATTTTCGTTTTAATTTCATAGAATTATTAACTTGTATACGTTTTTGTTTTTGTTTTTTGGCGTAACAAAGTATACTATATTGTCTATGCATTTGTATGTGTAGGTGTATTGATTGATTGCTTGTTTGACAGATAGATTGATTGAATTGAGTCGAATTGAATGAATTATTCATTGTGAGGTGATCACATTCACTGATTTTTTTTTGTAATTTTCAAATCAAATTTTGTTTTTTTTTGTGTGTCATGTGTGGTGGATTATGTTTATATATATACGTGTGTATGTAAGTGTATGGGTTTGTGTATAGTGTATATATTTTGGTATTGAAAATATGGTTTCAAAAGGTGATTGATATCAAAACTAATTGGCGTATTTTTTCAACAAAAAAAATTCTAGCGTAGCGCTCAGAGTTTGCAACGTTTTGTAGTGTTTTTGTATACAATTTGAATTTGTATTCACCTGACAAAATTTTACTGAGAGGCTGTTTGCCTATATTTGTAGCCGACTGTCTGTTCTTACATTTGGGATGGACAACGTTTGTTTGTTTGCTTCCTAGAAAATTAAAATACAGGGAGTAAAAGAGAGAGAGAGAGAGATAGGAAGAAATAGAGATAGGCACCTAAAAATTTTTGGTTTTTTTTTTTGTTGCAAGATAAAACAAAAAAAGAAAATTTTTTGTAAATTTTAATTGTTTTTTTTTTTTAATTTGTTTGTCAAAATCAACACTATTTTACGAAATATTTTGTTGTAGCTTTAGCTGGGTGTTTGGTTGGCAATATAATCTGCTTAAAATATTTGCAAAATACTTGATTAAAACGTTTATACAAGAGAGGTAAATTTATTTATTCATGGTTTTTTGTTTATTTTTTTATACAAAAGAAAGTATTTTTTATTTTTTAATTGAAATTCATAGCTAAACTTAAAAGAAAAGCAGTATCATCTACTCTACTGTATTGTAGTACATATTTGTAGCTTGTCGCGTGTGAGGGTGGTGTCTTCTTGAATAAAAACAACCAAAAGTAAACGACCAAAAATGAATTGAAAAATAAATTGAATGTAATCAGCTCTTCTACAGCAGTTGAAATAAATACTGTCGTGTTTTTGTTGTTCGTATTGTAAATACCAGTACATACTTATTTATAAACAATTCTTTTTTGTTTCATTTTCATTTAAAATATTTGTAGAAATAGTAGAAAATTAAAATAAGAATAGAATCGAAATGAAAACAGAAACAGAAATAGAAATAGAACGTAAAAACAAAATGCATTTCTAAGTTCTTGGTAAGTGTTAGTTTGCACGTTTGTATGTATTTTACGTATCAAAAAAAAAACAAATTAAAATCGTTTGCAATTTCCCTTTCAAATTAAAAACGGCTTTTATCACTCTTAGTTCGGCTTAAATTAATGTGTCTCGATATCAAGTAAATGATGGAATTACATGGTAATAATTAAACAAATGTCAACTTATTTCATTGATAATGTATTTACATTTTTTTCTTTTATTTTATTTTATTTTTATTTTTATTTTTTACTATTTAAATATCTAAAATTAAACAGTGTAATTAAACTAAACAAACATATGAAATTATTTTTATTCGTCATTATTCATCATTCATTAAATTGAATTAAAGCATCTAATTTGTAAAGAGTTTTCATTTGAAACGAAAGATAATAATAATTTTTTTTGCGCCTTGCGAAGGATATAAAATACAGAATACGCTGCAACTGCAATGGATAATGCCAGATGGTCATCTAATATGTGCCACTGATACGAATCTATATAATAGTATCGGCGGAGATTGAAACTGTACTAAATATATATGCCTATATTATATATCGAAAATATAGAAGTGATAGTGGCATCAATCCTTTTTTTTCCAATTTAGTTTCTCTTTCAAATTTTTTTTGACAACTTTCTCAAATAAAAAGAAAACCCGTTACGACAAGTGTTTACGTACGTAATGTCAGAGGGAAAATATTACAGAATTTCATCAGTATTTCGACAGATTTTTTTACGTTTACACGATGAGCAAAATTCCTAAACAAATTAAAGTGAAAGTGATAGTTTTTGAAAAACTTTAAAAAACGAAGAGAGCCATATGATTTTCTCTTAATTTCTTACATTCTTATATGATTTATCTCTTCTACACAAAAACTTGTGTAATCGTATAAATTCCCCTTTCATGATTATCAGAGTTCTTGATCTCTATGAAAGTATATAAACTGCATCAAACTAAATTTTTAAATATATTCATATAACAAGCACCCAAAAAAAACTGGTATAGAAAAGAACTTGGTCCGGTCACAAATATTTTACAAATGTTATTCTTTTTGTATGTATTTTGTGTGATGGTTTTTAGCTTCCCTTACCGCTCTAAGTGTTCTGGGCATAGAAACCACAAGATTCTACATCTCTATCACTATATCCCATATACCCCATTAGAGCATTTTTAATTCTGTATGGAATTAAATCACGTTATCTCCATAACCCTTGCCTGATACTACTGTTTCATCAAAAATATATTTGACTAAACCAATTGTAGCGCTCGCTGTGTAGCAAGTGGTTCCGTTCTGTTAGTACATATGCAAGATTAATGCCAGCATTTTGAGGTAAAAGAAAATTTTCAATCATATAATCATGACAATCGTTGTTTTTGAAGGCATATGGAAAAATGGCACTATCAGTCCAAAAACACACTAAAAATTAATTTTTTGTGGATATAATAGTGTTTGGACAAAAACTTGTAGATAATGCTCACTTTAAATGCGACAATTCTGCTGCTCTGAAGGACAAACATGTATGACATAAAATGGCCGAAATAAGCAAGATAAGCTTAATGATAACAGAATCATTAATGTGATTAGGTATACTTGTCAATTAAGACAAGTACAGTACCCGGAAGTCGAGTTGACACATTGTACAATGTGATTAAAAAAGATTCAAAAATTTTCTCTGGTGTTAGTCAATCTTCCACCAAGAACTTCCGAACTTTGACAATTTATAACGACCATTTGTCAGATTAATTTTCATTTATTCCGTCTGTTTTGCCTGTTATGTTTTGGATGGATATAACATTAAACAACACGTACAAATATTAAAATTGTTTTATTAACATTGCATATCCTGGTCGGACAAATTACTACGCGAAAATATATTCAGTTAAGATCCAAAAGCATCTAATGCAGCTTGGAAAAGTTGTCGCGTTGGATATTGGATTTGGCCCCGCGTAGTCACCAGACCATCTTTGGCTAGACGATCATTACAACGCAAGCGTTGTTGCGCGAAACCAAGTGTCGTACAGCATATGCCATATTGGATATTCTGAATGATATCAGACGATAGATATTCTAACGAATAAAAAATTCTGTGATATTCTCACATACAGAATGAACTTAAAAAAGAAAACTGAATTAATTTGTAATAAAAATAGCATTCTTAATTTAATATTAACAACAATAAACTTTCTTTTAGGTATAATTTTTTTTTCAAGAATTTAGTTTAAGGTAGTAAGTGCACGTATGGTTACTTTTAATGTATGTGAAGGTTCGTATCAAAACAAATCCTTCCCACCGCGGCTAAGGTCATAGAAGAATTTTTTTGTTAGTTTAGTGCTGTTGACCACTTGGTCAACAAACTCTTTACAACTATTTGAATTTGATTTTGAAAACATACTCACAAATTAGATGCTGAATGATTTGTAATATTCGAAAAACAATTGAAATTGTTTGCATATTTGAAATTAATATTTACATAACGAAATAATCTTACATACATACTATATGTGTATATACATATTTGTATATATTATGATAATATAAAGAAAGGTATTGTAATTAAAAAATATACTAAATTATAACAACAACAATAAATGGGAATTTCTATCATTAACTGATTCTTATCGAATGAATTTGAAAAAATAAATGTTTGGTAACGAACGAAAGCTAATTTGGCTAAAGAAATTGAAGTTAAAGAAAAAATTCTAGAATTGAAATGAAATTATTTTTACAGAAATAGAAGAAGATGATGAATAAGCAAAAAAAAGTCTTAAAAAAAGTACTCTTTCTACCAGTAATAACGTTAAAGTGAGATTAAGAGCAAGTTAAAGTGGGTGTGTGTAACCACAAGAAAGATAAATTAGCGCGTATGTTCATGCCACCTTTATTAGCCAAATAAAGGATGATTTTAACAAAAGAAAATATTGAAAGGCCAATTGAATATGTATGTACAAGCAGAAATTTATACTTTCTTTCAAGTTTTTTCTTTTCAATTTTTTTTTTCAATTTTTTTTTATAAATTTTGGTGGTAGAAGATGTAAAAAAAGAGAAATTTGTAAAGAAAGAAACAAAAAATAAAACAGAAGCACAACTCAAAGCGTATATAAAAGAAAACAAGAGGAAAAAAATTGGATGTTTTTAAAATGTTACACAAGATACGATTACTTTTATAATATTTATCTAATGATTATCGATTAATTAATACAAATTAGAACTAAGTAAGTAAGAGATATTAAAACAATTAAAGTGATACGATATGTATTAGATTTTTGTATTTTATTAGATGACTACACTATTAATAATTAATTAATTAATAAACAAAGAGTGGTATTAGAAAGGTACACATCTCACCTCCAATTACAGGAGGAGGGGAAATGTGTACTTTTGTAAAAAATTTTTCCATTCAATTTTCAATTGAAAATGTTTAAGTAAAGAACAAATAGTGTTTTATGGTATATTTTTTTTTTTGTATAAAAATTTCAAATGAAAAAAAAGAGAGAAAGAAAAAATTATAAGACACTTACCTGTATCCACAATCACATCGATGAGATCCATTGATTTGGCAAAGGCATCCTTTAGATTGATATGATGGAAAGAAACAATGCTACCCTCACGTTTGGCACGATCGAGCGCCTCGCGTCGTTTGAGCGCCTTTTCGCGTCGCATCTGATTCTTATAAAATTCAGCGAAATTGTTAACTATGATGGGAATAGGCAAAGCGATTACCAGAACACCGCATATGCAACACACAGTACCAATAACCTTTCCCAGTGCAGTAGTGGGATAGATGTCCCCGTAGCCAACAGTTGTCATTGTAATACCCGCCCACCAAAATGTTTCCGGTATTGAAACGAATTTTGTATCCTTTTCATCCTTTTCGGCAAAATATGCCAGCGAAGAAAATATGAGAACGCCCATAGCCAGGAACAGCATTAGTAGACCGAGTTCCTTATATGAATTGCGTAGGGTAAAGCCTAACGACTGCAGGCCCGTTGAGTGACGGGCCAGCTTAAGGATTCGCAGGATGCGCATGATGCGAAAAACTTGCACCACCCGGCGCACATCCTGGAACTGGTCCGTAGCATTCTTGTTTGTCTCCAACAAAAACAGGGAAACAAAATAGGGGAGTATTGCCAACAGATCGATTATATTTAAGCCGCCTTTAAAAAACTTCCACTTGTCTGGCGACGCACTAAACCTAAGCATATACTCTAGCGTAAACCACGATATACAAACGGCCTCAACCATAGCCAATTTTGGATTATCAGTCGGTGTACCCGTATCAACGTCATAATGTTGTAACTGTGGTAGGGTGTTCAACGTCAGGGCTATGGTAGACAGGACTATAAATAGTATGGATATCACAGCGATAACCTGCATTTATCGTGTTTTTTTTTTACATTAACATTACGACCGACACACATATAAAAATAAAGAGAGAGAGAGAGAGAGAAAGATAAAGATAGAGAAATATAGAGACACAATTTTTAAAATTTTAAAACTCATTTCATATCACAACAACAACACAACAAAAGAAAAAACAAATTCCTTCTGTTTTCTTTTCCTCATACAATACCATCATCATACATAACCTTCCTAACCTCAAATATCGTAAAAAAAATACATTTTTTAAATATCGTAATATCGTATGAGGTATTCGGTATATCGTATGTATTAGGGGGTTTACTACTGTACAACCAACTATCATCATCCTAGCATTAGTAATGTATTGATATTCTTAATGATTTTATTGTTAATGTATTAGTTCTTTATGTTAGTAAGTATTCATACACACATACACACACACACTCTCTTTCAAATGGAATGGAGGTACATACTCACAGAGGCACACAGAACAATGCTATTAACTCACGTACATAAGTATTGTACGTTGGTATTACTTGTGTTATACGTACGTAGCGGGATAGGGACGAGCATCTATAGATCAACGATATACTCATACATACAGATCGTCTATAGATTCGGTTTTTTTCTTTTGATTTTGGTTTTCATTGGCGCTGAAGATTGTTGTTGGTTACTTTGTTGCATTACATTTGCATTTGACCTTTTAATACACACATACATACATATATACTCTGATATTTAATTAACGAACGATCATTAAGAGGGGAACAAACAAACAAAAAACTTCAGGTGGGGGGGGGCTTAATTAAGGGATTTAAATTTTTAAATATTTTTTCTCTTTGTTTGGTACAGGGGGTCATAACTATTTCCTTAACGAAAAGAAAAAAAACTCAAAAAATTTATGAATTAGAAACGTAACGAAATATCCTTGATATCTTCAATGTATTATGTAAGTAAGTAAGTTTTGTAAGTGAATTTGATTGACGCCACAATTGATTTGAATGTAATGTTGGATGTCTTAGGGTGTTTGACATAAAATCGAAAGAAACGCAACGAAATAATTTAAATTTGATATCTCATGAGAAATTTTCATATTTTTTATGTCTCTTTAGATGTTAATAATTAGTTGAAATCATTATTGATATTATTGCAGTAGATTGATCATCTGATTTGCTGAAAACTAACTAATGAACCTCTCAAACGAATACATGCGGTAATATCGGTGTCCCTGGACTAAGAACCGAGAATAAAATTATTCACGTGATAAGCAGGAAATAGCGGGCGCCGCATCAAAGTATTTGCAGAGGCCTATGCCTCCCTGAGCACCATCTATTAATCGCAGAGATGCGATCTAAACTTTTATCCGAAGTATCGACACCAAGAATAAATTGTGGCCTGTATAGATGCATTTATGTTTCAAAAATTCGTGGTCAAAGAAAACTTTTTTACGAGATTGACAGAAAAGTAAAACGCAGAGTTCGAAAGAATAAACGCAGATAGTTTAACCAAGACTCACAAAACCCTTCGGAGACCAAAGACGAAATGTTCATATCATTAAAAAAAGTCCTTGATGTACATTGCTATATTGCAATGGCCACCATTAAGGTTTAACGAAGAGCTAGAGTCAGCAATAAAACAAATAATTGAGGTTTGTTGACGAAGACGACTTACGCATTGTCTTCCGCATGTCGCGAACTTAACTATCAGTACTAAGATTTTATTGATAATGCAGTTGAGCAACTAAATTTCAATTTGCGCTCGAATTACTATAAATATACCGAAAGAAAGTAAACTTACAGACCCTAATAACTGGCGTGATATTAAACTGCTCCGACTATTTATAATCGTGATTATTATAATTATTTCTTGAAAGGTGATATCGGCGCTAAGTGAGAAACAATCTGAGTTACATTGCAAATTATATAGTAGAGCGTTGTAAGTTGGAACTGGTTCGTCAGAGTCCGCTCGCCACTGCTATTTAATATATTTTTGAAAATGATTCCTGCAAAGGCTCCTGATAACGGCAAAAGGACAGCTTGCTGGTTACAACACCATCTGAATGATCTTTCCTGCGCCTAGTATGTTTGTCATTTGGCCCACTGCTACTAAAATTTTTAGTGGAATTAACGTAGTCAGAAACACCTGAACAAACATATTTTACCACTCCAAGCAACGATTTGCAAACGAAGCTAATACGGATAATACGATGAGGATATACGATCGTATATAATCGATCACTGAATGGTCACCAGATGTCTGAAGTCCTTCTGACTTTTATGGAAACTTAGAATTTACCTCTCCGTACGGTTACAAAACTAAGAATGGCACGCTGCTACTTGATATTGAAAGAAAACAGTCGTTAATCATTGTTTTCGCAATAGAACATAGGTGGATATATGTATGTCCTGCGGATCTTGTCGAAGGAAATACGAAGGCTTAATTAAGGTTGAATTGGTCGTTCACCTAGAACGCACAATCCAACGATATTGCCAGAATTTTTGTAGATGGAAATGTGCAGCGAACCAGAAGAATAGGTTGTTAGGTTAGGTTAGAGGACGTGTATTTGTCAAGTAAGACTTGTACAGTACCGGAGGTCGAATTGACCCATTCCACAACGTCCTAATTTCTCACACCACTTATATTGTGTATGTTAATTTTATACATGAGTGGTGGGACCTACAGTCTAAAGTCGACTCCGAACGACAGATTTCTGAGAAACTTTTTCATGGCAACGTTTTATTTACTCTCAGAGTTTTTGCCAGAAATTTGCTGAGAGGAAGTCGCCGAAGAAATACTTTTTGTATTTTGTTTTGATGTCTGGCCTGGGGCTCGAACCCTGGCTTTACGTCTAATAAGCCAACACACTGCCTACTAGACTATGGCGACTTCCAACATTATCAGTAAGGACAAATCGCGATGGACAATCATCGTTAAGGCATCATGTTAATGTCATTAAGCAAACTACAACGCAAATGCCACTCTATAGACTAAGGGAGAGCTAGAGAAAATAGAGGAACAACTGGTTAAGGTTTGCACCAAATTCTGATTCATTTGTCGCATATTCTAGCCCTACGAATTGATTGTGTTTCTGAATCACATTATTTTGCACATGTCCTAATACTAGGAATTATATCAGTTAAGTGGGAAAACGAGTTATTTCAAGGACCTTAAAAGAGGACGAACTCACAGCCATGCTCTGCTCTTGCTATTTTAAATAGACACAAGACCACGTAAACAGCTTAGTTGTCATCGTGGAACCGTTTGTAAAAGGGGGTGTTCTCAAATGTATTTGCGTCTCATAGATTTCTATCGTATAGAAAAGATCCTCGGAAACCAATAAGAATTTTTAACGTATCCAACTGTACTAAGCATTTCAAATTATTGAGTAGATCGGTATAAGCTGGAGTACTTACAACACAGGACATATTTTTGCCTATTGGTCCATAACTACCCAGAATTTGTAACGAATTTATATCTGGTTATAGATAAACTTATCTATATCTATCTTAACTATATCCTAGGAACCAACACGCCTGCCAATTTTAAAAACATTTTTTCAGTAATGGAGGATATGGTGAGGATATAGATAATCGGTTATTGAAAGCTAGCCAGACATTTGGTAGTCTTAGCTTCTTTTAGAATATGTGCTTATGATCTTCGTATACGAAACTTGGCATCTAAGTTTCTGTACGATTATGAAACTTAACATGAATGTAAATATTAAAATATTCATTCTAAAGAATGTAAGCGGTACATCGGCAGGTTTAACGATTCTTATTGAACGAAATAAGAAGGCCTAATTAGATTTGAATTGGTCGTAACTTTAGAAGGCAATTAAACGATTTTGTCAAAATTTCCGCAGTAGGAAACGGGCAAGGAAACAGAAGAAAGTTTGACGCCAAAGTGGAAAGGGTTAGAATGATGTGAAAGCGATACGATAGGATATAGAAGTGTTCAGAAAAATTTGCTGTAGTCCTGTTAAGAGCGTATAGCATCGTGTAAGCTCAATATGTAATGATAGCCTATGATATTGAGAAAAAAAACCTACAGTTTAACGAACCGCAGATTTGAAAAATTTTTCGTGGCTATCTTGGCTACATATATTGTCATATTTGTATGTGCACTCGTCTAATGAGTGTAGGATACGAACTCCACACATCAGCAGTTGCTCATAAATTATCTCTGCTCCCTGATAAAAGTTTTCCTTTCCAACAAATGCAATATTTCCTTTTCAATATATTCTTGGAAAATATTGTTGAAATTTATGAAATTTCTTAGTTTTGTTTTGTTTTTTTTTTAATTTCATGATGAGTGAAATTTCGGATTTTTATTAAAATATTTCAGTTCTCATGAGATATCAAATGTTGTTTTGTTTTTGTAGTTTATGTGTTCAAATAAAAGTTGAATTCGTTTGTGATAAATTGGTTTTTTTTTTTTTATTGCAAAATTATTTTGTGACAGATACACTTTGCAATGAATTCTTTTGCGAAATATTTTTTAGTATAAAAAAAAGGAAACAAAATTTATGAAAAAAAAACATAAAGTCTGCAAATATTTTAGAAAGTACATGGAGAGTGTGTGTGATATTTTTGTTGTAAAATTCACATTTAATTAATGGATGTTATTTGAAGTAAAACAAAAAAAGGGAATAAAATTTCTTGAGTGTTTAATTATTAAGTGGTCTGGTGGAATATAGTGTGTATGGCTCTTGTACTCGGTCATAATCAAAGACAATCAATTGCTATACAGTGTTGAGAAATTTTTCTGTTTTTTTCTTTTTCTATTGATTTTTGATTTTTGGTATGTAAGTAGTTTATTGGTAACGGATAACAGATAACAATAATAATGATAATAATATAACAGATACAAGAATAAAATAATTTAAAAATAATTAAAAATAAACTTAAATGTAAAGGACTAAATAAATACGAAAATATAATGGACGGATAGAGAGACTGGATACATAATTTTATGTACAATTAGTTGATACAACTAATTATTAATTTTTGTAAATAAATAAAAAGAAATAAAAAAAATTAAATTTAAAATTGAATAAGAAATCATATGATAGACAGGACAAGACTTAAAAGTGTTTGGTTCGTACAAATCTACATTAAATAGAAAATAAAAAAATAATTTAAAAAAAAATTAAATAAACTTTTTGGCGTCTAAGAGTTTTGTTGTTTTCTTTTTCTATTTATTTTTAAATTAGTTTTGCTTGATTTTTTTTATTTTTTTTTTTTTTAATACTCATCGCAAATAATAAAGAAAAAGGAGTGTTTGAAGGGTCTAATAAGAAAAAAGATGAATAGAAGTAGTGGTAGTAGTAGTAGTAGTAGTAGTAGTAGTAGTAGTAACAATAGTAGGATAGAGAAGGGGGGTTTATATTCTACAGTAAAAATTCGAGGGCAAAATTTATGAAAACCTTCTAAATTAAAACAAAAAATTTTTAATTTTTTCCTCATTTTGTTTTTTCAAAAATTATTCAAAATAATTAACGAAATTTTTTTTTAAACAAAAATTTTGTAAATTTTTTTTTTAATTTCAAAAGATTGATAAAAAAAATTGAAAATTTTTTGTTTGTTTTTTTTTAATTTTTTTGGATTTTTTTAAATACAATACTAAATGGGGGGTTTAAAAACTACAACGAGCATCTACAATCCGGGTCTGCAGTCGATTCATTTAATGATTTTTATATGAATTTTTTTGTTTTTTTTTTTTATTGATTTTAATGTCAATTATTTTTTAAAAGACAAAATTTTGATTTGATGTTTCATTTTTTATTGTTGTTTTTTATTTTTTTAATTGATTTTAGACTTTTTTTAGAAAAAACAATAATGTTTTGCTTAGTTGGAGAAAAAGTGTTTTAGGGTTTTGGTGATACTAATGTTCTGTTGTGGTTATATATTGTTTTTAGTATATTATTGTTTATTTAAACAAATATTTAAAGGAAATAAATACTCTTTTTCTATATTCTTTTATAAAACAAAATCAAAGAAACAATAAACAAAACAAAAGAAACGAAAAAAATATTCCAAAACATTTACATACAGGTTCAAAAAACCAAAACGAAATTATCAACAATAAAAAAAAATCCATTTCTTCCAATATTTAAATTTCCTTCCATGTTAAATCAACAAAAACAATAGAAAAGAAATTATAAATAAATTTAATTTAAAGCCACATTCGTTATAAATATTAGAAAACAAATAGAAATAGTTTGTAAACATATTTTTTTTTCATAATATTTTATAGGTAGATAGATAGATAGATAGTTAGATAGATAGTTAGATAGATAGTTAGATAGTAGTTGAATAGAGTAGTAAGGTTGTTAGTTAGATAGATAGTTAGGTGTTAGGTTCTAAAAGGAAATCATGTTTTTTTGTTTCTTTTATATAATAATTAATAATTAATAATTAATAATAATAAATTGTATTTATTAGAATTTAACAAACAATTCATTTAACAAAAATTCAATTAAACAACATTGACAAAACTCTTCTTTTTTTAATTATTCTTTTCTTAACTGTTGTGTTCAACTTAAATCATCATACAAAACTAAATAAAAACAAAAACAAAAAAACTGTTAACTTAAAAATTATTTTTAAAATAAATAAATATTCTAAATACTACTTACTAAACATTAAAAATAAAACATTGAAAATATAAACAAAAACCAAAAACAATAACTTTTGCAGTCGTTAGTCAGTGTTATTGACCAATATCCTGTATCTCTTATACTCATCAAACAAACTGTAATTCTTTTACGAGCGAAGGTAATGCTTTAACTTCTTCTTGACAATCTACGATTTAAAAAAGTATCACAATAAATTTAAAATATTAATCCCTTGAGATTTTGAAATTATTATCGAAGGTCATGTTAGGTTAGGTTGGAGGACGTGTACTTGACAATTAACACAAGTACAGTACCCGGAGATCGAATTGACCCATTGTACAACGTCCTAGTTTCTCACACCACTTATGTTGTGTGTGTTCATTTTATACATGAGTGGTGGGACCTACAGTTTAAAGTCGACTCAGAACGACAGATTTTTGAGAAAGTTTTTCATGGCAATTTTATTTACCCTCAGAGTTTTAGCCAAAAATCTGCTGAGAGGAATAAATACTTTTGTATTTTGTCTTGATGTCTGGCCTGGGGCTCGAACCCTGGCTTTACGTCTAATAAGCCAACACATGGTAAGGTGACAGACGTTCCCACTTAGGCCTTTGTGATATCTGTATCAATCCGGGGTTTAAGGATTCTCTAGAAGAAATCAGCCCGATTTGGTACTGCAAAAATCTTTATATTAGAGAGCTCGATCAAGAATAATAGAAAGTGAAGGGTAAAAAATATCTGCCTTGTTATGGCAAGAGCAGTGCTTTGACAGACAGAAAAAGACAGTATCTTTCTCCATACTAGAACCACAGAAGTCAGTTGATGGAATAACAAGCCTTTCAGCATGCCTATTACGGCAATGTCATGTGAGAATCGCTTTTGTGTAATATAAAAACAGAAGTGAGTCTGTCCTCTATTTATCCATACATGTCTAGCAAAGTCTAGCAATATTGCACGCATCCTTTTGCTTCCAACGAGATTAAGCCTTCCTCTATATGGATTGGATAGTATCAATTTAATTGAGGCAATCGGAATACCTTTAATCTGTCACATGTAGAGACACTGCGAGCTCACGAACTTATATAAGAGTTGCCTTTCAGATTTTCTTTAGAAAGCTTCGGCATTTATCAACAAGGACGAACGTTAAAAATACGTTCGTTAGTGATTTAATCGCATCCTGGTTGCCTAAGTAAATCTAGAGACTTTCAGGGAATATCCCGCCTCCATTAAAGATTGCGTCACTTTTAAAATGATCATAACCTCCGGCTAAAAAGCATTACCATTGTCGGGCAATATATCGAGCCATAACCGCAAAAATATCTCAAGCGACATATTTTTCATATATCGTTTTTTGTAATAAATAAATTCATTGGCATCAATTGCATCATCTATAAAAATTTCACGGTCACACTCTGTACATTTATGAAGTTATAACAAAAAAAATGTAAATTCCTAACTTAATTTACACAAGAAATAAATAATAAAAACCTTCCCCTGTAAAATTTAATTTTTGTCGCTTGAGATATTTTGCGGTTATGGCGCGATATAAGAACGCGTAATGGCAGATGCACTCTTAGTTGTCAGTAGAAACCCAAGGGTCCCTGTTTTAAAAGAAAAGCCAATTGAACATTAGGAAATAATGCTTTGGTTGAAGTAGAACAGAGTGAACCGATGATCAGGTCTGCTGATGTACAATGTCTATCAGTCGGCAGTGGCATTGGCATTTACACACCGTCCAAACAATATGGACACAAGACTCCATTACATCCCCATAGATCCAATATATGATGATTGGTGAAAATCTACACGTATTCATTCTTTCGCAAGTCTAAAACGCTTTGGTCGTTGCCCTCTCAATTATGCTGACCTCCAATGATAACATGAGATCTTGGATAAAAAAGTTGGACCCCAATGAAGATTAGTAAGTCACAATCAAGTATCTTACATCGCCTGGTAAAAAGCATCCAAAAGTTTGAATGTGCGGATCAAAACTTGATACCATAATGGCTAGTTCATCTGCATAACCATTAGGCCTAATGCTCGAGCTCTTGTTCGAGCAAGGTCGAAAAATCTTATATTCTTCTATTCATAGCTCTATTCACTTGCCTTGTCATTATTAACAATTACTCCAGGTTAGCATTATGTGCGTTCCTAGTTATCAAGGAGTGATCGGAGATAAGGAAGAGAATAATCTGGTTAGTAGAGTAGTAGTAGAGCTTTAATGTATTGAGAAGTAGGTTCAAAATATGTGTCGGGCATCGAATATTGTAGAATAATGATACAGTAAGGAAAATGGCGAATATATTATGGGGCGATGTTGGTAAAAGAGATTTGAGTACGAAAGGAAATATAGTAATGTATGATTCCTATATAAAAATGGTAAAGACATCGGAGCGACAGATACATTTTTATATCATTACTCAGTTTTCGTAAACTCGCGAACAAAATAGATTGGCAAAGACATTTAATAGACTCAAGTCATCTCAAAGGAGTGGACTGGAAGAATATAAGATAAGTTGTTCAAAATTCAGAATAACTTGATAGCTAGGGTATTTGCCTATAGGCATGAGACTCCTAGTTGGTCTTCGTTACTTCACTCTAACCGAACATATATGTACGTGCAATAGAAAAAATAAAAAAAATAAATAAAAAATAATCTTTTAAAGTAATTCAGAGAAATATTCCATTATATTGTTAAGAGTGTGGTAATACGTTATGAGATCACAATAATTTTCTTCCAGCTGAGTATTTTACATAAAATAGCAAGTAAGAGCTTTTCAAGAGAACGCTTATATTGAAATTTCCTTTAGATTAGGGAATAATTTTTTTTATATCAAAAATATTTCAATATAAACTTAATTATTGTTTTTGGTAAAAATCTATTTGTAAATAAAAACAAGGAGAACTAATCAATTAAATTCAAAGATGAAATAAAAATATTTAAAAAAATCGAAATCATAAAATAGTAGAGAAGTTAACAAAACATTATTGAATTTCTTTCAAAAGTAATTATTGCAGTTGACATAAATAAAATATTTTTCGAAATACATGGTATGTTGATATACTGATAGATAGAGAATTTAGAACACAAACGTATCGAATATAAAACGAATAAATCAACGAATAATGGATTGAATTGATAATTGAATTGAATTTATATTCACATTGGAATTTTTTAAATATGATTTCTTATAAAATTCCTTACATTTCCATAAGATATACATATGAGGGCGATTTCATTTCATTATTATGGGTACGAAGGCAAGGGCGGCCCTAATTTCTCTTTTTGGCAATGATTCGTTTTTGTTTTTGTTTTTTCAATTTTTGTGTCCGCATCTACCATGGAGACCACTGTACGCAACCACGCATTGTATTTAAGGGTAAAATATTCTTTTTTTTTTATTTTATCTGCTTTTTAATACAAAATTTTTTTTGGATTTTTTTTGTTTTGTTTTTTGTGTATGTTAACCATCAGTATACAATCTTATTTAATTTTTTGATTTGTCTTTGTAGAGTTTTCTTTACAAAATAAATTAAATTTTTTTAAATGATTTCGGCAAAGGAAAACGAAATGATATTACATTTTGCCAAAGTAATTATGGTGGAGGGGGGTAGTTTTGAATAACATTTTAAAAAAGGGGAATGCATGAGTTTTTGGAGTAACGAGGGTTGGTCATGCTGTTTATTATTGTTTAAATTTTTGCGATTTTTTTAATAACAAAGTAATATTATTGGATTAATTGTGTATGTTTTTAATTACTTGGAAATGTTATAGGAATCAAGAGATAAAAATTGGAAAATGATATTGTCATTCAAATTCTGAATATTTATGTGTTGTTTTTTTTTTTAATATGAGACTATTACTTTAATTAGTATAAAACATAGTATTTAGTATAGAAAAAATAAATAAATAATAATAATACATAAAAAATCTTAATAAAGTTGTATAAAATTAAATTTAAGAGTTTTAAAGTTTTAAAATAATATTTTCTTGGTGCCGTATGCAATAATAGAAAAACAAGCTTCATAAATAATTGTAAATAAAATAAATAAATTAAAAAAAGACAGAAAAAAAGAAATCAAATATATTCACGGTGTAAAAAAAAGTAAATAAAAATGGAGAAAATGGTGATGGCATGCCAACATGCCAAAAAGCCACTACACAATACATACACGTACATACATACATACAAACATACATATCACATCTAATAATGTCCATACATTGGCATCCATTTTGTGAGCATAATAATAATGCATCATGAAATTAACGTGCAAATTAATTTCTATGTAATGTAATTAACATTTAATTTTCATTAGATTCACACGAGCTTAACAAACGTATACGTATATAATAATTAAAATGTAAAAAAAACAATACCAAATAATAATTAAAATAAGAACAACAATAACAGCAAAATATATATCTACATTAAAGTATAACATTCAAATACAGAAGGGTTACATAAATATTGGTGGTAAGTGTACATTTTTTTGTTTGTGTGTTTTTGTGTATTTTTCTTTTATGTGTGCCAGTATTTTATTGGCTTGTGATCGTTTAAATGATTTTTATTGTGATTAAGTTTGCAGTTGCAGTGTTCATTAACTCAAGTATGAGGTTTTAATATACCACACTCATCCCTAGCTTCACATATTGTTTAGGAAATCGTAAGATTTACAAACGAAATATATTTTGTGATAAACGGGAGATGAGCTCGTTTGGCATTATAGTGCAATGAGAAAAATTTGTTTTTTGAATTTTAAATACTATTACATACACATACATACATAATTGATCATTTTAACCATCTAATCAGAATTACAAGCCAGCTTCTCACACCACTTACATATGTTGTGTGTGTTAATTTTATACATACTAAGTGGCGGGACCTATAGTTTATAGTCGACTCCGAACTACAGATTTTTTGAAGAAATCTTTTCATGGCAATTTTTTATAAATTCTCGCAGTTTTTGCCAGCAGACTGCTGAGAGGAAGAAACCGAAAGAAATATTTTTATCATACATATTTCGTTTTGTTCGAGATATCTGACCTGGGGTTCGAACCATGACGTCACATCTAATAAACCTACACATAACCTACTAGATTACGGCGACTACAAATTGATGAAGGCTTTTGGTCTAGACAGGTTTCATAGCAAAATTACTGGAAATAATGTATTGTTTACTCATAGACATTTCTGCGAAAAGTAGACGTTCCAAATAAATGTATTGCATTGCTAAGTGATATTAGAATAATGTGGTACATATGTATATCTTTCTACCTTGAACATTGCATGACACCCCATTGGTTGAATGTCGACACCTAGGATTTTTAACAAACTTTTCATAGTACATTTTTTATTTTCCCTCAAAGTTTTTACCAGAAGACTGCTAAGAGGAAGTAGCCGAAAGAAATATTTTTATCATACATATCTAGTGTTGTTCGAGATGCCTGAGCCACGGGTTGAATAACAGGTTCCCGTCTAGTAAGCCAACACAC
Source organism: Sarcophaga carnaria (assembly GCA_958299815.1). Lineage (NCBI taxonomy): Eukaryota > Metazoa > Arthropoda > Insecta > Diptera > Sarcophagidae > Sarcophaga > Sarcophaga carnaria. Next base: position 45,758,803 of record OY283151.1, read on the forward strand.
TACTTGCCAGATTACGGCGACTTCGACTTTACAACACAGTGTTTGCAAAAGGAAGTAAGTGATTTAAACTCACCACTAAAAATTTTACTGACTTGAAATTACGTGATTTCTTAATTTTTATGCACACATACATACATAATTGATCATTGCAACCCTTCAGTAATCTTTAAGTTAGTGAGCTCGATCAAGAATAATAGAAAGTGAAGGGTGAAAAATATCTGCCTTGTTATGGCAAGAGCGGTATTTTGGCAGACAGAGAAAGACAGTATCTTTCTCCACCCTAGGACCACAGAAGTCAGTTGATGAAATAACAAGCCTTTCAGCATGTCTATTACGGCAATGTCATGTGAGAATCGCTTTTGTGTAATATAAAAACAGAAGTGAGTCGGTCCTCTGTTTATCCATACATGTCCAGTGGATCCAGTGCAGTCTAGCAATATTGCACGCATCCTTTTGCTTCCAACGAGATTAAGCCTCCCTGTATATCGATTGGATAGTATCCAATTTAATTGAAGCAATCGGAATACCCTTAATCTGTCACATGTAGAGAGACTGCGAGCTCACGACCTCATATAAGAATTGCCTTTCAGATTTTCTTTAGAAATTTTCGGCATTTATGAACAAGGACGGACGTTGAAAATATGTTCGTTATAAGAAAGTTTAATGGCAGATGCACTCTGAGTTATCAGTAGAAACCCAAGGGTCCCATTGGCTTTTTAAACCCTAAGACCCTGTTTTAATAGAGAAGCCAATTGAACATTAAGAAATAATGCTTTGGTTGAAGTAGAACAGAGTAAACGGATAATCAGGTCTGCTGATGTACTATGTCTATCAGTCGGCGTTTACATACCATCCAAACAATATGGACACAAGACTCCACTACGTCTCCATAGATCCAATATATGATGATTGGTGATGGTGGTGGGACCTACAGTTTAAAGTCGACTCCGAATGACAGATTTTTTGAGAAACTTTTTTATGGCATTTTTATTTACTGTCAGAGTTTTTGCTGGAAATCTGCTGAGAGGAAGTCGCCGAAGGCATACTTTTTGTATTTTGTTTTGATGTCTGGCCTGGGGCTTGAATCCTGGCTTTTCGTCTAATAAGCCAACACATTAACTACTAGACTACGGCGACTTCTACAATTCATCAAAAAAATATAAATATTTTTTTTTCATATCATATGTCTAAGCGGAAGTTAAACTATGGTCTTGAGTCTAATAAGCCAAGACACTATTTGCTAGACTACAGCGGTTTCTTTCTTTTGCTTTCACACTTTTTTGTGTTGAGAACATTACAAATTTTTCTCACTGTACTTTAATTGTGTTCGATTATAGAAAATTAAAACATTTTTGATTTATGATTTCATATGACAACAACATAATCAAAAAATACACTTAAAGAAAAAAAATAAATGAAAAACATTCAAAATTAATGTGTAGATAAAGAAAACGTTTTAAAAAAGAAATTATTTTCATTATAACGTACATAAGTATTTAGGCGAAGTTTTATTTTGTAGGATACAAGAAGATGATGAAGTGAATTGTATTGGCAAAACAATTACAGGATGGAATAAAATTAGTGAAAAAAAAAACGAAATTATTATACAAATTTCACTTGTGTTTTGTTTTTTTTAGGCAAGGGCACTCCTTTACATTACAACTACCAAAAAAGATGAACAAAAAATTGAAATAAAAAAAAGAGAAAATTAAAGAAATATTTTTTACTACTGAAGTAAACAAATTCTAATTGTATTGTAATTTTTGGTTTTTGTTTTTGTTTATGGGTTCACATACTTTTTTCGACCTTACTAAAAAACAAACAAAATTCGAGACAAACCGAATAGAATTTTAGTTTTAAAAAATTTTTTTTCTGTAGCCACTACAGTTGGTGTACGTTTACACATACATACATACATTTTTAAGGCATATACTTCTATTGATGTTTGTTTAAGTTATTAAGGAGGAGTCATTTGGTACTTTTTTTTTGTTATTTGAATGGCTTTTTTACTGACGTATGGCGACTAAAAAAATAATTAATTTTTTTTTATTTTTTCACAATGTTAATGAATACAGGGAAAAATAAAATTTAAAATCAAAATGTAAACAAAAAATTATTAATGTAAAGAATGTATATGTAAGGAACCGGAACTAAAGACATACACGAGACATTTATATACATCAGTAGAAAGACATTTAGTAGTAGTAGTAGTAGTTTAGTTTAGTAGTAGTTAAAGTAGTTTTTTTTTTGTTGTAATAATATTACTAGTTTTAAATAGTAGTATTAATAGTAATAATTTTATGCACATTACAGAATCAGTTTTACATCATGACACTATCTAAAGGTATTTCTATAGTGTGTGTAGCGTTACGAATATGTATGAAAAAACAGAAAAGAGACAGTAAAACAAAAAACTCAAATCTAAACAGAAAACTTTATTTTCTAAATGTATTAAAAAAAAGAAAAAAAAAATTTTTTAAAACTCTATTAAAATATAGTTTTTAAGATGAGGATATTTTGTTAGTGGATAAGAATTAAAAAACAAATTTTTTTTAATATATGAAAATCAAAATGTAATCGTATCGATTATAAAACAAAGGGGGAAAATGTTATTTCTGTTTCTGGTATTGATTACTGAGTATAAATACATATATATATTCAGTTTTCATTTGAAAATTCATGATAAATGGTTGGTCTTTTGTAGGAGTTTTGTTTGATTTTTTATTTTTTTTTTTTTTATAAAATATATGTTGGTTGTTTTGAATATTTTTTATATATTAAATATATATATATATATGGATATATATGTAAATTGATTTATTTTTTTAAGATATAATTTCATATTTTTTATTTTTTTAATATTTTTTTTGTAAATATTTTCGAACGTAAACGAGACGTAAACGAAAAGAAAATATACTGCCAAACGCAAAGAGAAATAAATAAATATATATTAATAATTGTACTGTATATTCTTTTTTTATATTAATTTTATTTATTAAACTTGTAAAAAAAAATTATATTTTATTTTGTTTTTTTTTATTTGTTAAATGGTTCTCATATTTATCTTATTCTCAAAAAGGATGTGTTTAGGCGGTGTATTAGAAACTAAAAATTTTTTTAAAAAACCAAAAATCTAAAATAATTTTAAAATAAAAGAATTTTGTTTTTAAGGGAATTCGATTCTAATTACATAGTTTCCTGATTTATTTATATTTTTAATATTTTTGAATTTTGTTTTAAAAAATAATTTATTTTTGATTTTTAAATTAAATATAATAAAAAAAATTTTTTCTAATAAAGAAACTGAAAAATTTGCGTAAAAGGTACAACTGGCAAAGAACTCCGAAAATTTTTCACTTTTTCTAAAAAACCAAAAAAATGGGTTAAGGGTTAATCAACGTAAAAGTATTACAATTAATTAAAATAAATACTATTTTACCCATTTCAAGAAAAGAAAAACTATTTTTTTATTTTATTATTGAAAAACAAAACTTACCTAATAAATCATATTGCTATGGCTAATTGATTAGAGAGAAAATATAAGAAAAATCTAAGATTTTCATGTTTCACAAAAGAAAATTAATTCCTACTATTGTTAAGAAATATATACAGATTTGGGTGTCTAATATTAAGGAATTTTTTTTTATTTTGCTGCAATTTTTTTCTCTAAATTTCAGATTCTAAATACATTCCGGTTAGTTAATATGTAACGTTACAACACACACATACATACATAAATAATTGCTCATTACAAGCCTTGTGTCAGAATTACGATTTAGCTTCTCAACACCATTTATGTTGTGTGTGTTAATTTTATCCACAAGTGGCGGGATCTACAGTTTAAAGTCGACTCCGAAAGACAAATTTTGTGAGAAACTTTTCATGGCTATTTTGTGAAGAAATATTTTTTCGTATTTCGTTTTGTTTAAGATGTCTGATCTTGGGTTTAAGCCGTGGCCTCATGTCTAATAAGCCAATATGGAACGAAATACGTTGCCTAAAAGCTGTCGATTGAGAAATGAAAGAAACTGGATTCGTGCATAATAACAGGAACAGAATTTATCAACGTAGTGCTCCTTTAATCGAGAATATAGCAGCTGTGAGCAAAAGTTTTGAAGATTCGTTCTCGTTGGCAGCAATGAAATAGCAAACGTGCCACATTATTCAACATTTTGCATCGTGCTCTTTATTTTAAGACTTGTAAGATCCATTTCATCGTGCTTTCTTGGAATTCAACAACCACGGATGGTTACGAATTTCAAAATACTCTGTCTAGTAGAGTACACTGGGAGAGCCATGGAGCTATTTGAGATCGACTAGTGATCCTTTGCATTCTAACAGAACACTGCGATATTGGAAGTTTTACTGACAGGCTCCGTCGTCTGCCTTATCAAGATTACTGCAGGAGCTGCAATGATGTGAAGGAAACGGCATCAGTACAACGTTTTATGCGACTACCCTGCAATTCAGAACAGACATCATCGGTTTATGGCTGACAGAATGTTTGAAGATCTGGGCATGGCGGCCAATTTCATGCGGAGATCAGAGTGGTTAAGACCAACCACTAACGGATCACTGGGTAAAAAAATGGGTCATAGAGGTCACCGAGTAAACATGCCTGTGAACGGCAAGCTACCCGCTAACCTAACCTAAAAATTAAAACCAGCAGATCACACATTACGTCGGCAGTTCGTTTCTTGAGCCATCGAAAAACGAGAAGAAAATGAGAATATAAAAAAAATAATCTTCACCGACAAGGTTTATTTTCAGGGGGTGATCGGGAGCTTTATGTGTGATCGGGAGAATTGTGCGTATTGTTCCACAGCAAGAGAACGAATGCATCTTTTGAAAAAAAATTTCGAAATTTGCATTATTTCTCGCAGAGTAGGATTAAATTAGCCACCAAGATCGTGTGTTTTTGTTTTTGGGTTTTTTAAAATTAAAAGTGCCCAGCAATAATCCCACAGCAGTCAACATTATTGAGCAGATATCAACCATTCAACAACAGTTTATTGGAAGTTTTGATTGATATTTTTGAAAAAAGTTTGGCAGCATACCGACTCAGTAGTAGGTGGTGGTGGGTTGAATCCCTTAACCGACATTATGTTTTATTTGTATCTGGAACAGGAATATTTTTAAAATCTGAAAAAAAGTCTTGTTTTTATTAAATGTAACCACAATATAAGACACCCGTTATATATAATAAGATTATATATATAATTCAACTAAAAATGTAAATGAAATACTAACTGCTCCCACGTGTTTTAAACGTTTTTTTGGGATTGTCATAATACGGCAGCTATGTTGGTTGAACTAAACCCAAAAAGTTTAATACTAGGATTCCAACTATTTTTTTTTTTTTTGTTAAAAATTTGTTTCTTTACAATATCGTTCTTGAGAATCTTTGTAAAAATCGATTAATTTGTAAAAATCGATTAATTTGTAAAATTCGATTAATTTGTAAAAATCGATTAATTTGTAAAATTCGATTAATTTGTAAAAATCGATTAATTTGTAACAATCGATTAATTTGTAAAAATCGATTAATTTGTAAAAATCGATTAATTTGTAAAAGTCGATTAATTTGTAAAAATCGATTAATTTGTAAAAATCGATTAATGTTGATTTTATATAAAGTCATAAATGCATATGTTGTATTTATTTAAATTGATTGTAGAACTTAATGAAGCCGAAAATGTGAAGAAAATATTCTTACAACTTGAAGAAGCCTGTATAAATTTCTTAAATTTTAATTATTAAAAGAAAAACCATGGCAATAGACAGTCAAAGTCAAAAAGCATGCTACGATAATTAAAAAATTTTTTTCAAACTCATATAAAAAACTGGAGCAATTCTGCTTATCCGTCGTTCTCGGTTATTCTCTAGCAATATGACTTATTTGGTATTTAAAAACACGCTGCTGTTTAATTATTTTTTTTTTTAGATTTCTTTAATATTTTCAAAGAATTCAATCATCAGTGAAAAGTATTAAAATTAAAATAAAAACAAACAAAAAAATTGTTACAAAATCATAAATACATTGAACTGAAGAACAAAAAATGAAAAATTGTGGGAGATGTCCCCAAATATGTTGTAATTATTTCCATTTCGGGTCATAAGTAAGCAATCCTAAAGGCAATTATTACTGATTTGCGTTCATAATCGTAACGTAGACTATTTTTTCAGCTGAACGACTATTGTTATCAGCTAAGGTGGTGTAACAAAAAAGCATTCGTATGTACAAAAATAAATTAAAGCGTTAGAAAAAGCTTCCTGCATATATAAGCATTGTTGATACCTAAAATTCTTTGTGTTACTAATCAGTGGAAGAGAGCTTAGTAACAAAAGAATACCAAACAAAAAAAAATGGAAAGCACAGACAGTATTATATTGAGTGGAACAATGGAAATGTATTACAACACGAATTTGGCCACTTCTCCCCAGAGATCTTTATATCATCAATAATTTCGAGGATTTCTACAGCACACCTGCCGCCTGGTCATATCGCTTATTGCCCATTCCCAAACATTTGTTGCTTGATGTCGGAAATAACGTGTTAAAAAACTATCGTAACATTTTACACTCTGATTGGTTAACAAACAATCGAGTTTCGCAACGTTTTCTTCGTTTTTTCGATTTTCGACGGTTTTTTCGTTTTTTTTTTTTGGATTTTATACTGTGTGCGGTGTTTTTTAGCGTTATCGGGATTATTTCATTAACTTTACATTCTTTTTTTTTTGGTTAATAGTTCTTGTTGTTATTGTTGAAAAAAGTTAATTGTTAATTGCATTAATAATTAATAATCGATTAATTTGTTTTAGTTAAGTGGGGAAAATACAAAATGATTAGTAATTAAGCACAAAAATAAAGTAATTCAATATTTAATAAATACATACATATGTATGTATTGTCATATCATCATATAAATAAAAAGAATACTTAATTCTAGTTAAAAAAATTATTGCAGAATTGTAGTAAAAATAGATTTTCAATTTTAATTTGCAAAATTGCATCATATATTATAATAAATAAGAATGATCTTAGACAACTCAAAAAAAAAATAAAAAAAATAAAAATCATGAAATAAAATGTATAAAAATAACAAAAATAAAAAATTAATTAAAATAATAATAATAATAACAATAACAACAAACAAAAATATATATAATAAAATGAAATGTTCCTTGAGGTTAACTTCTTTTATCCTCATCATTCCTATTCCTTACCGAATGCCAATCAAAAACCTAATCGTGGTTTGTTTTTATTCATCTTTGAAATGATTTTAATTGAAAAACATTTTCGAATTCGAATTCGAAATGAAGAATTTAGACTGCCCTTGTTGTTTATTAGTACATAGACGACTTTTGAAGAGAAAATAATTGCTCACACATTAATTAAAATGTAATGCATGTGTATTACGCAATAAAATCGAAACAATTAGACACAATATGTTTTATTTATGAACACATAACAACATAAAACATGTTATAACACAGTTGTATGATGCACTTAATCAAAATATTTAAGTGAAAAAATTATATTTCAATTGCCCTTATACTATGTTCAGACATACACTTATATTGAGTAAATCGCAATAAACGCCATTATTGAGCTCAATACGCAATAAATACGCAAATTGTTATAATATTGATTAAAACTTGAAATACAGCACTGTCATAAATAAGTACGTTCAGTGAGCATATTACAATTTTCCGAACACTTTCTATTGATATTTGACAACTCAAATATCAACAACGATAAACAAAAAATAAAAAAAAACAAAAAACAATGTTGTTGAAACAACCAGCTGTTTTGTTTACCAGCTGTCAAATGAATATTGAACGCAGCTGAACTGCGTATATTGTTATGTCTAAACACTTAAAATATTGGTAATCAATAAAACGAATATTGATTCAATAAAAGTGCATGTCTGTACATAATATTATTCAACTTCTTTTTTTTTTTTTTGTAAAAATTGGGTTTTAAAATATTCAATGTATTCGAAACAATTTTTAGAAAATAAATAAAAATATTGCCAAAAATGATAATGTCCAATATCGGAAGGAGTGCTTAAAAAGGTTTTTAAAGAAATGCCCTCCAACTGTTTTACTCTGTTCTACCAATTATTATAAAATTGTTCTGTAAGTTCAATATAAGTTTTTAGGATTTAAATTTTAATCGACTCAATAACCAGGATGTTAAGTTCGAGAGACGAGAAAAAGAGAAACTGTCCTACATGACAATGCATGGAGAAATCCAATGCCCAGGTTTAAAAAAAAATATTTCGAAACATTTAAGTGACCACATATCATATCTAATCGAGAGCTATTGTATTATAGACGTTAATGTATTATTTGATTTCTAAACACACGGGCAGGCATGAACTGGTTGCAACAAGTGCCATGATATAACTATTCTGTGCGATCATCTTTGAGCGGTAGATAAAGCATGTCGATGCAAAGTTCCATTCCGAAAAGGCTAGGTTTAGGAGCCAGTGTGTTAACGAAGTAAATATTTTAAGAATAATAATTGAACAGAAGATAGAAATGCAATGTCCTTTATATATTCTATTAGTAGGCTAATAGGCGGGAAGCCGGATGATCTTTCTCTAGAGTCGAATAAAATTGGCCTCAAGTTATCAAGAGTAAAGAGATGCGATCGAATGATCCAGTGGACATTCTTCAAACTCATGTGCATTTGGAACTGCAGAGAGTAAACTGAAAAATGTGTATTCACGCAAACGTCTGCGTTCCTTTTGTGCTTCTTTATGATAGTGACAACTGAGAGGGTTTGGAAATTGAATTCTCTAAAGAATTCTTAGAATATTCCGAAACAAACATCTTTGGAAAATGGTTGGCATTGGAGATATAAACTTGGAAGCTCGTAGATAAAAATATGGTTGAATCGGATACACACTACGTAAGCGGGAATTTGTTATCATCAAGGAAGCAGAAAAAGAGGAAGGCCGAAAACCCCAAGGAGACGAGCAACGTAGCAGGGAATAAATAGGTCGCATAATAGGGAAAGTCAGAGTTATAGCTGTAGGTCAAAGGCAGCCCGTAATTAGATGATGACGTGCAAGTCCTTATATATATAAAAATATCTATATAAGTATATATATTGATTGATTTATTAGATTTTTTAAATTTTTACTCTAAGGTTAATCGAAACCTATAAACATAATCGTTATATTAAGGCATCATGGTCATATTTTATTATTGTTTAAATTCCTCAACAATCGACAAAAGGAAAAGAATGCAAATAACATCTGTCTGTAGTTGAAAGTAGTAGTACGTTATGGTTAATAAATCTTTAATCAAATGTTATGGTTTTATAGTTTTGGACAATTATGGCAATAATTTCGAAATAAAATTCAGGCTTACATACATAATTGGTTATTACAACCCTCCAGTCAGGATTATGGACCTAGTTTCTCACACCACTTATGTTGTGTTGTGTTAATTTTATACATGAGTGGCGGGACCTATAGTTTAAAGTCGATTCCGAGCGACAGTTTCTGGAGAAACCTTTTCATGGCAATTTTATTTACTCTGAGAGTTTTTGCCAGATATCTGCTGAGAGGAAGTCGCCGAAGAAATACTATCTGTATTTTGTTTTGATGTCTGGCCTGGGGTTTGAACCTTGGCTTTATGTCTAATAAGCCTACACACTACCTATTAGACTACGGCGACTTCACACTTTGTAAACTATCTGATGAAATTTATTATTATGATCTTGTTTAGAGCATTCAAAGAATTAGAAAAAGAGAGAGGCTAAAAACTACCTGAAGTCGATCCACACTAAGTACTAAGGTCAACATATATTACAATATCTGGAAACTCAGAGATATAGTTGCTTATCAACAAAGATGGTGGAGGAGAAAACGAATTCCAGTATAGCGGTAAGGTTAATTAAATTTTAGCCTATAAACGTATACAAAATATTATAACTTTCGGGATGTACTCGTATATCATTTGAATATTTCGAATTCTTGAACAAAAAAGGGGATGCGTATAGCATCTGACTGTTGGTAAAAGTTAAATAGTTTGTGTGTATATAATTTGGTGCTATTGTTAAAAATTTATTAATCAAATCCTTGGATTTAATCCATTGGATTTATATGAATAGATAATAATAATAATAATATTAATCAAATGCTGTGGTTTAGATGTTTTGGACATTTATGGCAAGTGTTTCGAAATAAAACTTTCTTTCGGTAATTGAAAAAGGAAACGTTTCGTACATTGAATACTTCTTGATAATAAAAAGGACTTTTTTTCTTTTTTGTAGAAATGAAATTAAATTAATTAAAGAAAATAATAAACATAATGTAAATAATTTTTTATTTTTTTGTCATTAGTAACTTCATTTGCTATTTACAGCAGTAAATGACAGCATAAATGTTAACGAATTTTTTTTTTGTTTTAAGCTGTGATAGCGATTAATTTTAATAATAAATATTATTAATAAATATTAATTAATTATTTATTTATTTGTTTAATTTTGTATACAACTGAATTTTTTTTTGTTTTTTTTCGCACAACAAACAACAAAGCATATATTGAACACAATATTGAACTCAATAATAAATTTAATAACAATTAATATTTAAAAAATATTAGATTAAATATATATTTTATATTTATTTATTGATATGGTTGAGATAGAGAGAGAATAGATAGATATTCGGTTTTTTTTAGATTATTTTAGTGGTAACAGGGTGAACTAAGGCAGATTTTTACAGCGTTTTTCATAAGAAAAATAACGAAAATGAGAATTCAACTGATTGAAGATTTAATTTAAAAAAAAATTATTTGATTCGATTTTAATTTTTACACTATTGCGGTGAATGCTACAAAATAGCAAATGTTGTTTAAAACAATAAAAATAGTTTTTGTTTCCTTAAAATGTTGGATGGATTTTAAAGAAATCAATTTGGGTACGTTAACTTGTCTCAGATAGATTTAAAAAAATATTTCTTTAACTCGAATTTTATATTGCAAAATTGTAATATTAAGATACGATTTAAAGTAGAATTTTGAAGCAATAGAGCAAGACATATATAAAGCTTAAGAGCTTTAAAAGCAAGTTAACACCCATCAATGTTTAAATCTCAAAAGCAATTTACAATTGTGAACATAGCGATTTGCATCGACAGAATAACACGCGTTGAATAGTGTAAAAATTATTGAAATACGTTCTTTAATTCATATGCTATTTATATAGTATGTAAGTGAGTATGTTCAAATGATGAAGAAAATCTAAAAATAATAAATAATAATAATAATAAAATAAATAAAAATTAAATATTTTTATATACGATACGTAAGAAAGAATACGTAAAAGAAATAAAAGTTAAATAAAATACTCTATAACGGTAAAACTAAAAGAAAACTTAATCTAAAATCATCATCAAAAAAAAAGAAGAGAAAAAGTATTAGAAATATTTTTTTTATTTTTTTTCTTATTAATTTTCGTATATATTTTCAAAGAAATCATACTTATTTTCATTGATAATAATTATCACACAAACTGTACGATACGTTAAAAGAAAAAAAAAATTTGGTTAATAAAACGAACTTACCCTGGCGGCAAAGCTTGTGTTTGGCTTTTCTAGTAATTCCCACAAGTATTTTTGATATTCGGCACATTTACCTTCGCCAAATTCTTCTTCGTCACGCTGCCTTAACGATTCGGCTTCTTTACGCATTTCTTCGTGAACATTCTCTTTGCGCTGGTGGTATTTGTGCTGGCAGCACGATTCCAAATAGAGTTCATCGACACCCCAATATTCGAGATCATCGCTAAAGGCGAGCACGCACATTTCATCGACAATGTGCAGTTTACCCGTACGATAAAAATTTAAAATGGAACTGAAACTTTTTGGATGGCGATCGAAAAAGTACTCGTTGTCGACCAAAGAATAGTCGTCGCACAATTCTATGATGGCCTCATGGGTTGTGCATTCGCGCAGACGACCGAGTCGTGTGTGTGGCAGACGTTCGAGCGTACGCCAAAGGACTTCGTGCTTGACGCCGCCAACGTTGATGGATACGCGGCTGTTCATTTGTTTCGACTGTGCTATCATAAAAGGTTCTGGCGGGGGTATGGAGGACATTGATCTGGAATGTGTCCGTTGGAGAACGCCAGCATTGATGGCACCCTGATGCAGTTGCGAAGTCGTTGGATTCGAATGTGTGGGCGAGGTGATGGGGAATGGAGCGTAGCGAACTTCTTTGCCAGTACCCGTGCCGGTTGTGGCGGTCGTAACGGCCGTGCTGCCGGGCACACCAACCATTGTGACATCATTTGACCAGCCGACAACGCTCGCCGTACTACCGCCTGCCATACCGCCAGCAGTGTGTGTAGTTGTGGCGGATGCGCCAGCAATGCTGCTACCATCAATATAATCCATGTTAACACCAGTAACGGTGCTGGTATTGAGGCCGGGACCTCTCGTGGCTGGAGTACTTTGACCAATGTTATAAGCAATACTGCCAGCTGTTGGGATAGATCCATCGCCGCCAATGTATGCACCAGTTCCACCGGTTCCCATCGCCCGGCCCCAATCGACATTACCGCTGGTGTCGTAGTAGGGTTGATTATCACAGCCGTCTCCGATGTTGGCCGTTGTTGTAGTTGATGTTGCACTGTTTCGTCCAAGAGTTTCGTTATCGGTCCAGGTGTTTGCTTGCTGCTGTTGCTGATGCTGCTGTTGTTGTTGATGATGTTGGTAATTAAATTCCTGTTGCTTTTGTTTTTGTATGATTTGCTGTTGTTGTTGTTGTTGTTGAGGCGGTTGCTGTGATTCACGCTGTAATGTTTGTTGTTGTTGTTGTTGTTGTTGTTGTAGTTGTTGTAGTTGCTGCTGCTGCTGTTGTTGGCTTGTAGCCTGTCCACCATGCAATTGTCCGACCATTTGTAATACTCCATTATTGTATTGGGTCGGTGGTGTTGATGCACCCGTTTCCCAGTGTACCGTATCACGGTCTCGATCACGTTCGCCGACCATAGAACCGCTGCATGCAACAAAATGCAACAAAACAAAAACAAATTAATTTCTAATCAAATCGAAATATTCTTGAGAATAACTTACCGCTACATTTCATCTATTTTTGCTTTTCTCTTGTTACGCCAAATTTGAATTTCGGATGGTCTACTGCAACTTGATTGCAATTGATTAGTTTTGCTTCTATACGCGGAGGTGAGGCGAGTTTTTTGTTTGTCTTTTTTAAATTACTTTCAATCACAGGTAGTTTTTACGTTTTTTTTTTTTTGTTGCCACTGGTCTAAGGAATTGCAATTCCGAAAATGCGTGAATAATATGTACAAATGAAAGGAACGTGAATTATTTGAAATAAGCCTTCAGAAATAAATATACGTGGCAGCCAATAATTTTTCTTTTCTCTCAAAATTTATTCAATTGATATCCATTCCGTGGAAATGATGAAATTGGTCTGCAAATAAAAAAGACAAAATAAATAAAACTAAATGATCATTAAGAATTATTATCTATATTTTGTACACATATTGATGACGTTTATTATTTACTATGTATTCGTATTTACTATACATAAGAGACGGCTTTATTCATTATCATGTAATCGGGATTGTAAATCATTATGAATAACGTAACGTTAGTTAGTGATATTGATGAATTAATATGCGTAGTTGCGGAAAATTATACGGGGATTTACATTTGATAATTACAACAAAAAAAAGACAAAAAAGTATTCCATCTTTTTTGTTTTACGAAATAATGTCAAATGTTGATTGATTTATTGGCTTAAAATACAGGACAATTTATTATGCGTATTATTCCGTCCGTCACATCAGCATATAAGCACGTTATCGTTTCATTAATTTTTATTACCACCTGCGGTAGTTTATGTCTTCAATAAACACTTAAATTACCCTAGTAGAAGAAAGGTATAGGGTTATCCATTTCGTGATTTCAAAAGTAAACGTAAATAAAACTCATATAAAAATTTTTTATCGTGATATTTCTTTTTTATTGTACGAGTAAAGTTTCAACGTTGATATTATGTGTGAAATACAACATCATTTAAATGATCTCCACGCGAAGTGTTGCAAGCATTGATTCTTTTGAGGTAATTTTCGACCACTTTTTGACACATGTTGGGCGGTATCTCAGCCATAACTTGACGAATGTTGGTTTTTAAGTGTTCAAGAGTTGAAGGTTTATCTGCATAAACACGGCCTTTCGCGTAGCCCCACAAAAAAGTGTAATGGTGTGAAATCGCATGATCTTGGTGGCCAGTTAATACGGACACGACGAGAATTTACGCGGCCAGGAAATGTCTCTTGCAATAAAGCCATATTCGGTCGAGTTGTGCGGCATGTGGCACCGTCTTGTTGAAACCACATATTCTCCAAGTCGTATTCTTCAATAGCAGGCAAAAAAAAAGTCGGTTATCATATGACCATAACACTCCGAATTGACGGTGACAGTCGTTCCATCGTCGTTTTCGAAGGAGTAAGGTCCAATTACACCTTCGGACCAAAGAGCGCCCCAAACATTGACTTTTTCTGGATGTAATTGACTCGTTTCAATTACTTGAGTATTCTCAGAACCCCAAATACGACAATTTTGTTTATTAACATACCCACCGGGTGTGAAATGTGCTTCATCGCTGAAGAAAATTTTGTTCGAAAAATTGCTATCCACCGCCTGTTGTTCAAGCACCCATTCCACGTATCTACGACGTTGTGAATGGTCAGCTGGCTTCAGTTGTTGCGTGAGATGGACTTTATATGGATGTAGGTGTAGATCTAAATGGAAAATACGCCATAATGTGCCGTAAGACAGTCCTAATTCCTGAGAATGACGAGGAATCGACACATTCGGGTCTTCGGCAACACTTTCAGTTACAATAGCGATATTTTCAGCGGAACGAGCAAAACGATGATGCACAGGCCTTTGTATATTTGCAACCACTCCAGTCTCTTAAAATTTCTTCAAAATTTTGCCAATTGCTTGCGTAGTTAGACGTTTATGTAAACCATAATCTCCTCTTAAAGCACGATACGTGGCTGTGGCAGAATCACCATTTTTGTTGTAGAATTTGATAATTTTTATGCGTTGTGTGATAGTTAAGCGATCCATTTTCGTCAATGTCAGACTTTCAACTGAAAAGAAAAAAATTGGTTTCACAACTTAGTTTGACAGATGTCGAATTCCAGTCCCATACTTTTGAAACCACGAAATGGATAACCCTTTATTATAAGATATTTTTTTCTTAATAAAACAAAGAAGTATGTGGGCTTTGTTTGATAGAAAATATTCTGAAATATAATTAAATTTCTGGAGTGTAATGAGCAATATAAAGTAGCCTTAGCCAAGTAGGCAATGTGTTTGCTTGTTAGACATAAGACCACGATTTAAACCCCCGATTTGAATATTACTTCGGTCACTTCCTCTCAGCAGATTTCTGGAAAAAAAACTCTGAGAGTAAAACAAAATTGCCATGAAAAGTTTTCTCAAAAAACTGACGTTCAGAATCGACTTTTAATTGTAGATTCCGCAATTCATGTATACAAATTAACCCAAATGACACACGTGCTGTGAGAAGCTAGGTCGTAAACCTAAACTTATAATGAACAATTATGTATATATGTATGTATAATGAGCAATACGTTAACAATTTTCCTAATCTCTTAACAGCATATCCAACCGTATTTCGCTAATAACTCTTACTCTGGTTTATATACATACACATGTGACTTAACCAATGGGATTTGATCATACGATCGTGGTGTCCATTGCGTAAATCTTTTCTTTCATCAAAAGCATCTTTGAGTAAATCAAATGTAACATGTTCTGTGTGGCATGTTGGTACCAATCAGATATCAGCAATGAGTATTCAAAAAGATGAGTAGAATCGAATCATACTCATAATTCCAGATACTTATACGCATTCATACTTATTTTAATTTCATGAAACCTGTACTCATATTTAAAGTCTGAAGTACTCATCATAAGTATTTATACTTAACAACACGTATGATGTTGTTGATTTCGACTCTCCATAACACATGGAACCTCTACTCATATTCAAAGCTTTCAATACTCATCATATTCGTACTTAACAACATGTATGATATTGTTGGTATCTACTCTCCAGAACTCAACGCATACACTAAGCACAGAATAAGTATGATTCGCGCACGAACACGAAATACTCACTAAATGGTTGTGTGTTTGCTTTGCTTGCTGCTCTGTCTTCTTTCTTTTTCTGTAAATGCAACAACAACTAAGACTGTAAATTTTGATCGAGTGACCCGAATCATTCATAAGTATTACAAGTATTTTTCTAAAGTTATGAACCTAAATGAGTAGGCTTATGAATCAAACATATTTCGAATGGTATGAGTTTGATGCCAACGTTGTACGCATACTCATTGCAACCTGTACTTCTAAATCAACATTGAAGTGAGTATGCATGAATACGAGTACATAATTAAATTTCAATACTGTTGACTCACTTATATTCAATATTTCATGAGTGCTTGTGAGTGGCTTGAAAACGATTGATTGCTGATCTATGGTTCCTCACAATACTTGTGTTATGTGTGTTAATTTTATACATGAGTGGCGGGACCTACAGTTTATAGGCAACTCCAAGCGACAAATTATTGAGAAACTTTTCATGACAATTTTTACTTACTCCCAGAGTGAAGAGACATTTCTTCTTATTTCGTTTCGTGGTGGTTTGAACCGTGGCCTTACATCTAATAGATCTATAGAAAAGAATCTTCTTTGAGGTACAAACACATTTCAAAACATGTTCTTAAACCATTCACTATTGACAGAAGCATTGTTGCATTACGGTTTTTGAAAACTTATGGAATTATGATTCCAACAGCTGATAAAGCGCACCAAACTGTTATTTTCCATGAATGTAATGATGTTTGAACAAAAGTTCGTGGATTATTCTCACTTTAAATGCAATAATTTTGCTTATTTGCGTAATAATTCAAGCAAAAATGGGTTTCACAGAAAAATAAACTTTCAATAGAAATTTAATAACAATAGTAAGTGTGCCTGAATCTAATTACCGAATTGGAGGTTTTAATTTGTGCCTAATCTTGAAAGATTATAAGTCAAGATTGTTTTATAAAATCATCCGTAAAACGAGAAGGATTCGACTCTAACTGCTGTGCACGTTGGATCTTTTTCAACACCTTTTCTGTAATCCATTACATTACATTAATCCCCCCTCCTCGCAAGCCCATCATTCCCTTATGGCCGGGGATGTAACAGAAGGTAACCTTATTTTCCTTAACTACCTAATTTAGCTTCTACAGATAGTTCCATACTAGCTTCGATTTAACGTCGAGCGAGGTGCTCAATTGGCAGACTAAATGTCAGATAGTATTACTGTATTCTGTGTTTTGTACCTCCTATCCAATTTAAATTGATCACTTCTTTCCATGACTTTTACTAGGTTTTACTAAGTTCCTCTAAGGGCTTGTAATATTTCAATCTAGAACCAAAAACCCCTGCTTCAAAAGAGCCGTTCTTGACCCCTCCGAGAACCACAAAATAGTCCTTCTTTTAAAGGAGTATTCAGCTTCCAGATTCCTCCATTGATTTTTATTACTAAGTCTCGTTGCAAGGAATTTATCACAATCATACAGTGTACTGGTTTCTTCCATGGCACTGTTAACCGATTCTTTAGGTCCCCAAACTCACAAATGGATTTTTATTCAACTTATATTGGCTTTAAAGTGCGACACTTTTCTAAAATATGTTGAATACCATTGGAAATTATAAAAAATAGAATGAAAAAATAAATAAATAACTATGCGCACTTTTAAATAAGTTTTATACCTCCCCCCCCCCTCTGTTCCAACCAGTAATAAATTGCGAAACATTAAAATAAATTAGACGCCTTGTTAGAGTTGCTTGCCCTGCCATAATATCTAAGAGTTCGTTACGGGAAAACATACTTTTACTGTCTGTCAGTCTAATGGTACCAAGAATTCCTTTCCCCTGTATCCAGCACAGAAAATTATGCCACAATGTGCATTAAAAAGTAACGCCAGTTAAAGTTCACTCTCGTTTTTAATGCATTTTATACACGAACACGTTTATGTCGTTAGTACCGTTAGTTATTCTTAAGTGGGTTAAGGACATTCAACTAATTGTGCAGTCGTTACGCAAATGTTGTATAATGATTATGAATGTCTACCTCCGTACCGTATGATAATGTACTCGTAGATGTTTATGCGACATCAATGTTAAAGTCTACACTGTAGACTCAATCGTGGTGTTGATTTGGTAAATTACTGCGTGTAGTAATTTAATTTACTACCTCTTACAATAGAATATTATTTTTTATTAATCATTAGAAAGTAAAAGCAAAATTTATTTTTACTTTTTTGGTCAGAAGTAAACAGTAAGGCATGTTAAACTAAGTGAGGCTTTAAATAAAAGTTTAATGCACGGGGAAATCATTTTGACTGTCTTTTAATTCATAATGAAAAAAAAAGTATTTTGCAGTCATTTAGACTCGCTTGGAATATGTCAAATAATCAAAAGACTTTAAAATTTCTTATATTACAAGCAAATTTTTGTTTATGGTGAATTATCGATTTAAGCATATACCAGATAACTTTAAGTAGCTCAACAAGCTAAATGAGTATTTGCTATTCATATAATTATACAGTGATACTTACTTATAGAAACACAAAAAAACTGCTGGATACACTTACAAATATAAATTAAAAAAGAGTGGAAATATATCGAAAGTTGTTGGTACTTATCGAAAGATGGTTCAAGATGCTGTATGTCCAAAAGACTTTATTAGAAACTGCTTTTCGCTAAGGTTGGATAAATCCAGTACGAGAAAAATGACTGATTTTCTTACGTGGCTGTTCGAAGTTAGGTCGCTGACAAGAATCTGTAATGAAACTCAACCGGACTATTTATATATACAAGTGTATTTTCCGATAAGGAAGGGATGACGACTGCAGAAAACCTGCTCTGTAACTGTTTATTATGAGGTAAAAACCTTATGTACTTATATTTAGGAACTTGAGAAGTGTAATTGGGATCAAGCTGACTGAGATGCATATGTTTATCTTCGCGTAGTTAATATGTTTTCCCTTGAGTATATATTTTGTTTACTCTGGTTACTTTGTCTCATTTGCTTTTATAGGCTGATCACAATGGATCCTCAAACTTAACCTGATGGAAGAGAACTCTGATAGGAACTATTACCTGAAGATGAAACTGATCGAACTGGAAGTATATCATCTCCGACCGAATATAGTGATGAAGAGTTACTTACTTTTTTCCTTATTTGGTCATTACAACCTTTTAGTCAGGATTGCGGCCTGGCTTCTAAACCATTTATGTTGTGTGTATTTATTTTAAGCATGAGTGGCGGGATCTTTGGTTTAAAGTCGACTTCGGAGGACAGATTTTTTGAGAAACTTTTTCATGGTAATTTTATTTATTCTCAGAGCTTTCGCCAGTAGACAGTTGAGTGGATTCGCCGAAAAATATTTTTCAATATTTCGTTTTTCATCGAGATATCTGAGCTAGGATTTGAACTACGGACTCGCTTTTAATAAGCCAACCACACTCTCTACTAGACTACAGCTATTTCCGCTACCAATGATATACAATTTTAACAATATGCACAGGAAAAGGTGTAGAATGCTAACAAACTATGGCTATGGCAAACTCTGCCTAACAAACAGACCAGAACAGTCGATTGTGGTCCACACAATACCAGTGAAGAAGTGAAGAAGGTGGTACTTCTAGGAGGTTCCCATTTCATTTTGTTTTAACAAGTGTAAAAGTGCCAACAGGTTAAACAAAAGGAAACATAATAGCAGGTCATACAGGGCTACAAGGCAGAAAAAACCTCCTCAACATGAAGACCCACAATCTAACAATACAAATTCAATGCTAAGCTTCTGTCTTTCTGGTGTTAATGGCGCAAATATGATGCTTCAGTCAGTTTTAACCTCCGAAGCATGAATGAAGAAGCTAAACACGAATTGAATTCTCCATGTGAACGTGGTATTATAAATTTCGTAGGCATTTTCTCTGTGATATGATCTGAAACATTACTTTTTGTACGACATACATACATACATATGTACATAATTGGTCATTATAACCCTTCAATCAGGATTACGACCTAGTTTCTCACACCACTTATGTTGTGTTAATTTTATATATGAGTGGTGGGATCTACAGTGTAAAGTCGACTCCGAACGACAGGTTTTTGAGGAACTGTACATGGCAATTTAATTTCCTCTAAGACTTTTTGTCAGAAATCTGCTGAGAGGAAGCCTGGGGCTTGAACCCTGGCTTTACGTCCAATAAGCCACTACCTACTAGACTACGGCGACTTTCTACGACACTTCCTGCAAAATGCTACAATTTCCTATTTAAGCTCTGGGAAATTATTTTCCAGAACTGAACAATAAATTTTGTGCAACAGAAAACCAATTGAAGAATTGAATTGATGGTACTTGCCATTGCAATTAAAACAAAAAAGGATCTGAAAAGATGGCATACAAGGACCCACCTACATATGGTACTGCAATAACCTCAAGTATTATTTTCTTTAAATGTTTGGTATCCTTTTTGGTGTCCTTTTTGGAAAGTGTATTTTATTGAGAACATAAAGTGCAATGATAAAAAACTACGTCAATAACACAATAAACCAGTAAAAGGGCACCTTTCAATCAAATTTATCCAAAATTTTTCAAAGAAAAACAAAAACAAATTGTAAGTAGTGATTGATATTTTATGTTACATGAACACTATCCTTGTGAAGAGCTTCCTTGAGGTAAACTAACAAAGGTTTTTACATTTACCTTCGATTCTTTAGTTTCCCCAATGGAAGCTTTGTTGCTGTTTTATTGAAATTCTTTGGTTTCAAAAGCTTGAATGTCTTCCTTCAAAAGGTCAGATTCAAGTGGTCGTATAATGGGAACACTATCAAAAGGATATAAATTACATGTACTTCCGTAAGTGTTATGCAAACATGAAGGAGAAACCTGTGTAAAAATACTTTCAAAAAATAAAATATAAAACATCTTAACCTTTTAGTTGGCCAATAAGGTTAGTAAGATATTGTTTTTAAATTTCCATTGAATTTCTAAGAAAATAAAGTTTAAAACTTTACATGCGTCCTTGCAAATTCGTCGTACATTTAAACACATTTATTACATGACATTTCCTTAAATACTTGAAGTAAAATAACAAAAAAAAAACATTTTTTTATTTAAATTCAAATTTAATTGCTTCAACTGCAACGTTGATGGCTGCAGAGTCTTAATAATGCACACTTACTGCGTAAATGTTGAACTTGTAACAGTTTTCATATGACTTAGACTTAGACAGACTGGATGGTCACATCGAAAGCATTTTGAAAAGTAAAATGAAATTTATTCGCATAGCAAATAAAATGAATTGCATTTTAATACTTAGCCTACAATGAGTAACATAAGTAATGTTTTAATGAAAATTTTTTTATTTCTTGCAAGCATTTGATAAATACTCCTAAAGGGGTTATATTGACAATAATACTTGGATTAATTAGAGCCTGTGGTTAAACTATAAGAAATTTTCCATAGGAAAAAAATACCATTTATTTTGTTTATTCATTACATTACATCCGTAAACATTCAAAGGCTGATTTTAACTGCCATTAAATGAGCTTTTAAACAAACCATGATGGAAAGGGTTTGCTTCTTCTGTAAATTCCAACAATTTCCTCCCTTTAGCCTTCTTGTAAATATTACACTGTACCATACATCAACAACTTTTCCGTCTTCTTATTACAAAATTTATAGCGAGCCAAAGTGTCCATGACACATACATACATACATAATTGGTCATTACATTACCCTTCAGTCAGGATTACGACCTAGTTTCTCACACCACTTATGTTGTGTGTGTTAATTTTTATACATGAGTGGCGGGACCTATAGATTTTTGAGCAACTTTTCATGGCAATTTTTATTTACTCTCAGGGTTTTTGCCAGAAATCTGTTGAGAGGAAGACGCCGAAGAAATACTTTTTGTATTTTATTTTGATGTCTGGCCTGGGGCTCGAACACTGGCTTTTCGTCCAATAAGCCAACACACTACCTACTAGACTACGGCGACTTGTATAATACTAAAGTGTCCATGATTCTGTCCCTTAAATCAGTGTGAATTTTACCGATGATATGGGCTTTAGAAAATCCCACAATAAAACGTCGAAGAAGGTCTAATCGCACCATCTCGATATCCAGCTCACATCAGCTCTACATTAGATCTCATACAGAATTGGTAATTACAACCTTTCAGTCAGGATTACGATCTAGTTTCTAACACCACTTGTGTTGTGTGTGTTAATTTTATACATGAGTGGCGGGACCTACAGTTAAAGGTCGAGTCCGAACCAAAAATTTTTAAAAATTTTTCATGGTATTTTGATTTACTTTCAAGAGTATTTGCCAGAAATCTGTTGAGAAGAAGTCGCCGAAGAAATATTTTTTTATACTTCGTTTAGTTGCAGATGTTTGACCTGGGGTTTGAACCGTGGGCTTATGTCTAATAAGTCAACACACTACCTACTAGACTACGTCGAATTCTTGTAAACCTTACATACGTATAATTGGACACTAGGTATGAGATTATTCAAATGCCAATTTTTCGACTTCAAAGGAAATATTTCAAAAAAATTTTGATGCAGATTTATAGATAATAAAAAAGACTTTTAAACAATGTATAATACTTAGCATAAAAGTGTTTTCAGCCAAATAAAAAAACCCGGTTTTAACACTTACAATCAAAACCTTTTGCTTCCAAAACGTCTAGGCATTGATTGCATGAGATTATCGTAAAATTCTGAGGTTATGTTGTTGCATTCTCGCCTAATTCCTTGTTTCATCTTCTCCACTGTGCTTATACTGGATTTATAGAGTTTACCGGCGATTTTTTCCCAAATATGCTTAATAATGTTGAGATCAGGCGCCTTTGCCGATGTTCGAAGTACTTTTGAACAATTATGGATAGACTCTAGCGTGCTTCGGATAGTCGTTTTGGTAGAAACAAATGTGTCTAATCTATTTAGCTGTGCCCAAATGCAGGAATGGATCCATTTTACTGTTTATACAATGAGTCCTTCTCTTAAACACATCCCCACGCTAGTACCGACACTCCCCATGTCTGAGTATTGTTACACAAAAACTCAGACGACAAACGTGTTGCTTTCGATCTGAACCATGCAGATTAAAGTTGTATGTAAAGACTACCTGCATAGTGTCTACATAGTGCCTACATATGTAGGTTAGGTTAGGTTAGAGGACGTGTACTTGTCTATTAAGACAAGTACAATACCCGGAGGTCGAAATGACCTATTGTACAACGTCCTAGCTTCTCACACCACTTATGTTGTGTGTGTTAATTTTATACATGAGTGGCGGGACCTACAGTTTAAAGTCGACTCCGAACGACAGATTTTTTTGAGAAACTTTTTTCATGGCAATTTATTTTTTTACTCTCAGAGTTTTTACCAGAAATCTGCTGAGAGAAAAGTCGCCGAAGAAATACTTTTTTGTATTTTGTCTTGATGTATGGCCTGGGGCTCGATCCCTGGCTTTCGTCTAATACGCCAACACACTACCTACTAGACTACGGCGACTTCAAAAATATACATATGTATTTAGCTATTCTTTACTTATGAAAACCTCCAGAGTGCAGTTCATATCACCTTTACATTGGATGACCACAGCCTCAAATCGTTCTTGCAGAATATCCAATTTGGCATGAGCTATGTGGCAGGTACTGCTGTGCTGTTAATATTACATGGCATTGGTATCCAGATCCTTCCACAAAAAGAAGTTGGCAGTCTTCGACCTGTAATGCTGATGGCCTGACCAACATTGTTCTCAAAGAAAAATGAACCGATGACGTGTTCAGACCAAAATCTACATCAAACAATGACTGTTTTGGTATGCATTGGACGTTCTTGGAGGTCATATGGATTGGTATAATCAAAAAGTCAACCATTTTGTTCGTTCTCGTGCCCATTCATTTAGAAAAAGGCCTCTTTGCTGAAAATGATTTTTCGATGAAAATTACGCTGAGTTGCCAACTGCTTCAGAGCCCATTAAATGAACACACACGGTCGTCTTTGGTAATTTAACAAAACTGGCTGAATAAGTGACAATAAGATGGCCGTTATCAACTGCCAAAGTTTAGAAGTCCTCTTTGGAAGACCCTATACAATTATTACAATCAAATCAAAGCATTTTGTAGTAATTTTAGATACATGTGTACTCAATATATATGAATTTTTTTTTTAAACAATACTAAGCAAAGCTAACTAAATAGCAAATAGTCAAGACAATAAATTTTCTTCCAAATATTTTGTTTCATTTAATGAAACGGAAGTGTTGGTAATAAAATATGTAGAACACTATTAAAATGGTAGGAAAATAAAATCCATTTGCCTAAGAAATAAGCGTAACAATGCCATTCAAACCAATTAATGTTTTATACGAGTATGAGTAGTGGAGGAAAAATGCTTACGATTGTTAGGGTGTTTTTAATAGGCTATCGTAACTCAAACTAAAATTATTGAACATCCTTCCACAATACATTAAAAATATCAATTCGTTTTCTTTCATTTTATTTCAATTTATTTATGGTGGGTAGTAGTTAGCTTATTAGCGGTGAGACCAGGGTTTAAACTTTAGATCAGACATCTTCAGCAAACCGAAATATTAAAAAATATTTCTATGGTGACTTCATCTCAGCAGATTTCTGGCAAAGACTAGGCAAGTAAATAAAATTGCCATGAAAAGTTTCTCAAAAATCTGTTGTTCGGAGTCGATTTTAAGCTGTAGGGACTGCCGCCCGTGTATAAAATTAAAATACACAACATAAGTGGTGTGGGAAGCTATGTTGTAATCCTGACTGAAGGGTAATGTTGGTGTAATGACGAATTATGTACGTATGTATGTAACGAAGATCAGCAATGAATCGCTTTTTCGCTACTCATAAGTACTCATGCAATTTTAAATATGAGTGAGTCAACAATATTGAAATTTAACTTTACTACACTGATTCATTCGTACTCACTACAACGTTGATTTATAATTACAGGTTGAAATGAGTATGAGTACAACGTTGACATCAAACTCATACCATTCGAAATATGTTTGATTCATAAGCGTACTCATTCAGATTCATAAATTTATAAAAATGAATTATAAATGATCATGACGAGTGAATCGAATCATTCGTCAAAATTTACAGTCTTAGTTGTTGTTGCATTTACAAAAAAAAAAGAAGGAAGACAGCAAGCAAAGCAAACACACAACCTTCTTGTGAGTATTGTAGTATTCGTACGCGAATGATACTTATTTTGTGATTCGTGTACACGATGACTCACGGAGAGTCGAAATCAGTAACATTATACGTGTTGTTAAGTATGAGTACCATGAGTATTTCAAACTTTGAATATGAGTATGACATTAAAATAAGTATGAATGCGTATAAGTATCAGAAATTATAAGTATGATTAGAATCTACTCATCGTTTTAAATACTCATTGCTGATCTCTGGCATGTAATAAGGCAAAACAACATAGGATATAAATCATCAGATCCAGGTTCATTTATTTATCAGCACACAAAAATAAGTTGTAAGTTTAAAAAGCATGTTGCGGTTAGAAAAATCGGACGTTTGGTCCGTTCATAGGCAGAAGAATTAAATGTATTTTAATTTGTAGTTCTATTAACATTTGTTTAATTCACAAACATTTTTTACTTCACTTTTATATTCGAACAATAAATAAATGAATTAAAGAGCCGTGATTTTTATTTTTCTTCTTTCTAATAGATACAATAACAACAATCCATTAGATATTCGTAATAGCAGTTTAATATTTAGTCTTTCCGTGAAATTAATTTCATTGTCCTACTTTCGAGCAGACATTTTCATTTTCATTTATTTACTGTGATGGTGGTGGTGGTGGTCATTACATATGAAATAAAACTAAAGGTTACCACATCAGTTTTGTAAAAATGTGAAAAATATTTGAAAAATATTTTTTGGGATTCCATTGTATTTCAAATACAAAAGCAACAAGTTTCAAGGATGGTGGACATTGGCACGAGTGCTGTTACTATCATACAAATCTATTGGCCAGTATAAAAGCTTTGTGTATAGAGAATATTATTAAAAAAAAGTTTAATTGTAGAGTAAAATAAATGAATGTACGAGGATTTTATTTAAAATAAAAAACAAAAGAAAAATTTTGTAATAATACACTAGAAAAATGTAATTAAAGTCATTACATTACTCCAAGGTCCAATAATTTCTAGAACTATAAGATAATCTTAAAGAGTGAATATCGAGAACAGTTAACAATCAGGATTCCTAACATAAAATAAATTATGACGGCCTTTATAGTTTCTTGACAAAAAGGAAACACACTGAATATAATTTCCCTGATATTTAATTCGATTATTTAAAATGAAGAGCTTTACGAAAAAATAAAGCGTTATAAATATGAAAACCAATAAAAACTAAACTTAACCACAGCACTTAGCTATACACACAGATAAGAGCAAAAATGGAAAATAACATAACCTAGCAGCACTTAGCTATACCCACATGTGTTCTATTTTCAACAGGATGCTGCGCAGCACTTGTTGCGTCGAATGTGTTTATAGCATACGACTCATATGCGTTAACGTACAGGCCGATCTCTGGAAAACATTGCTGCTAAAGGGTTCGCCAAATAACTTTTTTTAAATGCTTTAAATGCTTAAAAAAAACTACTGAATATTTTCTCAAATTTCTTTTTTTTTTTATTTGAAAGTACAATCCTTCCGCTTAATAATGGAAACTAATTTCATTCAAATGGCTGCCTCGGCTGGCCATGCAGTAGCCTACACCAGAAGATGCCGATTTTGGCAAAAAAATCATCTTTTCAGATGAAGCTCATTTCGATCTTGGCGGGTATGTAAACAAGCAAAATTGTCGCATTTGGGGCACAGAAAACCCGCACGCATACATTGAAGAGCCGACGCACCCAAAACGAATCACTGTTTGGTGCGGATTTTGGTCCAGAGGCATAATTGGGCCATTTTTCTTCGAAAATGAGCAAGGAGTGGCCGTTACAATCAATGGCGATCGTTATCGGGCCATGTTGAACTAATTTTTGTTCACAAAAATTGAAGAGGAGGATATTGGCAACACTTGGTTTCAACAGGACGGCGCTACGTGCCACACAGCCGAAGCTACACTCGGTGTTTTGCGCCCTGTTTTTGAAAATCGCATTATCAGCCGCAGAGCTGATGTCGTTTGGCCACCTCGGAGCTGCGATTTGACACCGTTGGACTATTATTTGTGGGGTGCTGTCAAAGATAAGTGTTACGCCGACAAGCCAGAAACAATTGACGCTTTAAAGGACAATATTCGTGAAGCCATTGGTGAAATACAGCTGCACACAATCGATAATGTGCTTAAAAATTGGACCGATCGTGTAGGCTACTGCATGGCCAGCCGAGGCAGCCATTTGAATGAAATTATTTTCCATTATTAACCATAAGGATTCTACTTTCAAATAAAAAAAGAAATTGCTTTCCATTATTAACCGGAAGGATTGTACTTTCAAATAAAAAAAGAAATTTGAGAAAATATTCAGTAGTGTTTTTTAAAGCATTTTCAAAAAAAAACGTTATTTGGCGGACCATTTATATAAGAGACTGTTGCCAAAAACCCGAAAATATCAAGTCAGTATCGGTCTCAATAACTTAAGTAAGAAGTGGACACAAATTCAATATACTTAGAAGCTCAAATCTGTAGACCAAGGAAAACTCTGGTAATTCGTTCAGTGGGTAATGAAATCAATAATAATTTTTAAAAAAAAGCCACGAAATTATCGAATTTCTAGCTAAGAAAACCTTCATACAAAACATGATAAACAAATTCGCCAGCAACGTGCAACTTTCCAGCGGTATTATTGGAGAATTCTTTTTCAAGATGGACCGAAATAGCAGCATTCATTACACCCACATGACAATGTGGTTCTTGTGGCCTGAACTCTACAGCATGGATCTGGATGCCCATGGTTTTAGCAGGATTATGGGCAGATGGCACAAAAGGTTTTTGAAGATAAGGCCAAAATTGCAATGTCTGTGAACGGGATTTGTTACAGGAACGTGATAGCGGAGATATAAACTGGACGGCATTGATCGGAACGAATGTGGAGGATTTTCAGAGCAAATAATGTCTAGAAATTTTAATGTCAACTGACCACCAGGATTACCGCGTATTGGATAAGATACAGCCATATTTGTGAGAAAAATTGATCGAATATTTGGTAGAGGTTGGTGGAAGATTTGTAATGTTGCCTACTATAAAATAAATGAAATAAACTTGGATTTAGGATTGAATAGAAATTTAGATTTTTAATATAAAAATAAACGAAGAGTTTTAATGCATTTCGCAATATATTGTACAGCAATAAAGATTTTAAATAATGCAAGGCGTTTAGTAAATATCAAAACATCAAACTTTTAAAATTTATTACGTTACACCGAATATAGCCTCCAGATCATGATTATTTATAATTGTAAAGTAATTCTAAATGAATAAAAATAAAAGGGGAGTGAATGGAAGAGAAGCTACCAGGCTTATTTACCACTTAAATTCATGGAAACTTTTATTTTTTTTGGTTTTGTGTGGAGCTAAATTACAATAAATAGTGAATTTCATTGAATAATTTTTATTGCCAAATCATAAACACGAACGTAAATTTTGAGTTTTTCGTTGTTAAACTCTAAAGTATTATTATTTACGTTAAAATCGTAAACGTAAAGAAACCATCACTACTGCCCCAAAAAAATTTATAACTACGGAAAGGAAATGAACTATTGCAAGAAACATCAAACTATGAAACCAGGTTGCAAAAAAGAAACCCAAAAGAAACACACCAAAAAAAGCACTGACCAAGGCCAATGGCTAAAGTTTGCATGCGAAACTACAATAATTCTTCAATTTTCACCATAAGACGAAACAAATTTGACTTGATTTTACAACACTTTCAAACACATACTCGCACAGTGTACTTGAAAATTCAAAAGTAGTTTCTATACTTTTGCCAATATATCGTTGCCAGATTTTCAAATTTATTGCAAATTTTTATGATTTTTTTTCTATTCACGGCGTGGCAGTTTTGATTAAATTTTGAACTTTAAAACAATTTTTTCTGCAAGTTTGTTCTAAGTCATTGACTCAGAAGTCGTCGTAGTCTAGAAGGTGGTATGTTGACTTACTAGGTGTGAGGCCACGGTTCAAACCCCAGGTCAGACGCCTCCAATAAAACGAAAATATGAAAAAATATTTCTTAGGCGAGTTCCTCTCAACAAAATTCTGGCAAAGACACTCTGAGAGTAAATAAAACTGCCATGAAAAGTTTCTCAAAAATCTGTCGTTTGCAGTCGACTTTAAACTGTAAGCCGCGTCATTCATGTATAAAACTAACACACTCAGCATAAGTGGTGTGAGAAGTTAGGTTGTAATCCTGACTGAAGGATTGTAATGACCAATTATGTAGATATGTATGTATGTATGTCTTGACCCATTAAACGAGAGCCTGTGATTCTAAACTAACTTCAGTCGCCGTAGTCTAGTAGGTAGTGTGTTGGCTTATTAGACGTAAAGCCAGGGTTAGAGCCCCAGGCCATAAAATGAATAAAATTGCCATGAAAAAGTTGCTCAAAAAATCTGTCGTTCGGAGTCGCCTTTAAACTGTAGGTCCCACCACGCATGTATAAAATTAACTCTTACAACATAAGTGGTGTGAGAAACTAGGCCGTTGTACAATGGGTCAATTCGACCTCCGGGTACTGTACTTGTCTTAATTGACAAGTACACGTCCTCTAACCTAACCTAAACTGAAACATCTCGAACAAATTGAAATATGAAAACATATTTCTTTCACCGACTTCTTCACTGCAGTCTTTTAGAAAAAAATTTTTAAATCTTGTCGTTCAGAGTCGGCATTAAACGGCAGTCCCCTCTACTCATGGAATTAAAAAAATTCTGTTGGAAAATTGGTAATGTTTTGTGACAATATTTTTGGCCGTATTACAGAAACTTTATCTGGCATCTTTAAATAGAAATTCTATAGACAGTGTGCTTGAGTAGGTGTTGAGAATAAGTGTTCGACACTGTTAAAGGTCAACGAAAAGGAAAAACTAAAACTGAAAAAGAAACTTGAAATATATACATATATGAGAGTGTGTGTATTCATGCTTGTACATTTTGAAGAATTATTAAGTAATATAGTCCCCCCCATATATTTTTTTTATTTTTTGAATACTTTTGAACAAAAAAATCCAAAGAGAAGCAATAAAATTTAGGAACAAATTTGGAATAATTGTGCAATTAGTTACGTTGAATTTCTGTACTATGAACGTATGTAACTGCAAGTAATATTTAGAAAAAACTAATTATTTAATTGGTCATTACAACACTTTAGTCAGGATTACAACCTACCTCACAATATGTTTATAGTGTGACAGGAAATTTCATTCAGGAATCCAATTCTCTGTGTCAAAAGCAATAAGTGTTGATAAAAGTATCCATAGTTATAACATTACTTACTTACTTAATTTGTCAGTACCGGAGATCAGCAATGAGTATTGAAAAAGATAAGTAGAATCGAATCATACTCATAATTTCTAATATTTATACTCATTCATACTTATTTTAATATCATGGAACCTGTGCTCATATTTAAGGTTAGAAGTATTCATCATATTCATACTCAACAACACGTTTGATGTTGTTGATTTCGACTTTCCATAGCTCAACATTTACAAGAATCACAAATAAGTATGAACTTTATGAACCTAAATGAGTAGGCTTAGGAATCAAACATATTTCGAATGGTATGAGTTTGATTTCAATGTTGTACGCATACTCATTGCAACCTGTACTTATAAATCAACATTGTAGTGAGTACGAATGAATCAGAGTAGTGAAGTTAAATTTCAATATTGTTTGACACACTTATATTCAAAATTTCATGAGTGCTTATGAATAGCGAAAAAATGGCTCATTGCTGATCTCTGGTACTAATTTTATCCATGAGTGGCAGGAGCTACAGTTTATTATCGACTTTGAACGACAGATTATTAAGAAACTGGCAAATTTTATTTACTCTCAGAGTATTTGCCGGAAGTAATTGCCGAATGAAATATTTTCTTCATATATCGTTTTGTTCGTGATGTCTGAGCTAGGATTTACACCACGGGTTTGCGTCTAATAATAACGACACTTTTGTTAACGCAACGTAAACAGTTGGGTGATTATTATCCGTAGAGGTTCATTGAATATTTTAAAGGTTATTTTAAGATTTTTTAGTTCTGTAGAGGTGAATTCAATGTACGTCAAAGTACTTACTGTGCCAACATCATAAGGTGTTACTTTACTGTCTATTGCAAATGTCAAAATACAGCATATAACGAATTACATGTGCTCCTCGGCCTTTAAATCCACACAGAAACTATCTCTCCTTGTTACATGCAAACAAACATCTTCTAAATATTTTAAAACCATACCCACACAGAGCCTATACTGACATACTCAACAAGAAATTGATAAAGTTGTCGGCAATTTTGTTATTTTATTTCGTTTTATTTATTATTAAGAATACCTACCACACAAGGTCTAACATTTAAGACAACTTAAGTATCTAATTTTGCCACATTTACCACGTTTCTTACAAATCCGTAAATAACCGCTAACAAGGAACATTTTCACAAATGCAAACTTTCTATGTATGAAGCAACCTGTGTATATATTCATAAATATTTGTTTGTATCGTCAACAAACCACAATTGTTGTGTTGCTATTGTTGTTAGTTGTGGCACGAATGATGATCGTAAAAACTAAAAACCGAATGAAAATGAAATAAAAATTAAAACAAAAACAACTTAAGCGCTTAGGCGTACTCTCTTCTTTTGCGTATGTATTATTTATGGTAGTTTATGGTCTGACATTCTCTAACTGAATTCATTTTGTACAGAAGCACGAACCAAGTGTTCTAATACCCCAGGCAATTTCACACACACACACACATGTAAATACGTACGTAAACCTGTATGTTGTGTGGATAATGCTAAAACCGATATTAAAAAAAAACCTACAAAGTTTTGTCATTTTTCATTTTTTAAATAAAAATGTACACTTGTACGTATACTTAATGAAAGCTGAATGGTAACTACATACGAGTACATATACGCATTATTCTGATATGATTTGAATTGCTAAATATTGTTACAAAACTGAACACACATTCATTCTAACAGAAGAATTGGCGACACCACATTATTAGCACATGGATTATTAAGTATACTCTGTAAACATCATTCTGTAACGGGATTTGTAAATTATTTCAGTTTTCACCATGAAGTGGTCAGTGTTAAAAGAGAAAAAATTTCGTCAATCGCATGGTCATCTACCGAGAGTGGTGATGTCTACGCACAGTTTAAACACTGCAAGTCATTAAAGCTGTCAAATCAAGAATCAAGAATTCAGCGAAATGCCTTTCATAAACAAAAAAATATGGCCCAAGATAGGAATGTATCGCAAAAGTTCTTGAGTCATATTGTTAAAAGAAACTTGAGACTTGAGTGCTTTCAATAGCCGTACCGGGCATTAGTTAACGGCAAAAAAGGCGTCAAAATAATTTACCAAAAAAGAAAACCCCAAAATTAAACGTCCTTGTAAAATTAAAGGATAATTCCTAACTTAATTTAGGCAAATGGAATACCTATGTATCTCCTGAAACTTGTCGCAGATTATAAACACAGAACCCATCCTTGCAACATATCCAACAAATCCTGTATATTCTACAGCGAGGGCGAGAAAACCCCTCTTTGTGTGGTGCCTCAGTGGAGGCATGACCCTTGAATGACCCTTGTGGTCAAAAGTTTCGCAACGAACTTCACAAAGTGTCACCAACATTGTGTTTACCGATAGCCCTTTCAACTAGGGACCCATGGTACCCTGAATATACTGATAACACAAAGATGTTTCACAGCCCACCCTGCGAAACATGGGTATAATTATTAAGTGTTCTGATATTTACCTTTCTTATAGGCTCCCTGTCCACTGCAGTGTTTTCCAAGCAGAGATCATGGCAATTTTGAAAGCGGTCTAAAGCTTGTCGAGTGAGAATGGTTTTCCCTGAAAATCTCTTGATTTACTCTGACAGCCGGACTGCGATTAAGTGCATAACAGAGGTAGCCTCAACGTCCATCCATATCGAAAATTTCTCAAAAAAATTTCGCGTCATTCAAAGGCAACTCTTATATGGGTTCCGAAACATACGGATAGCGTTGGAAATTGCATTGCAAATGATCAAGCCAGAGCTGGTAGGAAGTTCGTAATCTCTCTTCAATATTTTCCACAGTTATTATAGGGAAGTCCGGTCTCATTGTTAGCAAGAGGGTTCGTACAACATTGCTGGACTCTGCTCAACATGTATGTGTAGGAAGAGGACTGACACACTGTTATTCTTCAATCCGATGGCCACTCATCACACAACCGTTTTAACACAGATAGCATTTATATGGTTGGACCAGTTAAGGATATTATTAAAAATAACTCCTAGATTCTTAACATTATGTACAGTCTCAATAGTATTATTAATCTGTAAAAGTGTAAGCTGTGCCGTATAGTTTACCTTGCCTTTATCAAAGCTTTTGATTTCCTCGGATTGAGGCAAAAGGCATCGACGCCCATTGAAACACATTATGGAGATCACAATTTATTTTCCCTATACAATTTGTATTTCCCTATACAACTAATATACAACTGAACATCATCCGCGTACATTTGTACCTTGCAAAACTTCAACTTAGTTGGCAGATCATTAGAATAAATTGAATATAAAAGTGGACCAAGAATCGAGCCCTGTGGTACACCTCTAGATATTAAAAAATTGTTCGATTTAGTACCAACATGATACACAAATTGACTTCTATGACGTAGCTACGAAGAGATTAGCATGACAGCAGTATTCGAGAAATAGCACATGTGTTTTAACTTTTGGCAGAGAATAGTATGATTAATGGTGTCAAATGCCTTAGAATGATCGAGTAAAACCACAAATGATGTCATATTGTCATCCGCACTTAATCGCAACTCTTCCGTAACATCAATGAGCCCAGAAATGCAGCTGTGATTAGGTCTGAACCCAGACTGCCTCTCAGAAAGCACGCCATTGCTATATAAGTATTTGGTCATCTTCTTATAAATTAATTTCTCTAAAATTTTCGACAAGTATGACAATATTGCGATTGGGCGGTAAGTTTTATCTTGGTTTGGCACAGGCATTATCTTGGCACTTTTCCACATTGCAGGGAAAGTAGATGATGTAATTATCGTATTCATTAAATGAGTCATGTACGGTAGAACATAAGGCAAAATTAATTTTATAAATTTGGGATCAATTCCATCACTTCCTATGGAGTTAGACCAAACAGCTAAAATGCTCTCAACAACGTCATCCTGTGTTACATTACTAAATTCAAAATTGGGTTGAATCAAGTGATTAGTAGTAGGGAAGGCATCAAATGCGTTGTAATACTCCAAATCGGCATCATTTTTCACGGACATCTTTCACTGAGCTCTCTCTCTACTAGAAAGATCGTTGTTATCGCAAGATTTCTTTTGGACACGGGATGGTTTCTTCTACAGAATATCTAACTCCCGGATAAAATTGAATGTTTTATCTCCATGCTAGCCGAATTGGGACCCCTTAAGGCAAAGGGGTTGCCCCACCTTACCAAACCTAAACTATTTTTTTCAACAGTTTCCCAGTGAGCATTGTTGAAAACGGTCTCAACTTTAATGTAAGCTGCCAGTGAGTAAGATTTATTTACTAAAGTTTTCTCAATGGGGAACCAAGGATATCAAAATAAATTCTGTGGATCTGCCCCTAGTGTATGCATGTTGAGCATTACCGGCAAGAGATGGAAATTTGTTAGACCGTAAGTTGTTATGCAAAATCGTTTTCAATATTTTTAGAATGACAGAAGTTAGTCTAAAGGGTGTGAGGGTCATAAGCTAAAGTAACTGAAAATATTTCTTGCAAACACAGTAAAAGATAGAAGCCTGAAGAATGTACCCAGTTCTTCGAGCGCATTTCTTAGATGTTAAAAAAAATGTTTTTTTTTTTATTACATACCACAATCCCTCTCACAATCTTTCTCTCTCTGTCTCCCTCTTTGTGTTGCATAAAATAAAACTCAAGTAAAATGGTTTTTCTTTGTGGTCGAAATTAGAAAAACGAATCGTTTTTACAACAAAGGAAAACTGAATCCTTTTTGTTGAGCACATATTGTGTTAACAAATTGCTTGGATTTAAAAGTAATTTTATTTCGTTTTTATCTTTTCTTTTTGGCCCTAAGAAAAATACAATTCTTTTGGAATGTTAACAAAAACAATACAGTGACTAAGAAATGTAAAGCAACAGGAAATTCTGTAAAACTAAAGTGCAAAAGTCTGTGCATTTTGACTGTAAAGATGAACATTTTTTTTTCGTTCCAGTGAGTGTTAAAAATCTGTTTCCATCATGCTTTTCTGATTGTCTGATATGGTTGATTGCTGTTGTAAAAGTGAACACAATAACAGACATCATGAAATCATGTGTTTAAGGATATTCACCATTAATGTGGAAATTTGTGTAATTATTCAAGCCAGCAACAGATGAAATGGTAGGGAACTTACACATCCCCAAAACTTCAAAAAAACATATTTTTTTTTGGCACGAAATGAAATAAAGAACAAAAAAATTAAATAAAAATGACAAAATCATTCACACGTTCATTCGTACGAACTGTACGTAATGCTAATTGGACATGTTGATTTAAAAAGTGAAAATGCCTTGGTTTTCTTTTGATTTGACATGCGATTAAAGAAGAAAAAAAAACGAGTAAAACTTTTGCAAATCGTGTCCTGGCTGTGTTAAACAACAAAAAAGAAAAACTTAAATTTAAATAAAGAAATAATAACCATAATAACAGTTCTACTAAAGAAAATTGCAACAACAAAATAAATTAATTTTAGTCTACAAGACTCAATTTAGTCGTACAATGTTGTATTAAACACCTTGGGTTGTAAAGCAAATATTTTTATTTCTTTTGCTCAGAAATGATTTATTTTGTTGAAAACAAGACAGAAAGTCAAAAAGTCACTGAACTTTATAAAATTAAAGAAAATTAATTGGAGTTGTGGCAAGTCACATTAACTTTTTTTTTACATTCCAAAAAAAATTTATGAAAAACACAAAAAAAATTTCACTACACACCAAAAACGAACGAGAGAAAGTAAGAAGATAAAGGAAATGCCATCATGATAGTCTTAAATTTAAAGAGAACTTTTTAATTAAAAATAACCCAGTAACAAATTTATTTACTGGCAGAGGCAGCCATTTGAATGAAATTATTTTCCATTATTAACCGGAAGGATTGTACTTTCAAATAAAAAAAGAAATTTGAGAAAATATTCAGTAGTTTTTTTTAAAGCATTTCCAAAAAAAAAAACTTATTTGGCGGACCCTTTATATGCTTGAAAAAGAAACGATTAATAAAAACGAAACGAAGAACAATGCGTTGTAAATTTGGAAAATTGTTTACAAAAATTTATTCTAATTTTCGATTGAGAAACTGCATCTAATGTGTCAATGCATTAGAAGCGTAATACAGTATGCATCGGGGTTGGTTATTAACAGTAAAACTTATGTGCGTCAACGTTCCTGTAAAGTGCCATCGAAAAACCTAAACCTTAACGAACTAACGGTCTCAACAACTTTATACTTCACGAAGAACTACGCAGTTAATTTTGACATCAGACTTTTCAGTCAAGATTACAACCTAGTTTCTCATCACCACTTATGTTTTGTGTGTGGTAATTTTATACATGAGTGGCGGGACCTACAGTTTAAAGTCGATTCCGAACGACAGATTATTTTTTGAGAAACTTTTCAGTGCAATTTTTATTTCCTCTGAGAGCTCAGTCTGCTAAGAGGAAGCCGCCGAAGGAATATTTTTCATATTTTGATTAAATCGAGATGTCTAACTCGAAGTTATTACATGTGAGGACACAGTTTGAACTGTGATAAGCCAACACACTACAAACTATAGACTATGGCACCTTTATGTGTACAAAATTCAGCTTTCTCAAGCCCTCAAACTAACTGACCATTGAAAGTGCCAGCAATCCAGCTTCGATGGGTTATAGAGCTGAGGGCACACATTGAAAATTCTTCGGAAAACCTCATCTTTTAAATGAAATATCTTTCCATTAAAATGTCTTAGTGAATATACAAAGTTGTTAAATCTGGGAAAATCTTTATGCAATCCAAGGTAAACAAATGTATCCGCATTGAGCAACTCTCTAATTCGGAATTTTGGTCACATGGCGCTATTGGACCCACCTTGTTTGAAGATTGCTGTGATTGTGAATGGTTTTCACTACAGAAACATAATAATGCAATTGTTCTGACCTCAACTGAAGGCAATGGATGTGGACTACATGAGGTTTCAGGAAGAGGACTTCAACTACAACACCGCGCATGCGGCAATTGATTTTTTGCGGTAATAATTTCCATAAGAAATTATCTCAAGAAATACTGATGTCAACTGGCTACCTTACTTGTCAATTAAGACAAGTACAGTACCCAGAGGTCGAATTGACCCATTGTACAACGTCCTAGTTTCTCACACCACTTATGTTGTGTGCGTTAATTTTTATACATGAGTGGTGGGACTTACAGTTTAAAGTCGACTCCGAACGACAGATTTTTGAGAAAGTGTTTTATGTCAATTTTATATACTCTCAGAGTTTTTGCCAGAAATCTGATGAGAGGAAGTCGCCGAAGAAATACTTTGTGTATTTTGTCTTGATGTCTGGCCAGGGGCTTGAACCCTGGCTTTACGTCTAATAATCCAACACACTACCTACTAGACTACGGCAACTTCAAAACCTTGATTATGCGAATCAATTGCATGTGATTTAGTTCTCTTTGGAGCTTTATGCGAATAAACCAGAAACAAATCCTGAATTTTAATCCGAGATCCAGCAAATCATCGTTGATATACAGCACCATCTCTGTGAAAAACTCATGCTGAATTTCATAAAAATAGTAATGACCTGCCATCGGTTCCATGGCGGATATTTTATTCCATACATACATACATACATACATAATTGGTCATTACAACCCTTCAGTCAGGATTAAGACCTAGTTTTCCACACCACTTTTGTTGTGTGTTTTAATTTTATACATGAGTGGCAGGACCTACAGTTTAAAGTCGACTCCGAACGACAGATTTTAGAGAAACTTTTCATGGCAATTTTTATTTACCCTCAGGAGTTTTTGCCAGAAATCTGCTGAGAGAAAGTCGCCGAAGAAATAGTTTTTGTATTTTGTGTTGATGTCTGGCCTGGGGCTCGAACCCTGGCTTTTCGTCTAATAAGCCAACACACTACCTACTAGACTACGGCGACTTCATATTATTTATTCCATACTTAATCAAAACAAGTGTTCTATTCAAAGGAAGAAAATCACAAATTACTTGCTTAGTTCTTTCATTGGTCCTAACCTAGCTTCTCATAGCCCTCACATTGAGTGTGTGTTAATTTTAACCAGTGGTAGGACTTTCTTCCGAACGACAGATCTTTTGACAAACTTTTCATAGCAATTTGGTTTAGACTCAGAGTTTTACCAAAACAAGGTTGAGAGTAATTTGCCGAAAAAAATGTCTCCGTCTATTCATCTGTCTCTTTTCGTTTTCTTCGGGATGTCTGAGATGTTGTTTGAACCACGGTCCCAACATCCTAGACCACGGCGACAAGTCTCAAAAACCACGTGTTTTAATTCCAAAAGGGAAAAATGTGCGTTCTTGCTGAGACACCATGAACGGCGTTTTTCCTTACAACCATGGAGCATCAAACGTGTCTCTAAGCAGCTTGGAAAGAATATTTGTTCCCGATCATATTTTTTTAATTGGATTAATTGGAACCTAAATATTGACTTGAAGCTTCACAATGTTTCTCTAACTGTCTCATTTTGATGGATAAACATCAAAATAGTTTCAGAAAATTTTCTTGAAATAAAAATCTAAACTAATTAAAATTTATATTTATACATGTGTGTATACGTGATTATGATTTAATTTTAATCTGATGTTTTTACCCAAAAACTTTGGATTTAAAAAAAACCAAAAACAAAAAAAAATATGATGGCCACAGCAGTTCATTTGCCGTTAAATCACTTGAAAAAATTTCTTTAAAAATAAACAAACAAACGAATATTTTTTTGTTAAAGTTACACACAAAATAAATACCTGTTCAAGAGAAATATTTTTTTTTTGTTTTTCTTTTTTTCATAAAGTAATGAAAAACAACATTTTATCACGTTTTTCATTTCTTCTTATTG
Source organism: Sarcophaga carnaria (assembly GCA_958299815.1). Taxonomy (NCBI): domain Eukaryota; kingdom Metazoa; phylum Arthropoda; class Insecta; order Diptera; family Sarcophagidae; genus Sarcophaga; species Sarcophaga carnaria. The sequence goes on from OY283151.1 coordinate 45,798,315, forward strand.
TTGTTGCTGTTGTTATTTTTAATATGAAATATATTTTCTGTTTTTCTTTATCTTTTTGGTGTTCCGTTCCGTTTTCTGTTGAAAATATTTAATGCCTCATAAATGAATGAAATGCTTGAAATTATTGTTTTAAAGGAAATTTATTATTTTCATAAATTTACTTCAACAAAAAAAAAAAAGAAATTCAATTTTTTTTGTTTTCATTTTCATTAGAAAAAATATGAATTTTTAACATTAAAAATGATGTGTTTATGTTTCAGAAAATATACGGGGATTCCGAAAAATCAAAACAATTATTAATCGATACAATTAGAAAAACTATAAAATATGATAGGAATAGTGATACTATATTCATTTACTATTACGAGAATAATTGTAATGTATAATAATTTCGATAGATGAGAAGGAAACAAGGAGCCCATATAGGTTTCCACGAATAATACTATGCGACCAAATAATAAAAAATTTAATAATAACCTCGAGTAACCAGAGATATTTGGAATGTTAAGGCAAAAATATTATTGAAAAAAAAACTGGTTTAATTGGTCAAACGATTAAGATCTAGCTTCTCACACCAGCCATGTTGAGTTTTTTAAATTTACCCATGAGTGAGACCTACAGTTTAAAGTCGACTCCAAGCGACAGAATTCTGTCAAAGATTTTCATTGCAATTTTATTTACTCTCAGATTTTTTGCCTGAAATCTACTGCTGAAGGAAGGTTAGGTTAGGTTAGAGGATGTGTACTTGTCAATTAAGAGAACAGTACCCGCAGGTCGAATTAACCCGTTGTACAACATCCTAGTTTCTCACACCATTTATGTTGTGTGTGTTAATCTTATACATAAGCGGTGGGACCTACAGTTTAAAGTCGACTCCAACGACAGAATTTTGAGAAACTTTTTCATGGCAATTTTATTTACTCTCACAGTTTTTGCCAGAAATCTGCTGAGAGGAAGTCGCCGAAGAAATACTTTTTGTATTTCGTCTTGATGATTTTATACCCACGTATAAAATTAACCCACACAACATAAGTGGTGTGAGAAACCAGGTCGTAATCGTGACTTAAGGGGTGCAATGACCAATTATGTATGTATGTATGGCCCGGAAATAGGCTGATAGAACACAATTTACATTGTATTGTTCAAACAACCAAGCCATCCATCCGTCCGTCAAGCGATTCTACCGTTGACAGCCTTTTCAGCTTTTCAGTAACAATGCGAACAGTTCGTTATTAAATGTTTTTATATCAACCTGATACATGTACATACATATGTATGTACACATGGTTATTGATATTGGCAACAAAGTGACGGCAGGGTTATACGCTAAACCAAAATTATTCATTACAGACTGCATCGTTACGAGGACCATATACCCAAGAGAAACAAATTACAAAAACAAATACACAAGAAAGTGCAAGAATGGAAAGAAAACAATTTAAAACAATTATTTGGAAAGAACGTAAAGTTGCCAGACATATAATAAGGCAGTCTAAATAGAGCTGAGGGCAATATTGCCAGATAGTCGAAGTCAGTCAGTAAGAGTAATACTATGTTCAGACATGCACTTTTATTGAACAAATATTCGGTTTATTGTTTACAATATTTTAAGTGTTTAGACATAACAATAAACGCAGTTAAGCTGCATATTCAATATTCATTTGACAGCTGGTTGTTTCAATAACATTGTTTTTGTTTTGTTCGTTGCTTTTTGTTTTGTTTTTTTTTTGTTTGTCGTTGTTCATATTTAAGTTGTCAAATATCAATAGAAAGTGTTCGGAAAATTGTAATATGCTCACTGAACATACTTATGACAGTGCTGTATTTCAAGTTTTAATCAATATTATAACAATTTGTGAATTTATTGAGCAATAATTAATTGACATTTTATATGAAATATTGAGATCAATAATGCCGTTTATTGCGATTTACTCAATATAAGTGCATGTCTGAACATAGTATAAGGCTGTTGTCATGAAAAATGCGGTGCGGTATTGTACACTGAGGGTTTGAGGTCTTGATAAAGGACAGATAAATAAAGTTAAAAACGCGGTGTTATTAGTAAATAAAGAATTTATTCAACAACGATAAGAAAAAGTTAAAAATTTATTTTATAAATGTTTTGAAAAATTAAAAACTTAACGCGTGATCAGAAATTTTAAACCACTTGACTTTTGCTGTCGTCTTCATCGAAGAAAAACCCCAACATTATGATATATTTCTTACATTCCGATTGTAAGACGCTGTAGTCTAGTAGGTAGTGTGTTAGGTTATTAGACGTGAGGTCACTGTTTAACCGCCAGGTTAGACATCTCCAACAAAATGAAATATGAAAAGATATTTCTTCGGCAACTTCCTCTCAGAAGATTTCTGGCAAGAACTCTGAGAGTAAATAAAATTGCATGGAAAGTTTTTCAAAAAATCTGTCATTCAGAATCGAATTTAAACTGTAGGTCTCGCCGCTTATGTATAAATGGTGTGGGAAGCTAGGTCGTAATCCTGACTAAAGAGTTGTAATGACCAATTATGTACGTATATATGAAGCAATCTTAAAACTAGTGTTCTTCCTCAATCATATTGTACCTAAGGTTCATACTAACCGATGTAGTACTTGATACAATTACACAATATTAGGGTTAATAAAGCAGCTAAAAACTCCTGGTGTATTGATTCATTGAATTGTAGTCATAAACGTATTTTAAAGTTTTTACAGAAAGCTAAACTTACGTTTTTTAAAATTCAAATATCAAATGAATTTAGTATCCGTATATAGTCGACTCAAATGCTTATAATTTAATTGTGTATATAAATACATATGTACATATGTATGTATGTATGTATGCCTTAACACGAACATACATATGTTTTCAGTTCAATTGTTTAGAAAAGGAAGTCAATAGAACAAAACATTCTATTTATTTCAAATTGCTGATGCCTCAGTAATGACGTCGTTAAATGAAAAATTTAATTTTTTTTTTGTTTTTGTTTTTTTCTTTAATTTATTATTGAAAATATATGTACGTTTTTCATATTGTTTCGATATTTTTTTTTGTTTTTTTTTTTGCGAATTCGTATGTTTTTTGGCACAAATCCAGAACTTATTGAGGAGATTTTTACCAAACAAAACTGAAAAGCGGCAAAAATAAAAACAACAACAAAAAAGAAACAACAACAAAAAAAATAAACTTAAAAGGCTGCTTAAGTTTGCAAAAAAAAAGCGATATAAACGGAGAATGGACATAGCAAAGATGGTTAAACAATTCCTTTCTTTATTTTTTTATTGCTTTTCTCTCAAACATCTGAGCTTCCATGGTTTATTCGCAAAAAGAAGACGAAATATTGTATGAACAATAAACGCATACCATTCGAATTCTATTATAAACAGAAAATAAAATAAAAAAAGAAAAAAAAATAACCGGCACAATTTCTTACCATAGACTGGAGGGGTGTGAAATCAATTTGTGACGTCTTTGGTAAACAAACAAGGCACAATAATAATGACAAAATGAAAAAGACATATTTGTTTAATTTTATAATTAATGCCATCACAATATATTGTTTTATGTTTTAAAAATAATTTCTAATAACAACTAATAAAACTTTGTGTTCTTTTTTTTTGTAAATTTGTTATGCATTCATACAAAAATTTATTTTTCATTTTAAATACCAATTAGTCACAGTATAAATACCTGAAAATATATACATAATATTGTTAAATAATTGCTTTATTAATAACTAGTGCACCAAGCGACATACATACATAACAGACATACTCGTATATAATTGGTCATTACAACCTTTCAGTCAGGATTACGATCTGGTTTACTGCAGCACCCATGTTGCATTAACGCACACAACATAAGTGGCGAAATCTACAGTTTAAGATCGATACCGAATGACAGAGTTTCTGAGAAGCTTTTGTTGGCAATTTTATTTTTACTCTCAGAGTTTTTGCCAGAAATCAGCAGAGAGGCACTCGCCGAAGAAATATTTTGTCATATTGTTAAGAAAGTGAAAAATCTAGATACGTGTGTTTTGCTTTTACATCGCTTAGCATTAAAATTATAAACAAAAGCTACAAAAACAAAAGAATGCAGTAAACAAGCTTGTTTACAAATTATCGTATTGCTTAATATAATGAGTGATTTTTTAAGAGTTATAGGAAAATTTTTCAAAAAAAAAACATAAAAATCAGAAAAATGCATGAAATCCTTATTTGAATCTATAGTACGGTCCATATAATTTAATGTTTGAAGATTATTTCATGCAAATGTTGACCGCGACTGCGCCTCAAATGGTCCATCCGCTTAATTCAATTTTGGCATACTCTTTCCAACATTTCGGCCGGTATCTCACGAATAAATGCTTCAATGTTGTCTTCCAATGCGTCAATTGAAGCAATTGAAGGCAATTGTCTGTATAGACATGAGCTTTAACATAGCCCCACAAAAAATAGTCTAAAGGCGTTAAATCGCACGATCTAGGCGGCCAATTGACCGGTCCCGAACGTAAAATAAAATGTTCACCGAACTCGCCTCTCAATAAGTCCATTGTTACGCGTGCTGTGTGACATGTTGCATCGTCCTGTTGAAACCACATGTCATGCTAGTCAAGGTCTTGCATTTTGGGGCAAAAAAAAGTTGGATATCATCTCGCGGTACCGCTCACCATTCACAGTTACGTTACGATTCGTAGCATCTTCGAAGAAGTACGGTCCAATGATGCCTCCAGCACATAAACCGCACCAAACTGTGACTTTTTCTGGATGCATTCGTAGCTTTTGCTATGCTGCTGGCTGATCTTCACTCCAAAATCGACAATTCTGCTTGTTTACGTATCCATTGAGCCAAAAATGAGCTTCGTCGCTGAACACAATTTTTCGATAAAGAAGTGGATCTTCGGCCAACTTTCCAAGATCCCATTCACCAAAAATTCTGCGTTGCGGTAGGTCGTTCGGCTTCAATTCTTGCACCAGCTGTATTTTGAAAGGCTTCACACCTAAAACCTTCTGCAAAATTTTCCACGTTGTTGAGTAACAGAGGCCCAATTGCTGCGAACGGCGACGAATCGATAATTGATGGTCATCATTAACACTGGCCGATACAGCTGCGATATTTTCTTCAGTTCGCACTCTACGTAAGCGTGATGGTGGTTTAATGTCCAACAATTTAAATTTGGTGCGAAATTTAGTCACAATAGCCCGAATAGCCGCTTCAGTGGGTCTATTAAACTGACCATAAAATGGAAGAAGGGCGCGATGAACTTTCTTAACAGAGCACGCATTTTGATAATAAAATTCAATGATTTGCAAGCGTTGTTCGTTTGTAAGACGATTCATGGTTAACTGAAAATGTTTGACAGTGAAACAAAACACGAAACGTGCGTGAGCTGTTTAAACCAGTAAACTAAAATCCACAAAGAACACCACAAGAATAAATGTAAGCAAAATACACAAACAGGAATAATGAACGTCAACAACGATGTTTACATTTATAGAGATTTCGAAAAGGCGAAGTAATGAACATTCGCTTTCAAGAACATTAATCAGACTGTTTACCCTGCTATACAAAAGGCAAGGCAAAGCAGGCGAGTGATTTAGTGAAGTTCAGTTAGTCTTGTGTGTAGACGCGGTACGTTTAAAGATATCCGTTACAAAGATCTCTCGAATAATTTTCTAGGAATTGTTATCGTCTATGCAATGTTTGTTGTTTACATAAAGTTGTGAACAGTGGCACACAGAATTGTGCGAATAATAAAGAATTTTAATTAAAATTAAACACAAACTTATTTTTATTTTATTGCCAATCTACGAGCTTATATTTTAAGCGTTTTTAAAAGGTAAAAACCTAACAATATTCAACCAATTTTATGGATTTATCGTGTTTGCAACAAATGCACTCAAATGCAAACACTTTCTTATCTCATGACACAAAAATATGACGTTTTAAATACATATTTGATAAAATTTTTCATTTCAAATATACTCTTTTCAAATTTTAATATCGTAGTTTTGTATTCCTTTAATAAAAAAAAAAAAAATATAATAACTCACTAGAAATCTTATTCCGTTTTTCTTTTCTACTGATTTCAGCATTTGAAAGTTATTGAAGTGAAAAAAATACATTTTTTTGTGTGCGTACATTGTGGTAAATTGCATATCGTACTTCTGGTGTGCCACATGTTTTCTTTTCTTCACAATTCTGTTTTTTCTTCTTCCGCTTATTTTCTTTCATATTTTTCTTATATTAACACAGATTTTCTTACATTTTTAAGATTCGTTTTTCGAGCCCAAATAATAGGATGCAAGTTTAAGTCATGCATTTCTTCTTTTTTTTCAATATTTTAAATTCGTATTGAAATATAGAGTGTGTGGCTTTAAAAATCGGAACCAAGTGAAGTCAGTATTAAAATAATAATATTTGGAATAATATTGATGTATACGTAGAAATATACTACGGTGGAGAATAACAAAAGAGCACTTTAATAAAATAATTTGAATTTAAAATTAGAAAATATATATGTGAACTAAATGTGAATTTAGTCGCCGTAGTCTAGTAGGTAGTGTGTTGGCTATTAGACGTAAAGCCAGGGTTCAGGCCCCAGGCCAGACATCGAAACAAAATTCAAAAAAAGTATTCCTATTGCGACTTCATCTTAGCAGATTTCTGGCAATAACTCTGAGAGTAAATAAAATTGCCATGAAAGGGTTTCTCAAAAAATTAGTCGTTCGGAGTCGACTTTAAACTGCCTGGTCTCACCACTCATGTATGAAATTAAAACACACAACATAAGTGGTGGGAAAAACTAGGTCGTAATCCTGACTGAAGGGTTGTAATGAGCAATTATGTATGTATGTATGTGTAGGTCATGGCAATTTTGAAAGCGCTGAAATTCTTGTTGAGTGGCAAGATTTTTCCTTAAAATCTCTTGATTTATTTAGACAGCCAGACTGCAATATTGTCACTAACAAACTTAATTTCAACGTCCGTCCTTGTCCATGAATGTCAGTGAAATTTTAAAAAATTTCGGATCATTAAAAGGTAACTCGCACATGGGTTCCGAAATATAGGAATATCGTTAGTGATTGTAAAGGTATTCCGATTGCCTCATGTAATTTGGACATTGTCCACTCTTTTTAAGAGGAGGCTCAATCTGTGTGGCTGCAGGAAGGTACGTGCAATATTGCTAGAGTCTGCTGGACACGTATGGAAAGGAAGAGGACTTTTGTTTTGAAATCACAAGGTGATCCTTCGCAAAATGGGAATTCTTACGAGTCACTGGCATTTTGATAGACATGCTGGATGACTTGAAATTACGGCCAAAGACTTCCGCAGAAACTGAGGGTCTGAGGCGGAGATATAGACTGTCTTTCACCTCATGTTTTAGTGTCCTGCTTTTGCTTTAAGGAAATTTGGTTTTTTAACCTCCCATTTACTGACATCCTTGACCGAACTCTCTAATATAAAGATTGCTGGAATAGTAAGATTTATTTTGTACTTGCAATGGTTTCCTTTACGGAACGATCCGTGGGTAGAATAGATTGTAGTATCGCAATGAGCCTAATGCTGGCCAGAATGGGACCTCTTCCCTAATTTTCTTTTCTCATAAATCTTTTTGTTGAGTAAAGAATGTAATGGAATACTTTTTTTTGTCATTCTTTCTTTCTGGTAGATTTGTTAGTTTAAGTTTCATTTTTGCATTTCATTTTGCTGAACTTCTTCCTTTTTTTTTGAATTCTTGACGTTTGTTTTTTTTTTTAAGTTCATAAAAACTTTTAAAACTTCAAAAACTCATAAAAAACTTTTAAGCTGCCAAATTGTTGTTTAATTTCTGTTCAGAAGAGTTGTATTTATTTAAGTTTTTGGTGTTTAATTTTAAACTTCATTAAAAAAACACTGTAGACTGTTTCCATGTACAATTTATGAAACATTTTCTCAACGCATGTGTATGTCAGATACTCCAGTAGAAATTTGTCTCTTCTCAATTATTTCAGCAGAAATGTTTGTAGTTTTCTGTGGTATAAAATGAACATTAAATTCATGTACGAGTATTTGTAAAACGCGGACGAAAAGAATAACAAAATGTAGAGGAGTTGAAAATGGTTGTTTAATTAAAAACAAAACAAAAAAAAGAACTTTTTAATTAATGTTCTACTAAAGCAAGAAAACAATTCCATTTTCATTTCACTTCCATTGTCATAAGTAATGGTTCTAGTTCTGGTTCCCATATGGTAACTAATGATTGTGATATTTTAGTATAAGAAAAACAATAAAAAAAACAATACGAATTTTAAAATACAAAACTTTTTCATGTGAAATCTAATAGTGGTTGGCAATTAAAGTGGCTGTAGTCTAGTAGGTAACGCGTTTGGATATTAGAAGTGAGGCCACGCTTAAAACCTCATTTAGGACATCTCAAACAAAACGAAATATAAGAAAAACTACTTCTTAAGCGACTTCCTCTCAACGGATTTGTGGTAAAAACACTTTGAGAGTAAACAAAATTGCCATGAAGTGCTTTTAGAAAATCTGCTGTTCGAAGTCAACTTTAAACTGTAGGTCCCGCTATTTATGCATACTGTTACGAAAATGTGAAATCTAGATACTGGTCTTTAGCTTGTACATCGCTTAAAATTATAAACAAAAGCTACAAAAACAAAACAATGTAGTAAACAAACCTGTTTACAAATTATCATACTGCTTAATATAACAAAAAACACCAGCATAATAAAATTGGTAAAGAAGTAAACAAAAAAATACACAAACAACACTACAATAATAAATGTAAACATCGTTATTTATATTTATAGAGATTTCGAGAAGGCGAAGTCATGAATATTCGCCTTAAAAAACATTCATCAGACTGTTTACTTTGCCATATAAAATGCAAGGCAAAGCAGGCGAGTAAGTTAGTGAAGTTCAGTCAGTCTTGTATGAAGACGAGGTGCGTTTGAAGAGAGTAATCGTGGTTTGAAGATCTCCGTTACAAAGATCTGTCGAAGAATTGTTCAGTAATTGTTATTGTTTATGTTGTTGTGAACAGTGGAATTGTGCGAATAATAAGGAATTTTAATTAAAACTAAAAACAAATTAATTTCTATTTTGAGCTATATGAGCTCGTAGATTGCCAGAGCTGATATTTTAAATGTTTTTAAAAGGCAAAAACATAACAATCCAATTAACACACACAAAATAAAGTGGTTTGAGAAGCTTGGTCGTAATGCTTACTTATGACCAGTTAAGTCGGTACGTAAGGTTGGCAACTAAATTCTTTTGGTAGATGCTTTTGAGCTATAAAGTGAAAAATTAACCGAATGTTCGCTGGGCGTATGGTCGCTGGTCGTTAAAGGTATATCTACGGAGCAAAGGATGCTGCTGTATTTCCTCGATTTTGACTAATCTACTCTACCGCCCTTTTTCTGTTACAAATCGAATCGTGACATGTTATTATTATACGAAACTAGCTCTACCCTGCGCGTGTTGCTGAGCCACCAACTAAAATAAATTTGAAGGAAAGACGTTACACAAATGTCCAATTAAATTTGAATCATTTTATTGTCCTGATGATTCTGACGAACGGGCGTGAGTAATACGCATTCGATCGGTTTCTAATCTCACTTCTCGTTGTTCAAGTGGTTCTAGCGAACGGGTTTTCTGCGGCATATACTCGAAGATTTTCCAATCTCTATGCTCGTCTGATTCTGAGGCTCGAATTGCCCTTTCCTTCCGTGCTTGAGGTGTAGATCGACCAATTGCTTGTCATTCATTTTTAATAATTTTCAGTGACGCCATCCGTCGACTCATGCCCAACAACTTTGTTAAAGAATGCACAGTTTACGGTTTAATTAATTTTGAGTAATTTGCAGTGGCGCCACCTGTTGAAAATTGGTCATACCAACTTAAAAACCTTCCGCGGCTCATGCGCAACAATTTTGCTGAAGATCATAGCATGATCAAATGCATAGTTTACGATTCTATAAGGTACATACAAACAAACATTAATTTTTATATGGATATATGGGCGTGGCACCCCGCCTACTTGAAATTTTAAAATAAAAAGTAAAAGTGTAGCCGTCTATAGACTTCAAACAAACCCAAAAACAAATAAACACGGATTCATTTTTATATACAAGATTTCAATTGTAAGCCTGTGTTAAGGGAATAAATCTATTTTTGTTTAGCACTGCAAAATCGACAACGTTAGGGATTTTCTGATGTTTTTACAGTTGTAGTATCACAATGGTCCTAAATACTGACATAAGTGGGACCCTATTCCTTTAAGGGGCCACCATACCGAACCCAATCGAATAAAAGCATATACAGACCCCTTTAAAAGAAATCAATCAAGAGCCCCGTATTGTGTGCTCTACATTCATGTGGAGTACATTTAGCATTTAACATGAAGCATTTTTGTCATTTCAATTAAATGCTACAGTACTTCAGACTGATTCGATCAATGACATCAAATATGGCTTTTCTTTTTTTATTTTTGTATCATACTTTTCTTCGTGTGTATTTGTTGCATTGAAACAGTTTTTGAACATTTCTTTTGAAAGGAAATTGAAAAATATTTTCGTTAAATATTCTACGTACGTATTGCTCTTTGAAAAATATTGCATGTTCATGTATAGCCAACACATAGACACACACAAATACATACAATCGAAATTGTATACATTTGTATACGTTTGTATATTTCTATTGAAAAATTGTACTGAAAATCATTGTATATATTTATATTAAATTCTCGCTTGTATCCATAGTCAGAGCTGTAAATGAATGAAATGTTATTACAGTTTTCTTTTTTCGTAAAATGTTATGCAATTGTTATTGCCATAATTTAAAGAAATATTTGCATAATTCATTAAAATATAAAAAGATTTCAATATCTGAAGCATAGTTTATAACATTCTAAATTTAAAATTTATTCTATAACTACCAGCATGAATTAATTCTTTTAGCAATCAAATCGTACTGATGGTGAATGCTTTTAAATGACATTTAGATGTTGTCATTTGGTTGCATTAATATCCTGTCAATTTAAATATGTCTTCATATTTTGTTTTTGAAGTTATTTTTTTTATTTTTATATTATTGTTACGTTTGTAACCTTTTAAAAACGTTTAAAATATGAGCTCGTAGATTGCAAAAAAAAAAAAATAAAAATAAATTTGTGTTTAGTTTAAATTAGAATTCTTTACTATTCGCACAATTCGGTGTGCACTATAAGCCAATGATTACAAACTTCTTTTGTCCTGAATTAGATTATCTGGCCACCAGCGGCAAATGGTTTCAACAGAATGACGCTACATGTCACACAGCTCATGCCACGTTGGATATCATGCACAAGCGATTTGAAGGCATGTTAATTTCACGTGGAGGTGATCTTAGCTAGCTTGAGGAGTTTTCTTGAGTTGCAGTTGTATGCGAATAAGCCGGAAACTACAGCTGTTCTCAAACATAACATAACCCATGCCATCAATAAAACTTGGCCTGATATCAGGGAAAAGTAGACGTTTTGAATGCGATCCACCCAGACAAAAGTCTGTCATGGACTTTTAAACGATGTTATATTTCACACATAATTGCTATTTCAAATGAATAAAAGATGTCAGTGATATCCAACACACACTTTCCTTTATTTAAACTAAATAGGAAACGTTTGGAAATAAGACTTAATAGCTTTGTGAATGAATATTCATTAGATTGGAAGATGGATAGTCACTGGCAGCATATTCACTTCTGACATGAGACCATTAGACCCGCTGGGCCATTTAAAAGTTTATATTTAAAAATGCAATAAAACAAAAACGATTTGATATTTTAACAAATTAATTTTTTCATTGCGAAGATGTTCAAGATACAGACTATGAAGATACAGGTCATGATGTATTACCTACTAGAATATAGCATAGAATTGCATAGAATCGATATACATATCATGTAGCTTAATTTCAAATTTATGGGGTATACTTTCTTTTTAATTGTATTTGAACTATATTACTCATACGCATCATATTACATGTACTGGAATATTTACCCTGAAAGGTATGCAATAAAAAACTTCAATTTTGTCATTATATGAATTAAATATAACTCATACGTCACATATTATATATATATAATTTCGTGTCAAGTGACCCAATTTTTAAAATCGATGTCTTCCGATTTGGATGAAATTTGCACCAAGGTTAGACAAATTGGATAGTAAGAGTAGTAGTAGTAGTAGTTTGAGTTGTCAAATATCAATAGAAAGTTTTCGGAAAATTGTAATATGCTCACTGAACATACTTATGACAGTGCTGTATTTTAAGTTTTACTCAATATTATAACAATTTGCGTATTTATTGCGCAATAATTAATTGACATTTCATATGAAATATTAAGCTCAACAATGGCGTTTATCGCGTTTTACGCAGTAAAGGTGCATATCTGAACACCGTATTAGCTTTGCTATTTTTAAATTTTAAATTAAATTTTGATTCTAAATCGATTAGAATTCAAAGGGCCATTATTACAACTTGGCGTTAACTAAAGGGAGGATTTTAATGGGCAGATAAATTATTTTTCATTATTATACGTGGACAATATGGTAGAAGTGAGCGTTAAGCTGAAGGGAGGATGATATTAGTGGTAACTTTTAAAGTTAAGTTTATGTTTGACCTTGCCATATTATATATTATTTTCAATATGGTAACTTCAAATATAAATAAAATGAAAATATACAGCAAAAAACGAAGCCCGTCGTTAACACTGCATTAAAAAACTTGTTTAATTGAGCAGTGTTAACGACATTGCTCCGACACTGATATATATTTTTGAAAAAGTTAACTTTATTTTATCATTAGGTTGTAATAAGGAAAAGAAGTCAAAGGTGACTTTAAAGTTCACTTTAAAGTTAAAGTTCACTTTAAAGTTAAAGTTCACTTTAAAGTTCACTTTAAAATTAAAATTACCTTTAACTAAACCCAACTTTAACGGAAATACCTTATTTGGCTAGGTAGTGCGGAATGTAAAATTGATTTGAAAAAGTTTTTCTAAAACAGTATCGGAATAGAAAACTATGCTACATAGTTTGTTTTAAACTTTTGTATTCAGATACAAACAAAAATGTGTGTAATAAACTTTCTAACTTTAAGAACAGAAAAGCAAACATAATAATTTCTTTTTACAAAGAATGCCACAAAAATAAAACAAATGAAGCGTAGAAGTGAAATGGAAAAAAAAAGAAAAAAAAGTATAAGCACGGGAAAATCATTATTTAGGGCGCGGTGTTGTCCAACATAAAAAGATTGTAATGGAAAACGTGTTTGTTTTTTTAATGTCGAGCAGTTAGAAAAGACATACCATACTTTACTTTACGTTTACATTACTTTTACGTTAATGTTTACACTGAAACGAAAGCAACTTGCCAATATACAGACAATCAAACACAATAGGGAATGAAAAAATTTAAACAAACTGTTGTGGAATCGAAGAGAAAAGAAATAAAAAATAAAAAACAAAAAAAATTTGTGATAACAAATGACAACAGAAAAGAGGAAAATAATAAAATTGTAAGCAGACAGAAAAGGAAATACTTTAAATAACATAAATTTCCCAGAATTTAAATCCTTCACAACGGCACACATGCACACATACATAAATATTTATTTCTCTCCCACACTTACACAGATACACATACATACATTTATATTGTACTTTAATGTTTATATGTATGCAATGCAAAAATGTGTAAGTATTTGTGGTTGTACAAATAATGGAAGCTTGTCCGTACGCGAGTATTTGCACATGGATTCACTACGTTTTACTTTAATTCCCTTTTTCTGTTTATTTTTATTTTGTCTCGCTTTCTCTCTCTCGCACTATCTCTCTTTAGAGTTTGTACGTGTTTGTATATGAGAATTTATTTTTAAAATTTATCGCAACGCAGACGCATTAAAAAAGGATTTTTTCGAGAAGAACTCTCAAATTCACTGGAAGCAAAGCAATAGAAAAGAAGGAGAGAAGAGAGAAAAAAAATTAACAAATTTCACAAGGTAAAGTATGTGCTCGAATTTACAAATAAAATTTGCAAAAATAGTTTCACTTTTCTTTTTCTTGAATAATTTAAATTTTAATTTAACAGAAAGGGTTTTCAATTTCTTGTTCGATATCAGCTTGAAATGTGAAATCGAAATAAATAGCAGAACACCATTTCCAAAAGTACGAATTTAAAATTCCTCACTTGAGATACGTAACGTAAACGAAGTAGAAAACATTAAATGGCATAAGAATATAAATAAACAAGTGTCAAGTATAGCCATCTAAAACGTAAAGTACAACCAATGACGTCATGGTTTTTTCCTTTCTTTTCTTAACCCAATGTAAAGTATGGGACGTACGCATTGAATAATAATAACAACAAGGTCGACCTAGATTCACAAAAAAGAAAAAAAAGTGAAATAAATATCCCCCTTAATACACTGCCAAATGAAATGGGTTCGGGAAATATTTAAAGCCGAGAGTGAGAGAGAGAACGATAGTAAAAGAGAGCATGTGTTCAAGAGAGCAATGACGTAACAAGGTAAAGGTGTTATTATTACGTTTTTTGCTTTGCATATGTATGTACATTTTCTGTGTAATTGTGTCTATCGTCCTTTATATCATTAGAAATTCTATTTATTCTACAAAGTACCCGAAGAACTGGAATTAATGGCAGTCAAGTTAAGCATATAAAAGAGGGACCTAACAACAACAACAACAACAATGCAAAAGAAAAAGAAGAATAAAATAAAGAAAAAGGAAAAACAAATAATTCAAATGGCAAAAACTGTAACACCTTTATCTTTTATTTTCTATGTAAATACCATAAAAGGTAACGTTTTTCTTTAATCAAGTTGGTGTAGGTGGGTGCTTGGTTGTAGTAAGATCTTTTTAGAACCACATAAAGTGCTGTTGATTACTTGAACATCAACATTATCAGCACAATTATAATATAATGCTGCAGTTATTATTGAAACAAAAGCTATCTCTCGCCTCTTTGAATTATAAAATACTAGGAGCAGGCAAAAAAGATTTACAAAGAAATTGTAATTTTTTAAATTTTTATTTGAAATCACCACAATCCTTAACTAAGTATGCCTTTAAATAATTTCAAATATTTTCGAATACAATAAGGTGAATACAAATTGAAACAAATTTCAACTAAAACTGAAAGGATTCTCAAAAAATGTTTGCATGAAGTAGCATAAAATGTTACATAATAAAGGAAATTCTATGAAACGTCAAGGAATCATTCTTTAATATATGCCCGCCATTGCGATAGTTATATAAGGGTGTATACATACATACATACATACATAATTGGCCATTACAACCCTTCAGTCAGGATTACGGGCCAGCTTCTCAAAACACCTATGTTGTGTGTGTTAATTTTATACGTGAGTGGCGGGGCCTACATTTTAAAGTCAACTCAGAGCGGCAGATTTTTGAGAAACTTTTTCATAGCAGGTTTATTTTAGTCTCAGAGTTTTTGCCAGAAATCTGCTGAGAGAAAGTCGCCGAAGAAATATTTTTTTTTTTTCATATTCCGTTTTGATGTCTGGCCTGGGGCTCGAACCCTGGCTTTTCGTCTAATAGGCCAACACACTACCTACTAGACCACGGCGACTTCGACGAGGTCAAACATCCTCAACAAAATGAAATATGAAAACATGTGAGAAGCCCGTGAGAGTAAAATAAAATTGTAACGGAAAAGTTTCTCTAAAAATTTGTCGTTCGTAATCGGCTTTAAATTGTAGGTCTCACCACTCATGTATAAAATTAACACACACAACACAAAGCGGTGTGAGAAACTAGGTCGTAATCCTGACTGAAGAGCTGTAGTGACCAATTATGCATGCCTGTTATGTAAATATGCGCATACAAGTAACAATTTAAGATTCCGAAAGGATTTCATATCCAATTTTGTCGCTTAAACTGGACCCGTAAGTAAATGTTTGAAAGACGTTCTCTGCGAGGTGTAAACTATTATAGCAATAGAATCTATTCAGTGTTTTCGTTGAAAAACCCGAATCGAAAGAATATGCAGGTATCGTTTAGTCAGTAAGTATATCCACATTAACTATATTCATGGCCCTTCATGATATTGTGGCACCCAATTTCATTGCCTCATTGGAAGTCATTTGTTTTGTCCGCATGCCTCTTGATAGTCTCGTAAGAATGGCAAATAATATCTTAGAAGATGTAGTATTAACTGCATTCTCAAAATACCCTCAAGTGAGGTTTGATGACTCATTTTCTTCAAAGTCAACAAACAAACTGCGGCTCAATAGAATTGAGTTGATTTGATCAAGAGTTGCACAGCCAGTGTACTCTTTTAGGATTATTGCAAGTACAGAAGAATTACTAACACAGTTACATTAAGAACATGTTACTTCATTTACGAATAAAGTTTTTCAATACCATTACAGGCAATTTCCGAAATTTTTAAAAGTAGATTGCAAGATACATTCCAGCGTTCTCTTTTATAGTGCTGCGTAATACCTTCCTTAAGGAATTGAAATACTTTCTACGGACATGTAAAGAAAGTATAAACAAAAAAAAAACGAAAGGGTAGAAAATAAGAGATAAAAAGAAGGGGCACAATAACTGTGTAACATTAATATGTATAAGTACATATTAAGTACATAAGCTTGTACAGCAATCTTAAAGCTGATAAAGAGTACAAGTAAGTAACGGAACAGACCGTCTATGGCGTCTGATCAGAATATAAACTATATAAGCTACAAACATTTGTGGTCATAAATAATATTATCAAACTGGTCAGTTCTCTACATTGCGAAGCCCATTAAGAATCTTCCCATGTCTTTATAATATAACATGAATACATACGTCCTTATTATGATTTCTATTAAGGTTTGAAACCTAAAATTCCTTTAGAATTCTTATCCTTAAATATTGTTGTTTAATATGATAATGTTTCTCATAAATTTTTCTCTTTCAATCGTTTAGAAATCTGGCCAAGCTGATGTTTTTATACTGCAAATAAAACCTAAGTCTAGAAGAAACGTATTCGACATATGTACTTTAGATATTGTGAGGGGAACAAATAATGTGGAATATTATTAGAATCGTTATTATTATTTAGCAATAATTCCGAAACAAAAAACAAAGAATAAAATTATCTTAGATTACAACCTTTTTCTTCCGTTTCTAATTTTCCATTCCTTTTTTGAGTTTTTATGTGATATTTTCTGGTTTTTTTTTATCTTTTGAATTCATAACTATCTTGACAAACATACCTGGACGTACATACATATGTACGTATAGTATATACATACACACGGATATAAATTTTTAATTTAATGCAAACAGAAAATGTGTTTGTTTGATTTGTGTATGTATGTAAATAGATTTGTTGAAATACACCGTGAGAATCAATGCTGAAGCATCAGTTTTGAGCAACGTAATCATATTTAAACTTCTTTCGATATGAGTTTGCAGGTGAGGTCATAACTTCTAAATGGTATGCAGGTGAGCACACTCACCTGTCTATTTTTCCATTTACAGTCTGCTTTTAAAATAATTTCTGTTCTCAGTTTTAGAAATATTTAACAAATTTTTGTTTGACACCAGCTGTCAATTTAAATGATATGAGTTAACATGTCTGCAACATCAAGAAAAAATGCTGTCAGAAGAATGTGAAGCGCAATTTTAAATCAATATTCGTTTAAATAAATTTTGCCATATTGTTGCCGATATTTAAAGCGTTTCTTTCATTGCATCATAACCTCAATCTTTAGGTATTCTACAACCTTTAAGGTATTCGAGTATTATTTCGGCATTCACTAAAATCAGTATTTGTTTTTGGCGTAAAAAAGGTCCTTTTCTAAGCATGTAAGTTCTGGAATATAATGTCATGCTATACAACTGAGATCAAGATATTCATTAACCGTTATCATTTGCATGCCAACCTGTCAATCCTTATGGTAATTTTCAATTGCTGCCATAGCTTAGGAACCGCAAGCAGCAACATTGTTCACCTTGGACCCCCGTACTCTTTTAACAGAGGAACAATTTTTTGATATACAGATGGATCAAGAATTGATCTTGGAAAAGGAGAAGGTGTTTTTGATAGCAGAATAAAACATTCCCCAGCCATGGTGAAACTTTCGGGTATCTATGGCATCGAAAGATGTGCTCAATTCAATGTGGTTACGAAGTATAAAAAACAGGATATAGAAATACAATTTGATATTCGGGTCTCCATACGAGCACCCGACACTTCTGAGATGAAATCGGATATAGTATCTGGCTGCCTGGTTAAGCTAGTAAAATTAATCTCTGCTAGGTTCCAGTTCATGGAAGAATTTTCGATAATTTTGAAAAATACTTTGCAACGAGACGTAGTTACAAAATAGTATCAAGTAATCGGGAAACTGTATAATCTTTAAGAACAGGGACTTGTTTGCGGTATACAGATGGGTAAACGACTAGAAGCCGAAGTTTTTGGTCCAAAAGTAAAATATTTCGAGCCTATGAGAAAACTCGCCAGTATCTTTCAAGCGGAAGTCTGTGTCCTCGTAACATGTACACATACATACATACATAATTAGCCATTACAACCCTTCAGTCAGGATTACGGCCTAGCTTCTCACACCACTCATGTTGTGTGCATTAATTTTATACATGAGTGGCGGGACCTACAGTTTAACGTCGACTCCGAACGACAGATTTTTGAGAAACTTTTTCATGGCAATTTTTATTTACTCTCAAAGTTTTTTCCAGAAATCTGCTGAGAGGAAGTCGCCGAAGAAATATATTTTTTTCATATTTCGTTTTGACGTCTCACCTGGGATACGAACACGGGCTTTACGTCTAATAAGTCAACACACTACCTACTAGACTACGGCGACTTCGTAACATGTGCACAATTCAATTTGGGTAGGAATTACAAAAGAGATATCTTAATCTCATCGAAGTTAGTGTGACACCTGCCAGCTGGGTCAGAAAGATAATGATGCAGGGCAGGGTCAAGCAAAAAAATCTGCAAAGAAGGGAGGTTCCACGTCGCTGATGGTATCTCTCTAAGGAGAGAAAGCGGATGTTTGAAATCATAGGAACAACGAAAGGGAAGATAAAGAGAGACAAAGACACTTTTTATACCAAGTGGATTCAAGGCAATCATATCTTTTGTTTGCATTATACATCAAAATGTTAAAGAAAAATCCAGAGGTTGATAACCAATCCTTTTGCAAAGCTATGTAGAATCAGGATACACTTATTCAGAATGAGTAACATATAAATCCTGTGACGTTGGGAGCGAATAGTTGTAAAGCATTCTTCGTACTTTGATTCTAGAATTAAAATCCTTTAGTCCCATTGACAGTTCAAAGAACTATATGCTCAAACACAAATACTTGTTCTATGCCTCATTTATTAGCATTTATATGCCGTTATATTGTCAATGCTACTTACAAAAAATTGTACAAAAAATTTTTCACTGTGTCTACCTGCTGCACCTCTGTTGTGGTGTCGGTGGTCTTAGCCACATTTGGTGTTATTAGCATAAACAAGCAATCGTCACCTCTAATGCAATCTCTTATGCCACTAAGAGCAACAAAACCACTTTATCTGTTGGATGCAACATCATTTCGTGCGCACATACAAAGTGAATAGAAATGCTAATGTTTGCATAGAATTATTGAATGAAAATATCTCCGGATTTGGATTTATTATGTGTCCTTAAACAACATGGTGAATATTTTTTAGTTAAATTAACACATAGAAAATGAAATGTTATTTTAAATAAATACAG
This sequence comes from Sarcophaga carnaria, assembly GCA_958299815.1. NCBI lineage: Eukaryota > Metazoa > Arthropoda > Insecta > Diptera > Sarcophagidae > Sarcophaga > Sarcophaga carnaria. Next base: position 45,818,115 of record OY283151.1, read on the forward strand.
GGCTATTGTATTGTTACATTTTTACCTTTTTAAAAACGTTTAAAATATGAGTTTGTAGATTGCAAATAAAATAAAAATAAATTTGTGTGCCACTGTTCACAACTTGATGTAAACAACAACAATTGTGTTTCTTTGTTATTCCTCTGTTTACACCCTTTGCATAAACAATAACAATCACTAAGCAATTATTCGACAGATCTTTGTAACGGAGATCTTCAAACCACGATTAGTCTTTTCAAATGCACCGCGTCTTTACACAAGACTGACTGAACTTCACTAACTCTGTCGCCTGCTTTGCCCTTATATGGCAGAGTAAACATTCACGAATTCTCTATGAATGTAAACAGCGTTGTTTACGTTTATTATTGTAGTCTTATTGATGTATTTTTGTATTCTTGTTTACCATTTTTTTATGCTGATGTTTGTTGTTATATACAGGGTGGCTGATGTATAATGCAACAAAGTAAAGCGCTATATTTTATTAATTTTTTTTTTTAATTTTATTGTTCAAAAGCAAAAAATGTTGGAAATAACATCAAATTTTACAATCAGTTTAGATTTGTTCGAATTGGCCACCTTTGGTACGAATTATGGCCTTCAAACGGCCGACAAAGCCATCACAGGCTGCACGAAAGTGGCTCTGCGGTATTTTGGCCCATTCCCGGCGAAGCGCCGTCTTGAGATGATCGACTCTTTGGTATTTTTTAGTGAGAATCTTACTCTCCAAAATGCCCCAGGCGCAAAAGTCCAACAGATTGAGATCCGGAGATTTTGGTGGCCATTGTGTCTTAGAAAACCTTAGGAACCTCCTTTTTAAGCCATTCTTGGTAGACGCGTGCTGAGTGCGGTGGTGCTGAGTCCTGTTGGAATGTCCATGGCCGAAATGTTTGTCTCCCCAGGGCTTCAATACTGTCTTTAAGACATTTTCCTGATAATACTCGGCATTTATTTTGACCCCACGGTCGATGAACACGAGCGGGGAGCGACCATCGGCGGTTACGGCGGCCCACACCATTACCATCGCTTGAGTTCTGGTGGCCAATCGCAGGTGTAAATTTTCAGCTGACCTCTTTGGCAAGTAAACCCGATCATTTTTTTTGTTCACAAATTGCTCAATTTGGAATGGCTTCTCATCGGATAAAACCAAATTCGGTAACTGGCCACTTTCGTGCAAGCGAAGTAACTCCTTGGCTCTTTCCAGTCTAACTTTTTTTGTCCATCGGTGAGCTCTTGCACTTTTTGGAACTTCAATGGCTTTAGTCCAAGCTCATTTTACAATATATCTTGCATCCGTTCTCGCGATATGTTCAGCGCACGAGCAATTTTTCTACCACTGCGGCGTGCATTTCGATCAAATCTGGCCTTCAATTTTCGGATCATTTCTGGTGTTGATACCGTTTTTTTTCGTCCAATGCATTGGTATAAGAAACAAAAGATTGTGTGATTGCATTGTGTTGTTTTTGTAGCTTTTGTTTATAGTTTTAATGTTAAACGATGTAAAAAAATTCATTTTCGTAATAGTATGTTAAATAAATAGAATTAAATTTCACGAATTTTAATTTCAAAGCTGATATCCGTGTAAAAAGGAGATCTTTTTAATCCAAGGATTTGTTTATTAAATGAAAGTATGATTTGGAAACCACATTTTTTTTCAAACAAACTTTCATTTAATATACTGCAAGAAAAACAAAGTAGATGTGTGTTATTATTTATTTTCTTTTCTACTATAATTATAAAAATTGCTTTGGAGAAAGTAATTTTAAAGAAAAGTTAACAATTCTCTCCTTCCACCTTATAAAAGCTTCTTGGCTAAATCTTCCTGCAGGTTTTCCTTACAATCATTAACTAATTGTCCCGTAGAGTAAAATCAAAACCTATTTTTCAATCTTACAAATTGCAATGTACCCCCAATCCATTCCCTTTACCCCCCTAGTAATTAAATTATAGTTCCGTAGAATAATACATGTGTGAGTATGTGATTGCACAGGATATGAATATTTAATTACTTTTCTTACTATATTTTATTAAAATAGTTTCAAGGATTATTATTGGCAGACAGACGTCTTAACACTCAAAAAGTATTTAAAAATGTTTCAAATTTCAATTTTCATTATGAGTTTATTTATACAGAAATTGGCAGGAGGCACAGAACACTTTCGCATGAATTTTTCATTTCAATTTTGTTTTCAATTGTTTTATTGTTATTGTAGTATTGCTAGAATTTATTACGAAATTTATATTGAATTTAATGCTAAAGTGCAAGTGTGCTGGTAAACAAATAAATAAATGGGATCAATCACTTTAAAGTGAGGTTATAATGTTTGAGTGGCATAACAAATTGATTGATTGACTGTGCATTGTTGTACAATTTAACTTCTAAACACTCTACACTACAGTCAATTTGTTTTTATTGCATTCATGGAAATATTTTTAAATTTTAGTTCAAACATACATACATATATACATAATTGGTCAATACAACCCTTAAATCAGGATTAGGACCTAGCTCTTCACATCACTTATGTTGCGTGTGTTAATTTTATACATGAATGGCTGGACCTACAGTAAAGTAGTACGGCGGCATGTGTCACATAGCTTATGCCGCATTGCATAATCGGTTCGAGCGTTAGACTATTTTTGGGGGGGCCTCTTTAGGTTTCTTTCTTCGTACGTGTAAGCGAATAAGGCAAGAGTGTTCAAAGCGAACACCCATGTGATTGCTGAAACTCAACCCGATTTATGTTCCAGAGTTATGGAAAGTTTGACATTTCCGATACAATACACCCAGAAAAGCCGCGGCGGCCATTTGAAGGATTGAAGGATGGCATTCTACACATAATGCCATCAATAGGTCTTTCAAACAAAGAACAAATTTCGATGCTATCTCACACAGAATTTGTTTTATTTAAACTTAAAAATAAGAAGCGCTTGGATGATAAACGTGGAATATACAAATATTTTCCTTTAACCGTGACTTTCTTTCTGTCAAATTTTAAGCAGTACTGAAGTTTATAAGAAATTGTTCATACATTTAGTGTTCTACTGTTAAAAATTGATTAAAAGTATTTGGCCAATTCACATGACTTTGTATCGTGTATGTTGTATTGAATACATTTCGTTGTTTGTGAACGCTCAATGCTATGCTGTATTGTGTATGTCGTATTCTTCTTCATAATAACAATTTGATAACACGAAACCAACACAAAGTATTAAAAACATTTGAAAAAAATGTGTATAAGTGTATCGGATTTTAACATGAAAATTATCAACAACAAGCATACACTGTTGTATAGTCGTCCAACAATACAATGAATACAACGATACAACGGCTTGTATGAATTGACCAATTGTATTTCGATAACAGTTTTATTTAAGATTTTAGTGGATATTTGACTTTTTCTTTAGTATTTCTATCCTCACTTTTAGATATACGTACATATGTATATATACGTATTTTAATTACATACATAACATAATTAATTTTCCATTACAACCTTCAGTCAGGATTATGGTCTAGCTTTCCACACCACTCATGTTGTGTGTGTAATTGTTTACATGAGTGGCGGCGGACCTACAGTTTTAAGGCCCACCCCGAACGACAAATTTTTGAGACACTTTTGTTCTCAGAGTTTTTGCCAGAAATCGGCTGAAAGGAAGTCAACGAAGAAAACATTTTTTCATATTTTCGTTTTGATGTCTGACCTGGGGTTTGAATCGTTGCCTTACGTTTAGTAAGCCAACACATTGCCTACTACTGTGCTGAAACTTTAACGTTATTAAGTTTAAAAATTGCCCTTCCGTTTTATAAAACTCTATTATTAAAATTATTTTCTAGTTTAATTATAAAAAAAATGAATAAAAATAAGTCCAATAATAATGAATGCAAATGCAAAAATAATGAATGATTTCAGCGAAACTATTACGGGCACATGCAATATCAATAACAATATGAGCAGAATCATTTTATTTGCCCCCAATAACAAAAAACAAAACAAAATGAAAAATAAATAAATAAATTAAAAATATTTTGTTGTATGGACTGATTTTTCAAAAAAAAAAAAAAAAAAAAAAAAATACTCATAATAATACACTTTCGGCAAAATTGTTGTTTCAGTTAAAAAAAATTTTTTTTGTTATTGTTTTGACAGAAATAAAAAATTAACAATTGAGAACTCGAACTAATAATATGAATGAGGAAAACAAAAACAAAATTTCAAATGTTAAACGAAATGTAAGAACAGCGAACAAAAGTTGAAATGTCAAAAATTTTAAAAATTTGTTCACTTATCGACGTCGCCGTTCTATAACATTCTAAGTCGAAAAAGTGTGTTTTGAGATATGAGCAAGTACACTTAGAACGTTATTGAATGAACGCGTCGATATGCACTCGAAAAACTTGAGTATTTTGTGCTTCCAGCGGCAGTAGTAGTCGAATGCAGGGTATAACTATTTTCATTTTGTTATTATTCATGGGAACATAGGGAATATGTTTAAAGCTAACATATCATTTATAGGCTTGAAGTCGCCGTAGTCTAGTAGGTAGTGTGTTGCCTTATTAGACGTAAAGCCAGAGTTCGAGCCCCAGTCCAGACATCAAAACAAAATACAAAAAAAAGTATTTCTTCGGCGACTTCCTCTCAGCAGAATTCTGGCAAAAACTCTGAGAGTAAAATAGAAAATTGCCATGAAAAGTTTCTCAAAAATCTGCCGTTCGGAGTCGGCCTTAAAATTGTAGGTCCCGCCACCCATGTATAACATTAACACAATATCAGTGGTGTGAGAAGCTAGGCCGTAATCCTGGCTGAAGGTGGTATTGGCCAACTATGTATGTTATGTATGTAATTAAAATATACATATATATACGTATATCTAAAAGTGAGGTTAGGAATGCTAAAGAAAAACTCAAATATCCACTAAAATCTTAAATAAAACTGTCATCGAAATACAATTGGTCAATTCACACAAGCCGTTGTATCTTTCTATTCATTGTATTGTTGGACGATTATATACGACAGTGTATGCTTGTTGTTGATAATTTTCATGTAAAATTCCGATACACTTATACACATTTTTTCATATGTTTTTAATACTTTGTGTTGGTTTCGTGCCATCAAATTGTTTGAATACCAAAAATTATGAAGAAGAATACGACATACACAATACATCATAGCATTGAGCGTTCACAAACAACCAAGTGTATTCAATACAACATACACGATACAAAGTCATGTGATTTGGCCAAATACCTTTAATCAATTTTTAACAGTAGAACAATAAAGGTAAGAACAATTTCTCATAAGCTTCAGTATTGCTTTATATTTGACAGAAAGAAAATCACGGTTAAAGGAAAATATTTGTATATATTCAACGTTTATCATCCAAGCGCTTCCTATTTTTAATCATCGAAATTTGTTTTTTGTTTGAAAGAATGCCATCCTTCAATCCTCCAATGTCCGCCACGGCTTTTCTGGGTGTATTGTATACGAAATTCTAAACTTACCATAACTCTGGAGCATAAATCGGGTTGAGTTTCAGCAATCACATGTGTGTTCGCTTTGAACGCTCTTGTCTTATTCGCTTACACGTACGAAGAAAGAAACCTAAAGAGGGCCCCCAAAAATAGTTTAACGGTCGTACCGAATTTCCACTGTGGCATAAGCTATGTGACACGTACCGTCGTACTGTTGAAACTACATCCTGTTGAGGCCAAAAGAAGTTGGTAATCACCGACTTATAGTGCTCGGCGTTGACGGTGATGGATGGCCTTGCCAAAGTCGTTCTCAGAGAAATATGGACAATGATCACGCCAGTCTAAAATCCTCATCAAACAGTGAATTTTCTGGAATGTATTAGACTCTCTTGGATCTCATATGGATTGGTATCGTGTCAAATTCTATAGTTTTGTTCGTTTACGTATCTATTCATCCAAAAAAGGGCCTTATTGCTGAAGCTGATTTGTCGAAGAAAATTAATGTTGGCATCTGCTCCAGACCCATACAGCGAACATAGGTTTTTGTCTATGGTAGCCTCAAGTGATTTAGCAAATTAGACTGAATTAATGACAACTAATTCATCAGATGTAGGTTCAATAAATTTATCGTTGTGAACTGCCCAAGATCAAAAGTCTTAGTACGGCAATATATTTTAGTAATTTCATGAATTTTAGCCAAAAGTTTGTATAAAAATTTTAATTTATTTCAGTTTTATTATAAAACAAACACATTTTTTAATGTTTTTGACAAAACAAGAGAAAAATAAGGAAAAGTTCCAGATGACTCCATAGGTACCCCAAAGAGAATCCTGAGTAAATTTAAAATTCAAAGGCCTAATATATGAAAATGTTATCCAAGTTTTGTTTAATGTTTTCTGGTGGCACAATGAGCAAGTTTTTCGGTTGACTTTTGTTTGAGGTTTAGCGATTACGGAACCGTTCTTTCATATGATCTCCTAAATACTCTCTTGAAGTCATATCGCGACTTTAAGCAAGAGTATTAAGCCTGTGGGGACTTTTTTCGGCAAAATATGTTACCTTACTAAGACTTTTGCTGTCCACTGTATATGAGTATGATAATACTCATTTGAAAATAATTCAAACATTTTTACATGATGTTCGGTGTTGTGATGTTCGTGATCATTGTGATTACAAATACGAACGTATTTCTCTTTATAACATAAAGAAATACGCAAATTAATTCATACGAAAATTTAAAAGAAAAAGGTTTTGTTAGCAATTTCTCTACTAAAGACATGCGAAACATTTGGGCAATTCACACGACTTTGTATCGTATATATTGTATTGAATACACTTTTTGTTTGTGAATGGTATGCTGTATTGGGTATTTAATATTCCAAACATCAGAAAGCGATAAAAAGAAGAAGACCAGTATTCATAATTTGATTTTCAAGCAACAAAATGAAAAATATTATGGAAGAAAGTAAATTAATTAATTATCTATGGGAATAATTATAATTTTGAAATGTTAATTGTTGATTCAAGTTACATAGAATTTTTTTGTATTTTTATTCTTCTTCTTGATTACTGGCATTTACATAAACTGATAGCACGAAACCAATACAACTTTTAAAAACATATGAAAAATATGTGCATAAGTGTATCGGATTTTTATATGAAAATTATCAACAACAACCATACACTGTTGTATATTCGTTCAACAATACATTGAATACAATGATACAAGGGATTGTGTGAATTGCCCAAATATTTCTCTACAACCGTGTCGCTTAACAAATTTTATTTTTCGTATACTTTTACTATCACCATTAAAATGATATAAAATATTGAAATATGTAAGCTTGTATTGTACAATTATTGTTCAATATTTGCATTATTTAAAACAACATTGATACGAGTATTAAAAAAAACAAATAAAAAACAATTTTTTTAAATTATGATAATGGCTTCGATAATGAATTCCTGTAATTTGTAATTCATTCCTGTAGAATTATTTTCCTCTAATCTCTATGTTTTCATCATAATCAAAAATGTTTTGCAGTGTGACAATAAAATCAACAATGAATGAGTCAATGGAACTTTTCTATCGTTTCACTTTGTCTCTTTCAAATAATCAATGTATTGGCCCCACATACGTATGAGTAATATTTCATTGACCATTTGGTATTCCACATTACTCATACGCATTGTCGTTCTTTTTTTTTCGAAAATATACATGCAATTTGGGAAAACCAAAAAACAATACAAATTGCATTTGTGTATTCATAGTTTTGCTATTTGTGAATTTTTATTTTAATACAGATAATATTTATATCGAATCAGTAGCATAATACTGTATTGATAGATGTTATTGCACTCATAATAATAGAATTTCGACAGAATTTTTTTCTATTGACGGAAATAAAAAATTTACAGAAAAATAGTATGAAGTTAAGAAAAAAATATTATAATTAAATGAGGATTAACTAAAACATGAATAAAAATTTCAATACATAAAAATAAAATTTCCAAAAAAAAGTGCTACATTTAGATCAAAATGGGTAATCTATATGGGCTTACTCGGCTGTGAAGAAGAAGGACCTTGCTTGGCACAATTCTGGTTTTATTGCATAAGTGAAGTTAAATTCTTTCCCTTCTTAATTTTAAATATAAAAGTATTGTAAAAATTTGCATGTACAAATATATATACACAAAATGCCTATACAACACTTCAGTCAAGATTACTACCTAGCTTTTCCTACACCCCTGTTTTTATAAATGATTGGAGGGACCTACAGCTTAAAGTCGATTCCTAACGACAGATTTTTAGGAAACTTTTCAAAGCAATTTTATTTACCCACAGAGTTTTTGGCAAAAATCTAGTGAGAGGAAGTCACCGAAAAAATATTTTTCTTACTTCGTTTTGTTGGTGGTGTCTGACCTGGGGTTTGAATCGAAGCCTACTAGGCAAAGGTGACTTATGTAGAACTAGACGCATTAAATAAAATAATAAATAAAAAATCCGTTTTGCGACCATTTTACGATCGATAGATATAATTATTTGCAATGTGTTGGATAAATTCGGGTCCATTGGTTTAGTAAACGATCGACCAGCACCAGTGCTAGGACAAAACGTAAGAGCCGCCGAAAACATAGCCGCTGTCCGTGGGAGCGTGAAAATCGCCACAAATTTATGAATTTTACGTCTTAACTTCGGCCTGCACTCATTCAAAATTCAACTGACACGGCAACTGAAAATAAACGACGTGCGTTCTTTGAATGAATACTTGATCAGGCTTGGCAAGTGCTCTTAATTTTCATCGAAAAACTATCTTCAGTGATGAGTCCCATTTCTGAATGAAGAACTTAGATGTATGCAAATAAACTATAAAGCGATGGCCAAAGCCAATATAACCCATGTAATCGATCAAATTCAGCCTGACTTAAGCAACAGAGTCATGAAAAACTTGTAGTAATAATGTGTTGGCGTATTAGACGTGAGGCCTCGGTTAAAACTCCAAGTCAAACATTTCCAACAAAACGAAATATAAAAAAAATATTTCTTCGGCATCTTCCTCTCAGCAGATTTCTGGCAAAAAAACTCTGAGAGTAAATAAAATTGCCATGCAAAAGTTTTTCGCAAAATTTGTCATTCGCAGTCGACTTTAGACTGTAGGTCCCGCCACTCATGTTTTAAACTAACCCATACAACGTAAGTGGTGTGAGAAGCTGGGTCGTAACCCTGACTAAAGGGTTGCAATGACTTATTATTTAAGTATGTATGTATGTATGTCATGGAAAACTGGATATTATGGTTGCGCTTCAGCGGTAGATCCCGTAGCATATATTTGAGCGATGTTGTATCTCACATGTTATGGGATTATTAGGCCATAAAAAATTCGATGATAACGCACACTTTATTTTACAGTAATCCCTCAATTTACGTCGCAGTTGGCTCCACCAAAAAGGCGACGTAAATCGAATGACGACGCAAATTGTAGTTAAAGGGAACAAAAATTTGACGACGTAAATCGAAACAACGTTAATCGAGGCGACGTAAATCGAACGATTACTGTTTTTAAATTTAAAGGTAGGAAGCGCCTAAAAAATACTTTGTACGATAAAAAAAATCTATAAAAAGGACTCACCTAAGAATTGTAGTATTATTTTTGCTTTAAATATTTTAAAATGTTTCAACGATGCACAAAAAAATTAAATGTTTTTAATGTTTTTAACCAAAAATTTTAATATTTTAATACACAAATGCTTTGGCACGTTATCAAAGTACATTTCTTTCTAATTTCGGGGATAATTTTTCTTTTTCTTCACATTGCCACGGCAACCACAATGACAAAACATACCAAAAAGGAATAAAAGCGCTCCTTAATGAGATAATTATAAGTATCCGCCGTTTCCATTAACACAAATATGCCAAGAACTGAAACTAAACCACAAATAAAAATGGCCACTGAATTCAACAAACAAATGTTAATGTCTTCTAAGTTTGAAAATTAGATTTGGGTTAGAAACCAGGCGCAAAACAAGGAGGACGAAAAAACCGCCCATAATATAATACAAACGGCCAAAACCATTAAACTGAAAAAAAATCCAAACTAAAATCGTGCAAAGAGTTTAAAAAGTGGGAAGAAAATTTCTTCTTCAAAAACAAACATACAAAATTGATGACCAAATAAAATAAACAACAACAACATAAACATGCTCCAATTCATGTCTAATTATCCATTTAGTAGCCACACAATAACAATGTGTTGTAACAATATCCGCAAAATTAAATTGTCACGGGGAATGGACCAAAAAAAAAACGACAATATTTTAGGCTGCCCTGTCATAAATAATTTGAATTAATTTAAATAAATTTTATTTAATAGCAGGACACCTAAAACAAACAAAAAAAGAATTTCAAACTAATAATTTAAATGATTATTTTAATGGAATTTTCAATGTTTTAATGAGTTTCTCCAATTTGATAATTTATATTCAATGAAGGAAAATAAAAATACTCTGTTGGATTCAAGGCAAAATCCAAAAAATCACACAAGCCGTTGTATCGTTGTATTCATTGTATTGTTGGACGACTATACAGCAGTGTATGCTTGTTGTTGATAATTTTCATGTAAAAATCTTATACACATTTTTTTCATATGTTTTTAAAAGTTGTATTGGTTTCGTGCTATCAAATTGTGTGAATGAAACAAATTTGTACATGTTTTTAGTGGGCAATCACACACGAGAACAATTATGCTGGCACAAAATGGCAGCTTGTAGGCAAGAGAGGTGAGGAGAGTGGTTTTTTGCTGGCATAATTTTTCCACCAGCTTCTACCCCGCAAAAACCAATACATAAATAAAACAAAACCAATACACATATATTTATAAAATAACAGGTTCAGAAAAATTAAAAATTAAACTAATACACACAAAGCAGAGTACATGTATACAATTTTATGCCAAATGAAATAGTCTCGTGTGTGACTGTAAGAACAAAAATTGTGCGGCTTAAAAAATAGTCTCGTGTGTGATAGCACAACAAGTTGTATTGGTTTCATGTTTGTTTGAATACCAAAAATTATGAAGAAGAATACGACATACACAATACAACATAGCATTGAGCGTTCACAAACAACCAAGTGTATTCAATACAACATACACGATACAAAGTCAAGTGAATTGGCCAATTGTTTCCAGAACCAATATTTACAAGCGCACCTAGAATTTGGGGAAAACTTTTAAAACTAAAAAGTAAAAACTGATGTACTTTAAGCCTAATAGAGGCAAAGAAAAGATTTATTAAACGTCTTTCAATACATATTCAAGGAATTAACAATATTTTGGTTACGAAAAGGTGGACAAACTGACATGAAAGGTTTCGTAGATGTGTGAGGAGGAGACGATAGAGGGGATACATATATATGTATGCCTCTACAGGAATACTTTTTCAAATTGGAAAATCCAATTTTTCTTCACAAAGCCTCAGCGATGAGTATAATAACAAAACTGCGATTTTATATGCGAATGGGCCCTAAACGGTCCTCAAAATTAACATAGCCATGCCATCGTTCAAATTCAGCCCGATTTATGCGCCAGTTATAGAGAGCCATTTCCAATAACTTGCTTCCATAGAAGCTGTGGCGAACATTTGGACGATCTTATATGTCTTTCAAAGAAATAAAAATTTTCAATGATATCACACCCACACTTACTTGCTTGCTTACTTAATTTTTTATTAAAACACTTGAGACGATAGAGGGGATATATATGCCTCTACAGGAATACTTTTTCAAATTGGAAAAGGCAGCATTGAATTCAACAAACCGAATTTCGATACTGCTATGTCCAGCAATAGACAACAGGAAAACCAATTGACTACTTAAGCGCAACAGGAGAACGGTTCGCACATACATAACATAACACAATTGGCCATTACAACCCTTCAGTCAGGATTACTTACTTACTTCTCACACCACTCATGTGTGGGATACGAACCCGGGCTTTACGTCAATAACCCAACACACTACCTACTAGACTACGGTGACGGTTCGCACTCTAACAGGAATTCTAACGAGACACTCCGCTTTTAGCAATTACGCTGATAAGCTCGATCTGACTCACCAGGATTACTGCAGAAGCTGCCGTGATGTAAGGGAAACGGAATCGATGAAACACTTTTTTTTCGATTGCATTGCACTTCAGAACAGATGTCATTGATTTTTGGGTGACGGAACGTTTGAAGATCTGGGCATGATGACCACCGGGACACTGAGGAACTAGGCGGTTTCATCCTAAGCTAGGGGTGGTTCAAACCCGCCACTAACAGATCATGATAAGGGAGCTTATCTCACACTGGGCAACACAATGAGCCCTATGGCCTCCGAGTGATGTTGCATAGGTATGGAAAGCTACCCGCTAACATAACCAAGTCTAACAATATCTTCCTGCGATGCTATAAATATTCGTTTAAAATTTTAAAGAAAATATTCGATTTAAATTACCAGTTAAAGTGGATTCCATAGAACATGATCTTAAAAATCACAAATCGGGGGCCTAAATTTTTTAAAGAACCTCAAACTATTTAACAATAATTTTTCCACTCATAAGTAATAGTTTTGCTTACGTTTCAAATTGTTTATTGAAAATAATTTTTTTTATTCTGTTTTGAATTACAATTGAAAGATTTTTCACAAATCAAAAATTCTAACGATGATATTAATATTGATCGTGTATTATAATTAATTTCTGAATAAATGAAATTAATTTCAATCGTTGAAATGATTGAGAAAAATGATTTAATAGTTGAATGGAATGAATTGCAATGGAATAAATATTACGAATTTCCATTCAAGGTCAACAAAAAAATTTATATTTTTCTATCGTAATTAATTCCATTCAGAATTTCCGCACAAACGTATTCATTCCATTAATTAATAACCAAAAAAAATTGTGCTAAGTAATAATGAATATAGGGTATTACATACATACATACATAATTGATCTTTACAACCCTTCAGTGAGGATTACGACCAAGTTTCTCACACCACATATGTTGGGTTGTGTTAATTTTATGTATGAGTGTTGGGGCCTACAGTTTAAAGTCGACTGCGGATGACAGATTTTTGAGAAACTTTTTCTTGGCAAGTTTTATTTACCCTTAGAGTTTTTCCCTTTTTTACTGAGAGGATTTCGCTGAAGAAATATTTTTCCAAACTTCGTTTTGCTAGAGATATCTGATCTGAGTTTTGAACCTTCGTCTTACATCTAATAAGCCAAATAATTCAATTTGTATTGATCACCATCGACGACCTGAAATAACACCGTATGTTCGCCGTGACGGCTCTGAGGCAGTTGACAACTGAATCCAATCCCTTAACAAATCATCTTCAGCGATGAGTATAAATGGGTACGTGAACAAACAAAACTGCGAAGTGACTTGGTTAGACTTATTTTTGTGGGGTTTTTAAGTCGATTTTATATGCGAATGGGCCCTAAACCTTACATACATACATACATAATTGGTCATTATAACACTTCAGTCAGGATTACGACCTAGTTTCCCACACCACCTACAGTTTCCTACCTACAGTTTCAAGTCGACTCCGAACGACAGATTTTTTCATGGCAATTTTATTACCACTATGGGTTTTTGCCAGAAATCTGCTGAGAGGAAGCAGCTGAAGAAATATTTTTTTGCATTTTGTTTTGATGTCTGGTCTGGGGTGGAAACCCAAATTCAGGCCGATTTATGCGCCAGTTATAGAAAGTTGAACATTTCAAATAACCTCCTTCCATAGAAGCTGTGGCGAACACTTGCACGATCTCATATTGCTTTCAAAGGAATAAAAATTTTCAATGATATCACACACTTACCTACTTACTTACTTACTTAATTGGTTATTAAAACACTTGAGGCAGGATTACCGAGCTTCTCGCAACACTTATGTTGTGGATGTTAATTTTTACACATGAGTGTTGGGGCCTACATTTTAAAGTCGACTACAAACGATAGATTTTTGAGATACTTTTTCATGGTAATTTTCTTTTACCCTCAGAGTCCTTGTCAGAAGATTGCTGAGGGGAATTCATCCAAGAAGTATTTTTTTCATTTCGTTTTGTTCGATTTGTCAGGACACAATACCTACTAGATGACGACAAATTCAACCATACTTTGTTTTTTTTTTAATTTAAAGATAGAAGGCCTTTAAAAAGACTCGGGTTTATGTACACTATTCCTGGCAACTGCAGAGCGGATGATTTATCCAGAAGGGGCACGACCATCGAACTCTCTGATGAATTCTCTACGTTGGGGATCCCTTTGGTGACCTGCAGACTTATAATTGACAATGCATCCGTGGACCTTGTCAACAGAATGTGGTTGACTTCGGATAAAGGCAGAGCGGCTCAAAAGATCTGGTCGAGGCTGGGTAGGAGGTGCACGGCGACTCTGCTTAAACTCCAAAGAAGTAGGCTCAGCACTGTTATTGGGGTTATTACGAGGCATTGTACTATAGAAGCGCATGCCAAGCGTATAGGTCTTGGACAGCTTGCAAATGATTTCTGCAGAAGCTGTGGTGATGACGAGGAAGATGAGACTATTCTTCATCTATTGTGCACATGTCCAGCACTTAGTCGTAGGAGAAAGAGGTACCTGGGTGCCTACTACATGGAGTATACGGATGAACTGTCATGTATGGATATTGGCAGCCTGAGTCGCTTCATCGGAAGCTCCAAATAGTTCCTGGAATAAGGGGAAATGAGGAACTAAGTGTGTCAGTTCATGACACCATCGAGGGGACATCCACTTCTACCTACCTCTACCAACCTACCTATGTACACTATGCTTACATTTTCAATCATAATCATAATAATTGAAGACGTGATGAATATTTACGCTCGACAACAAAAACGTACAAATTTTAACATTTTTTTTCTTTCGAATTTGAGGCAATTAATGCCACAATATTTATAGTCTTAAACAGTAAACTCAAATAGTATGATATCGGCCGGATTTGCAATTCTAATGAAATTCCCATCTCTGGCATTTATTTTCTTAATTGTGCCACTTTTTCTATATGTTTTCTCAATGTGGTGATGCATTTTTCTTTTTAATTAAAAAATATTTTTTTTCCTTTGCTTCTCTACATATTTAACCAATAGAAGTAGTGTGTGTGTGTGTGTGCATTGTGTTGATTTTTATTTTTCTTTCAAACTATAAATAAAATTTCAGCCATCAATACCACCCTTCAATATCTCACTCATTAATTTGGCATCTAAATTGCACTCTTTTGTTTTTTTAGTCATTAAACTGTGATAGTAGTAGTAGTCGTAGTAGTAGGTGTTATTGTTGTTGTCTTTCTTTGTTTATTCGGTTCAATGTTGGCTTGTTTATGTATACATATCTGACACGTCCTAAAGTTAATTCAAAGTAGTTCAAGAGTACGATACGTATTGTTTATATTTATTTAGATGAGAGTACTTATACACATACATACATATGCAGTCACCACAGATGTTGATATATATACACATACAAATATATACAACACTTTGAAATATAAACAATAATACGATAACAATAATAATACAAAGAGTACTTGTAGTTGTATATCATATGCACTTCAAGGTGGAGGTTATTGTTGTATTCATATGGACGCTATTTTTAATTCGATTACTTTCTAATGTGTTTGACCCAAAAATCTCTTAATATGGACACGATCGGATTGGTTGTAATAGCACACCGATGTACATATATGAGCATTTCAATGAAACAGAAAAATGTGACACTTTTTTGTAAAACTTTTGTTCTTTACATAAAGCGAATATGATATGATCATGCATTATCTGACATCATGCATGGCCTGTCATCATGCCATCATGCATAATGTTGAAGAATTTATGTTTGCAACTTTGTCAATTTGATTTTTAGATTTTTTTTTTATTTTTTGTACTTCATCATGTCAACTTGATTGTTTTCCAGCCCTTCTGGCATACGCCATGTATTTTTAAGGCATATTTTTGTCAGCAAAGTAGGAAAATGGCTTGGTTAGAAGTGTTTGACATTAACACCCTTACACTTCATGCAGTGTATCCTTAATTAATCATATACGCCAAGCATGATAGTGTAATTACATTGCACTAACCCTCACTATGGTATGCTGACATTATTTATATACTCGAGAACGGCAAATTCGACCCATTTGTTGTACAAATCTTACTACATTAAACTCCCATCATAAATCTATTAAGCACTGTACTAGGTTTCATGTTCCATAACTTATGTAGAAAAACAAGAATGTCCCTAGGGTAGTGCAGCCTATAGCGGCCAAGTGTAGGACAATCATAAGAAATTTTTTTTTTTAATCTCACTGTCACACACATAGACACATAATTAATCATTACAACCCTTCAATCAGTATTACGACCTAATTTCCCACATCTCTTATGTTGTGTCTGTTAATGTTATACATGAGTGGCTGGATGGATCTACAGTTTAGAGTCGACTCCGAACGACACTTTTGAAAAACTTTCCATGGCAATTTTGTTTTACTCTCCGAGTTTTTGCCAGAAAGTCGCCAAAGGAGCATTTTTTCCCATGTCGTTTCGTTGGAGATGTCTGACCTGGAGTTTGAACGTCTAATAAGCCAACACACTACCTAATAGACTACGTCGATTCCATATCTCACTGGCACTATCACTAAATTGAGCCATGAGCGTAAAAACCGTAATATTCAGGGCTTCCCTCATAAAACTCATATCCCATTCGAATGTAATGGAGTTAAAATTCCCTACTAACGTACCGAGAAGTTGTAGGAACTCACACATCATTTCTAAAACCAATACGGTAGATTGATGGTCTTGAAGAACTGGTTTGACTTGTGTGTTTTCCATTGGCATACATTTTGATCTCGAAAACAGTTGATTTTCTGTGTCAAATGATTTCTTGCTTCTGTTCTACACTTTTTCAGCTGGTATTCGTGGCAATCCAAACGTGAGAGTCCAAATCGAAGTTGATAAATTATTTTAGTCTTTACGGGTATTGATAATTACCCAAAATTTTCTAAAGAGAACTGATTTTGATGACGCCGTGTCTTCACTATTCGGAATCTGTCTGCATAGAAAGTCTTTCAAAAACATTAAGTGCACTTGGATGTATACTTTTTGAACTTTTAAAACTTGCTATTGGGCGACTGCAAACAGCGTCTGTACTCCATAGGAGCGGCTGAAAATTGGAAGGAAAACTGTAAACCCTTCAGAAGGCAAAGGGAAACGACTGAAGTAACATCCCTTGAAAATCGTACAATATGAACAATACAACACAGAATGATAAAAGGATGAGATTTGCCAAAGAAAACATCGTCCGTTGAAGATGTTCTCATTGCTGCCATAATAACAACAGAAATGGTTCGCAACAATTTGGCTAAATCGTCCCTGGTTTGTCTTTGCGTAGTAAAGACC
Organism: Sarcophaga carnaria; assembly: GCA_958299815.1. NCBI lineage: Eukaryota > Metazoa > Arthropoda > Insecta > Diptera > Sarcophagidae > Sarcophaga > Sarcophaga carnaria. The sequence continues at coordinate 45,835,533 of OY283151.1, forward strand.
ACAATAAGGAGATATATGTTATTATGGGTTTCCAGCCAAAGTGATTATTCATAGAGACAGTCTGCGATTCAAGCCACAAGTGCCCTGATCCTTTCAATGAAGATGTTCTGAATTTGTAGTCTCCAATTAAACTTTGGCCAGCTTGAGCACGATGTTCTGCTTCATTATAAAATTGTTGTAAGAGTTAACACTACTGACGCAGTACGTAGGCAGTTTAAAACTGCTTCCCAGTCCGACATATATTAGGAAGAATACAACATAAGCCGAATATTCTGACAATTAATAAATATCCGGAATTACACATACATTTATACATACATAATTGATCGTTACAACCCTTCAGTTAGAATTAGGGCCTAGCTTCTCACACCACTTATGTGTGTTAATTTTGTACATGAGTGGCGGGACCTACAGTTTAAAGTCGACTCCGAATTTTGAGCAATTTTTCATGGCAATTTTATTTACTCTCAGAGTTTTTGCCAGAATACTGTTGAGTGGAGGATGCCGTGGAAATATTTTGTTCATACTACGTTCTGTGTGAGATATGTCTGATATGGGGTTTGAACCGCAGTCTAACGTCTAATAAGCCAACATACTATCTACTAGACCACGGCGAATTCAATTCCTTTCTCTGGTTTGATATCCTCAAAGCTTTAGATATGGCAGACTTAGAAATATATGGATTCGGATAGTAAGAATACTCATCTATTAAGATGACCCAAACCCAGGTAATGTTCTTGACATACGACCGCGTAAAGTAAAGGCATAACATTGGATATAGACGGTCAACTAAATGATCTAAACTACACCCACAATATTGCTGTGACAACTCATAAATATCTTGACATATCCGTCAATTAACTCCATTAAATATTTTGCAGAAGTCACCGTAGTCTAGTAGGTAGTGTATTAACCTATTAAACGTGAAACCACGGTTCAAACCCCAGGTCAGACATCAAAACGAAAATATGAAAAAATATTTCTTCGACAACTGCCTCTCAGAAGATTTCTGGCAAAAACTCTGAGAGTAAATAAAATTTCCATGAAAAGTTTCTCAAAAATCTGTCGTTCGGAGTCGACTTTAAACTGTAGGTCCCGCCACTCATATAAAAAATTAACACACACAATATGAGTGGTGCGAGAAGCCGAGGCCGTAATTATGACTGAAGGTTTGTAATGACCAATTATGTATGTATGTACGTTCCTTTAATTTCCAAACATAATTACAAATATAGAATGGGACTGGACCCCACATAAGCAAATATTGTTCGAGACTGTCAGAATAAAAATGTCATGATGACATACTGTTTTAAGGCGATACAGTTGTTTATATTCAGTAGACCGTGGATTAAAGCGATCATCACTATTTAAATGTTTTAAAGGTATACTTAGTTTAGATGTCCGTCTGTCTCTACGTACTTGTTTGTATATAAAAATCTAAATCTATATAAAGAGGATACGTAAGTACAAGTGCAAACACATGTGATTTTGAAAAATTGCTATGAATTTTATGACAAAAATTTTAAAAACGTAAACATTTAAAGTATTTCAGTTAACATCTGTTCAAACAAATGATTTATATACGTGTACGTGTGTGGGTGTGTCCATTTTTGTTTAAAATAATAAAAAAAAATTGTTTAAGCAAAAAAAAATATTGAAGACAAACAAACAAATTAAGTCGTAATCTAAAAAAATGCACAAATATTGCGCATTGTGGACAACAACACCCATCCACCCATCCACCCACTCATTTATGGGGTTGGTAAATATAAACGCTTTCGATAATTATTTTCAGCAGCAATTTTTTTTATTTGCATCACTTGACAAGTATTTAAAAGCCAAACGACTGTGTAAATATTTTTATGATGAAATTGATGTTTTTAAATAAATTTTCTTTTCTTTTTGCGTTCCGTACATTGAATCCGGAACACTTTCACGATGCAACGTAAAAAATTATTTACAATCCAACAATGTAGGTGGCAGGCAGGCAGTAATGCTGGACTCTCGCTTATAAATATTTCCTATTTTATTTTATTTTATTCATTCATTCATTCATTCATTCAAACAATTAAACATTTTCACAAAATCCATTTTATTCGATACCATACCATACCATACCATAAATACGTACCAATATTTATGGTGATCTTTCGACTTTGCTGTTAATGATGCTGCAAATGACGGCGTAACAAACCGAGTGATGATACATGCATGCAGTGAACGATGTATGCTGCATTGTGTATTGCAAAACCAAAAATAAATGTTGCGTAAATAATGAAATACAACGACCTTCTTCTTGTTCTTCATTTTGCATTTCAAGAGTTCTATTAAAAAACCAAAAAATATGCACCCACAGACATTCAGGTACACACACTGGTTGTTATTGTTGCAACATAAAATCCATGAAATTAGTTTGCAATTGCATTTGCAATGAATCACTAAATATGTGAAGAACCTTGTAAATGCGTTACTAAATGTTAGAAGAGTGAGTGTAAGTGCCTGAATACATTCACAATGTGTTTGTTCTCAATTAAAACTATTACGTCATGAATTTTCTTTTTTCATTTGCAAATTTCTAAAATAAATAATATACACCATTTCCATTTGGTTGGGGAGACTAACGTTCGAAAATAATATTTGAAAAATGACTTACGACTGGAGATAATTTTATGCCACCTTCATGAAGAAGATGTCATCGTAGTCTAGTAAGTAGAGTGTTGGCTTATTAGACGCATAGCCAGGGTTCGAGCCCTAGGCCAGACATCAAAAAAAATACAAAAAGTATTTCTTCGGCGACTTCCTCTCAGCAGATTTCTGGCAAAAACTCTGAGAGTAAATAAAAATGCCATGAGAAGTTACTCAAAAATCTGTCGTTCGGAGATGACTTTATATTGTAGGTCCAGCCAATCATGTATAATCGTAATCCTGACTGAAAGATTAGTAGGCGTCTCAAGACGACTGGACAGTGGAAAGCATGGATTATTTAATACCACGATATTACTTTTCAGGGAAACTGCTGACGTCCATTTCGTACAGAGAGGATTGAAAAAATGATACTGCATCCATCGTTAACGATTCCATTCAGATGTCAATTGATGGTTCCAAATTAAATAGAGTTGCGGGTGGTCGTATTTTTTCAAAATTGTTGGGCAGAGCCCAATTCATAAGGAGATCGGATCACTGGAGCGTTTTAAATGCTAAATTATTAGCAATTCAGATTGTGGCTACAATTATAGTAGACGGTAATATTTCCAGAAGAGATACTACCAGGTTTTCTGAGGATCAGACGGCATTTACAACACAACATGAGCTTCGAAAAAATGATCTTCAAGACGGTGCATATAAATGCTATCGCGAACATCTCAACGAGACAGCCGATTGATATGACGTTCATATATGTTGCGAAACCTCCGAGTAACTACAGAGCAGATGAACTAGCGAGATATGACACAATCGTTGAAATATCTGATCTTTTTAGATCAGAGCTTTTTATTGTGTGGCTCCCTTTAAAGACTATAAGTGATTATGCAGTTATGAATTCCGTCAAAGCCAAATGGGCGGCTTCAAATATGGGCAGAATGCCGCAGAGAATCTTTCCGAAGCAGAATAGAGGGCTCACAGAACATCTGCTTAGACTTTAAAGAAAACGCTTAGTGTTTCGTGCAATGTGCATCGGCCATGAGCACATGTCAAACAAGATGAGAAAAAGAAGGAAATTGTAGTGCCCAGTAGGGGAGCACATGCCCAGCACTATGTGGCAAAAGAAAAAGGCGGTTGGTGTCTACTGCATGATTAATTTAAACGAACGAGCAATGATAGACATTGGTAGTCTAAACCGTTTCGTTAGAAACTCCAAATATTCAGATATGAGAAGGAAAAATAAAACAGTCATATCACAATAGGCCTTGCGTGGTCTATGTGTGTTAATTCAAACCTATTGGATGGATAATCAGTTCTACCAACCTACCTAAACCATTTAGATGGAAATGCGCGTCTTCAAAGATAATTTTTGGGAAAAATTTTCTTCATTATCTTTTCATAATCTGCTGGTATAAGCTTCTAAAGTATTTTATAAGCATAAAGGTAGAAATCTCCTGCCAGAATTCGCTGCGTAGTGATTCTTGAAATTTGAAGACATTGAGAACGATGGGTTTTCGGTGACACTCTCGTAAACTTTTGTGACTGTGCAAAATGTGGAAAACGTCCGTTAAAAACATGAAGTAAAATTTAATACCCAATGGAGAGAAAAGATAACAAATTTGTTTTGAGAGCAATTAATCGTTCTTAACCAAATGAATATGGAATCCAATGGATCGTTGGCTCCCCTGACTACGATATAAAATGATTGTAACGGTAAACATTTAAGATCTTTCGAACTGAGTGGAAAGACTTAATGCGAGTTTCACTTAATGTTACGATAAAGTAAGACAGCATTATAGAGTACGCAGTGTGTACTACGCACTACAACGATGGACGTTTTCTTTGCACCACAACTTATCGATGGTGATGGTAGTAAGGTTTAACTCTGATAAATTAATTCAAGTTGAACAAAATTCATAAATAAAATTACTTTTTCAATTAAAAATTAAAAATAAGAAATGGTGTCTCATAAAAATGTTTAATAATTTCATTTCGATGTTTTTCTTTTTATTATTTTTTTTTAGTTTTTTCTTCAATATTTTGTAAAATTGTGTATTCAACAAGTAAAATAAAAAACATAATTTATTTTGTATTCTTTTTTTCGAATGATGAGATGTATTTTGTAGTGGTTTATAAATAAATAAATTAATGACGTAAGATTCGCTTTTAGCTTTAGGACGTTGCTTTTTATTCATGTTGCTTTTTATTCTTACCACAATCAAAGTTTTCTGTTGATTCGGTTGATTTCACGCACAACAAACTGATGGACAGATTCTGTAAAAAATAATTAAAAAAAAACGAAAAGATTTTTAAAATAATTTTTTTGTGTTAAATCCGTTTGTTTTTTAATAAAAAAAAAAGATTTTTTTGGTGATTTTATTTTTTTCAAATAATAAAATGACTAAAATTTTATTTAAAAACTTGTGATAAATTCAATTAAAAAAATTCTTGCACAATTGCCACTTGAACAAGAGGAAACGAAAGATGATTTATTTTTTTTAAATCAATAATTCTGTTCTAAAAATAAAGTAAACACTTGAAATATAAGTGACTCTTACTTAAATTATGCCGAATATTTTATTGCAAAGTATCACTTAAAAGGTAAGCTTTTCTCTTCCTTTAATTACATTTTAATCTGTACATACATATATACATACATATGTACATACATAATTAGGTCATTACAGCCCTTCAGTCAGGATTACAACCTAGTTTGTCACACCATCCATGTTGTGTGTGCTAATTTAATCGCTGAGTTGTGGAAGCTACAGTTTGAAGTGGACTCCGAACGACAGATTTTTAAAAAACTTTTCATGGGAATTTTATTTCCTCCCAGAGTTTTTGCCAGAAATTTGTTGAGAGGAAGTCCCGGAAGAAATATTTGCTCATATTTCGTTTTTTTGGAGATGTGTGACCTGGCCTGTTTGAACCATAGCCTCACAAGCCAATACACTAACTTCTAGACTACGGTGACTTCTCTAGTGTACAAATATTTTCTGAATTCATATTCGAAAAGAAAATGTAAACAATTACAGTGTTCCCCGGATTTAAGCGCCCCGGACATAATATTTGTAAAGCTCTTCTTCTACTAATCTAACCTGGTGCCAGTGTCAACAATGCCTATAAAGTCTGCTGCAGATCCATCTCCTTCAACAATTTCTTCGTAGTGATCTCGAAATGACACGGTTGGCTCAGCAAATTACAGCCTTGTTCATCACACAGAGTTCTAGAAGAAGGTCAAATCCCCCTCCGACCAACTGGCATTCCATTGAATGCAAAGGCACTGCTGTCAATGAGACAAATAGAATTCTATCAGCTTGAATGACTCATGGCAATTTGCTCTCAGGTGCGGAATTTCGATACAAGAATTTACCGCTTATAAGCACTGTAGGTTAGGTTAGGTTAGAGGACGTGTACTTGTCAATTAAGACAAGTACAGTACCCGGAGGTCGAATTGACCCATTGTACAACGTCGTAGTTTTTCACACCACTTATGTTGTGTGTGTTAATTTTATACATGAAGTCGCCGTAGTGTAGTAGGTAGTGTGTTGGCTTATTAGACGTAAAGCCAGGGTTCGAGCCCCAGGCCAGACATCAAGACAAAATACAAAAAATATTTCTTCGGCGAATTCCTCTCAGCAGATTTCTAGCAAAAACTCTGAGAGTAAATAAAATTGCCATGAAAAAGTTTCTCAAAAACTTGTAAGCCCTGCCTTGCAAGTAGTTTTTAAAGTGCTTATATCCATGGAATACTGTATTCAAAATCAATAATTAAATGAAAACAATTCAGTTCAATCATTACCACAGCATGTATGTATACAAACAAATTATTTTTCTTTTCTCAAATCGTAAAATGTTTATCAATTGAGCTGCTAACAAATGAATTTTCCTTCTCTTTCATCGCATTGCTTTTAAAAATCGAATAAAAGAAAATGAATTGTTAAAGGAAAATCCCATTAAAAGAAAGTATAACTAGAAAATAACAACAACAAATAATAACAACTTCAATCTGCATATGACGGAATATAAGAAATTAGTTTGTGTTTCTCATCTATTTTAAGAATATCAATAAACCACCTGATAGAACCACCATCGAACAGATGCTTTGAATGCATTTTATAAACTAATGTGTTTAGAAATATCACGTATGAATGTATATATGCCTTGTTTGAATGGAAGATTTCTGTTTCTTTTCAATTTAAACAATTCTAGAACAACAACAACAACTTGTTTAAATAATATCGCTCTTGTTGTGCCAAATCCAGACTAAATTTTTGTTTTTTTTTTGTCTTAAATATTTATTATTCTGGTAAAGAGGTGCCTTAGTACCGCGATACTTTATAGGTAACACTTATATTGTCTATTCTAAGCCTATTGCCCTGACAAACTTCAGGAAGCTGTTCGATATCAGCAATGCCAATTCAATATCTATTATTTGGTATGCACCCAAGTGTTTCTTTCTTGGATGCATCTCTTGCCTCACTGATTCCGAGAGTCTAAATGTTGGGCTAGAGACTCAGTCTACAGTTCCCTCCCAAAAGATCGATTTCTAAATTCAGGTTATACCAGGTTAGTGTGATGTATGACTCAGATCTCTTATTGTAATTTCAAAAAATAGATTGCCTCAAAACCACTTCGATTAAGAAGAGCCCATGCTTTTGTTTATTTTCCCTTTCGTTAAAAAATACTTTCCACTGGTGTCGAAGCTTCCAATCCACGTATCTTCTTCTCCGTACATGAAAAATCCCACATGATTTGCGGATCCAGCAGACAATAACCTTATTTTGCCTATTTAGCCGATTCAGCTTCGCCAGACATATTATCTTCGAATTGACATCATAAGAGCCGAGTCAGACTATCTGATAGAACTGATATGTCCGGTCTTTTGTACCTTCCATTCAAGTTAAATTGAGCACTTCTTTTAATAGCATGGTTTCTCGCACTCCTTTGACAAAATTTGTTCCTGACCCATCTGTATATCACAAAACAGTTTCTCTTTTAAGAGAATAAGCAAGTACCAGATTACTTCAGTCATTTTTGTTTCAAAGTTTCGTTCCAGCGTTAAGATAAGGAGGAAGCAGTCAGCCATTTGACTCCTTAGGTTACGAAATCTGGTAATGAATTTCATATTAGATCCCAAAGCTTTGTTCTTCACTTTCATATGCAGAGGACTTAAATCCAACTGAGCTTCAAGCGTCACTGTAGTAAAGTTTCTCAATGTCACAGTTATACCACCCCTTGCTAGTCTCTGTATCTTGTCCAATTCGAATGGAACTGGTTTCAGATTTTTTCTGTCTGACCAGGCCATTGTCCTAGAGGTTACTTTTGGTCTGACAATTATGGTATACATCCAGCGCATTCTCCCTTGGTTTTACCCCTACGATTTTCCTACAAGCCTTTTGCATATCAGTATGGCATGCCGGGCCTTCTCCAGAATACTCTCCATATGAACCATTCATCTTAGTTTACTATACCATGATATTCCTCGATATTTTACCTCCATTTTCTGCGATATTGTCTCACACAGGAATCGAATATTTTTCCATTAAAATGGTACTATTTGGTCTTGCCCGCGCTTATCCTCAGGCGCAGTACTATGCACCAACGGCTTACTATCTCACAGAGAGCCTCTTCAAATTTTTCTTTAGTCACGAGAACTACATCAAATGTGTAATGCTGTTTGTTGGCTTTAAAAAGAATTCATTTTTGCATCGAACCATCACTGACGTGAACCAATATGAAGTTTGTATCACATGGGTACCGGGACATAATGATATTCCTGGCAACTGCAGAGCGGATGAACTGGCCAGAAGGGGAACGACCATCGAACTCTCTGATGAATTCTCTACGTTGGGGACCTGCAAACTTATAATTGACAATGCAATCGTGGACCTTGTCAACAGTAGATGAGCAGCTTCGGACACGGGCAGAACGGCTCAGAAAATCTGTCCAAGGCTGGATAAGAGGCGCACGGCGACTCTTCTTAAACTCCAAAGAAGTAGGCTCAGCACTGTTATCGGGGTTATTACGGGGCATTGCATTATAGGAATGCATTGGTCTTGGACACCTTGCAAATGATTTCTGCAGAAGCTGTTGAAATGAAGAGGAGGATGAGACTATTATTCACCTATTGTGCACATATCCGGCACTTAGTCGGAGAAGAAAGAGGTACCTGGGTGCCTACTACATGGAGGATATGGATGAACTGTCGGAATAGGGGGAAATGAGGAACTGTGGTATCACAATGGGCCTTGTGTGCGGCCTAAGTGTGTCCGCTCATGACTCCATCGAGGGGACAGCCACTTCTACCTACCTACCCTATCACAGATGTAGAATAATGGATCCATTACGTCAACTTTAAAGGCAAGAAATCATATATGAAAGGCGGGTAAAGAGCAAAAGCTACGGTCAAGCCTGGTAATTATTGAGCAAAGATAATTGGGGCCAAACTGTCTCGGATAACCTGTACAAACAACAATTAAGAGAACACCCTGTATATGTCCAGAGACAAAGCCGATATTTTGCAGTTTGACTACGTTAATATTTAACGCGGTCAAAAATGCTATTAAAGCAGTGGAAGTGAAGTTATGCCCCACCCGTAGTATAGATCACACTTTGCCCCTTCTGACAACGCTTTGTTTGAATGAAGCAGAACACTCTCATTGGAATACGCTTCACTTCAGAGGAGGGTATCAAAAAATTGACGGATTTTTTTTTTTAGTGGGAAGACACTTTGCTTGGCGCTTCATTACACTTATCCTCGATTTCCTGACAGTAATGAAACAAATTTTTTTAAATTTTGTTTAAATTTTTCTACAATTTTGTTGTTTTCATTTTGAATTACACGTTTCTACACAATTTGTTCCTTTAATTTTCCTGTAATGGCTGTGGCTAATAAATTGCAAAACTCAACGACAACTCTATTCACGTATGGATGTATATATGCATTTATAGCTTATGTATGTGTGCGAATCCATGTTCATATAAATTTCTCCAGGGTACAGTTTTTAATCTAAAAAAAAAAAAACAAAACAAAATGGCCGAACATATCCACAACATATGCAATGTGTATCAATTTCAGTTATTGTTGTCGTTGCTTGTGTTGTAGTTTTTATTGGAGCTTATGCGATATTTGTTGAATTGCGTCTGTAATGTCAGCAGTCAGGCAATCAGAGAAACAAGCAGTATTGTTGGGTCCACAGGTGCTGCCAACAGCAACTATTTTGTTATTGAAATCCATATAAAGGCACATAACATCAACCTCCCTTTCTCTTTTTGTGATAACGATGTGTATGTGAGTGAGTGAGAGCCTTTTAAAGTCAAGTACACAAATGTAAAATAATTTAATTTTTTTTAAAGCGAAACTTTAAATACACACGTGGAATATATTTAAGGCGATTGAAACAAAACTGTAATAAATAAAGACGAGTAAGTAAATAAGGCGTTTGTAGTTCAGTAGGCCACGTTTCAAACCATAGTTCAGACATCTCTAACGAAACGAAATATGAAAAAATATTTCTTCAGCGAGTGCCTCTCAACAGATTTCTGGCAAAAATTCTGAGAGTAAATAAAATTGCCATGAAAAGTTTCTCAAAAATCTGTAGTTTTGGAGTCGTCTTTAAACTGTAGCTTCCAGCACACATGAAGGGTTATACTGACTAATTATGTATGTATCAGAGATCAGCAATGAGTATTCAAAAAGATGAGTAGAATCGAATAATACTCATAATTTTTGATACTTATAGCCATTCATACTTATTTGATTATCATGGAACAATCTCTACTCATATTCAAAGTTTGAAGTACTCATCAGATTCATACTTAACAACACGTATGATGTTATTGGTTTCGACTCTCCATAACTCAGCATATACAGGAATCACAAAATGAGTATGAATCGCGTACGAACACTAAAATACTCACTAAAAGGTTGTGTGTTTCTTCTGCTTACAACATCAACTCAGACTTTCACTCGCATCATTTATAAGTACTTTTCTAAAGTTATGAATCTGAATGAGTAGGCTTATGAATCAAACATATTTCGAATGGTATGAGTTTGATGTCAATGTTGTATGCATACTCATTGCAACCTGTACTTATAAATCAACGTTGTAATGAGTACGAATGAATCAGAGTACATAGTAAAATTTCAATATTGTTGACTCACTTTTATACAAAATTTCATGAGTGCTTATGAGTAACGAAAAAATGATTCCTTGCTAATCTCTGGTATGTATGTAAGTAATTAAGTATATCGATAACAAAACACTTTCCCTTGTCTTTGTTTAATTCAAATTTAACTCTTCTTTGTATATGAAAATTTCAATCCAAATCCATATCCATTTGTGCAATACAATTTCATACTTCATGGAATTCAATTTCAAATCGTAATTATTCTGGAGATTTCGTTGCATGTCTTGCTTGTGCACTGTGTAGACTTTTAAGCCTTAAGTAATCCAGCTTAGCTAACTTGTAGTTTCTTTTCATCATCGTCTTTTTGCTCAGGATTCCTCTCGAACGTTGTTAGTTTTGTTCTTATTTTAGTTGTTAATTCTTCTTTGTCTTGAAAAGCTTTTGACGCTGTTAATGAAACTCGTGTGGCGGATTATTTAATTGCAATAACTTGTAACAGGGTTTTATTAAAATATTTGAAAAGATTATTTGTTTTAGAATTGTATTAAAGTGGAACAAATTCAATGAAAACGAACATTATTTGCGTATGGCAATCTGAAACCCGCATTAAAAACATTTTAATGAATGAATAAACTAAACAATATTTGAACATTTACTCACGATTTATACGACTACAGTTTTAACTTTAAGCATTCATTCATATCAATCAAAATACAAGGCTTGATTAAAATCGAAAGCAAAAAGAAGGGGAACCCCAAATACATCGTGTAACCGGTTGCCTATTGAGTAGTGTGAGAATATGCGAACGTATAATTGGTGGTTCTATTCTACACTTTTTTAAAATTTGTGAATTATTAAAAAATAAAAATTTAGAAATAAAAGAATGGTGGCAGAGATATAACACTGCCCCACACAGTGCAATAAATAATTCGCCAACAATTTGTCTTACACCGATTTGCGTTATTTTAATGTCCTACATGAGTATGGCATTGTTGGCGTCAGTTATAAAGGCTACAAGTGCTGCAAATGCGTCTTTTAAGATGTGGGTCGCCGTAGTCTAGTAGATAGTGGTTGGCTTATTAGACATAAGCCCTCGGTACAAAGCCTATTTAAACATCTCCAACCCATGTAGTTCGCGCCACTCATGCATTAAAATTAACACACGCAACATAAGTGGTGTGAGAAGTTTGGTTGTAATCCTGACTGAAGGGTTGTAATGACCAATTATATACTATATGTACGTATGTGTGTTTATTAATGTCAAACGTGACGAAAATGCAAAAATAATGAAGATATGGAATGTGGGTTCAAAGCGATATGCAGTGAATGTCAACTCCTCTAAACACAAGCCAGCCTAATATGAACCTGATAGGAACCAATAAAGGGCCTCCCTTCTCTCATTCAAAGAGGTTTTGTGGTTAGAAGTCTTTGGTGCAAAGTAGTGGATCGTAAAGTAATCCCGGCCAAAACCACAATAATAGCCTCCGTAGCCGCCGTAGTCTAGTAGGTAGTGTGTTGGCTTATTAGACCAACGTGTTGTATACCATGACGGAAAGCCAGGTTTCGAGCCCCAGGTCAGACATCAAAACAAAATACAAAAAGTATTTCTTCGGCGACTTCCTCTCAACAGCTTTCTGGTAAATGTTCTGAGAATAAAAAAATTGCCATGAAAAGTTTCTCAAAAATCTGTCGTTCGGAGTCGACTTTAAACTGTAGGTCCCGCCATTCATGTATAAAATTAACACACACAACATAAGTGGTGTAAGAAGCTAGGCCGTAATCCTGACTGAAGGGTTGTAATAACCAATTATGTATGTATGTATGTGTGCTAGCTTATTAGACGAAAGGCTTTAGTTGAGAGAGTTTTTAAATAAAACGAATTCCGAAAAAAAAAATTCTTTCATCGACTTTTCTCAGCAGCCTTCTGGCAAAAAATTCTAACGGCAAATAACACTGCCATGAAAAATTTCTTAAATCCGTTGTTCAAAATCGACTTAAAGCAGTAAGTTCCACTGGGCTGGTGGGCTTGTAATCCTGACTTAAGTTTTGTAAGAACCAATTCAGCAAACAAATAACTACTACCACATGCAATAGTACATTTAACAGGAAGAAGAAAACTTTCTAAATGGAAAAAGATTCGACTCCTGGGTGAGATAATATCTTACGAAATGGAGGCAGAACACTCAATAGTAAATTGACATTGAAGGCATATAAAGAGAGCATCTCAGGAAAGGCCAGACGTAGCATAATAGTATGCAGAAGTTATGCAGGAAAATTTTGGGAATGTAACCTAGGATTTAGGCACTTGATGTATACCATGATGGTCAGACCAATGAGATGGGGGGCAGTTAGAAGAGATCTGAAAACAATTTAAATGGAGTGGGCCTAGATACATAGAGGCCCTGGAAGCTCTGTTCGATCACGTGGTTGAATGGACTAAAAATATGGAGGCTAACGTTAGGTTGATAGGAGACAAGTCATTACAAAATTTTATGAACTGAGGAGTCGATTGCCTGGCAGCTGCTCTCTTCTTAACCGTCCTCTGAACCTAACCAGTAAACTACGTAATTTAGAAAAGTGCTTTGCGCCCGGTCTTAGTAACAAGAATTAATGAAGTAATCTAGAGTAATTCATTCAATGTTGCCGTAGTCTGATAGGTGGTGTGTTGGTTTATTAGACATGAGACCTCGGTTCAAACCTCAGGTCGAATATCTCCAAACCCATAATTAAAAAAAAAAATTTCTACGGCGACTTCCTCTCAACAGATTTCTGGCAAAAACTCTGGGAGTAAAATAAAATCGCCATGATAAATTTCTCAAAAATCTGCCGTTCGGAGTTGACTTCAAGCTGTAGGCCCCAATAGTCACATATAAAAATTAACACACACAACATAAGTGGTGTGAGAAACTAGGTTGTAATCCAGACTGAAGCGTTGTAATTTCCAATTATGTATGTATGTATGTACGTAATTCATTCAATGCTTTTTTCTAACATTTATCGCATGAAATTTGAGTTTAATTAATGAAATTGAAAGGAAAAGGAACTACAGTTTATAGTTTGAACAGAAAAAAATTATTGAAAGCCATACAATGCGCCCTTAAATTTGTGTTACTTTACTCACAAATTTTCAATATGTATGTATGTACGTTTCAATATGTACGGATGTATGTAAATATCATGTCCCCCCATTACTTTTATTTGCTTAAATTGAAAAAACTTCCATTCCAGTCCGCCACTTGAATTAATTTGTAATTAATGATGATGGCCCAACATGGGTTAATGAACAGACATTTTCGGTTTCGATTGGTTTTATTGCATGCCACTGTGTTTGCACAAGTATTTGTTAAACTAATTCACTGCTGCTGGCCAAGGAGCACATTAACCTGGGGCGTTTTGTTTTGTGTTTTGTCTCCATACATTTAATATTTACATGAATTACAGATAATTTGTGTGTCAACCTTTTATGAAAACACGAACAAAACAGACTAAAAAAACAACCAAATAAATACGTTTTTTTTTCTATTACAACAGACTAAATTAGACGGCAAATAAATAATCCAGAAAAATTTTTTCAATTTGTGGAATAAGAGTTCATGAACTTTTTAAATTAGAAAAAAAAACAACAAAAAATTCAAAATGGCGGTTCCAATATGGCGATCAAGTAAATCTGTTTAATTTTTATAAACCTCGACCGCCATATTAAATCCGCCGTTTTGAATTTTTAAATCTCAATGAAGATCTGTAATCAGCGACCCCAAAAACCCCTGAGTAACAATTTTCAAGTAAATCTGATTAATTTTTAATGACATCCGTAATGTGTTTCTTTTTCTCTTGCACCCCTTGACATAAACCCACCCCCTACTTTAAGGGTGCATGCAAACAATTTGGCTTTGGGCTCATTTTAAAGAGCAAAGATCAGTTGTCAATTTCTGACAATAGCGATGGTTCTAGCATGCCAGTGTTTAGCTCCACAATGTTTCAAAAATGGCCAAAAACGTTATTTTTAGGGGTTTCAACCCCCTTTTTCTCGGAAACCTGATGTGATGGAAAGTTTTTGAAACACCTGAAGCCATCTTAGTTGCAAACCCATGCAGGGCTGTGTAATTGGTCATTACAACGCTTCAGTCAGAATCAAAACATAGCTTCTCACTGCACTTAAGTTGCTTGTGTTAATTTTATACATGAATGACAAAGTGGACTTCAAACGACATATTTTTGAGAAACGTTTCATGGCAATATTTATTTACGCACAGAGTTTTTGCCAGAAATCTGCTGAGAGAAAGTCGCCACAGAAATATTTTTTTTCGTTTTCGTTTTTCGTTTTGTTGGAGATGTTTGAGGTTGGGGTGGAACAGCGACCTCATTCTTCATTCTTGCTATATAGTCTTTACAATATTTCAAGTTATCACTTTTCGTTAACTTTACAATGTAGTTTTTTTTCTAATTTAGAGTTAGCCTTTCTTACTTCAGATTGATGTAATGTGAGGATCAGAGATCAGCAATGAGTATACAAAAAGATGAGTAGAATCGAATCATACTCATAATTTCTGATGCTTATACGCATTCATACTTATTTTAATGTCATACTCATACTACTTATATTCAATGCTTGAAGTACTCATCGTACTCATACTTAACAATACTCATAATGTTGTTGATTTCGACTCTCCATAACTCAACATTTTTACGAATCACAAAATAAATATGATTCGCTTACGAACACTACAATACTCACTAGAAGGTTGTGTGTTTGCTTTGCTTGCTGTCTTTGTCTTTTTTGTTCATGTGTCTTTCTTCTTTCTTTGTAAATGCAACAACAACTAAGTCTGTAAATTTTAATGAATAATTCGAGTCATTCGAATCATTTATAAGTATTATAAGTATTTTTCTAAAGTTATGAATCTAAATGAGTTGGCTTATGAATCAAACATATTTCGAATGGTATGAGTTTGATGTCAATGTTGTACGCATACTCATTGCAACCTGTACTTATAAAATAACTTTGTAGTGAGTATGAATGAATCAGAGTAGGTAGTTAAATTTCAATATTGTTAACTCAGTCATACTCAAAATTTCATGAGTACTTATGAGTAGCGAAAAAACGATTCATTGCTGATCTCTGCTGGGGATGTAAAAATTCAGCTGTAGTTCTGATGTAAACCAATAGAATTTTCCGCATGCTTGTCTAAATGAGGTCAAAGATTTTTCCTAAGCTCTGGTCTTGTCGCCAATGTTTAATGGAATTCGAAAAACTTCATTAAACGAGATTAGTAGAGTAATTGTAAGGGCAATGGATTTCTTCTTAGTATTTGTTACAATAAATCTAACATTTGCTTAATTGCTCTCCCCATGCATTTAATTGTTTTTCATAATTTTTCTTTGAAGCTAAGTTGAGTTCAAAATAAAATACAAAAAAACTTCTGTTAATAATATCAGTTTTCTTTTGTGAATGTGTATGTGTGTGTGTGTGCGTAGACCACTTAATAATAATTATAATGATATTATCACATGTCACCAATACTTCAGAAACAATCTCATAAAGACACACAGGCACACGAGCACACATAGACTTAAACGCCTAGAGATACATACGTATGTATGTACTCGTATGATATACTTTGCATATGATGACGATGATGAGAGAAGAAGACATTATTCTTCTTTGTGGCTGAGTCTAAATGATACTCATTTTAAGCTTTTAAGTAGACTTGAGAATGTCACAAGTGTCATAATGATGATGTTTTTCATTTTCTTTTTCCTTTTGTACTTGTTGTTGGCGGCTTTCCTTTTTTGTGAAGAAATGCCAAAGACGTACTTATAAAAAGAATAGAATAACAGAATACAATAACAACAAATAAAATTTGAAAAACTAATCGTATTGTGCTAAAGAAAAACAAAAATTTTGCTTTCAGTATCTTCGAGTTGTTATGCGAATAAATTTTGAAAAACGCATTTCTTAAGGGTTTTATTTGTTTCTGGAGGCAGAATTTTGTTTTTGACATTTTTATTTTCAGCCGTCTGTGTGTATGTGAGTGAGAGATTTTTGAACTGCTTGTTATTGGTTTAAAAAGAATTTCTAGAAACTTGTGCTTGAGATTTTTGAAAATCTAAATTTTCTGTTTGTTGGGTTCGAGTGAATTTGTGTAAATTAAAGTTTTTTTCTTTCAAATAAATTTTAAATAAAAAAATAATTAAAATGTTTAAAAATTATTATTTTTTTCATATCTAAACATTAAAAGTTATTTTTTTTTTATTAATTTGTGATACCTACCACTACAGGAAATGATCGAAACTCTTTGGAACCTAAAATTATTTTTCCGTTTAAGAAAAACACTCTGTATTATTATTATTCCATTAGTAGTTGCCGTAGTCTAGTTTACATTTATAGAAATTTCGATAAAGCGAAGTCATTAACGTTCGCCTTCAAGAACATTCATTAGACTGTTTATATCTTATATAAAAAATGAATGTGCGTTTATTTGTTTGTGGGTTTGTTTGTTTGTTTGAAGTCTATAGACGGCTAAACGGCTGGACCGATTTTCTTGAAATTTTCACAGTATCTTCCTGTATGTCTAGAAGGAGTTATAGGCTACTTTTTATTTTAAAATTTCAAGTAGGCGAGGTGCCACGGCCACATACCCAATAAGTATTTAATGTCGCATATCTCATAAACTGTAACAGCTAGAGTCCTCAAATTTTGGATGGACGACTTTGACATATATATGAACAAAATGGGCGGATTGGCTATAGAGGGCGTGTCACATCCCATAGTCTATATATATAAAAATGAATGTTTGTTTGTATGTACCTTATAGAATCGTAAACTACGCATTTGATCATGTTATGATCTTTAGCAAAGTTGTTGCGCATGAACCGACGAAGATTTCTAAGTTGGTATGATCAATTTCCGACAGGTGGCGCCACTGAGAATTAATCAAAATGAATTAAATCGTAAACTGTATATTCTTTAACAAAGTTGTTGCTCATGAGTCGACGGAGGTTGGTGCGATTAATTTCTGATGGATGAAAATTAAAATTATTCAAAATGAATGACTAGCAATTGGTAGACCTACACCTCAAGCACGGAAGAAAAAAGCATTACGAGCCTCAGAATCCGACAAGCATTGAGACTGGAGAATCTTCGAGTATATGCCGCTGAGACCCGTTCGCTTTAATCACTTGAACAACGAGAAGTGAGATTAGAAACTGATCGAATGCGTACTACTCAGGCCCGTTCATCTGAATCATTAGGACAACGGGAAACAAAAACAATAAAATGATTCAAAATTAATCTGACATTTGTGTAATGCCTTTCCTTCAAATGTATTTTAGTTGGTGGCGCAGCAACACGCGCAGGGTACAGCTAGTTGCCATATAAAAAGCAAGCAAAGCAGGCAACGGGAGTTAGTGAAGTTCAGTCTTGTAAGAAGACGCGGTGTGTTTGAAGACAGTAATCGTGGTTTGAAGATCTCCATTACAAAGATCTGTCGACCAATTGTATAGTTATTGTTGTTGTTTATGCAAAGAGTGTAAACAGAGGAATAAAAAAGAAAAGCAATTGTTGTTGTTTACATAAGATTGTGAACAGTGGCACACAGAATTGTGCGAATAATAAAGAATTTTAATTAAAACTAAACACAAAATTTATTTTTATTTTATTTGCAATCTACGAGTTCATATTATAAAGGTTTTTAAATGGTATAAATGTAACTTTAAATTGGAGGTTCCGCCACTCATGTATAAAAATTAACACACACACAACATGAGTGGTGTAAGAAACAAGGTCATAATCCTGACTGAAGGCTTGTAATGACCAATGTATGTACATATTTAAGTAAAATTAGAATAACTGGAATTGAAATTAATATCACGAGAACCAAAGCTAAGAGAACAAACAATGTTAATACGTTAGCGACTGCAATCTGAAAAGTAAAGTTGTGACAAATGATGGCACAGAAACAGTCTGAAATTCGAGACTGCACGAAGGGATTTCGAATTTTTGAATTTTTTAGAACCAAAAAATGCCTAAATATGCACGATGGTCCAATAATATTGCATTGGGTAGGTGCAATAGTTACAGCAGGTAACTGTGTAAGATGTGAAATGTATCACAATGGTATGAAATTTGAAAATTGATTGACAACTTGGCTTGTTACTCAGATTATTGTTGGACTTGAAACATCTGATGATGGTGGAGCTAAAATTGCGAAGGTATTTAACAATGAGATTGTCAGCTGGTAATTTAACAATGAGTTCACATGTTAGTAAGCAGCTTTTGGTACTTTTTACTGACGACATTGTAATTGCTGCCTAAATATACCATAGGTTAGGTTAGGTTAGAGGACGTGTACTTGTCAATTAAGACAAGTGCAGTACCCGGAGGTCGTCCTAGTTTCTCACACCACTTATGTTGTGTGTGTTAATTTTATACATGAGTGCTGGGACCTACAGTTTAAAGTCGACTCCGAACGACAGATTTTTGAGAAACTTTTTCATGGCAATTTTATTTACTCCCAGAGTTTTTGCCAGAAATCTGGTGAGAGGCAGTCGCCGAAGAAATATTTTTTTTTTTGTATTTTGTTTTGATGTCTGGCCTGGGGCTCGAACCCTGGCTTTTACGCCTAATAAGCCAACACACTACCTACTAGACTACGGCGACTTCATATACCATAACTTCACTCTCCTTTTTTTCACTGGAATTTTTTTCACATAGTTTTACAAATCGTTTTAAGAAATCATTAATAATACCTGATCCTACAAATAATTTCCGAAATATTCGAATATTTTCTGAAAATTTAGTCGTTTGTCTTACTATGTATTTTAACCTGAACAGGAAGAACTATAAAAATAATCCTTTTGGCCTCGTTGATTACATTCATTGCATGTAAATGCCATAGGCTGCTAGTCTTAATGCTTAATAACCACACTGTACCAAAGCATCATTAGATCGCCTACCAGCGATAATTGTTTTGCCTACGTTTCCTTTTTCGAGGCACTTAAGCAAACTTATCCCCTTAAGGGAAAAGGGATGCATACCATACTAAGACTAATTTTTGGTACATTAAACAGTGCACAGGTGTATGTGCTTAATGGTTTGCTGTTCAAAATCTGTTTGTCGTTCTCCCATACATATGTATGTATATTAGGCACGAGTCCATACAGTCATTTCACCAACTTTGATTGGTAATTGTGGTGGTATTTGTTGAGAGTTCACTTCACCTAGTTTGCTTGAATTTCCTCTTTTTTCTCTTTTTCTTAACGCCCCTAGAAGTTTACTGTGATGAACACTGCTTCCGGTATTTTGGATAATAAAACTGTAGGCAAGGAATTCTTAATAATTAAGTGGTATGTACAGGGTACTTAGGTTTCGTTGGTTTGTATGGTTTTTAAGAGGCCGAAAGAAAAGGAAGGCAAGAATATTAATATCTTTAGCAAATAAATAATGATGAGGACTTTATTCTAATTTAAGTCTTCACCACAATTTCGCCGCTTTAAACTGTCTTAAATGAATGGGTCTTTGACGTTAACGATTTTACATGACCAGTATTCTTAAGCTTTTAATCACAAATGTTTGGAAAACTTTCATAAGGCGTTGTGAAATGTTTAAAGTTTTGCTGACACAGATTCCGGTGAATGCCTCAATTGTAGGTCCAACATTTTGACCATTTTTCAGGCTTGATTAACTGTTGAATTGTATTCTCTGATGAGGCACTGTTTGGGAACATAGGAAAATAAAAATAAATGTTAACAATAACTGCAATGTTAACATATTTAACATTTACTTTACAGTGCTATAAACAGCATCAGTTGCATAAAATTTAATTACTATTCACCCCCATCTTATCGCTGACACCTTGTATGCGCCACGACAAACGATTTAACTTTTCTCTGCAGGAAACAGTGTTTGTGTTTGTGTTTGTTTTGACTTGAGAACTGACAAGGAGGATAATGGCAATGGTGGCTGATATAAAGATGACAATGCATGTTTAGAGATTAAAGACAAGCAGAATAAGGCGACTCGTATCTAATATCTCTACGTGGCCATATATGTGCTTGAAAACAATGTGGGTTAATAGCAAGTGGCTTAAATGTTTTTCTCTATTTTTTGTTATCATTGCTATGCGATATTGGCTCACACTAACTATTGATTAAAACACTGTGAAAATGTTCATTTTATTTAGTTTTTTTTCTATTATTTTTCTAATAAAGAAAAGTATTCACAACCCTAGCCAAACATTTCCACTTCATGACAGAACAGCACATGCAGATAAAGATGAAGAACCTTGTCATGCTGTCAGAGACTGACAACTGTTAATGATCATCAGTGGCTGGTGATTACGAATGTGTTTCTTGCATGGAAAATAGGGGCATTAAGAGAAAATAATAGACGCTAAAAGGCTGTGGTTGATGATGGGTTTTTGCTCTTTTCGTTTTTTATTTTTTTCTTGTTTTTTTGCCATTAATTGCCATAAGACGTGTGTCATGTCGATAGAATGTTTAGTTAATTGCGTGGCGTTGTTTTTAACACTTTACGTCAGGGCACAGAGTATTTGAATATACATATATGCAGCACGGCAATTGAGGTCAAAGTACTAGCATCGTTTAAAAAAGAATCATGTACTATCAGGTCTTCCAATAGTGACTTGCGAACTTTGACAGTTGTTGTCTGTCATATTAGTTGTCATTTATTCAAGAAAATCTCTGCGCCAATTGCTCTGCTTTTCGTTGAAGTATTTGCTCGCTGATCTATAATCTATTATTGCTTCAGTTATTTTAAATAAATTTAAAGAAAAATTAAAAAAAAAAATTTTTCAGTGACCTAAAATGTTAACCACAACTGTTAGCATGTCTTTCTGTGAACATATTTTTATATTTCTCACCATTAAATAGGAAATGTATGCATGTGTATACTCTACTGATCTATTGAATTTGTGGGTGTGTTCTACAATGGAAAATTATATTCCAATTTCATCAACACACACATACACACACACAAAATATGTAAACTTACATAAACGTGAATGTAAATGTAAATTCATGAATAAGAATGTCGAATTCATATTGTGAGTAAAATGGAAGAAGAAGAGAAATGCAATAAATTTATTTATCCATCGTCAACAAACGCCCTCCGGTTATAAAGTGATGGTTGACAGCTGATTACTGATAGGAGTAAACTTCAACTAGTTACCTTACTAGCCACCAGCTCTCTACTTAAGGCCATCTACACTGGGGGATAAGGTTTTTATTAAGAAATACAAAAATTGCAAAAAGAACTGAAACTGAGCTGAAACAAATAAAATAAGTCTTCGAATAGTGAGAAACATATTTGCCATTGCAACCCTTTAGTTAGGATCACAACCTAGCTTCTCACACCACTCATGCTGTGTGTGTGAATTTTATCCATGAAGGGCGGGACCTACTGTTTAATGTGAACTTCGAACGACAGATTTGAGAAACTTTACACGACAATTTTATTTTACTCTCAAGGCTTTTTTCGCAAAAGACAACTTAGAGGATTAATTATGAAGTATTTCGTTTAAGTATGGAATAAAATATCCATCCAATGACAGCCATGTCTCTGATGACAGACTATTCCTCATTTCATGAAGTTTTACATGACTTTTTCACAGAAATGGGCCTGTAGCTCACTTAAGATGATCCCACGCAATTTGAATTTGAGCTCAAGCATTAGTTCAGTTTTATTCGCATAAATCCTAGTGTTACCGCCGCCACTGTAGTTCAATTATTTATTTTATACATATTGTTTTCCTTATTGCTTACTCCTTTTATTCGTGTCCCTTTGCTTAATTTCGAATATGTACGAATTGTACATATATACTGTTAAATATATAAATTCGAGGTTTTATTATACAAATAGCTGAATAACGGTTCTGAAATTATGTCGACTTTTGTATAAAAATCAATAACATCATTTTTTCTGTGCTTATTATTAAAACGAATTTAGTTGGTAAAAAAAAACAAAGTTTTTTAAAGCGCTAAAATATAAGCTAAAACTAAGATATTTGCTTAAATCTTGTGTGAAATAATTTGATAAAATAAAATAAAATAAAATAAAAGATATTTTGTGCTCTTAAAAGTTGTTTCGACTAACTAATTTCGAAGCCAACATTTCTTTAAAAAACTTTTTAAAATTAAGAAAAAAAAAAAGAAAGTAATTATTGTCAGTAACACCTTAAGTTAAATAGTGTCTCAAAATTAAGCACTTTGTTTGCACACAATTGTGGCATAAAAAAAAAAAAATAAAATCAAAGTCAAGTTTCGCATACAAATAAAGTGAATGATGTCAGAAACGGATTTCAATTGTAACAAATGTGAACAAAAAGACACGGAGCGAATGGTTCAGTGCGACTCGTGTGATAAGTGGTACCACTTTGAGTGCGTTGGAGTAAATAGCAATATTGCGAACATGAGCTGGAATTGCTCTTGCGTAGGTGGTAAAGATAGTGTCTCCAACGTGGCCCCACAAACACAGCCGCCCATAAGTGCAACATCGGAGTTTACCGCTGGGCTACACACAACGTCATCTCCAGCCGGCCGAATACAAGGACCTCTCTCAGATGTACCTGGTTCATCGTTAGGGGAAAAATCTCTTCAGCCATCTAATTTGAATAATGGTGGATATGAAATGAAAAATCCGGTAGCGGGAAATGTTTTTCCGTCAGCGGCAACGACAAATGACAAATGTGCAAAACAAAATTTTGGCTCTCATTGCGGTCCAAGCACGTCGTTCGGTTCTCCGTCTTCCCAAACACAATTGAAGTTGCAGATGCTTGAAGAGGAAAAGGAGCTTGAAAGACAATACTTGGAAAAAAAATATAGTATCCTAAGACAAGGTGATGCATGTCAAAGTTCAAATTCTTCCTTTAATATTTCCTATTTCCAGCCTAATGTAGCACAAATAGCCGCTAGACAAGTTATACCCAAAGATTTAATCACTTTCGATGGCAACCCAGAAGACTGGCGCCTATTCATTAGCAACTTTAGAAACAGCACGAACATAGCGGGCTACACAGATGGTGAAAATCTGATGCGATTGCAGTCATGTCTTCGTGGGCGCGCCAGAGAATTAGTGAAAAACAAATTACTTATCCCATCAATGGTAAACGAAATAATACAGACTCTGGAAATGTGTTTTGGTCGTCCAGAGCATATACTAGATAGCATGATAGACAAAGTTATAAAAATACCACCACTAAAGGATAGGCTTGACAATATCATTGAGTATGCACTTACCGTTAAAAATATTTGCTCGACAATGGAGGCGTGTAATTTAACGGCTCATTTGAACAATCCCTTGCTCGTGAAAACGCTGGTCAATAAATTACCCGACAGCCACAAATTAAATTGGGCAATGCATCCGAAAAATGAAAAGGTTCCAGTTGTAAAAGCGTTTAGCGACTGGATTTATAATATAGCAGGCGCAGCGAGCCAGGTAGTGTCCCCTTTAGTAACCAAAAAAGGAGCTTCTGTACATACTCATTCGGAGCCATCTTATCAAAGCAAACTAAATTGTAGCCTCTGTAAAAGTCAACAACACAAAATCCAAAACTGTGGTGAATTTCAGTCTCTAAGTGTTGATGAAAGGTGGAGTTTTGTAAAACAGAACAAATTATGCCGGCGGTGTTTGAATGCACATCGTCGTAAGTGTTTCTCAAAAAAGGTATGTGGCACAAGCAACTGCTCAGCAAATCATCACCCTTTGCTGCATAAGGACATAATATCGTTAACTCATAATGCAATTCAAACAGTGGCACAAGGTGGCAATGGAAATGTAAATACTCATAACGATGACAGCCAAGGAAGACAGTGCTTCAGGATTTTGCCCATCCGCATACACTATAATGGTACTTGCACAGAGACATTTGCATTTCTTGATGAAGGTTCGTCTGTCACCCTTATGGAAAAGTGTCTCTTTGAAAAGCTTGGTCTCACCGGTAAAAGAGAGCCTTTGGAGCTACAATGGACTGGCGATACAACTCGATCAGAGCAAAATTCAGTCAAAGTTGACTTAGAAGTGTCTGGCGCTAAATGTGACAATAGGTTTACTCTACACGATGTGCGTACGGTAAATAATCTTGGACTACCCTTACAGTCAATTGAATTCAAAGACATCGCCGTTGACTACCCATACTTGAAAGGTTTGCCGATACAGTCTTACAAGAATGCTAAGCCGATGGTGCTCATAGGCCTCAATAATTGGAGGGTAGCTGTCCCCTTAAAAATAAAAGAAGGTAAGCGAGGTCAACCCATAGCATCTAAAACCCGTCTCGGATGGACACTGCAAGGTAGTGGTACAAATTTACATCAAACTTCCTCATTAAATATACATACTTGCGGTTGCGAAAAACGTTATGAGGTATTGCACGAAGAAGTAAAAGAATATTTTGCCCTTGAAGCGCCTAAAGAGAAAAATATACTGTCGCCCGAAAATAGCAGAGCTATACAAATCTTAGAAGCCTCTGCGTTCAGAAAAAATCACCAATTCGAAGTAGGTTTACTATGGAAAGACGAAGTCCCACAATTGCCGGAGAGTCATAGCGTCGCATGCCATAGACTAGAATGCCTTATAAAGAAGTTTAAAAAGGATCCCAAATTACAAAAGACAATGCAAACCGAAATCGATAAATTAATTTCTAAAGGTTATGCTAGAAAGGTGTTGGATTCTGAAATGTTTTCCTACCCCGGCCGTACATGGTATTTACCAATATTTGTGGCCCTGAATCCAAATAAACCAAACAAAGTTCGCCTCGTTTGGGACGCAGCAGCTAAATCAAAACAAAAATCCCTTAATGACTTTCTTATTTGTGGCCCCGATTTACTTACGTCACTTTTTAGTATTTTAATTGAGTTTCGTGTGGGTCAAGTGGCAATTTGTGGAGACATAGCGGAAATGTTCCATCGAATTAATGTAAAAGAAGAGGATATGCACGCTCAGCGATTTTTGTGGTTCGAGAATTTAGATAACCAACTACGACCATGCGTGTATGTCATGAAAGCTCTCACCTTTGGTATTAGCTGTGCACCCTGCATTGCTCATTTCGTCAGAAACAAAAATGCTGAGGAATTTAAGCATTTATATTCCCGGGCTGTCAAAGCAATTCAACAATACCACTATATGGATGACTTTATTGACAGCGTTGACAGCGAGGAAGAAGCAAAAGAACTTGCGCTCCAGGTGAAGATGATTCACTCCGCAGCTGGGTTTCATATGAGAAATTGGGTAACCAATTCTGACTTCGTACGAAAACACCTATCGGAGGACGGCTCGGAGACACAGGCCTCCTTTAAAGCGGTCGAAAAAATTCTGGGTATGTATTGGGAATCAAACAACGACGTATTTCAATATCATTTTAGATTTTCGAGGCTCCGAAGAGATGTTTTACACACTGAAGTGACCCCCACAAAAAGAGAAGTACTTCAAGTCCTCATGTCGATTTTTGATCCACTAGGATTGATTTCCCATTACACTATTGGCCTAAAGATATTACTTCAAGATATATGGCGCTCAGCATTAAAATGGGACGATGAACTGACCGAAGAGCTTTATGTAAAATGGCGTTTGTGGCTCTCCAATCTGTGTAAAATATCAGCTATCAGTATTCCCAGATGTTACTCCAAACTCCTAAGAATGACACCCGAGGTCCAACTTCATACCTTTGTCGATGCGGGTGAAAATGCATACGCTGCAGTGAGTTATTTTCGCGTAAAATATAATGGCAAAGATGACGTGTCAATTGTGGCAGCAAAATCTAAGGTAACCCCATTAAAACCAATATCGATACCCAGGTTGGAGCTTCAGGCAGCACTGCTAGGTGCACGTTTAGCTGCGAAAATTCGAAATTCAACGCGCCTTCAATGCAGAGAGTGTTTTTATTGGTCCGATTCAAAGACGGTGCTTAAATGGTTGTCCATGGACCCAAAAAACTTTAAAGCGTTCGTGATGTATCGTGTTGGAGAAATTCTAGAATCCACAAACTTAAATCAATGGAATTGGGTGCCATCCAAATCTAACCCGGCAGACCTTGCCACTAAAACCGGTTTACCCAGCAATGATTTGTGGCTCCACGGTCCGGATTTTCTTAAACATGGCGAAAATATGTGGCCCAAATGTCCTGATTTAGGTGATCCAAATAACGAAGAAGTGCGGAATCATTTACTGCTTATTAACAAATCTAAAAGCTTTACAATCAACATTGAATATTTTTCAAATTGGAAGCGGCTCTATATGGCACTTGCGAATTTCATGCTTTATATTGAAAAATTGAAAGCTAGAATACGAGGAGGCAAAACTGTCCAAGGTATAAGCTTTGAAATTATACTAAATGCAAAATTTGTTTTATATAGGTATGCCCAATCTTACGAGTTCTCTGAGGAAATATGGTGTCTTAAAAATAAAAAAGAAATATGTTCTAAAAGTCATCTTAAACAATTAAATATTTACCTCGATAATAACGGACTTTTACGTATAAACGGTAGAGCCAGGTCTTTAAATTGCAATAACGCCATAATCTTACCAAAATGCCATTATATAACATTTTTACTGGTCCGCAACTACCACGAAAGTTTTCATCATTGCCTGCACGAAGCCACAATATGCAAAATTAAATCAAAATTTTACATCCCAAAGCTAAGGGTGGTCTACAAAAACGTTCGTTCAAAATGTCAACAATGCAAGAATCAATCGGCCGCACCACAACCACCGTTAATGGCGTCTTTACCAGCAGCAAGACTTGCTAGCTTCGAACGTCCGTTCACCTATGTAGGTGTCGACTTCTTTGGCCCATTATTTGTAGCAGTAGGCAGACGCAGAGAGAAGAGATGGGGTGTGTTATTCACATGCCTAACAATACGTGCAATTCACGTTGAGGTCGCTCACAGTCTTGACACAAGTTCATGCATCATGGCCATTCAAAACTTTATAAGTCGTCGTGGCTCTCCCAGAGAGATATATACCGACAATGGCACGAATTTTAAATCTGTCGAAAGAATTCTTCGTGAAGAAAAGCGAAACCTCGACCTGCATCAAGTCATTTCAAAATATAATGAAATTAAATGGCTATTCAATCCACCGGCAGCACCGCATATGGGAGGCGCATGGGAAAGGCTGGTGCGCACTGTGAAGACAACGCTTTACGCTATGAACCCTGCATTCAGATTCAACGACGAGACGTTGAGAAGCGCTCTATGTGAAATTGAGTTTATAATAAATTCCCGGCCTTTAACATTTGTTGCTCTGGATTCAGCTGAAGACGACGCCCTTACGCCAAACCACTTACTACTCGGTTCTGCTGATGGTTATAAACCCCTATGTGAAATCAACCACGATCTTCGTCAACGGTGGCACCAAACACAGCAGTTTGCAAACCATTTTTGGAGACGATGGGTTCGGGAGTATGGCCCAAATTTAATCCGACGAACAAAGTGGTTCGCAAAGGTAAAACCACTATCTGTAGGTGATATAGTCATAATAGTGGACGACACACTTCCCCGCAATAGTTGGCCCAAAGGAGTCATAGTAGACACAGTTAGCGCAAAAGATGGTCAAATTCGTCGTGTAAAAGTCAAGACAAGTTCCGGCACGTTTGAAAGGCCAGTCACCAAAATCGCAGTGCTGGACGTCAGTAATGATCAAGATGGCAAGCTTGCAATCCCTAGTTCGCTTGCAAGGGGGGGAATGTTACCGCCGCCACTGTAGTTCAATTATTTATTTTATACATATTGTTTTCCTTATTGCTTACTCCTTTTATTCGTGTCCCTTTGCTTAATTTCGAATATGTACGAATTGTACATATATACTGTTAAATATATAAATTCGAGGTTTTATTATACAAATAGCTGAATAACGGTTCTGAAATTATGTCGACTTTTGTATAAAAATCAATAACATCATTTTTTCTGTGCTTATTATTAAAACGAATTTAGTTGGTAAAAAAAAACAAAGTTTTTTAAAGCGCTAAAATATAAGCTAAAACTAAGATATTTGCTTAAATCTTGTGTGAAATAATTTGATAAAATAAAATAAAATAAAATAAAAGATATTTTGTGCTCTTAAAAGTTGTTTCGACTAACTAATTTCGAAGCCAACACCTAGATTTCACAAAACCTCAATGAAAAAATCGCACGACGTCATATTGAATAATCTTGGAACCCAGTTGACATCAGAATTTCTTGAAATATTTTGTTGTGGATATAGATGCTGCAATAAATTAATTACTTCACGCAAGCTGTAGCAAGTGGCGCCTTCTTGCTAAAGCTCCATATCGTCCAGGGAAATGTTATTCAGTTGAGACTATAAGAACTCCGTGTTCTTTTATAGGGTTATCCATTTCGTGGTTTCAAAAGTACGGGACTGGAATTCGACATCTGTCAAACTAAGTTGTGAAACCAATTTTTTTCTTTTCAGTTGAAAGTCTGACATTGACGAAAATGGATCGCTTAACTATCACACAACGCATGAAAATTATCAAAACCTACTACAAAAATGATGATTCTGCCACAGCCACGTATCGCACAAAATTTTCATCAGCGATGAGGCACATTTCACACTCGGTGGGTATGTTAATATGATGAGAGGCCATTACATCTAGAAATAGTCACTGTTTGGTGCGCTGTTTGGTCCGAAGGTGTAATTGGACCTTACTACTTCGAAAACGACAATTAAACGATTGTCACCGTCAATTCGGAGCGTTATGGTCATATGATAACCGACTTTTTTTGCCTGCTATTGAAGAATACGATTTGGAGAATATGTGGTTTCAACAAGACGGTGCCACATGCCACACAACTCGAGCGAATATGGCTTTATTGCAAGAGGCATTTCCTGACCGCGTAATTTCTCGTCGTGGCGATATCAACTGGCCACCAAGATCATGTGATTTGACACCATTAGACTTTTTTGTGAGGCTAAGCGAAAGACCGTGTTTATGCAGATAAATATTCAACTCTTGAGCACTTAAAAACCAACATTCGTCAAGTTATGGCTGAGATACCGCCCAATATGTGTCAAAAAGTAGTCGAAAATTACCTCAAAAGAATCAATGCTTGCAACACTTCGCGTGGAGGTCATATAAATGATGTTGTGTTTCACACATAATGTCAACGTTCAAACTTTACAATAAAAAAGAAATATCATGAAAAAAATATTTGATATGTGTTTTATTTACGTTTACTTTTGAAACCACGAAATGGATAACCCCATATATTTGAAGTGAATGCCATCCACAGTCACTGCAATTAAAAAAAGTTTACATAAATCTGCACCAAATTATTACTCATTGTAGTTAAATTTATTTCTCATAGATTTTATGAGTATTTCCTGTACCTCAAACTCAACAATTTATGTGTATGTACTCACTAAGCCATTCTTCGGAGAGGACAATTTTTTTTTGCAAAAATCTGGCGTTAACTTCACTTTGTTTCACTAGCCATTGAACGTATAGCAGCGCTCGCCATGATCTTCTAATTCGAACCCCTGAGTAAGCCCATTGAACGTATAGCAGGCGCTTTCCATAATCTCCTGATATGAGCTCCAGAGTAAGCTGAATGTGGACTTCTTATGTCAAAAGAATTGGCACCGACTTCAGTTACCCATTGAGCCCATTGAACGTAATTCTATTAAACAAATTGCCAGCGTTTTTCATGATTTGCTATTTTGAGCTACTGTGTAAGCTTAGTTTTGTATACATGGTCACGGTGGAGGTCTTTTGGCAAAATTCTTTGCCTAGTGTTTGGGAAATTGGAATTTTTTTTAAAACGATGCAAAATTATTGGTTTTCTAAGGCACTCTCGTTACAGCAGCAATATTTTCAAGAAAGACGCAGCAGTCTTAGTGCCCAAAACCGATCCAGTTTCTTTATATTTTTTTCATCACTTTGCGAATAGTTGACATATTAGGCGCAGATGGCATACATACATAATTGAACATTACAACCCTTTAGTCAAGATTACGACCTAGCTTCTCACACCATCTATGTTATGTGTTTTAATTTTATACATGAGTGGCTAGACCTACAGAATGACAGATTTTCTGAGCAACTTTTTCATGGCAATTTTCTTTTATTTTCACAACATTTGCCAGAAATCTGCTGAGAGGAAAGCAACGAAAAAAGGTTTTTTCATATTTCGTTCTGCCTGATCTGGGGTTTGAATCGTGCCCTCAGGTATAGTAACCTACTAGACTACGGCGACTTTAGGTGCATTTGATCGATTGAAAATTCTTTGATGTATGTGAGCATTCCCAGCGTAGCTTCCAAATTTGTATTCATTACAAAGTGTGTCGCTTTTAATAATCGCAATAAACATATTGTTACGAAAATGAAAAATCTAGATACTGGTGTTTTGCTTTTACATCGCTTAACATTAAAATTATAATCAAAGGCTACAAAAACAAAACAATGCAAGTAAAGAAACCTGTTTACAAATTATCGTACTGCTTAATATAACAACAAACACCAGCATAAAAAAGATGGTAAACAAGTAAACAAAAATACACAAACTACACCACAATAATAAACGTAAATAACGATGTTTACATTTATAGACATTTTGAGGATGCGAAGTCATGAACGTTCGCCTTCAAGAACATTCATCAGACAGTTCACTCTGTCATATAAAAGCCAAAGCAAAGCAGGCAAGTGAGTTAGTAAAAGTTCAGTCAGTCTTGTGTGAAGACGCGGTGTGTTTGAAGACAGTAATCGTGGTTTGAAGACCTACGTTACAAAGATCTGTCGAATAATTGTCTAGTAATTGTTATTGTTTATGCAAAGGGTATAAACAGATTGAAGGCGCTGTGGTCTAGTAGGTAGTGTGTTGGCTTATTAGACGAAAAGCCAGGGTTCGAGCCCCAGGCCAGACATCAAAATAAAATACAAAAAGTATTTCTTCGGCGACTTCCGCTCAGCAGATTTCTGGCAAAAAATCTGAGAGTAAATAAAATTGACATGAAAAGTTTCTCAAAAATCGGTCGTTCGGAGTCGACTTCAAACTGTAGGTCCCGCCACTCACGTATAAAAATAGCGCACACAACAAGTGGTGTGAGAAACTAGGTCGTAATCCTGACTGAAGGGTTGTAATGACCAATTATGTATGTATGTATAAACAGATGAATAACAAAGAAAAGCAATTGTTGTTGTTTACATAAAGTTGTGAACAGTGGCACACAGTATTGTGCGAATAATAAACACAAATTTATTTTTATTTTATTTGCAATCTACGAGCTTATATTTTAAACATTTTTAATAAGTAAAAACGTAACAATATATAACAGCTGCCAAAATGCTGGAGTTGCCATTGTGCAAAAAAAATTATACCAAATTTAAAAAGTACACACAGTTACTAAAGTATACATACGGTTAAAAAATTTCAGAAATTTTTTAACTAATCCGTTTTCGTTGAAAATCTTTATAGTTTCCTTGATGTTAAGACGGTCTTTTGCATTGGTTAAAAAATTTCTGAAATTGAACTGAATTGTGGCGCTGCACAGGCCCACAAATGTATGCCGATTTACAAATTTCACAAATTTCTGAACCAATGCAAAAGACCGTCTTAAAATCGAAGAAAGATGTCAAACAATTATAAATATTTTCAACAAAACCGGATTGGTTAAAAAATTTCTGAAAAATTACTGAAAAATTTCTGAAATTTTTTAACCAAGACCGTCTTAAAATCGAGGAAAGTTGTCAGACAATTACAAAGATTTGCAACGAAAACGGATTAGTTAAAAAATGTCTGAAAATTGTTATCCGCATATATAGTTTTGTGGCTGAGCGTATACTCTTGCTGAGACACCCTTTATTTATTAGATAAAAACAATTACTTCTTAAAACACTCGCTGTAAAGTAAGACTGTGGCAATAAAACTATTTCAAATAAAATATCATCGTAAGGGTAACAGTCTTCCCCAAGTGAAAAATCGAATGTAATTGTGTGACTGGCTATGTGTAGACGTTTATAACTTCAAATGTAAATGGCAGTAATTACATAGGAACGTATTTTATTTTCATTTGCCTTTCTTTCCTTTTTTACTAACTATTCAGTTTCCATTATTATAATTAGAAAATAGCAAAAAGGGTTGTTAAGGTTTTTGTTTATTCACCATGGGTGAGATGGTGTAGTTTCGTAATATAAATACTATGGTGCTGTGGACTAAACACTTTAATTGTATGACCATAATTATGTTTAATATTGTCCAGTATATTTTAATGTCGTTGACTGAAATGGCTGCATAACTACTTCAATAAGTGCTTGTGGTAGCAGGAATCAATAAATCAATTTAAGCCGGGAATATTTGTTGTCATTTAGATGCTTGCCAAGTGCTTGTTTTTTGTCATCTTGTCATTATTAGCTATCTTTTGCTTTCCCTCTATGTTATATTGAAATCTTAAATATTTCATTCATTCAAGTAGTAGCAGTCGTCGAATGTTAAATAATATTTGTGCTGGTTTACTTTCTCTTTCACTTTCTAGCACATTTCGATTCAATTCAGTGCATTATTGCCATTTGAAAGTCTATGACGCCACCTTAAACATAATCACCGTTGAACATCTAGAAATGCCACTTGAGAAGCACTCACCAACAAAAGATATCTTTTTACTTAAAAAACAACAATAACAATAACAAATAATACAAATAATAATAATAGTATTACCTACATTTGTACATATATATGTACATACATAAGTACAGTCACAAATCTATGTGGGTGAATGCATGATTACAAGGGTACTTTGGGCTTGGTATTCACATGTATTAGGCCAATTTAAAATATTTGACATTATTATTGATTTCTTTGTAATACAAACAAATAAACAAACAAAAAAAAATCATGTAAGTATACTAGAAACGTAAACAGTTTTACGTTTGTAATTTTTTCATGTTTTCTTATTCCTTTCTTATTTGGCATATTTTTTCTTTCGCTTTTTTGTCTCCATATTTGTTATACCATTTGCAATAAAAAACAGCGTAAACTTTTGATATTCCATTCCATTTATTGTAAGTTTTTCCCCATATTCTTTGCAAATAATGCTCTGCCAAAAGTATGTCTTCCCTTAGTCAAGTTGTCAATTTCTTCAGGCTTTTCACAGCATGACAGTTGACTTGCATAGCCTTATGCGCGTCTTACTGATTCCATTTATTGGCAAACATTTCTTATAAAAATTGTAAGCCTCATATTTGATTTAACCCTGCTACTAACCAAACAGCCTCTAAGAGAAAATAACTTCAATTTATGATACAAAAACAAAAAAAAAATATTTAGGATTACATACACATGCTTTGGCTTTGGCTAAAGAAAGAAAACGTATAAGTCCTTAGATATTCAAGTGAAAAATTTATTAAAAAAAACGAAACAAAATCCATTTTAGCCTTTCAGTGTTATTTGGCTTAAGGCTTTAGTTGTAGTCTCTTTTGTGGAAACAAAAGAGCATTTAGGAACCATCATAGTTTAAAGGCGTAAAACCCAACTATAAACACTCAAACCACTAATCCTGCTAAGAGGGTTAAATGATTAGATTTTGCGTAATATTTTGTGCAAATACATGCACAAACAAAATCATTTCAATATTGTTTTTGCGTTTGAGAGATGATTTTGAAAATTTCAAACGAGTGCTGGAAATTAATTCATAAATTAGATTGTATTGAAAGGAAGGAAGGAAGGAGGGAAAGAAAAGTGAAACAAAATCAATACACTTTCTAATTTTTATCTCTATACATGCATACATACATAAATACATACATACATACATACATACGTACATACATACATACACACATACATAATTGGTCATTGCAACCCTCCAGTCAAGAATACGACCTAGCTTCTAGCACCCGTAGTCTAGTAGGTAGTGTGTTGGCTTATTAGACGTAAAGCCAGGATTCGAGCCCCAGGCCAGACTTTCTCTCGCCACTCTTGTATAAAAATTAACACACACAACATAAGTGGTGTGAGAAACTAGGTCGTAATCCCAACCGAAGGGTTGTAATGACCAATTATGTATGTATGTATGTTCTACCACCCAAGTACAGAAAAGAGAGCGTGTCTCTAGAATCAACATTAAACTACGACGAGTTAGCACTCAGAGCTATCAGAGGCTTGTGATTTTGTCACAGCGTTTCTACAGTCGATAACATCATCGTCAACGCATTATTTTGTATGTCGGCATTAATTTCAACATAGGGCAACACATGGTACGTTGGTATAATGTGAACGTACCTCTAGACAGAGGATACAATGGCCAAAAACATGCGATAGATATAGTTATCGACGCCTCCGTTCTATAACATTCTAAGTCGAAAAATTGTGTTTTGATTTATGAGCTCCAAAGTTTCCACGCGATATACGACTATATATGTATGTATTCTAAGTCAATTTTTTCCTATAACTTCGGAACGGATCGGCGAATCTTAACCAAATTTTGACAGTATTTAAGTTAGAGAACGTAAAAAATGTAAGAACATTAAAAACGATAATGGGGTACCTAGTTACGGCAGATGCCATTACCTCTCAGTCTAATTAGAAAAATTTGTGCTGGATTTAAGCGGATATAGAAGCGGATATAGTGGAGGACATAGATGCGGATATGGAATGGACAACATTCTCTCTTAGGTAGTTGCTGCACTGTAAAAAGTCGTAGGCAATTAAAGCTGAACGCTATCAAGGGAATTACAGCCTGACGCGACCTGAGCTGTCGGAGTTAATAAAGCACTATCGCTTTCTAATGATTGTTGGAATTCATAAAGGTAACTAGAAGAAGTCACCGTAGTTTTGTAGGTAGTGTATTGGTTTATTAGCCATGAGGCCACGGTTCAAACCCCAGATCAGAAATTTGGATTACAAACATAATAACTTATGAAGATAATATTTCTTCGGCGACTTCTCAGCAGATTTCTGGCAAAAAACACTGAGAGCAAAATAAAATTGCCCGCCACTCATGTATAAAATTAACACACACAATATAATTGGCGTGAGATACTGGGTCGTAATCCTGACTGTAGAGTTGTATTGACCAATTATGTATGTATGTAACTAGTAGGCTTAGATTGAGAGCTTGAAAAGTTAAAACTTCAGCATAGAATTTAGAAGATGTACATATAAAACACACTATGGCTGAAGCCCACTTAGACGTCCTTATGGGACCTCCAGGCAGCGAGAAAAGAGGTCGCTAGTTAAGTCGAACTAACAAGATTGGGGAAATAGCTGGCGATCAGAAATTATAAAATGAAAGGAAAAGGCCAGACGGCCTATTTGTTTCGTGATATCAATTAAAAGCCATAGCATGGTCACTACAACTCTTCAGACAGGATTACGACCTAGCTTCTCACACCACTGATGTTGTCTACATTAATTTTATATATGAAAGGTGGGGACCTGCAGTTTAAAGTCGACCCCGAACGACAGATATTTGAGAAACTTTTGATGGCAATTTTATTTACTTCCAGTGTTTTTGCCAGAAATCTGCTGAGAGGCAGTCGCCGAAGAAATATTTTTTTTCATATTTTCGTTTTGATGAAATCTGACCTGGGGTTTGAACCTAGACTACGGCGTCTACACCTTCTAATTGTAGTATATTGTATTCCTTCCCTTGTAGTTTCAATGATTTGAAATTTCTTAACTTTGGAAAGTTATTCCACCTTGGAAAAAGTAATTAATATTTCAGTAAATTAGCTTAAACGTATGACTTGCTCAACCAGAATTCGGGATTAATTGAATGTGTCGCTTTGGTATACGACTAGAAGTATATTCCGATTAAAGCAGAAATTCAATTCTTCCAATTTTAAGGGAATATGCCAGAAAGCCAAGAACAACATCGCTACATATACAGCCACACATTTATTTATTTAAAGTATCAATAACGTTCTCAATTTTGTTACACGATCCCTTGATTGCAAGGATCAAACCAAATTCTTCCATTTGCTTTCAGTCTTTCACGTTTTCCGCTTTCTAGAATTTTATTCTTGATTTGTTATCTTTCGTTTTTCTTGTTCTTTTTCTATTGTAAACCTTTAATATTTGGTTTCTTCGAGTTGATAGGAACTTATACAATATTAAGAACGCACTATTATTTGATCATTACTTAACAATTTTTTTTCACTCGCAAATTTACATTTAAAAACTTAGAATGCAACACCACCACGAAGTACAGGAAATGCGTAAGTGTTTGTGTGCTGCGGAAGAACATATTGCTTTTTAGTATTTGCGTGTTAATGTAAGTGTACACGCAATACATAACCACGATAACATTTAAGAGAAAAAATATTTAATAATTGCGGTTAAGGATGTCATGATGTCACACAGAAACACAGAAAATTTTTCGTCGTAGTGAAACTTCTTTACACCGAGGGGTAATTGTACGAGCTTATTCTTCCCTTTTGATACTTAACTAGAATGCGTGTAGATTTTATACACATCTTGTATAAGCGTCCCACACGACCTCAGTGTATTGTGGTGACGTTTGCTATATAAAGTGCTTGCTGCACTTGCACTTGCACAATGCACGCATTTAGCGTTAATGTATACGACATTTATGCAAATATGGACCAAGCAAGTCCTTTTTACAGCTGTCAAGTTTAATTTCTTTTATTTTCGTTATCTTTTCACCAACATTTTCATTCATTCACTGCCATTGCACAGTATGACAATGAAAATATTGTGCTTTCATTAGACCGAATGGCGAAGTAACTTTGGGTGACAGTAAAACATTGGAATTGAATTACAGGTGAAAGAGGGAAACATTTTAATTCCTCAGAAAATTTTACTCAAATATTGTGCCTTCGTAGCACTGATTATAATGCTTATATAGACGGGCATACCTATAATCCCTGGACATACTGAGACAACGACGATTGGTTTTACGTGGGTACCTGTCCGCGTGGACCTAATTCCAGGGTGCTCTTCGCACAGGGTGAAATACAATGCGTCTACCAACGCCCCCAAATGTAACAGACTGCTACACCTAAGTACCAATTGGAAACCATGTATTTGGACATGATTTCCCCCCTGGTTAGGAGTGAAGCCTATCTAAAACTCCTTCCTATCTTTGGCTCACGGCACCTGGTTGAAAATGCAACCCCACACCGAGCTTGAAAACCGACCATGAAAGAGCTCCTCACAAAAATCTGTTATTCGGAATCGAGTTTAAACTCTAGGGACCGCCACTCATGTATAAAATTAACACACACAGCATAGGTGTTTTGAGAAGCTAGGTTGTAATCCTCGGTAAAAGGTTGTAATGACCAATTATGTACGTATGAGTATGAGATTTCTTCAAGAACGATGTAAATCGCAACGTTATAGTCTGTGAAAGCAAGTACTTGCGATGACTACGTACTTGTTTATACAAATATGGCAGGATTGAACTTGGTGTCACGGTGTCACATGATACGAAATGTGCAATAACATGAATCTTTAAAGAAACGTATTCGCTATTTAAACAATTTCACGTTCCTAGAGCGTAACTCTTGCAGATTATTTTACAAGAAGTCAAATATTTTGAAAGACTCAATAGGAACACTGTGCAATTTCTTAGAAGTTTGCCACGACAACCTTTATGTCAGCATAATTTTTAAAGTACCTTAGATTAGAGTCAAATTTAGATAAAAAAAGAAAATTCTTTAAGTTTTTCTCATCTGAGTGAATAAGTGCAAAAACAAAAGGCAACCGCAAGTATTTTTTTAATTTTTTTTTATTCTTGGTTTTCATTAAGAAAAAAAGAAAGAAAGCAAAAAAAACTCAACGAAAAATATTAGAAAGATAAGAGAAATTTAACCACAATTACGTTAATTATAGGAAAACATAAAAAGGAAGGAAAACGATCTTAAGAACGTATATTAAAACGGTGTGAAAGGGAGTGTGTGATGCAGTGGTTTTTATAGAGAAATTTTAAAAATATTCCGAGAAACTCGCAGAAGAATTCATCAACCTGAGAAAAGAATTAAAAAATATTAAAATATATTTTTACTATCCGAGTCATTTTTAAAATTCAATAGAAAACCCAACAATTTCTTTCAATTGTTTGGTTCACAAAATTCATTTGAATTCATTTTAAGAAATTTATGCTTACAAGCAACTTCTAGAGAAGCTGATGTAAATAAAAAGAAAATGAGATGAAAATAAGATTTTGCAAATAGAAATGCTGCACATGAGGTTTTTCCTTTATTAGATGCTACAGATCCTTCATATTAGCTTTCTTTCTATAAACACAATAACTCAAGTGATTGAATTTTGTTGAACAATGCTAAAATGACGAGTATATTCGTCAATGTTTATTACTTTTTGATGGATTTTTGAAATTATAAATATTGGAATTGTCACATATGACAGCATCTATAATAGAATCGCAAGTGATTTTAACATTTCAAACGACCTGAATTGCATTTTAACATTCGATTTTCCAAATTGAAGAGTAAAAGGTGATGCATTTTCTCGTTTCAGTTATTTATTGAGGCTTTTTAAGCGCTTCCCATTGTAAACGACATTTCTGTTCCTTTGAAAGACCTATTGATGGCATAACATGTGGGATACAACATCATTCAAATGTCCTCTACGGTTTCTTTGGGTGGAGCGCAACAGCAATATTCAAATCTTAATGACTCTAGATATAAATCAGGATCAATTTAACCGATGACATGGATTATGTTGACTTTGAGGACCGCAGTAGTTTATGGCTTATCCGCATACACTTGGGAGTTTTAAAAACCCTACAAGAAAAGGTCTAACTGGTTCAAATCGATCGATCTCGGTAGCCAGTGATATAACCTCTACTTGAGATGTTGCCGCACTCAAATCGCTCGTGCAGAATATCCAATATGGTATGAGATGTGTGACTCGTAGCGCCGTCCTATTGAAACCACATGTCGTTGATGAGTATATCATCCAATTCACTTCAAAAGAATTTGGTATTCATCGACCTATAGTGCTTGCCGCTGACAGTGACGTCCAGGCCAATGTCTTGCTTGCGATGTACGGATTTTGTACGGCTGAGTTTCCAAATCACGAAATAGTCTGCATTAGATTCTCTTACATAATCTTTCATTGACTATGTTTTAGACAGATTTTGCATTTCATGAGATATGACAACAGAACACCCATTTCGATAAAACAAGTGGAATGTAATATCCATACATACATACAAATATACATAATTGGTCATTACAATCCTACAGTCAGGATCAAGACCTAGT
Organism: Sarcophaga carnaria; assembly: GCA_958299815.1. Lineage (NCBI taxonomy): Eukaryota > Metazoa > Arthropoda > Insecta > Diptera > Sarcophagidae > Sarcophaga > Sarcophaga carnaria. Next base: position 45,875,501 of record OY283151.1, read on the forward strand.
TTTTTAAACCACTTATGTTGTGTGTGTTAATTTGATACATGAGTGGCGGGACCTACAGTTTTAAGGCCGACACCGAATAACAGATTTTTGAGAAGATTTTCATGGCAATTTTATTTATGCTCAGAATTTTGCCAGAAATCTGCTGAGAGAAAGTCGCCGAAGAAATATTTTTTCATATTTCATTTTGTTCGAGATGTCTGAGCCAGGGGTTGAAGCAACACACTACCTACTAAATTACGATAATGCATGAATGCAATATGCCTACGTGGTTATTTGCCAAAAACAGCCTGTGATTAAAGGACAAATAATTTGACTGATGTAGCTTCAATAAAGCCATTATCAACTGTCAAATTTCAGGAATACCTGTGGGAAAATCCTTTCAATACTTAAATAAACGATTCTCTCTTTCCTACTTATTCTCCTTTTTCCTATCCCCTCTATAATCCTCTCATTTTAAGGACGTTTTGTACAATGGGTCAACTTGAACATCGGGTACTGTACTTGCCTCATTTGATAAGTACACGTCCTCTAACCGAAAACTTAAATAAACGATGGAAAATTACAAAAAAAAAAGTTTTGTGTGAAGTCTTATCACTCAATATTATTTAAGAGTTCGAATGCATATCTCACAATGTATAATATGTATAATCATTAAAAAACGCTTTTTACTACACCTTATACTTAATCTTAGGAAATTAATAAATACTTTAAAATAAACGTACAGTGAGCGTCACTGTACATTATGGATAAAATCCTAAAGATCACACAATCTAAACTTTTACCACTTAAGGAGAGTGCCCGAAAAAATTTGACAATATTTTGAAATTTTTTATAATTTTTTTTGTTGCTTCAATTTTAAAACCAGGCAATGAAACAATTTAAAAAAATAACGGTAATTTATTAATGTATATTTTTTTAATGTCCAATTTCTTTTGACGCTCACTGTAAGTAAGGCTTTAAAGTAAATGGTTATCCATTTCGTGGTTTCAAAACTATGGGACTGGAATTCGACATCTATCAAACTAAGTGGTGAAACCAATTTTTTTCTTTTCAGTTGAAAGTCTGACATTGACGAAAATGGATCGCTTAACTATCACACAACGCATAAAAAACCTACTACAAAAATGGTGATTCTGCCACAGCCACGTATCGTGCTTTAAGAGGAGATTATGGTTTACATAATCGTCCACATACGCAAGCAATTGGCAAAATTTTGAAGAAATTTGAAGAGACTGGAGTGGTTGCAAATATACAAAGGCCTGTGCATCATCGTTTTGCTATTTCCGCTGAAAATATCGCTATTGTAAGTGAAAGTGTTGCCGAAGACCCGAATGTGTCGATTCCCCGTCGTTCTCAGGAATTAGGACTGTCTTACGGTACATTATGGCGTATTTTGCATTTAGATCTACACCTACATCCATATAAAGTCCAGCTCACGCAACAACTGAAGCCAGCTGACCATTCACAACGTCGTAGATACGTGGAATGATTGCTTGAACAACAGGCGGTGGAAGGCAATTTTTCGAACAAAATTTTCTTCAGCGATGAAGCACATTTCACACTCGGTGGGTATGTTAATAAACAAAATTGTCGTATTTGGGGTTCTGAGAATCCTCAAGTAATTGAAGAGAGGCCATTACATTCAGAAAACGACGATGGAACGACTGTCACCGTCAATTCGGAGCGTTATGGTCATATGATAACCGACTTTTTTTTGCCTGCTATTGAAGAATACGACTTGGTGAATATGTGATTTCAACAAGACGGTGCCACATGCCACACAATTCGAGCGAATATGGGTTTATGGCAAGAGACATTTCCTAGCCGCTTAATTTCTCGTCGTGGCGATATCAACTGGCCACCAAGATCGTGCGATTTGACACCATTAGACTTTTCTTGTGGGGCTACGCGAAAGACCGTGTTTATGCAGATAAACCTTCAACTCTTGAACACTTAAAAACCAACATTCGTCAAGTTATGGCTGACATACCGCCCAATATGTGTCAAAAAGTGGTCGAAAATTACCTCAAAAGAATCAATGCTTGCAACACTTCGCGTGGAGGTCATATAAATGAAGTAGTGTTTCACACATAATGTCAACTTTCAAACTTTACAATAAAAAAGAAATATCATGAATAAAAATATTTTATATGTAATTTATTTATGTTTACTTTTAAAACCACGAAATGTATAACCCTTTATTTGTTGTTGTAATTTTTGTTTATTATAATTTCATTCTTTACTTATCACACGTCATGTCATGACAAGAAAATGGTAAATAATAAACAAATTCATGCCAGAGAAACATCTTGAAACATCTATTGATGACATTAACCACTTAACCGTAAGAATATACATACATGTACATATATAGTACGATGGATTGCATATATAGATACATTTATTCTCATGTATATGTATGTTCTATCCTATGCATGTATATGTTAATAGGCAAACAAGTAAATAGTAAATATTTACTCATGCTTACTAGGCTATATTCATACGTACATATGTGCATACATAGATGTGCACGTACTTAGTTAGTATTTATAAGTACTTTTTGTTGTTTTTTTGTTTTTTGTTGTTCGTTCTATTATAGATTATAAACAAATGACATACAAGTAAACAACAATAACAATATGTTTGTTTGAATCAATATTTGGCAAACATCCGAACAGTTTCTATTTTTTTTTTTTGGTTTTATTTTTTTAGCTCAGTATACTTTTATAATTTTTTTATTTTTATTTTTATTTTTATTTTTTTTTTTTTTTTTTTTTTGTTAGGAAATATACTTCAAAGCGTTTTAGTCTCAGAGAAATAAGAATTTCGTGATAGAAAATAAGAAAATAAAATGTCGTTCGTTACATACTTTAGTTTACTTAAGTTTTGTTTCTTGTTTTTTTTCGATTATTTTAAAGCCTACCTACACTACTGCTTTGAAGTCAAGAGAGAGAGATTGTGCAATCGTCCTCGTTGGCACTGTTTGTTGCAGGAAAAATAAAAGTTAATGCAAGCCATTGAGGCAAAAAGGAAAGTTATTATCGTCCCAAAGATAAATTCTAATATTTCCTTCATTATATAAAAAGTTTATAAAACTTAAATATGATATGCAATGACATAAGGAATGCTAATTACATTCCATACCAAAAATAACTTTTCATAATTTTAATGAGCATTTGGTATTTTCTTTCATTTTCATTTTATTTCCATAATTTTTTTGAATTTTTATATGATAAAATGGCTACACCCCTTTGTAATATATTTAAGGAATTTTTTTTTTTGTTTTCTCAAACTGTCTTAAGTGACGCAATTGTTACTGCTTATACCTACAGTGAACAGCAAACGTCTTAGTACGGCAATATATTTAGACAAAAAAAATTCCCCACAGGCTTAATACTCTTGCAAAAAGTCCCGATATGATTACAAGAGAGTATTAAGAAGATCATTTGAAAGAACGGTTACGTAATAGCTAAACCTTAAACAAAAGTTAACCGAAAAACTTGCTCATGGTGCCACCAGAAAACATTAAACAAAACTCCTATATTCAATTACAAATGGGTTAAATGAAGTGCTTGACCTTAAGGGATATTCTACTAAATACAAGGAATAACATTTTCATATAGTATTAGGCCTTTGAATTTTAAATTTACGCAGGGTTCTCCTTGGGGGTAGCAATGGAGTCATCTGCAACTTTTCCTTATTTTTCTCTTGTTTTATGAAAAACATTAAAAAATTGTTTGTTTTATAATAAAACTGAAATAAATTAATAAAATAAATATGTATATAAACTATAAATTTGTATACAAACTTTTGGCTAAAATTCATGAAATTGCTAAAATATATTGTCGTACTAAGACTTTTGCTGTCCACTGTACATACATATGCATTCATGTATGTCATATGAAGACTTAAATATTGAATTGGAAATTTTAAAAATTTTAAAAAACTTTTGTATCTTTCAAGACTAAAATTAACGACCGCATTAGGCCCAAAGCATCCCTATAGTAATCTAATTACCATCCCTTCCAATCATAGTGGTTTTAGGCAGAGTATATAAAAAAATATTGAAATAAAATTTTTTGTATCGGATGGGCCATATACCGGTTTAAAATTGAACTCGAGTCTGGCAATAATTTTATCATTCTATTCTGTAACAAAATTCAGTATATTTTCTCCACTGAACACAATGAATCGATTTAAGCCTGAGCAACGTTGGGATTTATTGGGCCAACGAGAAACTTCACGATGATGTCGGAAAATCATCTTTTCGGGTGAAGCTTATTTTCATCTTGATGGGTACGATAATAAGCAAAATTGCCATATTTGGGCCTCAGAGAACCCCCACCTGGTCTTACAGAAGTCAATGCACCCATTACAAAAGACTGTTTGGTGCGGCTTGTGGCGCAGAGGCATCATGTGCAAATATTTCTTTGGAAATGAAGACGTCGCAACAACACCTGCCTCGTGCATTTTCATCTGATGCATTGTATAGAATTCTTTCCTCTATAATTACGTATTAAAAGTTTCTATTGTTTTCAATCCATTCGTCTCTATAATCCTCTACGCTATAAACACCACTTACTTGATCATTACAACCTTTTAGTCCAGATTATGATTTATTTTCTTACACCACACATGTTGTGTCTGTCCATTGTATCGATGAATGACGGGACCTACAGTTTAAAGTCGAAAACGAGTGACTGATTTATGAAAAACTTTTCATGGCGATAAATATACAAATCACCCTAAGAGTTTGTGCCAGAAGATTAATGAATTGAAATCGCCGAGGAAACATTATATCTGGTGCCACACATTAGTCTGGTGCCAGCCTATAATCTTGCCTTCTAGTCTGTTAACCAGCAGAACCTCAGCGAACAGTTGGCTGTGATCTAATGCAAGACACAAATCTCTTCTCACTATAATTATGTAGCAAAAGTTTCGATCGTTTTAAATCCGTATAGCTTGAGATTAGAGTTCGCTTCCCTCTATCTTTGCCTCTATATCGTCGTCTCTTCAGCGGGGAGTCAACTGCCAACCTGGCAAGCTCATTATCTAGAATTCTCATATCACCTAGGATCCAGCAGCGGGTGACCATAGCATACCGTCAAACTATTCAGCTTGCCCAGACAGTTTTTTTACTAAGCTTGAATCAATTTATTATATGTTAAGTGTTGACTGTTAGATTACTTACTTGTTTACCTAATTGGTTATTATAACGCTTTAGTCAGGATTACAACCTAGCTTCTCATAACACCCATGTTGTGTGTGTTAATGTTATTTATTAGTGGCAGGACCAACGACTCTGAACGACAAATTGAAGCAATTTTTCATGATAATTTTATTTATTTGCAGAGCTTTTGCCAGAAGACTACTGCGAAGAAGTCGCCAAAGAAATATTTCTTCATATTTTGCTTTTTTCGAGATGTCTGAGCTGTCCTCTTCCTCGATTTGGTCCTTCCAAATTTTTATTTGATCCCCGCATCAAATACTACTCACGCCGGAGCATCCTCGAACGACATGGCCGAGCCAGCGCAGCCGCTGGATATTAATACGCTGCACAACGTCTATGTCGTTGAGGAGCTCATACAGCTCACTATTGGATCGGATGCGGAAATCATCGCCAACTCGTACTGGACCGAAGATCTTACGTAATACTTTTCTGTCGAAGACTCGCAGGGCTGCTGCATCAGTGCTTAATAGGGTCCATACTTGCTAACTCCTATCCTTTTTACTTCCTTTCTAAATTGAATTGAGCATGTCTTTCGGTGCTTTCGCAAGACTCCTGCCATGGGTTTCGAATGTTTTAATATGACCGATTACCACACTCAAGTGCTACAATCTGTCTCTGACACATTCGTATATCATACAACGGTGAAAATGGAAATGGAGAGTATGTAGCTTAAAAATTGATTCAATTATTGTTTTTACTAAGTGAGTATAGAGTTTGCAGGTTCTACCCAAAGCATAGTTCGATGCTCTCTGATGAATGTCGTGTTCGAAATGTCTCCCTTTTTTTGCCGACAGACTAGTAATCAATATTTCTAACTTATAGTTAAATTTGTTGTTGTATAATGAGCATACTACTATGGCAACTAAATTTACTCCTTGGAATTGAATCGAATGAAGGAATTATACTGAATTTTACTCGTCTGCTGGTCAATTCTATTTTCCAAAATAGCAGATGGGGTTTGGAATACAAAACTAAAGTCGACTCTATTGGAATTGATACATACAATATATTGGACACGTACACTATAGATATGTATGTATGTGTATGTATGGCATATTCTTTTTATAGAATTTTCTTATAAAACTGAAAGAAAAAGAAATCTTTACATGTAACTAATGCCTACACATGGATGGTCGCCTTTTCCTTAAATGTTGTATAGTTTGAGATGACAAACCGATTTACCAAGAATTTTCATTACAAATACAACTGCAACTGTGTGTGTGTGCATTGCAACTGTAACTGGCACGTAACAAAACTTTTTGCACAATTATTCTGTTATTGTCCATATGTAAAGTTTTTGGAATACGAATATCAAAGCAAAGATAAACACCCATACAAACACAAGATAAACCCATACTATTTCAATGTAGAGTTTATGTCGTTGTCGAGAATTGGAAATAAGAATAGAGAAACTATTACCTTTTGACATGAATTGCAATTGTAGGCTGCAAATACGAGTATAGACAGTCTTTAGGTTCCAAAACGAACTCACGAACTTTCTAAAGTTCGATTGAATCCAAATTTAACAACAAATTTGTCGAAATGCAGAAATCGAAAATGAATTTTTATAAAATGCTCGTTTAAATTGTAGGCGTTCAAAGAAAATTGGAAAACAAAAAACTTTCTTTGCTTACAATAGTCCTTAGGAATGAATTTTTTAAATTTTTTTGTTGTTGTTGTTTTTTACTTTTGCTTTTTTTTTGTTACTTTTCTTTGAATTGCAAAATATTGCTTTTGGGTTTGTTGTCCCACCACCACCACCCAGTTGGTAAATATTTACGAAACGAAAATTTTGGTAATAGGCCCCACCCCAGCTCCGTTGTTCCTTACAGAAAAATTATATATTTAGACAATTACGTCACTTAAATAAATAAGTAGGTTTTCCCCCCTTTTCTACTGGCTTCTATTTTCATTTCAATTTTTATATTTTTTGCTTTATGAGCCACTTTGTTACTTATTGTCAGTTTATTGGAGCCAAATATGCCATCTAAATTTCATTTTCTTTTAAAAATTTTTTTTTCTTTTTTTGGGTCATACACATAGGCCGTTCGAACAAAACAAAACGTAAAGAAATTGTGGCATGTCAAAAGCATAAAAAACAACTTATTTTAGTTTTATTATTCTAATCTCTCTCTGAAAAAATTTCTTTAAAATCTTTTAATGGCTTATAGAAGGGGTAGCACAAAGGCGAAATCTTCCAAATGTCTACCATTGAGCCGTAGGTTATGAAAGTATTCTGCGAATGGAAATTGACAGTAACTTGAAAGTATAATATACAAAGGTTAAAGTTCATATTGCAATATTGTTTTCAAATCAAAATACATTTTCAATAATAACTTAATTAATCACCCGAAATTAAAAGTAACATTTAAGCCCAAGTCACATACATAGATGCCATCGTACGCTATACTTTGATATTTTCAACTGACAACAAAGTAACAACATATCAGGTTGTGACTACCATTACTTTGACGTCTATTGAATTTTCCTGCACACAACAAATAAATCGAAAGAATGAAAGAAAAAAAAACATCACAAGCCAGTTGACAGCTGTCAAAGTACTCCACACAAGTCAGAAGTTAAATATTATCCAACTTTCATTTGATAACATAAACAGTAATTCTGCAAGGTGGCTAATTCGAATAACAACAATGGGTTAGTTTTGGACTATGGTTACTCTAACTGATAATCTCCATACCGTAAAACATCGAACAGCAAACACTGAAGACACTATAGCCGCTATACAGAGAAGCACTGTAGACGATTCAAATCAATCGATTTGACATCTTTCTCAACAACTGGAGTTGTGAGTTCCCATTTTATGGAAGATTTTACCAAAGCGTCCGGATTTAAAAGTTTTCAATATGCAAGTTATGAAGGAAATAAGGCCAAGCGACCATCATATGCGCCGCCAATTCAGTGAATGGACTGAATCACGAATTGTTATTGATTTTTGGTTGAAGTGGTACGTACACGTACAGTGGTGGCCTTATAATTAGAAACGACTGAGCAACATGCATGTTTGTTAATTTGTTTTACAGTTTTCATTGTGTACCTAGAATCAAAGGCTTTGTTTGGAGGACGTCTTACATACGTTTTTCCATCAGATTGGGACAAATTAAACTTAGATTCGTCACTCCAGAGAACTCTGTTCCAGAAACATCATTTCTAATTATAAGGCCACCTCTGTATGTATGTTCCTTTTACTCATCTAGGAGGCTTAGGGCCGTCGAATGTAAATAAATAAAATTTTCCACAATCTTTTGCCCAAAAACCGTTATACATACATACATACATAATTGGCAACTACCACCCATCAGCTGGGATTACGACCTAGCTTCTAACACCACTTATGTTGTGTGTGTTAATTTTATACGTGAGTGGTGGGACCTACAGTTTAAAGTCGACTCTGAAAGACAGTTTCTTGAGAAACTTTTCCATGTCAATTTTATTTACTCTCAGAGTTTTTGCTAGAAATCTGCTGAGAGGAAGTCGCCGAAGAAATATATTTTTCATATTTTCGTTTTTTTTTTTTTTGGAGTTATCTGACCTGCGGTTTGAACCGAAGCCTCACGTCTAATAAGCCAACACACTACCTATTGGACTACGGCGGCTAAACTATTACCTCATATGCATAACAGGACGAAGCCACAATTGGTATATTCGAAGAACTTTTTGATGAAAGGCTAATCTAACATAATGGTCCGATTGATTGACTACCAAGATCGTGTGTTTTAAACCCATTGGATGATTTTCTTTCAAGGCCGGTGGAGTCGCTTGTCTAGTCGTTTGATAGACCAGAGACAAATAAACATTTGGGGAATAAATGTTAGAAGAGTTACTGACGAATATGGCTGCGAAAACTTTGCCGAAATTGTTTTTCTAGTTTGCACCCTTTGCGCGCCCGTCGTAACAGCCACATTCTTACCTATTTAGTCTTACTTGATCATTGCAACCCTTTAGTCCGGATGACAACCTATCATCTGAAACCATCCATGATGTGTGTATTAATTTTATTAATGACTGGCGGGATGTACACGAACGGAAAATTTAAGAAACTCTCAGAGTTTGCTGAGAATTGTTGAGAGGAAGTCGACGAAAGAAATATATTTTTGATACTTCTTTATGTTTGTGATATGAGGTCTCTGGTCTAATAAGGCAATACATTACTTAGTAGACTACGGACAGGAGCTCTATATCCATAAACCAGATACCAAACTTTGCCTCCGGCTGTCAGACCATATTATGGTTATACACGGATGCATGCGTGATCAGGAAAAGTGTGATCTGAGCTTAACTTATAGGGATGTAATTTTTTGCGGATAGTCAAATGCCGAATAGGGCATCAAAGACCGTCTTGGAGAGTAAAAAAGCGATTAATAATTACTCCATGCTAGGAACGGTTCCCATTATATGGGTACTTAGTCTTTAGCGATCATTCTCGCTAAGAGAGCCCGAGTATTACATATCATAAGCGTGGATAACCCAATGCCTTTCAGTGCTTTAAAGACCATGCTGAGAAAGTGGGCACGCTAACGAACATGTTTGTGCAGGTTTTGGTGGCACTTACATTTTATGTGACTTATTTTTCAAACTATTCGCATTAATCTTCAATATAGAGTACAACCCAAATGTTGAACATAAAATTTATTTCATAAAATAAAACTTAAAAGTGTGTACAAAACTACAATCAAAAAAATTTAAAAAACCCTTTTCCATACCAACCCATTTAGCATACATATGTATGTAGGGCATGTACAATTGATATGTCGCCAGACCCTTAAAAATCCAAACGGCACCGCATGTTAAGGGTTATGTTCGATAATTTGTTGTTGCTTGTGTTTTTGGTTCGGGTTTGCTTGATTGACGGATTGACTGACTGACTGTCCGGCTAACTGATTATTCGTATCTGTTTTTTGCTTATCTATTATTTATTTGGCTTTTAGTTTTTATTTCACTTTTTTGTTGCCTCAATTATTGGAATAAAGTTTCCAAACCAACATCGTATGGTTATTGGTTATTCCTTGCGGACATGTGGGTATTTTTGTATCGGATATGGTCAATAAAAAGTAATTTGCTGATGAACTTTTAAATGAGATAAATAATTTACACTTTTTTTCTTCAAACAATTAAATTCGTTTTACTACAATTACAACAACAACATCAAAATAGAACATAATTAAAGGCAATTTTTTTTTGCATTTTGTTGTAGATTTTCGTACATATTATTTTTTTTAAGAATTTTAAAAAATATAATTAAGTTTCTAATGAGCAATTATAATTGAATTTATATTCTATGTTACATGGGAACAGAAATTATACTTTAAAAGTGATTATTCTTTCGCTTAAGTTCGCTTAGAAATTGTCAGTAGATGGCCCTGATGATATAATATCCTCTGGCAATATTTATTAAACTAGGCAAAGCTATAGATTTGCTTAAAAGGTAGCAATTTAAGCTTTACTTTACGTTAGAACACGCTGTCAGTATTCTGTAAAAATATATTTACATTTAAAAATTTTACTTTTCGATTGAAAAATAGACAGATTGTGGAAAATTTTATTTATTTACATACCACTTCAACCAAAAATCAAAATCAATTAGTAATTCAGTCCACTCAATGAATTGGCGGCGCATATGATTGTCGCTTGGCTTTAATTTGTGGATAACTTGCATATTGAAAGCTTTTAAATCTGGACCCTTTCGTAAAATCTCCCATAAAGTGGGAACTCACAACTACAGTTGCTGAGAACGGAGACGAATTGATTGATTTGAATCGTCTACAGTGCTCCTCAATATAGTGCCTACAGTCTCTTGGCTTATTAGACGAGAGCCCACGGTTCAAGCCCCAGCTTAGACGTCTCAAACAAAAAGAAATACGAAAAAAAATGTCTTTTGTCGACTTCCTCTCAGTATTCTTCTGGCAAAAATTCAGAGATTGAATAAAGTTGCTATGGAAACCTTCGAAATCTGCCGTTCGGAGTCTACTTTAAACTGTAGGTCTCGTCACTCGTAAATAAAATTAATACACTCAACATGGGTGGTGGGAGAAGCTAGGTTGGAAACCTGACTAAAGGATTGTTATGATAGATTAAGTAACTATAAATGCTTCAGAAGCTTCTTGAAGAAGTTCTTAAAGTTAGAAAAACTGCCGCAAAATATTTCGCTCGTTTGCGGTATGATAATTTTGTTTGTGTGAGATTCACTACACTCTGGTCGCTCACTCACTGAAAGACTCAATCAAATCATTAAAAAAATTGTGAATGTACTTGGGTCATTCATCACTAAACAGTTAAAAATTATTTGACGAAAGCTGGACATATAGAGAAACACAACCTGAAGGTAAATACTTTTATGATTGACATTTCCACTTACGATTCATGGTTGAAACTAAATCAAATGGAACCATTTCTGAAACATATTATTACGGTCGATGAAAAGTGGATTACGTACGATAACAATGCGTAAAGAAGTCATGGAAGAAGCGTCGTGAAACTTTGCACACGGATTTGGGATTTATTCCAAGAAAGGTTATGCTATACATAAATGAGTCAGAAAAAAGAGCTCAGTGTTGATCTCCACGGTCAACAGGAATGGATATTATCATACATACATAATTGATTATTACAACCCTTCAGTCAGGATTAGGACTTAGCTTCTCACATCACTGATGTTGTGTGTGATAATTTTATAAATGAGTGGCGGAACCTACAGTTTAAAGTCGCCCCCGTACGACAGATTTTTGAAACTTTTCATTATAATTTTATTTACTCTCTGAGTTTTGCCAGAAATCTACTGAAGGGAAGTCGCCGAAAGAATATTTTTCATATTTTCGCTTTGATGTCTGACCTGGGCCTTGAACCAAGGCCGTACGTCTAATAAGCCAACACCATACTAGACTACGGCGACTACATCACGTGCAAAAGCAATGTCAAAAAAGTCATGGAAGAAGCTTCGTGACACTTTGCAGATGGTAATAATGTCGGGTTTTACACCAAGAAAGATTGTGCTGTGAGTGTGAAAAAGGCAACGTCAGACTACAAATATTTCGGGGAACACGAAGTTCAGTCAGTCTTGTGTGAAGACGCGGTGGATTTGGAAAGAGTAATCGTGGTTTAAAGATCTCCGTTACAAACATCTGTCGAATAATTGTCTAGTAATTGTTATTGTTTACGCAAAGGGTATAAACAGAGAAATAACAAACAAAGCATTTGTTGTTGTTTACATTAAGTTGTGACTAGTGACACAAAGAATTGTGCGAATAATAAAGAGTTTCAATTAAAACTAAAAACAAATTAATTTTTATTTTATTTTCAATCTACGAGCTCATATTTTAAACCTTTTTAAAAGGTAAAAAATTGTAATCTTAAAAAGCTTGGCTGGGAACTTTTGCAGCAGCCACCATATTGACTGGAACTCACATTTTCAGATTGTCATAAGTGTGAATATCGGCAGAACTCGCTTAACCGTACTGTATGCGGCAAAAAAAAATCTTATAATATAGCGTAAGGCACCTAGATACCTATACAGACCTTAATTCCAAATTTAACAGCCTCTAACCTGCATGTATGTCTAGAAAATTATTTTGTACACTTTATTTTGTTGCACACAGTACGTGTGTACTCATTCTTATAAGAATCTTAACGAATAATGATTGTTATCCCTTCAACGTGAATCGTATAATCGCATCCATTTACCAAAGACACAGAAAGGGCCAAAGGACTTTGATACATTGTTTTACTGTTACGTCGATTTTTCTATTTTACGTTACACCATTAAGGCGTAGTCGTTTGTTACGTTGAATGAAGCGAATGATTGTCTCCCATTTCTATGCTCTGTCTCCACATTCTTTTTTCTTCTCTTCTCTTCTCTTCTTCTCTTTTATTGTCCTTTTTGTATTCTGGTTTTTGAATTTTTTTTTGTGTCCTTTTATTGCAAAACTTCGGTTGAGTGACCAAATTGTTTCAGTATATATTTGTTTGCAATACAATGATGAATTATAGGCCCTGTTTTTTTAGAATTGTGTCTCTTATATTTATACATACTTATGTATAGAGATAGTATATGCATGAGAGAGTATTTGTCTCTTCGTATTTGTGTAATTTTTATTTTCGTATGTTCAGACAACCGTGTCCCATACATACATACACATACGTAAACCACTACATAAACAAACTTTCTTGTTATTTCTAGTCCTTGTTTTTTTTTTATTTTATTTACATTTTTATTACAATGTTGTTTTTCTTGTTGTTTTTCTTCTTACATCTCTATGCTCATAAAAGTAATATGAAAAATAAAACAAAAACAAACAAACATGGAATGGCTAAAAATTTTACGAGTTACCATTATGACTCAATTCTAACAACAAATGGGAGAAAATGTTCTTCAAGTAAGCACAACAAACAAACATCTCTTCGTCTGTATAGCAGCTTCATGAATATGGAATTTATAGTGCTTAACGACGGCTGCATCTTTCCATACCATTTTTGCAAACTTGCGGTACTTCGTATATGCCAACGGAGCTGTTAAAAATTTAAATTTCCAAACTATTTACATATAAAAATAGATGTGAGAATGAACCTTAAAAGGTTTTGGCATTAAAATGTCTTACATTGGTTGCCATAAATGGAAATCATAATTCAAAAATTTAAATTCATTGCCTCTAAAGATGTGGTAAAAATAGAAAATAACATTGAATTGTAGGATATCGTTTAAGGATCTGTTTTTTGTAACTTCATAATTCATATGGCGATGAAAGCTCTCGTTGTACACCCTAGACAGCTTAAAATTTTCGTAATTATTACACTTAACTCGACTTAGCTTCTCACATCACCCATGCTATGTGTTACAATTTTGTCCATGAATGACGGGACCTAATATATGTCGACTTCGAAAGACAGTTTTTTTTTCAGAAACTTTTCATGGCAATTTTTTACTTCCCGAATTTTTTTCCCATCATCTTCAACTGCTATAAACTGCTTGAAGATTTTCCATAAAAAAAAATAGTTCGCCTCGGATTCTGCAGTATCAATACACACAATATACATAATTGAACATTACAACCCTTCTGTCAAGTTTAAGACCTAGTTTAAAGTCGATCCCAAATGACAGATTTTTTTGGGAACTTTTCATGGCAAAATCAATTGATACTTCGAGATCGAGCGCTATATGGACTAACTCACATGTTACGAATTCGCTTCATCAACCTCTGAACTTTTTGGCAATTTCGCAGGCATTATAAATCATACATTAATCACATCAATAAAAATAATTAAGGAAAGCAAACTTTTGTCGCTTAGGCTTCCCTTCAATTTAGTCCTTTAATCTATTGGGGGCAAAGCAATGTAGGATAACTGATGTGTTAGATGGGATCATATTGGAAATCTTAAGCAATCTTAATTATGCAGACAATAATTGCCAAACAAATTCGAGAATATGCTAGTGAGACTACAGTAGTAGTAGTTTGGAGATGGTAGGGACGGAAATAAATATGCCAATGCAATAACTTTACATATTATAAATTGGAAAATATACCTTCCGTCTGCTATTTAGAAAGAAAAGAGTGATTGTCCTAAAATTATATCGAAAATCAAGCAATGATTACGACCATTTTAAATCTATTTGAAATTCTCGAAACCTTTTCAGCTGAAAGAAATTCAATGTTCAGCTGAAAATAGCATTTGGGAACGTAAGTGGAACCAGATTGGCTATATTCTACACAGATCACCAATCCATACATCACCAGATTTGTCAACGATTGGATCTAAAAAGCAATCAAATTGATATTACAGTTTCAACAGAAGTTGGGTCAAAGTGTCTTAACCAAGGCGAATCTCGTTAGAACGTGTTTATTGAGACCTAAACTTATTGTCACGCGTGCAACCGAATTTTTAAAGAAATTGAGCAAGCAAGGCAAGTCGCCATAGTCTATTACGTAGTGGGGTTATTGGATGAGAGCCCGTGGTTCAAATCGCAGCTTTAATATCTCCAACTAAACGAAATATGTCTTCTGGAGAAAACTCTCAGAAAGTAAATAATATTGTCATTAGAAGTCTCTCAAATTTATCCTTCAGAGTCGAATTTAAACTATATGTCTCGGTGCTTCTGAATAAAATTAACACAAAACACGTTTAGTGTGAGAAGCTAGGTTTTTGTTCTGACTAAAGGGTGATAATGACTAATTCAGTAAATAAGTAAATAAACAGACAACAACAAAATGCATACATCATATGGTACACAGAAGTACACGACAAATACGTACGAATTAACGAGACTATGAACAATGCAAAGATCGAAAATAAAACCATTAAATGAATAAAAAGATCGCGAAGATGTGTAATAAATGCATACATACACAATTAGTCATTACAACATTTCAGTTCGGATTTCGACCTAGCTTCTCACACCATTTATGTTGTGTGCATTAATTTTATACAGTTTAAAGTCGAATCCGAACGACAGATTTTTGAGAAAACTTTTTCATGGCAATTTTATTTACTTTCAGAGTTTTTGCCAGAAATCTGCAGAGAGGAAGTCGCCGAAGAAATACTTTTTGTATTTTGTTTTGATGTCTGGCCTGGGGCTCGAACCCTGGCTTTACGTCTAATAAGCCAACACACTACCTACTAGACTACGGCGACTAGAAGATGATGTGTAATAAGGCATTATAAATAGAGCGAGGAACAATTCTCTCAGGCGATCCCGAATAATCAGACAGTGAATAGATGTGTGTCTGTTATTATATAACAGAGAGTTGTATTAAAAAGAGCACATTGAGCACAATGGCATTAGACACCAGAGATCGGCAATGAATGGTTTTTTCGCTACTCATAAGCACTCATGAAATTTTGAAATGAAAATGAGTCAACAATATTGAAATTTAACTTCATACTCTGATTCCGCCACATGAGTTTCATTTACAGCGTCAAAAGCGTTTTAAGACAGAGAATTAACAACTAAAATAAGAACAAAACTAACAACGTTCGAGAGGAATCCATTCAAATTCCTGAGCACAAAGACGATGATGAAAAGAAACTACAAGTTAGCTAAGCTGGATTAGTTAAGTCTTAAAATTCTACAAAGTGCACAAGCAAAATATGAAACAAAATCTCCAGAATAATTACGATTTGAAATTGAATTCCATGAAGTATGAAATTGTATTGCAGAAATGGATATGAATTTGGATTGCAATTTTCGTATACAAAGAAGAGTTAAATTTGAATTACATGAAGACAAAGAAAAGCGTTTTGTTATCGATATACTTAATTACTTACATACATACCAGAGATCACTAATGAATCGTTTTTTTCGTTACTCATAAGCACTCATAAAATTTGGAATATAAGTGAGTCAACAATATTGAAATTTAGCTACCTACTCTGATTCATTCATATTCACTACAACGTTGATTTATAAGTACGGGTTGGAATGAATATGCATACAACGTTGGCATCAAACTCATACCATTCGAAATATGTTTGATTCATAAGCCTACTCAGTTTGGTTCATAACTTTAGAAAAATACTTATAATAATTATAAATGAATCGAGTGACTCGAATCGTTCATAAAAATTTATCAGAATAACAGAGGCTTGCAAGCAGATCAAACACACAACCTTCTTGTGAGTATTATAGTGTTCGTAAGCGACTCATATTTATTTTGTGCTTCGTGTATATGTTGAGTTATGGAGAGTCGAAATCAACAACATCATACCTGTCGTTAAGTACGAATATGATGAGTACTTCAAACTTTGAATATGAGTAGAGGTTCCATGAGTTATGGAGAGTCGAAATCAACAACTTCTTACGTGTTGTTAGGTATGAATATGATGAGTACTTCAAACTTTGAATATGAGTAGAGGTTCCATGATATCAAAATAAGTATGAATGCTTATAAGTTTTAGAAATTATGAGTGCGATTCGATTCTCCTCATCTCCATTGCTGATCTCTGTTATACATCGGAGAGCTTCAAAACAATATATATAATTGAAGGCAGATTAGTAGTCGAGATAGGGTAGCATCATAATTACGTTTCTATAGAGTTTAGTTTTGTAAATTAACGTAAATGTAAACTCACCTTTAGATGTGCAAACAGTTGCCTTTTTAATTTAATTTGAGCAGCAACAAATAAATTGTTTCTTATTTGCTTAATTAAATATTATTTTTAATTATTATTATAAATTTATATCAGTTTTTAGTTGTCATAAATTATATTTAAAATTTTTTATTTCTTTAATTAGATTGTATATCTTTTATTTATTTATTTTATTTTTTTTTAGTTTAATTAAGCATTTATTTATTATGTTATATTATAAGAATTTCATTTATTTTCATTACTCATGGAGATTAATAGATTAATTTGAGGGCATATAGAGAGCGAGCGAGTGAGCGAGTGAGTGAGTGAGGCATTTAAGCATTTATTTGTTTAAACAACTGAAGAACTTTTTAAAAAATTGCTGTTTGTTGCAGGGATACGGTTGTCATCAAGCGGTTTTAAACGAGCGTAGGCGGATTTTATTTTATTTTATTTTTATTCTTATTCAAAATATACAATAAATATTTAATTTAATTTTTATTTAATTTATTTTTTTTTATATAGAAATTTATCACTTTAAACACAACTATTATGTATATTTTATTTTAATTTATTATTATTTTTATTATTTTTTATAATTATTTTTTTATTATTATTTTGTAATAAAGATACGTCTTCTTTAATTCATCAATTTTTTTTTTCTTCTTTTTCTTTTATTGTGTTTTTATTTTTTCATCTCACAAACATTCCATAGAATTTTGATGAGTAGATACTGCAAAAGAAAGAAAATAAAATAAATATTTTAATACTTTTAATACAAATTTATTCTTTTATATTTGAAATCAAATATATTCAACAAATGTAAACTGAAAAGAAAACGGAAAATCTTAAAAACATCAGAATAATGTCATTCAAATTTATGCAAGCTAGACTCGCATTACAATGAACTTTTTTATTCTCTCTTTCCATTTCATATTTTGTTTTTATGATATTCTATGCTATCTAGTATCTTGGCGGTGTGTTAAGTGTTTTCTAATGTTTGTCACTTTGGGAAATTATAATCCAAAACAGAGATCAGCAATGAGTATTCGAAAAGATGAGTAAATTAGAATCATATTTATAACTTCTGATACTTATACGCATTCTTACTTATTTTAATGTCATACTCATACTATTCGTATTCAAAGTTTGAAGTACTCATCGTAGTCATACTTAACAATACGCATGATGTTGTTAATTTCGATTCTACATGACTCAACATTTACAAGGATCACAAAATAAGTACGATTCGCGTACGATCACTACAATACTCAGTAGATGTAAATGCAACAACAACTAAGACTGTAAATTATGACGAATGATTCGAATCACTCGAATCATTTATGAGTATTATAAGCACTTTAATAAATTTATGAATCTGAATGCGTAGGCGTATGAATCAAACATATTTCGAATGGTATGAGTTTGATGTCAACGTTGTACTCATACTCATTGCAACCTGTGCTTATAGATCAACGTTGTAGTGAGTACGAATGAATCAGAATACATAGTTAAATTTCAATATTGTTGGCTCATTTATATTCAAAATTTCATGAGTACTTATGAGTAGCAAAAAAACGATTCATTGCTGATCTCTGCTCCAAAAAATAACACTCAGAGGGTAAGCCAAAAAACTATATGATTTGATGTAAACAACAAACTCTCATTTACAAAAACAATAACTGTACATAAATCCAGAGAAAATATTTGAATGGTTTTAAATCTTACGATCTCGTATGTCATTTTATTGAACCATTACCCCAAAATTTTCAATCATTAAAACCTAGTTTGAGTAAATCAATTGTACAAACAAACATGGAAAATAGGTTATTACAGCCCTTCAGAAAGGATTACCACCTAACATCTCAAACCAAATGTTGTGTGTATTAATATACAATGCATATGAGTGTAGGGACCTACATGTTAAAGTCGACTCCTAACGAAAAATTGTTGAAAACTCTTTCATGGCAGTTTTATTTACTCCCTACCTTCCTTTTTACTATTATTGATGGTAGAGTAACTACCATTTAGAACGTCGGGGCATTCGTCTGTCATGTAATTCTGTTTACCGTACGATGTACATGTTTTGTTGTTGTCTATTTGTCTTGTTTACTTACTTATACAATTGATAATAACAACTCTTTAGTCAGGATTACAACCACATTATGTGTGTTACTTTGATCCTTAAGTGGCGGGACTTACATTTATAATTCGACTACAAACGACATGGCAGCTTTATTTACACTCAGAGTTTCAAAGAAATCGTTCTTCGTTTTCGAAGAAATACGCACCAATGACTTGAATGACAATGAATTGAAGTCGCCGTGGTCTAGCAGGTAGTGTGTTGGCTTATTAGACGTGAGGCCTCGTTTCAAACCTCAGATTAGGCATTTCCAACCGAACGAAATATGAAAAAACATTTCTTCGGCGACTTCCTCTCATCAGATTTCTGGCAAAAACTCTGAGAGTAAATAAAACATTGCCATGAAAAGTTTTTCAAAAATCTGTCATTCGGAGTCGACTTTAAGTTGTTAGTCCCGCCGTTCTTGTATAAAAATTAACGCACACAACATAAGTGGTTTGAGAGGCTAGGTCGTAATCCTGACTAAAAGGTTGTAATGATCAATTACATCCAAACAGTAATTCTCTGTGGACGTAAAGGTGGTTATACTCCAAATAAGATACTTCTACAAATTTACGCACTCACTCAACCGAAAATGGCCGTCCTCGGCGTATACATATGTATTTGGTCGGTTGGCTTTAATTTCTACTTAAGCTATAGCTTGAAAGATTTTAAAATAAAATTCCTTCGCAAAATTTACCAAACCCAGTTGCTGTGAACGATCCCAGTTGCTAGTCCGAAAACGATCCATAGTTAATTGAATTAGCCGCCGGGAAATGAACGAAGTATGGAACACCATCGCACAAAAACTACTGGCATATATCAACAATTGCCGCAGAATCATTTGCAAAATATTCTGGCCTAATAACACTAGCAACATGGATCTCTGGAACCTTACCAACGAGGAACCCACAACAACGTAAATAAAACATGGGAAATGAAGATGAATCGCTCATACCATTAGAAAGAATACTGACTGATAGTATATCAAGAATGACACTTGAGTGGAATCCTCAAGGTTCAAGAATCCGTGGGCGCGCAAGGAATACCGTGAGACGTTCGATACTCCAAGATCTAGGACAATGTAGTCTTACATGGAAAGACATCAAAATAATAACAGTCAACCGGGTACGATGAAAATACTTTTGTGGAAGCCATATACTCCCAAGAGGGGCAATAAAAAAAATCAATGAAGAACAAAGAACGAAGTATTGCTAACAGAACCATTATTTTGATAAAAAGAAAAAAATCATAAAAAATCTGTCATTTGACTTTTCTAATTGACAGCGGTGTTGAAATATAGGTTTTCTTATATGCTTTCTTACATTCGGTACTTTACAGCATAAAGTTTTGACATGCATTGAGTATTTTGACAGCCGTCAGAGCAAGCAAATTCTATACACGTCAAAGTACTGACTGCGTTAACAAAATACGTTGCTACTTTGCTGTCTGTTGAAAATGTCAAATTACAACGTATAATGGAATTTATGTGACTCGTTTTGAAGTCGAGGCAAAAAGTACAAAAGCCATATTCGATCATAATATAGGGTATCAAGAAATTGTATATGACCACCTAAAATTTCATCGCTTAGCTTTCTCTGGCTTATATTTTGGGATTCATAAACAAAAATTTATTCCATCCTGGGAGGAAAAAAAAAACAATAAAATAAAGAAAAATTCTATAACGACTGTGATAATAAAAAGCGAAATAAAAAGAGGCAATGAAACTCAAGAAAAAGTCAGAGAAAAACTTTCAAAATATTTTTCAAGTTTTAAATAAACTTGACAATGAAAGTGAATATAAAAACAACACCACGAAGAAAATAAAAATGAAATAATTTTCCACACAAAAAAGGGTATTTGTTTGTTTGTTTGTTTATAAGTTCCTGTAGTAGTATTTGATTATTAATTTCGAATTGTTTTAAATGTAATTGTATGTATGCAAGTGTATGTACACATACACAAGAATTTTTAATTTTACACACGATTGATTCGATATCAGAAAAGAAAAAAAAACAAAAACAACACTTTTGTGGTGTTGTTGAAGTTTTTGTTTTCTTATGAATACAAAACTATTTGTTTAATTCATACGTTCTTAGTTTAATTGTGCATTAATCATACGCACAGTGGGCAGTAGGCTGGCTACTAGCAGCAATACACTTTGAATACTTTATGCTTTACCAAGAATATCAAGTACGAAGAATGTTTTGTATTACGTGGTGTATTTCACTGCTGAAATCTGTAGAGAATTTTTTATCAAAACAATGGTTCGGTTCAGGCACATTTCATTTACATTATGGCGTATAAAATCGTCTTTTAAAGTGGCTAACTTTAACCCTTTGCACTCGGCACCGTTTCGGACGTTAGTTATTAGCAAGTCGACGCCACTTTTTAACGAAAACGTACATCTTGGAAACGTGATGTTATACAGTATAACTTTAGAACCAAGTAAGGAATTGTAATGAAATTTGTTTTTTATTAATATGTGGTCATAGAAGAACACATATTTACAAAAAAATATAAAAAAAAATTTCTATTCGACGCTTCTTGTATATTTCTTCTCTCGGTTATCGGATTTCTTTATTATCGTATCAAGTTTCCCACTTCATTGAGCCACACCGTTGTATCTTTGGACGCCTAATCCACTATATCTACAATTTGCTCAACGGATCAGAGAAGTGTACAGTCCGTTGTGAACGCACTTCGCACGTTCCTTTTCGAAGTGTAGAACGGACGATTTATTTATCATGCATCTTGTTAATTCTGTCACATTTCGATAAATTTTTTTGTGCCATTTTAACAGAAAACTACAGGAGAACACGTGTTTCTTAAAAAAATTGCGGTGGAATAATTTCATTGTCCGTAATCGCTGACAAACTATCATGTCCCCCACAGAGGGGACAACCGAGTGATATGCTAGACTTACGTTGTCGCCTCAGAGGGGACAGCCGAGTGCAAAGGGTAAATAACATTGACATGTTTTTCGACCCTACTTAATAACGTTCATTCTATAGGACACCGAAGAGTGTACACTGAAGAGGCTGTAGCCGCTGTACAGGAAAGTATTGAAGAAGACTGAAATCCATCAATTTCACTGATAGCAACTACCATTATGATATTTTACGATAGGATATTGGCATTCAAATTTTCAAAATTCAACTAGTGCAGGAATAACAGTAAAGCCAAAGGAGCTGGAGCATTGGTCCATATTTCTTGGAAAATGTTGACAATGGTGAAAGGCGTAAGGACGTGATTAGAGATTTGTTCGTACCTTAATTAGCTGATGTTAATTACTTAACTTGTGATGAAAGAGTGACTTTATGTAAAGGCTTATTCGATTATGTAAAGTCATTTGCCTACATTAATAAACCAAAGGCATCTGAACACCTGTAAATCAATATTGGAAGAGTTTTTGATATAATACGCCTGCATATGCGTGAAAATATCGCATATACATCTTTCATTGCAAGAAACAGTTTAAGGAGACTAGAGAAGTTAAATATCGTTATCGATAGGGCCGTCTAAGCACAAAGTCATCAAAGCAATACAATCAAGAATTCAGCAAAATCCATTTCGTAAACAGAAAATGATGAACCCGGAGTTAACTCGAGTTATTAAAAATCAGGTTTCAAGCGTCGTACCTGACGTATAATTATAGCAGCTTTAAAAAAATAGAGTGGAAAAATGCAAACATCTTTTGGTAAGGCAGGCTTAAATCTTGCACAGAAAACTTTGTATCCGTCACTTCAAACTTTAAGAAAAAAAATGATAAAGTGTATGCACGAATATATACACTGAGCGCCAAAAGTGAGTAAACACCAGTGAAATAATTCATTTTCTTAGGATAGCGAGAAAAGTAAATGAGAATAGTAGAATAAATTTCCAAAAATAAAAACGTTTATCTATGACTTATAAAATATTAAAACAAAAACAACAATTCATGATAAAGGAACTTTTTTTATACTTAAGAACAAAACTGTTTTATACGTAAGAACAAAAGTATTGACTCACATATGCCGCTCAGTATACGTTTACGTCAGAACAGATTTTTCGAATTAAAAAGGATCATCAGCTTAAGTCGTGGTATGGTAAGATATCTCTTATGTTGCGATTACTGACTTACATTTCTGCGAAACCTCGATCCCAGCCGGACTATTGCAGCGTATGTTGCGACGAGTAGGAGTTGGAAACTATCGAACACCTAATCTGCAACTGTACAGGCCTTAGTAGGCTAAGGTTGACGACTTCTTCGAAGGTTTAGACTCTTTGTCGAGAGCCGACATTAAGGCGCTCCATAGAGTCATAAATAGGTTGAGGTTTGTGGTCCATCTGTTTTTCCTCCGTTCCTATCTTCTTTATTATCATCTCTCTCCCTCTTCTAGGACATATTACTATGGGTAATTTTGCCCATGGTTATTGTATTTGTCCCAATGACAAGTACAGGTTCTCAAACCTAGCGTAACCTAAGCTGTTGTTAACCCATCTATGATCCATACCTAGCTTTGAACTTTCCAACAATAAACCAAACCTGGCTTCGAATCAATTTAGAATAACATTTGTCTCCATTAAGGAATATATCTCTGACAGATCTGATTTGAACCCGCTGAGTTTAAAATTGTGAACAACTTTAGAGGGTAGTTTTGATGTGTACTGAGACCAATTTTCTATAAAACGAAATACATATGGCTCTTGATGGTTGGTTGATGGGATTTAAGGCGTAAGACCAAAGCGGACATTAATATTTTGTATAAAATATTTATTTTCGTGCACTGTCATCAAAGTTGTTTGAATTTGAATTTAGAATTAGATATCGACTCAGTCTAGTTGTTAGTGCGTTGGCTTATTAAACCTAAGGCTACGTTTCAAACCCCAGGTCAGATATCTCGAACAAAACGAAACATGAAAAATATTTCGTCGGCGACTTCCACTCATCAGACTTCTTGTAAAAACTTGTGATGAAAAATTTCTCAAAAATATGACGTTCGGAGTCGACTTTAAACTGAAAGTCCCGCCACTCATGTCCCTAGTATTAATGTCGGAGCATGTAGAATTTCCTTAAAGATGTAAATTTAAATGTTATAGATTTCTGGAAAACAAAATTGGATTCTGTGTTGATGGAATAATGTCTGTAGTCTAGAGGTGGCAAATTCTTTTTGATCAAAAGGTTTAGTAATGTTCGATACAAATACGAGAAACAGGTGTATACGAAAATAATTCCTTTTTTATTTTACAATAAATTAAAAAATTAAAAAAATTTCTAATAATAACGGGTGATTTTTTAGCTATTATCTTTTTGGCAACACTGGTTTAAACAGCTCACGCACGTTTCGTGTTAACCATGAATCGTCTTACAAACGAACAACGCTTGCAAATCATTGAATTTTATTATCAAAATGCGTGCTCTGTTCAAAGAAAGTTCATCGCGCGCTTCATCCATTTTATGGTCAGTTTAATTGACCCACTGAAGGGGCTATTCGGGCTATTGTGACTAAATTTCGCACCAAATTTACATTGTTGGACATTAAACCACCAACACGCTTACGTAGAGTGCGAACTGAAGAAAATATCGCAGCTGTATCGGCCAGTGTTAATGATGACCATCAATTATCGATTCGTCGCCGTTCGCAGCAATTGGGCCTCTGTTACTCAACAACGTGGAAAATTTTGCGGAAGGATTTAGGTGTGAAGCCTTTCAAAATACAGCTGGTGCAAGAATTGAAGCCGAACGACCTACCGGAACGCAGAATTTTTGGTTGGCTTGGAAAGTTGGCCGAAGATCCACTTCTTTATCGAAAAATTGTATTCAGCGACGAAGCTCATTTTTGGCTCAATGGATACGTAAATAAGCAGAATTGTCGATTTTGGAGTGAAGATCAGCCAGAAGCATTGCAAAAGCTTCCAATGCATCCAGAAAAATTCACAGTTTAGTGCGGTTTATGGGCTGGTGGCATCATTGGACCATACTTCTTCAAAGGTGCTGCGAATCGTGACGTAACTGTGAATGTTGAGCGCTACCGCGAAATGATATCCAATTTTTTTTGTCCAAAATGCAAGAGCTTGACTTGCATGACATGTGGTTTCAACAAGCCGGTGCCACATGTCACACAGCACGTGTAACAATGGACTTATTGAGAGGCGAGTCCGGTGAACATTTCATTTCACGTTCGGGACCGGTCAATTGGCCTCCTAGATCGTGCGATTTAACGCCTTTAGACTATTTTTTGTGGGGCTATGCTAAAGCTCATGTCTATACAGACAAGCCCGCTTCAATTGAAGCATTGGAAGACAACATTGAAGCATTTATTCGTGAGATACCGGCCGAAATGTTGGAAAGAGTATGCCAAAATTGGACTAAGCGGATGGACCATTTGAGGCGCAGTCGCGGTCAACATTTGCATGAAATAATCTTGAAACATTAAATTATATGGACCGTACTATAGATTCAAATAAGGATTTCATGCATTTTTCTGATTTTTATGTTTTTTTTTTGAAAAATTTTCCTATAGCTCTTAAAAAATCACCCCCTTTACATCAGACAACCAAGAATTGCGTGTTGAGGTTAAATTAAAATTAAAAATTTTTCTGGATTAGTTAGATTCGATTTTTAATTTTTTCTAATGAAATCTTTTTTACTTTTTACTGTGTTATTACGTTCTTGCTTGTTATTTTACTCAGAGTGTTTTACTTTAAAAAAAAAAAATGCAACTGGTCCAGTTAGTGATATCAACCAAGAAAAGGTCATATTTTGATGCTAACAAAAGAATTTTATTTTCTATATGGAACGCAGTATGGGTCAAGGTACTTTTACACTCTCACATGCTTGTTCACTTCACATACATACATACATATATACGTGAATACATATGTATAAGCATATGATGACACAAATTTTTTTCAATATCTGTAGGAATAGTTAAGGCTTCATTTTGTTTGCTTTAAAAACAAAACAAAAAAACAAAAAAACAAAAAAACAAATAAAGATGATGTTTTTCTATTGTTTTGACCATGTTAAATATTTAGTTTGATATTTATTATACACAATTGGCCTTTAAGAATAGGCAGATATGCGCCTTACTTCTATACATACAAATAATTTGTTTCTTTTGTTTGGTTTTTGTTTTAGTTTTTGTTTCATTTTGTAACCGAATATTTTATGTCAAGAACACCACTTCACCCACGTAATAGATTCAGAATTAGTTGTGTTTCCGTTTTTGATTTGAATTTTTTTTTTTTTTTTTGGTTTATTTTTTATGCGTTTTTTTTTTTCTTCAAACAAAACGAAATTAATTCATCATTTATTATTAGTTCGCTGGATATTTGAAAACTCTATACATTATATACAAAAATACATACATACATTTGATGTATTTATATACATACATATGCCGATTATCCATGTCATTGATAAAGTTTTTATTGTTATTTTAGTTTTTCACTTCTTTTTTATCTGTTTTTGGTCTTTTATTGTCCCTTTTTCGCTTTTGTTTACTTAGAAGCGTAACTTTCTCGGCCAGCTACAAATTGTTGGCCATTCCCTTTTGCCACAAGGAAAACAAATTTGTTTTCTTTTTTTCTTTGGCACTTCCAGTCTCAAGAAAAGAAATAAAAAAAAACTCATAAAATAAAATTAAGCAAAGGGGAGCACTTTTATTGGATACACAATAGACTTCATTTTATTTTGGTTTAATTGCTGAAACTCACTTTAATTTTTTCCCGTTTTTCTTTGCTTTTCTTTAAGTTTTCTTTAAAATACTTCACAAAACTTTACTTCTTAAATATTTGCTTAGAAATTATTTATGTTTTCTTTTCTTTTACTTTTTATAAATTTTTTTTAATTTTTAATATTTTTCTTTATTTATTTTATTGTTGTTGTTTTTTTAATTTAATTTCATTTTTTAATTTAATTTCACTTCATTTAATTTATTTTTATTTTTTAAAATTTTCTATTTCACACTTTGATTTCATTTTATTATTTCCTTTTTGAATGCTTTTCACAATCTGACGTGTTCCTTTGAACTGTTTGCCATCATTTTCAATTCTTGAATTCAAGACTGCTAAATAGCAGAAGCAAAAAAAATGAAAAAAAATGCTGATAAAAGCGCAAAAGCATAAAAAGCCAATTTTGAGAACAAAATACTCTCTTTCCCAACTTATTCTGTTTCTTCCTTAAAAGAGTGTCTTTCGCTATTTGAGTCTTGTTTTATTCTTCTCTTGGGAGTGAATCTCTTTTTCAGTGTTACCACCATAAATCTAAACTATAAAAATTATTCTGATGAAAATCGTTGAAATAAAAAATAAATAATAATAGGTCCTGAGCATCCAATCTGCCACTTCTACGGTCGTGTCATTCCTCAGCGGCCGTGTCAGTTATCTGTATACAGGAGTAAGAAGTCGCCGTAGTCTAGTAGGTAGTGTGTTGGCTTATTAGAAGTAAAGCCAGGGTTCAAACCCCAGGCCAGACATCAAAACAAAATACAAAAAGCATTTCTTCGGCGACTTCCTCTCAGCAGATTTCTGGCAAAAACTCTGAGAGTAAATAAAAAAAATTTGCCATGAAAAAGTTTGTCAAAAATCTGTCGTTCGCAGTCGGCCTTAAAACTGTAGGTTCCACCACTCATGTATAAAATTAACACACACAACATAAGTGGTGTGCGAAACTAGGTCGTAATCCTGACTGAAGGGTTGTAATGACCAATTATGTATGTATGTGTATATAGCCTTAGATTTACACGGTGTAGCGTTCCAGGTCTCACAATCATACAAAACTGATGTTTCAGTTGAATGTCTTGGCATACTTATATTCATTCAGGGTCCATCTGATTTTGTTATAATGCTTATATAATAACAGAAGTTGACCACGTTCTATATGATCTTTACGGCATTTTTGAAAGTTCAAGGCACGTATTTTCAATTCCTCTCAGCTTAGAGGACTTTGTTAAGTTTGGCTGACTTCCAAAAAGTGTTTGTTGCTTTGTGTTTGAACAAAGTATCGTGTTTCATAATGCCGCTGTACAAAATATATACAATGTATTCTATTTCAAAACGTCGTCAATATGTATTTTCAACGCAGTCAAAAAGCAATCAGGCTTCGGATTTATAGTTGATGCATTGTTTGGTAACTTTGCATATCTACATAGTTTATATCCCTTAGTAGAACTGTATACAAACTTTGTATTGATACATTTTGGAAGGCAGCCTTTTTAATGTGACAGGTGCGATCACATACACGCCTCTTTGCATAGTTTACACTTTTTCCCTCGTTCGTCTGCAAAAACTTTTCTTACATCTATGTCCAGAACAATATTGAAAAACGATCCAATGAATGCTTCCTTGAAACCTTTAAGTATGGATCTCTACTACTTGGGTTCATTGAATTGTTCTACGATACCATTAAGACACTGTTTATCAATGTATTTGAGGATGGATTTTATTTTTTGTCTTGCTTCTAATTTCCTAACGGTAAATAACCTAAGTTGGAGCTTTAGCAACACTGTTTATAGCTTTCTTTTTAATTTGCTCTCTTTTTCTCTCTTTCTCTTGCTCTCTGTTTGTTTGGTAACTCTCTGTTACATTTTTTTTTACTCATACGCTCTCTTTTAGCATTTAAAACTTCCTTCTGACATGTCCTGTAAACATTTGAATTTTTAACTTCTGTTTCTGCGATTATGTTTTGCTCTAAGTTCCTTTCAGTATTGCTGTTTGTGTTGGTGTTGGTGTTGTTATTGTTATTGATGTGTTAAACAAAATTGTAAAAATTGAAGTAGAAGGTCGCCCAGAGAAACTCTAACACATAGACATTTATGTCTTCATATACATACATACGTACATATTTGTATACATATTTGTATGTATATGCAGTGTGTATATAAATATATTGTATATATGTATTGTACACATATATAACCTCCATAAACGCACACATATACAACAATAACATAAAATTTGTATGGTTTTTGTTTCATCAGCATGTCGCATGTTCACATTTCGTTTTTCATTTTCATTTTGTCTTTGTATCCTTTTTGGTTTTTTTGTTCTTGTATGGAAAACTTTTCAACACTCTTTACAATGAGAGAGAGAGAGAGGGAGAGTGTTTCCTTTATGTATGTATGTGTTAGCATTTGTTGTGCGTACTTTCTGTTGAGTATTTTGTATGGATATGAGTATGTTTGTACGTGTGAAGCCAAAAACTTAATTCATTTAGAAACATTTGATTTTCCTTTTTTTTTGTTTTTCTTTTTGTATTTGGCTGTGAGTGTGCAAGTTTGAATTAATATGTGTGCCTGTGTGTTTTATTTTTTGTTCCCTTTTTTTCATTTTCCTGAACTCATTTTTCCATTTCATGCGTT
Source organism: Sarcophaga carnaria (assembly GCA_958299815.1). Classification (NCBI taxonomy): domain Eukaryota; kingdom Metazoa; phylum Arthropoda; class Insecta; order Diptera; family Sarcophagidae; genus Sarcophaga; species Sarcophaga carnaria. The sequence goes on from OY283151.1 coordinate 45,905,271, forward strand.
TCGTTTTCTATATTTTTTTGTAATTTTACGTTCTCCTTGTTAACACTGACCTACATTATTATTCGCACACATTATAACAGAAATTAATTCAACAAAATGTGTACAATTTCTAGCTGATTTTGGCATTTTGAAAAACCATTCATTGGCATATTGATGTGGTATTGAAATAAATCAAAAAAAAAAAATAGAACAAACCTCTAACGATAGAATATTACATGAAAACATGAACAAAATTTTTTTATTTTGTTTTCGAAAATAATAAAAAAAAAATTTTAATACAGCCGGTTTTCATTTGTTTTCATTTTTTTAGCTGAAATTCATAGCTGAAATTCATAGAAGACATTGAACCCTCCGCACGAAAGCATATGTTTTATGTAAATGCTGCTTTTCTACTTCTATTTCCAAATCGAATTTGTCATTGTCAATGTTTCCACATTTACTCCCAATTTACACACACCATTCACACGCACACTTCACCAAATTCACTTTATTTATCCACCAACAATTTTTATTTTCATTCAAAATCTTTCTGAATTTCATTTCACTTCATATTTTCCTTTTCTCCAATTTTTTTTTCTTTTTTTTTTTCATAAAAAAATTTCATTTTATTTATGGAAATGAGCAGATTGTTCTTGTAAAAAAAAACAAAAAAATTTAAAACCACGACACATCAATAACGTACCAAGTTCAACACAGCAACAACAACAAGAACAGCAACTGCTACAACAAGATCACAATTTGATGTTAAAAATAAATCGTGAAAATTCAAGAGGGAGGGCGAAAACACTGTGCAGTATAGTCTAAAGTACTAGAATCAGAATAATTTTTCGGACTGACCTTACACAAAAATAACAACAACAAGAAAATCATTGAATACTTCTACATAAATACTACTCCTACATGTAAACGAATATTCAAAGCAAAATAAATAGAATTCAACACTCAATCCAATTTGATTTGTTGTCATGCACTTCCCTTGAATCATCAGAATCAAAGAAAATGTGCATTCCTGCATTAAATATCTCGTATAACGAGTGAATGAAAAGTTCTTGTTGATCTAACATTTCTTATCAGTAATATGGACTAAATTTTTGTGGCAAGCTATACAACAAATCTTTTCAATTTCATAAGCAATTTATCTCAAATTTTGTAGTTATTAGTCGCCAAAATTCATCAATTTGATCCCACCGGGCTATATGTTGTGGATTAGAGGTCAGCAATGTGTATTCAAAAAGATGAGTAGAATCGAATCATACTCATAATTTCAGATACTTATACGCATTCATATTTATTCAAATATATGGAACATCTACTCATATTCAAAGTTTGAAGTACTCATCATATTCATACTAAACAACACGTATGATGTTGTTGACTTCGACTTTACATAACTCATGGAACCTCTACTCATATTCAAAGTGTAAAGAACTCATCATATTCATACTTAACAACACGTATGATGCTGTTGATTTCGACTCTCCATAACTCAACATATACGCGAATCACAAAATAAGTTTGAATCGCGTACGAACACTAAAATACTACTCGAGAGTTGTGTGTTTGCTCTGCTTACTACTCTATCCTTTTTTTACTTATGTTTCTTTTTTCTTTTATTGCAAATGCAACAATAATTAAGACTAAGACTCTAAATTTTGATGAATGATTGGAGTCACTCGAATCATTTATGAGTAGTATAAGTATTTTTCTAAAGTTATGAATCTAAATGAGTAGGCTTATGATTCAAACATATTTCGAATGGTATGAGTTTGATGTCAACGCTGTACGCATACTCATTGTAACCTGTACTTATAAATCAACATTGTAGGGAGTACGAATGAATCAGAGTACATAGTTAAATTTCAATATTGTTGACTCATTTATATTCAAAATTTCATGAGTCCTTATGAGTAGCGAAAACATGATTCATTGCTGACCTCTGTTGTGAATATATGAGAAGTCTCTTTATAAGTCAATATTTTAAGTATTTTAAGTAATGCTTATATAGTCTGAGTAGTTGCCGTGGTCTAGTAGGTAGTGTGTTGGCTTATTAGATGAAAAGCCAGGGTTAGACATCAAGACAAAATACAAAAAGTATTTTTTCGGCGACTTCCTCTCAGGAGATTTCTGGCAAAAACTCTGAGAGTAAAATAAAATTGCCATGAAAAGTTTCTCAAAAATCTGTCGTTCGGAGTCGATTTTAAGACTGTATGTCCCGCCACTCATGTATAAAATTAACACACACAACATAAGTAGTGTGAGAAACTATGTCGTAATCCTGACTGAAGGGTTGTAACGACCAATTATGTTATGTATGTATATCGTCTGAAATACCGAAATAAAATTTTACCACGAAATTATCTTTAAAATGTCAACTTCGTTAAAGCGTCGCCATCGACTCAATGTAGTTAGTCTTGCAGACCTTGGGTAACGCAACATTCCTTTTAAAACCAATTCTTCTGGAAATACCGTTTTTCCCGAAACTGTATCAAATCAAAAGGCATCTTTATCTTCTTCGATGCTTCAAGCATAGAGCGCTGTTTATATCCTTATCCATAATTGTCCGTCGCTAGTTTCCTATAAGAGTTTTCTCAAGAGCTGAAAACTTTACGAATAAATTTCGAGCATTTTTCAATTTACAGCTACGACTTGCCTTCGATTGTCTTTTTTACCGCCAATTCTAGAGATATAATCGAAATTTTTTATCGGTTTGAAAGACCTATTGTTACCATTTTGTACGGTTTCTCTAGGTGAAGTGCATCCGAAATATATAATTTTCCATGACTCTGGCGCCTAAAGCACATTGAATTTGACCGATGCTAAGTGTTAAGTTGGCTTTGAGGACCGCTGTGGTTTGTGGCCTATTAACATACACATGCGACTTAAGAAAATTCCACAAGAAATTGTTTAATGGAATCAAATCGTACAATCTTGGTGGCCAGTTCATATCACCTCCACGCAAGATGCCTTCAAATCACCAGTACAGAATGATCAGTGTGCTGTACTGATGAAATCAAATACCATTGGTGCCCATATCTTCCAAAAGAATTGATAATGTTCGACCTAAAGTGCACGTCGTCAATAGTGATAGTCTGGCCAATGCCATTATCAAAGAAATATGAGAATGATACCGCCAGCTTAAAATCCTCATCAAACACTTATTTTTTCGTGATGCTTTGAACGCTCTTGGATGTCATGTGGATTGGTATCATACCAAATTCGATAATTTGGTTTGCTCACGTACCCATGCACCTAGAAATAGGCCTCATCACTAAAGATTATTATGCGATAAAAATTCGATTCAGTTGCCAACTGCTTCAGAGACATACAACGAACTGATGCCCTTGACTATGGTCGTCTTTGGCGGTGTGTCAAAACAGACTGAATAAATGACAACTACATTGACAGGTGTACATATGTACATACATTATTGATTATTCCAACCCTTCAGACAGAATTACGGCCTAGCTTCTCACACCGCTTATGTTGTGTGTGGTAATTTTGTACATGAGTGGTGAGGCATACAGTTTAAAGTCAACTCCGAGCCACAGTTATATTTTTGAGAAACCTTTCATGGCAATTTTTATTTACTCTCAGAGTTTTTTCCAGAAATCTGCTGAGAGGAAGTCGCCGAAGGAATATTTTTTCATATTTTCGTTTTAATGCCTGATATGGTGTTTGTCTACTACGTTTGTCTACGTGGCCTTATGTCTACTAAGCTAACACACAATCTACTAGACTGCGGCGACTTCATGAGGCTTGACAGATGTAGTTTAAACAAAATGATCGTTATCGACAGTCAAAGTTCCAAAGTCCCATTTGGAAGTCCCTACACCTTAACGATATCTTAACAGAGTTTGGTGAATTCTGAAAAGAATTCAATCAAGATAATGTACACGAACACATGACAACTTTTTCAAAGAGGGCTTAGGTTAGGTGGCGAACTCCCTCGAAGGAAGTGATTCTACTTAGGTTAGCTTTTAGGTCCATTGTGATTCCACTTGGGGGTTAAAGATAAGTCTATTGATTCCTTAGATTAGCCATCATGATGTTCAGGCCTTATTGTATTGAAAACGTTTGGGAAATCCTTTCAAATCGAGTGTAAAAAATGGTCCTTCAAGGAATACGAATTTAAAATATATATTGTAAATTCTTAAATTTATTGCAACTTTACTTCATTAATTAAAGGCATAATGAGTCAAAAGTTTTCGTAATTTTTTAAGTGCATTTATGGCACACTAAAACAATTTGAGTCGGTAAGTTTTTGCATAAACAAATCCAACTTTTATAATTAAATCAACAATATTTTCTCTCATGCGATATTTTTTTTTTTACTTGAATTGTAGAAGTCTGATGAAATTACTGTGAGTGACACTTTATTGAGTGAGGAAAAGGAAAACCATGGAATTTTATGTCGTTATGTGATAAATTAAATTTTACAGTATCATAATCAAATTTAATAAACAGGGCCACATGTATATATGTATGTATGTATGTGCATACATAAATAGTTGGAATAAATATTGTAAATCGTGACACTTAGTAAAAAATACACATTTGTGGCATTTTTCTGTAATGTTGCATCGCTTACAAGATAATTATGACACATTTTCCTGTAGTAACAATTAAATAACAGGAATGTTTATATATTTTCCCAATAAGGTGGCCAGACTGTTCTTCTTTAAAAAACATTCCTTTCTCTTTACCACAATAAATTCTCAATAATTTTTTAAATTTTTTTCGAAAGGCACTTAGCTGTGCTCAAATAAGCAAACAACAAATGCCAATTAATGTCGAAACAATTCTAAGGATTTAAGCCAAGTACAAATTGTGTTTTTCCGTTTGCTAATATTCGCCACATTTACGTAAAATCGGCATTTACAATTGGTTACACATTCTCATTTGCATTCAGTTTAATAATATCGGCGGCACATGTTTGTCGAGAATGGCAAAAAGTATGAAACTACGCTTGACTTTGAGAATGGGTATTTGAAAAGCAACACTTGGCAAAGAATTGTTGTTCGTATAATTTCACAATGCAAAATCTAATTAAATAACAAAAAAATAATTCATATCGCTAAATGGCATTTCAAAATAAATGATGAATAAACCACAACCATAAGCTGCATATTATTCAATAAACTTAATGACATTAAAGCGTAGTCTTGCCAGTCTTATAAGCCCTTTTAAGTCACTTAAGTAACATGTCTCCAAATCAACTATAAAATGAAATTATAATTGAATTAAATGGTCGATTGATATTATTACGAAAATGATAAATCTAGATATTGACGTTTTATTACACGCTCTTACATAGCTTAACATTAAAATTAAAAACAAAAGCTACAAACACAAAACAATGCAAGTAAACAATTCTGTGTACGAATTATCGTATTGCTTAATAACGGGTGATTTTAGCAATTATCTTTTTGGCAACACTGGTTTAAACAGCTCACGCACGTTTCGTGTTTTGTTTCACTGTCAAACATCTTCAGTTTGGTATATAATTTAACCATGAATCGTCTTACAAACGAACAACGCTTTCAAATCATTGAATTTTATTATCAAAATGCGTGCTCTGTTAAGAAAGTTCATCGCGCGCTTCTTCCATTTTATGGTCAGTTTAATCGACCCACTGAAGCGGCTATTCGGGCTATTGTGACTAAATTTCGCACCAAATTTACATTGTTGGACATTAAACCACCAACACGCTTACGTAGAGTGCGAACTGAAGAAAATGTCGCAGCTGTATCGGACAATGTTAATGAAGACCATCAATTATCGATTCGTCGCCGTTCGCAGCAATTGGGCCTCTGTTACTTAACAACGTGGAAAATTTTGCGGAAGGATTTAGGTGTGAAGCCTTTCAAAATACAGCTGGTGCAAGAATTGAAGCCGAACGACCTACCGCAACGCAGAATTTTTGGTGAATGGGCTCTTGGAAAGTTGGCCGAAGATCCATTTCTTTATCGAAAAATTGTGTTCAGCGACGAAGCTCATTTTTGGCTCAATGGATACGTAAATAAGCAGAATTGTCGATTTTGGAGTGAAGATCAGCCAGAAGCATTGCAAAAGCTACCAATGCATTCAGAAAAAGGCACAGTTTTGTGTGTAATTGTGAATGGTGAGCGCTACCGTGAGATGATATCCAATTTTTTTTGCCCAAAATGCAAGAGCTTGACTTGCATGACATGTGGTTTCAACAAGACGGTGCCACATGCCACAAAGCACGCGTAACAATGGACTTATTGAGAGGCGAGTTCGGTGAAGATTTTATTTCACGTTCGGAACCGGTCAATTGGCTGCCTAGATCGTGCGATTTAACGCGTTTAGACTATTGTGTGTGGGGTTATGTTAAAGCTCATGTCTATACAGACAAGCCCACTTCAATTGATGCATTGGAAGACAACATTGAAGCATTTATTCGTGAGATACCGGCCGAAATGTTGGAAAGAGTATGTCAAAATTGGACTAAGCGGATGGACCATTTGAGGCGCAGTCGCGGTCAACATTTGTATGAAATAATCTATCCGTAATAATCTATTGTATGAAATAATAATCCGTACTATCGATTCAAATAAAGATTTCATGCATTTTTCTGAATTTTATGTGTTTTTTTTTTTTGAAAAATTTTCCTATAGCTCTTAAATATCACCCATTACATATAGAAGTCGCCGGAGTCTAGTAGGTAGTGTGTTGGCTTATTAGACGTGAGGCCACGATTCAAATCCCAGGTCAGACATCTCCAATAAAACGAGATACGAAAAAATCTTTCTCCGGCAACTTAAGCAGACTTTTGGCAAAAGCTCTGAGAATAAAAATAAAACTGCCATGAAGTATTTTTCAAAAATGTGTCGTTCGAAGGCGATCTACTCGCCACCGTATGTATAAAATTAACGCAAACAAAATAAGTGGTGTGAGAGACTAGGTTGGAATCCTGACTAAAAGGTTGTAATGACCAATTTTGTATGTATGACAGATTCTGAAGGTTATCAATTCAGGATTTCTCTGTTATATTATTTGCTGTTTATCTATCATTTCGATAGAAATGATGGACTTGGTGTCATAAATAAATTGGGCACAGAACCGGATTTTGTCTGCTTCGGTGTAACAATGGCAATGAGGCATTGAAGGCGCAGATGAGTTGATTAAAAGAAGATTGGGAAGTGATACGCAAAGGCGAATGTTCCTAACTATAGCCCTTGAAACTCTTCGTACTTTTTCTTATGGGCCATTATGGATTGTTACCTTACCTATAGAGGACAGCAATCATAGATGGGCGTCTATAGTTCTTGGTTTATTAAGAATTTGGATGTAGAGATGGATGTATATAGAGGCACACAGTAACCCATTGGGGAACATGTTCAAAAGTAAAGTTTCAGATTTGCTAACTATAAATACAGACAGAAACAAGTAAATGTACACGGTGTCGTATACATAATATTAATAATTTCGTCAAGGTGAAACATCTTTGAATAAATAAATATCAGGAGATTCAATTATTTATAGCATGAGAGAAATAAAAAGAATGCTTCATTAACTGAACGCAAAAGCTCACATACGTATTCTGTTATCATTAAATATTACACGATTATATGACTAAAAATTTAAGAAATTTATCAAAAAGCATTACCATTTCTAAATGCATAATTACTTGTCCGCATACTAATGAAGAACTTTAACGAAAAGTCTAATTTGTTAACAAAAAAAAAATTACATATGCGGGCATGTACTAAAAACTTGGTAAATTGCAGAAAACAAACTCGTTAGTGGCTTGTTTGTCACCGGTTTTATACGTTATTTTTTTATGGTTTATTGCTTGCTATCCTCCCACCAGAGAAATAATGGGGGGGACATAATGAAACCAACAACATTATTTTGCTAAAGAATATTGCCCACATGGGAGCCTAATTCACATTCGTCCATCCAATGCGGTGGTAGCATACACGCCTTTAAATACATGACAAAAAAATAAAACTTTTTTTTATACAGTTGACTGGTTCTTCAGTGGGGGTTTCAACGTTTTTCTTCTCTTTTGCTTGCTTATCTCTATGGTTTGTATGATTATTGTGTTACTTTTGACGCTGTTGTCTGTTGTAACAATAAGTGGTCGTCGCATTATACCAGTTATTGTCATCCTGCGTGTCTAATTTACGTAAAACTAAAAACAGTTGAGCTAAAGGATACAAAAAACACAATGAAAAAACTACACTGAGTTGTTGTTCGTGTAAGAATTTCCTTTCTTGATTATTGTGCTTCTCGTAACGCAATGTGTAATTCAGTCAGAATAGAGAGAAATACGCAAAATAAAATAAAAAAATTGTTTGAAAAAATAGACGACAATCGAAAGATAAAGTATCTAGATACTGCTTATTGCTCGCTGCTGCTGTTAGTCAAACCAACAACCCCCTGTACGTGCATTCAATGTACATGCCTTTGATAGCAGACATACATAAATGTTGGAAGGGGGGAAAATAAACGCACTAAAATAAATTAACCTCCTCCTCCCTGTGTCTATGTTTAATGATGTGGAAAACAAAAACAAGCTTTATCTCTAAACATACTCGGGTTTGTTTATTTCTTTCTTTTTTTTTTGTTATTTGTTGTTATTGATATTGGCTTGTTTTATTTACCCTTTTATTTTGAGTTTTTTTTCTTCTATTTTTTCATTTGTTTTTGGTATCGAAAGTAGGAGAGCTTTCTAAAATTTCAAAAATCTTGAATATTAGCATTCAGTTCCTATCGCAGTCAATTTGAAATTCTGTTTAGGGTTTAACTTTACTCATAATCTTTTTGAAAATTGTGAAATTGACTGAAAATATTGTCACAACTATCAATCAAATTATTCCTCAAACTTTTATTTCTTCAAAATACAGAAGAAAAAAAATCCAAAATCTCGCTACACGCTATTTTAGGGTTTAAAATTTGCTTAAAATATCTTGATTAACATGGTTATCTTAAGTCATATTTAAACAGACCTAATCCCCTATTTATCGTGCATGAAACATTGTTTTAACAACTCAATATCATGGAATTATTACACGATCAAGCTTTTGAAAAAACTTCATTATTTTAAAACACAACGTTCATCCTTATCCTTGATATCCTCCATTCAAAGATAACTCTTTCATGGGTTCCCGAACATAAAGCTATCATTGGAAATGGCATTGCTAATGAGCTTCCCCAGGTCTCTGCAGAGCTTGCAATCGTCAATATGTTGCAGGACATTGGTTTTTCGATTGCCTTAGGTGGATTGGATATTTTCCAAAATATTTTACAGAGACACTCAATCTCGTTTGCAGCAAGAAACTGCAATATTGCAGGACTCTGCTACAATCATATGGACAAGAGAGTATCGACTCACTTCCATTCTTAAATCGCAGGACTATCCATGGCATGATGGCAATTCTCATGGACTACTGTTCCTTTAGAAGGTATAACGAGAGGTTTAGCATACGTTAAATGACTTCTGCAGGAGCTGAACGTCTCAGGAAGAGTACGAGACTGTATCTTTCACGTCATGTGTCACTGTCCTGCTCTTGGCATAAAAATACGGACGATTTTGACAGCTCACTTTCTGACATGCTTGATCGAGCTCTATAATGTAAATATTGCTGCAATGGAAACATTTATTTGGGACCCGAGTTGGTATCCTCAAGTCTTGAATATTGAGTGTTGTATCACATACATACATACATACATAATTGGTCATTACAACCCTTCACACCACTTATGTTGTGTGTGTTAATTTCATACATGAGTGGTGGGACCCACAGTTTAAAGTCGAGTCCGAACGACAGATTTTTGAGAAACTTTTTCATGGCAATTTTTATTTACTCTCAGAGTTATTGCCAGAAATATGCTGAGAAGAGGTCGCCGAAGAAATACATTTTGATGATGATGATGTCTGGCCTGGGGCACGAATCCTGGCTTTTTGTCTAATAAGCCAACACACTACAGCAAGAAGCTACGTGCAATATTGCAGGACTCTACTAGAATCGTATGGACAAGAAGAGGAGCGACTCACTTCCATTCTTAAATCGCATGACTATCCATGGCAATTGATAGCAATTCTCATGGACTACTGTTCTTTTAGAAGGCATAACGAAAGGTTTAGCATACGTTTAATGACTGCACGCCTGAGGAAGAGGACGAGACTGTATATTTTACGTCATTTGTCAATGTCCTGTTATTGGCATAAAAATACGGACGTTTTTTACAGCTCACTTTCTGACATACTTGACCGAGCTATCTAATATAAAGATTGCTGTGGGACCTTCAGTTAAAAGTCGATTCCGATAGCAGATTTTTAAGAAACTTTTCATGGCAGGTTTTATTTACTCTCAGAGTTTTTGCCAGAAATCTGCTGAGGGGAAGTCGCCGAATAAATTCTTTTGTATTCTGTTTTGATGTCTGGCCTGAGGCTCCTCGAACCCTGGCTTTACGTCTGATAAGCTAACACACTACCTACTAGACTACGGCGACTTCTATAGTCTGAGATACTGCGCTGTCATTAATGAGCATAGAAATCATGTTGTCATATTAGACAAGAGCCCCTGGTTCAAGCCCCAACACAGACATGTAGAACAAAAAAATGAAATATGAAAACAAATGTTTTTTTCTCTCAAGAGTCTTCTGGTAAACATTGTGAAAGTAAATCAAATTGCCAAGAAAGTTCCTCAGATCTGTCGTATGGAGTCGATAGATATCGTCACTTAGGAATTAATTTAAAACGGTGTAAATCGTAAGGAATCAAATGCCTTTTAACAATAATCTCGAATCTTAAGACAGCAACTCACTTGAATGCTACTCTCGACAAATAAAAAAAATTATGAGTCCAGCAAACATTACATTGAACTTTCATGCCCAGAACATTAAAAATTTCTAATTTCAACTTTTTTATCAACTATTATTACGGACGCCGTATTTTTATCATTATATATTCATATATATATATATATATATGTGGCCGTGTTTCTTAAATTTGATTATAATATTGTAAAATTTTATTTATCACATAACGACATAAAATTCCATGGTTTTCCTTTCCCTCATTCAATAAAGTGTCAATCACAGTAATTTAATCACACTTTTACAATTCAACAAAAAAGAAAAAAATATCGCATGAGAGAAAATATTGTTGATTTAATTATAAAAGTTGGATTTGTTTATGCAAAAACTTACAGACTCAATGTGTTTTAGTGTGCCATAAATGCACTTAAAAAATTACGAAAACTTTTGACTCGTTATGCTTTTAATTAATAAAGTAAAGTTGCAATAAAATTAAGAATTTACAATATATATTTTAAATTCGTATTCCTTGAAGGACCATTTTTTACACTCGATTTGAAAGGATTTCCCAAACGTTTTCAATACAATAAGGCCTGAACATCATGATGGCTAATCTAAGGAATCAATAGACTTATCTTTGACCCCCAAGTTGAATTAATTGTGGTATCAAAATGGACCTCAATGCTAGCCTAAGTAGGATCTCTTCCTTCGAAGGGGTTCGCCGCCTAACCTAAGCCATCTTTGAAAAATGTGTCATGTGTACATGTACATTATCTTGATTGAATTATTTTCAGAGTTCACCAAACTCTGTTAAGATATCGTTAAGGTGGAGGGACTTCCAAATGGGACTTTGGAACTTTGACTGTCGATAACGACCATTTTATTTAAACTACATCTGTCAAGTTGCATGAAGTCGCCGTAGTCTAGTAGGCAGTATGTTGGCTTAGTAGACATAAGGCCACGGTTCAAACACCAGGTCAGGCATTAAAACGAAAATATAAATAAAAAATATTTCTTCTGTGACTTCCTTTCAGCAGATTTCTGGCAAAAATTCTGAGAGTAAATAAAAATTGCCATGAAAAGTTTCTCAAAAATATGTCGTTCGGAGTCGACTTTAAACTGTAGGTCCCGCCGCCCATGTATAAAATTTAACACACACAATATAAGACAGATTTTTCAAGAAACTTTTCATTGTAATTTTATTTTATTCCCAGAGTTTTTGCCAGAAATCTGCTGAGAGGAGGTCGTCGAAAAAATATTTTTTCATATTTCGTTTTGTTGGAGATATTTCACCCGGTTTTTGAACCGTGGTCTTACGTCTAATAAGCCAACAGACTTCTTTATATTTAAATATATTTAATTCTTTATATTTAAAAATTTTATTTTGTTATTGAAAATTATTTATTCCTACTGTGTTAGCAAAGTATTGTAAGTCGGATACTAGTCACTTTAAATATTTTTTATTAAATTAATAACAAAAAATTCCTTGGTACTGGTGGATAAAATTAGTGGAAACACCAGCTTCCCTTCCTTACTATTAAAATATTTACATGTCCTTACAGTAGGCCAAATACATATAAAAATTTCGGTCATAACCATAACAAGGAGCCAAACTTGAGGGCGAATTTTTGTTTCCTTTTTTTGTCATGCGTTTTTAATCTTCATTTTGTGTTTACTTGTTTGACGTTTTCTTTTATGATTTTTCATATTTATTTGTATTTGTAATAATTGTCATATTGTTGTTGTTTTTTTTTTATTGTTGTTGACGGTAATTTTATTATTGCTGTTGTAGTGTTGTCCTCTTGTTTCCTTTTTTTATTTAAAATTTTGGTTGTATGTTGCATTTTGCTTTGTATTGTATGTATACGTTGCTCTACGAATACGTACATATGTATATATATTGTGTATTAGAAAATAAAACAACAACAACAACAGCAACAATATTGATAAATGAACAAAAATCCAAAGGAAAAAGAAAAAGAATATTTTCTCAATCCTTAATATTGATTGATTTTGTTTTACAATTTTCTTCATTTTTTTTTCCAACATTTTCAATCATATTTCGTGTTTTTCTAATGTCTGCGTCTGATGTAGAATTTTTCATTATAAAATAAATAAAATAAACTTGATTTTGTTGTTGTTTTTTGGTTAATAAAATTAATAATCGAAGAATATGCGATAAACCGATAAGTTTGCTTCAGATTCAGATTGTATTTCAATGTTTTGGTTATGGATGATGTGGATTGATGGTGATAAAGTGTTCCGGGGAAACGAGACAAGGGTGTCAAATTTATAAAATTTTTCAAAATAAATTAATTTTCTTTCCATTGAAGTCAGCATTATTATGTGTAAACTATTGATTCTATGTACTGCATGATATGAGAGAAGGAAGATCAAATAACACAGTATTGTTATGAATTATTTTTTTTTTCTTTTTTTATTCATCAAATTACATTATTCACCGTAAATAAAATAAATTTTTAAAAAATCATATTTTCACACACAGAGCCTATCATATGATTGATAATCACCTTTTAATATTTACTTGAATTGAAGTTTAACTCCCAAATTAGATTTTAAATTTTCTTTGTATTTTATTTAAGCTTTTAAGCACTATCATATCATATATTTGTGTGTATACATATATGCATGTATATATGTATGTATATAAGTCGTATATACATATATAATAAACGATTATTTCAATTTTTTCTATTCTTTTTTTTTAATTCATTCAATTGATTTATTCAATATTTATTAAACAAACACTAGAATTTCTTTTCAATTTTTTTTATCACTTTTTTCTTCAAAAAAAAATTTTTTTTTCTTCTTCAGAAATTGAGAGAAATTTTCATTTTCATTTTCAATATTTTTTTTTTTCAAAAAATTAGTTGCCACTTAGTATATATTTTCACCCAGTTTCAAGGTAATGCCAAAAAAAAAGGAGATGATAATAATAAAAATACAATATTTTTGTTGTTTTTGGTTGGGCGCTTGGAACGCGCACGAACTTGTGTTTCGAATCGATACGTCCGTTTTCAACTGTGGCCGTTACTCCACTGAAAAGTGAAAATGTTTTCCAATGAAAAACTTTGCATTCATAGTCGTACAGCTTTACACAGGCACCATATTATCTCATTTACTCTCTTTTTCAATTCCTTCTCTCACATTTGCTCTCTCGCTCTCCCTCTCTATCTGCAAAGCTAGAAAAACCGTTAGTCTTTACTTGCAAGTGCGCACAGGTTTTTGTTGTTCTTATTGCCATTGCCGCCGCCGTTGTTCTAGTGAATTTTTCACACACAGAATTTCCTTCCGCTCTGTTTGGATTTACTTGTTATTTCTTTTTGTTTTTTTTTTTAATTCATTTTCTTGTGCTTTTCATTAATTTTTCTTGTTTTGTTTTTGTTGTTGTAGTTTTCCTTTACTTGTGTTTGGTTTTTGTTTATTTTTCCCATTTTCCTAATTCTGCTAATGCTGTTGTTGTTCTTAAGCGTTGTGTTCGCTTTTCTTGTTTGTTGTCTTTACTGTCAATTGAACATGTGAAAAGCTTTAGAAACAGACGTGCGTTTCCCTACATACATACATACACACATGTATGTGCGTTATCTGGCTTTACACACATTTATGTCCACACATAAATGTTAATGTCATGTTGGTTTTTCTTTTTTCTTTTTTTGTGTGTGTTTTTCTCTTTGTGCTGATTTTTTAGCGTTTTCTCTCTTCTTTTTTATTTGTTTGCATTCTTTTGCCAGTTTTGCTCATTTATTTTTTTGGGTTTTATTTTTGTCGGCCTGCATTACTTTGAAGCACATTTTCTCACACTCTTTTTTTTTATCGGAACTATTCACACAACCGTAGTTTGGAAAAGGGGCTGCAGGTTTACTAATCAATAAACATGGGAACAAATTTTTGTGTTCTGTTTATTGGGCAACAATTCTGAGATATTATATACGATATGTAAACAATTCAATAATATTCTTGGAAATTCATAAAAAAAAATTTCGCCATCCAGTAATTAATAATTGACTGCGACTGCCCTCCTTCAGCAGTAAATAAAATTGCGATGAAAAGTTTCCCATAAATCTGTTGTTCGAAGTCTACTTTAAACTGTAGAGCCCGTCACTCATGTATAAAATGAACACTTAACATGGGTGGTGTGAGAAACTAGGCCGTAATCCTGGCTAAAGGGTTATAATGACTAATTAAGTAAGTATGTAAGATGTGGATCTGTACCCGTACAAAATTCAACCGACTTAGGAACTGAAGGTAAACGACAATAGACAACGAAGTGTGTTCACTGAAATAGCTCTGGAGCAGTTGGAAAATGACGCCAATAGGGGTCATAAAGCACACTTCTAGATGAATGACCGAGGGTGCCATCGGTTCGTATATCTTTGAGAACAATGTTGGCTAGCCCAGCACTGCCAACGGCGAGCACAGTAGAGCGATGATTATCAATTGATTGGTCTGAATTGAATGGCACATGGTTTCAATAGAACGGCGGAACGTGACATACACCCTTCACATCAGAGATCAGCAATGAATCGATTTTTCGCCACTCATAAGCACTCATGAAATTTTGAATATAAGTGAGTCAACAATATTGAAATTTAACTACTTACTCGGATTCATTCGTACTCACTACAACGTTGATTTATAAGTACAGGTTGCAATGAGCATGCGTACAACGTTGACATCAAACTCATACCATTCGAAATATGTTTGATTCATAGACTGACTAATTTAGATTCATAACTTTAGAAAAATACTTATAAATGTTCCGAGTAACTCGAATCATTCATCAAAATTTACAGTCTTAGTTGTTGCATTTACAAAAAAAAAAGAAAACAGACACTTAAGCAAAAAGGCAGAACAAGCAGGGCAAACATACAACCATTTAGTGAGTATTTTAGTGTTCGTATGCGAATCATACTATGTTGAGTTATGGATAGTCGAAATCAACAACTTCTTACGTGTTGTTAAGTATGAATATGATGAGTACTTCGAACTTTGAATATGAGGTTCCATGATATTAAAATAAGTATGAATGCGTATTAGTATCAGAAATTATGAGTCTGATTCGATTCTACTCATCTTTTTGAATACTCATTGCTGATATCTGTTTCACACTTTATAAGTTTGTGGCGCCTCAATACGAAGCATTTATTTTATTAATAAAATTTTTAATGATGCCTCATTGCTTTGTTTGGTCAAAGCTCTAATATAATAACTCTTAAGAAAGGTTACAACATATGATAAATAATACATTTTATTAACTTTTAAAAGCCTATCGATGCCTTTAATTAAAATGCAATTTTAAAAACTCTTTCACGATGGACAATCAATGTTTTTCACAACATCAAAATCAGTTAACATTTGAGTAAAACACCAGCAATGGAGTATAGCAAGGATGCCTAATCTATCGAAACCTTTTTTTAACCACACTCGATAAAATCCTAGGATACTCAATGAATCCAAGAAAGGCTTCTGCATTAAGACTTAAGCATGATCATGAAGATATTGAGTGAGGACTTTGTTTTATTCCTGAAAACTGTAAAATATGGTCTACGCATACAAGCAGAGTCACAGCAGTGTAGTAAGTAGTGTGTTTAGCTTATTAGGCGTAAGGCCATGGTATGAAAAAATATTTCTTCGTCGACTTCCTTTCTGCAGATATCTGGCAAAATCTCTGACAGTAAAATAAAATTGCCATGAAAAAGATTCTCAAAAATCTGTCTTTCGAAGTCGACTTTAAACTGCAGGTTGCGTCACTCACAACATAAAATAAGTGGTGTGAGAAGCTAGCTCGTATTCCTGACTGAAAAGTTGTAATGACCAATAAAAAAAAATTGCTATCGAAGCAAATCGAGCTCCTAAATTGTCATCAGTTCTTGCTACCTAGAGAGAAATATTAAAATGACTGGAGAAGCAATTAATAACGTCGATACGGACATTTAAAAAGCCAGAGAAACCTTCTAGAGCCTGAAAACTCTCAGGCAAATTCATTTTATATGTGCGGTTCAGAGACCCGGTTGATAAAGCATAATCTATACGTCTTGCCATAAAGCACACGGCCGACTAATTTTGTATTGAAGAGTAATTTCTAAGCGTTTGTGAAGTGTATTCCGAGTGTATACTCTCCTGAGACTTCAAGATTTCACTCGTCAGTGTAAGTTATCTAATACTCAAGGTGTGTTTTGATATTAAAAAAAATTTTTTTTTTCAATAATGTTTTTATTTATTAATTATTGTTTTTATATTTTAACAAATTTATTTGTTTTTCCTGCGCCTTTCCTAGTTATTTTTTTTAAATTTAAAGAAAATATTTGTTTTTCCGCATTTCTTATTAAAATCTTACAATTAAAATAATATATTCGATCTCAGAGACTGACTGACGGAAATTAATTTCTGAATGTTGATGGATTATTTGTTTTTTCGGCTGATGAAACATTTCATATTTATTTTCTTTATACATTTTATAATCATTTACACCTAGTTTTTTGCTACATTTTAATACAATAAATCAGAATTTCCAATAATTCATTAAAATTTAGTTTTTTTAACGCACACAATATATCACAGCCTATTGGCCAAGTGGTACAAAAAATTTTGTTTCAAATAAAAAATCAAAATCGGAAATTTTATGTTATATCAGCTAGAGATTGTGATATTTATGTACAACATATTTGCTTGTCCATTGGCGAGTTCTTTCCACGTAAAATGATCATGAAATCACGCGTGCAAAATATCCAATATTACATCAGCTGTGTGCTACAAAGCGTAGTCCTGTTCACACCACATACCTTTAATGTCCAGATTATCGAAGCCAGGTCAAAAGCAAATTATAATCAGCGTCCAATAGGGCCCATAGACATCAGTAATGAATCGCTTTTTCGCTGCTCATAAGTACTCATATAATTTTGAGTATGAGTGAGTCAACAATATTGAAATTTAACTACCTGCTCTGATTCATTCGTACTCAGTACAACATTGATTTATAAGTACAAGTTGCAATGAGTATGAGTTGACATCAAACTCATAACATTCGAAATATGTTTGATTCATACGCCCACTCATTCAGATTCATAAATTTAAAAAAATACTTATAATACTGATAAATGATTCGAATCATTCATCAAAATGTACAGTCTTAGTTGTTGTTGCATTTACAAAGAAAGAAGAAAGACACATAAACAAAAAAGACAAAGACAGTAAGCAGAGCAAACACACAACCTTCTTGTGAGTATTTTAGTGTTCGTACCCGAATCATACTTATTTTGTGATTCGTGTATACGATGAGTTATGGAGAGTCGAAATCAACAACATCATGCGTATTGTTTAGTACCATTAGTATTTCAAACTTTGAATATGAGTAGAGGTTCCATGACATTAAAATAAGTATGAATGCATAGAAGTATCAGAAATTAGAAGTATGATTTGAATCTACTCATAGTTTTAAATACTCATTGCTGACCTCTGGTGCCCACCATTAACAATGACAGTCTGGCTAACGTCGCAAATACCGATTAAGCCGCCGGTATAAAATTCATACCAAACAGCGACATTGGACGCTTCTGGGTCTCATGTTAATTGGTATTGAACGAAAATCGCATGTTCCATTTGTTTACGTTTCTATTCACACATGAATTGGCCTTGTAGTTGCAATTTTTGATGGAATTTAGTTTCAGTGGGATACCGCTTTAGAGACTAGTCAATGAGCGCAAGGAGATCTGAATAAATGCCAACTAATTTTGACAGATGTAGCTTCATCAGGATGACAGCTAGCAATTGTTTTAGTTTAGGAATCCCTGTTGGAAGACCCTATATATGGAATTCCTCATGTTTGTATAAAAACAAACAATTTCAAATTACTGCGAAATACGATATACTATTGAGTATATCGCAATAAACGGCATTATTGATTTCAATATTTCATATAAAATGTCAATTAATTATTGCTCAATAAATTCATAAATTGTTATAATATTGATTAAAACTTGAAATACAGCTCTGTCATAAGTATGTTCAGTGAGCATATTACAATTTTCCGAACACTTTCTATTGATATTTGACAACTCAAGTATCAACAACGACAAACAAAAAAAAAAAAAAAAAAACAAAAAAAAAAACAAACAGCATATTGAATAAGCAGCTGAACTGCGTATATTATTATGCCTGAACACTTAAAATATTGTACTAAATAAACCGAATATTGACTCAATAAAAGGGCATGTCTGAATATAGTATAAGCATGTAAAATAAAGAAATGTGTAGATGGGGATGTCTATTTATGTTTTTTTTTCTGCAAATACTCGTATATTGTTATTTTCAAAGATATTATGGTGAATTTAATGCAATTTATATCCATTTAGCAAATATATAAACCATAACAGGGTGCCGCCCAATAAATTATTTTTTCAAAATTCATTCGAATGGTGAGAATTACTTTAATAAAACGGCAATGTTGTTTTTATACTATATCCGGTTAAAGAATCGAATAATAAATGTATTTTACAATGGCATATAAGATATGGTTAGTTAAACCACATAAATACATTTGTGGGCAAAAAAGTGGCACAAATGAAAACCTCCACGTAACGTATGGGAATTTACAGTAAAGCTGTTCGCAGCTAGAAAAGTGGTTATATTTTTGGAAAATTAAAATAATTTAATAAAGTTCTGCAGTTTATTATCATTAAAACCTCCTCACTTGTGAAGTTCTATTATGTTTCTTAAACATCATAATTAAAGTCGTCGTAGATATAAACATGTAATCAATCAGCATCACGTGCACATAGTCTTCATCTTCAAAAATTTTTTTAGCCTTCAAACAATCAACATTATTGTAGTCTTCACTTGGTATTTGTTAGTCGATTTGTGAGTAATTTCCAATTTATAACAGCCGATATTTAGTGTGGTGCCCTGAGCACTAGTCCTACGCTCGCTCTGGAGATAATCTTATACCTTCTACCACTTGACCTCTGTTGCAGGGGCATGGTGTATCACATGAGTACCAGGACATAGGGGCATTCCCGGTAACTGCAGAGCGAAGGAACTGGCCAGAAGGGGCACCACCATCGAACTTGGGTATCCTGCAAGCTTATAATTGACAATGCAACCGTGGACCTTGTCAACAGTAGATGGGCAGAACGGCGCAGAAAATCTGTCGAAAGCTAAATAAGATGCTCACGGCGGCTCTGCTTAAACTCCAAAAATTGAGCTCAACACTGTTATTGGGGTTATTACGAGGCATTGTATTATAGGAACGCATTCGAGGCGTATTGGTCTTGGACATCTTGCAAATGATTTCTGCAGAAGCTGTGGAAATGAGGATGAGAATGAGACTGTTCTTCACCTGCTGTGTATATGCCCAGCACTTCGTCGGAGGAGAAAGGGGCATTTGGGTACCTAATACATGTAGGATCTGGATGAACTGTCATGCATGGATATTGGCAGTTTGAGCCGCTTCATCGAAAGCTGCTAGTGGTTCCTGAACTGGGAGAGAATGTAAATCTGTGGTATCACAATGGGCCCTGTGCGCGGTCTAATTGTGTCCACGCATGACTCCATCGAGGGGACAGCTACTTCTAGCTACCTACCTACCTAACAGCCGGTATTCCATAGGCTAGTACATGAGAAGTGGTCATGTCACTGACGGATATTCCACTGAACATTCACGCACACATCTCTAAATTTGCTGATGATCAGCTTTTCTTAGCACTCATGAGAGACCCACGAAGCGTTTTATTATTTACAGGAGAATATATTTTCCTGCCCGAGAAGCAGTTTCATCATTAGACAATTAAATTAAATGAGACATCATAACATATTGAACTACCGTTGCCACATTGGTGCAAAAAATGAGGACACTTACTTAAATAGCCATTAACAACTCGATTATCGGATTTCGGACTGCCTTCAGGCGCCTCTGCTTCTTGCACGCTTTAGTCAGCTACTCACACCAATCGATGACAGGGCTTTCTCGACTTGGTTCCTCCAACGCAAACAAGGTTGTCCTCTTCAACGACTTCCGCAGATCACCGCGTCAAATACCCGTCTCGTCGGAGCATCCTCCTCCATTCGAACGACTTGGCCGTGCCAGCGCAGCCGCTGGATGTTAATACTCTGTACAAAGTTCACATCGTCAAGGACCTCATACACCTGATTGTTTAATCGAATGCGGTAATCATCGCCAACTCGCACTGAAAAAAAGATCTTACGCAGGACTTTTCTCTCGAATACTATCGAAGCTACTGCATCAGTGCTTAATAATATCCATGCTCCTGCGCCATAAAAAAGCACAAGCAGGATGAGCGTAGTGTGGAATATGGGTACAGTACAGCCTTCATTCCATCATGACATACACACATTCAGACATAATTGGTCCTTACAACCCTTCAGTCAGGTTTGCGAATTAGCTTCTGTCATCACTTATATTGTGTGTGTTTGAAGTCGACTTTGAACGACAGATTCTTTATCATGGAAATTATAATTACTCTCGGAGTTTTCATAAAAAATCTGCTGAGAGGCAGCCGCCAAAGATATGTTTTTTAACATTTCGTTTTGTTGGAGAAGTCTATCTAGCCTGGGGTTTGAACCTTGCCCTCACGTCCAACATACTACCTACTAGACCACGGAGACCTAGATTAGATACACTATGATTATGAAATACTTTTTTGTTCTCTTTTTTTTAATTTTGTCGAATGATACAAAATGAAGTCAATAATGAAAATCATTCGTATTTATTTGATGAAATGTATAGTATGACCACAGTTCATGAGGCCTGGTAATTTAATGAATCATCATTCAACTCGTTTGCCTCTCCGAGGTTTCTTTTAAAGATGAAGTCTAAATTTCTTTAATTTTTTTTAATTTTTTTTAACTTATAAGCCGGTCTTTTTGAAATTTGTAAAATAGACCAACCGATGGAGAGGCAGACAAAGTTAAATTATCCCAATTTCACCTAATACAGTCGAGGATGGCCTTATTAGTTCATAATACAAGTTTATTAGTTTTTAAAAAATAATTTGACAAAATGGGTTTTCCCCATTTTTATTTTTTTTTTGTAAATCATTGCTGTTTTTGTGAATTTTGGTGAAAGTATCTCACCTTTCTTGATAGATTTAATATTTATTACCTCCAATCAAATTTTTGAATATGAAGTTTATGATGGAAATTAATGCCTACAGGTTGTTAAAATTAAGAAATTATTGTTTCTATTCGAAATATTTTATTAACCCATTTCGCTCCGCTGTTCGATTTTTCGAACAGTAAAAATCTTCTTTTTTTTAAAAAAAATATTTATGTATGAAAAAGGTAAAATTTCAAAAAAATTTGGGTTTGGTATTAAGTCTCAACTTTAGGAAAATAAAAAAAATCCCCCCACAAAATAGCAGACATATAGGATAAACGCCAGTGTTCGAAATTTCGGACACTGTTTTCTGGGAAAACGAAAAGTCGGAAAAATTTTTGAGCTGATTTTTGACATCAGTAGGTACTAATTGCCCTAAAAAAGTATTTTTCTTCTTAAACAAAAAAAAAAATTTAATGTCGGAGCGAAATGGGTTTCTATTGATAATCATACATACCGTTGGTCTCATGTAGAAAGGCCCTAACTCACACTTTTTTCGAAATTGATTTTTTTCTGTGATTCCATGTGTATTTGTGTTAAATGCATTGGAATCACAAAAAAATCAATTTCGAAAAAAGTCTGAGTTAGGGCCTTTCTACATGAGACCAACGCATACATATATACATACAATACATACATACATACATACATACATACATACATATGATGTATTGTCTTTAGTTTTTTACTTACGAATTTTGTCAGTTTTGACATCGTATTCATTGCCACCATCAATGCATATAACATTCAACAGTACGAGCAAATGTTACAATTCTTTTTTCAAAATGCGTGTTCTTATGGGCATGTGCTTGCCATGTGCTTTGTCCATTTTACGATCGCCATAATTGTTCAGCCGCAAGGACCATTTACAATGCGGTGAATATATTTGAGTCCACTGGTTTAGTAAACGATAAAGCAGTACCACCCGTACGTTGACAAGATCTGCCAAAAAAAAAAAAAATCGACTCTGTCCTTGAAAAGGTGCAGGAGCATACGGGTCAGTCGATTTCGAGTCATTCGATTTAGAGTAGCTTACAATAACTTGGTCTTATTCAGGCTACAACTTTGCGAATTTTGCATCGTAATTTAGATCTTCAAAACACGTTAACCAGTCTTATGTAGCTATGCAAAAAGTATGAATGTCTTCACAAGCTTACGCACAAATAAAACTTTCTTTGATTTCAACAAACGTAAGTTTAGTAGTTGCAGCAACTCGCCCAACGTTTTGCAGCTTTACAGATACTTATTACTTAACATACATACATGTTGTGTGTGTTAATTTTTATACATGAGTGGCAGGACCTACAGTCTTAAGGCCGACTCCGAACGACAGATTTTTGAGAAACTTTTCATTGCAATTTTATTTACTGTCAGAGTTTTGTTAGAAATTTGCTGAGAAGAAGTCGCGAAGAAATATTTTTTCATATTTCGTTTTGATGTCTGACCTGGGATTTGAACCGTGGCCTTATGTCTAATAAGCCAACACACTACCTACTAGACTACGACGACTTCACAGGTATTTATTACGAATATTAATTCATCTGCAGCAAGAACGTGATATTGTCGAACCTGTAGCCAATTTTATTATACGATCCTTTACTACAATACATACATACATACATAATTGGTCATTACAACCCTTCAGCCAGGATTACGACAATTACGACACCAATTATATTGTGTGTGTTAATTTTATCCCTAAGTGGCGTGACTTACAGTTTAAAGTCAACTTGGAACGACAGATTTTTAAGAAACTTTTCATGGCAATATTATTTACTCTTAGAGTTTTTCCCAGAAAACTGCAGTTTTACTTTGTAGTCTATGCGCTTTGTGGTTTTTTTTATAACAAGTTGTGTATTTATTAACTTCATTCATTCTTGCTATGGCAACTTCTAGAACTTCACTGTTGATTTGTTATTGTTATTTTTTCTATAAAGTTTTGTTGTTGTAATTTAAACTTTGTTTACATCATAATTCTAAAACCAACAACTATGATATACAAATCTGGCATACATACATACATACGTACATAATTGGTCATTACAATCCTTTAGTCAGGAGTGCGACCTAGTTTCTCACACCACTTATGTTGTGTGTGTTATATTTTATACATGAGTTTTATTTTATTTACTCTCAGAGTTTTTGCCAGAAATGTGCTGAGAGAGGAAGTCGCCAAAGAAAAACTTGTTTGTATTTTTGTTTTGATGTCTGGCCTGGGGCTCGAACCCTGGCTTTACGTCTAATAAGCCAACACACTACCTAGTAGACTACGGCGACATCAAATCTGCCATACATAGTAGATAATTACAAAAAATATACTTAAAAACGTTTTAGGAGCACTCGTCCCATTGTGCTTTATTATTTAGGGCATTAGATGATGAGTTTAAATATGTATTAACGAATAAACCCGTAATTAATCAAGTCTTTTTGCCTTTTTTTTATAAATCAAGCATGTTTGTCAAACAACTTTCGATGTTCATATTAATTATGCTGATTTGTTTTGTTTAAAAACTTTTTTATCAATAATGTTATATTCACACATACATATGTACGTATCTGTCTACATACATACATACATACATATAATATGAATATCAGTCTAGTCTTTACCTTATTCTTATCTTTAATTGACCAATTTATTACCGGTTTTAGGTGAATATACGAGTATATGCTCCCATTAAAAGCTCCCCTTCTTTTTTTTTATCATACAAAATTGCTACAAAATTGGCTTTTTTAACAAATTTGTTATCAAGGATTTTCTACGTAAAAGTATTCAAAGTTTATGTTTTACAAGGCTGGTGATATTCATACCCGGCTTAAATAGAATGAAATACAAATCAAATGCAATTAAGAAAAAATTTTCGTTAACCATCACCCATGCCGATCACTTCAAATCGAATTTCGCAATGCTTCAGTAAAAGCTTCTTTAAAAGAGTACATTGGCAAGGTACATACATACCAGAGATCAGCAATGAATCGCTTATTCGCTACTCATAACCACTCATGAAATTTTGAATATAAGTGAGTCAACAATATTGAAATTTAACTACCTACTCTGATTCATTCGTACTCACTACAACGTTGATTTATAAGTACAGGTTGCAATGAGTATGCGTACAACGTTGACATCAAACTCATACCATTGGAAATATGTTTGATTCATAAGCCTACTCATTAAGATTCATAACTTTAGCAAACACACAACCTTCTAGTGAGTATTATAGTGTTCGTACGCGAAACATACTTATTTTGTGATTCGTGTAAATGTTGAGTAAAGGAGATTCGAAATCAACAACATCAGGCGTATTGTTAAGTATGAGTACGAAGAGTACTTCAAACTTTGAATATGAGCAGTATGAGTATGATATTAAAATAAGTATGAATGCGTATAAGTATAAGAAATTATGAGTATGATTCGAATCTACTCATCTTCTTGAATACTCATTCTTGAGAATTCTTGAGAATCTTTTCATCGTATTTTTTTATTTACACTCAGAGTTTATGCCAAGGAATAAATATTTTTCCATATTTTCGTTTTGATGTCTGACATGGGGTTTTAACCGTGGCCTTGCGTCTAATAAACCAACACACTACCTTCTAGACTACGGCGAGGTACGTAAAATGATGAAAAAGAATCCCAGTATGTATGAGTGACAATAACATAACATTTTTCGTAAGCATTAGATCTCTATAAAGTCGTCGTATTTTAGTAGGTACTGTGTTGGCTTACTATACGTGAGGCCATGATTCAAACTGTACTTCAGACATCTTCAACAAAATGGAATATCAAGAAAATATTTCTTCGTGAACGTCTTGTCAACAGTTTTCTGGCAAAAACTCTGAGAGAAAATAAAAATTGCCATGAAAAGTTTCCCAAAAAAAATCTGTCGTTCGTAGTTGACATTAAACAGTAGATCCCACCATTCTTGGATAGAAATTAACGCACACAATATGGGTGATGTGAGAAGGTAGCTTGTAAACCTAACTAAAGGATTGAAATAATCAATTAAGTAAGTAAGTAATGTTATCACATTAAAGAGAACTGAGTACGATACAGTTTTATCAAAACTTATTGCTTTTGACACAGAAAATTCGTTGTTCAACAACCGTATCCATAAGTGGAGAGCTCTTCCTGAAGCAGGTTTTCCTGTCACTTACACTGTAAACCTATTCAAATTTAATATTCATAAAGGCTCGCTTTTTTCGTCCTCCTGCAAACTATTTTTCTAGCTTCAACTAAACACAGCATGTCTAGATGCCATTAGGTTCACTATCTGAGGGCGATGTGATAGTTGGACCTGATCCACCAATCTGCCACCTCTACGACCTCATCAATGGATAGGTCAGGGGAGAAGAGCAGAGGCGTTGGGGGGATGAATCGGGCTGTTATGTTTCTAGGTGTCTATGTCCTGCTATAGACAGTGTAAGTACAGGTTGGCTGCTGGGCTTGTATAAGGCCAGTTTAATGTTAGTTGTTGGGTTTATAACGTGGCACTGAGAGATTAGATCGCAGACAAGGATCTGGAATAGATCCCAGCCGGACTAAAGCTGGGTTTTTTGCGATGTGTAGGAGTTGGAGACTATCGAACACCTCCTCTGTAACTATCCAGCCCTTAGTAGGTTGAGGTTGAAGACCCTTGGTAAGGGCTTCTTTAGGGTTTGAGTTCTGTGTCGAGAGCCGACATAAAGTTTGGTTGAGAAGTGCGAGAGCTTGTAGCTAGTGTAGTCGCTCTCTCTTGTCTGTTTTGTTAGCCTATGTAATTACTCTTGTTCCTCATTCTCCCTTTCCTATTTCTTCTCCGTTTTCCCTATTTTCCCTATTATCCTCTCCTCTTTAGGACGTTGTACAATGGGTCAACTGGACCTCTGAATGATGTACTTGTTTCAATTGGCAAGCACACGTCTTCTAATCTAAACCTAACCTAAACCTAGAAACCGTTCCAAGAGAATTAATTGTGTATGGAAAAAAAACTTCTTTGTTAAAATTTTTTCATGCGCACTCCTTACATATCTACGCCTCCGTTCTATAACATTCTAAGTCGAAAAAGTGTGTTTTGAGTTATGAGCTCTCAAAGTTTTCACGCGATATACGACCATATGTGCATTCTAAGGAGATTTTTCCCTATAACTTCGGATCGGATCGGCGCATCTTAACCAAATTTTGACAGTATTTAAGTCAGAGAACGTAAAATTTAAAAATGCTAGAACATTAAGTGTACTTAGAACGTTATAAAATGGAGGCGTCGATATATGGTTGTTGCTGTAACTACCAATTACTTTTTCTCGTTACTATTATCAGCATCTATCGCCCATGTAGGCGAAAGGAAACCAAACTACTTGATTAACCAGATGTTTCCATTGTGCAAAAGCATTATGCATTGAGCATTATGTGTGGTTGAGCAGTCGGACTTGAACGACTATTATAATCAAAATTTCTAATTATACGGCATCTATTGAAATTAAAATAACAAACAAACAAAGAAACAAAATAAATCCACAACGTTAACATTAGAAAATGAATTGGAAAACAAACACATGCAAAATACGAAATCTTTTGCTAAAAACGTTAGATGAACGACCTTCAGGCTGTCAGATACAAATAATAATTGTCAAAAAGAACAATAACAAGAGACAACAATAAGACGACCACATCGAATCGATCGAATGCGATAAAATATCAGTTTTCGATCGTAGGAAAAAAACAAAAAAAATTTTATTTTTTTTTTTTGATTTTTTATTACATTTTGAATGCTCACCAGACACTGTAAAAATGTTTAACAAAAAACAATTTCGATTCGATTAAAAACCATCGCAAAAAACAAAATTTATTTTTGCTAATTTTTGAATTCGTTTTTGTTGCGGATTATTGTTTTTCTTCTTCTTTATCAGTTTTTAAAGATCATTGTTTAAAATTTTTAACTTCCGGTCTTTTCTATTGTCTAGTTTTGTTTTGTTAATTTTTATAAATTTTTTACAGTGATTTTGTTTCTTTTTTTATGGTGGGGTTTTTATTGATCCATAAACACTCAATAAAACAATAGACTGACATTTAACTTCATCTACAAACTGACGTCAGTTATCGTTATCCATTATTAAATATTGTTACAAAAATGAAAACAGTGTAGTATCATTATCATGTAACATTAAAAACGATAAACAAAAGCTACACTAACACATACATCGAACTTGTTGTAAGTAATCTAACAACAACATGAGCATGAGAAAAGAAGATAGTCATCTAAACGAAAGCAACAACAAACAACGTAAGCAAACTACACAAACAACAATGCAGTCGCGATAGAATTCTCTAGAAGGCGAAAACAAGAACCTTCTACTTCAAGAATGTTCATCAGACTGATTTTGTGGACATTTAAAAAGGCAAGACAAAGCAGACAACGATTCAGTAATAATTCAGTCAGTCTTGTTTTTTTCTGTAGCTTTACGAGCTAAAGGCTGGGAATCTTCAACAGACATTGGTAGCCCGGCCTGCCGTGTGGTAGCGGATTAGAATACTACCTGCTTGTCGTAAAAGGCAACTAAATGGGAGAGCAAAGGTAGAGGGTGCGGAAGAAAAGTCTGGTCAGTCTTGTGTAAAGACACGTGCGTGTGAAGAGAACAATCGTGGTTTGAAGATCTCCGCTATACAGATCTAACGAACAATTGTTGTGCTTACGCAAAGGGTGTGAACAGAGGAGAATAACGAATCAACAAATTGTTGTTGTATTGCTAAGTTGTATACGGTGGCACACAAAAGTAGTGCGAACAAAAAAGATTTTAATTGAAACAAAACACATATTTGTTTTTAATATGTTTGCAATCAACGAACTCATATTCTAAAGGCTTTTAAAAACGTAAAAACGTAACAATATCTGAAATACCGAAGCAATAATTTTATGCAAAAATAATTCAAAAAAAGTAAATTCATTTATAAAACGAAATATGAAAAGAAATATTTCTTCAACAACTTCCTCTCAGCAGATTTCTGGCAAAAACTCTGGAAGTAGAATAAAATTACCATGAAAAGTTTCTCAAAAAAAGTTGTCGTTCAGAGTCGACTTTCAACTGTAGGTCCCGCCATCACTCATATACTTATAAAATACACACACAACATAAGTGGTTTGTAAAGCTAGGTTGTAATCCTGACTAAAATGTTGTAAAGGCCAATTATGCAGGTATGTATGTATATACAGTGGGCAGTAAAATTCTTAGTACAAAAAAAGTCCAGACAGGCTTAATACTTTTGCACAAAGTCCGGATATGACTTCAAGAGAATATTTAGGAGCTCCTTTGAAGGAACGGTTACGTAGTCGCTAAACCTCAAACAAAAGTCACCTGAAAAACTTACTTACATGGTGCCACCAGAAACCACTAAACAAAACTTGTGCATTCAATTCCAAATAGATTAAATGGAGCGCTTGACCTTAAGGGATACTCTACTAATTACGAGGCATACCATTTTCATATATTAGGTCTTTGAATTTTAAATTTACTCAGGATTCTCCTTGGGGGTACATACCTATGGAGTCATCTGAAACTTTTCCTTCTTTTTATCTTGTTTCATGAAAAACATTAAAAAATTGTTTGTTTTTATAATAAAACAGAAATAAATTAATAAAATAAATATGTACATACATAACATAATTGGCCATTACAACCCTTCAGTCAGGATTACGGCCTAGCTTCTCACACCACTCATGTTGTGTGCGTTAATTTTATACGTGAGTGGCGGGACCTACAGTTTAACGTCGACTCCGAACGACAGATTTTTTGAGAAACTTTTCATGGCAATTTTATTTACTCTCAGAGTTTTTGCCAGAAATCTGCTGAGAGGAAGTCGCCGAAGAAATATTTTTTTTTCATATTTCATTTTTGATGTCTGACCTGGGATACGAACCCGGGCTTTACGAAATAGTAAGCCAACACACTACCTACTACACCACGGCGACTTCAAATAAATATGTACATAAACTATAAATTTATATTCCAACTTTTGGCTAAAATTCATGAAATTGCTAAAATATATTGCCGTACTAAGACTTTTACTGTCCACTGTATATACATATCGATGGCTTAATATAAAAAAGGCCTAACTCGATTTTTGATTACTTTACAGGAGAAGGAAAAAACTTAATAAAATTCGTAAAATTTTAGATACAACAAAAATTTTAATACAATTTTTAATGAGAAACAGCAACACATTTAATCTCTCATTTAAAAAATTTTTATTTTTTTTGTGCATCTGACATTTGTCTACCAGAATAAACAAAAAACCTTATTTTGAAAAAAATTGAGTTAGGCCTTTTTTATATTAAGCCATCGATATGTATGTATGTAAATTGAATTTCATATTGCTCATACGCATTAGAAAGTGATATGTTTTCAAAACAAAAAAAGGAAAGGAATGGAAAGGAAAGGAAATGCAATAACGTATTGATACACGGACAGAATACGAGCTGTCGTAGTGCGATAATCGCTTTTAAACTCATCGACTTTAAACTAATCGCGCATCGCCAAATATTAGAAAATATCAAATGCTTTATCAAGGAAGCATTTGACGCAGAAGAAAATCTTTGAATTTCTATTGAATCAGTTAAATTGATCACAATGATCGATAAGATCAGATTAGTAAAGCATTGCGATGAGTGAGGTTAACATTTAAAAAACAAAAAATTCCAAGAAAACTTTAATTCCGCATTTTTTTTTTTGGCAAAATCGTAAAAATAATTACGAATTAATTTGAGCTGCTATTTCTTTTTTTCTTTTGTTGCAAATGCCTAAGCGTTATTTCGGGTTGAGATTAGGGGAATTCTATAAATCTCCATTAGAGGCCTGCGTCCAAGAGGGTTATAGTATTTATATGTTCCGATTAGCTATCTTTGTTCTCAGGACATTCTCTGCGAATTTGGCTACTTATGACCAGTGACCACGAAGTATTTTTTCATTATGTTTTCAATAGCTGCGGGACAAATTTAATCATACAAAATTTTCCTTTTCTTTTTCCATCTCCTACATTCAAAGCACGTGCATTTCACATCGTATAAAACTTCGTCGCCATACAAACAATTTGGGTCTTCCGCTTTTTCCATTGTAGAGAGATATATCTGGAAATAAGTCTGTCCGGACAGCATTTTTGTAATGTAATCATTCGCCTTTCCTTCTGTTCTGCTGTACCATTCGCCTATCGTTGGTTTCAGTCTTGACGTCCACCTTCTTTTTGTAGATTTGTTCCATTCTTCCTGCCTTTTTCCCTAAAGTTTGAATTTATAGTTGCTTTTTATGTCGTTTTTTTTCGCATCTTCGTTATATAAACCTCTCCTCAATCAAAAGGTCTATTAAAGGTCTACTGGGATTAAATCGTTGATCATAAAAACAGCTTTTCGTGCGTCTATTCTATATGTGGATGCTAATCTTGGAACTGATCTTCTCTTTACTTTTAAATTCCACATACTTTGCGCTACAATATATGCTCTCCACATTTCTCTGGCACATAAGATCACCAAATTTGTGTTGGCCATTAGCAAACTTCGCTTGAGCTGTGTTGTGGCTTCACATATTTGCTATTAATGTGCTTAACATTTCAATTGTTCTTACACCCTCTTAACTGCACGATTTGTCTGGTGCGTTAATTCAAGTTTAACGCATTCTATATCACGCTGCCTTTTCTGAGACTTTTATTGAACTGAAATGTGATTGTTTATCAAATTCACAATGAAATCTTAAACAACAATACAATTTAAGAGTATTTAACAAGTACATACATACATACATACATAAATAATTGGTCATTACTACCCTTCAGTCAGCATTACGACCTAGTTTCTCACACCACTTATGTTGTGTGTGTTAATTTTATACATGAGTGGCGGGACCTACAGTTTAAAGTCGACTCCGAACGACAGATTTTTGAGAAACTTTTCATGGCAATTTTATTTATTCTCAGAATTTTTGCCAGAAATCTGCTGAGAGGAAGTCGCCGAAGAAATACTTTTTGTATTTTGTTTGACGTCAGGCCTGGGGCTCGAACACTGACTTTACGTCTAATAAGCCAACACACTACCTATATTACAGCAACAAGAACAACTAAAGTCAATTATAAAAAAACAAAAGTTATTAAAATATAAATTAATTGATATAAGCAAATAGAAAAAATAAAATAAAAACATTTTAACTAACGAATCATAGTAGAAGAAGAATGAATTAAAACAGCTGACTAAGCAATAAAAACTGGCATTTCATAAATTTAAAATTCATACATATTTGAGCGCGATCACATCCAGCTGAGCGAAATATTCGCGTACCATTCTAAAGGTTCGACTCAGTTCAGTGCATATTGAGCATTGTTTCTTTCTCTAAACCTGTCTTATCAACATGTGTGATTGTCGTACATACTCATATGTATGTTTTACACGTAGGGTATCTCTTCCGGCATATGTATACATTCAACTCTTAAGCTGCCTATTCTTTTGTGAACATATTGTCGTCAAATGTTTGTTTACGAAGGTACACATTAGTTACGGCGATGTTAGAGAGAAAGAAAATAGACAAAGAGAGCAATAACATGAGAAGACCAATTCAGGTTTATAAAAACACAAAAACATGGCTTTAACAATCGACCAACACAGTTCAGTTTCATTTCATTTTCGGTACGGTGAATATTGCATTGCGCTTAATTGTTGTGGAAATTATTATTCAAAAAACGAAATAATACGACAACAATAACTAGCAACGCCGCCGTAACATTAACAAAAAAGTACGTAAAACTAGACGGTTTTCTTCATTTCTTTTTTGTTTTTATTCAACGTAAAGCCAACCCAATAAGTGTGTAAATTATAAAATGTTTCTTTCAACAATAATCGCATCGAATTGAAATAAAAACTCAGAAAATTTTTTTCGAATTTCATTTAAAGTTTTTAAGTGTGACCTGGTGATTTTGATTTGTTTTGCAGTTGCTCTTGTGATAGCCGACACTGTTTTCGAAATATAACGTGTTTAGAATTTAAAACAACTCCGCTACTCCGCTTTAAACTAGCTTCATATAGATCCGTTACCAATTCAGATCACAAAAAAATTTTTTTGTCACACTTCCCTATTGCTTTAGTTTTCAAAAAATACCACCAACAATAGAATAAAAACACAAGAAAATAAAAGAAAGGAGAGAAAAAAATAAATAAATAACACCATGCGACAAAATATACAAAAAAAAAATTAAATACACCCAACCAATGACATATGTGATGTTTTTGTAACAGAGGCTATTTCACTTGCTTGCCTGTTTGCATGGAAAACACAAACAAAAACACTCAATTTTGATTGTGTTTCCCATATAAACAGACAAACAAGTGAAATTGCCTGTGTTACAAAAACATCACAATAGTGTAGGTTGTGAGTTTTGTTTAGTAGAACTCAAAAATATTCTTTTTTTATATTTTTCTGTGGTCTGGTGAGAAAAAACCGATCTATTGTTCTAAGCTGAAGAATTGTTTTTCATTCTTCCACGGTACAAAAACAAACAAACAAACAGAAACAACAGAAAAAACTGCTTGAAAAAGCGTGCTAATCACAATAATTTATGGTTTAGAATTGTAAGAAATTAAATACTTTGCCGGGTATATTTATTTTAAAACGAAATAATTAATGAGTTGATCAGCTGTGGCAGTTGTTAATGAGTTTATCTGCTACTAAGGCAACATTCTTAATAATTATCACTTTATTTAATAATAATAATAATGACGACGATTTGATAATTGTTCTCCCATTTCGTTACGTTTTCTATTTCTGAAATAGTTTTCGAATTGGTCTCAGATCGTATCGTAATAGAGATTGTAAAAAAAAATAATTATTCAACCTGTTATTTATTTTATAATTATTACAGAAAAAGTAATTACTTTAAAGTATTAATATTGAGTAGTAAACACAATTTATTAAATATTACAGTTAAATCATCTACAAAATTAATCATGGGGTCCATTAGGCAGTCGGCCATTTAGCATAGAAAAATGAAAGACTTAATACGGGGAAAATTAAAATGCATTTGTCAACTGCAACTTGTTAGATATTCTTCTACCACTTTAAGCGATAATTAAAGCAATTAACAATGTTAAGAATTAATCGAAAATGGCAACAATTAATTGCTAAGCAGAAGTGGATAATAAATGTAAACGTATTAATTTACACCAACCGATGTTTTTTATATCGTCTGCAATTTGGAGTATGAAACTAGAAAATTACAGAAAGTCTCTAAAATTAAATTTGGAGTGATGCATTCGTCGCCCTATTAACATTTTAAAGTTTATTTCATGTAAATATTGCCCACGTAGCTAGTAGCTACGCGAGATATAGACTAGTGAGATCAAATTTCATGATCCAGGCAGCCAATGAACTGCTCGAAAACATGCGATTAATTTGCTGACCTAATGTGTCACTCCAGGCCAAACAATCAATGACTTTTTCGAGATGCATTGAACTTTTTTGGATTTTCATGTGGATTGCTGTCTTCCTAAATTTGACAATTTTATTTGCTAATACATATATACCCAGTCATCCAGAAATGGGCTTAACGCTGAAGATAATTTTTCGGTGTAAATTCAAGTCCGTTTGCAACTGCTCCATTGCCCATGTAGCCAATACATGCTTATGGTCGTTTACTTACAATTCTGCTGTCATTTGAATTTTGTAAGGGTGCAGAAATAGATTAGGTCAGTGTGGTAGCTTCCATACCAAAAGCTCACTTGAGCACGCATAGCGGCCCGTTGTGACGCCACAGATGAACGCAGCCTTTGCAGTGACCACGTTCCTCCGAACCAAGGAGGGAGAAGTTGGTCAGCGCAAGGGCTGCACATTTCAAAGCACGACTACCCCAAGCTGGAAAACCAGCCAGGAAACTTGAAAACGAGGCTATATCCTTGACATCAATGGACGATAGCTCCGTCAAACTGACAAGGGTTTGAGAGCCAAATAACCTATATCTGCACCTCGCGAGAGATGGGCACTGACAGAGAAAGTGGAATCTCATCTTCCTCAGCGGATCTGCACCCACGGCAGAAGTGGTTAAATGGGAGCCGCATTCTTTCCGCGTGTCTACCCATAACACAGTGAGCTGTAAACATGGCCATTGTGATTGAGATGATGTTACGACCAAGTCCAAGTAACTGGTTGGTGCGCCTTCTATCCATTGAGGGCCAAGTAAGCCTAACGGTGGAGCAGGACTCCTCATTGATCCAGGATAGGTTTGCGTCTCGGAAGAATTTTCGCGCGATGGCCAGCTTGAACGAGGTAAGTGGCATTGCCAGGTTGATTGAAGAGTATTCCGGAAGTAGTGCGCCAGCTCTGGCTAGCTCGTCGGCTCTTCAGTTTACCGGACCAGACCTAAATCACGACTCAAAGTTCGCCAATTCGTGGTCGACGAAAGACGAGTTCTCGTTTGCGATGTGAAATCAACAGCATCCAATTCTCTTGCGCACAGCAGGCATGATTTCCGCAGATATCGACGTATGGGTGATGATCGATCGTTTACATTACCAGTGAATTTAAATTTATGCACTAAATTGCCAATAGTCCTCTCGATAGGACGACTATAGCGATATTAATATTAATAAAAACAATTTCATTTTTTGCACGTATTATTGAATGCTAAAGTCGCCGTAGTCTAATATGTAGTGTGTTGGCTTATTAGACATGAGGCCACCTTTCAAACCCCACGTCAGACATCGCCGAAAAAACGAAATATGAAAAGAAATATTTCTTCGACAACTTCCTTTCAGCAGATATCTGGCAAAAACTCTGAGAGTAAAATAAAAAATTGCCATGAAAAAGTTTCTCGACTTTAAACTGTAGGTACCTCAACTCATGTATTTAATTGACGCACTGAATTTAGATGGTGTGAGAAACTAGGTTGTAATCCTGACTGAAGGGTTGAAATGACCAATTATGTATGTACGTAAGGTAAGTTTGATTTTAAATTTGATGTGTAGAGCAGTTGGAGGACAGCTATTTTGACTAGACAGTAGCACATTATTTTGAATTTATTTCATTTAATTGACAGCAATATCCCAAGATTTTTAGAAATACATACAGCGTGGCTTATCGGGTATTGTTTTTAGTTTAAAAATTTACAAATTTATTGCATTCAAGTAAAAAAAAAATTGAATAAAAAATAAAAAATAAGAAAAATCCAAAAAATAATTCATTAGCACCCACTGCCAGTCAAATGGCTTCATTAAATGAAGTGTTAATTTTGATCAAATGGTTTTAACAAAACAATAAAAATCGATGATAGAAACGTTTAATGTGACACAATTTTAATTGACTTTACGCCAAAAAGAAAACATCAGTGAAAGTTAAAAAACCATCAAAGCCATCAAAGTCATCAAACGTACATATTTGGAATATTTAATTTAGAAATAAAACTCCGCCTACAACCAACACTTATTTGTACACAAATCTGTATTTCTGTAGGAAATAAATAAGAGCGCCGTGACTTGTCTTAAACAACTGTTATGATTACTAATGATGTGATGCCGCTTGTCTCATCTGAATTTGTGCTTAAATGGATTGAGTGTTAGCGGAGAAATTTCAAATAATTTAAATTATTTCGAAAAATAATAAAATTCTTGTCTTTATTTTAATTTAAATTGTTTAAATTGGGTTTCTTTTTATTTGACATTAATTAGAATTTGTATTAAAGGCACGGAAAAGTTTTAAAATTATTTAAATGAAAAATATGTCAGATCTGCCAGCAAGAACTTTCAAACTTGGGAAGTTGATAACCATCATCTTATTGAAGCTATATCTGTCAAATTAGTTGTCATTTATTCAGTCTGTTTTGCCAAAACACCGTGAACCGCAAAAGCATTCAATAACTTGCATACGTTATTATTATATTATTATATATATTATTATATTATTATAACCCTTCAGTATGGACTACGAGCGAGCTTCTCATGCCACTTATGTTGTGTGTGTTAATTTTGTACATGAGTGGCAGGACCTACAGTTTAAAGTCGACTCCGAACGACAGATTTTTAAGAAACTTTTCAATGCAATTTTATTTACTTTCAGAGTTTTTGGCAGAAATCTGCTGAGAGGAAGTCGCCGAAAAATATTTTTTTTATATTTTCCCTTTGATGTCTGACCTGGGATTTTAACCGTGGCCTTTCGTCTAATAAGTCAATACACTACCTACTAGACTACAACAACTTAGTCTAGTAGGTAGTGACACTCTGTTCCTTATAGGAATTTCTATTAAACTGATCTGAATTTCATGAAACCATTTGTCATTTAACTTGCTATTTTACTACAACTAAGATTTCAATTCTTTTTTTCTATCTTTCAGTTATTAGTTTAACACTCCATCTCATTAGAACAGCAACATCAACACCGCCCTGTGGACTGTTTGGAGCATCACTATGTAAATTTTTACCAGCGCCACCCGGTTAAAACCTATTGTGAGCACATAGATAACTATCCAACGTAAGTATTTATAAACACTAGACGAAGGTGGATTAGCTATTAAATTATTCAAAAACAATTTTGTTTGGAATAACCAGGTACCATTAGGAAACAATACATTTGATTGTTTGTGTTAAAATCGATCTCCCACATAATGTCTGTCTGTTTGTCTGGCTGCAATATGGTAAAAACAAGTATTTGTTATTGTTTCGGGTTTTTTTTTTTGTTTTTCTTTGTAAATGAAGTTTGAAACTAATAAACCGTCTCGTCCATTAGCGTTAATAACAGTTCCATGGTTTGTTGTTATCTTTTGTTTGTTAAGAAGACATTAATGGCTAAAATCAAAACAAGTTATTCACAACAATAACTAACTATACTAAGACCACATACATACATACTACATATGTACATATAAAATAAAATAAAACGTTAGATGATCAAAAATTTACACACACACCCCGTGTATTAGCTTGTCGTTCTTCATTTATACAACAAGGGAAAAAGAGCTAGAGGCATCGACGAGATACGACCAGAAATTCCTTGACCCACTAAACTTGAAACTGAAGATGTTTTCAAAAATATTTATTACTCGGGGTTTTTTCTTCTATTTTAGTTTTTTTTTGCTCGAACTCTCGCTCTTTATTGTTTTTATTTTTGGTTTTTTTTTTTGCTTTGTAAACTCTTAATTAATTTGTTTTTTTTTAACTTTTTTTCTGTTTTTGCTCTCCAAAAATAGCATTTTTTCGTTGATAATTATTATGAAGAGAAACCAGTTCTCAAAATTTTAAATTGCTTAGATTGAAGAAGAAGAAGAGGAGTAATCATATCTTCAAATCCAATATTTTTCTTTTGGAACGGAGTAAGAGGTTTACTAAGTTTTTGTTTCTTTACCAACTGATTGGTTGCTTCATGCTGTTGAATCATAGGTTTCTGCTCGTACGTAGAGTCTGATTGACTATTTTTAGCAGGTTATCTTTTTTTTTCTTTCGTTTCTTCTGTAATTTATTACTTAATAAATTTTGATTTTAATTTTGTTAATATGATATTTTTATGATTTATTTTTTGTTAATTTTATTATTGACTTTGCGGAATATTAACGATTTAAATGACTTAACATAATATAGGGGGAGATTTGGCAGTTGCCGAAGAAATATTTTTTTTTTATATTTTGTTTTGATGTCTGACCTGGTGTCTAGTAGGTAGTGTGTTGGCTTATTAGACGTAAGGCCACGGTTCAACCTTAATAAGCCAACACACTACCTACTAGATTAAGGCAAGTTCTGTTTTGGTAATTCATTCCCATAAGCACAGAATTTGCACGTTGGATTCGATACGTTTCTCATTCGGAACAAGTATACTTTGAACTTACAGGCTACTGTGAAAAGACCGGTTACTAATCTGAGGCTATGCCTGGATAATATGATGCATGACTCAAAACAAAAGTTTTGTTTGCTTGTACAATGGGTCAATTCGACCTCCGGGTACTGTACTTGTCTTAATTGACAAGTACACGTCCTCTAACCTTTTTTTCTTCAAAACTATTGGGTCTGAGAAGATCATTTGCCTTCCTTTATTTTCCACTTGATGGACATATCTGACATTTTATTGAAGTTGGCGTAGTCTAGTAGGTAATGTGTGGTCATATTAGCTCATGGCTCAGATATTCTAAATAGAATGAAATATGAAGAATAATTCTTTTGGAAACTATTGTATCAATAGTGTTTTCGGCAAAAAATTGCATGAAAAGTTTCTCAAATCTATCGTTCGGAGTCTACAATAAAAAGTAGGTACCGCCACTCATGTATAAAATTAACCCACACAACATGCATGGTGTGACAAGATAGGTTGTAATCCTGACTAAAAGATTGTGAAGAGCAATTATAAAATAAGCCGTCGTGGTCTAGTAGGTAGTGTGTTGACTTATTAGACGTAAAGCCAGGTTTCGAGCCCCAGGCCAGGCATCAAGACAAAATACAAAAAGTATTTCTTCGGCGACTTCCTCTCAGCAGATTTCTGGCAAAAACTCTGAGAGTAAATAAAAAATTGCCATGAAAAGTTTCTCAAAACTTTGTCGTTCGAAGTCGACTTTAAACTGTAGGTCCCGCTACTCATGTATAAAATTAACACACAACTTAACGGGTTGAGAAACTAGTCCTGTCTGAAGGGTTGTAATGACCAATTATGTAATTAAAAAGTAAGTAAGTAAGAAGATTTTTTTGACAGACTTTACACTGTATTACATTTATGTTTAATATTGTTCATTCACCTGAAGATAGTGAAAGAATTATTCACTGTTTTTTCATGTTAATTTATGCAATTTTGTGCTGAGACCTCTATTTGGAATAAAGATAACCGATATGGATATACAAATGCCTTTTGGCGCCAACAAAACGTCACCAATTATAACTTGTTCGCTCACACCCCTGATTGTTTGTTTGTCTGTTGTTTTAGTACCTGACAATTGTTCACAAACAAATGTTTAAATTTAAACTGGTTAAAAGACTACACTCTACACACGTGTTAGAGGCAATATGTGTGGGGAATGGCGTTTGAAAAGGTTTTAAAAATTTTTGAAATTTTATTGCTAATATTGCTTCTCTTTGGTGTAATGATGAAGCCGGGAAAATTGTGGTTTAAGATTGTGAGATCATGGCCAACAATACTCATCTCATACTTAAAAAATTTAGTTATGGCATGATGTCGACCTAACAAAGTTTTCCCTT
This sequence comes from Sarcophaga carnaria, assembly GCA_958299815.1. NCBI lineage: Eukaryota > Metazoa > Arthropoda > Insecta > Diptera > Sarcophagidae > Sarcophaga > Sarcophaga carnaria. Next base: position 45,945,360 of record OY283151.1, read on the forward strand.
TCATGATCGCATCAAATCCGCAATTTCTGAAGCCAAGTGCCTATACAATCCAAAAATTAAAATTTTTGATTTGAAACTCATGATAAAAATCGGTTAATGCTTAGGCCCAGTCTTCATACAAATCATTCATTAAAATTTCTTCAAACCCAAGTTGTAATTGTGTTTTGAGTCAATCATTTGATGCGATCGTAGCCTTAAAGGATGCATACATGGCTTTGTAAATTGTGTACGTAATGAACGAATGTCGTGTAGGATACAAAGTAAATGGCTTAGGCCTGTTGTGTTAAGGTGTTTTTCACATTTTGATTGTTTCATTATAAAATAATTTTTAAAATTAAATCGTGATCTTACAATACATTTAATGTGTTTCGATATTATTTTATGACGAAATAAAGGGTCTGCCAAATATCAAGATCAAAATGAGCTTCATCTGAAAAGATGATTTCTTTTCGCCAAAATCGGCATCTTCTGGTGTAGGCTACTGCATGGCCAGCCGAGGCAGCCATTTGAATGAAATTATTTTCCATTATTTACCGGAAGGATTGTACTTTCAAATAAAAAAAGAAATTTGAGAAAATATTCAGTCGTTTTTTTAAAGCATTTTCAAAAAAAAAAGTTATTTGGCGGACCCTTTATTTTAATGCAAGTCTAATTAAATTCATCAAACGTTGTCCACCTAAAATCTCGTAAAAATATTGCATTTGTAGAAATTTATCTGAGACAAGCCTTAATAATAAAAAAAGTTACTTTAAAGTGCTCTTAGTTATGCAGTATGTGTGTCATACATTGTACTTTGACTTTTTCATTTGACAGCAAAGCCTTTATAACTAAACAAACTGCAGACTGCAACCTGTCATATAAAATAGATTTTAAAGATTCTGTAATGAAATCAAGGGACTTGATACGCTTACTTTAAAGACTCTGCTCTCTCAAAATGGAAGTTAAAAAACAAAATGAGATACTGGAGGTACAGCTATCGTACATTTTATTGTAGTGCCCTCAATATATGTATATTGGGTATCCACTCAACCTATATTGTCTGTCTCCCGTAACTTTGGTAAACTACGGATAATGCTTTGCTTATTTACTGATAAACCACCTTCTTCATCGTTTAGGTGTTCGACAATCGGCTGGTTACTATTGTGTATACTTGGATACATAACTCAAATCACTCTTCTCATTATAACTACATACATACATAATTGGTCATTACAACCCTTCAGTCAGGACCTAGTTTCTCACACCACTATGTGTGTTAATTTTTATACATGAGTGGCAGAAACTACAGTTTAAAGTAGATTTCGAACGACAGATTTTTTGAGAAACTTTTCACTCTCAGAATTTTTACCAGAAATCTGTTGAGAGAAAGTCGTCGAAGAAATACTTTTTGTATTTTGTCTTGATATATGGCCTGGGGCTCGAACCATGGCTTTACGTCTAATAAGACAACACACTACCTACTAGACTACTAATTACCCTACAAAAAATATCGATGTCTCAAACCCATTGGAATTGAGAAGAGTTAACTCCTCTCCTCATCGTTCTTTCCGTTGAACTTCCAAGCCTCTCTTACTAGTATATATAAAAAATTTCTGGCCTCAACAGCGGCGTATGAAAGCGTTTTCAACGATCCATCTGATCTACATACATGCTCATGTCGCGAATACTCACATGTCCTGAAATCTAACCCTATATTGTTAATTTAGCTTTTCATTATAATCTCGAGCAAATTCTTTTTAGCGGAGTGCTGTGATAACTTTCTTACCGTCAGTTAGTATTGATATGTTCCTTTTCCAGTACTGGCTGTTCAAAGTTACTGAGCACATCTTTTGATGAGCTATAGGAACAGAATATTTCACTCAGAGAACGAATGACCTCAGGTCTATCATTCTATATGTCTTTGACCTATCTGTATACCATGGATTGGTCATTCTTTAGAAGAGTATATGGCAACCAAATAATACTTTTCAATTATTATTTTCTTTCTTTTTTATTACTCAATCTCGTTGCGAAGCATTTTCCAAAATCAAATAGATTACCGGTACTGTTTAGGGGACAATTAGAGAAAACTGCCAGATTTGACATATCATGGTGTTCCCTACACGTCTCTGATATTCATTGCCAGTTGAAAACCTCAGAATCCAGCGTATGATGAATTCTAAAGGAAAATTCAAATCAAAACCATGTCAGACATATCGAACACAACGAAGTATGAAACAATATTTCTTCTGTGACTGCCTATCAGCAGTTTTCTGACAAAAACTCTGAGAGTAATTAAAATTGCCAAGAAAAGTTTCTCAAAAATCTTTCGTATGGTCTCGCCACTCATGTTTAAAAAATTAACACTCACAACATAAGTGGTGAGAGAACCTAGGTCGTAATACTGATTGAAAGGCTGTAATGACCAAATTTGTTTTGTATGTATGTAACTTACAGTTATGAACTTCTAAGAAACACCCATTATAACATAAACTTCACTAGGGTAGAATTTCCGTTACACAATTTTACATTGTTTACCTCTTTACATACAATGTAAACAAAAAGGTAAATAAAGAAATAAAATTTATTAAACGGCCGGCTTTTAATGTTCAATTTCATTCAAACTTTTTTTTAAAGCACGTGACTTGAATAAAATATATTTTGCTGTTGTTTTATTGTGTAATTTTATTTATTAAATAATGACTATAAATAATGTTTTTGAATCATCAAAAAAAGGTGGTGAAAAATATGAGAAAAGTTTGTCTTTTTCTGAAATAAATTGAATTTTATTTGTGGTTCTTTAAGCAAAATTGGTTTACAATTTTTTAATTAAGAAAATAAAGAAGAGAAAAACGGAAATTATCAATGAAAAATTGAATTTCGCTTATCTTTTAGTGATTAATTTAAAAACCAATGTTTGTTGACCCTGACCCTGAGAAAACTTTTTTTAATTAAAACAACATTAAGATAAAATATAAACTTGAGACTTAAGTAAGCCCAAGTTTGTAGGAATTTTAAGCACAGATTAGTAATACGATAATATTTCTATATTTTTTTAATTTTAATTTGGAGCCTCAATAGAAGACTTAATTATAGTGAATAACATTTGCTTGGTAATCCAGTTTTTAATTGATGAATTCGCAACAAAGACTGATTGAGGGAAGACCAATGTCCTTGTAGTCGGCCGTAGTCTAGTAGGTTGTGTGTTGGCTTATTAGACATTCAAACCCCAGGCCAGACATCTCCAGCAAAACGTACTTTGAAAAAATATTTCTTCAGCAACTGCCTTTCAGCAGATTTCTGACAAAATTTCTGGGAGTAAATACAACATTGTCATGAAAAAGTTGCTCAAAAATCTTTAGTTCAGAGTCGACTCATGAATAAAACTAACACACACAACATAAGCGTTGTGAGAAGTTAGATTATAATCCTCAATGAAGGATTTTAATAATCAATTGTGCATGTATGCATGTGTAATGTCCTGCAAAAGTTTCAACATGTTCTTTGTATGTATTGCTAGTATCCGCTTTATTCATGTCATAGCGTTCCTATCGTAAATTAAATTCACAACAAATTCTTCAACAAATTTATAAGTCTTCTAAAAAAAATTATAAAACATTTATTTGGTTCCCTTAATATTTGTGGACAACTACTCAACTGCCTGATGAAGTAGCACAAACCCATGGCAGTTGATTTATTTCCACAATAAATTTCAAATTTATTAACTTGTTTACTTGACACACGCACTTACTTAATTATTATTAGTACGTATTTTAAAGTTGTTGGTTTCTTTAAATTTTAATTACTTCTTACAAAATGCAAACGAACATTTGTTATGTGATTCGAATAACCGATTAATCAATGCCTACAAAAGAAACGAAAGACAAAAACACTTAAAAAATTCCAAAACTATACACACAGACTCTGTCTAGTCGACACACACATTTTTAATATATGTTTTGTTCTTGAATTTCAGATTTCTTATCAAACATCTCGTACACAAATGAGGTTATGAGGCCAAAAATTTATTTGCTGATGAGACGTGGGATGATTTTCCAAAAGTTGCGTTGAAACACGGGATCTGATGATCCACATCAGTACACCATGTCATCAACTACTGAAGGTCCAACGTGAGTTATACTTGTAGTTACAGTTACCAATAAATCATGTTTTCGTATATGTATGTCCATATGTTTATTTGTTAGATTCCTGTGTACCCGCCACGTTCAAATTTTAAAAATCCAGTCTCTTCATTTTCCAGCAGTACTGCAAAATCCACACCCAATACACCAACATTGTGGCTGAAACGTATTGTATGTGACTTAAGTAAAAAGTCATTATCAATCCTGGGTGACAAGCCGCCTCTCATAGCGAGGAGGAGGAAGATAAATTGTCAGCAAAATCAACATCAACACGAGATGCGTCTATTAACATGAATCTCTGGGATATTATGGACGTTGAAAAAGGCCCAAATTCACGCAATAAACGTCAAAGTCCTGGACGCAGTGAACTTTGTCAAACCACATTTCAATTCATAACACCACAAGCAGCTTTAAACTGTAAATGTATTATCATAGCAAATTTCTAAGCGACAGTATTTCCTTCCAATTCCTCAGCATGAGAAAAGGAAATAGATAACTAAACGTAAGCAACAACAAACAACGTAAGCAAACTATACAACAATATATACAACAATGCACTCGCGACAGAATTCTCGAGAAGGCGAAAAGTATGCTTCAAGTATATTCATCAGACTGATTTTGTGGACATAAAAAATATTGCGTGTGCAGAACAGTCGTGGTTTGAAGATCGTTGTTGAAAAGATCTGCGTTGTAAGCAAAGAGTAATAGCGAATAAGCAAGGTGTTGTTGTATCGTCAAGTTGTATACGGTGGCGCACAAAAGTAGTGCGAACAATAAGAGAGTTTAATTGAAACAAAACACAAATTTGTTTTTACTTTCTTTTCAATCAACGAACTCATATTCTAAACATTTTTAAAAAGGAGAAAACGTAACAGTATATTAAAATTATATTATTATTATATTATTATAAAACAATATATATAAAATAAAATTAAAATTAAAAACAAAAACAAAAATTAAATTTATAAATTAAATAAACCCATCCAGTCTTATTCTTCGTTTGTCTCTTGTAAGAATATCCTGAGGTAAGTTATAAAATCTAAGGCGCAGTAACTCGGGAAACTATTGTGAGAATTGCTAGCAAAATTTAAAAAAAATCCTAATTTTTGGTCATTACAATCCCTTCAATCAGTATTACAAGTTGGGTGTGTTAACTTTATCGAAATGTGTCGGGACAAACAACACAGCCTTTTGTCGACCCCAAACAACAGCTTTTTAAGAAACTTTCAAGGCAATTTTATTTACTCTCAGACCATAAGACTGTATGTTCAAGATGTCTGAGCTGAGCCAAAACACTATCCACTAGGTGTCTCAGCGGTAGAGCACTTTCTAAATTGAATGTCTGCAATTTGCCACGTGTCACTAATGTTTATTCCGATTATCAAAAAACAATTTGGAAGGTTATGCTGAAAACAGTTCGCCAGTTGCGAAGAACATTCAGTTAAGAAAATGCAATCAAACGAAGCGTGGTCAAAAGGTTTGAACAAACTAACTCGGATTATCCATCCGTCCACGGAATTTAACGGAACGTACTTTTGTTTTTCGAATATAAAGCCGATGCATTCTTTTGACAGCTGATTGGGTTCCAACTCAAGAAGGAATACAAGGTCTTTCTAATTATTTCAAAATGAGATTACGAGCTCTATTCATTGCTAATGTGCTTTGCAATCAGCGTCTAGGCAATCGGCCATAGTTGCGTGAACAATTCAGCCCTGTGGCCGTCCTCTGATTATAGCGAACTTTATTGTCTCATTACCTGCATGGATTTTTGGTAGATCGTGTGTATAGGACAGCTGTCAGCCATTTGGTATTCACCGGGTCCTTATCTCTTACTTCCAATGCACTATTTATGAACTCGTGAACAGTTTTATCCAATACACATGCAAGCACCTGCTTCACATTGAAGGTCTCTTGAATGTCAGCTGTCTCAGTAGATTTGTCAGTAGATTTTCAAACAGTAAATAATACTTCCGTTCAAATGGCTCTACAATTCAAAACAAACTAAAGTTATAACTACAAACTTAGTGAACTCGTAAGATTCCAGAAACGTTCGGATTCGACTTTAAACTGTAGGTCCCGCCACTCACGTATAAAATTAGCACACAACATAAGTGGTGTGAGAAGCTATGTCGTAAGTTTTAATTTATTGCTGATGAAAATTCAAGCTTGAAACTTTTTCAACAGAGACACGTTGTTTTGTATGGTACTTTACGTTCAGTTCCTGGATTGGTTGAATTTTGTGAGCAGTGCATGCCCAAGTTGTGGTCTACAAAAGACCAAGTTCTTATAAGCGACCCGAAATCGACAGCATCGGATCTTTCTGCATTCTCTTATAGACGGTGGCTAAGTTTTCCGCAAATCCTGCTATTCGCCGACGTACAGATGTTAGTCAATCGTCTACGGACCTAGTAGACTTCACAACATTGCGAATCGGCGATCGGAAACGGTTAAATCGCGCTTAACATTGCCCGAACAGAACACTCACTTTAAAACATTTCTAGTATTTAACAAAACAAGCTGCAACAATGACAACTAATTTGACAGAGGTAGCTCCAATAAGTTGGCCGTTATCAATTGTCAACAGAATGCCACAACCCATAAAATATTTCACTGCAACAGGAAATACAAATGGGTGATAGGAGGTTAGCGTTATTTAAGGATTATTTGAAACACAATAGAGACATAATGAAGAAAGCATAACACTGGACACAAAAAACATAAAATTCATTACAAATTTCGCTTTGCTTTGCTTTTCTTTCCAGAGATTTTAAGTTCTTTATCGTATTTTAGAGACTTTCTAGGGATCTACAAATTCTTTCTCTCTTTCACTGAGTCAACTACATACATACATACATACATACATAATTGGTCATTACAACCCTTCAGTCAGATTACGACCTAGTTTCTCACACCACTTATGTTGTGTGCGTTAAATTTTATACATGAGTGGCGGGAACGACTCCGAACGACAGATTTTTGAGAAACTTTTCATGGCAATTTTTATTTATTCTCCGAGTTTTTGCCAGAAATCTGCTGAGAGGAAGTCGCCGAAGAAATACTTTTTGTATTTTGTTTTGATGTCTGGACTGGGGCTCGAACCCTGGCTTTACGTATAATAAGCCAACACACTACCTACTAGACTACGGCGACTTCACACTCGCCGCAAAAGTGAAAAATGTATTTCAGGGATGCTAAAATAGAATAGAATTGCCAAGAGGAACTTTACCTGATAAATCTGGAGTTGCTGTCGTGAAACAGTTAAAGCCTCCAAAATTAATGTAAAATTGAGGCTCTAATAGATACATATTTTTTTTCCTTCGGATCATCAGATAACGTCTCATCCGCTATGTGGTGATTCCACTAAAACCCTACCTTCGCTTGCATCCGGAACCGCATAAGCATTATTTCGGGTAGAGATTCGGGGTATTCTATAAATCTCCATCAGGAGCGTTGTAGTATTTCTATGTCCCGATTGGCTTTCTTCGTTCTCAAGACAATACTCGGCGAATTTCGTTACTTTTGTTCACCATTGTTTTCAATAGTTACGGAACCAATTTCGTCATTTTTCCATGTTCAAAGCATGTGTGTTTCGCATCGTCTAAAATTCCGTCGGCATACAGATAACTTGGGTCTTCCGCTTTTCCCATTGTAGAGAGGTATTTCTGGAAATAATCGCGAGCGAACAGCATTTGCGTAATGTTAGGTTAGGTTGGAGTGGCACCTTTGATACCAAAGCCTGTTTGAGCACACATAGCGGTACTGACCAAATTCCATCGAACTTATTGTTCGTTTGACTCGCATTATAATTCTCTTCTCAATCAAAAGTCCTTTTGTTGGAATTAAATCGTTGATGGTAAAAACCGATTCCCGAGAGATCATTCCATATGTGGATGCTACTCTTAGAGCTGATGTTCCCTCCTTAATAGCAAATCTAATGTACTTTGCGCTGCAATATATGCTTCCCACATTTCGCTGTCATATAACATCAGTGAATTTGTGTTGGTCATTAGCATACTTTGCTTGAGCTGTGTTGTGGCCTCCCACATTTGCTATTAATCTGCTTAGCATTTCAATTGTTCTTCCAGCTTGTTAACTGCACGATTTGTCTGGTGCGTTAATTTAAATCTGCTTTCAAATCATACTCTCAACTATTTCAGAATCATTGTATCTAGAAGGTGGAAATCTATTTCTACAGGAATCTGTTTCTTAGTCAGCAAAATAAGCTTTGTTTTCCATACGTTGATGGCTGTATCGAACGAAACAAGGCAATTAAGAAAACTACTCTGTTTTCTGTTAGAAACGTAAAAAATTAACGTCTAAAGCATTCTATGTCATGCGGCCTTTTCTGAGGCTTTTGTTGAACTGAAAGCAAAACAAATAAAAATAAGTTCCAAATAGCAAGTGCAACTAAAGTTCGTTATAAAAATATCATTAAAAAATAAATTAAATTACAATAAATTAAATTAATTTAAATTAGAAAATAGAAAAATAAATAATAAAATATTTTAACAAACAAATCATAGAAGAAGAATGAATTCAAACAGCTGACTAAGCAATAAAAACCGGCATTTCATAAATTTAAAATGCATACATATTTAGGGAGCGCTCACATCCAGCTGAGCGAAATATTCGTGCATCAGTTCAGTGTATATTGAGCTATTGTTTCTTTCTCTAAACCTGTCAACATGTGTGATTGTCATACATACAGTGGCGTGCAAAAGTGTTTTCATGTTGGTAAATTTTCTAGTAAAACGTCAATAAAATTTTTTCTAGCTAAGATATTTTAACGAAAATTCGCATGTTTATTCATTACTGTTGGATTATATTATAGTACAAAAAATGTATAAAAATAACAATTACAACTCTGGTTATCGAGCATGATCGCAACATATGACAACTCGTACACTTTTGCTCATATTGGTTTATGTCAATTTACAGGTGTCAATTTATAATTTTTATTTTTTATCGAGTTATGGTTTAATATCAACTCTGTTTGTTTTTAAAAAAGTTTAAGTGTAGTTTCCAAAATATTATTGACATTTGTTTATTAAAATAAATATTTGTAATTTATTTGTAACTACAAGATGAAAAAATAAGCGTGGAAATAGAAGATCGAATAGTAGTTATGATGGAAAATGGACATTCATGCAGAGAAATAGCTAAATCTTTAAAAATAGCCCATAGTACTGTGCAAAGTGTTCGTAAAAGACGAAATATATCATCCAAATGTATCATAACTGGTCGTCCAAGGTTGTTAACAGACGCAGATGCTCGGCATATTGAGCGATTAATGAGAAATAGGGATACTAGAACACCAAAATTAGCTGCCAAGGCAATAAATGAACACGTTAGTGATTGGACTGTTCGTAGATCACTACGAAGAATTGGTCTAGTCGCATCAGTCAAGAAAAAGAAACCAGCCCTATCAAATAAAAATGTTAAGTCGCGCCTGCAATTTTGTAAAGAATACGAAAACTGGACAGCAGAGGATTGGAAACATGTGATTTGGTCTGATGAAACTAATATTAACCGTTTCCAATCAGATGGGAAAGAATATTACTGGCGCCGCCCACATGAACATCTTTTAAGACATCATGTAAAGCAAACAGTAAAACTTGTCGGGGGAAGTTTGATGGTGTGTGGGTGTTTTACTTGGTGGAACGTTGGTCCACTGGTTAACATAGATGGTATAATGAAGAAGGAAGATTACCTCAATATTCTTCAGACTAATTTGCCAGAATATGTGGACAAAAGTGCATATCCCGAGGAGGAGATACACTTTCAACAAGATGGAGATCCTAAACATATCTCCAAAATTTTTAGAAATTGGTTGTCTAACCAAAAATTTAAATTACTTAAATGGCCAGCACAAAGCCCGGATCTCAATCCTATAGGAAAGTTGTGGGCTCTTTTAAGAAGAAGACTGGCCGTGTATGAAAGAGCATCAACGAACATGGATGAACTCTGGCAAAGAGTTCAAGAGGAGTGGAACAAAATCCCAGATGAAATCATACAAAAATTGGTGGAGAGTATGCCAAAGCGCATTAAAAATATAAAAAAGAACAAAGGATTGTGGACAAAGTATTAAAAATCGCTTAATATTAAGGTTTTTGAATAAACGTGCAAAAGTGTTCGAATTGAGTTATTTTTAACTTTATTTATATTCTTGAAGTATGGTATATAATTTCTTTTAATTTTTTAACTTAAATACGTAATATAATAAACAAGTAATCAATCCTGAAACATTCATTTTGCGTTCTCATTCATTAAAGATTTTATAGGGGTTAAAGGGCTGAATCTGCCAATATGAATACACTTTTGCTCGCCACTGTATGTATGTATGTTGTACACGTAGGGTATATCTTCCGGCATATACATTCAACTCTTAAGCTGCCTATTCTTTGTGCACATATTGTCAAATGTTTGTTTACGAAGGTACACATTAGTTACGGCGATGTTAGAGAGAAAGAAAATAGACAAAGAGAGCAATAACATGAGAAGACCAATTCAGGTTTATAAAAGCACAGAAAACATGGCTTTAACAATCGACCAACACAGTTCAGTTTCATTTCATTTTCGGTACGGTAAACATTGCATTGCGCTTAATCGAGTGGAAATTATTATTCAAAAAACAAAATAATACGACAACAATAACTAGCGACGCGGCCGTAACATTAGCAAAAAAGTACGTAAAAACGAAACGGTTTTCTTAATTTTTTTTTCAACGTAAAGCCAACCCAATAAGTGTGTGAATTATAAAATGTTTCTTTCAACAATAATCGCATCGAATTAAAATAAAAAATCAGAAAATTTTTATTCGAATTTCATTTAAAATTTTTGAGTGTGACCTGGTGATTTTGATTTTGATTTGATTTGCAGTTGCGCTTGTGAGAGCCGACACTGTTTTCGAAATATAACGTGTGTAGAATTTAAAACCACTACGCTACTCCGCTATTAAACTGGCTTCATACAAATCAGTTACAAATTCAGAAATCAAAAAAAAAAATTTTTGTCACACTTCCCTATTGCTTTAGTTTTCAAGAAATACCACCAAAAATAAAATAAAAATACAAGAAATAAAAGAAAGGAGAGAAAAAAATAAATAAATAACACCATGCGACAAAATATAAAAAAAAAATGAAATACACCCAACTAATGACATGAGTTTTATTGAGTAGAACTTAAAAATATTTTTTTATATTTCTTAAACCCTCCAAACTCATTTTATTGGACAAAAACTGTTTTTTTGGACTTTAGGCACAAATTTATTGATTACACAAACATTTCTGAACCAATATCCAAAATTTGAACTTTATTAGAAAGGAGAGGAATGGGCCTTTAAAACGATATACATATAGTCATTATTTAAATTAAGATTCTATGACGTTATGATCAAACAAAGTGTCAAACTCTTTACAAGAGAATGCACTTTAAGAATATCGGCACTTATTTTATATTTTTTAATTAAAGTTTGCTACTATGAATTGACAAACTTGAAAAAATATAAGAAAAATTCGCATTTTCCACGTTTATCTCATCAAACTCATAGAATAGTAAGTCGAATAATGACGATAGTTATACCGTTCTAAGCGCCCAGTCCTCACTTGTCTAAGAAAGTTTAAATTTTGAACATTGGTTCGGGAATGTTTGTGTAATCAATAAATTTGGGCCTAAAGTCAAAAAAAAAACTATTTTTGTCAAATAAAACAAGTTTGGAGGGTTCGAGAAAGGTAAACAATAATATTTTTGAGTTCCACTCAACAAAACTCACAACCTACGCTATGCTATTAGTTGGGTGTATTTTGACTGTCGCACCGTGTAATTGAATGAACGATCGGTTGAATTATTTTAAATTAAAAAAAAATAGTGAAAAGTCTATAAATTAAAATAATAAAATAAATTAAATTGTTTTATATTTTTAACAAATACATACGAAATATAACCAGTTTGTAATTTTATTAGAAAAAAAGTACCGTTAAATAAAAAAAATAAAATCAAATTCAATCGTATTAAACAACCGCATTGGAATTTAAATAACAAATAAAATAAAATAAATTTTTTAACAAAATACAATAATTAAGCATTAAAGAAGAGAAAATCACATATTGATCTCGGCATCACTAAAATTATCAACGCTTTTATCATTTAAAATATATATTGGAAGTCATTCTGCTACACAACAAAACAAAGGATTAAGGTAAGTTGACGATGACTATTAAGTTGAACTGCTATTGGAAATGAAAATATTTTACAAAGGATATTTAAGTAAGGTTATGTCTAATCGACTGCAGTCTCAAAGGGCATAGTTAACTTGGAATCTGTAAAGTCCAGTTACTAAGGCGATATTACCTATTCCATTAAAAAATTACAACTCCTGGTTGCCAGTCATTGCAGTCATCCCGACAGTTTTATAAAAGTCTGTATTCTATCACCTTTGACTAGACTCATTCTGTTAATTAATTCTGGTTAAAAAAACAATGCTAGAGAAGATGTTCTGTAGTCATATATACATACACAATTGTTCATTACAACCCTTCAATCAGGATTACGACCAAGCTTCTCACACCACTTATGTTGTGTGTGTTAATTTTATACATGAGTGGCGGGACCTACAATTTAAAATCCAACTCCGACCAACGGATGCTTGAGAAACTTTTTCATGGCAACTTTATTGTACTCTGAGGGTTTTTGCCCTCAATCCGATGAGAGGAAGTCGAGATAGAAATTTTTTTCATATTACTTTTTATTGGAGAAGACTGAACAGGGCTTTGAACTGTGGCCTAGCGTCTAATAAGCCAACACACAATCTACTAGGCTACGGTGATTTTATATTCTTAATGGTTTGTGGTCTCCACTTCTTATTCGTCGTTATAGTCTCAGTCGAAGTCGTTATGTGGTTTCCCAGTCTCCTAGCATGTGCATCTGTAGCCCACATGTGTTGTTATAACCGCTTTGAGGAATCTGGCCAGATTTATTTTGTTCTGCATATATCTATCTTTGGCTCAACCAAGGGGATCATTATCCCATCTTTCTTTTGCTAGTGAATCAAATTTATGTGGGAGCATTAGTTTGCTCTTCTATAGAAGAATATAAAGCATGTTTATGAATTCAATTGAAAAATTGGTTTTGTTGTGTCCCATAACCTATATAAGGGTAACCGATTAATGTCCCGCTATTTCTTCTAGAAACACTCCCCTATCTTAGACAATCTTAGATGTGGCGTACACTTTTGTTAGAGATCTAATAACTGCTATATGGTCAGTAACATAACATAATTGGTCCTTCAGTCAGGCTTACGAACTAGCTTCTCATTCTATGTGTTTTAATGTCATGTTACATACATACATACATAATTGGTCATTACAACCCTTAAGTAGGATTACGACCTAGTTTCTCACACCACTCATGTTGTGCGAGTTAATTTTATACATGAGTGGCGGGATCTACAGTTTTTTCGTAAAAATTTGTTTGTCCTCAAAGCTAAAATCGGTCGGTAAATATGCGTATATCACCATACGATAAGCAATGATATCGGATTCGCACAGTGGCAATCAGCATAAGCGGTATTGTTGGAATCGGGTAGTGCAACGTATAATCTCAGATTCAATTATTCTGAAAGGATTCTACATCCAATCTAAGATCGTCTTTGTAATCTGGGTATATCTGCAGGAGATATCAAGGCAAAACGGTTTCACACAAACTTCACTCATTTGTACGAGTAAATGAAAGATGAGATAAAGAATTCTGTTGCAGAGAGGTCAGATAAATTCGAGTGTGTGCATAACAAAATCTGCTTTAAGCCTAAGCAGAGGAATCTCATAGCATTTATAACAGGTCACTTGACACACCCGAACATCGGATATACTCCACAACGATTGTGTAGAATATCAAACGATTAGGAAGAAGGGGGAGACAGCATATTATCCTGTCTGTCATTGTCCCGCCTGACGTGAGCACTCCGAATTTCTTGACAGTATCAAAGATGATTTAAATAAAATTGACTTCATCATATAACTATAGAGACAACTGAATGGTGGCAAGCAGGAGTTATAATTGTTTGAAGGAATATATAATTTCGGTGTTGCGACGGGAACTTAGAAGACTCAGATAAGTTATGCTCATTGAGACGGCTGCCGAATTTAGTCTAACAAAACTTAATACGAAGTAATTCTGGGAAACAAAACAAACTTGTAAAGAAAATGTTTTAGATTATATACATAACATAATTGGTCATTACAACCTCTCAGACAGGATTACGACCTAGCTTCTCACACCGCTCATGTTGTGTGAGTTCATTTTATACATGAGTGGTGGGACCTACAGTTTAAAGGCCAACTCCGAACGACAGATTTTGGAGAAACTTTTCATGGCAATTTCATTTACTCTCAGAGTGTCTTTGCCAGAAATCTGCTGAGAGGAAGTCGCCGAAGATGTAAAGGCCAATTATGTCTGTTATGTATGTATGTATATAAATTTATGACGATTACGCCTGTTATGTTATCTACGCTGTGTGTTTTAGGAGTAACCAGATCTACAGCTTAACCTCGACTACGGACACCAGGTTTGAGAAACTTTTTCATCGCAATTAGATGTCTGGTCAAAAGACTATTGAAACACTGTCGGAAATATTTTTATTGAGGTTGAGGCCTCGACTAATTAAATGTTAAACAAATGATTTAAAACTCATATATTTTATATAACAAAGTGTGCTGCTTTATATGTTATTGACAAGTAATGATCATTACTTAATTTATTTATTAATTAGAATACAATTATAATTTATATTTAATTATATTCGACTCGATGCTCGGGTGTAGTGTAACTGACCAGAGTGTCTTTGATGGGAACCGAAAACACGATCCTCACGCTAATAGTCTAGCACATTATCAATTAGACTACCAGAGCACCGTAATGAGCATTAGGATTTGTAATTATTTATTGAATTTAAATTTAAAATATTTTAAATACGTTTCCAATTAAATACATACGTATTATATGCAGCTATCTCGTTAATATGATGCCCATTTAATTTTGTTCTATAAAAATGATTTATTTAGTCACCACGTTAATATTGTATTTAATTTAATTCTTACGTTTTATTATGATATTAAACGTATTTCCCCTAAAGTATCTATTAATTGGCATCATTGCCAATAGGCGGATATTCGCCAAATGTTGGAAAATATCAAATGCTTTATCAAGGAAGCATTTGACGCAGAAGAAAATCTTGGAATTTCTATTGAATCAGTTAAATTGATCACAATGATCGATAAGATCAGATTAGTAAAGCACTGCGATGAGTGAGGTTAACATTTAAAATAAGATTCCAAGAAAACTTTAATTCCGCATATTATCTACGAAAATCATAAGCAGATCTTTTTCTTTTTTGGCAAAATCGTAAAATTAATTACAAATTAATTTAGGCCGTTTGTTTTTTTTTCTTTTTTTCTTTTGTTGAACCAGATTTAAATAATTAATATTTTAAAATCTATTTTTGTTAGAGACATGACTTTTAAGCGGAACTCTTATATTGTGAAGCAAAACTAATTAAAGTTTTATTGGTTCTCCTAATGAATGATCTACAATAGGGGAGTGAAATAAATTTTTAATTGCTTGATCATAAATATTAATTCCCTAAATGAACCAAATAAAATACACGCTAACAGCGATTCTAATGAATAAATAATATTTACTTTCCTTAATTGATTTTAAATGGAGGAGACCCACCTTAAAATCAATTTTGTTGATCCATTTTAACACGATCATATGCAATTCGTTCTAGTTTTTTTTTTATTGTGTATGGTTTTATTGTGCAAATATTGATTAACTTTACTGTCTTACAGTAGTGAACAATAAAGAGTATGTGGACTTCCATAAGAGTGTTTATGTAAGAAACACTTGTTCTTTTAATTTTATTTAATTGGAGCAGCTTAGTAGTAATCAAATTGAATTTGATTGATTAATTAAAAATAAAAAAACACAATAAGAAACAAAAAAAAAACAAGAACACATTTTCAAATTCTTGTTGATTGTCAATTAAAGTGAATTGTGTGTTATTGTCAGCATTTAAACATTTTTTTTCTTATTTTTAAGAAATGATCCCGGATTAAGACATGGTCATACACGTTTGTATTGAACACACAAGGTTTATGCTTCCGTATAAGAGCCATGTAGAATTGCCTTATCTTTGTGGTTCACTTAGATCTTTAAACAGTTGTGATCATAAATATAGTTCGATATAACAAATGCCAATAAATTGTGTAAATAATTTACAAAATGATAAGTTACCGTAGTCTAGTAGGTATAGTAGGTAGAGTGTCGGCTTATTAGACGCAAAAGCCAAGGTGCAAACCCCAGGTCAGACATCAAAACGAAATAAAAAAAGTATTTTTTCTGCGACTTCCTCTCTGCAGATTTCTTTCAAAAACTCTGAGAGTAAATAAAAAAATTGCCATGAAAAGTTTCTCAAAAATTTGTCGTTCGGAGACGACTTTAAATTGTAGGTTCCGCCAATCATGTATAAAATTAACACACACAACATAAGTAGTGAGAGAAGCTAGGTCGTAATCCTGACTAAAAAGTTGTAATGACCAATTATATATGTATGTATGTATTTACAAAATGAAAGAATTAAATACGTGCTGATCATATCTTCCATAATAGAGATTTTAATGTTCTTAATATCGAATGTCTATCGAATATCTAAGGTTATGATGTAGTTTGTCTCTCTTTTACAACCTACAATTTAAACCAGTATTTGTTTCAAATTGTTGTGATATTTTTATAGGATTGTAAAGTAGACATGTTCGATTTAAGTATGGAATAAAATATTCGTCAAATGGTTGCCACGATTTTGAGGACTGGCGTTGCTTTTTTCATGAAATTTTCAATGAATTTTTCACAGAGAAAAGGCTGTCTCTCACCAATGACACTTTAGATTTCGGATTTGAACTCATAATTTGTTTTTAGCTCATTCGCTAAAGGAAGATATTGTACGGCATTAAATCGCATGATTTTGTGGGCCAATTCGTTCTGGAAATTGCTGCTATAATAAATGAATTGTTGCACAAGGAATGTAGTCAGTGGAGTCATCTTTCTGAAATTACTTGTCGTCGAGATCTATGCCAAGCATTTGAGGCCACAAGAACTGCATTATCATGTTAAAGTTCATGCATACATGCCAGAGAACAGCAATGAGTATTTAAAAAGATGAGTTGAATCGAATCTTACTCATAATTTCTGTTACTTATACGCACTCATACTTAGCATATGAGCAATTAGTATTCAAAAAAATGAGTAGAACCGTATCATACTCATAATTTCTGATACTTATACGCACTCATACTTATTTTAATATCATGGAACCTCTACTCATATTCAAAGTTTGAAGTACTCATCATATTTATACTTAACAACACGTATGATGTTGATGATTTCGACTCTACATAACTCACCATATACAAGAATCACAAAATAAGTATGAATCGCGTACGAACACTAAAATGCTCACTAAAAGGTTGTGTGTTTACTCTCCTTGCTGTTCAGTCTTTTTTCTTTTTTTATAAATGTAACAACAACTAATACTGTAAATTTTGATGAATGATTTGAGTCACTCGAATCAATTATAAGTACTTTTCTAAAGTTATGAATCTAAATGAGTAGGCTTATGAATCAAACATATTTCGAATGGTATGCGTTTGATGTTCACGTTGTACGCATACTCATTGCAACCTGTACTTATAAATCAACGCTATAGTGAGTATGAATGAATCAGAGTAGGTAGTTAAATTTCAATATTGTTGACTCATTTATATTCATAATTTCATGAGTGCTTATGAGTAGGGAAAAAGCTGATCTCTGATACATACATAATTGGTCATTACAATCCTTCAGTTAGGATTACAACCTAGCTGCTCACCCCACTTATGATGTGTGTGTTACTTTTATACATGAGCGGCGGGACATACAGTTTAAAGTTGATTCCAAACGACAGAGTTTTGAGAAAATTTTCATGGCAATTTTATTTACTCTTTTTGGCGGAAAGCTGCTGAGAGAAGAAAATTTTGTTTATATTTCGTATTGTTGGAAATGTCTGACCTACGCTTTATACCGTGTCCTTACGTCTTATAAGCGAGCACACTTTCTACTAGACTGCGGCGACTACATTAATGTACAAGATCATATGATAAGAAAATCCCAATCACGTCGCCTGATTAAAATCTGTAGCAGTTTGTTTCTCTTGGGAATTGAAATGTGCTTCATTGAAAAAGTTGACTTTTATCGAAAACTTGGCATTCACTTCACTTTGCTTCTTTAAACGAATTACCAGCGCCTCCAATGGTCTGCTCTTAAGCCCTTGGATGTCTTTTGTCAAAATTGTCTGCGCATTGCTTTGTGAAATTTGAAGTTACTGGCACCGACTTGAAATTATTTTTTTCGGGTTTTCGGCAACACTCACGTAGCGATTCCTTCATGAGACCTAGCGATACGTTAATACACAGGCAGCTAACTTTCCATAACCAGATTCTTAGATTAGATTAGATTCTCGCTTATGTTTTGACTACTCCTCGAACGGTTTCTCTCTGAATAATCTCTTCTGAATACATACATACATACATAATTGGTCATTACAAACCTTCAGTCAGGATTACGACCTAGTTTCTCACACCAATTATGTTGTGTGTGTTAATTTTTTTACATGAGTGGCGGGACCTGCAGTTTAAAGTCGACTCCGAACGACAGATTTTTCGAGAAACTTTTCATGGCAATTTTTATTTACTCTCAGAGTTTTTGCCAGAAATCTGCTGAGAGGAAGGCGCCTAATAAATATTTTTTCATATTCCGTTTTGTTAGAGATGTCTGACGTGTGATTTGAACCGCGGCCTTACGTCT
The DNA here is from genome assembly GCA_958299815.1 of Sarcophaga carnaria. NCBI lineage: Eukaryota > Metazoa > Arthropoda > Insecta > Diptera > Sarcophagidae > Sarcophaga > Sarcophaga carnaria. The sequence goes on from OY283151.1 coordinate 45,964,373, forward strand.
AACAAGCCAACACAATACCTATTAGTCTACGGCGACTTCATTGTGTATCCAGTTTTCTTAAAATAGTTGTTAAGTGTTTAGTGTTGGGATGATTAGTTCCTTTGTAACGTCCACGCTGTTTATATGACGGTCTTACTATATTTTTTTTCCATAATTTCATGGGCCTTTTTAGTAATTAGTCGACCAGAGCGGTTTACATCTTTATTATCAAAATCATCGGATCGTAAACGAATAAACTGTAACACTGCTGCAGTTTCTCCGCAAACTCCACATATATTTTCAGCAGTTTACACATTATTTGTTTTGTTAATGGAAGTTACAGGAAGTTAACCCACAGTATTGAATTACCATAAGTACCAGGACCAGCCAATCAAATGTCTGGAAACAAATAAATGTACGCATAATACAAAATCGCAGGCCTGATGGTTTTTTTTTACGTGGAAACAAAACATTACATATGTATGTAGACTTCCTGACAATTGTTTCGCGTTGACATTGTAATTGCTGTACTTAAGACTCCATTCAAACGACAAATCGTAGACTATTTATCCCACGTAAACATAAAAATTAAAAACAAAATTCAAAAACTATTAACAAAGTATGACACATTAAAACAAAAGAGCAAAACAAGCGTATAAAACATCATTCATAACTTAATTTGTTAAAGGTTATGACGATGTTAGCATAGGAAATTATGTGAGTTGTGACAGCTGTGCAAAATTTCTGCCCACATCTGTACTGTATGTGAGCCAGCTGACTATAAGTTTTTTTTCAAAAAATGTGTACACTTTTGATCTCCATTTTAATTTTTTTTTTTTTTTTTTTTTTAATTCTTCTTAAACATTGATTTTGAAAGCTTTGAAACTTGTGTACATATTTTTATTGCCAATTGAAATGATTATTTATTGTAAAATAATTTTAAAAAGTTGTTTGTATTGTTTAATATTGACTGCTTAGCTTAGCTTAGTTAGACCATGTGTCCATGTGTCCAAGTGTCCGTCTGTCTGTCTGTCGTTATGGTTAACAAGTGTTATAAATACATAAATTATTTTCGGGTAGCATATGCAACCCATTTCAACAGCTATGCAGTGAAAATGTTGTCTGTCGCCATAGGAGTCTTATTATTAGAGTAGCCGGAGATGTGTTTATTGTAACTGCATACACACAATGGGACATTTAATCTGATAATGTTTAATTGACGCTCCCGTCATTTGCATTTGCATTTGCATTCATATTCTTTTCATTTTATTTTTTTATTTTTATACAGAGAAAAACAACTGATTTTATTAAATCTGATTAACATATTATTTTATTATATGGTACATATGTATGTATGTATATTAGCAGTTCATTTTATTTGTTACAGTTATTCGAAAAAAATTTTACATCCGGTTTCATGTAAAATTTGAATTCAAACATTTTGTCAAGTTTAACATCATGTGTATGTGTTATTGTAATTAAATTTGCATGTTTTGTACATTTACAAACAAAAATAAAAATTCATTTCACTTTATTGTATATCAACTAAACATATGTACATATATACAAACAAACATACAAATGAAAGTTTTATTAAATTTCCTTTATATCTTGCAAAAACAAAGCCATACAAATCATTGAAGACCTAATAAAGGAAATATATTTGTATTGGCTAAAGGGAAGGATTCGAAAATTTTTAATTTAATTTTTAAAATTTGATCAAATTAAGTTGTGCAGGCCTTTTTCTCATCACAAAAAATTCCCTTCCGAACCCATCAGACTCACAACATTGCACGATCTTTACAGCACATTATTACCACTATTTTAGCTGTAAATTATAAAGGGATATTCGAGCATTTACATTTCTCATCCGTCATGCATTGAGCAAGTGCTGCCTTCCAATTCTGCTAACCTTGCTCTCTCAACCAATCTTTGCTGCGTCAATACCTTCCTTGCGAAAACACTTACTGCGTTCCAATTGTCACATGAGGTTAACATCAGGTTAACTATATTATCGGGTGTTACCTGGAATCTTATTGCTCTCTCCAGGCAATTTCGTTGAACAACATATCGCGGGCAAGTAAAGAAAACATGCTCCGCCGTCTCCCTTTTATTATGGCATTCTGGGCATGCCTCGTCTACGTCATGGCTATACTTATAGAGATATGCTCTATAACATCCATGGCCTGTTAGCAACTGTGTCAGGTGGAAGTTCATCTGAACGTGTTTCCTTTCGCCTATAGTATGTAGGTCCATCTTCCCTTGGTGGAATTGGACCAGTCTTGCTGCCATCTGCCATTATCCACTAATTGAAGAGGATTCGAAAGTCCTGTTCCCCTCCTTGTGTCGTGTCTCCTCCGTCATCCAGTGTGTATCCAGTTAAAATCCTTGTTAACTGCTTAGTGGTGGGATGAATAGAATCTTGGCAACGTCCACGCTGTTTCTATGTCGGTCTTTTTCCATAATTTCATTAGTTTTTTTTTAAATTAGTCGAACGGAGCGGTTTGCACCTTTATTCTCAAAATTATCAAATCGTTAACGAATAAACTATAACACTGCTGCAGTTTCATCGCAAACTTCACATATATTTTCAGCAGACTTCTCCTCCCACTTACTTTTTTGTAATACAGGGTCGTCCAAAAGGAACATCCGACCATTGACAGTTGATAACGACCATTTTGTAGAAGCTACATCTGTCGAATTAGTTGTCATATATTTAGTCTGTTATTCCAAAATTCGCCGTAGTCCAGTAGGTAATGTGTTGGCTTATTAGACGTGAGGCCTCGGTTCAAACCCCAGGTCAAACATCAAAAACGAAAATATGAAAAAAATACTTCTTCGGCAATTTTCTCTCAGCCATGTAAAGTTTCTTAAAAATCGGTCGTTCGGAGTGGACTTTAAACGTTAGGTTCCGCCACACATGCTTAAAATTAACACACACGACATCAGTAGTGTGAGAAGCTAGGTCATAATCCTGACTAAAGGGTTATAATGTAATGTATGTATGTATTTACGTTATGCCAAAACACCATGGACAACAACAATGCCGTGTGTTCACTGAATGGGCTCTCGGAACTGGCTCCAATTTTCATCGAGAAATCATTTTCAGTGATGAGTTCTGCTTTTGGATAAATGGGTACGTGAAGATATAAAATTGTCGTATTTCTGACGATACCAATCCACATAAGATTTAGGAGCGTCCGATGCATTTCGAAAAAGTCACTGTTTGCTGTAGATTTTGGGTTGGCGGCATCATTGGTCCCTATTCCCTTGAGAACGGCAACCACTATAGGTCGATGATTAGCAAAGACATTTGCTTTCGACAGGCCGGTTATACAGCTCATGCCACATTCTATATTCTGCAAGAGCAACTAGGAGACATTGTCATCTCATATGGGAGTGCTATGAACCGAGATTGCGCGATTTGACCCACTTAGACTGTTTGTATTGCAATTTTCTTAAGCTGCATGTGTACCCGCAGAAATCGCAAACCTCAGAGGTCCTCAAATCCAACAAAACACATGCTGTTGATGAAATTCAGACTAATTTATGCAGCAGAATCATGGAAAATTGAACACTTCTAATGCATTATTTTGGGTTTAGGGCATTAAGCACTTATGAAAGCAAACCCTTAACTTACCTTCATAATTGGTCATTACAAACCTTTAGTCAGGATTACAACCTATCGTCTAACACGACTCATGTGGAGTGTGTTAATTTTTTGTTCATTGGCAGCAGGACGTACTCTTTGTCGACGACTATAAACGACCGATTTTTGAAAAACTTTCATGAAAATTTTTAGTTTCTTGCAGAGACTTTTCCAGAAGACTGTTGAGAGGAAGAAGAAATATTTTTTCAAATTTCGTTTTGTTCAAGAGGTCTAAGCTAAGGTTTGAACCGACACGCCCTACTAGGTAATTTCGATATTCTTCGATATACAAAAATCATAGGCAGTCGCCATAGTCTAGTAGTGTGTTGGCTTATTAGACGTGAGGCAACTGTTCAAACTCCAGGTCAGACATCTTTAACAAAACGAAATTTGAAAGAAGTATTTCATCGCCGCAATATTTCTGGCAAAAACTCTGACAGTAAATTGCCATGAAAAGTTTTTTAAAAATCTGTTGTTCAGAGTCAACTTTAAATTGTAGATCAATTATGAGTATATGTATGTATACAATAATTTTAAGTATACAAAGATCACTGCTGTAAGTGTGCATCTGATATTTTTAAAACAAATTTCGAAGCACAGTGCAGTACATGATATTTTATTTACGCATTTTACACGCATAATTTCACATTCAATAGACATTCAAACACTTTTAAACACTTAGAATTGCAACATCTCTTTCAAATATATTCGTATTTATGAACTGGAGTGTGTGGCATGGAAGAGTGAATGGAGTGGAATGGTGAATGATTCATGGGAAAAGTGCAAACTTGTTTTATGTAAAGCATTTTATCATACAGCACGAATACAATGCTTCCCACACACTCTCTGGCTAGGAAGTTCCCAACTGAAGCTGCTGGAGAAACAAAAAAAGGCAGAAGATACGAAAAGCAGATAAAATCTCAAAAAATTTACTCACCATTGCTATGCTAGGAGAGGATAAAATTATATTTTAAATACAACTAAAAATTAAGTTCAATGTACTAACAACAACTACAACTACCACTAAGTAAATGAGAGAGAAAAAAATTTAAAAAAATTTGCAAATAAACGAAAAATAATAAACAAAAAATAATGACAACAAATTGTTAAAAATTTTAAAATTTAAATTCAAATATTATTTATACACACTCATATGTATGCATATATAGTATGTATATGTTCATGTATGGGTACATAATAAAACATTCACTATTGATTGGTACGTGTCAACAAACCTGATGATTTCTTATGTTACGAAAACGTTGTCAACCGTTTTTTATCGCTTTTGTAACTGTTTCAGCAACTACCTTGACTTCAAGTGTCTACTGTTTCACTTGATCAAATCAATTAACAAGTGCATCATCATCGTCATTATTACCGTCAACCTCTCTCATGGTTTTTTTAACTGCAATATTGAAGAGACAATTAATTTCATGCATTTTTGCTTGCTATCCAGCTGTTTGAATAATTTTTTCACCAAGTGTAAATATTTGTAAAGCAAACTGTAAACAGTAAAAGTGGAAAGACACACATAAACGTTGTTGGTGTATTTTTACACTTTTCAATTATTTGCAAATAAATTTCCCTCTCATTTAAACTGAACAACTGACGGCCAGGCGCTTTCATTCATTTGCAATGAATTCATTAATCGAATTAAAAAAAAAAGAAAATCATCGCTTCAATAATAATTATTTTAATGAGATGATGAATCTCCCTCGATTTTTGAAAAATGAGTCAAAACATTGAAGTCAGGTGCGTAGTCATTATTTGTTCTCGTTCGAATTTTTTTATTCATAAGTTTTTACATTTTTTCTCTTGACAAACATTCATAAAAAATTTTGAAATTTATTTTGAGACCACTCTCAAACTTAAGTAAATTCTCAGTCACCTAATGTATCAACTAATCGAAGAGTTAGAGTTACAAAAAAATTTTAAGAAACTTGATCGGTTATGGACAATAAGACTGCTGCTGAACAACGTACCTGTCGGTCACTTGAAAACCTAAGACATCATTCCGGCAATCAATTATCTACTAATTTACTCACTTAATTAGACTTGGCAACTCTTTTATGACCTAGCTTGTCACATTCATTTTAGCCATTAGTAGTGGAACAGACCGTAGTACGGAACGTCAGTTTTTTTAGAACCTTTTAATGGTAATTTTATTGTGCTCTCAAAGTTTTTACCAGAAGACTGCTGAGAGGAAGTCGCCGAAGAAAGATTTTTTCATATTTTTTTCATATTTGGAATCATGGACTTGCGTCTAATAAGCCAACTCACTACCTACTCCGTCACGGCGACGTTTTCACCAACTTCAAATTTCACGCATAGATGAAACGATTTTTATCAAAAGACCTTCAACTGTGAATAAAATTCTGATCCTTTAACAAATCAAACCCAGGAAAGCACCGTCAATTCGTTCAATGAGTCATCTATTTAGATCATGCTCCTTTCCCCCTGAATAGCTTATTGAATATACAAACTTACTCCTGCAATACATGAGAAATAACTTCAACCACTACGAACAACTGTTTGGACCAGATTTTAGTCAAACGATACGATTAGGCCTTACGGCAGCATTAATCACAGGAACATGATAACGGAGTTCTTGTTGCCTCAACTCAACGGTATGTATGTAGGTGACTGACCACCAGGATTATGCAATTTAATGCCGTTCGATTTTTTTCTGTGATTTAATTCGAACAAACCAAAACCAAATCTTGAGCTCAAATCGTAGGTCAAATCCTAGTTCCTAGGCCAAAAAGTAATGGAAAATTTGATGAATAATGGCCGTGAAGTTCATTTGACGCTTATTTTATTCACATCTCTTTCAAAAAGTACATATTTTTATACCAAAAGAATATTGCATTTATACTGAGATACCCTTTACTGTTGGCTGAATTGAATTAAAATCGAAATCGATTCAATGCAGAATGTAATAAATTTTTTCTTAAATTGTTCTTAATTCTTAACTTAAATGTTATTTACAACAACAAAAATAAAGTTTTTAAATATCTTTCGGGATAAGCAACTTACACCCACCCTGCTACGCATCTGTGCTAGGTACCAGCACAGCTGCAGTCTGGTGAGAAAAAAACCGATCTATTGTTCTAAGCTGCAGTATTGTGTTTCATAGTTCCACGGTACAAAAACAAACAAACAAACAGAAACAACAGAAAAAACTGCTTGAAAAAGCGTGCTAATCACAATAATTTATGGTTTAGAATTGTAAGAAATTATAATACTTTGCCGGGTATTATTTATTTTAAAACGAAATAATTAATGAGTTGATCAGCTGTGGCAGTTGTTAATGAGTTTATCTGCTACTAAGGCAACATTCTTGATAATTATCACTTAATTTAATAATAATAATAATGACGACGATTTGATAATTGTTCTCCATTTTCGTTACGTTTTCTATTTCTGAAATAGTTTTCCAATTGGTCTCAATTGGAATCATAATAGAGATTGTAAGAAAAAATAATAATTATTCAACCTGTTATTTATTTTATAATTATTACAGAAAAAGTAATTACGTTTAAGTAATAATAATATTGAGTACAATTTATTAAATATTACAGTTAAATTGTGTAAAAAATCAATCATGGGGTCCATTAGCCAATCGGCTAAGCATAGAAAAATGAAACTGTCAACTGCAACATGTTAAATATGTTTCTACCACTTTAAGCAATAATCAAAGCAATTAAGAATGTTAAGAATTAATTGAAAATGGCAACAATTAATTGTTAAACAGAAGTGAATAATAAATGTAATCGTTTGAATTAATTCATTACAAACGATGTTTTTTTATCGTTTGGATTTCGAAACTTTAATATTTATTTGAGGCGATAAGCGAATACCTGCCATTTAGATTAGGTATGGTAGAAAACCCCCTAGAAAAATGAGGTAATACTTAGGCCCGCTGTCAATCAATCAAATCTTCCCAAGGGTTAAACATTCCCTTGAGAAAACCATCCCGAGACCAAAATAAATCTTACTATTGCAGCAATCTTTATATTAGAGAGAACGGTCAAGGTAACCAGAAGCCAGAACATGAGGGGAAAAACAGTCTCTTCATCCTCCTCTTCAGACCCACATCTCTTTGCAGAAGCCGGAATATCTTTATTTCAGCATGTGTACAAAAAGGAAAGCGCCCCATAAGAATCACTATTGTGCAATGGATGGTCATGCAACTTAAAGACAAAAGTGAGTCAGTCCTCTTCTTAGCCATATGGATCCACCAGAGTCTAGCAATATTGCACGTACCCTCTTGCTGTTAACGAGGCTGAACTTCCCTATAATAAATGTGGATGGCATACCAGTTAACAATGGCAATAGGAATATCTATACCCTGTAACATATCGGAGATTACGAGCTCCGTACCGGCCCTAGCCAATTCAGTTCCCAACGATATCTCTGTATCCTGGAACCCATATAAGAGTTATCTTTAAATGATCCGCAATTTCTAGGAGAAATCCTCGGTATTTATAGACAAGGAAGGACGTTTAAACTACGTTCGTTATGGACTTAATGACAGCCTGGCTATCCGAGTAAATCATGTGCTTTTCAGGGAAATTCCTACAACTAAACAACCACCAAACCAAAATTGATCATAAGGTACCCAATAAAAAAGATGTCCGCCATTTACATTTTAAAGGTTATTTCATGTGGAAGGTGGCCGCGTAGGTGGTGTATCCGTAAGCTACACAAAATATGGACAAGTGGGATCAAATCACATGATTCTGGCGGTCAATGTACATGCGATTAATTGCTCACTAAACTCGCCAATGCAGGCTAACAACAGTATTTTCGGGATGCATTGAACGCTCTTGGATCTCATGTAGTATCGTCTCAAATTCGACAATTTTTATTGTTAACGTACCCAATTAGAAGTCGCCGTAGTCTAGCAGGTAGTGTGTTGGCTTATCACACGTAAAGCCAGGGTTCGAGCCCCAGGCCAGACATAAAGATAAAATACAAAAAGTATTTCTTCGGCGACTTCCTCTCACCAGATTTCTAGCAAAAACTCTGAGAGTAAAATAAAATTTCGATGAAAAAGTTTCTCAAAAAATCTGTCGTTCGGAATCGACTTTAAACTGTAGGTCCCACCACTCATGTACAAAATTAACACACACAACATAAGTGCTGTGAGAAACTAGGACGTTGTACAATAGGTCAATTCGACCTCCTGGGTACTCTACTTGTCTTAATTGACAAGTACACGTCCTCTAACCTAACCTAATCTACCCAATCATTCAGAAATTAGACTAATCGCTGAAGTTGAAAATTAAGGTCAGTTTGAAACTGCTCCATTGCGCATTTAGCCAATTATGGGTATTAGTCGAACCAGTGGACTCATATTTATGCACTAAATAGCGAATATTCCTCTCGATAAGACGATTATGGCGATATTAAATGGGTCCTAACAGAGCACCGATTTAATAAAAATATTTTAATTCTTATACACGTTTTATTGAATGCTGAAGTCGCCATAGTCTAATAGGTAGTATGCTAGCTTATTAGATGTAAGGCCACTGTTCAAACCCCAGGTCAAAACGAAAATTAAAAAAAAATGTCTTTCGAAGACAATCTATCTCAGCAAATTTCTGGCAAAAACTCTGAGAACAAGGAAAATTGATATGAAAAGCTTCTCAAAAATCTGTTGTTTACAGTCGACTTTAAACTGTAGGTCCTACCACTCACGTATAAAATAAAAACACATAACATAAGTGGTGTAAGAAGTTCGATCGTAATCTCGACTGAAGGGTTAAAATGCTTTTGCGGTTCATGGTGTTTTAGCAAAACAGGCTGAATAAATGATAACTAATTTGACAGATGTAGCCTCAATAAGATGGTGGTTATCAACTTCCCAAGTTCGAAAGTTCTTGCTAAAAGATCTGATATATTTTTCATTTAAATAATTTTAAAACTTTTCTGCGCCTTTAATACAAATTCTAATTAATGTCAAATAAATACAATAAACACAAGAAAATTATTATTTTTCGAATTAAATTAAATCATTTGAAATTTCTCCGCTATCGCTCAATCCATTTAAGCACAAATCCAGATGAGACAAGCGGCATCACATCATTAGTAATCATAACAGTTGTTTAACGCAAGTCACGGTGCTCTTATTTATTTCCTACAGCGATACAGATTTGTATACAAATAAGCGTTGATTGTAGGCGGAGTATTTCTGAATTAAATATTCCAAATACGTTTGATGGTTTGATGGCTTTGATGGTTTTTTAACTTTCACTGATGTTTTCTTTTTGGCGTAAAGTCAATTAAAATTTAAGCCACTTTAAACTTTTTTATCATTGATTTTTATTGTTTTGTTAAAACGTTTGATCAAATTAACACTTTATTTAATGAAGCCATTTGGCTGGCAGTGGGTGCAAATGGATTATTTTTTTATTTTTTTATTTTTTTTTTATTCAATTTTTTTACTTGAGTGCAATAAAACAAAAGCCGATGAGCCACACTGTATGTATTTCTAAAAATCTTGAGACAGTGCTGTCAATTAAATGAAATAATTTCAAAATAATGTGCTACTGTCTAGTTAAAATAGCTGTCCACCAAGTTCGAATCTTCAATTTTGAAATCTTGGTGTATTGGCAGCTCTTTGACTGCCTCCAGCTGTTCTACACATCAAATTTAAAATCAAACTTATCTTACGTACATAGATAATTGGTCATTCCAACCATTCAGTCAGGATTTCAACCTAGTTTCTCACATTACCTAAATTCAGTGCGTCAATTAAATATATGAGTTGCGGTACCTACAGTTTAAAGTCGACTCCGAAAGAAACTTTTTCACGGCAATTTTTTATTTACTCTCAGAGTTTTTGCCAGATATCTGCTGAAAGGAAGTTGCCAAAGAAATATTTGTTTCATATTTTGTTTTGTCGGAGATGTCTGACATGGGGTTTGAATCGTGGCCTCACACTACCTTTTACACTACCTTTTACATTATGGCAGCTTCTATCAAATACTTATACGCCCTCGATATTCAACGATATAGGAAGTGCCCCAACTATTTATTCTTTGATTGTTTTTGTTGATTTTAGGTAGAAACGAACCATTGTAGTTATACGGACTATTTTTTGTTGTAAGTTTAGAGCTACAAGATAATTAGTAGTCGACTAGAATATCAAATGCCACGATCTCGGTTCAAATTTTGACGTTTCCAATTGGCACAACTATACGGCATATTATCCACGATATATCGCACAATATATTGGCATTCCCATGCTGTTACCTACCGAGCTGCAAATGAGCACAGTAATATTGTATACCATATACGGTTGAAGTCACCGTTGCCTAGAAGGTAGTGTGTTGGCTTATTAGACATGAAGGCTCGGTTCAAACCCAGAGTCAGACATCTCCAACAAAACGAAATCTGTAAAAATATTGCTTCGGAGACTACCTCACAGCAGATTTCTGGTAAAAACTCTGAGAGTAAATAAAAAATTGCAAGGAAAAGTTTCTGAAAAAATCTATCGCGATGAGTCTACTCCACACATAACATAAGTACTGTGAGAAGCTAGGTCATAATGTTGACTGAAGGATTCTAATGTAAAGTTATTTAAGTATGTATGCTTGTAAGTAGTATTGTAAATATACACACTGTAATACTATGGCTGGAAATTTCGAAGACCACATGGACAAATATATTGCCTATGGCATGTAAATATTCAAACAAACATACATTCAACCAATTACTTACAAACACATACATGTCTTCATGTAAACATGTATTGTTTCATCAATGAATTGTTATACAATCCGATTAAAACAAAAAGCAAAGAAAACACATTTCAATAGCAGTTACAACCTGACGGGTGTAAAGAATTGCAAGCGTCACATCGTTTTTGATTTTATTTTTATTTGAATTACACCATGAATGATGAAATGAAAGCAGTTGTTCAATGGATTTGATTTGAATTTAAATTTTTTAATTTAATTTTTAATTTTTTATTTTTTTTTAATTTTCAGTTGCTGTAGGCGCACATAAATAATACAAATGCAGATACAACGACACGTGTGTAAACAATGAAGAGTATTATTTGTTATTTTTCTAGTACTCGTAGTTATAATGGAATTAATTTTATTTATGTGGTGAGTACTACAACATGCCTGAAGATGCCTGCCTCATGAATACAATATTTTTTTAATTTTATTTTATTTTACAATATTAGTTTTATTATTATTATTATTGGCACTTTAAATGATTATTTGTTAATACATGTTAAACATACAGTGTGGGTCAAAATTAATTGAACACAGCTTACTTTATACGTCCAGTTTCACGGTAAGAAGCAAGAAAGCGATATTTTTTAAAATGTCTACTTAAATACAGTGTTTGATCCAAAAAAAGATCATTCAAGGATAAACTATGCACAGCAGAGTAGAAATGCTGTAGGAAAACTACTGTAGGTGCACAAAAAAATGTACTGGTTCCCCTCAATTCATGCATTTGATGTAAGCTTTGGCTTGTAACGATCTCCGTTAACTGTAGTCATTTGACGTTTATAAACAGTAAATTTCAGTAAATGTAATGGCTCTCTATCTGTTTAACGCGGATTTTCTATGTCATAGAGCCGATACTTTTGCTTATTCAAGTATCCCCTAAATCTGGTATCTCAGTTCACGATTGCTTTTATTGAGACGGTGTCTCCTTAGGGATCGAAATTAAGTACGGTTTGGCAATCAATCATCATATGCAGTAGATGCACTAACTGCCCCATTATAAAAGGATATCTTTAAACCTTTCATCAAAATTGTTTGTAAAGACCGTAATTGACGTTAAATTATGTGGCACATCTTCCGTTTTATATTACGAGGTTATTTAAGACATTTTCAGCCACAGCCGCGAGCATAATAGAAATTCTGCATGAGCGGTTTGTGGGCATGGTCATCTAATGTGGCTGGATTGTGAACTGAACATCGCGATTTAAGCGCGTTAGAGTTTTTCTTTTGTGGTTTTATTATGTCGCAGGTTTATGTGAATAAATCTCTTAATGCCAACATAACCCAAGACATCGGTCAAATTCCGTCATGAAAATTTTGACATTTCGGTGGAGAACACGCAGAGAAGCCGGCGGTAACACTATTTCGACAAAAAAAAAAAAAACGGCAATTATAGACAAATTTTGTTAACCGCAATGTTGGTTGATCCAACTTTAACCACCAGTAGGAACCATTTCAAAGGAACAGCCATCTCAGTTCAGCTTACTAAGTATAATTAGGGGAATAGTCCAACAGTTGATTAAATGACATACGAGACTTCATATAACATCTTTGTACACGAATCCGTCTGGATAACGTTAAGATGTAAGGGTGTACCAGAGAAAATAACCCATCATACACAGTCAAAGAAAAAAGTCTTCATTTACCGCTGTACGTAGACTTTTTTCTTTGACTGTAGAAAACCTTTATTTTTATTGTGATCGACTTACATAAGAACTTAGTTCTGTCAACAGTGGCCACTAAAACAATATGATAAATACAGAGAACAATCAACGATTTATGCTGCCCGATGGAGATTTATGCTGCCCGAATAAAAATAACTTCATATACTCTTACTCTGTTGTATCGAAAACAGGTGTTGTTTAGCACGACATCAAGAAGGTAATTAAATAGGCAAAGCATGCATTTAAAATGCATGCTGTGTAGTGAAGTTTCAACACTTCTTAAAAGGATGTAAGACCCAGATAATCAATATGAACATTGAGTTCATACCACTGTATAGAAGTGACGCATGAAATGCCGTGCTAAAGATTATCGTATGATGATACAATTTTAAAAGCAACGTTGTGTTCAAAGGGGTATGCATTCTCAATAGTTATTCTCAATAGTTATTCTTCAACGTACGTACATAATTGGTCCTTAGTCAGGATTGCAACCTGGTTTCTTACATCACTTATGTATGTTATGTGTTAATTTTACATATGAGTGGCGTGACCTACAGTGTAAAGTCGATTCTGAGCAACAGATTTTCTTAGTAACTTTTCATGGCAATTTTATTTATATTCAGAGTTGTTGCCAGAAATCAGCTAAGAGGAAGTCGCAAAAGAAATATTTTTTCTTATATTTCGTTTTGTAGAAGATGTCACAGCTGGGGCTTGAATCGTAGCCTCACGTTTAATAACACACTACCTCCTAGACTACGGCAACTTCGTCATCAAACTACTTATCAAATTAGTTTAAAAACAGAAATCCGCCCTCATGAATGACATTGCATTGGACACCCGTCTAGAATGTCATTAGGCTATATTAGAAGAACTGCACCACCAGACTGTAACTCCTAAGATAGCAGATGCGTTCGAAGCCCTGTTCAAACTTTGAAAAGGGAGATGGAGTAGAAGATTACATTTACTGAAGGTAGCTAATATACACCAAAACCTTTTTTTACACGGTAGATACATTCCCGTGGATACCGTGTAAAAAAACGCATAAAAAAAGACAAATATTATGTGTGTATGTAAGTGTATAAACAAACTGAAAAGATATACACAGGATTGATGCAGCAGCCTACATATGCCTATAAAATTGAATAACTTTATAAAAACGCACAGATTTACTTCAATAGTATACACAGAGTTTTTATTTTATTTCATTTTATGATTATAGAAAAATAAAGAAAAAATTTAAAAATTCACTTCCATTTACAAAAATAAAATTAGTTATCAAACTCTTGAGACAAATAGGAACGGAATTATTTTCAATAAAAAATTTTTTTTATTTTATTCGGAGTCAGTTTCCGATAGCAAGCGCATTCTCTTTTGCTGGGGTATATCAATATCAGTCTCGTCAGTAGAAATACTTATTACTTCTACATCTTCAGAAGCTGCTTCTGGCGCTGGTTTATTTTTTTAACAGCAAATTCTGTTATAGTGCGTTGTGATCCAACTTTGGAAAGCTCTTTATATAGCTCTCTGTATCTAGCCATACATGTTTGTAGGACTGATTGAAATTTCACAGCTCTTTCAATTATGTTATCACATGTCAAAAAAAAAGGGAGTTAAACGGGATTAAACGATTTTATCCGTATAAAAAGGAGCGAACAAGAAAATGGTAAATTTGTTAAAAAAAAACCGTGTTATTTCAAATTCGCGTAAAAAAAACCGTGTAAAAACAGGTTTGGGTGTAATCATAAAATGGCTGGTGAAAGGATTGCTTGAAACGTTTTGTTATGTTATCCTCATAAGGCTTTTAAGAATAAACATATAATTTTAACGAACGCTGCATGAAACTTGTTAGCGCAATACGCTGGGAGTAGATGTTTTTCGGACTACACGCCATACAGACTGAAGGGAACGTAATCGATCGCATGGTCGTCGTACTATGGCACCTCTTCACGACACTCCTAAAGGTTTAGGAATTTGGACAAATTATGCCTTTAATGTATTGAATATATGAACAACTTCTTAGAATTTTCTCGCTATTAAACTGATCTGAATTTGATAAAACCATCTGCCACTTAACTTGCTATTTTGCTACAACTAACATTTCAATTCTTTTTTTTCTATCTTTCAGATATTAGCTTTTACAATCCATCTCATTAGAACAGCAACATCAACACCGCCCTGTGGACTGTATGGAGCACCACCATGTCGATTTTTACCAGCGCCACCCGGTCAGACTCCATCCTGTGCGCGACCGGGTAAAACATATTGTGAGCACATAGACAACTATCCAGTGTAAGTATTTATGTAAGCAGCATATATGTACCATTAGACGAAGGTGGATTAGCTATTAAATTATTAAAAAAAAAGTTTTTGTTTGGAATAACCAGACAACCATTAGGAAACAATAAATTTATTTGTTTGTTTTAAAATCGATCTCCCACATAATGTCTGTTTGTCTGTATGTTTGGATGGAATATGATAACAACAATTGAAAGTATTTGTTATTGTTTCGGGTTTTTTGTTTTTCTTTGTAAATAATAAGTTTGAAACTAATAAACCGTCTCGTCCATTAGCGTTAATAACAGTTCCATGGTTTGTTGTTATCTTTTGTTTGTTAAGAAGACATTAATGCCATGTGATAAATGGCTAAAATCAAAACAAGTTATTCACAACAATAACTAACTATACTACGACCACATACATACATACATACATATGTACATATAAAATAAAATAAAACGTTAGATGCTCAACAATTTACACACACACCTCGTGTATTAGCTTGTCGTTCTTCATTTGTAAAACAAGGGAAAGAGAGTTAAAGGCATCAAGATACGACCAGAAATTCCTTGACCCACTAAACTTGAAATGACAGACTGAAGATGTTTTTAAAAATACTTATTACTCGTGGTTTTTTCTTCTATTTTTTTGTTTTTTGCTCGAACTCTCGCTCTTGATTGTTTTTATTTTTGGTTTTTTTTTTTGCTTTGTAAACTCTTAATTAATTTGGTTTTTTTAACTTTTTTTTCTGTTTTTCCTCTCCAAAAATAGCATTTTTTCGTTGATAATTATTATGAAGAGAAACCAGTTATCAAAATTTTAAATTGCTTAGATTGAAGAAGATTAGAAGAAGAGAAGTAATCGTATCTTCAAATCCAATATTTTTCTTTTGGAACGGGGTAAGAGGTTTACTAAGTTTTTTTCTTCACCAACTGATTAGTTGCTTCATGCTGTTGAATCATAGGTTTCTGCTCGTACGTAGAGTCTGATTGACTATTTTTTAGCAGGTTTTCTTTTCTATTTTTTTTTTTTTTTTTTGTTTCGTTTCTTCTTCTCTAATTTATTACTTAATAATTTTTGATTTTAATTTTTTTAATGTGATATTTTTATGATTTATTTTTTGTTGATTTTATTATTGACTTTGCGGAATATTAACGATTCAAATTGCTTAACATAATATAGGGGGAGATTTCGTTTAAATACTTGAAGTCTTTTATAAGCAAAAATGCGTCATGGTTTGAGTTAAAAATAAATTTTTTTCACTTTCCATATACCAAAGATGAAACATCATTTTGAAATACTTTATTTTGAAAAAAAGAAAACATTTCCTAAATGGGAAATTTTTTAAACGCAGTTACTAAAAAAAAGGAAAAGTTTGGCAATATGACATTAACCTACGTATAGTTTGAGTAAAACTTCAGTATGATTAGTGTTGGTATAAATAAATTTACAGTGTTATGTTTGATTTACAGAAAATGTTACTGGAAAATAAGTTGCTAATAGACTTTTATAAGCTAGGATTACTTAGTTGCCGTTCACCAAGCTTGTCGAAATTAAATGGAAATTCCGTATAAAGCTTAAATAGGCAATGTATGTACTAAATACATAGTTGTGATATTTTTATGGAATTATAATTGAACCGGTTGCGTTTAAGTATGGAATAAAATATTCGTCAAATGGTTGGCACGATTTTTCATGAAATTCTTCACGAATTTTTCACAGAGAAAAGGCTGTATCTCACCAATAACACTTTAGATTTCGGATTTGAACTCACGAATTGTTTGCGAACCAATTCGTTCTGGAAATCGCTGCTGTAATAAATAACTTGTTGCATGCGGAATGTAGTCAGTGGAGTCATCCTTCTGAAATCACTTGTCGTCGAGATCTATGCCACGCATTTGACGCCACAAGAACTGCATTACGCATTACATATACATACGTAACGCAGCAAGTACAACAATTTGGCAATTGAATTCTTAGGTAAACCGCATGAGCAGCGGCAAATAATTATTCTCTCATTGCCAGCACAAATCCTCTTACTGGTAGCACTAATTCTGTCATTGCCGAGAATAATAATAGAAATTAGCCTAAATGCAAAGCACCAGAATCGTTGCTTGTTGCCGCGCTGCCTTTAAAGTAATCACTTCCATATATACCCATGCATTCTACTTTTGAAGGATTGCTGGGTTTGCTGCTCTGAGTTTATTGTGTTTATAGCATAAAACACTGGAGATAAATGTCAACTGGTATGATTGCCTTGGTAGTGTCATGTCAGAAGATCGGTATGCTGCCTTTTATTGTAATACTTACTACACCGTAGTAATATACCCAAGGCTTCAAGCGCCTTTCTCTTAGCTTACGATGAGACAGAGATCAGCCTGCACTTATTATTGTCATGAAGAGGTGTCATAGTACTGAGACCATACGATCTATTATACTCACCTCAAGCTTTAAAAGGTGTGCGTACAAAGTCTCTTCAAAACCTATTGCATTTACAAACCTTAAGATGCTGCTCGTTGTCTACGAGGTGTCTCTGCCCAGTATTTGATATGCTCCGAAAAATCGGTTATCGAAAAACGGTTATTACTACCGTTTAGGCAGTATTACGAACTTGATTCTCACACTACTTATGTTGTGTGTGTTATTTTTATACATGAGTGACGGAACCGACAGTTTAAAGTCGATTACGAACGACAGATTTTTGGGCATATTTTCATGGCAATTTTATTTTACTCTCAGAGTGTTTTTGCCAGAAATCTGCTGAGAGGAAGTCGCCGATGAAATATGAAGACTGCCAGTAGTCTTCCGGAAAGAACTATATGAAATAAAATTTTGATTAAAAGTTACTCAAATCTGTCGTTCGGAGTCTACAATACCGCCACTCATGTATAAAATTAACGCACACAACATGCATGGTGTGACAAGATAGGTTGTAATCCTGACTAAAAGATTGTGAAGAGCAATTGAGTAAGTAAGAAGATTTTTTGACAGACTGTACATTGTATTACATTTATGTTTAATATTGTTCGCTTACCTGAAGATAATAGAAGAATTATTCACTGTTTTTGTTGTTTTTTTTTTTTTGTTTCTTATTTAATCATCAAATATTAATGCAATTTTATGCTGAGACCTCTGTTTGGATTAAAGATAACCGATATGTATACACAAATGCCTTTTGGCGCCACCAAAACGTTACCAATTATAACTTGTTCGCTCAACACCTTTGATTGTTTGTTTGTTTGTTGTTTTAGTACCTGACAATTGTTCACAAACAAATGTTTGAATTTAAACCGGTTAAACACTACACTCTACACACATGTTAGAGGCAATATGTATGAGGTATGGCTTTTCGAAATGTTTTAAAAATTGTTGAAATTTTATTGCTAAAATTGCTTCTCTTTGGTGTAATGATGAAGCCGGAAAAATTGTGGTTTAAGATTGTGAGATCATGGCCAACAATACTCATCTCATACTCAAAAAATTTAGTTATGGCCTGATGTCAACCTAACAAAGATTTCTCTTTCATGATCGCATCAAATCCGTAATTTCTGAAGCCAAGTGCCTATACAATCCAAAAATCAAAATTTTTGATTTCTTCACACAAATCATTCATTAAAATTTCATCAAAGCCAAGTTGTAATTATGTTTTGAGTCAATCATTTGATGCGAAAATAAATATTCAGTTCCGTCAATGCCATACGATCGAAGCTTAAAATGTTGCATACGTGGCTTTGCAAATTGTGCACGTAATGAACGAATGTCATGTAGGACACAAAGTAAATGGCTTAGGCCTGTTGTTGTAAGATGTTTTTTACATTTTGATTGTTTCATTATAAAATAATTTTTAAAATTAAATCGTGATCTTACAATACATTTAATATGTTTCGATATTATTTTACGACGAAATATTTCAACACAAGTCTAATTAAACGCCATCAAACGTTATTCATTTCAAATCTGATTGAAAAATTGCATTCGAACTATTTGTTGAAATTTATCTGAGACAAGCCTAAATAATAAAAAAAAATAACCTTACAGTGCTCTTATTAATGCAGTATGTGTATAACAGCTGAGACACATAGAAACCATCATAAGTAGTTGGAATACGTGTTGTCTTAACATATGTACAAACACAATCTAAGCTACAGACTACAGGCTGCAACCTACCATATAAAATAGATTTTAAATAATATGTTGCAGGACTGTTTTAAATTATTTCTTGATCTTAATTTAACGTATTGAAAATTACTTTAAGAGAAACGAACCCGTAAAGAGTAGTAAATTTCGATTAAAAAATCGAATTTTTGTTAACAAATAAAAAATATGTAGTTATTGTTGCGAAGAGGTAGTAGAGTACAGCGCTCAGACAATTTATTGTACTGCCCTCAAACTACTTATATTGGGTATCCACTCAATCTATATATATGTCTCCCGAATATATACATATTTTTTCATTATAACCCTTCAGTCAGGATTACGACCTAGCTTCTTACACCACTTATATTGTGTACGTTAATTTGTTATATATTAGTGGCGGAACCTATAGCTTAAAGTAGATTCCGAACGACAGATTTATGGGAAACTTTTTCAGGGTTGTCTCCCATAGTTTTGGCAAATTTTGGATAACGCCTTACTTATAAAAACTCTTCTTTATTGTTTAGGTCTTCGTAGACTATCAGGCTACTTCTCGATAGGTCAATATATAACTTAGTTTACTCTTCTCATTGTAATTCATACATACATAACATACACAATTGGTCATTACAACCCTTCAGTCAGGATTACGACCTAGTTTCTCACACCACTTATGTTGTGTCTGTTACTTTTATACATGAGTGGCGGGACCTATAGTTGAGTGTCGATTCCGAACGACAGATTTTTGAGAAACTTTTCATGGCAATTTTATTAACTCTCAGAGTTTTGGCCAGAAATCTGTTGAGACTTCTTCCTCGCCGCAAAAATACTTCTTGTATTTTATCTTTATGTCTGGCCTGGGGCTCGAACCCTGGCTTTTCGTCTAATAAGCCAACACATTACCTACTAGACCACGGCGACTTCTTTGTAGTTACCCTACAAAAATATTGTTGCCTTAAACCCTCTCCTCATCTTTCTTTTGGCCTCATTAGCGGCGTGTAAAACCACAATCTGATCTGACTACTCATGCCACAATGATCTTTCTAATCCAATCTGAATGCTGTGATAGTGGCCTTACTGTCAGTTAGTATTGCTATGTCCCTCTTCTTGTACTTCCTGTTCAAAGTTACTGAGCACATATTTTGATGATGTGAACTATTGCTTGAAAACAAATCGCAAGTTTCCCCATGGGCTCTGAATATTTCACTCCGGTGACGAATGTCCCCATGTATATCCTCCTATATGTCCTTGACCTATCTATATGCCATTGAATGGTCATTCTCTAAAAGAGTATATGGCAACCAAATAATACTTTTCAATTATTCTTTTCTCTCTTTTTTACTGCTCATTCTCGTTGAGAAGCATTTTCCAAAATCAAATACCTTACGGTACTGTTCAGGGGACAATTAGAGGATACTTCCAGATTTGACACGTCATGGTGTTCCCTACACGGCTCTGATATTCATTGCCAGTTGAAAACCTCAGAGTACAGCGAATGATGAATTCTTTTATAGGAAAATTCAAACCAAACCTATGTCAGACATCTCGAACACAACGAAGTATGAAAATTTACTTCTTCTGCGACTGCCTCTCAGCAGATTTCTGACAAAAACTCTGAGACTAAATAAAAATTGCCATGAAAAGTTTCTCAAAAATCTGTCGTATGTTCTCGCCACTCATGTATAAAAAATTAACCCACACAACATAAGTGGTGTGAGAACCTAGGTCGTAATCCTGATTGTAATGACCAACTTGGTTATGTATGTGTGTAACTTAAAGTTATGAATCTCAAAGAAACACCCATTATAACATAAACTTCACTATGGTAGAATTTCCGTTACACAATTTTACATTGTTTACCTCTTTACATACAATGTAAACAAAAAGGTAAATAAAGAAATAAAATTTATTAAACGGCCGACTTTCAATGTTCAATTTCATTCGAACTTTTTTTAAAGCACGTGACTTGAGTCGCCGTGGTCTAGTAGGTAGTGTGTTGGCTTATTAGACGAAAAGCCAGGGTTCGAGCCCCAGGCCAGACATCAAATAAAATACAAAAAGTATTTCTTCGGTGACTTCCTCTCAGCAGATTTCTGGCAAAAACTCTGAGAGTAAATAAAATTGCCATGAAAAGTTTCTCAAAAATCTGTCGTATGTTCTCGCCACTCATGTATAAAAAATTAACCCACACAACATAAGTGGTGTGAGAACCTAGGTCGTAATCCTGATTGTAATGACCAACTTGGTTATGTATGTGTGTAACTTAAAGTTATGAACCTCAAAGAAACACCCATTATAACATAAACTTCACTATGGTAGAATTTCCGTTACACAATTTTACATTGTTTACCTCTTTACATACAATGTAAACAAAAAGGTAAATAAAGAAATAAAATTTATTAAACGGCCGACTTTTAATGTTCAATTTCATTCGAACTTTTTTTTAAAGCACGTGACTTGAATAAAACGTTTTTTGTTGTTGTTTTTTTGTGTAATTTTATTTATAAAATAATGACTTTAAATAATGTTTTTTAATATTCAAAAAAGAAAAAATTTTAAAAAACATACGAAAAATTTGTCTTTTTTTAATTCTGAAATAAATTGAATTTTATTTATGGTTCTTTAAGCAAAATTGATTTACAATTTTTTAATTAAGAAAAAAAGAACAGAAAAACGGAAATTGTCAATGACAAATTGAATTTCGCTTATCTTTTAGTGATTAATTCAAAAACCAATGTTTATTGACCCTGACCCTGAGATATCTTTTTTTTTTAATTAATACAACATTAAGATAAAATTTAAACTTGAGACTTAAGTAAGCCCAAGTTGTGGGAATTTTAAGCACAGATTAAAAATACGATATTGTTCTATTTTTTTTTAATTTTAAATTGGAGCCTCAATTAGCGTGAATAATATTTGCTTGGTAATCCAGTTTTTAATTGATGAATTCGCAACAAAGACTGATTGGGAGAACACCAAGGTCCTGTAAAAGTTTTATCATGTTTTCATGTTTAAATGCTGCATCCCTTTAAAACCACCGGTTTAAACCTCATCTCAGACATCTTGAGAAGAAGGAAATATGAAAAAAATATTTTTCGGCAACTCCCCATCATCATACATACATAATTGGTCATTACAACCCTTCAGTCAGGATTACGACCTAGTTTCTCACACCACTTATGTTGTGTATGTTAATTTTATACATGAGTGGCGGGACCTACGGTTTAAAGTCGACTCCGAACGACAGATTTTTGAGAAATTTTTCGTCGCAATTTTTATTTACTCTCAGAGTTTCTGCCAGAAATTTGCTGAGAGGAAGTCGCCGAAGAAATACTTTTCGTTTTTTTTTTTTTGATGCCTGGCCTGGCGCTCGAACCCTGGCTTTTCGTCTAATAAGCCAACACACTACCTACTAGACCCCAACGACCCAACCCAATTATCAGCCTGCCAAAAAATCTGAGAGTAAATAAAAATTGCCTTGAAAAGTTTCTCAAAAATTTGTTGTTCGGAGTCAAGGTTAAATAGTAGGCCTTGTTTAAACCAACACAGTACCTACTGGACTACGACGAATGTAAGAACAAATATAGGTTTATCCATTTCGTGGTTTCAAAAGTAAACGTAAATAAGCAACATATATAAAATATTTTTATTCATGATATTTCTCTCTTATTGTAAAGTTTGAACGTTGACATTATGTGTGAAACTCTGCATCATTTAAATGACCTCCACGCGAAGTGTTGCAAGCATTGATTCTTTTGAGGTAATTTTCGACCACTTTTTGACACATATTGGGCGGTATCTCAGCCATAACTTGACGAATGTTGGTTTTTAAGTGCTCAAGAGTTGAAGGTTTATCTGCATAAACACGGTCTTTCGCGTAACCCCACAAAGAAAAAGTCTAATGGTGTCAAATCGCATGATCATGGTGGCCAGTTGATATCGCCACGACGAGAAATTACGCGGCCAGGAAATATCTCTTACAATAAAGCCATATTCGCACGAGTTGTGTGGCATGTGGCACCGTCTTGTTGAAACCACATATTCTCCAAGTCGTATTCTTCAGTAGCAGACAAAAAAAAGTCGGTTACTTGAGTTACTACACCTCATTGCTTTTCGTATTCTAAAACGAAAATGTACGTTATGTTACGTTCCGTTTACGTTTGCCTAACCAGGGCTTAAGTATAGTCGATCTTTTGGAAACATTGCTGATGCAAACAAGAGTTGAAAACATCAATTTGGCAACGTTCTCAACAAAAGACCTCCAACTTTATGCCTTCCAAATTCAGTATACTCGGGAGGTCAAACCTGCGGCAAAGAGTGAACTTGATGCCAATTTTTCGAAACAATTTTTAACTTCTCCAATGAAACGTATTTCTATATATACTCGTATATGGCTTCGTAAATACACAAAATTGTCGAATTTGGAACACAAAAAACTCCCTGCAATCTAAAGCAACCTCAAATCACTTCAATTTAAACTTTGGCAACTGATTTCTTAACAAACTTATATGAAATATGACTTCTATGAAATAAAAAAACCCACAAAACTTTTATTCAGTTCCCTTAGTATTTATATCTGCTGCCTGATGAAATAAAACAAGCCCATGGCAGTTGATTTATTTCCACAAAAAATTTCGAATTTATTACCTTGTTTACTTGACACACGCACTTACTTAATTATTAGTACGTATTTTAAAGTTTCTGTTTTCTTTAAATTTTAATTACTTCTTACAAAATGCACATGAATGAGTATTATGTGATTCGAATAACCGATTAATTAATGCCTACAAAAGAAACGAAAGAAAAAACATTTAAAAAATTCCAAATCTATACACCCAGACTTTGTCTCGTCTACACTTACATATCTGATATATGTTTTGTTCTTCAATTTCAGATATCTTATCAAACATCTCGTACACAAATGGGGTTATGAGGCCAAAAATTTATTGGTTGATGAGACGTGGGATGATTTTGCAACGGTTGCGTGGCAAGACACACCCGTCTTTTATGATCCGGCATATATTTTCCCGCAGCACAATAACAATGGCAAAGAGTTTAATGGCTACAGCTATGATACACCGCCGTATGGAAGTCGCACGGGAAACGGCAATGGTAATGGCAATGGCAATGCCAACTCAAACTACAATGATGATCCATATCAGTACACCAAGTCATCAACAACTGAAGGTCCAACGTGAGTTATTTTTGTAAATTTGTAGTTATAGTGTACGTTCATAAGTTTGATTATTAGATTCCTGTTGTATACATCGTCGGCGGGTACACGTTTAAATATTAAAAATCCAGTCTCTGCATATGCCAGCAGTACTGCAAAATCCACACCCAATGCACCAACATTGTGGCTGAAACGTATTGTACGTGATTTAAGTAAAAAAAAATTATCGAAGCAAGGTGGCAAGCCGCCTCTGATAATTGATACTAGCGAGGAGGAGGAGGAGGAGGAAGATAAATTGTCAGCAAAATCAACATCAACACGAGATGTCTCTATTAACATGGATCTCTGGGATATTATGGGCGTTGAAAAAGGCCCAAATTCCCGCATTAAACGGCAAAGTTCTTTACGCCAAGAACTTTGTCAAACTACATCTCAATTCATAACACCACAAGCAGCTCTAAACAGTAAAGGTATTATCCCATCAAGCTTCTAATCAAACTCATTTCCTTTCATTTGTATAATTTCATTTTTAAGGAAACTGGATGTTTGTTGTCAATGAAGAGAACACTGCACGTCAAACGGTTAAAGCTGTATTATGCGCGTAAGTTTCAAGATAATTAAAACGTTTAACTTCAGCTAATATTTCCGTTTGTTCTCCTTTAATAGTTCGAATACCTGTTCCAATCTATGTCAGCTACCGAATGGTTACAATTCCCGTTGCGAACAAAAATTTGTGCAGAAACGTTTAATCGCTCTTCAGGCCAATGGACAAAATTTGTACACGGACACATTTTGGTTTCCCAGCTGTTGCGTTTGCACCATAGCCTCCAATTAGAATCTAATTTATGTTCTCTTCAATACAAAATTTTTATTTTTCATTCCTTTCATAAAATCTCTAATCGATTAGATTTCTTTATTCATTCTATTAAAATTATTATAAAACAATACATATTGTATAAAAGAAAAACAAAAACAAAAATTAAATTTATAAATTAAATAAACCTATCCAGTCTTATTTTTCGTATGTCTCTTGTAAGAATATCCTGAGGTAAGTTATAAAATCTAAGGCACATTAACTCGGGAAACTATTGTGAGAATTGCTAACAAAATTTTAAACAATTCTCAATTTTTGGTCATTACAATCCCTTAGTCAGTATTACAAACCTAGCTTCTCACACCACCCGTGTTGTTTGTGTATATAACTTTATCCACGAGTGTTGGGGCCTATTATTTAACGTCGACTCCAAACAAAAGATTTTCGAGAAACTTTTCTTGACAGAAGGCTGATGAGAGAAGGTCGCCAAAAAAAATTTTTCGTTCGGTTCAAGATGACTTAAGTCGGGGTTTACAACAACCGGTTCACGTCCAAATAAGCCAACATACTTCAGTAAATGAATTTATTAAACCAGTTTCGTAAGACATTGCAACATTAATAACACAGTGAGACAGTCAAAATACACTCAGCTGTTAGACTCTTTAAATAATAACTACGGTAATTTTTATTCGATTTGATCAAACGAAGTGTCAAACTCTTCACAAGATAATGCACTTTCAAAATATCATTCTTATCTTATATTTTTTAATTAAAGCTTGCTACTATGAACGGACAAACTTGAAAAAATTTGAAATAATCACATTTGTCGAGTTTCAAACCTTATAGCAGATTAAGTCAAATAATACATATATGTATATCGTTGTAAAGGCCCATTCCTCTCCTTTCTAATAAGGTTTAAATTTTCGACATCGGTTTAGAGGTGTTTGTGTAATCAATTAATTTGTGCGTAAGTAAAAAAAACAGTTTTTGTCAAATAAAACAAGTTTGAAGTGTTCAAGCAATAAAAAATGTTTGAGTTCTACTCAACAAAACTCACAGCTTACACTATGTCATTAGCTGTGTGTATTTCATTTTTTTTTGTCGCATAGTGTAATGGATGTTTCAACAACAGTTTACTACTGAAATTTTGAGAAGAGAAATAGTGCCTACAAGCGGTGGACGAGGTTCAAAACTGATGACTTGAAAGCTCTTAATAAATCCGCACGGACGGATGTTACCAAGTACATAAAAATTGCGAAAACATTTGGGCAATTCACACAAGCTATATTCATTGTATTCATTGTTTTGTTGGACGACTATACAACAGTGTATGCTTGTTGTTAATAATTTTCATGTAAAACTCCGATACACTTATACACATTTTTTTCATATGTTTTTAATAAGTTGTGTTGGTTTCGTTAAATTGTGTGAATCCCAAAAATTATGAAGAAGAATACGACATACACAGTACAGCATAGCATTGAGCGGTAACAAACAACCAAGCATATTCAATACAACATACACGATACAAAGTCGTGTGAATTGGCCATATATGTTTTTGGAAGTTGTATTGGTTTCGTGCTATCTGTTTATGTAAATGCCAGTAATCAAGAATAAGAATAAAAATACCAAAAAAATGTCTCTGTAACTCTGTAACAAAATTATAATTGTTTGCACAAATAACACGGTGCGACAGTGAAAATACACCCGAGTAAAGTTACTCACTATGTTGAGTAGAACTCAAAAATACTTTTTTATTCTTCTCGAACCCGCCAAACTTGTTTTATTTGACAAAAACGGTATTTTTGATCTTTTCAGACAAAATTATTGATTGCCCAAATATGTTTGAACCTACTTTACAAATACAAAGTTTTTTGAAAGGCGATAGATTAGCCTTTAAAATGGTATATTTAAACATTTTGTTCAAACCTATATGTTATGAGTTTTGATCGGGTTAACTTGGAATATATGATTTTTTTCTAATTTTTTCAAGTTTAGCTATCCTTAATTGCAAAATTTAATTAAAAGAGGTGAATTACGTGATAACATTCTGAAAGTGAATTATCTTGTGAAAAGACTGACACTGAGTTTGATCAAATCGGATAAAAATTACCGTAGTTATTATTTAAAGGGTAGAACAATTGTGTTATATTTTTCATATATGTCATCTTATCAAATGACCTATCAGTTCAAAAATTTTCAAAAGTTTTAATGGATCTTGATTGTTTTCTGCAAAAAGTGTTAATTTCACGTTTGTTTAACTATTAGAACTCGGCTAATATTTGTGTTTTTTACAAATATTATTATTTCTCTTTGCGCAAACATTTGCCAACTTCTGGTAGTTGCGCTAAAATGAAATTGACACATTTTCCAATAAAAAATCAAGATCAAACAAAAATTCTGAAAATTTTGGAACCAAAAGTTCAAACGAAGTGTCAAACTCTTCACAAGATAATGCACTTTCAGAATGTCATTACTTATTTCATATTTTTTTAATTAAAGTTTGCTGCTGTAAATGGACAAAGTTGAAAAAAATATAAGAAAAATCGCATTTGTCGAGATTACCTCATCAAACCTTATAGCAGATTAAGTCAAATAATACATGTATGTATATCGTTTTAAAGGCCCATTCCTCTCCTTTCTAATGTGGTTGAAATTTTGAACATCGGTTCAGAAATGTTTGTGTAATCAATAAATTTGTTCGTAAAGTAAAAAAAAAAAATTTTTTTTGTCAAATAAAACCAGTTTGGAGGGTTCAATAAATATAATAAAAATATTTTTGAGTTCTCAACAAAACTCACAACTTACACTATGTTATTGGCTGGATGTATTTCAATTTTTTTTAATTTGTCGCATAGTGTAAATAATTAATTTAATTTTTTTCCGTAATATTTTTCATTTTGTTGCTTGAAAATCAAATTATCGTTTTTGACGTTTGGAATACGAAATATACAATACAGCATAGCATTAAGCACTCACAAACAAAAAGTGTATTCAATACAACATACACGATACAAAGTCGTGTGGATTGGCAAAAAGTTTTCCAATGCAGTGAACAATAAATCTAAATGGAATGTGATTCGTGAAATAGGAATTGATAGAAACTGTCCTAAAAGCGATCCTGATGTAGACTTGACGTAAACTTAATGACCAGTTTGTATATTTTAAGGTTGCAAAGTCAGTAAATCGAATGCAATTGGTTCTAATGATTTAGATCCTTTACTCTTGAAATACTCACTGACTCAATACAGTTCTAACTAAATCTACTTTTCATGAACATTCGAAACTAGCTAAAATTCTTCCCATTCCCAAAACTAACACTGAGTTCAGGCCAATTTCTGCTCTTCTTCTTTTTAGTCCAAGGTAATGGAAAACATTATAGCCACACAAATCAATAATTATCTGGAGACTCACAATCACTTAATTGTTAGTCAGTCGGGTTGCATGATAGGTTGCTGTTGTACTACCGTTTCATTAAATGTAGTTGAGGATCTTAGGTTGGAGCTAGATGAAAATAATGTAAAGTTTTTAGTTCTTCTTGATCACACCAAAGCTTTCGTTGCAGTCGATCACAAAGTTCTATTGAATAAGCTCCGGAAACTTTTAAATTTTTCTAATTCTGCCGGTTAGGTTAGGTTAGGTTAGTGTGGTAGCTTCATACCAAAAGCTCACTTGAGCACGCATTGCGGCCCGTTGTGATGCCACAGGTGAACGCAGTTCCTGTACTGACCAAGTTGCCCCGAACCCGCGCTGGAAAACCAGCCAGTAAGTTTGATAAACGAGGCTATCAATGGGCGATAACTCCGTCAAGCTGACAAGGGTCGGAGAGCCAAATAACCTATATCTGCACCTCGCAAGAGGAGGATAACAGTCTGGTCCTCCTCAGCGGATCTAAATCCACGGCAGAAGTCATTAAATGGGAGCCGCATTCACTCCGCGTGTCTAACCATAACACAGTGACCTGTAAGCATGGCCGCTGTGATTGAGATGATGCCGTAACCAAGTCCAAGTAACTGGTTGGTACGCCTTATATCCATCCAGGGCCAGGCGAGTCTAGCGGTAGAGCAGGACTCCTCGTTGATCCAGGATAGGTTGGCGTCTCGGAAAAATTTTCGCGCGATGTCCAGTTTGATCGAGGCAAGTGGCAGTCGATTGAACAGGATTCCGGGAGTAGTGCGCCAGTTCTGGCTAGCTCATCGGCTCTGCAGTTTCCCGGAATGTCGCAGTGTCCGGGAACCCAGAAAAGTGTGACACAGAAGTGTTCAGAAAGAAGGTTGAGGCAACATTCCCTGAGGATCCAGGAATTATTCGCAATGTTCGACAGAGACTTTATGGCAGCCTGGCTATCCGTAAAGGTCGAGATG
Organism: Sarcophaga carnaria; assembly: GCA_958299815.1. Taxonomy (NCBI): domain Eukaryota; kingdom Metazoa; phylum Arthropoda; class Insecta; order Diptera; family Sarcophagidae; genus Sarcophaga; species Sarcophaga carnaria. Next base: position 45,994,178 of record OY283151.1, read on the forward strand.
CGGGTGAAAGGAACACCTTATGCGAGGATCCATTGTGCGGCCCGGTGAATGGCCATTACTTCCGCCTGGAACACGCTGCAATAGTCCGGCAGCCGGAGTAAAATGTTCAAATCCAATTTCCCGGAGTAGACTCCGCTACCCACCCCGCCATCGAGTTTAGAGCCGTCGGTATATACATCCAGGAGTTCCGGGGGGACGGTCGTGTCTTGGGACCAACCACTTCTGCTCAGGATCGAGAAGTTGAAACCCCTGTCAAAACAGTATTCTACAGGAAGATAATCGATTGATGCTGCCGGTAGTCCAATTTATTCTTATCTGTTGAACAGATTTCGGAAAATTCATTTAACCCTTAAATGCGCAACATCGCCAATTTTCATGAAAAAAATATATAATATATAAAATTTTAAAAAACAACTGCGTACCACGTTTTTTTTAATTTTTTGTGGTGATTTTTTTAAAAAAATAGTGGTTGTATCTTAAAAGATATAATGCGCACTCTCCTATATTTTAATATTCAAAGAAAAAATACCAGTGTTTTAATTTGTAAAGGTTTTTTATTTATAAAAATAAATTATAATTCTAAAAACACAGTTAATTCAATTTTATTAAATAAACATATAAAATTAATGTCACTAAGACAAAAAAATAGAGTAAAAAAAGTAATTAAAAACATAAAAACAATTTTTTTCAGCGGTCACACACAAATTCACCTTACATTTCAAACAAAACATTTTGGTTTGACCTGAGCATTTGGGCAGCTTACATCTTGCTTTTTTTTTCCATTGTGGTGGCGCTGGGGATGCATTTGGCTTTCGTCTTTTTTCTTCTATTTGTTTTTCCAAAGTTGGGCGTCCTCTTAGTGGAATAGTTTTACTGTTATATGTTATATGAAAACATTGCATCAGGCACTTCCAATTTGAAATCGACTAATCGTATTTTAGATTCTGGTTTATCTTTGTTTATTATTCTATAAAGGATCCAGGCATTTACACATGTCATGTCAAGAAGGTGGTAAAATACTCGCGTTGTCCACTTACGGCTTTTCATTGCTATTTTATGCCAGCCTATTGAGCTATCCATCAAGTCTACTCCGCCCATATGGCAGTTATAATCTTTAATGATTTGTGGATATTGAATACGTTTGATAGTTATTTCCTTTTTATCAAAGCGTTTTATTGTTAAAGGTTCACTCTCTGTATTATATATATCTACTGGGGGCTTAGTACCAACATAGTTTGAAATAAGATTGACAATTCGATTGTCTTTCCATGATAATGTGGTCACATCGATACCGCGTATGTTGGTAACAAATTCCTGACTTGTTCCTCTTTCGAATTTCATCATAATTTTCTCTTCAGGTAGCTTACAATTCTTAATTGTTAAAATTGCGTCTAATTGTGTCTGTGTGCGCAAATATACTATGAGAGGCACTGTTGTATAAAAATTATCATAGTATATCACAAAGTTTTGATATCGCGGTACTCCCCGAATAAGTCTTACGACAATGTTTGCTGAGGATTGAAGATCTAGCTCACCATCTGCTCCGCTATACAGCTCAAATGTGTAGGCGAATCCCATTGTATCACATAGTACAAAAAATTTCAAGCCCCACTTTTTTGGTTTGCTTGGTAAATATTGTTTCACATAACTTACGATTTTTGTGGTTTCGATACGGTAGAAAAAGTTCTATTTAGGGTATCGATAATTGGCCCAATTAGGTAAAGCCTGTCGCGATTGGGGTCATTTCGATCAGGCATTTGGATTTTGTCGTTAAAATGCAAGAACTCCCGAATATTTGCAAAACGTTTCGGAGGCATTTGGCTTTTTATTATTTTAACACTTCTGTGGTTATTTGTAGACCAATAGTCTCTGGTGCTTGGATTTTATAGTATGTCATGTAAAAGAGAATTCCTATAAATTTGCGGAGATCGGACACAGTGAAACTAAAAGATTGATCAACACCAGCATATCTTAAAGTTTCCATTACAACGTCTTCTTCTAATGATTGCGGAAATAAATGACACCAAACTTTAAAAGGCGTTTGTAATGCCTTTATTTCGTCCGTAAGATCACTATCGCCTCCAAACTGGACTTGGTTAGCATCAAATTGAAGATGTCCCTTTTTCCATTAAACTCTTTCAAATTCTGATGACTTTGGATTTATAAAAATCTCACTAAACTCGGAAGAAAAAGAGCTCCAATTATTTGTGGGACCAAACGTAGTATAAGCCTTTGCATTAGAAGTAGAAGGTGTTAAATCCAATGGTTCAAATACACCTAAATTTGCCTCTTCCGGAACTTCATGATTATTATCATCATTTATCATTTGTATTAAAGAATCATGTATATCAATATCAAGTTCGTCCTCACTATAACTTTCTGTATTATTTTCGTCCTGTATTACTATCATTCTAGAAGTTCCTAGACGCTCTGGTCTCTTTTTACATGAGTTTATAACCTAAGTTTCATCGTCATCTGAGTCACTGATGTCCGTACTGTCATAAGTAATACCCTCACTATTGCAAAGCAATTCACAAACTTCCTCATCAGACATATTGACTCCATCAACCTTTCTAAATCCTGACATGACTTTAAAATTCTTTTAGTTAGTTCCAAATTATGAAATCAGTTAAAAAATGACTGTCATTAAATAACGCTCCGTAGCCAAATTTTGAATCAAAAAGCTTTTGTAAACACTTTTTATGCCTAATGAAGTATTTTTACACTATTCTGAATTTTTTCAAATCCTTTATTTATCTCTGCTTAATATTATGCAACATCGGATAACCATTTTTTTATTTTTTAACAAAATTTAATTTTAAACTTTGAATGTCAATAAAACGCAACTTATGAAGATTTTCTGGAAAGGGCTATTTTTTTCAAATGAGTTATGATGTTCTATCCATTTATTTTTTATTAAATTTGATCCAAAATGTTGTTGTCTGTTGTTCTGTATGTATATAAATGATCTACCAGATGTTTTGTTTAACTGTAATGTTCATATGTATGCTGATGATGTCCAGCTTTAAACTAGAACTCGTAAGGAGAATATTAATTCTTGTTTGAATGCTATTAATCTCGTTTAAGTGAAAATTAAAAGTTGCGTTTCGGCAAACGGACTATATGCATCATCAATCCCACTAAGTCCAAATGTATTATGCATTCGAAAATCAATAGGTTGTTTGTCATATCTGAATTGAGTACCAAAAGAAATAAAATTGTCTTTGTCAAGTCTGCAACCAATCTGGGTATTGCCTTTAATGACAGATTATCGTGGTCTAACCATATAAGTGTCGTTGTTGGCAAAATTTACGGTATGCTACGAAATTTGTGGGCTGTCATAGATTCAACTCCTCGTACGAAACTTGCTAAAACGTATTTAATTCCTGTGCTTTTGTATGGATTTGGCATCTTTCTCAAAAAAGACCTCCAACTTTATGTATTCCAAATTCAGTTTACTCGGGAGCTCAAACCAAGAGCAGACCATGGAAAGTACCAGCAATTTGTTTAATTGGTAATGGAACGTATTTCTATATGAATGACATAGTGAATGCACCACAAAATTGCCGAATTTGGATCGCAGAAATTCTTCTTCCATCAGAAACCAATTAACCCACAATGAGTAAATGGTTGGTGGGGGTTTTAGTCAAACGGCAGGAATTGGCCTTCATTTTTTGAAAATAAGGCTGATATTGCAGTAACTGCGACAGCATTTTTTACAGGAACATGATAATGTTCCTTTTGTGACCTCAACTGAACGACGTGGATCTGGATGATATTGGGTTTAAGCAAAACGGTGTCACCTGCTTCAGCCCACGTGCAACAATCGATTTATTGCAGCAGCGTTGATTTCTAGAAGAAATTATTTTAAGAACTTTACAAAACAATTGGGTCGCAGGATAATGTGATTTAAAGCAGAGCAATTACACAGGATATTCCTGGATAAGCTGGTGCATGACTCAAATTTCTTCTTCTATTGTTATTTTCCAACAAATGTCTCAAGATTGTTTCAAGTCCATTTGGTTTGAGAATAGTGTATGCTTCTCTTTATATTCCCTATTGTTGAGTATACCTTTCCAAATATTTGTATCCACTTCCATTCCATTAGTGGAGTAAATCCTTTCCTACTCGCAAGTATATCCCAATCTAGCCGATTCAGCTTCTCCATGCATTTCATACTATCTTCGATTCAATATCATAGGAGCTGAGTGCTTTTTCCATTCATTTTTGTTACTAATTCTTGTTGCATTTTCCAAAATCATAGAGTCTATCCAAGGAATAGTTAAGCAGGGAGCGCATTGTGTCGCGATAGATTACTTACTTACTTACTTAATTGGCCACAACAACCGGAGGGAGTGATGGAATACATGCAAACTAGGTAAAGTTTCTGATTGTGGTCAACGTGGCGACCTCCAGGACGATCCTTGTCTTTCTGTATTCAAGCTGACACGCTGCCTCCCCGTGGACCCTCCTGGTTGGCATTCTAGCACCCGAAGTCCAATCCCCTGGACGTTAAATTTGGGTTGTGAGTAAGGCTTGGAAACCACCACGTAAAAACTTTATCCAATGAAAACCAAAACACGGAAAACCGTAAAGACTCGATAGATTAGGTCATAAAATTCCGCATTGATTTTTATGTTAGCCTTCCATCTACAAAGCTGTAGTCTTCACTATCCTATGTAGATAAGTTAAATCCAACAAGCCTTTCACAGCTGCTTTAGGACAGATTTTCTTTGCCGCTTTTATTTCAAAACAAACTACTTTGTCCAATTCCATCTGAGTTGCTTTCTGGTCATCATTGTATACATGAAGTTCATAACGGTTGAGTTATATATACAGGATTTCCTTGCAAACGTTTTCCATATCATTATAGCATGTCTGGTTTACTTTCAGTTTCTGTGATATTGTCGAAGATTGTTTCACTTGGAAATTATTCTCCTTCTTGTAAATGGTGCTAGTGTACTCTTGTCCGAATTTATTTTCAGGCCTTCTGATGCATCATCGGCATACAATCATAAAAACTCTTTGAATGATCTTGTAAAGTCTCTTGAAATTTTCTTTTCGCTGCCCCCTCAGATGCTCTGACTTCCAAAATGCATGAAGCAAAGCATAATTTGAAAATTGCGTACGCATTGTATAGCGTGTTTTAGCAGTAAGCCTGCATTCCAATGAAATGTTTTGCATATAAGCGGCAACAAGGAATGTGATGATTGACTCATACCAGCGTTGAAAAATTCAGTACTTTAGTACTTTTTTCAGTACTTTTTCATTTCAAAAATACCGCAGTACTCCCGCGACGCTTTCAGTACTTATTTTATTATTACATATTTTATGCCTTGCGCTTTACAGCTATTAATACATTAGCAACATGTTCAACGTAATGCTAAGGGTACAATTAGACTTTAGCCCCGTTTAGCCAAATGTCTGCGGAACGTACGTTTGTTTTTAGAATACGAAAAGCAATGAAAACGCTTGCCGAACCGCAATGTAATTTCAGTAAGCATTTGCATTGCTCTTCATATGTTAAAAACGAACGTATGTTACATTACGTTCCATCGACGTTTGACTAAACGGGACGTTTACGTTTTGTTACGTTCCGAATCAGGTGTTTTTGTCTTGTATGTGAGGAATACGAATAAGTCGTTAGTTTTTCTGTTCCGTGTGTAGTCTAGTAGGTAGTGTGCTATCTTATTAGACGTAAGCCCACGGTTCAAACCCCATGTCAGACATCTCCATCAACACAAAATATAAAAAAATATATCTCCGGTGACTACGTTCTGGCAAAAGCTCTGAGAGTAAATCAAATTGCCACGATAAAGTTTCTCAAAAATCTGTTGTTCGGAGTCGACCTTAAACAGTAGGCCTGAATTTTTTGTAAGTATGTTTTTAAAAAAGTACCATTCATTCAAAAAGGTACTCTATCAGTTACAGTTCAGTACCATTTCAATAATACCAGTTCTGCAACACTGACTCATACACTAAACATATGTCGTAAATACTGCAACCGTTTGCATGGAATATAAAGCTGATGCATTATTTTGACAGTTGATTACTCATAAAACTTGGTTGCAACACAAAAAGGAATACAAAGTCTTGCTAATTATTTCAAAATGCGGTTACGAACTCTATTTATTGCCAATCGGCTATAGTTGCGTGAACAGTTCAGCCCTGTGGGCATTCTCTGATTATACCGAACTTTATTGTCTCATTAACTGCACGTGTTTTTTGGTAGATCGTGTGTATAGGACATCTGCCTACCATTTGGGTATCACCGCGTCCATATCTCTTACTTCCAATGCTCTATTTATGAACTCGTGAAGAGTTTTATCCTGCTTCACACTGAAGGACTTTTTAATGTCCCCCATTAAATGTATGGTAGCTGTCTCAGTAGATTTTCCAGTAAATTTTCAAACAGTAAATAACATTTCCATTCAAATGGCTCTACAATTCAAAACAAACTAAATTTATAACACCAAACGGCGTGAACTCGTTAGATTCCAGAAACAACTGAACGCGTCCTAGGAAGAAAGTTTAATGAAAATACCTGAGTTTCCAAAATAAATCATGTGCAATGCACAGCATCAGTTGCCCATAAAATAATCGGCCTAGTGATGAAAAGAATAAACGATTGTTCAGGAAAATTTACATGGAAATGTCAGTTATTATACGGCAATGGAAAGAAGCACAACAGCACATTAATGCAATCAATCAACGATAACGCATACGTATGTACTTCAAATTACGACAATCTCACTAGAACAATGAAAAATGACGCTTTTTATTACAACAACCAACCTGACACAGAAAGGAAAACCCCTGGAAATTTACAACTTAATTCACGATCATAATGGGTAGTAGTGGCTTAGAGATGAGAGGTGTATTCAGTAGTACAAATAAGTTTCAGTTTATTGCTAATAAAAATTCAATCTCGGCACCATTTCAACAGAGATACGTTGTTGTGTATGGTCCTTTACGCCCTAATTCCCTAATTCGTTGAATTTTGTGAGCAGTGCAGGCCCAAGTTGTAGTCTGCGAAAGACCGAGTTCTTGTAAGCGAACCGAAATCGACTGCCTTGGTTTCTTCTGCATTCTCTTATAGACGGCGGCTAAATTTTCGGCGCATTCTGCGTTTCGCCGAAGTACAGATGTTAGTCAATCGTTTACGGAACTAATAGACTCGAATTTATTCACCACATTGCAAATCGGCGTTCGGAGATGGTTGAACCACGCTTTACATTGCCCCAACAGAACACTCACTTTAAAACATTTCTAGTATCCGACAAAACAGGCTGCAACAATGACAACTAATTTGACAGAGGTAGCTCCAATAAATTGGCCGTTATCAACTGTCAACAGAATGCCACAACACATAAAATATTTCACTGTAACAGGAAATGCAAACGGGTGATAGGAGATTAGTATTATTTAAGGATTATTTGAAACGCAATAGAGACATAATGAAGAAAGCATAACACTCGACACAAAAAAATATACAATTCATCACAAATTTCGATTTGTTTTGCTTTCCAGGGATTTAAGTTATTTATCGTATGTTAGAGACTTTCTAGGGACCTACAAATTCTTTCTTTCTTTTCTTTCCTTCACTTCCTATTCTGTTTCAATACCTAAAAGTTTATTGTATTTTTTATAAGCCATCTAGTGAATTTACAGTGAGTATTTTGATTAATCTTCAATGCGATTCTTGTTCCATGTCCATTTTGAAAAAAAAAAAATAAGCTTAGCTTAGTAGGTAGTGTGTTGCCTTATTACACGTAAGGCCTTGCTTCAAATCCCGGACAGACAGACATCACGTATAAAATTAACGCACACAACATGAGTGGTGTGACAGGCTAGGCCTTAATCCTGACTGAAGGGTTGTAATGGCCAATTATGTATGTATGTATGTATGTATGTAATAAGCTTAGCAAGTTTCATTTACCTCCTGATTTAATCAAAGTTCTATTTTAAAGGATACGCATTTGCGTTTCTAGGCTGGTAACATTTTCAGTTACCAAACAAAACAAATTTTTCTGTCAAACTTACGACACCATCTGGTTATTAATTCGAAAAGGGGATATGTTCCCTTCATAACATTAATGTTTATTTATTTTCCATGGATTTTTTCACTTATTTATGTCAATAATTTGTCCCTGAGGACAAGAAGAAGTTCTATTGAGTGATAACGAAAGCAGTGTTATCAACCAACGTAGAAACGTGGTTATGAATGCTCACCAGCAACTCCGATGTCGACATCAAATGTAAGACTGATCCCTATCTTATGCTATCGAAAAATTCTCACAGCATTTTGTTACTAATTACATCAATACCAGAATCTGTTTCGGAATTGAGACCCCGTCAATATTACTCTTAACATCTAGTAACAGTAAGAGATACAGAAATACAAACATACATAATTGGTCATTCCAACCCTTCAGTCAGGATTACGACCTAGTTTCTCACACCACTTATGTTGTGTGTGTTAATTTTATACAAGAGTGGCCAGACCTACAGTTTAAAGTCGACTCCGAACGACAGATTTTTGAGAAACTTTTCATAGCAGGTTTATTTACTCTCAGAGTTTTTGCCAGAAATCTGCTGAGAGGAAGTCGCCGAAGAAATACTTTTTGTATTTTGTTTGATGTCTGGCGTAGGGTTTGAACCCTGGCTTTACGTCTAACGCACTGCCTACTAGACTACGCCGACTTCAAATAAAATCTGTAAATAAAATTGTTTAAAACATTCCAAACTACAGAATATTGGTGGTTCTATTTCGTAATCCTGACTGAAGGGTTGCAATGACCAATTTTGTATGTATGTAATACTTACGATGGGTGCTTCATAATCATAATCGTAAGAATAATAGGCGATTCGTAATAAGTTCAGTTAAGCCTCAATTTAAAACCATTTCATGGGCTTCTTTTCTTTCTTGTCAGTACGCCTTACAGTTAGCTTTCTTCTCGATATGATGATTCTTCAGTTTCAGGCTATAAAGCCCAAGCTTTGATTGATTTTCACTGTGATGCTTTTTTACAAGCAAACTTAAATCCAGTCTGTGGGAGTGTCCTTTTTAGGGGAATAAACAAGAAAACTAACTAAAACCTAAGACACGATCGTAGTATTCTCCAAGCTGAAGTTTCCGCAATTTGCAAAGAAGTGTGATATTACAGAATATTAAACCTCCTCCTTAAACCCTTAAATTAATATTGTTACGTTTTTACCCTTTTGAAAACGTTTAAAATATAAGCTCGTAGATTGCAAATAAAATAAAAATAAATTTGCGTTTAGTTTTAATTAAAATTCTTTATTCTTCGCACAATTCTGTGTGCCACTGTTCACAACTTCATGTAAACAACAACAATTGTTCTTCTTTGTTATTCCTCTTTGCACTCTTTTGCATAAACAATAACAACTACTACACAATTATTCGACAGATTCGATTATTCTCTTCACACATACCGCATCTTCACACAAGACTTTACTGACCCCGTTGCCTGCTTTGCTTTGCCTTTTATATGGCAACGTAAACAGTGTCATGAATGTTCTTGATGGCTAATGTTCGAAGCTTCGCCTTCTCGAGATCCCTATAAATGTAAACATCGTTGTTTCATTATTTTTGTTTGTGTATTATTCTTGCAGTGTTTATTGTTGCATTTTTGTTTACTTGTTTATCATGTAAACAAGTTCATTGTTTTATAATTTTAATGTTAAACGATGTAAAAGTAAAACACCATTTCCATTTTCGTAACAATATTTTCACTTTATGCTGATTAATAGATGCCCTGAGACCTCTCATCTAGTAAGTGAGGCTTTCAAAAACCAGCCTTGTCTGTGTGAACATTTTTGCGGGCAATGATGGAACTTAGTTGCAATAGCCTTAGAAAGGTTTAAAGCTGTCAAGCACAATTATTGAATTGAACTTGATACAGAACAGGAATGTAATGAAAATTGTGCGGATATTATGTAGAAGAGCGGAATTGTATGGCAACAGGTATGCAAATCAATAGAATAAAACCACAAACTATCTGAGAAGATTTACGATTCTGGTCCAAACCAGAACAAAACTGAAATAAACTGACTATGCAGCAAAGGCTATTCGCTCTTAACCCTCTGAAAATTCGAATTAAATTATATGAGAGGATATCTTCAGAGACGTCAGGTTAGCCAAATTGTCTAGAGGCTATCCCTTTCACAATGACAGACTTGGTCTACTCGCTTAACCCTTATAAGTCAATGAGCAACCATACATACATACATAATTGGCCATTACAACCCTTCAGTCAGGATTACGGCCTTAGCTTCTCACACCACTCATGTTGTGTGCGTTAATTTTATACGTGAGTGGCGGGACCTACAATTTAACGTCGACTCCGAACGACAGAATTTCGAGAAACTTTTTCATGGCAGTTTATTTTACTCTCAGAGTTTTTGCCAGAAATCTGCTGAGAGGAAGTCGCCGAAGCAATATTTTTTTTTTCATATTTCATTTTTGATGTCTGACCTGGGATACGAACCCGGGCTTTACGAATAGTAAGCCAACACACTACCTACTACACCACGGCGACTTCAATGAGCAACCATCATGTCATAATCAGAATAAAAGATTAATTTTGATTAAAGAGCGGCCAGATCTGCCGCATTACGGCACAGTCAGGTTTTTTGTCAAACTCATAGTGTGCAGATTATTTCCGTCACCAGTTAGATGTTAGAGTCATGGATAATAGGATAGTTTGGATACGCTTTGCCCAGACAAGCAGTGGCATTATTCAAATGATAATGGCAAAAGTGTGATGAAATCACATATACACTCTGTTTCCTTCCTATGTTATCATTAACCTTTTAGTGTGTAACAATTAAACATATTTCGTTGCTGCAGGATAGGTAAAAGGTCCTTAGTATTGATCCGTGTGGAACATTTCTGTTTGCCATGAGGCCTTCTGTTTTTACTGAATCATAATTTCTTGAGATTTGAAGCTTTCAATTCAGTACACCCCTTTCATATCGTCATTCTTCATCTCATTAATTCCAAGTAGCCGTAACCCACAAGAATCCTATTAGGGTAAATTCCAGAGATTCGTGTGACCGATGTTATTGAACCAGAATATCTAGCATATGACCCTGATACACTTTTATCAATACTTATTAGATTTTATTTTATTATCAAAATACGTGCTCTGTTAAGGAAGTTCATCACGCGCTTCTTCCATTTTATGGTCAGTTTAATCGACCCACTGAAGCGGCTATTCGAGCTATTGTGACTAAATTTCGCATCAAATTTACATTGTTGGACATTAAACCACCAACACGCTTACGTAGAGTGCGAACTGAAGAAAATATCGCAGCTGTATGGGCCAGTGTTAATGATGATCATCAATTATGGATTCGTCGCCGTTCGCAGCAATTGGGCCTCTGTTACTCAACAACGTGGAAAATTTTGCGGAAGGATTTAGGTGTGAAGCCTTTCAAAATACAGCTGGTGGAAGAATTGAAGCCGAACGACCTACCGCAACGCAGAATTTTTGGTGAATGGGCTCTTGGATAGTTGGCCGAAGATCCACTTCTTTATCGAAAAATTGTGTTCAGCGACGAAGTTCATTTTTGGCTCAATGGATACGTAAATAAGCAGAATTGTCGATTTTGGAGTGAAGATCAGCCAGAAGCATTGCAAAAGCTACCAATGCATCCAGAAAAAGTCACAGTTTGGTGCGGTTTATGGGCTGGTGGCATCATTGGACCGTACTTCTTCAAAGATGCTGCGAATCTTAAAGTAACTGTGAATGATGAGCGCTGCCGTGAGGTGATATCCAACTTTTTTTGCCCAAAATGCGAGAGCTTGACTTGCATGACATGTGGTTTCAACATGACGGTGCCACATGCCACACAGCACGTGTAACAATGGACTTATTGAGAGGCGAGTTCGGTCAACATTTTATTTGACGTTCGGAATCGGTCAATTAGACGCCTAGATCGTGCGATTTAAAGCCTTTAGACTATTTTATGTGGGGCTATGTTAAAGCTCATGTCTATACAGATAATCCCGCGTCAATTGACGCATTGGGAGACAACATTGAAGCATTTATTCGTGAGATACCGACCGAACTGTTGGAAAGACTATGCCAAAATTGGACTAAGCGGATGGGCCATTTGAGGCGCAGTCGCGGTCAACATTTGCATGAAATAATCTTCAAACATTAAATTATATCGATTCAAATTAAGATTTCATGCATTTTTCTGAATTTTATCTGTTTCTCTTTTGAAAAATTTTCCTATAGCTCTTAAAAAATTACCCATTATTATTTTCGTAGTCTGATCTGTAGTATTTCAGTGATAGCAGTTCAAAATTACGTGTAGGTTGCACAGGAACATTGAATTTCAATCGACTGAGCAGGAACTTGGAATCAACATCGCCTCGTATTAGTCCCAGAACAAACAGAGTACATATCAAGGAACGACGTCTTTCAAGAGTTGGCAGTTTAATCAGTGCTAGTCTATTCCGATATGGTGGTAATTCATAGGATTTCCAACCAAGACCTCTTAAACAAAAAATTAAAAATTGTTTTTGCACTGACTCAATGCTATTGATATGAACTGGATAACAAGGGTCCCATATGAACCATACTCCAGGATAGGACGGCAGAGAGATATAAATAACAATTTTGTTAAATAACGATCAACAATTTCCTTAGAACAGCGTTGAGCCTGTGATCCAGTAGTATTCCAAGGTCCAAAATAGTTCTAACTTTATTTAAAACAGCATTCCCAATGTAATAGAAGGTATCAATCTTTGAGTGTCTAAAAAATGTCATGTGCCTACACTTTTTAATATTTAAAAGTGTTAAATATTGTTACATAAATCGAAATGACCTAATATCGTTTAACAATAAAAACGATAAACAAAAGCTACCAGCTACACCAACACAATACACACGACACAAATACACACTAACACTAACAATACAATGAACGTGTTGATTATCTAAATCTGCACACACACATATGTACGACGAACCTGGTTGCGCCTAGTACCAACGGCAACATAAGCAAGGTACACAAACAACAATGTATTAGCAATAGAGCTCTCGAGAAGGCGATATCACGAAGTTTCCACTTCAAGAATGTTCGTTAGACTAGTTGTGTCGGACTATAAAAGGGCTGGACAAAGCAGGCAGCAGAGAGTCATAATTCAGTCAGCCTTGTGTGAAGACGCGTTACGGTTTGAACGTACAAGTGGTATTGCTTGTAAAAAGGTTGTAAGCAGAGAAGATCTAACGAACAGTTGTTAGTGTTAACGCGGACAGAAGTGTGAAATATAATAGTGTACAAGCAAATTATTGTTGTATCGTTAAGTGGTATACGGTGGCACACAAAAGTAGTGTAAAGAATAGAGTTTAACTGAAATTAAACACATTTGTTTTTTACTTTGGTTGCAATTAACGAACTCATATTTAAACGTTTTTAAAAAGGTAAAAACGTAACAATATTTTAACGTCGTCAGCATATGTACATCAGTACCTTAGAACGCAAAACAACTGAGAGAAGGTCATTGATAAACAAAGTAAATAAGATTGGGCCCAAATGAGTGCACTGAGGTACACCAGATTGCACTTTAATAATTTTAGATGTGACATTTCTAAATTTGACTTGTTGAGTTCTTTGTGACAGATACGAATTTAACCATTCTACAGCAGAAACACTAAAGCACCCATAAGTGATAATTTGTGCAATAAAAGTTTATGATTAACTCATCAAATCAAATGCTTTACTAAAATCAGTGTATATCACATCAGTCTGCATTTTATTTGAAAATCCTTCATTGACAATTGTGGTGAGTTCCAAGATATTTATTGTTGATGATCGAGATTTACGAAACCCGTGTTGACATGGCGAAAGAAGAGGCGAAATTTGATGGTATAGAAGATCAATTAGCATTTTTCCAACAAGTTTAAGAATAGCATTAATTTTGTCAATACCTCTGTAGTTTGGAGGGATGGGAGGGATGGGATGCATGCAAACAAGGTAAAGTTTCTGATTGTGGTCAACGTGGCGACCACCAGGACGATCCTTGTCTTGCTGTATTCAAGTTGACACGCAGCCTCTCGTGGCCCCTCCTGGATGGCATTCTAGCACCCGCTAGATATTTACTAATGCGTGCAGCGAATGTCCAATCCCCTGGACGTTAAATTTGGGTTGTGCGTAGGGCTTGGAACCCACCACGTAAAAACAATTATCCAATGAAAACCAAGACAGAATCCTATAAAAAGATCCCCTCTAAAGTTGACGACCACGGCAAACGAATAAAGGACTATGATTTACGTATTGGCACATGGAACGTCCGCACCCTTTACAGGGTAGGCGCTTCCGCCCAGCTGGCGGATGCCCTCATTAAATGTAGGACTGACATCACTGCCATTCAGGAAATGCGATGGACAGGACAAGGATGCAAATGGCTTGCATCTTGCGATGTATACTACAGCTGCCATGAAAACAAGCACGAATTTGGATGCGGATTTGTGGTTAATAAGAGACTTCGTCACCTTGTCTCTGGGTTCACACCTGTGAACGAAAGAATAGCCACAATCCGCATCAAGGCAAAATTTTACAACATCAGCCTAATATGTGCTCACGCCCCGACGGAAGAAAAGGACGATGTGGTTAAGGATGCCTTCTATGCTAAACTCGAGGACGTATACGATAAGTGCCCGGCCCATGACGCCAAAATCGTCCTCGGGGATTTTAATGCAAAGGTCGGGCGGGAAGGTATCTTTGGCCCCACTGTCGGACAGTTCAGCCTCCACGCAAACACTACCTCCAATGGTATGAGGCTGATCGATTTCGCCGCGGCGCGTAACATGGTAGTATGTAGCACTAAGTTTCAACATCTCGACATTCACAAGGCCACATGGATGTCCCCTGATCGGTCAACATCAAACAGATCGATCATATTGTGATAGACGGAAGGCACGTATCCAGTGTACTAGATGTGCGCACATTCAGAGGTCCAAACATCGACTCGGACCACTACCTTGTCGCAGCCAAGTTTCGATTGCGCATTAGCGCTTCGAGGTCTGCGTACTCTAGTGCATTGCGAAAGCTGGACGTTAAGAAGCTGCGATCACAAAGGACAGCTGAGGCGTTCTCCGCTCAACTCTCGGATAAGCTCCGTCGTTCCCCATCTAATCTCAACGACATTGGCGGACTGTGGGCCAACATCTCCCACTCCTTGCGCACTACTGCGGAAACAGTCCTTGGTTTCGAACGCCCACCCCAACTAAATCAATGGTACGATGAGGAGTGTCGCGAGGCAACTGCAGCGAAAAACGCCGCATACAAGAAAACGTTGCAGTCTGCCGCTACGCGAGCCATTGTCGAGAACTATAGAGAGAAGAGAAGGGATGAGAGACGCCTTTTCAGACGCAAGAAGAGGGAGCAGGAAAGGCGTGAGCGTGAGGAAGTCGAGATGTATAGATGTAGGAATGACGCTTGAAAATTCTATCAAAAGGTTAAGCGTCTAACCGAGGGTTATAAACCCGGAGCGTCTTCCTGCAAGGACGAAAATGGAAACTTAGTATCAGATCCGCAGGGAGTACTGAGGTTATGGAGGAAACACTTCTCTACTCTACTACAAGGCGATGACGACACCAATACCGCCTTTAGAGATGATGTTCCGAACCCGATCGATGATGACGGCGTGGAGTTTCCGCCGCCTAGCCATGAAGAGGTCAAATTCGCGATTACGCGCCTTAAAAACAATAAAGCGGCAGGTCCTGATGGCCTCCCCGCTGAATTGTTTAAGACCGGATGTAATGAGTTGGTAGGGCGCATGCACCAGCTTATTTACAAAATATGGCTAGAGGAAAGTATGCCCAACGATTGGAACCTCAGTGTCCTCTGTCCTGTCCTGAAAAAGGGAGACCCTACTATATGCGCCAACTATAGGGGTATAAGCCTTCTCCCTATCGCATATAAGGTTCTTACAGGCGTATTGTGTGAACGACTGAAGCCACTCGTCAAAACACTGATTGGACCTTATCAGTGCGGCTTCAGACCTGGCAAGTCCACCATCGACCAGATCTTCACACTACGCCAAATCCTGGAAAAGACCCACGAGAAACAAGTCGACACACACCATCTTTTTGTCGACTATAAGGCTGCCTTTGATAGCCCCATAAGGGATCGTGTTTTTGCCGCAATGTCTGAGCTCGGTATACCTGCGAAGCTGATAAGGCTTTGCAGAATGACGTTGAGCAATTCCTGTAGCTCCGTCAAGGTAGGAATGGACCTCTCCGAGCCTTTTGATACCGTGCGAGGTTTCAGACAAGGCGACCCCTTATCATGCGACCTCTTCAACTTCGTCATGGAGAGTGTTCTGCGAAAGGCAGGAGTGCATCGCAGTGGCACTATTTTTCAAAAAAGTGTCCAGTTGCTTGCGTACGCTGATGACATTGACATCATAGGGCGTACGAAGCGAGATGTTACTGCTGCCTTTAGTGCTATTGAACGCGAGTCTACCAAGATGGGTTTGGCAGTAAATGAGGGCAAAACAAAGTATATGTTATCGACGAGTCGAGACGCGCGGCGTATTGATTCTCAGATTACGGCCGATAACTATACTTTTGATACGGTCAAGGAATTCATCTATCTTGGCTCCGCCGTTACCACCAGAAATGATGTCAGTCTGGAGATCAAGCGCAGGATCACTCTTGCCAACAGGTGCTACTATGGTCTCAATAGGCAATTGAGTAGCAGAGACCTCTCTCATACGACAAAACTAACACTCTACAAGACACTCATCCTACCCGTGCTTCTTTATGGCGCAGAGGCATGGACCCTATTAAGTACAGATGCAGCGGCCTTGAGAGTGTTCGAGAGAAAAGTACTGCGCAAGATCTTCGGTCCAGTGCGAGTTGGCGATGATTTCCGTATCCGATACAACAGTGAGCTGTATGAGCTCCTCAACGACATGGACGTTGTACAGCGTATTAATATCCAGCGGCTGCGCTGGCTCGGCCATGTCGTTCGAATGGAGGAGGATGCGCCGGCAAGACGGGTATTTGATGCGGGAATCTGCGGAAGTCGGCGAAGAGGACGACCTTGCATCCGTTGGAAGGACCAAATCGAGGAAGCCCTGTCATCGATTGGTGTGACCAACTGGCGTAGGCGCGCACGAAGCAGAGGCGCCTGGAAGGATGTGTTGCGGCAGGCCGAAATCCGATAAACGGGTTGTTATGGCCAATTAAGTAAGTAAGTACCTCTGTAGTTTGTTATATCAGATCTGATGCCACTTTTAAATAAAAGAATGATGTATGATTTCTTCCAAATTAATGGCAAATAACACAATTGAAGAGACATGTTGAACATTGCAGTAATGGGCGCGGCTAGTAATGATGCACAATGTTTTAGTATACAGCTCGGTATACCATCAGGACCTGGACTAAATGAACTTTTTATTGATGTTAAATTTGAAAAAACGGCGTCAAAATTAATAAACGGACAGGATATCCTACATGACTGATTTGTTGCACAAGGATAAGGAGTTCCAGTATCATAATTGCAGAGAATAAATATCGAAAATTCAATAATATAGGATTAAGAGTTCTGGCTGTCAGCAACTAGTCCAGCGACGTCTGTAAAAATTTCATAAAAATCGACAGAGAAAAATTGGTGATACATACACACAGTTACTAAATTATACGTACGGTTAAAAAATTGGCGAAATTTTTTAACTAATCCGTTTTCGTTGAAAATCTTTATAGTTTCCTTGATGTTAAGACGGTCTTTTCCATTGGTTAAAAAATTTCTGAAATTGAACTGAATTGTGGCCCTGCACAGGCCCACAAAGGTATGCATCCGATTTACAAATTTCACAAACTTCTGAACC
This sequence comes from Sarcophaga carnaria, assembly GCA_958299815.1. Taxonomy (NCBI): domain Eukaryota; kingdom Metazoa; phylum Arthropoda; class Insecta; order Diptera; family Sarcophagidae; genus Sarcophaga; species Sarcophaga carnaria. The sequence goes on from OY283151.1 coordinate 46,012,053, forward strand.
AAAGCAAAAGACCGTCTTAAAATCGAAATCAGTCAGGATTACGACCTAGTTTCTCACACCACTCATGTTGTGTGTGTTAAATTTTAGACATGAGTTGCGGGACCTACAGTTTAAAGTCGACATATTTTTGAGAAACTTTTCATGGCAATTTTTATTTACTCTCAGAGTTTTTGCCAGAAATCTGCTGAGGGGAAGTCGCCGAAGAAATACTTTTCGTATGGCTGACCTTTTTAGATTTTACAATACCAACTCGACTTCCGCTGCCATCTTTTTTCTCACCACAGATTACAGTATTACCATCTCATTTGCCTACGACATGGATTTTATATGAAGTCATCAGATCTTTTAGCAGTGCACGCCTTCACAAAGAGTTCGACATTTCAAGGAGCTATGCGCAACATTTTTCATGTTCAGAAGCTTGTTGTCAAGGATCCAGTTAATTGTTATTTTAGTGACAGGATCATAAATTTAGATTTCGACTCGATCCCGAGAGCTCACTAATATACAATGCAGAAATGACTCATATTACCAACAAAGAAGAGTTCTCAGTGATTAGTCCACTGAGGAGACATGGTAATTCTCTTGAAAAATTTTAATTAACAAGTAAGCATCTTGAGAGCGTTTTGACCAAACCCGATATGTGATCCATTTACAGAAAGGCAGAACTCTTAAAAGATTGAGGGCATCTTTACTTGGTGTGTGTAATACTCGTAAGTACAGTACCTATATAGTTCACGGATATCGGAGACCAGCCAAACTAACACAATCCCCACTAGCAGGACAATATGTTTACATAATCAAATCGGACTTTGATAAACGTAATGCAAATGAGATAATCTGAAATGTAACGGTAATGCAGCTAGGCTATAACCAGCTTAAAAGAAAAACTTGTATTTCAGCACGAATAACTGCGTAAATATAAATCTAGGCTTGCAAAGGCACACAGATACGCTATCAAGGCTATCAAGCATGTTTAACGAAATGCAGAATGCGACAAGAAAACGTAGTCTAACGAATTAGCCGAAGTTGCTTAGCTGCAGTTGGTATAAACCGCCACAAGCAATTAAGAAACGAATATATAGTTTCTATGGAAACAATTAAAAACAGCTCGAGTGAATTCGTAACCTTTAAAAACAGAAGGAAAATAATATAAGGATCTTCATTAAACACCGACTAAATTCTATCATTGCATCCCTACTTGATGTACTTGCTGGAATCGTATTAGCTTTGGAAGTGTCAACAACAAAGCAACTGGAACCGACACTATTATATCAGAATTACAGAAAGCAGATGACAATTACTTACAAATAGTCCTTCCGATAATTGAAAACTTCTGAAGAACTGAATTGTCTGAATGATGAACGTTATGAAGGCACAATTGCGACAATACCAAGATCCTGTGTGAACCAAATAAATATCCGGAACATTATTATTACAAGACCTGCACCATTCGCAGCTATTTTATCGAACTGAACAGCATACATACATACATAATTGGCCAATACAACGCTTCAGTCAGGATTACGGCATAGCTTCTCACGCCACTCATGTTGTGTGCGTTAATTTTATACGTGAGTGGCGGAACCTACAGTTTAACGTCGACTCCGAATGACAAATTATTTTGAGAAACTTTTTCATGGCAAGTTTTTATCTCTCTCAGAGTTTTTGCCGGAAATCTGCTGAGAGGAAGTCGCCGAAGAAATATTTTTTTTCATATTTCCGTTTGATGCCTGACCTGGGATACGAACCCTGGCTTTTCGTCTAAAAAGCCAAAACACTACCTACTAGACTACGGCGATTTCATCAAACTGAACAGATGTGTTTATAATTTTGACTTTGCGTACAGCGCTCCGCTTTGAAGACATCTGCAAAGTCTTTAGGTAAAGATTTTTATATATGTTCACATTTATATCGTATCAACTTGCCGTTTTGACATTATTAAATATGATCAAGGCCACAGTTCCCAATAAATGAACACCATATTGGTTTTAATAGTGAATTCTTAAGCAAAAGTTTTTAACCCAACATAAGTCGTTAGTTTCTACAAATTAGAATGGTTAAACGAAACGGTTTCCCAGTCCAAACTAAATCAATTGCAGCAACCTTTACATGAGAGAGCTCGGACAAGGATGCTAGAAAATGAGAGATCAGAACACCTTCATTTTGTATGACAACAGATTAAATATTGTCTCTTCCTTCTCCTCAGAGCCTCAGCTGCTGCAAAATTCATTTGGCGGAATGTCTACCAAAAGTACAGCGAACGATTTATCCGCAATACCATTGCGATCGAAGAATAAAAGTAAGTCCGTCCTCTTCTTATCCGGTAATTGTTGTGCAAAGCAATATTGCACTTACCCTTTGTTTTAAATGAGATTGTGCCTCCCTGTACAACGAGCCAATTTAACTGGGGACGCTGGAACACCAATTTCCTGCAACATACCGGAGCCTGCGAGCATCCAAAATTTTTTTTGTGCATTCATACATAAGGACGAACGTTGAAAATACGTTCGTTAGGGACTTAATCACAGTCTAGCTGTCCGGTTAAATCGAAAGAATTTCATGAAAATTCCGCCACCCAACGATCATTATTCCGCTTTCAAACGGTCAGGAATTTCGCCTAGAAAGCACTACATAGGTAAGGTAGTCTATGAGTTAAGTTAGGTAAATTGGGACCCCCTTCGAGGTAGAGTTCCCACTGCAGCAACACTTATATTAGAGAGCTCGGTCAAAGATTTGAGAAAATTAGAGGTAAAAAATATCCGTCACTGGTACTTGAGATAAAACACAGTCTTCTCCTTCTCCTCAGACACACAGCTTCTGCAGAATCATTTGTCGGAATGCCAAAATTTTCGTCATGCCCACCAAATGATCGCCATTGTGCAATAGATGGCCATGCCACTTAATTATAGAATTGAATCAGTCTAGCAATATTGCACGTACTCTACTGCCGCCAACGAGTTTAACCCTCCTTGTAAAAAAAGAGTAGGCAATACCGAAATTAGCTGAGGCAATCGGAATACATGTCGGAGATTGCTAGATCCGTACCGTTAATCTGACCTCATCAACAATGCAATTTCCAACTACATCCTTATGTTCCAGAACCCATATAAGAGCTACCTTTGAAGGATCGAAAATTTCTCTTAGAAATCCTCAGCTTTCATGGACAATGAAAGACGTTGAAACTACGTTCCTGACGAGCTTAATCGCCGCCTGCCTGTCTGAGTAAATCAATACATTTTCATGGAAAATCCCCCCAATCAACAAGCATTGCGCTGCTTTAAAAATTGCCATGACCTCTGCTTTGAAAACACTGCAGCGGTCAGGCAGCCTATAAGAAAGTTTAATATCAGAGCCCTTACCACAGCCCTCCTTGCAAGAGTGCCATTGGAATCCACCGGATCTACACTCCAGATTCCCTATTTGGAATTCTAACGTTGAATGTTCCATTAAGAAAATTATATCGGATCATGTAATCGACCCTAATGTGTCTATGTCTTCCCAGCATAGCAGCATGCCCATAGTCAAGATTGGGTCAGGATTTAACTGCATTGAGCTCAGTCCTCTGCCCTATTAAAAGGTCATAGGGGAGCCAATATAGTGTAGCAAATAGCAACGGATATGCCCGTGGTGTAGACGTATTTAGCACTACTGGCAAGAGTAGAAAAGGTAGATAAGCAGGTTGGACGTCATTTTGTTGTCCAGAATCCTTTGCAGTATTTTGAAAACGAATGTGTGGTTAGGCTCCATAAGTAAACCTTGCTATTGCAGCACCGTCTCCTCCTGCTCAGACCCACAGCTACTGCAGAAGTCATTTGACGGAATGAATGCCAAGTCGTTCGGCATGCCAAACAAAAGGTATTATTGTGCGATGAATGGCCATGCAGTTTAAGAATAGAGTTGAGTCGATACTGCCATGCATCTTAAGGTCATTGGCCGTGCATATCTATGACATAGCAGATTTTGGGATAAAAATGACTTTCTCTCTACCTTAGTAGATACATGAGAGTTTTTATGTCTACGTTCACATTGAAGAAATCGAATCAAATCGAGGGGATCTGCTACAGCATTTACATTTAATTTCCCAGAGATTATTTCAAGGATTGGATCTACCAGCAACTATTGTAGAAAATCCTTAATTACTTTTAGTTATAATGGGTGATTTTTTAAGATCTATAGGAAAAATTTTCAAAAAGAAACACATAAAATTCAAAAAAAATCATGAAATCTTTATTTGAATCGATAGTACGATCGATATAATTTAATGTTTGAAGATTATTTCATGCAAATGTTGACCGCGGCTGCGCCTCAAATGGTCCATCCGCTTAGGCCAATTTTGGCATACTCTTTCCAACATTTCGGCCGGTATCTCACGAATAACTTCTTCAATGTTGTCTTCCAATGCGTCAGTTGAAGCGGGCTTGTCTGTATAGACATGAGCTTTAACATAGCCCCACAAAAAATAGTCTAAAGGCGTTAAATCGCACGATCTAGGCGGCCAATTGACCGGTCCCGAACGTGAAATAAAATGCTCACTGAACTCGCCTCTCAATAAGTCCATTGCTGTCTTGTTGAAACCACATGTCATGCAAGTCAAGCTCTTGCATTTTGGGCAAAAAAAAGTAGAAGAAGTACGGTCCAATGATGCCACCAGCCCATAAACCACACCAAACTGTGATTATTTCTGGAAGCATTGGTAGCATTGGGAGCTTCTGGCTGATCTTCACTCCAAAATCGGCAATTCTGATTATTTACGTATCCATTGAGCCAAAAATGAGCTTCGTCGCTGAACACAATTTTTCGATAAAGAAGTGGATCTTCGGCCAACTTTCCACGAGCCCATTCACCAAAAATTCTGCGTTGCGGTAGGTCGTTCGACTTCAATTCTTGCACCAGCTGTATTTTGAAATTCTTCACACCTAAATCCTTCCGCAAAATTTTCCACGTTGTTGAGTAACAGAGGCCCAATTACTGCGAACGGCGACGAATCGATAATTGATGGTCATCATTAACACTGGCCGATACAGCTGCGATATTTTCTTCATTTCGCAATCTACGTAAGCGTGTTGATGGTTTAATGTCCAACAATGTAAATTTGGTGCGAAATTTAGTCACAATAGCCCGAATAGCCGCTTCAGTGGGTCGATTAAACTGACCATGGAAGAATGGAAGAAACACGCGATGAACTTTCTTAACGGAGCACGCATTTTGAGAATAAAATTCAATGATTTGCAAGCGTTGTTCGTTTGTAAGACGATTCATGGTTAAATTATAAACTAAACTGAAGATGTTTGACAGCAGAACAAAACACGAAACGTGCGTGAGCTGTTTAAACCAGTGTTGCCAAAAAGATAATAGCTTAAAAATCATCCGTTACTATGTTCAGATATGCACTTTTATTGAGTCAATATTCGGTTCATTGAGTACAATACTTTAAGTGTTCAGACATAATAATATACGTAATTCAGCTGCTTATTTAATACTCATATGACAGCTGGTAAACAAAACAGCTGGTTGTTTCAACAACATTTTTTTTTGTTTTTTATTTTTTTTTGTCGTTGTTGACATTTGAGTTGTCAAATATGAACAGAAAGTGTTCGAATGATTGTAATATGTGCCCTGAACATACTTATGACATTTGCGTATTTACTGTGCAATAACTAATTGAAACTTTATATGAAATATTGAGCTCAATAATGGTGTTTATTGCGATTTACGCAATAAAGGTGCATATCTGAACACCGTATTAGAACATCGGCCTGACTGTCAGATTGTATTGATATGTTCTGTCTTATGTACCTCCAAATTGATTTCTGCTGGGAAGATAGCCGCGATTTTCCTCATGAACTCATAATTTTTCATTCTTGGATCAAAAATTGCTTTCCATGTTCTGTTCTTGGACCATCCATATACCACATAATTCCGTCTCAAAAGATTTAAAAGATTACTCGATTCATTTTTGTTAGCCTCTTTCCTCTTTGTGTTTTGAGGACATATAAAAGGCGACTTGTCTGGCAATAGATTTTTTAGACCCTGAAATCCACTAATAAATTTCATATGAGACATGTCTCCCATCAATATAACCATAGTCTCCAAAGTTTTGGTCTTCACCACCATGTACAACGGACTTACATCCAACAGACCTTCGAGCGCCGCTATAAAAGGGGTTCTAATTGCCCCTGTTATACCAACGCACGCTAGTCCCTGAATCTTGTTGAACGCCATTTGAGCTGTTTTAAGATTTGTTCTGACTGCCTAAGCAATGGCCCCATAGGTCATGGGCTGACCATCATAATACACCTTCAATGCATAATGCCTAGGTTGCATCCCCACGATTTCCTTGCAAGCCTCCTTACAATTATGACATGTCTGACCTTTCCTTATATACTCTCTATATGAGTTCTCCAAGTCTCTATATGAATTCTTAGTCTCTGAATCTTGTCGAACTCCATTTGAGATGTTTTAAGATTTGAGCTAAGCCCCGTAGGTTATTATTGGTCTCACCATCATCGAATACATTCAGTACATAGTCCATAGTTCCAGGATTTCCCTGCAAGCCTTCTTACCATTACGATATGTCTGACCTTTCCTGAGATATCCTCTAACTGAGTTCTCCAAGTCATTTACTATCTACTGAAATGCTGTTATTGCGGGTTTATAATCAGCTCAGGCACCAACAACTTATAATCTCAAGACTCCCTTTGAATGATGTCGTTGAGAGTCTCTTTATATTCCCTTTAAACCATCAAGACTTTATTTTCTGCATTTCCTAGATAATCAATGGCCGCCTCAGATAGTTTTGTCAGGAGTATCTCCACAACCTGGCTCCAAATTAGTAGAGAAAGAACACCACCCTGTAAGCATTACCCATTCCTGTCGACTCTTATTATCTCATTTCCTGCATTTGCTTTCCAAAATCGTATGTGTAGGATATCTGCCATCATTATAGGTTCTATGCCTCTAAGTATATCAGTATGAGTCTATTTAATAACTCATGAGTAATGTTGTCAAATTCGCCCTCTATGTCACGAAATGTTCTTATGATTGCCTCCTTTAAGTGCAAGGGCTCCTGAATGTTTCCTACTATATCTAGCAGAGCGGTCTCAGTATTGTATGGCCATGGGATGCAGTGATGTTACCCTTTCTAATATCCCTTTTTTTCAACTAGTGCTTATTTCGTGAATGTCTGATTTGACAGATAATTAGTTTTATCCTTCCGCTGAACGAATATGGACCATCCAATGCGTTTTCGCTTCGCTAAGTGGGCCTGCGATCAACTTACAGAAGATGCCGATTTTGGCAAAAAAAAATCAGCTTTTCAGATGAAACTCAGTTTGATCTTGGCGGGTATGTAAACAAGCAAAATTGTGGCATTTGGGGCACAGAAAAGCCGCACGCATACATTGAAAAGCCGACGCACCCAAAACGAGCCACTGTTTGGTGCGGATTTGGGTCCAGAGGCATAATTGGGCCATTTTTCTTCGAAAATGAGCAAGGAATGGCCGTTACAGTCAATGGCAATCGTTATCAGGCCATGTTGAACGAATTTTTGAAGAGGAGGACATTGACAACATTTGGTTTTAACAGGACGGCGCTACGTGCCACGTTGAACGAATTTTTGTTCACAAAAATTAAAGAGGAGGATATTGGCAACATTTGATTTAAACAGGACGGCGCTACGTGCCACACAGTCGAAGCTACACTCGATGTTTTGCGCCCAGTTTTTGAAGATCACATTATCAGCCACAGAGCTGATGTCGTTTGGCCACCTCGGAGCTGCGATTTGACACCGTTGGACTATTATTTGTGGGGTGCCGTCAAAGATAAGTGTTACGCCGACAAGCCAGAGACTATTGACGCTTTAAAGGACAATATTCGTGAAGCCATTGGTGAAATACAGCTGCACACAATCGATAATGTGCTTAAAAATTGTACCGATCGTGTAGGCTACTGCTTGGCCAGCCGAGGCAGCCATTTGAATGAAATTATTTTCCATTATTAACCGAATGGATTGTACGTTTAAATAAAAAAAGAAATTTGAGAAAATATTCAGCAGTAGTTTTTTTAAAGCATTTAAAAAAAAAGTTATTTGGGGGACCCTTTAGTTGCCTAGAAGTTTCCCAAGCGTTTTCAATATGAGAGACATGAGACTAATTGGCCTAAAGAATATTGGGTACATAGTGGCTTTTTTTCCTCGACCTTCGGCAGGCTGTTGGTATACAAATACCGAAGCCGCCGTAGTCTAGTAGGTAGTGTGTTGGCTTATTAGGCGCAAGGCCACGGTTCAAGCCCCAGTCAGACATAAAAACGAAAATATGAAAATATTTCTTCGGTGTCTTCCTCTCAGCAGATTTCTGGCAAAAACTCTGGGAGTAAAATAAAATTGCCAAGAATGTGTCAAACACTCATGTTTAAAAATGTATCACACACAACGTAAGTGGTGTGAGAAGCTAGGTTGTAATCCTAACTGAAGGGTTGTAATAACCAATTATGTATGTAAAGGACTGCGCTAATTCGGCACATACGAGTATTTGTTAGTAAAAAGAATGTGGATGTTCCATTATACAGCACATCATCATGCTTTTTCATAAACTGTTGTGGCTGATGGATGACGTGACCACTGGAGCTGGTGAGGCAACTATCTTTTGCAGTAATTTGCCATGGATGCCATTCTTTAGTAGAAGAGCTTTTTCTTTTCGTATTGCTGGATTGCTACCAATATTGGAGGTTGTGTCTCTTGGACATCCTTCACAGAGCTCATGTTCTATTTGGTCCACGAGTTGAGGACTGTGACCGCAGGTTTAATTTGTTTATTTTATTTTTAAGCTTCCTTTTCCCATTTTCGTTGTTTACTAATCATCGTATGCCATTGCGATGCCTATCTACACCTGAATTCGGTCCGGTTTTTAATAGGCTCCGCTATACACATACATACATACATAATTGGCCATTACAACCCTTCAGTCAGGATTACGGCCTAGCTTCTCACAGGCTCCGCTATCGACTTGGTTATTTGGGGGCCCCCGGAATGATTGATTGTCAATACAGGTCGCATAACACATTAAATCGGCTCCTAGAATAATTCTTCCCTCAATTCTATACCTCAGCTGCATTTCTGACGTTGTAGACCAGTTTGGCCAGCCGAGTCCTTGCAGTATCAGTGTGATTTCATTTCCTCTTCTGAAAGTAATATTCAAATCGTAGAATGGTATACAAATTAAAAGAAGAATCCTAATAACAATCTTTCTTCGGATAGAATCTCGACAAAAGTTTCAATTTTCTCTTGAAACTCAAAACTTATGGGTAGTGAACGAAGGACCTGCAACAAGAGGAAACACGAATTCGGCATGAAGAAGGCTCTTAGGCGGCTGTTGGAATATTAACAAGCTGGTTGTTATTATCAGAATCATTTCGCTTTCAACAATTTGTGGTTATGGAACTTGTGGTGTTCCGTAAAGATGGCTTGAACATGAGAGTTTCTTTAAAGTTCCTGGTAATATTCCACAATGAAGGGTAGCCATTTGGGTCCTTTACTGTTTTTATTGTTTCCTAATGATCTTGAGCTTGTGCTATTTCTGATTGTAATATTCTGATGTATGCTGACGATGTTAAATTATTTCATTCTTTTGATGATGATCATGGTCAGGCCGTTCTTCAGCGAAATATTGATTTGTTTGTAACTTGGTGCAGAATTAATTTAATGGATCTTAACTTGAAAAAATGTAAATCCATGGTTTTCTCTCGCGGGGTCGTAATTTCTGCCACTTATGTGATTAATTCTTGCCCTTTGGAAACTGTGACTACATTTCTTGATTTGGGAGTATTATTGGATATGAAATTGTCTTTTATTGATCATATTAGTGTGATGATTGGCAAAGCTCGGGCTGTTCTTGGTTTTGTGAAAAGATGGGCTAGAGAATTCATTGATCCTTATATAACAAGACTGCTATACATTTCACTTGTTAGGCCTATTTTGGAGTATGCGTCTATTATTTGGAATCCATACGATCGTTGTCATAGTGATTCAATAGAGTCTGTGCAGAAACAGTTTTTATTATTCTGTTTACGTGGCTTAGGATGGGATTGTGCCAATGGGTTTCCGCCATATGAGGCTAGATTAGGTTTGATAAAACTTCCAACTTTAGAACGTTTGTTTTGTTTTTAATCTGGTTAAACATGATATCGATTCTGAGTTTTTGTTTTGTAACCTGAATTTCAGTATTCTAGCAAGATTTTCACGGCACTATCGTCCTCTTTCTTTAGATCTTTATAGAACGAACTATGGATGTAATTTTCCTTTTCGTAGATTATGTAATGATTTTAACTTATATTATGATTTTATTGAGTTTAATTGTAGTGTTTGTAATATAAAACGTAGCTTATATGCTGGCATTAATTTGTAAATTATTGTATAAAAATGTATTTTCGTTCTTGTCATAGGTAGTTCCTGTTTATTGTTACTCTATTCAGCTAAGTTCTGTAGCTGATTTATGTTCTCGTTGCCATTACTTTTGCCTTACCCGCTACAGTCCGGATTGTAGTAGGTACGCGTCCCTACGTAATGGGGACGAGCCCTCCGCGGTCGGGTGGTTTAGTGTGAGGCCGGGGACGTTCGAATTAAAAAAATATCAAAACCTTTTAAATAATTTATAAGAGCCGCCGCCCACTTAAATTCTAAGAGCTCTCTTAGTTGTTCTGTGCATTCTTTCAGTATGAGTTTTGAATGAGGTGACTACACTGTTCCCACTTTTCACAAGCTCTAGTTTTTTTAAGAAACCAATTTTTCCATGTCTAGGAAACTTTATCTCATTCATATTCCACAATGAACTCCAAAATAATTGTTACCATTAAAGTCTATTGGATTTAAGGATGATGGACAAAACATCCTTTACATGAGTAAAAGACTCTACGATTACCAGCCTGTCTTAGGCATGAGTCGACTTTAAACTGTAGATCCTGCAACTCATGGCTAAGTTAAGACACACAACATAAGTAGGTGGTGTGAACAGCTAGGTTGTAAGCCTGACTAAAGGCTTGCAATGATACTTTAAATAAATGTTATCGATAGCAGTAATTACCAATTAGAGTAGTTTAATGTAATCGAAAATCTTTAAAAAAAAATGTATGCTGGTAACTTCAGACTAGGCTGCAAATGAGACATAGGTGGTGCCGAACGCTAGACATTTGTTTGAGTCTCAACTGCTAGACCTATCAAATACTCAAACCAATATGGAAAATTAACCCTTATGTGTACTGCAAATACTTAACTGCAAATATAACAATATTTGCAATTTTCCATATGTTTTAAGGGATCTTAGGATCAGACGATTGCCGCAATGCAACAATTTCAAAAAAAATTTATTAAAATTTTACTATGCAGAGTTGCATGTGATTGGGGCATACACTAAGCGCCAAAAGTGAGTAAATACCACTGAAATAATTCATTTTCTTAGGTTAGCGAGAAGAGTAAATAGAGAATAGTCGAATAAATTTCCAAAAATAAAAACGTTTGTTTATTACTTATAAAATGTTAAAATAAAAACAACAATTCATGATAAAGGAACTTATTTTATACTTAAGAACAAAGTTGTTGACTCACTTATGGTGCTCAGTGTATATGTATACCCGTTATTGTTAGATGTTGCCGTATGTTTCAATAAATATACGATTGACGCCTAAAGATCTTGTGATCCTATTTTGAAGACTTTACACTAGGCGTACTCGTAGTAATGACATGAATATTTTATTTCCTTTTATAATGAAAGTAAACCAAGAAATGACTGTAAATCAGTTTTTTAAACATGGTCCAAAATATTAATAATAAATCCTTAAAATTAAAATTACTCTGACTTGATTTGATAAACAATTTCCTCTTTTTCTTTCTGTTTCACTTGCAGATAAAACACCTTCCTTGAATCGTGTTAAACATGGGGTAAAAACCCATGTTTCCACAAACAAAACTCCATACTTTCGTGATAAGTTAAGAGAACAGGATCGCATACAGCGTTTATATGGTGAAAAGAAGAAAGATACGGGAAATTGTAGTAAAAGAGACAAGGAGAGGCTAAATGATAAAGAAAGTTATCGTAAAGAATCTACCAGAAAGCAGAGTCGTGTGGAATCTACAAGCAGACAAAATCAGAAGCAAAAAAACTCACAAGAAAATCCTGTTCCTCGAATTGTTTATGTGCCTGTGCATGTGCAAGTACCTGTGCCTGTGCAAGTGCCAATGCATGTATTTATGCCGAACCCTTTTATGCGTTTTCCAGTTCCTATTTTTCCACCAGTGCGCCCTCCACATAGCGTCGTTAATCCGCATATATCAAAGCCTGTAAATCCATACCACTTTCCGAACTATTCTGGCAGATTTTACAGAAATTAGCGCTAATTCTGGTATATTATGGAATATACTCGTATAAAATGGTTCTCTGTACATAGAATTGTATCAAAAACGTAATGGTAGAGGTGAAAAATAATTTTAATAAATATTTACGGATCTTGTAATTGTAAATTTTGTTTATTTTAATATTAAAAATCTATTTCGTTACGTGAAGAGAAGAAAAAATGGTTTCGGTTAACAAAATGTATAAAATTTCGTAAAAGTATAGAAACACTGTTCAGATATTCATTTCTATGACAATTTTTAATTGTTAAATTGTGTAGAAAAAATCGGTTGTAAGCATTCGGGCTATTACACTATTACTTACTTCTTACTTAATTGGCCATAACAACCCGTTTAACGGATTTCGCCCTGCCGCAACACATCCTTCCAGGCGCCTCTGCTTCGTACGCGCCTACGCCAGTTGGTGACACCAATCGATGACAGGGATTCCTCGATTTGGACCTTCTAACGGATGCAAGGTCGTCCTCTTCGCCGACTTCCCGCATCAAATACTCGTCTCGCCGGAGCATCCTCCTCCATTCGAACGAAATGGCCGGGCCAGCGCAGCCGCTGGATATTAATACGCTGCACAACGTCTATGTCGTTGAGGAGCTCATACAGCTTCATACAGGCGTCTTTGTTGGGACGGATACGGAAATCATCGCCAACTCGCACTGGACCGAAGATCTTGCCTAGTACTTTTCTCTCGAACACTCTCAAGGCCGCTGCATCAGTACTTAATAGGGTCCATGCCTCTGCGCCATAAAGAAGCATGGGTAAGATGAGCGTCTTGTAGAGTGTTAGTTTTGTCGCACGAGAGAGGTCTCTGGTACTCAATTGCCTATTGAGACCATAGTAGCACCTGTTGGCAAGAGTGATCCCACGCTTAATCTCCAGACTGACATCATTTCTGGTGGTAACGAAGGAGTCAAGATAAACAAATTCCTTGACTGTATCAAAAGTATAGTTATCGGTCGTAATCTGAGAATCAATACGCCGCTCGTCTCTACTTGTCGATAACATATACTTTGTTTTGCCCTCATTTACTGCCAGACCCATCTTACTAGACTCCCGTTCAATAGCACTAAAGGCAGCAGAACCATCTCGCTTGGTATGCCCTATGATGCCAATGTCGTCAACGTACGCAAGCAACTGGACACTTTTTTGAAAAATAGTGCCATGGCGATGCGTTCCCGTCTCTCGCAGAACACTCTCAATGACGAAGTTGAAGACGTCACATGATAAGGGGTCGCATCGTCTGAAATCTCGCACGGTACCAAAAGGTTCGGAGAGGTCTTTTCTTACCTTGACGGAGCTGCAGGAATTGCTCAACGTCATTCTGCATTATCAGCCTTATCAGCTTCGCGGATATACCGAGCTCAGACATTGCGGCAAAAACACGATCCCTTATGGGACTAACGAAGGCTGCCTTATAGTCGACAAAACTGTGGTGTGTGTCGACTTGTTTTTCGTGGGCTATTACACTAAACCCGGATCTTTCGTATTCTATTCAATGTCTATTATAATTAAGCGCTGTTGTATTGTAGTGGTCGTCGTAGTCTAGTAGGTAGTGTGTTGGCTTCAAACCCCAGGTCAGATATCTCCAATAAAAACAAATCAAAGATCTGCTGTTCTGTTAATACGCACACAACATAAGTAGTGCTATAAGCTAGGTTGTAATCCTGGCTGAAGGGTTTTAAGGACCAATTACGTACACTGAGCGCCAAAGTGAGTAAACACCACTGAAATAATTCATTTTCTTAGGATAGCGAGAAAAGTAAATAGAGAATAGTCGAATAAATTTTCAAAAATAAAAACGTTTATTTATTACTTATGAAATGTTAAAACAAAAACAACAATTCATGATAAAGGAACTTTTGTATACTTAAGAACAAAACTGTTTTATACTTAAGAACAAAGGTGTTGACTCAATTATGGCCCTCACTGTATGTATGTATGCATGCTGTATCATTAAATTTTGATTTGAAATATAAAATGTTAAGATAATGCAGTTTCTGTTATCGGTTTCATTATTGTACATTTCTCCTTCATCGTCAGGCCGATGTTATTCTGGCAATATTTAAAATTTTGTCTACATTTAGCCGTGCACATCACCTTAGTAGAGCTTTAAACCATTATTTTTACAACATTTATTTTGATGAATAAACAAAAACAAACAAAGCATTCAATGCTGAGGTGAAATAAAGTTTTAATAGTGAATAATAGTCAGTATAACCATTTAGTTAGGACAAAAACCCATTTTCCCACACCACCCATGTTGTGTGCGTTAATTTTACCCACGAATGTAGGGAGTTTAAGAAAATTTCTTGGCAACTGAGACTACTGAGAGGAAGTTTCCAAAAGAAGAATTTTTTTATATTCGTTTTGTGCAAGATGTCTTCAGCTGAATTATAACCACAGGCTCTTATCTAATAAGCGAATACACTACCTACTAGACTATGGAGATTTTGATAACATATCGTTGAACTTTTGTTCAGGATTGTGCTAAGCACAGATCGTATTAAAAAAAATACAAAGATGGACACAGGACCGATTTATCTCAGAACTGTTCTCGTTTCCAATTTTGTGTTCATTTCATACAAACAGAATAATTTTTTCATTTTCATGACGATTTCCATTGACCGCATTCAGTATTTCAAGAACGCTTAACTCTGAAAAATCTCACAGTGGGATCCCAAAATTTTGAATTCTATTGACGTTTAATTAAACAGAAGAGTTGTTAAAATCCAAAAAAAAAAATATTTTTTTGTTTGTCCGATAGGAACAATCAAGCGCTTTCAAAAGTTGCGTGTTAAGGTCTTAAAAAATTTTTGCCTAAGATTTTAATTTATTTGTTACTATGGGACCGTGTTATGGCACTGGTTTCACTCATTGTAATATTAAAACTTAAATGGATTGAAAAACATTTCAAATGTCAACTTTCTGCATTTAATGTATCCATAACCACTGTACTTTAAAATATAACGAAGTGTCCTACAAATATGGTCGCAGTAGCGCCATATTAAGGTGTTTTTCTTTTTTGTTTTCTTTTGGGCATTTAACCACAGTTTACACACTTTTACCCTAATTGTTACATATTTTCCCTCGTATTTGTAACAATTTTTAAAGTTCCTACCTTTTCTCTTTGTAGTAAAGTGGGTAAACGTTAAAAGGGAGAGCAAAGAAAATTCCAATTGGATAAAAGGGTTAATGATTATGAGTTGTAATCATTTATTGCTCTGATTACAGACTTTTAGTGGCAATACATGAACTCTACAGTATCTTTATATATGTAGGTATACGTGTATGGACTTGAAGTATCAATTGATTATCGAAAGAATTGAAAAGAAGAAATAATTCATAAATAAAGGCCAGGAGTAATTGACAAAAATAGGCTTTTAATTGAAACCATTCAACTATAACGGGCTATTCTCTATTTTTATAAGGCTTAACTAAGAAACGCCTATAAGTGGAGTAATGAATATAGAAATAGAGCCACGTTATCTTAATCTTAAATTCAAAGCAAAGTTTTAATGGGCTTTTAGAAGGATTATACATACATACATACATAATTGGTCATGACACCCCTTTAGTTAAGATTACAACATAGTTCCTAACACCATTTATGTTGTGTATGTTAATTTTATATATGAGTGTCGGGACCTACTGTTTAAATTCGATTCCGAAGGACTGATTTTGATAAACTTTTCATAGCAATTTTTTGTTTACCTCAGAGTTTTTGCCAGAAATCTATTGAGAGAAAGCCCCAGAAAAGATGAAGATGTTTGACCTGGGGTTTGAACCGTGGCTTCGCGACTAATAAGCCAACACATTAGCTACTGGAATACGGCAACTTCTTATAAGTTCGTTCAAATGTCCATCACCCCTTCTCTGGTTGAATCGCATTCAAAATATTTAATTTTCCATTTCGCATAAACCAGACAGAATTTAACCAATGGCATGGTTAATGTAGACTTTGAGGACTGTTGTGACATGTGGCTCATTCGCATTCACCCTGTGTAACACGTAGCACGGAACTGTCCAAAGTACTTGTTTTTGGTGTCCATACCATCTGTACAAAAGAAGCCAAAAGAAGTTGGTAATCGTCAACATATAGTGCTCGCCATTGACCATCGCCGTTCTCAATGAATAGTGGACCGATAACGCCGCCAATCCATACTCCAGAACCAGTGATTATTGGTGAATGCATTGAGTACTCATGGATCTCATAAGGATTGGTATTTTCTAAATACTCATTCACTTACATATTAGCCTCCTGGCTGATGATTTTTCAATGAAATTTGTCAGTTGTCTACTGCTCCAGAGCCCATTCAGCGAACACATGTCATTGTTTACAGTCATCCATGGTGATTTGGCAAAACAGACTAAATAAATGACAACTAACAACTTAACTGTCAAAGTTAAGAAGTTCTTGTCATGTAGGATTTCCTTCGTTCTGTGTTCAGTGATGTATGGTTTTTCTCGTGTTTTGAATGTGGAGGATATTTTCTTAGTAAATAACCTTCTATTAAAAGGATTTTGCTTTGTCCTCTATTGTATTTCCTGCTATTCTATACATGATTCTCAAAGTAACATTACAGGCGCTGACAACAGAGATCATCAATGGCTATTCAAAATGATGAGTAGAATCGAATCATACTCATAAGTTCTGATACTTATACGCATTTATAGTTATTTTAATATTATGGAACCTTTACTCATATTCAAAGTTTGAAGTACTAATCGTACTCATACTTAACAACACGTATACTGTTGTTGATTTCGACTCTCCATAACTCAACATATACTCGAATCACAAAATAATTATGATTCGCATACGAACACTAAAATACTCACTCAAAGGTTGTGTTCTGCCTTTTTTGCTTATGTGTCTTTTTTCTTTTTTTGTAAATGCAACAATAACTAAGTCTGTAAATTTTAATGAATGTTTCGAGTCACTCGAATCTTTTATAAGTATTATAAGTATTTTTCTAAAGTTATGAGTCTAAATGTGTAGGCTTATGAATCAAACATATTTCGAATGGTATGAGTTTGATGTCAACGTTGTACGCATACTCATTGCAACCTGTAGTTATAAATCAACGCTGTAATGAGTACGAATGAAACAGAGTAGGTAATTAAATTTCAATAATATTGACTCACTTATATTCAAAATTTCATGAGTGCTTATGAGTAGCGAAAAAACGATTCATTGCTGATCTCTTTTAAACAGAAGTGTGAAGGGAAGTGTGAATTATGTGTAATGAATTGTAATATTTTTAATTGTTTAATTTTCAACCTTAGTAAAGCAGTTCTGCTATGCATATGTTGCTAACATAACGTATATTGCGTTTTATTTTGTTTTACAAAATTTTATTTTTTATTTTTATTTTATCACGTATTTTTTGCATCAGTATAATGCATCTGCATGCCCTCTTATCTCTTGCATTTGCATTACAATATTGAAATATTAAAAATATTGAAAACAAATTGTAAATATTTACCATTGAAACAATTTTTTTTTCGGTTTTATTTTTAAAAAATATTTTCACAATAAATTATGCAACATAAATATTTATTTCGTAGGGAAAACTGGAGAATAAGAAAAGTGAGGAGAAATATGCACGAGTGCATATACCTACATATGTAAATATTTACATATGTATTGTTATGAAATAGTTTTGATATGAACGCATGCACTTGTTATCATTCCCACCGGGTGTCAATTAATTTTTAATTACACTCGTACATGTAAATTAAACACCTTCGGCGTTTTGTGGTTTAATTAATGGTGAAATAAAATATTAAAAAAAAAGAAAATAATTATATTTGTGCCCATTAGTTTCGCACATTTAATCATAACAAATTTATGTTGGGCACGTTCTTTTTACAGAAAAATGAAGGCAAATATTATTGCATGATTGTGTGCACATTTCGCAATTGTTTTTACACATTTATTTATTTACATACATATGTACACGAAAATCAAGAATCTAGATGCTGGTGTTTTGCTTTTACATCATTTAACATTAAAATGGTAAACAAGTAAACAAAAAATTCACCAACAAACACTAGCATAAAAAATGTGGTAAGCAAGTAAAGAAAATACAACAACAAACACCAGCATAAAAAATATGGTAAACAAGTAAACAAAAATACAACAACAGACACTACAAGGATAAATGTAAACAAAATACACAAACAACAATAATGAAAAAAAAAAGATCTTTACTTTTATAGATATTTCATTCACTGCCATATAAAAGACAAGACAAAGCAGGCGAGTGAGTTAGTGAAGTTTAGTCAGTCTTGTGTGAAGACGCTGTGCGTTTGGAGATCTCCATTACAAAGATCTGTCCTGTAATTGCTTAGTGATTGTTATTGTTATTGTTTATGCAAAGTTTGTAAACAGATGAATAACAAAGGAAAGCAATTGTTGTTGTTTACATCAAGTTGTGAACAGTGGCACACAGCATTATGCGAATAATAAAGTATTTTAATTAAAACTAAACACAAATTTATTTTTAATTTATTTGCAATCTACGAAGTCATATTTTAAATGTTTTTAAAAGGTAAAAACGTAGCAGCATGTAATATTTTTTTAAATGCCCTTGATGGTGCATACTTAAGGCATTTTTATTTAAAAGTTACATATTTTTTGTGACACTACACTTTTAAACTGTTTCGTCTAGCAATTGATGCATGATGTGGATTCTTAATGAGAACTTGTCAACTTACTTCCTTACTTGATTGCTCACTACAACCCTTCAGCAAGGACTACTACCTAGTTTTTCACACCACTAATATTGTGTATATTAATTGTATCCATAGGTGGCAAGACCCACATTTTAAGTTTTTGATAAACTTTTCATAGCAGTTTTATTTAATCTTAGAGTTTTTGCCAGAAATCTGCTGAGAGGAAGTCGCCGTAGAAATATTTTTTCATATTTTCGTTTCGATGTCTGACCTGGGGTTTGAACCGTTGGCCTTACGTTTAATAAGCCAGTACACTAACTACTAGACTACGGCGTCTTCAACATGTCAACTGGTCTTGCGAAATTTGACAGTTGCTAACTGCCATCTTATTGAAGCTACATCTGCCAAATTTGTTGCCATTTATTCAGTCCATTTTACCAAATCACCAAAGAGGGATGGAGCTTTATAACACGTTCAAATGTTTATTGTTTTATTAAAATGGATGTTCTGTTCGGGCAAAATATCGTGCGGTTTACACATTTTGCGATCGACACAGCACTGGTTTTGTAATCAATCAGCCATCAATCGTACGTTGACAAAACGCAGCAGCTACAGAAAAAACGTCGCAGTATGTGAGAATTTGAAGGAGAATCTGAAACAGTCGTTTTCGAGTAGCTCACAAGAAGTCGGCTTTCACAGATCCCGACTTAGCGAATTTTATGACATGACTTAAGCCTGCACTCGTACTAAATTCAACTGATACAGGAAATAAAGGTAAACAACCACATACAACGACGTGTATGCGCTGAATTGGCTCTAGAGTAGTTGGCAATTGATACTGATTTTCTTTGCAAAGTTATTTGCAGTCTTGAGACCTATTTTGGATGAATGGGAACATGAACAAACAAAATTGTCGACTTTGGAATGATAACAATGAACATGAGATACGGGGATTTCCAATACATCGTGAAAAAGTCACTGTTTGGTTTGGATTTTGAACTTGGAGCGTCAACGGTCCACATTTCTTTCAGAAAGACGTTAACCAGATCATCACTGTCAAGTGTTCCAGATTGACGCTGTTGTCTACACAATATCTCTTGTCGTTCTTCGATGTGCGTATAGCATTAGCGAACTCAACTTCTACTAAGTAGACTGTCCTTATTTTTAGATCTACTTTTTAGAGTTCCTTTATTGCCAATTTCTTTAAATTTTATTTCTATTTTCTTCAACAGATTTCTCTCTTTATATTGTTGTTTTTAACGTCCAAGTTTTTCCTTTCGTGACTTCACGTTTTAATTTCAATGCTGCAGTTGTTGCGATTTGCCGAAGGATATCATTCAACTGAAAAATCAAATTCCTGTATTCCTGTATTTGCTTTTGTTTTTCTCATGCAATGCAAATTATTTCTTGGGTGTTGGTGCAGGTCAATGTACGCACAAAAGTCACTTGTTTTTCCCTGGAGGAAACAAAAAAGAATGTAAAAAAAATGGAACTTGCAACCAGCAAAACATTTTCTTGCATTTTATTTTCATACAAACCCCCCCTAGAAAGAACCTTCAAATGTTGAAGGAAAAGTTCAGGACCAAAAACAGACAGTTTTTTTAATGAAAATATGAATTGAATGCCAAAAGTTTGCTGTTTTCTGTAGATGTTATTGCAGGATGCTGTTGGCAATGTACTGCTTCAGTTTTATTTCGATTTTATTTTTCATATTTCTGTTGTTGCCTGCAATTGTATGCTTTAAACCTTAATTTGTTGTTAACGTTATTGACTGCTATTATTTCTCGATTAATTGCCACATTTTTGTTGTTAATCATACAAATCTAAATTAATTAAATCTAATAATTTATCCACAACATTAAGCACTTCTACGCCCCTATTTAAATTACAAAAAAATTCACAAGGAACGTAAAGAAGTCCTTTCAATACTCATGAAGTATATAATCGATAATTATGAGATGTTTATAAAAAATTCCTAACGTTCACGAAATGTTTTAATTTCATAAGGAATCTTTATTTTAAATAAATTTCCATAAATTATGTGAACAAATCTGAGATACAATACGTCAGCTGTGAGATGTAGCCACATCTCTGGGAATATCATGAAAAATATAATGAAAAGCGTATTCACTTGTCATAGGATCAGTGGCGCCCATTTTATGGATATTGGTCTACTTCAAAATATAATAAAATATCACAAGAATCTCGAAGAATGTTTTTCATTCTTAAATAACACGACAGAGATCAGCAATGATTATTAAAAAAGATGAGTAGAATCGAATCATACTCATAATTTCTGATACTTATACGCATTCATACTTATTTTAATATCATGAAACCTCTACCCATTTTCAAAGTTTGAAGTACTCATCATATTCATGCTTAACAACACGTATGATGTTGTTGATTTCGAGTTTTCATGACTCAACATTTACAAGAATCACAAAATAAGTATGAATCGCTTACGAACACTAAACTACTCACTAAAAGGTTGTATGTTTGCTCTGCTTGCTGTTTTGTCTCTTTTGCTTATGTTTCGTTTTTCTTTTTTTTCAATAACTAAGACTGTAAATTTTGATGAATGATTCGAGTCACTCGTAATCATCATTTCTAAGTATTATAAGTATTTTTCTAAAGTTATGAATCTAAATGTGTAGGCTCATGAATCAAACATATTTCGAATGGTATGAGTTTGATGTCAACGTTGTATGAATATTCATTGTAACCTGTACTTATAAAACAACATTGTAGTGAGTACGAATGAATCCGATTACATAGTTAAATTTCAATATTGTTGACTCATTTATATTCGCAATTTCATGAGTGTTTATGAGTGGCGTAAAAACAATTCATTGCTGATCTCTGATCTGCGACTTATGAATACCTCACAAGAAAGAATTTAATGTTGGCAAATTGCACGATGTAAGTTACCATTCACATCCACTTGAGATGTTGCAATTGTGCCTGTTGAATATTTAAAGTGTCAGGCCAAAATCATGATATTCATGAGCCTATAGGCGGGTCTATAGTGCTCGCCTTTGACGTTGATAATCTGGTGGTTCGCAAAGAAATATGAACCAAAAGCGCTGTCAGCAAAAAATTTACGCCAAGCAGTGACTTTTTCAAGAAGTATTAAACATTCTTAGATTTTATAGGGATTGGTATCGTTCCAATTTCGATAATTTTGTCTGTTCATCCAAATATGGACCTCACTGCCGAAGATGAAAATGAGAATCAATTGCCTACTGCTCCAAAGCAAATTCAGCGAACGTACGTACTTGTACGTGGTCGTTTATCTTCATTTCCTGGGTCATTTGAATTTTGTACAGATACAGGCCCAAGTTACGATGCGAAATTCACCAAGTAGTAAAAGTAAAGTAAAATAAAGTAAACTAATGTGAAGCAAAGTAATGCAAAGTAATTTAAAGTAAAGTAAAATGACCGATATATACATACACATACTATACAAAAAGGAAATAATTATTTCCAAGGAACCAATATTTTCAGCCAAGTGCATACCGCATTTAAGTCCTAAAAGCATAAATAGCCACTCAAAAGTCTCAAAAAATTCTGTATGTTTTTGTAGCAGATAGAAACTTGTATTCTATTCAGATGAAGTGGTTGTTTAAAACAAATTTTTTGTATTAAAAGATTTGCGCCCCCATTGAATCTGTCCCTTTTAATCTATCGCTGTTAGTCTGTCACTATATATTCATCGCCTTAGTCTAGTAGATAGTGTGCTGGCTTATAAGACGTAAACCTGGCTTATTAGGTTCAAACCCCAGCCAACTTAAAAAAGAATACGAAATATAAAACTATTTCTTCGCAGACTACCTCTCAGCAAATTTGTGGAGAAAACTCTGAGATTGAATAAAATTGCCATGAAAAGGTTCTCACAAAAATCTGGCAGTCGGGAGGCGACTTTAAACAGTACGTCCCGCCACTCATGTATAAAATTATCACACATAACCTAAGTGGTGTGAGAGGCTAGGTTGTAAGTCTGACTAAAGGATTGTAATGACCAATTATGATCAGATCTGAGATCAGCAATGAATCGTTTTTTTTTTCTACTCATAAGCACTCATAAAATTATGAATATAAGTGGGTCAACAAAATTGAAATTTAACTACTTACTCTGATTCATTCGTACTCACAACAACGTTGTTTTATAAGTAAAGGTTGCAATGAGTGTGTGTACAACGTTGACATCAAACTCATACCATTCGAAATATGTTTGATTCATAAACCTGCTCATTTAGATTCATAACTTTAGAAAAATACTTATAATACTTAGAAATGATTCGAGTGACTCGAATTATTCATTAAAATTTACAGTCTTAGTTGTTGTTGTTGCAGAGCAAACACATAACCTTCTAGTGAGTATTTTAGTATTCGTAAGCGATTCATACTTATTTTGTGCTTCGTGTATATGTTGAGTTATGAAGAGTCGAAATCACCAGCACCATATGTGTTGTTAAGTGTGGATATGATGAGTACATCAAACTTTGAATATGAGTAGAGGTGTCATGATATTAAAATAAGTATGAATGCGTATGAGTATCAGAAATTATGAGTATGATTCGATTCTACTCATATTTTGAATACTCATTGCTGATCTCTGTATGTATGTATGTATATAATTTATCTTTAGCACGAACCCATTAAACAAACACTGTAACATCATAAAAACTTAAATAGTTTGTTGATTTATGAAAATGATAAAATTTTCATGCAAATTTTTTTTAACAAAAATGTAAATATTTCTTATTTATCTTAAGGGAAATTTGACCACTAAAAAAAGTGACAAAAAAAAATAATAAATTATTATTGATAATATTGCCGAATATGATATTTACATAGTAAATTAAACAAGTACTGTTAGGGGTACATTTTTTTTTATTATTGTCACCTGGTGTCAATTAATTTTTAATTACACTCGTACATGTAAATTTAATACCTTCCGGCCTTTAAAATTCAATAGTTTTGTGGTGCAATAAAATTATAGAAAAAATTGAATAAATTTTATGCCCATTTATTGTATTTTTTAATCATGACGAATTTATTATCATCACGTTCCCTTTAAAAGTGTATGCAAATGTTTTTTTATTGTATAATTAAGTGAAAAATTACACAATTATTGTTGTATGTTGTTTTTATAGAATCGAAATGTGAAATTTTTATTCGATTTATTTATGTTTACTTTTCGCCTATTATCACCAAGTAATGTTTCCCTATTTATTTTTCCTTTGCTTTTTCTTTTTTGCATTATTTGGCCTGTAAATAAATAATTGCATTAAATTGAGAATGAAGAATGTGCATGAAATTATTCAAATAATTTTTGTAAAATAATTGCGAAAGGTTAACATTTCAATTATGATTTATTTTATTTGTGTACTTTACAGGATACGTAATTAAATTTTGTTTGTTGTTGGCACTCATTTTAAATTTTAAATTTTTATTTCCATTTTACTTGCAAGATTCCATATCCATACAAATATTGTGGACACGCATTTATTTACGTATTCTAATACTGCAGCCTGAGGTGTAGAATAAATAAAGGGTCCGCCAAATAACTTTTTTCTTTTTTGAAAATGCTTTAAAAAAAGAAACTACTGAATATTTTCTCAAATTTCTTTTTTTATTTGAAAGTACAATCCTTCCGGTTAATAATGGAAAATAATTTCATTCAAATGGATGCCTGGACTGGCCATGCAGTAGCCTACACGATCGGTCCAATTTTTAAGCACATTATTGATTGTGTGCATAAATAAATAAAATAAAATAAAAATTTCACCAATGGCTTCACGAATATTGTCCTTCAAAGCGTCAATTGTCTCTCGCGTGTCGGCGTAACACTTATCTTTGACGGCACCCCACAAATAATAGTCCAACGGTGTCAAATCGCAGCTTCGAGGTGGCCAAACGACATCAGCTCTGTGGCTGATAATGCGATCTTCAAAAACATGGCGCAAAACATCGAGTGTAGCTTCGGCTGTGTGGCACGTAGCGCCGTCCTGTTGAAACCAAATGTTGCCAATATCCTCCTCTTCAATTTTTGTGAGCAACAATTCGTTCGACATGGCCCGATAACAATCGCCATTGACTGTAACGGCCACTCCTTGCTCATTTTCGAAGAAAAATGGCCCAATTATGCCTCTGGACCAAAATCCGCACCAAACAGTGACTCGTTTTGGGTGCGTCGGCTTTTCAATGTATGCGTACGGGATTTCTGTGCCCCAAATGCGATAATTTTGCTTGTTTACGTAACCGCCAAGATCAAAATGAACTTCATCTGAAAAGATGATTTCTTTTGCCAAAATCGGCATCTTCTGTAAGTCGATCGCAGGCCCACTTAGCGTCTCAAAGATGTCTCCGAAATGTTCAATTGCTGAGAACGACGGTGAATTGATGTTGATGGCGCTTTACGCACACTTTCTGCCACAGCAGCAATATTCTCGGGTGTATGCACTGTTTTTTGCTTTTCACGCTTTGGTTTATCGATGAGTATGCCAGTTTCTTTCACTTTTTTTCACATGATAACGAACATAACGAACATTCTTCTTCAAAAATCCGTACGCAATTTTTGTACACATTCTGCAACATTCCCATGATTTTCAAAGTAATGTCGCAATATTTCCCAGTGTATACACAAACATATTCGTTCAGCGGAAGGATAAAACTAATTATCTGTAAAATCAGACATGAGCTAAGTGTTACCATTCACGAAATAAGCACAAGTTGAAAAAAAAAACGTTAGATGTCGGACCCGATAGTTTACAGATCAACTTGTCATAATTGAGGCTGGAAGTCATTACATTTAAACCGTCTCAGACTTGAGCTTCACTTCACGATTAATGATAACTGTAAAGTCTTTTATTCAGAGACTTAAAATATATTGAGGGCTTTTGAGGCCGTAGCTGGTACAGCAATGTCAGATTCAGAATTTAATGCGCTATTTGTTGAGATTTAGGCTACCCTAAGGGACATTGTGTCTGCCTGGTGAAAACCAGACTGATACGTGATTGTAAGATGTCTATAAGAACTTTTAGACAAGATCTGATCTGCTTCTGCTGGGTTCCGGAACATAGCTGTATAGCCGGTAACGAGACGACGGAGGCTCTCAATAGGTTATGTTTCTTTTCTGATGGCAATTTGATAGCTGGCCCTAATCCTCCAATCCACAACTTATACGTACTTGAGCAGAAGCGTTACAGAGATAGACCGGGTTGTTATAAATTTAGGGCTCTATAAACTGTTAGAACAGGCTTGCTACTGGATTTAGGTTAATCTAATATAAGTCTGATGAAGTCGCCGTAGTCTAGTAGGTAGTGCGTTGGCTTATTAGACGGAAAGCCAGGGTTCGAGCCCCAGGCCAGACTTCAAAACAAAAAACAAAGATTATTTCTTCGGCGACTTCCTCTCAGCAGATTTCTGGCAAAAACTCAAGAGTAAACAAAAATTTCCACGAAAAGTTTCTCAAAAATCTGTCGTTCGGAGTCGACTTTAAACTGTAGGTCCCGGCACTGGTGTGAGAAACTATGTCGTAATCCTGACTGAAGGGTTGTAATGACCAATTATGTATGTTATGTATATAAGTCTGATTACTGAAATTTCTACGTGGCATAGCAAGGTTAGATCTTTGAAAAGGACTTGAAAGAGATCACAGACAGACTATAACAGTGTATACTGTCACAAGGAAGAGTAGCGGATTATCGAATATATTCCCTGTAACTATCCCAGGCTACGGATTTCTTTGGTGGTTTGAAACAACATGGTCGTGAACAAGAATGGTCGTGAAACGACATTCAGGCTTTCCTCAGATTTGTAGTGGAATTTGCCACATTGAGTTATTGAACGACAGTGTATATGTTACCGGCAAGCTTTTTAACAATTGAATGGTGACACAGGTTCAACCAGACATATTCGGCAAAACAGTCAATTTATCGATTACTTGCATTTTCTGTAGTAAATTTATCGATAACTTGTATTTTCTGTAGTATATTTGCTTTTATCCAATTGTTGGATCCATTTCCACGGGGAAAGTAATCGTGGGTACAGCAGGTTCAGAACTAAATTACGAAACCATGTTCGGAATGATTTTCATAATGATTTTCATAAATGTTAATGTCAACATTTTACGTTGTATTGGAACTTGGATAGCATGTCTCTTTGTATTTGTACTTGTAATACGCTTAGAAGGAACACCCATGAGGAACACCACTATTGTTGCATAGTAATGACCTGCAGTATTCATGATGAAAGTGGTTTCCAAACTGCCGCTATATGTATATGACGTATTCGATGAGGAGGCCGTTTGTGGCCTTCACTGAAGACACTACTCTGAAGTTTTCGGTACAATGGCATCTGAGGTATTTCTGAAATTTCAAACAATTAACATGTTTGTTCACTCTTATACTATGGAATGTGGTATACCTTCTAGTAGAATACAAATTATTTGTTAAGGATCAGAATATATGCATTCTGCGGTTCAAACATATCGAAGTGTAGTAAAAAAATTAATTAATTTAATTTATTTGTTCCTATTTCTTCTGAAGTTTACAACATAATCCCTGGAAATCCACCAGGATGTATTATATTATCTATATTTACCCCTGTTATTTAAACAATAAATAAGACAACTTGCCAAAAAAAAATTAAATAAAATATGAAATTGAGAAAAAGAAATTGAATTCAATAACTTACGACAACAAAAAAAGGAAGGAGGAAAATATTTTCAACAGACAAGTACGCTTGGAATGTTCTTCGCATCTTCCATTCAGATGTTGACAAGTATGCGTATATGTACGTATGCCCTTTAAGAATTTGTTCTTATGTATCGATTTAGAAAATGAATTTTTTTTTTAGTTTAAATAACATTTTGTTGTTGTTGTCTTTTTGATAAAAAATATGATTTCATAAATCCACAACAAATAAAAAAGAACAGAGAAAAAACATTATTTTTTTAAATATTTATATTTGTTTGAAGAAATGCAGCAAATATTTGAAATAGAAAATGAAAGAAATCATTGTAAAATAATTAAAAAAAAAATGCGTATCATATACAATATTTCAAATAAGTACATGTACATATTTAAATTGTCCTCTATCTTGTTATTTAGTTTAACGATATGTGACAGAGCCTACTAATTTTGTTTAGTTAGGCATCAGAGATCAGCAATGAGTATTCAAAAAGTTGTGTAGAATCATAATTTCTGATACTTGCACGCATTCATACTTATTTTAATATCACGGAAGTTTGAAGTACTCATCATATTCATACCTAACAACACGTACGAAGTTGTTAATTTCGTTCAGTTTTATAGATCTGTACATGGATTTCGCAACATTTCGTACCATTACTTGATAAATTAAAATACGATACAAACCCAAAGAAAATTAATCTCATTTTTGGATATCGAAGGTGCCGTTGATAGCACTAAATGTCGCTCAATAGAAAGCTTTCTTCTTAGTAGGAACATGGAAACTACGATCCGAGAGAGGGTAAGATTGATGTGAGGATGAATACAAGGATACACTCATCTTGGGAAACTAATCTTATTTAATAAGAACCAAAAGACGCAGGCCTTAAAAATCGAATCTCCTCTTTTTTGGTTTTTACCTCAGGTGACCCTCTTACGAGAACACATGGACTAGGTTTTTGAGTAATATTAATGGGCAAGTAGCACCACTTCAAACCAGAGATCAGCAATGAGTATTTAAAAAGATGATTAAGAATCGAATCATACTCATAATTTCTGATACGTGCACGCATTCATACTTGTTTTAATATCATGGAACTTCTACTCATATTCAAAGTTTTTAAGTACTCATCATATTCATACTTAACAACACGTATGATGTTCTTGATTTCGACTCTCCATAATTCAACATATACACGAAGCACAAAATAAGTATGAATCGCGTACGAACTGTAAAATAGTCACTAGAAGGTTGTGTGTCTGCTCTGCTTATGTTTCTTTTCCGCTTATGTTTCTTTTTTCTTTTCTTGTAAATGCAACAAGAATTAAGTCACTCGCATCATTTGTAAGTATTATAAGTACTTTTCTAAAGTTATGAGTCAGAATGTGTAGGCTTATGAATCAAACATATTTCGAATGGTATGAGTTTGATGTCAATGTTGTATGTATATTCATTGCAACCTGCGCTTATAAATCAACGCTGTAGTGAGTTCGAATCAGAGTACGAAGTTAAATTTCAATATTTTAGACTCACTTATATTCAAAATTTCATGAGTGCTTATGAGTAGCGAAAAAACGATTCATTGCTGATCTCTGGTATATATGGTACATAGCAATAGTTCCTATAAGAAAATGGTGTTGCGAAGTGACAACAGTGCCACATTTTATAATTATTTTCACTTTTTAAAAGAATTTCTTTTATTTTGCATTCAAAAACGTTTTGTTCATATTATTTTTCAGTTCTACTTGGTAACCTATAACACAATACACCGTTCTGAGTATTTGGTGTTCTGTTTCAGTTTTTAACAAAATTCCATGAGATTTTGCAAATGTATAAGTGTGTGAAGAAATGCAAAAACAACACCAAAAAAAAACTTTGAAAACTTTAAATGGAATGAGAATAACTACATTTGTTTAGCACTTCAAAAAATGCAAAAACTTACTTCAAAAGATATAAAGATTGTGTGAAAGAAACTTAGAAGTAAAAGAGCAGGAACATTTGCCTGCTTTTTCTACATCCAAACAAATTTTAAAATTAAATGTTCTTATCGTGTATATCTTTCCTTTTGTTGTACAATAAATACTCCTTTCGTTTCTAGTATTGTTTCTAGAGAAAACAAATAGAAGTTCCTAATTTTTGCTCAATTTCTTCACTGCAAATGCTGCTAAACACAAAGGACACAAAGGAAATGAACGAATTTGTTAGAATTTTTCTGCTTTTATGTACAGTTTAAATAAAATTTTTCGATGACATGCATTTTTTGTAGAAAATTTATCGATGGCTTACATCTTCCGTAGTAAATTTACCGATGACTTGCATTTTCTGAATTAAATTTGTCTTGCAACGACTTGCACTTTCTGTAGTAATTTTATCGATTACTTGAAGTTACATACATATATACATAATTGGTCATTACAACCCTACAGTTTCTCATACTACTTATGTTGTGTGTGCTATGTTTATACATGAGTGGCGGGACCTACAGTTTAAAGTCGACTCCGAACGACAGATTTTTGAGAAACTTTTCATGGAAATTTTATTTACTCTCAGAGTTTTTGCCAGAAATCTGCTGAGAGGAAGTCTCCGAAGACGATGTCTAGCCTGGGGCTCGAACCCTGGCTTTTCGTCTAATAAACCAACACACTACTTACTAGACCACGGCGACCACTCCGTATAACCTGAACTTGTTAGAGTATAAATAAATCTACAAGTGGGAAAAATTTCTGTATATTTCTAGTATATTTGCCGATGACTTGCATTAAATTTATCGATAACTTGCATTTTCTATATTGAATTTATCGATTACTTGCATTTTCTGTAGTACATTTGCCGAAGACTTGCTGTTTCTGAAGTAATTTATTGGTGATCTGCCTGTTCTGTAGTAAAGTTTTCGATGGATTGCATTTGCTGTAGTAAATTGATCGATGATTTGCATTTTCTGTGACTTGCACGATCTAAGAATTTTAATTAATTTTTGAAATCGATAAATGGATGTATGTAACCCATAATTACATACAAAAATAAACATTTTTAGCGAACTATTGAGGTATTTATACACGCAACGCAGGAAACTAAAAATCCAATTGCCTACAAAACAATGTCTATCAGTAAGTACTTTAGCATGTGTTGTTAAAATATTACATTTTTTTGTTATCAGTACTGGCTTTTATTGTTTAAAACAAAAGGATTGATTTTATTGCTATTTGTTTCATTTGCCATCAATGTAGCGAAAAATTAGAAGAAAAAAAAAACATTTACAATTGCATGAACATCTGTAATAATAATACGCACTGCGGTATAGCAGCCCTAATGACGGCATAAAAGCCGCTTAAACGCTTCCATATATTCACGCATCCCTTAACATTTAAAATATTTTTATTTTTGCTTAACTACAGGATTAATTTGAAAAACAATACAGAAATAAAACTTTTTTTCCATTCATTAACCGTTCGTTAATAACAACAACAGCAATAAAAATAATTAGAAAGGTAGAGCGAGAGAGATATGAAATAAAAATATTATTCTGATTAGAAATAAACATAGAAGAGGCATTAAAAATATTGTAACAACAAATTCTGCTGGTGGTGGGTGTTAAACATGAATATACAAGATACAGTATCGCTCATAATTATAGTATATTTGTGGTAGAACCAAGCTTGCTTTATGGTGTACATGTATGGTCAAAGGTATGCAAAGACCAATACCACTGCCGATTGATATGCAGTCCTGATCAGCAGTGCGCTCTGTTCTACTGCAACCAAAGCATTATTTGCTTTACTTAATTGGCTTCCCTTTTGACCTCTTATTAATATAGAGGGCGAGAAAATACTCAATGCAGTCATATTATTACCCAACCTAAACTGTGGGCTTGCTACTATTCAGGTAAAACATAGACACATTGGGGTCGATTATACGATTCCTTATAGGTTTCAAAATAGAACATTCGATTTTAAAATTTCTACGAAGTGCTTCTGGTCTAAAGATCCGGTGGTTCCCAATCCAATCCTTAAGATTTATAACGATGTTTCAAAGATTCATAACACGGGGGGCTGCAGTATGTTTATTAAGGGGCCTCATATTAAACTTTCTTATACGTTGCATGACCACTGCAGTCTTTTGCATGCAGAGGTCATGGCTATTTTAAAACCAACGCATCGCTTGAAGGGTGGTGGGATTTTCCATGAAAATATTGTTACATAAATCGAAATGACCTAATATCGTTTAACAATAAAAACGATAAAAAAGCTACCAGCTACACCAACACAAAGCCACACGATACAAACGCACACTAACACTAAGTATACAATGAACGTTTTGGTTATATAAAGCTGCGCACACACATATGTACAACGAACCTGGTTGCGCCTAGTACCAACGGCAACATAAGCAAAGTACACAAACAACAATGTATTAGCAATAGAGCTCTCGAGAAGGCGAGATCACGAACCTTCCACTTCAAGAATGTTCGTTAGACAGGTTGTGTCGGACTATAAAAGGGCTGGACAAAGCAGTCAGAGTTAATTCAGTCAGCCTTGTGTGAAGACGCGTTGCGGTTTGAACGTACAAGTGGTATTGCTTACAAAAAGGTTGTAAGCAGAGAAGATCTAACGAACAGTTGTTAGTGTTAAGGCGGACAGATGTGTGAAATAGAATAGTGTACAAGCAAATTGTTGTCGTATCCTTAAGTTGTATACAGTGGCACACGAAAGTAGTGTAAAGAATAAAGAGAGTTTAACTGAAATTAAACACATATTTGTTTTTACTTGGTTTGCAATTAACGAACTCAAATTTAAACGTTTTTAAAAAGGTAAAACGTAACAATATTTTCACTTGGACAGCCAGGCTGCAATGAAAACCCTAACAAGCGAAGTTTTAACGTTCATTCATGAATTTCTCCGAAAATTCAAGTGTAGGGCTTCCGGACGTAAACATATTGCCGGAATTTGCATGGCTGATGAGCTGAACAGGTGCGGGACGCAGCTCACATTCTCCGACATGTTACAGTGCACATGAATTCCGTTTGCTTCAGTTACATACATATACATACTTGGTCATTACAACCCTTCAGTCAGGATTACGACCTAGTTTCTCACACCACTTATGTTGTGTGCGCTATTTTTATACATGAGTGGCGGGATCTGCAGTTTGAAGTCAACTCCGAACGGCAGATTTTTTGAGAAACTTTTCATGGCAATTTTATTTACCCTCAGAGTTTTTGCCAGAAATCTGATGAGACGAAGTCGCCGAAGAAATACTTTTTGTATTTTGTTTTGATGTCTGGCCTGGTTGCTTCTGGTCTTGCTTCAGTTAACTTGGATATTATTCACTTGTTCTACAAGCAGCAATCTCGTTGGCAGCAAGAAGGTACGTGCAATAGTGCTAAACTACTGGAGGCATATAGATGGGAAAGGAACATACTCATTTCTGCCCTTAAGTCCCATGGTTATACATCGCACAATAGTGAATCTCAAGGACCACTGTTATTTTGGTAGGCATGTCGAAAGACTTAGTGTTCTTGCAAATGGCCTCTACAGGATCTATGGCTCTGTGTAGAAAGAAGAGACTATCTTTAAAATCACTTGTCTGAACCCTATTTTTTCATAAAAAGACGAAGGTTTTTTTACCTCTCCTTGATCAAGTTCACTAATATAAAGATTACTGCAATAGCAAGGTTTATTTTGCATACTAGTTGGCTTTCCTGGGTTGAATATTGTTTGTGGTATCACAATAGGCTTAAACGCTGACTCTCTTCAAATTGAGCCCGCCGCCATACCTAAACTGACATTTTTACTGACTTTGTAGATGTGTTTAAGATCATTATCCTGTAGGATGATCCACCATTCGTCTGCATAGGGCAGTATCACATTTTGAAATATATTATGGTACATGAATTGACTTTTTACGCCATGGATCTTATGAATTGGTCTAATTTCTTGGCGAAAGAAGCAACCCTTGACCATTACACTGCCTACTACATCGTGATTGAAAGCTGCTTTGGTCCAATCACTGCCAATACATCAAGATCGACAGTTACTTAGAATTTAGACTTTCTCCTCTGCATCCGGTTTATTCGATCTTATTTCTTTTTAAAGTTATGACACCTACTGTACAACAGGCATAACAGCAAAGAGCATTAGGAAGCGGAAATAAATGGAATAAAAATAAAATTGTAAATGTAAATGATAATAAATTGTTTTTAATTTGATTACAACTCAATTAATTGTCAAGAAATAGAATTTTTAGTTCATTTGTGCTGCGTTTGTATTTAAATTTCGTAAAAATGAAGGGGCAATAAAATGTAACTAAGTTCGGACTGAAACCGATTGGAAAACATATAAATTTACAATATTTACACTAATTTATACAATATTTCCAATACATACATACATATATAATTGGTCATTACAATGCTACAGTCAGGATTATGACCTATATTTCCAATATTTCCAATGGTGTTATTAAAATAAAGAATCTAGATACGGGTTTTCTGCTTTACATCGCTTAATATTAAAATTATAAACAAAAACACAACAACAAACACCAGCATAACAAAAATGGTAAACAAGTAAATAAAAATACAACAACGAACACTACAAGAATAAATGTAAACAACAATAATGAAACAACGGCCTTTACTTTTATAGAGATTTCGTGAAGGCCACTAACAGTTAGTTAGTGAAGTTCAATCAGTCGTGTGTCAAGACGCAGTGTGTTTGAAGAGAGTAATCGTGGTTTGAAGATCTCCATTACAAAGATCTGTCGAATAATTGTATTGTAATTGTTATTGTTTATGCAAAGGGAATAACAACGAAAAGCAATTGTTGTTGTTTACATCAAGTTGTGAACAGTGCCACACAGAATTGTGCGTATAATAAAGAATTTTAATTAAAACTAAAGACAAAATGTATTTTTATTTTATTTGTAATCTACGAGCTTATATTTTATTTAAAAGGCAAAAACGTAACAATATTAATTTAAACTTTAAATTGACCATTAAATTAAACGTCTAAAATTAACATAACATAATAATTTTAGATAAATACATACATACATGCATGCATAATATTCCTACATAATGTACGCATTAAAGCATATAATAATACATCACATACATTCATGGACAAAAGAATACTTGAACTTGACCTTGATACATTATCTTAATATATACATACGAGTACATACATACATATTTATGTAGGTATTGAGCATAAAATTGTGTGGGTATTGTTTGTGCGTATTTTACCCCATTTTATACGTTTGCGTGTATAAGATTAGATGACATTGATTATGCTTTTAGAACAATTCTACTTCTTTCTCACAAACTCTTCCTCTCTCTCTCTCTCTCTCTTTAATTATTATTCAATTATTTCATTATCTGCTTTAATAACGCTTTCAACAATTAAACACTTTTTATTAGGGTAGCTTTTGATTGGTCTGAGTGAAAACCTCTTCGCTTGACCCAATATCGCAATTAAGTGGAAAGAAGTGATGGAAATAAAGAAATGAAATCATTAAAGCCTTCCATGTTTTATCACTTATTAGAAGGAAGGAAAATGTTTTTGGCATGGAATTTGAATAAAATTATTGTATTTCATTCAATTCGTTCTGACTTCCCATTTTAATGGTAAGAAAACAAAATTTTATACTTTTTGAGTACTTAGCCGTCGTTAAATTTTTTGCTATATACGTATGACCGTCAAAAGAAACAGCACTTTAAAAAATATATATACATTAATAAATTGCCGTTATTTTTATTTGAAAATTATTTCATTGCCAGTTTTTAAAATTGAAACAAAAAAATTGCAAAAAATTTCGAAAAATTCTCAAATTTTGTCCGGCGTTCTCCTTAAGTGGTAAAAGCTGAGTTTGGTAATTGTTAGAATTTTATCCTTAGTATACAGTTTCTTTTGACGCTCGCTGTATATGGATACGTAGAAGACTAGTATGCAGTATATACATACCAGAGATCAGCAATGAATCGTTTTTTTTGCTACTCATAAGCGCTCATGAAATTTTGAATATAAGTGAGTCACCAATATTGAAATTTAACTATGTACTCTGATTCATTCATACTCACTACAACTTTGATTTTTAAGTACAGGTTGCAATGAGTATGAGTACAACGTTGACATCAAACTCATACCATTCGAAATATTTTTGATTCATAAGCCTACTCATTTAGATTCATAACTTTAGAAAAATACTTATAAATGATTCGAGTGACTCGAATTATTCTTTAAAATTTACAGTCTTAGTTATTATTGCATTTACAAAAAAAAAACGGAACATAAGCAAAAAAGACAGATCAGCAAGCAGAGCAAACACACAACCCTCTAGTGAGTATTTTAGTATTCGTAAGCGATTCATACTTATTTTGTACTTCGTGTATTTGTTGAGTCATGGATCAACAACATCATACGTGTTGTTAAGTATGAATATGATGAGTACTTCAAACTTTGAATATAGAGGTTCCATGATATTAAAATAAGTATGAATGCGTATAAGTATCAGAAATTATGAGTATGATTCGATTCTACTCATCATTTTGAATACTCATTGCTGATCCCTGCTGCATACTCTGTATATGTATGAATTTATTTATGTGAGTGTTTGACAAAAAAAAATTTTAAACGAAATTTTAACTTTTTCTATCCTATCTCTCACTGACTGTGATATTCAAAAACTATATTTCTCTTATAATCATATTATACATAAACAACAACAAAAGTTTAGAAAAAGAAAGATGCAACCAACAATTGCTATTATTTTTATCAAAGTAAGGGCCATTATTACAACCTGCCGTTAACTAAAGGGAGGATTTTAACGGGCAGATAAATTGTTTTTCGTTTTTATGAGTACCCAATAAGATAGAAGTGATCGTTAAGCTAAAGGGAGGATCATCCTACCGTTAACATTTAAAGGTCACTTTATGTTTGAACTTGCCATATTATATATGATTTTCATTATGGCAACTTCAAATTTAAACAAAATGAGCATATACAACAAAAAAAAGAAGGCCGCGGTTGCCACTGCGCTAAAAAAAACTTGTATAATTGAGCAGTTTCATCGACATTGCTCCGGCACTGCCATAAATTTGAAAAAGTTAACTTTATTTTATCTGTAAGTTGTAGTAACGAAAATAAGTTAACTTTACAGTTCCCTTTAGCTAAAGGTACCTTTAACTAAAACCAAGTTTAATGGCAAGTTGTAATAATGGCCCTAAATATGTTTGTATGTGGGAGTATGTTCACAAGTTGAAAATAAAAAAGAAAAAAACTTTTGAAACATCAAAAGTTATCCTAGAGAACGTAGAGAAAATGTTTAAAAAACTTTCATTCCTTTTATTCAGACGCTTATGCAACAACTAAATTCGCTTATAAACGGAATATAATACACTGAGAGAAAAACCTAACAGAGTACCTGATATATACAAACATATATCACTTCGAACGTCCTGCAGATAACATGTTTTCAAATAAGAAACAAAAATTTAAATCAAAATGTTTAACTTCTATGTCTCTTCTATAATGTCTCCATTTGATTTTAAATGAGAATTTCTTCAAGTGTATTTTACTCAATCGCATTTCCTTTGTTGGCTCACACTGCCAAAGGCAATTGTGCATTCGTGCATGATTACAATTATATTGGCAAAGTAAAGAAACTATTCGTGCCCAATCGAAAATGTATGTTTAGTTGCGTGATCCTTTGTTTGAGTGTTTGAAACTTAGTTGTGCATCTGATGTTCGGAACGTACGTTCATATATTTTGTTTGATTGTGTTCTGCTGTATTTGCTATGACTTTTGTCAATTGTATTACAACAGAACTATTCTCTCTGACAGGACCTCGTAGTAATCATTTCAATCCAATAATCGAAAAGAGAATCCATTTCAAACTTTTTCTTTTTTTCCACATTGAAAATGTGTAACCATGTGCGGGCTTCCCTTTAGGTTTTGTATGTGAAAAGTATTGATTTTTTCCTGTTGAATTTAACAAAAAAAATATTTTTCAAATCCAATATTTTAAACGTTTTGGTAGGTACATCCGTGTGTGTTGCGTTTCATGTGTTGTTTAACCTCAGCAAGGACTTTCAAAGAATTAAACACAAGTGTTACTTTGAATATGAAGTTATGCGCCATATTAAATAAAAATAATTCTTTAGAAAAAGAAGATAATTTTGTTGGCAACTAGGATAACATTGGAGTTCACATCTTCTCATGTATAAAAATGAATGTGTGTTCATTTGTTTGTGGGTTTGTTTGTTTGTTTGAAGTCTATAGACGGCTAAATGGCTGGACCGATTTTCTTGAAATTTTAACAGTAACTTCCTGTATGTCTGGAAGGAACTATAGGCTACTTTTTATTTTAAAATTTCAAATAGGCGAGGTGCCACGCCCACATACCCAACAAGTATTTAATATCGCATATCTCATAAACTGCATCAGCTAGAGTCCTCAAATTTTGTATGGACGACTTTGACATATATACGAACAAAATGGGTGGATTGACTATAGTGGGCGTGTCACCTCCCATAGTCTACATATATAAAAATTAATATTTGTCTGTATGTACCTTATAGAATCGTAAACTACGCATTTGATCATGTTATGATCTTTAGCAAAGTTGTTGCGCATGAGCCGACGAAGGTTTCTAAGTTGGTATGACTAATTTCCGGCAGGTGGCGGCACTGAAAATTACTCAAAATGAATTAAATAGTAAACTGTGCATTCTTTAACAAAGTTGTTGCGCATGAGTCGACGGAGGTTGGTGCGATTAATTTCCGATGGATGGCGTCAATGAAAATTATTCAAAATGAATGACAAGCAATTGGTCGACCTACACCTCAAGCACGGAAGAAAAGCAATCCCTGTACTGACCAAATTCTACCGAACTTATAGAAGAGCGCGGGAGCTGCACACTAACAGCAGTTTGCTAAGCTAAAAACCAGACTGAAAGTTTTATGAACGAAGCTTTGCCCTTAACATCAATGGATGATAGCTCCGTTATGCTGACAAGGAATGGAGAGCCAAATAACCTGCACCTCGCGAGAGATGGGCATTTGCAAAGAAAATGAACTACAGTTTCCTCCTCTTCAGCAGACCCACAACCACGGCAGCAGTCGTTCGATGGGAGCTGCTCTTTCCGTATGTCTTCCCATAACGCTGTGAACTGTGGGCACGGTCACTGTAATATAGATGAACTTATGATCGGGTTTGGGTAGCTGGTTGGTACGTCTCCTATCCAGCTATCAGAGTTTCTGAATGAAATATGCTGATACCCTTTTCTAATTCACAGATCTGATCAGATTATGTAAATTGGTGGATCCTTGTTGAAGAGTAAGATTCCACACAGTCCCCAGATTAGGTACTACAAGCCAAGACACAACCAATCCAACAGTCACTATACAGCAATCAGTATGGGAAATTCCAAAATAAACCTGAAACTGAGAAGACAAGAACGTCTACCTTTTTATAGCATGTGCGGTGAACGATAGTCCTCTTGTCGCCATCAGAGTCATAATTCCCACAGTAAGCATGCTCAGGAATTCAGGACATTTCAGCATCGCCAGAAGTCTGGCAGTAGCATATGAAGGGAACGATACTCCTCTTCTCGTCCGCAGACTCACAGTTCCTGCAGAAATCATGCTTAGGAATTCAATACATTTCAGCAACGCCTTAGTCTGGCAGTAGCATATGAGGTGGACTTCAGGCTTTCAGTTCCAGCAGAAATCATGATAAGGAATCCAAGGCATATTAAAATCGCCTATCGTCTAGTAGGTAGTATGTTGTCATATTATACAAGAGCCTGTGGTTTAAACCCCAGCTCAGTAATCTTGAACAAAACAAAAAATCTGCAGTTTGCTCTCAGAAGTCTTCTGGCAAAAACTCTGGAAACTAATAAAATTTTTATGAAAGTTCATCAAATCTATCGTTTGGTTAGGTCCCGCCAATCACGAATAAAATTAGCACACACAACATAATTGGTAGGAGAAGATAGGTTCTAATCCTGACTAAAGAGATGTTGTGACCCATTTAATTAAGTTGAGTAAATAATTTAGTTTCTTAACGTCTAGTTGACCTCAACAATGCTAAATGCGTGCTTATGCTTTCAAAGAAGTTGAGTCTTCATATACACAGACCGGAAAATACTCTGTTTGACGGTAGTAAGCGAAACTTTGTAACTTTTTAGCAATTTAGCCCTGTGCGCGCCCTCGCTAAAAAGGCACAAATTAATGGTCTTTTTGACTAACGCGGTCAAACGAATGGTTTGCTATAAGCAGCAACAAGTTTACAAATCAATGCATAAAGTGCCGTTAGACAAATACTATGTTCAGACATGCACTTATATTGAGTAAATCGCAATAAACGGCATTATTGATCTCAATATTTCATATAAAATGTCAATTAATTATTGCTCAATAAATTCATAAATTGTTATAATATTGATTAAAACTTCAAATACAGCACTGTCATAAGTACGTTCAGTGAGCATATTACAATTTTCCGAACACTTTCTATTGATATTTGACAACTCAAATATCAACGACGACTAACAAAACAAACAAAAAACAATGGTGTTGAAACGACCAGGTTGTTTTGTTTACCAGCTGTCATATGAATATTGAATAAGCAGCTGAACTGCGTATAGTGTTATGTATAAACACTTAAAATATTGTAATCAATAAACTGAATATTGACTCAATAAAAATGCATACCTGAACATAGTAAACAATTATTGCAACAATAAGGTAAAAAAATGTAGTGCGGTCAAACGATTGTCTCTGACTGTATTCTTATAAAAACAAATTCTCAACAGAATGGATACATGGATACATACTTTTCACCCTTTTTAAAACAAAACAAAAAAGAGAAAAGACGGTTAATTGAACCTGTTGTCTGTTATGGTTTCTCTTTTAGACTAAATGGAGTCATTATCCCCTTTTTGGGTCTCTATTTATTATTGGCCTTTCTGTTTATGTATTCGTCTTCAGCATGCTTTTCTGAATCCTTAATGTAGGCTCCACTTCACTTAAAATTCTCTTGTCGTAGGTCAGTTTGTTTGTTTTGTGGGTTTGTTGGGTGTGCGTAAATTCATTCATTTGCGTAACCACAAAATTCTCACACAAACAAACATAAAAACTTTCCACACACTTGCCAGCAAATGCGGTGACTGTATAATTATGTATGTATGTATGTGGTTTATATGCCTTTCGTGTGTTAAGAACTAAACGTGGTGTAAAGAAATTCTAGAAGTAGGTTTGAGGTAGGCTTTCACTTTTAATTCCTTTGCTATTAGCATTGTAGCATCAAGAGGGCAAAATATGTAAAGGGAAAGCATATCAGAGGAATTGAACATTACTTGAAGGGGTTAAGGATAATTTGTTGCATGTTAATGAAGTGGTTGGTTATGGGTATTTATTGGGTTGATTACAAACTGTGGTACTCAGATGCCTGAACATAAATCAACGCATTAAGATGGAGGAAAAATGTTGGTAAGCTCGATAAATCATGGTATGACAGAAATTAAGAAACATTTGAAAATTTTCTCACTGGAAGTAGTTGTAATCAATTAATTAATGGGTTGTTTTTTTTACCGCCTCTGCATTCCAAGAATAATTGAATTGTTAAGGCCGAGTCACGTTGAATCGTAACATTTTCAACTGACAGCAAAATAATTCGTTGTTAGTGAAGTAAGTTGGTACAATCAGAACGTTGATGTGTATCAGTATAAAGTATATAAGTGAGTCAACAATATTGAAATTTAACTACCTACTCTGATTCATTCGTACTCACTACAACGTTGATTTATAAGTACAGGTTGCAATGAGTTACAACGTTGATATCAAACGCATACCATTCGAAATATGTTTGATTCATAAGCCTACTCATTCAGCCTCATACCTTCCGAAAAATATTTATAATACTTATAAATGATTCGAGTGATTCAAATCATTCCTCAAAATTTACAGTCTTAGTTGTTGTTGCATTTAGAAAAAAGAAAAAAGACTGAGCAAACACACAACCTTTTAGAGAACATCATACGTGTTTTTAAATATTTCAAATTTTCAATATGACTAGAGGTTCCATGATATTAAAATAAGTATAGTATTAAAATAAGTATAGTATAGTATATAAGTATATATAAGTAGAACTATCAAAAATTATGAGTATGATTCGATTCTACTCATCTTTTTAAATACTCATTTCTGATCTCTGAAGTGCATTAAATTTTATGGTAGCGTTAACGCAAACCTGTCGAATGGAACAAACCACATAAGAGAATATGTATTGCAACTCTGCTGTCAGTTGAAAAAATCTTTGACGTACGAGGGATTCTAGGTAACTCGGCCTTTCTTCCATTATAATGTCGTTTTGAATTTGTGTGAGTATGGCACTGTGTTATGATGCTTAGTCCTTTAAATTTCTTTATAGTCTTGCAAATTCCTTGCTCTGTAGATCGCATCAGTTTTCACCACTAAAGGTGCACTTAGACGGTTACATAAATGAAAATGAAATTTTTTTGTAGATGAGATGTGGACTGTATCATGTACACTCAATATGTAATGGCAGCGTAGGACATACGTACATATATACATAATTGGTCATCAGAACCCTTTAGTTAGAACTATTATCTAACTTGTCACACTACAGATGTTGTGGTTGTTAATTTTATACATGAGTGGCAGTATTTACAGTTTAAAGTCGATTCCGAACGAAAGATTTTTGTTTGAGAAACTTTTCATGGCAATTGCATTTACTCTTAGAGTTTTTGCCAGAAATCTGCTGAGAAGAAATCGGCGAAGAAATATTTTTTTTTATTTTCGGTTTGATGTCTGACCTGGGGTTTGAAACGAAGCCTCACGTCTAATAAGGCAACACGCTACCTACTAGACTAGAGCAAATACGAATGGTAATTTGGCAGTCGTACGGTACGGGTCTTTACTTTTTGAAATTTTTTCAAAAACCATCAAACTTTAAGAGGCAACATAACACAGACCAAAATCCTAAGTACACTCTTCAGACGGTGAAACATAATGCCGTTAATATGGTTGTTTAGAGGTCAATATTATTTTGTATACCATATGGTATGTAGGGTGTTATGAAAGCAAAGAATTGTGTTGATATTTTACAGGCTTGTGTATGGTACCTTATGCCAAGGAAAATACGCCACTTCGTTGGGTATTACAGCAGCATAATTAATTGAACAAATTGCAAAGTTTAGTATGAAATAGTACGAAGAGAATAAAATCCATGCCTCTAGATTTGATTCCGATCATGGATTGATCTTTTTACGACTTCAAACTTTTTAAAATATTTTTTATGTCACATAAAATCCTTGTATTCATGATCTTTTGTGTATAATATATGCATGGTAGATTTAATGTAAAACTTAAAAAAAATTCAAAACTATTTTTAACATCGAATTAAAACACCTTTTAAAGTATTCCGATGAATTTTAAGCTACTACGTCACTTGCCCTAATTCAAATCCTGTCGAACTACACCTAGCAGTTGTTGATGTTCCAACATCATACCAAACATGACAACTCACAACATAATGGAAGAGTTTATGAATGCTCATAGTATGTATTCACAGTATTCCACACACATGCACTCAAACCAAGAACCAAACAAGAAAAAAATACAACAATTGCTGTACGTGCTTGTGTATATGTACATAACAACAACAAATAACGCAATGAAATAGGGGTTGCTTTCAAATTTTTTAGATATGGAGCGAACAGTTGTTGTATATCTTTCGAAGGATGAAAAAGTTTTGTTTGAGTAAAGTTTTTGCACCGTAATTGTGTGGCCAACGACTGAACGTATTTTAAATGCCGCTGATTTTTTTACTTATAATTTCTGCAACAAATATTTACAAGGTATAGTAAAAAGAAACAACAACAAAAACATGTGTTAAATAATATTAAAATTTGTAAAGAAATGTTATCGAAGAAATGTTATCGAAGAAATATTATCGAAGAAATATTATCGAAGAAATGCTATCGAAGAATTGTTATCGAAGTTTTTGATTTACTTTCCGATATTTTATAAAAAAATAAATTGCAATGGAATAATCAAACCATATATCAAAAAAATTTAAGTATGTGTTCATTTTCAACCCATCAGGGTTTGTCCTAGAACCATAACTATGAGTCTTTCCATGGTCTTCAGTGGGAAGTGGGAAATTCTAACGGGTATATAATCTTTAGGTGTGCTATGAAAGTTTCGTCCACCATTCTGATGGTATGTGGTGTAACGTAATGAAACTAATCGGCTCTCCGCCTAGTGATACCTAACGGCACTCTGGCGGAAAAACAATGCTTGAAGGATATACGATGCTTAGTACGTAGTCGTCAGCGATGATGAATCGTACATTCTTATAATGGAGGATAAGAAACCTATCCTACCTACCACTATACATATATCATTCAACGATTATTTCTTCCCCAGACATTAATTTAAAATATTTCTATATTTCTGACGTTGTCGTAGCCTAGTAGGTGGTGTGTTGGCTTATTAGTCATGAGCCCACGGCTCAAACCCAAGGCCAGACATTCTGTAGAAAACGATATATGAAAAATATTTCTAGGTCGACTTCCACTCAACAAATTTTCTGGCAAAAACTCTGATAGTAAATAAAATTACCATGAAAAAGTTTCTATAAAAATTTTTTGTTCGAAGTCGACACTAAATTGTAGGTGCCGCCACTCATATATTAAACTAACATACACAACATAAGTGGTGCGAGAAGATATGTTGTAATTCTGACTGAAGGGTTTTGTAATGACCAATTATGTATTCATATTGTTACGTTTTTACCTTTTAAAAACGTTTAATTGCAAATAAAATAAAAATAAATTTGTGTTTA
The DNA here is from genome assembly GCA_958299815.1 of Sarcophaga carnaria. Classification (NCBI taxonomy): domain Eukaryota; kingdom Metazoa; phylum Arthropoda; class Insecta; order Diptera; family Sarcophagidae; genus Sarcophaga; species Sarcophaga carnaria. Next base: position 46,056,697 of record OY283151.1, read on the forward strand.
GTTTTAATTAAAAGTCTTTATTATTCGCGCAATTCTGTGTGTCACTATTCACAACTTGATGTAAACAACAGCAATTGTTTTGTTTGATATTCCTATGCATAAACAATAACAATTACTAGACAATTGTTCGACAGATCAAATCACGATTACTCTCTTCAAACGCACCGCATCTTCACACAAGACTGACCGAACTTCACTCACTCAGTTGTCCGCTTTGCCTTGCCTTTTATGTGTCATGGTTTTTGAAGGCGAATGGCTTCGCCATCTCAAAATTTTTATAAATGCGAACATCGTTGTTTACGTTTATTCTTGTAGTGTTTGTTGGTGTATTTTTGTTTACTTGTTTACCATTTTTGTTATGCTGGTGTTTGTTGTTATATTAAGCAGTACGATAATCTGTAAACAGATTTGCTTACTGCATTGTTTTGTTTTTGTAGCTTTTGTTTATAATTTTAATGTTAAGCGACGTAAAAGCAAAACACCAGTATCTAGATTTTCCATTTTCGTAACAATTTATATACAGGCTAACCTCAATAAATCTGGCCTCTCATTGGCTACTGCATTTCGCCTTCTTCCAGCCAAATAAATTTTGATAACATTTCGAAATATAATCGAAATACATACATAATACCGTCAGTGCTGTAGGCTATCCAGTTTAAATGAATGAGTAGATCAAATTTTCTGTAATTTGGAACAATTTGCTTAAAAACTCTCTGTTTATTCAATTTTTTTATCACTTTGATTATCAATTGTTCGATTCGATCCATAGTGCACTCCATCGAAGATAATAACACAACATAAAAATAAAACAACTGAAGAGAAACTTGTAAATACTTGTTGTACAATATAAATTTAAACATTTTGAAAGAAAAAAAAACCAACAAAAAATATACTCGTATGTATTGATATACACACAAGCCTTAAACCGTAACATATGCACAAAGGCCTCCAACGAACAGACAGGCCCATGCAATAAAAGAAGAACAAAAATATTAAAAGAAGGCAGAAGAAACAAAACAAAAATAAACAACTTCGCCAATACATACTTCCTTACCCATACCAGAGCCAACAATTTACTCGCGGACAATGGTTTTATTGAAGAAACAAAAAAAAACCAAGGAGAACGCCAATGTCTAGAATATGAACATGACGGAATAAATTTTTTTAGCTTCCGTTGCGTAGAAGAGGAAAAAAATGTATGTGAATTTGAATGAATGTTTGCGTGAATGTCTCTATAAATATTGGAGTCTACATGGTACACATACATATATTCTATAATAAAACGAACGAAAGAAGTTCAAGTTCAACATTTTGTTTATGATATTGAAGGCGAAAATACGTACAACGTTGATAATGGCGACTTACAAGACAATGCTATGGCTAAAGACGAGCAAAAAAAAGTAAAAACGATGACGAATGAATTAATAACGGAAAAATGAACACATCGCAGACCGACATGTGAACTCAAGTATTCAGAGGCGAATAAATAATCAGGAGACGAAAAGGAACGTCAATCTAAATAATCGTGTTAAAAATTAGAAGAAAAAAACAATATTTTCTTTTTAAACTCATAAAGTTATATTGTGGCATATCGTTATTATAGAGACATTCTATAAAATAAGTTATTGATCAGACCGCAACAAAATTAAATCATTGTCATTCGTTTCCACTATAAAGTGTCGGAACTTGTCAACCTGTTATCCGTCTCGTTGGAACATAATTTTCATCCAAACAACATGATCGAGTCAGTGTAGTTAGTGGATGTTAACTCGTTCAACGACGACCATATCGTTGAGGAGCTTAATTGAGCTCATTGTTGAATCGAAGGCGCAAATCATTGCCAGCTCGCACTGGAGCTAAGGTTTTGCATAGTACTTTACTCTGCTGCTGCATGGGCGTGTAAAAGCGTATACCCTTCTCTGCCAAGAGAAGCACAGGGAGTATAATTGGTCATCAAAACCCTTCAGACAGGATTACGACCTAGTTTCTCACACCACTTATGTTGTGTGTGTTAATTTTTTACATGAGTGGCGGGACCTACAATTTAAAGTAAACTCCGAACGACAGATTTTTGAGAAACTTTTCATGGCAATTTTTATTTAATCTCAGAGTTTTTGCCAGAAATCTGCTGAAAAGAGGTCGCCGAAAAAATACTTTTTGTATTTTGTCTTGATGTCTGGCCTGGGGCTCGAACCCTGGCTTTACGTCTAATAAGCCAACACACTACCTACTAGACAGTATCAGCTTTGCAATAATATCGAACTCGAAAAATACGATACATGTTAATCTACAAGAAGATGGTGTGGTTTTCATTGGTCTTCTTCAGGATATGCAGAGAAGTTGTCGAAAGTAGACTTACCAGGTACAGGGTTACTGATAAGATTCAACAAGTTTTTTTGCGATTGGCTTCAGTCTTTCCCATAACATGCTCATAGTTATAGGCGATAAGGAGAAAATTTTTGCCATTGTTGTTGTCGTATATTACGAGACACAACACGAAATGTATGCACACCAGAGGTCAGCAATGAAAATTCAAAACGATGAGTAGATTCGAATCATACTTATAATTTCTGATACTTATACGCATTCATACTTATTTTAATGTCATACTATACTACTCATATTCAAAGTTTGAAATACTCATGGTACTCATACTTAACAATACGCATGATGTTATTGATTGCGACTCTCCATGACTCTTCGTATACACGAATACCGAAATAAATACGATTCGCGCACGAACACTACAATACTCACAATACTCTTTTTCTTTTTTGTTTATGTGCCTTTCTTCTTACTTTGTAAATACAACAACAACTAAGTCTGTAAATTTTGACGAATGATTCGAATCACTCGAATCATTTATGAGTATTATAAGTATTTTTCTAAATTTGTGAATCTGAATGAGTAGGCGTATGAATCAAACATAGTTCGAATGTTATTAGGTAGATGTCAACGTTGTACTCATAATCATTGCAACTTGTACTTATAAATCAATGTTGTACTGAGAACGAATGAATCAGAGTAGTTGGATTTCAATACATACTCAAAATTTCATGAGTACTTATGAGTAGCGAAAAAGCGATTCATTGCTGATCTCTAATGCACACTACCAACTAATTAATTCGTTACCAGTCTTAATTAACAGTGGGCAGCCCATCAGGATCAGCAGCCTTGTTGTTTTCAGCCGTTAAATAGCGAAACGCCGTTGTCAATGATTGGCTTCGGTACACCATCTTCTTTAAAGGCAGAATTGTAGTCGCGCATAACCTCGTAGTGGAGTATGGAAATGTTGTTTTCATATTCTTAGAACCCTTTGGGAATCTATCACGAAGTTTTCGTTATTGCAGGAAAAAAGTTTTTCTCTGCTGGGCTTTTATCGATGGAGTCACATTACAATTCTTCCGAGTTCATTAGATTTACAAGACATTTGAAAAATCCTGATTTATTCTTCAGACAAATTATTTGTTAGATGGACTTGAATTTTTCACTTATACTTTTATGATGCTCTTTATGCACAATGAAATAATTCGAAAACTTTTCACTGGATTGAATGAAAGATTAAAATTCTAATGGTTTAACACCATCATTGTTGCTTGAAGACAAGCAAAAGTTACAAGGCTTAGCCACAGCAGTTCTGTATACCGATTGTCATCAAATACCTGTACACTGTACGTCTATTAGGCATGCTCTTTGCCGTAATGTAGTCAATCATTTGCAATTGAAATGAATGCTTTCGGTAGATTTACGTTTTAAATTGCCCGTTTAGCCAGCAAATTGTAGGAGGTATTGTGCCAAACATAAGGACATTTAAAGATAATTTTCACAATATTTTTTTTACCCCAGGTTTTCACTTGCTTATGCATTAATTCCCCTTTTACAACTTTTACTCACACATACATACATACATAAACCCTCAGCTACATACATATCCTTACATAAATTACTGATTTTTTTCTCTTATTTATGGCCATGCACTTCATGTAGTTGGAAAATTGTTTCCATCAAGGGTTTGCAGCCCCTGCAAGATCTGTTTTTGTTGTAATTATTGTTGTTGTTATTACACGCATACATACATATTGAAAAAAAATGTACAAAGAATACTTATGTCAGTATAACACTGACATGTTGCACCACTTACAGGCAATTTGAAAATATTTTTTCTGCCTTATTTTAAGGGTTATATTACGAAGGGTATGCTGGTGCAATGAGAAAAAGTGAGGCAAATAGTTGCAATGGCTAAAACAACAACAACTATACTGATGGAAAAGAAAAACTGAAATGTGAAAGTGTCTTCCTTGCTGAATTCCAGTATTTCATTTAAAATAAAAGCCTTCTTTGCAAATAAATTTTTTCTTGGCCAGAATCTCTTTTCGCTTTAAGAGTTGGAAAAATTTAAGTTTTTAAAATTTAAACAATTACAAGCGACACAGAGAGAAAGAAAGAGATCGTTTCATGGGTTAATATACGCTTGAATGATTGTCGTCACATAACAGCATTGAATCGTTCATTCGCTACTCGTAAACACTCGTGAAATTTTGAATATAAATGACTCAACAATATTGAAATTTAACTATGTACTCTGATTCATTCGTACTCACTATAACGTTGATTATAAGTACAACGTTGACATCAAACTCCTACCATACGAAATATGTTTGATTCATAAGCCTACTTATTTAGATTCATAGAAAAATACTTACAATACTTATAAATGATTCGAGTGACACGAATCATTCATAAAAATTTACAGTCTTAGTTGCTGTTGCATTTACAAAAAAAGAAAACAGACACATAAGCAAAAATTAAAGAGCAGCAAGCAGACCAAGCACAAAACCTTCTAGTATGTATTCTAGTGTTCGTATACGATTCATACTTATTCAGTTCTTCGTGTATACGTGTTGTTACTTCAAACTTTTAATATGAGTAGTGGTTCCATGATATTAAAATAAGTATGAATGCGTTTAAGTATCAGAAATTATGAGTATGATTCGATTCTACTCATCTTTTTGAATACTCATTGCTGATCTCTGACATGGATGTCAGTAAAGTGCCTGTTCAAGACGAGAAAGTGCATTTTTTTTGGACTTCATAATGCGTAATTTTATGTTCACTCTTATACAGTGCCTTCTGGGGCCACATATTGGACACCGTGTATTATATATGTACAGTGTTGGAAAAAATAATAGAAACGCATCAAAAAACGTTGAAACATCCCCAAATCATTAGGGACCAGCCACCCTGTTTGACTGTCTTTTTTGTGCATTTTGGATCAAAGTCTTTATTGGCAGGGCGACGTACAAAACATTTTCCGTCTGATGGAGCACTTTGTTCCAATTTTTCCGACTTTGGTGTTATCTGGCAAATTGTAAGCTCTTTTGTATATTTTTGTTTTACTTAAAAGAGGTACTGACCTTGGACTTCGAGCCTATTTCTTATAGTCTTGCTTGTTACTGGAGCATCTATTATATTTTTAAGCCCATTAGATGACTCAAAAAATTTTTTTTGGAATGATGTACTAAAATATGATCAAAACTCAAGGACGTTTTCCTCTTTCTTGCTCCAGTTTCGATACTTTTTGTATAGTGAATAACTTAAATACTTTATGTTTAGAACACTTCATTATGTGGGCTATTTTTCAAGTGATAAGCCATCAGATTTTAACTTAAGGATAACATTTCTTTCAGCATCAGTGGTATGAACACTTCGACCCATTTTTTTAAAGATTTAAAACATACACTCAACACGAAAATTTTGCAAATGGTCCAAAAAAAAAAATTACTTTAACTTAATTTTTACCACTTCTAAATATTTCATGTAAAAATTTTATTTATTTTAAATTTAAACACGGTTTTAGAAAATCGTTGCTATTATTTTTTCCAGCTAAATTACGTATTTTCATTCTTTTCCCTGAATACTAATAAATTAAAAGAGAAGAAAGCAATAAAGTAAACAAATAATAAAATCAAGAATTTGACAGTAATTTCCAAAAGTATACAATATTTTAATGATGGACTAGTAATCGTTTCTATTGTTTTTTCCAACACTGTATATAGATACGAAAAGAAAAAAAAACAAATTACAAGCACTACCAAAATTTTACCCACCTTAATTTACACTCAAGTGTAGAAGTTATAAAAAAAAATAACGAGAATAAAATACAACGAAATACTGCATAAAAATGAATGAATAAATTGTGTGCAAACATTTTTCCCACTTGGTTGCATTAATACAACAACTAAAATGGTAAAAAAAAAAACATTTTTTTAAAATATCCAATCTGATGAAATAATACGGGAGATACAAGAGATGGAATAAAACCCAAAAAAAAAATTAAAAAACACGTATGAGTAGCAAAGTAATACAGCCAAAAAAAAGGAAATAATTATTCAGAAGGGGGACCAAATAAAAACAAAAAAAAAAGTTAATAAAATAACAGTAACTAACCACCATGCATTCGTTGATGAATGACGATAACTTCCTTTATGTAAATCGTACTGTTCCCCTCTCTCGCTCTCTCTCTCCTATACTGTAGCTTACAAATGTTTTAAAATATTGCCTGGTATTGAGTGATGAATGTTTGAGTATGGTTTGAGTGTTTTTTAATAAACAGTTTTTGTTTTTGTTTTTTTTGCTGCCACTTCAGCCTTTCGTCGAAACAAAATTAGGTCAGCATTAACAAGCAAATGTGTTGTAGAGGGGAATACTGAAAAGCTGGGAAAAACAAGTGGAAGAACAGACAAAAACAAGAAAACACGTTCATTTATTTTTATAATAAACACAGCCATTCAGTTTGACAAGCACGTTGTTCCCTGAAAAATAAGGCGTTGAAGGCGTTCTTTCCCATTAACCTAACTAGTCTAGTCTCCATGGGTCTGATCCTCAATATCATCTGCAACTGAAACATAATTTAACATCCTAACAAATCTAACGTCTGCCGTCTTTCGTAGGCGTTAAGCACAATTAATCATACATAAATACATACATACTTAGCCATTACAACCCTTCAGTCAGGATTAGGGCCTAGCTTCTTACACCACTCATGTTGTATGCGTTAATTTTATACGTGAGTGGCGGGACCTACAGGTCAACGTCGACTCCGAACGACAGATTTTTGCAAACTTTTTCATGGCAGGTTTATTTATTCTTAGAGTTTTTGCCAGAAATCTGCTGAGAGGAAGACGCCGAAGAAAAGTTTTTATATTTTATTTTGATGTCTGGCCTGGGGCTCGAAGCGTTGCTTTTCGTCTAATAAGAAAACACACTACCTACCTCGCCTTTAATCGAGTGTTTAATTTTATATTCCAGAACAACATTTTCGATTTTATGCCGAACGATATCTACTACGCACGTTTTCCAAGCATTATCAAACGCCTTTGGATTTGGCAGAAGTCTAATATGTAACGAACAAGCAAACTTTACTATAATACTTGTCCAAAAATTTCTCTGAATATCTTCTAACACGAGTTTTTACTATCGGAACATCGAGATCTTTTTTGCTTACGTGTCTTTTTTCTTTTGTTGTAAATGCAACAATAATTAAGACTAAGACTATAAATTTTGATGAATGATTCGTGTCACTCGAAAACGTGTTAGTTATCTAAAGCTGCACACACACTTATGTATGACGAACCTGGTTGCGGCTGGTACCAACAACAACATAAAATGAAGTAAACCAGCTACGACAAATATGTAATAGACAACATAAGCAAAGTACACAACCAATAATGTACTAACAACAGAACTCTCGAGAAGGCGAAGAACACGAAACTTCCACTTCAAGAATGTTCGTTAGACTGGTTGGGTCTGTGGTTGTGGCTGGACAAAGCAGGCAACAGTCAGAGTTAATTCAGTCAGCCTTGTGTGAAGTTGCGTGTGAACAAAACAAGTCGTGGTTGTAAAGATCCAGTGAATACTTGAGTGAACTAGTAAAGTGAATAAACAGATTGTTATTGTTATATCGTTAAGTTGTATACGGTGGCACACAAAAGTAGTGTAAAGAATAAAGAGAGTTTAACTGAAATTAAACACATTTGTTTTTACTTTGTTTGCAATTAACGAACTCATATTTAAACGTTTTTAAAAAGGTAAAAACGTAACAGTATTATAAGTATTTTTCCAATGGCCAATGAATCAAACATATTTCGAATGGTATGAGTTTGATGTCAACGTTGTACGCATACTCATTGCAACCTGTGCTTATAAATCAACGTTGTAGTGAGTACGAATGAATCAGAGTAGCGAAGTTAAATTTCAATATTGTTGACTCAGGCAGGTTTATTTACTCTCAGAGTTTTTGCCAGAAATCTGCTGAGCGGAAGTCGCGGAAGAAATATTTTTTTCATATTTCATTTTTGATGTCTGACCTGGGATACGACCGGGCTTTACGTCTAATAAGCCAACACACTACCTACTAAGCTACACATATGCGCTCGGCTCCGCCATTAACAGAAACTATTTGGTAATCCATAGGCTTGAATACGCCTACACTAGTTTTTTCAATAGAGATTCTGTCGATGCTGTCAGCTCCACACTGCTCTGTACATACCAGCGTATAATCCATTCGACACATAGAACACATTCTCTTGCACCCACTCCTTCCAACGCAATTGGCCAGTTCATACGACTTTTTATCGTGTATGTTGTATTGAATACACTTGGTTGTTTGTAAACGCTCAATGATATGCTGTATTGTGTATGTCGTATTCTTCTTCATAATTTTTGGCATTCACACAATTTGATAGCATGAAACCAATACAACTTTTCAAAACATATCAAAAAAAATGTGTATAAGTGTATCGTATTTTTAAATGAAAATTATCAACAACAAGCATACATTGTCGTATATTCGTCGAACAATACAATGAATACAACGATACAAGAGCTTGTGTGAATTGCCCAAATGTTCCTCATGAAAAATAAAATTCTAAATTAATCGATGTCCAGAGTGTCGAGAGGCATGTAGAAAACGTCTAGAAATTCAGTAATTTCGGCCAAGTTATTCTTGTAACGAGTACACAAAAAATTGAAGAAACACATCAGTAATCTTGGCTTAGGAAACAGCAATAATTCTACCAGTAAGGAACGGTGGCTTCCCATCTTAAAAAACCTCAAGACAATAGAAATTTTTGTAGAATGCATAGAATGCTACGGCTACCAAAGCAATGATAATAGCGGCTGACGAAGAAGAAGGTAAGTAAGGACAGATTCATTCATTTATTCGCTCATTCATGAATTTTACATTTATTTTCACACGAAAGTTATCAATGGATGACCACAAAAATGTTTATGAACCTGCTGCAAATTGCTGCGTTACAACCGGTTTCAGTTTTTTTATTTCTTTTATTCAATGAAGGATTTACAAATCTTTGCAGCAAATTATAGTAAAAATCTCTCTTGTTTTTTTAGGTAAAAAACGCGTTTTTCCTGTCGGATCAAAACGCCAGGTGTTTTTCGTTGTTCTCATTAGCCATGAATAGCAGCTTCAAGGCAATGTTCTTTTGACTTGTTATTATTGTACTATTTTGCAAATTTCTTATAAAATATGTATTAATTTCAGTAGTTTTCTTTCGTTTGAAAAAAAAAAATAATAATCAATTACATAGAATTTATCTTTACAAAGCAAAAATTAATTGGAAAACAAAAACTTATACAAACAAAAAGTCAAATAAATTTTCATTTCATTTTTAATATTCTTTGATAATTTCAATTTCATAATTTTCGTTAACAATACAAAAAGGGGGAAAAATATACGTATTTTTAGTTTCTAAGAAGGATTCTCTTCCTTGCTGCTTGTGAAAAAGTTCACACTGCATGAGCATAAGTTGTTGCAGCATGATTCTTTGCAAGCAAATGTGGATTCCTTTTTCTTTCTCTCATGTTCCCTTAAGGGAAAATTACAACAGTACACTAAAAGAATAAGTCTGGCTTATGGTTTTTTTAATTCATCCATTCATATGAAAACATAGTTTAACATTAGCATGAATAAGCAAGAGCTACAAAAACAAAGACCATGAGTAAGAAAGAGAAGGGGATAGATAACGAAACACAACATAAGCGAACGAACAACAAACAACGTGAACAAAACACAAATAACTATGCAGCCGCGATATAATACTCAAGAAGGCGAAAACAAGAACCCTTTCCTTCAAGAACGTTCATCAGACTGATTTTGTGGACATATAAAACAGCAATACAAAACAGACAATAAGTGAGTAAGAATTCAGTCAGTCTTGTGTGAAGACACGTTGTGTGCGAAGTAAACAGTCGTGGTTTGAAGATCGCTATTGTGAAGATCTACCGAAGAGTTGTTAGTGTTTGCGCGGACAGAAGTGTGAAGTAGAATAGTGAACAAGCAATTATTGTTAATCCGTCAAGTTGTATACGGAGTTACACAAAAGTGGTGTAAACAATATGGAGTTTAATTGAAACTGAACACAAATTTGTTTTTACTTTGTTTGCAATCATATTCTAAACATTTTTAAAAAACGTAACAATATTTTTCTCTTTGACTTTATAAGAAGATTGTCTACTAATTTAAACAAACGTTTTTTAAAAATATTTCTCCAAGTGTAATGCAAGTAAAAGTTTTGTATAAAACACAACAGCATGAAATTCTACATACATACATATGTATGTACTTATGTACAATGAAAGCTTAAGAAACGAAACTGTTTAATAAGGAAAATTGAAAAACAAGCAAAAAAAAAGAAGGAAAAATCTTTAACAAACGTACTCACAGTTGTTCATGATGTTTACTTTTCTCCCTGATAAAAAAAGAAACATTTCTGGCATGCACCTATGAATAAAATTTTACACATACTCACACACAAACTCCTATTATAGTTCATATATAGTTAACAAGAGAGAGAAGTTGTTGTAATTATAAGTACAGCTTAAGACTTAAATTTAATTCATTTTTCCTTACTCATTTTATTTGAATTGAATTAACAATGCCAGTTCCCTGCCTAGCCCAGTTTCGAAGAATGTGCTGTAATGATTCATTCTATCCGTCACAGAATCTACATGTTGGATTAGAAATAATCCGTACTCTGAATAAGTTTAGCCCCAGTCTACAGTGCTCTGGCAAAATATTGGTTATTAACCTCAGATTATTTTTTGATAGTCTGATGAACGACTTAGATTTCCTATTATTGTAGTTTCCCAACAAAATTTTTGATTGCTTCAAGCCCACTTGATTTGAAAAGAAGAGTCTTTTTGCTTCTCTTTACCTTTTGTTGATCATACCCTTCAAAGTCGTCGTAGTTTAGTAAGTAGTGTGTTGGCTTATTAGACGTAAAGCCAGGGTTCGAGCCCCAGCCCAGACATCAAAATAAAATACAAAAAGTATTGTTCTTCGGCGACTTCCTCTCAACAGATTTCTGGCAAAAACTCTGAGAGTAAATAAAGTAGTCATGAAAAGTTTCTCAAAAATCTATCGTTCGGAATCGACTTTAAACTGTAGGACCCAACACTCATGTATGAAACACACAACATAAGTGGTGTGAGAAACCAGATCGTAATCCTGACTTAAAGGTTGTAATTCTCTACCTAGCCCAGGTTCCAAGAATGTGTTGCGATGATTAATAAATGGTGGACTCGAGGGAACTCTTTTTCTGAAGAAGTATACCCCAAGTCTACAGTGCTCTGTCGAAAGCTATTTCTTAATAGCTTGATGCATTACTCAGATCTCCTCTTATGGTAATTTCCCAACAAAAGTCTTTGCCAAATCAGTTCCCATTCTACAGAAGGGTTCTGGTCCAATTAACGGTTGTTATTCACCCTCCATTTATTAATACGAAAGGCTAGGAAAGAAACCATATACTGTATCATACATATATATATACTATACTCTCTTATCATACATACATACATACATAATTGGTCATTACAATACTTCCGTCGGGATTACGACTTAATTTCTCACACCACTTATGTTGTGTGTGTTAATTTTATACATGAGTGGCGGGACCTACAGTTTAAAGTCGACTCCGAGCGACAGATTTTTGAGAAATTTTTCATGGCAATTTTATTTATTTACTCTTAGAGTTTTTGTCAGAAATCTGCTGAGAGGAAGTCATCGAAGAAATATGTTTTTCATATTTTCGTTTTGATGTCTGACCCAGGGTTTGAATCGTAGCCTTACGTCTAATAAGCCAGTAAACTGCATATTAGACTACGGCGACTTTAATAGTCTCTTAAACTGAAATTAACTGAATACGAATTGCATTTTCATTTTAAAAATTTTATTCAATTTACAATGACTTACTTCTGTTTTTCGATTAAATGGAAATTAATTGCGTTTACATTTGTTTAAATTAAATAAATATTTATGTTTTTTCTTTCCATTTACATGTTTTTTATAAATTTATTGCAGAATATTAAATAATTTTTCATTTCAAATGACAACAACAAAGGACAACAACAAATTATAATCGAAATGAAAAGAAGAAGACTTTAATTTTCTAAATCGATTCCTTAAAGTAAATATCTTCTCATACACGTATGTAAGTAGATATATAAAAGTCATATATAGAATGAGCGTCAAAAGAAACTGTACAGTATGGATAAAATTCTAACAATCACCAAACTTAACTTTTACCATTTAAGGAGAGTGCCCGAAAAAATTTGACAATATTTTTTTTTTGTTTCAATTTTAAAAACTGGCAATGAAACAATTTTAAAATAAAAATAACTGTAATTCTATAATGTATATTTTTTTAAATGCTTAGTTCCTTTTGATGCTCACTGTATGGATGTACATACATCTTTGGCTTTATATGATTGGAAGATGTTGAAATAAATATATGTATGTACACATGTATATATTAAAATATAGAAAATACGTACATACATATGTATATGTAGATATGTTTTTATGTACGATTGTGTTCATTTATAAACAACCATGTTTCGTATTGAAAAATTCTTCTCTTTCAACTTTCCTTGTAAGTTATTGAATTCAATTTCATTTTCTTTGATTTTTATTTGAATTTTTATTTCCTTTTTTTTCTCTTTGACTTTCGGTTTATACATTATTTTTTTGGAGAACATATTTTATTTCTGTTATTAAAAGTTATTTTATTTATTGTTTAAATTGCTGTAGTAACTACAGTATTTAAAGTCTGCGCAGTGGTCGTAGTTTAGTAGGTACTGTGCCGACTTATTAGACGTGAGGTTACGGTTCAAACACCATATCATAAATATCAAACTAATCGAAATGTGAAGAAAATATTTCTTTCAGCAAACTTCTCATCACATTTCTGTCAAAAACTCTGAGAGTAAATAAAAATTGGCATGAAGAGTTTCTCAAAAATCTGTCGTTCGGAATCGACTTTAAAGTTTAAACTGTAGGTCCCGCTACTCAGGTATAAAATCAGCTCACATAACATAAGTGTTGTGAAAAGCTAGGTTGTAATCCTGACTGAAGGGTGGTAATGACCATTTGTGTACGTATTATTTGAGCATGAATCACAATCAAAAATGGATTAACACATCGCACGAGACGTTATGGAACAGCGTCATAGGACAAGAGTGAACTGAGCATAGTTAGGGTGTCCTTACGTTGTACTCAACTACACAAGGTATTTTAAATCGCATAGATGCGATAAATAACAACTAATAGTGAGTCTATAAAGAGGACAGCGAAACGATGTTACACTTTGTATGCTATTGCCCAGCTTTTGGACTAATAAGTTCTCATTATTATCATATATTTTATGCATGACCACACTATTACTCATCTTAAGGCATTTTCAATGAATTTTACTTGGTAGACGTACATAGTATACCTGCGATGACAGCAGTTTCATTAATTATGTTAGTAATACAGTTTATTAAGATTTATTATTCTCTTGCCTTAGTTTTCTTTTTTTCAACATTTAGAATTATGGCAAGCATTTTTCAATTATTCCATTATAATCGGGTTGTTTTTTATTTTTTAAATAAGTAGGATTTGTTGTTGAATAAAATGAATAAAACGACAATTAATTAATTTCGAGTCGTGTATTTCTTGACATTTAATCGAGTTGAAATCGAATTAAAAATACTTTTGCAATAATTTCCACCATTCATGCACTCTTTCTCATTTCGTCTTTCCTAATGCTTCCTGTTCTGAAATAAAAGCCACCACCACCACTGCTCTGTAGTACATTTTTTTTGTTATTTATTTATTTGTCTTCTTCTTTTTACTATTAATAGCTGTTATATTTTTATTTTTGTTGTTTCTTCCTATTTCTCTAATTATTTGTACGATTGTTATTGTGATTTTTATAGCATTTTATTGCAAAAAGTGCCTTGGAATAGAGAGGAAGAGAAATAATTTTTATTTCATTGCCGTTGATTTTGTTACAGAATGATAACGAGCATCAGTTGTAGATGTAGTTGTAGTTGAGAGAATACAAAAATAACGTCTCACAAAATCTCATTTAAAACATGCACGAATATTTGTTGGGGTGTGTGGGTGCATTAGTGGCTGTGCGAATAATACGCACGTACATCTGTTGTGTTATTGAAAATCGAATCGAAGGTTACATACTCTTTTAGATTGTTGTTGCCTTGGCACTGAGTTTGCTGTATGGGGGTTATTGTTACAGATGTTCATATGATTTCGTATTTTTTTTTCGTTTTCAATGTGTGTTTATTGCTAGAATACGAACACAAATCCTTTTGAATTATTTTATCCAAAACGACAAAAGCAATATCAAAGACAACTAATACAACAACTATGGCTTCAACACATATTGAATTACACGAATCGTAAAATACGATTCATGAAATGTTTATACGGATTTATAAACAGCATTGTGTGTGTTCGTTAATACATGCTCATAAATTTAATTCTAATGTGTCTGTTTTTCAACAAGTTTTTATTTATGTTTTGTTGCTTTGTATTGTTCAAAGGGATACACAGACGTTTAGGCCTCAAACAAAAAGTAAAATTTTATGGTTACAGTTAGAGACAGGATAAATTTTTAATAGAAATTCTCAATGAATCGAATATTATTATTCGAATATGGGTAAAAAAGTTTCTAATAAGAGTTTTTAAATTATTTACTTTAAATAATTTGTAATGAAAAATTAATCAACTCTCGTACGGAATATTTACATGGCACAGCACAGACTAACTTAAAGATCTTCACCTTAAGCTCATCTTATATATAAAAATGAATGTGTGTTTATTTGTTTGTGGGTTTGTTTGTTTGTTTGAAGTCTATAGACGGCTAAACGGCTGGACCGATTTTCTTGAATATTTCACAGTATCTTCTTGTATGTCTGGAAGGAAATAAACGCTACTTTTTATTCTAAAATTTCAAGTAGGCGAGGTGCCACGCCCACATACCCAATAAGTATTTAATGCCGCATTTCTCATAAACTGCAACAGCTAGAGTCTTCAAATTTTGTATGGACAACTTTGACGTATATATGAACAAAATAGGCGGATTGGCTATAGTGGGCCTGTCACCTCCCATAGTCTATATATATAAAAATGAATGTTTGTTTGTATGTACCTTATAGAATCGTAAACTATGCATTTGATGATGTTATGATCTTTAGAAAAGTTGTTGCGCGTGAGCCGGGGAAGGCTTCTAAGTTGGTATGACTAATTTCCGGCAGGTGGCGCCACTGAAAATTACTTAAAATCAAATAAATCGTAAACTGTGCATTTGATCATGATATGATCTTTAGCAAAGTTGCTGCGCATGAGTCGACGAAGATTTCTAAGTTGGTATGACCAATATCCGATAGGTGGTGCCACTGAAAATTACTTAAAATGAATTAAATCGTCATCGTTGTTGCGCATGAGCCGACGGAGGTGGGTGCGATTATTTTCCGATGGATGGCGTCACTGAAAATTATTCAAAATGAATGACAAGCAATTGGTCGACCTACACCTCAAGCACGGAAGAAAAGAGCATTACACCTCAGAGCCTCAGAATCAGACGAGCATTGAGACTGGAAAATATTCGAGTATATGCCGCTGAGACCCGTTCGCTTGAACCACTTGAACAACGTGAAGTGAGATTAGAAACTGATCGAATGCGTACTATTCAGGCCTGTTCATCTGAATCCTCAGGACAACGGGAAACAAAATCAATAAAATGATTCAAAATTAATTGGACATTTGTGTAATGTCTTTCCTTCAAATTTTTTTTAGTTAGTGGCGCAGCAACACGCGCAGGGTAAAGCTAGTGTTTTATAAATTAACACGATAAAGCATAATGGTCCTTGCAACTCTTCAGTCAGTAGTTGTGTTATGTTGCGTGCGTTAATTCTTTTACATGAGTTCGACTCTGAACAACAGATTTTTTAAGAAATTGTTCATGGCAATTTTTTGTTTCTCTCAGAGTTTTTGCCAGAAATCTGCTGAAAGGAAAGAAATATTTTCTTCACATTTCGTTTTCTTGGAGATGTCTGATCTGGGATTGGAGCCGTGGCCTCACTTTTTATAAGCCAACACAGTACCTACTAGAATACGGCAACTAATGCTTAAATAACAAGCACTGTTAAATCGTTAATCTCTTGCTTGCAGTTCAAAGCAGATCTATGCCTTATATCCAGTGGTTTTGTGCTAATTTTCTTTTTACCGGAATGCATTCCGGTCTCTGGTTCACGATTCGGAAAAACAAGCCGGTTCGTTCCGGTTCGGGTTCGGTTCAAACCCTTGTTTATAAAAATACATATAAAAATTCGTCAAAAATTAGAAAAAAAAAGTCAGCAATTCTTTTTAATTCTTTTTTTTCAAAACGTCAGCTATTTCTCGTTATCAGAAATCATCTTTAGTTCAGGAACGCGTTCCTGTCCAAAAAGGAAGTACCGGAACGACGTTCCGGAGCGTTGCGGCTCGACAACACCACTGCTTATATCCCTTAAAAGGCACTTTTTTATACGGCATGTGATTGTCAGCAGAAATATTAATTTCTACCAAATAAAAGAATTTAGATGCACATTTTTCTGTTTTATTGTAAACATAGATTCATTTATAGAAGCTTTTTATAAGACAAACAAAACGCCAAAATATATAAACCCGTAACAATTTTATGAACATCAGTGTAATAGTCATCAATGTCATACTTATTCCACATCGTCGTCATCCATCATCGTCATTATTGCCTTCTTTGAACTCAGAAAGTACGCGAACCCTTTTTCACCACTTCTTAAACTCATTACTGTTGGTTTTTTGCTTTTGTTGTTGTTGTAAAACAACTGTAATATAGCACAAGCAGAGGGTAATAAAATCCTGACCTATGCTAACCGAAATTATGCTAATCAAGGAACCTAAATACGTAAAGACAGTACAAAAGCAAGAGCTAAGGACATCAAATATGCAAAATTAAAGGAAATTGATGGAAATACTGCTGCGTTCATTTATAAAAAGGAAAAGAAAAATAAAAAAATAAACACGGAAAATTGAGCTCTTATTTGTTTATGACCTTTTAGTTTTCTGACATGTCGTTCAACATTTGAGTAATTGAACTAAAGATTGCAGATAGTTGGAGAGGAGACCTATCGGCATACACCTAATCCATCATGTAGACTTGTTGTGCGCTCACCATCATACTTACTATAGAAAGTTTGTACTTCTTTCAGACCCTAATTTTTATCGAAAAATCATCTTCAGCGCTGAGTTCCACTTCTGAATGAATGAGTACGTGAACAAACAAAATTTTTGAATTTGGAGGAATACCTATTCACATGAAATCCAAAAGCGTTTAATGCCTCTTAAAAACGTCAGTGCTTGATATGGGTAATAGGCTGGTAGTGTCCTTGGTTAATATTTCTTTAAGAATGTTTACAATGGAAAACTTAAAAACAAAACAAAATTATTCCAAAAGAAAGAGAATGCGATACGGCCCACCACAACCACCATACGCTTAATACACTTGTTTCTCATTTAATTCTTGATATTCATTTGCACCATTTAATAGACAAAAAAGAAAAAAAAACAATTAAATTTACACTTCGAAAAGGAAACAAAAAAAAAAAAAAAAAAGATTTCCACCCTTTGGCATTTAACCTTGAAATGATGCTTTTGTTGTTGTTCATTTAAATATGGGGTAACTGAAGGCCACTTCGTTAGCGATTATTTTGCGTTGGTGGACTGAATTGTTAACAAAAAAATTAAAACGAATATTTTCTTTATATTTTTGTTTTTCGAATAGAATTTCAAAATGGTGGCGTGAAAATGGACACTTCAATACTCAAGTTACGTACATATATACATGGGAAAGAAATCCTGAATGCTTTTGCCAACACATTATTCAGAATTAAATCAGATGAAATGCTTAATAAATGGGGAATTTCGTGTCAAGTGGCCCAATTTTTAAAATCGATGTCCTCCGATTTGGATGAAATTTGCACCAAGGTTAGTACTATTGGATAGTAGGCCAGACACATAAGATTTTTCAATATTTGGCATGAAAACCTACTACCAAAATGATCTTAAAAAGTATTTGCATTCTAAGGACGTTCGGAAATTAGTTTTTTAAAGTTTAGTTAGTTAAAGTTTGGACGTGCGTTATTTACTAATTACTTACATAATTAATCTTCACAATGGCTTCCGCTTTCAAAAAGGAAATGTTTTTGTTGTAATCCCTTAAACAAAAAGAAGTACAGATCATCAGATATGCTAAATATTTCCGACAACTTATTGAAAAAATTCCCAACGCTTTCAAAACTTTTGCTAATTTGTGGATCGTGCAGAAAAATGATGGGAAAGTTGGTTACCGGTTATTCCAGATGAGAACAAAATCAATTCTGAAAATGATGACAGTTCTGCAGGAGATGATGGTTGTTCTAACTTTTCAGTAGAACCTATAAGACCTAATAATGAGTGCCAAAATCAACATCACAAGGATGCAGTAGAAGTTTTTGAACAAATAAAAAGAAGTACAAAACGTCACAGAGTCGATCTGAAAGAATTCAACTTCTTACTCTTGCCCCATCGTCATGGAGTTGTTCAAAAATAAAGACCGAGTTTGGAACGTCTCAACGAAAAGCAAGAATTGCTAAAAACTTGGTTGCTGAGCATGGGATTCATACAGAGAAGAAGGAAAAAACTTTAGCGTGCGAAACTGAAGCTCTTTTAACTCAATTTTATCATAAAATATTGAAATAATATTGAAAAATCTTATTCTTGAATTAAAAATAATTTTTTTGATAGATATCACACTCGCATCCCATTAAGCGATTATAAAGGCCTTAAAGGAAATTGTATTATAAGCTTTCTTTTGACCAAAAAAAAATAATGGGCCCATTTTGAAGAAAAAAAATTAAAAAAAAAATGAATTTAAAAAAAAAATTTTTGCTAGGACCAATAGGTGAAAAGTTACACACATTTAAAAAAAAACCCTGTATGACCAAAATGTCCAACTTTGGCCCCCTCTAACTCCGGCAGTTCTTGACTGTGTCTGGCCTACTATCTAATAGTACTAACCTTGGTGCAAATTTCATCCAAATCGGAAGACATCGGTTTTAAAAATTGGGCCACTTGACACGAAATTCCCCAAATAGAAACATGATATAAAATCAAAAGTAGTGAAACTAATGCTCACTGGTCAATTAAAATTATTTTCATTTCACATTATGTTTCAAAGGTTTTGTTGTAACA
This sequence comes from Sarcophaga carnaria, assembly GCA_958299815.1. Taxonomy (NCBI): domain Eukaryota; kingdom Metazoa; phylum Arthropoda; class Insecta; order Diptera; family Sarcophagidae; genus Sarcophaga; species Sarcophaga carnaria. Next base: position 46,076,306 of record OY283151.1, read on the forward strand.
TCTGTTGTTAAATATATTGCTTATCCCAACATGTTCATGATGTTAAAAACAAATTGATTCTTTTTTAATTTTCTCACTAAATTGTCTACTGGGTTGTATTAGTGCATTAATTAGACAGGTGCATTGTTATTATACATACATAATTGGTCATTACAACCCTTCAGTCAGTATTACGACATAGTTTCTCACACCACTTATGTTGTGTGTGTTAAATTTATACATGGGTGGTGGGACCTACAGTTTAAAGTCGACTCCGAACGACAGATTTTTGGAAACTTTTCATGTAAATTTTATTTACTCTCAGAGTTTTGCCAGAAATTTGATGAGAGAAAGTCGCCGAAGAAATACTTTTTGTATTTTGTCTGGCCTGGGGCACGAACCCTGGCTTTACGTCTAATAAGCCAACACACTACCTACTAGACTACGGCGACTTCCAATCTATTCAGCGAAAAAGCGTGGATGTCTATGGTCGTTTACCCCCGCCTTCTGGTCAGTTGAATTTGTATGAGTGTAGATCCAAACCACCAATTCAACAAGTTGTGATCTGGAATGCTAGGACTTTTTTTAGGATGTCCAGAAACTCTTAATTTGATTTACCCACAATAACTTCATCAACTGCACTTCAAATGCATAAAGAAATCAATCAAATTATGATGTGGCCGTTGCTTTAAAACCCATTTAATAATTAAAAATACATTCATTTTGCAACTTTTAAAATGGGTTACCCAAACAACTAAAGAATACAGGAAAACAAGGAAACACTCGCATAAAAATACACTCGAATCGAATCAAACATACTGCCATCATAAAATACTGACCGAACAATAATGCACAACCGGTGGTCTGATGTTTATTTCAATAAGAAAAATACCCCTTTACACACTTACCTTCCGAAACTGAAGAATAAATGAAACGAGAAAAAAAACATTAAAAAATCCTGCAATTGTTTACTGGTCTTTTTGTAAATTTTCCAATTCAGTATTCACTCACAAGCAATTCATCATTCATCATAGGAAAGAAAATGAAAAAAAGCAAAAAAAAAATTTAAACAAAACGAACTGAAATGGAAACTGAAACCTGCAACAGCATACACAGTTTTGGTATACGAAAATAATGGCTGATTTAGTTAATCCTGATAATGTAACAAACAACTTGTATATGAAACGAAATGAGATATGAATCAAACACACCATGTGGTTTTATTTCATTATGTTTACAGCACGCACAACAGCAAATGCAATCAAATGCATTTGAATGCGTAAATTTTTTAGCAGGTTTTAGGTTGCAACCTCTGTTGCAGTTGTTATGGTTTTGTGGTTTTCAAACACAAGCATGTTGGAAGTTTTATATTCACAAGAACTTCAATACACAGCTTGGCGTCACTCAGTGTGGAGATTTAACGAGTAATGACAATATAGCGTTTTTATATTTTTACCAATAAAAATTTACTTGGAATATATAAAAAATTAAAACTTAGTTTTAATATTAAATTATTAAGTCGGCGTAAACATCTCAAACAAAATAAAATATGGAAAAATACTTCTTTCGAGGACTTCCTCTTAATAGTATTCTGACAAAAAGCACTGAAAGTAAACAAAAATTGCCATGAAAAAATTCTCAAATATCTGTCATTCAAAGTCGACCTTAAAACTGTTGGTAATGTCACTCATGTATAAAAATAACATACACAACCTGGGTGGTGTAAGAAACTAGGTTGAAATCCTGTCTAAAGGGTTGTAATAAACATCTAAGTAAGCAAGCGATTAATCACTAGAAATAGCTAAGAAGTAACACTGTTCATTGTCCAATAGTAACACAACATAATAAATAATTGTTGAGTTCCAACATCATGCCAAATGATACGACAGATTATCAGTGCTTATGTATGTGTAATGTTCGCTGCAAATCCACGTATTAAACATGCATTCACTCAAACGCAGTACAATGAATGATATGCAACAATAAATGTATATTGCAAAAACAACAAAAAAGTAGAAAAACTGTTTCGGCAAAACGTATAAAACGAAAACATGTCAACGGTATGAGTGAGAAATGAAATGGGGGTTGATTTCCAATTATTCAGACATGGCGCGAACAGTTGTTATGTATCCTTCGAAGGGTAGAAAGTTGTATTTGAGTGGAGTTTTTGCACATTCATTGTGTTTGCCAGCGGTTAAGCGTGTTTAAAAAAACAGTCGTTACTTGGATATTGTTTATACGTGTGGAATTCCTTGCTTTATTTATTCAAAGAAAACAATACAAAGAAAGCGAAGAAGTCTAATAGAAATGTTTGCCGGTGATGACATTCCTTAATATCTTATTTTATTTGCATTGCCTTACCGACATTTGCATCAGAATATTGTAAAAAAGGAAACAAGAAACAAATTTCGAGTAATAATTGAAGAAATAGCTGTACATAGGTATGTCAAAACATGAGAAAAGCAGTTTAAAACTGTTGAAAGAAATATAAATAATTGTAAGAGCTTTTCGAGTGTCGAGTATTTTTCTTACAGCAGTTGTTAAAATAAACATTTAAAATAAAACATTGTTAGAAAATACAAGAAGTTATTTACAAAAAAACAAAGAACTTTGCCAAAATTCTTTGTAAATTATTATTTGTACTCTTTTGGAAATATATTTCCATCAAACAAAATCAACAGCATGTCGATAGAAATTATTTGATTTTTTTAAACTAAAATAAGGGTTGGTAGTAAGCGGTAAGATTTTGGTAAAACTAAAAAAAATTAAATGAAATTTGTATTTTAATCCAATTAAACTTAATTGAATTAAATTTAATTGAAATTTAAAATAATATTAAAAAAAAAATTACGTCATAAAGTGGAATGTGAACATTAAATTATAGGCAACTTGGCTAAATTTTTTTTCTATTGCGTTATGGGTAGACACGCGGAAAGAATGGGGCTCCTATTTAACGACTTCTGCCGTGGATGCAGATCCGCTGAGGAAGAGGAGTCTGTTATCCACTTTCTTTGTCAGTGCCCGTCTCTTGCTAGGTGTAGATATAGGCTATTTGGCTCTCCAACCCTTGTCAGCTTGACGGAGCTATCATCTATTGATATCAAGGATATAGCTTCGTTCATCAAGCTTTTTGGCTGATTTTCCAGTGTAGGGTAGTCGTGCTTTTGATGTGCAGCCCTTGTGCTGATCAACTTCCTCCTCTTCCCTGATTTTGGTCAGTACAGGGACTGCGTTCGCCCGTGGCATCACAACGGGCCGCTATGCGTGCTCACGTGAGCTTTGTGATATCAGAGCTACCACTCCGTACTGAACCCTGAACCTGACAAAATTTTTCTTAATGTCAAACACTTTAACAAGTTGATATAAAAAAAGACCAAGAACTGCAAATCAACACACGCTTAAACGGCTATTTCACGTACAATATTAACTTTCAATGTTTTTACACATACTATGTACATACTAGTTAAAAATTCAAGAAATTGATAAGCTGCATGCAATTTGCTATCAAGTTTGTATGAATTTTCATTCACGAGATGTATTTGTCAAGAATAGAACAACAAATTACAGCAATAGAATAGACAGACTTAGTTACTTAATTGGTTAATACAAAACCCTTCAGTCAGGATTATTTCTCACACCACTTACGTTGTGTGTATTAATTTTATTCATAAGTGGTGGGCCCTACAGTTGAAATTCGACTCTGAACGATAGATTTTTGGAAAGCTTTTCATGGTAATTGTAATTACTCTCACAGTGTTTGCTAAAAATCTGCTGCTAAAGAGAAGACGCCGAAGACATATTTGCTTAAATTGCGTTTTGTTTGATACGTCTGACCTGCGGTTTTTGAGCTGAGGCTTCACGTCTTATTGGCCAACACACTACCTACAAGACTACGGTGACTACATTTAAGAGAACAAATTATAAAGTTAGAGGAATATTTGATCAATTAAATTAAGGCTCTGCTTACCAAAAAATACAAAAAAAAAACTTGTTCATTCCACAATGTTGTTTGTAATATGCTGTATGCTGCAGCATAAAATATTTAAGTGGACAACCAGCACTCAAGCGTGTATTAATCCAACATTTTGTTACCAATTCTTTAATGGAAGAGAAGACACAATGTTTAACAATATAGGGAATGATAAATAGCAACAACAACAACAACTACAACTAGAAAATTTATGCATCAATCCCTTCCTTACTCTACCAAAGAAAGTATCTTAGTCACTGTAGCTGTTTGCATTATTATTGCTGTTGCCTGCATAAACATGCCTTTGCTCGGCTTTGGCTTACTAAGGCAGTAGAAATATTTTTCAAAATTGCATATGAGTGGTGCAACGTGTCAGTGTGATACTGGCATATAAGGATTTTTTGTATGGCTTTTTTTACTTCTTTCTTTTTCTACACAAAAAATTATATGTATAATTACAACAACAAATTAATTCCAACCACTTTATCTCTTTCATTTTTAAGGCACTTTATACAAATAATTTCCAACTGCATGTGGTACGTGTGCATAAATAAGAGAGAAAGAGAAAGCATAAGAATAAATATGAGGGAGTAAGTGTACGTGTATGTGCATAAGAAGGGAATTAATACATGACAACGGAGAATCATGAATTCTGAAAAAATTTGCTCACGAAACTTGCTCGAGAAAAACAGGAATAATGTTGGCGTTGCAGAATATTCAGCACAGCACCTCCTTTAATTACTTGCATGAGTGTACATTTCATATACAGATTATCGATAGCAGAACACGCATATCGATACACAAATACATGGATTCGTGTATTGATTTTGAATTGTTGTGCTTAGTGTACTTGCCATAGTCTGGTAGGAAGTGTTTTGGCTTATTAGACATGAGGCCTCCGTTCAAACCCCAGGTCAAACATCTACAACAGAATGAAATATGAAAAAATATTTCTTAGCAGACTTCCATGCAGCAGATTTCTGATAAAAACTCTGAAAGTAAATAAAAAGTTGCCACGAAAAAATTTCTCAAAAATCTGTTGTTCGGAATCTACTTTTTATAGTCGCCGTAGTATAGTAGGTAGTGTGTTGGCTTATTAGACGTAAAGCCAGAGTTCGATCCCCAGACCAGACATCAAAATAAAATACAAAAAGTATTTCTTCGGCGACTTCCTCTCAGCAGATTTCTGGCAAAAAATCCGGGAGTAAATAAAATTGCCATGAAAAAGTTTCTCAAAAATCTTTCGTTCGGAATCGACTTTAAACTGTAGGTCCCGCCACTCATGTATAAAATTAACACACACAATATAAGTGGCGTGAGAAGCTAGGTCCGTAATCCTAACCGAAAGGTTGAGATGGCCAATTATGCTATGTATGTATGTATGTGCCTAAAATTAAGCCACAATAATTCTAAAAGGCTTCGAAAAAAGAAAAAAAACTATGAAATGGTCAGTCACATTGTAATAATCGATAATGAAAATTGAAAAGATTGCCAATGGGCAATCACACACGAGAACAATTATGCTGGCACAAAATGGCAGCTTGTAGGCAAGAAAGGTGAGGAGAGTGGTTTTTTGCTGGCATAATTTTTCAACCAGCTTCTACCCCGCACAAACCAATACATAAACAACACAAAACCAATACACACGCATTTATAAAACAGCAGGTTCAGAAAAATTTTTTGTATAAAACATATTTAGTCTTTCGTTGTGCGTTGAGTAGTGAAGATAAGTAAAAAAAAAAAAAACTAATATTTACACCCAAAGCAGAGTACATGTATACAATTTTATGCCAAATGAAATAGTCTCGTGTGTGACTGAAAGAACAAAAATTGTGCGGCTTAACAAAAATAGTCTCGTGTGTGATAGCACAATATGGCACGGTGTTATTCACACCAATTTTTTCTCATTTATTTGCAATTATACAGTGTCATACTGTAATGCGTCTATCTGCTCATTGTTGTTGCAGTAATATGCACTTGTAATCGCCTTCTTTTTTGCTTCTTTTCCTCTTTAGCAATAGCCGCAGTAAATCTGCTAATTGCCTCGTGAGTCATCATTATCAACTTTGTTTTCATTTAGGCATTCACACTCAATATCATAAACAAAACGCTGAACTTGAACTTGCTTCGCTATTTTCTTTATTGTGTCTTCCATTAGTTTTATTACAAAACTTTCGTTGGTAGACACCAATTTAGACAGACACTCTCACACTACTTAAACCGATTCATTCATTTTTTTTCTTCTTTATTACGGAAGCTATAAAGAAAACTTATTTCTTTTTTTTCAAGACATTGCCATTTTTCTGTTATGCCAAGTACTAGTAAAAGTAAGGGTGGTGTAAGGGAAGTGACGCTGTATTTCGCCTTGTTGAGTAAATATAAATTTTTTCGTTCTTATTTTGAAGACGCATTTCTTAAGACTCAGCGTAAGTGCTACGGTACAGAAGGTTCTGGTACTACTTTTTTTTCGTTTCAGTGTACACACATTATTCTTTACAATTTGTCAAGCATAACAGAACTCCTTTCCTTTTTTTGTTATTGTGTTCTTCAATCAATTTTTATTGTAATCAATAGGCAGCACAATGGGGCTTATTCGCAAAAATACTGATGAAAATATTAATTTATAAAATTTTTTCAATTAATATTCTAACATTACATATTACACTATGCGACAAAATAAAAAAATTGAAATACACCCAGCTAATGACATAGTGTAAGTTGTGACTTTTGTTGAGAACTCAAAAATATTATTTTTTTTATTGCTTGAACCCTCCAAACTGGTTTTATTTGACAAAAACTATTTTTTTTTTTACTTTACTCACAAATTAATTGATTACACAAACACCTCTAAACCGATGTCCAAAATTTAAACCTTATTAGAAAGGAGAGGGATGGGCCTTTAAAACGATATACATATATGTATTATTTGACTTAATCTGCTATAAGGTTTGATGCGGTAAACTTGACAAATGCGTTTTTTTTCATATTTTTCAAGTTTGTCCGTTCATAGCAGCAAACTTTAATTAAAATATATGAAATAAGTGATGACATTCTGAAAATGTACAATCTTGTGATGAGATTGTTACATCGTTTGATCAAATCGTACAAAAATTACCGTAGTTATTACTTAAAGAGTCCAACAGTCGAGTTATATTTTTCATATGTATATATTTTTTCAAACAAACTTTTAGTTCAAAAATTTTCAGAATTTTTGTTTGATCTTGATTGTTTATGGGAAAATGTGTTAATTTCACTTTTGAGCAACCACCAGAAGTTAGCCAATGTTTGCACAAAGGGAAATAATAATATTTGCAAAAAACACATATATTTGACGACTTCTGATAGTCGCCCAAACGCGAAATTGACACATTTTGCGATAAACAATTGAGATCCATCAAAACTTCTGGAAATTTTTGAACTGAAAGTTCATTTGATAAGATGACATATATAAAAAATATAACACGACTGTTATACTATTTAAATAATAGCTACGGTAATTTTTGTCCGACTTGATCAAACGAAGTATCAATCTCTTTACAAGATAATGCACTTTCAGAATGTCTTCACTTATTTTACATTTTTAAATATGTTTTGCATTTAAGAATAGTTCAACTTGAAAAAATAAGAAAAAAAATCGTATTTTCCAAGTTTACCCCATCAAAACTCATAACATATACATATGTATGTAGGTTTGAACAAAATGTTTAAATATACCATTTAAAGGTTAATTTATCTCCTTTCTAAAAAACTTTGGATTTTTAAAATAGGTTGAAACATATTTGGGTAATCAATAATTTTGTCTGAAAGGAACAAAAAAACCGTTTTTTTTTTTCAAATAAAACCAGTTTGGAGGGTTCAAGAAATATAAAAAAATATTTTTGAGTTCTACTCAACAAAACTCACAACCTACACTATGTCATTAGCTGGCTGTATTTTGACTGTTGCACCTTGTTATTATCCTACAAAGAGCAAAGGATTTTACATTGACTAAATTTTCTTATACCTACAGTGGTGTGAAAAATAATAAGGACACCAAATATTATATTTAAGGATTTTAGAATGAGAATGTAACTAATATAAGAAAATTTTTGATAAGTAACTTCAGTCGCCGTAGTCTAGTAGGGAGTGTGTAGAATTATTAGACGTAAGGATTTCGATCAACAAGATGAAATATAAAAAAATATTCCTTTGGCAGAAACTCTGAGAATAAATAAATTTGCCATGAAAAGCTTCTCATAAATTTGTCGTTCGGGATCGACTTTAAACTGTACGTCCCGCTACTTATATATAAAATTAACAGAAATAACACAAGTGGTGTGATAAACTAGGTCGTAGCCCTAACTAAAGGGTTCGTAACTTTTTAAATTTTTCCTTAGAAGTTTAGCGTTCATGTTCATGCATTGTTCTCCTCTCATTTGCTAGTTGTTATTAAACGCTCTCATATCAGTTTTTTTGTAATATAAAAATATTATTCATTTGCATACAAACACACATATTACACATCCTTTCGTACACACATATCCTATATGCTTTTTTACGCCAAGAGCACGTATACATTTGACACCATCAGGATTTTTTTTGCTCTCTTCTGGTGTAAATGTAAAATATTAAAAATAAGTTGTACTCTCGTATATTTTGCTGCCTTAGACAACATTTAAGTCCTTTTTTAATTGGGTCTTATAATAAAATTTAACACCAAATATTTCAATTTAAAAAAAAAATTCAATAGAAAACCCATCTCTTTTATTCAGTCACGTTCTTCCAAACTCCCTAAAATACTTGTGTTTGGCTTTTGTCGTCTTATATTCATAAATAGGCATTTAGAAAGGAAATAAAAATAATTTTAACAGTGTTGCCACTGCCAATATATTTTTCAATTGATTTATAAAAAAGGCAAATGTTGCCAAAACCCTAACCGTTTAGAAACAAATTCATGGCATTTATAAAAAAAACTTCGTGTTCATTCACACATTATTGATCATTACAGCCGTCTTAGTCAGGATTACAACCAGAGATCAGCAATGAGTTTTCCAAAAAGATGAGTATAATCGAATCATACTCATAATTTCTGACACTTATACGCATTCATACTTATTTTAATATCATACAACCTCTACTCATTCATTCAAAGTTTGAAGTACTCATCATATTCATACTTAACAACACGTATGATGTTGTTTATTTCGACACTCCATAACTCAACATGTACACGAATCACAAAATAAATATGAGTAATCATTTGTAAGTATCATAAGCACATATTTTTCGAAAGTTATGAATCTAAATGAGTAGGCGTATGAATCAAACATATTTCGAATGGTATGAGTTTGATGTCAACGTTGTACTCATACTCATTGCAACCTGTACTTATAAATCAACGTTGTAGTGAGTACGAATGAATCAGGGTAGTGAAGTTAAATTTCAATATTGTTGACTCACTTATATTCAAAATTTCATGAGTGCTTATGAGTAGCGAAAAAATGATTCATTGCTGATTTCTGGTACAGGTGTCCTATACGATTCGGTAAAATTTCCAGAAATAAGGTCGACAACATAAATAAAGAAAATGAATGCAAGTAAGAAAAAGAGTGTCAAAAGAAAATGTAACAAAAAACAAAGCATAAGAAACAGGTGTCCACATCCTTGTACAGTTTCAACAAGTCACTGCCGCTAAATTATAAATAAAAATCGTGTTCCTTTGCCTTTCTTGTAGCACATAGTCATTGCCGCACTTAAAGGGTTCAAGGCAGTAAGTGAACTTTAAATGAATATTGAACAACAACATACAGATGTAGCGAAAAGAACTCGTTTTTTATAATTTAAATAAAGCAAGAAAGAAAAGCAATTTCAGTTACAAAATGAGCGAGAAAATTTAATGATTTTTATAAGAGACTAGCATATAACAATGCGATGCAATTTTTAAAATCAGAGTCTCATCATTCATGCTAATTTTACTGCTACTGCAACAACTGAAACCAATCAATCAATTAAGCTTGAACAGCGAAATCTGTAACAAGCAATCTCTGACACACAGGGAGTGATACAAAAACATTTTTTTTTTATTTTTATACTCACACAGGCACACACACGCATATGTACAATTCCCTGAAGCAATACTTAATTGTGGCCTCGAGGACTATTGAACGAAATAATGACGAATCAATTGGGACGTAGGCACTTAGCAAGCCGAGCTTGAGATTTGAAATATATTTCTTGCACATTAGCTAGCTCCGATTACCAAAACATTTAAAGATTCCCTAGCCTTTAGCTCGTATTTTTAGCTACAGTTTATAATCGCCTCTCATAAGATGACATATTGAAATACTCAGAACCCAAGCGAAAGTTTATGCCACCGAAAGATGTGCTCAATTTGGATAGGAAATTCAAAAGACAGGACATAGCAATACTATCTGACAAATAGGCCGTCATTTGGAATGCTGAATCGGATAGGTAGGGTCGCAGTGCAACTAGGACAATGTGCAAGCAGACAGAAAGTTGCTTCCACGCTGTTAATAGGGCCAGAACCCTTGAAGTGAAGTGAAGACAGATGTTTGGAAAGCTATGTGCCAAGACTGCATTTTAATCTACTATGATAGCCAATCTGTTATTATATTGTTACGTTTTTACCTTTTTAAAAAGTTTAAATATGAGTTCGTTAATTGCAAACCAAGTAAAAAACAAATATGTGTTTATTTTCTCTTAAACTCTCTTTATTCTTTACACTACTTTTGTGTGCCACCGTATGCAACTTAACGATACAACAATAATAATTTGTTTGTACACTATTCTGTTTCACACTTCTGTCCGCGATAACACTAACAACTGATACTTAGATCTTCCCTGCTTACAACCTTTTTGCAAGCAATGCCGATTGTACGTTCCAACCGCAACGCGTCTTCACACAAGACTGACTGAATTATCACTTTTATATACGCACGCAATCAGTATGATTGATCCAACCGCAACGCGTCTTCACACAAGACTGACTGAATTATCACTTTTATATACGCACGCAATCAGTATGATGAACGTTCTCGACGTGGAAGGTTCTTGTTATCGCCTTCTCGAGAATTCTATAGCGACCGCATTGCTGCTTGTGTATTTTGCACACTTGTCCATCAGTTTTTGTCACATACATGCTGTAGATGGTTTACTTTCATTTCATGTTGTTGTTGGTACCAGGTGCAACCAGGTTCGTTGTACATATGTGTGTGTGCAGCTTTAGATAATCAACACGTTTGTGCATTTGTTCGTGTGTATTGTGTTGGTGTAGCTGGTGGCTTTTGTTTATCGTTTTTATTGTTAAACGATATTATGTCTTTTCGATTTATGTAACAATATTCTTTTCGAGCGTTACGGTCAGCTGCAAACTCGTTAGATAGTGTGGCCGTTATCTCGACATTGTCCCTGGGTGCTTCAGTTTCTCACTTATCTAGGTAACTGAGCACAGAGACATTTCACGTAACTGTAAGGCCGATGAGCTCGCAGGTACATCCACCCGTATTTTCGCCAATCGAATTGGGTATGCCACTCACATCGGTAAAATTTATCTATATGCCAAATGAGGAATCTTGCTCCACGATCTTGCATCTTGGCACACGATGGATAGATTGGAGGCGTAACAACCAACTACTCAAACATGATCACAATGTCATTTTGATCACAGTAGCTATGCTTACAGGTCATTGCCTCATGTCCACGTGGAACAACTTTTGCTGAGGTTGTTGGTCTGCTGGAAAGGAGGAAACTGTTATCCACTTTTTTGTTAAAAGCCAACACTTGCGAGGTGCAGATTTAGGTTATTTGACTCTCCATTCCTTGTCAGCATAACGGAGTTCTCATCCACTGATTTATGAAACTATCTGACTGGTTTCCAGCATTGGTACGTCGTGCTTTAGTTTGCGGCCCCTGTAGACTCAGTGTACACTTACATATCGTTCTATAACATTCTAAGTCGAAAAAGTGTGTTTTGAGTTATGAGATCTCAAAGTTTTCACGCGACATACGACCATATGTGTATTCGAAGTAGATTTTTCCCTATAACTTCGGAACGGATCGGCGCATCTTAACCAATGTTCACAGTATTTAAGTTAGAGAACGTAGAATTTAGAAATGCAAGAACACTTAGAACGTTATAGAATGGAGGCGTCGATATGTAGAAAGTGGGTTGTCTCGAGCCCAACATGCAATTTATGTGATGGTGAGAATAAATTATCGAATCAAATTCTTGAGACATCCGAAAGGGAAACACCAGGGTGCATATCAGATGCTGGCATTTTAGATACCGAAAATGTCTATTGCACTTACATGCGTTGCATTTACTTGTTGTAAAATAGTTTCAATGGGTTTTTACTGTTTCACATACGCAAAATGATGACGTTGTTGTAATTTTTTTTCTGCAAAATATTGAAGGTCTTAAGAAATTTTAAAAACAAACATACATACATACATAATTGACCATTGCATTTAGTCAGGATTACAACCTGGCTTCTCAAACCACTTATGCTGTGTGTGTTAATTTTATACATGAGTGGCGGGACCTACAGTTTAAAATCAACTCCGAACGACACATTTTTTGAAAAACTTTTCATGGCAATGTTTTATTTTTTAGTTTCTGGCAGAAATCTGGTGAGAAGAAGTCGCAGCAGAAATATTTTTTTTCATATTTCGTTTTATTCGAGATATCTGACCTGGGGTTTGAATCGAGGCCTCAGGTCTAATAAGCCAACACTCTATCTACTAGACTAAGTGGACTTAAAAACATACTTTAATGTTTAAAAGCAATTATAAAAAACATATTTGTAATGAATTATCGTTACATATTCAGTAATATAACAGTACTTTCCAAGAGATGTTTACACATGTAATCGTTCTTATTATGTTTTCCAAAACTGTATAGCATATGAACTGGCTTATCGTTCAGTTTATATAGCAAATAACAACAATTAAATAAATAAAATAATCATACTTAGTATTGTAATTTAACATGTAAATGAGAGAGAGAGAGAGAGAGAGACAATTTTCCATTTATACTCAACTGTACAACTGAGAAGAGATAACGGTAGAAAAATACTCCGAAATGCTGCATAAAAAAAAGGAAATAAATTGTGTGCAAACATCAGAGCAGTTGGTTGCATTGCATAAATACAACAGCAAAATGGGGATAAAACTAAAATAAAAATAAAAATCAAATGAAAATGTTAAGGGGAACCCAGAAAATAAACACAAGTGAGTAGCCATACTACAACGTAAAAATTTTGATTCCAATTCTAAAGAGGAGATAGTAAGAAGGGGAACCAATGCAAAAACAAAAAATTTAATAAAATAACAGTAAGAATGCATTCGTTGATGTATGACGTTAACTCTCATCTTTGAAATCATATACTCTTTCTCTCATTTACACACACACACGCTCACACATACATACGCTTACTATTTTGCCAGGTGCCTGTACTTGTTCATGATTGAATCATTAATATTGGAGGGGGGTGTACTTTATTATTTTTATTTTCTGTTTTTTATTATTCCTTTTTTATTTTGTTTTATTCGTATTGTATTGAAATTGGGTCAACAACAGAGAGCATAGTATGCAATATACAGAGGGGAATGATGTGGAATGAAACATTATGAAAAGATACAAAATTATAAAAGAAAGGATGAAAAAAAATACTTCGAGAGAAAATTTAAATCATTTCAATTAAATACTGCCAATACATATAGTGAAAGCGCTTAATGAAAGATCCAATATAACAATTTTCATTCGTTATTTTTGATTTATTTTTGTACAAAAGTTTTGCCTATTCTTATACGAATTTACAATTATTTTTATCACCATATAAATTTCAATTTAAATTGTTAATGACTATTAAACAATAAAAACCCTTATTGTATTTTATATACATATGTACATACACACAGTTACTAAAGTATACATACGGTTAAAAAATTTCAGAAATTTTTTAACCAATCCGTTTTCGTTGAAAATTTTTATAATTGTCTGACATTTTTCTTCGATTTTAAGACGGTCTTTTGCGTTGGTTAAAAAATTTCTGAAATTTGTTAACTTTTGTGGGCTGTGCAGGCCTGTGCAGGGTCACAAAAGTATACATCCGATTAACAAATTTCACAAATTTCTGAACCAATGCAAAAGACCGTCTTAAAATCGAAGAAAAATGTCAGACAATTATAAAGATTTTCAACGAAAACGGATTGGTTAAAAAATTTCTGAAATTTGTTAATCGTATGTGTACTTCTGTGGCTGAGTGTATGTATCTACATACAATATAAAATGCATTAATTTTTTTTTTCAATGTGATAATTTGCCTTTGAAAATATTATTTCTACACACTATTAATGCCATTAAATATGAAAAAAATGCAAATTTATTGAGCATTGCGTTTGAAATTCTTATCTTATCAACAACATTTGAAAACCATAAAATGTGTTATTAACGAGAGGAAAAAGTCATGCAGCCGATGAATGTAATTTAATCAAAACTCAGTTTTGAAGAGAAGAATGTCATTGGTGATTACAACTCTTCAGTCAGGATTACAACATAGCTTCTCACACGACTTATGTTGTGTGTGTTAATTTTATACAGGAGAGGCGGAACCTACAGTTTAAAGTCGTCTTCGAACGACAGACTTTTTGAGAAGCTTTTTCGTGGCAATTTTATTTACTCTCAGAGTTTTTGCTGGAAATCTGCTGTGAGGAAGTCACCGAAGAAATATTTTTTCGTACTTCGTTTTGTGGGAGATGTTTGATCTAGGGGTTATAAGTCAACACACCAACTACTAGATTAGGGCGACTACGGAGTATTCGTATAATCATAGATTTCTGAAGGAATAACGATTGAAATCAAAAGGTCCGCCAAATAACTTTTTTTTTGAAAATGCTTTAAAAAGAAAAAACTACTGAATATTTTCGCTAATTTCTTTTTTTATTTGAAAGTACAATTCTTCCGGTTAATAATGGAAAATAATTTCATTCAAATGGCTGACTCGGCTGGTCATGCAGTAGCCTACACGATCGGTGCAATTTTTAAGCACTTATCGATTGTGTGCAGCTGTATTTCACCAATGGCCAACTACAGCTCAGATATCTGGAACAAAACAAAATATGAGAATATACAGTGGACAGCAAAAGTCTTATATTTTTTAGCAATTTCATGAATTTTAGCCAAAAGTTTGTGATTAAAATTTATACTTTATATATTAATTGTTATATATTTATTTCTGTTTTATTATAAAACAAAAAAATTTTTTAATGTTTTTCATAAAACAAGAGAAAAATAAGGAAAAGTTTCTGATGACTCCATAGGTAGCCCCAAGGAGAATCCTGAGTAAATTTGATAAGTAAATTTAATATATGAAAATATTATTCCTTGTATTTAGAAGAATGTCCCTTAATGTCAAGCATTCCATTTAACCCATTTTGGATTGAGTATACAAGTTTTGTTTACTGTTTTATGGTGGCACCATGAGCAAGTTTTTCGGTTGACTTATGGATAAAATTGGTCTACACAACATGGATGGTGTGAGAAACTATCACAATCTTCACCAAAGGGCTATAATGACCAAGTGTTAAAATTTTGGAAAATTTTTCGTGGCTTCTAAAATAAGTAAAACTTTTTCGTAGAACTTGTGATAACAAAAATAATTTAAAACATATGAGAGTTTAAATATTGCATTTGAAAAATGAAATTTATTTGATAAAATTCATTTTAAATGCGTATGATATTGTAAATCAATATCAATATTAATACAGAATAATTTTTCTTTTTATTTTTGCAGAAGGAAAGTCCACAGAATAGGCAACGAAGTAAGAAATATTTGCAGCAAAATCCTAAAAACATTCGAGGAAATATTTTTTTGGTGATTAAATATTTTACAAAATATACAAATTCAAGCAATATTATTAATAAATAAAATAAGAATTATTAATTAAGTATTGTAATAGAGATTAAAATCGAAATATAAATAAAACTAAACCCATGAAGTTTTCGAAATTATTTAAGAAAATATTTTTTTATTATAAAAAAGGCAATAATTTGCAAACAAAGGTGTGGTAAATATTGGAGGAGTTATTTGGAAAAGTTGCTACGTGTTTTAAGATAGAAATCGCCGTAGTCTAGTAAGTTGTGTATCGGCTTATTAGACGTAAGTCCATGGTTCACACCCCAGGTCAGATATCAAAACGAAAATATCAAAAAAAAACGACCTAATATCGTTTAACAACAAAAACAATAAACAAAAGCCACACGATACAAATACGCACTAACACTAAGAATACAATGAACGTGTTGATTATCTAAAGCTGCACACACACATATGTACGACGAACCTGGTTGCGCCTGGTACCAACAAGAACATGTATGTGACAAAAAGGGATAGACAACATAAGCAAAGTACACAAACAACAGTGTATTAGCAATAGAGCTGTCGAGAAGGCGAGATCACGAACATTCCACTTCAAGAATGTTCGTTAGACTGGTTGTGTCGGACTATAAAAGGGCTGGACAAAGCAGGCAGCAGTCAGTAAGAATTCAGCCAGCCTTGTGTGAAGTTGCGCGTTAACAAAACAAGTCGTGGTTGTAAAGCGAATAGTTGTGTGATAAGAACTAGTAAAGTGAATAAGCAGATTATTATTGTTGTATCGTTACGGTGGCATACAAAAGTAGTGTAAATAATAAAGAGAGTTTAACTGAAATTAAACACATATTTGTTGTTACTTTGTTTGCAATTAACGAATTCATATTTAAACGTTTTTAAAAAGGTAAAAACGTAACAATATCTTCGACCACTGCCTCTCAGCAGACTTGTGCCAAAAACTCTGGGTGTAAATAAAATTGCCATGAGAAGTTTCTCAAAAATTTGTCCATCGGAGTCAACTTTAAACTGTAGGTCCCCCCACTCATGTATAAAATTAACACACACAACTTAAATGTTGTGAGAAGCTGTGTCATAATCCTGACCAATTATGTATGTACATATGTACATATAGCCTGTGTGTTGCTATATTACTCAGAATAATTTTGAAATATCCACTGCAGATCAAACTAGTTTTGAATTGAGTTTCTTAGTATCTTCAATAATTTTAAAATAAATTCTCATCATCTATTTCGTAAAATAGTTTTTGGCGTGTAATTTGTTATTCTGGTTGCCATAGAAGGAAGAATAAAAAGTCATTGCTTTATCATCCCTTAACGTTGTTAAAATATTAAAGAAAAAAAAATTCAGAAAACGAAGCAATATCATCCTTAACGCCATCATCATCATCAGTTTCTTGTTCAACACCGCAAAAAGGGTAGTTTTTGCATTTATTCTGCTTGTTGTAGCATAACATCGGTAACGAAAAGTTCCAACAGCAACTCGAAACTTTTAATCTAAGATATGCACAAAAAAATTTTCCAGAATTTTAAATGAAATAAAAAATTAAAAAAAAATGCAATACCACACCAACAACATTGTTCAAGTGTGAATTGCAAACAGCGATAAAAGGTTGTGGTATAGTTTCAGTTTCGAATATTTTGTTCGCTTATCTTTTTTTTTAGTTTCAATTTTGTTCACCTTTTTTTTAGTGTTGTAGAAGCATATATGTAAAGTTAAAGACACAACTTTAACTTATGCAGGAAGCTTTGGGCCTCAGTTGTACTAACCAGAGATCAGCTATGAATCATTTTTTCGCTACTCATAAACACTCATGAAATTTTGAATATAAGTGAGTCAACAATATTGAAATTTAACTTCACTACTCTGATTCATTCGTACTCACTACAAAGTCAATTTATAGGTACAGGTCGCAATGAGTATTAGTACAACGTTGACATCAAACTTATACCATTCGAAATATGTTTGATTCATACGCCTACTCATTCAGAGTCATAACTTTAGAAAATTCGAGTGACTAGAATCATTCATCAAAATTTACAGTCTTAGTTGTTGTTGCATTTAGGTTAGGTTAGGTTAGGCTAGAGGACGTGTACTTGTCAATTGAGACAAGTACAGTACCCGGAGGTCGAATTGACCCATTCTACAACGTCCTAGTTTCTTACACCACTTATGTTGTGTGTGTTAATTTTTATACATGAATGGTGGGACCTACAGTTTAAAGTCGACTCCGAACGACAGATTTTTGAGAAACATTTTTCATGGCAACTTTATTTACTCTTTGCCAGAAATCTGCTGAGAGGAAGTCGCCGAAGGAATACTTTTTGTATTATTGTTTTGATGTCTGGCCTGGGGCTCGAAACCTGGCTTTACGTATAATAAGCCAACAAACTACCTACTAGACTACGGCGACATTTTGTTGTTGCAGTTACAAAAACAGAAAAAAAGTCACATAAGCAAAAAAGACGGAGCAGCAAGCAAATCAATCACACAACCTTTTAGTGAGTATTTTAATGTTCGTACGCGAATCATATTTATTTTGTGCTTCGTGTATATGTTGAGTTATGAAGAGTCGAAATCAACAACATCATACGTGTTGTTAAGTATGAATATGATGAGTACTTCAAACTTTGAATACGAGTAGAGGTTCCATAATATTAAAATAAGTATGAATGCATATAAGTATCAGAAATTTTGGATATGATTCGATTCTACTCATCTTTCTAAATACTCACTGCTGGTCTCTGGTAAGTATATGCTGCGAAGAGGGTGTCATTATTTTGCTATGACATACACATTCGGGTGCAGTTAAAATGCTTATTAAAAACGTTGAGTTCGGTCAAAGTTTCAGACAAGGCAACCCCTTATCATGCGACCTCTTCAACTTCGTCATGGAGAGTGTTCTGCGAAAGGCGGGAGTTCATCACAGTGGCACTATTTTTCAAAAAAGTGTCCAGTTGCTTGCGTACGCTGACGGCATTCACATCATAGGATGTACTAAGCGAGATGTTACTGCTGCCTTTAGTGTTATTGAACGGGAGTCTATTAAGATGGGTCTGGCAGTAAATGAGGGCAAAACAAAGTATATGTTATCGACAAGTAGAGACAGGTGGCGTATTGATTCTCAGATTACGGCCGATAACTATACTTTTGATACAGTCAAGGAATTTACCGTTACCACCACAAATGATGTCAGTCTGGAGATCAAGTGCAGGATCATTCTTGCCAACAGGTGCTACTATGGTCTCAATAGGCAATTGAGTAGCAGAGACCTCTCTCGTACGACAAAACAAACACTCTACAAGACACTCATCCTATCCGTGCTTCTTTATAGCGCAGAGGCATTGACCCTATTAAGTACTGATGCAGCAGCCTTGAGAGTGTTCGAGAGAAAAGTACCGCGTAAGATCTTCAGTCCAGTACGAGTTGGCGATGATTTCCGCATCCGATACAACAGTGAGCTGTATAAGCTCCTCAACGACATGGACGTTGTACAGCGTATTAATATCCAGCGGCTGCGCTGGCTCGGCCATGTAGTTCGAATGGAGGAGGATGCTCCAGCGAGACGGGTATTTGATGCGGGGATCTACGGAAATCGGCGAAGAGAACGACCTTGTACCCGTTGGAAGGACCAAATCGAGGAAGCCCTGTCATCGATTGGTGTGACCAACTGGCGTAGGCGCGCCAAAAGCAGAGGCGCCTGGAAGGATGTGTTGCGGCAGGCCGAAATCAGTTAATCGGGTTGTTAATGGCCAATTAAGTAAGTAAGTAAGAGTTCGGTCCAACTCGCCGTTTCACATTAAAAAACAGATTGTTTCGTGACTGGCAATGAAATGTTACGTAGTTTAGAGAGAAAAAGAGTCAAAAATTATGAAGAAATCCAAGTTACCGAAAATATATTTCCGAAATATTTGATAAGTTAGCAATTTTTTTACAGTGTTACAGGGAAGTGGGTGAAAATGAAGGAAGTATGCAAAATATGCAATTGTCTTTTACCACCTAAAAAATCTGCATAACTGCTGTGTGCATTTAAATCTTTTGAAGTTTTTCCATTATCCATGGCTGTTGGCATTTTTGCATGGAAAGCAATAGCGTTGACGTTAAACACAATGACTTTGGAAATCATTTTTCTCTTTTTCGTTTATTTTTGTTGATTTTATTTCTGTTTTCTTTTTAATAGACTTTCGCTATTCCTTTCTGTTATATAAACTACTCCCTAGTTGTTGTTATTTTAACTTGTTTTACTTTATTGTTTGCAGTTTTTTGCATTGCTTTTACACAGAGCTGCAGTTACTGCCAAAAAGGATACACACTGCATGCAGCTAAACAGCCAAGGCAAATAATTTGCTATGTGTGTTAGCGTAGGTCAATGCTCGTGCTAAAGCCACTTCTATGGCTTTGGGAGAGAAAAACAATGACAACAAAATCAAATAGAAACTCGGAAAACAAACTAAAAGGAAAATAAAAAATACATCAGCTTTTTTTATTTCATTTCATTCCATTTTAAACCGTGTTTTTTCGCTCTTTTTTGTCTTTAGTTTTGGCAACAAAATCGCACAATGAAAATCCCTGTGCAAGAGCAAAAGGAAAGTTTTTTTTTTTTGTTTAAATGAAAAAGTGAAATGCTTGGCAAAGAATTTCCTGATTTCTGTAAACGCTCTATATGTTGTGGTTGTTTTATTATATTTGCTGTTGGCATTGCTCTGAATTTCATTTCGTTAGTTGGCATGTCCCTATTTTTATTTTTTTTTTTTTTTTGGTGGTTGCAGTTGTATTTAATTTCTTTTGTTTGTATTCTCTCAGTTGCATTACTTTCCCAACCAAAGAAGAAGAATATTTTCATAACATTTTTAATTATTTATTCTGTTCAATTTTGGTAATGCAAGTGCAAAACATGCCCTAATGTTTAGCATTTTAACACACTTTATTAAGGAACTTTTTTACAAAAACCTGGGGGAGAAAACCCGGAACTATTCTGTACATACAGTGGTGGCTTTATAATTAGAAACGATGTTTCTGGAACAGAGTTTTCTCGAGTGACGAATCTAAGTTTAATTTGTCCCAATCTGATGGAAAAACGTATGTAAGACGTCCTCCAAACAAAGCCTTTGATCCCAAGTACACAGTGAAAACCGTAAAACAAATTAACAAACATACATACATACATGTTGCTAAGTCGTTTCTTATTATAAGGCCACCACTGTATATGCATACATCCATAATTGAGTGTGATGTAACTCTTAAATTATGGAAGAGAGTTTAATTTTATGGACAAATAATACTTAAATAGAAAGGATTTTTAATGTAAATTTAAATCGCTTGTTCCTTTACTTCTAGGGGGATTATTTCTTCATCTGCAATGCATTACATTGATACTGGGAAAGCAAAAAGAGGGACATTTTTAGATATTTTTCTTGAATTTCTTTACTACGTAAATAAATAGACAAACCTTGGTTGAAAAGTTGTAAATACACTTCACCTATAATGGCGCAGTACCAAAAGTTATAGTTATTGTTGCTAGAGATGGGATTTTTGTAGTGTAGGATAAATAATTTGAAAGCGATTTCCAACCAAAGACACTGGAAAACCTCATGGCTAGACAAATGAACAATTATCTCATAAGTAATAATTTCTTATCTGATAAGCAGTCGGGATTTATGAAAACTAGGAGCTGCACTACTTCTTTAGTCAATGTAGTTGATGACCTTAAGTTGAAACTGGATGAAAATTACATAGCGTTTTTAGTTCTTTTGGATCACACAAAGGCTTTGATACGGTTGATCACAAAATATTATTGAGGAAGCTACAGACCCTCTTTCATTTTTCTAATTCAGCTTGCAGTCTTATACGCTCTTACCTTATGAACAGATCACAACGAGTTTGCCTAAACGGCAACATCTCGAATTCGGTACATGTGGGAAGAGGTATTCCTCAGGGATCAATTTTAGGGCCTCTATTGTTCTGTATATACATTAACGACCTACCTTTGCGATAATTGTAGCGTAATGTAGATAATGTACGCTGATGACGTTCAGCTTTATAGGAGAACTTGTATTGATAATATCGGGCTATGTATAGACACGATCAACGATGATTTACGGAAAATTAACAACTGAGCTAGTGCTAATGGACTTTGTATAAATTCCTCTAAATCTAAATGATTATTGCTCTCCGGGACTAAGAGAGCATTTGATGTGCCGAAAATTATTATCAGGGAGAATAAAAATGATTTTGTTGAATCGGCATCTAATCTGGGTGTTATTTTTAATGGTCGGCTAACGTGTTCTAACCACATTAATGTCATCGTTGGTAAAGTTTACGGTATGCTGAGGAACTTATGGGCTGTTATAGATTCGACTCTTTTTGCCATTCACCTGCAACTGGCTAAAACGTTTTTGATTACTGTTCTTTTATACGGATCGGAAATTTTCGCAAACTGTGAAACGGATGATAGGCGGAAACTCAACTTGGCTTATAATAACATAGCCAGATATGTATTTATTAAGGGACGTCGGGACCATATATCAGAATTTTCTTATCAGATATATGGTATTAATTTTGATAATCTATTAAATATTAAATGCCGAATTCTCCTCCATAGGATTATTACTTTGAAACAGCCAATATACCTGTTTAGCAGGATTAGATTTGCTGGATTCAACCGCGGTGGAAAAATTATCCAATTTAAGCATAGGATTCTTTTGTTGAAACGACAGTTCTTTATACACACCATCAGTCTTTGGAATACACTACCTAATTATATTCAGAACATAGGCAATGCAACTAAGTTCAAAAAGGAGCTATACATTCTGTTTAAGTAGTTTTTAATATATTTTGATTGTTTTATACAATTTTACTCTTTATTTTTATTAGTAATTAATAATTTTCATTTTTCTAATTTATTATGTAAGTTTCATTGTATCTCATTATATGTATATATTTTTCTTTGTTTGTATTTTTCCTAATTTATTTTTTTACATAAACTCATTTTATTGCTATTTACTGAGGTTAAAACATGTTCTTATTCATTTTTATTTTTACTGTACTTCAAACAATGCATTACTCATATAATCAATGATTTGTTATTACTTTTTCCTCCTTTCATTTATAAGATTATTATCTTGTTGTGCTATGATTAATAATAAATAATTAAATAAACTTATAAGATTACATTGAGAAATAAAAAACAGAAAACCATTGCAAGCATTATCATTTTTGGAGTCTGTTTGACCTAATCACCATGGACGGATATAGCATTCAACTACAAGTGCAAATAATAGAATTGTGTTATCAAAGTGGGCAACATACACAGCTCTTCACCTTTTTTACCATCTTCACCTTTTTTACCATCTTCACCGTTTTTACTACCGGCACGGGTATTTGCAGAGTTGTGAATAATTCTAGTCTGCTGGTTCACTAAACGATCGATCATCAGGTCAACCGTACGCCAACGAAACTCTGGATCAATTGCAAACATCTTCGCTTTTGGTGGGAGAGTGCAGGCGACCGTGAGGCAATCGATTTCACTTTATTCTCAAGATCTCGTCCTTTCGCAGACCACAACTTGGTGAATTTCGCCTCGTGCTGAGGGTTGCAAACGTACAAAATTCAACTGACATAGGAACTGAAGGTAAACGAGCATAGACAACAACGTGTGTTCACTAACTGGGTTCTAGAGCAGTTGGCCACTGACCCTAATTTGTTATCGATAAATCATCTTCAGCGATGAGGCCTATTTCTGCACGAATGGGTATGTAAACAAATAAGACTGTCGCATTTGTGTCGATGCCAAACAACAAAAAGATCCAAGACTATTCAATGCAATGACAAAGTCACTGTTTGGTGTTGATTTTGATCTGACTGCGTTTTCTTTCTATATTTCTATAAGAAAGGTGGTGACCATTGATGCTTAACGCAATAGGTAGATGATTATAAACCTGTTTTTGCCTAAAATGAATGATTGCGACTTCAACGTCATTCATGTTGTTTCAAAAGGACGATGCTGTGTGCCCTACAGCTTCATGCCACATTTGATATTCTGCACGAGTGATTTGAGGGTACGATCATCTCTGATATGAACTGGGTGCCGAGATCGTTCGATTTGATCATGTTAGACTTTTTCTTGTGGGGTTTTATTAAGTTGCATGTGTGTATATATAAGCCACAAACCACAGAGGTTCTTAAAACAACATACATACATGCAAACATAATTGGTTATTACAACCCTTCAGTGAGGATTACGACCTAGCTCTCTACACTACTTATGCTGTGTGTGTTAATTTTATCCATGAGTGATGGGACATACAGTTTAAAGGCGGCACCGAACGTCATATTTTTTGTGAGAATCTTTTCATGGCAATTTTATTTGCTCACAGAGTTTTTGCCAGAAATCTGCTGAGAGGAAGTCAGCAAAGAAATATTTTTTCTTCATATTTTAGTTTCGATGTCTGACCTGGGGGTTTGAACCGTGGCCTTACGTCTAATAAGTCAACACACAACCTATTTCACCTAGAAAAGATGGCGGATATTTGAACAATTTTCCATTCCATATACAGTGTGCGCCAAAAGTCAGTCAACAGTTTTGTTCTTAAGTATAAAACAGTTCTGTTCTTAAGTATAAAAAAATTTCATGAATTGTTGTTTTTGTTTCAACATTTTATAAGTAATAAATAAACGTTTTTATTTTTGGAAATTTATTCGACTATTCTCATTTACTTTTCTCGCTATCCTAAGAAAATGAATTATTTCAGTGGTGTTTACTCGCTTTTGGCGCTCAGTGTACATACATACATAAATATGTAATTGGTCATTACAACCCTACAGTGAGGATTACGACCTAGCTTCTTACACCACTTCTGCTATGTGTGTTAATTTTATCCATGAGTGGTGGGACATACAGTTTAAAGGCGTCTCCGAACGACATATTTTTGAGAAACTTTCATGGCAATTTTAATTGCTCTCAGAATTTTTGGCAGAAATCTGCTGAGAAGAAGTTACCGAAGAAATTTTTTTTTTTCATATTTACGTTTTGATATCTAACCTGGTGTTTGAACCGAGGCCTTACGTCTAATAAGCCACCAAACTACCTATTAGACTACGACGACTTCACCCAACGTAACCCAAGGAAAATTGGATATGCTTCACCTAGAAAAGATGACGGATATTTGAGCAATTTTCTATTCCACATGTAATGGCAACAATATGTCTTATAAATGAAGAAAAATTTTCGATGATATTTCATACACACTTTGTTTCATCTAAATTAAGAGAAATTAAGCGCTTAAAAAAAAAATTCAATAAAAGAAAGCCCCTAAAAAGTTTCATTTCATAAAATTCCTTGTGGTTCCCTTAAAAGTTTTGTTACTTCCTACGTTATCATTGTAATTATGAAATAATAATGAATTTAAACTATGAAGTTTTATTCTTCATTTTAAAACTAAAATATCAACTCACATTTCCTATTCTTATTGGGTTTTTGACATTTAAAATACAAAATACACTGATACAGTGTATACACCAAGTATTCACAAGCAAGTAAACAAGAAGAGTGTACTTAATACACACACACACACGTTACACATTGTTCGTAAATTTCCCCATTGAAATTACCGTAATTGTCATCGACGTCACATTTTTATTCGTCACCTTTTTCAACATTATCGTCATTGCCTTTACGGCCTTCATTAAATTGTACAAAGCAAGCAGTCATCGTCAAAGAACGAACCCCTTTCTTATATTCCCTTCGTTTTTTTAACTCTTGTTATTGTTGTTGCGGTTTCATTGTTGTATTGTTGTCAATCAACTTTAAAAAAAATCGCATGCGGTGAGAGTAGTAAAATCCTGACCTACGTTAAAAGAAATTTTAAAAAATTTTACTCATCCAGGAAGCTGAAAATGTAAAAACAAAACAAAAGCATAAGCAACAACAACGACAATGAGAGTACAGGAGTAAATTAATGGAAACACAAAATTCTGTTGCCTTTATTTACATACGCAAACCCTGTAAAAGCAAAACAAAAAACAGAAAGGAAAGGAAACCCCATGCTTTTATTTGTTTTACGCATTCTGTGTGTGTATGAGTGTTTTGTTTTCGCTTAATGTTTTGGGTATGAAAAGATGTTCTTGTTATTTTGTGCAGAACTGTAACCAAATCAAGCAAGTTGACAGGTCAACAGTACTTATGGAAACCTACATTCGGACACTTCGACTAAAAAGCTCATACAATTGCAAAACTGGCAGATTTTTTTAAGTTCTTCTTGTATATGGAAAAAAGTAATAAGAACGATTGCTTGAAATGCTTGAAGCAGTTTTCGACCACTTCTTCGCACATTTTGGCCGATATCTCTAACATGATGAATCTCTGATGCTCTAACATGACGAATCCTTGGTTTTAAATGCTGTACCATTAGAGGATTATATGTGTAGACCATAGATCAGCAACGAGTCCTCAAAAAATGAGTAAAATCGAATCGTACTCATAATTTTTGATACTTATACGCATTCATACTTATTTTAATATCATGGAACCTGTACTCATATTCAAAGTTTGAAGTACTCATCATATTCGTACTTAACAACACTTATGATGTTGTTGATTTCGACTCTCTGCATAACTCAACATATACACGAAGCACAAAATAAGTATGATTCGTGTACGAACACTAAAATACTCACTAAAAGGTTGTGTGGTTGTGTGTGTAAATTTTGATAAGTATTATAACTATTTTTCTAAAGTTATGAATCTGAATGAGTAGGCTTATGAATCAAACATATTTCGATTGGTATGAGTTTGATGTCAACGCAGTATGCACACTCATTGCAACCTGTACTTATAAATCAAAGTTGCAGTGAGTACGAATGAATCAGAGTAGGTAGTTAAATTTCAATATTGTTGACTCATTTATATTCAAAATTTCATGACTGCTTAGGTTAGGTTAGAGTACTTGTCAATTAAGACAAGTACAGTACACGGAGGTCGAATTGACCCATTCTACAACGTTTTCCCACCACTTATGTTGTGTGTGTTAATTTTATACATGAGTGGTGGAACCTTCAGTTTAAAGTCGACTCCGAACGACAGATTTTTGAGAAACTTTTCATGGCAATTTTTTAGTTACTCTCAGAGTTTTTGCCAGAAATCTGCTGAGAGGAAGTCGCCGAGGAAATACTTTTTTGTATTTTGTCTTGATGTCTGGCCTGTGGCTCGACCCCTGGCTTTACGTCTAATAAGCCAACACACTACCTACTAGACTATGGCGACTTCAAAAAAAGTGAGTGCTTATGAGTAGCGAAAAACGATTCATTGCTGATCTCTCGTGTAGACACGACCTTTGGCGTAGTCCAACAAAAAAGGGTAACCGCGCCAAGTGGCATGATATGGAAAGTGTTGTGAACTGGCCACCGAGACAATGCAATTTGACCCTGACCTTTTTCTTGTGGGGTTTGCTTAAGTTGCAGGTGTAGGCAAATAAGACACTGATGTGGCCATCAAAGCCAACGCCTACATACATAATTGGCCATTGCAACCCTTCAGTCAGGATTACGGCCTAGCTTCTCACACCACTCATGTTGTGTGCTTTAATTTTATACGTGAGTAGCGGGACCTACGACTCGAACGACAGATTTTTGAGAAACTTTTTCATGGTAATTTTCTTTTACTCACAAAGTTTTTGCCAGAAATCTGCTGAGATTAAGTCGCCGAAGAAATGTTTTTCATATTTCGATTTGATGCCTGACCTGGGATAGGAACCCGGGCTTTACGTCTAGTAAGCCAACACACTACCTATTAGACTACGGTGACTTCAAAGACAACAACCCACATGATATCAATTGAATTCAGTCTGATTTATACGCCAGAGTTATGGAGTGGACCTTTGGCTAGGCTCCATCTAAAGAAGCTGTGACGAACGCAATTTTTTATTTAAATTTAGAGAGAGGAAGCAGTTTATAAAAGACCCAATACTTAAACAAATAATAAAAACGCAATAAAGAGGACAACGGCATTATCCCTATTCACAGCATACGTTTACATTCTATTCGCGATTTTCTTCTTACGCTATTCGCTGTTGATTTTTCCTCTTTCCTTCTTTTCGTACCTTCCAAGGCTTTTTATTATTTTGGTTTACAATTGTTGCTACTGGAGCTTATTGTGTGTTCGCTTGTGTGTGCACGTTCTTTACGTTTTTGTGAACTTGAAAGGGGTTGGGTGGGTGTCGGTTGTTTATTTTGAAGCGATAGGCTCCACGTCTGGGTTTGTATTTTTCCTTTCCTCTATACGTTGTTGCTTTTGTGGTAATAAATTTGTGTTGATGATGACTTTGAACTTGATATTCAATTCTAAGGCCAAATAAAAAGGACTAACATACACACACAAATAGCCAGGCGCACAACTTGGGCTTGCAGACACTTTGTCAAAGAAGAGTAATTTGTTCTATGCTTTGTGGGTCAAATAAGGGGATTTTTATTTGGGCTAATAAAAGTTCATTACCCTCAAGTACAAAGGAAACATTTCAATTAATGAAATTATAACACACAGTATATACTTAAAGTACCAATGGAAACATTAAAATTCTTGAAGTACTTCCTGAAGACATAAATGCCCATAAATTTGTTTGTTATGGCATGCATTTCTTTTCAAAACCATCGTATGAGTAAGTGAGTAATTAAAACGATTTCCTTAATGATTTCCCATAACCAAATAAAGCCTCAACATCTTCTTAAGTGTTGCTTAAGGCTCATCCATAGAACATTCTGAGAACTAGAAATTTGAAACCGAAGAGGAATTTTTTCCACGTTTAAAACTGTCTGAGAATGGATTTAAAGCATGTTAAACATTTTTTAAATCTTTAGTGAGTATATGAAATGAAAACTGTTGTGTATTGGTGAGAAAACCATTTTTAAATACAATCTTGTGTCATTGTCTCCTTTCAGGCTAGATAGTTAGGCTCCATTTTCATTTTAAAAATAATTTTTAGTTTTCAAAGATGTTGTACAAAACATTGGGGTTCTGAAAATAGACATGAGCATGCCTCCCATTGCAATTTTCCTCTCTATTTGAATACAGCATCCGTCCAGCCTTAACATTTTCCCCTCACTTACCGTTTAACATGAGTTTTTAAAGTTATGATGCATTTTCGCTGCACAGAACTATCTGTTCTTTGTAATATTGTATGCGTGATTCAAATGACAATCATTTTTCCTGTCATTGTAATAAAAACACATGGTTTTTAATAAGAAAAAATTTAAAATGAAGTGAAGATTTTTGTGACACGCGTGCGCTGTTATTACAACACATCTGTAGAGGCATTTACAAATTCTATAAATACGTATGAAAAAATAAATGAAGAAAATGGCAGAATGTCACATTAAATACAGTGATTATGCCTGCCGGTATAGGGTCTTTTATCAAGCTCTTCCGAACCATCGTATTGAAGCTAAATCTGTCAAATTAGTTGTCATTTATTCATACTGTGCTGCCAAATCACTACGATTTAATGTAGCATTCAACAGCACATGCATATAATAAAATTGTTTTATTAAAATGGCTGTTCTGTTCAAACAACCGCTCGCTTCACCCGATATATTACGATTGCTATTATCGTCCTACCGAGACATCTATGCGCAACGTGGTGCACAAATTCGAGTCCATTGGTTCATCAAACGATCAACCCGTACATCGCCGAAACTCAAGAACTACAGACAACATCGCAAGATGTACAGAAAATATTGCC
Source organism: Sarcophaga carnaria (assembly GCA_958299815.1). Classification (NCBI taxonomy): domain Eukaryota; kingdom Metazoa; phylum Arthropoda; class Insecta; order Diptera; family Sarcophagidae; genus Sarcophaga; species Sarcophaga carnaria. Next base: position 46,105,873 of record OY283151.1, read on the forward strand.
ACTGTCCGTGCAAGTGTACAGAATACACCGACGCAGCATAAATCACATGAACGTGGCAATTTTTGTGTTGGGACTTTGATTGCACGCGTATAAAATTTAACTGATCCAGGAACTGCAGATAAACGACCATAGACAATGACATTTGATCGCAGAATGGGCTCTAGAGCAGTTTGTCATTGACCGTAATTTTCATCAAGTAACCATATTCATCGCTAAAAACCATCTCTGGATGAATGGATACGTGAACAAACACAATTGCCGAATTGAGACGTCATCAATCCACTTGAAATGCAAGATAGTATAATACATACATACATACATAATTGGCCAATATAATCCTTCAGTTAGGATTATGGCCTAGCTTCTCACGCCACTTATGTTGTGTTTGTTAATTCTATACATGAGTGGTGGGACCTACAGTTTAAAGTCGACTCAGAACGACAGATTTTTGAGAAACTTTTCATGGCAATTTTTGTTTAGTCTTGGAGTTTTTGCCATAAATCTGCTGAGAGGAAGTCGCCGAAGAAATACTTTTTGTATTTTGTCTTGATGTCTGGCCTGGGGCTCGAACCCTGGCTTTACGTCTAATAAGCCAACCTACCTACTAGATTACGGTGACTTCGTATAATGACAAGATCGTACAATGTATTTCGAAAATGTCACTGTTTGGTATGGAATTTGGTCCGGCGGCGTCATCGATGTTTGCCAGGTCATTACTAGCAACGGCGAGCACTATAGGTTGAGTACCATCGATGAATACCCTCTTCTTTTTTTTTTGACTTCAAATTTCTATTCAGGCGTCAAAAGCGACGCCAATTGCGTAGTCAACTGCAACGTATGTGCTAGCATTGTGGCACTGTTTCGTTATTTATTCGCACTGCTTTCCATTTTTTTCCATATTTGCACATGTTTGTGTTCATTAATGTTTATTCCGCACTTCTAGCTGAAAATTTTGTTCCCGTAGATATTGTTACAGAAATGAAAAAATCTAGATGCTAGCGTTTTGCTTGTACATCGCTTAACATTAAAATTATAAACAAAAGCTACAAAAACAAAGCAATGCAAGTAAACAAACCTGTTTACAAATTATCGTACTGCTTAATAATAATAACAAACACCAGCATCAAAAAAATGGTAAGCAAGTAAACAAAAATACAACAACAAACACCAGCATTAGAAAAATGGTAAACAAGTAAACAAAAATACAACAACAAACACCAGCAAAAAAATGGTAAACAAGTAAACAAAAATATACCAACAACACTACAATAATAAACGTAAACAACGATTATAGAGAAGTCATGCACGTTCACCTTCGAGAACATTCATTAGGCTGTTTACCCTGCCATATAAAAGGCTAGGCAAAGCAGACGAATGGGTTAGTAAAACTTCAGTCAGTCTTGTGTGAAGACGCGGTGTGTTTGAGGAGAGTAATAGTGGTTTGAAGATCTCCGCTACAAAGATCTTCTCGAATAATTGTCTAATAATTGTTATTGTTTATGCAAAGGGTGTAAACAAAGGAATAACAAACAAAGCAATTGTTGTTGTTTACATCAAGTTGTGAACAGTGGCACAGAAATGTGGCAAGAGTAATAAAGAATTTTAATTAAATTATTAATTATTTTTATTTTATTTGCAATCTACGTTCTCATGTTTTAAACGTTTTGAAAAGGTAAAAACGTAACAATTTCTAGGCGATTCATAGGGAGTTAATTTGCTATTAAAAGCATTGTCGTCAGCATACATAGGGGATTGAGTACATCAAATATAAAACGTGTTCAAATATACTACCAGTGGCACTCTGACTACAATCAGATCTCGTCATACTCAAAAATGTATCTTCACTTTGAGGAAAATTTAATTCAAACATATGCCGCAGACTTCCATGCCAAACTCTACCGAATGCATTTAAAAAATTATTTATTATTTATTTATTAAAAATATAGAAACAAAGTTTTGTAATTAAAAATCTTGGAGACGAATACACTGATGATATTTTACTTTTAATACAGATGTTGGTCTCTTTTAAAAGGCTATTATAGCCTACATATGTTACAGAATAGATGATCTTTCTGACTAGACTTTATTAAAATAGATGACCCTTCATATATTCTACCTTCATCCTCGCAGTCGTAAAATGTGTATCCAGAAATTTTAAATTCACTTCAAAATTAATTCAAATATTTTCAAATATAAAAATAAAATAAATCAAATTATTTTCTGTGGATCGTCAGTTCCACCATTTTCAATCTTTTCGAACTGTTAACATATCTGTTCGTAAAGAATATTTACAAAGTCAAGGCATTTTATTTATAAACGTTGCATCCTTCGCCACACGTATGCTGCAATAGCGCATGCGCCCTACAAAATTTTGTGTTTTAATTTCCCCTAAACGTAGAAACTAAAAATACCGCACAAATGTTTTCATTCCAATGGCGACCGTCAATTTAAGTGTACGATGGAGATTCTATCACGCTTAACATAGAGACACTCAGTGTTGTAATAAAAATACGTGTGAAATTTAATTTATTTCGAAGAAATTTGAATTTTATTCAAAGGAAAAATAATTACACACACGACAATTGGAAGGAACATGGAAGTGCACTCGTATGTCACGATACACAAGTGCTAGTCTCAGGCGTTCTATATTAAAATCCGATCGATTGATGGTGTATCTCAGAGAATTGAGGAGATTGAGCAAATTCGTAGTTGTCCGAGCAGTTAGCTTGCTCTCTAGCAACGGCCATGCTGCTTATGTGCCAGTCTTTCTGAACTTTCTAAACCCGATTAACGACAAAACTAAGACTTTTTTCTGACGTAAAAATCCATTCTTTACAAAAAATTTTCTCTTTCTGTGTTCCGTTTTCCAAATTTATTAAACAAATGAATTTATTCTCCTTTAAAAAAATCATCTTGATGGATGATATCCTTTTTTCCTTTATTCGTTTAGTATGGATGCGTACATTATACCTTTTTATGTCTGTCGCATTATAAACCTTGACTCTGTACATATGTATGTAAACCTGTATTCATCTTGTTTATTAAATTCTTAGCGTAGGTTCCACTTCAAATTCTCTTGTAGTAGGTCAGTAATTTTAGCATGTTTGTTATGTGAGTAATCACGGGGGTATGCGTAAAATTTACGCCGTAAATTTCATTCATTTGCGTAACCACAAAAATCTTCTTTATTTGTTACACAGGCATACAATAAAATTACATAGGCAGACAGGCTAATAATTGTTGTTCATTTGAATTCCTTATGCATCTTTTAACTTTTAGGAGTTAATCAGGGTTTCCTTACATTAATTCAGTTTTGTAGATTACTTGCACGTTGAAGTCCTTTTGCCAGCATGATTGTAATAAAAAGGTTAAGAAATGTAAACGAATAGCGTAACAAACGGAATGAGAATAATCAGAGGTGTCATAGAATCCAAGTCGATTTTGCCCTTTTGTCGTTTTTGAAAACCAATATTGGATTCATTTGGTGTCACAAAACCAAGTCGGTTTTGTTATTTTCGTTGTTTACATTTGTGTATTTATTTACAATTTTTATTATTATGGCAAAATATAAAGCGTTTTTAATAAAAAAATAAATCTTTTTAAATAAAAAAATAAGATTTTGTTGCTAGAGGAAGAGCGTTCAGAAAAGGTGAAAAGACAAATACTGCGAGATTGTAGCAACCCACTGGAGTTGCCGGGGGCAGCTTACCACATCAACTGAAACCAAGAGACTTGAAAGACAATTTTACATATCTGGAATGCTGTTTGTTCCAAGCCCAAAAAATCATGTGTGAGAACCGAGTACATCAAGCAAAATCTGCGTCCAATAAGAATATTCATTGAATGGAATCAGAAGGGTGTGATCCACTATGAACTACTAAAACCGGGCCAGACTATTACGGGAAACCTGTACAAGCAACAATTAATTCATTTGAAAAGAGCATTGACTCAATCAAAAACCATTTGAGAAACAGTGGATGAGAAGTTTTACTTCTAGAGAGAAGATCTTATCAGAAGATGTTGTTTTCCTTTAAAGGTAACTACGAGGTTTTAGTCTGAGTTTAACAGTGCACATATGCTATGTTGCTGGATTTGTAATAAAGTGTGTGTCTTATGTATTTCGCGCATTCTTCTGCGCTACACAATCTTACTTCTTCGAGTATTCTTCTGGTAATTTCCTACCACTTGATGTAGCCAACTAACCACAGTCAGGCCATCTGGTCTCTCAAAGTCCCATGAATAGCAGGATTAGCAAATGTGATATATGTAGAAACACCTGGGTATTTCATGTTTTCCTCAAGTTAAGGATCTTATCTTATTACTTGGTACTTGGCTATACTTATATACATACTATTATACTTTTTATAGATGAGCTTCGGGACGTACAGTTTAAAGTCGATTTCGAACGACAGATTTTTGAGAAACTTTTCATGGCAGTTTCTTTTATTCTCAGAGTCTTTGCCAGAAATCTGCTGAGAGAAGAAATATTTTTTTATATTTTGTTTTGATGTCTGACCTGGGGTGTGAACCCTTACGTCTAATAAGCCAACACACTACCTCCTAGACTACGACGGCTCAATGTACTTGGCTATTCTTCTCAATATTGAGAGCGACCGCTTTTGAATAAGACAGGCGAAGAAGTCTGCAGATGGTAAAATAAAAGCTATTTATAAAGTAAAATTGTTGTTTTTATTTCATATAACAAACAGACAGCTGTTATCTGCTTGGTTTATTTCCAATAACAAAACCGGTAAAAAGACATTCTGTGACACCTAAAACCGATAATTATTCAATTCCGAAAACAAAACCGATAATCTTGGATTGTGTGACACTAAATTGATTTTGGTGTCGTTTTAAAATCCAATTCCGACATTATTGGATTCTGTGACGTCCCTGAATGTATCGTGATTCATTAAGTAGATTGAAAAACACCTTCGTTCGGTTTCATAGATCTGTAAATGGATTTCGCAACATTTCGTAGCATTACTTGATAAATTAAAATACGATACAAAGTCAAAGAAAATTAATCTCATTTTTGAATATCGAATGTGCCGTTGATAGCACTAAACGTTGCTCAATAAAAGGCTCTCTTCTTGATAGGAACATGAAGACTACGATCGGAGAGAGGGTAAGACTGATGTGAAGATGAATACAAAGATAGAGACGTCTTGGGAAACGAATCTGTTTTAATAAGAACCAAAAGACGCTGTCCTTAAAATCGAATCTCCTCTTTTTTGGTTTTTACCTCAGGTGACCCTTTTACGAGAACACATGGACTAGGTTTTTGAGTAATATTTAGGGGGCAAGTACCACCACTTCGAACCAGAGATCAGCAATGAGTATTGAAAAATATGAGTGGAATCGAATCATATTCATAATTTCTGATACTTATATGCATTCATACTTAGTTTAATATCATGGAACCTCTACTCATTTTCAAAGTTTGAAGTACTCATCATATTCATACTTAACAACACGTATGATGTGACGCTCTCCATAACTCAACATATACACGAATCACAAAGTAAGTATAATTCGCGTACTCACTCAATTGTTGCGTGTTTGCTCTGCTTGCTGCTCTGTGTTTTACGCGTATGTGTCTTTTTCTTTTGTTGTAAACGCCTAACAACCAAGACTGTAAATATTGATGACTGATTCGAGCCACTCGAGTAGGCTTATGAATCAAACATATTTCGAATGGTATGAGTTTGAAGTCAACGTTGTACTCATACTCACTGCACATACATACATAATTGGTCATTACAACCCTTCAGTCAAGATTACGACCTAGTTTCTCAGACCACTTATGTTGCCTGTGTTAATTTTATACATGAGTGGCGGGACCTACAGTTTAAAGTCGACTCCGAACGACAGATTTTTGAGAAACTTTTCATAACAATTTTATTTACTCTCAGAGTTTTTGCCAGAAATCTGCTGAGAGGAAGTCGCGAAGAAATACTTTTTGTATTTTGTTTTGATGTCTGGCCTGGGGCTCGAACCCTGGCTTTTCGTCTAATAGGCCAACACACTACCTAATAGACTACGGCGGCTTCAAATCAACGTGTACTTAAATCAACTTTGTAGTGAGTACGAATGAATCAACGTAGGTAGTTGAATTTCAATATTGTTGACTCACTTATATTCAAAATTTCTTGAGTGCTTCTGAGTAGCGAAAAAAACGATTAATTTCTGAGCTCTATTTCGAACCAGATTCTGTATCATTAAGCAGACTGATTGGCTATAACAGGAACTAAGCGCAGTTGTCTAGCTGTGACTATTGTCACTGGATATCATTGTACAGAATTGCTCTGTGAGGAGAGTTCTGAAGATGGAAGTCGCGTCAGGTCTAACTTTTGGATTCTAGAAAGCATTTCAGGTCACAAACCATATGAATCCTAAATGAGCTTTCAACATCAGGATCGACCTTATGTTCCCTGATATCAGGTAACCAGAGGTTAGCAATGAATCGTTTTTTCGATTCATAAGCGCTCATGAAATTTTGAATATAAGTGAGTCAACAATATTGAAATTTAACTACCTACTCAGGTACAGGTCGCAATGAGTATGCGTACAACGTTGACATCAAGCTCATACCATTCGAAATATGTTTGATTCATAAGCCTACACATTTAGATTCATAAAATTCTAACTTCGAGTGACTCGAATCATTTATCAAAAAATCAGTCTTAGTTGTTGTTGCATTTACAAAATAAGAAAACAAACACATAAGCAAAAAATTAAAGAGCTACAAGCAGAGCAAACACACAAACTTTTAGTGAGTATTTTAGTGTTCGTACGCAAATCATATTTATTTTTTGCTTTGTGTATATGTTGAGTTATGGAGAGAATCGTGTTGTTAAATATAAATATGAGGAGTACTTCAAACTTTGAATATGAGTAGATGTTCCACGGTATTAAAATATGTATGAACGCGTATACATAAGTATCAGAAAATATGAGTATGATTCGATTCTACTCATCTTTGGAATACTCATTGCACATCTCTGCAGGAAACAGGTTTCAGCTATGTCTTGTATTGATTTTCATGAAAACGAAAGTGGATTACGGATCAAACTAGTGGGGATTTTTATATATGTATACATACCATATTTACATGATATTAAATAACAATATTTCTTTCCCTACCTATGCACATAATTTAATTTTGATTTCAAGTTAAATTTCCTTTTTATCGCACTTTATTTGCTAGTAGTTATGTTCGGATGCACTCCCGAATAACCCGAATAATAGCAATGAAATTCGATACATGAAAATGGACATGAAAATAACAAGAACAACAATGAGAAACAAATAGAAAGGAAATGAGAACATAAAAACAACAAAAGCAACAAAAACGTTAAACATTACGAGCATTTATTTAGTTTTCCATTGAATTTTTTATTTTTCTTTTCCTCTGTTGTATTTCAAAAAAGGAGCAGCAGATGTTAATTATTATTATTATATTGCATTTGTAAGTATAAAAAAATACGATTGCGTTCGTAAGCGCGTAACAATTGTACTGAATTTTCCTGTACTGTTGAGCGAATTTAATGTCAACTTCAAGGAACAAAAAATGTGATTGAATTGAAATTGAAAAATTAATAGGTTTCAGAATACAAAATAAAAATTATAAACCAATGAAGTCTATGCCATCTAAAGATGAGCTGAATTCAATTTCGATAGAATATACAAAGTGTAGGACATAGCAATGCTATCTGGCAGTCAGGCCGACAACTGAGCCCTCAGCTCCAATAACATTAATTTGAAGACATTAAACGGTTATCGGAGGAAGCTGAATCAGCTTGATTATAGGAATTTGCGCAGGCAGCTAATCTGGAACTAATGCGACCAGAACCAAGTGTAACAGTGTACACTTCCAGAACAAAACGTAAGAATAAACGAAACAAGCAAATAAAAACGAAAACGAATAAAAATGCGATCATTTTTGTTGTTCTAATTGCAAATTTGTTGGAATTCATCATCCACTTCGTGCAATAATTCATTGTGAATCATAGTAGCAATGATGAATAAGAATTAAAAAGAAAAAAAAAGAAATTTAATTGAAAAGTGGACACATTATGTGGTAAGAGGAACAATTTTGAAATGCAAAAATAATGACCAATTTACATAACTCAACAATTGCAACGACCAACAAGCGTCTGAAACAAAATGAAAAATAAAACAATCGTTTGTGTTGTTCTATTTCATTGTGTTCACTGCATAAGGAACAGTGAATGCATGGAACCATTGTCAGGACAATGAAAAATCATTTTGAGAGTAACGACTTACACGGTGCAACATCAATTGTATTTGCTTTTATTTTGTCTTTATCGAACACAACACATTCGAACTTTTAAATTATGCATGAATCGAATAACAAATAAAAACCTTTTTATTAAACGGTTTAGATACGATCTCATCAACGCAACATTAAATATGTCTTCCAACATCATACCGATCAGCCAATGATACAACCCATTTAAACTTACAGTTGTATCCACTCTTTATTTGCTTTCACAGCGTACGAGTGGTATTGTGTGTAAGGTTAGTTAACAATCCACACTGAACTCATTCTTTCGATTTGTATGATTCAAACCAACAACTAAATAAGAGAAAAACACGCACACACACGCATAAATATGGCTGTACTTGCTACCATACTCATGACTCAAGAGATAGGGATGGTGGAAAATGGAATAATAAATGTATGCAGCACAACAAAAATAACAGGAGAAGAAAGCAGGGTTAACAGGCTTAATTTGAGTTATTTTCCCAATTTGAATTTAAAACGCCTTCAAAGCATCCTCTTTTTTGCATTTTTTTATTACGGAAAATAAATTATTTGTTCCGAATTGTTAAATTTCGATGAAAGTGAAAGAGAGTCGAGTTTTTTATCTAAAATATGGAAATCACTGTTAACACTGTATTTATAAACTTAGAGTCTCTTTTAAAATTACATACGTAATCGGTCATTACAACCATTTAGTCAGGATTACGACCTAATTTCTCACACCAGTTATGTTGTGTGCGTTTATTTTTTTTATACATGAGTGGCGGGACCTACAGTTTAAAGGCGATTCCGAATGACAGATTTTTGAGAAACTTTTCATGGCAATTTTTTATTTACTCTCAGAGTTTTTGCCAGAAATCTGCTGAGAGTCGCCGAAAAAATAATTTTTGTATTTTGTTTTGATGTCTGGCCTGGGGCTCGAACCCTGGCTTTACATCTAATAAGCCAACACACTAACTACTAGACTACGACGACTGCTGAGTTTTCCACACAGTTCACAAAATCCCCACGTTTAGTGAAAAAGTGCCAAATCTGATAACCCTGGTCGAAAGAATAACAAACAAAAATAAATGAAACAACGAACAAACAATGGTTAATGAAACAATTGTGAATGGTATGAGTGGCATTGAAAAGGGGGTTGGTTTAAAATTGCTTAAGCAAGATACGAACAGTTGTTGTGTATCCTTCGAAGGGTGAAAAGTATTGTTAGAGTGGAATTTTTTTTACCAGCGGTAGAACGCTATTAAACAATATTTTCTTTAGTTTTTTCACATGCACACACAACGCGCGAGTTTATATGGGTAGTAGAAACAAAAAAAAAAACTACAACAGAAAAGTGATATAAAACTCTTCGTCTTTAAATAAAATTATTTTACCAGTGATTGTCACTAATTTAATCACTCCATGCAAGCATTTATAACAAAATATTGTAAAGAAAGGGAAATAACATGAATTTAATAAAGAAAAAATGACAATTAATTCAAAAAATAGAAACGAATTGCAAAACCAAATAAAGCAAGACATAACGTATACGAACGAATAAAAATTAAGAATTAATTAAAAATCGAATTTAATTGAAATAATCAATTGAAACAATAAGGAAAAAATGTGAGCGCCATTGCAAGTGTTAATTAGAATTAACAAAAGGTATTATTTAATAAATAAAAAATAATAATAAAAAATAAAATACATTTCAATTTAAAGTGTTTTTAACAACAAAAATTTAAAAGAATATGAAAATTGAGATAAATTTGAAATATATTTCTCTATTTTTTAGATTTTTAATTGATAAATTAAGTTAAATTTAAACATAGTAAAAAGTTTCGTTTACCTTTGCATTATCTTGGATAAATTATAAAAAATTTATTTTAAAGGCTGATCTGCAAAAAAAAACAACAAATATTAAGACGAGTTTTTAACACAATTTTAAAAAGAAAAAAATATTTAAATTTAGGAGTCTATAACTTCAAATAAAAAGTTAAAAAAGTCAATACATGTAAGAAAATTGAAAATATAAAATATATTTAAGTTGGAGTGCAAATACAAAATCTTTAGTCACTGTTAAACTGAACTAAAGTTTGTTTCATAATGGAAAAGAGCGATGAAATTCATTATAAAAAATTATTATAATTAAACACAATAATACACTCAGCCACAAAAGTATACATACGGATAACAAATTTCAGAAATTTTTTAACCAATCCGTTTTCGTTGAAAATATTTATAATTGTCTGACAACTTTCCTCGATTTTAAGACGGTCTTTTGCATTTGTTCAGAAATTTGTGTAATTTGTTAATCGGATGTATACCTTTGTGGGCCTGTGCAGGGTCACAAGTCAGTTCAATTTCAGAAATTTTTTAACCAATGCAAAAGACCGTCTTAACATCAAGGAAACTATAAAGATTTTCAACGAAAACGGATTGGTTCTGAAATATTTAACCGTATGTATACTTTAGTAACTGTGTGTGAATGTAGTCGCCGTGGTCTAGTAGGTAGTGTGTTGGCTTATTTGACGGAAAGCCAAGGTTCGAGCCCCAGGCCAGACATCAAAATAAAATATGAAAATTATTTCTTCAGCGACTTCCTCTCAGAAGATTTCCGGCAAAAACTCTGAGAGTAAATAAAATTGCCATGAAAAGTTTCTCAAAAATCTGTCGTTCGGAGTCGACTTTAAACTGTAGGTCCCGCCACTCATGTGTAAAATTAACACACACAACATAAGTGTCCTGACTGAAGGGTTGTAATGCAATAAACTAATGTACGTATGTAGTAAACTAATAAAACTGTTCTCAAATTGTTTCAGTAGGGATAAGTTCTCTGTGAATGCAGCATACAAAGAATTATGGTTTTAAAGTTCAGTTGTTGCCTTAAGGATTCCATGTAACAAAATTATAAATCGATAATATTACCTGAGAATACATGAAATTGCCAGACTGTTTCTTTCGAACGTTATATCGCGGTTCAAGTTTGTCCATGGAAAGTGATGGATATTCGCTGTCTAAGCATAGGAAAATAATATATCCGTGGCCGACATACTGACTAGAATTGTTCATTACAACCCTTCAGTCAGGATTACGACCTACCTTCAAACACCACTTACTTTGTGTGTGTTAATTTCATACATGAGTAGCGTGACCTACAGATTTTTAAGAAGTTTTTCATTGCAATTTTATTTATTATTTAGTTTTTGTTGCCGTAATTAAAATTTGAATTTTTTCTTAAAATTTTTAAATTGAATTTTCCGTCTTAGTTTTAAACGATAGTCCAAAACAAAAGTAACAAACCCTATACAAATTTATAAGGCTATTTACTATATAGTCATATGTATGTATCAGAGATCAGTAATGAATCGTTTTTTCGCTACTCATAAGCACTCATTAAGTTGTGAATATAAGTGAGTCAACAATATTGAAATTTAACTTCGCTACTCTGATTCATTCGTACTTACTACAACGTTGATTTATAAGTACAGGTTGCAATGTGGTATGCTTACAACGTTGACATCAAACTCATGCCATTCGAAATATGTTTGATTCATAAACCTACTCATTTTACTCATTTAGGTTCATAACTTTAGAAAAATACTTATAATACTTATAAATGCTTCGAGTGACTCGAGGCATGAATTAAAGCGCCGGCGTGAAAGTGTTAAATCGCCCAAGGTTGTCTTTAAACGTATTGATTTATGGTGAGCACAGGAACCTTAGAATACGTTTCATCGATTCTTCACTGCAGGGGAGATGTTTCTATTTCTGCCAAACAATTTACAGTCTTAGTTATTGTTGCAATTATAAAAAAGAAAAAAGACACATAAGCAAAAAAGTCAGTGCAGCAAGCACGCAACTTTCTAGTGAGTATTTTAGTGTTCGTACGCGATTTATTATTATTTTGTGATTCGCATTAATGTTGAGTTATGGAGAGTTGAAATTAACAACATCATACGTGTTGTTAAGTATGAATATGATGAGTACTTCAAACGTTGAATATGAGTAGAGGTTCCATGATATTAAAATAAGTATAAATGCATATAAGTATCAGAAGTAATGAGTATGATTCGATTCTACTCATCTTTTTAAATACTCATTGCTGGTCTCTGGTTCGAAGTGGTACTTGCCCATAAATATTACTCAAGAATCTAGTCCATGTGTTCTCGTAAGAGGATCACCTGAGGTAAAAACCAAAAAGAGGAGATTCGATTTTGAGGACTGCGTCTTTTGGTTCTTATTAAATCAGATTAGTTTCCCAAGACGACTGTATCCTTGTATTCATCCTCACATCAGTCTTACCCTCTCTCGGATCGTAGTTTCCATGTTCCTACTAAGAAGAGAGCATTCTATTGAGCGACATTTAGTGTTACTCGTATCAACGGCACCTTCGATATTCAAAAATGAGATTTATTTCCCTTGGCTTTGTATCGTATTTTAATTTATCAAGTAATGGTACGAAATGTTGCGAAATCCATGTACAGATCTATAAAACCGAACTAAATTAACAACATCATACGTGTTGTTAAGTATGAATATGATGAGAACTTCAAACTTTGAATATGAGTAGTATGAGTATGACATTAAAACAAGTATTAATGCGTGCAAGTATCAGAAATTATGAGTATGATTCGATTCTACTCATCTCTTTGAATACTCATTGCTGGTCTCTGGTATGTACAGTGTCTCTCAGTTTATTTCATGTGCCCAGTTGTTTAAAGTAAACTTGATTCTATTTTTAATAATGACAAACGCGAATGAATTAATTTTCTGTCAGTTTTCTTTATTAATACAACAAATTTAGTTTCAAAAATAAAAACAATTTTGTTCGTATGTGACTTTATGGAAAAAAATGTACTCGAATTGCTATACAGAATTGTACACACGAAATAAACAGTGAGCCACTGTATGTGAGTCCATTTTTGTTTTTCATCTGCTTTTTATCTAAAAACCATAAAAGCGGATGTCGCTTATCGATAGTAACATTATTAAATAAAATAAATATTAAATCGCATGAAGTAGCACAATGGAGTAGTAACAGTAACACGTTGAATGTCAAAATTCACAACAACCACCACCACCACAACAGAATTTTTTTAAGAATAGTTTCTTGGAAAACTAACACAGGAATAAATCAATTTGGTAACTGATGTGTACAACTGTATTGTGTTTGTATGGGAAACAACAATAACAACAGCAATACTAAGAAATGGAAAAACAGTAAATGAAATGGAAACAAGCCTTAACAGTGTTGAGAAAAAACAACCGAATGGACATTTGTAAACAACATGTTGAACAACAAAAACATTTAAACAAATAAAAAAAATATATCAAGTCAAAGCTGGCTTCACACTGGAATTTATTCCTTAAATTTTGAACATTTTCAATATGTATACACACGCATTTTATATGTATGTATGTAGTATATTGGGCACCTTAGGTCAATTTAGCTGAATCGTTCATTGATTTAATGGACTTGCCCACTTGTTAGCTACAATTAGCCTATCAAACCATTTTTCTTCCACAAGGCTTGTCGCATCGCTTGATCAGAGATCGGCAATGAGTATTCAAAAAGATGGGTAGAATCGAATCATACTCATAATTTCTGATACATATAGGCATTCATACTTATTTTAATATCATGGAACCTTTACTCATACTGAATGTTTGAAATACTCATCACATTCATACTTAATATGTTGAGCACAAAATAAGTATGATTCGCGTACATACATACATAATTGGTCATTACAACCCTTCAGTCAGGATTACGACCTAGTTTCTCACACCACTTATGTTGTGTGTGTTAATTTTATACATGAGTGGCGGGACCTACAGTTTAAAGTCGACTCCGAACGACAGATTTTTGAGAAACTTTTCATGGCAATTTTTATTTACCTTCAGGAGTTTTTGCCAGAAATCTGCTGAGAGGAAGTCGTCGAAAAAATAGTTTTTGTATTTTGTCTTGATGTCTGGCCTGGGGCTCGAACCCTGGCTTTTCGTCTAATAAGCCAACACACTACCTACTAGACCACGGCGGATTCGCGTACGACTACTAAAATACTCACTAGAAAGTTGTGTGTTTGCTCTGCTTGCTGCTCTGTCTTTTTTCTTTTGTTGTAAATGCAACAACAACTAAGACTGTAAATTTTGATTCGAATCATTTATGAGTATTATAAGTATTTTTCTTTATCAGATTTTATGAGTATTATAAATATTTTTCTAAAGTTATGAATCTAAATGTGTACGCTTATGAATTAAACATATTTCGAATGGTATGAGTTTGATGGCAACGTTGTACGCATACTCATTGCAACCTGTACTTATAAATCAACGTTGTAGTGAGTACGAATGAATCAGAGTAGTGAAGTTAAATTTCAATATTGTTAACTCACTTATATTCAAAATTTAATGAGTGCTTATGAGTAGCGAAAAAACGTTTCATTGCTGATCTCTGGTGGCCATATGGCCCATTGTGAGGTAAGCCTCCTTGTCATGAGCCTTTAGTGGTGGGTGTGAACCACCCCAGGATGTCTTTAAACGTATTGATTTATGGTGAGCACAGAAACCTTAGAATACTTTTCATCGATTCCTGATTTCAGGGCCGTTGTCGTAGTTTCTGCCAAAAATAATTCAATTATTTACTCAGAGTACAATGTCTAGAGTAGGCTATTACCGTTTTGGAGATACTTTTCAGTGGGTGACTTATAACCTTTTCAGTTTAATTTTCGTCGAAATAATGTCTAGTGATAGACCAATTTCTTAAACTCTACCGTTTACTGCTCTCCCAAGAAAATGTGTCATAATTTCTGCACCATCTGAAACATCGGGTAATAAACTCTGAATATCTCTGGTGGAACCCCAACCCTGGATAACTTAATCACCTGATTATAGTCGTGTCATATAATTCTTGCATCAAAATCCTATTGTAATTCTCCTTTTTCTTATAAAAATGCGTGCTATCGACCATCATCCGTATTATAAAATATTAGAATAAGAGAAAGAGAAGAAGCTTTTTTATTTGTATTCAACTTCATTTCATTTTCTATTCACTTTCAATCATATGAAAGCAGACATTCAAAGAAGAAGAGAAAGAAAACGAAAAACGTGCATGAAACGTGTCGGACATTAAACAGCAAAACCAATATATTCACAATACATGCTCAGGCTTATTTTATATTCTCAACAGTGTGCGTATAAGAATGGTGGAAAAGCTTACGTTGTTTGAAGTAATTTCTGAGAAAATAACAGTACTTTGTGTGATTTTTGTCACATACATATGCTCACAGTTATCTTCGTTGATGTTGATATGCTTTCTATACAACATGCCAATTAACTTCTAAATTAAATTCTTAAGAATTCTTATAGAAATTAGGAAGACAGAGTGGAGCAATAAAACGGGGTTATATGTGGTAGTTTAGGTAAAGAAAAGAAACCAATAGTAGATCATATAGTGTCGACTCATCGTAGTTTTCAACTTGTTGGCTTTTGTTCTTCGTCTAGGTGGAATGAGCAATGAGTATTCAAAACGATGAGTAGATTCGAATCATACTTATAATTTCTGATACTTGCACGCATTCATACTTATTTTAATGTCATACTCATACTACTTATATTCAAAGTTTGAAATACTCATGGTACTCAACTTAACAATACGCATGATATTATTGATTTCGACTATCCATGACTCATCGTATACACGAATCACAAAATAAGTCTGATTCGCGTACGAACGCTACAATACTCACATGAAGGTTGTGTGTTTGCTCTGTTTGCTGTCTTTGTCTTTTTGTGTTTATGTGTCTTTTTTCTCTCTTTGTAAACGCAACAACAACTAAGATTGTGAATTTTGATGAATGATTCGAGTCTAAATTTATGACTCTGAATGAGTAGGCGTATGAATCAAACATATTTAGAATGTTATGAGCTTGATGTCAACATTGTACTCATACTCATTGCAACTTATACTTATAAATCAATGCTGTACTGAGTACGAATGAATCAGTGTAGTTGGATTTCAATACTCTTGCCTCACTAATGCTCAAAATTGCATGAGTACTTATGAGTAGCGAAAAAGCGATTCATTGCTGATCTCTGGCGTGCGCTAACTTTATTAATATGAGTGGCGGCAAATATAGTTTAACCTCGATTTCGAACGACAGATTAAAAACTTTTCACGGCTTTTTTTTCGCTTTCAGGCTTTTTGTCAGGAGACTGCTGAGAAGAAGTCGCCCAAAGATATATTTTTTTCATAATTAGATTTGTTCGAGATGCCAGAGCTAGCGTTTGCACCACGGGCTCTGGTCTAATAAGTCAACACACTGTCTACTAAAGTACGGCAATTTCGAAAACTTAAAAATATAGTTGCAAATGAACATCATTTAGGTCGCAGTTTTGCTGGTTGGGTTCATTCGAAACCTGGCCAGATTTTGGCAGAAAATTGTGATGAAATTCGAATCTTGTTAAATGGCGGAGAGTAGTCTCAAGCCGTTCGCAAATCACGACTACAGTCATTGAATTTGAATGATGAGGTGTAAGTGCTGGTGACGTCAATGCTTCATATTTCTTTCGAAAGGAACTAGAAGCTGTCGTTAAAGTTAATGTCAAGCGTTATCGAGTTACGCTGACTTTAATTTTTTTTCCCAAAATTAATCAACTAAACATCAGCGACAAATGCTTCCAACAAAATGGGTCAAATTGTTATAAAACGCGCTTGACAATCGATTTGTTTCAAAATCAATTGATGACAACTTTCATTCCAGAAGTGAGCCTGTTCACTGATTACCGCATTAGCGCTAATTAATGCCTTGGTATGCCCTTTAAGGGTATAAGTATACAAGGCATCATTGACGTTAGACGGCCACACTTATTGGACAAACAGTAAAAAATTCGAATGGGCCAAGAACTCGTATGAGGAGAATCGTATTTCTATTAGATTATAAAGGATCCGCCAAATAACTTTTTTTTTGAAAATGCTTTAAAAAAAGCTACTGAAAGTGCAATCCTTCCGGTTAATAATGGAAAATAATTTCATTCAAATGGCTGCCACGGCTGGCCATGCAGTAGCCTACACGATCGGTCCAATTTTTAAGCACATTATCGATTCTGTGCAGCTGTATTTTACCAATGGCTTCACGAATATTGTCCTTTAAAGCGTCAATTGTCTCTGGCTTGTCGGCTTAACACTTATCTTTGACGGCACCCCACAAATAACAGCCCAACGGTGTCAAATCGCAGCTCCGAGGTGGCCAAACGACATCAGCTCTGCGGCTGATAATGCGATCTTCAAAAACAGGGCGCAAAACATCGAGTGTAGCTTCGGCTGTGTGGCACGTAGCGCTGTCCTGTTGAAACCAAATGTAGCCAATATCCTCCTCTTCAAAATTTGTGAAAAAAAATTCGTTCAACATGGCCCGATAACGATCGCCATTGACTGTAACGGCCACTCCTTGCTCACTTTCGAAGAAAAATGGCCCAATTATGCCTCTGGACCAAAATTCGCACCAAACAGTGACTCGTTTTGGGTGCGTCGGCTTTTCAATGTATGCGTGCGGGTTTTCTGTGCCCCAAATGCGACAATTTTGCTTGTTTACATACCCGCCAATATCAAAATGAGCTTCATCTGAAAAGATGATTTTTGTTCGCACACATTCTGCAACATTACCATGATTTTCAAAGTAATGTCGCAATATTTCCCAGCGGAAGGATAGAACTAATGTTACCATTCACGAAATAAGCACTAGTTGAATATAAAAACGTTAGATGGCGGACCGGATAATAAAAAAATTAATTTCAATAACATATCTCTGTTGTGTTGTCACTTCAAATGCACAAGCTCTTAAAGAAAGACCCTATGTACTTGTATTCCAAATAAATATTTATAAACTGATTCATTCCCATAAGTTTTGCTTACCTTTGACTTTGAATTTTCTAAATAATCTCCAAATTTACTGTCATTATCCTGTTTGTATCAATTGTTCATATCATTTTTTATCAGCATTTCTCACGATTAGCCCCATTGTGCTGTCCATCAAGTGAAAAAACAACAAACAAAAAAATCCTTAAAAAATGTGTTTATTGAACAGAATAAAAAAAAACACAAGTGATACCAGAACGCATTGTAACGTAACTTGTGCGCAAGATCCCCATGCAATAAACAACTTTTTGCTCTAAAACACAAATTACATATAAGCGTACTTATGTACATACACACATATGTATATGCTGCTACATATACTCGCAATAGACAGCAAACAAGACAGCGCAAAAAAAGGAAATAAAATTAAAAAACAAAAGAAATACGTCATATCCCCTACTCCACCAGACCTTTTACGGGTTGGCAAAAAGAAAAAAAAAACACAAAAAAAAATCGGTAAAAGTCTTAAAGATGGAAAAGGCGGAATAAGATTTTTTGTTTTGTTTGTTATAGTTTCCGTAGCAAAGCAGAGTACATACATATATGTATGTGTAGGAATAGTAGTATACGCCTGTCTAAATTGAAGTCTACAACACAATATTTAGCAATAAAACTAATGCGATAATAAAAGACTGAAAAATAAATTCAAGTTCAGTGTTTTATTTATGGAAACAACGTTGATAATGATGATGATGATGATGATGATCTTCAAGACAACCAGTACATTTACTACGACTATAACTATGCCTATGAATAATAAAAAAGGATAAGAAAAAATGGAGGCCATGAAGAAAGATTATTGTTGTGCTACAACAATAACGAGCAAATAGACGCATTGCAGACCGAACTGATATTTAAATTCTGGTTGACGAATATTTATACACAAAAAAATAAAAAAAAAATCAACCGCAATTAAAAAAATTTTATACTCAATTAAAAAACTACGTCATATTTCTTACTAAATAATTGCTAACATATCACGAGTACTAAAACATTAAAGTGCTGCTTGAAGTCGCCATCGTTTAGTACATAGTTTGCTAATTTATTAGACAAGAACCCAGGTTCCAAACCCCAACTTAGACATCTCGAATGAAACAAAAAGTTCCTTTCAGCAGTTTTCTTAAAACTTAAATAAAATTCCTATGAAATGTTTTCTCAAATTTGTTGTTGAGAGTTCAACTTAAACTGTAGGATTCATGTGTAAAATTAACACACGTACAACATGGTTGATGTGATAGGCTAGGTAGTAATCCTGACTAAAGCGTTGTAATGACCAATTAAGTACAGTAATCCTTCGATTTACGTCGCCTCGATTAACGTTGTTTCGATTTACGTCGTAAAATTTTTTGTTCCCTCTAACTTCAATTTGCGTCGTCATTCGAATTTTTTGGAACCAACTGCGACGTAAATCGAGGGATTACTGTAAGTAGCTGTGGTGTTCACATTTTCTGGAGTATGTAGGACAAAACAATACTATTTGACAGTCAGACCGCGACCCAAGCACTTTTCTCCTATGAGGACAAATCGCGGTTCGAATGGAATACTGAATCAGCTAAACAGGAGAAATAGAATCAATGAGCGGCAATGAGTAGACAGACCAGAAGGAAGCTTCCTCACTCCTGATGAGTCATTCTCCTTTTTGTAGAGTGGCAAGACGATTTTGAAAGCAGGAAAAAAGTCATCGACCAAAAAATGCAAGTAATCGCCCACACAAAATGTTATCGACCGAAAAAATGCAAGTCATTGACCATAAAAGTGCAAGTCATCCACCGAAAAAATTCAAGTCATCGAAAAAAATGCAAGTAATCGACCAAAAAAAGTAAATAATCGCCCTTAAAAATGAAAGTTATCGACCAAAAATGAAAGTCATTGCCCATAAAAAGTGCAAGCCATCGAGCGAAAAAATGTAAGTCGTGGACTAAAAAAACGCAAGTCTTCAGCTAAAAAATGCAAAACATCACAAAAAACAATGCAAGTTATGGCATAAAAAAATGGAAGCCATCGACAAAAAGTGCAGGAGACTGACAATTTTGCCCCATTTATACAAAAATTGTTTATTCTCATTTGAAGAAAATAATTAATTTCGATGCCTATAGCTTCGGTCCCAAATATCGCTCGAACTTAAAGAAAGCAGTTTTGGAATCCTTGAGGCTATGGCTATGCAACTCAATGGATCCATTTCCCCACTAGATCTATTTATATCAGATTTTGTCCGGTTTATATAGAGAATATGCTAATTTGAAAATAAAAGTTAGCTTCGTCGCCTATTTCTCCAGTCTTGAGTAATGCCCGACCGAAACTTGTTTTGGAATCCTTGGTACAATAGCTATCCGAAACCACACTTTTTTAAATATTATTAGGAGGAAACGCCTGATTATTTATCAAGTGAAAGGCAGACACTTATTCTTATTGACGCCATACAATATTCTGTAGTTAGTCAGGTTAGTGTAGTTAGTGGTTGTGAAGTCGCAGTAGTCTAGTAGGTAGTGTATTGGCTTATTAGACGTAAAGCCAGGGTTCGAGCTCCAGGCCAGACATCAAAACAAAATACAAAAAGTATTTCTTCGGCGACTTTCTCTCAGCAGATTTCTGGCAAAAATTCTGAGAGTAAATAAAATTGCCATGAAAGGTTTCTCAAAAATCTGTCGTTCGGAGTCGACTTTAAACTGTAGGTCCCACCACTCATGTATAAAATTAACACACACAATATAAGTGGTGTGAGAAACTAGGTCGTAATCCTGTCTGAAGGGTTGTAATGACCAATTATGTATGAATGTAGTCAGGGCAATAGGACTGGGGATGACCTCTGGACGCGATACTCTAAAGCAAGACGTCGATGTATTTTGTAATAAATCGATATAATATCGTTGCTTTTTTAAGATGTCAATGTTTTTTTTTCAATTTCTAGCAATTATAAACAGGTCCCAATGTGCAAAAAAGCAACAGAAAGAAAATTATGTGTACATAAGTATGTGTTTTACTTTGTACTTTTAATTTTATCGTCTTTTGATATTCTTGCTTCTGTAGTTGAATATTTTTTCTTTTAATTCCTTGTATGTATTTTGAAGATGACATGGCGCTCAGTTATTATTTTTTTTCTTTGAGGTCTCTAGCTAAGCTTGTCTGAACAAAAATAATTTTATTTTCTTTTATTTGACTTTATTCAACGGTATTCAATGTATTTTACGTAATAAATGCACAGCGTCTTATGTATACATACGTGCAAGTGTATATACGTGACGTATTAAATAAACATATCCATGTATTTAAGTATGGACATGTGTATGTATGAATGTATGTATTATAACGGTTTATGTATATAGTTTTTCATTTTTATTTTAATATTCCTTATTTATACGTTTTTATTTAAAAATAAATGTTCATATTTATGTATGTACATACACAATGCATGTATGTATGTACGTACGTAAGTAAGTATTTCACACATGTTGTATGTGAACTGCAAAAAAAAAAATTGAACAAAATAAAGGCAAAGTATACTGTTGTAGCAAACTTGTATGTACGGAGAGTTTTAAGTACGATGGAATAAAATGTGAAAAGAAAATAAGGAGACCAAAAAAAAAAATTCTACAAGATTTTGCTTTTTGTTGAATATTTTTAGTCTTCTATACACTCTATGGCACTGCCACTAAATGGAGCAGCACGTATACACACACATACAGGCTTAAAGACTCGCTTTTTCAAGAAGTTATTTTAGTTGTACACGGGTCTACGCTTATTATCCCTTACACACTCATACCTAAACTCTTATAACAGTTATTCTGCGCCAAACAAGCAGAAAACTTGTATGCAAATATAGCTCTTCGTACAATTCCTTTAAATAAAAGGGTGACCAGGCTAAAATAATGTTTTTAGAAAATCTTAAAAATGAATGAAAATTAAGTGGCAAAAATAATATGAAATTAAAACCTGAAGAAACACACAGTAAATGTGCAATTTAATAATAAGTAGTCGCTGTCGGCTAGTAGGTAGTGACGATAGGTCAGACATCTCCAACAAAACGGAGTATGAATAAATATTTCTTCGGCAATTTCCTCTCAGCAGTCTTCTGACAAAGACATTCAGCCTGTTTAAGTTCTTGTTTGTTTGTAAACATAGATTAGAAAAATTGTTGCACCATACATCTGCGCTAGAAATAAATGCTTTCCGAAGATTTAATTATTAAATGGCAGCGCAGGTGATACGTTAAATATTTTTTACTTAAAGAACGTGCAACACCATGGTTGCAAACAACACCAACATGCTTATGTGCATTTTTTTACAAAAATCCATGGCACTATGCTGCTGTATATTAATTCCCTTTTTTATAACACACATACATGTGTGTACATACATGTACTCGTACATTCTCCAACTCTCTTCCAACATAAACATGGTGGTTTTTTATTCCTGTATTACACCACTAATGCACATGCAGTGCCATGCAGTTTGGAAATTAATTCCATGAAGTGTTGTAAAACGCAAAGGGGACTACAACAACTGCAAGGTCTCTTGCTGTTGTTGATATTTACACTCACATTGTATTTTGCGTAGAAAGAGAAAGCAAAGCCATACAAAGAATTCTTATATGCCAGTATCACACTGACATGTTGCACCACTCACATGCAATTTGTGAAATATTTCTACTGCCTTAGTAAGCCACAGTCAAGTGAATGCATGCTTGTGCAGGCAACAGCAACAATAATGCAAGCAACGGCAGTAGCTGCTGCAGTATAATAAACTGCAATACTTATGGGTTACATTTAAAAAAGCAATATCAGTAGCAGCGAAAATTTTCTAGTTGTAACTGTTGTTGTTGCTGTTGTATTTTAGAATACACATAAGCACGCAGCAGAACTTTAAAATGATTGAATGAATGTCCTGGTAATTCACTGAGAGACAGCAAATATTGTGCATTGATTGCGTTAATTTCCAAACAAAAAACTACTTTTCTTTGTAGAATAGTGAGGGGCTGGTAGAAACATAACGTGGGCGCCATTACAGGCTGTTAAAAGACAGACTAATTGGAGAGCCAGAAGCTATTGCTTCAGAAGTCCAAAGGGATTTTTATATCCCTTTATATGTCTTTCTATTTAAAAAAATAATTCAATAACACAGCCCTGCATGGGCTTTGTAAATAAGATGGCTCCAGGTGTTTCCGAAGATATTTTGTGCGCTGAACACGAATCTGGATTCAAAAATTTTCCATCACCTCAGGTTTTTGGCCACTTTCGAAAAATTGTAGAGCTAAACACTGACGTGCTAGAACCATCGCTATTGTCAGAAATTGACAATTGATCTTTGCTCTTTAAAATCTAAAAGCCAAATTGTTTGCATGTACCCTTAAAGTAGGGGTTAGGTTTATGTCAAGGGTGCAAGAGAAAAAGAAACACATTACGGAGGTCCTTGAAAATTGTTACTCAGGGGAGTTTGGGTTTGATTACAGATCTTCATTCCGATGTAAAAAAAATTCAAAATGGCGTATCAAATATGGCGGTAAAGTAAATCTGATTAATTTTTATAAACCTCGACCGCCATTTTTTGCAGGTCTGTGTAAATATTCTCAATTAGGCAGTAGTAGGAGCGAAAGTTAAAACCAAAATCAAAAAGCACATGTAGGGAATTTTGACGAAATACCTCCCCTCTCAAGCATACAAATTTCAGTCCTCTGCAGCTCTCCTCAAGAGTTCAAATCAGTATCGAATCGATGAGTCGCATTGCTGTCTAAATGGCTTAGTTAACACGCGAAACTCTCGAATTTAGGCCTCAGGAAATCATTTTGTAATACAGGAGAACCAAATGGACCCATAACTAGCAATTGTTTTGAGTGGATTTTAGCCAGGCACCATGATTGGGCATTACTTTTTGAAGATTAAACCGATATTGCAATTTGTGTGAATGACATTCGTTACAGCAACATAATAACAGAGTTCTTGCGCATTCAGCTGAACGGCATGGTTTCCAAAACTGTGATTTCAACAAGACATCGTCTTTTGCCACATCGAACCTGTAATAATCGATTGATTGCAACAAAAATTTTCACAACAAATTACCCCAAAAAAATTCCGATTTCAACTGGTCTCCGGGTTCATGTAACTTAATGCCGTACGATTTTTCCAATGGAGTTTTGTGAGTTCTCGAGTTTTGAAAGTAAACCAGAAACAAATCCGAATTCAAACACATCATCGATAGGATTCACAGTCACATTTTTGTGAAATATTTCATGGAAAATCTCATTGCCTGTCCTCATGGCAGTGGCAACCACTTAACGAATTTTATTCTTTACTTCATCAAAATATAGGTTCCTTACAATTCAATAAATACGTGTTTCAATTTTAAAATGAAAAATGCATTCATACTTAGACTCCCTTCAATTGAATGTGAATTTCTTCTTCTACATCAAGTAAATGCTTTTAAAAAATCCGTTTTTATGGAAAATATTTGTTTAGTTTTTCCTGCCATTTTATCTTCCTTGTCAATTTTATTTTCACATTCCTTGTTTTACTTTATAATTCTAATGGATTCATTTATTTCCAGAACATCTACTGCAATGGACTTTGCCTAATCGACGGTGATCTCAGGCAACAAGCATTCTGCATCCTTTTAAATCCTGCACACAACTATTCAAGATGAGGTTCATCTTCATAACACATCGGGCATTGTATTTCAATGAGCTATGCGAAACCATCACCAAACAAATGAAGTATCTGCTTCAGCAAGCTGTGGACTACTCACCAAAAAGAGATGAAAACAGTGCGAAACGCAGATACAAGCATTCAGCAAGAACACATGGTAGAGAGATAGATTGAATTATAAAAGCGTTTGTGCATTGCACTTAGAAGCAGATATTACGATAATAGCCTGCACGACAAAACCAAAGTAGTTTAAGTCCTTCAATTGGCAGTAATCCAATGCCTTTTATTGCAATGTTTGACTGGAAGAATCGCAGCCATAACCGAAGGTCAGAGAGGTGGAAGTGAAAGCTAGTAAGAGCTGTTTGAATATGCTTTATGGTCTCAAGAAGACATTACGGCTACAGGCATAGATTTGCTGAGTAAGCAATGTTGTGCAATTGTAACCGAAGTGAAGTGCTCTAAGGTCAGAGAGCCGGTAGTGAAAACTTGAAAGGGCTGTTTGGATTTGCTTTGTGGTCTTAAGCAGACATTACAGCAACAGTCTTAGATCAGCAGAGAAAAACTAAGTAATGCCTGGAGATGCCTAATTTAATAGTCAATCACATGGCAGTAATTCACCAGGACAATTACTTTTCATGACTAGAAGCGTCGCAGCTGTAATCGAAAGAAAAAACGTTGGACGAACGGAGTGGCGGAAGTGAATACGTGAAAAGGGCTGTTTGTATTTGATTTGTGGATTTGATTTGTGACCTCAAACAGACATTACATCAAGAGGCATGGGCCTGTACAGTAAAATGAAGTGACACCGGAAGATGACGAGAATAACCGTCTCAGCTGTAATCGAAGAGAAATGCTGCAAGATCGGAGTGGCGGAAGTGAAAAATTGGAAGGCAAAACCAAGTGACGACGGGAGATGCCTTACCTGGAAGTCTGTCAAATGGCAGTAATCCATATTACCTTTTATAACAATATTTGGCTAGAAGAGCTGCAGCTGTAATCGAAGAGAAATGCTGAAAGATCGGAGTAGCGGAGGTGTAAATCCGAAACAGCAGTTATAAATGCGTGTACCAAAACATGCGTATAATGGACGTAATATTTGTAACAATAATTGTTTATTAACTAAATCATTAATAATCGTATTCATCAATAAAAATTTTAATCATTTAAGCACGATAATAATTACGAAACCATAAATTCAATGAGCGTGCCTAGTAATTATTTCATATAAAAAATACTTGAACACAAAGTTATCTTCCTTTCCATAGCTGGTTTTATTTTAATAAATTATAAAAAAATTACATTTTAATGTTTCGTAATAAATATTAAGAAAAATGCAGAGCCTTTAATTTCATTTTAAAAATATTATATTTAGGTATGTATGCATGTGGATTTATATTATTAAAAGGAACATAAAGGGTCCTCCAAATAACTTTTTTTGTTTTGAAAATGTTTTAAAAAAAACTACTGAATATTTTCTTAAATTTCTTTTTTTATTTGAAAGTACAATCCTTCCGGTTAATAATGGAAAATAATTTCATTCAAATGGCTGCCTCGGCTGGCCATGCAGTAGCCTACAAGATCTGTCCAATATTTAAGCACATTATCGATTGTGTGCAGCTGTATTTCACCAATGGCTTCACGAATATTGTCCTTTAAAGCGGCAATTGTCTCTGTCTTGTCGGCGTAACATTTATCTTTGACGGCACCCCACAAATAATAGTCGTACGGTGTCAAATCGTAGCTCCAAGGTGGCCAAACGACATGCGGCTGATAATGCGATCTTCAAAAACAGGGCACAAAACATCGAGTGTAGCTTCGGCTGTGTGGCACGTAGCGCCGTCCTGTTGAAACCAAATGTTGCCAATATCCTCCTCTTCAATTTTTGTGAACAAAAATTCGTTCAACATGGCCCGATAACGATCACCATTGACTGTAACGGTCACTCCTTGCTCATTTTCGAAGAAAAATGGCCCAATTATGCCTCTGGACCAAAATCCGCACTAAACAGTGATTCGTTTTGGGTGCGTCGGCTTTTCAATGTATGCGTTCGGGTTTTCTGTGCCCCAAATGCGACAATTTTGCTTGTTTAGATACCCGCCAAAGTCAAAATGAGCATCATCTGAAAAGCTGATTTTTTTTTTTGCCAAAATCGGCATCTTCTGTAAGTCGATTGCAGGCCCACTTAGCGAAGCGAAAACGCATTGGATGGTCCTTATTCGTTCAGCGGAAGGATAAAACTAATTATCTGTCAAATCAGAGACATGAGCTAAGTGTTACCATTCACGAAATAAGCACGAGTTGAAAAAAGAAACGTTAGATGGCGGACCCGATATTAATTTTTGCATTACAAAAATAATTCGTATTTCAAAAACGTTTTTAGCTGTTCTATCCCAAAGTAGTTTAGAGCTTTACGGCAAGTTTTGCACAAGTAAGAGGGTAGGTAGGTAAGTTGCTTTTGTACCATTAAATCAGGTTCATACAGGTGTCCTTTTGCGATACGGTAAAATTGCCAGAAATAATGAAGACAACACCACACATAAATAAAGAAATCTTATACAAGAAAGAACACGATTGAAAACATAAAAACAAAAAAAAAAAGCGAAAATTTGCGGAGAAAATAAAGCAAAAAGAGAAACAGGTGTTCATAAATATCCTTGTACAGTTTGAACAAGTCAGTGCCGCTAAACTATTTAATTTATTTTTTACTTTTAACACGTATTTATTGCTGGTTCAAGGAAATAATTACAATTTTAAAGGAATATGAAAGAAATACAGCAGTGAAGTAAAGATAAACAACGAAGTTAAAGTGCAAGGACCACCATCCATCCTTCTCAGCATACATTAGCCTCAGGCTCCTTTATATCCCTCGGAGCTGGGAGTATCTAGGGTGATTTTCATTTCCAAGGCTGGGAAACCGTCGCACAATATCAGTCTTTGTTTCTTTCTTCTGAAGTTACTGGAAAGAATCCTTCTATCCTCTCTGCTATTCTCTTCCCAACATGCCTACATGAGTGGTAAATCCATGGAGACTGCACTATACTCTCTCATCTCTTGATTGGAAAAATCCCAGGACGTTAAAGAATACACTCTGGCCTGGACATTGAAGATGCATTCAATAACGTCAACCCGGACGCTATATTTAGTTCTATCAAACCTGGGACAGGATCTGCTCAGGTTTGTCGAGCTTTTCCTTAAGTCGAGAATAGTAACCTCCACAGGGGGATCACATATTGTCAGCGAATTGTCTGTAGAGGTACACCGCAAGGCGGTGTTCTATCTCCACTTCTCTGGAATCTTGCAGTCAACTCACTCTTGAGAGGGCTCGAATCCGCCGGTAATGACGCCATAGCATACACTGACGACATTGTCATCGGGAATATGTCCGCAGACGCTGTCGGATAAGTTGAACTTGACATTGTCGATTGTACTGGTTTGGACTATATTGTACTGTCGATTGTAGGGATTTTGGATTGTCTATTAACCCCTCCAAGACCGATACAAAGGCGAAGTCACAAACATTCCCCTTCAAGAACATTCATCAGACTGTTAATCCTGTTATATAAAAGGCAAGGCAAAGCAGGCGACTGAGTTAGTGACGTTCAGTCAGTCTTGTGTGAAGACGCGATGCGTTTGAAGAGATTAATCGTGATTTGAAGTCTCCGTAGTCTAGTAGGTAGTGTGTTGGCTTATTAGACGTAAAGCCAGGGTTCGAGCCACAGGCCAGACATCAAGACAAAATACAAAAAGTATTTCTTTGGCGACTTACTCTCAGCAATTTTCTGGCAAAAACTCTGAGAGTAACTAAAAATTGCCATGAAAACTTTCTCAACAAATCAGTCATTCCGAGTCGACTTTAAACTGTAGGTCCCGCCATTCATGTATAACATTAACACACACAACATAAGTGGTGTGAGAAACTAGGTCCATAATCCAGACTGAAGGGGTGTAATGACCATTTACATACATTACAAGACCGATACGATTCTTTTCACTAGCAGATGACTCACGTTGAGTCCCGAAGTTAAATATCTGGTTCTGATCCTTGATCCGAAAATCAACTGCAGGGCTCGTCTGTTCACTGTACTTAATGTTCTGCAATTGGTTTCTCTTATGTTTTTAATGTCCAGGGAAAGTTTAATTCAACAATTATTGGCACTTCATGCGTGTGGCCAATCAGAAAGAAAATTCCATCGTTTTAATGGCCTCTCTACAAGTCACTTGATCCGTCCTCATCAGTTAATGCTTATTCAGCATTAACGAGTTCATTTTCTTTGCAATATCTGGGTCACCCAATAGTGTCCTTGGTTTCTTTAATTATGACGATATTCCATATCGCCTGATATAACATTTTTGACCATTTCTTCAATACACTTTCGGTGCCTTAAAACGAAGAGTCTATGAGAGTTAAAGGAACAACGCTTGCAAATCAAATCATTGAAAATGCGTGTTCTGTTAAGAAAATTCAGCGCATTTCTTCCATTTTATGGTCAGTTTAATCGACCCACTGAAGCGGCTATTCGGACTATTGTGACCAAATTTCGCACCAAATTTAATTTGTTGGACATTAAACAACCAACACGCTTACGTAGAGTGCGAACTGAAGAAAATATCGCAGATGTATCGGCCAGTGTTAATGATGACCATCAATTATCGATTCGTCGCCGTTCGCAGCAATTGGGCCTCTGTTACTCAACAACGTGGAAAATTTTGCGGAAGGATTTAGGTGTGAAGCCTTTCAAAATACAGCTGGCGCAAGAATTGAAGCCGAATGACCTACCGCAACGCAGAATTTTTGGTGAATGGGCTCTTGGAAAGTTGGCCGAAGATCCACTTCTTTATCGAAAAATTGTGTTCAGCGACGAAGCTCATTTTTGGCTCAATGGATACGTAAATAATCAGAATTGTCGATTTTGTAGTGAAGATCAGCCAGAAGCATTGCAAAAGCTACCAATGCATCCAGAAAAATTCACAGTTTGGTGCGGTTTATGGGCTGATGGCATCATTGGACCGTACTTCTTCAAAGAGGCTGCGAATTGTAACGTAACTGTGAATGGTGAGCGCTACCGTGAGATGATATCCAACTTTTTTTTTGCCCAAAATGCAAGAGCTTGACTTACATGGCATGTGGTTTCAACAAGACGGTGCCACATGCCACACAGCACGCGTAACAGTGGATTTATTGAGAGGCGAGTTCGGTGAACATTTTATTTCACATTCGCGACCGGTCAATTGGCCGCCTAGATCGTGCGATTTAACGCCTTTAGACTATTTTTTGTGGGGCTATGTTAAAGCTCATGTCTATCTATACAGGCAAGCCCGCTTCAATTGACGCATTGGAAGACAACATTGAAGCATTTATTCGTGAGATACCGGCCGAAATGTTGGAAAGGGTATGCCAAAATTGGACTAAGCGGATGGACCATTTGAGGCACAGTCGCGGACAACATTTGCATGAAATAATCTTCAAACATTAAATTATATGGACCGTGTACTATCGATTCAAATAAAGATTTCATGCATTTTTCTGAATTTTCTGTTTTTTTTTTGAAGAATTTTCCTATAGCTTTTAAAAAATCACCCATTAGTAAATACTCCTCAAGGGCAACTGAGGCAACTGTCAAGGGCGGTCGATATGGAATCATAGTGATGTACATTACCAATGGAATCGATATATCGCATCATAGATATGTAACGTCTCTTTAACGTCAAGATATCAGTTGCTTTATGCTATTGTAGGCCTTACTTTGGGGCGGCAGAGGTGACCCAATTGCATTCGATTCGTAGTGTTATTGCCATTGATTTTCTACCGCACCTTAGTGCCACTTGCACCATAATACAATCGTTTTGGATCCTCTACACCTAGAGCTTACTTAAGCAGAAAGAACAATTCCTTGTCTGCTGAAAAAAATAGGGTTAGCGACATGGATGATACGCGCTAGCAATTGCACCCAAGTTGATGCTGTTTTCTGTACAGCCAATTTCAAGGCCCCTATCAGCAGCAATTTTTTAAAAAACAGTTAAGTTTGCACGATACGAACTTAAATTTTTTTCATTCCAAAAAGAAGAATAAACACAGCGTCAATGATATGGGCGGGCAGTCAATGCAAAGGCAACTTTGTCGATTGTGCCCACAGTTGCAATGACAAGCATCATCAATTCAATGCAAAAAGGTGACCAAAAGATTGGTAAATGAAAGGGAAAAAGCAAAATGCAGAATTTCATTCATTGTGATCGCTATTCATTCATGAATTTTTTAGTTTTTCACACACGAAAGATTTTAATGACGTTTGCAAAAGGCTTATGAACCTGTTGGAGATCAGATTTACAACCTGTTTGCGTTTTTTTTTGGTTTTTGTTTTTTCTGTCAATGAATGGATTTGTAACGTAAACTTCCAACGATATTGCAATCTGTGTAGCAATTTATGTCAGTTTTTTCTTTAATTTTTTTTTTTTTTGGTGCAAGAAAAAAACGCGTTTTTCCAGACACAAAAAACTCCAGATGTTTTTCGTTGTTTGCATTTGCCATTTACGCAGCATCTTTGTTTAAGGATTTCTTTTTCATTTTTCTTCTTTATTTCGCGCTTTATTGTCTTGTATCATTCTTTTGATTGTTTGTATTGTTGTTGTTGTTGTTTTTGATTTTGTTCCCTCAAATGACCAGTGAGTGCGAAGAACATGTGTTTCACGTTTGCCATACACATGCTCTTTCGGCATTGAAACACGTTCTTCTGGCCCATTGAATAACCCAAATAAGCTTTAAGAAGCAAAGGACAACAACGACAAAAGCAAAAAAGCAAAATACAGCTGATAACATGTAATTAGTTGTAAAAAAAATGAACAATTTTTATGAAAAATTTTTAAATAAAATTCCATTTCAATGACTTGACATTTAAAAACCGTCTTAAAAACAGCAGCTATGGGCAGATCATTTTGAAGTTCCTTTTTTGTATTCGTTTGTTGTTGTTGTAACTATTATGAGTGGATTTCCGTTTGTAATTTGTTACAGCGAGTGGCATTAATTATGATTGTCAGCATCATTTTGGTTGAAGAAGTTCGAAATAAAGAAAATCAAAAAAATACTAACAAAGAGAGTCATCATCCGCAATGAAGAATACATGGTATACAGTGTACACTGTACAGTGTTTATTATTTTTTGTCAATTTACAAAATACTTGAAGAGTGTGTTGCTAATCACAAATCCAAAATCCATTAATTCTCAATTTTGTTTTTAAATATTGTTATATTGTTGAAGTCGCCGTAGTCTAGTAGGTAGTGTGTTGGCTTATTAGACGTAAAGCCAGGGTTCGAGCCCCAGGCCAGACATCAAAATAAAATACAAAAAGTATTTCTTCGGCGACTTTCTCTCAGCAGATTTCTGGCAACAAATTCTGAGTGTAAATAAAATTGCCATGAAAATTTTCTCAAAAATCTGTCGTTCGGAGTCGACTTTAAACTGTAGGTCCCGCCACTCATGTATAAAAATTAACACACACAACATATGTGGTGTGAGAAACTAGGTCGTAATCCTTTAATTTTAATTAAAACTAAACACAGATTTATTTTTATTTTACTTGCAATCTACGAGCCCATATCTTAAACGTTTTAAAACGTAACAATATTTTCTGATAAACATAATGAAAAAAATGGATGTACCTTTTTATAGAAGATATAGGGATGGGTCAAGAACGAATATTGGGCTAGGAACAGTAGTTTTTGGTCTTACAATGAAATATTCTGTGCTTAATTTAAATTGGCTAGAAGGTAAAAATAACGAAACACAACAACACTATCTGACAGTTTGGCTGCCATTCGAGCACTCGACTCTAATAAGGTTAAATTGAAGATAATATCGGACTATAGTCGCCGTAGTCTAGTAGGTAGTGTGTTGGCTTATTAGACGTAAAGCCAGGGTGCGAGCTCCAGGCCAGACATCAAAACAAAATACAAAAAGTATTTCTTCGGCTACTTCCTCTCAGCAGATTTCTGGCAAAAACACGGAAAGTAAATACAATTGCCATGAAAAGTTGCTCAAAAAATCTGTCGTTCGGAGTCGACTTTAAACTGTAGGTCCCGCCACTCATGTATAAAATTAAAACACACAACATAAGTGGTGTGAGAAACTAGGTCGTAATCCTGACTGAGGTAATAACCAATTATGTATGTATGTATGGAACTATCAGGGAAAACTGAGGCAGCATGGTAGGCAAAATAAGGTTACTTCTTGTTGGGTGCCAGGTCATTCGCTGCAACGAGCAAGGAGATGAGCTTACGAGGAGAGGCCGCCATTGATAGGACCACTCTCCACACACTCCACTCTTGTCTGGAGTGTAAGCGGATGTTTGAAAAGGTATTCAAAAAGGGAAGATAAACAGCAGCAAAGATTATTTTCAAATCAAGTAGATTTGGTCAATTAAAGCTTTTGAGTGGGAAATTACAATAAGAGGAGCTCTGAGTCATGCATCAGACTATCCAGGAATAACCTGAGATTGTTAACCTTTTTTTTGACGGAGCACTGTAGACGCAGAGTACAATAACCCAGAAAGAGAGTTGTTTCTAGCGTAAGACGAATATTCTGCGACTATGACGGGGAATTAATGAAACACATTCTTGCAGTATAGAATTCTGCATTTCAGAAAAAAAACTCTGGGAAAATCCCTGTTGGGCAAGGAATTGTCATTGTTGACACCGAGCAGCACTCTGAAGTTTGGTAGGGCATCAGGCTTGGAGGCGACATTTTAGGGACACGCTATAAAGTTAGAAGTATAATATATCACGTCGTGTTAGGCAGAGAATTGCCATAGCTGGCACCGAGTAGCATTCTGAAGTTTTTCAAAGCATTAGGCTTGGAGGAGACTCCCCTATATAGTAACAGGGAAGTGCAACAGGTCGAATGCTCACAGTACTAAGATACCTTTTCAATTGTTCTTCTCTTTAAATACATTTTTCCCTCATCTCTCTTGAGAAGATGACTCTACAAAGTATCTCAAGGTCGTACTGTCGTAGTTCTTGAAATATCGCGAGCCTAAAAATGTTCTTTGGTTGACCCCGGCTTTTGCTTTTGAGCATCATCATTGCGATACTAATGGGCTACCGGTAGGAAAATGTAAGTATTTTTGAATCCAGTTGTATTTTTGTTGTTATTGGCTTTGATTTCATCTATGTACACATATAGAAAAAAAGTTCAAGTCTGTTCAGTTGTCTTTGCTTCGTTTTGTAACAATAAAACATCGTTTTTGTGTGTCAGGCACAATGTTAAAGCAACGTTTAATTTTTTTGTTTTTTTTATTTTCTTTTTTAATACTTGAATTTGCGTGTGTGATCGCAATGTATTCTTGTGTGCCTGTCTGCCTCAATCATTATAAACTTTTGTGAACATCTGCTCATCGGTTTCCTTTTGCTTTTTTTTATTTCATTTCCCTCCAGTTCAATGTTTCACAAAGAACTTGGAAACGATTTGAAGTTGCTTTGGATTTGTAACATGACACGGATTAAAAAGAAAAAAATTTTTATTTGACTTAAACCACGATAACCAGAAATATTTAATGATGATGAGCATATGAAGAATTAATTAAAAAAAGAGCTCTACGAGCTCATATTTTAAACGTTTTTAAAAAGTAAAAATGCCAATCCTCCCCTTAATATATTATAATGTCGGTCATCCGATTTCTGAGTTTCAACCTTGTTATTAATCTCTTCATACTTTTCAAATCCAAGAATAATCTTTATTTTCTTGATATTTACCTACGATAAGAGGCATTTGCATTTTGATTGTTTTTGTATTTCAATTTCTTTATACTTTCATGGCTCATTAAACTCTTTTTGATTTTTTCCTTTTTCTTTTGTTTATGGCCACCAATTCTTGCAGCCAATTATGGTTGTTTATGTGTGTGAAAGGATTCAAATTTTCCGGTTTAATTCGTTTTGACCTTTTTATTTAATTTTTTGGTTTTTTCTTTGGCTTTTTTAAATGAGCAGATGTTTTAACGGATTTTGTAGCAATTTATTGCAAATATCAATAACTGTTGTTGATAAATGGGAACGTTGATTGAATTTGACTAGAGTCGATGACTTCTTATTCGAAAAACAACAAATAAAACAAAAAGAGAACATCTGATAAAGGGTATAAGCAAAGGAATAATTGTTGAAAAGATTTATTAAAAAATGAATTTTTTGTCTTTCAATTTTTGAATTGAAGATACATCAAAACTAAAATTTGTTTACATACATACATACGCACATACATACATACATAATTGGCCATTACAACCCTTCAGTCAGGATTACGGCCTAGTTTCTCACACCACTCATGTTATGTGCGTTAATTTTAAACGTGAGTGGCGGGACCTACAGTTTAAAGGCCGACTCCGAACGACAGATTTCTGAGAAACTTTTTCATGGCAGGTTTATTTACTCTCAGAGTTTTTGCCAGAAATCTGCTGAGAGAAAGTCGCCAAAGAAATAATTTTTCTTTCATATTTCGTGTTCATGTCAGACCTGGGATACGAACCCGGGCTTTGCGTCTAATAAGCCAACACACTACCTACTAGACTAATGCGACTTCAAATCCTCTAATCATAGTTTCTCCGCCAACAGAGGCTGGTGAATTCTATCAGATGTTAAGGTACATCTTGCTGGAGCTATATCTGTCAAGTTGTTGTTATTCACTCAGTGCCAAATCACCATGGAAAACCGCAAACAACGACGTATGTTCGCTAATTGGACTCTGGGGCAGTTCTCAACTGACCTCAATTGTCATTGAAAAATCAACTTCAGACGAGAGGCCCATTTCTGCATGAATGGGTACGTGAACAAACAAAATTATTGAATTTGGGACGGCACTAAACCACATGAGATCCAATAGCGTATAATGCATTCCGAAAATGTCACTGTTTGGTATGAACTTTGGGTTTATGGGAGACATCGGTTTATATTTCTTAGAGAATGTTGTTTGCTAGCACATTGCAGTTAACGGTGTGCACTATAGGTCGTTGATTAACAACTCTGGACACAAACGATATGTGGTTTCTATAGGACAACGCTTCATTCCACACAGCTCATGCCACATTGGATATACTGCACGAATGATTTGAGGGGAAGTCGCCGTAACCAGTAGGTAGTGTGTTGGCTTATTAGACGTAAAGCCGTGGTTCGAGCCCCAGGCCAGATATCAAAACAAAATACAAAAAGTATATCTTCGGCGACTTCCTCTCAACAAATTTCTGGCAAAAACTCTGAAAGTAAATTGCCAAGAAAACTTTTTAAAAAATCTGTGATTCGGAGTCGACTTTAAGCTGTAGGTCCCACCACTCATGTATAAAATTAACACACACAACATAAGTGGTGTGAGAAACTAGGTCGTAATCCTGACTGAAGGGTTGTAATGACCAATTATGTATGTATATTCCGCATAGTAATCACCGTACTCTAGTAGGAAGTACGTTGGCTTATTAGACGTGTGGCCAGGGTTCACACCCCAGGTCAAACAGCTCCAACAAAACCAAATTGGAAAAAAATATTTTTTTCGGCGACTTCCTCTCAACAGATTTCTGGCAAAAACTCTGAAAGTAAATGAAATTACCATGAAAATTTTCTCAAAAAATCTGTCGTTCGGAGTCGACTTTAAAACTGTAGGTCCCGCCACTCATGTATAAAAGTAACACACACAACATAAGTGGTGTGAGAAACTAGGTCGTAATCCTGACAAAAGGAATGTAAATTCCACACATAATGGCATCATTATGATTTCTCAATCAAATAAAAAATTTCGATGATGTATCACACACACTTAATTTTCTTTAAATTTAGAGATACAAAACGCTTCATAAAGGATCCTATATATGAATTTAAACATCAACAAAAGCAACTATAAAGTTAAAATACTATTACAACTCAATTCTCTTGAATGGTTTGAGCCAAGTGCACGTACCACATTTTAATATAAAGGAAGGAAGTCTCATATAATCAACCATTTAGTGTTAATGGATAATGTTACGAGTAGAATGTGTATGTTTTTGCAACACATACTAACACAAATATAAAGGATAAACATAGAGTAAGAACCGAGAGTAATACTAGAGAGATTCTACTCATATTTGCATTGGCATAGATGAGTAGATTTGCAAACATTTAAATACTAATGTTTGTATGTTATCTATTTAAATACACTCATACACATACATATACATACATACATTTAAAACTTATAAAACTATGACAAGAGCACAACTTGGATACGCTCATGCATGTTCGTTGTACTGTTCGTGTGCACAGTTTCGATTAAAAAGGTAAATGTCCTGATGTTTGTTCTGTGTGCACTTTCATGCACACACATGGTATACTGTTAGTGTTCTGGTAGGATTTGTACATTTAAATAGTAAAACTGCCATACAAACATTGAACGCATTAATATAAGGACATACAATTTATATCGTATGTATATCTAATATAGGGCATCACAACTGTTTAAAAAATTAAATAAAATTGTTTTTTTAAGTTTAAGGGCCATTATTACAACTTGCCGTTAACTAAAGGAAGGATTTTAACGGGCAGATAAATTGTTTTTCATTATTATGAGTACCCAATAAGATAGAAGTGATCGTTAAGGAAAAGGGAGGATCATCCTACCTTTAACATTTAAAGGTCACTTTAGGTTTAAACTTGCCACATTATATATTATTTTCATTATGGCAACTTCAAATATAAACGAAATGAGCATATACAACAAAAAAACGAAGGCCGCGGTTGCCACTGCGTTAAAAAAAAAAACTTGTATAATTGAGCAGTTTTATCGACATTGCTCCGGTGCTGCCATATTTTTGAAAAATTTTATCTGTAAGTTGTAATAACGAAAATAAGTTAAAGGTAACTTTACAGTTCCCTTTAGCTAAAGGTAACTTTAACTAAACCCAAGTTTAACGGCAAGTTGTAATAATGAGCCTTAGAGTGCCAATGAGAACCTAAATCTGAATTAAGCTCGTAGTGTTGGCAAGATAAGCAAAAAAGTGATTTTAAAGAAAGTAAAATGATATTTATATTGAATTTAACGCTGGTGCATACACATAACATACACAATTGGATATTACAACCCTTCAGTCAGGATTACGACCTACTTTCTCACACCACTTATGTTGTGTGTCGCCGAAGAAATACTTTTTGTATTTTGTTTTGATGTCTGGCCTGGGGTTTGAACCCTGGCTTTACATCTAATAAGTCAACACACTACCTACTGGACTGCGGTGACGCTGTGGCATATCTAACTGAAAAGCTATGCTTACTCATACAATTCATGCAGGCTACATAACATAACATAATTGGCTATTACAGCTCTTCAGTCAGGATTACGACCTAGCTTCTCATACCACTTATATATGTGTGTTAATTTTATACATGAGTGGTGGGACCTACAGTTTAAAGTCGATTTCGAACGTCGATTTCTGAGAAACATTTCCTGGCGATTTTATTTACTCTTAGAATTTTGTATCCTGTATGTTGTATTGAATACACTTTTTGTTTGTGAACTCTCTATACTATGCTGTATTGTGTATTTCGTAGAAGAAGACCAGTACTCATAATTTGATTTTCAAGCAACAAAATGAAAAATATTACGGAAGAAAAGTAAATTAATTAATTAGCTGTGGGAACAATTATAATTTTGAAATGTTAATTGTTGATTCGAGTTACATAGGAAATTTCTTTGTATTTTTATTCTTCTTCTTGATTACTGGCATTTACATAAACTGATAGCACGAAGCCAATACAACTTCCAAAAACATATGAAAAAAATGCGTATACGTGTATCGTATATTTTTATATGAAAGTTGTTAACAACAAGCATACATTGTTGTATCTTGGTTCAACAATACAATCAATACAACGATACAAGGGCTTGTATGAATTGCCCAATTCTTTTTATTCGTATTATTAAATATGAATCGTTTTAGAAAAGAAAAATGTATTATAATTGTGAGAGCCTATTAAAAAAGCTTGGAAAGTTGTGCTGAGGCCGAAGGCAAATTTCGAAAAATTTGCAATCGCCAACCACAACGAAGGGAGTTAAAAATATTTGAAGAAACTGGTTTCCAATAAGACTCCTAGGCATCAATGTACTACTGGTCGGTCTCTAGAAAACATTGCTGATGTTAACGAGAGTTTCAGCCGAAACATAAAAACATCAATTCGGTATGGACCTTATCAGTTTCGAACATAATGAAGCACTACGCTGTGAATATTCAGCCGTTTTACTGAAACCATCGTTAATATCCAGAACACCCACTTAAGGTTAAAATAAGTTCGTAAGCATCGACCTATAGTGCTAGCCGCTGACTGTGATGGCCTGGACAAAGTCTTTTTCAAACAAATATGGGCCGATGAAGCCGCCTACGCAAAATTCATACCATACAGTAGTTTTTTCAGAAATGGGCGCCATCGTTGAAGATGATTTTTCTGATGAAAATTAGGGTCATAGGTTGTCAACTCTTTAGAGCCGATTGAGTTATCTATGCTCGTCCACGGTGATTTGGCAAAACAGGCTGAATAAATGACAACTAATTTAACAGCTGTAGCTTCAACAAGATGGCTGTTATCAACTGTCATAGTTCGAAAGTCCCTGTTGGAAGATGCGTTATAAATACGCCTTTTAAAAATTTTAATTTATTTATCCAGATCTAGAACAAAATAAAATTTAAAAATCTACAAATTCGGCTAACGTTTCAGGACCAAGCTTACTAGCTAACATATCTTTATCTCGTCTTTATATCAGGAAAACTGCAAAATATTTGAGATACTTCTAGAGTGGTTTTATTTTACTGCACCTTATATAAGAATAATTATGTACAATATGAGTGATAAAAATAACAAACAAAAAAACAAACAACAACAAGGGAATTAGAGAGAGAAGAGCCTCTCTGAGGATAAGCTACTGTGATGCTAAATACGTGACAACACAATAAGAAATCTCATAGAAAAATTAAAAAAAATTAACTTTTTATTAAACAACAACAACAATCTATGTATGCATGTCGTATACATATACATATGTATGTATGTATGTATATAAAATGTTTGCATTTATATTTCGTGGACGGCAACGCATACATGGAAGAGCCGCATTATCATTGATAGAAACCAAACTAAATGAAAATTTACGAAAGAAAAAAAGAAAAGAAAAAATACATAAGCATCCTATCTCTCCGGCATATACATACATATGTACATACACATCTGTTTATAATGTTGTAGTGTTACCATAGCGCGTTTAGAATAAGGACTCAACGATCATTAATAAAAATGCAGCAATGCTAGGACCTAGCATTTAATGATGTATGCTAACTATCGATATCGATAACTATGATTTGACATAGCATAGGGAGCGTCAGGTATGGCAAGTCCTCATGAATCTTTCAGAACCAGAACAATGCTTCCAAGTTGTGGTAATTTTCTATGAATATATCTGTTAACGGTACTTGTAGAGCACTTTACGGTCGAGATAAATGGCCTATTGAGAAAGCATTTTGTGCTGTTAAACTTTTCTCGAATCAAAATTATCAAAAAGACACACAGAAATATACGTTTCAAAGAGAATATTACGGCTACAGCTTAAAGTCTTTAAGAAGACCATGAGTATCTATTCGTTGTTAGTATCAAAATGTTGGTCTAGCATAAGGATCTTGACTTACGTGTACGTGTTTTACTCGTACAGAATTAAATCAAACGCGTCCTATGTATACAACATTGCTTGTGTGTTCTATATGGTTGGGAATAGTAGGCTTCCTAAATCGTAAGTTTTGCACCCAATTGTTATGTATAGCAGCGATGGAACAAATATCAACGAATGTGTTGTTTTTTACATTCCTCAGTCAAAAGCTTGCATATAGCGCTTATAGGGATAAAATTTGATTATTTTTTTTATGAAATGTCGTTGACGTTGTTAGAATACAAAAAAATTTAATAGTCTAGTAGGTAGTGTTATTAGACGTAAAGCCAAGTTTCGAGCCCCAGGCCAGACATCAACACAAAAATACAAAAAGTATTTCTTCGGCGACTTCCTCTCAGCAGATTTCTGGCAAAAACTCTGAGAGTAAATAAAATTGCCATGAAAAGTTTCGCAAAAATCTTTCGTTCGGAGTCGACTTTAAGCTGTCGACACTCATGTATAAAATTAACAGACACAACATAAGTGGTGTGAGAAACTAGGACGTTGTACAATGGGTCATTTCGACCTCCTGGTACTGTACTTGTCTTAATTGAAAAGTACACGTCCTCTAACCTAACCTAACCTAGAATACAAAGTACGTTTGTTGCACAAGTTAAGCTAAAAATATTTTTAAAATCATTGAAAAATGTTCGTATATTTTAAAATGTTATCATTCAATGAAATTGTTAAAACGAATGAGGTTACGATGGTAACCCTATGTTCCTGAAAAACAGCAAATACATCCTAAAGCAGATGCAAAAATTAAAACAACAACAACAAACAAAATAATAAAGCTTTCAAAATAATATTTAATGCCTTCTACTCTCACTTATGTATAATAAATCCTTATGCCTGAGTATGTATGTATGTATCTGTATATGTATGTGTGTTTAAATTCACAATGTTTTCTTTATTGCTTTTTTATTTTGTTCAACGTTGTTTTTAATGCAACTGCAATGCTAAAACCTGATATTTTATATGAAAAATGTATACAATACAAGAGAAAAAATAAAAGCAAATACAACAATAAAGTAAAAAAAATAAAAAATAACAACAAAAACAAAGCACATTAAAAAATCCTGCACTCAGTTTAGAGTAGAAACGATATACATGTGTATGTAAGGACCAGTAGTGTCACTTAGCGATTTTTTCTGGCTTAGAAAATTGTTTGGTAAACACAGAAATTTGTTTCACTGCCAGAATAGATAGAGAACAGAAGCGTAATAAATGGAAATAAAACAATATCGTTGGGTACATCGAGCCTTACGTAATTATCTTTTACATCTCCAACAGAAAAACTCTACAACAATCGGTAGGTTGTAGTTTAGACAATCATACTTAGGTTTGAAAAGAAATTCGGTAATAGAGGTGCTGCATTTGAGTCTTCTACGAGCTCTAGAGTTATTATGTTTAAAAATGACGTCAAGTTTTGTTGAATAATGCAAAATCAATGAGGCATTTTGCGTGATTATTGATCAAACCACGCAGATTAAACTCAAAGATGGTTATCCGGGCACTTAAAAATGATAGAGTTTATAAACCCTAATAACTGTAGTCTAGTAGGTACTGTGTTGGCTTATTAGACATGAGGTCACGCTTCAAACCCCAGGTCAGACAACTCCAACAAAACGAAATTGGAAAAAGTATTTCTTTCGGTGACTTCCGCTCAACAGATTTCTGGCAAAAACTCTGATTGTAAATAAAATTGCCATGAAAAGGTTTCTTAAAAAATCTATTGTTTGAGTCGACTTGAAACTGTAGGTCCCGCCACTCATGTATAGAAATTAACACACATAACATTAGAGATGTGAGAAGATAGGTCGTAATCCTGACTGTAGGGTTGTAATGCTCAATTATGTAGCATGTATGTATGCAATAAACTACTTCGCATGAATGCCAAGACTTTAACTTTTAGACGCTGCAACGAGATTAAAAAAAAAAAAATGGAATAATAATTGCAGGAGTAATATCCACACGAATATAGTCACTTGGTTATTGTACTTTTAGGTAAGGAATGGTTGATGAAACAATTCCGGGAACGAATTCCAATCAAGGACAACAAAACTTTTGAAAAATATTGTGGAGTTTCTGGCTAAAAAAAACCTATTTGGCGTGTATTATTAACACCAGCCACTATGTTTTCGAAAACGCAAAATTTGTCACACTTTTGTTTTGAATAAATCTCATGATGGCAAAGAGATCATAAAGAATTAAACTGATTATGATGTTTAGATTTTATTTTGAAATAAAATAATTTTTTTTAATTCTATTATAAAATAGAAACAAAGAAAAAAAATGTAAATGTTTAGAATGCTTCTCTTGTATTCTGAAATTATTTAAAATAATTTGGAGTGCATTCGTGAAGATTATTATAAAGAATTAAACTAAACTTAAAACATAAAATTGTTTATCCATTCTGTTACATTATTTTCTTAGTTTTTTTTTCGCCAACAGAATACCATTTCGTCTACAATTTCCGGATTAGAAATTTTTAATTGTTCAAATAGAGATAAAACTTTTATTGAAGATTTTCAAAAAGAGAAGAGTTTAGAATATTACAGACGATATTTCAAAGGAATAATGCACTTAAAGTGTATTACGACCTAGCTTCACACAACCACTTATGTTGTGTGTCTTAATTTTACACATGACTGGTGGGACGTACAGTTTAAAGTCGACTTCGAATGATAGATTTTTTGAGAAACTTTTCATAGCGATTTTTTTCTTTTTTTCACAGTTTTTGTCAGAAGACTGTTGAGAAGAAGATGCCGAAGAACTATTTTTTTTTTATACTTCGTTTTGCTCGAGATGTTTGAGCTGAAGTTTGAACCATGGCCTCACGTCTAATAAGCCAATACACTATCAACTAGACTACGGCATCTACTACTTATTGCGTTTAAGATTTCAATTCCTTATTTTCAAATTATCACAAATTTTTTAATTTGAAAGAATATTTTGTAAATGAATACGAGTAGCAACTAAATGTATCATTTAATTTTTTTTATTACATTTATTTTTGAAAAATTTTATCTGTAAGTTGTAATAACGAAAATAAGTTAAAGGGAACTTAACAGTTCCCTTTAGCTAAAGGTACCTTTAACTAAACCCAAGTTTAACGGCAAGTTGTAATAATGACCCTAAATGTAGTGAGTATCGAATAGTAAAAGTTGTCAACTTTCATGAAATATGTACGTTTGGCAAATCAATTCATTCGGTGGTGGTACTTTTTCTAATACATTTTGAAGAGTTTAACAAATAAATCACCGGCATCATTTCGAGACCAATTACAATTCAAAAATATTTGATCTTATCCTTTTTTTAAATATCCTTGCTGTCTTTATTAGAATTCTAATTAGAATTGATCGAAATTTTATAAAATTTTAATCTTTTTTTTCTTCTTTATGTTGTATTTTTTTCTTTTTTGGTTTGTTTTTATGAACATATTTTTTATTTTTCTTTCTTCACTACATGTTCTGGAACCGAAATCCACACAAGTACGAGTATGTATTCAGTATTCAATTTCATAAAATTTTTATTTTCGATTATTTTTTTGGCATTTTAATCCTGTAACCTGGTATATAGAATGTCCTATTTTAGTTTACATACACATACACACATGCATACATACATAGGTATGTACATGCACTCATCTTTCTTATGAATGAAATTGAAACAGAAAGGTTAAGAGAGAGAGTGTATGAAAAAAAAATTAAAGTATAACAAGCCATATACATACCA
Organism: Sarcophaga carnaria; assembly: GCA_958299815.1. Lineage (NCBI taxonomy): Eukaryota > Metazoa > Arthropoda > Insecta > Diptera > Sarcophagidae > Sarcophaga > Sarcophaga carnaria. The sequence continues at coordinate 46,150,128 of OY283151.1, forward strand.
ATTAAAATATTTTATTAACAGCACAGTATGTACAATTAAAGCAACAACAACAACAAAATACTTTAATAACAAAAGAAAACAAACAAACGCAAACAAAAATAAAAAAACAACTCGGAGTAAAAGAAAAATGTTGTACCAGGCAGGTGTTTTTTTAATATTCTTGTTTTTATTATTATTTTGTTGTTGTTTTTGTTGTTGTCGTTGTTGAGTTTTATGGATATTTTGTTGAATACTACTCCTAAGGATTCATAAGAAAACTTGGGAATTTTATGTGAAAAAAATAAAACGAAAACAACAACAACAACATGAATACATGCAACATACATACATACTCTCAGAGAATATAAAGTTCAACAAACCTTTTAAAAGCAAGGAACATTGTGTAACCACACATGCACATGCACATACACATACACAAAATTCATATTTCCTAAAGGATTAGTCTTGTATTCCAAAATCCCAGAATTTATTTTATAAGGCCCTGTAATGTTTCATTACAGATTGGCATGATTACAACCCTTTAGTCACGATTACAACCTAGCTTCATACACCACCAATGTTGTGTGTGCCAAATGAGCAGCAGGATCTACAGTTCAAAGGCGACACGGAACGACAGATTTTTGAGAAGATTTGCATGGCAAATTTATTTACGCTCAGGGTTCTTGCCAGAAGTATGCTAAGAGGAAGCCACAGAAAGAAATATTTTTTGTTCTAGATGTTTGAGATGGGATATGAACCAAAGATCAGCAGTGAATCGTTTTTCGTTACTCATAAGCACTCATGATATTTTGAATATAAGTGAGTCAACAATATTGAAATTAAGCTACCTACTCTGATTCATTCGTACTCACTACAATGTTGATTTATAAGAACAGGTTGCAATGAGTATGCGTACAACGTTGACATCAAACTCATACCATTCGAAATGTGTTTGATTCGCAAGTCTACCCATTTAGATTCATAACTTTAGAAAAATACTTAAAATACTTACAAATGATTTGAGTGACTCGAATTTTTCATCAAAATTTACAGTCTTAGTTGTTGTTGCATTTACAACATACAAAGACAGAGCAGCAGGCAGAGCTAACACACAACCTTTTAGTGAGTATTTTAGTGTTCGTACGCGAATCATACTTATTTTGTGGTTCTTGTATATGTTGAGATATGGAGAGTTGAAATCAGAAGCATCATACGTGTTGTTAAGTAGGAATATGATGAGTACTTCAAACTTTGAATATAAGTAGAGGTTCCAATTATCTCAGAAATCATGAGTATGATTCGATTCTTCTCATCTTTTTGAATACTTATTGCTGATCTGAACCATGGGCTCTTGTCTAATAAGCCAACATACCAAAGGGTTCGCCACATAATTTTTTTTTTAAATCATCTTTTCAGATGAAGCTCATTTTGATCATGGCGGGTATGTAAACAAGCAAAATTGTCTCATTTGGGGCACAGAAAGCCCGCACGCATACATTGAAAAGCCGACGCACCCAAAACGAGTCACTGTTTGATACGGATTTTAGTCCAGAGGCATAATTGGGCCATTTTTCTTCGAAAATGAGCAAGGAGTGGCCGTTAGAGTCAATGGCGATCGTTATCGGGCAATGTTGAACGAATTTTTGTTCACAAAAATTAAAGAGGAGGATGTTGGCAACATTTGGTTTCAACAGGACGGCGCTACGTGCCACACAGCCGAAGCTACACTTAAAGTTTTGCGCCCCGTTTTTGAAGATGGCATTATCAGCCGCAGAGCTGATGTCGTTCGGCCACCTCGGAGCAGCGATTTGACACCGTTGGACTATTATTTGTGGAGTGCCGTCAAAGATAAGTGTTACACCGACAAGCCAGAGACTGCATGGCCAGCCGACGCAGCCATTTGAATGAAATTATTTTCCATTATTAACCGGAAGGATTGTACTTCCAAATAAAAAAAGAAAATTGAGAAAATATTCAGTAGTTTTTTTTAAAGCATTTTCAAAAAAAAAAGTTATTTGGCGGACCCTTTACCTGCAAGATTAGTACGTTTTAATTGTTAGTTCTTTAATGCAATTCCACCACCAATAAGCATATAAATCGTTTTTTCCGGCATGATATTGATCGCAAACGCAAAGTCCTATAATTTCAGTGTATCACAGTGTGACCAAAAAATTTCATTCATTGTGGACTTGAATAGAAAAGAATTTCTTGCAATTGTTGTAAATTTTTTATTGGCTACCATTACAATTGTCTGCTCATGAACGTATGTATGTATCTGTGATGATTATAAGTTTCCATGATTTTCTGTGATCTGGTCAGTAAACGAGCATTTTTATTCAATGTTTAGATGAACTGAGTTGACTTGGTCTCTCTGAATGTATGCGCATTACGAACGCTTGTGAAATTCATTTCGACAGCCACATAACAGTTTACAAATGTCAGTTAAATTTACACGACAAATACAAATAAACTGAATGACAGATTGTCTGCAATTGCAGCAACGATTCTTGTATGGTATACCACCACATCAAATGAACCATCATTTATGAGTGCTTTTCATTAATAAAAAAATAAAAAAGTTTACAACGTTCAATGTGGAATAAAAGAATAAAAAACTGCATTCATTCGTTGTACAAAAAGTGAGAACAAAAGTAATGAATAGACCCACGACCATAGTAGCCGACTGTTAAGCTTTGCTTAATGTTGATAATTTGTGACATCCTTTTTAAAATATAAACGAACAAATGAAAAAAACTTTACACTCATTTTGATTGAAAGTGTTAAATTGTGTTAATCAACTCATTCCATAGCATTCGGGCAAAACAAAATAAAATCTGTATGCATGTCTACAAATATGATGGTCAGTGTATTTATATGACGTGTAAAATGATTCGAACAGAATATAATTTAAAAAAAAAATAAAAAATTGTCAGCGTTATGAACTGAAACAGACTCGATAGACTAATAAGGCAATAATCTGTTGTTCACCTATATTCCTTAGTTCTTGTTCTATCAATGTAATCGTATTGTTACAAAAATGAAAAATCTAGACACTGGTGTTTTGCTTTTACATCGCAACAAAAATACAACAACAAACACCAGCATAAAAATGGCAAACAAATAAACAAAAATACAACAACGAACACTGCAAGAATAAATGTAAAGAAAATCCACAAACTGCAATAATGAAACAACGATGTTTACATTTGAAGTCGCCGTAGTCTAGTAGGTAGTGTGTTGGCTTATTAGACGTAAAGCCAGGGTTCGAGGCCCAGGCCAGACATTAAAACCAAATACAAAAAGTATTTTTTCAGCGACTTCCTCTTAGCAGATTTCTGGCAAATACTCTGAGAGTAAATAAAAATCGCCATGAAAAGTTTCTCAAAAATCTGTGGTTCGGAGTCGACTTGAAACTGTAGGTCCCGCCACTCATGAATAAAATTAACACAGAAGTGGTGTGAGAAGCAAGGTCGTAATCCTAACTGAAGGGTTGAAATGACCAATTATATATGGAAACAAACCACGCTATCCAATCCACAGTAATCTGTCACGCATCAGTATATGCAGGAATAACTTGAGATTGGCAACAGCTCTTTTTACAGGTTACTGCACAGTAGTAATTGCAATTCAATTTTAATTCAATTTGTTTTGATCGACACTTCATGTTTAAAATGCACACCATAATCTAGTAATTCAGTACGAGTAGCATCGTTTACTCTCTGAATTTTGTGTTGTTTACCTCAGGATGCATGTCCAAAAATGATTCCTTTCAACAGAAAGTAGAAGGAAAAGCATAAGCGTGAGTACATTTGCTAATTTTTTTCCTTCATTGGTTGTTGTTGTTGTTGCTTTTTTCCTTTATTAAATAGTTTCTCTTGGTTGCTAAGCATTGTATTTTGCACATAAAGAATGACCTTGTTTTTGTATGCAAAAGTTTAACTTGCTTTACACTGAGAAAAATGGTTGTAAAAGTAGAGTAACTACAACTAAGAAGATTACGTTGGTGGTAATAAATTAATAATAAATCGAATAAAACTTTAAAAAATGCTTTATTAAAGCTAACATACTTTCATACGGTATAACAATGGAATTAAAATATTATTACACTTCAGCTTCAGTGTATTTTTACAGTGTATTTCAATAAATTGTCCTGAAGGTAATAGAAACAAAGAAGAGTTTTTAGGTTTTGTTCTTTATTTGCAGAGAACTATGAAATTTAATTCCCAGATATAAAGAAAAAAAGCTTTCTTAATTTTTTCCCCCTTTTTTCTGATGCTGCTTATGAAAATGCTTATGAAATTGAAATTATCAAGGATATTAAAAATAATGAAAATTTATTTGAATTTTCTTTTTATAAGTCACTTTTGGAAGATTAAAGATAAAATCGAGGACAAAAGCATATTAAAATTAAATACAAATATTACAAAACATGTTATATTCATTATATGATACTGTTACGTTTTAAAAACATTCAAAATAGGAACTCGTAGATTGCAAATAGAATAAAAATAAATTTGTGTTTCGTTTTAATTAAAATTCTTTATTATTCGTGCCACAATTCTGTGTGCCACTGTTCACAACTTGATGTAAACAACAACAATTGCTTTTCTTTGTTATTCCTCTGTTTACATCCTTTGCATAAACAATAACAATTACTAGACAATTATTCGACAGAGCTTTGTAACGGAGATCTTCAAACCACGATTGCTCTCTTCAAACGCATCGCGTTTTCACACACAACTGAATGAACTTCATTAACTTCAGTCGCCTGTTTTCCCTTGCCTTTCATATGGCAGAGTCTGGTGAATGTTATTGAAGGCGAATGTTCGCCCTCTCGAAATCTCTATAAATGTAAACATCATACATACATAATTGGTCATTACAACAGTTCAGTCAGGGTTACGACCTAGTTTCTCATACCACTTATGTTGTATGTGTTAATTTTATACATGAGTGGTGGTGTGAGAAACTAGGACATTGTACAATGGGTCAATTCGATCTCCGGGTGATGTACTTGTCTTAATTGACAAGTACACATCCTCTAACCTAACCTAACCTTACCTATAGGCATACTCTGATTCTGTTGACAATTACCATCTCATTCCCTGTGTTTATTTTCGCTGGTCGTGGGTATAGTATACATGACGTTCATCTGCATAGCATAGGCTCAGTACGCTTTCTATCAAACTCTTTATTTCTGACCTTATGAGGACTGTTTTCAAATGCACTCTCTACGACAAGAAATGCACAGATGATCACCTCCTGCACATTCAAGGACTCCTAATTGATTCCCAACAAATCTTCAAGGGCAGATTTGTCTGCTCTATAACCGTATTGCCTAGGATGCAATGGCACTCCTTCTAATATTCTACAGCTTACAGGTATAGTCTTTCATAGCTGATTTCGAACAGAAATACGAGTGACTAATTGGTCCGAAGGATTTTGGATATATCTTCCCCTTTTTGTTCTATCCTTAAAATAAAGAATAAAAAACCATGTTCAAGCCACGAAAAGAAAAGAAAAATCATAAAATAAAGAAGTAATCAATAATAAAAAACAGAATTTAAATTGAAATTCCAAAATTTCTATTGAAAATACTCGATTGTTTCCATTTGTAAAGTAAAATATTTATTGTTTTACAAAAAAAAAAAAATATTTTTATTTATGGTTGGCATAGAAGAGACAAAAGTCATTGCATTATCATCATCATCTTCATCCCTTAATGTTATTAAAATATCACACAAACAAACAAAAAAAGTTGAAATGGAAAAATACAACAAACGAAACAATATCATCCTTAACGTCATCATTGATACCAACAGGGGTGGTTTCCATTTATGCTGCGTACAACATGAGTCACGAAAACTTCATTTTTAACTTTAAAGTTTCAAAATGAAATTAAAAAACGAAAAAAACTGTGCAAAAAAAGTTGCAAATAAAATAGAAAAAATGTGTTACTCGCACCAGCAATGCAGTTCAAGCGTGAATTGAAAGCAGCAGTAAGGATTGTTATCTTGTTCTCTTGTTTTATTTTTAATTTTTTTCATTCATTTTTGAGTTTCAAAAGTTTGGTGTTGAAGTATATGAAGTTAAAGAAAAAAAACCATAAGTTAAGCAGGAAACACTGAAATATGATCACAGATTGCAAAAAAAAATTTTTTGTTGCAGTGCAGAAGGAGAAAAGGACGAAAGAACAATTCCATTTTTACATTGACTCTCTCTTGAAAGCACACACTATGCACACTCATAGGGTGATAAGCACCAAAATAGAATTTTTTTCCGGACCAACAAAATTGTCTGCCAAATAACACACATGAGACCGGAATATTCCCTTGAAAAGCTTTTCAAAAATCCGTCGTTTGGAGTCGACTTTAAATTGTAGGTCTCGCCACTCATGTATAAAATTAACACACACAACTTAGGTGTTGTGAGAAGCTAGGTCGTCAACCTGACTAAAGGATTGTAATGACCAATTATGTATGTATGTATGTGCACCTTGATGACATTATTTTCTATGGAGCCAGGGATCGGAAATTAGAATTCAAAAACCATGAAGACCGAACTTCTCTGGCCTTTGATTCTCATATTTGTAGTCAAGTATTTAAACGTTTACACCGAAATGTTTCTCCAAGAAAATCTTAAGTAAGAAAATAGAAATGAAGTTGCGTAAAAGTTAAGAAAAAGCACGGAAAAATAGAAAAATCTGATAATAATGCGAGAAAAAGAAAAGGAGGACGCAGTGAAAATGTTCGAATAGAATCAACAACTTTAAAAACTTCATAAGGGGGAAAAACCAAGAAAAACTACCAAATATAAGAAGGAAATAAAAGTACAAATACATACATATGTATGTATATGAGTGTGTATGCACAGAAGACAAGGATACATATTTACTTACATTGCATCATCATCATCTTTGTAAATAAGGAGGAGATAAAAAGGACCCAGGAGGAACAAAAGGTAAAACCTCTTTCTCTCTCCATCTCTCTCTCTCTCTCTCTCTCTCTCTGTCTCTCTCTCTCTCTCTCTCTAACTCACTATCTTATAGGAAAAATAAAACAATTCTAAGGACACAATAATATAATAGAGTGAAAGCATACATACTCATTTCATTATTCAAGGAGTCAATGCGGTTGGATAGATGTACAGTGGCTCACAGGTTGTTTCGTGTGCCCAATTGTCTAAAGCAAATTGAAGAAGAAAAAAATGGTAAACAAGTAAACAAAAATACACAAACAGCACTACAAAAATAAATGTAAACAAAATACACAAACAACGCTGCAATAATAAATAAATTTATAGAGATTTCGAAAAGGCGAAGTCACGAACATTCGCCTTCAAGAACATACATCAGACTGTTTACTCTGCCATATAATAGGCGACTGAGTGAGTGAAGTTCAGTTAGTCTTGTGTGAAGACGTGGAGTGTTTGAAGATGGTTAAAGAACATTCATTTCATTATTCAATCCAATGTGGCTCACAGGTTATTTCATGCGCGCAATTTGCTATACAGAATTAGGCACACGAAAAATGCTCACTATATGTATAGAATTGTCAACGTGTAAGGTGAAAAGTATGAGTGGTTCTTTTGTGGAAGCAGCATTTTAGAAGTAAAGAGTGCCACCATAGTTTTTTTGTAATTTTTTTAAAAGCTTTGATAATTGCATATACCTTAGAGCTGAGAGATCTCTTCCTATCTTTTTCATTAATCAAGTTTTTCCACCTAACAGCTGATTGGTCTACCATAGCAGGTCCAAGAATTATAGATTTGTTGTCCATTATTGTCTAAGTAGTGAATAGCTAATTCACTGCTATCACTTTCTCATATGGTAGAATTACCAGATTCGTTCGTAATATTCACTATTGGGTTATGAAGTTAGAAGGCTTCTTGAAAGGAAGATTTTTAATCTACAAGCTAGCTTCTTATGTGTGGTGATTTCATACATAAATAGCAGAACCTTCAGTTTAACATCATCGCCGAACGACAGAAGAAAAAGAAATGTTCATGACAATTTTATTTACTCTCAGAGTTTTTGCCTGGAGGCTATAAAGAGGAAGATGATGAATGCAGTCCCTATAATTTAGAGTTACATCAAAATCCGATCTTACAGGCTAGTGTATTCTCACTAAAATGATAGATTAGGCGAAAAAATCGTTCAATTGTAGTTCTGGCTGTTTATAGCTGTTGTTTGCATCGCGCCTAATCTTTTGTGTGTTATATGCAGATTTTTGGAATCTTAGAAAAGAAATTTATGCTTCTTCACATATCCACAGGAATGAATTGGGTCTCGTTTTTATGTTCATTTCCTATGAAATATTGTCTTCCTTCAGGATGAGTGAATCTTAGTTTGCATGCAACATCTTCAAGCTTTTCAAGTTGAAAATTATGTGTCCAAAACACTCCATAAAAAATTGAGAACATTACTCTGAATTTTTTTAAGGTATAGCTAAGCAAGCCTTATTGACATAAATTTTATATATGCTTACATAAATACATACATATTGACCAATACAACCGTTCAGCCAGGATTACGGCCTAACTTCTCTCACCACTAATGCTGTATGTGTTAATTTTTTCTATAGGTAGGCGGACCTTGCAGTTTAAAGCCGATTCCAAACGATAGATTTAAAGAAACTGTTCATGATAATTTTTATTTACTCTCAGAGTTTTAGCCAGAAATCTGCTGAGTGGAAGTCGCCAAAGAAATATTTTTCCGTATTTCGTTTTTAACAAGATGCCTGACCTGGGATTTGAAACGTGAAGTTTCACACTAACTATTAGACTACGGTGATTATATTTTCCCATTGCAAATGTAATAACATGACATTCGCAATTCCCAGTGTTTTTTTATTTCATTTCATTTTATTCATTATTTTCTTTCATTCTCTTTGTAGATTACATTCCTTTGAACCTCTGCACGCTTGCTGTTGTAAGTAGTAGTTGTTTATTCGCTTTCGAAACTTTAGAAACTTTATTGGGTTTATGTGAGTATATTCTTGTACTATGAAATGCAACAACAACAACAACAACAACATTTTTCTAACAACAATAAAAATAACATTAAAATTTTTAAGAGCTTAACAAGACTAAGAAAATGTAAAGGATGTTGCTTTACAACACTTGCTGCAGTTCGTTCATGTATACCAAGAGAGAAAGAGAGAAAGACAGTTGAGTTGAAAATAATTCCTGAACGAGAGTACGTGAAACTGTCTGCGTCTATGTAATTGCTAAACTGTTATGTGCGTTAATTTATTTCGTATTTTCACGAAGTTTATCTATTTGCAATTATTTTGTTTGGTTTTGCTTTCTTGGCATTTAATCTGTTATAGTGTTAGTGGTGGCGTTAAACCTGATGATTTTGGAGATTTTTTCTGTTCTTATTTTTACTGCAGTACGTAGTTGTTGTTATTTTAAAATGTTTTTCAATCTTTGCTTTATTATTTCAATTCACCGCTGCAGTTGTTGCCTTTCCTAAAGGACACACTGCCACTAAACGAGTGTAGGTTAACGGTCGTACGAAAACCTTTTTTTCCATTGTTTTAGAAAACAAAAAAAAAACGAGAAACATTGGAAACAAAATCCAATTGAAACTCTGCAACGAACAAAAAGAAATGAAGAGAATAAAGTGGAAAACAATGAAACATAATTTTTATTTCATTTCGTATTTATTACACACGAAAAAAATTCTCGAAATGTTGTAGAAGAAGTTGGAAGAGCGAAAGAAAAATATTTTAAAGCAAAAAAAGTGAAATGGAATGGCAAAGTATTCGCTTGTTTCTGTAAATGTTTTATAAGTTGTTGTTGTTGTTTTATTAGATTTGCTGTTGGCATTGTTGTGAAATTCTTTTCATCTTTTTTTCGTTTTCTTTTTCTCCTTTGTTGTTATTGTAGTAGTTGCTATTGACTCTAATCACACGAGAACAATTATGCTGGCGTAAAATGAGTGTTTATAGGAAAGAGAGGTGAAGAGAATGGTTTTTTAGTGGCGTAAAGTTTCAATCGGCTACAACCGCGCATTACCAGCACAAAACTACACATTTTTAAAAATCAGCCAAACATCACATGAGTGCAAAAACACTAATACAAACAAAGCTGTGTATACGTAATATTCATCCCGTGTGATTTGAAAAGAACAAAAAGTATGCGACTAAAAATTGTTCTCGTGTGATTAGAGCCATTCATTTTAATTTCTTTTATACTTCTGCTATTGTTTTCTAGTGCATTCCTATTTCTTTTTTTTGTTTTTTGATTATGATTTCCCCGCTGACATAAAGAAAATTGGATTTCATAATAATTTTTAATTTTTTTTTTATTTTTTTTTTAAATTAGCAACAGTTTTTGTACCTTAAATATTCTTTTTAATTATTTCTTCTGTTAAACGTTTGCATTTAAATGTTTGTAAGCCCCGTAGAAACTAGTCCCTAAATATTTAAAATTTTCACACACCTTCCTTGCAACATAAAACTTGGATTGTACTATTTAAAGGGTCCGCCAAATAACTTTTTTTTTTGAAAATGCTTTAAAAAAAAGCTACTGAATATTTTCTCAAATTTCTTTTTTTATTTGAAAGTACAATCCTTCCGGTTAATAATGGAAAATAATTCCATTCACATGGCTCTGCCTCGGCTGGCCATGCAGTAGCCTACACGATCGGTCCATTTTTTAAGCACATTATCGATTATGTGCAGCTGTATTTGACCAATGGCTTCACGAATATTGTGCTTTAAAGCATCAATCGCCTCTGGCTTGTCGGCGTAACACTTATCTTTGACGGCACCCCACAAATAATAGTCCAACGGTGTCAAATCGCAGCTCCGAGGTGGCCAAACGGCATCAGCTCTGCGGCTGAGAATGCGATCTTCAAAAACAGGGCGCAAAACATCGAGTGTAGCTTCGGCTGTGTGGCACGTAGTTGCCGATATCCTCCTCTTCAATTTTTGTGAACAAAAATTCGTTCAACATGGCCCGATAACAATCGCCATTGACTGTAACGGCCAATCCTTGCTCATTTTGTGAAGAAGAATGACCCAATTATGCCTCTGGACCAAAATCCGCACCAAACAGCAAACTCGTTTTGGGTGCGTCGGCTTTTCAATGTATGCGTGCGGGTTTTTTGTGCCCCAAATGCGACAATTTTGCTTGTTTACATACCCGCCAAGATCAAACTGAGCTTCATCTGAAAAGATGATTTTTTTTTTGCCAAAATCGGCATCTCCTCTAAGTCGATCGCAGGCCCACTTAGCGAAGCGAAAACGCATTGGATGGTCCATATTCGTTCAGCGGAAGGATAAAACTAATTATCTGTCAAATCAGACATGAGCTAAGTGTTACCATCCACGAAATAAGCACTAGTTGAAAAAAAAAACGTTAGATGGCGGACCCGATATCTTAACATCTCTGTGATTAATAAAAAATATATATGTCGGCTCCTGCGTACATTACAAAGCTTCTTCCATTCGAAACGCCGAAAGCTGCCTAGAGACCATGGGTTTCTTTCTTTATTGTCTTGAAGTTTAGAAGTTTTGAAATGAATTGGCATGGCAATGAGTCGTCGATTAAGGAGTCATTGGAAGAAAAACTCAATTCAATTCATACTACAACACTCTGAACTGGAATTGCTAGTTAGAACAGGCACTCATGGGCCATCTTACTGAAGCTACATCTGTCAAGTTAGTTGCCATTTATTTAGTCTGTATTGACAAATTACCACAGACAGATATAGTATTCAACAACACGTGCAAATTATAAAATTGTTTTAAGTACATCACTCTGCGTCCTTTTTACGTTCGCCATAGTCATTCTGACTAGAGAACTATTCGCAATGTCGTGAATAAGTTCGAGTCTGCTAGTTCACTAAACGTTCAACCAACACCCGTACGGTGATGAAACGCAAGATCTGCTGAAAACATCGCCGCTGTCGGTAAAAGTGTGTGCTGGAATTCGTTGCAACCGATTTCACGTCGCTCACAAGAACTTGGCCTTTCGCAAACCACAACTTGGCGAATTTTATGTCGTGACTTAGAACTTCATCCATGCAAAATTCAACTTTTTAAAGATAAATGACGTTAGACAACATGAATAAGCTGTGGAATAATTGGCAAACTGGCCTTAATTTTCATCGAAAAATCATCTTCAGCAATGAGACCTATTTTTGAACGAATAGGTCCGTGAAAAAACAAATTTGTCGAATTTGCGACAATGCCTATCCACATGAGATCCAATAGCTTCCTATACATTCCGAAAAAGCTAATTTTTAGTGTGGATTTTAAGCTGGCGACATCACCACTCCAACATTGTCCATCACTGTCAACGGCGAGCAATATAGGTCGATGATTACCAACGTCTTTTGACCTAAATTGAGAGAACCGGGCAAAAGCTGTGTGCGGTTTTATCAGGGCTATGCTATCTGTTATGTATCTCATACCCCATTGGATATTCTGCATGATCAATTTAAAGGCACGGCCATCACACTTGGATGTGAAGCGAACTGGTCAACGAGATCGCAGAAATTGTTCCCATTTTAGTATTTCGTGCGGGGTTTTCTTAAGTCTCAAGTGTATGCGAATAAGCCGCAAACCATAGCAGTTCTCAAAGCCAACATCATCCCTGCCATCAATCAAATTCATCATAAATTCTGAGTCCAAATCATGAAAAATTGGACATTTCGCTTGTGCTCCACCCAGAGAAGCCATATAAAATGGCTTGAATAGGTCTTTCATACGAATAAAAAATTGTATTATATCTCATCCACACACGCACACTATGTTTTATTTAAATTTAAAGACAGGAAGCACTTAATGGTGCACCACTGTACGACCACAATTACGACCACATATTAAAAGTATGGTTTCCTGAATAAAATTCTCGCAAGTCTCAGAGATCCTAGGGGAAGAAAATAAGGAAAACAAATTCTACTAATTCTTGTAATTAAATTCAGACATTTTTTTTTTTGAAATAAAATGGAATTTTTTTTTTCAAATTCACAAATATGGTAACAATAAAAAGGGCTTTGTAATCTAAAGTGTAATTGTTTATCCTTTTGAAACAGAACAAGGCAAAAGGAATTTAAAAACTAATACATTTAAAATAAATGAAGCCTGTGGCACAGCACATAGAAAATGGAAAATTGACAATGAAACTTTCTCTCTCTCGCTCTCTCTCTCTGTGCAACTATTCTGTAATTCAATATACACTAAAAACAATAGCTGTAGTTGCCATTATTGCTAATGCTTTTAGCATTTGGATTAAAGAATTCAAAAGGATTTGTTATCAAGTTATTGGATTGACTGTCAGTTCCCCATAAATACATTGAAACAGAGAAAAAATACTACAATCATATGAGGTTCGATACACAAAGAATAGTCTGCAGACACCGTGTCAAGGCAACAAAAACAGCAACTAACATAAAAGAAAATTTATCCTTCAATGTTTTTAATGACATATAATGGGTGATTTTTTAGCTATTATCTTTTTGGCAACACTGGTTTAAACAGCGCACGCACGTTTCGTGTTTTGTTTCACTGTTAAACATCTTCAGTTTGGTCTATAATTTAACCATGAATCGTCTTCCAAACGAACAACGCTTGCAAATCATTGAATTTTATTATCAAAATGCGTGCTCTGTTCAAAGAAAGTTCATCGCGCACTTCTTCCATTTTATGGTCAGTTTAATCGACCCACTGAAGCGGCTATTCGGGCTATTGTGACTAAATTTCGCACGAAATGTACATTGTTGGACATTAAACCACCAACACGCTTACGTAGAGTGCGAACAAAAGAAAATATCGCAGCTGTATCGGCCAGTGTTAATGATGACCATCAATTATCGATTCGTCGCCGTTCGCAGCAATTGGGCCTCTGTTACTCTGTGCGAAGCCTTTCAAAATACAGCTGGTGCAAGAATTGAATCCGAACGACCTACCGCAACGCAGAATTTTTGGTGAATGGGCTCTTGGAAAGTTTTCCGAAGATCCACTTCTTTATCGAAAAATTGTGTTCAGCGACGAAGCTCATTTTTGGCTCAATGGATACGTAAATAAGCAGAATTGTTGATTTTGGAGTGAAGATCAGCCAGAAGCATTGCAAAAGCTACCAATGCATCCAGAAAAAGTCACAGTTTGGTGCGGTTTATGGGCTTATGGGTGGCATCATTGGACCGTACTTCTTCAAAGATGCTGCGAATCGTAACGTAACTGTGAATGGTGAGCGCTACCGTGAGATGATACATACATACATAATTGGTCATTACAACCCTTCAGTCAGTTATTTTTATACATGAGTGGTGGGACCTACAGTTTAAAGTCGACTCCGAACGACAGATTTTTGAGAAACTTTTTCATGGCAATTTTATTTACTCTCAGAGATTTTGCCATAAATCTGCTGAGAGGAAGTCGCCGAAGAAATACTTTTTGTATTTTATTTGATGTCTGGCCTGGGGCTCGAACCCTGGCTTTTCGTCTAATAAGCCAACACACTACCTACTAGACCACTTCGACTTCAGATGACCGTGAGATGATATCCAACTTTTTTTTGCCCAAAATGCAAGAACTTGACGTTGACCATGACATGTGGTTTCAACAAGACGGTGCCACATGCCACACAGCACGCGTAACAATGGACTTATTGAGAGGCGAGTTCGGTGAACATTTTATTTCACATTCGGGACTGGTCAATTGGCCGCCTAGATCGTGCGATTTAACGCCTTTAGACTATTTTTTGTGGGGCTCTGTTAAAGCTCATGTCTATACAGACAAGCCCGCTTCAATTGATGCATTGGAAGACAACATTGAAGCATTTATTCGTGAGATACCGGACGAAATGTTGGAGAAAGTATGCCAAAATTGGAGTAAGCGGATGGACCATTTAAGGTCGCAGTCGCGGTCAAAATTTGCATGAAATAATCTTCAAACATTAAATTATATGGACCGTACTATCGATTCAAATAAAGATTTCATGCATTTTTGCTGAATTTTATGTGTTTTTTTTGAAAAATTTTCCTATAGCTCTTAAAAACTCACGCATTACAAACATTTCATAGCATATTTAAATGCACATGCACCACAGAGATCGGCAATTAGTATTCAAAAAGATGTGTAGAATCGAATCATACTCATAATTTCTGATACTTATACGCATTCATACTTCTTTTAATATCGTGGAACCTCTACTCATATTCAAAGTTTCAATTACTCATCATATTTATACTTAACAACACGTATGATGTTATTTATTTCGACTCGCCATAACCCAACATATACATGAATCACAAAATAAGTATGAATCGCGTACGAACACTAAAATACTCACTAGAAGGTTGCGTGCTTGCACTGCTTGCTGTTCTGTTTCTTTTTTGCTTGTGTGTCTTTTTCTTTTTACTTGTAAATGCCACAACAACAACTAAGAGTATACATTTTTATGAATGTTTCGAGTCACTCGATTCATTTATGAGTATGATAAGTATTTTTAGTGAGTACGAACGAATCAGAGTAGGTAGTTAAATTTCAATATTGTTGACACACTTATATTCAAAATTTCATGAGTGCTTATGAGTGGCGAAAAAAAACGATTCATTGCTGATCTCTGATACACAAGAAAATTTGCTCAAATCAATGCAAATGATAGCCTTTTTGAGTAGAAGCTACATCAGCTTTGGTTTCAAAACAAAACTTAATATCCACCATAAAAGACTCGATGGCAGCGAATGGTGTTGGATTATTGGTGCTAATAAAAGGTGTCATGAAAAAAATTGAATTCATTCTTCGATTATTTCAAAAAATTACTTTCCCTGGAATATTGCAAGCAAACCATCACAACACCTTTACAATTAAATTGGTTTTGCATTGTAAAAGTCCTTTACAAGCAACAACAACAACAACAATAGCAATGAAATAATATATGAACTTGACCTTGATAACACTTTTTTCCTTTAAATCTTTTGCATGTGAAATGTATTGTGTTGGTCGTTTAAATGCGTATTTAACCCCTTTTAAGTGAAAAAAGAAAATCAGATGACATTGAGTGTGTGTGTGTGTATGTGTTTATAAGTTGTCTTGAAAACTCATCCTTAATCCAATTAACCAAAATGAGCAGAAATCTGTTAAAAGGGGGTAAAATAATGAAAACATGATGAGGTAACTTTACTACCTTTGGTTTGCTTCTCTTTTTACATAATTTCGGAGATTAAATAATGCATCAATGAAATGTTTGCCTCCGTCTGCCAAAAGAAAACAAAATTTGTTTTTGTTTCTTTTTTCTATTTACATGGCCATCTGATCTCATACTTTACAAGTGAGACTGAATTTGTTTCAAGGACACATTCCTGGTAGATGTCACCCGCATTTTTTTCACTTTCATCTTTAAATTTCATACTTATTTTGTATTTACAAAGACCACAATTTACAACGCAGAGGGTTTATGTCGTTTATCTTTAATAATCAACTGTTTAGACCACTCCTTGAGTAAAGTCTTTAAAACTATTCTTTTGAATATTTTCATTCTAAGACCCCCGAAGAATGTTATTTGATCTGGACTTCGATAGTAAAGCAATATGTGGACTAATACACCATAAAAATACTCTTTTCTTACCAACACATACACAATTGGTCATTACAACCCTTCAATCAAGATTACGACCTGGCTTCTCACACCACATACAGTCACAGAAATTAGTCTACATACACTTTTTTCCCGGTCTACACAGCAGTGTATGTAGACTTTTTTGTTTGATTGTATGTACATACATAATTGGTCATTACAACCCTTCAGTCAGGACTACGACCTAGTTTCTCACACCACTTATGTCGTGTGTGTTAATTTTTATACATGAGTGGCGGGACGTACAGGTTAAAATCGACTCCGAAGGACAGATTTCTTGAGAAACTTTTCATGTCAATTTGTATTTACTCTCAGAGTTTTTGCCAGAAATCTGCTGAGAGGAAGTTGCCGAAGAAATACTTTTTTTGTATTTTATTTTGATGTCTGGCCTGGGGTTTGAACACTGGTTTTACGTCTAATAAGCCAACACACTACCTACTAGACCACGGCGACTTAATGGTCATTATCGCCTTTAATAGAGTGTTTAATTTTATACTCTAAAAAAATTTTCGATTTTATGCCGAACGAAATCTACGACGCACGATTTCCAAGCATTACCAAAAGCCTTTGGATTTGGCAGAAGTCTAATATGTAACGAATAAGCAGACTTTGTTATAATACTTGTCTAAGTATTTCTCTGAATATCTAATACGAGTTTTTACTATCGGCACATCGAGATCTTTGTATGATTTCGAGTTTCTACAATATCAGGGTGCAGTGTGTGAAGTCTCCGTAGGCTAGCAGATAGTGTTTGTCTTATTAGACGTGAGGCCACGTTTCAAACCCCAGGTCAAGACATCTCGAACAAAATGAAAAAAAATATTTCTTCGGCGGCGACTTACACTCAACAGATTTTTATAGGTCATTATAACCCTTCAGTTAGGATCACGACCTAGCTTCTAGCACCACTTATATTGTGTTTATTAATTTTATAAATGAGTGGCGGTACCTACAGTTTAAAGTCGACTCCGACCGATAGATTCTTGAGAAACTTTGTCATGGCAATTTTATTTACTTTCAGAATTTTTGCCAGAAATCTGCTGAGAGGAAGTAGCCGAAGAAATACTTTTTATATTTTGTTTTAATGTCTTGCCTGGGGCTCGAACCCTGGCTTTACGTCTAATAAGCCAACACACTACCTACTAGACTACGGCGACCACACAGGCCACAAGGTGACAAATTTGGGCCTGCATCCATACAAAATTCAATTGACCCAGGTAGATGAACGACCATATACAACGGCATGTGTTCGTTGAAAGAACTCTGGACAGTTGGCAACTAATTCTCATCGAAAAATAAGATTCAGCTATGAGGCCTATTTCTGGATGAACAGTTACGTGAACAAACAAAATTTTCGAATTTGCAAACGTTACGAACAGACATGAGGTCCAAGGACGTCCAATGCATGTCGAAAAAGTCGTTGTTTAGTGTGGATTTTGTGCTGTTCGCGTCATCAATCCTTATTTTTTTTTTTTGAAAATGCGTCACAACGGGCCGCTGTGCGTGCTCAAGTGAGCTTTTGGTATCAAAGCAACCACTACAACCTACGTTGGCCAGATCGTCACTGTTAACGGCGAGCACTGTAGGTCGATGATCACCAACTTTTTTTGGCTTGAATTGGACACCAACAAGATGTGATTTCTACGCTCATGCCGCATTAGATATTCTGAACGAGCGAATTGTAGGCATGGTCATCTCATGTGGAGGTGATGTGAACTGGCCACCAAGATCATGCGATTTGAAGTCTTCAGACTTTTTCTTGGTGGGTTTTCTTAACACGTTGACTGCCATGGCATACAAGAAAAGAATGCAATCTGCAAGTTATTTCGTAGTTTGGCAGTCAACATGTTAAGTCGCAACGGCAATAAAATTCCACATAACACCTGTCATCGTTTAAATTCAGCCTGATTTATTCACCAGAGTCACATAAAATTTTTCATTTCGAATGCTCTCCACCTAGAATAGCCGTTACAGACATTTGAATGACTTTCTCTTCCACAGATCATCACTATCAATGGGTCGTTCAAGCGAATAAAAAATTTCAAAGATATCACACGCACACCTTGTTTTCATTAAATTTAAAAATATGAAGCTCTGAAGGGAATACTCAGTATAAACCTACAAAACCAACAGACTCACAAGATTGACGTACAATCGTTTGACAAAAGTAGAGTATCATAGCATTTTTTCGAAGCAAATGAGGAAACATTTGGTTTAATAATAAGGTTCATTGCACCCAATTAAAAAGCGACTGTGACAAGGTATGGAAACATCTTTACAGTTATTTATAGATCAAGAGTAAAAACTCTTAAAATACTTCATTCAAGTAAGTAATAACGACTGCACAGACATTAAATATGTTGAAACAATTTCCTTAAAAAATAAAAATATTTTCATAAGCATTTCTTAAGGCTCAAGCATGCATTTGTTGGGAACTTGAAATTGGAAACCAAGGAGGAAATTAGAATTTAAAGTATGTTCTTAAAAATCCTTGAGAGTGTGCGTGAAATGAAAACTCTTGTGTGAGAAAACTTAGATTATTTATGAAGATTTTTAAAATCATTTTTAAATCACCTCTAAGTAAACTCTAGTGTCTCCATTTTTCTTTTTTGTGCCAGGCTAGATATTTAGACTCCATTTTCATTTTAAAAATAAATTCCTTTTTTTTTCTTCTTAAATTCTTACAAAATATTGGGGTTCGGGGAACATACATAAGTATGCCTATAGTGGATGTTTTGCTCATTTATTTTTGGTTTCAACATCCATCAGTCGTAAGCATTTTCCCCTCATTTACCATTCAACATGAGTTTACATAAATTGATGATGCAGTTTCACTGCACAACTGTTCTGTTTATTTTGGAATATTTTGTTGCCCGTGTGATTAAAATGACAACCACTTTCGTTTTCCCTGCCATTGAAATACAAAACACATGCGTACTTTGGTTTTTATTTTAAGAAAATTTACAACGTAAAGTAAAGAATTTTGTGACACGCGTGCGCCTTTATTTTAAACAAATGTGTTGGGGCTGTTACAAATTCTTTAAAGGCAAATGCATCAATTCCTGGCAGCATTCAACAAGAAAGCGATTTGTGGCATTTGTAAAGTAAAGTCAAACTCCTCCTCAGGCATAAATTTCTTTACATCTGCTGGGGTACAAAGAAAATTCCCTCTTTTAAAACAAATAATTTTTCAAATAAAAATGGCTGCTGGACTAACTAAATAAATAAGAAAACTTAAATATTTTACTTTTTGGGGAGGGGGTGTTTAAAATTTAAGTCGCCGCAGTCTAGTACGTGTTAAGGTATATTACACGTAAGGCCACGGTTCAAACCCCAGCTGAGATATCAAAACGAAAATATGAAAAAAAAATTTTTTAGGCGACTTCCTCTCAACGAATTTCAGGGAAAAACTCTGAGAATAAATAAAACATTGCCATGAAAAGTTTCTCAAAAATTTGTCGTTCGAAGTCGACTTTAAATTGTAGGTCCCGCCACTCATGTAAAGGGTGTTTTTTATAGAGCTATAGAACTTTAAGTTGCAATAAAACAACGATAGATTATTCGATTGACATGAATTTTATTTATCCGAAAGATAATCTTGTGACATTACATTTTAAATATGATTTCTGGCATATGACCGCCACGGTTGGCGCGGATGTAGTCCAATCTGGACGTCCAATTTTCGATAACTTTTTCCAACATTTGTGGCCGTATATCGGCAATAATACGGCGAATGTTGTCCAAATGGTCAAGCGTTTGTGGCTTTACCGCATAGACCAATGACTTTACATAGCCCCACAGAAAGTAGTCTAGCGGTGTTAAATCACAAGATCTTGGAGGCCAATTCACAGGTCCAAAACGTGAAATTAGGCGGTCACCAAACGTGTCTTTCAATAAATCTCTTGTGGCACGAGCTGTGTGACATGTTGCGCCGTCTTGTTGAAACCACATCTCCTGGACATCATGGTTATTCAATTCAGGAATGAAAAAGTTAGTAATCATGGCTCTATACCGATCACCATTGACTGTAACGTTCTGGCCACCATCGTTTTTGAAAAAGTACGGACCAATGATTCCACCAGCCCATAAAGCGCACCAAACAGTCAGTTTTTCTGGATGTAACGGTGTTTCCACATACACTTGAGGATTACCTTCACTCCAAATGCGGCAGTTTTGTTTGTTGACGTAGCCATTCAACCAGAAGTGCGCTTCATCGCTAAACAAAATTCGCTTATGAAAATCGGGAACAACGGTAATCTCGTTTTGGGCCCACTCGACGAATCTACGCCTTACTTGAATCTCGTTTGGCTTCAATTCTTGAACGAGTTGGATTTTGTAAGCAAGCAAACCAAGATCCTTCCGCAATATCTTCCATAAAGTGGATGGACACAGATCCAATTCCTGGGCTCGATGGCGGATGGACTCATTCGGGTCTTCCTCAATGCTACGCTCTACAGCAGCAATAGCTTCTGCTGTACGCACCGTACAGCGTCTCTGGGGATGCGAGTTATCAATAAGAGTAAACGTGGTGCGAAAACGTTCCATGGTTAATCGAGTTAACTGCTCTGATGGACGATTTTGTCGACGATAAAATGGACGTAGTGCGCGATACGTTTTCCGCACAGAACCATTATTTTCGAAATAAAATTGCCCAATTTGCAAGCGTTGTTCAGGCGTGAGTCTACTCATGATGAATTGCCAAACCAAACTGAGAATAAATCACTTGACAGCTGTTAAATCGGTCGCCATCTTGAAAAGTAATGCCAACTTAAAGTTCTATACATCTATAAAAAACACCCTTTATAAAAATTAACACACACAACATAAGTGATGTGAGAAACTAAGTCCATAATCCTGACTGAAGGACTGTAATGACCAACTATGTATGTATGTGTTTAAAATTTAAAAGCGCTGCTTCTTATCTAAGAAAGGCTCTTACTTTTCAAGAAACATAGGAAGAAATTCCAAATTTGATCTCGAAGAAGGGATTTCAAAAATTTATTTGAAACTTTGTTTCCAACGGAGAATTTTGCACAAGCTTCAGAGCATTGTCTCCTTGGGTAGCACTGGCATGAGAAAGAGTTGCCACCAGATTGTTCTCGACATTTTGCTTTGCCTGACTGCGTTTGATTTATGTGCGCATAGTGCAATATGTCTGAGGGAATCGGACTGCTTTGAACAGCACTCAGCTCAGTGTAGAGAATTCCTCACCTATTTGATTCAGTTTTTTTTCTCAGACAATCCCAATCTATCTAAGATTTAACATCATAATAGCTGAACGCTTGAATGTCAGCCTGACTGTCAAGTAGTCGTTTTATATCCTGTCTTTTTTACTTCATATCCTAGTTAACTTAAGCACATCCTTCGAGAGCATAGACTTGGAAGATGGAAATTATCAGCGTGTTTCCCCATGTGTTCGGAATATTTCATTGTGTGATCAAAAACACAACACTCTATTAATGTCTTCTTGCCAGATGGGGACATAAGAGTTCCAGATAAAACCAGCGATTATCTAGTGCCCGAGAAGTTGTTTTTGTCTGGGTTGATGGTACTCATCCTGGAGAGGAAGAGTGGCAGAATAATAGACCCATTTTCGCGGATGTGTCGAAACTTAAATGAACACACTATGGCTGAGCATATTTGCAAGAATCTTGAGCTGCATTTTTTGTTGAATGACAAGAGAGTTTTGCTCTAGAGGCCGTAGCTGACACTGAACCACTTTAGGTTCAGAAATTTATGAGATATTAGTTGTTAGTCGGACTGATCTAAGGGTTATGAAGACATACGTAATTGATCATTACAACGCTTCAGTTAGGATTACGACCTAGCTTCTCACACCACTTATGCTGTGTGTATTAATTTTATACATGAGTGGCGGGACCTACAGTTTAAAGTCAACTCCGAACAACAGATTTTTCTCAGAAGATTTTCATGGTAATTTCATTTAATCTCAGAGTTTTTGCCAGAAATCTACTGAGAGGAAGTCGCCGAAGAAATATTTTTTCATATTTCGTTTAGATATCTGACCTGGCGTTTAAACCGTGGCCTCAATTCGAATAAGCCAACAATACTACCTACTAGACCACGGGTTATTGCGACGAGATCTGGTGTAAATTATAGCGTGGTGATCGTAAGGAATCTATAAGAACCTTAAGACCAGATGAGATTTGTTTCTGCTGAGTTCAAGGGCCATAGTGATATTCTCGGGAACGAGACGGCGCACAATGGGGTTTTTGATGCCTAAAATGGGAATTAAATCGTGGGAGCTTTCCTGGTTGCTTTTTTTAACTTGTTTTGGTTTATTTCCCTTAAAGAAGATAAATCCATAATAATTAAAAAAATCATGACCTGAAATGCATAATGGCCTAACAACCAAAAAATTCAAATTTGAGTTTTTGATTGATTCTGATGTACTGCTTCAAAATATATGTTCCGACAAAATTTTATAATCCTACTCTCAAAGATTATCTACCAACCAGATAAAATTAGAATTGAACATAGAAATGTTAATACAAATTAGAATAAATCATTTTGAGTATCTAACAAGTTTTCATTTCATTTTGAAGTCTTTGTTTCGGGCTTCTTGCGCTTCCTAAGTTAACTGCCCTATTGGTATTAAAAAGTAGTTTATTACTTCTGGTCCTCGCCAGCAATGATAATGAATTTTCTTTCCTTTACTCTTTTGTCTTTTGGTTTTTGCTTCTTTCACTGCAATCCTCGAAATCAACTTTCGATCTACCACGTTTAACACCAGATTGACGCGGGAAACCTATTGACGAATCGAACCAGTACTTGTTGTTCTGAAGAAAACGCTCAGAAACTCTATAAGATGCATTCCAGCGATACTTCAATTGGGAAATAAAAAAAAACTAATATTTTTTTATTGCTTTGCAATAAACGTGTAAGCATTTTTTCTGTAAGAAATGCAATCTTTTCAGTAAATATTTCAAATCCAGAACTTTTATTTAATTATTTCCTAAAGTTCGCTTCGAGAAATAAAAATTGTATTAACGTTTGTACCTATGATTGAATAAATATGGTCTTATAGTTTTATACAAAAAATTTAATAGAGAAAAATTATATGCAAGAATATGTATATTTTCTTTTTTTAATTAGGTGCAATAAAGTGCAAAAAAAATTTTTTCCATTATTTCACAAGGTGTCTTACTTAGGTTTAAGAAAAGAAACATTTTTTTGCTTTAGTTTGCTTAACTCACAACTATTTTTCCATATATGATACACAATTTGCAAATTTATAGATCTTCACAGAAAATTTTTTTAAAAATAGCAAAACTATATAAACTTAAAAAACAATGAAGCAAATATAATCTCAATCGTCTGTTGTTGAAGGCTCCATATTTTTTTTAATATTTTTACTTAAAAACTTGCCGAGAACTAATTTTGAAAACACTGAAAATTTAGTTTTTTCACGAAAGATAAAAAAATATCAAAAAACTCACACTTCAAAAAGACTTAGTAATGTAACGGTACTTGCTAGAGACACATTTTTTTAAGAATGTGATGCAGAATTTTGTGCACTTTTAGCTCATGTAAAAAATATTTGGTACTCAAGAATTTCATTTTCCAATTAATTCCCATTTTAGGCATCAAAAACCCCAATGTGCGGCGGTAGCTTTTGCTAATTTAGATTCACTTTATTTAATAGTTGGTACTAAACCTTCAATTTGTTACCTCTACGGACTTGTCGGGGAAATTTATTTGTGAGAAGGAACAGAAAAGTTGAAGGAATGGATCGGATTGTTATGGAATCAATGGCCTTCACTAGACAATGTTAGATTAGACTTGCAGCTGAACTTATATAAATCTGGCATGACAATGACTACTGAGTTTTTTACAGAACATTGCAAGGTTAGGTGCTTGATAAGAATCTGGAACAGATCCTAAATCGACTAAACCTCTAATCTGTCACCTCTATGAATTTGTCGGGAGTTGGATCCGGCAGAAATAGTAGGAAAATTGAGGGAACGGAATGGGATTATTATTGAATCTATGGCCTTCAGTAGACAGTGTTTGATTAGGTTTATGGCTGACGTGACACTGTTAACTATGTTTCTTACAGGTCATTACGAGGATAGATGCCTGACAAGGATCTGCAGCAGATACCAGCCGGAGCAATTTAAAAAATGTTGCGACGACGACGAATAGGAGACTTTGTACCTAACCAGCCATTAGTAGGATAAGATAGGGATGTCCTTGATAGTTAGATTGCCTTGTCTAGAGTCCATATTCAGGCTCTTCTAAAATTTGTAATAGGATTGATAGGATTGAGGTGATTAAGAAATGTTTTTGAGTTTTCATCGTGTCTTTTTTCCCTTTATTTCTCCGTCTTTCGTCTCTTCTTTTTCTCTCTCCTCTTTCTTTCCTCTTTTTGTTTCCCTCTAGCTATTAAGACGTTTATAATGAATCAGTTGGCAACAATGGGTCCTAGAATTTAAAGCCATAAAGCAATTGCCCAAACAGCCATTTTGTTTTGAAATGTTTAAAGCAGAGATGCTTTCGCCTGTGGATCGTTTGTGCCGCCATTTTTATCTTTTGAAAATGAAATTAAAAAGAAGGATCTTTATACGTAAAGAAGAGAATATTACCAATACTTATGCATTTCTTGTTTCAACATGTTATTTATAGACGATGCATCTATTTGGACGCATACGTTTTTACAATAGCACACGCGCATTACATTTCTTTTAATATCCATCCCCACTCCGTTAAAAACTGAAATAATAACACACAGCATCTGTATGTACT
The DNA here is from genome assembly GCA_958299815.1 of Sarcophaga carnaria. Classification (NCBI taxonomy): domain Eukaryota; kingdom Metazoa; phylum Arthropoda; class Insecta; order Diptera; family Sarcophagidae; genus Sarcophaga; species Sarcophaga carnaria. The sequence goes on from OY283151.1 coordinate 46,175,466, forward strand.
TTTATTTCAATGACAGAACGTGTATGACTTTCATTTTAATTGTACATGTCAACCATAAATAAATATGTATGGAGATTCCATCAGGCATTGCATTGCAAAGGCAGAAGGAGACACACGGTGCACGGTGTTGTGCAGTAAAAATACATTAAAATTTTCAATTCAAAACACATGACAGCGAAATGAACAACAAAAGAGGGTGAGGGGGAGAGCATTTTAAAGCCGGGTGTTTGTTCAAAAAAACAAAATAAAAACATTTTCAATAGGCAGCAGCAGCACAATATTTATTTAATTTTTAATGTCACAAAATATTTATTTTAAAATGTAGCAAACAAATGTTTCTTAAAGAAATGTTTTAAATTCTGGTTTAAATTATAATTTTTAATACACTGATTGATGTTTTTTAGAGGCATGAGATTGTATTTTGGAAACCATTTTTTAATTCAATTAAATTTTAGAAAATCTTTACAACAGCAAAGCTTATCGAATATCATTTTGTGTTGCATGCATAAGCCCTTCTGGCTTATGATCAATCTGAATGTTATGTAATTAGAATATCAATCATGTGATTGATGTTCATGATTGACAGATTAATAGCTGCCTCAGGCAATCATAACGACCTCAATTCTATACTTTGTAGTAATGAAGTTCACAATACATACTGTACAGACCATAATCGGATATCATTTGTTCTAGAAAAAGCTATTAAGGAGAGAACGTTCATTAAACGTCGACTAAGTCTAGTAGGTAGTGTGTTGGTTTATTAGATGTGAGGCCGCGGTTCAAATCCCAAGTCTAACAAACCGAAATATGAAAAAATATTTCTTCGGCGACTTCCTCTCAGCAGATTTCTGGCAAAAATTCGGAGAGTGAATAAAATTGCCATGAAAAGTTTCTCAAAAATCTGTTGTTCGGAGTCGACGTTAAACTGTAGGTCCCGCCACTCACGTATAAAATTAACACACACAACATAAGTGGTGTAAGAAGCTGGGCCGTAATCCTGACTGAAGGGTTGTGAAGAGCAAATTCTGCACAAAACATCGCAGCTGTTCGCGATAGCACTGAGGAGAATCCAAGAACGACGATTTCGCCTCAATCTTAAGAACTCAGCTTTTCGCAGGCCTCTACTTGATTGAATTTTGCTTCGCGACTTGTGCGTATACCAGGGCAAAACACAATTGACTCAGGAACAGAACATAATCGTGTTCGTTGAATTGGCTCTGAAGCAATTGGCAACTGACCCTAATTATCATCGAAAAGGTCATCTTCCGCGGTGAAGATTCATCTTCTAGATGAATGGGTACGTGGGCAAATAAAATTGTCGAATTAGAGGCGATACTAATTCACATGAGATCCAAGAGCGTCCAATACATCTTGAAAAAGCCATTGTTTGGTATTGATTTTGGGCTGGCTGGTATTGAGTTGGCCAAGCCATCTCTGTCAACGATAGCACCGATAACGAGCAATTTCCTGAACAGAACGGCGCTATCTGCTACACAGTTCATACCACATTGGATACCCTGAACGAAAGATTATCTTAGGTACAGTCAAAGAAAGAAGTGTACATACAGCAATGTAACTTGAAAAAAATCGGCGGTATATATAGACTTTTTTCTTTGAATGTACGTGAAATAATCTTTCGTTCAGGGTATCCAATGTGATAGTACACATACAGCCAAAGAAAAAAGTCTACATACACCGCCGATTTTTATCAACTTACACTGGTGTATCTAGAAAAAACTCTACATAAGTATGTAGAAAAAAGTCTACATACACCGATGTAATTTGCTAAAAATCGGCGGTGTATGTAAACTTTTTTCTTTGGCTGTATGTGGACTGGCCAACTAGATTGTGCGATTTGGCCCCGATAGACTTTTTCTTGTGAAGTTTTCTTAAGTCGCAGGTGTATACTAATAATGAAGTCACCGTAGTGTAGTAGGTAGTGTGCTGGCTTATTAGACGTAAAGCCAGGGTTCGAGCCCTAGGCCAGACATCATAACAAAATACAAAAAGTTTTTCTTCGGTGACTTCCTCTCAGCAGATTTCTGGCAAAAATTCTGAGAGTAAATAAAATTGCTATGAGAAGTTTCTTAAAAATCTGTTGTTCGAAGTCGACGTCAAACTGTAGGTCCCGCCACTCACATATAAAATTAATGCCCACAACATAAGTGATGTGAGAAGCTAGGTCGTAATCCTGACTGAAGGGTTATGATGACCAATTATGTATGTATGTATGTATCAGCAAAATCTGCACAAAACATCGCCGCGGTTCGTGATAGCACTGAGAAAAATCCGAGGATGTCGATTTTGCCTCAACGTTAAGAACTCAGCTTTTCGCAGGTCTCAACTTGGTTGAATATTGCTTCGCGACTTGTGCCTATGCCAGGGCAAATTACGATTGACCCAGGAACAAAACATAATCGTGTTCGCTGAATTGGCTCTGAAGCAATTGGCAACTGACCCTAATTCTCATCGAAAAGGTCATCTTCAGCGGTGAAGATTCACCTTTTAGATGCATGGGAACATGAACAAAAAAAATTGTTGAATTAGAGACGATACCAATTCACATGAGATCCAAGAGCGCCGAATGCATCGTGAAAAAACCATTGTTTGGTATTGATTTTGGGCTGGCGGCATCATCAATTCATATTTCTTTGACAACGACGTTGGCCAAGCTATCTCTGTCAACGACAAGCACTACAGGTCGATAAAGAGCAACTTCCTGAACAGTAGGGCGCTATCTGCTACACAGTTCATACCACATTGGATACCCTGAACGAAAGATTATCTCACGTACATTCACAGAAAAAAGTCTACATACACCAGTGTAAGTTGATAAAAATCGGCGGTGTGTGGAGACTTTTTTCTGTGAATGTACGTGGAGTGATCTTTTGTTCAGGGTATCCAATGTGACAGTTCACATACAGTCAAAGAAAAAAGTTTACATACACCGCCGATTTTGAGCAAGTTATAACGGTGTATGTAGAAAAAAGTCTACATATGTAGAAAAAGTCTAAATACACCGGTGAAACTTTCTAAAAATCGGCGGTGTATGTAGACTTTTTCTTTGACGGTATGTAGACTGGCCAACTAGATTGTGTGATTTGGCTCTGATAGACTTTTTCTTGTGAAGTTTTCTTAAGTCGCAGGTGTATACTAATAATGCCGTAGTCTAGTAGGTAGTGTGCTGGCTTATTCGAGCCCTAGGCCACACATCATAACAAAATACAAAAAGTTTTTCTTCGGCGACTTCTTCTCAGCAGATTTCTGGCAAAAATTCTGAGAGTAAATAAAATTGCCATGAATAAGTTTCTCAAAAATCTGTCGTTCGTAGTCGACTTTAAACTGTAGGTCCCACCACTCATGTGTAAAAATTAACACACACAACATAAGTGGTGTAAGAAACTAGGTCGTAATCCTGACTGAAGGGTTGTAATGACCAATTATGTATGTATGTATGCATACTAATAAGCCAAAAATCACAGCGGGCCTCATAGCCTAGTTGTCAGTTGATCTACCGTTTTTCCAAGTCTGGTTTTCGGAATCTCTTTGGCTGCCTAATTGCCTACGCATTTATTTATGTACGTAAGGTTTTAGTAATAGTCGGGCTTTTATGATTTCGCACATAAATAATCCCCTTTGAATACAAATAACAACACATTTAAAGATAGTGCATATGTAGTAGTATTCTCAAATTTGCACAGACACGCACACAATTCCACTCACTTAAGAGAGAAAACTAACCTACGACAAGAGAATATTAAGTGATACCTCCTAAATTAAGTATTCTGTGGAGACACACACATTAAGGAGCAATTATGGTAACAAAAAAGGATAATGAACCCACATTTAATACAAGAACGGAAACAATTTCAAACATTTACTACGGCTGTCTACAACTGGTCAAAACATAAGATGGAAATACACTTTCAGAAATTATTGCACGAAGCTTTTGTAAATCTATTATACACGAGCATATAATATAAATGAAAATGATTCACTCGTATTTTGACGTTTTCTTTTGCTTTTATTTCTATTTAAAGCCTTACAGAATCCGTCATTCACAGACAGTTGTGAGTACTTTAATGTAGCAATCTGTATACGTATGTATTTATGTTCAGGATCATTTCTATGTGCCACTAAGTATAAATTTAGAACTCGATTGGGGTTCTTAAAATATGCAGCCGGAACATTTAAAAATGAATGCGAGTACGCCAAGTATTTTTTATAAAGAAACTAAAAAATGATTCCTGTGTACACTCCTGCATCCCGATATCCACGTGCATGCATCTGTATTTCAATATTGTTGCTCTATATGAAGGGGAGTTTGTATTTACAACATGGATGTGTAAGTATTTCAATTTCTTTTTTTATCTTTTTGGAAACAGAGTAGAGATGTGACACCGGTATGCGAACACATGTTGTTAACTTAAGAAAAATTATTTTTGTTTCAAGTACAGTTTAATGCTGTTGTACAATTCAATTACAAAACTATTTAACCCATTCCCTGCCAAGGACGAGTATACTCGTCTTTGACAGGGTATCTCGCACTGCCAAGACGAGTATACTCGTCCTACTTTATGGCAATGGGAATGACTTCATATAATTTAGGCTTGGCAGCGAATGGGTTAAGCAAACTTTTTTTGACAAAAAAAAAAATCGTGTACAATTTCCATTTTTACGTAGTACAGTACAGTATACAGCTTAGCTTAGGTTTAGGTTTAGGTTAGAGGACGTGTACTTGTCAATTGAGACAAGTAGAGTACACGGAGGCCCAGTTGACCCATTATACAACGTCCTAAAGGGGAGAAGATAATAGAGGAGATGGGGAAAAAGGAAATAAAGTAGAAAGGGAGAATAAGGAAGCAGAGGAATTACACAGACTAACAAAACTCACAAGAAAGCGCAACTCAAACTAATAATGAGGGTCTTCTACCTCAATCTACTAAGGGCTGGGCAATTGCAGAGGAGGTGTTCGATTGTCTCCACAAAGTGGATTGATGGATTATATAGTTGCCCGACAATACCAAAAGTCTACGGCTTGTATGGAATCAATCACTAGCTCTTCGATAACTTAGCTTGCAATGGCTTCCAGATTCTAAAAAATTTAATTTCTTCAGTATTTCTTAATAAAGGGTCCGCCAAATAACTTTTTTTTTTTTTGAAAATGCTTTAAAAAAAACTACTGAATATTTTCTCAAATTTCTTTTTTTATTTGAATGTACAATCCTTCCGGTGAATAATGGCAAATAATTTCATTCAAAAGGCTGCCTCGGCTGGCCATGCAGTAGCCTACACCAGAAGATGTAGTTTCTTTTTTAAAGCATTTTCAAAAAAAAGTTATTTGGCGGACCCTTTACATCCACTCAAAGGACATAAGCACCGTAAATGCTGTGTGATATTCAGACTGACATAACTCGCACTCTTTTTAAATTCGTTGGGTCCACTCAGTAACACATATTTTTGCTCCACACATTTTTTCTCTTGATGTACTATTCTGAGAAACTATTTACATAGCGATTAGTCAACATTTTCTTAACATTCTTATCAGAGATCAGCAATGAATTGTTTTTTCGCTACTCATAAGCACTCATGAAATAAGTGAATATAAGTGAGTCAACAATATTGAAATTTAACTACCTACTCTGATTCATTCGTACTCACTACAACATTGATAACGTTGACATCAAACTCATACCATTCGAAATATGTTTGATTCATAAGCATACTCATTTAGATTCATAGGCCTTTAGAAAAATACTTTTAATACTTATAAATGACTCGAGTGACACGAATCATTCATCAAAATTTACAGTCTTAGTAGTTGTTGCATTTACAACAAAAGAAAAAACACACATAGGCAAAAAACAAAACTTTTAGTGAGTATTTTAGTGTTCGTACGCGAATCATACTTATTTTGTGCTTCGTGTATATGCTGAGTTATGGAGAGTCGAATTGAACAACGTCATACATGTTGTAAAGTATGAATATGATGAGTACTTCAAACATCGAATATGAGTAGAAGTTCCATGATATTAAAACAAGTATGAATGCGTATACACACAGACATACATAATTGGTCATTACAACACTTCAGCCAGAATTATGGACCTAGCTTCTCATACAACTTATGTTGTGTGTGTTAATTTTATACAGTTTAAAGTCGACTCCGAACGACAGATTTTTGAGAAAGTCGTCATGCCAATTTTATTTGCTCTCAGAGTTTTTGCCAGAAATCTGCTGCAGTCAGCGTGAAATCTGCTGATGTCTGACCTGTGGTTTAAACCGTGGCCTTACGTCTAATAAACCGACACACTACCTACTAGACTACGACGACTTTAATGCGTATAAGTTATGACTACGATTCGATTCTACTCATCTTTTTGAATACTAATTGCTGTCTCTGATTCAGACTGGCATAAGTCGTACTGCTCTGAAACTAAACAAACGCACTTATATACTTGCATGCTTACTCATCCAAATGGGAATCCCTATAGAATACGTACAGTGTGTACGTAAAATAAAATAAAATTTGCGCAAACTCCATTGCCATCATAATCCGAAAAGGAAAATAAATAAAAATAATAATAATTACACAAATACATACAGACATACACTTTATCAAAGTAAATATATATATTTCTGTATATGTGTGTGAATTTATGAATTTAAAATAAAACCGGAACCGCTTTTTTGAAACGTCAAAACTTATCCTGAAAAACGTACAAAACTTTGAAAACAAAAATTGTGCAAAAACTTTCGTTTCGTTTATTCAGTCAATTTTTTTTTTTTTTGGTTTAACCAAATTCGTTTACAAAAGAGAACCACAATATACTCGTACACTTAGCGAGAAGGCTGAAAAGAACTTTAAATTCAAGCGCATTCCAAATGTCGAATTTTCCATAACTCTAGCACACAAATCAGTCTGAATTTGACCGATGGCAGGAATTACATTGAGGCGTTGTGGACCCCTGTGGTTTGTGGCTTATTCGCATACACTTGAGACTTAAGAGGATCCAAGAAAAAATGCTCTAAATGGGTTAAATAGTACGATCTCGGTCTTATCACCTCCACGTCAGAAGGCCATTCCCATAAATCGCTCATGCGGAATATTCAATGTGGCAAAAACTGTGTGACATATAGAGCCGTCCAGTTTAAACCACATGTCGTTGTTGTAAAGGCCATTAAATTCAAGCCAAAGGAGTTAGCACCTATACTGCTCACCGTTGACTGTGATTCTCAAAGAAAATAGAAACGTCACCAAGCCAAATTTCATACCAAATAGTTACATTTTTCGGGATGAATTGGATACTCTTGAAACTTATGTGAACTGGTATCGTCCCAATTTCGAAATCTTGTTTGTCGATGTACCCACTCATCCCGAAGTGGAACTCATCGCTGAAGATGATCTTCCAATGAAAATTAGAGTCAGTTGTCAACTTCTCCAGAGTGAACGCAAGTCATTGTCCATGGTCATCTTCAGATTAGAGTTGAATTTTGTACGTGTGCAGGCCCACGGCAGGAAGCAAAATTAGCCACGTTGTAGTTTTCGAAAAACCGAATCCTTATGAGCGATACAAAATTGACTGCCTCTGGTTCTACTGCACACTCTCATGGAGAGAGGCGATATTTTCGACAGATTTGCTGTTCCATTAACGTATGGGTTTTGGTCGACCGTTTGCTAAACCAGTGGATTTATCCACCACATGGCGAAAAGTCCTCTAGTTAGGATGATTATGGCGAGAGTAAAATGAGCGAAACGTCTGGTAATTTGCACAATTCTATTATTTACACGTATTGTTTAATGTTATCGTCGTAGTCTAGACTTACTTACTTATTGGACTTATTACATGTGAGGTTACAGTTCAAACCCTATGTCAGATATCTCCAACAAATCGAAAATATGAAAAAATATTCCTTCGGCAACTTCGTCTCAACTGATTTCTGGCAAACACTCTGAGTGTAAAATAAAATTGCCAAGAAAAGCTTCTCAAAAAATCAGCCGTTCGCAGTCGACTTTAAACTGTAGATTCCGCCACTCATGTATAAAATTAACACACACAACATAAGTGATATGAAAAGCTAGGTCGTAATCCTGACTGAAGTGTTGTAGTGGCAAAATATGTATGTATTGTTGAACGCAATATCCGTCTATGGTGATTAGTGTAATTGACAAGTTATTTGACAACTAATTCCCTGTTGTAAGACCCGGCATATTGGATCTCAGATAACGGCCAATAACTATTCTTCCGTCATTACCACCAAAAATTATGTCAGTCTGGAGATCAAGCGCTGGATCATTCTTGCCAAGACTATTGTCTGAATAGGTAATTGAGACCTCTTTCGTACGTAAAACCATATACTTTACAAGACGCTAATCCTCCCCGTGCTTCTTTATGGCGCAGAGGCATGGACCCTATTAAGTACTGATGCAGCAGCCTTAAGAGTATTCGAGAGAAAACTCTTACATAAGATCTTCGGGACAGTGCAAGTCGGTGATGAATTCCGCAACCGATCCAACAGTGAGCTATAAGATCTCCTCAACGACATGGAAGTTGTGCAGCGTATTAACATCCAGCGGTTGCGTTTGATCGGCCATGTCGTTCGAATGGAGAAGGATGATCCGGCGAGAAGAGTGTTTGATGAGGGGACGAAGATGACGATCTTGTTTGCGTTGGAAGGACCAATTCGAGGAAGCCCTGTAAGCCGATTGGTGTGACCAACTGGCGCGCAAGAAGCAGAGGCGCCTGGAAGGATGTGTTAAAGCAGGTCGAAATCCGTTAATCGGATTATTAATGGCCATTTAATTAAGTAAGACCCGATATACATCAATAATGATTAAAAATTAACATCTCGCTGTTTGCAATCTGTTAAAAAAAAGGGTTCTTCAAAATTTGATTAACCTGGATTTGAAGGGAGTTTGCAATGTCGTCCGTGCATGGCTTATAGAAAACTTTATTTGCAGCTCAGATGTGTATTACGAAACTTCCAAAATGTATTTGATTTTCAATCAAATACCTACGAATTTTCGCCTTTGAAAACTTTTTCGTATGAAAATTTCTACAAGTGTAAATTCTTCGTATTTAGTTTTGTTTGTTTATTTTTCATTCCATTTTTAGTGTGGAAACATTTATTGTGCCAAAAGCCACTAAGCTTTCGTGCATAATTCCAATTGTGTTGGCAGCCGGATGGCTTTTGTTTCAGAGTAGTATAGTTGCGAGATCCTTTGAGAATCTACAAAGGTAAGCTTTCTATCTGGTGTCATAAATTCTATTACGACAATGAAGAATCTAGATACTGGTGTATTGCTTTTACATCATTTAATATTAAAGTAAAAAAGTATGCAACAAAAAACACCAGCATAAGAAATGTTGTAAACAAGTAAACAAAAATACAACAACAAACGCTACAAGAATAAATGTAAACAAAATACACAAACAACAATAATAAAACAACGATGTTTACATTTATAAAGATTACGAGCAGGCGAAGTCACAAACATTCGCCTTCAAGAACATTCATCAGATTGTTTATCCTGACATATAAAAGGCAAGACAAAGCAGGCGAATGAGTTAGTTAAAGTTCATGCAGTCTTGTGTGAAGACTTGGTGTGTTTGAAGAGAGTAATCGTGGTTACAAAGATCTGTCGTATAGTTGCTTAGTGATTGTTATTGTTAATGCAAAGGGTGTAAACAGAAGAATAACAAAGAAGAGCAATTGTTGTTATTTACATCAAGTTGTGAATGGTGGCACACAGAATTGTGGCACGAATAATAAAGAATTTTAATTGAAACGAAACACAAATTTATTTTCATTTTATTTGCGATATACGAGCTCATAATTTAAACATTTTTAAAAGCTAAAAACGTAGCAATATATTCATATTAAGTGTGTGTATATTTGAAACGACTTTCTGCTTATATTCAATAGAAACTCAATTTTCTGACGAACTTCATATTTTGGATTTCAATTTGGTATACGTCTCTAGCAAATGTGTTAAGGTTAGGTTAGGTTAGGTTAGAGGACGTGTACTTGTCAATTAAGACAAGTACAGTGCCCGGAGGTCGAATTGACCCATTGTACAACATCCTAGTTTCTCACAGCAAATGTGTTAACCTCTGTTTTATTTTTCTAAAGGGTTCTCCATTTCTTGGTTTTAGAAGTATGGGACTGGAATTCGACATCCGTCAAACTAAGTTGTGAAACCAATTTTTTTCTTTTCAGTTCAAAGTCTGACATTGACGAAAATGGATCGCTTAACTATCACACAACGCATAAAAATTGAAAAATTTAAATGCTTGAACAACAGGCGGTGGACCGCAATTTTTCGAACAAAATTTTCTTCAGTGATGAACCACATTTCACACTCGGTGGGTATGTTAATAAACAAAATTGTCATATTTGGGTTTCTGAGAATCCTCAAGTAATTGAAGAGATGCGATTACATCCAGAAAAAGTCATTGTTTGGTTCGCTCTTTGGTCCGAAGGTGTGATTGGACCTTACTTCTTCGAAAACGACGATAGAACGACTATCACCGTCAATTCGGAACTTTATGGTCATATGATAACCGACTTTTTTTTAGCCTGCTATTGATGAATACGACTTGGAGAATATGTGGTGTCAACAAGACGGTGCCACATGCCACACAACTCGAGCGAATATGGCTTTATTGCAAGAGACATTTCCTGGCCGCGTAATTTCTCGTCGTGGCGATATCAACTGGCCACCAAGATCATGCGATTTGACACCATTAGACTTTTTTTGCGGGGCAACGCGAAAGACCATGTTTATGCAGATAAACCTTCAACTCTTGAGCACTTAAAAACCAACATTCGTAAAGTCATGGCTGAGATACCGCCCAATATGTGTCAAAAAGTGGTCGAAAATTACCTCAAAAGAATCAATGCTTGCAACACTTCGCGTGGAAGTCATTTAAATAATGTAGTATTTCATACATAATGTCGACGTTCAAACTTTACAATAAAAAAGAAATATCATGAAAAATAATATTTTGTATGGATATAAAAAAAATTTTAAAAATACAACCCAATAGAATTGCAAAATGTCTGTCGAATGAAATATCAATTCACTTTCTCTCCTAATCCAGAACGTAAACAACACATACAACACACACTGTAAATTACTTCCATTTTCAAAAGCTTTCAAAAATTATATCCCAGTAATCATCATGAAGCGTAACTCTGCTCTGCTAATAAGAACACCATGCAGCAACTCTTGTTTCTTTTCTTTTTTTTTTTTTTTTGAATAATAAAATGAGTATCATTATTGAACCTTTTTCCCTTCTTTTTATGTCTTCACTTCAATGGTTCAATGGGTTCATTATCCGCTTTGTGTGTCTGTCTTTATGGGCATCATAATAAGGCATTGCCTTAACTGTGTATGTATCTGTCTGGCTGTCTGTCTGTCTGTCTGTGTGTTCATTTTGTTTATTAAAATCCTTAATGTAGGCTCCACTTCAAATTCTCTTGTCGTAGGTCAGTAATGTTTTTGTTTGTTTGTCTTTTGTAGGTAAAGATGTGCGTGCGTAAATTCATTCATTTGCAAAACCACAAAATTCTCTTCCTTACTTTTCTGAGATACAAGATACTGCTGCTGCTGTTGCTTATTTGTGTGTGCGTAACACATCTTTTAATGTTTAGGGATGAATAAGGGTTTCCTTAGACGATACAGGTTTGTAGAATGTTTTCACTTTTTAAGGTACATCTTTTGCTATTTGCATTCTAACAAAAGGGGATAAGAGACGTATACGGAGAGAGTAACGAAGTTAATGAAGATTCTGCCTGGTTTGGAGAAAACTGTTGCATGTAATTGTGCTTGATTGAAAGCTTTTTTCCACCCGTATTCATTTATCTGTATTAATACTTTACATAGAAATGGAAACGTTGTAATGATTTAAAGATTAAATCATGATAAAAACTCTGGAGTGGTTGACAATTATGTTCAATTAAAAGATTTGTAGATCTACAAGAGATTTGTAACACAACATTGTAAGCACTTTGTGGGTGTGATAGCTATTAGATCAAGAATTTCAAAACAGGTTTACTTAAGGTTGGGAGTTGCTTAAGACCGGAAATATAGGCGACTAAAATCAATCTTTTTTTTGCGTTTTCCCAAAATAACAAAATTCCCATATATAAATCGGGCAAACTCGAATAAAAATGGACCTAGTGGGGCAATAGACTGTATAGCCATGGTCTCAAGGATTTCAAAACAGGTTCTTTAGGGTCACGCGTTACTTGGGACCGGAGATATTGTTTTCTTCAAATGAGCAAAACAAATTCTCTATATAAACCAAGCAAAATGATGACTTGAATTTTTTTTTTGACGATAACTTGCATTTTATTTGGTTAATGACTTGCATTTTTTTGTCGATGACTTGTATTTTACTTGTCGATGACTTGTATTTTTTTTTATCGATGACTTGCATTTATTTGGTTAATGACTTGCATTTTATTTGGTAGATGACTTGCATTTTTTTATCGATGACTTCCATTTTCTTTGGTAGATGAATTGCATTTTTTTGACGATGACTTGTATTGTTTTGGTCGATGACTTGCATTTATTTGGTTGATGACTTTAATTTATTTGGTCGATGACTTGTATTTTTTTGTCGATGAATTCCATTTTCTTTGGTAGATGAATTTCATTTTTTAGGTGAGGTTTTGCATTTTTTTTATTGATAACTTGAATTTTTTGGTCGATGATTTGCATTTATTTGGTCGATATCTTGCATTTGTTTGGTATATAGCTGCCATTTTTGTGGTCGATGACCATTTTCTTTTTTGCCGTTGGCCTGCATTTATTGAGTCAATGACCTGCGTTTTTAGTCGATAACAGAAATTATTAGCTTTAGCTTTGGTCGATGACTTGAATTTTTTTGACGATGACTTGCATTGTTTTGGTGGATCATTTGCCTTTATTTGTTTGATAACTTGCATTTTATTCATTTATTATTTGTGGTCGATGATTTGCATTTATTTGGTCGATAACTTTCATTTCTTTGGTAGATGACTGGTATTTTTTGTGGTCGATTACTTGCATTTTTTGGCCGGTGTCCTGCATTTGTTGAGTCAATGACCTGAATTTTTAGTCGATGATTGAAATTACAAGCTTTAGCGCCCATATTAACCGAACATAACAAAAATTGTTTTTGAACCCGTGACACCATGAATATCAAGCTCACTAGGCATTTCATTTTTTATTCCATTTATCCCGATTTCGGAAATACAGAATAAGTGCAAGAATAATTCTTTTTTAAAAAGTAATTCGTTGTGTCCTTAACTCAAATTAACATACAGACATACATGCCACCGAATAAATGTTTATTTCAACTACTTAAGAACTTTTTCCATTCTACTTGCATTACTGTTTATATCCACACTCGCTGTGGTATTATCACACTTAAATTGTCTATGGTTTCTAGTGTTCAGAGCAGTGTTGCTGTAGGTTCGTCTTTAAGAGTCAATTTTAATGTCTTCATTTGAGAAAATTTTTATGCAGCTGCACACAAGCTGTTGATGTTGGTAATTAAAACACACACACACACACACACAATAAGCGGCAGAAAGGAACAACAAAAGGATAAGAAATACACACAACTATAACACATTCAAGAGAAGATACAATGAATTCATCGTCATCAACATTAAAGGAGAATGGACTTGAGTCCTGTGTATAAAAAATTATTTTTTTTTGTGTTGAAGTTCGTGAGCGATTGACAACATAATTTTAAAGTTTCCAATGAAGTTCCTTCATTTCATTTGCCCGCTGCCAATGAGATCTTTTATAAATTCCATCAGTATCAGGAATTTTGACTACGTTGTCTGTTTCCGTAAAAGGAACAGCGATCAGTAAACGTTCGTCGAAGAGGTTTTATTTGCCACATATTTGGCTACCGTTTTGAGCAATTTGCGCGTTATTGTTGTTGTTTTATCTCTATTCTATGTCTATACACATATATATGCAGGCAGATAGGTAGGTTGAAGGAGTAGAGACCAATCAAAAGTCTAACGCCTATTGGCATAAGCCTACGCGCTCAAGATTAAGGAATACCAACCATAACTTCTACAAGAAGCCTGTAGATTCAATAAACTTCACTTAACTGACCCTCTTTCAGCCCATTTCTGTAAGACGAGGTATGTCTGATATATGTAGTGTTCGTACGTACGTAACTGGTCATTACAACCCTTCAGTCTGGATTACGACCTAGTTTCTGTAGTAGTACATCTGTAGTGTTACACCTACAATATTGAGATTTCAACTTACGAAAGGTAAAAAATGTTGCATCACTTCTATGTCTTCAACACATGTCCTGAATTCATCATCTTCCACTACTTCAAACGGTGCATTTGTTGTTGTTTAAGGCGGAGTATTCCTTGATCTAGTTGGTAGTGTGTTGACTCATTAGATGCGAGTCTGTGGTTCATAACCCCGCTTAAACATCTCGAAGCAGTTTACTGGGAAAAACTCTGAGAGTAAAATGAAGTCGCCGTAGTCTAGTAGGTAGTGTGTTGGCTTATTGGACGTAAAGCCAGTGTTCGAGCCACAGGCCAGACATCAAATCAAAATACAAAAAGTATTTCTTAGGCGACTTCCTCTCAGCACATTTCTGGCAAAAACTCTGAGAGTAAATAAAAGCCTCATGAAAAGTTTTCTCAAATCTATCGTTCGGAATCCATGATAAACTGTAGATCCCGCCACTCATGTGTAAAATTAACACACACAACATAAGTGGTGTGAGAAACTAGCACGTTGTACAATGGGCCAATTCGACCACCGGGTACTGTACTTGTCTTAATTGACAAGTACTCGTCCTCTAACCTAACCTAAGAGGTTGCGTTGCTTGATCTTCCTTTGATGTTTGTTGTCTATGTCAGCCTCTCTGGGGCCAGAGAGTCAGTAGGCGTTCATGAATGGGTTTTGTTTGGAAAACACAGTCCAGCTTCAGCTAACATAAAGGGAGATTAGCAGATGTCGGCACAAAGAGAACATGATAAAAATGTGAGTGTATTTGTGAGAGGCAGGTGTTAACCCAGAGGAAAATTGTTAGTAATATTTTCAAGTCTACTTATTAACCCAATAATATGTATACATATGTGAGCTGAAAATATAGAAAAATTGTTCTGCGCTAAACCCCTAAAGACACCGTATTTAACTTCCAAAAATCGAAATCATTTCCCACTGATATTAGTGAATCCTACTATAATATTTCTTTGAGTGTATAATTGAAGTCTGGAAAAAACGACACAAACCTTCTTCTTTAGAAGCTGACAAGCAACTGAATGCTTTTTTACGCTCTTTTTAACGAACATTGTTGATGTTCGTGTCTTATGAGTGTAAAAAGCCGAAGATATTCTTCCCCTGAGGGACATTGGTGCCGACGTCTGATTATTTACCATTTTAAGGGATTTCAAAACAAACAAAAAATATTCCGAATATCTCCCCACTTTTGTTCGGCAGTGTACAAATGTTTATTATTAAAAATATAAAATTCTCGTTGTTGTTGTTGTTTTCTGTGTATGTTTCAAACAACAGGAACAATTGTAAAGAAATTCGATACATAATGGACATCAACGAGGAACAAACAGAAAGGAAATGGCAACAAAAAAAAAGAAATAAAAACAACTACAACGTTGATCTCTGTGTCTGTGTGTATTCACCATATTCACATTGAGAAGAGTACTTATTTTCACTGTTTCTTCTTCTTCTTTTTTTCATGTTTTTCATCATTTCGTAAAATAAACGGCAAAGAGCAGCAGATGTTAAATTTTTTAAAACATTCATTTCGTTCGTGTTGTTGTTGTTGTTGGCACAATGTTATTGTCCTTATTGTCTCATTATATTGTGTTTGTAATTATTTCTTGTTGTTGTTGTTGTTGTTTTATTTTGACTTTTTATACGAACGTACACAGATGCACACGAATATTTTAAACATTTGTGTTGTGTTGCTTGTTTAGGTTAACGATCGATCGCATGTTCGTTTCTTTTTCTTGTTCTTCTTTGTTAACATTCTTATTGTGTTGCAAAATTTTTAAAACTTGGCTTGAAAAAGTACTCGTGGATTAAGTGCGAAAAAGGAAGTGCTCTTTAAAAAATACTTGAGACTTGAACTAGGAGTTCTCGTCTCCATTGCTAATCTAAATTACTTCCATACTTAATCGGTTACATTACAAACCTTTAGCCAGGACAACAACCTAGCTTCTCTTACCATTACAGTGGTGGCCTTATAATTAGAAACGCAACATGTATGTTTTTTCTATTTGTTTTACAGTTTTCACTGTGTATACCTGGTATCAAAGGCTTTGTTTGGAGGACGTCTTACATATGTTTTTCCATCAGATTGGGACAAATTAAACTTAGATTCGTCACTCCAGAGAACTCTGTTCCAGAAACATCGTTTCTAATTATAAGGCCACTACTGTATGTTGTGTATTTTAATTTCATACATGAGTGGAAGGGCCTACAGCTTAAAATCGACTCCCAACTACAGATTTTTGTGACAAACTTTTCATGGTGATTTTATTTTTAACACTCAGACTCTTTGCCAGAAAGCTGCTGTCCTATATGTCTGAACTGGGGTTTGAAACACTAAGCGACGCTCAAGGAGTTGACGAGGATTTAAGAGAATTCGACGTAACAGTTGATGAATAGCGAAATACAGAGAAAGCAAATCATGAATGCATTTTCTTACACATTCAAACGACTCCGAACCGTATTTATTAAGAAAGCTTTCTTTCCCTCTTGGTAAATTTTCAATTTATGTATGTATGTTTAACATCAAATTGAAACACCTGAAGCTCTTAATGAATGCAAAAGAAAGGCGATGACAAGTGGCAAAAACAAGTATGTATTGTGACGGTGTATGGGAATGTAAAATGTAAACAAGATTGCATGCAAGTGTGAGATTTTTTTCTGTGTTTTGTTCAAAATACACAAATTATGTTCGAAAAAAATATTTCCTTCCTTTTTATTACTTTCCACACAGGATGTGTCCTAATTTCGACAGCCGTGTGTATTGTTTTATATCTCGTATGATCTCATGACCAGCGCATCGAATTTAACACAAAAAGATATGAAATCAGTGAACTTAGTGCCGGTTGCATATCGTTTTTGTTTTTGTAATTCTTGAGGAAAGCAGATGTTTTAGTTTCATTCATACAATTTACAATGCAATATAAGTATATACAGTGAGCGCCAAAAGTGAATAAACATCACTGAAATAATTCATTTTCTTAGGATAGCGAGAAAAGTAAATGAGAATAGTCGAATAAATTTCCAAAAATAAAAACGTTTATTTATTACTTATAAAATGTTAAAACAAAAACAACAATTCATGATAAAGGAACTTTTTTTATACTTAAGAACAAAAGTGTTGACTCACTTATGGCGCTCAGTGTATGTATGGTATGGATACTATTTTAGTCTTTCTTTGCTTTTACCCTTAGGCAACAATTTACATCCTACCTACAAACTTATTTATTGTGCCTTAAATCGCCAGTTTGAACTGGAAAATTAAACCAAAGCTTTAATTGAATGTGTACTGTACACTGTATTCGAAAACTACTTATTTACTATACAAAAAAATAAAAATCCATGATCACTACATTAGGTTGTTAGGTATGTAGGTAGCGATGGCTGTCTAAACAAAGGGTTTGGGTAGACCTGCTTATGCCACATAAAGCCCATTGTGATATCACAATTTTACATTTCCCCTAATCCAGAACTTCTGAAGAGGCGAGTTGGACTACCAACTTCAATTATTCAATTAAATTTTTCATGTGATAGACACGAAGATATCTTTTCCTCCTTTGTCATAGTATTGGATTTGTGTCCAGTAGGTGGAGAAAAGATTTCTTCTCTTCGTCATTTATACAGATCCCGCAGAACCCATTTGCCATGCGTCCAAAGCTAGTGTGCCTGGCATAAGTGCTCATAATGCAATGCCCGGTTATGATTGCAACGACCCCACTGAGCCTGATCCTTGGGAGTTTATGCAGACTATCCGCTTCCTTTGCATAGCCTTTGTCAGATTTCTGTTCCATTCTGCCCGTATTCGAAGCCACTTATCTGTCGTAGACAGAGGCCATAACTGTATTATAAATTATGAGGCCGCAGTTCTTAATATTTATAATCGAAGTCGCCATAGTCTAGTAGGTATTGTGTTGGCTTATTAGACGTAAAGCCACGGTTCAAACCCCAGGTCAGACATCAAAACGAAATATGAAAAAATATTTCTTCGGCGACTTCCTCTCAACAGATTTCTAGCAAAAACTCTGAAAGGAATTGCCATGAAAAGTTTCTCAAAAATCTGTCGTTCGGGGTCGACTTTAAACTGTAAGTCCCACCACTCATGGATAAAATTAACACACACAACATAAGTGGTGTGAGAAACTAAGTCGTACTCCCGACGGAAGGGTTGTAATGACCAATTATGTATGTATGAGCCGCAGGTCTTTTCCAAAGTAGGGAGCATTTGATAGTTGTGCCAAATTGGGCCAGCTCAACAGCTTTGCAGTTCGCCGGAATATAGCTAGGTCCTGGTACCCACAAGATGAGAACATCATACCAAACCGCTATCTTGTTAAGATCTTTGCGACAACTACATACATACCGTCCTGGAGTTCATTACTTAAGGACCCAGTGCTTGGACTGACGCTTGGCAATTGTTTTCAGGGATTTTAGTGTATTTCGTCATTCTCTCTGCAGCGTGAATTGTAGACACTTTTGCCTGGTAGACGATGCCGTTATCCGGTAGTCTTATAAATTTAGTTATGTTCGCCGATTCCGAAAAGATACCACTACCTACAGCTCCATTAATGAAATCTGAAGGAAATCGTTCTCGATTTGTGCCCTCCACCAGTTTTCTAAGGCTCCCTATTCGGAATAGATGTAACGAACTTCCTCGACAAGTACCGTATAATCAATACGTCCTATACGTCCAGCGCTTTACATGAGTTTCACCATGTAACACACTCCACAGAACTCTAAGCGAAAGTGGCAAGTTTGATTAGGATCTTCGCATGACCAATATTTGAATCAAACTAGTGTCCAGTCGCCCAGAGACACTTACTAACCTTAGCCGCCAAGCGCCCACAGTGAAGGCCAAACGGAAGGTGGCTTCAAATTACCTCCAGCGCTAACGTGGGTGTGGTCTGCAGACCACCACTAAAAATTATAGAGGCAAACCTCTGTATACACTGTATACAGCTTCAAGTTAGTTGTCCTATTAAGGGACTATCATTATACAAGGATCCCGTAGCTTAAGATAGGTATGACAATTGTCTTTTAGATCCAGTAAGTCAATCTAATTCGCAGAACCTATTTTTATGCAACACTTTGTTGTAAGACTAGGGGCATCACTACAATACGTGCCCATAAAAATGTTAATGTGACTAGAGATTGGAAATTGGAAAATATTTTTTGTTGAAAGAAATCAATATTCAAATCTTTTAAATGTACACGTTTTTATGAATCAAAACATGAATAAAAATTTTAATCCATTTTGAAAGAAAGAATCCCTAGAACACCAATATTAAAAAAAAAAAAGAAAAGAAATTTTTTGCTTCAAATTTCAATCCTTTCTACAAGAAGTCAAGAAACTCTCAATTAAATTGCTTGACCTCTTAAGCCCAACTGGCCATGTGTTAAGACATCTTTTACTCAGAAGTATTCATCCTCCAACAATGATTCGAAAAATTGCTGCTGCTGCTGCTTAGAAACCGTTTTTAATTATTGCAAGTATCTCTACTTGCAACATTTAAAATGGGTTACCCAATGAACTAAAGAACAAAAGAAAACAAAATAACATTCACACACACACATACAACCACACACGAATAGAGTAAACATACTGCCACAATAAAACACTGACCGAACGAATACAACAAATAAATGCAGCACAACAACTGTGAGTCTGGTGTATGGAGTTGGTTTTATGAGTGAGTAAACTAAAGAGAAATACGATGTTACAGTTGCATTGGCGAAAACGAAGAGCAAAAACGAAACGTGCAAAAGAAAAAGGATAACAACAAGAAACAAGACTTCGTTAATGTTTGTTGTTCTAATTGTGAATTTTCGAATTCATCATGCAATTCATTATGAATCATAGAAGCGAATATGAAAGAAAATAAGAATTAAAAAAAACGAAACAAAATGGCAATGAAACATTTAGAAAAATGGAGAATTGTGTGGAATAAAAAAAGTAATGGCTGATTTAAATAAACCAACCAACACAATTGCAGCAATCGACAAGCATAAGGAAACAAATGGAAATGAAACAAACATTACATCCCGTTAATTTCTACTGCATGTTGCATATCAAACAATGATCAGGATTACTAATAAAGAATTTCAAAGAAGAAGAATAAAAACAGAATTTTGAAAAGGTTGCATGTTGCAAGTTGCACCTTAAGTTGCAGTTGGTTGTGTTTTGTTTTTAACAACACAATTCAACAACACAACTTCAATGTTTATCACGTATTTTCTTTCAAGATAATATTTCTTATTGGTAAGTACGGACATAAGAAGTAAAACTAAACCAAGAGGAATGACTATTCTCACTCAAACCTTCCTCTAAATGGAGATATTTTTCTGTAATTTTTTAAATTTATGATGTGGAGCTCGAGATTATTTAACCAACCAGATAGGCAATAGATTTTGATAATCTTAGTTGGATTGTATTAACTATCTTCACTGATAGTTATATGACAATTAGGACAATAACAGGATACGGCATCAAGGACCGTCCTGAAATGCAAAAAAAAAAATAAGATTAACAATTACTCTAAGTATGTTACGGCATTCATCAAAGAGTGTTTGGAAATGAGAAGCTAATATTCTGGCTAATAAAGCTAGAGTACCGCTTATCATAAGCTTGGATAAACAAATGCCTTTCATTGCAGTGAAGACCAAGCCGTAAAAGTAGGCAGAATACTGTTGGGAGAAAAACCAGGACCAAATATTGACCTGGATGAGAGTGCTTACGTAATATTGCCTCTTACATTTGCACCCGGCTGGATAAGCGCTATAGATAATAATGTAGACTGGGCATGTATTACTTTTTATGTTATTACCCAGATGCCAATACTTTTCGGTAACATAACACACCAGATCTATGTAAATCTTCTTAGGTGACTGGAAAATGTTGACAAAGTTTGTACAATATACGTGGTAGTAGGAGGTATAGTAGTAGGGGTATAGTAGGAATGGAGTCCTGTAGCCTACCTCATGGTTTAGGTAAATCTCACTACGCACGACACCCATCTCTACTCGAACTTGCCTGCCACCTAGCTTGATTGTAGGTGTTAGTCTTCCTTACTAAGGAATCATAACGCGATTTAAGAATCTGACATCTTGATGTAAAAGTTCTTAAAATTTATTCGAACTATTTGTGTAAGAATTATTAAAAATAAAAAAATAAATTATCGAGAAAGTGCACAAACGAGGCACCACATTTCCTGCTGTTTGATTTTTTTTAATACGAAAGATCTTGATTCTCCATACGAATATTGCCAATACATATTTCTTAATAGTATTTAAAAAAAATAAGTCGCCGTAGTCTAATAGGTAGTGGGTTGGCTTATTAGACAAGAAGCCACGTTTCAAATCCAAGGTCAGACATCAAAACGAAATATGAAAAAATATTTATTCGGCGACTTCCTTTCAGCACATTTCTTGCAAAAACTCTGAGAGTAAATAAAAACTGCCATGAAAAGTTTCTCAAAAATCTGTCGTTCGGAGTCGACTTTAAACTGTAGGTCCCGCCACTTATGTATAAAATTAACACACACAACATAAGTGGTGTGAGAAGCTAAGCCGTAATCCTGACTGAATGGTTGTAATGGCCAATTATGTTATGTATGTATGTATTTAGAAAAAGAAAGAAATTTATTGCTTAGCAATCCTAAATGAAATTATTCTAAAGAAGGATTGTACTGATCCATCTACACTTTTCTATTCAAACTTTGCATGAAATTCTATTCAATACTATTAAAGCAGAGATTGTTTGATAATAAATTTATTGGGCAATTCACACGACTTTGTATCGTGTATGTTGTATTGAATACATTTGTTTGTTTGTGAACGCTCATTGCTATGCTGTATTGTGTATCTCGTGGCATTCAAAGAATTTGATAGCCCGAAACCAACACAAGTTTTTAAAAACATATGAAAACATATACACATTTTTTTCATTCACAAAATTTGATAGCACGAAACCAATACAACTTTTAAAAACATATGTGGGCAATTCACACGACTTTGTATGGTATATGTTGTATGGAATACATTTGTTTGTTTGTGAACGCTCAATGCTATGCTGTATTGTGTATCTCGTGGCATTCAAACAATTTGACAGCCCGAAACCAACACAACTTTTTAAAAACATATGAAAACATATACACATTATTTTCATTCACGCAATTTGATAGCACGAAACCAATACAACTTTTAAAAACATATGGAAAAAATGTGTATAAGTGTATCGGATTTTTATATGAGAAATATCAACAACAATCATACACTGTTGTATGTTCTTCCAACAATACAATGAATACAACGATACAACAGTTTGTGTGAATTGACCATATATGTTCGAGAGGAAAGTTTCCAATTAAAAAATTATATTTGATATCGAATGTATTTTCAATGTAAATTTATTAGAAATTGTATGATTCCATCAATAGTTAAACGATTTAAAAACGAACATACGGATCAGTACAACCATTTCACTCTTAAAAAAATTGTTGCAAGTACTGTTATACTAAAATATCTCTTGTCACAAGAGTCTTGTGCATGTAGCCAATACGTTCATACAATACAAAACCAATTGTTGGATTCCAACATCATACCGCAAGTAGAGAGCGCGATACAACATACTAAACATGCAGTTTGATTCATTATTTATTTGCTGCTTTAACAGAGAACCAGTGTTTGTGTGTGTAAGGTTAGTTAGCAATTCAAATTGAAACGCATGCATTCAAACTAAAAATAAAACACATGCAGACACACACACACACTTGTGCATAATTACGGCTGTACTTGCTAGCAAGTATTCAAGAGATAATGAAGGGGGATAAATGAAATAATAAATGTATGTAGCAACAACAAGAACAACAACAATGAAGAAGTTGAAACAACGAACAAACAAACAAATGGAATGAACATACGAATAATACATAATGAAAACATGTCGACGGTATGAGTGGCATTGAAACGGGGGTTGGTTTTCAATTGCTCAGGCACGGCGCGAACAGTTGTTGTGTATCCTTCGAAGGGTGAAAAGTTTTGTTTGAATGGAACTTTTACACCGTAATTGTATCTGCCAGCGGCCGAACGTTTTTAAAAAACATTTTCTATTTTGAAATCTCATTATTTTCTTCTTTTATTTTTGTTTGCCATACACAAACAAACATACACACATATCGTTTGTGCGTTTATATGTGAAGAAACGTTTTGTTTTTTAGTTTTTTTTTCTACGTATTTTTTTTTTGCAAACAAAACGACAACAAATAAGAAAAAGCAAGTAAAAAGCCGCCGTCTTTTAATAACAATTATTGCCCAGTGATTCCAAAATTTCTTAATCCTTCTTTACGATTGCATTGCATTACACAAAAAAAATATTTACAAAATAGAATGTAGAATTACAAAAAAAAAAAATACAAAAAAATATAAGAGAGAAAAAAGGAAACAAAAAATTTTAAATATAAAGAAAAATTAAATGAAAATCAAAATTAAAAAAAATTAAAATAATTAACGAGAAATAATATAAAAAAAGAAATTGTTTACAAATTACAAACGGATTTAATTAAACAAGGATCAAGTAAATTCAACAAGAAATTGTGAAGAAAAATGATGTGAAAAGCAGATACGGACTGCTGTAATATGTTGTTAAAAATAAATTCGAATGAAAAAATTATAAAAAAAAATAATCATGAGTAGTGATCATTGATTTTTTTTAAAGTGTTTTAAAAATTTTATTCACAAATATTTATTTTATTGTTGAAATTAATTGTAAGAAAAAGAGAAAAAGAAAAGAAAATTATAAAGAAGTGTGTGCATTGAAAAATATTTAAATTTCTTTTATGTTTTTGTTGTTTATAAATTTAAGTTAAAAAAGAAAGTGAAATTAAAAATAAAACGCAATAAAGTTCCGTTAACATTTTGGATTACTTTTTGGATTACATTTTCACAATTGCTTTCAATCATCTTTTGGCAAAAACGTGGGACATAGCTGCTGTACAACAATAAAACATGACACAACAAAATTAATGGAAATTATTGGATTAAATTTTAAACAACGGTTGGTATTTAATTCGAATTAAAAAACAACAATTTTTAAACGTAAACAATTAAGATTTGATGGATTAAGTGTTCAATATGAAATGGAAAAATGACTTTGTAATGGAAAATAACTTCTTTAATGGGTACTTAACTGAAATTCGCTTGTAGTTCATACTGGGCTCATAATTTGTTTTAAATATTTTTTATTGACATTAAAATATACAAATAGCTACTGTGATATGTACGAAAATACAAATAAAATTTGTATATGTTGAATGAGCAAGAAATTTAACTACTTAGGAGCAAAGTAAATGAAATTTAAAATTTCTATATGAATTCTGTTAATAATTATGAGAACTTCCTAAAGCACTTTAGTTATACGTTTAATATACTCATCATAGAATTCGAAGGTTAAATCCATAGAAGACTGTTAGGAAAATATGATCACAAAAAAATTTTGCCTAGAAATGAAATTTCATTGATTTCATGATTTAAAAAGAAAATGTAAGGATTTCTAAGAAATCTAATAAATTGTTAAGATTGTTTATCCCTGCAACATAAATCTTCAAATATTTGAAAAGATTTTTTGAAAAATTTTTCACAATTTTCTTATTGGCAACTCACCAGCTCACCTTAAGGGTTTAATAAATATCCTAAGTGATACTTTTTCGACTTCTTTGTATTTAAGAGAAATGTATTTAAACAAATGAGTTTTTTTATATGTTAAAAAGAGTATTTTTTTGTTTAAAAAATTTTTTTTTGTTCAATTATGATGACATCCGGCGGTGTTACGACAAACTGAAGCAGATCATCTCAAAACCTGACGATCCACGATTGAGATGTTAGGAGTATTTGAAAGCAAAAATCGAAATGGTTTCTTAAAAAATATGTTACTGGCTATAGCCTGGACTAGGATACTTTGAAAAGGTCTAAAAATAACAAAATGGCGGCTTTTTGAATTTTGTTTGTTTGTTTTTGGTTTTGTTTTTCCTACCAAAACTATTTAATAAAATTATTTATTATTGTCGAATCAAATATTTATTTATTTATTTTATTAATTACAATACAATTACAAATTATATCCTAATTATATACGAGCGAAGTAACTTGACTATGTGTAGTGTCACAGACCAGAGTCCCTGGTGGGAATCGAACCCACGACCCTCACGCTAACAATCTAGCACACTACCCACTAGACTACCAAGGCACCCTCGAATCAAATATATTATAAACTCAACTACTCGCCTTAGAACATTGTCTCAAAATTTCAGGGAAATCGAGCAAATAGTTTTTTTTACTAAATCGTGATCGTCCGATCGGGAAAAGGGATTTTAAGAAAAACACGTTTAAGCTGTGTGTAGCTTCCTAGGAACATTGTCGCAAAATGGCTACCTTCCAAAATGTTAGTTGCTTTGTGTTTGAACGAAGTATAGTGTTTCAAAAAGCCGCTGTACAAAATGTTTACAATGTATTCTATTTCAAAACGTCGTCAATGTGAATTTTTAACGCAGTCAAAAAGCAATCAGGCATTGGATTTATAGTTGATGCATTGTTTGGTTACTTTGCATATCTACATAGTTTATATACAGTTGTAGAACTGCATACAAACTTTGTATTGATACATTTTGGAAGGCAGTCAATGTCTGTGAAATCGGTCATGTAATTTTTGCTAAATCGTGATCATCGATAAGAGACATTTCGAGAAAAGCGCGTTTAAATATGCGCTCACCTGGGCGCATTGTAATATTTTGCGTTTTTCTCCTTCTTTTCGTAACGTTTGAGGGAAAAGAAGATTTCTGCCTTAGTTCTATAGATCTAAAGTAACTAAAACCGTGAAAAAATTAAATTTTTTTGAAAGTAAGGTTAGGAAGTATACATACATATATAATCGGTCATTACAACCATTTCGCTAGAATTACGGCCTAACTTCTCACCACCACTTATGTTGTGCGTGATAATTTTATACATGACTGGCGGAACCTTACTTTAAAGTCGACGTCTAAGGCCAGATTTTTTTTTAAAGAAACTTTTCATGGCAATTTTTTATTTACTCTCAGAGTTCTTGCCAGAAATCTGCTGAGAGAAACTCGCCGAAGAAGTACTTTTTGTATTTTGTTTTGATGTCTGGCCTGGGTCTCGAACCCTGGCTTTACGTCTAATAAGCCAACACAACTACCTACTAGACTACGGCGAAACGCCTTAAGATCATTGTTTTAAAATTTCAGCGAAATCAATCAAAAAGATTTTGCTAAATTGTGATCACCAGATCGAAAGAATTAATTTCGAGAATAAAACACATTTAGGCTGCACTCATCTGGGCGCATTGTAATATTTTGCGTTCTTCTCCTTCTTTTCGTATCGTTTGTCTGGTAAGAAGATTTCTGCCTGAATTCTATGGCTCTAAAGTAACTAAAGCGTGAAGTATACATACATACATACATACATAATCGGTCATTACAATCTTTTAGCTAGGATTGCGACCTAGCTTCACACACCACTTATGTTGTGTGTAATAATTTAATACACGAGTGGCGGGATCTACATTTTAAAGTCGACTTCTAATGCCAGATTTTTAGGAGAAACTTTTCATGGCAATTTTCTATTTACTATCAGAGTTCTTGCCAGAAATCTGTTTAGAGGAAGACGCCGGAGAAATATTTTTCATATTTAGTTTTGTTGGAGATGTCCTGAACTGGGATTTGAAGCATGGCCTCACGTCTAATAGGCTCTAAAGTAACTAAAACCGTAAAAAAATTGAATTTTTTAAAAGTAAGGTTAGGAAGTATACATACATATATATACATACATATATAGGATTTGAACCTAGCTTCTCAGCACCACTAATGTTGTGTGCGATAATTTTATACGTGAGTGGCAAGACCTATATTTTAAAGTCGACTTCTAACGCCAGATTATTTGGAGAAACTTTTCGTGGCAATTTTTTATTTACTTTCAGAGTTCTTGCCAGAAATCTGCTGAGAGGAAGTCGCTGAAGAAATATTTTTTCCAATTTCGCTTGGTTTGGGGTTTTGTTTGAACCATGGCCTTACGCCTAATAAGCCAACATAATACGTACTAGGCTATGGCGACAATAATCTGTCAAGTATTTATTGCTAAATCGTGGTCGCCAGGATGAAAAAAGTGATTTCGCGAAAAATGTGTTTAAAGATGAGGGAACCTGAACTCGTTGTACTATTTTGCGTTTCTCTCCTTCTTTTCATATCGTTTGAGGGAAACTTAATGTTTTTTTTAAGTTTCAAAAAATTTTAAAAATTTCTTATTGGCAAACTTAACTCACCTTATAATTCAAGAGAATACTTAGTATTCGTATGTAGATTACCAGAGAACGTTTTAATCAAAATTTTTAAAAAGCCGTAAGCCTGGAATTAAAGAAAAAAACAATTCAATAAAATATTCAAAGTAATATTCTTCAAAAAAATAAAAAAAATTCAATACAATACCTACACAAAAGTGATCACGCATTTACAGTGAGCGTCAAAAGAAAGTGTACATACATACATATAAATAATTGGTCATTACAACCCTTCAGTCAGGATTACGATCTAGTTTTTCACGCCACTTTATGTTTTGTGTGTTAACTTTATACATGAGTAGAGTTAAAGAAACTTTTCATGGCAATTTTTTATTTACTCTCAGTGTTTTTGCCAGAAATCTGCAGAGAGGAAGTCGCCGAAAAAATACTTTTTGTATTTTATTTTGATGTCTGCCCTGGGGCTCGAACCCTGGCTTTACGTCAAATAAGCCAACACACTACCTACTAGACTACGGCGAATAAAAGAAAGTGTACACTAAGGACAAAATTGTAACAATCACCACACTCAACTTTTACCACTTAAGGAGAGTGCCCGAAAAACTTTATTTCGAATTTTTTTTTGGAATTTTTTTTGTTTTTGTTTCAATTGAATGAAACAATTTTAAAATAAAAATAACTTTAATTTTTTAATGTACATTTTTTTAAATGTACACTTTCTTTTGACGCTCACTGTATACATATAAAGGGTCCGCCAAATAACTTTTTTTTTTGAAAATGCTTTAAAAAAAACTACTGAATATTTTCTCAAATTTCTTTTTTTATTTGAAAGTACAATCCTTCCGGTTAATAATGGAAAATAATTTCATTCAAATGGCTGCGCCTCGGCTGGCCATGCAGTATCCTACACGATCGGTCCAATTGTTAAGCACATTATCGGTTGTGTGCAGCTGTATTTCGCCAATGGCTACACGAATATTGTCCTTTAAAGCGTCAATTGTTTCTGGCTTGTCGGCGTAACACTTATCTTTGACGGCACCCCACAAATAATAGTCCAATGGTGTCAAATCGCAGCTCCGAGGTGGCCAAATGACATCATCTCTGCGGTTGTAATGCGATCTTCAAAAACAGGGCGCAAAACATCGAATGTAGCTTCGGCTGTATGGCACGTAGCGCCGTCCTGTTGAAACCAAATGTTGCCAATATCCTCCTCTTCAATTTTTGTTAACAAAAATTCATTCAACATGGCTCGATAACGATCGCCATTGACTGTAACGGCCACTCCTTGCTCACTTTCTAAGAAAAATGGCCCTATTATGCCTCTGAACCAAAATCTGCACCAAACAGTGACTCCGTTTTGGGTGCGTCGGCTTTTCAATGTATGCGTTCGTGGGTTTTCTGTGCCCCAAATGCAACAATTTTGCTTGTTTACATACCCGCCAAGATCAAAATGAGCTTCATCCGAAAAGATGATTTTTTTTTTGCCAAAATCGGCATCTTCTGGTGTAGGCTACAGCACGGCCAGCCGAGGCAGCCATTTGAATGAAATTATTTTCCATTATTAACCGGAAGGATTGTACTTTCAAATAAAAAAAGAAATTTGAAAAAATATTCAGTAGTTTCTTCTTTTAAAGCATTTTCAAAATAAAAAAGTTATTTGGGACATTGTGCAAGAGTTTTAAGCCTGTGGGGACTTTTTTTCTGTGAAAATATATTTCCGTACTAAGACTTTTGCTGTCCACTGTATAAACACAAGGTTTTATTAATTGCATATGAAACAATCGATTTAAATACAAGCAATTCTAAACAAATACATGTTCACAGAAATACATATCTATGTGTAGCAGTGTTTTTTTCTGTTTTTTATCTAAAAAATCCAACCATAAAAGCAGATGTTGTCGCTTATCAACAAATAATATAACAACACAGTATTTATTATTAAATAAAAATCATATAAAAATCAAATAAAAATAAAAAAATATTAAATTATTATGAAGTAGCACGTTGGAGTAGCAGCAGCAAGCAGCAGTTTAACTGACATTTACTAATTCCGTCGCAACTGGATTGTCAGAATTATGAAAAACAACAGAAATATTCGAATATATTCTTGGAAAATGAGTTGAAAATAAATCAATTTGATTATTGAATTGAAGTACAACTAAATGAAATTGTCTTTAAAAGTGTGTGTGTGTGTGTGTGTGTATACATGTATTGGAACCATGAGAAACAAAACAACAACAATAATACTAGGAAATAAAGAAAAACAAATACAACAAAAAAAAAGAAAAGAGAATAACAAGTAACAATAGAAACCAGCTTAAACAGTGTTTTAGGAAAAAAAAAAAAGAAATAAAGTGAACGTTTGTAAATAACATGTTGAACACCAAAATCAACATTTAAACAAATAAAAATAATATCACACGGCAACAATGGCTTTATTGTATCGTACACTAGAGTTTCCTTGTTTTTAAATTAATGAAACTTAACGATTTTAGAATACGTATGTAGTCGCCGTAGTCTAGTAGGTAGTGTGCTGGCTTATTAGACGTAAAGCCAGAGTTCAAACCCCAGGTCAGACATCAAAACGAAAATATGAAAAAAAAATATTTCTTCGGCGACTTCCTTTCAGCAGATTTCTGGCAAAAACTCTGAGAGTAAATAAAAAAAATTGCCATGAAAAGTTTCTCCAAAAAACCTGGCGTTAGAAGTCGACTTTAAAATGTAGGTTCCGCCACTCATGTATCAAATTATCACACACAACATTAGTGGTGCTGAGCAGCTGGGTTGAAATCCTAGCTAAAAAATTGTAATCACCGATTGTATTTAAAAAGATGAGTAGAATCGAATCATACTCATAATTTCTGATATTTATACGCATTCATACTTATTTTATTATCGTGGAACCTCTACTCATATTCAAAGTGCGAAGTCTTCATAATATTCATACTTAACAACGCGTATGATGTTGTTGATTTCGACTCTCTCCCTAACTCAACATATACACGAATCACAAAAGAAGTATGCATTGCGTACGAACACTAAAATACTCACTAGAAGGTTGTGTGTTTGCTCGGCTTGCTGCTCTGTCTTTTATGCTTATGTGTCTTTTTTCTTTTTTTGTAAATGCAACAACAACTAAGATTGTAAATTTCGATGAATGATTCGAGTCACTCGAATCTTTTATAAGCATTATAAGTACATATTTATATATACATATGAATCTAATCGAGTAGGCTTATGAATCAAACATATTTCGAATGGTATGAGTTTGATGTCAACGTTGTACGCATACTCATTGCAACCTGTACTTATAAATCAACGTTGCAGTGAGTATGAATAATTCAGAGTATGAAGTTAAACTTCAATATTGTTGACTCACTTATATTCAAAATTACACGAATGCTTATGAGTAGCGAAAAAACGAAACATTGCTGGTCTCTGATGTATATACAGTGGTGGCCACGAATTTAAGACACGACATTTTACTTATATATTTATGATAATTTTTGCATCTTATCAAAAAAAATTTAAGTCCATGATATTTTGCTTATGATTTTAGTAATATTAGGAAGAAAAATTAATAATAATTTGCAACCTATTTTTGGTTAAGAATTTTTATTTACATATTATATAGATCAATACAAATTTTATCCTGGTCATGAATTTAAGACATAGGCAAAATAAAATATAATTCACTAAAGTAAAGCTCAGCTACATAAAAAAATCCTAGTATTTGGTGGGAAATCCTTTATTTTGGATCACAGCAGCACATCTCCTGGTTAAACTTTCGACTAATGCCATACAATGTCACTTTGGAATCGCATACCAAGCTTTATGGAGTTCTTCCCACAAATCGTTTAAATTTTTTGGTTTTACTGCTCGTACATGTTCCTCAACATCATTCCACAAGTTCTCAATTGGATTGAGGTCCGGGGATTGAGCTGGCCGCTTTAAAACAGTGATATTGCTTTCCTCTAAGCAACTCTTTACTAGACGTGAGGTGTGCTTAGGGTCATTATCATGCATAAATTTCCTTATTAGGGGCATGTTGTCTTCAGCGAATGTTGATAGTGTCTTTTAGAATGTTTTTGTAAACGTGCTTGTCCATTTTAGTATTAATCTTGTAAATGGTACCTACACCATGCCAGGAAAATGCTGCCCACACCATCACATTTCCACCAACATGTTTGACCATTTTAAGGGTGTACTTTGGGTGATGCTCCAGGTTGGAGGGCGCCATATGTACTGCTTTCGATCAGAGCCGAAGCGGCAAAACTTCTACTCGTCGCTCCAAAGTATATTTTCCAAAATATCATCGATATATTGAAATGTTCTCTCGAAAATGCTAGTCGGGATTTAATATTTTTTGCCACGTAGTTTACGTTGTGCAATACACTCACGCAAGTTTTTCTCAATTAGTCGTCTTCTTATTGCCCTAGAAGATATATCAATACCAAAATCCAATGCAATTTTATTTTTTATTTTACTTGAGCTCGTGAAAGGTTATTAGCAGCTACTTTAGGATGTAGTTTTTCGGGCTCTAGATTGCTGTTTGACATTTTTGGTGGTACTATGTTGCTTGATGAGTTCCAGCGCGTTGTAAATTTTACATCTAGAACATTTAAGAAGCTTGGACATCTCCATTACTGTTTTGCCATCAAATTTTAGTTGGTGGATCAGTCTTCGCTCGGCATCGGAATTCCAGTACCTCTGGCCATTTACAATTAAATATTTCTATGTATTCCAACATAAAATAAAATAAAACATTCGTTGCTCACCGTTTCGCTTCAAAAAACACCTAAAAATCACTTCAAAACCATATATTTCTGAAATGTCTTAAATTCGTGGCCAGTTTCAAATTAACGTTTTTACAATAACATGATCAAAAAGCAACAAAATGTAAAAAGAAACAAAATAAAATAATGGTACTTTTTCTTAATATTACAGGGAACATAGAAGAATAAAGAATATCAAATTTGATATTACAGAATTGTAAATATTATCACAACTAAGTCAGTCATATGTCGCATCTTAAATTCGTGGCCACCACTGTATATACATATTGAACTTTCCGTAGTGTAGTAGATAGCGTGCTGGCTTATTAGACTTAAGGCCACGGTTCAAACCCCAGGTCAGACATCTCGAACAAAACGAAATACCAGGAAAAGTCTTTCTTCGGTGACTTCATCTCAGCAGATTTCTGGCAAAAACTCTGAGAGCAAATAAAATTGCCATGAAAAAGTTTCTTAAAAATCCGTTGTTCGGAGTCGATTTTAAACTGTAGGTCCCGCCATTCATGTATAAAATTAACACACACAACATAAGTGGAGTGAGAACCTGGATCGTAATCCTGATCGAAGCGTTGAAATGACCAAATTTTATATGCATGTATACATAAGTATGTGTATATGTCGCTGATTAGATTAATTTCTACAATTTTCTACAGCATCTGGAGCTCGCCTTAGGCCTTAGGCGGTTTAATTAATGAATAATTAAATATCGTTTGTAAGCATATTTGTAACGCAATACAATACCAAGCGCTGTGTAGGGTACGAAACAACAAACACCAAATAAAATAACAACAACAAACACTTACTCACTGCCATGCAACACATACAATATACAAATACCTACTGTGGTATGTGTATATACGCAAAGCCAGATAACATTTTTGGATACGTTGTTGAAAGAACAGCAAAATTTAAGTATTCAGTAGCAAAGTAAATAAAAAATTTAAATTTTCAAAATTTTTTAAAGGAACTCATTCAATTATATTGTGGGTTTAGCAACGCACCTTAATCGGACTTGATTGTAACGTCATCTCGATCACATTGGCCATGTGCTTTCAGGTCATTGTGTTATGGGAAGACATAGACATGGAAATGTTATTCACTTTCTTTATCATTGCCCATCTCTTGCGAGGTACAGAGACATAGATTATCTGGCTCTCCAATCCATGTCAGCTTAACGGAACTACCATTGATGTCAAGAATATAATTTCTTTTATGAAACTTTCGGGCGTAGGGTAGTCGTGCTTTTAATGTGCAGCCCTTGCGCTGACCAACTTCTTTCCTAGAACTCGGTCAGTACAAGGACTGCGTTACCTGTGGCCTCACAACGGGCCGCTATGCATGCTCAAGTGAGCTTTAGTAATCCAAGCTACTACTTCAACATACCTAACGCATCTTAATAACATTTATTTATTATAAAGGGTGTTTTTTATAGAGGTATAGAACTTTAAGTTGCAATAAAACAACGATGGATTATTCGATTGACATGAATTTTATTTATCCGAAAGATAATCTTGTGGCATTACATTTTGAATATGATTTCTGGCATATGACCGCCACGGCTGGCGCGGATGTAGTCCAATCTGGACGTCCAATTTTCGATGACTTTTTCCAACATTTGTGGCCGTATATTGGCAATAATACGGCGAATGTTGTCTTCCAAATGGTCAAGCGTTTGTGGCTTTACCGCATAGACCAATGACTTTACATAGCCCCACAGAAAGTAGTCTAGCGGTGTTAAATCACAAGATCTTGGAGGCCAATTCACAGGTCCAAAACGTGAAATTAGGCGGTCACCAAACGTGTCTTTCAATAAATCTATTGTGGCACGAGCTGTGTGACATGTTGCGCCGTCTTGTTGTAACCACATCTCCTGGACATCATGGTTATTCAATTCAGGAATGAAAAATTTAGTAATCATGGCTCTATACCGATCACCATTGACTGTAACGTTCTGGCCACCATCGTTTTTGAAAAAGTGCGGACCAATGATTCCACCAGCCCATAAAGCGCACCAAACAGTCAGTTTTTCTGGATGCAACGGTGTTTCCACATACACTTGAGGATTACCTTCACTCCAAATGCGGCAGTTTTGTTTGTTGACGTAGCCATTCAACCAGAAGTGCGCTTCATCGCTAAACAAAATTCGCTTATGAAAATCGGGAACAACGGTAATCTCGTTTTGGGCCCATTCGACAAATCTACGTCTTACTTGATGATCGTTTGACTTCAAATCTTGCACGAGTTGGATTTTGTAAGCACGCAAACCAAGATCCTTCCGCAAAATCTGCCATAAAGTGGATGGCCACAGATCCAATTCCTGTGTTCGATGGCGGATGGACTCATTCGGGTCTCCTCAATGCTACGCTCTACAGCAGCAATAGCTTCTTCTGTACGCACCGTACAGCGTCTCTGGGGATGCGAGTTATCAATAAGAGTAAATGTGGTGCAAAAACGTTCCATGGTTAATCGAATTAACTGCTCTGATGGACGATTTTGTCGACGATGAAATGAACGTAGTGCGCGATACGTTTTCCGCACAGAACCATTATTTTCGAAATAAAATTGCACTATTTGCAAGCGTTGTTCAGGCGTGAGTCTATTCATGATGAATTGCCAAACCAAACTGAGAATAAATCACTTGACAGCTGTTAAATCGGTCGCCATCGTGAAAAGTAATGCCAACTTAAAGTTCTATACATCTATAAAAAACACCCTTTATATGTATACTCCTCATAGCATTACAAATTGAGATCCAAAAAATATCAAAGAATTGCAAAAAACCCAAACATTTTGTGAACGAATTTAAAATATTTAAAAATTATTCGACGTTTTTTCTACAACTTCTTCTTCAATTTTCCATGACTCTGGTATCTAAATCAGGCTGAATTTGGCCAATAACGTAGGCTAGGGTGGCTGTGGTTTATGCACATTCCCCTGCGGCTTAAGAAAATGTCTAACTCGGTCAAATCCCTTGGTCTCGGTGGTCAGTTCACATTCGCTCCACATAAGATGATCAAGCCCTCATATCGATCGTGCAAAATATGCACAAAATATGGGGCACGAAGTACAATCCTGATGAAACCACATTTCGTTGATCATGATCAGATCATCAAATTCAGACTAAAAGAATACTCGTCGATGATAGTGATAGCCTGACCAATGACGTTCTCAAAGTAAGTTGGACCGATGACGCTTGCGGTCCTAAAAACCGCACCAAATAGTGGCTTTTTTGAAATGCATTGGATAATCTCTTGATCTCGTGTAGATTGGTTTCATCGTAAATTCAACAATTTTGTTTGTTCACGTACCTATTCAACCTGAAATAGGTCTTAAATCTGAACATGATTTTTCGATGTAAATCAGGGTCATACAGAATACCCAGGGAATTTGTGGTGAACAGAAGAAAGAAGCAGGCTGCCAATGCCTCTTAAAAGATGTGCACCTAGGTTAGGTTAGGTTAGAGGACGTCTAAATTGACAAGTACAGTATCCGGCGGTCGAATTGACCCCTTGTACAACGTCCTAGTTTCTCACACCACTTATGTTGTGTACGTTAATTTTATACATGAGTGGTGGGTCCTACAGTTTAAAGTCGACTCCGAACGACAGATTTTTGAGAAACTTTTTCATGGCAATTTTATTTACTCTCAGAATTTTTGCCAGAAATCTGCTGAGAGGAAGTCGCCAAAGAAACACTTTTTGTATTTTGTTTTGATGTCTGGCCTGGGGCTCGAACCCTGGGTTTACGTCTAATACGGCAACACACTTCCTACTAGACTACGACCACTTCAAGATGTGCGCTTTGTGGTGCAATATTTATGTCGTCGGCATCGTTGGAAACGTATTAAAACGTATTTCAATGAAATTTTGAATTG
The DNA here is from genome assembly GCA_958299815.1 of Sarcophaga carnaria. Taxonomy (NCBI): domain Eukaryota; kingdom Metazoa; phylum Arthropoda; class Insecta; order Diptera; family Sarcophagidae; genus Sarcophaga; species Sarcophaga carnaria. The sequence goes on from OY283151.1 coordinate 46,211,702, forward strand.
GGATTCACTTCTGAACACTGAGATAAAGTATTCAGAGTTTTACTTCAATTGAAAAGAAGCCATTGCAAGTATTCATGTCTACATGGCATTTGCTTTGTAAAATTTTAAATTAAAAATTTCTACAGCCAATAAACCCAAATTTATTTCCACTGTATGTATGTATTCCAGGAGTTGACAGATCCCAAGAAGACAATCAGTTTTCTTTCTGCTGTTCTGTAAAAAGCAACTTTTTTAAGCAATTCTTCAGAAATAAAAGTTTCGTTCCTGCACTTGCTTTATTGTTTCGTCGAGCTTACTTGTAAGATTCATCGTGAATACCCAAGTGTTTTTGCAACAATTTTATGTGATAACACTCAGCTATCTTAGGACTACGTTTTCTTTGGTGTTTTAAATCGATTGTATTATACCCGTAGTCTAGTAGGTAGTATGGTTTAGCCGCAGGGATAATCAAAACGAAAATATGAGAAAATATTTCTTGGCGACTTCCCCTCACCAGATTTCTGGCAAAAACTCTGAGAGTAAATAAGATTGCCATGAAGAGTTCCTCAAAAACCTATCATTCGGATTCGACTTTAAACTGTAGGTTCAGCCACACAATTGGTGGAAGAATCCAGATCGTAAGCCTGACGGAAGGGTTGTAATAACCAATTATGTTATGTACGTATGTATCAGAGATCAGCAATGAATCGTTTTTTCGCTACTCATAAGCACTCATGATAATTATACGTACCCCCCTAAAAATCATTTTTTAAAAATGATAATATATGGACAAGTCAACTGATTTTTGGGCCAAATTTTTTGCTTTCCGTCACAGCCGAACAAATTATATTTGTTCTCATCACTAAATATTACATTCGCCCAAAAATCAGTTGACCTGTCCATATATTATTGGGCAAATTCCAATCGTGGCTTTTTTTCTCGGCACTCGGCTGCGAAAACCGTTCTTTCTCAAAACACTTCGAACTGTTTCGGAATGCACAATAACACTGTGATCACTTTCCGCGGTATTTCGTATTTCTACGGCTGTAGTCCTAGGATTTTTATCCACAATACATTTTATATACCGGGCTACCCTTGGAGAAATTTTATACGTAATATACGTCGTACGTATAATTTTCTGTGGTGTCATATTGGTTTTAAGCAAACTGTAGTCACAAATGGGAATCACAATTGGGAATCTTTTTTCTTTATTTAAGGAAATGTGTCGTTACAGACTCTAATGTAAAAAAAATTTAGATTAGAAGTTTATTACTTTTTAAAAAAATGATTTTTAGAGGGGGTACGTATAATTATCTGTGTGACTGTAAGTGAGTCATCATTATTGATATTTAACTTCATACTCTGATTCATTCGTACTCACTACAACGTTGATTTATAAGTACAGGTTGCAATGAGTATGAGTACAACGTTGCCATCAAACTCATACCATTCGAAATATGTTTGATTCGAGCGACTCGAATCATTCATCAAAATTTACAGTCTTAGTTATTGTTGCATTTGCCAAAAAATGAAAAACACACATAAGCCAAAAAGCCAGAACAGAACAGCACACAATCTTCTAGTGAGTACACGAATCACATTTATTTTCTGATTCGTGTATATGTTGAGTTATGGAGAGTCGAAATCAGCAGCATCATACGTGTTGTTAAGTATGAGTATGATGAGTACTTCAAACTTTGAATATGAGTAGAGGTTCCATGATAATAAAATAAGAATGAATGCGTATAAATTTCAGAAATTATGAGTATGATTCGATTCTACTCATCTTTTTAAATACTCATTGCTGATCTCTGGTATGTATTATACGCAAGAGGTCTGAGTTTGTTCGTTCGTTACGACTTCCTTTTTTCCTTTGGTAATTCACAAATCGACATCTCCGTTCTATAACATTCCAAGTCGAAAAAGTGTGTTTTGTGTTATGAGCTCTCAAAGTTTTCACGCGACATACGACCATATGTGTATTCTAAGAAGATTTTTCCCTATAACTTCAGAACGGATCGCCACATATTAACCAAATTTTTACAGTATTTAAGTTAGAGAACGTAGAATTTAAAAATGCCAGAACATTAAAAACGTTTTAAGTGCACTTAGAACGTTATAGAATAGAGACGTCGAAATGTAAAATAATTTTTGATGTAACAAACAACACAGTTCTGTAGACTTTTAAACAGGAATACTATTTGAAATGAGAAACGTTCCGATTGTTAAAAGTAAAGCAAAGAAAATATTCAAAAGAATTTCAATTAATTTTTTTATTTCATTATGCATACGATATTACAATGGAAGGGAGAAGGAAGGGAGATATGTATATGCTGATAATAGCGTGTGAGAATTTCAAAAGAAAAATACAAAACAATACTCTAAGCTTTAAAATTCTGAAGCTCTTATTTACGAGTATTTTTCCTTTTTTTTCTTCAACGCAACTACTTCTTCTATAAATTCAATCTTAAATAAGTTTTAAAATATTAGAGTATGAGAGATAAAGAGAAAAAGAAGAAGCTTTACTCTCATACACATATCATGTTTCAATGTTCTATTCTGTTTTATTTTTGATTTTCTTTGTTTTGTTTTTCTTCGCTTGCTTTTTGTTCACATTTTCTTTTTCATTTGTAAAGTCCTCAACAAGCACATGAAGGAAGAAGAGTCGTCAAAAGAGAGCACGAAATAAACGTGCAAAAAACGTGTTTGACATTAAAACAGCACAACCGAATACATTTACAATACACATGCATGCACACACACACACACAATATTCAACAGTGTGCGTATCGCAATAAAAATGGAGGAGAAAAAGCACACATTTTGTTTGAGTTTAGTTTGAGAGTAAATAACAGTACTTTGCGTAGTTGTTGTCACATACATATGTTTGTATGTGTTGTACTCTCACATATATTCGTACTTGTACACGATTTGTGTGAAGTTTTTATGTCTTCTTCGTTAGGATTTAACAACAACAACAACATACATTAACAAGTCGACATAATTTTTTTTTCTTCTTCTTCTACTTTTAACTCAACAACAATAGCAACAACAACTACGTATAAATTTATGAAGCAATTAAACATTTAAGAAGTCTTATAGAAATTAATTTTCTAGTGAATCGCAACGATATTAAATGGAATGAAATGAATGAACGAAAAAACTAGTGTGCCTGTGTAGCGTTTACTGCATACGTCACACGGGGGTAGCATACTGTCCCATTAAAACAAAAAAAAAATAATCAAATAATGGCTGAACTATTGCAAATAAAATATTTTTTGGAACATTTTAGCAAAATTACCACAAATGTTCCAATGATGTTCGGCTAGTGTGTCCGCAGTATTTTGCGGAAGACACAAATATTTGTAAAGCCTGTATGTCTTTTTGAAATTAGGCAGGTAAAGGGTCCGCCAAATAACTTTTTTTTCTTTTTTGAAAATGCTTTAAAAGAAAAAACTTCTGAATATTTTCTCAACTTTTTTTTTATTATTTGAAAGTACAATCCTTCCGGTTAATAATGGAAAATAATTTCATTCAAATGTCTGCCTCGGCTGGCCATGCAGTAGCCTACACGATCGGTCCAATTGTTAAGCACATTACCGATTGTGTGCAGCTGTATTTCACCAATGGCTTCACGAATTTTGTCCTTTAAAGCGTCAATTGTCTCTGGCTTGTCGGCGTAGCACTTATCTTTGACGGCACCCCACAAACAATAGTCCAACGTTGTCAAATCGCGGTTCCGAGTTCGCCAAACGATCTCTGCGGCTGATAATGCGATCTTCAAAAACAGGGCGCAAAACATCGAGTGTATTTTCGGCTGTGTGGCACGTAACGCGGTACTGTTGCAACTAAATGTTGCCAATATCCTCCTCTTCAATTTTTATGAACAAAAATTCGTTCAACATGGCCCGATAACGATCGCCATTGACTGTAACGGCCCGTCTTTGCTCATTTTCGAAGAAAACTGCCCAATTATGCCTCTGGACCAAAATCCGCACCAAACAGTGACTCGTTTTGGGTGCGTCGGCTTTTCAATGTATGCGTGCGGGTTTTCTGTGCCCCAAATGCGACAATTTTGCTTGTTTACATACCCGCCAAGATCAAAATGAGCTTCATTTGAAAAGATGATTTTTGTTTGCCAAAATCGGCATCTTCTGGTGTAGGCTACTTCATGGCTAGCCGAGGCAGCCATTTGAATGAAATTATTTTCCATTATTAACCGGAAGGATTGTACGTTCAAATAAAAAAATAAATTTGAGAAAATATTCAGAAGTTTTTTCTTTTAAAGCATTTTCAAAAAAAAAAGTTATTTGGCGGATCCTTTAGTTAAGTAGAGGCTATCTACCCAAAAAGATGTTTTTTAGACGCACTTAGTCCACTTAAGTCCAATTGTGATACGACTATTTTCTATTGTCCCCTACTTTCGAAACCATTTGGAGCTTCTGATAAAGCGACTCAGGCTGCCAATGTCTATGCTTGACAGATTTTTTACGTCATCTATGCGGTAGACACTAAAATGGCTTGTCCTCCACCTACATAACGCTGGGCATGTACCACAGATCAGAAGTGAATTGTTTTTTCTCTGCTCATAAGCACTCATGAAATTTTAAATATAAATGAGTCAACAATATTGAAATTTAACTTCACTACTCTGATTCATTCGTACTCACTACAACGTTGATTTATAAGTAAAGGTTGTAATGAATATGCGTACAACGTTGACATCAAACTAATACCATTCGAAATATGTTTGATTCATAAGCCTACTCGAGTGTCGCGAATCATTCATCAAAATTAACAGTCTTAGTTATTGCTTCAGTTACAAAAAGAAAACAGACGCATAAGCAAAAATGAAGGAGCAGCAAAGCAGAGCCACACACACACCCTTCTAGTGAGTATTTTAGTGTTCGTACGTAAATCATACTTATTTTGTGATTCGTGTCTGTGTTGAGTTATGGAGAGTCGAAATCAACAACACCATACATGTTGTTAAGTATGAGTATGATGAGTACTTCAAACTTTGAATATGAGTAGAGGTTCCACGATAATAAAATAAGTATGAGTGCGTATAAATATCAAAAATTAAGAGTATGATTCGACTCTACTCATCTTTTTGAATAATCATTGCTGATCTTTGACATGTACCGCTGAGGTGAAGAATAGTCTCCTTTTCTTTCTCTTCTCTGCAGCTTCTACACATATCGTTTGCCAAGTGTTCAAAACAAGTGCGTCTCGCATGTGTACTCATAGTGCAATGCCCAGTAATGACGCCAACAACCATTCAGAGCGTGCTTCTTTGGAGTTTAAGCAGACTTTCAGTGCTCTCTCTATCCAGTTTTGGACAGATTATTTATGCCGTTTTGTTGGTACTCAAAGACCTTAATTCAAAGTTGATGGAATGCATAACTTCATCGTTTGTAATTTATTAGCCCGCAAGCCTTTAAAGAGATTTCCAAAGCAGAGAGTTTGATGATTGTGCGATCCTTGGCGAGTTTATTTGCTCTACAATTACCCAGCAAAAAGTCGCTGTAGTCTAGTAGGTAGTGTGTTGGCTTATTAGATGTAAAGCTAGGGTTCGAGCACCAGGCTAGACATCAAAACAAAATACAAAAAGTATTTCTTCGGCGACTTCCTCTCAGCAGATTTCTGCCAATAATTCTGAGAGTAAATAAAATTGCCATGAAAAAGTTTTTCAAAAAATCTGTCGTTCGGAGTCGACTTTAAACTGTAGGTCCCGCCACTCATGCATAAAATTAACACACACAACATAAGTGGTGTGAGAAAACTAGGTCGTAATCCTGACTGAAGGGTTGTAATTTTTAAAGAGACTTTATAAATACAATGTTAACAATGATTCCTTTATTTTAGATAAAAAAAAAAACTTGACTGTCTTCCACTTTCTTCGAAATTTAACAATTCGGAACAAATAATTTATTTTTCATAATAAAAACACGCAAAAAAGAGGATGCTTTGTAGGTTTTTTAAATTCAAATTGGGAAAACAACTCAAAATAAGCCTGACAACCTGACAATTAACACACACAACATAAGTAGTGTGAGAAACTAGGACGTTGTACAATGGGTCAATTCGACCTCCGGGTACTGTCCTTGTCTTAATTGACAAGTACACGTCCTTTAACTTAACCAAACCTATTACCCAGAACCTCGCTGTGTTCCGGTAGCCATATAGTATTGACATCATGCCGTTCCGCCAGTTCGTTGACATTTCTGTTACAGCTATACTCCGTCTTGGAATTTATTACCCTGGAACTCAGTGCTTTAATAGCTGCCTGGCTATCAGAAAGTATGGAAATATTCGCTCCGAAGATATTTGCGTTTTTAATAATTCCTGCTACAGCCTGTAATGGCGACTTCTTCGCCTGACAGACGCTGCAGTTATTCGTCAGCCTTATGGAATGAGCTATTCCGATCGGTTCCGAAAAAATTTTGGCACCCACAGTTTCATTCAGTTTGAAGGCATCAGTAAAGATTTGATCGAAGTCTGCTACGGGTTAAGCTGTACAATTTTTAAAAGGCTTCTTTCATTTTGATTTGTTACATTTAGTGAGTATAAATATGTGATACGATCTGCATATCCTATTTAGTTGGCCGTATGAATGCTTAGCCATTCTTATTCAACTCAAAGGGACCACCAGAATGATTCAATTTCACCAAGGTTTTGTCGACAGATTGCGAGACACTAGACTTTCATTGTATTTATTGATATGGCCTTGTTTTTGGAAACCGTACTTAGTACCTTTGTTCTCTGAGGTAGGCTCAGCACTGTTATCGGGGTTATTACGGGGCATTGCATTATAGGAGCGCATGCGAGGCGTATAGGTCTTGGACACCTTGTAAATGACTTCTGCAGAAGCTGTGGAGATGAAGAGGAAGATGAGACTATTCTTCACCTATTGTGCACATATCCGGCACTTAGTCGGAGGAGAAAGAGGTACCTGGGAGCCTACTAAATGGAGGACCTAGATGAACTGTCATGCATGGATATTGGCAGTCTGAGTCGCTTCATCAGAAGCTCAAAGTGGTTCCTGGAATAGGGGAGAATGTGAAACTGTGGCATCACAATAGGCCCTGTGTGCGGCCTAAGTGTGTCCGCTCATGACTCCATCGAGGGGACAGCCACTTCTACCTACCTACCTACCTTTGTTCTCCAATTTATCCACTTTCAATGGAATGCATGAGCCTGCCTTTTCGGAAGATTGATAAAGAAGCGAGAGACACTCGCAGTATTTATGTGATCGATGATGCTCGACTTGTTGAATTTGAAATCCGCTGTTCAAGTAGAAATCCTTCAACTAATTCCCCTGTTTTAATGCTAAATTGGTTAACAAGAAATAAGGAGAATTTTCACTAGATTTCGTAGCTTGGCGCAAATAACATTTTCGTTTACATTTTATCCCTATTAGGCCCATTGTTCTTTTAAAATATATGTTTTTAAAGAACTCAACAACAAACAAAAAATAAGAAACACACTTTAAAACTTATTTCTTGTTTAAAATGACAAATTTTAAAGGAAAAAACATTTCAAATTGTAAAGAAAAAACGACAGAAGTGATACAAGAACCCATTGTACTGGAACTTGTGCGCAAGACAAGCTTCTCTACGACACAAAACACACGCAAAAAAAAATATACGGATTCAACAAGACAACAACAAAAACAAAATAAAAACAAAAAAAAAAACAAAACAAAACAAATACGTCATCCACCATACCCCACCCAACATTTTATATTGGTTGGCAAGAAAATAAACAAAAAAAAAATACGACAAAAATCTTAAAGACAAGGAAGGCGTAATACGAAGTATTTTTTTTTAAAGCTTCCGAGGCAAAGTGGGAAAACATGTGTATGAAGATGAGTGTATGTTTTTAGAAGAATACGTCTGTCTAAATTGGTGTCTACAACACAATATTTAGTAATAAAACTAATGGAAGAAGATAACAACAACAAAAAAAAAACGGAACAGAACGAGCAAAAAAATTCAAGTTCAGCGTAAATGGAAACGATGTTCACAATGAAGATGTTCAAGGCAACCAGCATATGAAATGCGGCTATGCAGAGCAACTTTGCAATGAAAATACACGGGTGATAGATGAATAAGTTACAAAAAAAAAAAAAACGTAAACGAAAGTCTAATAATCTAATTCACTTAAATAAAAACATGTCCCTGTAAAGGAAGGACTAAAACAGCAGTCAATGGACCACCACCATTCTGCCAATACTCTCTTCTTGAAATTATCCATGAAATTTTCGGATTTCGGATTTATTCGCACAAACCCGAGATTTAAAAAAACCACAAAGAAAAAACACATGGCGTTTATATTACATGATCTTGGTGGTCAACGACGATGGGTTTTACATGGGTATCTGTCCGCGTGGACCTAATCCAACGCCCCCAAATGTAGCAGACTGCTACACCTAAGTACCAATTCGAAACCCTGTATTTGGACATGGTTTCCCCCTTGGTTAGGAGCGGAGCCTATCTAAAACTCCTTCCGATCTTTGGGTCACGGCACCCGGTTGAAAATGCAACTCCACACCAAGCCTACTGACGAGACTCTTCCCGCGATTTGGGGATCTTGGGGGTTAGTTGACATCAGCATCTCTTGTGGTAATATGTTCTGGTAATCGTTGCTGCAATAATTAATTGCAACACATGCTTAAACCATATATCGTCATCCAGATGGAATCATACTTACTTACTTATATAATTAACAACCAGATTATCGCCATTAACAACCAGATTACCGAATTTCGGCCTGCTTTAAAACATCCTTTCAGGCGCCTCTGCTTCTTTTGCGCGTCTATGCTAGTTGGTCACACCAATCGATGACAGGGCTTGCTCAATCTGGTCTTTCCATCACAAGCAAGATCCTTCTCTTCGCCGACTTCCGCATGTCCCCGCATTACATACCCATCTCGTCGAAGCATCCTCCTCCATTCGAGCCCTTTGGAGGCATAGGAACTCCATTATCATGTTCCTGTAACAAATAACGTTCACGGGCGTTGAAATTTCAGGTTCAGGCGTAATTGCCGCCTGATCGAAATCACATCAGATAGCCCACGGATTGCATGCAAACGTTCCGATTCCCAAATTCGACAATCTCGTGTATTAACTAAGTATTCGAATGGAAATACAGTTCATAGGTAGGTAGGTTGGTAAGTTGAAGTGGCTGTCCCCTCGATGGAGTCATGAGCGGACACACTTAGGCCGCTTACAGGGCCCATTGTGATACCACAGTTTCACATTCTCCCCTATTCCAGGAACCACTTTAAGCTTCTGATGAAGCGACTCAGGCTGCCAATATCCATGCATGACAGTTCATATAGGTCGTATATGTAGTAGGCACCCAGGTGTCTCTTTCTGCTCTGACCAAGTGCCGGGCATGTGCACAGTAGGTGAAGAATAGTTTCATCCTCCTCCTCATCTCCACAGTTATGTTAGGTTAGGTCGGAGTGGTAGCTCTGTTATCACAAAGCTCACTTGAGCACGCATAGCGGCCCGTTGTGATGCCACGGGTGAACGCATTCCCTGTACTAACAAAGTTCCACCAAAATCAGGGAAAAGAAAGAAGTTGGTCAGCACAAGGGCTGCACAGCTTCTGCAGAAATCATTCGCGAGGTGTTCAAGACCAATACGCCTCGCAAGCGTTCCTATAATACAATGCCCCGTAATAACTCAGATAATAGCGCTGAGCCTGCTTCTTTGGAGTTTAAGCAGAGTCGCCATGCGCCTCCCAACCAGCTTTGGCCAGCTTTTTTGCGCCGTTCTGCCCTTATCCGAAGCCACCCCCCTGATGTTGACAAGGTCACACGATTGCATTGTCAATTATAATACAGTTCATGGGAGAAGATACATTTTTTTAAAAAAAATTGGGTTTTGCTCCAATACTAATGGAATGAATGGCACCTGTTCTTTCTTAGGTCTGCTATGGTTGCAGCTCATAACTAAATTGAGTTGTAAAGGGTCCGCCAAATAAATTTTTTTTTGAAAATGCTTTAAAAAGAAAACTACTGAATATTTTCTCAAATTTCTCTTTTTATTTGAAAGTGCAATCCTTCCGGTTAATAATGGAAAATAATTTCATCCAAATGGCTGCCTCGGCTGGCCATGCAGTAGCCTACACCAGAAGATGCCGATTTTGGTAAAAAAAAATCATCTTTTCAGATGAAGCCCATTTTGATCTTGGCAGGTATGTATACAAGCAAAATTGTCGCATTTGGGGCACAGAAAACCCGCACGCATACATTGAAAAGCCGATGCACTCAAAAAGAGTCACTGGTTGATGCGGATTTTGGTCCAGAGGCATAATTGGGCCATTTTTCTTCGAAAATGAGCAAGGAGTGGCCGTTACAGTCAATGGCGATCGTTATCGGGCCATGTTGAACGAATTTTTGTTCACAAAAATTTTGAAGAGAAGGATTGGCAACATTTGGTTTCAACAGGACGGCGCTACGTGCCACACAGCCGAAGCTACACTCGATGTTTTGCGCCCTGTTTTTGAAGATTGCATTATCAGCCGCAGAGCTGATGTCGTTTGTCCCCCTTGGAGCTGCGATTTGACACCGTTGGACTATTATTTGTGGGGTGCCGTCAAAGAAATGTGTTACGCCGACAAGCCAGAGACAATTGACGCTTTAAAGGACAAAATTCGTGAAGCCATTGGTGAAATACAGCTGCACACAATCGATAATGGGCTTAAAAATTGGACCGATCGTGTAGGCTGCTGAATGGCCAGCCGAGGCAGCCATTTGAATGAAATTATTTTCCATTATTAACCAGAAGGACTGTACTCTTAAATAAAAAGAGAAATTTGAGAAAATATTCAGTAGTTTTTTCTTTTAAAGCATTTTCAAAAAAAAGAATATTATTTGGCGGACCCTTTATATGCAGGAAGGTGGAGGTGAAGTCGTCGTAGTCTAGTAGGTAGTGTGTTGGCTTAATATTATGTATGTACGTGGGTATATTAACTAACCATTCCGATAGAAATACAGTTCACCAGAGAAGATAAATTTTTTCAAAAAATTTGCTTTTGCTCCAAAACAAAAGGAAGGACCTTTCCCTGATCTGCTTGGTTGAATTGTATTTGCATGAAGGCGGAAGAATGTCTTTCGTTAAAATTCACCACGTAGTACTTTGTGAAATTCGAAGTTATTTATAACGCTGCTGATGAGTTGATGTTCTCGGGTTTTCGTCGAAACTCATGAGTTACAGCACAGGACTCTTAACTTCCATATCCGACCCCAGTTTCTTTACATTTTTTCATCACTAATTGAATGGATACGCTGGTTGATTCGTTACTCGACTGAAAATTATATGGAAGATTGCTTGTAAGCTTGCATACAATTACATGTCTCGTATTATATTCTAAAACAAAACCGTCTCTCTCTCTCTCTCACTCTCATCTTACCGTTGTCAGATGTAAAATATGATCGCCTAATAGCCGCTTAAACGAAAATAATTTTTTTACACTCTACTCTTACGTACTCTACCTTATGTATGTACATACGTAATAAATGCACAGCGTCCATGTAATTTAATGCATGTATACAATGTATGCATTTGTATGCGTGTGTGTATAACTGTTAATGTACATAGTTTTTCTTCGTTTCTTTTTTCCTTTTTTAAATATTTCATTCGTTTCATTTTTTTTTTTCAACTTTTGCACATTAAAGTCTAAATGGCTAAGCATGGGTGTGTGTGTGTAAGCTTCTCGCACATGTTATTTTTATTTGCAAACACCCCATACACGCACACATACAAATGTATTTATAAGGACTGCATTTATAGCAGACAAATTGTACAGAAAGATTAAAGTGTGCTGGAATATGTAGAATATAAGAGAGACAATGGAGGATAGAAGAAAGGAATACAAGTCTTGCTGCTTATTGTTGTTTTTTTATATTTTTAGTCTTTTTTTATACCCCCAATGATACTGGCATGAAAAAGCAATACTTGATACACTTACATATACGTACGTACGTACACACAGTTTAAGGCATGAATATTTTAGTTGAACATGAATCCACGCGTTTTATTCCTTATACACAAACCCATACACACTGTCATACAGCAATTATTCTAGCAAGCATGCAAAAACTTGTACATAAAAATAGCCGCAAAATACAGTTCCTTTAAATTTTAAAGGGTGGCCAGCTGTTAAGCTATTTGGAAAATATTAGAAACAAAGGAAATGTTTGTAAAAATAATTTTCTGTGGTTTACAATACTTATGTATTTAGCTTGGTTTTGCGATTTTATTGAAAAAATTATTCTTTTGGCTTTAAAGATAACACAGGATAACAGAATTTAGAAAAAAAAAATTTTTTTTACGATTTTTAAAGGATTTTCGTTGTTGTTTTAATATTTGAACGAATGTAAGAAATAACGAAAAATTTTCATTCAAACGATATTTCCGAGACAGAAAAAATATAAGAAAGCAATAAAAAAATAATATCCACTCGAATGTAGCGTGTTTTTTTAATTGGTCCGTAGTCAGGACTACAACCATTTTTTATATATTAATTTTATCCATGAATGGCAGGACCTACAGTTCCGATTTTGTTCCACTATCCTGGAACGATAGCGGTACTTCTGTTATAGCCTGAGACATGCTGCTATAATTCGCCAACCCTAGGCTATTCGAATCGATTTTGAAAAAATTCTTCCAACCACAGATCCATTCAGTTTGCAGCCATCAAGGAAGATTTGAACGGAGTTTACTATGAGGTACGCTGCACTAGTTTTCCAAAGCTTCTTTCATTTTAAATTTGTTGTACTTAGTGAGGATAAATATACGATTCGATCTCCATATCATATTTAATTGGCCGTATAAGTGCTTAGCTGTCCTTATTTAAATCGAAGGGACCACAAGAATGAATCAACCTCACCAAGGTTTTGTCAACAGATTGCGAGACACAATACGTTCACTGAAGTCGCCGTAGTCTAATAGTTAGTGTGTTGGCTTATTACACGTAAAGCCAGGGTTCGAGCACCAGGCCAAACATCAAAACAAAATACAAAAAGTATTTTTTCGAGGACTTACTCTCAGCAGATTTCTGGCAAATAAAATTGCCGTGAAAAGTTTCTCAAAAATCGGTCGTTCAGAGTCGACTTTAAACTGTAGGTCCCACCAGAAGAGGTGTAAGAAACTAGGTCGTAATCCTGACTGAAGGGTTGTTATGACCAATTATGTATGTATGTATGTATGAATATAAGACTCTCCATATCATATTTAGTTGACCAAATGAGTGCTAGGCCGTCCTTATTTAATTCAAAGGGACAAGAATGAACCTCACCAAGGTTTTGTCAACAGATTGCGAGAAAATAGACGTTAATTGTATTTAAGATGTGGTCTTGTCTTTGGGAACTGTACTTAGTACCTTTGTTTATCAATTTAACCATTTCAAATTCAATGTCCGAGCCTGCTGGATACATTGTACCTGAGGACAATTGATTGTAGTATGGCATGCCTTTTCGGCAGATTGATAAAGAAGCGAGAGACACTCGCAGTATTTTTTTGCACGAAACTCCACTTGTTGAATTAGAAACCCTCTATTGAAATAGAAATCCTTCTACATAATCCCACTGTTCTAATGCTAAAGTAGGTAGCAAGAAACGAAGCGAATTGCCACACGATTTCGTTAAATAGTTAAAAATAGAAGAATACTTTATTTGCTCTACGAGATGACTCTACTTGACCTTTCTTTAATATATTGTTACGCAAATCGAAGCGACCTAGTATCGTTTAACACCAAAAAAGCAATAAACAAAAGCCACACGATACAATTACACACCAACACCAAGAATACAATGAACGTGTTGATTATCTAAAGCTGCACACACACACACATATGTACGACGAACCTGGTTGCGCCTGGTACCAACAACAACATGTATGTGACAAAAAGGGATAGACAACATAAGCAAAGTACACAAACAACAATGTGTTAGCAATAGAGCTCTCGAGAAGGCGAGATCACGAACCTTCCACTTCAAGAATGTTCGTTAGACTGGTTGTGTCGGGCTATAAAAGGGCTGGACAAAGCAGGCAGCAGTCAGTGATAATTCAGTCAGTCTTGTGTGAAAACGCGTTGCGGTTTGAACGTACAAGTGGCATTGCTTGCAAAAAGGTTGTAAGCAGAGAAGATCTAACGAACAATTGTTAGTGTTAACGCGGACAGAAATGTGAAATAGAATAGTGTACAAGCAAATTATTGTTGTATCGTTAAGTTGTATACAGTGGCACACAAAAGTAGTGTAAAGAATAATGAGAGTTTAAGAGAAAATAAACACATATTTGTTTTTACTTGGTTTGCAATTAACGAACTCATATTTAAACGTTTTTAAAAAGGTAAAAACGTAACAATATGTTCTGGATGTTATCCCCTCTAGGGATTATGGAAAGCTTACCTCACTTACTTACCATATTTAATTTATTCATTACAAGCCTTTAGTCATATGTACAACCTATCTGATCACACCAGCCATGTTGTATGTGTGAATTTTTTCCATGAGTTTTGAGACCTACAGTTCAACGAATAACAGGTTTGGGATTCTTTTCATGGTAATTTTATATTATTCTCAGAATTTTTGCCAGAAGATTCTAAGAGAAAGTCGTGGAAGCATTAATTGCCCATATTTCGAGATATTTTAGCTGGGGGTTGAACTAAAGGGTCCGCCAAATAACTTTTTTTTGAAAATACTTTAAAAAAAAACTACTGAATATTTTCTCAAATTTCTTTTTTTATTTGAAAGTACAATCCTTCCGGTTAATAATGGAAAATAATTTCATTCAAATAGCTGCCTCGGCTGGCCATGCAATAGCCTACACGATCGGTCCAATTTTTAAGCACATTATCGATTGTGTGCAGCTGTATTTCACCAATGGCTTCACGAATATTGTCCTTTAAAGCGTCAATTGCCTCTGGTTTGTCGGCGTAACACTTATCTTTGACGGCACCCCACAAATAATAGTCCAACGGTGTCAAATCGCAGCTCCGAGGTGGCCAAACGACATCAGCTCTGCGGCTGATAATGCGATCTTCAAAAACAGGGCGCAAATCATCGAGTGTAGCTTCGGCTGTGTGGCACGTAGCGACATCCTGTTGAAACCAAATGTTGCCAATATCCTCCTCTTCAATTTTTGTGAACAAAAATTCGTTCAACATGGCCCGATAACGATCGTCATTGTCTGTAACGGCCACTCCTTGCTATATTTCTGAGAAAAATGGCCCAATTATGCCTCTGGATCAAAATCCGCACCAAACAGTGACTCGTTTTGAGTGCGTCGGCTTTTCAATGTATGCGTGAGGGTTTTCTGTGCCCCAAATGCGACAATTTTGCTTGTTTACATACCCGCCGAGATCAAAATGAGCTTCATCTGAAAAGATGATTTTTTTTGCCAAAATCGGCATTTTCTGGTGCAGGCTACTGCATATGGCCAGCCGAGTCAGCCATTTGAATGAAATTATTTTCCATTATTAACCGGAAGGATTGTACTTTCAAATAAAAAAAGAAATTTGAGAAAATATTCAGTATTTTTTGCTTAAAGCATTTTCAAAAAAAAAGTTTTTTGGCGGACCCTTTATTATTCTCAGAATTTTTGCCAGAAGATTCTGAGAGAATGTCATGGAAGAACTAATTTAGAGATGCTTAAGCTGGGGGTTCAACTACAAACTCCTCATCTAATAAACCAAAACACACTTACTACTATACTATGGCAACGTCTGTCCTAAACAACTTTAGAAAAAATGGCAATTATGAACTGTCAAGTTTTCACACAGTTTTACATGCACTTTGCAATTTTTATTATTTTATTTGAAATCTTTTACGATTTTATTTTAATTTCATCTTTCAAACACTCCTCGTTATTATTATTTAATTATTGGCCAACACCTGCTACATTATTTTTCCTAATTTCTGTTAATGCAACACTGAAGACATTGTTGCATTGGATTTAATGAGGCTTAAAATTGCTTGAACTGGCCCTCCATGCTTCTAAATAGCTAAAATGGAATAATTTCATTATCGGGGTTAATTTTCAAACACGTAACATTTCAGTATTGAAAGACTAACACGTATAACATTAATTGCCTTCAAAGAAGATGCATGAACACAATATTTGCACTGCAATGCAACATAATTCAGCCCTTTGTGCTTGAAATGAATGCTTTCGGTTGATTTAAATTGTTTCAATCGTCCATTTATGCAGTAAACTGCAGCAGATATTGCGTGCTAAATATCCTTTACTTCAGGATGTTTAACACCAATTCTGTAAAACAACAACTGCAACAGCAGCAACACCAACTCATTTTGTCCTTCTTTTATGCCTTGTATGCTAAATTGGAGTACAAATCTCTGGCACACGTTGCTCTATATTAGCAAGAGTTACTCTCTCCCTTATAACATATGTGCATGCATTTATGCCTCTCTCTCTCTCGTTCTTTCTCTCATTTATGCACACATGCACATGCACTTAATGCAGTTCGGAAATTAATTCCATTGAAGTGTTTCAAAATGCCAGGAGGGGGATAAAATGGTTGCAAGGTCTGTTTTGTTGTTGTAAATTCTTGTTGGCAAAACCCAGAAAAAAGAAGAAGAAGAAGTGGAAAGAGAAAAGCCACACAAAGAATCCTTATATGCCAATATCACACTGACACGTTGCACCACTCACATGCAATTTGTGAAATATTTCTACTGCCTTAGTAAGCCAAAGCTAAACAAATGCATGCTTGTGCATGCAATGCAAACCAGCTGCAATTGCTAAAACAACAACAACAACAGCAGCAACTATGCTGGAATACTTCCTATGAATGTTAAAGAAACAAACACGTTTTGTATGCAGTTGTGGTGGTGGTGGTAGTAGTAGTCATAGTAAGTGGATGTTTTGTTTGTTTTTGTTGTAGGGTTACGTTTAAAATTACAACATCAGTAGGAGAATAAATTTTCTCAGTTGTAGTGGTTGTTGTTGCTGCTGTTGCTATTCTATGCTTATTCCTTCCCTTAAAGAGTTGCCGTTTTTGTTTTTTTTTTTTGCAAAAACATTAAACAGGACATATGTACGTTGTATGTATATACGTATGTGTGGATGTATGCATACATAGGAGAGAATTAAGGGTTAATGCACGCTTGAGTAGTTGTTGCTGTATTAAATATTTCATGTTGCAGCATATAATACATGCAACACAATAAAAACAAGCACAAGGAAAATGTAAATGTACGGGGGTAGTAGAGTGCAGATCCTTAAAGGAATTGCAAAAAAAATACGTTTTACACCCACAACTCTTTTTACAAGGTAAAACACAGTATTCCTTTAAATGTTTGATCGTGCATTTAAACATTTTTTTTTAAATTTTCTGTAAAAAACTGAATGAATTGTTCTGTTCCCCAATTATTTTAAACCTTGGCCAACACACATTTACTTTGTTTTCCTATAAATTAAGTGAATAATGCATGTACATGCTCTGTTTTATGACAAACTAGCTGTACCCTGCTCGTGTTGCTGGGCCACCAACTAAAATAAATTTGAAGGAAAGACATTACACAAATGTCCACTTAATTTTGAATCATTTTATTGGTTTTGTTTTCCGTTGTCCTGTTGATTCAGATGAACGGGCCTGAGTAATACACATTCGATCAGTTTCTAATCTCACTTCTCCTTGTTTAAGTGGTTCAAGCGAACGGGTCTCAGTGGCATATACTCGAAGGTCTGCCAGTCTCAATGCTCGTCTGATTCTCAGGCTTGTAATGCTCTTTTATTCCATGCTTGAGGTGTAGGTCAACCAATTGCTTGTCATTCATTTTGAATAATTTTCAGTGACGCCATCCATCGGAAATTAATCGCACCAACCTCCGTCGACACTCATGGGCAACAACTTTGTTAAATAATGCACAGTTTACGATTTAATCAATTTTAAGTAATTTTCAGTAGCGCCACCTATCGCATATTGGTCATACCAAATTAGAAACCTTCCCCGACTCATGCGCAACAACTTTGCTAAAGATCATAACCTGATAAAATGCACAGTTTACGATTCTATAAGGTACATACAAACAAATATTCATTTTTATATATATAGACTATGGGAGGTGACACGCCCACTATAGCCAATGTGGCCATTTTGTTCATACATACGTCAAAGTCGTCCATACAAAATTTGAGGACTCTAGCTGTTGCAGTTTATGAGATATGCGACATTAAATACTTATTTTGTACGTGGGCGTGGCACCTCACCTTGAAGTTTTAAAACAAAAAGTAGCAGGAAGTTACTGTTAAAATTTCAAGAACATCGATCCAGCCGTTTAACCGTCTATAGACTTCAAACAAACAAACACACCGACAAACAAATAAACGCACATTCATTTTTATATATAAGATGCACGTACACATTTGACATCATCATCATCACATTTCTTACCACATATTTTTGGTTGTGAAAATAAATTATAAAAATACGTTATGGTGCTGCTGCTGCTGCTCCTTCTGCTACGGCTTTAAATACCGAATTTAAGTCCTTTTTAATTGGGTTTTATCACAAAATTTAGCACAGCACTCTCTCATATTTCTTGCAATTGGAAAATATGTCTCTCAGAAATTTTATTTTTTATTGGAAAACCCATCTCTTTTGTTATTTAGTCACGTTCTTGCATATTCACTAAATATACTCGTGTGAGTATTTCTGGTGTCCATAAATAGGAATTTAGGAAGAAAATAAATAAATAAGGAACAGAGTTGCCATTGGAAAAAAATATTTTTTTAGATGAATCTTCTTCTTCTTATATATAAAAATGAATGTGTGTTTATTTGTTTGTGGGTTTGTCTGAAGTCTATAGACGGCTAAACGACTGGACCGATTTTCTTTAACAGTACCTTCCTCTATGTCTGGAAGGAACTATAGGCTACTTTTTCAAGTAGGCGAGGTGCCACGCCCACATACAAAATAAGTATTTAATGTCGCATATCTCATAAACTGCAATAGCTAGAGTC
Organism: Sarcophaga carnaria; assembly: GCA_958299815.1. Taxonomy (NCBI): domain Eukaryota; kingdom Metazoa; phylum Arthropoda; class Insecta; order Diptera; family Sarcophagidae; genus Sarcophaga; species Sarcophaga carnaria. The sequence goes on from OY283151.1 coordinate 46,230,685, forward strand.
CTCAAACTTTGTATGGACAACTTTGACGCATATGTATATAACAAAATGGGCGGATTGGCTATAGTGGGCGTGTCACCTCCCATAGTCTATATATATAAAAATGAATGTTTGTTTGTATGTACCTTATAGAATCGTAAACTATACATTTGATTATGTTATGATCTTTAGCAAAGTTGTTGCGCATGAGCCGACGAAGGTTTCTAAGTTGGTATGACCAATTTTCGACAGGTGGCGCCACTGAAAATTACTCAAAATTAATAAAATCGTAAGCTGTGCATTCTTTAACAAAGTTGTTGCGCATGAGTCGGTTTGATGCGATTAATTTCCGATGGATGGCGTCACTGAAAATTATTCAAAATGAATGACAGGCAATTGGTCGACTTACACCTCAAGCACGGAAGAAAAGGAGCATTACGGGCCTCAGAATCAGACGAGCATTGAGACTGGAAAATTTTCGAATATATGCCGCTGAGACCCTTTCGCTTGAACCACTTGAACAACGAGAAGTGAGGTTAGAAACTGATCGCATGCGTACTACTCAGGCCCGTTCATCTGAATCATCAGGACAACGGGAAACAAAATCAATAAAATGATTCAAAATTAATATTTGAATATTTCTAGCAATATCTTCCGGTCTTTGATTTGACCCATAATGGTAGTGATAAGCATTAAAAATCATCAATCTTTTTTCAATTCTATGCAACGCAAAGAAGCATCGATTTTATATCGATTTCTCGTAAAATACATCGATGTTAACTGAGTGCCGTCACCAAAGTATTTTTTGTATTGCCCTCAACCTACATACAATATCGTATATGCTTGCAATGTCTTCCTCCAGGCTATTGCCCTAGAAAAATTCAGAATATTGTTCTACATCAATAAGGATAACTTCCTGTCCATTACTCAATAAACAAGCAGATTTTTCCCTATATTAAGATAAGATAAGATAAGATTAAGATATATTAACGGCAAATAGATTCCAAGTATTTGTTGTGAAAATTCGTTAACCTACTCTTCTATGCTCTTTGAGTCTATAATAGCCAGTGGAATGCTGGTTACAATCCTCAAATTACTTTTGGATAGTAGGGCCTACCTCTAATCACTTCACTTTGTAAAATTACCCCACATAAGTTCAGATTGTCTTAACTTAACCGTTCAACTTGAACACGCAAGCTGAACTGTCCGCTCATTGTAGCAAATTTCCACATGACCTGGGATCCAACCTTGCCTAGCTGATTGAGCTTTCCATTCAAATTTTATAGGAGCTGAATGCTCTTGGTAAAGTTGAAAAGATCATGTCTTTTGGTTGACTTAAAACTTTCGCTTGAAGAATACATGCGAATTGCCTATGCCCCCTGAAAATTTCACTTTTTAACGGAAGCCATTCGATTTGTCCGGTCTGCTGATAAATTCCGCGTATGATTTGTCTCCCATTAATCTAATCATAGTATCCTTATGGATACTAAGTGGTCCTTACTGCCATATGCAACGGGCTTAAATTCAGCAGATCTATAAGACAGGTGCGCAGTGCCACAGTTACTTAACCCAACCCAAGGGCGTTTCTGTACCTCATGCAATTCAATCTTAGACGTTTTCAAGAAAGTGTTTATATATATACATATTTTATTTATATATTATGTAACGTAGATTATACGTGGCATATATTGTATGTACATACAGTGGACAGCAAAAGTCTTAGTACGGCAATATATTTTAGCAATTTCATGAATTTTAAAGAACAGTTTCTATAAAAAATTAAGGTTTTTATGTTTACTTTATTAATTTATTTCTGTTTTATTATAAAAACAAACAAAATTTTTAATGTTTTTCATAAAACAAGAGAAAAATTTAGGAAAAGTTTCAGATGACTGCATAGGTACCCCCAAGGAGAATCCTCAGTAAATTTAAAATTCAAAGGCCTAATATATGAAAATGTTATTCCTTGTATTTAGTAGAATATCCCACTGCATTCAATCCATTTGGAATTGAACGCACAAGTTTTGTTTAGTGTTTTCTGGTGGCACAATGAGCAAGTTTTTCGGTTGACTTTTATTTAAGGTTTAGCGATTACGTAACCGTTCTTTCAAATGATCTCCTAAATACTCTCTTGAGGTCATAATGGGACTTTGTACAAGAGTTTTAAGCCTGTGGACTTCAATATATTGTTACGTTTTTACCTTTTTAAAAACGTTCAAATATGAATTCGTTAATTGCAAACCAAGTAAAAAACAAATATGTGTTTATTTTCTCTTAAACTCTCATTATTCTTTACACTACTTTTGTGTGCCACCGTATACAACTTAACGATACAACAATAATTTGCTTGTACACTATTCTATTTCACACTTCTATCCGCGTTAACACTAACAACTGTTCGTTAGATCTTCTCTGCTTACAACCTTTTTGCAAGCAATGCCACTCGTACGTTCAAACCGCAAAGCGTCTTTACACAAGGCTGACTGAATTATAGCTGACTGCTGCCTGCTCTATCCAGCCCTTTTATAGTCCGACACAACCAGTCTAACGAACATTCTTGAAGTGGAAGGTTCGTGATCTCGCCTTCTCGAGAGCTATATTGCTAATACAGTGTTGCTTGTGTACTTTGCTTATGTTGTCTATCCCTTTTTGTCACATACATGTTGTTGTTGGTACCAGGCGCAACCAGGTTCGTCGTACATATGTGTGTGTGCAGCTTTAAATAATCAACACGTTCATTGTATTCTTAGTGTTGGTGTGTAATTGTATCGTGTGGCTTTTGTTTATTGTTTTTGTTGTTAAACGATACTAGGTCGCTTCGATTTATGTAACAATATATTAAAATATATTGTCGTACTAAGACTTTTGCTGTCCACTGTACTGTATATTAGTGGCTTCAGTGCCAACAGATCAATTAAATGTTTTTTTAATTTTTATTTCCAAGCCAGGTTGTTTAGATCTCTGTTTTCTACATTCAATGTTTAAATAAAATTGAATTGATAAGTTACGAATAAAAAAAGGGATTTTTTAAATCCACTTTTTATTAAAGGAGCAAAAAATGTACCAAAAATGTAGCCAAGGGAAAACAGTATCAATTTATTTCGATTTCTCCAAAACGGCAACACTCCTAATTCTATGCACTGTGGGACTTTCGTTTACTCTCTTTAATATTGTTTCTCTTTCGACAATCTCTTCATATATGGATGTATGTGTATGGGTGTCTGTGTATACAATGTATTGCTAAGTGTTGAACACGCACAAAATAATTTCAACTTAAAAATAATAACAATAACAATAAAAACAATTTATTGTATGTGTATACAGCCTACTCTTGTTTTTTTTTTTATTTTTTTATTGTTGTTCACATTTCACCTTCACCTTGTAACATACATTTACTGTAATAAAACCCACATATATACACATACACATATAGTGGCACGCATATTCATTTACACACTCCTCGGACTTACTGACTTTGTATATACAGTGGTGGTCACGAATTTAAGACACGTCATATGACTGATTTAGTTGTGATAATATTTGCAATCCTGTAATATCAAATTTGATATTCTTTATTCTTCTATATACCCTGTAATATTAAGAAAAAGTACCATTATTTTATTTTGTTTCTTTTTACATTTTGTTGCTTTTTGATCATATTATTGTAAAAACGTTTATTTGGAACTGGCCACGAATTTAAGACATTTCAGAAATATCTGGTTTTTAAGCGATTTTTTGGTGTTTTTTGAAGCTAAACGGTGAGCAACGAATGTTTTATTTTATTTTATGTTGGAATACATAGAAATATTTAATTATAAATGGTCAGAGGTACTTGGAATACCGATGCCGAGCGAAAACTGATCCAACAATTAAAATTTGATGGAAAAATAAAAATGGAGATATCCACGCTGCTTAAATGTTCTAGATGCAAAATTTACAACGCGCTGGAACACATCAAGCAACATGGTACCATCAAAAATGTCAAACAGCAACCTAGAGCCCGAAAAACTACACCATAAAGTAGCTGCTAATAATCCTTTCACGAGCTCAAGTAAAATAAAAAATAAAATTGTATTGGATTTTGGTATTGATATTTCGTCTAGGGCGATAAGAAGATGTCTAAATGAGAAAAACTTGCGTGGGTGTATTGCACAACGTAAACCACTTGTGTCAAAAAAATATCAAATCCCGACTAGCATTTTGTCTTGATCTATATAATATGTAAATAAAAATTCTTAACTAAATATAGGTAGCAAAATATTATTAATTTTTCTTCCTAATATTACTAAAATCTTAAGAAAAATATCATGGACCTAAAATATTTTTGATAAGATGTAAAAATTATCACAAATGTATTTATAAGTAAAATGTCGTGTCTTAAATTCGTGGCCACCACTGTACGTCGTGTAGACAGTTTTAAATGAATTTTATGAATGAATTTATTTCTTTTGTTTTTGTTTTTGTTTTTCGTAAACATTTTACATTTTTGTCTGGCCCCCACCACCCAAAAATTTAAAATTTTTCTACCCGTTCCCTTCCTTTCTTACATTGTAAATGAACAACTTGTTGGCATGTATTGCTAAATTATTGTGTGACGCCGCCAACTCTTTTAATAATAAATTGAAGGCAAATAATTACAGAGAGACGGGAAAATTAGAATTTAATTGAGAGTGTGTATGCGTACAAAGAATGTATCGTAAAGGGTCCGCCAAATACCTTTTTTTTTTTTAAATGCTTTAATCAAAAAACTACTGAATATTTTCTCAAATTTCTTTTTTATTTGAAGGCACAATCCTTTCGGTTAATAACGGAAAATAATTTCATTCAAATGGCTGCCTCGGTTGCCTCCATGCAGTAGCCTACACCAGAAGAAGCCGATATTGGCAAAAAAAATCATCTTTTCAAATGAAGCTCATTTTGATCTTGGCGGGTAGCAAAATTGTCGCATTTGGGGCACAGAAAACCCGCACGCATACATTGAAAAGCCGACGCACCCATAACGAGTCACTGTTTGGTGCGGATTTTGGTCCAGAGGCATAATTGGGCCATTTTTCTTCGAAAATGAGCAAGGAGTGGCCGTTACAGTCACTGGCGATCGTTATCGGGCCATGTTGAACGAATTTTTGTTAACAAATATTGAAGAGGAGGATATTGACAACATTTGGTTTCAACAGGACGGCGCTACGTGCCACACAGCCGAAGCTACACTCGATGTTTTGCGCCCTGTTTTTGAAGATCGCATTATCAGCCGCAGAGCTGATCTCGTTTGGCCACCTCGGAGCTGCGATTTGACACCATTGGACTATTATTTGTGGGGTGCCGTCCAAGATAAGTGTTACGCCGACAAACCAGAGACAATTGACGCTTTAAAGGACAATATTCGTGAAGCCATTGGTGAAATACAGCTGCACACAATCGATAATGTGGTTAAAAATTGGACCGATCGTGTAGGCTAATGCATTGCCAGCCGAGCCAGCCATTTGAATGAAATTATTTTCCATTATTAACCGGAAGGATTGTACTTTCAAATAAAAAAAGAAATTTGAGAAAATATTCAGTAGTTTTTTGATTAAAGCATTTTCAAAAAAAAGTTATTTGGCGGACCCTTTAGTAGGTAGTGTGTTGGCTTATTAGACGTGAGACCATAATTCAATCGCCAGATCAGACATCTCGACCAAAACGAAATAAGAAAATATTCTTCGCGCCTTCGCAGCCTTCTGGAAAAAAAACGCCGAGAGTGAAATAAAATTGCCATGAAAAAATTTCTCAAAAATCTATCGTTCGAAGTCGACTTTAAACTGTAGGTCCCACTACTCATGTATAAAAATTAACACACACAACATAAGTGGTGTGAGAAACTAGGACGTTGTACAATGGGTCAATTCGACCTACGGGTCCTGTACTTGTCTTAATTAACAAGTACACGTTCTCTAACCTAACCTAACCTAAGTTAGTAAAATTTTCATTCATTTGGAAGTCCTTTTGATGCCATTAGACGTGTAACATAATATTGTTCAGCCACGACGTCTCTGAGCCGAGGTCATCTAAAATGTCTAATTTTGTATGACTCTGGCTCATAACTCAGGCAGTATTTGACGAATTAAGGTCGCTGTAGTTTGTAACTTACACACGTACACCTGTACCTTAAGGAAACCCAACAAGAAAAATCACATAATCTTCATGTAACCTTCACGTGAGATGACAATGCCTTCAAATCACTCGTACAGGATAACCAAGTGGTATGACTTGAATGGCACTGCCGAAAGCCTTGGTTTTGTTAAAGAAAATTTGGCGAATAATTTTAAGTTTTGAATTCCAAGATGGTTTTTAATAATTGAGCCTATTTTACGGTTTATTAAAGCGTGGTTTGCTTTTGAATACCCGTCTTCACCTGCATAAGAAAAATCCTGCTCACGAGACAATTAAAGCCGGGTGGTCTATTTACAAACGCCGTAGATATGCTAACTGGGCGGTACAGCAACAGACTTGCAATGCAGAGTTTTGGAACAAAATGTGCTTCAGCCATGAAGCTCATTTCTCACCAATTATGAGGTCAACAAGCAAAATTGTCGCATATTCAGCTCAAGACCGAGAAGTGATTATGGAAAATCCATTGCAACTGAAAAAAGTCAGTGTTTGGTGGGTATTCTACGTGTTTGGTTTTGAAAATGAACCAGAAAGAACCTGTTAACATATTTTTTTAAACTACAATTAAGTCTGCATTCGACAGCATGTGGCTTTAATAACTCAGTGCCACGTGCCATACAATACTACGAAGATCATGACTTTTAACATCAGAATTTAGGCCGTGTATAAGCGAATAATCCTCTAACATTGAAGCATTTGAAAACCAAACCATAATTCGTCAAGTTATCGCTGTGATACAGCTCAAAATATGGCAAGATCCAAGCATTATAATGCAATAAAAGTCTTATTGAGAACATAGCATCTTGTGTGTTTCATTTTACTTTAATTTTGGAACCGGTAACCTGGCTAACCCTTTCCTTTACTATGTGTACTCTTCAATAAATTCATAATTTTTATTAAAAATTTCGAAAATAATTTAAAATAATAACCTAAACTGCCACTACAACCATCTGAAATATTCGTTATATTTTTAAAAACGCTTCACCAACTGCATCTTCATGGCCTTGTAACATTACGCAGGTTCGCGGTACAGGTGTCCCATAAGATACGCTTAACTTGGCAGAGACAACATCGTGAACATAAATGAGGACAACGAATACAAGAAAGAGCGCGATTAAAAAGAAGAAAACATAAAACGACGGAAAGAAAATTGTATGGAAAGCCAAACGAGAAGAAACAGGTGTGCATATCCTTGTACAGTTTTTCTCTTTTTTTTGAAGTCATTGCCGCTAAACTACTCAAGTAAATGAAAAAAGAAAAAAATGCCGGACAAAATTGAACGTTTTTTTTGTTCTCCTTTCCTTACGTATTCTTGATTGCTGTTGAGCTAAAGAGTTCAAGGAAATCATTGGTCGTTAAAGCAACCAAAAAAAGGTTGGTTTTTTTAGAATTTAAATACAACGAATAAAACATTACAACAACAACAACCACCAGGCAGACACAGATGTAAATGGGATGTCCAAAATCAAATTTTCATTCATGCTAATTTTACTACAACATACAATAACAAAAACAACAACAAAAACAACAACAGAATCCAATCAATTAAACTTTAACAACGAAACAGTGTAACAGAAATATGCGACAGAAAGAAAAAAAACAATCAACATTTTATTAATGCTTCGTATAAGCAAAGAAGCATACTCACATATACTCGTACATGCACATGCCTATAGAGACGTACACATACATACTCGTATGTACAAGTGTGTGCACACTAATATACAAAACAATAATAATTTATTGTTTAACAAAAAAAGCACTTAAGGCGACTCAATTCAAAAGGGAAAGAACAAAAGCGCATAATATTTATTTACAGTTATAATTAAGAAACATGGCAGGCACGCACTCGTATGTGTGCGTCAGCAATATATTCTCACACAACAAATGCAGTGTCAAATAAAAGTGAATATTCAAAACTCAAAAGAAATGTGATTGTGTTAGGGCTCTCAGTAGTCCTAATATCCTAATATATATTATAAATCTTTCTGTAAGTCTGTTTTTTTTTTTTGTTTGTTTGTTAGCAAGTCACGCCTGAACGCCTTGACCGATTTTCTTGAAATTTGGGATATTGATCGAGATTTTGTCGGTGCAGATTATAGGCAATAAATCTTTTAAAAATTTTGACCCAAAGGGGAAAAAATGGGACAAAGGGAGAAAATAATGGGCAAAAATTAGTACTTTTATGCATAAATGCAGTATTTTATCTGTTTTAAAGGTATTTTTTTACGATTTAGCTTGTTTAAGTTTCCCAAATAGCTATTGGAGGTGTTCCGTATATAAAGTTGGACCAAAAGGTATCCAAAAAGGGGGAAAGGGGCGAAAAACGGGCAAATTGAGTGCATTTATATTTAGGACTTAGAGTATTCAAAAAACTGGGTTGTTTGTTAAACCGGTTTCCGAAAAATTTGAAAAATTGCATTTTTTTAGAAACCGGTTTTTTATTTATTGTTATTTTTAATGCAAAAATGACCCAATAATAATTTTTTTTTAATTTAAAGAAAAATTTTTACAATAGGGTGTCCCATGGCCACCTTTTTTGTAGAAATACCTCCCAAACGATGCCTGTTAATGCACTGATTACGAGAAAAAAATATTTTTTTGTAATAGTATTATGGTATTATGTTGTTCTTTTTAACTTTTCACGAGAACGTTTTAAAGTTTTGAATTTCAATACAAAACAATTGAAAATCACATTTAAAAATATTTTTTACAATTCTAAATTGATTTTTATAAAAAATTGACAAACCACATAATCCGCGCAACGCCGGGTACAATCTGCTAGTTGCTAATAATTTGGTGTTCTATTACTAGAGATTAGATTTACAGAAGCTTCCATTGAGACATGTCTTTTCCTTAAACAAAAAAATATTCACCCTAGACCGAACCAGTTCCCGAGTTATTAAATGGATACAAAAGGATCTCTCAAACAAGCTTACGTAATTTCAGAAGAGTCACCATCAATGTGCAGGTCTCAATTGATTAAACATTACCTCATTTAATAATTGATAACACAACGCTATCGACTTTATACTGAATAATAATTGGCCATTACAACTCTTCAGTCTGGATTATGGCCTAGCTTGTCACACCACTCATGTTGTGTGTGTTAATTTCATACATGAGTGGCGGGACCTACAGTTTAAAGTCGACTCCGAACGACAGATTTTTTGAGAAATTTTTCATGGCAATTTGTATTTACTCTCAGAGTTTTTGCCAGAAATCTTCTGAGAGAAAGTCGCTGAAGAAATATTTTTTTTTTATATTTCGTTTTGATGTCTGATCTGGGATTTGTACCGTCCCCTCACATCTAATAAGCCAACACACTACGTACTAAATTACGACGATCTGCGTTATCTTTACACGGCATTTTTTATGTGTGGCAACTTCGTGATCTTTTTGTATAGTATTGCGCTTGTATTTTGATCTTTGCTTTGTTTCTATTCTTTAAATTCTTATGAATTTGTTTTTGAAATTTTGTTTTTGTTTCTCTGTACTGTAGTAGAATTTGTATATTTTTGTTTGGTTATTTTTGTCCGCGTAACAATAATATATGAATTCTAGCCAATCAAACTAAACCATAACCTTTCGAATAGTTAACTCCGGCGTAGACTTCTTTTGCAAGGACTCACCGGCTTATTTTGTTGTTATCGTAAGACGAGTAATTATTATCGGCATATTCTCTTAGAACAGAGACTATTTAGTGATAGACAGATGGGTCAAGAACGAATGTTAGGAGAAAGCAGAAATTTTTGATCCCACAATAAAATATTCCGAGCCAATGTGAAACTTTTTTGTCGATGTCTGGGCAACAGAAAGATGGTTCTCTATGCAACTTGGATTTCAAGTACAGAAGACGGAACATAACGACATAACTATCTGACATCCATTCGAGCACTCGGCTTTTATGAGCTTAAATGGAAGATAGTATGGGACTGTCTGAATCGTTTAGGTACGGAAAAAAAAGGCTACTCTCTATTGGAATTCTAATGGGTCCCAGTGGAAATACTCGATTATTAGCAAATAGACGATCTTGTATCATTTAAAGGCCGTAGATGGAGGCAGAAATCTTCTGTGCAGAGTCAGCAGAGTTTTGGAAAAGTATTCGCAACGAAAGTTAAGGTAAAGAGAGGCAAAATATCTTTTCAAAATAAGTATGTGTGAGGCAATCAAAACTTTTATGCAAAATTCAAATAAGAGGAGATCTAAGTCATGTGATCAAAGTATCAAAAAATAACTTGAGTTTGATAGTAGGCCTTGAAGTCGCCGTAGTCTAGTAGGTAGAGTGTTGGCTTATTAGACGTAAAGCCAGGGCTCCAGCGCCAGACCAGACATCAAAACAAAATACAAAAAGTATTCTTTGGCGACTTCCTCTCTGCAGATTTCTGGCAAAAATTCTGAGAGTTTCTCAAAAATCTGTTGTTCGGAGTCGACATGAAACTGTAGGTCCCACCACTCATGTTTAAAATTAACACACACAACATAAGTGGTGTGAGAAACTAGAACGTTGTACAATGGGTCATTTCGACCTCCGGGTACTGTACTTGTCTTAATTGACAAGTACACGGCCTCTCACCTAACCTAACCTAACCTTGATAGTAGGTCTTCTGCAAGACTCAGGTCGCATTTGTTCGAGGACAACAAGTAGATTTCATGACGACGGAATACATTCTTGCGATGTGTATGGCATTAATGCAACCCAGGAAGAAACATTTGGGCGCCTATTAAGTACTACTCCGAGCAGCTTCATGAAATTTTTCAGGATAAGACATTATTGTAGAGATAGAGAGGAGAGTAAAATAGATCGTAAGGTTGCAGCCAAGCCAAATTCAATTCACTAGGTTTTCTTGCCTTAACTCTTGTGATTGCTTCACACTGAATAAAATTTAAATACATACAAATAGCTTCCTACTGTGCTTCTCGCTAAGCAGGCGGCCAAGTTTGCTGCGACTAGACTTAATGCCCTGTCTCGTTGGCACATTGTACCTTCTGGTCACTCCACTATTCTGGAGGTTTATCCAGTGGCCCCCGTGAACATCGACTATCCCCCTGCCGTATGTTGTCTCGACAGGGGTTTCCACTTTCTGATTCCGAGTAGGGACGACTGGAATCCTAATGCGGTTGTCCCCCCGGAAGTCCTGGATATATATACCGACGGCTCTAAACTCGATAGTGGAGTTGGAAGCGGTGTCTACTCTGGGAAACTGAACCTGAACATTTCTCTCCGCCTGCCGTGCGGTTGTGATATCAGAGCTATCACTCCGACCTAAGCACCTAAGCATTATAGACGTCTCAGTTATGTTCTGCACTTGACGCTGAGTTTGATTTTCCTTTTCTGTTATTACTGCCTGGACTTTCATAAGCTTTAAGCCTTCAAAACAGTGAAAATTCTCAATTATAGGATGCTTTCCATCTTTATGTTTAAATTTTTTGAATTGTAATCGTAATTTTAACATCGCGATACATATACGAGTATGTACCTATGCACACATACATACATATCTGAATATGAATTTGGAATGGTGGTCCTCTTACTCTTCTTACATCTGGTATACACACGTACCTAAGTGTGTCGATTGAAAGTACCCAGCAAATAAAAAAGTATCACAAACTAAATATGAAACGAAAAAAGGGAAAAATATTCGACCAAAAAATTAAGCATGTTAATGAGAGAGAGAGAGAGAAGCAAATTTTCATAAATCCTCAAGTGCATGTACAACTATGTATGTATGTATGTATGTATGTATGCATGAAAAGAAAGAAGAAAAAACGAAAGAAAAATACTCCGAAAATATTGCATACAAATGAATGAATGAATAAATTGTGTGCAAACATTTTCGCACTTGGTTGCATTGCATCAATACAACGGCAAAATGGAAATAAAAAAAATCGTAAAAAAAATGAAATAAAATCAGATAAAAAATTATTAAAACAAACCCCAAAAAATAAACAAGAAAGAGTAACGAAAAACAAAATATATTCAGTTTCCAAGAAGAGAAAGAAGGGGAAGCAGTGCAAAATGGAAGAAAAATTGGTATAAAATAACAGTAACAATGCATTCGTTGATGTATGACGATAACTCACTCACTCACTCTATCCCTTTAAATCTGATTCTCCGTTTCTCCTTCACACACACACACACACACTCACTTAAATATATTTACGATTTTTTTGTATGGTACTTGTACTTGTTCATGATTGAATTATGAATATGGGGGTACGTTTTTTTGTTTTTCTTTAATATTATAGTACTCGCAGCTATTACCCGGCGTGCTTCACTATTACAAGTTAATGAAAAAAAAAACATGGGTGCTGTGAAAAGTTAGGTCGAATTGGCGAATTTAGAAAGTAACTCTTTATTATTTACCATTAATTCTTACAAAGGAATTTGGCTGAGCATAGATAAATCTTAATATTCTTCTATTCCGCATCGTCTTACAAACGAACAACGTTTGCAAATCATTGAATTTTATTATCAAAATGCATGCTCTGTTCAAAGAAAGTTCATCGCGTGCTTCTTCCATTTTATGGTCAGTTTAATCGACCCACTGAAGCGGCTATTCGGGCTATTGTAATTAAATTTCGCACCAAATTTACATTGTTGGACATTAAACCACCAACACGCTTACGTAGAGTGCAAACTGAAGAAAATATCGCAGCTTTATCGCCCAGTGTTAGTGATGACCATCAATTATCCTTTCGTCGCCGTTCGCAGCAATTGGGCCTCTGTTACTCAACAACGTGGAAAATTTTGCGGAAGAATTTAGGTGTGAAGCCTTTCAAAATACAGCTGGTGCAAGAATTGAAGCCGAACGACCTACAGCAACGCAGAATTTTTGGTGAATGGGCTCTTGGAAAGTTGGCCGAAGATCCACTTCTTTATCGAAAAATTATGTTGAGCGACGAAGTTCATTTTTGGCTCAATGGATACGTAAATAAGCAGAATTATCGATTTTGGAGTGAAGATCAGCCAGAAGCATTGCAAAAGCTACCAATGCATCCATAAAAAGTCACAGTTTGGTGCGGTTTATGGTCTGGTGGCATTATTGAACCGTACTTCTTCAAAGATGCTGCGAATCGTAACGTAACTGTGAATGGTGAGCGCTACCGTGAGATGATATCCAACTTTTTTTGCCCAAAATGCAAGAGCTTGACTAGCATGACATGTGGTTTCAACAAGTCGGTGCCACATGCCACACAGCACGCGTAACAATGGACTTATTGAGAGGCGAGTTCGGTGAACATTTTATTTCACGTTCGGGACCGGTCAATTGGCCGCCTAGATCGTGCGATTTAACGCCTTTAAACTATTTTTGTGGGGCTATGTTAAAGGTCATGTCTATATAGACAAGCCCGCTTCAATAGACGCATTGGAAGACAACATTTCATGCATTTTTCTGAATTTTAAGTGTTTATTTTTGAAAATTTTTGCTATAGCTCTTAAAAAATCACCCTATATATCTTACACCACAATTTCGTATATGCCTTATGGTGCTAACAAACTTTTAAGGCTCAGGGGACTTTAGTTTTCTGAATAATTTTGAAAAAAAAGAGTTGTATGTATAGTACGAACAAACAAACAAACACTGTCTCATTGTCATTTCCTTTTTCCTAATTGTAATGAAATTAGGTCAACAGCACCGAGCATATTCATTATGTAGGGGAATGTTGTGAAAAGAAAGAAAGAAAAAAGAGAAACAAAAACCTAAAAAAAAGAATTCCAAGAAATTTCTGCCAAAAAATAAATTATTTTAACGAAGGAATGATAAAAAACCAATACAAGCGTTTTTTGTTTTTTATTTTTTTAAACACACAAAAACTAAGGAAATTTTCTTAACAGAAAAAAATGTTGTCTTTAATAAAGGCAACATTTAAATAGTGTTGCTCTAAACTTATTGCATTTTCTAGACGTATGATTGTAATTTTTTTAATAAAAAAGAACACAAGACAAAAGAATTTAGAACATAAATTAAAAATCTAAGAAGTGATATACAAATAGCGCTCAATGTTTCCGCTGCTTAAAAGCAAAAGTATACTACGAATGCTATGCTAACATCAGCTCCTATATAAGCATTGATAATAATTCCTGCTAAATGTTTCCAAAACTTCTACACCTTCATCAGCTCAAAATATCGTAACCAGCAATTTATCTACAATATTTATGGCACAAAAAAATTTGTCTTGGCTATCCATTTACAAAATTTTATGAAATTTAATTATGTTAACACAAGAAAAAATTAACCTTCAAGAGTTTTGTGAATTCATTTATAGCGAATTTAAATAAAACAATAAAAATCTCAGCCATTTTTCAACCTGTGACTTTTTGTGTGGCAAAAAGTGCAACATTTTTGCACTTTCTGAGGGCAAAAGTGCAACATTCTTGCACTTACTGAGGGCAATATTTTAAAAAAGAAACATTGAAGAAACTAACACAAAAAGCAAAAAAAAAATATAATTTTTTCGTTAGGAAGGGAAACACCATTTAAATGTTATAAGCAAATATCCCATCAGAATGTTGATATACCGGACAACAAAAGTTAGCTCCAATAAAACAGCTACTGCATCACGTTACATACATAATTTGTCATTACAATCCTTCAGTCAGGATTACGACCTAGTTTCTCACACCACTTATGTTGTGTGTGTTAATTTTTACATATTGGGTGGACCTACAGTTTAATGTCGATTTCGTACGACAGATTTTTGAGAAATTTTTTCATGGCAATTTTATTTACACTCAGAGTTTTTGCAAATCTGCTGAGAGAAAGTCGCCTAAGAAATACTTTTTGTATTTTGTTTTGATGTCTGGGCTGGGGATCGAACCCTAGCTTTACGTCTAATACGGCAACACACTACCTACTAGATTACGGCGACTTTAATTCATTTATAGCGAAATCAAATAAAGCAATAAAAATCTCAGCCATTTTTCAATCTGTGACTTTTTGTGTGCCAAAAAGTGCAACATTATTGCACTTATTGAGGGTAAAAGTGCAACATTTTTGCACTTACTGAGGGTAAAAGTGCAACATTTATGCACTTACTGAAGGCAATATTTTAAACAGAAACATAGAAGAAAATAACACAAAAAATGGTTGCAAAAACAAAACAAAAACTATTTTTTTCGCCAGGAAGGAAAGCACCATTATAGTATTGTAAGCAAATATCCATCAGAATTTTGATATACCGGACAATAATATAACAAAAAATTATCATGCATAAGTACGACAGGACTTAAAAAGTTAGCTACAATAAAACAGCTACTGCATCGCGTTAATAAACAATAAATAAGGAAATAATAACTATTATATATTGTTTCAAAAAAAGGGATTCAAACAGCTTATGTTTTGGCATTTTAATGATCAACTACAAATTCTGTTGCATCCATCGTATGCACTACAATACGTGTGCAGTTAGTGTAGTCCCTTGTGAATTTATTAAAAGCTATTTCAATAAAAATATATGTATTTGGATGAAAAAATATGGAACTTTTAATAATTTTATTGCTGTAAAGTTTTTTATTAATGTATACAGCAAAGAGCAAACAAAATACCTCGTTATACTTAATGCTTCTGATATTCTAATACTATGTTCAGACATGTACTTTTATTGAATTAATATTCGATTTATTGATAACAATATTTTTAGTGTTCAGACACAAAATTTATTTGACAGCTGGTAAACAAAACAGCTGATGGCTTCAACAACATTGCTTTTAATTTAATCGCGAAAATTAGTGCAAAAAAAAATTTAGAAAAAATGGAACACAATTTAATATTGGAAAAGGTCATGCTAATGATTAACCGAAACGCCGAGCAGTTGCGGTTAGTAAGGAATATTTCTGACTCCAAAGTGGCATCTCTCAGAAGGGTGAGAAAGAAAAATTTGATAATACTGCATAGCTTGCAGAAAAGAAAGCTTTTGCTTATGGCACTGTTAGAGGAAAATGAAACTCAAAGATTTTTATTTGTTAACAGCTGAATACGTCGTATTTTCAAAATATACTCGTCAGTTAAAATATTCTGCATAAACCCGAAGATGAAATTGCGAGTACTGTTATAGATTATCAGTCAAGACCTAGAATGTCAGCCATACTTGGAGAAGACAGGTAGAAACAGAAGCTGCTTTCTTCAGAGCAGGCTCTGGATTCCCAGTAATATCTCAGTTCAGGGTATTATAAATAACTTTTCGAAATAAATTAGAAATCATCATCAAACAACATTGGGATCGAAAGGGTTAAAAATTAAATACGACATCAAGTCTGTGATGTTATTAAAATTCTTTCTTATATGATATCAGTTGGAAATATTTTCTCATCCCTTTCTGCTAACCTTCCATTTTTTGTTTGTCGTTGTTTTGTTTTTGTTTGTTGTTGACATTTAAGCTGTCAAATATCAATAGAAAGTGTTCGGAAAATTGTTATATGCTCACTGAACGTACTTATGACAGTGCTGCATTTTAAGTTTTACTCAATATTATAACAATATATGAATTTATTGAGCAATAATTAATTGACGTTTTATATGAAATATTGGGATCAATAATGCCGTTTATTGCAATTTTCTCAATATACGTGCATGTCTGAACATAGTATTAAGACAAAATGTTAAGTTCCTTTCAAAATTTAAAACAATTATTGTTTTTTATTTCAATTATTCAAAGTTTTTATGATCGAAAATTGTGCAATAATGTAAAATTGGGTGTTGACTTCATTTTGAGTTTAAAATTCTCACTTATATTGAAAATATTATCGAAATATTTAATAAATAAATAAATTTTCGCATTTATAGTATGTCATCAAAAATTCTAACAATTCTTCTATTGACTCATGTTATTTACAGACATTTCATCATTCTATTCTTGATCTGCGTATAAATTTAAATTTAATTTGTTCATTAATATCATTAAACAATTGAAAGCATTGTTGTATTTCCATCAAATTCTTCATTTATGTTGTATTTGACATCATAATTTTGCTTTTTCAAAATATTATTCAACAGCAATTAATACTCGAGTATTTCTATTAAAATTCTTATCTTATCAGTAATCTTTGAAAGCCATAAAATCTGATATTATCGGCAGAAAAAAGTCACACTAAAAAAAATACAAAAAAAACAACAACAAAAAAATTATAATGAAATCTATTATCATGAAATCAGGAGCGGCAAGGGCCTTGATTAAATTCCTTTTTCAAATGATAAATTATCAATGAATGAATACTAGTATCGAAAGAATTGAAACCCGATTGCATTTGAATCTGTTTCATTAGGCATGTACAGAAAAAATGTTTCACATAGGACTAGTGCTGTTAAGAAATAAATTTTCTCTGTAATAACCACTGCAATGCATTCCCAACTATGAAAGAAATTAAAATGAGTTCACTTGAATATATTCAATTGAATATTTTGCCACCAATAGCCTCTCCTAAGTGGTTACGAAGAAGAAATTTCAAAACATGGTTCTTACAAAATTAAAAAAAAATTGAATTATTTCGTGCATCATTATAAAAAACAAGGCCTTTCATTATATCCTAAAATAAGAATAAGGTGTGCCTTTAAAGTCTCGATTATTCCTCCGATTATAAAAAAGGCAAGAAACAAATAATAATTAATCTGACGTATAGAGTATGTTCATGGCTCATAAAAAATAAGAATTAAATACTATGTTCAGACATGCACTTTTATTGAGTCAATATTCGGTTTATTGATTACAATATTTTAAGTGTTTAGACATAACAATATACGCAGTTCAGCTGGTTATTCAATATTCAGTTGACAGCTGGTAAACAAAACAGTTGCTACATTCAACAACATTGTTTTTTTTTTGTCGTTGTTGATATTTGCGTTGTCAAATATCAACAGAAAGTGTTCGGAAAATTGTAATATGCTCACTGAACAGTGCTGTATTTTAAGTTTTAATCAATACAGTGGTAGACATTCGTTTGTACGCAACATATTTTTTAGTTTATTAAAAAAAGGGAGAGGATTTGCAAATATTTTTTTCACTTTATTATTTATTTTTTTATAGTTTAAATATAAAAATACAAAATTAAAAAAAATTCACTTTTCTAATATTTAAAAAAAAAATAAAAAATTATTTCAAATATGGCAAGACATTCATTTGTACGCATGTTAAAAAAAACTAAGGAATTCATTAAAAATTAAGAAAAAAATTAATTCTAGTATTTTGTATGGCCACCTTTATTCAATATGACTGAATAAATCCTGTTTGGCAGCGACTCTACCAAATTTTGAATAGTTTGTATGCGAATATCCTGCCAACATTCCTTTATGGTATATTTTAGCTCATTTACACTTGAAAATTGTCTTCGGTTTTCATAAACCTTGGATGCAAGAATGCCCCATAGGTTTTCCACTGGATTGCAATCAGGACTGCAAGCCGGCCATCCCATTACCTCTCTTTATTTTTTCCGAAAACCAAGCTTTACTGTGCTTAGATACATGTATTGCTGCATTATCCTGTTGAAATACATAATCCTTATCAGGATATTCATCTAGCTGTGTTAACAGAACGTCTTCTAGCAGTTCTGTGTACATTTCGGAATTCATTTTGGTAGATATAAAGCAAATAGGAAGCTTAAAATCGTATGAGAAAGCTCCCCACACCATAAGACTTCCTCCACCAAAATTGACTTAAATCGTGCCAATAACAACTGTAGCAGTCAGGACCATCCAAGCTAAACTTTTTTTCATCAGAAAAAATTATTTGTTTCCACTCCTCCTTCCAAGACATGTGACTTCTTGCAAACTCCAGATGACGTTGCTTATGCAGTGAGGATAGCCGAGGCTTTGGCTTGAGTTTTGCCCATTTTTTGGATGGAGTCGCATTTAAAACTCGTGCTATGGTTCGGGGCGTTACTGGAAGTTGCAGTTTTTCTTTGATTTCCCTACAGGAGATTGTCAATATGTATTATAACAATTTAGGAATTTATTGAGCAATAATTAATTGACATTTTATATGAAATATTAAGATCAATAATGCCGTTTATTGTGATTTACTCAATATAAGTGCATGTCTGAATATAGTATTACTTTGCAAAACAAACGCCCTAATATCCTGAAAAATTTTATCTCAGAAGAAATAATTTTAATTCTTGATAACCCTATTCTTACTTCTGTGATATATTGGCATAGCAGAAAGGAAGTTAATTTCGCTAAAAAATTTCATTAAGGTCGTATGAAATTTATTGGCTTTACGGTAAAACCCTTACAATTAAATGCGTTCCATACCTCCTCAGGATACAAAATATCTTTCTTGAACGCAATCTCTGTTCTACAGTTTGATCCTGTTTACGAAAATCGTCTTATTCCTTCATTTCTCAGGAGATAAGTTACCATTACTTTGAAACGTAATGTCTCATTTTAATCATACAGAATTTCCTAAAAAGATGCTTTATACGCCAGAATTACTCTTGAGTAGGTGCCACTGTAGTTTAGTACTTAGTATGCTAGACTGCAAAAGTGAGGGTTTTAGGTTCGATTGCCCCCAGAGACTCTGGCTTGTTACACTTTATTAAAAATGTTTATAAAAAATAAAAAAAATAATTCTACTTATCCTGTCGCACTTTTTTACAACACAATACACTATGAAATCAATAACAGAAAAAATTTGGCGTGAGTAATTGTTGAGTAATCATGAGCCATTTGATGAGTATATTTAAATCGGATTTTGTGATTTGCAGTTGGATGTTGTCTGTCGTGTGCACTATAGGAAATTTTAACCCTTTTTTGGCCAAAATTCAAAATTTAAATTTTTGAAAAATAAGTTTTTTTGTGCTTTATTATAAATAAAAATATAACAAAGTAGGCATATATTTTTGAATTTTGTATTTATATTGACTAACTGTCACTTTTTTAGTTGTTTTATGTTGTATTTATAAATACGTTAAGGCAATTTCTACCGAAAGTTTTCATAATAAAAAAATATATAGTTTTTAAAAATTAAAAAATGGAAAATAATGTTGAAGGCGAGTATTTTATTAATATATGGTATATTATATAATAATATATAATAATGGTGAACTCCTCTGTTAGACCAATTAAATTGGGAAAATTAAGGTGACCTTACAAAAAATAATATAAATATGAATTGGAATTTTACTTGGATAACAAATGATAGTTACACCACTAAAAGAGATCTTTTAAACAATCAGTTATCTACCGAATTTAGTATATTTCAGCTGCGGATATTTGCAAACTTTTTCAAAAAATTAATTTTTTCAGCTAAATACAGTGTGAGAAACTGTGAGTTATTTAATGTATGGCAAGAGAAACACTTCTTGTCATATAATAACGAAAATGGTTGTTCCGAATATATAGAGCAATATTTAAAGGAGCAGTCTCGAATATTTTGCTCAAATAGGGTTAGGAATTGGCGTAAAAGCGGTAGGAGTTTGAAAGTTTTTAAAGTACAACATGCTGGTTGGCTTAAAGGCAATTACTTATTAAATATAGGTGAAACAAACCCTGCTCCCATTAATTCAATCTGGACGACCGCAATTAATATTTAGCCAAAAATCGGGAAGAGCAAAAAGACGAGTTGCAGCGGAAATCTCTAAATATCAAAATAATGAAGTTGAACCCCTAGTACATGCGTTTCAGCTCGTAAATGTAACAAATTAGATTTAGCAATGGTTTTAAAAGAGAATGTCAGTACTCCAACAAGAGCAGCCAAAGTACAAAAACTTATTTCAAGACCATCACCAACCAAGCTATCCGCTGATGAAGCACTAGCCTTTCTTTTAGAAAACAACTTTTCCAAAGATCAGTACCGTAATATAAGAAATAAATAAATAACTTAACAGACGTTTTCAATCGAGCATTGGACACTTCTGATCCTTTAATTTCGAGCCTCTTATTGAACAAACGAATCAAACACCAACAAAAATTACAGCATCCAACAGAAGTAATCCAACTACTAAAATATCATCAAAATTCAATAGAAAATGGCCAAACAAAAGAAGAAAATTCGGAGACGAAGAAATTTTTTAAATTTGGAATTGGAAAATCAAATATTTGAATAAAATAATCTAAAACATAACTAATTCTGCTTAATTTTTAAATTTGTAAAACTAATTTATATTTTACAAGTTAGTGTACACTAAAAAAAAAATTAAAAACAGTTAATGAAACCATATACGATATACTAAGCTAGATCGGGATTGGGTTCGGGAACCTATTACAACTGATTATTAGTTTAATTTATTTTTATGTTTACCAATTTCTTTTCTGAGCATATGAAAAAAGTTAATGGTCCCTTTCTCCCCCTTAAAAGACTTCCCAAAATCAAATACCAAAAAATTATTAAAATCGGACAAGCCGCTTGACTATAATTACTTTTGGCCAATAAAATTAGTGGTGTGGTTGGAATCGACAATAACATAACCCGTGACTTTATCTCAGCAGTCTTTTCGCAAAAACTCTGAGAGTAAATAAAATTTCCATGGAACTTTTCTTAAAAATCTATCGCTCAGAGTCGCATTTAAACTGTAGATCCTGTATCCATCACTAGCTACTTTTCACACAGTGCTTGGGTGTGGGCTTATATAACTTATGAATGTTAATTTAATTAAGTTGCTATGTAAGCTGATAATAAATAAGACGACTAATTCATAAACATTAAATATTGAATTATATTTATGAGTTGGCTTGTTGTCCGTCATATTTTAATTTCAGAAAGGGTTTTTTTATATATGTATATATATATTTCTTATATATTTCTTTATTTTATTTTTTTGCAGATACTAATGCCCACAAGATGAAAAAATAAATAAAGGCAGCCATCATAATGAAAACAAAATTAAATTTTTTGTGAAAAATTTACGGAAATATTTCTTTTTAACCAAATATTTCATAAAATTACAAAACAAAACAAATAAAATAATATAAAAAAATAATATTATTATTAATTAAGATAAGAATTGTTAATTAAGTTTTTAAAATAATAATAAATAACAAATAAATAATAATTGTAATAAAAAAAAAACATAAGAATTTAAAAAAATGTAAGCAAAACAAACAAAACCAAGGAAGGAGGAAGAAAAATAATTACAAAGAAACAATAAAGAAGAAAATAAGCAATAATAAAACAAAATTTAAATACAAGAAAAAAAAACGCCACAAAATTCAAATAAAACAAAACAAAAAAAAAACTTACAAATTTACAAACCCCCCAAAAAAAAAAAAAAAATACAAAATTATTGTATAACAAAATTACAAAAAAAAAACAAGAATACATAGTTAAAAAGAAAATAATGTTTTTTCGATAATATTATTATTAATTAAAAAAGCATCATTATATATATTTTTATAAACCAAAAAAACAAAAACAAAATAATTACTAAACAAAAGTACAAAATAAAAATTTTTAACAAAATTTATTAGCAACGCAATAGTATAAAAATTAATAAAATAAAAACCATATAAAATAAATTATAAAAACATTTTTTAATCTTTTTAAAACAAGTCTGATAAATAATTAACTTTTAATTGCAAAATTTTCCAAACAAAAAAATTAAATTATATTTGGAAAACAAATATAAGAAATTTCATTCTATGAAATAAAAACAAATACAAATTTTAAATAAAAACTACAAAATAAATTACAAATTTTTATGCAAAATCAAAACAAAACAAAAAAAAGCCAACAACAAATATCCAAATTTATAAAACAAAAATTTACTTAATAACAGTTAAAGTACAAAAAAGCAACATTTTTATTCAAAAATTTAAATTGTTAGTTTTAAAAAAACAAATAAAATAAAATAAAACCAATAAATATATAGTCTGCACGCAATTACAAATTTTTCATAAATTACTCAAATTAATCAAAAAAAATTAAATAAATTTAAAACAACAACAACAAAATATCTACAAATTTACGCCAATAATCAAACGTTTTTTTTTCTGTACAATTTATAATAAAATTATATAACGAAATACGTACAACAAACTTATTACAACAAATATATATTTAAGAAAAACCATATTAATAACAAACACAACAACAAAAACAAAAACTACAAAATATTCAAAAATAGTGTTTAAAATAAAGTTAAGCAAAGAAAACCCCCCTTAAAAAAATACCACCAAACGGTATCAACAAAGAAAACAAAGAATTTCAAATCCAAGATTTTTAATGCTCGAAAGAAATTTTTTTTCTCATTTTTTGTTTCTGATTTTATTTTGAAAAACTACCTCAAAAGTGTAAAACAACAACAAGTGTACAAATATTTAACAACAACAACAAACAAACAAACAAAACAAAACAAAACTATTTTATCCAATATTACAACAACAAAAAGTATAAAAAAAAACTAAAGCACAAAAGTTAAGGTACAAATTTCATTAAAAAAATAACAAAAACAACAACAAAGTTTTCTTCCTCTCATAAATTTCGAACAAAAACAAAAACAAACTTTCCCGAAAAACCCGAAGGATACACATACAAAATACGAAATAGCCCAGTCAATAGCAACAGAATACATACGAATTGTTCTTGTAATTGCCACGCCTACACAAAAAAACAACGGTAACGGCCATGCAACACGATAATATTAAATGGCGTCTTCAATAGTGGCACAGACAAGCGGCGGTACACAAGAAACGTCTGCAGCAAATCCTCTCATACAACAGCAACAGCAACAGCACACACAGCAATTGCAACAGCAACAAACAAATTCTGCTGTCACATCAAGCAGTTTGCCGAATACACATTTGCAACATTTAAGCAGTCTTAGCCATCATTATACGCATCCGTATCAATCGCCATCATCATCAACAGCCACAGCCTCGGGCACCGGTACATTTCTTACGCATCATCACGGCCATCATCATCACCACCAGCAGCAGCAGCAGCCGCAGCCGCAGCAGGCGCAACCACAGTATCAACAGCATCACGTTGCCAGCTATAGCCAGCAACACGCTCAACAGCCCTTGTATCAGCAACATCAACAGCAACAGCAGCAACACTGGGACTATTATGCCAGGCAGCCACCGCCTCAGCAGCACACACAACAACCGTTACAAAGTTCTACACCCACTAGTACCAGTAATATTACGTCATCAGCAGCAACCAACACAAATGGTTCTGCCTCAGAACAAACTACCAACAACAACAACAATAATGCAACCAATAACGCGACTAACACTAGCAACACTAGCACAAACAATAACAACAACAACAACAGCAACAACAATGCCAATGTCAATACAACCAACAACAGCAATAGCAATACCAACGATTCAGTAAGTTCTCAGACAAACGGTTCGAGCAACAATTATACACGACCTTGGGAAATGGAGTCCAAAGATACGAATAGCAACTCCAGTTCCAATCTTAATCAACCAAAGAGTGGCTTTGAGCCATTTTCAAAACTGCCCTCCTTTTCAAGTCAATTTCAAGGCTTCGACCAATTGATGGCCGATGGCACACCTTTGCCAGCCACTGCTGCTGCGGCCTCATCCACCATGGCGGTGGCAGCGGCAACAGGTCTAAATCCCTCCTTGAATTCTTTGCAAACAGTGGCCATGTCACCGGCCAGCATATCGGTTAGTTCACCTGGTATGGTAAGTGTAGGCTCTCCCCTAACACAACTAACCAGCTTGCAAACGAGTATAACGCCACCCTCGACGGGATTTACACCATTGGGCGCACCACCACCACCAGTGCCAGCGAATGCATTTCATCCTCATCATAGGCCTGCCTATCCGCTGGTGCCGCCTTCTTTAGGCAGTTCCGTGACAGCGGGCTATACAGCCACTGATCCTTTGCTATACCAGCCCTTAACACCGTCGTATGCACCGCCTACACCTGGTACTTTAGTTTCAGGCTCTTCGCTGGCCTCTAGCACGTCTTTGGCTTCTTTGTCATCGCTGGGCAGAAAGGACAATTCCATGTCGGCCTTTGATCTCAATACCAACTCAAATGGCTCACATATGAGTGCCACGACCACAAATACAGCAATTTCGATAGCCACACCCCTGGGAATGCATACGCCCACACCGTCATACGATGGTGCCAGCTCATCCTCAATGATGGATATTTCCAATAGTGGTGTTGGCATCGGCGGTGGTAGTTCCAGCAATGCTGGCTACCATACACCCCACTCGACACACACCAGTACGGGCTCTCATACGCCTCATACTACACAGCCGCATACGCCCACACCATCCACCACAACACCGCTGAAGGCAGACAAAGTTCTTAATTCGCCGGTGGCCAGAGTGGATGCACGTAAGAAAGAACGGCGGAAAAATCGGGCCCATTCGCTGGAGTCCAGTGCCGAATCTGAGGCCAGTGCCATGGATGTGGACCCCAGCAATCCCGGTCAAGTTGATGCTGTCTCAAGTACAGCCAATTTTAAGAGCCCTATCAGCAGTCTAGGCATCGGAGATAGCAACGATGCAACCGGTGAAAAACAGGTGAGTTTCTGCCACAAAGCACACGCGGACAAAGCAAAATCAATCCGTAACAAATTCGTATCAAATCGCATTCAAATTCTTATAGATGCCTTCTAACATTTTCCAGTCCAAAAAGAAGCGTAAACGTTGCGGCGAATGTATCGGGTGCCAGCGCAAAGATAACTGCGGCGATTGTGCCCCCTGTCGCAATGACAAGAGTCATCAAATCTGCAAACAGAGACGCTGCGAAAAGCTAACCGAGAAGAAGGTAAGTGAAGTGAGAGACGCCATTCATTCATTCATCCATTCATGAATTTCACAGTTTTTCACACACGAAAGGAACCTGTTGCAATTATGACCGGTTAAAGGTTTTTTTTTTTTTTTGTCAATGAAGGGATTTGTAACGTAAATTCCCAACGATTTATGAATCTGTGTAGCAATTTATGTCAGCCTTTTCTTGTTCATCTTCTTTTTGCTTGTTTTCGCTGAAGAAAGAGAAGAAATAAACTCGTCTTTCCAGTGGCACATAAACAAAAAACTCCAGATGTTTTTCGTTTGTTCCCATTCGTTTGCCAGCAATTGATGGATGCGAGCAACAGCATCGGCATCGGCATCGGCATCGGCATCAGCATCTTTGTTTAACGATCTCTTACTTCTTCGTAGCCACTCTGTGTGTTCATTATTGCCTTGGGTTTGTACTTTTGGCGTTCATTACTTTCAACTGATAATCGTCGTGCCTCTCTGTTTTCTTTTGTTGTTGATTTTATTTACTGCAAATGGCCATTGTGGAGAACAACATGTGTTCCACGTTTGCCATACACACACACACACACACACACACACAGTCTCTCTCAGCATTGAAACACGTTTCTAGTCCATTGAATAACCCAAATAATTACAATAAGCCAAGCACAACAACAACAACAATGGCAAACGAAAAAATTACAGCTGATAACGTGCAATTAGTTGCAAGAAAATTTATGAAAAAAAAAAACAACGAAATTTTAAAATAAAATTCCATTTGAATGACTTGACATTTAAGAAAAAAAAAACATTTAAAGTTCAGCTTTTTTGTAATTGTTGTTTGTTGTTGTTGCTGTTATGAGCGAATTTCCGTTTGTAATTTGTTACAGCCAGTGACATTCATTATGATTGTCAGGAACAAATTTGCACTGAGAAATGCATGAAAAAGAGAGGCAAAAAACCGATGTAGGAAATCATCTGACAGACACCGAAATATTGTTTTGATATACATACATACACACAGTTACTAAAATATACATACGGTTAACAAATTTCAGAAATTTTTTAACCATTCCGTTTGCGTTGAAAATCTCTATAGTTTCCTGGGTTAAAAAATTTCTGAAATTTGTCAACCGTATGTATACTTATGTGGCTGACTGTGAGTATGTATGCAGTATGTAGGTACAGTTTTTCTTGTTGTTGTTTTTTTTTTTTTCTTACAAAAAAGATTTCAAAGTGTTTTGTAGTCCACAAATCCAAAAGTATTATGCTAACCAGCTGGAAATCATGCCATTTGCGTCCTTTTACTTTTGGTGTTCATAATGAAAATTGCTGTGAAGCAAGTGATATTTTCAAATGGCAGCTGATATGCAATCTCAGCAATTGGAATCTTTGCATAGAAACAATACTTTAGAAACCATAATGTTTGAGAAATTAGAAATACGACCTTTAACTACTCAATACACTTCTCCACTGTTTCGTATGCCGAACTCTACCGTCATAATTGCCTGAATTGATCATTACAACGCTTTAGTCAGGATTCCAGCCTAGTTTCTCACACCACTTATGTTGTGTGCGTTAATTTTATACATGAGTGGCGGCAGCTACAGTTTAAAGTCGACTCCGAACGACAGATTTTTGAAAAACATGGCAATTTTATTTCACTCTCAGAGTTTTTGTCAGAAATCTGCTGTTCTGCTATTCTTGGCTCTGCCGTTGCCACCAAAGTTTGGAGATCAACTACTGTGGTCTCAATAGGCAATTGAGTAGCATCCTCTATTGTACGTAATAGTCTACAAGACGTTCATCCTCCGCGTGTTTCTCTATAGCGCAGAGGCATAGACGCTATCAAACACTGAAGCAGAAGCCCTGAGAGTAAAAAGAAGAAGAAAAGTCCTACGTAAGATCTGTGATACAGTGCCAATTGGTGAGGATTTCAGCATCCTATGCAGCAACGAGATGTATGAGCTCCTCAATGACATGGACGTTGTACACATACATAATTGGTCATTACAACCCTTTAGTCAGGATTACGACCTATTACACACACTTATTTGTGTGTGTTAATTTTATATGAGTGGGGGACCTTAAAGTCTAATCCGAACGACAGAATTTTGAGAAACTTTCCATGGCAATTTTATTTGCTCTCAGATCTACTAAGAGGAAGTCGCCAAAGAAATATTTTTTGTATTTTATTTTGATGTCTGGCCTGAGGCTCGAACTCTGGTTTTATGTCTAATAAGCCAACACACTACCTACCAGACTACGACGACTACTGCCAACATGGAAACCTTCTCAAATCTTTCGTTCGGAACATTTAATTGTAGCTCTCACCACTCATGGATAAAATTAACACGCATAACATTGGTGGTGGGAGAAACTACGTCATAATCCTGACTCAGGAGTTATAATAGCCAATTATGTAAATAAGTCAGTAAATAAGTAACTTGGTCACCCTATTTAAATACAAAACTAAGCATGATCGAACTTTTAATTGATATTTTATGGAAAATTTATAAAAAAAAAATGTTTGAAATTATGAATTTCGAATGTTTTTTTTTAATATTGAAGCGATCAATTCAAATTGTAATGCATGTCTGATTGTGCCGTTGTTTTCCTTCCCTTTCTGTTCTTTCTTGTTTTTTTTTTTTTTTTTTTTTTTTTTTTTTTTTTTTTTATATTAATCTTCCATAAGGATTTTGATTATATTGTGTTGTATTTTTTGTTTATCGGGTTTTAAACTGAATAAAGTGCGCGTCTTTTCTTTTTTTTTTAATCCGTTTCATCCGTCAGAAAACTAAAGCAACAACATTAACTTGCTTTGTGGCACATTGAACTGAGAAGGAATGAAATTGAAAAAAAAAGAATAAAACAAGTAAAGGAAACCGATGAGCAGATGTTCACAAAAGTGTTTAACAACGACTACAGACACAACAAAACATTGCGATCACAAACGAAAATTATATTCAACCGAAGAGATATTGTCTCACACACATATGTATTCAAACATTAAAAAAAAAAAACATTAAACGAGGGTGTGTGTGTATGCGTTAGATACTATGACTGCTATAGAAATAAAGGCCGTTTTATTGTTACAAAACCAAGAGGCAGACAGCTGAACAGTCTGGTATTTTTTTTTTTTTTTTTTTTGTTCCATGCAGATGGAATCAAAGCCAAGCGACATACATACGAGTACATCGGGCCACAACAGACAATAGAAAAATATTTCAGATATTTATTTAAAAACCTTAAACAAATCTGAACAACAACAACAGGGTGTCTCTTTTTTATTTGTAAGAAATTCTATTTCAAATTCAAGGCCATTGCCATATGTATGAGTAATGTGTGCTCCAACACATTACAATTGGTGGGCACAACTTGATTGTAAGGCTGGTTGGTGAACGTTTTGTCGTCATTTGAATGAAATGACGACACTTTAAAAACAATTTACAAGTAAAATTGATTGAAACTTCGAAATGTGTAAAGCAAACGGCCAACTTGTTTATTCAACTTAGTTGTACAACTAATCGCAAAGTGTTGAGGCCTCATACGAATAATCGTATTGAGGATTTCAGGTGGATACTCTGTGCGTAAGACATAAACTGGCTAAAGAAATATAATTAAGTGACGTCGTAGTCTGACACGAGCGCCTGGTTTAATCCTCAGCTCATGTATCTCGAACAGGAAAAATTACGAAATTTTCTTAGCAGATTACTTGCTTACAGACTTAATTGGCCATTAACAATCCCATTAATGGATATCGGTCTGCCTTAAGACATCGTTCCAGACGCCTCTGCTTCTTGCTTGCCTTAACAGTTGGCCGATAAGATAAGAGCGATTTACCGCATCAAATACCCGTCTCGCCGGAACATGCTCCTCCATTCAAACGATATGGTCGAGTCACAGCAGCCGCTGGATATTAATACGCTGCACAACGTCGCCGTAGTCTAGTAGGTAGTGTGTTGGCTTATTAGACGTAAAGCCAGAGTTCGAGCGCCAGGCCAGACATCAAAACAAAATACAAAAAGTATTTCTTCGGCGACTTCCTCTCAGCAGATTTCTGGCAAAAATTCTGAGAGTAAATAAAATTGCTATGAAAAGTTTCTCAAAAATCTGTCGTTTGGAATTGACGTTAAACTGTAGCTCCCGCCACTCGTGTATAAAATTAACGCACACAACATAATTGGTGTGAGAAACTAGGTTGCAATCCTGACTAAAGAGGTGTAATGACCGATTTTGTATGTATGTATGTGCTCAGAGAACTTTTGCTAAAAAGTTGCTGAGAGAATGCCGACGAAATTTTTTTAATTTTTTTTTTTTAGGTTTTCAGAGCAGA
Organism: Sarcophaga carnaria; assembly: GCA_958299815.1. Classification (NCBI taxonomy): domain Eukaryota; kingdom Metazoa; phylum Arthropoda; class Insecta; order Diptera; family Sarcophagidae; genus Sarcophaga; species Sarcophaga carnaria. The sequence continues at coordinate 46,260,805 of OY283151.1, forward strand.
GTTTTGAACCGAAAACTTTTTGTGTGTGGATTACCATTCGAATTTTTAGTAAAAATCTCTATGTCAACTACAAGTCAATTATGGATTGATATGTATCAGAGATCAGCAATGCGTATTCAAAAAGATGAGTAGAATCAAATCATACTCATAATATCTGATATTTATAGGCCTTCATACTTATTTTAATATCATGGAACCTCTACTCATATTCAAAAGTTTGAAGTTCTCATCATATTCATATTTAACAACACGTATGATGTTGTTGATTTCGACTCTCCATAACTCAACATTTATACGAAGCACAAACTGATTAGTATGATTCGCGTACGAACACTAAAGTACTTACTAAAGGGTCCGCCAAATAACTTTTTTTTAAAATGCTTTAAAAAGAAAACTAATGAATATTTTCTCAAATTTCCTTTTTTATTTGAAAGTACAATCCTTCCGGTTAATAATGGAAAATAATTTCATTCAAATGGCTGCATCGGCTGGCCATGCAGTAGCCTACACGATCGATCCAATTTTTAAGCACATTATCGATTGTGTGCAGCTGTATTTCGCCAATGGCTTCACGAATATTGTCCTTTAAAGCGTCAATTGCCTCTGGCTTGTTGAGTAACACTTATCTTTCACGAAACCCCTACAAATAATAGCTCCGTGGTGGCCAAACGATATCAGCTCTGCGGCTGATAATGCGATCTTCAAAAACAGGGAGAAAAACATCGAGTGTAGCTTCGGCTGTGTAGCACGTAGCGCCGTCCTGTTGGAACCAAATGTTGCCAATATCCTCCTCTTCAATTTTTGTGAACAAAAATTCGTTCAACATGGCCCGATAACGATCGCCATCGAATGTAACGGCCACTCCTTGCTCATTTTCGAAGAAAAATGGCCCAATTATGCCTCTGGACCAAAATCCGCACCAAACAGTGACTCGTTTTGGGTGCGTCGGCTTTTCAATGTATGCGTGCGGGCATTCTGTGCCCCAAATGCGACAATTTTGCTTGTTTACATACCCGCCAAAATCAAAATGAGCTTCATCTGAAAAGATGATTTTTTTTTGCCAAAATCGGCATCTTCTGGTGTAGGTTACTGCATGGCCAGCCGAGGCAGCCATTTGAATGAAATTATTTTCCAATATTAACCGGAAGGATTGTACTTTCAAATAAAAAAGGAAATTTGAGAAAATATTCATTAGTTTTCTTTTTAAAGCATTTAAAAAAAAAAGTTATTTGGCGGACCCTTTACAAGAATTACAAAATAAGTATGATTCGCGTACGAATACTAAAATGTTGTGTATCTGCTTATGTGTCTTTTTTCTTTTTTTGTAAATGCAACAATAACTAAGACTGTAAATTTTGATATATGATTCGAGTCACTCGAATCTTTTATAAATATTTTTCTAAAGTTATGAATCTAAATGAGAGAGAGCTGGCTTATGAATCAAACATATTTCGAATAGCATGAGATTGATGTCAACGTTGTACACATACTCATTGCAACCTGTACTTATAAATCAACGTTGTAGTGAGTACGAATGAATCAGAGTTCATAGTTAAATTTCAATATTCTTGACTCACTTATATTCAAAATTTCACGAGGGCTTATGAGTAGAGAAAAACGATTCATTGCTGATCTCTGATAATAATTGATAAAAATCTAGAATACATTTTTAACTTAACCCAGTCGTTTGCCTAAAAAATAGGCTTCTTTTGTCGATTCCTTGCAGGTAAAATGTATTTACATTTGATTTATCTTCCTTCTTATTGTGTTCTTTTCTTTTTTTTTATTCCTTCATGGCTTATTGGACTGTAATGTTTCCAGATGTGTTGCATTTCCAATCGTTTTCTTTTTCCTTATGCCATTATTTTGTTCATCGCTCATTATGGCCAATTACGATTGCATATACATATGTATGTATGTATGTGTGGATGTGTGCATGTGTGTAAGGATTAAATTTTGTTCTTTCTTTTCCTTATTTGGGATTGAATTCGTTTTGACCTTTTTTCTTTGCTTTTTTGTTTAAAAACGCAGATGTTTCTGTTAGTGTTTGTAGCTGTTTATTGCTGCAGTTGAATACTGTCAATAACTGTTGTTGATAATGGAAACGGTTAACGGTCAATGACTTTTTACAAACTAAACAGGAATTAAAATCGAAATTGATTTAAGGCTTTAAGAAACATTAATACGTACATACAGTGGGCGTCAAAAGAACTGTACATTAGAAAAAATATACATTAAGAAATTACCGTTATTTTTATTTTAAAATTGTCTTATTGCCAGTTTTAAAAATTAAAACAAACAAAATTTACAAAAAATTGTCGAAATATGTATTGTCAAATTTTTTTCGGGCACTACCCTTAAAAGGTAAAAGTTGAATTTGGTGTTTGTTATGAACGTCAATTGTTCTGTTCTGGTCATTACAACCCTGCAGTTGGGATTACGACCCAGTTTTTCACACCATTTATGTTGTGTGTGTTAATTTTATACACGAGAGACGGCACCGACAGCTTGAAGTCGACTCAGCAGGACAGATTTTTTAAGAAACTTTTCATGGTAATTCTATTTACACTCAGAGTTTTTGCCAGAAATCTGTTGATCGGAAGTCGTCGAAGAAATACTTTTTGTATTTTGTTATGATGTCCTGGCCTGGGGCTCGAACCCTGGCCTTACGTCTAATAAGCCAACACACTACCTATTAGACTACAGCGACTACTATAGGCCACATATTGGGTATAAAAACCATTCGGTAAACTGTGGACATGTAGTTGATGGGTGAGGGAATCCCTTAATTCCCAAAAAGATGAGAAAAATGCATAGTTTTCGGTGGATAATGCTTTGAACGACATGTTCCTTTAAAAAACGAAGACCAGTTAAAGCCACATGTCGGTGGTTTCCATATAATCCAATTCGCACCAAAATAAACTGGTAATCATTAATGTTTTATTAAGTGTATCAACATATGGTGCTGGACTAGGATGCATTAAGTCCTCTTGGATCTCAGAAAAATTACGAGCACAGCACATGACGATTTTTTTCCAAACAAATCGTCAGTGAACGTTACTAACTTACTCTCTGAATTGGACACAATCTACCAGTCAGGATCCTTTATTCAGAATTACGACTTAGTTTCTCTTAAAACACACGTTGCTCATGTTTAAACACGTTTGAACGCACCTATGAATGGCTTGATCAAGAATTTTATTTCGACTTCAAACAACATATTTGAGAAGCGATATCACTCTACTCTACAGAGATTTTATATATGTTTGGCATAACAGCTGTGCGTGTAAAGCACTATTGTTGTTACTTGCACTTTGAAGTGAACTCGAGTGTAAAAGTATTTCAGTTTCCAGCTGACAACGATTGACATACGATTTCTATAAAGGGTCCGCCAAATAACTTTTTTTTTAGAAAATGCTTTAAAAAGAAAACTAATGAATATTTTCTCAAATTTTATTTTTTTATTTGAAAGTACAATCCTTCCGGTTAATATTGGAAAATAATTTCATTCAAATGGCTGCCTCGGCTGGCCATGCAGTAACCTACACCAGAAGATGCCGATTTTGGCAAAAAAAATCATCTTTTCAGATGAAGCTCATTTTGATTTTGGCGGGTATGTAAACAAGCAAAATTGTCGCATTTGGGGCACAGAAAACCCGCACGCATACATTGAAAAGCCGACGCATCCAAAACGAGTCACTGTTTGGTGCGAATTTTGGTCCAGAGGCATAATTGGGCCATTTTTCTTCGTAAATGAGTAAGGAGTGGCCTTTACAGTCAATGGCGATCGTTATCGGGCCATGTTGAACGAATTTTTGTTCACAAAAATTGAAGAGGAGGATATTGGCAACATTTGGTTTCAACAGGACGGCGCTACGTGCCACACAGCCGAAGCTACACTCGATGTTTTGCGCCCTGTGTTTGAAGATCGCATTATCAGCCGCAGAGCTGATGTCGTTTGGCCACCTCGGAGCTGCAATCTGACACCGTTGGACTATTATTTGTGGGGTGCCGTCAAAGATAAGTTTTAAGCCGACAAGCCAGAGACAATTGACGCTTTAAAGGACAATATTCGTGAAGCCATTGGTGAAATACAGCTGCACACAATAGATAATGTGCTTAAAACATGCACCGATCTTGTAGGCTACTGCATGGCCAGCCGAGGCCGCCATTTGAATGAAATTATTTTCCATTATTAACCGGAAGGATTGTACGTTCAAATAAAAAAATAAAATTTGAGAAAATATTCATTAGTTTTCTTTTTAAAGCATTTTCTAAAAAAAAGTTATTTGGCGGACCTTTTAGAAGTTTCGGTCGTATTCTGTTCCTCCTCTAAAACTAAAGACATTCTACTCACATTTATGTACATTGTGAACAGATGAGTAAATTTGCAAATATTTGTATAATAGTGTTTGTATGTTTATCTAACTTTACTATCATACATATGCACACACAAACATACTTCTAAAAAATTTTAAAAACCTTACAAGTGTACAACTTCGTTACACTTATTACAACCATGCACTTGCATAGTTTATTATTCCTAGTTTTACTCTATGTAAAGATGTACATACGTATACTTATGCATTGCACACAGATAGTTTATTGACTATATCCTGCTAAGGATTGCATATTAAAATAATAAAAAAATGTAACATACTCGTATACATACTAAATGCATTAATACAAGATAGGTACCTACCTATCTTATTATAATAAATGGCACGTATGTATTCAAATGAAGGGTATCCTATCAACTAAAAATAATGCAAAAGAGAAGAGAATTTAAAAAAAAATATGTTGTTAATGGAAGCCCTATAATAATAATCAAAATAACACGGTTACTGTCGCCATTTTAAATGTATGCGTAAAATTATTGTACAATGGTAGCAGTTGTTGTGTACACCAGAGATCAGCAATGAATCATTTTTTGCTACTCATAAGCACTCATGAAATACGTGAATATAAGTGAGTCCACAATATTGAAATTTAAATAATGGGTGATTTTTTAAGAGCTATAGGAAAAATTTTCAAAAAAAACACATATAATTCAGAAAAATGCATGAAATCTTTATTTGAATTGATAGTACGGTCCATATAATTTAATGTTTGAAGATTATTTCATGGAAATATTGACCGCGACTGCGCCTCAAATGATCCATCCGCTTAGTCCAATTTTGGCATACTCTTTCCAACATTTAGGCCGGTATCTCACGAATAAATGCTTCAATGTTGTCTTCCAATGCGTCAATTGAAGCGGGCTTGCCTGTATAGACATGAGCTTTAACATAGCCCCACAAAAAATAGTCTGAAGGCGTTAAATCGCACGATCTAGGCGGCCAATTGACCGGTCCCGAACGTGAAATAAAATGTTCACCGAACTCGCCGCTCAATAAGTCCATTGTTAAGGGTGATGTGTGGCATGTGGCACCGTCTTGTTGAAAGCACATGTCATGCAAGTCAAGCTCTTGCATTTTAGGCAAAAAAAAAGTTGGATATCATCTTACGGTAGCGCTCACCATTCACAGTTACGTTACGATTCGCATCATCTTTGAAGAGGTGCGGTCCAATGATGCCACCACCAAACTGTGACTTTTTCTCGATGCATTGGTAGCTTTCGCAATGCTTCTTCACTCCAAACAATCGACAATTCTGCTTATTTACGTATCCATTGAGCCAAAAATGAGCTTCGTCGCTGAACACAATTTTTCGATAAAGAAGTGGATCTGCGGCCAACTTTCCAAAAGAGCCCATTCACCAAAAATTCTGCGTTGCGGTAGGTCGTTCGGCTTCAATTCTTGCACCAGCTGTATTTTGAAAGGCTTCACACCTAAATTCTTCCGCAAAATTTTCCACGTTGTTGAGTAACAGAGGCCCAATTGCTGCGAACGGCGACGAATCGATAATTGATGGTCATCATTAACACTGGCCGATACAGCTGCGATATTTTCTTCAGTTCGCACTCTACGTAAGCGTGTTGGTGCTTTAATGTCCAACAATGTAAATTTGGTGCGAAATTTAGTCACAATAGCCCGAATAGCCGCTTCAGTGGGTCGATTAAACTGACCATAAAATGGAAGAAGCGCGCGATGAACTTTCTTAACAGAGAACGCATTTTGATCATAAAATTCAATGATTTGCAAGCGTTGTTCGTTTGTAAAACGATTCATGGTTAAATTACAGACCAAACTGAAGATGTTTGACGGTGAAACAAAACACGAAACGTGCGTGAGCTGTTTAAACCAGTGCTGCCAAAAAGATAATAGCTAAAGAAATCACCCGTTACATACTCTGATTCATTCATACTCACTACAACGTTGATTTATAAGTACACGTTCCAATGAGTACGAGTACAACGTTGACAGCAAACTCATACCATTCGAAATATGTTTGATTCATAAGCCAGCCTACTCGATTAGATTCATAACTTTAGAAAAATACTTATAAAACTTATAAATGATGATGACGAGTGACTCCAATCATTCATCAAAATTTACAGTCTTAGTTATTGTTAGGCTTTTACAAAAAAGAAAAAAGACACATAAGCAAAAAAGACAGAGCAGCAAGCAGAGCAAACACACAACCTTCTAGTGAGTAGTTTAGTTGTCGTAAGCGACTCATACTTATTATGTGCTTCGTGTATATGTTGAGTTATGAAGAATAACGAAATCAACAACATCATACGTGTTGTTAAGCATGAATATGATGAGCAATTCAAATTTTCAATATGAGTAGAGGTTCCATGATATTAAAATAAGTATGAATGCGTATAAATATCAGAAATTATGAGTATGATTCGATTCTACTCATCTTTTTGAATACACATTGCAGATCTCTGGTGCACACCTGAAGTTCATTGCTTTCTGCGTAACAATGTTTGCGACATTTTTGCACTTTTCTCTTCGTGAGTATCTTTCGCCAAGTTTTTAACAAAAAACAAATAAAAAAATATTCTTCAATACATGAATAAAAGTTATATGGGGTACACGGATTGAAAGGAAAAAAGAAATCACGACCTAATTTTGTTCAATTCTCCTCCATACTATTTAGAGTTTCCATTATGTTTCTGAAATATTTTAATAATTTAAAAATTTAATTATTTTTGAATTTAAAAGTTTATTAAATTCAAAAAAAAAAGTAAATAAAATCTAAACATCACAGTCAGTTTAGCACTCATTCAGTAACTTTATTCATCGAATTTTTGTTTTTATCATGAAATAAATTCAAAAGAAAAGTGAGGCAAACTTGGCGTTTTATTAAAACATTTGTAAATAAAAAGATGCACCGCCTATAGAAATTGAGAGCCTAACTTAAGGACTCTTTTAGTTGCCTTAGTATAAAAGGTGGTGTGTTGGCTTATCAGCCTTGAGGTCAAACCCCAGGTCAAATGAAATATCAACAAATATTTCTTCTGCGTCTGCCTCTCGACAGATTTCTAGCAAAAACTCTGAGAGGAAATAGAAAATTGCCATGAAAAGTTTCTCAAAAATATCTCATGTTCGGAGTCGACTTCAAGCTATTGGTGCCGTCACTCATGTATAAAATTAACACACACAACATAAGTGGTGTGAGAAACTAGGTCGTAATCCTGACTGAAGGACTGTAATGACCAATTATGTATGTAACATAAGTGGTGTAGGAAGCTAGATCGTAATCCTAGCTGAAGGGTTGTAATAATCAAATGTATGTACATATGAGTAAAGGGCCATATCTTTCATTGAATATTGAAAAGGGATTCCTTTCATTCGCAGCATACTTATTGTATTTGTGGCCTAAGGATCTGACAATTCTTTCCGAATTGAATGTAATTGCATTGAACGTGGACTGGACCGTAATCTCTTATGTGGCAGAAAAGCCTGATAGGTAGGTAGAGATGACTGTCTACCCATGAAAGTCGGCTAGACACACTTAGGTCACATAGTTCCCATTATGATAACACAGTGTTTTCCATAGCCCTCTGGTTCTGAAACCACTTGGAGACTCTGATGAAGCGACTCAGGCTTTCAATGTCAATGCCATTCAATGACATTCCGTTCAGATCATTCAAAATCTGTTTTCTCCTTTGACATAGTGCCGGTTATGTTCCCAGTAGGTGAGGCATCGTCTCACATGCTTTCTCATCTCTGCAGGTACTACATAAACCATTTGCAAGGTGCCATAGGCCAATACGATCATACGTACACTCAGCCACAAAAGTATACATACGGTTAACAAATTTCAGAAATTTTTTAACCAATCCGTTTTCGTTGAAAATCTCTATAATTAAACTCTGACATCTTAAACTTGACATCTTCCTTTGATTTTAAGACGGTTTTTGCATTGGTTCAGAAATTTGTTAATCGGATGTATACTTTTGTGGGCCTGTGCAGGGCCACAATTCAGTTCAATTTCAGAAATGCAAAAGACCGTCTTAACATCAAGGAAACTTTAAAGATTTTCAACGAAAACGGATTGGTTAAAAAATTTCTGAAATTTGTTAACCGTATGTATACTTTAGTAACTGTGTGTACATCTGGCGTAACAGAGTAAAATTTGCCAGTTAGCATTACAGTTCCTTGTACATACGTACATGCATATGTATGTATGTTTTCAGCTCAATGCAGGATTTTTTAACATCCTTTTTTTGTTTTTTTTTTTCGTTTTTTTATTCGTTTTCCTTTCATTGTTTCGTTTTTGTACATTAAACATCAGGTTTGAACATTGCAGTTGCGTTAACAACAACAGCAACAAAAACAAAAATTAAAGAAAACATTGTGGATTTAAATAAACACACAGATACACATGCATACATACATACATACATACATTCATACATACATACATACATACATATATTCATACTAATGCATAAGGATTTATTGTATTTGTGAGTACTACATGGCATACAATTTTATTTTGTATTCTTTATTGTTGTAATCATCGTTGTTTTTGTTGTTGTTTTAATTTTTGCATCTGCTTGCGATGATTCAGTTGCTTTGCAGGATAACAGGGTTGCCATTAAACAAGTATATTCATAAATTACTGGCATTTTATTTCTTTACGTGGGACACAAAACTTTATCAACATTTTTAATCCAAATTTTGGTTCACTGGGTTCGCAAGAAAGCTTTAAAATTATGATTTTGTATCGCATTTACTTAAGGGAGTAAAGGCAGTAGCTGTAGTCGAGTAGGTAGGCTTACTAGGTAGTAGCAAAGAATATGGATATAAAGAATACGCATCATGTAGAAGTAAAATTTCTTATGGCGGGTCGTAACATTACGACCCGCTCTCACCAAAATCTTTTTAAAAATCATTTCTTGATGAAGGGGGAGGAAGACAGAAGGAAAATGAACACAAACAAAGAGCGTAACAATGTGTTGCTCTCATCGTACATATGTACATGTGTATGAATTCTTGTGTTTTTTGATTTAGTTGTCGATCAGACTGCGACAAGAATACATGTGCTGCGGATGCTTTATCATTTTATTTCAGAATAACACTCGAAGAATATTTTGTGTTAAAAATGTTCTATGTCATTAGCTGGGCGTATTTTATTTTGTCCCATAGTATAATTTTTTAAATGCTTTGGAATGGACTCTTTTTTCTTTTAATAAAAAATGCGTTTTTTATTCTTTTTATTTTTATTTATCTAAAAAACATGGCCTAATTTTTAAGCCAAATATGGATAGCTTTATGTTCTTTTAATAATAAAAGCGATGTTTTATTTTATTTTTATTTATCCAAAATTATTATGCCAAAGATAGACAGCTTTACATATGTATGTTGATGAAATGAAAGTAAAAAAAGAGTATATTACTAACACTTTTATATGGCTGTAAATAAATAAATTCTCTCAACGTATTTTCTCTCTCTCACTCACTAATCCATAACCATAGGCATGTGTTAACCTAGAGGAAAATTGTTAGTAATAATGTCAAGTCTACTTATTAACCCAATGATATGTATATATGATCGGAAAATATAGAAAAATTGTACTGCACTAAGACACTAAGACAGCGTATTTAACTTGGCAAGTATTCTTCCAAAAATCGAAATCATTTCTCATTGATATTAGTGAATACTACTGTGATATTTCTTTGGGTGTATCATTGAAGTCTGAAAAAAGCGACATGAACCTTCTTCTTTAAAAGCTGACAAGATTTTTACGCTCTTTTTAACGAACATTCTTCGTTTGTTCGTGTCCTATGTGTGTAAAAAGCCGAAGATGTTCTTCCCCTGAGGGACATTGGTGCCGACGTCACCAATAAACACCAGAAAAATAAATAAAAAGTGGTCAACAACAAAAACGCACGATGAGAACAACGTATTGTTACGCTCTTGATTTCTGTATCCTTCCCTTCTATCTTTCCCTCCGCGTCGTGAAATATTTTTGAAAAATATTCCAAAATATGTTAAGATGCACATTCTTTATACTTTATTTTCTTTGGTAGTAGGTAGTAGGCTTATTAGACGAGAGATCGTAAGTTCCAAGCCTAACTCTAACATCTCAAAAAAAATCTCCTTTCACTCATCTTCTGGTAGAAGCTTAAATAGTAGATAACTGACATGCAAATCATGCTATTATTGAGTAATTTTAACACACCAAAGCTGGGCCGTAATCCAAGCTAAGTAAATGTAGTAAATTAATCTCCAGCCTCAGGCAATAACAGTTTCAGATATGTACGAACATAAGTACATATGTAAGTAGTTGTCGGGAATAAAATACTGTTTCCAGTGAAGTCGCCATCGTCTAGTAGGTATTGTGTTGGCCTATATCACGTCATATAGGCTACAAACCCTTGGCCAAACATCTCGAACAAAACGAAGTAGGAAAAAATACTTTTTCGGCGACTTACTCTCAGCAGATTTCTGATAAAAACTCTAAAACTGCTATGAAAAGTTTCTCTTAAAATCTGTCGTTCGGAGTAGAATTTAAACTGTAGGTCTGCCACTCATGTATAAAATTAACGTACACAACATAAGTGATGCGAGAAGCTAGGTTGTGATCCTGACTGAAAGGTTGTAATGAACAATTATGTATGTATGTATGTATGTATGTATTCTACTTCAACGCCATGTTATCACATAACAATTGTGAAAATAATATAACTTTGGACCTACCGGCTTCGTTTTCAAAGTAAACTCCTGCAATTTTAAAATTGAGCCAAAACCTAGTTTTTTACAATACAATGCGGTAACCCAGATGAATTATAAGCAGATGTATGTACATATGTATGTATGCATGCGAGAAAAAGAGAGAAAAACCAATTTATTTATTTCTCTTTAGCATTCGGTTTTTTTGTTGTTTGTTTTCGTAAATTTTTCGCTTGTTTGTTTTAAGCATCGATAATGCTGCTCTGGAATGTATGCGAAGCTGTAGTTGAAAATGTAATACATACAGTGGTGGACGAAATAAGAGGAACAATTTCTCTTTTTTCAATGACACATAAAAAAATTTTGTATACTGAGTAAAATATGTTCTATAGAACGCTCAAAGCAAACTTTTATTGATCTCGGAGGGCTCCTTACATTTCTTGGACAAAAACATACGAACGTCTGTAGGTTGTACGGCGTGTTGCGCGGAGTATTTTAAAAAGATCCATTTATCTGACTTTGGTTAAATGGCAAAAATGACCACTGCGGATTATATTCATATTCTACAGAGCAATATGCATTCACTAAAAGACAGCAAAGTGACATTGAAGTGCCCACCAGACTGTATAATCGAGTTTTCGTTAAATCGAGACATTAATAGCCGCCTCCAAAGCATATCGATTAGGTAAGGAGGTGTGTTCAGTATAAAAACAGTTGTTCTTCAACCTATAATAAGTATTCCAATCTAATAAACTGATGAAGCAAAAAATTTATGATTTTGTAGGAAATCTTGTGTGTCCTTATTATTTCCTTCAACACTTTTTTATGTATGTATTCGTATCTATAACATATGCGTGCTTACATATGTACATATGAAGTTTATGTTCCATACAACCTTTATTGTATTCTCTTTTCTTTCTTTATGCAGGATTTTTATTGTGTTATCACGTACTTTGCATCAATAAACTGCATCCGCATTGCTACTACGTCCAGGGTTGTCAAACTTATTCTAACTTTTTTCTCTTAAATTCAATGCCAAACATTAAAAAATCTCAAAAAAAATGCTTTTATTATTGAATTTTATTCATGAGTAGCGGGACCTAAAGGTAGTTAGGTAGGTTAGGTTAGGTTAGAGGACGTGTACTTGTCAATTAAGACAAGTACAGTACCTGGAGGTCGAGTTGACCCATTGTCTAACGTCCTAGTTTCTCTTACCACTTATGTTGTGTGTATTAATTTGTATACATGAGTGGTGGGACCTACAGTTTAAAGTCGACTCCGAACGACAGATTTTTGAGAAACTTTTTATGACAATTTCTTAATTACTCTCAGAGTTTTTGCCAGAAATCTGCTGAGAGGAAGTCGCCGAAGAAATACTTTTTGTATTTTGTTTTGATGTCTGGCCTGGGGCTCGAACCCTGGCTTTACGTCTAATAAGCCAACACACTACCTATTAGACTACGGCGACTTCACCTAGTTAGGTAGGTTCGAGGAGAAAATACCAACCAAGTTTTTCGTGCTTGTGGTCACACAGCTAAGGCATTAAGTAGGCTTGCTGTGCCCTCATCATTTCAGGATAATAATTCCACTTTGAAGTGGCTATAGTCTAGCAAGTAGGGTGTTGCCTTATTAGACGTAAGGCCACAGTTCAAACTCTTGGTCAGAGATCTCTAACAAAACGAAATCTGAAAAAATATTTCTACGGAGACTTCCTCTCAGCAGATTTCTGGCAAAAACTCCGGGAGTAAATATATTTTCCAAAGTTTCTCAAAAATCTGTCGTACGAAATTGACTTTAGACTGTAGGCCCCACTACTCATAAATAAAATTAACACGCACAACTTAAGTGTTGGGAGAAGCTAAATGATCAATTATGTATGTATGTATGTATATTCCGGTAATCGCCGTAGCCTGGTAGATAGTGTATTGGCATATTAGATATGAGCCCTCGGTTCAAATTCCAGGTCAGACATCAGACAACAAAAAGAAATACGAAAAAATAGTTCTTCGCGACTTTCTCTCAAAAAATCTGAGGGTAAACAATTAATTAAAATAATTGTCATGAAGTTTCTCAAACAAGCTGTCGCTTGGAGTCGACTTTAAACTCTAGGTGCTGACACTCATGTATAAAATTAAGACACACAGCATACATAGGTGGTGTAATACTATGTTCAGACATGCACTTTTATTGAGTCAATATGCGGTTTATTGATTACAATATTTTAAGTGTTTAGACATAACAATATACACAGTTCAGCTGCTTATTCAATATTCATTTGACAGCTGGTAAACAAAACAGCTGATTGTTTCAACAACATTGTTTTTGTTTTTTGTTTTTGTTTGTCGTTGTTGATATTTGAGTTGTCAAATGTCAATAGAAAGTGTTCGGAAAATTGTAATATGCTCACTGAACGTACTTATGATTGTGCTGTATTTCAAGTTTTAATCAATATTATAACAATTTATGAATTTATTGAGCAATAATTAATTGACATTTTATATGAAATATTGAGATCAATAATGCCATTTATTGCGATTTACTCAATATAAGTGCATGTCTGAACATAGTAAAAGAAGGTAGGTCGTAATCATGACTTAAAGATTTTAATGATCAATTATGTACAGGGAGCGTCAGTGTACACTAAGGATAAAGTTCTAACAATCACCAAACTCAACGTTTGCCACTTAAGAAAAGGGCCCAAAAAATTTGACAATTTTTCGAAATGTTTTTGCAATTTTTTTTTGACTCAATTTTAAAAATTGGCAATGAAACAATTTTAAAATAAAAATAACAGCTATTTATTAATGTAAATATATTTTTTTTTAAATGTACAGTTCCTTTTGACGCTCACTGTATGTATACATACATGTTCAGATTATAAAAGCGTTCAAATTTTAAAGTTTTACTGACATTATAAACATATTTAACAAATACAAGGTATTAATATTTACAGTGCTGTTCGAAACTGAAGTCACTTGTATGGACAAAGTAATTTTAGTCTTAAATTTTTCTCTGAAATCAATTTAGGGAAAATAAAAGAGTATTATTTACCAAATCTTTATTTAAAAAAAAAATTTAAAAATGGATTACTTTGTCAGAGGAAGTTGCCTACGTTTCAGATATTAGGCTTCCCTTGCTACATGCTTGCATAAACGACAAAAGTGTACCAATATTTTTTAATTATATTGTAATTAAGTTTATTTATTTATTATTGGCATGATGAATAAATTTTTAATTTCTAATTCCTTTTTTTCCTTGGTTTTCTTCATTTATTAATTTTTCTTTTCGTTCTTTTTTTTCGTTTTATTTTCAGGAACCCAAAGCCAAACAAGTATGTATTCAATCTCCAATTTCATGAAATTTTTTTTATTTTCGATTTCTTTCTCATTTTTTTTTTATATTTTAATCCTGCAACCTGGATATATAGAATGTCCTATTTTAGTTTACACATACACACATAATTACAACATATTTTTTTGCCCTTCTTATGAATGAAACTGATAGAGAAAAAGAGAATACAAGAGAGAGAGATAGAGAGATTGAGTGAGAGTGTGTATAAGAAAAAAACCAAAGAATAACAAGCCATACCAATTAAAATATTGTATTAACAGCACAGAATGTACAATAACAAAAGCAACAACAACAACAACAACAGAAACAACAAAATACTATAACAACAAAAGAAAACAAACAAGAAAAGAAAAAGGAATAAAAAAAAATAAATTTCTACCAGGCAGGTGGTTTATAATATTCTTGTTTTTATTTATTATTTTGTTGTTGTTGTTGCTGATGTTGTTGTTGTCATTGTTGAGTTTTATGGATATTTTTTGTCGAGTACTACTCCTAAGGATTCACAAGAAAACTTGGGAATTTTATGGGAAACATCATGCATGTATGTAAGCAACATACATACATACACTCCTCGTAGCATATAAAGTTCAATAAACTTTAAAAGCAAGGAACATTGAATAAAAATACATGCTCACACACGTATACAGAAAAATTCATGTTTCCTAAAGGATAAGTATTGTATTCCAAAATCCCAGAATTTCTCGAGAAAATATGAAAAAAAGCATTTGATCGTGTTATTTTTTTATATAAAATGTTCACATTAATTGTAGTTAATACACTTAGATTTTATTTTTTATTACTTTGTACATTTTACAGTCTTGGAAAAATAATAAGAACGACTGCTTCAAATGCTAATACAAAAAATATTTCATTCAAGTTTTGTTTCATAAAAAGTATAAGTAAACCTAGAAGACTTCAAATATGAGGTACACTGAGCGCCAAAAGTGAGTAAACGCCACTAAAATAATTCATTTTCTTAGGATAGCGAGAAAAGTAAATGAGAATAGTCGAATAAGTTTCCAAAAATAAAAACGTTTATTTATTACTTATAAAATGTTAAAACAAAAACAACAATTCATGATAAAGAAACTTTGTTTATACTTAAGAACAAAAGTGTTGACTCACTTATGTCGCTCACTGTATATTGAGTCACCGTTACACTACGGTGACAGGCAGTGTGCTGGCTTATTATACAAGAACCCGTGGTTGAAACCGCAGTTCATACAACCCAAACAAAGTGAAATATAAAGAAAAATATTTCGCTAACTTTCTCTCAGCAATATTCTGGCAGAAATTCTAAGAGTATTGCCGTGAAAAGTTTCTCAAAAATCTATCGTTCGGGGTCGACTTTAAACTACAGGTCCCGCCACTCATTGATAAAATTAATGCACATAACAAAGTTGGTGTGAGAAGTGAAGTTGTAATCCTGACTAAAGGATTGTAATACTCAATTAAGTAAGTACGTTTTTGATAATTGATGTCGCCGTAGTATAGTAGGTAGTGTGTTGGCTTATTAGACGTAAAGCGAGGGTTCTTCGGCGACTTCCACTCAGCAGATTTCTGGCAAAAACTCTGAGAGTAAAAATAAAATTGCCATGAAAAGTTTCTCAAAAATCTGTCGTTCGGAGTCGACTTTAAACTGTAGGTCCTGCCACTCATGTGTAAAATTAACACATACAACTAGGGTGGTGTGAGAAGTGAGGTTGTAATCCTGACTAAAGGGTTGTAATACTCAATTAAGTAAGTACGTTTTGAATCATTATCCTCCATAAATTCCTATTTCAATGGCATTTCCTCTTCTGCAAATGGAAGCTTTTGGTTTTAAGAAATACTAGAGTCACACGCTTTTTTTTTTGGTCTACGAACATCAGAAAATTTCCATAATACTATGTTCAGACATGCACGTATATTGAGTAAATCGCAATAAACGGCATTATTGATCTCAATATTTCATATAAAATGTCAATTAATTATTGCTCAATAAATTCATAAATTGTTATAATATTGAGTAAAACTTAAAATGCAACACTGTCATAAGTACGTTCAGTGAGCATATTACAATTTTCCGAACACTTTCTTTTCCGACTTTAAACTGTAGGTCCCACCACTCATGTATAAAATTAACACACACAACATAAGTGGTGTGAGAAACTAGGACGTTGTACAATGGGTCATTTCGACCTGCGGGTACTGTACTGGTCTTAATTGACAAGTACACGTCCTCTTACTTAACCTAACCTAACACATGCAATCGTTCTTATTATTTTAGCCAACACTGTATATTTTCACTGTAGCACAATGTGACCAAAAAATCGTATTTATTGTGGACCTGAATTGAAAAAGAGTTCTTGCAATAATTGAAATGTTGTACAACGTTGTACATAAATATGTATGCATGTTACATACAGTGGTGGCCTTGTAATTAGAAACGATGTTTCTGGAACAGAGTTCTCTGGAGTGACGAATTTAAGTTTAATTTGTCCTAATCTGATGGAAAAACGTATGTAAGACGTCCTCCGAACAAAGCCTTTGATCCCAGATACACAGTGAAAATTGTAAAACAAATTAACAAACACACATGTTGCTAAGTCGTTTCTAATTATAAGGCCACCACTGTATGTACGTAGTTCTGATGCTGCTATGTCCCGTGTGCCTCAATGTGTTCGACTGTGTAAACGAGCATAAATTTTTATTCAATGACCGACTGGGTTGAGTTGACTTGGTCTCTCTGAATGTATGCGAGTTATGAACGCTTGTGAAATACATTTCGACAGCCACATAACAGTTTACAAATGTCAGTTAAAATTACACGATAAATACATACAAATAAACTGAATGACAGATTGTCTGCAATTGCAGCAACGATTCTTGTATGGTGTACCATTCACATCAAATGAACCATCATTTATGAGTGCTTTTCATTCAAAAAATAAAAAAGTTTATAACGTTCAATGTGGAATAAAAGAATAAAAAAACTGCATTCATTCGTTGTACAAAAAGTGAGAACAAAAGTAATGAATAGACAGACCCACAACCATAGCAGCCGACTGTTAAGCTTTGCTTAATGATGATAATTTGTGACATCCTTTTTAAAATATAAACGAAAAAAACAAAAACCATTTACACTCATTTTGATTGAAAGTGTTAAATTGTGTTAATCAACTCATTCTAAAGCATTCTGACAAAACAAAATAAAATCTGTATTCATATATACAAATCAGATGGTCAGTGCCTTTAAATGTCGTGTTAAATGATTCGAATTTTGAAAAATTTAAAAAATGTTTCTAAACATTATAAAATAAACATATAAAAACAAATAAATATACTCATATTATTATAATTATCTACGTTAATATTACGTAATACGTAAATATTTGGTTGTTATGTATGCCAAGTGTGCTAAATTTTTGAGGATGGTTTTTTAATTTTATTGAAGAATTTATTTGTAATTTTTTTCTATTTTTATTTTTTTTTTTTTTTTTGTTCGAAAGTTCAATTGAAATAAAACAGTCTTGTTTTATTATCTACTATTATTCAATAATTTTTTTATTGCCTAAAAAATTTTTATACAAATAAATGAGTATCGGATATTTCAACAGGGGCTTCCAATCCCTGAAGTTCCAATCATTTGAAGTTGTCATTTATTTAATCAGTCAGTAGCGTTAAATCGCCTTGCGGAAATATAGCCGTGAACAAAACGTGTAAACAATGAAACTCTTTTAACAGAATGTGTGTTCTGTTCGATCATCGTATTGCTCGTAAGCTGACCCTAATTTTCATTAAAAAATCATCCTCAGTCATGAGTCTCCTTTCTTGATAAACGGGTACATAAACAAACAAAATTTGCCGAATTAGCGATGATGCTAATCAATATGAGATTCAAGAGCATCATTTGCATCCCGAAAAAGTGACTTTGTGACGTAGATTTTGAGCTGGCGTCGTCATCATTTCATATTTCTTTGAAATCAACGTTCTCCAAGCCTTCAACGGCAATACTAAAGACAGGTAATCTCAATACGAATACGTTTCGTGCCACACATCTTATGCTACATTGCATATTCTGCTCGAAAGATTTAAGGGCATGGTCATGTCACGCGAAGGTGCTGTAAACTGGCAACCGAGATTGTGCGATTTGACTCCGTTAGACTATTTCACGAGTTGTTTTCTTAAGTCGAAGGTATATACGAATAAGCCACAAACCACAGTGGTTGAATTATGCTCCCGAGTCATTGGAAAATTAGACATTTCGGATGTGATCCCTTCAGAGAAGCCATGTCCGATATTTACATTCCACATATAATGGCATCATAAGACCTTTCAAACGAATAAGAAGTTTCGAAGATATCTCACACATACTCTGTTTCAATTAAATTTAATGATAGGAAAAACCCGATATACATACGTGTATGTGTGTGTAAAATGCCTTGCTCTCCGTCTTATGAGCTGGCCTTATATTGACCTTATGCTGTCTGTTAGATTTCCCTTCCTCTGTTGATATTCAGCTGCAACTATAACCTCTCCAATGTTATAGAAGATTTCAATTATTTTGCCATGCTTTTGTTGACATATTCTTCTGGCCCATTGTTTGATGTAACTATTCTATTGAGATAGCACAAGCAGTTTACGTTTTAGATCGTTTGGCATTCGATTAAAATGAAGGAGGTGCATTGGTCTTATTGCCTGAGATTTTTTTTTATTACAGCCTGCTTTGCTTACCCAACTTACCAGTTGGTTTGTTTTACTTCGCATATCAGTAAGATTATGGGTTATGAGACAGATGCCGTCCATAATCTAAGTCGTTGAGATGCGTGCCAAGGTATCTTAATCATTATTTCATTAATGACAACGGTAAGCAATAACGGGGAGAGTGAGAAACCTTATTTCCCGCCTAAAAGAAGTTATGAAAGGGGTTCTGAGGATCGCCTTATGTAATACGATTAATTTCTCATTATAGTATATCGTCGGTCACATGTAGAAAGGCCCTAACTCACATTTTTTCGGCTCTGATTTTTTGTGATTCCAATGTTTATTTGTGTTAAATGCATTGGTATCACAAAAAATCAATTTCGAAAAAAGTGTGAGTTAGGGCCTTTCTACATGAGACCAACGATATGGACGTATAAAGGTAAAACGAATTCAGATTATTAAAAATTTGTATGTCAATCCAAAACATAACATAATTGGTCATTACAGCCCTTTAGTCAGGACTAGCATCTAGCTTCTAACACCACTTGTGCTGCGTGTGTTAATTTCATAAATGAGTGTCATAACCTATAGTTTGAGTAGAATCTGAATAACAAACTCTTCATGCGCAATTTTATTTACTCCCGGAGTTTTTGCCAGAAATCTGCTGAAAGAAGAAAATTACAAATAAAGGCGTAATTGTAATTATTACGAGCGGAATAATCGCATCGAACGCATGAACCCCCACACATATAAATCAACACCCTAGGCTGTAGACCACCAGGTTACCCTTTTCTTATAATATTTTTATTAATTTTAGAAATTTTCTTCTTACTTAATTAGTCCTTACAGCCCTTTAGTCAGCATTACAACCTACATAACTTCTTAGCTTTTTTTCTGTTTACCAAAACTACCAAATTACTGAAGTCAACTCTACTTGCACTCAAGTTTATCGTGAATGTCACAACCAAAAGGACTTATGAAATAAAAAGTCAAATAAATATTCATTAATTTTAATATTCTTGATATTACAATTTCAATTTCAATTTTATAATTTTCTTTATAAGTAGCAGCCAAAAAGGGAAAAATAAATTCGTAGTTGAAGAAGAAAACGACTTTTCTTTACTTCTTGGTATTAAATTTCGCATTGCATGAGCTGCTGTTAGTGCAGCATAGTTTTCCTTAAAAATAAAAGAACGAACAGAAATACTTTTTTCTTTTCTTTCTTTGTTTTACCTTTCGAATAAACAGCCATTGAAATACACTGAGAGATATTACCTGGTCTAAGCTATTGTAATAATAATAGACTAGTGTACATGGGCACTCATTCAAATTTTTCTTCAGCTTGTCGTTTAGTTTATTAGCAACATAATTCTTATATTTATGTCCGTACACTTACAAACAATTTTTTTCTCAGTGTAAAACAAGGTCATTTTTTATGTGCAAAATACAATGCTTAGCAACCAAGAGAAAATGTTTAATGAAGAAAAAAAAAGAAAATAAACAACAACAACAGCAACTACTACCAAAAAAGGAAAAACAATTAGCGAATGTACTGACACTCTCTACGGTGCTCCCTCCTTCTTGAAATGGTAAAGAGAGAAACATTTTTATGCATGCACTTGCACGTAAATTTTTCACACACACACTCACACTTGTATACAAATTCTTATTATAATTCATACGTAGTTAACGAAAATGAGGACTTATTGTTGCTGTAATAAGTGTAGAGTGTGTATAAGTGTAGAGAGTACAGAGTTAAGTTTTGAAAATGTTAAACCCTCTTATCCTCATTCGCCTGCATTCCTATCTCGTGATGGAAAATTTTTAATCTTGTTTTGGTGCTACCAAAATAACAACCCAAAAATAAAGAACTTTTCATGGCAATTTTTTATAAGAAATACTGTACCCCATGCGCGTGTTGCTGCTTTATCAGCTAAAATATATTTGAAGGAAAGACATTACACAAATGTCCAATTAATTTTGAATCATTTTATTGATTTTGTTTCTCGTTGTCCTGATGATTCAGATGAACGGGTCTGAGTAGTACGCATTCGATCAGTTTCTAATCTCACTTCCCGTTGTTCAAGTGGTTCAGGCGAACGGGTCTCAGCGGCATATACTCGAAGATTTTCCAGTCTCAATGCTTGTCTGATTCTGAGGCTCGTAATGCTCTTTTCTTCTGTGCTTGGGGTGTAGGTTGACCAATTGCTTGTCATTCATTTTGAATAATTAATCGCACCAACCTCCGTCGACTCTTTGTTAAAGAATGTACAGCTTACGATTTAATTCATTTTGAGTAATTTTCAGTGGCGCCACCTATCGGATATTGGTCATACCAACTTAGAAACCTTCGTCGGCGCATGCGCAACAACTTTGCTAAAGATCATAACATGTTTAAATGCATAGTTTACGATTTTATAAGGTACATACAACAATTATTCATTTTTAAATGGGTTTGTGGGCGTGGCACCTCGCCTACTTGAAATTTTAAAATAAAAAGTAGCCTATAGTTCCTTCCAGACCTACAAGAAGATACTGTTAAAATTTCAAGAAAATCGGTCCAGCCATTTAGCCGCCTATAGACTTCAAACAAACAAACACACCCACAAACAAATAAACGTACATACATTTTTATATATAAGATTACATTAGTTTCGGCATAACATATACAAAAATTGGAACGATACAGAGATGATTAGCACGGCTCTTCAGCAAGAATACTATAGGAAATGTTCGTATTCGAAAATACGATTCGAGTACTTGGTTGGTGCAATATCTTCTTTTTATACAGATTTATGATTAAATAAAGAAAAAATAAAACAAATTGGCAGCAATTCACCTATTAAGAAGCTAATCATTCTGCTTTTCTGGCATATGATGCATAGTTTTACCATGAAACACTTAAGGAGTGTATGAGTCATTGTCCTCCTTGACTTTTACTTTACAAGGCATTATAATAAGACTTTGACCCTGTTTTTCGTTGATCGGCTTACATCACATTTTAGTCCGATTTCTTTAAGTATGGCTTTCTGTCCATCTAGAAGCTTATCCAGAGATCAATTATTCAATAGTAACCCTTCATATACGAAAAGAATAAAGAAAAAGTAGAAAGGAAAAGCAGAAGAGAAGAAAGAGAAAAAAACAAGAACATAATCAAGAATAGAGAGAGAAAGAAAACGAGGCTTAAATAACAATTATTGTGCACGTAGACGAATTATGCTTCAATTTATCCTTCTAAAGATATTCCTCTAGCCAGTCAATCTTGTATATAAACTCCATTAGATCATCAAATTTGCAGTTCTTCATATCTGCCAGTTCCTTAACAAGTTGACTACCTAGCCACCTATGTCCATACTATATACAGTGGTGGCCTTATAATTAGAAACGATGTTTCTGGAACAGAGTTCTCAGGAGTGACGAATCTAAGTTTAATTTGTCCCAACCTGATGGAAAAACGTATGTAAAACGTCCTCCAATCAAAGCCTTTGATCCCAGGTACACAGTGAAAACTGTAAAACAAATTAACAAACATATATGTTGCTAAGTCGTTTCTAATTATAAGGCCGCCACTGTAAAAATGATCCACTATTTCCCATGTTCCTTCACATTGCACACGTAGGCGAATTCTCCTTTAAATTAACCTTCTAAAGATATTCCCCTAGCCACTCAATCTCGTTTATAAACGCCATTAGATCCTCAATTTTGCAGAACTTTAGATCTGTCAGTCTCTCTACAAGTCCTGAAAAATGATCCACTGTTTCATCTGCTGCTTTACATTGCCTACATCTGCTAATACTATATGTAAAGAAGCCACGAACGTAGTCGTATAGTAACTTACATCTCCCGCCTATTAATTTTTGGGAGACAGTTGCGGCCTGTGTATTGAATTGAAAAGAAGATTTTATTCCGATCAAGTATGGAATAAAATGTCTGCCGAATGGCCGATAATAGGCCATTTCTCTTAATGAAATTTACCATGACTTACTCACAGATTTGAGCCAATGACGCATTGAATTTTTAATTTGATATCAGAATTCCTTTCAGATTTATTCGTAAAACCTAAGATTTTATAAAACCTCGAACAAAGAAATCTTATAACCTTAAATCGCTTGGTTTTGATGGCCAGTTGACATCAGAACTTCTGGAGATAAGTAGTTCTGGAAATCGTTGCTACAAGAAATCGATTGTTACACGCACGAAGGATAGGTGAAGTCTTCTTACTAAAACCACATGACCAGATCTAGATCCATGCCGTCTAATTATAACCAGAAAAACTCCACTACTATGCAACGATTTCTGTCCACAGTTACTGCAATTTCGGCCTTATCTTCAAAACTGTAAGGCCCGATCACGCTGCCTGACTAATATCCACACTGGACTGCATTTGTTTCACATGGATTGCAAAAGGATTTTCTGAGACCCGAATTCCAAAAAAATTTTGTGTTCACTAAGCCATTCTGATAAAAACAAACGCTTCATTGGAGAAGATAACATTGACTGCAACAGTACCCATTGAAAGAATTGCTCGTAATTTTTATGATCTCGTGGTAAAAGTCGAAGGTGTTTGGACAAAATTTGTTTTGAACAGCTTCGTGTTGTTTTGGTAACTGTAGAGCTGATGAACTTGCCAGGTGGGGCACGACCATCGAACTCTCCGATGAATTCTCGAATCTGGGCATCCCTATGAAGGCCTGCAAGCTCATAATTGATAATGCGATCGCCGATTCCGTCAACGACAGGTGGGCGGCCTCGGACACGGGTAGAACAGCTCGTAAAATCTGGCCAAGGCTGGATGAGGGGCGCACAGTGAGTCTACTTAAACTCCAAAGAGGCGCGCTCAGTGTAGTTGTCGATGTCATTACGGGGAATTGCATTATGGGTACGCATGCGAGGCGCATTGGTCTTGGACAAGGAGTCTGTCCCTTATCTGCTGGGTACATGCCCGGCTCTTTGCCAAAGGAGAAGGAAGTACTTGGGTACTTACTACATGGATGATCTGGAGGAACTGTCAAGGATTGACATTGGCAGCCTGAATCGCTTCATCAGGATCTCCGAGTGGTTTCGAGACTAGGGGATAAAGGATGACTGTCCAAAAATTTTTCTCGAATGGGCAGCCACCTCTACCTACCTACCTACCTACCTCGTCTGGTTTTAATTTCCTTAGAACGAAGCCGATTTGATGTTTACGGGCTTACCGCCATTTTAAAACAGTAATATTTTCATGAGTTTAACGAGTATGTTGATGCACGGAAGTCTCGCTATCCATAACCGGCCAATTTAATTTCCTTTATTTTTTTTTTTTGATCCTTCATCAAATGGTTGACACTTTCCAAGCATTTTCTCGACTAAAAATTCTTCAAAGTTTGCAAGAGGTCTCAGCATAATTTATCAATTTTTTCTAACAAATTTTCACAATTAAAACGTATTATTCCTTTGTAAAGCATACATGATATCTGCTAAATTTTAGAGTTGCCACTTGCAAAGAAATATGACACTGAACTAAAAAAGTACGCTCTCACCAAGACATCCTTTACAGCCTCGAGTACATATTTACGAGAATTATATCGTATGTATTGCAAACAGGGTGTATAGGTTTAAACAAAGTTTCTATTCTATCTCCACAATAACAACTACTGTGTGTGCAATGAAGCAATGCGAATTAAATAAACAATAATAACAATAAACAATAAAAACCATAAACAATAAAAACACAATTTCAATTTTCTGAATAAAATTTTATAATTCAAGTCACTATCCGCAATTTGTGTGTATGTGTGTGTGTGTAAATTTTTTTGCCCAACTAAAGGGTCCGTCAAATAACTTTTTTTTAAATGCTTAAAAAAAACTACTGAATATTATCTGAAATTTCTTTTTTTATTTGAAAGTACAATCCTTCCGGTTAATAATGGAAAAAACATTCAAATGGCTGCCTCGGCTGGCCATGCAGTAGCCTACACCAGAAGATGCTGATTATTGCAAAAAAATATTATCTTTTCAGATGAAGCTCATTTTGATCTTGGCGGGTATGTAAACAAGCAAAATTACCGCATTTGGGGCACAGACAACCCGCACGCATACATTGAAAAGCCGACGCACCCAAAACGAGTCACTGTTTGGTGCGGATTTTGGTCCAGAGGCATAATTGGGCCATTTTTCTTCGAAACTAAGCAAGGAGTGGCCGTTACAGTCAATGGCGATCGTTATCGGGCCATGTTGAACGAATTTTTGTTCACAAAAATTGAAGAGGAGGATATTGGCAACATTGGGTTTTAACAGGACGGCGCTACGTGCCACACAGCCAAAGCTACACTCGATGTTTTGCGCCCTGTTTTTAAAGATCGCATTATCAGCCGCAGAGCTGATGTCGTTTGGCCACCTGGGAGCTGCGATTTGACACCGTTGGACTATTATTTGTGGGGTGCCGTCAAAGATAAGTGTTACACCGACAAGCCAGAGACAATTGACGCTTTAAAGGACAATATTCGTGAAGCCATTGGTGAAATACAGCTGCACACAATCGATAATGTGCTTAAAAATTGGACCGATCGTGTAGGCTACTGCATGGCCAGCCGAGGCAGCCATTTGCCATTGGAATGAAATTATTTTCCATTATTAACCGGAAGGATTGTACTTTCAAATAAAAAAGAAATTTGAGAAAATATTCAGTAGTTTTTTTTTAAAGTATTTTCAAAAAATAAAAACTTATTTCGCGGACCCTTTATTACGTAAAGTATTATGTTTATGATACTGCCATGCCATTTTGGTTCATAGTTAACATAAAAGAAACTATTCGTTGCATTATCATCCCTTAATGTTGTTAAATTTTCACAAAAAAATCCACGCAGCGTAACAATATCATAATTTACGTCATCATCATCACCATCCTTGTGTCTTGTTGGACGACACCAACAAGGGTAGTTTTCCATATACATATTCTACACGTACTTGTTGTTGTTCTACGACATTGGCAAACAACAACTTTATCAGCAACTTTAAAGTTTTAATAAAAAATAAAAAAATTAACAAAAAAAAATCAAAAGAAATGTGCAAAAAATGTTATAAAAAAAGGAAAAAAGAAATACGCAATGCCACACACACACACCAACGATGAACTTCAAGCGTGAATTGAAAGCAGCGCAAGGAACATGGCTGTGTATAATTTTTTTCTTACATTTCGTTTTCTTATACTCTCTCTCTCTCGCCCTCCCTCTCTCACTGGTTCACATACACTTTTTAAAGTTTGAATACATTTCCTTTTTTTTGTCTTGAAGTTGAAGAAGTTAAAGAAAAAAACTTGAATTTAAGCAGGAAACGCTGAAATAGGATCTTAGTTTTACGAACGAAACCGAAATGTTCGTACAACAACAAAAATATACGAGTTTTGTTTTTATAATGTTGAAACAAAATAAATTTAACCCAAAAAAAAAACAAAGGTCAGAAGCAGGACATCGTTTCCTAAAGTCACACAGATACATACGTGTATGTCTGTATATATTTAGCAACTCTAAAATCTACCCCAATTCTCCAGGACAGCAATTTATTGATTGGTTTCATTAAAAAAGAATTATCGATCCCAATTTAAATGCAGTTTGAGGATGATGGCAATCGTGATAACAAGTGATCTCAGAATTACATATTCTAAGACATTGCTTACTATCGTTAACTAACCACCACCAGACGTTTCTGTCGAAACAAGTGGCTGCAAATGCAGCAATAAGACTGAGAGCCACAAGACTATGGTTGTTTAAAAGTTATGGTCATTCCAAAATCTAGGATGTAGTTCTCTACACTCTACCTGCAATCACTTTCAATTCTGTTTGTACAACGAAGGCACTAGAAAGATCCTTTCATAATAATGGTTTACATCTCCCGAAGAACTTAGTATTCAGTGATGAATTCAAATGACTCAACGAATCCGTCTGAATCTTAAATCTTTCCTTGCTTTACCCGATTACGGTAGTTTACACTTTCCAAATCGACGCCTCCATTCTATAACGTTCTAAGTATCCTTAGAACGTTTTTAATGTTCATGCATTTTTAAATTATACGTTCTCTAACTTAAATACTGTCAAAATTTTGTTAAGATGCGCCGATCCGTTCCGAAGTTATAGGGAAAAATCTACTTGGAATACACATATGGTCATATGTTCGCTCATAACTCAAACACACTTTTTCGACTTAGAATGTTATAGAACGGAGGCGTCGATTTGGAAAGTGTAAACTACCGTAATCGTCGAAATGGTACTTTTGCAAAAAAAAATATTTATTTATATTTAACTAACTATACCCTGCGCGTGTTGCTGCGCCATCAATTAAAATAAATTTGAGGGAAAGACATTACACAAATGTCCAATTAATTTTGAATCATTTTATTGATTTTGTTTCCCGTTGTCCTGATGATTCAGATGAACGGGCCTGAGTAGTACGCATTCGATCAGTTTCTAATCTCACTTCTCGTTGTTCAAGTGGTTCCAGTGAACGGGTCTCAGCGGCATATACTCGAAGATTTTCCAGTCTCAATGCTCGTCTGATTCCGACACTCGCAATGCTCTTTTCTTCCGTGCTTAAGGTGTAGATCGACCAATTGCTTGTCATTCATTTTGAATAATTTTCAGTGACGCCATCCATCGGAAATTAATCGAAACAAACCACCGTCGACTCATGCGCAACAACTTTGTTAAAGAATGCACAGTTTACGATTTAATTCATTCTTAGTAATTTTCAGTGGCGCCACCTATCGGATATTAGTCATACCAACTTAGAAACCTTCGTCGGCTCATGCGAACCTCTTTGCTAAAGATCATAACATGATCAAATGCATAGTTTACGATTCTATAATGTACATACAAGCAAATATACATTTTTATATATGTAGACTATGGGAGGTGACACTGCCACGTTAGCCAATATGCCCATTTTGTTCATACATATATACGTCAAAGTCGTCCATACAAAATTTGAGGACTCTAGCTGTTGCAGTTTATGAGAAATGGGACATTAAATACTTATTGGGTATGTGGGCGTGGCACCTCGCCTACTTGAAATTTTAAAATAATAAAAAGGTACTGTTAAAATTTCAAGAAAATCGGTCTAGGCATTTAGCCGCCTATAGACTTCAAACAAACAAACAAACCCACAAACAAATAAACACACATTCATTTTTATATATAAGATACACGTACGAAACGGAACAGGAAAAAAATAACTGCATATATAAAACAAAAACAGCAGATTCGGAAAGTAACAGATCGTAAAAGACCTGTTAAGTCAAATGTCGACGGAACGTACGTTTGTTTTTACCGTATGAAGAGCGTTCTCATTGTTTTTCGTCTTCTAAATACGAATGTACGTTTTGAGGACATTTGGTTAACCTTCATCAGCGCAGGGGTACTATTAAATATTTGAAATGGAAAAGTACTGCATTTTTCAACACTGCTACGATAACCCCCCAACCCCCACTTTATTAAAATTAACTTCGTTGATATTAATTGCATGTAACTGAGTTCTGTTTGTAGGAAAATTAAGAAAGAAGAGTAAAAGTATTACATTTCTCTTCAGGCGGAGGCACACAAACAGTGATAAATATAAATTTCTATTTTGTTGTATAAAAAGAAAAAATATTTAAATATTAAAAAATATTTAAAATACAAAATAAAAAGCTTAAAAAAATTTTTTTTTAAAATTTTCGTCTTAAAATCACCACAACATTACTGCAATATTACCCTTTACACAGTAGGGTTAGTGTTTTTCTTATCAGACAGCAGGTTTGTTTTTTGTACCACAAAACACAACACTTTCTGTCTCTTTCTTGCAAACTACGATGCTACAGCATTTGTTTTACATGCAGCGTAAGAAATTATATTTATTGTGTTGGTTTTCAAATAATTTTGAAACTCACCTTTTAAGAACTGCTCGTCCACGCACACCCTCTCTTTATCTTCGCTATTTACTTCCGCTATACACCAAACACAATCCGTGTGCATGAATCTGCGTACAACAAAAAAAAAACATTTTTTCACATTCAAGGCCATACACTAACAACACAACATTTATTTTTTTATACATATAAACCGGTTACTATTGAAACCTTTTTGTTGTTGTTGCTTTGATTTTTACATTCAAGGCCTTGAACTCACAACCTCACTTCACCTCTTTTTTTCTTTTTTTTATAACATACATACACCTTTACTGGTGTACGCCATTTTACATAAAATTTTCTATTACTCTTATTGAAACTACAAAATTTAATTAAAACTTTATATTATTATTAATAAACAATTACACAAGCTTATATTAACGCAATACATATATTATTTTATTTACACAACTTTTTATTCTTCCTTTAATTTATTTTTTTTACTTTTAATCTTAAGCCACAAACACTTTCACCACACCTTCTTCAATAAAACAAAAATTATTACTAACAGGCAGCCGGCTTTGAACCAAATAACATCAATTAATAACATTACGGTTAATAGACAATAACAACAACAATTTCGTGCATCTTTAAATCAAATTGAGTGCATATGCTCTCTTTTACCTTAAAAACTATGTGGGAGAAAAGCATTTGTTTTTGCTTGCAGTAAATAAAAATTCTCAAAATGTTATCAAACTACGACAAAGATCTCCTAACATTAATAACATCAACAAACAACAAGAACAAACACAACAGATTGGTTAGCTCTGTTTATTTTAAAAAAGATTATAAGACGCGAGCGGATCATTCCATAAAAACTTTACGAAATGTTAACGAAATTTCAGTAAAGTTCAAAAGGCTTTATATGTAATTTACATATAAACGCACTGTTATTGTAAACGAAAAAAATAAGCACATCAATGTTATTCTTCAAACAATGTTAAGTAGATTTCTAGCAACACCCTTTCCTCTCTGTTCCGTGCATGAATAACAACCAAAAGCATAAGTTTGTAGAAAACCGAATGCCATTCAAATTTTGTTTTTGTTCATGGTGTATAATAAATTACGAACAAGCAAGGTGGTAGAGGAGTAGTATTCGTGTCTAAAAATGTAAACAAAAATTGTAGCACAGCCAAAACAATACTGTTGTTCTTGTAAAATATCATAAAATCCATCAATTCATTCATGCTGTCAATCGAAGAAGCATTTTTGCATGAAGCCGAATGCATGAACGTTTTTTTTACGCGGTATACTTACAATGTATTAAATATGTTTAGTGAGTTAGAAGACCATTTCGTTTTGGGAATGAATGCATGCATGAATAACAAAGCGAAGGAATTTGTGTGTGCATGAGGTGGAAGTTTTGTTGTCTGATGTTTTTTGTACATATGCATGTGTGATGAGTGAATGAATCAATAATAACTCTATGCTTACATCGTAAA
Source organism: Sarcophaga carnaria (assembly GCA_958299815.1). NCBI lineage: Eukaryota > Metazoa > Arthropoda > Insecta > Diptera > Sarcophagidae > Sarcophaga > Sarcophaga carnaria. Next base: position 46,291,275 of record OY283151.1, read on the forward strand.
TCTATATAATTTGGGAATGGAGTAGAAATATTTTGTTCTTCTAATTGTTTTTGTTTCTTATTGATAAAGGCATAATAAGATAAAACAGAAAAATAATATGAGTGTATTTGTTGTTGTTTGTTTCTGTTTTCTTTTGGTTGTTATGCATGCATTTGAAATTAAAGAACAGAGAGAGAACATAAAGAAGAGTGTTCTTTTCTCCATTCACTTAACATTTCTTGACCACAAAAAAAGAATAACATTGATTGATTCTTTTCATTTACAATAACAATGCCTTTAGAATTTAGAAGGCATGCTAAACTTTGCTGTAATTTGGTTTACATTTCGTGAAATGAAATGCTCTTCTCTCTCTCTTATATTTTTTTTAATGTATGGAAAACAAAGGCGACAGGCAATCAACCTGTTGTGTTTGTGTTGTTATAGTTTTTTTTTGTTGGTTTTTGTCGCAAAAACATGTGCTTTTCTCCCACATTGAGAGAAGCAGAGCATATGCACTCAATTTTATTTGAAGATGCACGCAATTGTTGTTGTTATTAATTGATGTTATTTGATTCAATTGATTTACAAAGAACTACAAAGCCGACAGCCGTTTAGTAGTAATTTTTGTGCTCTTTAAGAAAGTGGAAGTGGAAGTGTTAACGGTTTAAGGTTAAAAGTAAAAAAATAAATTAATTAAAATTTGCTTATAAAGAAATATAAAAAGTTGTGTAAATAAAATTATTATGTATTGCGTTAATATAAGCTTGTGTAATTGTTTATTTATAATAATAATATAAAGTTTTAATTAAATTTTGTAGTTTCAATAAGAGTAATTGAAAATTTTATGCAAAATGGCGTACACCAGAAAAGGTGTATGTATGTCGAAAAATAAGAAAAAAAAGAGGTGAAGTGTGTTTGTTAGTGCAAGGCCTTCAATGTAAAAATCAAAGCAACAACAACAAAAAGGTTTTAATAGTAACCGGTTTATATGCATAAAAAAAAATAATGTGTTGTGTTGTTAGTGTATGGCCTTGAATGTGAAAAAGTGTTTTTTTTTTGTTGTACGCAGATTCATGCACACTCATGGTGAATGGTGTATAGCGGAAGTAAATTGCGTCGGTAAAGAGAGGGTGTGAGTGAAAAGGTGAGTTTCAAAATTATTTGTAAACCAACACAATAAATTTAATTTGTTACCATGCATGCATAAACAAATGCTGTGTACCATTTAGGTTTGCAAGAAAGAGAGAGAAAACATGTTAATTGCTAAAGAAAAACATTAACATTACTGTTAAAAGAGTAATACAGCAGTAATGTTATAGTGATTTCAAGGTTATATGCTTGCCAAAGAGTCTGTTAAAGATTTTAAGAAGAAAATTTTACATGCGGTTTTTGTGTTTTAGTTTCCTTTTTTTATTTTACCATTTTGGGCAAGAAATATTAAAATTTTTTATTATTTTTGAAGTATTTTGGTTTAATGATGTCGCCGACGCATAAATCACACCAAACAAGGTGTATTGACATCTCAAACGCAGAAATACTTCCTTAAGAAAAAAAGAAAAACTAGAGTTTATTCGCAAGTCTAGTGGAAATGAAAATCCAATTACGCAGAGAAACTTTGATATTATTTGAAAACAATTTTCCATTAAGACTAAGAGAAGTTGTTCTAATACAAAATGTACGTCTTTGAAGTTGGAAGAAATATTTTTTTTTAAGTTTCTTTTATTTATTGTTCGAATTAACTTTTGCTGTTGCATTTAAATAAAGTTTTGCAAGAATCAATTTCTGTAGAATTCTAAGCTTTGGAATTGCTGTTGTTGTTTTCCAAGGATACTCATGCTTCAAAAGTATTCCAAAGCACTTATAAATTTATATCCAGAAATCTCTTACCCTGTTCTTTAAAGTGCAAACAAACGAATTCTACTCTTACTTCACTGTACATGCTTATTCTCTGTTTCTTTTCTTCAACTTCTTGTTAACTTCAGGCCTTTTTAAAGAAAAAAATACTTTTTATTTCTCCCAACTCTCAATATCTGTTCTTAGCACTTTTTTCTGTTTGGTACTGTTTTTATGGTACTTTTTTATATGCTTCACCCTTACTTTTATGTATTTATCGTCATCCCTTGCAATTCTTCTTTTTTTTGTTTTTGCTTTCATAGATCAACTAATTGTAGAACAAGATTCAAGAACTTTGATAACAACAGAATACACACAGTCTTTTCACTTTATTTTATAGAATTTTTTTGCAAATATTTGTAGAAAATTTCTTTAAGAATTGCAATGTACGGGTCCAACAACAACAACAACAATATTAATACATAGTACAATATAAAAAAGGTAATTTTAAAATATATGTACGAATGTGTATGTATATAAGATAGGTCTCCTTCTTCTTTTAGTAAACATAGTGTATACATACTTACAGTGTGTGCCATTTAAATACATACACCCTTTTCATATGGAAATATCAACTCTGAATCAACATACGGCCATAAGTTATCGTCTTCACTAGATGCTATTATTTTTTACTCCTTTATCGTTTCGAAAGAAGAGCGATCATCATGTTTTTCTATTCAATTAGTGCCTTGCAATTGTTTGGATTCTTTAATATTCCTTATATTCAAAGGTGTCCAGACGTACTGATGTCATTAAATCCTTACTTATAATATAAGATTATAGATGCAACTACTGTTGTTACATTTTCATGTGTATTCATTTAATTGCCAGATTTCCCAGATTTCTCTCCTTCATTATGTTGCATTGCAGGATCTGACATGATGTTCCCAGATTTCTCTTCTTCATAACGTTGCATTGGAAAATAATGGAAAGGATATTGCATGACGTTTATCAGTCATATTCGAGATTTTCATCTCTGGTTTGCCATTTCACTACGAAAAATCTAAAAAACGGACAACGCTTGCTTCTGTAAATCCAATTTAAGGTGGTATTATCTACTCACCGTATAGAATAACTAGGCTTTTGGGACTATACTTCGCATTAATTTCAATTTTTTTGCGATAAATTCGCTCATTTGCTTACCTCATGTAAATTTATTGCAGTTTTCAACAATTGAATTCGAATTATTTGACCACCTGCAAGAAATTATGTAAAGACATTGGACTCAAAAATGGAAAAATTGGTCTTGGTTGACATGCGGTTTCTAGAAGACGTTGCCGTATTCGAAGCGGCATGCCATCCAGAGCATTTAATAGCATACTTGAGAGGAATCCATTTGATCCATTGAGATGGATCATACGACTAGACTGTTTTTTACGAATATCCCAAGTCGTATCGAGTCGTGTACAAAGACAACTTAGCCGCTGATCTGATCAGAAAATAGTGTTTATGGATGTCAGATAGTAGGACTTTTGAAAGGAAAGTTAATCACAGGGGTTATTATCCGGAATCATCTTCTCTTATATATAAAAATGAATGTGTGTTTATTTGTTTCTGGGTTTGTTTGTTTGTTTGAAGTCTATAGACGGCTAAACGGCCGGACCGATTTTCTTGAAATTTTCACAGACATACAGAAAGATGTCTGGAAGGAGTTATAGCCTACTTTTTATTTTAAAATTTCAAGTAGGTGAGGTGCCACGCCCACATAGTATTTAATGTCGCATATCTCATAAACTGCAACAGCTAGAGTCCTCAAATTTTGAATGAACGACTTTGACGTATATATGAACAAAAAGGGCGTGTCACCTCCCATAGTCTATATATATAAAAATAAATGTTTGTCTGTATGTACCTTACAGAATCGTAAATTATGCATTTGATCATGTTATGATCTTTAGCAAAGTTGTTGCGCATGAGCCGGGGAAGGTTTCTAAGTTGGTATGACTTATTTCCGGCAGGTGGCGCCACTGAAAATTACTTAATCGTAAACTGTGCGTTTGATCATAATATGATCTTTAGCAAGCACGGAAGAAAAGAGCATTACGAGTCTCAGAATCAGACGAGCATTGAGACTGGAAAATCTTCGAGTATATGCCGCTGAGACCCGTTCGTTTGAACCACTTGAACAACAAGAAGTGAGATTAGAAACTGATCGAATGCGTACTACTTAGGCCCGTTCATCTGAATCATCAGGACAACGGGAAACAAAATCAATAAAATGATTCAAAATTAATTGGACATTTGTGTAATGTCTTTCCTTCAAATTTATTTTAGTTGATGGCACAGCAACACGCGCAGGGTACAGCTAGTATTCATATATAATTTCTGTGTGGATGGATATGTGAACAAACAAAACTATCGATTCATGCACCAGATTCATGGAAAATTAGACATTTCACTTGTGCAATACGCAGGGAAGGAGTGGTGAACATAACCAAGGCGTTAATATAACCTTAAAACTTTGTTTTATTTTAATTTAAAAATATAATGATCTTAATGAATGGCCTAGTTTCGTGGATATGAGTGATTGAAAATGGCCTGATAAATTTTCATAAAATTTTTCGTCTTTTTAGGCGAAGCAATTGATGGGGGAGAGTCTATTTTTTCAATTTAAACAACAAAAACCACAGATTTTCTTCGATCGTTGAACAAAATTATGAATTTGCCTTAAGGCCGAAGAATGTGAGAAATTGTATGCGAAAAAATCAGTTTATACTGGATAGGCTTAGGGCAGAGGACGATAACGCGCAGCCTATTTGTATGAAACATGACATGGAGTTATTGTTTGTTCTGGAATGTGTATGTACCAATTTTAAAGATATTTACTTGAACATGAAATATATTTTGCGTACAAAATTCATTCGAATTGTAGGGGCGGGCAGTCAGATCTACAACCTAGCTTCTCACATCACCGAACGACAGATTTTTGAGAAGCTGTTCGATGGCAATTTTATTTTACTCTGAGGGTTTTATCACAAGATAGCTGAGAGGAAATCGCTGGGGAAATATTTTTTCATATTTTGTTTTATTGGAGATGTCTGACCAGGGTTTGAACCGTGGTCTCACATCTTATAAGCCAACACGATACCTACTAGACTACGGAAACTTTCTCGCCCCTTATTGTTGAGTCTGAGTAGGAAAGGTATTATCCAGGTGGTAATATAGGGTTATCCATTTCTTTTTTATTGTAAAGTTTGAACGTTGACATTATGTGTGAAACGCTACATCATTTAAATGACCTCCACGCGAAGTGTTGCAAGCATTGATTCTTTTGAGGTAATTTTCGACCACTTTTTGACACATATTTGGTGGTATGTCAGCCATAACTTGACGAATGTTGCTTTTTAAGTGTTCAAGAGTTGAAGGTTTATCTGCATAAACACGGTCTTTCGCGTAGCCCCACAAAAAAGTCTAATGGTGTCAAATCGCATGATCTTGGAGTCCAGTTGATATCGCGGCCAGGAAATGTCTCTTGCAATAAAGCCAGTTGGCATGTGGCACCGTCTTGTTGAAACCACATATTCTCCAAGTCGTATTCTTCAATAGCAGGCAAAAAAAAGTCGGTTATCATATGACCATAACGCTCCGAATTGACGGTGACAGTCGTTCCATCGTCGTTTTCGAAGAAATAAGATCCAATCACACCTTCGTGTGACTTTTTCTGGTTGTAATGGCCTCTCTTCAATTACTTGAGGATTCTCAGAGCCCCAAATACGACAATTTTATTTATTAACATACCCACCGACTGTGAAATGTGCTTCATCGCTGAAGAAAATTTTGTTCAATACGTGGCTGTGGCAGAATCACCATTTTTGTAGTAGGTTTTGATAATTTTTATGCCTTGTGTGATAGTTAAGCGATTCATTTTCGTCAATGTCAGACTTTCAACTGAACAGAAAAAAATTGGTTTCACAACTTAGTTTGACAGATGTCGAATACCAGTCCCATACTTTTGAAACCACGAAATGGATAACCCTTTATAATGAATTCTTTTCCATGGTTTATGCTCCGCGTTGCAAACCTATTGCATAGCATTGCTATCAATGACTAACATGGTAGCAGATGAGAGAACTCTCTACTTTATTAAAGAAATTAAAATTAAAAAAACTATTTTTTAAAATTAATTTTCACAACATAAAAATGCTTGAAACTGATTAAAAATATTTAAAATATTGCATCAACTATTTAAGCTTTTCTCCAGAGATCCTGCAAGAGAAAAAACACGTATATTTCCAGCATAAGAACAAACATTTTTTAAGAAAATGTAATAAAAAATAATACGAATGGCATTCGAAATAAAAAGAAGAGTCTTCACGTTGAGTAAAAAGAAATATTTGAATGCGAAACTTTACAATCTTATGCCATAAACACACACACACAAACACACACCCATGCATATCTTTGCTTTTTATCTATGTATGTATGGATGTGTATCCTATTATTTCCCTCTGACTCAGCGTACTACATACATAGTGAGGGGAGAGAGAGAGTTGGCACAAATAGAAAAAGTAAAAATTGAATTGAAAATGGAATAAAAGGACGATTGTTGTTGTTGTTTTATAATGGCAGCTGAGCTGTCGTTCTTGGGAATGTCTTAAATGGCAAATGAAAGACTTTGAAAATAACAACTTACACACACACACGCACACACACACAATTACATTCATATACTACATTCGTATTTATTCACATAAATTTTTAAATGTATCCCAGTAAATATTTTTTCTAAATTTCTGAAAAATTTTTCGAAATTCTTTAGAAATTATTCCTAGTTTTAGATGGATCTGGTAGAATGATATAATTTACTTCAGATATTGTTGGTTTTATTTAAAAATTTTCTTACAAAATTGCAGTTTTCATTCTCAAATGTTCGTTGGGTAACTGCAAATGAAGTTGGACAAAGAATTTAAAAGAAGAAGAAAAACTTTTTCAAAAGAAACTTCTCGTTTAATGCAGAGAAGAAAAAAGAAAAGAAAATAATTTCAGTTTGAATCAACCAACTCCAAGAGTAGTTTATGGGGGTAAAAAGCAAAAATACAAACGAAGATAAGAAAAAATTAAAGTACACATGCATGCATACATGTATTCGAGTACATATGTATTTATGTATGTATGTGCGTACTTGCATTGCATCATCGTCTTTGCAAATAGCAAACAGCAGATGAAAAAGGACTCATAAGGAATAAAACAGTAACAACAACAACAATAAAGAAAGAAAGGAAAACGAAATGTTTTCTGTTTTCTAAGAAAGAAAAGGAAAAACTTGTTAAGGGAAGAACAAGATTGTAACAGTGGTTGATTATGGAAGTAATATTTGCACACAGAAATAGCAAAGCAGTGCCTTAAAAGTATGATTTTAATTTCTGTATAATTCAAAAAGTTGCGTTGGGTCTTCTAACACAGACTTTCGAACGCTGTCGGTTAATAACGGCCATCTGGTTGAAGTTACATTGTAATGGGTGATTTTTTAAGAGCTGTAGGAAATTTTTTAAGAAAAAAACACATAAAATTCAGAAAAATCCATGAAATCTTTATTTGAATCCATAGTACGGTCCATATAATTTAATGTTTGAAGATTATTTCATGCAAATGTTGACCGCTACTGCGCCTCAAATGGTCCATCCGCTTAGTCCAATTATGGCATACTCTATCCAACATTTCGGCCGGTATCTCACGAATAAATGCTTCAATGTTGTCTTCCAATGCGTCAATTGAAGCGGGCTTGTCTGTATAGACATGAGGTTTAACATAGCCCTACAAAAAATAGTCTAAAGGCGTTAAATCGCACGATCTATGCGGCCAATTGACCGGTCCCGAACGTGAAATAAAATGTTCACCCAACTCGCCTCTCAATAAGTCCATTGTTACGCCTGCTGTGTGGCATGTGGCACCGTCTTGTTGAAACCATATGTCATGCAAGTCAAGCTCTCTTGCATTTTGGGCAAAAAAAAAGTTGGATATCATCTAACGGTAGCGCTCACCATTCACAGTTACGTTAGGATTCGCAGCATCTTTGAAGAAGTACGGTCCAATGATGCCACCAGCCCATAAACCGCACCAAACTGTGACTTTTTCTGGATGTATTGGTAGCTTTTGCAATGCTTCTGGCTGATCTTCACTCCAAACAATCGACAATTCTGCTTATTTACGTATCCATTGAGCCAAAAATGAGCTTCGCCGCTCAACACAATTTTTCGATAAAGAAGTGGATCTTCGGCCAACTTTCCAAGAGCCCATTCACCAAAAATTCTGCGTTGCGGTAGGTCGTTCGGCTTCAATTCTTGCACCAGCAAGTATTTTGAAAGGCTTCACACCTAAATCCTTCCGCAAAATTTTCCACGTTGTTGAGTAACAGAGGCCAAATTGCTGCGAACGGCGACGAATCGATAATTGATGGTCATCATTAACAATGTGGTGAATACATTCAAGTTCACTGGTTCAACAATCGACCAAAATCCATTAATTTGGCGTAGCCCTCAAGGACTTAGGCTTTGGCCGACCATAATTTGGCATATTTTTCTTCGTGAATTAGGCATGGATCCATAGAAAATTCAACTGATCCAGGAACTCAATGTAAATGTAAATAACCACAGGCTACAACGTGTTTTCATTTGATAGGGTCTGGAACAATTGGCCAATGATCTTCTTTTTTCTTTGAAAAATCATTTTCAATTATGAGTTCCATTTCTGTATGAATGGGTACTTGAACTAACAAACTTATCGAGGTTGGGAGGATCCAATAGCATCTAATAAATACCGAAAAGTCACATTTTGGTAGTGGATTTTAGTCTGGTGTGTTATCGATCCATATTTCATTCAGAATAACATTAACCAGGGTATTACATCAACAGCGAGCACGATAGATCGATGATTTCAACTACTTTTGGCCTGAATTGAAGGATATGGGCCACCAACAGCATGTAGTTTTCTCAGGATCACGCTACGTGCCACACAGCTCATAACACATTGAATATTCTGCGCGAGCGAATTTGTCGATAAGGTCATCGCACTTGGAGATCGTGCGTTTTGATCCAGCTGGACTTTTTGTTATGGTGTTTTCTTAGATCGTAAGTGCATACGATTACGTCATAATCCACAGCGAACCCCAAAGCCAACATAACCCATGTCATTAGCCAAATTCAGTATGTTTTATGCATCAGAATCATTTAAAATTTCACACTTCTGATATGCTCAACCATAACGACATTATATTCCACACATAGCTGCCAGAATTGACGATTTATCGTCATTTTGACGATTTTGAGCTCCAAAAATATCATTTTGACGATTTGACGATTTATGCCCTTATTTTGACGATTTTGGAAATAAAAAATTTATATAATATTCTGTACTTTAGTAAAATTAAAAGCCACTTTAAGCTTTGTATTTACTTTGCAATTGTTACTATTGGAAATTTATGTTAGTAAAAACAGGGAGTAAAGTATTATATTTTTAACTTGCTTTCGAATACGTTTGATGATTTTTCTGTATTTTATTCCTTTTTAACCCCTTAAAAGCCAAAAAAAAACAACTCCTAAATAACCTCGTAGTTGGGAATAATCTATCAATTGTCGTTGCAGACAATTTTAAAAATTCGAGCATAGCTTCTAATATTCCCATCGGAAGAACGAAGAGAAGCGTAGTTATTTTTTTTCGTACGACCAACACTCAGGGGATGGATGGCATTGTGTTTGGAACTATGAAAATATGTTATGAGAAGAAGGAAAGAGAGAACAGTGTTTATGGACACTAGGCTTGTATATTTTTATACCATAAGGAACAGGAAAGGCCTCTGCAGGAATTGAGTTCCACATACCGACACAGTCCGACTGAAAACCGTATTTTTACTGTAATGCAGTGCTCGTTCCACTGGACAATCGACCACATACCGAAATAGTGGCCGACAAAGACGAGCGTTACGTAGGAATATATGATTTTCGGGAAAAAGTCCCCTACTTCATTCGAGCAAAATACTTTTGTTGAAGCGATAGAACAGTAAAACACAAACCACATTGCAACGATGTGGAGTTGGATACACTTCCGTCATTAACGAGATACTACGGCCTCTCCTGTACACGGTCCAGAAACCGCAAAATAGACGTTGAGGCACCAACGCATATATGAGAATTGTATTCCATTCTCTGTCGGTTATAAACGGTGCAAATAGTAAGATCAGATGATAAGATCTTAAGAAGGAACTGAAAAATGTGTCACACTGAAAAAATTAAATTAAAAAATTTTTTCCTGAAAATGATATAAAATTTCTCCATTTTTGGAAATAAATTAATAAATGAAGATGCGGGACGCCAGCTTTTAATTTCTAGCAAATTTTTTGAAATGTTATTTTTGAACTCAGATATGTACATACAATATTGACTTTATATGTTTTACTACAAAAGAAATAATTTGGTTTTTAAAAACTTTTAATTTATTTATTGATTTTTTCTAACGATTTTTTGACGATTTTAATAAACGTCTTTGACGATTTTAACGATTTTTCTCAAATATTTGACGATTTGGTGCCTCATTCATCTGGCAGCTATGACTCTACACATAATGGCTCTTTCAAACAAATAAAAAAATTTCGATGATATTTATTATGATTTTTCATTAATTTGAAGATAAGAAGCCCTTAATGAAAGACCCGATTTATTATATTCTATTTAATTTCATTGTAACTGCTCATATTTTATTTTATCATTAAAATCAAATTTTTTTTGATGATTTCATTCCTTTAAAGCTCTTTTTGTTGTAAGTAGTTTCATATCCGCTTCAATTCTTTATATACTTTTATATACATATGAATGTATGTATATATGTATGTATGTGTGTGTCAATGTATGTACTTTTGTGCCAAGGAAAGCAACAACAACAACAACTCGAACAAAAACAATTTTAAAGAACAATTAGAATAACTTTAAAAAGCAGTTGATAACTTCACAATTGTATAAGAAATTGTATAGGAGATGTTGTTTGCCATTAAAATGCATACGCATTGCAACTGTTAAAGAGAGACAGAGAGGGAGAGAGAGACAGAGAGAGAAGAGAGAAATTAAAAATAGAGCAGGATAAAACAGTCATACACAGAGATGTAAATGTCTTCTTCTTTTTCTGCTTCTGCTTCTATCCGAACTTCTGCACCAAAGTGCTGTGCTGTGTTGCGTTGCGTTTATTTATTTTGAAGGTTTACCGTTTGTTTTTGCTGTTGGCGTTGGTTGTTTTTGCATTGGAAGCATAAAGTTGATGGCAATAAGCAGTGATGATGACTTTGGAGTTCTTTTTTTTTTGTTCGCTTATTTCTCTCTCTGTTGTTGTTATTTTAACTGGTTTTTCTGTTTCTTTTTCTCCATTTTGCATTATTTGCTTTACTTTACTTTTTCCACTGAGCAGAGCTACAGTTGTTATTGTTGGCATTTGCCAAAGGATATGCTCTGCCACACTAAAACAACCAAGCAAATAATTTGCTGTGTTAATACAGGTCAACGCTCGTACGAAAGCCACTTCTGCTACTCTGTATAGCTGCTTTGGTAAAAAAACAACAACCACAGGAATACATGACTACAAAACAAAAACATGCAACTTTTCTATGTATTTTCATTTCATTTTGAGTTTGAGTTTCCTTTGGTAGCAGCACAACAACAACAACAACAGCAACAAGAACTTTATCAAATAAACCCTCGAAATTGTTGCAAGGAAAGTTGATAGACCGTAAGGATTTTTTTTTTTTAATGAGAAAAAGTGAAATGGATGGGCAAAAAAAAAAAGCATTTTCTTGTTCCTTTGGATGGTGTTGTTGTATTTTTTGTTGCTGTTTTATTAGATTTGCTGTTGGCATTGCTCTGAATTTCATTTGGTTTCTGTTTTTCTTTATTTTTTTCGTTTTTTTCTCACTTTTGTTGTTCATTTTGTTTTCTTTAATATTTCTGTTGTTTTCAGTTCCATTTTTATTTTTTCGTTCCTTTTTTAATTTATTTTCTCTACTGCCAACAGCTTTATCTTCATAAAGCTGAACTTTATAATGATTTTTAAATATTTTTCCTCCCTTTTTTCCGTTTTCCTTTGCTTTTTTAATAAAAAACAACAACGTCCTTTTCATTCAATTAAATATTCTTTTTAATTATTTATTCTGTTAAACGTTTTGCATTTTATTTGTATTCTTTAATGCAAGTGGAAACTGTTACCATTATGAAATCATTTTCCTACACTTTCACTTCAAATATGCTGTTGTACCGAAAGGACATTGTAACGACACGACGTTGCAGTAGAAAAATTAATAATGAATTCCTTGCAGTTTACATGAAAACTTTGCTGGAAAATGGGGGAGAAAACTGGCATCTATTATGTATAATTTAAATTGCAAAAAGATGAATTTAATTTTAAACATTACAATACATATGCACAAATATTTAATTTATTCTGAAAATATTTTCTTTAAAAATAAAGGAAATATTTGCAATTCAAATTCACTCATACATATTACTGCCTTAAAATTGAATTTTCTGCCTGAACCCCAATTAATTATTTCCTTCGAACAAACGAGGGAAAAGAAATAAAATAAAACCACAAAAAAAACTTGATCAATAAACACAGACACATACATACATTTAAATTGAAATGATGAACATACACATAAAATAAGTGCACTTACATAGACATAGAAAAGGACAATGAAAATAAAACCTTTCATGCCAAATAATCCTGTAATTCAATATGTATTATAGCAATACTAGTGATAGTTGTTGTTGTTGTTATTACTATTAATATGGCTTTTTATTATTTGAAATAAGAGCATTCAAAAGAATTTATTTTTTTGTGTTGATGTTTCTGCTTTTACTTGACCAAAATGTTTACGTTACAATTGTAGTTCTGCCTTTGATGTGTAGAGAGATAATTTTTCTGTAAAGATGTTTAAAGTAAAATCGCTTAAGCCATGTCCAACTCAACTCAAAGTCCCAAACTTTTCAAAGAAATTCTAATATTTTACGCTTTCACATATTTTTTTCATTTTTGTTCTGAACTAGAGTTATACTATGTTCAGACATGCACTTATATTGAGTAAATCGCAAGTAAACGGCATTATTGATCTCAATATTTCATATAAAATGTCAATTAATTATTGCTCAATAAATTCATAAATTGTTATAATATTGAGTAAAACTTGAAATACAGCACTGTCATAAGTACGTTCAGTGAGCATATTACTATTTTCCGAACACTTTCTATTGATATTTTGACAACTCAAATATCAACAGCAACAAACAAAAAAAAAAAACAACGAACAACGAACAACGAACAAAACAAGAACAATGTTGTTGAAACAACCAGCTGTTTTGTTTACCAGCTGTCAAATGCATATTGAATAAGCAGCTGAACTGCGTATATTGTTATGTCTAAACACTTAAAATATTGTAATCAATAAACCAAATATTGACTCAATAAAAGTGCATGTCTGAACATAGTATTAGGAATCTCCTTATGTTCCAATATAGGCACAATGACTGGTGTCCACATATCAGAGATCAGCAATGAGTATTCAAAACGATTTCTTATAAAGGGTGTTTTTTTATAGTGGTATAGAACTTTAAGTTGCAATAAAACAACGATGGATTATTCGATTGACATGAATTTTATTTATCCGAAAGATAATCTTGTGGCATTACATTTTAAATATGATTTCTGGCATATGACCGCCACGGCTGGCGCGGATGTAGTCCAATCTGGACGTCCAATTTTCGATGACTTTTTCCAACATTTGTGGCCGTATATTGGCAATAATACGGCGAATGTTGTCTTCCAAATGGTTAAGTGTTTGTGGCTTTACCGCATAGACCAATGGCTTTACATAGCCCCACAGAAAGTAGTCTAGCGGTGTTAAATCACAAGATCTTGGAGGCCAATTCACAGGTCCAAAACGTGAAATTAGGCGGTCACCAAACGTGTCTTTCAATAAATCTATTGTGGCACGAGCTGTGTGACATGTTGCGCCGTCTTGTTGAAACCACATCTCCTGGACATCATGGTTATTCAAGTTTGTAATCATGGCTCTATACCGATCACCATTGACTGTAACGTTCTGGCCACCATTGTTTTTGAAAAAGTACGGACCAATGATTCCACCAGCCCATAAGGCGCACCAAACAGTCAGTTTTTCTGGATGTAACGGTGTTTTCACATACATTTGAGGATTACCTTCACTCCAAATGCGGCAGTTTTGTTTGTTGACGTAGCCATTCAACCAGAAGTGCGCTTCATCGCTAAACAAAATTCGCTTATGAAAATCGGGAACAACGGTAATCTCGTTTTGGGCCCATTCGACGAATCTACGCCTTACTTGATGATCGTTTGGCTTCAAATCTTGCACGAGTTGGATTTTGTAAGCACGCAAACCAAGATCCTTCCGCAAAATCTTCCATAAAGTGGATGAACGCAGATCCAATTCCTGTGCTCGATGGCGGATGGACTCATTTGGTTCTTCCTCAATGCTACGCTCTACAGCAGCAATAGCTTCTTCTGTACGCAACGTACAGCGTCTCTGGGGATGCGAGTTATCAATAAGAGTAAACGTGCTGCGAAACGTTCCATGGTTAATCGAATTAACTGCTCTGATGGACGATTTTGTCGACGATAAAATGGACGTAGTGCGCGATACGTTTTCCGCACAGAACCATTTTTTTCGAAATAAAATTGCACTATTTGCAAGCGTTGTTCAGGCGTGAGTCTACTCATGATGAATTGCCAAACCAAACTGAGAATAAATCACTTGACAGCTGTTAAATCGGTCGCCATCTTGAAAAGTAATGCCAACTTAAAGTTCTATACCTCTATAAAAAACACCCTTTACTTATACGCATTCATAGTTATTTTAATATCATGAAACCTCTACTTATATTCAAAGTTTGAAACACTCATCATATTCATACTTAACAACACGTAGGATGTTGTTGATTTCGACTCTCCATAACTCAACATATACACGAATCACAAAATAAGTATGATTCGCGTACGAACACTAAAATACTCACTAAAGTCATGTGTGTTTGCTCTGATTGCTGTTCTGTCTTTTTTCTTTTTTTGTAAATGCAACAATAACTAAGACTGTAAATTTTGATGAATGACTCGAGTCACTCGATTCATTTCTAAGTATTATAAGTATGTTTCTAAAGTTATGAATCTAAATGAGTAGGCTTATGAATCAAACATATTTCGAATGGTATGAGTTTGATGTCAACGTTGTACTCGTACTCATTGCAACCTGTAGTTATAATAAACGAGTACGAATGAATCAGAGTACGTAGTTAAATTTCAATATCGATGACTCACTTATATTCAAAATTTCATGAGTTCTTATGAGTAGCGAAAAACGATTAATTGCTGATCTGTGCTACATACTAAACCTGCCACCATATACACCGCAGAGGGTTGGTGTTTACAGCTTTCTCTCGTAAAATTTTGCCTCTGCCTCTGCAATCTTCGAATTCCTAGGGTATTTTCATATGCTAAACTATACTTGAAGTCGCCGCAGTCTAGTAGGTAGTGTGTTGGCTTAGTAGGCATAAAGCCAGGGTTCGAGCCTCAGGCCAGACATCAGAAAGAAATAGAAAAAGTATTTCTTTGGCTACTTTCTCTCAGCAGATTTCTGGCAAAAACCCTCAGAGTAAATAAAACATTGCCATGAAAAGTTTCTCAAGAATCTGTCGTTCGGAGTCGACTTTAAACTGTAGGTCCCACCACTCATGTATAAAATTTACACACACAACATAAGTGGTGTGAGAAACAAGTCCTGTCTGAAGGGTTGTAATGACCAATTGTGTATGTATGTATGTAAACTATACTCGTTCCATACAATTCTAGATTCTACATCAGTTGTAATATATGTATGTCCTCCATCTTTTATCCTTAAAAAGGCGAAAGTATAACCATCTCGTTAATTGGCATTCCTTACGTAAATGAGTATTTACTTAAATACTGATTAAAAAAAAACTTGACATAGCCATGGTAAATGGTAAAGGATCATAGCATAGAAATCTTTGAAAACATCAAAAAAAAGGACGCAATAATTCAAATGATTATCTTCTATTTGTACGAAAACATGTCCAAAGGCAACTCCTTAATATTTATTTTGTTTTTTTATAATTTTAACTTGCGAATGCAATAATAAAATTACTGTCATTATTTTGAAATGACCAAAATATGAATGCCACTCAAGTGATAACAAGAAAGGCAGGCAGCTGTCATTTTTATATGTTTTTACAATTTCTTGTTTACTGCATAATAAGAACAGGGTAACCAAAAGCGTGTGCAAAATAATATGAGTAGACCAATAAGGCAGAAAAATTAATTGAAAAAATAAAGAAATTTTACAACATTTCAGTATTTACTGTATAATATAGGATTTCTTTAAGTGAAAATTGTTATTCGTTTCAAAGACCTATTTGACGCCAAGATGTGTGGAAAATGAAATCAATAAAATGTCCATCATGTCTATTCAGTTTACCATGAGCCTGAACGCACATGAGTTGTCTAATTTTCCATGAGTCTGGCGCATAAATTCATGCATTTTGAAGTCGCCGTAGTCTAGTAGGTAGTATGTTGGCTTGTTAGACATAAAGCCAGGGTTCAAGCCCCAGGCTAGACATCAAAACAAAATACAAAAATCATTTCTTCGGTGACTTCCTCTCAGCAGATTTCTGGCATAAACTCTGTGAATAAATAAAATTGCCATGAAAAAAAGTTTCTCAAAAAAATCTGTCGTTCGGAGTCGACTTTAAACTGTAGGTCCCACCACTCATGTATAAAATTAACACACACAACATAAGTGGTAAGAGAAACTGGGACATTGTACAATGGGTTAATTCGACCTCCGGGTACTGTACTTAATTGACAAGTATACGTCCTCTAACCTAACCTAACCTATCAAGCTTAATCCAATCGATAGCATGAGCTACATTGGCTTTGAGGACGTCTATGATTTATGGCTTATACGCATAGCGGGGTCAAATTATACGATCTCGATGGCGTATTCACCACACCTCTACATTAGGTGATCATGCTCTTAAATCGCTCATGCATAATTTCCAATGTGACCTGAACTAATTGGCACCTAGTCTCGCCCTATTGAAATCACATGTCGTTGCTATCTAGATCATCCAATTAAGGTCAAAAGAAGTTGGTAATCATAGATATTTAGTGCTCACCGTTGACAGTGATGGCCTGGCCAATGACGTTCTCAAAGAAACATGAACCGATGACCACCAGCCAAAAATCCTCACTAAACTGTGACTTTTTTTTTGGATACATTGCACGTTTTTTGGATCTCATGTGGTTCATTATTAAACCAAATTCATTCAGTAAAACTCATCGCTAAAAATGATTGTTTGATGAAAACTAGGCTCAGTTGGTGACTGTTTCAGTGTCCATGCAGCCAACCGAAGTTGTCGTATATGCTAGCCTGTGGTCATATGACAAAATATACTGAATAAATGACAACTAATTTAACAGTCGCTGTCGTCTAGTAGGTAGTGTGTTGGCTTATTAGACGAAAAGCCAGGGTTCAAGCCCCAGGCCATACATCAAGACAAAATACAAAAAGTCTTTCTTCGGCGACTTCCTCTCAGCAGATTTCTGGCAAAAACTCTGAGAGTAAATAAAATTGCCATGAAAAGTTTCTCAAAAATCTGTTGTTCGGAGTCGACTTTAAACTGTAGGTCCCGCCGCTCATGTATAAAATTAACACACACAACATAAGTGGTGTGATAAACTAAGTCATAATCCTGACTGAGGGGTTGTAATGATCAATTATGTTATGTTATGTAATTTAACAGATTTAGATGGCCGTTATTAAGTGTCAAAATTTGAATGTCCTTTTTGAAAGACCTTTCATAGAAAAGACAAATTATTTAAAAGCATTTGGTATTTTATTGACATCGATCCCATCACTTTTTGAGCTACTTCGGGAGATTTATATTTTTTTCTTTTCATTTCTTCAATACTTTTAGAGAATCCTTATCAGTCCAACAAATCTCTCAAATTTTCAATGGGCTGAGTGTTTTGCAGTACAGTGTAGCATACATTCTTTCACTATATTTACACCAAAGCATGTACACCTAATTCTGTTTTTACACGGTCTTTTTTTACACGGTTTTGATATAACACGGTTTGAAAATAAAATATTTTTAATTTTTGTCACACGATTTTATTCCATTTAGCACAATTTAAAATTTTTTGTGCTTAAATTTTTTTTGTCAAATTTAATTTTTGCAAAGTATGTTCATATCACAAATTTAAGGGAATTCCCTTTTTGCGCGACAAGCGAATTTACTGGTCAAAGCAAATGTAAATGGCACAAATTTAGGGGAATTCCCTTTTGTGCATACAAGCACAAAGGTCAGAGCAATTGAAATGTGTTAATATTTTGTGTTTGGTAAAGAAATTTTTTATTGTCAAATTTGTTTTTCTATCGTTACATTAAATTTAACGCATTAAGATGAAAGGTAAGCCAAAAAATATTTTATATTTATTAAGTTATTTATATTTTTAATTTTGTTAAATATTTTATGAATCCCTAAAAGAAAATGTCAGATACAAAACTTCTTAAAAATCCTTGTTTTTCACTAATTTTAATAGGTTTTAGAGATTAGGAACCAATCACCTATTTTTGCATACGATCAGTGTTTTTTTTACACGGTTTTTTTTACACGGTTTTTTCTGGAACCAATCTACCGTGTAAAAACAGAATTAGGTGTACTTAACTTGTGCTTTTTTTACTGTTTTTAGAAAATGAAAAAAACCGCTCTTTAAAGAAACTCCTTTTAACATTTAATTACCCTGGTAAATAGTTCAGGTACTACATCTTGTCATTGCAATAATAATAATGCAAGAATAAACAAGACCCACAATACTTATTACAATTAAAAAGGAAATACAACAATAATAATAAATTAATTACATGTATCAGTATGCATGTACTCTCTCTATCTCTCTCTATATGAGTACATAATTACAATCATTCATTCATATTTATACAATAAGTTATGCATCAGCATGTGCATACCTTAAATAAATTATATGGGGCAGTATGCTAAGAAAAAAAAAATATAATAATTGAATAGAAAATTTAACCCTTATTTCTCTCTGCTCTCTCATTATAATTCACAGGTATTGACATTTAATTCCCTAATTACGAACCCAAAAGAAAAACCACAAAATGTTTCAATAACAACGACAGCCAGACAGACAGTCTTTTAAAATTTCATTTTGTTTTCTTTAACAATACACATACACTCATGCATAAACAAGTATGTTTATATGTATATTAAAAGCTAAAATAAAAGCTAAGAATACAAAACACAAAAGAAACCGGCAAAAAATAAAATTTCATCAACATCATCGTAATTGTTGCGAACGTCATACCACAGTACATCTTCGTCACCATCATCAGCGACGACATCATCATCGTCATTATTGCCTTCATTAAATATACGAAACAATCAGCAATCATCCCCACAGAACCCCTTTCTTTAACTTGCTTAACCTTGTTAGTGTTTTTGGTTTCAGTTTTGTTTTTGTTATTCTCGTGAAAAAAAATGTAAAAAAAAGCCACTCACAGAGAGTAGTAAAATCCTGACCTATGATGTGTGTGAAGATAAATTCAAATTTAACTAGCAAAGACAAAAACCAAAAATTTTAACAGAGGTAATGTTAAAGCTAACAGAGCAATGTTAAGTGGTTAACAGAAAATAGTCAAGGTAGGATTATCGATATTGTGGGCAAATGGGACATGCTGCACATATCCCACTATATACAAATTGTAGCCTAAGGTGTCCCTAATAAAACTCAATAAGTCGTATATCCCAAATAATTTTGGAACTTGAGATATCGGGCTTCATATATACCCTATGTTAACAGTGGCTGGGTAGGATGACGGATGATCGATATTGTGGAAAAATGGGACTTGCTGCACATATCCCACTATATACAAATTGTAGCCTAAGGTGTCCCTAATAAAACCCAATAAGTCGTATATCCCAAATAATTTTGGAACTTGAGATATCGGGCTTCAAATTTAGCCTATGTTAACAGTGTCTGGGTAGGATGAGGGATGATGGATATTGTGGAAAAATGGGACTTGCTGCACATATCCCACTATATACAAATTGTAGCCTAAGGTGTCCCTAATAAAACCCAATAAGTCGTATATCCCAAATAATTTTGGAACTTGAGATATCGGGCTTCATATATACCCTATGTTAACAGTGGCTGGGTAGGATGACGGATGATGGATATTGTGGAAAAATGGGACTTGCTGCACATATCCCACTATATACAAATTGTAGTCTAAGGTGTCCCTAATAAAACCCAATAAGTCGTATATCCCAAATAATTTTGGAACTGGAGATATCGGGCTTCATATATACCCTATGTTAACAGTGGCTGGGTAGGATGACGGATGATGGATATTGTGGAAAAATGGGACTTGCTGCACATATCCCACTATATACAAATTGTAGCCTAAGGCGTCCCTAATAAAACCCAATAAGTCGTATATCCCAAATAATTTTGGAACTTGAGATATCGGGCTTCATATATACCCTATGTTAACAGTGGCTGGGTAGGATGACGGATGATGGATATTGTGGAAAAATGGGACTTGCTGCACATATCCCACTATATACAAATTGTAGCCTAAGGCGTCCCTAATAAAACCCAATAAGTCGTATATCCCAAATAATTTTGGAACTTGAGATATCGGGCTTCAAATATAGCCTATGTTAACAGTGTCTGGGTAGGATGAGGGATGATGGATATTGTGGAAAAATGGGACTTGCTGCACATATCCCACTATATACAAATTGTAGCCTAAGGTGTCCCTAATAAAACCCAATAAGTCGTATATCCCAAATAATTTTGGAACTTGAGATATCGGGCTTCAAATATAGCCTATGTTAACAGTGTCTGGGTAGGATGAGGGATGATGGATATTGTGGAAAAATGGGACTTGCTGCACATATCCCACTATATACAAATTGTAGCCTAAGGTGTCCCTAATAAAACCCAATAAGTCGTATATCCCAAATAATTTTGGAACTTGAGATATCGGGCTTCAAATATAGCCTATGTTAACAGTGTCTGGGTAGGATGAGGGATGATGGATATTGTGGAAAAATGGGACTTGCTGCACATATCCCACTATATACAAATTGTAGCCTAAGGTGTCCCTAATAAAACCCAATAAGTCGTATATCCCAAATAATTTTGGAACTTGAGATATCGGGCTTCAAATATAGCCTATGTTAACAGTGTCTGGGTAGGATGAGGGATGATGGATATTGTGGAAAAATGGGACTTGCTGCACATATCCCACTATATACAAATTGTAGCCTAAGGTGTCCCTAATAAAACCCAATAACTCGTATATCCCAAATAATTTTGGAACTTGAGATATCGGGCTTCAAATATGCTATATATATATAGATACAAATATGTATACAATATAATATGTAGCAAACGTAGCTAACTTTTTTTATTTCATAGTACCTTTTAAAATTTTCTGACATATTAGATTTTAACAGAACAGATTTCGGATTTTAACAGAATAGATTTCAGATTTTAACAGAACTGATTTCTGATTTAACAGAAAAACAGGGTTGTTTATAATGGAGGGAACAGTAGAAGATTAGGTGTTTGTCAAACAGTTTATTATAGCAATACACTGCGGCTTCATTTGAAGTTGCTGTGGTCTAGTCGGTAGTGTGTTGGCTTATTAGACGAAAGGCCGCGGTTCAAATCCCAAGTCGGGCTTCAAGAAATTTCTTTTTATTTTTTTATTTTTTCTAATACATATCAGATATATAAAATTGATCAGTATATATTTATATCAATATTAAAACATATGTATTAGAAAAAAAATAATAAAATAAAAAAATCTTTTTGACGCCCGACTTGGGATTTGAACCCTGACCTTTCGTTCGTTTGAACTCGGTCATGATTGAGAATAAGGAATTGAATTTATTTAACAATTTGACTGCCGCAGCAATTTTCAGGAAATTGGCCACAAATGACAATTTGATTTTTTCACATTATATTACTAAAAACTCTATTTTTGGATCATAGGCGTGATCAAAAAGAAAATAATTTTTTTAAGGAGGAAAAGTGGCTTTCCCTAGAAAGGAACGCAATCTACGAGTTATCTCGTAGTTGGCAGTCAACGTGAATTTTGAATTAATTCATGTTTAAAAAATATTCTCAAAAATTTTGTATTTATTTAATTAATTATAATAATTTTATTAATTTTTATAATTACATCAAATAATAATAATTAAATTAAATAGTTCAATTAAATAATTATATTAAATAATAAATTTAAAAAAAATCAGACAAAAACCACCCCAGTTAGGGATTGAACTCAGGCATGATAGAGAATAATTTTAAAAATATCCTCAAGAGTCTAGTACTTACAATTTTTAACAATGATGTCAAACAGATTGGTTTAGCCCCTGGCCAGGATGTGTTTTCTTTTTTATAAAGTATATATATTAATGTATTGTAGTTTTCTTTTTTGTTATTCATTATCATTAATTATTATGTTAATATCATTTCAGTACAAAATATGCGAGATTAAAATGCGTCACTTGGATGTAGTACAATGAAAACATCGGGGAAGCCCCAGTTTTGTTTTTACTTTTAAACAGTTAATCAAAAAAAAATTGCAAAGTTCACTTTCCGTCATGGTAACTAAAACCAAATATAAAGCATGCAAACCTCAATTCGCTGTGGTCTAGTAGGTAGTGTGTTGGATTACTAAACGAAAGGTCACGGTTCTAATCGCAGATCGGGTATGAAAAGGGTGTTTTTTCCTTTTATAACAAATATATATTTTTTCTAATACATATTAAATATATAAAATATATACTATTAAATTAAATTAAAGCTTATTAATATATATAATAAAAAAGAAGAATATAATACATTAAATAAAATACGTACATTTTTGAAAGCTGAATGAATTTGAAATTCAATTGCTTATTCGCAATCATGTACAAGTTCAATCCCGACTTAGGGTTTTAGCGTGATTTATTTTACTTTTTCTTCTAATACATATATTTTAATATTAAAATATTGATATAAGTATATACTGATAAATTTTATATTTCTGATATGTATTAAAAAAATAAAAAATAAATCTTTTTGACACCCGACTTGGGATTTGAACCGCGGCCTTTCGTCTAATAAGTCAACACACTACCGACTAGACCACAGCACTTTCTAATGAACCTGCAGTGTATTGCTATAATAAACTGTTTGACAAACACCTAATCTTCTACTGTTCCCTCCATTATAAACAACCCTGTTTTTCTGTTAAATCAGAAATCAGTTCTGTTAAAATCCGAAATCTGTTCTGTTAAAATCTAATGTCAGAAAATTTTAAAAGGTACTATGAAAAAAAAAAAAAAGTTAGCTACGTTTGCTACATATTATATTGTATACATATTTGTATCTATATATATATAGCATATTTGAAGCCCGATATCTCAAGTTCCAAAATTATTTGGGATATACGACTTATTGGGTTTTATTAGGGACACCTTAGGCTACAATTTGTATATAGTGGGATATGTGCAGCAAGTCCCATTTTTCCACAATATCCATCATCCCTCATCCTACCCAGACACTGTTAACATAGGCTATATTTGAAGCCCGATATCTCAAGTTCCAAAATTATTTGGGATATACGACTTATTGGGTTTTATTAGGGACACCTTAGGCTACAATTTGTATATAGTGGGATATGTGCAGCAAGTCCCATTTTTCCACAATATCCATCATCCCTCATCCTACCCAGACACTGTTAACATAGGCTATATTTGAAGCCCGATATCTCAAGTTCCAAAATTATTTGGGATATACGACTTATTGGGTTTTATTAGGGACACCTTAGGCTACAATTTGTATATAGTGGGATATGTGCAGCAAGTCCCATTTTTCCACAATATCCATCATCCCTCATCCTACCCAGACACTGTTAACATAGGCTATATTTGAAGCCCGATATCTCAAGTTCCAAAATTATTTGGGATATACGACTTATTGGGTTTTATTAGGGACGCCTTAGGCTACAATTTGTATATAGTGGGATATGTGCAGCAAGTCCCATTTTTCCACAATATCCATCATCCGTCATCCTACCCAGCCACTGTTAACATAGGGTATATATGAAGCCCGATATCTCAAGTTCCAAAATTATTTGGGATATACGACTTATTGGGTTTTATTAGGGACACCTTGGGCTACAATTTGTATATAGTGGGATATGTGCAGCAAGTCCCATTTTTCCACAATACCCATCATCCCTCATCCTACCCAGACACTGTTAACATAGGCTATATTTGAAGCCCGATATCTCAAGTTCCAAAATTATTTGGGATATACGACTTATTGGGTTTTATTAGGGACACCTTAGGCTACAATTTGTATATAGTGGGATATGTGCAGCAAGTCCCATTTTTCCACAATATCCATCATCCGTCATCCTACCCAGCCACTGTTAACATAGGGTATATATGAAGCCCGATATCTCAAGTTCCAAAATTATTTGGGGTATACGACTTATTGGGTTTTATTAGGGACACCTTAGGCTACAATTTGTATATAGTGGGATATGTGCAGCAAGTCCCATTTTTCTACAATATCCATCATCCCTCATCCTACCCAGACACTGTTAACATAGGCTATATTTGAAGCCCGATATCTCAAGTTCCAAAATTATTTGGGATATACGACTTATTGAGTTTTATTAGGGACACCTTAGACTACAATTTGTATATAGTGGGATATGTGCAGCATGTCCCATTTGCCCACAATATCGATAATCCTACCTTGACTATTTTCTGTTAACCACTTAACATTGCTCTGTTAGCTTTAACATTACCTCTGTTAAAATTTTTGGTTTTTGTCTTTGCTAGTTAAATTTGAATTTATCTTCACACACATTGACCTATGGTAACCCAAATTATACTAATGAAGGAACCTAAAAATATAAAAAAACACACACACACAAAATAATATAAACAGGAGTCATACACACAACAACAACAACAACAATTGTACTAAGTAAGAAAAAACCAGTTAAAAAAGAATAAAAACAAAAACAACAATTTGTTGTGCTGTGCGTTTATTTACGCACGCAAACCCTACAGAATGAAAGAGAATATAATGAGAAAAAGGGCACAGAAGTAAAGAAACTGCTGATGCTCTCTACCTTCTTTTCTTCAACGTTTTTTTTGTTTTGTTTTGTTTTTATGACACAATTATTAACGTTGTATGTAGCTGTTGCTATTTTTGTATACATGTATTATAAATACATACGTAAATGTGTATTGTCTGTAAACGAAATAACCACAAGAGTGTACAGTATCAGACAAATTTAATCACACGATATTTTTGTAAACAAAGGCTTGCTTTTAAAAGCTTTAATAAATTTTCATAAGAATTAATATTTTTAAATTGTAACGGAAATAATACTTACTTAATTTACTTAATTGGTCATTACAATCCTTCATTCAGGATTACGTCCTAGCTTCTCACTACCGCTTATGTTGTGTGTGTTAATTTTATACATGAGTGGCGAGACCTACAGTTTAAAGTCGATTCTGAACAACAGATTTTTTTGAGAAACTTTTCATGGCAATTTTATTTATTCTCAGAGATTTTGCCTGAAATCCGTTGAGAGGAAGTCGCCTAAGAAATATTTTTCCGTATTTCGTTTTGTTGGAGATGTCTGACCTGATGTTTGAACCGCGACCTCACGTCTAATAAGCCAACACACTACCTACTAAAGGGTCCGCCAAATAACTTTTTTTTTTTGAAAATGCTTTAAAAAAAAACTACAGAATATTTTCTGAAATTTCTTTTTTTATTTGAAAGTACAATCCTTCCGGTTAATAATGGAAAATAATTTCATTCAAATGGCTGCCTCGGCTGGCCATGCAGTAGCCTACACCAGAAGATGCCGATTTTGGCAAAAAAAAAAATCATCTTTTCAGATGAAGCTCATTTTGACCTTGGCGGGTATGTAAACAAGCAAAATTGTCGCATTTGGGGCACAGAAAACCCGCACGCATACATTGAAAAGCCGACGCACCCAAAACGGGTAACTGGATTTTGGTCCAGAGGCATAATTGGGCCATTTTCTTCGAAAATGAGCAAGGAGTGGCCGTTACAGTCAATGGCGATCGTTATCGTTTCATATTGAACGAATTTTTGTTCACAAAAATTTAAGAGGAGGATATTGGCAACATTTGGTTTCAACAGGACGGCATTACGTGCCACACAGCCGAAGCTACACTCGATGTTTTGCGCCCTGTTTTTGAAGATCGCATTATCAGCCGCAGAGCTGATGTCGTTTGGCCACCTAGGAGCTGCGATTTGACACCGTTGGACTATTATTTGTTGGGTGCCGTCTAAGATAAGTGTTACGCCAACAAGCAAGAGACAATTGACGCTTTAAAGGATAATATTCGTGAAGCCATTGGTGAAATACAGCTGCACACAATCGAAAATGTGCTTAAAACTACTGCATGGCCAGCCTAGGCAGCCATTTGAATGAAATTATTTTCCATTATTAACCTGAAGGATTGTACTTTTAAATAAAAAAAAAATTTGAGAAAATATTCAGTAGTTTTCAAAAAAAAAAAAGTTATTTGGCGGACCCTTTATATTACGGCGACTTTAATATAAAGACTGTTTCAATTAAAAAAAGCTTTCTGTGGAATTCTGTTTGAAATACTCTCCAACTGTTGGAGATTTTGTCAGTAATTTTTCGGTTGCCCTGGTATTTTTTTAATTTACAATTTTCCTTAAAGCACTTCATGATTTCGCTTTTATTTTCGCATATTTATGTGTGCTTAGGATCGTCACTTCATGGGCATTTTTTTGCAAAAGGTCTCTGCACATAAAACAGTCCTTTATGCGTTTTGTTCTAAAATATTCCCAGATAATTACCTTCTTCCTTCCTAAGTGTTTTACGGCTTTATTTAAGATTAAAACTCTGTATTATGTCTAATAGTGACTACGCCTTAGCTGGTCCATTCATGAGCTTCAAATACGACACGCTTTTTCAAACATTTCGGCTTGCACCCCAATGGAAACTAAAATGATGTCTTCCAAGACTGTATTCTTAGCCGGCTTTGTCATATACAAGAGACTTTGCATATCTGCATAGAAATGATGTCGTAGGACATCTTTTCGAGCGTTCAATTACTTGCTCATTGCAAGCCTTTAGTCAGAAAAACAACCGTGCTGAGCCGGTGCCGGGATCTACAGTTTCAATTCGATTCTGATCGATACATTTTGGAAACAAATTGTCATGGCTATTTTATTTACTTTTCTTTACCCTAAGAATCTTTGTTTGAAGACTACCGAGAGGAAATCGCCGTAAGAAAAATTGTTTATTTTGTTCGAGATTTCTGAACGGTAACCATGTGCTTTACTAGACTACTGCGCCTTCAACCTCCCTATATGATCATAATAACTCATGCCAAGTGGAATATGGCACTGTCGTATTGGAACCACAAGCCCACTAAGTCCAATTCCTACATTTTGGGCAATAAAAAGAGCTCTAATCAAAGCACAGCTCCTTATTTCCTTGATTGTAAAACGTGGTTTTCATTGGTTGGATGACATCGGCACACAAAACCCCACCAAACATTGCATTTTCCAAGTTTTATTGGCAGCTCTTCAGCAATTTTTGGTTACTCTGCTCATCACCAAATACATCGATTACAATTCTTTGCATTGTATTTTTCGAAGAGTACACAGTCGTCAATACAATTTTGTACTTATAATACCAGTTTTACCCCTACAAGTTATACATTTCAAACCAAATTTTCTCCGTTTTTCATTGAACATCTGTATGTATTTATTTTAAGGTTATGCTGCATTAAATACGTAGCATTTCTTTAAAGGATTTCATGACTTTTGCTATTGTCACCCACATTTGCCGCATTTTCATTGTGTTGCATTTATTACGGGCCACATACATTATTCACACTTATTTTCATTAGCAAAGACAAGGATTTGTTAACGCATAGGGTGGGAATTGTTTATATTTTATGGTCAACTGTCTAAACCGCATTTAGTTACTCTTTTTTCATTTCATTTTCTGTTTAATATTCTGCCCTTAAATAGTCGTTTTTCTTGTTTCATTTTAAAACAACTTCTTGTCTTCAATTGTTCTAATGTTTGTCAGTTGTTTTTGCTTTATTTGTCTATTATTTATGGTTTTGACCGACATAAAAGGATAACGGGTAACAAAGAATACAATAACAACAAAAGGAATTTAAGCTGCACAAAAAAAGAGGATAAAATAAGAGAAATTTTTACAGCAAATTTCCCTGTTAACCTTGATTGTATGCTGCTGCTGTTATTGTTCATTTGAATTTCAGGAAATTCAAGGACACAATTTCTATTTTTCTTTGGTGATTATTATTGTACTCGTGTAACTGAATTTAAATATAAAAATATTCAAAAATTTAAGAAATTTATTCCCCTCAATTTAAATTGGAAAAATTTAATATCAAACACTGCGGCTGCATGCATATATTTTTCACATACCGCCTCTACAGATACATGATGGTGTACATGCTTGATGGACGGTGTACAAACACCAATACCACTGCCGACTGATAGGCAGAGTATGTAGGCACTCTGCTGTCCTGATCACCAGTGCATTTTCTTCCACTGCGAATAAGGCATTATTTGCTATACTCAATTGGCTTCCCTCTGACCTTCTATTAAAGCTCTATGCAGTGCTGCTATTCTGAAAAGATGAGACACATCCGGGTGAATTATTTGGGTCCCTATAACTTTCTCAACAGAACATTTAATTTTCGGATAACAACCAGAGACTTCTGGTCTAAAGAGCTGTAGCTTTCCAATTGGACCCTTGAGGTTTATATTGTGTTAAGTGTTTAAAAAAATTGCAAAATCTTTCAAGTTTTTTATTCTTTTAAAGCCATTTTTGTTTGTTGGCGTGTGGGGTAGGGTTCAAAATGCCTTCGCACTTACAGTGACCGTCGTCAGCTGCGTCGAGTGGTGCTTCCACTAAAACAATCCCTCCTCCTCTTCTGGGGATACTAACTTCCCGGGACGGCTATCTGCATTACTTCGGGAAAGGCCCAGAACGACGTTCTGTTAAGGACCGTTGTCTACTCTCCCACGTTTGGGTACGCAATGTTGGAAGCCAGTCTCATGCTATTGGCTCGTCTTCTCATGTATCATTTTGTCTTCCTGTGTCATGGTCGACCTTCTTCCTGCGGAGTACACATTCAACGTATCTTCTTACAACCCTCCACTTCGTCTCGCTTTCGAGCATTGCGTCCACAATGTTGTCGGGTGTGAATTCGCCAATCTGCTCCATTAACACATTCTTCTCGTCTTGCCATTTGATGCAATGGAAGAATGTGTGTTCAACGTCGTCACTCATTTCCTCGCAATAAATGCAGCCAGGATCATTCACCCTGCCCATGCGGTGTAGATATTATCGGAAATAACCATGACCCGAAAGAAACTGGGTCAGGAATTAGTTAATTTCCCCAAAATTTCTATGTATTCATGCGCTTAGAGATGGAATTAGTCTAGCAGTCCATCTTCCTCTTGTTTCATCGCTCCATCTACTTTGCCATCGCCGTATAGTTTGAGACCTGACATCTGTGGTACTAATGGCGACCAACCGTCTTTTATGACAAAAACAGGACGCAGGCAAATGAGGAAAATACGGTTTCTTCATTCTCCTCAGAGCTACAGCCGCTACAGAAGTCATTTAGTAGAATAGCAAGTTTTTTTTG
This sequence comes from Sarcophaga carnaria, assembly GCA_958299815.1. Lineage (NCBI taxonomy): Eukaryota > Metazoa > Arthropoda > Insecta > Diptera > Sarcophagidae > Sarcophaga > Sarcophaga carnaria. The sequence continues at coordinate 46,320,986 of OY283151.1, forward strand.
GCAAGCCTACTAAGAGCACAGTGGCCCATGAAAATGGCTATTGTGCCATGGATTGCATTTCGATTTAAGGACAGAAGTGTGTCGGCCGCAATTGTCCAACAGAGTCTTGCAACATTGTGCGTATCTTCTTGCTGCCAACGAGATAAAGCCTCCCTGTAAAAGGAGTAAATATTATTCAAAATTAACATTCAGAATACACATGCCCAGTAACATGTCGGAGATTGCTAACTCCTCACTGGCCCTAGCCAGCTATATATGTCCCGCAACCCAGCTAAGAATTACCTTTTAATGATTTAAAATTTCTCTGAGTAATCCTTGTCATTCATGGACAAGGACGGACGTTGAAACTAAGTTTGTTATGGACTTAATCACAGCCTGGCTGTCCGAGTATATGTAGTGATATTCTGCTAAAATCTCGAAAAAGCCGTGACCATATATTTTTGGCCAAAAATTGATTTTTTTAAAATCGAAAATCTCGGCTCACAAAACTAGTTCACTACCACGGTTGGAAAGAGCACCCTCTGGACTACCATTTGCATATAGTCTGTATGGTGTACTATTTCTTATGTGTACTTTCATATCACACTGTTACACCACCATAACCGGCCGATATTTTTCATTTTTAAAAAGGTTTAAAGCGTATTTTATTCATAAAAATTTGTGTTCATAGGAGCTGTAAATAAAAACGAATTACATTAAATTCACTTAACTTTACTCACAGTTTCTCACTCTCTCTTTCTCTCATCAATACAAAGTTTACAGTTTTATTTGAAAATACCGTAGGCGGCCATATTTGATTTTATTTTTCATTCGATTTATTTTTTTCATTTTTATAACGAATTCGTATTCAATAACGGTGCAAGTGCAGAAAAACTTTTATCAATTTGCCACGTAAATTTTTTCTCTTTTACACACACACATACCTACATACTCGTACTTACAAATTTGGTAGAACAGTGTCATTGTCCCCTTAAACACAATTTTTTTTTTTTATTTGGCGTCATTATCAACTTCCTATCAGGTTTATATCCTTATTTTGTTGGTATTCTTTCTTTTCTCTTCTTTTCTCTTCGTATGTTCTCTTGTTCTTATAAACGATTTCTTTTTTGTTTACTTACGAATGTTCTTGCTTTAATTTTTCCGTGTGTTTGGGTTTGTGTTTCTGTGCTTATTGTTGTTTTGTTTATAAACGTACACACGTACATACATGTGTATGTATGTATGCTTGGGTAAAGGCGAGTGCGAGTACTTTTCGTTCCTGTCGGGTTTTACCGTGTGGGTGTTTTTGTGACGTTTTATTTTGTCCTTGTTTTTCATTATTATTGTTATTGTTGTTGTTGTTGTTATTGTAGTAATAGCAATAAAATTATCTACGTTGACGACGACTTTGAACTTGATATTCAATTTTTAAGGCCAAATAGAAGCGAATAAAATACAAACAAATCTAATACACACACACACATTTAGAAAATGGGCTCGCAGACAGAAATTATAGCATATTTAGGGGGATATAAGGAGACATTTATTTGGGTTAATAAAAGTTCATTGTACCCAAAGTACAATGCCATTGAAAAGACTGTGTTTTTCAAAGAAATAATTACTCCAACCAGTACTCTTCACATTTCTAGAGGGGGGATGTGTAAAAATCTCTCTACAAAGTACTTAAATTATTGGAAATTTAATTTAATAATGGAAACAAGAAATTTATTTCAAATACTTCCTGTTATGGCACTTCCTTAAGTGAAGTATTTATTTTTTTTTTTTTGTAATTATTTTTCCTCTCATAATGAAACCGAACACATAGCTATGTGTGCTGTGAACGCTTCTCCAGACTTAAATATCTGCTGGGAATTAGAAAAATTGGAAACATAAAAAGAACTTGTTATTGTTTTACATTTAATTTCAATAGATTTCAAGTGTATTTTCGAAAATTTACATGGTCTTCCACAGACAACAGCTGTGTTACAATAAGAAAGTCTTGTTCTATATTAAAATATGTATTGAAATATGCACACAATTTAAGAGCTGCTTACAATTTAAGCGCTTCTTAGTAACCGCATATGTGTGTTCTTTGTCTGGCTCCAATTTTATTTTTAATTTTTCTGTTTTCTTAATTTCGTATACAACGTTGGGGTTCTGGAAATATTCATTTACCATGTTCATGTGTCATGTTTAATTTTAATTTCTTTTGTTTTTCTACACCCATCAGGCGTAAACACCGCCGCCGCCTCCCCCCATTTAACAAATGTCACTGAAAATATTTTTAATTTTTCTTTTTTATGTTTTTAGTTACAATTGCCATGTGTTTTAAATTCGTAATGCATTTTCGCTATACAACACAGTGCCTTCTTCGTATTCTTTTGCGTTTCACGCGTGATAGGATCACAACATTTATGGTTGACATGTGCTTGCACCATTAAACTGACAGCCATTTTTTCTCCCTCTCTCTCACTCTCTCCCTCTCTCTGTCTCTCTCTCTTCTGTCATTTGTATATAGAAATATATTTTTGCAATATTTGCGTATTTTTAAGATTTTATTTTTACAAGCAATGAAAATAAATTCTGTGACACGCGTGCGCTGTTGTTACAACACATGTGTTGGGAATAGTAGTTGCACATTCTATAAATGCAACAGTTGCTGCAATATATACCATAGCAACTAGCAACGTTGTCTCATTACAAAGAACAATTTTTCTCCTTTTGCAAATTACAAAATACAAGGCCCTTTGCCTTCGGAAATATTTTCAAACATAAAAATTTTATTTTAAGAACGTGAAAAAATAAAAATGGTGGCAGTCACAAAGTTTTAAAGTGTGTTTGATCTACGTGCACGATCTCCCCTTTTTAAAGAAAAACGATCTTAAAATAAAAAATGGTTGCTTGACTAGCATACAGTACATGAGTAATGAAAATAAATTTTATATTCATGGGGTGTTTGACAATGAAATAGAAATCTCCTTTAAAAATCACTTAAAATAAGTTAAATTTGGACTCAAAGGCATAAATCGCAATACGCCAGTTTTATATTTAAAGAAGGCTCTTCTAAAACCAATCAATTGTCATAATTTCAAGTCCTACAGCGTCGTCTGAAGTTTTCCTTACTTCGTTCGTTTTTATGAACATTTTCTGTAGCAATAGTTGTGAATTATCCTGCTCGAAATTAAAAGAAAACTCTGTGATGTAAACTTTTATAATAAACTTTAGTATTGTACGTAGAACCTTGTCATCGTGTAGAATACTCAATTGAAATACCGTGCCAAGAATTTTCAATCTTTGTTTGATTCAAAGACAAAGCATATACTGGAGGTAGTCCTTTTTCGATTTTCAATTGAAATTTAAAGCATGGAACCCGATTCACTTTAGTGTCTTTCAAGCAGAGGACGAGGATTATTGAAGACCCAAATATCCCCAGACAGGATATTATCTTAATTTCTGATACGGCGAAGGTATATCCTTCTCATCTCTTCCGCCAATATATCTGTTGGTATTGTCTTTGCCAATACCAAAACTGCTTCATCAGACACTGTCCTGAAGCCACTTATCAGTCTAATCGCGCTTAGACGTCACACCGAGGACAGTAGCCTCCTCGTCCCACTGAGAGTGCCTACGACCGGCAAGCATACAGCATTATTGACGTTACTACCGCCGAAATTATTCTCTTTTTAAATGGACCTGGTCCTCCAATATTTGGCATCATCCCCGCCAGTGCTCCCTGTGTTACAGATGCTTTTTCACCGATGTATTTCACGTGCTCCTATTCAATGAATGAATATTCAATTTGATACGAGGCGTATGGCATGTAGCGCAGTTCTGTTGAAACCACATGCAGTTGATCTCCAACATAACATAACATAATTGGTCATTACAACCCTTCAGTCAGGATTACGACCTAGTTTCTCACACCACTTATGTTGTGTGTGTTAATTTTATACATGAGTGGCGGGACCTACAGTTTAAAGTCGACTCAGAACGACAGATTTTTGAATAACATTTTCATGGCCATTTTTATTGACTCTCAGAGTTTTTGCCACAAATCTGCTGAGAGGAAGTCGCCGAAGAAATACTTTTTGTATTTTGTTTTGATGTCTGGCCTGTGGCTCGAACCCTGGCCTTACGTCTAATAAGCCAACACACTACCTACTAGACTACGGTGACCTCGATCTCCAGTCGATCTCCAGTTTATCCAATACAAGTCAAATAAGTTGGCAATCATCGATCTCGGACCTATAGTACTCGTTGCTGATAGTGATGGTCTGGCGTGCGCTATTCTTCAAGAAATATAGACCGATGACGCTGCCAGCTCATAATACTTTAGACAGTCTAGGATTTCATGTGGATTACTATCGACCCAATTCAACAATTTTATTTGCTCCTTAAGACGTAGACCTCGTCGCTCAAGCTGACTTTTCTATGTAAATTAGGGTCAATTATCAACTGATCTGGAGGTCATTAAGTGAACACACATCGTTATCTGTGCTCGTCCATGTGGATTCGCAATACAGACTGAATTAATGACAACTAATTTGATAGATGTTGCTTCAACAAGATGGCCGTTATAAACTTTCAAAGTTCGGAGGACCTAAACCTAGAATATATGATATTGATGATGTTTCGTGGGGTTATCATATACACTGAGAAAAACAGTGTCATAAGTAAAGATTGATGTTTGACCAGAGCTTTGAAAGTGTTCGTAAAAGCCTACTACAAATAAGAATACAAAAACCTTGTCTTTAAACAATCATTTTCTTGAAGATACTGATTCACTTTGTTACTTGGCTATCTTTTATGACTATAACGGTTGTGCAAGACCGATAACAAAGCCTCACAATCATTTGGTCAACATAACCTAGTTCAAAAGTTCTCATTTGTTTTACGTCAAATATTAAATTAATCTCGCTAGCTAGTGCTACTAATTAGAAATTAAAAACCTGCGTTTCGTCTGGACTTGATGATTATTATTATTTTATCGCAATATAATCGACGAAAAGAAATATGACCGCAATTTGCATCAAGTGGAACTATCGCCAGGGTAACCAGGCTTACCATTATCTATAAAAAAAAAAATTCAAATTGGTTGTATTCTCTCTCTGCCGGTGTTCATATTTTAAGAATACTGAGTGAAATAAACAGAATCCTTGCGGAAAATTTTTCTTGCATTCCCAACGCCACCTACCGTATACCCTTCACACTACGAAGGTCACCGATTAATATGATGAAGTGATGAAAAACATTATTTCTATATGTTATCCTGATGAATACTAATAACCACGATTAATTCGTTATAGAAATTGAGTTACATAAAAATTATTTATGTGAAGTGACAGTAAACTTATTATGTCATATTATTTATGTATTAATTAACGGGCCATTAAAAGTCTGTATTAAAGTTTAAAATTTAAATTGTTTTTATACTCACCTATTAACCACTTCCAATTGTTGTGTTTCTGTAGAAATTCACCATACCATGCTTTTAGTACAATTTTTGGACAGATTTTTTAGTTTGGTTGTAAACCTTGCTAAGGTAATGTTTTGTGCTAAAGGTGGAATAAAAAATAAATATGTATAGCAGAGTAAATAACACTTTAGTGGTGAAAATGTCTTTAGTACAAAATATGTTTATGAACTGCATTGCCATTGAAGTTGTCGTAGTCTAGTATGTTGGCTTTTAGATGTGATACCACGGTTTAAACACCAGGTCAGACATCTGTTTCAAAACGGTATATAAAAAAAATTTCGTCGTTAACTTCCTGCCACCAATCTTATATAAAATTAACATTTACAACATAAGTGGTGTAAGAAACTAGGTTGTAATCCTGGCTGAAGAGTTGTAATTTATTAGAACTGCATTACCTTTAGTTTTAGACAACAATTTAGCACCAAAATAATTATAGTATTTGCTACAGATGCTATAAATTGATAACCATTTCTAATTTTGTTTTATTGCAACGTCTTTGCAGGTTGCTTACGGGCCCGATGGTACACCAGTACGCACTGAATCACGTCGTGGCCGTGGAAAGGCTAAAAATCCTACGGGAAATACAACGCCAACTACAGGGGTAAGTTTTTTTTTTTTTTTTTTAAATTAATGAAAAAAGAAACGAATTTGTTTTATAACACAATGTAAGAATATGAATAAGAAATTCAAAAAGAAGTTACAAATTTAATACAAGCACTTGTGCAAATACCAATCGATCACCTAAATGTAATAAAACGTTCTGTAAACACATTTTTAAAAATCGTTCAGAGTCTAGCTTTCGTTAGTATAACCGTGATAATGAAAACCTTTTCTAAAACGATGCTGTAGATTTAAATCGCTTTTTTCACGCCGAGGAGGGGTAAATGTACCTAACCGCACCATAGAGAAAGTCATCATATCCTCAGTGTGTGGGGCCCTGTTCATATCCGCGTCCGATTTGCGTGTCGAAAGTTGAAGAAACATCTAAGTGCCTCCACTATTCCTTTCGTCCAGGTCCCCGCTTCGAATTTCGCTTGACACGTGTGCCAGTTTCATCTATTCCGGCGTGCCCATATGTTCCGCAGCCTCAAGATCCCTCTTCTTCAGTCTTAGAATGCTCTCCACGTAATTCGCCACTGAGGTCCAATTTTCCCTACTCGCGATCATAACCCCGACAATGTTACCGGCCGTAATCGTCCCAACTATCGACGCCAGTGCAGAGCTCTGCTAGCGTGCACACTCGAAAACGGTGTGCTCTGCGTCATCAATTATCTCCCCTTCCTCGTAAAGACAGTAAGGGGAGGCGGTCTTGCCCATTCTGTGGACATATTTTCTAAAATCTCCGTGACCCGATAGCATCTATGTAACGTAGTAATTTACCTCTTCAAATTCCCGACCAATCCATGGCCATATGTCTGGAGTAAGTCTCACCGTCCATCTTCCTCTATCTTCCTCGTCCATCGTTGTTGCCATTTTGAAATGGTGTTTTCCCTGAAATGAGCGGTTATGTGACTTCCAGCCGATTTCGCCCTATAAATCCCCATCCGCTCTGCCGCCAGCAGTTCCACAGGGATTATACCCGCTATCACCAGTACGGCCGGAGCGGACACTGTACGGTATGCCGACGCGATACGCAATGCAGCCGTTCTCTGTACCGATACCAGTGCGTTTGTCCGCTTCTTAACATCCAGTGTTTCTGCCCAAATTTCGCTCCCATAAAGCATAATGCTGTTTCCGCCGGTAGCGGGCCTCCAATGTTCGCCATTAACCTGCTGAGCTGTCCAACGATCTTCAAGGGATTTAAATCCCTTGGGTGTGTTAGAAAGTACCAGAGCTATTGCGGGTTCTGGTTAGGTTAATAGGAGACAAGTCTAACGCGATATTGATCAGAAGACACTGGGACCTGGTAAATCACATGACCCACAGTTCTCTCCTTAGCTGTCTGGTGGACAGTTCTAGTTTGACAGTCCTGATTTTGGAAAAAGTTTCGCAACGAGAGCGAGAGTAATAATAAGAGTTAAAGGAATAGAAGAATCATTCTGTGATATAGCAATGGATCAGGAATGTTCTGTTCCAGAGTGAAATATTTAGAGCCCTTGGGGGAACAAGCTTCTTGCTTTCAAGTGAAAGTTTACATCCTAAAAAGTTGTGCTCAATACATCTTAAACAGGAACTACAGAGGGACAATACTATACTATCTGTCTGTCACTCCTGAGCACTCAACTCCTAAAAGGTTGACTTGAGATTAGAATGGAGGCCGTAAAAGGCAGTAAAGGGCAGGCATATCAGTTTGCAAAGACCGTATATCTTCCATGCCGCTAATGAGGTCCGAATAGAACGAAGAGTTTAGAAGGTTATACCGGATACCCTTCTCAAGTCAAATTGGTTATGCTTAAGACTATTGAGAAGTAATCCGAGGAAAGTAATCAGCATTGTAATGAGAATCAAGCGTCGATTCAAAGAACTACAGTTTTCAAATAGGAATCGTCGTCTTAAAGAACTGTAGTTTTAGAATAGGAATCGATTCAAATTAGACTCCATATTGAGTAGAACAAGTCACCAGAAATCATATTTACAATCTGCGCAGTGTTAAAAAATACCAGAAAGAAATTTCTGGATGTTTCAAAAGTATCAGGCAGGGCATAATCCTTATTGGGATCGAACAGCATCCTGAGCTTTGCCAGGGCAACAGGATTTAACCAAAGTTATAAATTGGACTTTTGCTGCTAAAGAATAACTTATTCTTTATTCAGCCTAACTAAAGCAATTGGCTCATAACTAAGAAGAGAATGAAGCTTACTTTAGCTCTTAAATATGTTGTGTTGCCCAAGTGAATAGTTTATGAGTGTCAGTGGAGTGGAGATAGCCTCTGATTTAATACTCACAGACATTGATTAGAGTTTATAGGCTTTAAAGTGTAATGTTATGCCTCTAGCATCGGTAGAAATTTTGCTGCTTCCCAAAAAACTACTTCTTTAGCGGCTATGGCCTTTAGGGCGTTATCATACGCACTCTTTGCTTTTAAATTTTCTGTCACAAAAAAGTCTTCGTTTTCTTCTCAGTTAAGCATGAACGAAAAAATGCGATTTTGGAAACTCATCTTTAAACTTTTCCTTCAGCATTTGATTTCTTTTTGAAAATATTTACACAAACAGGAGTACAAATCCTTGTAAAATTTTATTCAAGTTGTGCGTAACGCTTAATACGCATACAGGATATTGAGTATGTATGTATGTCTTCGTATATGATTTATGTACATATGCATGCATGTAATGTGTTTGAAAATGTCTACCAAATGTCTACCGTCTGTCTGACATTGTCTAACAATGTTGTCACAAATTCATCAACGTCATCCATCGAAAGCTTTCGAGACAAGCGGAAGCGGAGCAGGAAGACAGAAAAATAAAATATTTCAATAGGCTTAGGAAACTAGAAAAATGGAAAGGAACCTGACTACTGATACTACTACTACTTACAACTCTTTAAGTTGTTGTTATTGGTGTTGTTGTTATTTGTTATTCGTTAACATAAACTAATAATACGAAGACAACATCAACAAAAGCCGGAATAAACAAAAAAAAAAAAAAAATCCTGATGTCAGACAACAAAAATGTTGTGTTGATAAATGGCAAACGAATTTCGAATGCAAACTTTAAAAGAGTGAATTCGATTTGTGATCTACACTTAGGCAATTTTATTTTGTCTTTACGCTGCAGTCGAAATCTACAACTTTCCAGGATTCTGGCACATAAATCAGACTGAATTTGATTGATGTTGTGGATTATGTGGGCATTGAGAACGTCTATGGTTTGTGATTTATCCGCATACACCTGCGACTTAAGAAAACCCCACAAGAAAAGGTCTAACGGGGTCGCATTCCACTATCTTAGTGGCCAGTGCCTGTCGCCTGCATGTTAGATGACCATGCCCACAAAACATTCGTGTAGAATGTGGCATAAGGTATGTGCTATGTCGAGCCCTTCTGTTCAAGCCTCAGGTCGTTAGTGTCCGACTTTATCCAATTCATACCAAATGAATGGCATGTGCACTGCTCGCCATTCTCAGTTATGGCTTGGTTTACGGTGTTTTCAAAGAAATATGGACCAATGACACTTATTTACTTACTTAATTGTTCATAACAACCCGTTTAACGGATTTCGGCCTGCCGCAACACATCCTTCCAGGCGCCTCTGCTTCGTGCGCGCCTACGCCAGTTGGTCACACCAATCGATGACAGGGCTTCCTCGATTTATTCCTTCCAACGGATGGAAGGTCGTCCTCTTCGCCGACTTCCGCAGATTCCCGCATCAAATACCCGCCTCGCCGGAGCATCCTCCTCCTTCTCTTGAACACTCTCAAGGCTGCTGCATCAGTACTTAATAGGGTCCATGCCTCTGCGCCATAAAGATGCACGGATAGGATGAGCGCTTTGTAGAGTGTTAGTTTTGCCGTACGAGCGAGGTCTCTGCTACTCAATTGCCTATTGAGACTATAGTTGGCAAGAGTCATCCTGCGCTTGATCTCCAGACTGACATCATTTCTGGTGGTAACGGCTGAGCCAAGATAGATGAATTCCTTGACCGTATCAAAATTATAGTTATCGGCCGTAATCTGTGAAATGATACCGCCAGTCCAAAATATCCATCAAACAGAGACTTTTTCGGGATGCATTAGATGTTCTAGGACCGCATGTGAATTGTTGTTCTCCCAAATTTAATTCAATTTTGTCTGTTCATGCACACATTCAATCAGAAATAGGCCTCATCGTTGAAGATAATTTTTCAATGGAAACTAGAGTCAGTTGCCAACTGTTGCTGAGCATATGCAGCGACCAAATTTCGTTATTTATGATCGTTGAATTTCAGTTCCCGGGGAAAGGTACTTCACAAAATTCGCCAAAAGTTGTTTTCAGCGAAAGGCCAAGTTCTTGAGAGCAACGCATAATCGATTATCTCTGATTCTTCTCCACACACTCACGGACATCGCCAACGTATTCGGAAAATTTTGCGTTTTGTCGGCTGTCGGCGAAATTTAGTCGGTCGTTTACACAACCAGTGGACTAGAATTTCTCCAACACGTTGTGAATAGTCCTCTATTTAGGATGACCGCCATAAAAATCGTAAAATAGGCGAAACGCGAGTTGTGTGTTGCCATCTTGTTAAAGTTTCATTTGTCAAATTAATTGTTATTTATTCATGTGAATATGGCCGTCATCAACTGCCAAACTTCGGAAGTTTTTAAAAACGAGTATTTCGTAAGGCTTTCTATTCACCTTCTTTTTTTAGTTCTACTTGCTGCATAAAGACCTTGGTATTACGCCATAGAAAGTCCAATTGGTTCAGGAGTTGAAGCCAATTGACCATCCAATGCGTTTTCGCTTCGCTAAGTGGGCCTGCGATCGACTTACAGAAGATGCCGATTTTGGCAAAAAAATATCATCTTTTCAGTTGAAGCTCATTTTGATCTTGGCGGGTATGTAAACAAGCAAAATTGTCGCATTTGGGGCACAGAAAACCCGCACGCATGCATTAAAAAGCCGACGCACCCAAAACGAGTCACTGTTTGCTGCGGATTTTGGTCCAGAGGCATAATTGGGCCATTTTTCTTCGAAAATGAGCAAGGAGTGGCCGTTACAGTCAATGGCGATCGTTATCGGGCTATGTTGAACGAATTTTTGTTCACAAAAATTGAAGAGGAGGATATTGGCAACATTTGGTTTCAACAGGACGGCACTACGTGCCACACAGCCGAAGCTACACTCGTTGTTTTGCGCCCTGTTTTAGAAGATCGCATTATCAGCCGCAGAGCTGTTGTTGTTTGGCCACCTCGGAGCTGCGCTTTGACACAGTTGGACTATTATTTGTGGGGTGCCGTCAAAGATAAGTGTTACGCCGACAAGCCAGAGACAATTGACGCTTTAAAGGACAATATTCGTGAAGCCATTGGTGAAATACAGCTGCACACAATCGATAATGTGCTTAAAAATTGGACCGATCGTGTAGGCTACTGCATGGCCAGCCGAGGCAGCCATTTTAATGAAATTATTTTCCATTATTAACCGGAAGGATTGTACTTTCAAATAAAAAAAGAAATTTGAGAAAATGTTCAGTAGTTTTGTTTTAAAGCATTTTCAAAAAAAAAAAAGTTATTTGGCGGACCCTTTACAAAACAGATGTTAATAGCTTTCTCAAGACCTGTTGATTACACAAAATGTCTCAATCTTAAAAACCATGACAATAAAAAATATTCTTCACAATGCACAACCTCCTGCTCACTTACTTTAGAGCCTAACTTGCCTGAGAAAAGCCATTCGTTGACCGCCAACATGGAGAATCATCATGAAAAAAGAAGAAAAACTTTCAGAAACACAAAAACAACAACAACAACAAACTCAACAGATTCCCACAGACAATTTCGTAAAGAATTTAAACGACAAGAAAAAAAAAACACGAATAAAATGGGAATGAAATCGTATCGAATGGAATCGAATTGAACACATGTAAACACGTGAACAATGTCGACACATGAACGGTATCGTCGTCGTCGTCGTCCACAACCATCTAAAGAGAGGACATCCAAGCTAGACAGTGTGGCGCTAATATATTTCATGATTCCGATAATGAAGACGACGTTGGCTTCTTATTATATTAGCCGGCCGGCAAAGTTAATGGACTTCCCTCCACTGCTACAGTAGTGGTGGTGGTCTGCTTATGGCATTTACACGAATTATCAACATTAGCCGACCACGGCCTCACTAAGCAACTCAATTCATTGGAATCCATGTGGTAAATGGCGTTTGTGGCCATGTTTTTTTGGTTTTTTTTTAAAGAAAAAAAGTTTTTCTTTTCCTTCCAACTTTCGTGGAGTACGGCAATTGAAGAATTGATGATGACGTTGGCGAAGGAACATTTCTATAAATGCGTATATGTGTAGCTGCTGTTACAGTTGTTTTTTGTTTGTTGCGTCTTGTTGTGGCACGGGCATTAAAACGTCACCAGACATAAACAGATACATTCCCCAGCGGCATTAAGCTTATGCTGGCTGGCCAGACGGCCAACCAAACCAAATGTTCGTGTTAATAACACGACAGACACAAAAAACCCAAAGACATTGTGGTCGTTGGTTGTTAACTTCGTCATCATCGTCATCATAGTGGCTTTTAAATGTGAATGAGACCAGGCGCAGTCACCAGCATACTTGTAAGAAGGACGCACGAACTGCAAGCAAATGAAATCAAAGCAAAACGGGCAAACGGATTGGACTGTTTGTTGTTGTTGGCTGAGTCAATGCTTAAATAAATGGTTTGTTCTTTGATTATTGGTCTGCGCCATGCTACAAGACAAGACAGAAGGCAAGACATCTTTATATTCATTCCCATTCCCATATCGGCGTCATCACCATTGCCATGGCCATCGTCATTGTGATCATCAGCACCATCAACACTGCCATGGCCATTGCCATTGCCATTACCACTGGCATTGCCACAGCCATTGTCGTCATCGTAATGAAGACAAATCAAGTTGAGTTTCAATTTTCAGTCGTAGTAGTCTTGCAAGAAGCGCCAGCTCGTATTAAGCTAATCCATATATTGGCCCCCATGTTGTTGTTGTGTGGTTGCTGTTGCTGTTATTATGGCTTTTCATGCAACCATCATGCGTTACGTTGGCACGTCTCCAAGTCAAATGGACATACAAACGGAGATTCAAAAATCTTGGTAACACCACAACGCACCACTCCACTCCACTCCAATTGAAGTATAAGTTTTTCTCCTCTTTTTCTTTTTTTGTTGTTGTTGTACATGCATGTGTATGGATCATGTCTGTCCGGTCTACACATGATTACGATTACGACCAGCAGCAAACGGCAGCGTTAGCCATGCCTGTCAGTCAGTAGTTGGCATTTAAGCCAAATGCCACCAACAAACATCTTGACACTTGCATGGACAGACAGACAGACAGACATGCGGCAAAAGCAAGTGAAATAAATGCCACCAGACACATCACAGACAATCATTTCGTTTCTTTTTTTTTTTTTTCATTTAAGTCTTTCACGCAATACCGTAAGAAAAAAAATCGAAAAAAATTAAAGAACGTTGCAGCAAATAGTTGCCGCAGTGCGTACGTACGTACAAGTAGTTTAAAGTAGCAATTGCCTGTCTCACGTACCACAAAACCAAAAAAAAAAAAAAAAATCATCAAAGGTGGTGCTTGCGCTGTTGGCAACAAACCGACTCTGTTAAAACATACATACATACGTCTGACATTCATTGAGTCATTCATGCAGTCTTGCACTAAGCTTTTGCCTGCTATCAGCCATGCAATGCCATGCATTTGCAATGCGAATGTTTACTGATGCACACAGAGAGGAACAGTTTGGTTGCCATAAGGGTCTGTCTAACTGTCTAACTGTGTTTTTGTGACGTTTTTTTTCGTTTGTTGTTGTAGTTAGTGCTGATAACTGATTGCCTTTTTCTTAGAGATCTTGGTCGCTTGTACGCTCCAATTCAATTGCCGTTCAAAGCAAGGCGTTCAATAGTGCTAAATACTTGAGAAATGTTCAGAATTTTTTAAAGCTGTTCGTGATTTGGAATTTTTGTAATGCAAACGTAAAATAATTAAATCGAGAAAGGAATTGGATTACAAATGTTCATCGGAATGTGCTTTTCAACACTGAAGCTACTTACTTACGTGATTGATCATTAACAACTCGATCAACGGATTTCGGCCTGCCTTAACACAACCTTGCGCACTTTTGCTAGTTGGTCATATAAATCGAAATGAAGTCGCCGTGGTCTAGTAGGCAGTGTGTTGTATTATTAGACGTAAAGCCAGGGTTCGAGCCCCAGGCCAGACATCAAGACAAAATACAAAAATTCTTTCTTCGGCGACTTCCTCTCAGCAGATTTCTGGCAAAAACTCTGCGAGTAAATAAAATTGCCATGAAAAGTTTCTCAAAAAATCTGTCGTTCGGAGTCGACTTAAAACTGTAGGTCCCGCCACTCATGTATAAAATTAACACACACAACATAAGTGGTGTGAGAAACTAGGACGTTGTACAATGGGTCAATTCGATCTCCGGGTACTGCAATTGTCTTAATTGACAAGTACACGTCCTCTAACCTAACCTAACCTAAGGAATTCGTTTCGAAATGTTCAGGGGAATTTGTTTTTCACACAACCCGGGAGCTACTTACTTACGTAATTGGTCATTAACTACTCGATCAACGGATTTCGGCCTGCCTTAACACATCCTTGCAAGAGCCTCTGCATCTTGCGCACTCTTGCTAGTTGGTCACACCAATCGATGACAGAGTTTCCTCGATTTGACCTTCCTGGGCGGAATTTCGCTATACTCCGCATAAAATACCCGTGCTCCGTGCTGGAGCATCTTCTTCCATCCGAACGACATGAACTTCCGAGGTGGAATTTCGCTATACTCCGCATCAACTACCCGTGCTCTGTGCTGGAGCATCTTCTTCCATCCGAATGGCATGGCCGAGCTAGTACAGTCGCTGGATGTCAATGCGCTGCACAACGTCTAGGTCGCTGAGGAGCACACACGGCTTATTGTTGAATCGAATACGGAAATCGTTGCCAACTTGCACTGGACCGAAAATCTTACGTAAAACTTTTCTCTCAAAAACTCTCAAGACTATTACATCGGTGCGTACCAGTGTTAAGGCGCTTCACAAAGTCTAAGTCGGTCAGGAGCTTATACAAATTATTGTTGAATCGATTGCGGAAATCATTGCCAACTCCCACTCAACCAAAGATCTTACGTAAGACTTTTCTCTCGAATACTCTCAAGGCTACTACATCGATGTGTCCATGGAGGGTGAGGACTTGTAGGGTATTAGGTTTGTTGTAAGAGAGAGGTCCTTGATACTCAATTGCTTATTGAGACCTGTTGGCAAGAGTGATCCTACGCTTGATCTCCAGACCAACATCAGCTTTTGCTGTTAACTGGGGAGCCAAGATGAAAAATTCATTGAAAACATGGAACGTATAAGTCAATAGGCCGTATATCCCTACTTTTCGACAACATATGCTCCATTTTGACACCATTTACTGCCAGAACGATTTCTCTTCATCCACCCTATGATGCCACTGAAGCCATTACTTATATACTTACTCTTTAGCAAGGATTACGACCTGCCTTCTCACACCACCCATATTTTGTGTGTTAATTTTATCCAGTGTGAGTGGCGTGACCAACAGTTTAAAGTTTTCTCAGAGTTTTTACCACAAGACTGCTGAGAGTAAGTCACCGAAAGGAATAGCTGGGATTTAAACTACAGCCTCGTGCCTAATAAGCCACCCCACTACGGCTGCTTTCCAAAATGTATCAATACAAAGTTTGTATGCAGTTCTACTACTGTATATAAACTATGTAGACATGCAAAGTAACGAAACAATGCATCAACTATAAATCCGATGCCAGATTGCTTTTTGACTGCGTTAAAAACACACATTGACGACGTTTTGAAATAGAATACATTGTATATAATTTGTACAGCGGCATTATGAAACACGATACTTTGTTCAAACACAAAGCAACTAACATTTTGGAAGGCAGCCTACCTAACAGGCTAGAGTAACTTTCTTTCAAATTTTTTCTTTAGCACATGTTTTAGAATACCTTGCGTTTGTTGTTAACCATTAAACTCCTTTAAGCATCCTTTTTGCAAAAGAAAGGGGTTTCCCTGTAGTCCATGTGATACTTATGTTTCTTTTCAACTTCTTTTTTTGCTAGACAATCTTTTATTCTTTAAAAGAGTTTCCTCATAAGCAGCACGTAATGTGTTGGGTTAACAAGGCAACTACAGAGATTGCACACAAAGGCATATAAAGACAAAAACAACAACAACACAGTAAAAATGTAGCAAGAATAGACAGACAGACAGTCATCATAGTGATCCAAAGCGGTCTACTTGATATGTTTTCCTCTTACTTTTTTTCATTCCTTTTTTCAACACTTTTTTTTGCTTTCGCAAATGAATTCAAATAAAATAAGCAAGTGGTGATGAAAAGAAAGAAAAACTCTAGAGAAAGAAAGATAAAAGAAGCAGCATCTTCTCTCATTGCTAAAGCATTCCATTCAACTTGATAATGATTACGTTGACGATTACGAGTACGATGACGATAACGACTCAAAGTAGAAAGCAGGCAGACTTCCTGGATTCTGTGTGGTTGCTTTATAGAGAACTTTTTTTTACCGTTCAACGTTGTTCATTGCAGCTATTGTATGGTATTATATGTTGTTGTTGTTGTTGTTGTTGATAATGATGCTACTTTTGTTGTTCATTCATTTCAACAATGCCTGACTGACTTGCTTGTCTGGCTGGCTGGGGGGGCTTTTAAGCACATCAGCCAGCCAGCCAGCCATTTGACTTTGACCTGTTAACGTGCATGTGCATGCGTACGCATATGACTGAGAAGACTGTGTTTTAGTCGTTTGCTTTCACTGCTGATGACATTGGCCATGAGTGTAGCATTTAAATGTTCAAGTTCTTTAGTTTTTTTCCCCCACAGTTTTACTTTTTCTTAATGTTTCACTATCGTTTCGTTGTTTTTATGTTTCTTGTGTTTGTGTTTAACTTCAAGGACGTTGTTTTTCTTTGAAAACCATTTGCCACTAGCTTAAGCACATGTGTACATACGTACAGATATTCCCATAGTTATCATCACACGCAGTAAAGAGTTCTTCAAAATCCATTCAAAAACTCTTTTATGAACGACATTGTGGTTGTTGGCAGAGCAGCGCCAGAGCATTCCAACTATCGACATACAACTGATGTGTTGTAATGCTGTAAACACTTTCACTCTCTCTCTCTCTGTAGTTACTGTGTATGGAAAAAGTGCTTGAGATGTTCTTCATGACTGTGATTACGCAGTCAAAGTCAACGCACTTTATGTCTTTCTGATGTCTTATCGTTGGGGTTGTAAAAATGGTATTCGAAACGAAACGTTTTCCCCCAATTACTATACACTTGTTGCTTGGGAAACTTTTATGATTTTTCTTGGTTTGCGTGTCATAAAGGTGAATGTGTTAAGAAGGTGCTGAATAAAGTTGTTGGGTTTCTTTGAAAGTAAATGAGTTTGGTATGTTTGCAATGAAAATAATGCGATAATGTGAAGAATATTCAGTTTTGAATAGAAAGTTTCTCTTTTTTTTATGACAAGGTCATTGCTCTAGGTTTCAAGAAATGAATTTGTTGTGGTTTTTGTTTAACACGGACTAGTTTTAAATACAACATGCCTATCCAATGTAAAATATCCACTCAATGTGAATATCTGCAGGACAAAATTGGAATTAAAATTGATCAGATTCCATCTCATCTTATATAGGGTTCGCCAAATAATTTCTTTTTTTTTTGAAAATGCTTTAAAAAAAACGACTGAATATTTTCTCAAATTTCTTTTTTTATTTGAAAGTACAATCCTTCCTGTTAATAATGGAAAATAATTTCATTCAAATGGCTGCGTCGGCTGGCCATGCTGTAGCCTACACGATCGGTCCAATTTGTAAGCACATTATCGATTGTGTGCAGCTGTATTTCACCAATGGCTTCACGAATATTGTCCTTTAAAGCGTCAATTGTCTCTGGCTTGTCGGCGTAACACTTATCTTTGACGGCACCCCACAAATAATAGTCCAATGGTGTCAAATCGCAGCTCCGAGGTGGCCAAACGACATCAGTTCTGCGGCTGATAATGCGATCTTCAAAAACAGGGCGCAAAACATCGAGTGTAGCTTCGGCTGTGTGGCAGGTAGCGCCGTCCTGTTGAAACCAAATGTTGCCAATATCCTCCTCTTCAATTTTTGTGAACAAAAATTCGTTCAACATGGCCCGATAACGATCGCCATTGACTGTAACGGCCACTCTTTGCTCATTTTCGAAGAAAAATGGCCCAATTATGCCACTGGACCAAAATCCGCACCAAACATCACTAGGTAGTGCGTTGGCTTATTAGACGCGAGCGCGTGGCTTAAACCTTTGCGAAATATGTCAAGAAATTCTTCGACGACAGCCTAAGACCTTTATGTAAAAGACAAAGGATCATAGTCAACAAGTTAAGAACGCTTATGAATCACATTTCAGAGTCTTCTTCAAGACTTCAAGCAATAGCACTCAAGAGCTGGGTGCCCTGGTGGTCTAGTGGGTAGTGTGCTAAACTATTAGCGTGAGTGTCGTGGGTTCGATTCCCACCAGTGACACTACACCGAGCATATGGTCAAATTACTCTGCTCGTATAAAATTAGAGTATAATTTGTAATAAATAAATGTAATAAATAAAACACTCAAGAGCCCGTAGTTCAAACTCCAGCTCAGACATTTCGAACAAAACGAAAAAAATATATTTCTTGCGGTGCTTTCCTTTCAACAGTTTTCTAGCAAAAATTCCGAGAGAAAAAACAAAATTGCCATGAAAAGTTTCTCAAGAATCTGCCGTTCATAGTTGTCGTTAAACTTTAGGTCCCGCCACACTCATGTATAAAATTAACACACATAACATGGGTGCTGTGAGAGAAGCTAGGTTGTAATCTTGGCTAAAGGGTTGTAATTGATCAAATTAAGTAAGAAAAGTTACGACGGAAAACGGACTGGAGACTGGGAATACCTTATAACAACTTCTGCAGAAGCTGTAATAACGAGGAAGAAGAGTTGCTTTGAAACCCAAGAAGAAGAATTCTTAAACACCCAGAATTTATTGACAACGTGTCTAGGCAAAGGTGATTTGAGATGCCAACCAAGAGCTTTGATTATATAAAGCAGTAGGTAATGTCAGCGTCCTTATAGGACCTTATAAGACCCAAATGCCCAAGCTATGCCCCTTAAGGCGGCTGGCAATTCATACATACATACATAATTGGTCATTACAACCCTTTAGTCAGGATTACAACCTAGCACTTATGTTGTTTGTGTTAATTTTTTATATGAGTGGCGGGACCTACAGTTTAAAGTCGATTCGGAACGACAGATTTCTGTGTGAACATTTTCACCGCAATTTTATTTTATTCGCACAGTTTTTACCAGAAATCTGATGAGGGGAAGTCGCCTAAAGAAATATTTTTCCGTATTTTGTTTTTTTTTGGAGAAGACTGACCTGGGGGTTTGAACCGAGGTTTCATGTCTAATAAACCAACACACTAGGCTGTGCAGCTTTTGCGCTGACCAACTTATTCCTCTTCCTTGATTTTGGCGGAACTTGGTCAGTACAGGGACTGCGTTCACCCGTGGCATCACAACGGGCCGCTATGCGTGCTCAAGTGAGCTTTGTGAAATCAGAGCTACCACTCGGACCTAGCTACTAGGCTACAGCTGGTTGTGCCACCAAAAATTTCCTTTGATTTCTAATTTATTTCTCTTCCTTTGAGGGAGGGAGGACGCTAAGGCCTCCACCATTTCTGTGATGCTTGTGCAGTTTAAAAAGAAAACCGATTTGAAATGTAAATCAAAACACAAATGAATTGCAAACGTGACAATCGTTTTGTTCACATGCATGTAAAAGTAGTTGCAACACGCAACAGCTTTATTTGTGCCTGTAAATGGGGGCACGTAAATCAAGAGAACCCGGACATGGTTTACAAAAAAAAAACAAATGAAGTTAATTCGTTGTAAATGCAATTAGAAATGGAATTTATGGCCATTAACAATTGTATTAATTCAACGATTTGTTATAATTCCTACGACAACAAAAAAAAAAAAAAAAAAAAACAAGAATTGCCACTGAACGAGCTGCGTGGCAGAAAACATGTCTATCTTCAGCTACGTTTCGGAAACTTGTAGCGGAAGAAAGGATTTTCTCTTGTTTAAATTGTTTGCTATTTTTCAACATGCAACATGTTGTTGCAAGTACATATTTATTGCAAATGCAATGAGCGTAACTAGGTTTCCAGATGCCAAATGACACTCTGTGTGTACGAGTATGAGGCAGAAACCCTTACTCATAAAAGAGTTACTGGAGATTGTATGTTCTGCGGTTTTTTTTTCTTTTGTTTTCTCTGATGTTGTGGTTGTTGTTGTTGTTGTTGTTGTTGTTGGTTACAAATCTAGTTGGAATACATTGACACCATTAGAGAGTGACACCACCACTGTCGTCTCTGGCAAAGAGTGTGGGAACCAGCAACAGGCAGACAGACAGACAGGCAGCAACCTGTAGAGGCAAAACAAAATATTTTTTGAATGAGAATATATTGGAGCTAGTTTCGCGGATGATGGCGATGATGATGCTGATGATGATGTTCCAGATTTTGTTTCCTCGTACGTGCATGAAATGGCTGCCACAAACAATGTGTACAAAACTTTATAAAAAGTTTCTCCATTTTTTTTTTTGTTGTTCGTTTGGGTTTTTCACTTTTGCCTGTTGCAGCAAGTTGCAGCCAAAAAAAAAAACAACCTTCAGTTGCCAGTTGCCTACTGGTTGCTGAAGCTCATTCAATACTTTAGTTTTAGAATGAAAGAAAAGTAACAAAACGTTGCAACAACAACAACAACAAAATAATACTGCAAGTGAGTAGGTATTGTTGTTGCAACTTTGGCATGACATTGAATGTCGCCGCGCATTCAGTGAATGCCAAAGTCTAATGGTTTGGTTGGCTTGGCTTGGCTTGGCTTGGCTGGCTTTGCTGACACATTTAAACACTGGGTATCTCTGTGCGAATATCTGCCAGTCCCTCTAACAACCAACTTTAAAGAGAAAAATTGGTTATTGCAAGCAATAGAAGGCAAAAAGCGTACAACGTACAGGGTACTGGGTACAGTGTACAGTGTAGCCTGTTGCACAAAAAAAAAAGAGGAGTAAAACTTTACAATTTGGCACATGAACAATGAACGCTTTAGTTTTTCCTAGCAATGCCATCATGGACAACCACTATTTTTTTCTTTCTTACTCTTC
This sequence comes from Sarcophaga carnaria, assembly GCA_958299815.1. Lineage (NCBI taxonomy): Eukaryota > Metazoa > Arthropoda > Insecta > Diptera > Sarcophagidae > Sarcophaga > Sarcophaga carnaria. The sequence continues at coordinate 46,342,340 of OY283151.1, forward strand.
CTATATGGCATGGCCTTACTGGCTGAGCCTTGGTTCAGTTTGATTTCATTTTTTTCTTTCTCTGTATTGCAGTTTGTATAGCCCACAGAAAAAAACTGAACGCTTTTTTCACCCTTGATTTGTAACGTTGCCATAGAGAGAGACAGAGATTCCAAAAACTTTATGCGATACAGACTGCAGTCATGATTGTCTGTCTGTCTAGTTGCTAGAGTAGAACAACAGTTCCTACTGGTATTCCTTTATATATATTTTTTTTGTATTGAATCTATGTCTCCATTCTATCTGTCTGTCCGTCTGTACCATTATGCCCATGGTTTGGCCTGGTCTGGTCTGGCCATGATATGCAGCCTGGTTATTTTGAAAGTGAAGTTTCCACTTGATCTACATTTTAATGGTAAACGATGTGATGGTGTTATATTTACTCTATATTTTCCAACTGTCTGTCTGTCTGCCAGCCGTATGGCTGCAACATTAGTAGACATATTGACACAGTTTTTATTCATTGTTTGCCAATACATGCCACGTTGTTGTTGCTGCTGCTGTTGCTGTTGCTTGTACATACAATAACTTCTCTAATGGCTTCAATATGAATGTCATCATGCACTCCATTCATGTTGATTCTATCTCTCTCTCTCTCTCTCTTTCTCTCTCTCTCTCTTTGTTTGGCAAATGAATTTTAAAAGTCACTAGCCTGGCAAATACACAGAAAAAAATCCAATTTTTTCATGTTTGCAACTGTTGCACTGTGTCTGTATGTATGTATGTACTTTTACTCTGTATAAGTTACCACAATAACTGCATAAATTTACGCCAATTTATCCACACAAAAAGAGGGGAAAACGAAAGCAGTGCTTACCAGTATGTTGAAACGAAATTATGATCTATCTTTGCCATCAGTTGCAGGTACATAGGTATTGCTGATGAGATTTTCACACGACAAGATAGGCATAAATAGAGGGAGTTTTTTTTTTTTAAAGCCATCAATAATTTGCCAAAAGTTACAAATTAATGCCAGCATATAAGCTATGTTTTATATTACAAACACTACAATTAAAATCAATAAAATCATAATATAAGTTCAAATCATTAAATAATCGACGAAAAGGTTCGTCGTTCTATAAAAATCTAAAGAAAGAGGACGATAGTGCCGTGAAAATCTTGCTGGAATACTGAAATTCAGGTTACAAAACAAAAACTCAGAATCGATATCATCTTCAACCAGATTAAAAACAAAACAAACCCCTAAAACAGCCCTTCTACGTTCTATAAAGTTGGAAGTTTTATCAAACCTAATCTAGCCTCATATGACGGAAACCCATTGGCACAATCCCATCCTAAGCCACGTAAACAGAATAATAAAACCGGCTTCTGCACAGACTCTATTGAATCACTATGACAACGATAGTATGTATGTATAGTATTCCAAATAATAGACGCATACTCCAAAATAGGTCTAACGAGTGAAATGTATAGCAGTCTTGTTATATAAGGATCAATGAATTCCCTAGCCCATCTTTTCACAAAACCAAAAACAGCCCGAGCTTTGCCAATCATCATACTGATAAAGAGTGTTTTTTTTATAGAGGTATAGAACTTTAAGTTGGCATTACTTTTCAAGATGACGACCAATTTAACAGCTGTCAAGCGATTTATTCTCAGTTTGGTTTGGCAATTCATCATGAGCAGACTCACGCCTGAACAACGCTTGCAAATAATGCAATTTTATTTCGAAAATAATGGTTCTGTGCGGAAAACGTATCGCGCACTACGTCCATTTTATCGTCGACAAAATCGTCCATCAGAGCAGTTAATTCGATTAACCATGGAACGTTTTCGCAACACGTTTACTCTTATTGATAACTCGCATCCCCAGAGACGCTGTACGGTGCGTACAGAAGAAGCTATTGCTGCTGTAGAGCGTAGCATTGAGGAAGACCCGAATGAGTCCATCCGCCATCGAGCACAGGAATTGGATCTGTGTCCCTCCACTTTATGGAAGATTTTGCGGAAGGATCTTGGTTTGCGTGCTTACAAAATCCAACTCGTGCAAGATTTGAAGCCAAACGATCATCAAGTAAGGCGTAGATTCGTCGAATGGGCCCAAAACGAGATTACCGTTGTTCCCGATTTTCATAAGCGAATTTTGTTTAGCGATGAAGCGCACTTCTGGTTGAATGGCTACGTCAACAAACAAAACTGCCGCATTTGGAGTGAAGGTAATCCTCAAGTGTATGTGGAAACACCGTTACATCCAGGAAAACTGACTGTTTGGTGCGCTTTATGGGCTGGTGGAATCATTGGTCCGTACTTTTTCAAAAACGATGGTGGCCAGAACGTTACAGTCAATGGTGATCGGTATAGAGCCATGATTACAAACTTTTTCATTTCTGAATTGAATAACCATGATGTCCAGGAGTTGTGGTTTCAACAAGACGGCGCAACATGTCACACAGCTCGTGCCACAATAGATTTATTGAAAGACACGTTTGGTGACCGCCTAATTTCACGTTTTGGACCTGTGAATTGGCCTCCAAGATCTTGTGATTTAACACCACTAGACTACTTTCTGTGGGGCTATGTAAAGTCATTGGTCTATGCGGTAAAGCCACAAACGCTTGAACATTTGGAAGACAACATTCGCCATATTTTTGCCGATATACGGCCACAAATGTTGGAAAAAGTCATCGAAAATTGGACGTCCAGATTAGACTACATCCGCGCCAGCCGTGGCGGTCATATGCCAGAAATCAATCGTTGTTTTATTGCAACTTAAAGTTCTAGACCTCTATAAAAAACACCCGTTATGATCAATAAAAGACAATTTCATATCTAATAATACTCCCAAATCAAGAAATGTAGTCACAGTTTCCAAAGGGCAAGAATCAATCACATAAGTGGACGAAACTGCGCCCCCGCGAGAGAAAACCATGCATTTACATTTCTTCAAGTTAAGATCCATTAAATTAATTCTGCACCAAGTTACAAACAAATCAATATTTCGCTGAAGAACAGCCTGACCATGATCATCATCAAAAGAATGAAATAATTTAACGTCGTCAGCATACATCAGAATATTACAATCAGAAATAGCACAAGCACAAGATCATTAAGAAAAAATAAAAACAGTAAAGGACCCAAATGGCTACCCTGCGGAACACCAGAAGTAACATATACAGTCTTAGACAATACATTCCTAAACAATACCCTCTGAGTCCTGAGGGAGAGGTAGGAGTCTAGCCAAAGTTTACAAAGTTTACTTTCACTTGGTATTTTAATTTCTCTTTGAATTTTCCTTTACTTCCGCACTTACAGTGTTTCTAGCGAACAGCAAACACACAGCAAAGCCACCCTGCAAGAACATTAAACTGTGTACTTCTCTACAAGCTTGAAATTTCGCAAAGTAAACTTTAAACATGCAAAAGACTTACTTCTTCACTTATGTTACTTTGGTGTGAACCAGAGATCAGCAATGAATCGTTTTTTCGCTACTCATAAGCACTCATGAAAAAAGTGAATATGAGTCAACAATATTGAAATTTAACTACCTACTCTGATTCATTCGTACTCACTACAATCTTGATTTATAAGTACAGGTTGCAATGAGTATGCGTACAACGTTGACATCAAACTCATACCATTCGGAATATGTTTGATTCATAAGCCAGCCTACTCCTTCAGATTCATAACTTTAGAAAAATACTTACTTACTTACTGTTACGTTTTTTACCTTTTTAAAAACGTTTAAATATGAGTTCGTTAATTGCAAACCAAGTAAAAACAAATATGTGTTTATTTTCTCTTAAACTCTCTTTATTCTTTACACTACTTTTGTGTGCCACCGTATACAACTTGACGATACAACAGTAATTTGCTTGTACACTATTCTATTTCACACTTCTGTCCGCGTTAACACTAACAACTGTACGTTAGATATTCTCTGCTTACAACCCTTTTGCAAGCAATAACACTTGTACGTTCAAACCACAACGCGTCTTCCCATAAGGCTGACTGAATTATAACTGACTGCTGCCTGCTTTGTCCAGCCTTTTTTATAGTCCGACACAACCAGTCTAACGAACAGTCTTGAACTGGAAGGTTCGCCTTCTTGAGAGCTCTATTGCTAATACATTGTTGTTTGTGTACTTTGCTTATGTTGTCTATCCCTTTTTGTCACATACATGTTGTTGTTGGTACCAGGCGCAACCAGGTTCGTTGTACATATGGGTGTGTGCAGCTTTAGATAATCAACACGTTCATTGTATTCTTAGTGTTAGTGTGTATTTGTATCATGTGGCTTTTGTTTATCGTTTTTGTTGTTAAACGATATAAGGTCGTTTCGATTTGCGTAACAATTCTTAGAAATGAATCGAGTGACTCGAATCATTCATCAGAATTTACAGTCTTAGTTGTTGTTGCATTTACAAAATAAGAAAAAAGACAGAACAGCAAGCAGAGCCAACACACAGCCTTCAAGTAAGTATTTTAGTGTACGTACGTAAATCATACTTATTTTGTGATTCTTGCAAATGTTGAGTTATGAAGAGTCGCAGTCAACAACATCATACGTGTTGCTGAGTACGAATATGATGAGTACTTCAAACTTTGAATATGAGTACAGATTCCATGATATTAAAATAAGTATGAATGCGCATAAATATCAGAAATTATGAGTATGATTCATTTCTACTCATCTTTTTGAATACTCATTGCTGATCTGTGGTGTTTGAACTTTATTCGAAATGCCTTTGGCTAGACATATTCTGTCAATAAATTCTGGGTGCCTAAGAATTCTTCTTCTAGGGGTTTCTAAGCACCTCTCCTGACTTGTTGCCATAGCTTCTGCAGAAGTCGTTATGAGGTTTTGTATGCAGCGTCCAGCCTGTACATCCATAAGCCTTTTACTCCATCATAACTTTTCTTACTTAATTGGTCAATTACAACCCTTTAGGCAGGATAACAACCTAGCTTCTGACACCATCCATGGTGTGTGTATTAAGTCTATTAAGCCTGAGTGCGACCTAGAGATTTTTGAGAAATTTTTCATGGCAATTTTGTTTTTGCTATCAGAGTTCTTGATCCAAAGACTTCTGAGAGAAAATCGCCGAAGAAATATTTTCATATTTGGTTTTCAACGAAATGTCTCAGCTGGGATTCGAACCATGGCTCACTACCTAGTAGAATACGAAGACTTCGAAAGCTTGCTTTAATGCGCCATAAATTTCCTTAAAGAAACCAAATCAATGCTTAAATTAATTTTCTTCAATTAACTTCAAGTCAATGATCATTACATGCTTATAAATATAAAACAAGACATTGACCTTTGACCTCAAATAAGAAAAAAAGGTTCTTTTTCGAGGCTTTTATTTAACAGCAACCTGTTGCAAATACGGCTTATCAAACAATAGAAAATTGTTTTCAATTGACGGGAAAAAAGCAACATGACCCCAAGTAATTTCAAATAAACACACGAAGCGAACCAAAAAAAAATCCCGGACAGCATTTTATCCGACCGGCAGAGAAAAAAAAGGTCGAACTTTAGAAAACAAACAAACCACACTGGCAGACAGCCACATAAAAAAAAGTCCCACAGACACAATCAAACCAAGCAAAAAAAAGGGATCGAAATTGATTTCTTAGAAAAGCAAAGCAACAAACGACTGAATGTCTTAGAAACATGACAACACAAGAAAATTAATGGAAAACATAACGAACGAAGAAAAAATCGTGTTTTTTTTCTTTCTTTTTTCTTTCGAGACTATCTATAGACAGACCTAAATGACATTTAAATCAACCGCACCAACAACAGCAACAACAAAAAATATTTATTTTAAAAAGTCAACAAGTTAAGCAGATGCTGGGAAAAAAAGGACAGCTGTTTTTGCATATAAAAACTGGAAGAAAAAAATTGAATAAAATTTCATCAGGAATAAATACGAGAAGACAAGAAAACAAGCAACACAACAGAATGAGTGAATGGGTTAATAAACAAACAAAAAACACAGAAAAGATGCAAATCTTTAAGTAAATATTTCTAGAGTCACTTAAGCTCAATAAAGAAAAAATAATAAAATTACACCATTTCCCAGTAGATTTGAAAAATTAATATTTTTGCTTATTTTTAAGAGTGCTTTAGGCTTGGTTAGGCAAACATATTTACAAAAACAAAATTAAAATTAATTAAAAATCATTTATTATTGTGTTATAATTTCATAATTTACTTACTTACATGCTTAATAGGTCTTTACAACTCTTTAGCTAGGATTACAACCTAGCTTCACACACTATTTACACTTATAACGTTTAATGTCGAATCCAAACCAGAGATTAGCAATGGCTATTCAAAAAGAGGGGTAGAATCGAATCATACTCATTATTCCTGATACTTATAGGCATTCATACTTATTTTAATATCATGTAATCGCTACTCATATTCACAGTTTGAAGTACTCATCGTATTCATACTTAACAACACGTATGATGTTGTTGATTTCGACTCTCCATAACTCAACATTTAGTGTATATAGCATACAAAATAAGTATGATTCGCGTACGAACATTAAAATACTCACTAAAAAGTTGTATGTTTTCTCTGCGTGCTGCTCTGTCTTTTTTGCTTATGTGTCTGTTTTCTTTTGTTGTAAAAGCCTAGCTAAGACTGTAAATTTTGTCGAATGATTCGAATGTCACTCAAATCATTGTATTATAAGTATCTTTCTAAAGTTATGAATCTAAATGAGTCGGCTTATGAATCAAACATATTTCGAAGCGTATGAGTTTGATGTCAACGTTGTACGCATACTCATTGCAACCTGTACTTATAATTCCACGTTGTAGTGAGTACGAGAGAGTACAACACGCGTTGAAACACAATATCATTGCTTTAAAAAGAAAACCTATTTGCATTGAATTGTAGTCGCCACAGTCTAGTATGTAGTAGGTAGTTTTTGTTTACGCTGAGGAGGAGTAAATGTACCTAACCGCACCATAAGGGAAGTCGTCACCCACTAAATCTCCCCCTCCGCTTTTGGACTCCTTATACCACTACTGTGGTATTACCTCGAAGTGGAGTCCGTCTGGCCGATTGGCCCCTTCATATCCATATCCGCGTCCGGATTGCGTAACGAATTCCGAGAAGGTTTTTAAAAGTCCATTCAACTTCTCTCATCCAAGTCAATTTTCTTAGATTTCAGTAAGTCTTCCGCGTATCTGACTATACTATTCGAATTCTCCTCACTGTTCAGAATTACATCGCAGAAGTTCTCGACAGTACAGGCGCATACTTTGGCCTCAAGACTCCTTCTTCGCAGTCTCCATCTCTCACAATAAAAGAAAGTGTGTTCCACATCATCAATTACAAAAATAACCGTGTCCTGATAACAGTTGTGTCAGATAGTAGTTAACCTCACCAAATTTCCTCTCCATCCAGCGGGTAATATCTGGGAGAAGTTTTGCCGTCCATCTACCACTCGCCTCAGTTCCATTCCTCTTGTCATTGTTGTATGGTTCGCTTTCTGGCGTCGTCGACATTTGCTGTCTCTCCGTGCACGTTTTTATCCTCCCACACTCTCTTCCGCTCACTTGCCCGTAGACCTATAGATATTACACCACTGATTACCACTACATTACTAGGTACAGTCCTATACGAAGATGCCACTCTAAGTGCAGCGGTTCGTTGTACCGATGATAAGATTTTCCTTCTACAATCGACCTTCAGTGTCTACCTACCCAGAGTAGGTAGTTAAATTTCAATATTCAATTATTCTATTAAAATTATCATATCAATTATTATTTTAAAAATTTTATGAGTTCTTATGAGTATGCACTTATTCCGATATCTGTTTTCAATACAACCATATTCCACAGAACGATTTTTCTGTTAAAAGTTAATGTCCTTCTGAAATATTTCATAAAATTATAGAGTTTGTCGGTCCTGAACGTGTGGCCAATAAAAGGGCAAGTTGTCAGTCATCAGGTTTCGATGCACTTTGGCGAATTTCTTCTTAAATCTCTCTGCCGTTATTCTATTCTGTGACTCTGACTCTGGTTTTCATTAAACAATGGGCCTTAAGTCCTACCATTCCCGCTAGTATTGCCAAATGACAAGTTCCCATTGCTCCGATTATTACAACGTATGCCAGGCTCTTTATCTTTATTTATCCAATTACACCGGAGTTGTTGCTTTCTGGCTACCCAAAAGACTGCCCCATAGCTCACAATTGGTTAAACATACCGGTTAGGTTAGAGGACGTTTACTTGTCAATTAAGACAATTACAGTACCCGGAGGTCGAATTGACCCATTGTACAACGTCCTAGTTTCTGCCACCACTTATGTTGTGTGCGTTAATTTTCATACATGAGTGGCGGGACCTACAGTTTAAAGTTGACTCCGAACGACAGATTTTTGAGAAACTTTTCATGGCAATTTTATTTACTCTCAGAGTTTTTGCCAGAAATCTGTTGAGAGGAAGTCGCCGAAGAAATAAATTTTTTTTGTATTTTGTCTTGAAGACTACGTCTAATAAGCCAACACACTAGCTACTAGACTACGGCGACTTCAAATAATCATACTGGTGTGGATCCAAAGTTAAAGTCTTCTAGAATCTTTTGTTTATATGTGATATGCTGTATAAGTACACGTAACTTTATCTGAAGTCCAAAGTCCAAATAGTATTGCAACTGAAACGGTGTAAATTTTCTTGGAATTCCTTTAAAAAAAAAAGTGCGAATAACAAATAGTCACGTGCTATTCCCTCTTCGCCTCTTAGAATACTTTTACTTTTGCTTTATTTATAACAATCCTAGTCAAAAAAAAAGGGTTGAACTTCCCGCACCGTATTTAAGACAAGAAAAACTTGCAAAAAAAAGGGTCAAAAAGTTATAGTCAAAGGACTACAAAAAAGAAATACAAAAAAAGGTCTTTGAAAGTGTAATGAAGTGCACGAAACCAACAAACGGCTAAACAAACCGCCAGTCAATGACATTCGCAAAAGATTTGTTTAACTGTGTGTAAGCGGAGCGTACAAGATGCTCAAGGACTATGTTTTTCCTTTCCTTTTGGCCTTGACCTGTATATTTTTTAATTCAATTTTCATACCAAAAAAAGGGTCTATTTTTATAATAAATAAACAGCAGGGAAATGACACAAAAAAACAAGAAATGCTGCCAGAAATAAGGGGTTTAACTTTCAAGGTCATTACTTCAAGGCAGAGAAAAAAAAACAAGAAAAGAAAAAATCAACGCAAGTGACAAAGGCCAACGAGAAGAAAAAAGAAACTTAATACGCTGGAGTACGTCTATAAATTATAGGGAAATATTGACGTAATGACCTTAACCTAGAACTTGACAAAACCAAAACAACAACACAAAACAGCTGAAATAACCTTCAAATTCAAAAGAAACATAAACTTACTCACACATACACACGCACACTTTCTGTGCCAGAGACTGACAAACACGCATATTAAAGTAGCAAATAAGCAGTCGTAAGGCATTTTGAAGCTCTTTTAATAATACTCGTGCAATAAATAAACAATACAGAGAGAGATAGAGAGACTGAAAACACACGCACACATGCTTAAATAAATAATAACATGTGAGTGAGTTTAACAAAAAAAAAAAACTGAAATGAATTGAAATAAAAAGAACAGAGAAAAAAAAACAAGTGCCAGTGCTACAATGCGTGTCTATGTGTGTGTATGTATGAAAATGACTTAATGTTGTTACCCAAACAAATGACACTTGGCAACCAACATAGTAATAATGTTTGACAACAGAAATCGTTACACAGACACAATATCTCATTGTCTAATATTGTTACCGGCATGCCTTGCCATCGTTACAGCCAGCCAGCCAACCAGCCCAAACGAACAGACCGACCCGACCGACAGCCAGATAAAGTAAAGCCGAAAACAACTTCAATCACCATTTTGCTTTGTACGTCACAAACTGTCAATGGCAATTGATACGTTTTTCTGTTTATGTTTTTGCTGTTGTTGTTGTTGCTGTTGTTGTTGTTGTATTTTTTTATGCAATGAAATCCGTATTTTTGTTTCGTTTTTTTTTCTCTCATCAAAGTGTCTGCTTTTCTGGGGTTTTTTATTTTATTTTTGTGTGTCTGTCTGGCAATTGTGTTTGTTAGACATTTGTTAGACGTTTGTTTTATTTCTGTCGCTTAAATACACACACACACACACACACATATGTACTATAAATAAATACAGACGATTGCATGCTCTGACAAATTTTACTCACATACGGAGATTTCAAACCCAAGTAAACAAACAAAAAAAGGGGGCTCGCCTATGTTTCCAGACAAAGAATAAAATTTTTTTCATTTCATACTCATACTCATGCTGTTGTTGTTGTTGTTGACTCATTCGTTTTTTTATATATGGCCGTTAGTATATGAAATTTCTAAGCCTAAACATGCATGCAGTGGTGTGGTGTTATTTCTTGTTGTTGCTGTTGCTCATTCGTAATATTTTTTATTGTTCGTAAAAAAAAAAATAAAGCACAAATGCTTACTGAATGACTGACTGACGCCTCTACAGTGTAGAGTCTACAGTTTTAGGCGATGACAGCTTCAAAAAATACAATAAAAACAACACTCTTACTTGCTTACACGTGCTAACACTAATGCAACTTGTAAGCAGCATTGTTGCTGCAACATTTTTGAATACAAATTATTTTGTAATAGAATAGAAAAACTACACATGCGACCTTCAAACAAAAACTATAAAAAAAGAACACTGAAAAACTGAACAAAACTTGACAACAACAAATTGAATTCAGTAGAACAACAAGCCACATTAAGCGGCATGATTACTTAATCAAACATTTAGTGTGTAGCTCGCCAATGGTCATGATTGGAGTCTTTCTGTCTAACTTTTGCTTGAATTTTTTTTTTAAATATTTTTTATGAGCATTGGTAGGTGTATACCAACCACACTACCACTTAATTTTTATAGTGCGTGTGAAAAAAACGGCGTTTAATTAACATGACCACTGCAATGAGTGTGTTCTGGAACCAATTAAATGACATTCGCTAACATTTTTTATGCACGTTATTAAGCAGTTAACAATGAACGATGAAAAGATAAATAAATGAATGAATGAATGAGTAATATTTGTCTTTATTTATCTCTACGTTTTGATTTCTAATGTAAATTCTTAAATTGAATTTCTTTATGACTCTGAACTCAATACAACACAACAAGGAAATTGAGTGCCACATGAACTGAAGCCGTGACACATTGAAATACAGTAATCCTTCGATTTATGTCGCCTCGATTAACGTTGTATCGATTTACGTCGACAAATTTTTTATTCCCTCTAACTTCGATTTACGTCGCTTTGATTTACGCCGCCTATTTTTGGAACCAACTGCGACATAAATCGAGGGATTACTGTACAATTTTGCATGTATAAAATGCTGTGTAATTGCTTTAAAAAGAAAATCTATTTGCATTGAATTGTAGTGGCCACAATCTAGTAGGTAGTAGGCTTATTAGACCTAAGACCATGGTTCAAACCCCAGCTGAGACATCTTCAACAAAACGAAATAAGAAAAGAATATTTCTTTGGCAGCTTTCTCTCACAAGTTTTCTGACAAAAGCTCTGAGAGTAAGTAAAAAACTGCCATGAAAAATTTCTCACAAAATCGTTTGCTGGAGCACTAATCCAGGAATCCTGTTCAATCGACATAGGAATGCCACTTGCCTCGATCAAAGTGGCCGATCCTGGATCAACGAGGAGTTCTGCTCTACCGCTAAACTCTTCTGGCCCCGGATGGATAGAAGGCGTACCAATCAGTTACTTCGACTTGGTCGCGGCATCATCTCAACCACAGTGGCCATGCTTACAGGTCACTGTGTTATGGGTAGACACGCGGAGAGATTGCGGCTCCCATGTAATGACTTCTGCCGTGGGTGCAGAAGGAGGAGGAGGAGTCTGTTATCCACGTTCTTTGTCAATGCGCATCTCTTGCGAGGTGCAGTTATAGGTTATTTGGCTCCCCGATCCCGAGCTATCGTCCATTGATGTCAAGGATGTAGCCTCGTTAATCAAACTTTCTGGCTGTTTTTCCAGCGCGGGGTAGTCGTGTTTTGGATATGCAGATCTTGCGCTGACCGACCTCCCACTCCTGGGTTCGGTTGAACTTGGTCAGTACAGGAACTGTGTTCACCTGTGGCATCACAACGGGCCGCTCTGCGTGCTCAAGTGAGCTTTTGGCATGAAGCTACCACTCTAACCTAACCTAACCTAACCTGTCGTTCGAAATCGATTTGAAACTGTAGATCCCTCCACTCATGTATAAAATTAACACGCACAACATAAATAATGTGAGAAACTAGATCGTAATACTGACAAAAGTGTTGTAATGACCAAATATGTGTGTATATGTGTGTATATGCTTAGGATTACCACTGAAAATGGATTCAGATTGATTATGACAAAATCTAAGATCAAGCGGAATAGTTATTGAGCCAAGGTAATGGCTTTGTATTTGGTGGGTTCAAAAAGCTGTAAACCATTTTGAGCTCTAAAAACCGGGCCAAACTATCACAGGAGACCTGTATAGACAACAATTAATTCCTTTGAAGCGATCATTGGCCCAAAAAAAGGCCCTGAATATGCAACCAGTCCCAGACACGAGGCCGTAACATTCTACCCTCACAACACACGGCCAGATATTGTGGCACAAGGCAAAACCTTTTTACCCTGTATGCGTAAGTGTCTGTAAGGGAGACCTGTATACACAACAATTCTCTTCATTCAACAGTCATTCTCTTGAAGCGAGCATTGGCCCAAAAAAGGCCCTGAATATGCAACCAGACACGAGGCCGAAATATTTCATTCTCACAACACTTGCCCAGATATTGTGGCGCAGTGCAAAATTTTTTTGGAAAACAGTGAATGGGAAGTTCGCCGTGTAGCATCGGCCTTGCTCTTACTCACTATAATTTGCTTTGATCAATACAACGGATTGTTATTGGAATACACTTTCCTTCGTTCCTAAGTTTAAAAGAGCGACAGATTTTTGAGGAAATTTTCATTGTTTTTTTAATTTACTCACAGAGCCAGAAGGCTGTTAAGGGGAAGTCGCCGAAAGAAGTATTTTTTTTCGTTCGAGATGTCTAAGCCAGGGGTTGAACAATAAGTTCACTTCTGATAACCCAACATACAACAATTTTTTAAATCGTCATTAAATATAATTTTTGAAGGTCCTTTCATTTTTTTTATTTCCCTTTTTTTTTGTTTCCTAACATATTTGAAAATTTATAGTTTTTTGTGCTGCGATTAAAAAAATTTTTTTTTAATTAAAAACTAATTTCCTTGGGTCGGTTTTTTTTTCTTTTTTTCTCTCCATCTTCAAAACTTTTTAATTAATGTTCCTACAATGTATGCATATGTATATGCAAGTATGTCTGTGTGTGTGTGTGTACAACAGCAACAACTATGAAATCCAATTTATAAAATTCATTTTAAAGCTTAAATTCCTTAAAACAAATGGGATGCCATTAATCAAAGTTCTACAGTGAAATATAAAGCTGTAGAAGCAATAAAAACAACAACAAAGAAAACATAAAATCACATACAAAAACAACAACAGCAGCAACAATAAGAGAATAATGAAAAGATAGATGAGTCTCTCGCTCTCTCTCTCTCTCGTCTCATATGGCAAAAGTATTATTCAAAAATAATTGCTTGTACTTGACATATTCGTCATTGCATGCCATACACGAAGATAAAATGATAGGAAAAACGAAGAAGAAGAAAAGAAGAAATAAAGTCTCTGTCGTGTCCTCTTCACACACTTCGGTGGTTACTTTTCTGCCATCAACCGCTTTACCAAAGACACAATCTAGCTGTGCAAGACAAAATCGTCAATGGGGATAACGATAGCCACGTTAATGACCCTGAATAATGGAAATGATCGCAGTCTTAATAATTAGTGATGCTTTGTTTATAAATTGATTGTGTAGAAATATAAAGAAACACAACAGATTTCAATGGGAGTTCAAAGATATTTTAAAGTATTGATGTTTGATGTGTTTTTTTTTTTATTAAAAGATTGATAATAAAAACTTTGAACTTAAACTACTACGTACATATGTATCAGAGGTTAGCAATGAGTATTCAAAAAGATGAGTCGAATCGAATCATTCTCATAATTTCATACTTATTTTAATATCATGGAACCTCTACTCATATTCAAAGTTTGAAGTACTCATCATATTCATACTTAACAACACGTAGGATGTTAGGGATTTCGACTCTACATAACTCAACATATACACGAAACACAAAATAAGTATGAATTGCGTATGAACACTAAAGTACTCACTAGAATGTTGTGTGTTTGCTGTTCTGTCTTTTTGGCTTATGTTTCTGTTTTATTTTGTTGTAAATGCCTAAGGAAATAATGTAAATTTTCATGAATGATTCCAGTCACTCGAATGAGTAGGCGTATGAATCAAACATATTTCGAATGGTATGAGTTTGATGTCAACGTTGTACGTGTACTCATTGCAACCTATACTTATAAATCAACGTTGCAGTGAGTACGAAGGAAACAGAGTACATAGTTAAATATCAATATTGTTGACTCACTTATATTCGAAATTTCATGAGTGCTTATGAGTAGCGCAAAAACGATTCATTGTTGATCTCTGGTATGTAAATATGTACGTATATATTGAAACAAACTGCCGTTTAAGAGAAATTAGAAAGCTAAGAGCTTTGAAGTAGTGTGTTAGTTTATTAGACTTGAGGCTTCATTTCAAACCCCAGCTCAGACATCTCCAATAAAACGAAATTTGAACGAATATTTCTTCCTCTCTCAGCAGATTTCTGTCAAGAACTCTGAGAGTAAATAAAATTTCCATGAAAAGTTTCTCAAAAAAATCTGTCGTTCGGAATCGGCTTTAAACTGTTGGTCCCACACACACAGCTTATTTGATGTGAAAAGCTAGCATGTAATCCTAGCTAAAGGGATGTAATGATCAATTATGTGTGTATGTATGTATGTATGCTGAGACCTCTTGCAAAGTTTGATTGATTTTCAGTCGAGCAACTGTGAAAGTTGTAATCCTGACTGAAGGGTTGTAATGACCAATTATGTATGTATGTACGTAACTTTGAAAGTGAAAGTGTCATAAGACCGATAATTTCTGGACTGTCTTATGCTTGACTGCAATCTCCTCTTATTGCAATTTCCTAACAAAAGTTTTGTTTGTCTTCACACCCACTTGGTTTGAGAAGAGCGTCTGTCTCTGTTTAGCTTCTCTTTTATTGATCGTCCCTGACCAAACATCCGCATTCACTTCACAGAAGGGTTCTGGCTCCAACAACGGCATGAAAGCTCGCCTACTTTGTAGAGAATTTTGTATATTGTAGGGAATTTCCACATGACCTAGCAACCAGGGCAACCTGATTCTGTCTGGTTATCATTTTTAATGCTTTTTTACGACCTGAATTCTAACTGCACAAGATAGTTGCCATAGTTTAGGAGGTAGTGTATTATCTTATTTGACTTGAGTCCATGGTTCAAACCCCAGCCTAGATATCTGAAACAAAAAGGAAGACGAAAAAAGATTCCTCTTGGCGAGTTCCTCTCAACAGTATGCCGGCAAAAACTCATAGAGTGAAATGAAATTACCATGAAAAGTTTCGCAAGCACAAAAATCGTCTTTAAAGATACAATTAACGCCCACGACATGGGCGTTTTGAAAAGCGTGGCTGTAATATCGGCTAAAGAATTGTAAAGTCTTCAAATTTTTAAGTTTTTTATTTTATTTTTCAAAAAATAATTGAAATGCAAAGCAAAATAAGACACTGAACTGATTTCTTAAATTCGCTTTTAATCCGAATAAATAAAAATAAAAACAGAAAAAGAAAATATAAAGCAGCAGTTCAAAAATAAACTCTGCTTAAAAATAATATTACACTAGGGCCTCGGTTTACGCTTTGTTTGGTGTAGAATAATCAAATTCTTTAAAATTTTAAAAACTTTCAATAACTGTGAAGAGAATATTTTCATTAACTAGGGTTTGGTGTATTTCATACGCCATTTGCTAGAATGCATGTTTATTTTTAATTTCATGAAAAGATTTGTACTAAGACCTCTTAAATCCAGGTAGTGGCGGTGGTGGTGGTGTTTGATTTGGGGGTAAGAGTGGATGGTTGTATTACTGGTAGTGTTAAATAACAAGAGAGCCTTTTAAATATACAACCGTCAACGAAATACTGGAAATCTTTATTTCATTTACAAATACTTCTTTATATATAAATTGGATATGTATGTATGTATACCAATGTAAATATGCATGTATGTATATCAGAGATCAGCAATGAATATTCAAAAAGATAAGTAGAAATGAATCATACTCATAATTTCTGATACTTATACGCATTCATACTTATTTTAATATCATGGAACCTCTACTCATATTCAAAGTTTAAAGTACTCATCATATATTCATACTTAACAACACGTATGATGTTCTTGATTTCGACTCTCCATAACTCAACATATACACGAATCACAAAATAAGTATGATTCGCGTACGAACACTAAAATACTCGCTGGAAGGTTGCGTGTTTGCTCTGCTTGTTGCTCTGCCTTTTTTGCTTATGCGTCTTTTTTCTTTTTGTAAATGCAACAATAATTAAGACTACGACTGTAAATTTTGATGAATGATTCGAATGTCACTCGAACTTTCTAAAGTTATGAATCTAAATGAGTAGGCTGGCTTATGAATCAAACATATTTCGAATGGTATGAGTTTGATGTCAACGATGTACGCATACTCATTGCACCCTGTACTTTTAAATGAGCTTTGTAGTGAGTACGAATGAATCAGAGTAGTGAAGTTAAATTTCAATATTGTGAACTCATTTATATTCACTTATTTCATGAGTGCTTATGAGTAGCGAGAAAATGATTCATTGCTGATCTCTGATGTATATATAAAACGATTAAATAAAGGATCCGCCAAATACTGAATATTTTCTCAAATTTTCTTTTTTTATTTGAAAGTACAATCCTTCCGGTTAGTAATGGAAAATAATTTCATTCAAATGGCTGCCTTGGCTGGCCATGCAGTAGCCTACACCAGAAGATGCCGATTTTGGCAAAAAAAAAATCATCTTTTCAGATGAAGTTCATTTTGATCTTGGCGGGTATGTAAACAAGCAAATTGTCGCATTTGGGGTACAGAAAACCCGCATGCATACATTGAAAAGCCGACGCACCCAAAACGAGTCACTGTTTGGTGTGGATTTTGGTCCAGAGGTATAATTGGGCCATTTTTCTTCGAAAATGAGCAAGGAGTGGCCGTTACAGTCAATGGCGATCGTTATCGGGCCATGTTGAACGAATTTTTGTTCACAAAAATTGAAGAGGAGGATATTGGCAACATTTGGTTTCAACAGGACGGCGCTACGTCCCACACAGCCGAAGCTACACTCGATGTTTTACGCCCCGTTTCTGAAGATCGCATTATCAGCCGCAGAGCTGATGTCGTTTGTCCACCTCGGAGCTGCGATTTCACACCGTTGGACTATTATTTGTGGGGTGCCGTCAAGGATAAGTGTTACGCCTAGAAGCCAGAGACAATTGACGCTTTAAAGGACAATATTCGTGAAGCCATTGGTGAAATACAGCTGAACACAATCGATAATGTGCTTAAAAATTGGACCGAGCGTGTAGGCTACTGCATGGCCAGCCGAGGCAGCCATTTGAATGAAATTATTTTCCATTATTAACCGGAAGGATTGTACTTTCAAATAAAAAAAAGAAATCTGAGAAAATATTCAGTAGTTTTTTTTAAAGCATTTTCAAAAAAAAAAATTGTTATTTGGCGGACCCTTTGCAAGTTCTTAAGAGTAATAATATTCACCTTAAAGGCAAATTCCGTTATTTATTTCATCTATTTTTTCTGATATTTTTTTAAGAATTTTCTTTTAAGTTCGTTTTAATTTAAAAAGAAAAAGAAAAAACACAGAAAAAGAAAAATAAATAAAATAAGGGAAACTAGAAGAAGTAGAAGAAGAAGAATAAGGGGAGTAGAAATATTTTTTTAAAAATACTCAAGGCGAGAATTAAGTAACGCGCTAAGAATAAAAGTTGCGCCATTTTATTTTTAAGCGCTTTTAATGGCATACAAATACAGTTGTATGTATGTGTGTGTATATACAATTTACAGTAAAACCTGCTTAAAAGGGCGATTAAGTTTTCTGCTATATAGGATATGAAATGTATTTATCATACAGATAATTGTATTATTTTGTTATATACATACATATGTATGTATATACATATGTATATATATAAGTATATATGTATATCACTGTGTTTCTGTGTGTGTGTGTGTATTTTTTGGTTTTTAAATGACATGTTTCGAAAGTTTCAGTTTCAGTTCCAATTTTTTTTTGTTTTTGTTTCGCTTCTTTTTCTTTTTTGCTCGTAAATTTATGTTCATTTTAAATTGAATTTTAAATTTATTGCTGTGTTGTAATTTGTGGCTGTATTTGTGTATGTGTGTTTGTACTACAGAATGAAGACAGCATTTGTGTGTGTTTATATGTAGTTGAGTGTGTGTGTGTGTTTGAAAACCATTAAAAGGAAACGGAAATGTTTCTGTTCGTTTCGTTAAAAATTATTTCTCGTTTTTTTTTCTTTCTTTCATTTTGTTTTAATCTTGATACATACATACATACATATAACTCTCTTTCGTAGAATTCTGATTATATAAACCGTTAAAGGTAATTTAAATTAATTCAAAAAATAAATTTTTTCTTAAAGCTTTTGGCATTTGAAAAAAATCAACTTTGACTGTAAAAATATCACACGGTAAAATCTGCTTAATTGCAAGAAATTTATAAAATTCCACCACAGACAGAAAATGACTTAAATTTTAAGGCTTAAGCTGCTTAATAATGGAACGTCGTAATTAAACCAAAGAAAGCATTGCTATTTGAATATTTAAAGCCCTACACTGTATAACAAACTTTATTGTCTTATGAAGAATAATTAAATAGGCTAAGAAGCTCATTATTATTAAAGGCTGACAATAGGCTTTCAAATTGAATTTTTCGCTTTGGAAACGAAATGAATTTTATGCCAAGTCGTACGCTTTATAAATGAGTTTCCACGATAATACAATTTATTATGGCATAAAGTACGGAATAAGCATTTTAAAAAGTCCAGTTTATCGTATATGTAGCCTGCTTACAGTAATCCCTCGATTTACGTCGCGGTTGGTTCCAAAAACAGACGACGTAAATCGAATGACGACGCAAATTGAAGTAAGGGGGAACAAAATATTTGACGGCGTAAATTGAAACAACGTTAATCGAGGCGATGTATATCGAAGGATTACTGTACTTACTTAATTGGTCGTTACAATCCTTTAGTCAGGATTACCACCTAGCTTTTCACACCACTTTAGTTGTGTGTGTTAATTTTATCCACGAGTGGCGGCAGCTACAATTAAAAATCAACTCCGAATGACAGATTTTTTGCGAATATTTTCATGGCAATTTTTCTTTTGACTCTCAGAGTTTTTGCCTAAAGCTGCTGGGAGGAAGTCGCCTGTATGATCTGTGACTTGAACCATGAGTTCGGGTCTAAGAAGCCAATGCACGACATCTTTAACTAAACGGACATAACGGGTGATTTTTTAGCTATTATCGTTTTGGCAACACTGGTTTAAACAGCTCACGCACGTTTCGTGTTTCACTTTCACTTCAAACACCTTCAGTTTGGTCTATAATTTAACCATGAATCGTCTTACAAACGAACAACGCTTGCAAATCATTGAATTTTATTATCAAAATGCGTGCTCTGTTCAAAGAAAGTTCATCGCGGGCTTCTTCCATTTTATGGCCAGTTTAATCGACCCACTGAAGTGGCTATTCGGGCTATTGTGACTAAATTTCGCATCAAATTTACATTTTTGGACATTAAACCACCAACACGCTTACGTAGAGTGCGAACTGAAGAAAATATCGCAGCTGCATCGGCCAGTATTAATGATGACCATCAATTATCGATTCGTCGCCGTTCGCAGCAATTGGTCCTCTGTTACTCAACAACGTGGAAAATTTTGCGGAAGGACTTAGGTGTGAAGCCTATCAAAATACAGCTGGTGCAAGAATTGAAGCCGAACGACCTACCGCAACGCAGAATTTTTGGTGAATGGGCTCTTTTGGAAAGTTGGCCGAAGATCCACTTCTTTATCGAAAAATTGTGTTCAGCTACGAAGCTCATTTTTGGCTCAATGGATACGTAAATAAGCAGAATTGTCGATTGTTTGGAGTGAAGATCAGCCAGAAGCATTGCAAAAGCTAACAATGCATCCAGAAAAAGTCACAGTTTGGTGCGGTTTATGGGCTTATGGGTGGCATCATTGGACCGTACTTCTTCAAAGATGCTGCGAATCGTAACGTAACTGTGAATGGTGAGCGCTACCGTGAGATGATATCCAACTTTTTTTTGCCCAAAATGCAAGAGCTTGACTTGTATGACATGTGGTTTCAACAAGACGGTGCCACATGCCACACAGCACGCGTAACAATGGACTTATTGAGAGGCGAGTTCGGTGAACATTTTATTTCACGTTCGGGACCTAGATCGTGCGATTTAACGCCTTTAGACTATTTTTTGTAGGGCTATGTTAAAGCTCATGTCTATCTATACAGACAAGCCCGCTTCAACTGACGCATTGGAAGACAACATTGAAGCATTTATTCGTGAGATATCGGCCGAAATGTTGGAAAGAGTATGCCAAAATTGGACTAAGCGGATGGACCATTTGAGGCGCAGTCGTGGTCAACATTTGCATGAAATAATCTTCAAACATTAAATTATATGGACCGTGTACTATCGATTCAAATAAAGATTTCAGGCATTTTTCTGAATTTTATGTGTTTTTTTTGAAAAAATTTCCTATAGCTCTTAAAAAATCACACAGCAACCTGCGTCAAGCCGACGCCGAACGATAGATTGAGTTTTTGCCAGAAGCCTACTGAATGGAAACTGTCGAGGAAATATTTTTTCATATTTCTGTTTAGTGCGAAATGTCTGCACTGTTTCAACCAATAGAATATTAACTGGACTATAGAGCCTTCAAAGTGGGCTTGTTAAAGTGAAATGGTGAGGCCCCACAACAAGCCTGCTTGAAAGCTTAGGTGTAAGACCATAAGCATGAGACCTTGAATTAGTATTTTCTCTTCCACACGAATTGTAGATTCTAAGTATTAGTCTTCCTCTCTAATGAATCATATCTGCAGTAAAAATTTTTAAAATTTTGTAAGGAAATGCTTGAAAGCAGGTAAAATTTTTAATAATCCCGTTGGAATCATTAGTTTTCTTATCAATTTATTAGAAAAAAAGGAAATGATCAAGCAAATGCACACATGGAAACCTTGTTTACCGAATTACACTCAAACAAGCAGTCTACGGACATCGGTATATGTAGATGTCTTTAACGCTGAGCTTTATCAAACTGAGAAAGATGTTATAGAGTTTTTTAAGGCACTTATAACAAATAATGAAAACATATAACATAGTGCTACGTTTTTACCTTTTAAAAATGTTTAAAATATGAGCTCGTAGGTTGGAAATAAAATAAAAATAAATTTATGTTTAGTTTTAATTAAAATTCTTTATTAATTGTGCGAACAATTCTGTGTACCACTGCTCACAACTTCATGTAATCAACAACAATTGGTTTTCCTTGTTATTTCTGTGTTTACACCCTTTGCATAAACAATAACAATTACTAGACAATTGTTCGACAGATCTTTGTAGCGGAGATCTTCAAATCATGATTACTCTCTTCAAACCCATCGCGTCTTCACACAAGACAGATTGAACTTCACTAACTCATTCGCCTATTTTGCTTTGCCTTTTATATGGCAGGGTAAACAGTCTGATGAATGTTCTTCAAGGCGAATGTTCAAGACTTAACCTTCAATGTCTCTATCAATGTCAACATTGTTGTTTGAGTTTATTATTGTAGTGTTGTTGGTATATTTTTGTTTTGTTTTCCTTATCATTTTTAATGCTAGTGTCTGTTGTTGTATTTTTGTTTACTTGTTTACCATTTTTTCTATGCTGGTGTTTGTTGTTACATTAAGCGGTACAATAATAAGTTTGTTTACTTGCATTGGCTTGTTTTTGTACCTTTTATTTATAGTTTTAATGTTAAGCGATGTAAAAGTAAAGCACCAGTATCAGTATCAATATGTATAGCATAGGATTTATTAGAATGAAAAATAAAAATTAATGGGAAAAAAGTCTACATACACCGCACATCTTTAGAAAGCGATAAATCTCGATTTCTGATGGGAATGGGTGAGAAGATACATAGTTTACGCAGTTTGGAAAATTTTTTTCAACAATAAAAAATTTGTATGTTCTACCATTTTTTATAAAGTTTATCTTATAAATAAAAGGAATTCATTTTAATGCATTTCAATTTCTTTTTCATGTATTTAATATTCATTAACAATTTCTATGGAACTTCTCGGGAAATTGAAAACCTTGTTGAACCCTTTTGTTACAAGAAAACTGTTTTCTTGGATTTTCAATATCATTTGCAAAAGTCTTCAATTGTATTGATTTTAATCTTGAATTTATTATTATAACACACAATAATAATTATGCAGTGAAAATGTATATGTTAACGTCAATGATTAAATTTTTAATTAAATTGCCATTTACAAGCAGCTTAAATGTTATACAAGAACTTATTATTACAAGAATTTATTAAAAATTATAATTACAAGCATTTTTTCCAATTAATTTTTTCGCTTTTTTTTATTACTCTTCTATGGGTTAATAACCTTCTTTTATTTTTTGATATAAAAGCAAAAGAAAAAAATAGAAAATATTGCATAAGCAATAGGGGAGGGAGGTGGGGTATTATATTTCGAAAAATTGTAAACACAAGCTCGCATACATTGGCATAAAAATGTTTTCCCATACACAACATGCTTACGTATTAGAAAAACCAAAAAAAAACAAGAAAACATTAATGAAAACTCATTACAACTTAAAAATACTAACACATACACACACGTATCGGCATACATTTACATACACATGCATACTCTAACAGCAAGAAAAAAGGCTTTATAGTACGTAGAAGAGAGTATATTTACTCGCATACATACAATGTACCACCATAGAGAGTGTGTGTGAATGTGTTAGTGTAAGTGAGATAGAATGGGGAAAAAACATGAAAAATTTAAAGCACTTAAAATTCAAATAATGTTTTTAATAAGAAAATTTAAAATTAATTGCCAGACACAAAAGCAAAAAGCTATTATTTTTCCACACACATATACACACATGCATACCCACACACATATATACATTCACTTACATACATATCTGAATGTATGCATAGACTATATATAGTGTACATATACATGCATAAGCAAACATATCCTTATATACATATGTATACACAGACACACACACACACACATTTCAGTTGGTTTTATATGAACAGCAAAAAAACCAAAAAAACAAAAAATCAGAAAGGAATTGCAAGCACATTATTTTATAAACACTTGTGGTTGAAATTATAGCAGTTTTAAGCCGGTTTTTAATCGCAAATGCAATTATGAAGTCATCATATTCTAGTAGGTGGTGTGTTGACCTATTAGACATGAAGCCTCAGTTCAAACCTTCGATCAGACATCTCCAACAAAACGAAATACGAAAAAAATATTTCTTTAGGCGACTTCCTCTTACCAGATCTCCGGCAATAACTCCTGAGATTATAATAAAATTGCCATGAAAAATTTCTCTCAAAATCTGTCGTTCGGAGTCGGTTTTAAACTGAAGGTCCCCGACACTCATGTAAAAAATTAACACATACAACATAGGTGGTGTGAGAATCTAGGTCGTAACGACCTATTCTGTATATATGTAAGTATCAGAGATCAGCAATGCGTATTCAAAATGATAAGTAGAATCGAATCATACTCATAATTTCTGATACGTATACGAAGTCGCCGTAGTCTAGTAGTTAGTGTGTTGGCTTATTAGACGTAAAGCCAGAGTTCGAACCCCAGGCCAGACATCAAGACAAAAGTACAAAAAGTATTTCTTCGGCGGCTTCCTCTCAACAGATTTCTGGCAAAATCTCTGAGAGTAAAAATAAAATTGCCATGAAAAGTTTCTCAAAAATCTATCGTTCGAAGTCGACTTTAAACTGTAGGTCCCACCACTCATGTATAAAATTAACACACACACAACGTAAGTGGTGTGAGAAACTAGGACGTTGTACAATGGGTCAATTCGACCTCCGGGCACTCTGTACTTGTCTTAATTGACAAGTGCACGTCCTCTAACCTAACCTAACCTATACGCATTCATACTTATTTTAATATCATGGAACCTGTACTCATATCCAAAGTTTGAAGTACTCATCATATTCATACTTAACAACACGTATGATGTTCTTGATTTCGATTCTCCATCAACTCAACATATACACGAAGCACAAAATAAGTATGATTCGCATACGTAATGAATCTAAATGAGTAGGCTGGCTTATGAATCAAACATATTTCGAATGGTATGAGTTTGATGTCGACGTTGTATGCATACTCATTGCAACCTGTACTTATAAATCAACGTTGTAGTGAGTACGAATGAATCAGAGTAGTGAAGTTAAATTTCAATATTGTTGACACACTTATATTTAAAATTTCATGAGTGCTTATGAGTAGCGCGAAAACAATTCATTGCTGATCTCTTATAGTCTAGTAAGTAGAGTGTTGGCCTATTAGACGTGAGGTCATAGTTCAAACATATGTCCGACATCTCCAATAAAACGACTTCCCCTCAGCAGACTTTTGTCAAAAACTCTGTTTCTCTAAAAATCTGTCGTTCAGAGTCCAATTCAAACTGAAGGTCCCCGACACTCATGTAGAAAATTAACACACACAAGATAAGTTCTATGAGACGCAAGATTAAGTAATCCTGGTTGCAGGGTTGTAATGACCAATTACGTATGTGAGTACAATTATATCGACGCCTCCGTTCTATAACATTCTAAGTCGAAAAAGTGTGTTTTGTGTTATGAGCTCTCAAAGTTTTCACGCGACATACGACCATATGTGTATTCTAAGGAGATTTTTCCCTATAACTTCGGAACGGATCGGCGCATCTTAACCAAATTTTGACAGTATTTAAGTTAGAGAACGTAGACTTTAAAAATGCAAGAACATTAAAAACGTTCTAAGTACACTTAGAACGTTATAGAATGGAGGCGTCGATATGTTCTGTTGTTCACACATTTGTCTCATGTTTTATGCCATGACTTCTTGAATAAAACATTTCGAATTTGGATATTTTTCAACATTACTGTAACCACTTAAGGATTTCTATACTTACGTTCACATTGTATACACACATACATACGTATATTCTCGCACAAACATATCTACAAAAGTTGGTAGGGAAGAGGGTATAGAAGGGATGAAAGTAAAATACATTATTTACACTGAAAGAAATTTAAAAAAAAAAATTCAATTTGCCACTCTCAGACATAATTTGGATTGTAATTTGTAAATTTATTTGTTTATTATTTTCTTTTTTATAAAATATGTTTAAATCCTAGTAAATAATTTAAATTTAATTTTTTTTTTTTTTTTTGTAATTATAATCAAATTTCAAAGCAAACTTTTATTCTAAAATTTTAATAGAACCTCTAAATTATTAAAATTTTGTATTTCAATTTTATTTTTCTCAGTGTATGAAAATTTATTTTTATTGCTTCTGTAAATGGTTGTGTTGAGTTGTATAGAATGGGGGTTGTATTGAAAGGTAGTCGAATTGTGCTGGTAAATGTTGAAGGCAGTTTACACCACCATTTAAAATAAAGAGTGCCAACGAAGGAATTTACAATCTTTTTAGATATTTCAATAATTTTTTCATCACCTGAAAAATATTTATAAGAACGGAACAAAACTATTAATCGAATCAATTCTTCTCAGAAAAATAAATTAATTTTTAATTTTTAGAATCAATATTTAATCTTCCTTAATGTATTTAAAAATTAAGAGGAGCGCTAGCTACTGCTATCACATATCGAGCTTTTGTACTTTCCTTAAACTTTATAGAGTATAATGTCCATAGTATTCGCTCCAAGCCTAACGCCCTAACAAACTTCATAATGCTGTTTGATGTCAACAATGCTAGTTTTCTGCCCAGCATCTGGTCTGCATACAGGTGTTTCCCTCACAGATGCCAAAAATTTGTTCTGATAACTCACTGCTTTCGTCCCAGAATCTACATATTTAGCTGGAAACAACAACACAATAAGAGTTCTCTGAGTGCACTCCAGTGCCCTGTTAAAACATCGTTTTAATTCAAGTAATTCTTGGATAGTTTGATGCATCATCACATCTTATTGTAATTTCCACCATCATCTCCTCTTATTGTAATTTCTAAATAAAAATTTTGATTGCCTCAAACCCACTTGGTTTTCATCTCTTTATCTTACTTTCTGTTAAGCAAACATTCGCCCTCCACTTCAGAAAGGGATTCTGCCGCATGAAGCGCATAAAAGCTTCCCTCCTTGCAAGCACGTCTGCTACTTTATTATCGAGAATTTCTACATGACCTCGGACCCACCAAAACGTAACCTTATTTTACTGATTCTGCTTTCCTAAACTGTCCCATACATACATACATGCATACAGGCTGCCTTCCAAAATGTTAGTTGCTTTGTGTTTGAACAAAGTATCGTGTTTCATAATGCCGCTGTACAAATTATATACAATGTATTCTATTTCAAAACGTCCGTCAATGTGTATTTTTTAACGCAGTCAAAAAGCAATCAAGCATTGGGTTTGTAGTTGATGCATTATTGCGTTACTTTGCATATCTACATAGTTTATATACAGTAGTAGAACTGCATACAAACTTTGTATTGATACATTTTGGAAGGCAGTCATATAATTGGTCATTATAACCCTTCAGTCAGGAATACGGACTATTTTCTCACACAACTTATCTTATGTGTGTTAATTTTTAATACGTAAATGGCGGAACCTACAGTTTAACATATTGACTGCCACCCATATTCAGGTGTCGGTAAAGTTTCTGATCGGGCCGCATCACCCGTATTGGGGTAACGCTTATTTGACTACTTGTGACGTATATTCGTATTCGTATAAACTATAACAAATACCCAGCAGAATATGCTTCGTAAAACGGTACGCGTGGCCTAAATGAGATTTTACTGCAAACGCGCGTGGCAGTCAACGTGTTAAAGTCGACTTCGAAAGCGACTTTTTGAGAAGCTTTTTCATGACAATGTTATCTGCTCCAGAGTTTTTGTCAGAAATCTGCAGAGAGGAAGTCGCCGAATAAATACTTTTTGTATTTTGTCTTGATGTCTGTCCTGGGGCTCGAACCCAGGCTTTACGTCTAATAAGCCAACACACTACCTACTAAACTACGGCGACCAATGTGGTGGATGAGAGAAAGTCGCAGAAGAAATGTTTTTCATGTTTCGTTTTGCTGGAGATGTCTGACCTGGGGTTAGAACCCTGGCTTCATGTCTAATAAGGCAATACACTACCTATTAGACAAAGGCGACTTCAATCGATACTCAGATACCTAATTCAAATCACTTCTCAGTGTAATTATCCCGTATCTCTTCTACTCACTTAAAGGTTTTTGTCCTTCCATTAGCGGCGTAGAAGCTATCTTTCTCTTAAACTAATCTGCCTGTTCATTGCAAAAAATTCTCATATAACCTGAGATGGATCATTCTGTTCCATTTCCAATCAACCTCATAGAAGCTGGATTGAATTCGATTGGCGATAGATTGGCTCATCTTCGTATTTCATGTCCAAGTTAGATTGAACTATGAATGTCTGACCTAGGGTTAGAACCGTGGCCGCTTGTCTAATAAGCTAACACACTATCTACTAGACTACCTTATAAAAGTCGAGTGCTTAAATGGCATCCTAACCATCAGATAAAGGGACCACCAAATAACTTCTTTTTTTTTGAAAATGCTTTAAAAAAAAATACTGAATATTTTCTCAAATTTCTTTTTTTTATTTGAAAGTACAATCCTTCCGGTTAATAATGGAAAATAATTTCATTCAAATGGCTGCCTCGGCCGGCCATGCAGTAGCCTACACGATCGGTCCAATTTTTAAGCACATTATCGATTGTGTGCAGCTGTATTTCACCAATGGCTTCACGAATATTGTCTTTTAAAGCGTCAATTATCTCTGGCTTCTAGGCGTAACACTTATCTTTGACGGCACCCCACAAATAATAGTCCAACGGTGTCAAATCGCAGTTCCGAGGTGGCCAAACGACATCAGCTCTGCGGCTGATAATGCGATCTTCAAAAACAGGGCACAAAACATCGAGTGTAGCTTCGGCTGTGTGGCACGTAGCGCCGTCCTGTTGAAACCAAATGTTGCCAATATCCTCCTCTTCACTTTATGTGAACAAAAATTCGTTTAACATAGCTAGATAACGATCGTCATTGACTGTAACGGCCACTCCTTGCTCATTTTCGAAGATAAATGGCCCAATTATGCCTCTGGACCAAAATCCGCACCAAACAGTGACTCTTTTTGGGTGCGTCGGCTTTTCAATGTATGTGTGCGGGTTTTCTGTGCCCCAAATGTGACAATTTTGCTTGTTTACATACCCGCCAGGATCAAAATGAGCTTCATCTGAAAATGAGCCAAAATCGGCATTTTCTGTAAGTCGATCGCAGGCCCACTTAGCAAAGTGAAAACGCATTGGATGATCAAATGGCTTCAACTCCTGAACCAATTGGACATTGTATGGCGTCATACCAAGGTCTTTATGCAAAATTCATCTCAATGATGTCTCCGAAATGTTCAATTTGTTGAGAACGACGGTGAATTGATGTTGATGGCGCTTCACGCATACTTTCTGCCACAGCAGCAATATTCTCGGGTGCATGCACTGTTTTTGGCTTTTTACGCTTTTGTTTATCGATGAGGATGCCAGTTTCTTTCACTTTTGTCACAAGATAACGAACATACGGAGCTGACGCACACATTCTGCAACATTACCATGATTTTCAAAGTAATGTCGCAATATTTCCCGGCGTTGTTCAAGCGTATACACAACCATATTCGTTCAGCGGAAGGATAAAACTAATTATCTGTCAAATCAGACATGAGCTAAGTGTTACCATTCACGAAATAAGCACTGGTTGAAAAGAAAAAACGTTAGATGGCACGCCCGATAGTATTTCTATGTCTTGTCTTATCAAAGTCATCTTTCGACTTCCAATAATTCCAACACTTCACTAGATAAGTAACAAGTCTTGTTTCCAAAATGGCCACCCTTCGCATACACATAGATTATCAAAAACGAAAATTTGTTAAATCAAATCGATAAAATTTTTTCTTGCACACTCCTTAAACGCATACAATAGCAGTAAAAGTAATTGCAGTTATTGTTGCTAGTGTAGTAGTAGTAGCAGCAATAGTGTAGTAGTGGTAGTTGTAAATACAATATTGTGGTAAAATGAATATGGGCAGTCGAGTAAATGCTGAAAATTAAATTTAATAATTTATACTCATATAAAATACATACATAAAACGATAATGCACACACACATACACATGCATATATACATACATATGCATACAAATGTATGCATGTATGTATGATATGAATACAAAATAAGTATGTTTAAAAGTGTATGTATTGTATGTATACAATATTTGAATATTTAAATACGAACACATATATACATGCATAAGGAAAATTTATGAGCAAATACAAATACATGTACAGACACACGTATGTATACAGCATAGTATCGTACACTTGCATAATATTATACGATATATTTTTGCAATATTTTAAAGACAACATACATACATGCACCCTTTACTAATAAATATATTTAATTTTTGTTGTTTTTTTGGTTTTTTTATTTTGCATATGACATTAAATAAGTTCCTAGAAAATATGAATATTACCGAGTATAAAAATAAAAACAAAAAATGCCAAGAATTTATACAAAATATATGTATGTATGTCTGTATATATGTATAGAAAATCATAGATTTTTCATTAATTATATGCAAATTATATATCTTGTGTAAATAAATAAATAAATAAATATTCATACAATATACAGATACGTACGTATATATGTACGTCCATACCATACATTAAACACTTGCTTGGCATATGCATTTATAGCACTAGAAATAATTATGTAGCAATGGATGGATGCATGACTCAAATGTATGGTAGGACTCTGAAGTAAGCACAGGCAGCAGTTATAATTTAAGGCAATTTAAATAAAATTTTAATAATAATCACAATAGATATACCCTGTGAAGTAACGTGGAAAATAAATGAAGAGAGGGTTGAATAAAATTGCCAAGAAAAGTTTCTCATATCTGTCGTTCGGAATTGGCATTAAACTGTAGTTTCCGCCACTCATTGATATAATTAAGGTTGTAATCTTTACTAAAGGGTTGTAATGACCAGAGATCAGCAATGAGTATGCAAAAAGATGATTAAAATCGAATCATACTCATAATTTCTAATACTTATACACATTCATACATATTTTAATATCATGGAACCTCTACTCATATTCAAAGTTTGAAGTACTCTCATCATATTCATACTTAACAACACGTATGATGTTGTTGATTACGACTCTCCATAACTCAACGTATACACTAATCACAAAGTAAGTACGAGTCGCCTACGAACACTAAAATACTCATTAGAAGGTTGCGTGTTCGCTCTGCTTGCTGCACGGTGTTTTTTTGCTTATGTGTCTTTTTTCTTATTTTGTACAACAACTGTAAGACTGCCCAAGATTGTAAATTTTGATTAATAATTCGAGTCGCCGTGGTCTAGTAGGTAGTATCTTGGCTTATTAGAAGAGGTTCGAGCTCCAAGCCAGACATCAAAACAAAATACAAGAAGTATTTCTTCGGCGACATCCTCTCAGCAGATTTCTGGCAAAAACTCTGAGAGTAAAAATAAAATTGCCATGAAAAGTTTCTCAAAAATCTGTCGTTCGGAGTCGACTTTAAACTGTAGGTCCCGCCACTCATGTATAAAATTAACACACACAACATAAGTGGTGTGAGAAACTAGGGCGTAATCCTGACTGAAGGGTTGTAATGACCAATTATATATGTATGTATGTAATTCGAGTCACTGGAATAATTTATAAGTTTTATAAGTATTTTTGTAAAGCTATGAATCTGAATGAGTAGGCTTATGAATCAAACATATTTCGAATGGTATGAGTTTGATGTCAACGTTGTATGCATACTCATTGCAACCTGTAGTTATAAATCAACGTTGTAGTGAGTACGAATGAATCAGAGTACAAAGTTAAATTTCAATATTGTTGACTCACTTATATTCACTTATTTCATGAGTGCTTATGAGTAGCGAAAAACGATTCATTGCTGATCCCTGGTAATGGCCAAGTAAGCATTAGATTGACCAAACGGTGTTAGGTAAAACTTTATATAGGCTGCCTTCGTGTTTCATAATGCCGCTGTACAAATTATATACAATGTATTCTATTTCAAAACGTCGTCAATGTGTATTTTTAACGCAGTCAAAAAACAATCTGGCATCGGATTTATAGTTGATGCATTGTTTGGTTGCTTTGCATATCTACATAGTTTATATACAGTAGTAGAACTGCATACAAACTTTGTATTGATACATTTTGGAAGGCAGTCATAGTTTTGCTATGGTGTTGTACATGTATTACGGCATCGTAACCTGATGAATTGATCCTGTAATTCTCTCCTTAACTGTCCTCTTCAATCTTTATGAATTTTTAAAATGCTTCTCAACAATATGCTTAGTTTCAGAGCAAAATATTCAGAATCCAATTCAAACTGGATACTGGAGGGAAAATAGCAAAACTATTTGACAGTCAGATTGCCAAGCGAACACTCAGCTTCTGTGCAACCTTATGGTTGATTGGAAATAGAAGAGAAAGAAATGCTGAATTAGTTAGGCGAAGCTAAATCACAGATCAAATGAGTATTTGTGGGAATAAAGAGGTAGAACAGACTACCAGAAGGGTAGCTTCCACGTCGCTGATAGGACGGGAACCTTTAAATGAAGTAGAAAGAGATGTTTGGAATGATATACTCATCAGAAGAATAGATTTGAACCAATTTAAACTTTTTACTGGATAACAACAAAGAGAAGTGATTTAAGTTATGTATCTGGGTATCGATTGAAGTCGCCATCGTCTAGTACGTAGTGTGTTGGCACATGAGGCCTCGGTTAAAACGCCTGATTAGACACCTCCAATAAAACGAAATACGAAAAATATTTCTTCGTCAACGTCCTCTCAGCAGATTTCAAGCAAAAACTCTGAGGGTAAATAAAAAAATTTCCATGAAAAAGTTTCACAAAAAAGCCGTCGTTAGGAGTCGACTTTAAACTGTAGGTCCCGCCACACTTTTAAATAAAATTAACACACACAACATAAGTGATGTGAGAAGCTAGGTTGTAATCCTGACTGAAGGCTTGTAGTGACCCATTATGTATGTAACTATCGAGATATCGATAAGTAGTCTGATGAACACTTGTTTTAGACCAGGCTCTATGTAGACTCAGAGCAGATCAAATCTAGAGCACATACTTGGAACTTAGGCGACATTAATTCATCTCACAAGGAAACGCTAGGCGTTTATTAATAATAACCAGAGAGTTAACGTTAACTGACGCCGAACGACATCGTGAAACTTACTAGTGTAACAGGACTGCGGGAGACATTACAGGGATTACCTGTAAAGATTGAGGTCAGTACAATAAATTGTCTGGTTGCGGTACTCCATTATCTCTACGCAATAAGAAGTACATTCAGATTTTACTTCAATTTTATTACAATTGTGATAATCCATCGATGCATAGAGGACTCCAAGTAAATCCAGATTTTACTTCCATATTGGCAGAAAAATCTATCGACACATAGAAGCCACCGATGACTTTTGTGATAAATCGATATAACATCGTATTGCATCTATGTTTTTTGCATGGGTACATGGTCATACCTGACATATTGCACTTCAACAGTTCAAACATCAACAGAGCAAACGTGGTAGTCATTTTGCATACAACGTTCTCATCTCCAAAGTTTCGGTCAGTGGCTGACCTTCCAGCCGGCTTATCCAATAACATCCAATGCTTTTTAGGGATTTCTTAACCCTTTCTGGCGGTAATACCTCCAAAGGTCAAAAGGTCTAGGCACTACAGTGTTGGTTTTATTCATATTATTCGGTCGGCACTTTATAGTAATAAACCAGGTCGCCGTACTCTAGTAGCTAGTGTGTTGGCTTATTAGACGTGAGACCTCAATTGAAACACCAGGTCAGCAATCTTGAACAAAACGAAATTTGAAAAAATATTTCTTCGGCGACTTCTTTTCAGCAGATTTCTGGCAAAAACTCTGAGGGTAAATAATAAAACTGCCATGAAAAAGTTTCTCAAAAAATTTGTCGTTCGAAAACGACTTTTAACTGTCAGTCCCGCCACACTCATGTATAAAATTAACACGCACAGCATATGTGGTGTGGTAAGACTGGTTCTAATCCTGACTAATCAATTATGTATGTAAACCAAGGATTACACTTGCTTATATTAGAGTCTATGTAATAAAGGGTCCGCCAAATAACTTTTTTTTTTGAAAATGCTTTAAAACAAAACTACTGAATATTTTCTCAAATTTCTTTTTTTATTTGAAAGTACAATGCTTCCGGTTAATAATGGAAAATAATTTCATTCAAATGGCTGGCCATGCAGTAGTCTACACCAGAAGATGCCGATTTTGGCAAAAAAAAAAAATCATCTTTTTAGATGAAGCTAATTTTGATCTTGGCGGGTATGTAAACAAGCAAAATTGTCGCATTTGGGGCACAGAAAACCCGCACGCAGACATTGAAAAGCCGACACACGAGTCACTGTTTGGTGTGGATTTTGGTACAGAGGCATAATTGGGCCATTTTTCTTCGAAAATGAGCAAGGAGTGGCCGTTACAGTCAATGACGATCGTTATCGGGCCATGTTGAACGAATTTTTGTTCACAAAAATTGAAGAGGAGGATATTGGCAACATTTGGTTTCAACAAAGCTACACTCGATGTTTTGCGCCCTGTTTTTGAAGATCGCATTATCAGTCGCAGAGCTGATGTTGTTTGGCCACCTCGGAGCTGCGATTTGACACCGTTGGACTATTGTTTGTGGGGTGCCGTCAAAAATAAGTGTTACGCCGACAAGCCAGAGACAATTGACGCTTTAAAGGACAATATTCGTGAAGCCATTGGTGAAATACAGCTGCACACAATCGATAATGTGCTTAAAAATTGGACCGATCGTGTAGGCCAGCCGAGTCAGCCATATGAATGAAATTATTTTTCATTAAAAAGTTATTTGGTGGACCCTTTACTAAGCTCAGACATGCACTTTTATTGAGTCAATATTCGGTTTATTGATTACAATATTTTAAGTGCTTAGACATAACAATATACGCAGTTCAGCTGCTTATTCAATATTCATTTGACAGCTGGTGAACAAAACAGCTGGTTGTTTCAACAACATTGTTTTTGTTTTGTTCGTTGTTTTTTTTTTTTTTTTTTTTTTTTTTTGTTGTTGTTGTTGTCAAATATCAATAGAAAGTGTTCGGAAAATTGTAATATGCTCACTGAACGTACTTACGACAGTGCTGTATTTCAAGTTTTACTCAATATTATAACAATTTATGAATTTATTGAGCAATAATTAATTGACATTTTATATGAAATATTGAGATCAATAATGCCGTTTATTCCGATTTACTCAATATAAGTGCATGTCTGAACATAGTATAATAACGGTGGCAACGAATTATTTTCAATATTGTTGTGTTACTGGCATCAAAACTTCCTGGGAATTCAAATTGATTTTGAATTCTAATTAATTAAGTAAACTCAAGTTGGGATTTAATTATAATAATTGCAGATGTTTAGGTAGTTAAACAATAATTCTGTTCTTTAAATTTAATTTTATATTTTTCTTAATAATTTCATGGGAGTTTTTTTATTTTTTATTTTTTTTTTCTTGGCTTTATTTATGCCTCTTCTATTTACAAATAAATTGCATTTGGTATTCATATGCATGGGAGACGATTTGGATATGCCCCATAACGTTCATATATATATTTTGAAATGATTATTTTTATAACCATAATAAACCAGCCTTAAATAAAAAAACAAAACAACAACAAAAACTAAGTAACGAAATTGAAACTTACAACTCTCTAGGAACAGCAACAATAAACAGCAGCTGGCTGTAAGAAGAAAGAAAGAAGAGAAAAAAAAGGTGAACTGCAGCATAAAACTGCAGTTTTCCTTTGGCAAAGAAGTCATAAAGACAGCCACACAACCATATTGACGACGTCTTATGAAAAGCAAAAAGCGTTGTCTGCCGCTCTCTCTCGTTCTCTTTCTGTCGTGCATTAAGGAACAACATTTGCAACGTAGAAAACTTTAATTGCATAATTATGTGCAGTTTGCAATTTATCATTTCACATTTTGTGTTTTTTATTTTATTTTTATTTTTTTATTTATTATTATTTATGGGTTTTGTATGTTTTTATCCTGTCGATGTCGAGATACTTCGTTTTTTTTCTCCTCTCTTCTTTTGTTGTTATTTTTGTTCAGCAACTCTCTTCCTGCCTTTAACTCCCTTGGTTCCACTGGAGTATTTTTTGTTTATTTGTTTTTTGTTTTGTTTAAATGTAAAAATCGGTTTGTAAAACTTTGCTGGTTTATTTATTACGTTCAACGTGCATGTGTATGTGTTTAGTGAGTTAACCGTTTATTGGCATACGAATGGCCTTCAGAGAAAATTTAATTTTACGTTTTTATCTTTTTAAAAACATTTAAAATATAAGCTCGTAGATTGTAAATAAAATGAAAATAAATTTGTGTTTAGTTTTAATTAAAATTCTTTATTATTCGCATAATTATGTGTGCCACTGTTCACAACTTTATGTAAACAAAAACAATTGGTCTTCCTTGTTATTCCTCTGTTTACACCCTTTCCATAAACAATAACAATTACTAGACAATTGTTCGACAGATCTTTGTAATTGAGATCTTCAAACCACGATTACATGAGCGCCATAAGTGAGTCAAAACTTTTGTTCATAAGTATAA
The DNA here is from genome assembly GCA_958299815.1 of Sarcophaga carnaria. Lineage (NCBI taxonomy): Eukaryota > Metazoa > Arthropoda > Insecta > Diptera > Sarcophagidae > Sarcophaga > Sarcophaga carnaria. The sequence goes on from OY283151.1 coordinate 46,378,583, forward strand.
AACAGTTTTGTTCTTAAGTATAAAAAAAGTTCCTTTATCATGAATTGTTACTTTTGTTATAACATTTTACAGTAAGTAATCAATAAACGTTTTTATTTTTGGAAATTTATTCGACTATTCTCATTTACTTTTCACGCTATCCTAAAAAAAATGAATTATTTCAGTGGTGTTTATTCACTTTTGGCGCTGAGTGTACATACATACATACATAATTGGCCATTATAACCCTTCAGTCAGTATTACGACCTAGTTTCTCACAGCACTTATGTTGTGTGTGTTAATTTTGTACATGAGTGGTGGGACCTACAGTTTAACGTCGATTCCGAACGACAGATTTTTGAGAAACTTTTCATGGCAATTTTATTTACTCTCAGAGTTTTTGCCAGCAATCTGCTTGATTTTATTTTTTTGTATTTTGTTTTGATGTCTGGCCTGGGGCTCGAACCCTGGCTTTACGTCTAATAAGCCAACACACTACCTTCTAGACTACGGCGACCAAACCACGATTACTCTCTTCAAACACGGTGAGTCTTAACACAAGACTGACTGAACTTCACTAACTAACTCGCCTGCTTTGGCTTGCCTTTTATATGGCAGGATAAACAGTCTGATGAATGTTCTTGAATTTTGTTTTGATGTCTGGCCTGGGGCTCGAACCCTGGCTTTACGTCTAATAAGCCAACACACTACCTACTAGACTACGGCGACCAAACCACGATTACTCTCCTCAAACACGGTGAGTCTTCACACAAGACTGACTGAACTTCACTAACTAACTCGCCTGCTTTGGCTTGCATTTTATATGGCAGGGTAAACAGTCTGATGAATGTTCTTGAAGGCGAACGTTCATGATTTAGCCTTCTCGAAATCTCTATAATTGTAAACATCGTTGTTTACGTTTATTGTTGTAGTGTTGTTAATATATTTTTATGCTGGAGTTTGTTGTTGTAGTTTTGTTTACTTATTTACCATTTTTCTCTGCTGGTGCTTGTTGTTATATTAAGCAGTACGATTATTTGTAAACAATTTTGTTTACTTCACTGTTTTGTTAACCTTCTGGTCACTCCACTATTCTGGAGGTTGATCCAGTGGCCCCTGTGAACATGGACTATTCCCCTGCTGAATATTGTCTTTACAAATGTTTCCACTCTCTGGTTCCAAGTAGGGATGACTGAAATCCTAATACGGTCGTCCCCCCGGAAGTTCTGAATATATATACCGACGGCTCTCAACTTGATAATGGGGTTGGAGGCGGTGTCTACTCTGGGAAACTGGACCTAAATATTTCTCTCCATCTGCTGGACTACTGCGGAGTTGATGGCAATTTATCGGGCCGCTCAATGGATCCTCGTCAACGATGCTCCTTTCACTCGCGTCTCGATCTTTTCTGATAGTCAGGTCGCAATAAGATCTCTATCGGGTTTCGTGCTTAATTCTAGGATCGTTAGAGAATGTCGCCGATGTCTCGACCTTCTTTTTGGGCGCTTCACCAGTGTCTCACTGGTGTGGGTCCCCGGGCAAAGTAACATTCCGGGAAACTGTAGGGCCGACGAGCTCGCCAGAGCTGGTGCGCTCCTTTCGGAATCCTCTTCTGTTGAATTGGGTATGCCACTTGCCTCGGTCAAGTTGACCATTGCACGGAGGTTCTTTCGGGACGCCAACCTATCCTGGGTCAATGAGGAGTTCTGCTCCACCGCTAGACTCACCTGCCCCAAGATGGATAGAAGGCGTACCAACCGATTACTTGGTCTTGGTCGTGATGTCATCTCGACTACAGTTGCCGTGCTTACAGGTCATTGCGTCATGGATAGACACGCGGAAAGAATGAGGCTCCCTTTCAACGACTTCTGCCGTGGATGCAGGTCCACTGAAGAAGAGGAGACTGTTATCCACTTTCTTTGCCAGTGCTCGTCTCTTGCTAGGTGTAGATATAAGTTATTTGGCTCTCCATTTCTAGTCAGCTTGACGGAGCTATCATCTATTGACATCAAAGATATAGCTTCGTTCATCAAACTTTCTGGCTGGTTTTCCAGTGCGGGGTAGTCGTGCTTTTGTTGTGCAGCCCTTGCTCTGACCAACTTCTTCCTTTTCCCTGATTTTGGTGGAACTTGCGGACTGCGTTCACCCGTGGCATCACAACGGGCCGCTCTGCGTGCTCAAGTGAGCTTTGTGATATCAGAGCTACCACTCCGACCTAATCTAACCTAACTGTTTTGTTATTGTAGCTGTTTTACAATTTTAATACTAAGCGATGCAAAAGCAAAACACCAGTATCTAGATTTTTTTCGTTTTCTTAACAATAATTTCCGAAAAAAATTTTAAAGTTAAACAAATTTTTTTTATTTTTCATGTAAATATGATACTCATACCCAATTTCGTATTTAATGGGTTAACAACCAACCAATTTCTTTCTTTCGCAATTTAATTTAAAGATTGTAATACAAAAAATGTAATCGACAGACAAAGAAACGTACGCCCTATTTAATGTTTTCGATTGCAAATATACGTTCAATAATAATAACTTTTTTCCATAAATTAAATTTAAAGACAACAACAAAAAGAAAAAAATTTTAAATGCGAAAAAATGATTAAATATTGGCATTACAATAATGGCCATTAAGGCCATAATATTATCAGCCATAAAAACTGAAATCATATTAAGGAATTTCTATAAATCATAAACGCTCAAGAAAAATAAAATCAAAAATATATTAGCGAGGGAAATAAAACGAAACGGAGATAAAATAAATGATTAAGTAAACAATACAAATGGATAAGTATTATCTCCCTTAAAGGTTAAGTATTCTACTTCAATTCAATTCTATTTTAAACACTCTGAGAGTAAAAGTTTCTCTTAAAATCTGTCATTGGGGGTCGACATTCAACTGTAGGTCCAGCCACATTATGAATGAAATGACCACCCATAGAGGTGGTATGAGAAGCTAGGTTTTAGTCCTGACTAAACGGTTGTAATTACCAATTGTGTAAGCAAGTAAGTATGAGGTAAGAGTATAATGGGGTATCATCGAAATTTTTTATTCGTTTGACAGCTCTATCGATGCCATTATGTGTGGAATACAAACAACATCGTTCAAATACTCGTCAGTGCTTCTCGAGGTGGAAGGTACTCGAAATGTTGAATTTTCCATAACTCTAGTGCAGAGATTAAGTTAAACTAAGTTTAACCGATAGCTTGGATTATGATTTAACCCCCTAAAGAAAAAAATCTCACAAGATAAAATTACACGATTTCGGTGGTCAGTTCACATCATCTCCACAAGAGTTTTTTTTTGCACGTATCGTCGTCTGTTTGAAACCACAAGTCGTTTCTGCAAACTATCCAATGTTACTTGTGCGGTGCTCCAAATCATGCAATTCAAGCCCAAATAAGTTAATAATTATCGACCAATCGTGCTTGCAATGGACATTGTTGGTCTGGCTAACAGCTTTCTTAAAGAAATGTGAGTAAATGATGCCGCCAGTCTAAACTCCTCACTAAACAATATTTTTTTTCGTTATGCATTTGACGCTCTTGGATCTTAAGTTCCCTCCAAATTGGATAATTCGATTTTGTTTGCTCCCGTATATATTGTTACGTTTTTACCTTTTTAAAAACGTTTAAATATGTGTTCGTTAATTGCAAACAAAGTAAAAACAAATATGTGTTTATTTTCTCTTAAACTCTCTTTATTCTTTACACTACTTTTGTGTGCCACCGTACGATACAAAAATAATTTGCTTGTATGCTTGCTTGTTGAAATGGGCATTACCACTGACGATGTTTTTCGATGAAAATTAAGTTCAGTTGATTACTGCTTCAGAACCTATTCAACAAACACACGACATTTATCTATGGGCGTTTATTTTTAATTCTAGAGACATTTGGATTTTGTGCGAGCGCTAACCAAAGTTACGATGCAAAATTCGCCAAGTTGTGGTCTGCGAAAGGCCCGGAGCTTGTGAACGACGTGAAATCTACTACTTCAGATTCTACTGCACTTTCTCACAGACAGCGAAATGTTTTCGGCAGAACTAGCGTTTCGTCAACATATAGATGTTGGTCAATCGTTTCCTAAACCAGGGTATTAAATTTTTATACCATAATGCTTCACATTGGTCGTTGTACGTTACCTGAACAGAACACTCATTTTGATCAGAGATCAGCAATGAGTATTCAAAAAGATGAGTAAAATCGAATCATACTCATAATTTCTGATACTTATATGCATTCATTCTTATTTGAATATCATGGAACCTCTACTCATATTCAAAGTTTGAAGTACTCATGATATATTCATACTTAACAACACGTATGATGTTGTTGATTTCTATTCTCTATGACTCAACATATACACGAAGCATAAAATAAGTATGATTCGCATACGCACACTACGATACTCACTAGAAGGTTGAGTGTTTGCTCTGCTTGCTGCTCCGTTTTTTATGCTTACGTGTGTGTTTTCTTTTTTTGTAAATGCAAAATAATTAATCAATTAAGAGGAGATAGATTTGACCCATTGTACAACGTCGTAGTTTCCCACAACACATATGTTGTGTGTGTTAATTTTATACATGAGTGGTGGGACCTACAGTTTAAAGTCGACTCCGAACGACAGATATATACAAAATGCAAAATAACTAAGACTGTAAATTTTGACAAATGATTTGAGTCACTCGAACTTTCTAAAGTTATGAATCTAAATGAGTATGTTGGCTTATGAATCAAACATATTTCGAATGGTATGAGCTTGATGTCAACGTTGTACGCATACTCACTGCAACCTGTACTTATAAATCAACGTTGTAGTGAGTATGAATGAATCAGAGTACATAGTTAAATTTCAATATTGTTGACTCACTTATATTCAAAATTTCATGGGTGCTTATGAATAGCGAGAAACGATTCATTACTGATCTCTACTAGAGATATGCGATTGTAAAATGAACGAATCGTGTTGACGAAGAGAACACCATCCATTTTGATAGAACAGCTGACAGATTTGAAGTGAGCTACACCACGTTGTTTTCTAGCGACCACTATTTCGTCTTCTTTGAAGATTCTGATCTACACATTCATAAACATTGTGGACATAGCTGCCAGATAAATGAGGCACCAAATCGTCAAATATTTGAGAAAAAATCGTCAAAATCGTCAAAGACGTTTATTGAAATCGTCAAAAAATCGTCAGAAAAAATAAATAAATTAAAAGTTTTTAAAACCCAAAATTATTTCTATTGTCGTAAAACATATAAAAGTCAATGTATCTACATATGTATCTGAAGTCAAAAATAAAACATGAAAAAAAAATTTGCTAGAAATTAAAAGCTAGCGTCCCTCATCTTCATTTATTATTTTTTTTTTTTTTTTTTCAAAAAAACGGAGAAATTTTATATCATTTTCAGGAAAAAATTGTTTAAAGTTTAAACAATCTATCCCAGTGTTGTTTATTGACACATAAGCGCAGTAATAATATTGTATCATTTTAATCTATGGGTGGTGTAAATATTAAGAAGTCAGAAGCTCTTGATATTCAAATTTTTCAATTCCTTCTTAAGATCTTATCATCTGATCGATCTTACTACTTTAATTTTTTTTTAGTTTATTTTATGTATTTGCAATCTATTTTAGAAATTTAAAATAATGAACAAATTTCATAACTTAAATATAACATACATTGAGTTCCTATTATTAACTCAAAATAAAAGAGTAAATACAAAGAGATTTTTCTTTTTTAATTTTAATAAAATATGATATATGGTATTATAAAATCGAATAATCAATCTTACTATTTACACTATTTATTTATACTATTTATGAGGTCGGTGCCTCAACGTCTATTTTGAGGTTTCTCGACCGTGTACAGGAGAGGCCGTAGTAGCTCGTTAGTGACGGTAGTGTATCCAACTCCGTTGAATCATTGGTGCATCGTTGCAATGTGGTTTGTGTTTCACTGTTCTGTCACTACTACAAAAGAATTTTGCTCGAACGAAATAAGGGGACTTGTTCCCGAAAATAATATATTCCTACGCAACGCTCGTCTTTCTCCGCACACTGCATTACAGAAAAAGTTCGTTTTTTAGTCGGACTATTCGTATGTGGAACTCAATTCCTGCAGAGATCTTTCCTGTTACTTATGGTATAAAAATATACAAGCCTAGTGTCCATAAACACTGTTCTCTCTTTCCTTCTTCACATAACAACATATTTTCATAGTTCCAAACGCAATGCCATCGATCCTTGTTTTTACTAACATAAATTTCCAATAGTAACAGTTACAAAGTAAATACAAAGCTTAAAGTGGCTTTTAATTTTACTGAAGTAAAGAATATGATGTAAATTTTTAATTTCTAAAAATCGTCAAAACAGGGGCATAAATCGTCAATATGATATTTTTGGAGCCCAAAATCGTCAAAATGACGATAAATCGTCAAATCTGGCAGCTATGATTGTTGGATTATCCAACTTGATTTTCTTCATATTCTTGAGCCAATTTAAGAATTTTAATTTTCAAAAAAAAAAATTTTTAATTTTATTTTTATTTTTTTCATAATTTATTCACAATTTTCTTTTGTTTTCATTTTCCTCTTGTTTATTTTCAATTTGTTTCGTACTACTAATTTGCATAAATAAACTATAAAATATATCCTATACACTATATATACATACATATATATATATAGATATATATATATATATATATATATATATATATATATATATATATATTGTATATAAATATAAATGTAACAGAGAACAAAAACAAAAAACAAAAATGAACGTATAAATATAAATAATGTTAACGTGCAGCCATTAAAATAATAAAAAGCCAACAACAAGAACGACGAAAGGAAGAAGGAACGAAAAAATAATAATAATTTTGTAATAAAGAAAATTGCAAAAAAAAAACAACATACAGCGTATTTTTATTATCCCAAAAAGAAAACCAACGACAACAACAACAAAAAAATGCTAAAATAAATATTGTACTACGACAACAACAGCAACAACAACAAGAGAATGTCAAAAGACAAAATAAACGAAAGAACCAGTAAAGAAAGAACAAATAAAAACAAAAAACTACACACAGAGAGAGAGAAAGAAAGAAAAAAAATTCAAAAAAGAAAATTGATTGCGCGCACACGCTGTATAAGAATAATAATAAAACAAAATAAAAACAAGAAATATTATGTAGCAAGAAGAAGAAGAAAAAGAAAAAGCAGAAGAAGCATTATAAATGTCAGCAAAGAGAAAACCAGGAGGCAAGAGAGGAGAACCAGGAGGCACAGCGAACACCATTAGTGGTACCAAAAGCAACTACAAAAATAAAAAACAAAAAAAACAAAAAACAAAACAAACAAACGAACTCGAAACCAATAAAAGAGTGGGCAAAGAAGGAGGTTCAACTACGACCCAAGTGTACATTGAAATGATCTCTAAAAGAGCAAAATCCCCAAAAGGTAGAGAGAAAAACAAAAAATTGCTTGATTTTTAGAATTGCGAGTACATTTCTTGGCTGTCAATTCAATTTGCATGGCAATTTACCGTTTCAAAATGGTTGAAATGCTTCTCTCTCTTCATTATATGTTCTCGTTTATCTGTGCATTTAATTTGTAGAATACTTTAAGGGGAGTATTTGCATTTTATAAGAACTTCAGGATATTGTGGCAGAGTTTTAGCCAATATTTCTCATTTAAGGGGAGTGAATTGAAGACGTCGTAGTCTAACAGGGAGTGTGTTGGCTTATTAGACGTAAAAACACGGTTCAAACCCCCCAGACATCTGCAACAAAACAAAATATGAACAAATATTTATTCGGCGATTGCCGCTTAGCAGATTTCTGGCAAAAGTTTTAAGAGTAAATAAGATTGCCATGAAATGTTTCTCAAAAATCTGGAAATTTATGGAAAAAACTTATTATTATTGAACGTATATATTTGCAATCGAAAACATTAAATAGGGCGTACGTTTCTTTGTCTGTCGATTACATTTTTTGTATTACAATCTTTAAATTAAATTGCGAAAGAAAGATATTGGTTGATTGTTAACCCATTAAATGCGTATGGGAAGTTAATGGTAAAAAATAAATTGAGTTTGAGGTCTTATTTACGGCATGAAAAATAAAAAAAATATTGTTTTACTTTAAAATGAAAATGAAAAAATCTAGATACTGGTGTTTTGCTTTTAAATCACTTAACATTAAAATTATAAATAAAAGCTACAAAAACAAAAACAATGCAGTAAACAAGCCTGTTTACAAATTATCGTACTGCTTAATATAATAACAAACACTAGCATGGAAAAAATGGTAAACAAGTAAACAAAAATACAACAACAAACACCAGCATGGAAAATATGGTAAACAAGTAACACTACAACAAACGTAAACAACGATGTTTATAATTATAGAGATTTCGAGAAGGCGAAGTCATGCACGTTCGCCTTCAAGAACATTTATCAGACTATTTACCCTGCTATATAAAACGCAAGCCAAAGCAGACGAGTTAGTTAGTGAAGTTTAGTCAGTCTTGTCAACGTGTTTGAAGAGAGTAATCGTGGTTTGGTCGCCGTAGTCTAGAAGGTAGTGTATTGGCTTATTAGACGTAAAGCCAGGGTTCGAGCCCCAGGCCAGACATCAAGACAAAATCCAAAAAGTATTTCTTCAGCGACTTCCTCTCAGCAGATTTCTGGCAACAACTCTGAGAGTAAATAAAATTGCATTTAAAAAGTTTCTCAAAAATCTGTCGTTCGGAGTCGACTTTAAACTGTAGGTTCTGCCACTCATTGATAAAATTAACACACACAATATAAGTGGTGTGAGAAACTAGGCTGTAATGACCAATGAACGTGAATTGGAAGAAATAAGCATTCTCTATGGCTTTTAAGAAGTTGGTGAGCGCACAAGAGCCGCCAAAGTTTTGGATGATGGTCTCATCGCTTCCAGTTACTTACTGTTCATCGTACAAGCCTGAAAATAAAATTTCTTTAATTAGTGAAGTCGCCGAGTCTTGTAGGAACTGTGTTGGTCTATTAGACGAGAGCCACTGATTCAAATCCTAGCTCAGATATCTCAAACAAAACGAAGTATGAAAAATATTTCTTCGGCAACATGCTCTCAGCAGATTTCTGGCAAAAATTCTGAGAATAAATAAAAATTGCCATAAAAAGTTTCTCAAAAAAAATCTCTCATTCGGCATCGATTTTAAACTGTAGGCCTGAGCGCTCCTTAACATATAGAACATGAATGATGTGAGAAGCTGGGTTGTTATCCTGACTAAAATATCAATCCTGTTTGCTTTGCTTTTAAATACCATCATTTAATGAAATGAATTCATTCTTTTACTTCACTGCCGTTGAATATGTTGAAAATAAAAGAAATTTGTTGGAAAATAAAATAAATTGCACAATAAAGAAAAATCAATGTTGTTCTACAGGAGATACTACATACAGACATACACATGCATGTGTATAGTATACATGTATACGTACGTACATAGCATATTTATAACGATATGGGAAGTAAGCAAAAAAAACAAGAAGAACACGGCTGATTCGATGGAATAAAAATCGTTTCAGGAGTTAGACGGGAGGTGTTGTGTATAGAAAAATAAAATTCAAAAAAAAATATGCTTATACTCGTACAATATTTGCAGAAGCTTTAACTTTTAAATTGTACAAGAAATCCTATGGAAAAAATTTAAAAAAAAAACTACAACAACAACAACAGCGGGATTGAGTTAAAAATTATAGGAGTTAAGAAGAGCAGCAGTGGCAGCAGCTTTACAAAGTCTTTAGACTACAGAGGCGAAGAGAGAAGGAGGGAGAGTGAGAGGGAGAAAGAAGAAATAATAGCCAGTAGATATTAAAGTTTCGCATTAAGAAAATCGAGGAAGTGGCAGCAGCTACTAGCTAGCAACAGCCATTGCCAGCAAAAAATTGAAAAAAATAGAAATTCTAGTAGCAACGGCGGCAGCAGTTAAATTAGAATTTTATGCAAATAACACACACAATATTTATATCGTCAAGTATACATATGACAGCACAACTAAGAAAAATACTTACAGGCAGACAGACAAACAGACAGACAAGGAACGTCTATTTGCACGTTAAATGTCTATAAAAGACATACGAAAGTTTACATATAACTATACATGCTTACTAGCTACCTTTATACCTACTAACTACAGGTTATTTTTTGTTGAAAAATGTATAATTTTTACTTTAAAAAATTCTATTCTGTAAGAACCAAACCAAAACCATTTAATTTTGTTTCATATTTATTTTAACTTTATCTTCTTCCACTCCACTCCACTTCTTCTTGTTGTTCTTCTTCTTCTACGGCATGTTTAATAATTCCTTCATAATTTTTCATTATTTGTTGTCTTTTGTTTGCTTGTTCTACCTTCATTTTCATTTTCTTTCATTTGTTTTTTGATGGTTAAACATACATTTTATAATGAAATATGCCCGCCCGTATTCATAGTTATAGGACAACAAAAACAACAGCAACAATTTCAAACATATGTTTAAGAGCCTCCTTTAAGGATGGAGGAACAGGATTTTATGATGGTTAAATGGAAAAACTTTTTTATATTTTATTGTCTTTTTGCCAGCAACGAGCAAGCAAGCAATTAATTTTGATGGACTTGAAAAATATTTCATTATTATTACTGACATCGTCATCGTCGTCATTGTTATCGTCATCGTCATCGTCATCAGCATTATTATTATTGTTATTACGATTATTATTGTGAATGATGTCAGTTTAATTTCATATAAATTGCAGTCATTGCAGACGTTGTCATCTATTATATAGGAATACATATGTAAATTATCCAGTTGAAGAACTAATGGGTGATGTTTTTAGCTATCAACTTTTTGGCAACACTGGTTTAAACAGCTCACGCACGTTAAGTGTTTTGTTTCACTGTCAAACATCTTCAGTTTGGCCTATAATTTAATCATGATTCGTCTTACAAACGAACAACGCTAGCAAATCATTGAATTTTATTATCAAAATGCGTTCTCTGTTAAGAAAGTTCATCGCGCGCTTCTTCGATTTTATGGTCAGTTTAATCGACCCACTGAAGCGGCTATTCGGGCTATTGTGACTAAATAGCCCGCACCTAATTTACATTGTTGGACATTAAACCACCAACACGCTTACGTAGAGTGCGAACTGAAGAAAATATCGCAGCTGTATCGGCCAGTGTTAATGATGACCATCAATTATCGATTCGTCGCCGTTCGCAGCAATTGAGCATCTGTTACTCAACAACGTGGAAAATTTTGCGGAAGGTTTTAGGTGTGAAGCCTTTCAAAATACAGCTGGTGCAAGAATTGAAGCCGAATGACCTACCGCAATGCAGAATTTTTGGTGCATGGGCTCGTGGAAAGTTGGCCGAAGATCCACTTCTTTATCGAAAAATTGTGTTCAACGACGAAGCTCATTTTTGGCTCAATGTATACGTAAATAAGCAGAATTGTCGATTTTGGAGGGAAGATCAGCCAGAAGCATTGCAAAAGCTACCAATGCATCCAGAAAAAGTCACAGTTTGGTGCGGTTTATGGGCGGGTGGCATCATTGGACCGTACTTCTTCAAAGATGCTGCGAATCGTAACGTAACTGTGAATGGTGAGCACTACCGTGAGATGATATCCAACTTTTTTTTTGCCCAAAATGCAAGAGCTTGACTTGCATGACATGTGGTTTCAACAAGACGGTGCAACATGACACACAGCATGCCTAACAATGGACTTATTGAGAGGCGAGTTCAGTGAACATTTTATTTCACGTTCGGGACCGGTCAATTGGCCGCCTAGATCGTGCAATATAACGCCTTTAGACTATTTTTTTGTGGGGCTATGTTAAAGCTCATGTCTATCTATACAGACAAGCCCGCTTCAATTGACGCATTGGAAGGCAACATTGAAGCATTTATTCGTGAGATACAGGCCGAAATGTTGGAAAGAGTATGTCAAAATTGGACTAAGCGGATGGACCAATTGAGGCGCAGTTGCGGTCAACATTTGCATGAAATAATCTTCGAACATTAAATTATATGGACCGTAATATCGATTTAAATAAAGATTTCAGGCATTTTTCTGAATTTTATGTGTTTTTTTTTTGAAAAATTGTCCTATAGCTCTTAAAAAATCACCCATTATAAACCATAAAGGATTGTAATTACTTGAGAATGTGTGGCTAAAAGTTTTAGTTCAAATCCTTACAACTTTGGAAACAAGCTTTTGTTAGCAAAAACATATGGAATGAAATGTTCTTCGTTGCCATATGGATTCTTTTCTTATCGATTTCATAAAGGCATTCAATATATTAACACATGAGGTTATAGGAACTTGAACAGAAATTCCTGAGAAATTCCTGAGAATTTTTTAATAAAAAATTAAATTGTCACAACCTACATGAGAATTAAATCAGTATATCAGGAATATAAACAACTACAACTAGAGGATTTAGACAAGGGCTGCCTTCCAAAATTTTAGTTACTTTGTGTTTGAACAAAGTATCGTGTTTCATAATGTCGCTGTACAAATTATATACAATGTATTATATTTCAAAACGTGGCGACGTCAATGTGTATTTTTAACGCAGTCAAAAAGCAATCAGGCATCGGATTTATAGTTGATGCATTGTTTGGTTACTTTGCATATCTACATAGTTTATATAGAGTAGTAGAACTGCATACAAACTTTGTATTGATACATTTTGGAAGGCAGCCAAGTTTGCCCATATGAGCAACATAATAGGCAACTCAACTTGTTGCTTATTGATATCAGCAATCGCATACATTCTGCAAAGCAAACAAATGTCAGCTCAGTACTTTTATTTGGATGATGTATGTATGATAATTGGAGTGATAAACATAAAGGGATACATGAATGGATGGTCTTAACCAGAGATCAACAATGAATCGTTTTTAGCTACTCATAAGCACTCATGAAATTTTGAATATAAGTGAGGCAACAATATTGAAATTGAACGATGTACTCTGATTCATTCGTACTCACTACAACGTTGATTTATAAGTGCAGGTTGCAATGAGTTTGCGTACAATGTTGATATCAAACTCATACCATTCGAAATATGTTTGATTCATAAGCCTACTCATTAAGATTCATAATTTACAAAATTTACAGTCTTAGTTATTAGGCATTTGCAAAAAAAAAGACAGAACAGCAAGCAGAGCAAACACACAACTCTTTTGTGAGTATTTTAGTGTTCGTACGGGAATTCTACTTATTTTGTGCTTCGTGTATAGGTTGAGTTATGGAGAGTCGAAATCAACAACATCATACATGTTGTTTAGTATGAATCTGATTAGTATTTCAAACATTGAATATGAGTAGAGGTTCCATGATTAAATTAAAATAAGTATGAATGCGTATAAGTATCAGAAATTATGAGTATAATTCGATTCTACTCATTTCTTGAATACTCATTGCTGATCTCTGCTATATACCCAGGACTTACAAAATCGCCTATAATACTATAGGACTGATACAACTTTTCCTATCCGAGCAACATAATAAGCGACTCAAATGGTTCCTCAAGCGAACAATTTGATGAAAGTTTTGAAATCGTTATCACAACGACCAACTCAAACGTCATGGATGATGTATGTATGAGAATTGGAAGGACAAACAGTGTGACCTTAAGGGAAAACAAAAAAGGAGGATATTAGAATGTATGGTTTTAACTGGACATTGTTTTTAAAGGTCCTATAAATCTCAATTTAGCAATCAATTTATTATTTTATTTTTAATGAATCATTAATTATATGTCTCGCCACCAACAGGAATAAATTCCTAATTAATGTTCGCGAAAGTTCAATGTGTTGCGATCCATAGGGTTTGGACGTCCAAGCATTTCTCACAATATTTTTTAAACTCTGCTTTAATGTTTTTTACGTTGAGTTCATTATGTACATCCGAGTAATAATCCAGTAAAGTCTAATTTTGCTTTTCTGCCCTTCAAAACTTCCTATTTCCTTCCGTTCTACCGATAAGCCAATATATTTCGTAAAACTTCAAGTAAACTTTGACTCAATTTTGCTTCTACATAGAATTTCCAATTCGAAAACCCATCAAGATGAATACTAAGGTATATTATGTGTGAGTGCTGTATTTGGGATATTTATTCGAATGGGCGAATATGTTTCCCGACGATTTTATCACTTAATTTCTTCTTACTTATTGTATACATTACTTACTTACTTAATTTGGTCATTACAACCCTTTAGTCAGGATTACGACCTAGTTTCTCACACCACTTATATTGTGTATGTTAATTTTATTCGTGACTGGCAGGACCTATAGCTTAAAGTCGGCTTCGAACAACAGATCTTCTGTTGAGAAACTTTTCATGGCAATTTTATTTACTCTCAGAGTTTATGGCAGAAATCTGCTGAGAGGAAGAAGCCGAAGTAATATTTTTTCATATTTCATTTGAGATGTCTGACCTGGGGTGTGAACCGTGGCCCCTTACGTCTAATAAGCCAACACACTACCTACTAGACTACGGCCACTTAAATGAATACATTACAGGAGCCGTAATGTATTTTGGATCTGCTGCAGCTGGCAAAGCAGTTGTGTCATTACAAAATTTCGCCATATGAACACATTTCACAGGATATCAATAAAGAAGCCAATCTTCTCAGCATCACTTCTCGCTCAGCTATCAATGGAATTTCATGAAGATGGGCTAACTGTAGTTGATCTTTTAATAATTCCAAGAACAATGAGTCTATTATGGGATCCAGTCCTTTCAAGTAATTTATAAAAGATGTCGATTTTTTGGAATTTCACAAGTTCTTTCAACTGTATAGCTTAATTTAAAGTCATGCCATTCCCGCTTTGTATTTCTTCATTTGTTTTAGATCAGGTTAGGTTAGAGGACGTGTACTTGTCAATTAAGACAAGTACAGTACCCGGAGGTCGAATTGACCCATTGTACAACGTCCTAGTTGCTCACATCACTTATGTTGTGTGTGTTAATTTTATACATGAGTGGTGGGACTTAAAGTCGTCTCCGAACGACAGAGGAGAGAGGAAGTCGCCAAGAAATACTTTTTGTATTTTGTTTTGATGACTGGCCTGGGGTTCGAACCCTGGCTTTACGTCTAATAAGCCAACACACTACCTTCTAGACTACGGCGACTTCTAAATTCATTTCATTTGTTTTGGTGTGGACACCTTAAATAGTCGTATGATGCTCGACTTGCCAGTTCGTACGACTTCGATTATATTCTGTGTTTTAATATTTTTGGTCCTAATCGCGATAACACCACTTTTATAACATAACAATGTAATCTAAAGCATATGTATGCTGCCACTTTGTTTTAAAGTACTTCGTATGAAATTTATCCTGGAAAAATTAAAAATTCTAACGATTTTCAAAAATCTTCTTTAATTAAAGCGAAATATTTTAATTACTCCTCTCTTTTTTTATTCTGTTTTATTTTTATGTTTTCGTTTTTTTTTATCATCAACCTGTACATTAAATTTATTACCTTTCATTTTGGCTTCTACTTCGTGCTGTCATGCCTCTTTATCTCCGTAAAAATATCGCCAATTGTGTGACACACTTTGAGGACAGCAAAAATGAGAGGAAAATTTGTTACAAAACGAAATCTTAAAAAAAATGTAATTTCATTGCTGTTGTTGTTGTAGTTATTGTTGTTGTCGTGTTTCTTTGGAATTTATACGAATTTTTTTGCTTGCTTTTCCTATTTCTTGTGTTAATAAATTTATTTGTTTAAATTGTTGTTGCTTTTTTTTATTGTCTGACTATTGTTGCTAATTTTATTTTGTTTGTTTTAAGACATATTTTTTCTCACATGCTGTTGTTTTTGTTGTTTGTAGTGTATTGAGTATGTATTTTGTTATTATTTAAAAAATAAAAAAAAGTATTTACGTTCGTTCGTTTTTGTATTTTCCCTGTGTAGCGAACTTTTTTTTGGTAAAGATTTGTTTGCAGTTTTAACTTTAAACGTGTATAATAAGAGCACAGTGTGCCTCCGTTTCATTACTTCTTGTAAAAATTTTAACGCTTATCGGAGTTATAGACGATCTAAAACAATTTCGGAAATAATGTCACTATAATGATACCCACATACATACACAATTGGTCATTACAACCCTCTAGTCAGAATTACGACCTAGTTTCTCACACCACTCATGATCTGTGCGTTAATTTTTAGACGTGATTGGCGGGATATACAGTTTAAAGTCGATTACGAACGACAGATTTTTGATAAACTTTTCATGGCAATTTTTATTGACTTTTAGATTTTTTGCCAGAAATCTGTTGAGAGGAAGTCGCCGAAGAAATATTTTTTGTATTTTGTCTTGATGTCTGGCGTGGGGTGTGAACCCTGGCTTTACGTCTAATAAGCCAACACACTACCTACTAGACTACGGGGCCTACAATTCTAATTCTCATGCATCATCCAAATCAAAGTACTGAGCTGACGTTTGTTTCGTTCAGTTGGAAATGCCTAACCTGGGGTTTGACCCAAGGCCTCATGTCTAATAATGACACTCAAATAATCTAATTTTCTATAAAGGCACTGGCCAGACGTTTGCCCGTTTTCATTTATCATTCATGAATTGTAGATCGTACATCGTTTAAGTTTTATACCCATCCGCAGTATTGGTCATATCCTCAATGCAAACAAATGGGTTCATAACTTATATAAGTCCCCTTGACTAATTTCAGATTATAAATTCTCTGAAAGAATTAAGTTTCCAATCAAGCGTAGTTTGGTTAATATCGGCACACATATGCTAATGTTATCAATTGGTACCACTGTGTGCTGATGAGATCTTTGAGAGTGTACATGTGAAAAAGACATGAAATTATGCTACGGCATTAAAGTGGCCATATGCGAAATAAAGAAAGGAATCTTATTAATAAAAAAATTGCCCTTATTTGCTCACTCAACGTTGAGTAATTTTAGCTATTAGATGAGAGATTAGGTCCTGCATTTCTCACAGAATTCCGCGTCTGTAATGGTAAGGTCACACTAAGCAAATATTTTCTGAAAAACGTTTAAGTCCTATGGTGTATTTCTTTAAGAGCTTCCTATCTTTAAATTTAAATTTCGATATTATCAAACATAACCCCCTGCATAACATCCACTGTGGCATAAGCTGTGTGTGCCATATAACGCTTTCCTGTTGAAACCTCATGTCGTGTTGGTATTCAAATCATCCAATTCAGTACAAAAGAGTTGGCAAAAATTTACATTATTGCCAAAACCTTGCCAAACCCAATTTCATACCAGAAAAAAACTATCTCGGGATGCATTGGACGCTCTTGGACCTCGTGTAGATTGTGTTGCCCCAAATCCTCAGGTCGTTATCTATGGTCGTCGTTGGTGGTTTCGCAAAATAAATAAATGGAAACAAATTTGGCAAATTCGGCTTCAAATAAATGGCTGTTATCAAGTGTCAAATTTCCAAAGTCCCTGTTATAGACCCTATAAGCCGTAAAAGAAAGAAGAAATATTGATTGTAAAGTAGTTTAATTTGTATATAACATATTCAAGCTTTCCAAGCATTCCTATCAGAAATAGTGGAATGAAATCTTCCCAGCTGAGCTCTTCATATGTGCTCGGGTCATTTTTTTAATTTTTTTCTTTTCTTACAACATCCTCCTATTGGTGTTCTTAGACTGCGTCATGTGTCTCTTAAGTGTATAAAACTATGTTCAGATATGCATTTTTATTGAGTCAATATTCGGTTTATTGAGTACAATATTTTAAGTGTTCAGACATAATAATATACGCAGTTCAGCTGCTTATTCAATATTCATTTGACAGCTGGTTGTTTCAACAACATTGTTTTTATTTGGTTTTTTTGTCGTTGTTGACTTTTGTGTTGTCAGATATCAACAGATAGTGTTCGGAAAATTGTAATATGCGCACTGAACATACGTATGGCAGTTCTGCATTTTAAGTTTTACTCAATACTATAACAATTTGCGTTTTTATTGCGCAATAATTAATTGAAACTTTATATGAAATATTGAGCACAATAATGGCGTTTATTGCGATTTACGCAATAAAGGTGCATATCTGAACACCGTATAAATTTCGGCTTTTAAATGACTTTAGTCTACAGCAATCCGGGGCAATTCAGTGTTAACATAAGCATGGAAAAAAAATTTAAAAATCTAAGTACAATTATCCTGTGATCTACACGAGTCCATGTCACACTTTTGTTATTTAATAATCATATTGAGCAACTGTTATGCCTGCTTTCTTATATAAATTCTATTCTTGATATCATGAGAGGAACCACCTACTTTCGAATAGTGCAAACAAAGGTTTATGAAAATCTGTACTCCACCAATGGAACACACCCAGTATAATTGGTTGTGTGATCTCCGAATGTTTTCTTACATGTTTTTCAATTTATACGCAAATAAACGACTCTCATCCGCTTAAACCAAGTCTCTAAGGATATCTCAGCAAATGTAAATAATGATGTCCCGAACAATGTTTCTCTGATTTCGTATAATATACGTCAATGTTTTTAAACTGGTCACCTAGGCTTGTAAACATTGTTTTAAAAAATTCTTTTTTAATTTTTTTTTTTTTTTTTTTTGTTTTATTCGTATCATTACGTTCTATATTTTTTTTTTTTTTTGTTCTCATCTAGTTCTTGGGTGTTATCGTTGCCAGATTTAATAATTTTGATCCTTAAGTTATATGTATACTAGCTGTACACTGCGCGTGTTGCTACGCCACCAACTAAAATAAATTTGAAAGAAAGACATTACACAAATGTACAATTAATTTTGAATCATTTTATTGATATTGTTATTGTCCTGATGATTCAGATGAACGGGCCTGAGTAGTACGCATTCGAACAGTTTGTAATCTCACTTCTCGTTGTTCAAATTGTTCAAGCGAACGGGACTCAGCGGCATATACTCGAAGATTTTCGAGTCTCAATGCTTGTCTGATTCTGAGGCTTATAATGCTATTTTCTTCCGCGTTTGAAGTGTAGGTTTGACCAATTGCTTGTCATTCATTTTGAATAATTTTAAGTGACGCCATCCATCGGAAATTAATCGCACCAACCTCCGTCGGCTCATGCGCAACAACTTTGTTAAAGAATGCACAGTTTACGATTTAATTCAGTTTGAGTAATTTTCAGTGGCGCCACCTGCCGAAAATTAAACATACCAACTTAGAAACCTTTCCCGGCTCATGCGCAACAACTTTGCTAAAGATCATAACATGATCAAATGCATAGTTTACGATTCTATAAGGTACATAAAAACAAACATTCATTTTTATATATGTAGATTATGGGAGGTGACACGCCCTCTATAGCCAATCTGCCCATTTTGTTCATATATACGTCAAAGTTGTCCATCCAAAATTTGAGAACTCTATCTGTTGCAGTTTATGAGATATGCGACATTAAATACTTATTGGGTATGTGGGCGTGGCACCTCGCCTAAATGAAATTTTAAAATAAAAAGTTCCTTCGGACACACTGTTGAAATTTCAAGAAAATCGGTCCAGCCGTTTAGCCGTCTATAGACTTCAAACAAACAAACAAACGTACAAACAAATAAACACACATTCATTTTTACATATAAGTTTGACAAGGTTTACCAAAAAAAATTCGTCATGGTTTTCTACAATCGACAGGCGATGATAAGAGCAGGCAAGGAGTTAACTTTATTAGGATTTCAAGAATATTTGTTGAACAGGCTACAAAACGTTTAGGATTTTACGCATAGCGAGTCACTAATTACCGTTTTGATTCCAATTTTTAATATTTCGTTGCGACATTAACTAAAATGTGAGAGCAAACTGCTATTAAATCCTACTTTGTTTGGATTTCGTTTTTTAAAGAATTTTTTAAAAAAAAAGATCACATTTTTCTCCATCTTTAATAAATGTTAACTTTTGATTTATCTGGCAACCATGTTTGTTGCAGATGCTAAAAGTTTACACGTATTTGTGCTTGTGTATGTGTGTGAGATCTTATGGGTGTATGTGTGCCATTCCTTTTAAACAGAGATCATGTTTTGTTGTTTGAAGTATAAATTCCTTAAAAAAAAAACTTTTTTTCGTTTTCTTTTTGGAGATTCGTGTCGTTTTGTTTTGTTTTGTTTTGATTTTTATTGTCTTTGTTTTACGTCTTTCGACTGTCGTTTTGATGCTACAAACTTGTGTTTATTATTTGAGTTTTCATGTTTTGGTTGTTTTTACTTAGTTTTCGCTAAATTTCAGAGACCAACCAACCAACTAACACTGGCAGAGAAAGAGTAGAAAAAAATTGTTATGATTGTGTTGGAGTTGGAGTTGAAAAAATGAAACAAAAAAAGGACAGAAACAAAAGCCATGAAAATAAACAATTCGAACAGACTTGTTTAGACCACATTTTTGCATTTTACTTGTTGATTTTGTTTTTAAAGACACCAAAAAAACAAAAAAACAAGGAAAAACAGGCAGAGGAAAAAAGTGATGATATTTTGTTGTTGTGGCTGTTGTTGCTGTTTGTTTATATTTTTGATTCTTTTTTTCTTTATAATTTAATCAAGAAATTGTATTTTTATTTTTGTGCCTTCAAATGCATACATGTGCGTGTGTTTGTTTCTATTGGAATGTCAACATAGATTTTTAATTAAGTTGAGTAAGTATGTGGCAATGTTGTCTGTATTATCAACAGCAATAATAACAACAACAACAATAACAACATTCATGTTCAAAAAGTAAAATATCGGCATGCTTTGCACGACTTGTATAACTAAGTACTCGTATGCCGCAATTAAAATTTTCATTATTGCCTGAGTTATTGTTATTGTTGTGCCACTTTCCTTTAAAATAACTTTAAAAAATATAAGAATATAATTAAAAAAAACTACAATATCTTGCTTAATTATACTCGTATATGTACTCTTGCTGCTGTTATTTTTAATTTTTTTTTTAATTAAAAAAAAACTACGAATTTATGCTAAAAACTAATTTGCAATATAAAATCCAATTGTAATCATTTTTCTGCTCTTCTTTTCTATTTTTGAATAAATGAAGACTTTCTCTTGTATACATACAGTACAACCCCTGTATATGTACATAAATCGTCCTTTTGCAAATGCAAACTAATATTCATCGTATAAATTTAATTAGTTTTTATGCTTGAAAATTGCCATTTTCTTTGAAAAGTATAACAAACAAAAAAAAAACGACTAAAAACTCGATTATATTCACTCACAATAACATTTCATACCCACTCGATTCGTCTTGCGCCCCTATTAAGCATACAACAACCCACGCAAATATTCGTACTTTTCTTCTCCCCCCCCCCACACTCTCTCTCTCTCTACCTCTCTCGCCCGCTCAACAAAGCATTTTCTAGGTCTCTTGCACAAAAATAAAAGAAAAAAGACGCCAAGCGTACAAGGCAAGTAAGTGTTACTCCTTCGATTGTACCCGAGTACCTCTCTTCTTATTCTGGCTTTTTCTTTATCTTTCAATATTTTTTTTTTTTGCAATTATTTTCTACCGCCTTGGTATGCCTCTCTAGCATACCCAGCAAACCATTACCGGAAATTCTTGTAACCATAATCGTCTCAACTTTGATTACAAAGTCCGTGCAGTAGCAGAATAAAATATTATTTGATGCACTTTTCTTCTAACAGCTGCTTTAAAACCCGAAATGTCTAATTTTCCATAACTCTGACACATAAATCAGTTTGTATTTGACCGAATTTGATGGCATTGGTTATGTTGACCTTTGACCACCCCGTGAGATGACCACGCCGTCAAATCACTCGTGCAGAATAGTCAATGTACTGTAGTACCTTGCTGTTGAAACAGTGTATTGGAATCAGCCCCCTCCTAGAAACTTCGGTATTTTGTAAAGGGTCCGCCGAATAACTTTTTTTTTGAAAATGCTTTAGAAAAAAAAACTACTGAATATTTTCTCAAATTTCTTTTTTTTATTTGAAAGTACAATCCTTCCGGTTAATAATGGAAAATGATTTCATTCAAATGGCTGCCTTGGCTGGCCATGCAGTAGCCTACACGATCAGTCCAATTTTTAAGCACATTATCGATTGTGTGCAGCTGTATTTCACCAATGGCTTCACGAATATTGTCCTTTAAAGCGTCAATTGTCTCTGGCTTGTCGGCGTAACACTTATCTTTGACGGCACCACACAAATAATAATCCAACGGTGTCAAATCGCAACACCGAGGTGGCCAAACTACATCAGCTCTGCGCTTGATAATGCGATCTTCATAAACAGGGCGCAAAACATCGAGTGTAGCTTCGGCTGTGTGGCACGTAGCGCCGTCCTGTTGAAACCAAATGTTGCCAATATCCTCTTTTTCAATTTTTGTAAACAAAAAATTCGTTCAACATGGCCCGATAACGATCGCCATTGACTGTAGCGGCCACTCCTTGCTCATTTTCGAAGAAAAATGGCCCAATTATGCCTCTGGACCAAAATCCGCACCAAACAGTGATTCGTTTTGGGTGCGTCGGCTTTTCAATGTATGCGTGCGGGTTTTCTGTGCCCCAAATGCGACAATTTTGCTTGTTTACATACCCGCCAAGATCAAAATGAGCTTCATCTGAAAAGATGATTTTTTTTTTTGCCAAAATCGGCATCTTCTGGTGTAGGCTACTGCATAGCCAGCCGAGGCAGCCATTTGAATGAAATTATTTTCCATTATTAACCGGAACGATTGTACTTTCAAATAAAAAAAGAAATTTGAGAAAATATTCCGTAGATTTGTTTTAAAGCATTTTCTAAAAAAAATATTTATTTGGCAGACCCTTTATGTTTCCTTTTAAGGATGAGAGAATGGACTACTTGATAGAACCTTCGAGACGAGGTCTGCTTATTCTCAATTCGGATAGGGCACTTTACACAATGGGATACAATCAAGAAAAAATGGTACGCCTATTTTCAGGGATGCATCCAAGTTGAATTAGGACCCTCTAAGGCTGGGTTTTCTGTAAGGTTTGGGGCCTGGAGATTAGATTGAATGATTGGTGGATGCTCTTACAAAGTCTATTTAGTGGAGATTTTATGCTTCTTTGCCTCTTAAGGCAATGACTTTGGCGTTTTCAATGCAGAATCCTACGTTATCTTCGTTGTCAGATAGAATGAATGCCCTGTAGACAATTGGCATGGCCTAGCACAATTCACGATTGGTGTGTCTATCTCTGAGAAGTTTTGAGACACAGTGGTTATGCGATTGCAGAGTGCTGCCTTCCTATTCTGCTGATCTTGCTCTCTCAACCAATCTTTGCTGCATCAATACCTTCCTTGCGAAAACACATACTACGTTTCAATTGTCATATGAGATTAACATCAGGTTAACTACATTATCGGGCGTTACCTGGTATGCTTTTGTACTCTCCAGGCAGTTTTATTGATCATCGTATCGCGGGAAAGTAAAGAAAACATGCTCCGTCGTTTCCCTTTCATTTCGGCATTCAGGGCATGCTTCATCTATGTCGTGACCATATGTCGTGGCCGGTTATCAACTGTGTCAGGTGGAAGTTTATTTGGCCGTGTTTGATATGAGTCTGTTGGTCCATCTTCCCTTGCTGGCATTGGACCAGTCTTGCTGCCATCTATCCGTAGCATCATCCACTAATTGAACAGGGTTAGAACGATTTGTTCCGCTCCTTTTATCATGTTTTCTTCTTGCAACGTCCACTACTAGCTTCAGGGGCATCATCCCCGCAATCAACAATGCTGCATCAGTAGACACCGTGATAAAGTAGAAATTACTCTGAGAGAGATAGGCCGCTTCTCTTCCTGCTCTATAGGTCCTCTTATCCACAGCCACGGTCCATATAGGGACTGCATATATACAGCCTCCTCTCCTGTTTTGGCCTCCTAAGTTAGGCATTATTCGGGCAAGTGTTCAACATGATGTGCGCCGCACACTTTCCACCGATGTACGTCAGGTGTTCCCTAAACGTGAGCCTGTTATCAATCATTACTCCCAGATATTTAATCGCCTGCTTTGATGTTATAAGCTGGTTACCTACCGTTGTTGTAATAAGTTCCATTCTCTTCCTACAAGTAGTACATCCGTCTTGTGATGAGCAAGTTTGAAACATATTCCCGTGATCCAGCTCCTGCCTATGCCAACCGCAGTGTTACACGTTCTCACCAAATCATCCAAATGTTTTCCCCTTATCACCAGGGCAATACCTGTGTACCTCTAGGGAATCTAAGCCCCAGTACACCATCATACATGACATTCCATAGTATTGGGCCCAAAGCGGAACCTTGCGGGACCCCCGCCGATACCGCATATGTCTTCCTGCCATCATCTGTGTCGGTTAAGAGCACTCTACCCTTAAAGTTGTCCTTAATAACTACCATCAAGTAGTTCGGTACATCCTTTCCATCTAGGGCTGCTAAAGTGGCATTCCAATCCGCAGAGTTGAATGCGTTTTTGACGTCCAGGGTGATGATTGCGCAGTACTTCTTATCGCCCTCCAGCCAGCGCTCACCGCTGATAGCATCCTTTGCTATCGTCATAGCCATCTCTATTGTATCCATTGTGGAACGGGCTTTCCGGAAACCAAATTAGCGATCCGACCAGCCTTCTTCCCCCAGGAATGTACCTTTATCAGGTATATATGTATGTATGAATGTGTGTATTTGCTACCTCTAAGAAGCAGTCCTTTTGTAGATTTTGTTAGCTACGTTGCTGGGTTTGGATTAAACTGGCGTAAAACTAGTTACTGAGTTTTGTACGGGGCATTGTGAAGCTAAATCGCCGTCAACGAATTGGAATAGAGGAACACCTTCTCTGTGACTCTCCAGCCGTTGGTAGGATGAGCTTGAAAACACTAGGCAGGTGCCGATATTCGGGTTCCTGGAAACTCTTTTAATACCTTCTTTCTAAACTTCCAATGGGAAGCATGTTCCTTCTCTTTCCATTGAAAAAAAAAGTAAAATTTTTGCATTTTTGTTTCACTGGGTTATTTGTGGTGTTTTGCACTTTTTTTTTTCTTGTTACTGTGCTGTTATTGCTATTGTTGTAGTGTTTTTGTTTTTGTTTTTGTTTTTGTTTTTTCTTTTTTTTTTGTTTCTTTATTATTGAGGCACAAGGTGTATTTGTAATTTTAATGAAATTTTAAAATTACTTTTTTGTTGTTGTTGTTGTTGTTGGTTTTTGTTTTTATTTTTATGCTGTTGTACACGAGTAGGATGTTCATGCTCCGTATCATGATTGCATATACGAGTACATATACCTACACATACGTAGACTTTGACTTCCCATCTCTCTCATGTTCAATGATGTTTATTTAATTTCGAAGCCTTTTATGCTCGTTATTCTTTCCAATTTTGTTTTTGTAATTTTATTTTAGTCAGTTTTTAAAGTGTATGCTATTATTATTATTGTTGGTTTTTTATTGTTGTTGTTATTGTTGTTGTTGTTGTTAATTTTCTATTTTCTATATTGGCAATGCAAAGTAATATTAGAAGAGAATATATTTTTAATGAAAATGCAAAAATTTCATCATCAACAGGACTTTTTAATCAAATTCTATTTGTAGTTTGGAATTTAAAGTGAATTTTTCCTCAAAAAAATTTAAAAAAAAAGGACGTGAACGTAGAAGGAGAAAAATTTTAAATTTTTAAAAAAAAAAATAAAATTTTTTTTCTATTATGAAAAATAAAATAAAAAAAATAGAAGAGGAGAGGAGAAACAATTAAAATGTTAAGAAATAAAATCAAAAAAAAAATGGAAAGAAAGAGTAGGTGTTAACCGCTATGGAAAACAAATTAAAAAAATTTCATATAAAAATTGCATATTTTAAGTGAAGAAAATAAAAATAAAAATAAAAACAATAATTAATATATGTATGTATGTATGTATGCATACAATAACCATGTCTTGAACATGTTTTTATTTAATGCAGTTACGCCTCCTTTTTAAAGTTTCCTTTTTATAAATGTCGTGATTTTTAAAATTCGATATTTTTTTTTCGTGATTCTTCTCTACCAGACTCATAATATTTATGAGGCATTTTTGGCCTCAATTGTTTCTAATACTTTTTCAACTTATTTTTTAACGTTGTTGTTGTTATTAAATTCTTATAATGCAAAATACTTAAAAAAAACAAACCAACGCACCCATAAATTAAACGTATATACAGTGAGCGCCATAAGTGAGTCAACAATTTTGTTCTTAAGTATAAAAAAAACTTCCTTTATCATGAATTGGTGTTTTTGTTTTAACATTTTATAAGAAATAAATAAACGTTTTTATTTTTGGAAATTTATTCGACTATTCTCATTTACTTTTCTCGCTATTCTAAGAAAATGAATTATTTCAGTGGTGTTTACTCACTTTTTGGCGCTTAGTGTACATTCCTATACAGTAGAGTGCAAAAATAATTCATATATGTTAAGAAACCCTTGTGCAATGGGTCAATTCGACCTCCGGGTACAAGTACACGTCCTCTAACCTAAGAACCCCTTCATTGCAATGAATTCAATTCATAAGCCTACGGAATTGAAAGGATTTGAAGAAGAATTCGATTAAGGAACCCTATAAAGGGAAATAAAAGTCGCCGTAGGCAGTGTGTTGGCGTATTAGATGTAAGGTCACGGTTCAAACCCCAGGTCATACATCAAAACGAAAACATGAAAATATTTCTTCGGCGACTTCCTCTCATTAGATTTCTGGCAAAAACTCTGAGTGTCAAAATAAAATTGTCATGAAAAGCTTCTCAAAAATCTGTCGTTTGAAGTCAAGTTGAAACTCTAGGTCCCGTCACTCATGTATAAAAATTAACGCACACAACGTAAGTGGTGTGTAGCTTCTCACAGTCGGAATTCTGACTGAAGGGTTGTAATGATCAACTGTGTATGTATGTGTGTATGTATGTATGTATGTATGTATGTATGGAATGAAATATATAGCCGCCATAGCTCTGATTATGAAATTTTCAATGAGTTTTTTCACAGAAAATTGTCTGTATCTCACCGATGATGTTTTGGAATTCGGGGCCGGAAATTGCAAAAATTTCACGGCATTAAATAGTATGATATTAAGATAATTTATTCTGGAAATCATTGCTGCAATACAACAATTTTTGTACGTTCTTGCTGAAGCCCTATGTCGTCCGGAGCCATGCTATCCAGTGGAGGCCACAAAAATTGTGTTGCCATGTTACTGTAACGAATACCGTTCACAGTCACTGTAATTTTACTCTCACTTCAATCACAGCGCCTACCCTCTGTTCAGATATCTTGAACAAAAAGAAATTTGAAAAAAATATTTCTTTTGGTGACTTGCTCTCCGTCTGACAACAACTCACATCTTTAATCGCGCCTTCTTCCGTTATAGTCTAGTAGATGAAGTGTGAGCTTATTAGAGGATAGCCCGTGTTTATGACCTAGGCTCAGGCATCTCGAACACAAGAAAATTTGAAAAAGAAAATATTTCTTTCGGTGACATGCTCTCCTTCTGGCAAAAATTGTAAGAGTAAAATAAACTTGCCACAGAAAGATTGTCAAAAAAACGTCGTTCGTAGTCGAAATTAAACAATAAGTTCGGCTTGTTACGAATAAAATTAACACACATAACATGGATGGTGTGAGAAGCTAGGTCGTAATCCTGACTAAAGCGCTGTAATGACGAAGTAGGTAAGTAAGTAAGTAAGATCTGTTTCGTCACAACGGTCCGCTATGCGTGCTTCAATGTGGTTGGTAATAAAAGCTAACACTTCGACCTAGACCTAGACCTAAGTAAAGATCTGCTTTTAGCGGCAAGTGTCCCTATAACTTCCTCCAACACTGCACTTGTACAAAAAAAGTCCATTCTCGGCTTTGCTATTGAAATTGTATTCGAAAACAGAAACAACAAACAAACAAACACCAAAAGAAAAATTCGAAAAAAAGGGAAATAAAAACGATTTTAATTAAATGATATGAAAATCAACAACAACAACAACAACAACAACGAAAAGAGGAGCAACAACAATAACAACAACAAAATGAAATAATAATAAAATAAAGCGAAAAAAAGTAAAAAAATATAATTAAATGCCCCCCATTTTTTTTCTCTGTGGTAGTGGGCGTTTGTAGGCGAATTGATCATACGATACACATGCGAACACATACTCATTTACATTGTGGTTAAGCCTATATGTGCCTATGCATGTATGCGTATGTTTGCTTTGTTTTATTTAATGCCGCTTAAAAGCTTCATAATCAAGATGAAGCTGGTTTAAGTAGAGAAGATAAATAGAGAAGAGAGTTACAATTGTTGTTGTTGTTTTTAATTTTTTTTTTTTTTTTTTTTTTGGTGGGTGCGGAGAAATGAAGAGAATTTGGTTTTCAGCATTACAAGTCAAGGGTAAATAAAAAAGGTTTTTTTTTTTGGTTTTTGTGATTACAATGCAATTAATCATTGTAATTGTTGTTGTTGTTGTTAATTTAAATATGTAACTTGGTTCACATGGGGCCTCTCCTCTTGGTAACAATTTAATACAAGTTTTTTTATTTTCTTAAATTGTTTACTCTATCGATTCTTAATGCCAATACATTGTAGAAAAATAATAAGAAGAAGAACAACAACAATAATAATAACAATAATAATGAAAGAAATAATGTCTACACTAAGAACTAAGAACACATTTTAAAGTGCATTGTACTGTTTAGTTTTGGTCAAGTTTAAAGTCAATAACACTTTGAGTAAGAAATAGTAAGAATACAATAACAACAACAACAACAACAACGAAACTAAAAAAATAATTTGTAAGCCATTGCAAATAAATTTGCACTAGTCGTTCAAGCGTATACAACAATTTTATATGGTAAATAACAACAACAACAATAACATCAAGCAAGAAAAACTAGAGGAAGAAAAAAAACACAAGAGAACGTACAAATTACAAATAAACACCAACTAAAAGCTGTAATCAAATATAATTTCCTAAGAAATACTTAAAAAGCAAACACTAGCCTCACATAGCACATACACTGACACTCCACTAAACAAAACACAACACAACATGGCGTACTTTGTTTAAACAAAACAAAAACAAAAAAAAACACACACACAAAAAAATTACAAAAATGGTCATTAAGTTGTGAAGAAACCCTCTACTTCTGATATGACTTTGGAGAACAACAACAACACACAACAAGAAAAAAACCCTTTTACACCCAAACAAACCAACTAAACAAGTGTTGATCTTAAAGGAGCATAAGAGAGTCAGGGGGGTAATACACCAAAACAATAACAACAACAGCAAAAAAAGAAAACAAAATTCCCAAAACACTATAGAAGAGGATATTTGCTCTAATGCTAAACATTTTTTCCCTACACATACACACACACATGCACACTTATGTTTAAACACTGGCCTTTAAAGTCTCTACAACTAAGCACAAATTAGTAGCGGGCTTGCAGAAGGCAAATTGAATTCATTCCCTGTTGCTGGAAGACAAACATCTGTATGCATGTACAGAAACTGGTCCTTAATCAATCAAATTCATTTCTATTATTTCACTCATCACTGTACCATACAACATGCCTAATGATAAAAACAATAAAAATGGAAATGTTCAGCATACAAGTGTTCGTATGTGTTGATTTCTTTGTTTTTTGTTGTTTGTTGTTTGTTTCGTTCTTTCTCAAAATTAAAGCTGTCAGCAATTTTTTGAATGTTTTTGTTTTTTGTTGCTTAAAATTTTCAAATACCGTCCAGCTGGTGCAGCCCAGCTTGGAAACAAGCGTATTAAAAACTAAAAAAAAACCCTTAATCAAACTTCAAAAAATTTTAAAGAGTCTGTAGCCGTAATTTTTTCGCCTTCTTCTTGCTCTTCTTGCTCTTCTTCTGCTATTTGTTGACGCTGCTGTTTCGTGACTTTCAAATGTGGAATGAATGATTAAAAATTAATCCCAGATACAGGTTGTTTGTTGTTTTACACAAAAAACAAAGAAAGAAAAAAATTCCTGTTGAAAATGAACGGAAAAAAAATTATTTTTCATTTTAAGCTTTCGTCTAATGCCGAAGGCAGAGGCAGACTTGCCAAAAAAAAAACCACAGCTGGTCTTAGCAAATACAGCCAAAAATAGCCGTACATCTGCCCTATTGCGGAACTAATGAACATATTTTACATTCAATTTCATAAAAAAAATATGAACAAAAAAAAACAGCTAATGACCGACTGTGCTATAAATTTATGATGTTTAGGAGTTCAAAAACTCCTAAAATTTTTCTAAAAATTCCATGTCCGGGAAGCTTATTGATTTTGGTGTATTGCATTATATCAAAGAATATGAATATAAAGAATACGCATCATGTAGAAGTAAAATTTCTTATGGCGGGTCGTAACATCACGACCCGCTCTCACCAAATTTTTTTTAAAAATCATTTCTGTATGAGGGGAGAGGAAGACAGAAGGAAAATGAACACAAACAAAGAGCGTAACAATGTGTTGCTCTCATCGTACGTATGTACATGTGTATGTATTCTTGTGTTTTTTGATTTACTTGTCGATCAGACTGCGACAAGAATACATGTGCTGCGGATGCTTTATCATTTTATTTCAGAATAACACTCGAAGAATATTTTGTGTTAAAAATTCCATTAGCTGGGCGTATTTTATTTTTTATTTTGTCCCATAGTATATTTTTTTAAATGCTTTGAAATGCTCGTTTTTTTTTTCTTTCAATAAAAAATGGTTTTTTATTCTTTTTATTTTTATTTATCTAAAAAACATGGCCTATTTTTTAAGCCAAAGATGGATAGCTTTATGTTCTTTTAATAATAAAATGGATTTTTTATTTTATTTTTATTTATCCAAAATTATTAAGCCAAAGATCGATAGCTTTACATATGTATGTTGATGAAATGAAAATAAAAATAGAGTATATTACTAACATTTTTATATGGCTGTAAATAAATAAATTCTCTCAACTTATTTTCTCTCTCTCTCACTCACTAATCCATAACCATAGGCATGTGTTAACCTAGAGGAAAATTATTAGTAATAATGTCAAGTCTACTTATTAACCCAATGACATGTCTATGTGATCGGAAAATATAGAAAAATTGTACTGCATTAAATCCCTAAAGACAACGTATTTAACTTGACAAGTATTCTTCCAAATTTCGAAATCATTTCTCATTGATATTAGTGAATAATACTGTGATATTTCTTTGGGTGTATTATTGAAGTCTGAAAAAAGCGACATGAACCTTCTTCTTTAAAAGCTGACAAGATTTTTACGCTCTTTTTAACGAACATTCTTCGTTTGTTCGTGTCCTATGTGTGTAAAAAGCCGAAGATGTTCTTCCCCTGAGGGACATTGGTGCCGACGTCTGTTTTTAACACCAGAAAAATAAATAAAAAAGTGGTCAAACAACAAAAACGCACGATGAGAACAACGCATTGTTACGCTCTTGGTTTCTGTAACCTTCCCATCTATCTTTCCCCCCCCCCCCCGCGTCATGAAATATTTTTGAAAAATATTCCAAAATATGTTAAAATGCACATTCTTTATACTTTATTTTCTTTGATTATATGAAGCATTTGGTCTTTAATGGGCTAATAATCATTCGAATATAATTATGTGATAAGCAAAACCTGCTGTAAGACGTATTCATATACTGACCACTGCAGTCTATTAAAGTCGAAAGTTATGGCCAAAGTTGCTCAATACTTAACTAAATTTTCCACGGAAAATGTATAGACTTACTCAGACAGCGCGATTACATTCAAGTCGCTTATGAAGGTCATGTCATAGTCCGTTCTCTTTCGTAAATGCCGACTATTTCACAGCGAAGCGAAGAGTGTTAGTGTTAGAAGGATTTCAGATCATAGTGAAATTATTCCTTCCACATTATCGATTACAATAGTTACGATTCAGATCAGTTAAACCGGCTATTAAACCGGGTTGTTGTACTTGAAAGCTGTGCAATGCTTGACAGGA
Organism: Sarcophaga carnaria; assembly: GCA_958299815.1. Classification (NCBI taxonomy): domain Eukaryota; kingdom Metazoa; phylum Arthropoda; class Insecta; order Diptera; family Sarcophagidae; genus Sarcophaga; species Sarcophaga carnaria. The sequence goes on from OY283151.1 coordinate 46,410,560, forward strand.
TTATGCTTGACAGGATTATGCTTGACAGGATTATGCTTGAAAGGATTATGCTTGACAGTATTATGCTTGAAAGGATTATGCTTGATGGGATTATACCTGTAAATCTCTTGTTTTACTCGGACAGTCAGATTACAGCCAAGTAACTTACGAATGTCATGCCTCGACGATCATTTTTTACCGGGACGGCCGAGAATATCTCAGAAAAATTTCGAAGCATTTGAAAGTAACTCTTTTAAAGAGCTCATATCACAGTCATGATGTTCTTACTGGTAAGCTGTTTACAATTTCCGCCATATTACTGAGTATAGGTGGTCGGATTTTGATGGAGGATACCCAATTCGATTGGGTTCGATCGGTTCTCGTTCAAGGATACTTAATTTCGTTAGCAGCATGAGGGTTCGTGAGTGGATTAATCTGGAAGCTGCATAATATCTTAAAGAAACAGGAGTGGGAGTTTTTAGTCCCAGTATGAAATACACAGAACGCATGGGGTAAATGTGTGCTCAATTCAACTTGAATAGGAAGCAAAAAAGACAGGACATAGCAATACTATCCGACAGTCACTCTCACTTAGATCTGATGAGGTTAAAGTGAAGATTATACGGGAGTGTCTAAGGAATCTAAATCTGATAGGTTGTTGCAATAAGATTAACATCTATTGGGTCCAGGTAATGTGGAGGGAACTTCTCGGCTAGGAGGGAATCTCCCACATCGTTGATGTGCCCAGAAACTGTTAGGAAGTGGAAGCGTATGTTTGGAAAGGTTTGCTCAACGAAAGGGAAGATAAAGAGAAGCAAAGGCTCTTCTAAAACCAAGTGGGTTAAAGGCAAATGAAACAAAGGGTTTTGTTCGGCATTTGCGATAAAAGGAGACTGAGTCATGCATCAAACAATTGAATAATAACTTGTGGTTGGTAACTGGTCTTCTGACAAAGAAGAATGGTAGTTGTCTCAAGCCCAACAATGTAGATTTCCATGTATTAACGAAACACATCCTTGGAACCTGTAAGGCGTTAAAGCATCTCAAAAGAAAACATCATCTGGTTGTATACCAGATAAAGGACAGGGAAGTAGCCTTGTTGGCACCGAGCAGAATCCTGAAATTTGTTGGGGCATTAGGCTTGAAGGAGACATTATAAGAATATGATCGTATGGTCACATGACTAAATTTTCCACTTCTCTATAGTGATAGTAATAAATCTACTGTAGGCCAACTTTCTGTAAATTATTTTGCGTTCGTTCTGTGTTCTTGCTTCTTGCCCTCAAAGAATCCTTACTTTTTTTAAATAAAATCCGAAACTTGTGTATCTGCATGGGTTACAACTGAACTATTACTTCTATTGGGACTTCTAAACATTAAAGTGAGAGAAACAGACCAATACATTATTACAAACACACATAATTTTGGTCATTACAAGCCTGCAGTCGGGATTACGAACCAGCTTCTCATACCACTTATGTTGTGTGCGTGTGTTAATTTTATACATGAGTAGCTGGACCTACAGTTTAAAGTCGACTACGAACGACAGATTTTTGAGAAACTTTCATGGCAATTTTGGTTTTGATCTCAGAGTTTTTACCAGAAATCTGCTGAGAGGAAGTTGCCGAAGAAAAATTTTATCATATTTCGTTTTGTTGGAGATGCTTGACCTGAGGTTTCAACCAGGGATCAGCAACGAGCATTTAAAAAGATGAGTAGAATCGAATTATACTTATAATTTCCGATATTTATACGCATTCATACTTATTTTAATATCATGGAACCTCTACTCATATTTTAAGTTTGAAGTACTCATCATATTCATACTTAACAACACGTATGATGTTGTTGATTTCGACGTTTTTCATAACTCAACATATACACGAAACACAAAATAAGTATGATTCGAGTACGAACACTAAAATACTTACTAGAAAGTTTTGTGTTTGCTCTGCTTGCTGATCTGTCTGTTTTGCTTATACGTCTTTTTCTCTTTTTGTAAATGCAACAACAACTAAGGCTGTAAATTTTGATGAATGAGTCGAGTTACTCGAATCAAACATATTTCGAATGGTATGAGTTTGATGTCAATGTTGTACGCATACTTATTGCAACCTGTACTTATAAATCAACGTTGTAGTGAGTACGAATGAATCAGAATACATAGTTAAATTTCAATATTGTTGACTCACTTATATTCACTTATTTCATGAGTGCTTATGAGTAGCGAAAAAACGATTCATTGCTGACCTCTGGTATGTATGTATGTATGTATGTATGTATGTATGTATGTATGTTGGTATGTAAACATGGCCAGAATTTTTTTCATTTTATGAAATCTTCTCGTTATTGTTATTACTTTATTTCCATAGAGTTTGGGGGCTGTAAGAAGCTTTAATGGAAGACAAAAAACACGAGAAAAATTTTGTAAGATACACTGTCACTGGAACAGTCCAGGCAATTAAATAATTTTGTTTATAAAATAATAAAAGAATTCTAGAACTTTTTATAACTTTATTGCCGATCTCTGCTACGATAGATTTTTAGAATTTTATTCTCATAGTTTTTACCAGAAATCTGTTGACAAAACATGGAATGCGGCAGTATTTTCTATATTTTGTTTAACGTAATGCAAATTCTTTCTCATTTTTTTCTCTCTTGTGTTTTGCTGTATTTAATCAGCTTCGTTTTTTAATCTAAAGGCCATAAATTCTGAAAAATCTAAAAACCAAAAATAAAAAATAATGAAATATTTATGCGGCTAAAAAAGATTAGGAGGCAGCACCAACAAATAAAAATTAAGAAGAAAAAAAATTATATATTTTCACTAAATTTGCATTTAATTAAATCGAATCCATACAAACAGACAGACATACAGTCTGCCTTTATACTCGTATTAAAAATCGAAAAAAAAATAAAAAAATCGTTTTTTATCGTCATAAATTGAAATTGAAAAACCTTTTAATGGTGCACACAGGCGAAATAGAATGTTAAAATGAGAGAGACTCCGTTTTTTTGTTTTTTCCTTAACGTTCGCATATAAAATATTATCTTTAAATTTAAAGCATTCAACTTTAAATCATTATGAAGTCTCTTAAGACAACAACATAAATATTGTTTTTTAAAACAACAACAACAACAGCAACAACTAAAACAATAACAATAACAATGCGAAAAATAAAAGCAAAAAAATAAAACGTTCATAGTAGACATAAAAATAAAAATAAAAATGAAAACGAAAATGGAAAAGAAAAACAGAAAAACCAGAAAAAAAACAGAATCCAGCTTAACATTCATGATTTATTGCACATTCTGTATATTTAATGGCTTTAGTACTAAAAATGCTAAAAAAAAAGGAACGAAAACTTAAAACGAAAACCAAAAAATAAAAAAAAAACTTCTGAAAATATTGGAAAAAAATATTGAAAATCTTAAAAGGATTTTTTTAATGGAAAAATTAAAAATTATTTCCTTTAAATAGAATAATTAAAGATGCTGCGAGATTGTTTGCAAATTTATATTTCTTATGGAAATTGTATTGCCAAACCATACCCATATACCCGTTGTTATGTTTCCATACTTTTTGGCTTTGTTTTGTAGCTGACTTTAGTGGCTACCTTTAGCACAGTATTTATTCTGTTCCATACATATATGGAATATTGGTACACTGTACTAATAAATAATGTAACCCTTATACCCTGTATGCCTTCTTTTATTGCAACATTTTCTGTACAGGATGCCTAACGAATACCGAAAAGACTGGCCTATGCGAGAGAACAATAAAATCATAAGAAACGAATTCAACGAACAGACAATATTTTATAGGTAAGGTACCTATGTTTGCTTATATAGACATACATACAGTCAAAGAAAAAAGTTTACATACACCGCTGTATACCTATGTATGCATATACAGACAGGCATACAGTCAAAAAAAAAAGTCTACTTACACCGCTGTATACATATGTATGCATATTCAAACATACATACAGTCAAAGAAAAAAGTCTACATATACCCCTGTATACCTATTTATGCATATACAGACATACAGTCAAAGAAAAAAGTCTACATACACCGCTGTATACATATGTATGTATATATAGACATACGACATACAGTCAAAGAAAAAAGTCTACATACACCGTGGTATACCTATGTATGCATATGCAGACATACATACAGTCAAAGAAAAAAGTCTACATACACCGCTGTATACCTATGTATGCATATACAGACATACGACATACAGTCAAAGAAAAAAGTATACATACACCGCTGTATGTACATACACCGCTGTACACCTATATATGCATATTGAGACATACATACAGTCAAAGAAAAAAGTCTACATACATCGCTGTACACCTATATATGCATATTGAGACATACATACAGTCAAAGAAAAAAGTCTACATACATCGCTGTATACATATGTATGCATATATAGACATACATACAGTCAAAGAAAAAAGTCTACATACATCGCTGTATACATATGTATGCATATATAGACATACATACAGTCAAAGAAAAAAGTCTACATACACCGCTGTATACATATGTATGCATATACAGACAAACACACAGTCAAAGAAAAAGTCTACATACACCGCTGTATACCTATGTATGCATATACAGACATACGACATACAGTCAAAGAAAAAAGTCTATATACACCGCTGTACACCTATGTAAGCATATTCAGACTTACATACAGTCAAAGAAAAAAGTCTACATACACCGCTGTATACATATGTATGCATATACAGACATACATACAGTCAAAGAAAAAAGTCTACATACACCTCTTTATGTAGACGTTTCCCCGGTGATTTTTATCAAATTGAAAAAGGCGTTTTAGCGTTGTTGTGAGCAGTTACAATTAAGAATGTTAGAAGAAAAAATCGAATATAAAAACACAAAAAATATAACCTAGAAATTATTGGAGAAAAACAAAAAAAAAATTGCGAAAAAATAGTTTACGTACAACAGTGTATGTGGACTTTTTTCTGTGACTGTACATATGTACTATATATACATGCATATGTATGTATGCATTTTAGTGTACAATATTAACAGTAAAAATATTCAATTCAAAAGCTTTGTATGAAAGAAAAAATTCACTGAGAAAAATAGAAATCTCAAACGGATCGTTCGAGAACGTTGTCGTCCTCTGATCGTTGGTTAGACCTTTGCATTCGCCACCTGATCAAAAGCCGATGGAAATAACAATTCAAGCATCCTCTCTCTATTTAACTTTAACAAGGTTAAGTCACCACTTAGTGTCTTTAGAGTGCTTCTGTCATTCTCCTTTGCATAGGTCGCGTGAAGTCGCCGTAATCTAGTAGGTAGTATGTTGGCTTATTAGACGTGTGGCCACGGTTCAAAACGAAAATATGAAGAAGGTTTCCTAGGCGATTTCCTCTCATTTGAAGAAGCCGTAGTCTAGTAGGTACAAGTGTGTTGCCTTATTAGACGTAAAGCCAGGGTTCGAGCCCCAGGCCAGACATCAAGACAAAATACAAAAATTATTTCTTCGGCGACTTCCTCTCAGTAGATTTGTGGCAAAAACTCTCAGAGTACAATAAAATTGCCATGAAAAAGTTTCTCAAGAATCTGTAGCTCGGAGTCGACTTAAAACTGTAGGTGGTCCCACCACTCATGTATAAAATTAACGCACACAACATCAGTGGTGTGAGAAACTAGGACGTTGTACAATGGGTCAATTCGACCTCCGGGTACTGTACTTGTCGTAATTGACAAGTACACGTCCTCTAACCTAACCTAACCTATTATGTATGCCCACATGTACATATGTATGTTTAACAAAGTTAAGTCATCAGTTGAAGTGAATACCATTTTCCCAGTATTGGAATGCCTTTCTCATACTCTCTTGCATAGAACGTTTGTCCCTTTATAGGACTCTTAAGATTGCAGATTACAGATTAACCCTCAAATTCCACAGATTTTCAGCTAACATCCTACGGCAATAAAGTTATAAACAATTCCAGAATTCTTTTATTATTTTATAAACAAAATTATTTGATTGCCTATAATATTGCTGACAGAGTATACTTACTGCAGGTCAAGAAAGCAATCACAAACTGAAAAATTTTTCACTTTTTTGTCTTCCATTAAAGCTTCTTACAGCCCCCAACCTCAATGGAAATAAAGTAATAACAATAACGAGGGGGGTTCATAAAATGAAAAAATTCTGGGCATGTTTACATACCAAAATACATACATATGTACATACCGCAGAGGTCAGCAATGAATCGTTTTTTCGCTACTCATAAGCACTCATGAAATTTTGTATATAAGTGAGTCAACAATGTTGAAATTTAACTATCTACTCTGATTCATTCGTGCTCACTACAACTTGATTTATAAGTACAGGTTGCAATGAGTATGAGTCCAACGTTGACATCAAACTCATACCATTCGAAATATGTTTGATTCATACGCCTACTCATTCAAAATACTTATGAATGAATAGAGTGACTCGAATCATTCATCAACATTTACAGTCTTAGTTGATGTTGCATTTACAACAAAAGAAAAAAGAAACATAAGCAAAAAAGACGGAGCAGCAAGCAGAGCAAATACACGACCATTTAGTGAGTATTTTAGTGTTCGTACTCGAATCATGCTTATTTTTTGCTTCGTGTATATGTTGAGCTATGGAGTGTCGAATTGAACAACATCACACGTGTTGTTAAGAATGAATATGATGAGTACTTCAAACTTTGAATATGAGTAGAGTTTCCATGATATTAAAATAAGTATGAATGCGTATAAGTATTATAAGTTATCAGTATGATTCGATTCTACTCATCTTTTTGAATACTAATTGCTGATCTCTGATGCACATATGTTTATAGAAAACTAGCCGAACCTGCGCGTGTTGCTACGCCACCTATTAAAATAAATTTGAAGTAAAGAAATTACACAAATGTCCAATTAATTTTGAATCATTTTATTGATTTTGTTTCCCGTTGTCCTGATGATTCAGACGAACAGGCCTGAGTAGTACGCATTCGGTCAGTTTCTAATCTCACTTCTCGTTGTTCAAGTGGTTCAAGCGAACGGGTCTCAGCGGCATATACTCGAAGATTTTCCAGTCTCAATGCTTGTCTGATTCTGAGGCTCGTAATGCTATTTTCTTCCGTGCTTGAGGTGTAGAAGAATTTGAATTTTCAGTGACGCCATCCATCGGAAATTAATCGCACCAACCTCCGTCGACTCATGCGCAACAAATTTGTTAAAGAATACACAGTTTACGATTTAATTGATTTTAAGTAATTTTCAGTGGCGCCACCTATCGGATATTGGTCATACCAACTTAGAAACCTTCCCCGGCTCATGCGGAACAACTTTGCTAAAGATCATAACATGATCAAATGCACAGTTTACGATTCTATAAGGTACATAAAAACAAACATTCATTTTTATATATATAAACTATGGGAGGTGACACGCCCACTATAGCCAATCCGCCCATTTTGTTCATACATACGTCAAAGTCGCCCATACAAAATTTGAGGACTCTAGGTGTTGCAGTTTATGAGATATGCGACATTAAATACTTATTGGGTATGTGGGCGTGGCACCTCGCCTACTTCAAATTTTAAAATAAAAAGTAGCCTATAGTTCCTTCCAGACCTACAGGAAGGCATTGTTAAAATTTCAACAAAATCGGTCCAGCCGTTTGGCCGTCTATAGACTTCAAACAAACGCACAAACAAATAAACACACATTCATTTTTATATATAAGAAGAATGTAGGCAAAGTTTCATAAAAGGAAGTAAAAAAAGTGAGAGAGGATACTCATTTAAGTTTTTCTCTTACACATGTTGAGTAATATGGAAACTTGTATTCGAAAAATCGGAGACAAAAGGTCCATAAATTATTGAATAACTGCAATAGCCCTCTCTTTTTGTAATATTCTCGCTTGCAAACTGTAATTATTAATTTGTTATTAATTAAAAAATTTATTTACAATCACAAATATTTGATTTCATTGAACGTATGCATATGTATGCCTGAACACCTTCTTTTCTTTGACTTTGTTCTCTTGGCTTCAAGTGCTTCTTCCCAGATCTCCATTTTATTCTTTGTTTTTATGCTCTTTCTCATGAGTATTATCCCTCTATATATGTATGTACATACATATGTATGTATGTATGCATATATGCATATCCATGGTTATAAAACTTAATTACTTTTTTTTCTCCATTTTTACTCTTTTCTTTCTTTCTTTGTTTTTTTTTTTTGTTTTTAACCTGCATAAGGCTGCTGTTGTGTTATGCGTTGTAAAGTAATTTATTTTGTTGTTGTTGTTGTTGCTGTTGTTGTTGCTGTCATTATGTCTTTTATGGTTATAATTTTTAATTAAAAATTAACATGCAAAATAATTATAATAAATAATTTCATAAGAGCCAAAGGATTACATATGTACATACTCGTACATACAACAAAGTGTGTACAACCAAACTGTGTGTGTGTTTAATTCTTTTTAAAATTATGTACGTATGTGTGTAAGGTAAAGATTTGTATTTAATCTCGAACTGGAATTGAATCAGAAAGTGTTCATGAAATTGATGTAAAAAACGATAAACATTCAGTGTAGTTTGGTCATCCTATTCTACAACACACGTAAAACATTTAATTAAAATAAATACATATGCACATGAGGGTCATGGGTTCAATTCTCATCATAGACTCTGGTCTATTACACTACACCACGTGATATGATCATGCCAACAAATTGCTCATGCAGAAAATCCAAAGTGACATAAGCAGTGTGGCACGTAGTGGCGTCCTATCGAAACCACGTACTTACATATTTAACATAATTGGTCATTACAACCCTTCAGTCAGGATTACGACCTAGTTTCTCACACCACTTATGTTGTGTGTGTTAATTTTATACATGAGTGGTGGGACGTACAGTTTTAAGTCGACGCCGAATGACAGATTTTTTTTGAGAATCTTTTCTTGACAATTTTTTTATTTACTCCCAGAGTTTTTGCTGGAAATTTGCTGAAGGGAAGTCGCCGAATAAATATTTTATTTTGTTGGAAATGTATGACCTGGTGATTGAACCAAGATAATAAGCTAATAAGCCAACACACTACCTACTAGACTACGGCGACTTCATCGAAGCCACATTCGTTCTATTTCAGGCAAAAAAAAATGATAATCTTCCACCCATAGTGGTTGCCGTTGACAGTGATGGCCTGGCCAGCTTCGTTTTCAAAGAAATATGCACCTATGACGCCGTCAGTCCAAAATCCTTAACAAACAGTGACTATTTCGTGATGCATTAGACGCTCTTAGATCCCATGTAGATTGGTTTCCTTCCAAATTCAACAATTTTATTTGTACATGTACACATTCATTCATAAATGGTCTGTGGAACTAAAAAATATTTTTCGATGAATTTATTGTCAATTGAGCCAACAGCTCAAGAGCCTATTTAGCGAGCACACGTCATTGTTTATGGTGGTGATCCACGATCACTGAAGAAATGACAACTAATTTGTAGTTTCAACAAGATATCGGAAATTCCTGTTGGAGGACCAGTCATTACACATACCACTTCAGTTCAAGAGTCATAAAACTATGACTTCCATGTAAGATTTTTTAGTTCAACCATACCTATTCGTCGTAGTCTAGGAGGTAGTGTGTTGGCTTATTAGACATGAGACCTAGGTTCAAACCGTAGGTTAGACATCTCCACCAAAACGAAATATGAAAAATATATTTCTTAGGCGACTTCCTCTCAGCAGATTTCTAGTAAAAAATAAATTTGCAATGAAAAAGTTTCTCAAGAATTTATCGTTCAGAATTGACTTTAAACTGTAGGTCCCGCCACTCATGTATAAAATTAACACACACAACTTAAGTGGTGAGAGAAGCTAGGTTGTAATTATTATGTACATATGTATGTATTTTCAAACATATGTTTCTAGCTTTAAAGGACACTAGGTCTCATAGTTTACAGAAAGCATAACCTGTTTATGTCTAGCCATTCACCAAACAACGGTCATATGTGATCACCCAGAATGTCAATGCAAAATCATGTTAACCATGGTGAAATGATGTCCAATTGAAATTTGCTTTTTGAAATTGAAGGAATTCAACAAAATTGAATACAACATGTAAAACCCAACCTCACATACAAAGTGATAAACATTATGAAATCGTTCCAAGAATTCATATAAGTAACTGGCTTATCAGCAACAGATAACCACCCACCACAAAAAATCCTGTTGATAAGAGTAATACCGTGAATCAAAATAATATCTTTAATGGTGTTCCATATGAGATCTGCATCAGAGATTTTCGCTACTCATAAGTACTCATGAAATTTTGAGTATGAGTGAGTCAACAGTATTGAAATCCAACTACTCTGATTCATTCGTACTCAGTACAACATTGATTTATAAGTACAAGTTTCAATGAGTATGAGTACAACGTTGACATCAAACTCATACCATACGAAATATGTTTGATTAACACGCCTGCATTCAGATTCACAAATTTAGAAAAATACTTATAATACTTATAAATGATTCGAGTGACTCGACGAATCATGCATCATAATTTACAGTTTTAGTTGTTGTTGCAAACAGACACATAAGCAAAAAAGACAGAGCAGCAAGCAGAGCAAACACACAACCTTATTGTGAGTATGTAGTGTTCTTGCGCGAATCATACTTATTTTGTGATTCGTGTATACGATGAGTTGTGGAGAGTCGAAATCAATAACATCATGTGTATTGTTAAGTACGAGTACCATGATTATTTCAAACTTTGAGTATGAGTAGTATGAGTATGACATTAAAATAAGTATGAATGCGTATAAGTATCAGAAATTATAAGTATAATTCGAATCTACTCATTGCTGACCTCTGATCTGCATACACTTTCCTCTTGGCTTGTTTCTATTGCTGAGTCAAGCTTAAGGTTGCAGTTTGAAATGTTTTTTAAACACAAAATCAAATATTTCTAACGCCCCCCTTTACTTTTCACTTTTAATATGTTCGCAAAAAATATGCATCATAAAAACTTATTCACGTTGTCAACTGATGTGTTGATGCTATTTTTCTCCATATTTTTATTACCAAAAATAACAGCTGTTTGATGGAGAAACGTGGTGATGTCGATTTGCAAAACACAATTAAAAAACAACAAAAAACGAAATAAAATATATTCGTAGTAAAATATTTCCAATAAAATATTGCATGTGCGATAGCATTCTCCCACAGAAATAGTAAAAACACGAGAGAGACACAGAAAAAAAACCGAAACAATACAAACGAAATCAAAAAAAAAAAATATTTTTAAAGTTCGTATGCCGGCATAACAACTACTAGACATGGAAACAAATTTGAATTTTTTTTATGTATGAACTTTTACTTTCATTTCCATATCAAAAATAGAGACGAACAAATAATCACAATTGTATGATAGCAACAACAACAAATAACGAATTGGGAAAAAAAATTATGTAGTAAAACTATAAAATTATAAACAACAATAATAACAACAACAGCAGGAATAGCAACATAAGTGGCATTACAAACATGGTATTTGCCACAGCAAATATTATACAAATCGTATTTAAAGTGTGAATGTGTGTGTGTGGGAGCAAGTGTTTGAGAGAATATCAATAATATTATTGCCACATGTATTACTCTGTACATGTTCTATTACACATACAAATGCATACATACATAGTCATTGATACAGTTTCACTTACTTACACATGCACGTGCATCATGCATACATATCCCATACAACAGACATTCAACAGTTGCTGGCTGGCTGCTAAACAATCACAGTGTCTGAGTAAAAATGCATTTTTATGCATAAAAAAGGAAAACATTTTAGAATTCATATGTATATGGTATGTATATATGTATGTGTATGTGCATTTTTTTTAATCTATAAAATATTTATGTGAATATGACCATAAAATAAAACAGCAACAACATCAGCATCTATAAATAGATTATCCATCCTAGGATTTAAACAATTTTTTTTTTATTGCATATCACACGTGTTTTTTTGTTGGGCATGATTTGAATATGCTTTTTGCATCACATGGCATAAAATAGTTTATCAGGAATGAATGCAATTTTCAAAAAATATAACAGGGAATATGGCTTCACATTTACATTACTTTGGAAATAATTTTTGAAAGAAAAAGAATTCCATAAAGCTTCCCCAAAAGTTTGCCTCTTCTCTTCGAAAACTCGCTTTCTTAATTGATCAGTACAGCCTTTTAGCTAGGATTACAACCTATCACTCGCACACATACCACGTGGTATGTTCAGTCTAAAGTCGACTGCAAATGACAGATTTTTTGGAAACTCGTCATGGCAATTTTATTTACTGTCGAGTTTTTTGTCTTTCTTAATTGATCAGTACAGCCTTTTAGCTAGGATTATAACCTATCATTCTCACACCTACCATGTTGTGCAGCTTATCATCGACTTCAAACAAGAGGTCTGAGTATCTTTTCATGGCAATTTTATTTACTGTCGAGTTTTTTTCTTTGTCAGAAGACTACTGAGAAGAAGTCACCGAAAGAAATATTTTTTTACACTTCGTTCTGTTCGAGATGTCTGAGACTGAACTAAGGTTTGAACCAAGGGCTCACGCCTAAGAAGCCAATACACTACCTACTAAACTACGGAGGCTTCAGATATATCGGAGTCAACTAGTGTCACGACTATTGCACAGAAACGTGCAATGAATACAATGTTATCTGGTCTTGAACGCAAAGAACGTTGATATATTTATGAACTCTTAGAACTCGATCATTAGAAGGGCAAGTTTAACTTGAACTCCATTCGGCACCAAATAACATCTGCAGTCGCCTGAAGAAAATTAAAAAAAATTGAAACGTCCATATACCGAGAATGAGTGAAAAAGAGGTGGCCAGCTTCAGCCATCCCTTCAATCTTTTCGATAAGACAGGATCATAAAAAAACATAAGGAATAATACGCCTGAGCACTCGTATGTAAAACATTCTCTAAGGGACACACATGGAAATACTTAAGATATCGCGAATGTATTGCAAATACACAAATACACGAATATATTGCACATTATATCCTCAAAAGTGCTGACTGGTTTCAAGCCAACAGGAAGATATGTTCAAAAGCTATAGGAAATGTCCCCACGCCTATCCGCGCAACTGATATAGCCTTCAGAGAAGACTAGTCCTTTTGGCTAATCACCAGAGATTAGTTAAATCAAGCACAGCTTGGATGTCTCGAACAAACAAAAATTAAAAAATGTACACCTTCGGCGTCTTCTGTTCAACAGCCTTTTTCTTTTACTCGCCTCATAAGAGTTGCTAAGGCATGAGGCCGTGGTTTAAACATTAGTTTAGACATCTCTAACGAAACGAAATATTATAACAAAGATACGGCGACTTCCTCTCAGCAGACTTCTGACAAAAACTCTGAGAGTAAATAAAATTGCTATGAAAAGTCTGTTGTTTGGAGTCGACTTTAAATTGTAGGGCCCAACACTATTCTATAAACAACATGGTGGGTATGAGAAGCTAGGTTGTAATCCTGACCATATAGTTGTAATGACCAATTTAGGATGTAATTTCGCATTGCATTGCAATGTATGATTTCCAGAGTCTTTTACATGAATCGTGTTCACATCTGAGAAACTATTGGCGACTTTAAGCTGTTTTACACACACACACACAACGCAATTGGTCATTACAACCCTTTAGTCAGGATTACGACCTATTCTCACACCATTAATGTTGTGTGTATTAATTTTATACATGAGTTTGGGAGCCTACAGTTTAAAGTCGATTCCGAACGACAGATTATTGAGCAATTTTTCATGGCAATTTTACTTACTCGCAGAGTTTTTGCCAGAAATCTGCTGAGAGAAAGTCGCCGAGGAAATATTTTTTGCATATATTTGTTTTGATGTCTGACCTGGGGTTTAAATCGAGGCCTCACGCCTAACAAGCCAACCTACTAGACTACGGCGACTTCTAGACTGTTTTACAGTGTCCTATATTGCTCTCTGAATTGTGTTGTTTCGTTTACGTTTTTGTCCATAATTTTATTTGTTTCACTTTCCTTCTCCCGCTCTCAATTTCTCTTTCCCATTTTGAAATCAATACTAAAATATTGCATATTTTAAGGATACATATGCAATATATTGAAAGTTTGTTAAAATTACAATTCTTTCTTAAATATTTTTACCCGTTCTGTTATTAATTTAACGAATTCAGAATGTTAGCTATCTCTAGAAGCTAGGAAATGTTTTTAAGTGGCTTTCACAAGTTTTTCTGTTATCGCTTTCTATCTGTATTGTATGCAGCATATGCATATAAATGCCTATAAATAGGCAAATGAAAACAATTGCCTATTTTAGGGCTTTTCATATTCGTGTTGGCCATTTTATTATTAAACTTGAATTTATTTGTTTAACCATACATATGCCAGATGCCGGTATTTATTTATTTTTTCAAACAGCCATAGAAACTGAGGTTTTTTTTCATATTTTTTCCCTGTATGGTCGTCTCTGCAAAACTGGTGTATAGACACGTGTATGTGTGCATGCGTCAGTACAAATAAAACATGATGTTTTAACGTTTGAAAGCGAAAGGATTTTTATTTTATTCACTCTACATTCTCTACTCGCGTATGAGAGTTTAGTTAACGACAACAAAAAAAAACATAAAAAAACTACAAATACAGACACATGTAGTATGTAAGCATAGCATTTGCATACTATACAGAGAGAGAGAGAGTTATGTACGCGTATGTCTATGACTGCAATTGTACACAAGCAGACAGAGGATGAAAGAGATGTGTACGGAGAGAGGAAAGAGCGAACAGTACTTATTTTTTTATTTGTGTTGTTAAATTCTGTAGTATAACTTCATAGAAGAAGAAAATAAATGCCAGCCAGCCAGCCGGCTAGCATTTGCTCATCTCACATGAATATCAGTTTAAAACATACAAAAAAAAACAAAAACATTCCAGACAAAACATGGCTGCAAAAATTTATTATTCATGTTGTTTTTGTTGTTTTTTTTTTATTGCAAAATAAAATAATGAAACGAAACAAACAAAAAAATAGAAGAGCAGAAGTAAAAAAGAAATTTTAACATAAAAAATGATTTTTTTTTCGTTAAATTTTTATGATAAAGTCCAGTCCAGTCCAGTCCAATCGGCAATGGCAATAGTTACGACTGAGGATTGTGCTAATGATGTTGCTGCATATAAGGCCATAAAAATAAAAAATAATACGCTGCACTTTTGTTTTTAATTTCCAGCATTTGAAAACAAAAACCCCCAAAACGAAAGTCTCCAACGAAATGAATATTTCCTGGCAATTTCATTTCATTTCGAGTGATTTTCATTTATTTGCTCCCCTTTTTTATTGCGTTTATTATGGGTTTTCTTTCTTTATGGCCATCATTTTGTAAAATAAAAAATTTTGTTTTTTATAATTTTTTTTGTTTTTGTTTTTGTTTTTAATTAAGCTTAACGTAATGAATTTTTCATGTTCACATACATACATACATATGTACATATATGCTCTCTCATGCAGCAGGCTCACATACTAGGATGCTGCAAAGCACATACATATGAAATTTTGTGCATTTGTATGTGTAACTTTATGTGAGTATGTGTGCGTGTTTAATTTTTAATTCTGCTTGATGTTTATGATTTTAAAATATTTTTTAAAAAAAAAAAATTTTTTTCAAAAAAATATTTTTCCTTTCTTTGGTGTTTACTGTTGCCCTGTGGCTCTACAGAAATCTGTAAACAAACGGACACATGCGAATGGCTCAGACAGGCAGACAGACAAGCAGACCAACCAAACTCTTCTGATCATCGTCATCGTGCTTACCATCACCACTGGGTTTATTGTCATGATTTTATTGCAATTTTATTCGTTTCGTTTCGTTTTGTGTTCGTTTTTTTTATTTGTTTTTCCTTTCGTTTAGATTGGGTGTGTGTATGTGTCTGTGTGTCTGGTTTTTTTAGTACCTTTAAGCCATTAATTGGTGGAAACCAGTTTCAGTTTAGTATTTTTAGGCCTTATTTCAATGTGTTTTAAACTCCGTCTTTTTGCGTTTTTTTTATTGAAACCTCTCTACACATGAACGAATGAAAGTGAATTTATATGTTAAACGATGACATTGAAAATTGGTTGGTTGAACGGCGAAATAAAGCTATGAAAACGAAAAAAAAACGAAAATAAATGGACAACCAACAAAATCTTAATGGAAATGGCATTAAAAATGTGGGTGATGTGTGTATATATTTTTTTAATTAATTGTTCATTAAAAAAAAAAATTTAATGGCCTTTATACCCTTTTTATAATAAAAAAAAAAGTCTCATGATTTCAAAATAAATAACAGGATACAAAAAAAAGTGGTAATTATAATGGCAGAGGCCTAAAATTATGCTACGACAGTAATTAAAAAATTACTTTCTAAGCCATAAATCATGCTCTATTGAAATAAAAAAAAGAACTCACTCGGTATTCCAAAGGACAATATATGGGGGATGGAGTTTTGAATCCACCAGAGACTCTGACCTGCCGTGTTTTATCACAGCCTATAATCAGGCTTACAGTTTTTTTATTTACTCACCTCATAAGACAATATTAATGGAATTCTTAATTACAGTTAAATACATTTTAACTTTAAAAAATCGAGTACTTTGTGTGAGGCCATCAAATCAAATCAGACAGACATCTCGAACGAAACGAAATTTAAAAAATATATTTCTTCTGCGACTTTCTCCCATCAGTTTTCTGGCAAGAGTTCTAAAAGTAAATAAATAGCCTAGTTTGAAATCGACTTTAAACTATAGACCACGCTATTCATGTATAAAATTAAAACGCACTTCATGGGTGGTCTAAGAAGCTAGGTTGTCAGTAATGTCAGTAAGTATGTAAAGGGTGTTTTTTATAGAGGTATAGAACTTTAAGTTGGCATTACTTTTCAAGATGGCGACCGATTTAACAGCTGTCAAGTGATTTATTCTCAGTTTGGTTTGGCAATTCATCATGAATAGACTCACGCCTGAACAACGCTTGCAAATAGTGCAATTTTATTTCGAAAAAAATGGTTCTGTGCGGAAAACGTATCGCGCACTACGTCCATTTTATCGTCGACAAAATCGTCCATCAGAGCAGTTAATTCGATTAACCATGGAACGCTTTCGCACCACGTTTACTCGTATTGATAACTCACATCCCCAGAGACGCTGTACGGTGCGTACAGAAGAAGCTCTTGCTGCTGTAGAGCGTAGCATTGAGGAAGACCCGAATGAGTCGTACTTTTTCAAAAACGATGGTGGCCAGAACGTTACAGTCAATGGTGATCGGTATAGAGCCATGATTACTAACTTTTTCATTCCTGAATTGAATAACCATGATGTCCAGGAAATGTGGTTTCAACAAGACGGCGCAACATGTCACACAGCTCGTGCCACAATAGATTTATTGAAAGACACGTTTGGTGACCGCCTAATTTCACGTTTTGGACCTGTGAATTGGCCTCCAAGATCTTGTGATTTAACACCGCTAGACTACTTTCTGTGGGGCTATGTAAAGTCATTGGTCTATGCGGTAAAGCCACAAACGCTTGACCATTTGGAAGACAACATTCGCCGTATTATTGCCGATATACGGCCACAAATGTTGGAAAAAGTCATCGAAAATTGGACGTCCAGATTGGACTACATCCGCGCCAGCCGTGGCGGTCGTATGCCTGAAATCATATTTAAAATGTAATGCCACAAGATTATCTTTCGAAAAAATAAAATGCATGTCAATCGAATAATCGTTGTTTTATTGCAACTTAAAGTTGTATACCTCTATAAAAACACCCTTTAGAACTCCAGAATTAAATTCATATTTCAAATGAGTTATGAGTTATAAAATTATATGTATTGTTAGCCTAAAAGTATGCTTCATAATTAATGGGTAACTCCTTAAAATTCCATTCACAAAATCCTTAAATAACTCGTTTCTGTCTCCATTGTAAAACTTTCAAATTAATTCTTTAAAACTCTTTTTATTTCCTACACTTACTCAATAAAAAAAAAAAGAAATTGAAATAAAAATGCCAGTTTAAGTTGTGAAAAAAAGAACAGAAAATAAAAAATTCTCAAAAATTGATTTTTCATAAATTTTAAATAAATTAAATCCATTAAACGTAAATAAAACAACAACAACGATTTAGTTGCAAAGCAAAAATAGGACAATTGCAATAACGGAAACATAAAAGAAAACCTAAATTAGCTTAAAAGTATGCAACAAAAAACTGATACATAAGAAATGCCTAAAAGTATACGAACATAACAATACAATAAAACGACTTAGAAAAACATTAAATTAAAATATATATTGAGGCGACTGGAAAAGAATACAGAAAACTTGCTTTTAAAAAATAAAATTATATAACAACAACCACTACTACTACTTACTACAACAACAACAATAGCAACAAAATATTCAGAATTGTTATTATTATTATTTTAGAAATGTTAGTTGCGTTTTCCACAGGCATTAAGGAGGGTAAAATTTTATGTAGCGTAAGTATTTTATGGCTTGAAAAATCTCTCCACAAAAAGAAAAAAATGCTTTTAAAATTACAAAATAAACTTGCTTCACAAAGAGTATATTGTGTTTGAGTGTAAGAGTATGTGTATGTGTATGTGAGTTTAGTTTAGCATAAAACTGTTTATCATAATTATGATAATAAAGCGAGCCAAACAACAACAACAACTAACATTTTTATATAAATTATATTTTAAGTATACTTTTAGGGGTTTTACCAATGTAACGTGGAGAGTGCCACGTTTTTTTCTAAACAAATTGCTACACATTAATTTTCATTTTCTAAAGAGAAAACAAAAATATTTTCCGTATTTTCTTGCTTGCTCTCTCTCTCTCTCTCTCTGTATTAAAAAGATTACAAATCACCACGTGAACAACAGCAGCAACAACATGACATGAAATGAACAACGTCATCATCGTCATCGTCATCGTCATTATGAAAACGAATTGTTTTGGCAAACGAAGAAAAACAGAACAAGACTTCGCATAAATAACAAAACAAAAACAAATTCTCACAATAACAAAACAATAAAATTTAAACAAAAAAAAAAACATTAAAAAACTGAAAAACTAAAAAACACTCTCAAATGGAAAAAATAAAAAAAATGGAAAATTTGTATGTAAAAATATTTTTGTCTGACATTGAAAAATGGCCGGTCACGTTTTATGGCTCCTTTTTCGTTTATTTTTTCTCTTTTTTTGCAAGTTAAAGTTGTTTTATTACCTTTTTTTATTTGTTGTTTTTGTTGCCAACCTTTTTTTTCTTCTCCCAACTTTAAATATGTTTCCCAAAAACAACAACGACAACAAAAATTTTAAAAATAAAATGCAACACAACATTAAAACGAATAATTCACTTTGCAACCAAAATAGCCACTACATACATACAGCAACCTATTGCCACAGCTTGTTATGACTTTGACGACCAGAAAGTATAGTTTCGTTTTCATAAAGGGTCCACCAAATATCTTTTTTTTTGTTTTGAAAATGCTTTAAAAAAAACTCTTGAATATTTTCTCAAATTTCTTTTTTTATTTGAAAGAACAATCCTTCCGGTTAATAATGGAAAATAGTTTCATTCAAATGGCTGTCTTGGCTGGCCATGGTTTTTGTCAAGAATCTGCTGAGAGGAAGTCGCCGTAGAAATATTTTTTTGTATTTCATTTCGTTATAGAGATGTCTGGCCTGGGATTTGAACCGAGGCCTCAGGTCTAATAAGCCAACATACAGCAGGTAGCAAACTAATGTGACTTCATGTTACAGGGCATAGGAATATCGATTGCCTCAGTTAATATGGATATTATACAGTCGTTTTACAGGGACCATCAATCTAATTAGCAGCAAAAGGTTACGTACAGTATAGCTGGACTCTACTGGACACACATGATAAGAAAAGGATCGACTCACGTCTGTTTTTAAATCTCCACACAAGAAAAAACCAACTGAAAAATTTATTTCTAGTAATTACCGCGAGTAAATAATTTTTATTTTTTTTTTATTAAAATTTTAAACCTCATCGTTTAATAGACAACTGAAGAATACAGATTAAATAAAGAGTTTTTGTGGAAGTCGCCGTAGTCTAGTAGGTAGTGCGTTGGCTTATTAGACATAAAGCCAGGATTCGAGCCCCAGGCCAGACATCAAAACAAAATACAAAAAGTATTTCTTCGGCGACTTCCTCTCAGCAGATTTCTGGCAAAAACTCTAAGAGTAAATAGAAAATTACCATGAAAAGTTTCTCAAAAGTCTGTCGTTCGGAGTCAACTTTAAACTGTAAGTCCCGCCACTCATGTCTAAAAATTAACGCACACAACATAAGTGGTGTGAGAAACTAGGTCGTAATTCTGACTGAAGGGTTGTAATGACCAATTATGTATGTATGTATGTAAAGAGTTTTTGTGTACGAGTCAACTTTTCGAGGTTCTACTGTTTGTTTCCTTTTGTATACAATTTTTTTTTACTTCAATATTATTTTCACTCCTTCTTCTGGGGCACCCAAGTATTATGGAGTAACAACACCAACAACAACTAAAAAAGCTTTACTCTACTCTACTCACTTTTCCATAGGACGGCTATTTCGTTTTTTTCCATTATTACGTACACAATATTTGTTGTTGCCAGAGCATCCATGTAACGTGTACCTGAGTAAGTGCAGCTACTTTGGCTGGCCAAGCTGCTTGGCACAACCACACACACAGTGAGAGGTACACATGAAGGTTTATTTTTTTGTTTTTGTTTTTTTTTTTTTTTGTTTTTTGCTGCACAACATTATTTCAATTTTATTTTCGTTTATATCCTGTTTTTCGCGAAATTGAAAATGATATTTGTATGTCGTTAATGTTGTTGTTGTTGCTGTTGCTGTTCTTTATTTCTCTTTTACATACAACAACTCCCTCTCTTTGCTAGCACTCTCTGACATTTTTATTTGTTTATTTTTTTTCTTTTTGCTTTCATGTTATATGAAATACTCTTTCACATACATGCATACGTATGTACATTGATTACTAGGGTTTGTGTGTTAAGTATTCCTGTTAAAATGTTTTAAATGTATGGGTCGGTCTGCTGTTGTTAGTTGTTAGTCATTATTTTGTTATTTTCCAATATTATCTCACCATCAATTGTTATGTTACTGTTGTTGTTGTTTATGTTGTTGTTGATGTTGTTATAGTTGTTATGCAACAAAATATACAACAAAACAGCAACAGAAAGAGAGAGAAAAATACATATATGCAGACGAATACAATTATTATGACATTTTCCCGATAAGCAGTCGTTAGAGACTAATTCATCAGGAGAAATTGTTTATATAACAGCAGATCTCAAGAAATTAAAAGAAAATTAGTATCCTAACCTATATTAATTACATAAAGGATCATTACAATCCTTTATGTACGTTCGCACTTCACTTACGTACGTTGTGTATGTTAATTTTATACATGAGTGGCGGGACCTACAGTTTAAAGTCAACTCCGAACGACAGATTTTTTGAGAAACATTTCATGGCAATTTTAATTGACTCTCATGAGTTTTTGCCAGGGGTCCACTGAAAGGAAGTCGTTTTTCATACTACGGTTCGTTGAGATGTCTGACCTAGGGTTTGAACCGTGGCCTGACATCTGATAAACCAACCAACCAACTACCTACTAGACTACGACGACTTTCTGGAATATCCCATACTGTAGTAGACTGTCGCCGAAATAAATAATTTTTTTTTAGTTCGTTCGTTTTATTCGAAAGTTACATCTTCTGAAATACTCTATTAACTGAAATACTTAAAATCGATAGCAACAGTTGTACAAGACAACAATCTTGAAACTATGCAGCTAAGCGGTCTCCAAACATGGACTTCCAAAGTTTAGCATTTCATAACGTCCAATGTTGTTGAGGCAACAACTGTCAAATTAGTTGCCATTTATTCAGTTTGTTCTCTTCAAATCACCATAGACGGATATAGCATTCAACATAACGTGCAAATAATAAAAGTGCAAAAATAAAACCAAAAAGTGGGTATTCATACCCTAAATAGTATCGAAAAATTATCTACAGCGATTAGGCTCATTACTGGATGAATGGGTATGTAAACAAAGAAAATTTTCAGATTTGGGACGATGCCAATCCAAACGAGATCCAATAGCGACCAAAGCCTCCCGAAAAAGTTAAAATTTGGTGTGAATTTTAGGTTGGCTCTGTCAATGGTTCTTATTTCTTTCAGAACAACTTTAGTCAGGCAATTACTGTCAATAGCAACCAATATAGTTCGATGATAATCAACTTCTTTTGGCCTGAATTGGATGATCTAGACAAAAATAGTACATACTTAAGTACATACATAATTGGTCATTAGAACCCTTTACTCAGCATTACGACCTAGCTTCTCACACCACTGATAGTGTGTGTGTTAATTTTTTACACGAGTGGCGGGATCTACTGTTTAAAGTCGATTCCGAACGGCAGATTTTTTGAGAAACTTTTCATGGCAATTTTTTTTTGCTCTCTGAGTTTTTACCAGAAATCTGCTGAGAGGAAGTCGCCGAAGAAATATTTTTTCATATTTTCGTTTTGATGTCTGACCTGGGCTTTGAACCGTGGCCTTACGTCTAATAAGCCAACACACTACCTACTAGAGTATGGCGACTAAAATTGACTTGTGATTTTAATATGCTACGCTACGTGCTGCACAATTCATCTCACTTGCATGAGATAAGAACTGGCCATCGTTACGTGGGATTAGATTTTGTTAGACTTTTTATTGTGGCGTTTTCTTAAGTTACAGGTATATGACTACAACCCCATCTGCCCTTATATAGGGTAAAAACAGAACTACAACTATCCCTCTAACTCTGAAGGCCTTTGAAACAAGTCCTAGAGATATGGTGCTTCATATTGATTGTGCAAGAAGACCTCTGTTGCACTGTATTTTCCTAAACTTGAAAAGCTTTTTAAAGCAATTTTTGGTACTGCCCCGCAATCAGTGCTTAAGTGCTTCAGGTTACAAAACGATTTAACTGTAGTTTCCAGGTGGCATTGCATTTTATTTTGCAACTGGAAACACTGTGACTTGTTCGTTGGGTTAGAGATTAGCAATGAGCATTCAAAAAGACGAGTAGAATCAATCCATTTTCATAATTTCTGATACTTGTACGCATTCATACTTATTTTAATATCATGGAACCTCTACTCATATTCAAAGTTTGAAGTCCTCATCATATTCATGCTTAAAACAACACGTATGATGCTGCTGATTTCGTCGTTCTTTATAACTCAACATATACACGAATCACTAAGTAAGTATGAATCGCGTACGAACACTAAAATACTCACTAAATGGTCGTGTATTTGCTCTGCTTGCTGCTCCGTCTTTTTTGCTTATGTTTCTTTTTTCTTTTGTTGTAAATGCAACAACAACTAAGACTGCAAATTTTGATGAAAGATTCGAGTCACTCGAATCATTTCTAAGTATTATAAGTATTTTTCTAAAGCTATGAATCCAAACGTACATATGTATCAGAGATTAGCAATGAGTATTCAAAAAGATGAGTCGAATCGAATCATTCTCATAATTTCATACTTATTTTAATATCATGGAACCTCTACTCATATTCAAAGTTTGAAGTACTCATCATATTCATACTTAACAACACGTAGGATGTTAGGGATTTCGACTCTACATAACTCAACATATACACGAAACACAAAATAAGTATGAATCGCGTATGAACACTAAAGTACTCACTAGAATGTTGTGTGTTTGCTGTTCTGTCTTTTTGGCTTATGTTTCTATTTTATTTTATTGTAAATGCCTAAGGAAATAATGTAAATTTTCATGAATGATTCCAGTCACTCGAATGAGTAGGCGTATGAATCAAACATACTTCGAATGGTATGAGTTCGATGCCAACATTGTACGCATACTCATTGCAACCCGTAGTTATAAATCAACATTGTAGTGAGTATGAATGAATCAGAGTATGCAGTTAAATTTCAATATTGTTGACTCACTTATATTCAAAACTTCATGAGTGCCTATGTGTAAGGAAAAAACGATTCATTGCTGACCTCCTATTCGGTAATGTCTGTCTAGCTAAACTTTACCTCATGTTAAAGTTAAATAATTTTTTTCTTTCTTTTGTTTGGTGTTGTTGTATTGTTGTTTGTTGCAATTTTGTGTTTTGTTATTATTTTTGCCCCTCTTTGCTTCTCTGTAGACATGGGCTGGCTATTAAAACGACGACAATATTTTATTGTTGAAAGCAATAACACAACAACACAACAATACAACAAAATAATAAATAAACATTAAAAATAATAAAAACAACGAATGAACGAAAAATAATGGCAATTTAAAAATTATGTTCAAAATACATACAAAAACAACAGTAACAACAGCAACAACAACAACAGTAACCACAACATTAAATGGAAAAAGGAAAATATTTTATCGCAAACAAACAATACACCTTTATAAAGTGTTTCTCTCCTTTGCCAAATAAAAACACACACAATTGTCTACAACTACATGCATGCATACATATAAATACAAATATACATATACATACGCATGTATGTACGTATGTCTACAGAAACATAGACAGACATTGTTTACATTTTTTTTTTTTGGTATGTTGGAAAAACAAAAATATTCTCCCCAGAAATATTGCGTGTAAATCATACTTTACATACATACGTTACACCCATTCATTCAGTCATTCATACACGCATACATTCATACATAAATCCATCCATACATACAAATAAATTTTAATTTAAGCATGGGAGTGGTATTTCACTTAAACGCATTCTCTTCTATAAATACATACATGCATGCACACACATTTATTATATATATATATGTATATATGTATGTAGGTATGTATATATATATATATATATATATATATGTATGTATGTGCGTATGTATAATGAAGAGCATAATATTTAAACGAAATATTTTATAACACAGGACAATTATTAAAATAAAATACAAGGATTGGCTGTTGTTTATTGTTGTTGTTGTTATTCTTATATTTACACACACACACACACATACAGTCTAAAAAGACATAATTTTATATAATAATAATTAATAACGGTATTCTTATTATTTATAACTGATATAATAATTTTGTTAACATACCCTTTAATACCATTACACTGTTGGGCATAATAACAGCATAAGGAAATATTTTAAAACGAAAAACGCGAATATAAGAATTTCCTATTGTCACTAGTTCCTTAAGAATATTTCTGTTAAGCAATACAGTGAGAAGCAAATCATAACTCAACGATTGTATCATTAGTTTAAACACAAGGCAGTTTATGCCCCTACAGACTCAAAACATGGCGCAAAACATCGAGTGTAGCTTCAGCTGTGTGGCACGTAGCGCCATTCTGTTGAAACCAAATGTTGCCAATATCCTCCTCTTCACTTTATGTGAACAAAAATTCGTTCAACATGGCCCGATAACGATCGCCATTGACTGTAACGGCCACTCCTTGCTCATTTTCGAAGAAAATTTGCCCAATTATGCCTCTGGACCAAAATCCGCACCAAACAGTGACTCGTTTTGGGCGCGTCGGCTATTCAATGTATGCGTGCGGGTTTTCTGTGCCCCAAGTGCGACAAGTTTGCTTGTTTACATACCCGCCAAAATCAAAATGAGCTTCATCTGAAAAGATGATTTTTTTTTGCCAAAATTGGCATCTTCTGGTGTAGGCTACTGCATGGCCAGCCGAGGCAGCCATTTGAATGAAATTATTTTCCATTATTAACCGGAAGGATTGTACTTTCAAATAAAAAAAGAAATTTGACAAAATATTCAGTAGTTTTTTTTTTTTTAAAGCATTTTCAAAAAAAAGAAGTTATTTGGCGGACCCTATATATTTTCACACTCAGGCTGAATCTATGGACTTATACTTTTTGATTTTGATTTCTTATATGGCAAATACCTGGGACTGTAAACTAAACTGAAATATGAATGCACAATCTAGGATCACTAAATCGACAACTAGTGTTCATTATTGCTGTTTAAAAGCCTTTGGCTTAAACTGACTTATCATGTCTAAAAAATATATACGGGCTGTACGACATACATACATACATAATTGGCCACTGCAACCCTTCAGTCAGGATTACGATCTAGCTTCTCATACAACCCATGTTGTGTTGGTTAATTCTATGCATGAGTGGCGGGACCAATAGTTATTGAAGTCGACTCCGAACGACAGATTTTTGAAAAACTTTTCATGGCAATTTTTATTTACTCCTAGAGTTTATGTCAGAAATCTGCTGAGTGGGAGTCACTGGAGAAATATTTTTTCGTATTTCTTTTTTGTTGGAGATATCTGACCTGGGGATTGAACAGAGGCCTCAAGTCTAATAAGCTAACGCAATACCTACTAGACTACGGCAACATAAACTGGGTTATCAACCCTAAAAATGTATACGGGCTGTACGACATTGGAATTAAACCCACTAATTCCTACAAGACTGCCGTTTGATGATTGGCTTTGAAGAAAATAAATTATTAAGATGGGTTTAAACGCTCTTAGAATTTCATAATCTAAGGTTTTGTTTACTACCCTTAATTGGCTACCACCTACTACTAACACGTCTAGTTTAACAAGTGCCTACAAACAAGGCAATGAAACTGAGCATCACAAGAGCATGGTAGTATAAACGCAATGGCTAATTGATCTGGATATGCCTATCGACTATACGATACTTGAACCCGCTTTGGATCATGGTTTTGCAACGAAAATATCAAATAGATCCGATATTCTAATAATGGTTTACTTCTATCAGAGCACGTCCTCCAATTATTCACTGACATATGTATACAGATCACGAGACAAAGTTGAATGGGGAAACTTGTCGGAACAGTTGAATCTTAAATTTTTCCTTGTACTACCCGATTAGTGTAATACCATTGAAGCTCATTGACTTAATAGACGCTAACTCGGTAAGTTCGTTGACCTATTTTAAATCTGAGAGTAAATAATTGCCATAAAAAGCTACTGTTCAAATTCAACATGGATAGCTAAGTCGCCATAATCTAGGTGGTAGTCTGTTGGTTTATTTGACATGAGGTCACAGTTCAAACTCCAGGTCAGACATTTCCAATAAAACGAAATATGAAAAGAATATTTCTTTGGTGATTTTCTTTCAGCAGATTTCTGACAAAAACTCTTGAAAGTAAATAAACTTGCCATGAACAACTTTCTCAAACATTTGTCGTTCTGAGTCGACTTTAAACTGTAGGTTCCCATCAATCATGTATAAAAATTAACATACACAACGTAAGTGGTGTGAGAAACTAGGTCGTAATCCTGACTAAAGGATTGTAATGACCTATTATGTAGGTAACGTAGATAGTGTGGAAAGCTAATCCTGACTTTATTCTTATGTAAGTCGGAATTGCACAATAATATGAGCTTAACATGCATAGGCCTATCAGATTGGTAGACTCTAATTATCAAATATATCTTCCTTTGGTGGAAATTTAATTTCCTAAAATCGTTATAAATTAATATCACAAACATTTCAGATGTTTTTCAAATACATATCTAAAATACATACGTAATGTAATGTAAAATACATACAAATATGTACGTAATGTAAAAAATTAAAATCGTATTAAAACTCAATGTATTGTTAGGTTTCTATCTTTTTAAAAACGTTTAAAATATGAGCTCATAGATTGCAAATAAAATAAAAATAAATTTGTGTTTAGTTTTAATTAAAATTCTTTATTATTTGCACTATTCTGTGTGCTACTGTTCACAACTTGATGTAAACAACAACAATTGCTTTCTTTTTTTTTCCTCTGTTTATAGCCTTTGCACAAACAATAACAATTACTAGACAATTATTCGACAGATCTTTGTAACGGAGATCTCCATACCACGATTAATTTATTCATACATACCTCCTCTTCACACAATACTAACTGAAATTCACTAACTAAGTCGCCTGCTTTACCTTGCCTTTTATATGGCAGGGTAAACAGTTTGATGAATGTTCTTGACGAAATCTCTATAAATGTAAACATCGTTGTTTACATTTATTCTTTTCGTGTTGTTTATGGATTTAACACTTTTTCATGCTGGTGTTTGTTGTTTTATTAAGCAATATGATAATTTGTAATCAGGTTTGTTTACTGCATTGTTTTGTTTTTGTAGCTTTTGTTTATAATTTTAATATTAAGTGATGTAAAAGCAAAACACCTACACGATCGATTCAATATTTAAGCACATTATCGTTTGTGTGCAGCTGTATTGCACCAATGGCTTCACGAATATTGTCCTTTAAAGCGTCAATTGTCTCTGGCTTGTCGGCGTAGCACTTATCTTTGACGGCACCCCACAAATAATAGTCCAACGGTGTCAAATCGCAGCTCCGAGGTGGCCGAACGACATCAGCTCTGCGGCTGATAATGCGATCTTCAAAAACAAGGCGCAAAACATCGAGTATAGCTTCGGCTGTGTGGCACGTAGCGCCGTCCTGTTGAAGCCAAAATGTTGCCAATATCCTCCTCTTCAATTTTTGTGAACAAAAATTCGTTCAACATGGCCCGGTAACGATCGGCATTGACTGTAACGGCGACTCCTTGCTCATTTTCGAAGAAAAATGACCCAATTATGCCTCTGGACTAAAATTCGCACCAAACAGTGACTCGTTTTGGGTGCGTCGGCTTTTCAATGTATGCGTGCGGGTTTTCTGTGCCCCAAATGCGACAATTTTGCTTGTTTACATACCCGCCAAGGTCAAAATGAGCTTCATCTGAAAAGATGATTTTTTTTTTGCCAAAATCGGCATCTTCTGATGTAGGCTACTGCATGGCCAGCCGAGGCAGCCATTTGAATGAAATTATTTTCCATTATTAACCGGAAGGATTGTACTTTCAAATAAAAAAAGAAATTTGAGAAAATATTCAGTAGTTTTTTTTTTAAAGCATTTTCAAAAAAAAAGAAAGTAATTTGGCGGACCCTTTAAATTTTTTCATTTTTGTAAGTGCTATTAATTTACTCTCTGCTGTACCTGCATGTTTATGTAAAATTTATGAAATTATTTTAAATATTTTAAGTTCAAACGAAATTATAAATCTTATTTGCAAAAGCTGTATGGTTTCTATGTGGTTATTATTTGTATATACATACATATATATATACATGTATACATATGTATATATACATATTAAATTATATAAAATATATGTATACAATACAATACATTAATTAAAAGATTTATTAATTAAACTTTTCATTATTGTTATGCAAATACAAAAAAAAAATTTATAAAGATTTTAAGCAAAAATTTAATTAATATCTGAAGAAATATTTCACATTTAATCACACATCATTTTCTTGTCTTCTTTTTGTATCATTTCAGGTAAGTTCTGCTGAAATTTCTTTTCAATTCTCTACAATCCATATAACAGTTTACGTAAGTATTAAGAGTTACATGAACACACCCACACACACACACTCAGAGAAAAAGAGAGAGAGGGAGAGAGAGTGAAAGAAATTTGTTAAATTCTCATCATTCCATTGATACTTAACTTAATAGAATAGGCCTCTCAATATTTAAATTTTTATTATGGAAGGAAAAAAGAAGAAAAGAATTTCTCTGTGAATAATTTAATGCTCCTGCTATTATTCTTTATAGTTGTTGTTGTTGTTATCTTATTAAATAATTTCCAAATTCAGCATTACAATTCTTTCTCTTTCTTTCGTTTTTCTCTGTGTATTGTTGTTTCTCTGTGCATAAATTATAAATTTTAATTAAAATTAAAGGGTTGGCATGCTTTATGAAAGCAAGCATACATACATATCTTATTTAATAATGTTTTTATAATTTTAAGAAAAGTTTTTCATTTTATTTTTGCTTTTTTCTTTAAATGAAAGTAGAGAAATTCTTAAATTTCAGCTATGTAAAGTGTACAGTCTGCCTATATTATATCCTTAGGCTCAGGCTGAACACAAAAATCGTAATTAAAAATAAGAAATTTTATTTACTTTTACTGTCTGTTTGTAGTTGCCGTAGTCTAGTAGGTAGTACGTTTCAAACCCCAGGTCAGACATCTCCAACAAAACAAAATATGAAAAAAAATTTCTTCGTAGACTTCCTCTCAGCAGATTTCTCACAAAAACTGTGAGTGTAAATAAAATTGCCATGAAAAGTTTCTGTCATTCGGTTTCGACTGTAGGTCCCGCCACTTATGTATAAAATTAACACCTACAACATATGTGGCGAGAGAAGCTAGGTCATAATCCTGACTAAAGGTTTTTTTTTATCTTTTTACGCCGAGGAGGGGTAAATGTACCTAACCGCACCATAGAGGAAGTCGTTACATCCTCCGTGTGTGGGGCCTTCACCCACTAAATCTCCCCCCTCGTCTCCTGTGGACTTCTTTGTGCCCCCTCCGAAACTCCGGAGTGGAGTCCTTTTGGCCCTTTGGCCTCTCCGTGTTCATATCCGCGTCCGGATTGCGTATCGAAAGTTGAGGAGACATCTAAGCGTCTCCACTATTCCTTTCGTATAAATCATCATTTCGGTTCCGCTTGGCACGTGTGACAGTATCACCTATGCCGACATGCTTACTCGTTCTGCAGCCTCAAGATCCCTCCTTAGAATGCGCGCGACGTAATTCACCACCGAGATTCAATTTCCACTACTCGGAATCATGACCACAACAATGTTAGCGGCTGTGATCGTTCCAACTATTTATATCTGCCACCGTGCACACTCGAAAACAGTGTGCTCTGCGTCATCAATTACCTCCCCTTCCTCATAAAAACAGTAAGGGGAGGCGGTCTTGCCCATTCTGTGCAGATATTTTCTAAAATATCCATGACCCGATAGCACCTGTGTAACGTAGTAAGTTACCTCTCCAAATTTCCGACCAATCCATGGCCTTATGTCCGGAATAAGTCTCGCCGTCCATCTTCCTCTATCTTCCTCGTTCCATCGTTGTTGCCATTTTGAAATGGTGTTTTCCCTGAAGTAACCGTTTATGTGATTTCCAGCCGATTTCGCCCTATAAAGCTCTATCCGCTCCGCTGCCAGCAGATCCACAGGGATTATACCCGCTATCACCAGTACGGCTGGAGCGGACACTGTACGATATGCCGATGCAATACGCAATTCATCCGTTCTCTGTACCGATAATACAAGTGAGTTTGCCCGCTTCTCAACATCTAGCGTTTCGGCCCAAATTTCGCTCCCATAAAGCATAATACTGTTTCCAACCTCCATCAGACCTGTCCAACGTTCTTCTGGGCCTTGTTAGCCGAGTACTGAATCGGGTACGAAAATGTTAGTCTGGGATCCAGCCTTATTCCCAGGTATTTCACCGAGCTCTTGGTCCCAATTACCTCGTTTCCAATACTCATGTCCACATGCAAAGGGATACGGCGACCAGTGATTATCAGCAATTCTGTGAAGTGGCGTGAGAAGCTAGGTCATAATCCTGACTAAACGGTTGTAATGACCAATTATATTTGGAAATTTTAATTAATATTTGAAATTAAAGAGAATTAAAGCTGAATAAATTTGTTTTAATTTACAAAATAATCTTCAGTAATTGCTCGAGAGTGAGGGAATTCTTTGCGTTATTCTAGTAGTCACCTGAGGGCAAAGATCAATATGCCCTCAAAATCAATGACACAAAAGCATACCTAGAGGTTGCCGTAGTCTAGTAGGTAGTATATTAGCTTACTAAACTAGATCCCGGTATTCAAACCCAAGCACAGCCATCACGGACAACAATTAAATATGCAAAGAAATATTTCTTTCGACGGCTTCCTCTCAGCAGTTTTCTGCTAAGAACTCTGAGAGTAAATAAAATTGCTATGAAAAGTTTCTGATTAAAAAATAGATCCCGCCACTCATTCACAAAAATTAGCACACATAATGTAGGTTGTAATCCTGACTAAACGGTAATAATCTTCAACAACAACGAAATATGAAAAAATATCTCCTCGAGGACTACCTCTCCGCAGGTTTTGACAAGAACTCTGAGAGTAAAATAGAATTGTCATGAAAAGTTTCTCAAAAGTCTGTTGGTCGGAGCCGACATTAAAAAGCAGATCCCACCACTCATTTATAAAATTAACGCACACAACATGGGTGGTGTGAGAAGCCTGGTTGTAATCCTGACTAAAGGGTTGTAATATCCATTCAAGTAAGTGTCGTGTGATTTATATTATCGAAATTTTTTTATTCATTTGAAAGACCTTTTGAAGCCATTATGTGTAGAATATAACATCGTTTAAATGTCCGTCTCGTTTTCTATGGGAGCAGTGCATCCGTTATGCCAAATTTTTCATGACTCGTAAATTGCACTCGTAATGGCACGTAAATTAGACTGTACTTGGCTAATGACATGAGTTTTATTGGTTTGGAGCACCGCTGTGCATTGTAACTTAGTCGCATACATCTGTCACATAAGAAAAACCCCACAATTAAAAGTCTAACGCAGTCAAATCGCACGATCTTAGTGGCCAGTTCACATCACCTTCACTTGAACTGACTTTGCCGTCAAATCGTTCGTGCAAAATATCCAATATGACATAAGCTGTGTGGCATGTAGCGCCGTCCGATTGAAAGCACATGTTGTTGGTGTTAAGATCATTCAATTCAGGACAAAAGAAGTTGGTAATCGTTGGCCTCTAGTGTTCGCCGTTCACAGTGATGGGCTGGCCATTGACGTTGCTAACTCACACTCCAAAGCAAACAGTGACTTTTTCGGGATGCATTAAAGGCGTTTGGATCTCATGTGGATTGATCTCATGTTTTAAATTTTACATATTTAGACCCATGGCACCATTTACATCAAAATTCCTACGAAACAGTGACTTTTTTGGCATGCTTTAGGCATTCTTGGGCAGCATGTGAATTCGTATCGATCCAAACTTGACAATATTGAAGAAATGGTATCATCTGTCGCAAAATTCCCACCAAACAGTGACTTTGTTGGCATGCATTGAGCGCACTTGGATACCATCTGACTTGGTATCGATCCAAACTTGACAACTTTGAACAAATGATACCATCTGTCCCAAAATTCCTATCAAACAGTGACTTTTTTGGCATGCATTAGGCATTCTTGGGTAGCATGTGGTTTGGCATCGTCCTAGATTCGACAAATTTTGTTTGCTCAAGTACCCACTTATACAGAAATGGGTCTTGTAGCTGAAGATGGATTTTTCAATGCCATTTTGGGTCCCAACAGATCACCCATGGTCCATCCATGGTAGTTTAACAAAACACACTGAATAAATGACAACTAGTTTGACAGACGGCACATCAAAAGGTTGGCCGATATGCCGTGTTACACTTCAGAAGCCTATGTTCGAAGAATTCAGCAAAAAATTTGACTTCAAATTTTTTTGTGTTATTATTCGTCATTAGCTAGTGAGTGAATAATAGCAGGAAATGCAATTAGTGATGTCAGTTTTTATTCGAAGAACACAATGTTACTCAACCCAACAATTGCTTGATTTTCCATGATATGAAATTGAAATGCGTCATTATGTTTCAGGCCACCACCACCACGATTATTGTTGTCCTGCAAATTAATTTAAAGCAATGCATTGTGAAATGAAATAAAAACAAAAAATGTGTCCTTAATTTTATTATAATTAAATTGATTACTTATTTACAATAAAAGAAACAACAACAAAAACAAAGGAAAAATGTAATGGAAAAAGTACAATTAAAATATTCTTTCCACAACGTACATACATATATACGTACATATACAGAGACTGTGTAGCAAAAAAAAAAAGCAGAAATCCCCAAGAAAATTTAATTAAAAAAATGTGCATTAAATTTAATGAGTAAAAAGCATTTTACCAGAGCCAGAGCCACGGCCACAGCCAGAGCGAGAGCCAATTTCTCAGAATAAAATCAACGTAAATAACGGAGAAAGAACGAGAGTGGGAGAGAGAAAAAAACAAGCACAAGAATAATGTTTTTTTTTAAAACACACAAAAATAACCGTAAATAAACTTAATTTTATGAAATATTAATATTGTACAACAAAAACAACAACAACACCCACAACAACACCCACAACAACAATAATAATAATAACAAATAATGAAATAATAACAATAAAAATATAACGAAAAAGAAAAAGAGGAGAAGAACAACAAAAAAAATTATAAAATAATAATGAGAAAATGTTTTCAACTCCCACACACATACATACACCCATACACATTTGCATTTTATCAAACTGTGATGCCACAAATTTCAATTACATACAGGAAGAAGCAGCATCAACATTAAATTGCTAAAATAAATACAAATAATGGAAAGCAACAAAAAATTCACACGATAGAACAATAACAACAACAACAACAATATACACAATAAGAACAACAACAACAACAACAATAATTATAAATAAAATAAAAAGAAATTTACATGATAAGGAAATCATAAACTCCTCTACGTGCTTCCATTCATCAACGTGTAATGAAAACTTTTTATAGGAAACTTTAATGTATTTTTAGTGGGACGATCCTCTAAACAAAAATACCAAGTTCGTAGATACATACATACATACATAATTGGTCATTACAACCCTTCAGTCAGGAATACGACCTAGTTTCTCACACCACTGATGTTGTGTGTGTTAATTTTTATACATGACTGGCTGAATCTACAGTTTAAAGTCGACTCCGAACGACAGATTTTTTTGAGAAACTTTTCATGGCAATTTTATTTTGATACTCAGAGCTTTTGCCAGAAATTTGCTGAGCGGAAGTCGCCGAAGAAAGACTTTTTGTATTTTGTTTGATGTCTGGCCTAGGACTGGAACTCTGGCTTTACGTCTAATAAGCCAAAACACTACCTACTAGACTACGGCGACTATTTCGTAGATAAGTCCTATTTTCTAAAGCAAAATTTCACATTTTAACACACAAATATATTCAAAATAGCCGCAGTCTAGTAGTCAGTAGGTTGGCTTATTAGACTTAAACCAGAGATCAGCTATGAGTATTCAAAACGGTGAGTAGAATCGAATCATACTCATAGTTTCTGATACTTATATGCATTCATACTTATTTTAATATCATGGAACCTCTACGCATATTCAAAGTGTGAAGTACTCATCATATTCATACTTAACAACAGGTAGGATGTTATAGATTTCGACTGTCTATAACCAAAGAATATGAATATAAAGAATGCGCATCATGTAGAAGTAAAATTTCTTATGGCGGGTTGTAACATTACGACCCGCTCTCATCAAATTCATTTCTAGATGAGAGGGAGGAAGACAGAAGGAAAATCAGTGTTGAAAAATTCAGTACTTTGGTACTTTTTTCAGTACTTTTTCATTTCAAAAATACCGCAGTACCCCCTCGGCGTTTTCAGTACTTTTTTATTATTACATATTTTATGTCTTGCGCTTTTCAACTATTAATGCATTAGCAAGCAACATGTTCAACGCAATGCTAAAGGTAGAATCAGCCTTTAGCCCCGGTTTGTCAAACGTTCACGGAACATACCTTCGTTTTTTGAATACGAAACGCAATTAAAACGCTTGCAGAACCGTATTGTTATATCGGTAAGCATTTGCATTGCTCTTCATATGCTAAAAACGAACGTTCCATCGACGTTTGACTAAACGGGACTTTTACGTTTTGTTACGTTCCGAATCAGATGTTTTTGTCTTCTATGTGAGGAGCACGAATAAGTCGTTAGTTTTTCTGTTCCGTGTCGTATGTGTATTAAATGTAAATAAATAAACAGTCTAGTAGGTAGTGTGTTGGCTTACTAGACATGAACCCACGGTGAATCATCTATTAGAGACTTAATGCGATACATTCATTCTTTGAATTTGCCTTTCTTCACCTTCTAGCAACAACTCTGAGAGTGAATAAAATCTGTCGTTCATAATCGACGTTAAATTGTTAAGCTACTCTTGCATAAACTTTATAATCCGGATTAAAAGTTTGTAATGATTAGACATCTCGGCGACTTCCTCTCAAAAGTCTTCGTGAGAGTAAATAAGATTGTCAAAGAAAATTTCTCAAAAAAATCTGTCGTTTGAAGTCAACTTTAAACTGTAGTTTCCACCACTTATGGATAAAAATTGACGCACACAACGTGGGTGGTATGAGAAGCTTGGTCGTAATACAGGCTAAAGAAGCACGTTCAACGTCTTTGTTGGGAGCGCGCAAAGTCCAATCCTCATCGATTCAAATACAGCAGTATACAAACAACTAACACACAACATAAGTGGTGGTAGTAAACTAGTAGAACTAGCGTAATCCTAACTGAAAGGTTGTAATGACCTATTATGTATGTATGTATGTAGAACCAATATATTTGTCATGAGTTTCACACTTTTCAATTTTAAGAAATAAAAAAGTTAAGTGGCTTACTCCACAGAAAACTTTTGATCTTCCATATAGGATAACATCAACAAAGAACATCATCAGAAGATCTAGCAGCGCCAATAAGTAAATTCACCACAGTCTAGTAGGTAGTGTGTTGGCTTATTATACGTTTCCAACAAAACGAAAATATTTCTTCGGCGTCTTCCTCTCAGCGGATTTCTGGTAAAAACTCTGAGGGTAACTAAAATTGCCATGAAAAGTTTCTCAAAAATCCTTCGTTCGGAGTCGACCTTAAACAGTAGGTTCCGAACTTCATGTATAAAATTAACACACACAAAATAAGTGGCGTGAAATAAAGTGGCGTGATTAAAGAGTTATAATGACCAATTATGTATGTATGTATGTATTTTTTACAAAAGTACCATTTGATGCAAAAAAGTACTCTTTCAGTTATAGTTCAGTACCATTTCAAAATTCCAATTTTGCAACACTGAGGAAAATAAACACAAACAAAGAGAGTAAAAATGTGTCGCTCTCATTGTACGTATGTACGTGTGTATGTATTCTTGTGTTTTTTGATTTAGTTGTCGATCAGACTGCGACAAGAACACATGTTTAGTGAATGCTTTAAAATTTTATTTCAGAATAACACTCGAAGAATATTTTGTGTTAAAAATGTTCTGTCATTAGCTGGGCGTATTTCATTTTTTTATTTTGTCTCATAGTATAATTTTTTTGAAATGCTTTGGAATGCTCGTTTCTTTTTCTTTTAATAAAAAATTGTGTTTTTTTATTCTTTTTATTTTTATTTATCTAAAAAACATGGCCTAATTTTTAAGCCAAAGATGGATAGCTTTATTTTCTTTTAATAATAAAATGGATTTTTTATTTTATATTTATTTATCTAAAATTCTTAAGCGAAAGATAGGCAGCTTTACAAATGTATGTTGATGAAATGAAAGTAAAAACAGAGTATATTACTAACACTTTTATATGTCTGTAAATAAATATTTTCTCTCAACTTATTTTCTCTCTCTTACTCACCGATCCATAACCAAAGGCATGTGTTAACCTGGAGGAAAATTGTTAGTAATAATTTCAAGTCTGCTTATTGACCCAATGATATGTATATATGATCGGAAAATATAGAAAAATTGTATTGCACTAAGACACTAAGACACCGTATTTAACTTGGCAAGTATTCTTCCAAAAATCGAAATCATTTCTCATTGATATTAGTGAATACTACTGTGATATTTCTTTGGGTGTATAATTGAACGAACATTCTTGATGTTCGTGTCCTTTGTGTGTAAAAAGCCGAAGATGTTCTTCCCCTGAGGGCCATTGGTGCCGACGTCCAGAAAAATAAATAAAAAAGTAGTCAAACAACAAAAACGCACGATGAGAACAACGCATTGTTACGCTCTTGGTTTCTGTATCCTTCCCTTCTATCTTTCCCCCAACGTCATGAAATATTTTTGAAAAATATTCCAAAATATGTTAAAATGCACATTCTTTATACTTTATTTTCTTTGCTATAACTCAACATATACACGAAGCACAAAATAAGAATAAATCGCATACGAACATTGAAATACTCACTAGAAAGTTGTGTGCTGCTCTCTCTTTTTTGCTTATGTGTCTGTTTTCTTTTTTTGTAAATGCAACTGTTACTCGAATCATTTATAAGTATTTTTCTAAAGTTATGAATATAAAGGCGTAGGCTTATGAATCAAACATATTTCGAATGGTATGAGTTTCATGTCAACGTTGTACTCATACTCATTGCAACCTGTACTTATAAATCAACGTTGTAGTGAGTATGAATGAATCAGAGTAGTGAAGTTAAATTTTAATATTGTTGACTCACTTATATTCACTTTTTTCATGAGTGCTTATGAGTAGTGAAAAAAAGATTTATTGCTGATCTCTGACTCAAACCCATGGTTCAAGCCCCAGCTTAGACATCTCGAACAACACGAATTATGAAAAAAAATCTTTTGACCACTTTCTGAGAGTAAAATTGCCATGAAAAGTTTCCCAAAAATCTGTCAGTCGGAGGCAACTTTAAGTAATCTAATCTAATCCTGACTAAAGAGTTGTAATGACCAATGGAGTAAGTACGCAAGTAATTTCCGAATCTGTAGACCTTTGCAGCACAATCAAGTGTGCAAATAGTTTATTGGCGGCATTCAATAAAGCGACTCCACCTTTAGTTACTGCATTGCCTAAAAGCACTTTTTTCCGGCATTATCACTATCACCTTCTCCTTTTAGTTGCTTAGGATGATTTCATCTTTCTACACTATTCGGCTTATAAGTGTCAGAGCTTTGAGAAGAGGTTGAGCTGCATAATTTAATAATTCTGTAGGAATGTTGTCAGACCCGAGTGCTTTAGAATTCTTGAGGTAAGCGTGTATGCAAAGTACTTCAACAAAGTTGTGTGGTGCAATAGAGTTACCATCCACATTGAAGAGAACTTTTTCTCCTGCCAGGGTATAAGCGCCACTTAAACAATTGCAAGTAGGCAACTTGCGGTTGTAAAACTTTCTCCTTTGTGGGCGTGGAAACGCTGCTGTGTAGCTTTTCAGTGACATATCGAAATCTCAAGCCGTTGCCTACACTGCCAATATGAAGATATTGGCGTCCGCATTACTCCGTGTCATATATCTGACTTTGACAGCTATTTGTTTGTATTGGACCATTACCTTACATTAGTAGGTAGTGTGTTCGCTTATTAGACATGAGACCATGGTTAAAACACCAGTGAAAACATCTTCAATAAAACGTAATATGGAAAAGTATTTTGCCGGCGACTAACTCTGAGATTAAATAAAAATTTGCCATGAAAAGTTTCTCAAAATTCTGTTGTTCAGGATCGACTTTAGACTGTAAATCCGGCCACTAATGTATAAAATTAATACACACAACATAGGTTAGGTTAGGTCGTAGTGGTTGCTTTGATCATGTTACAAAGCTCCGTTGTGAACGTCGTCGCTGTGCTGACCAAGTTCCACCAAGACTAGGGAGGTGGAAGAAGTTGGTAAGCATAAGGGCTGCTCACCAGAAGCACGACTACCCCACGCTGGAAAACCAGCCAGAAAGTTTGATAAACGAAGCTATATCCTTGATGTCAATAAATGATAGCTCCGTTAAGCTGACAAGAAACGGAGAGCCAAATAATCTATTCCTGCACCTAGCAAGTGTCGGACACTGACAGAAGAAGTGGATAACAGTCTCTTCTTCCTCAGCGGATCTGCACCCGCGGCAGAAGTCGTTGAATGGATGCCGCATCCTTTCCGAAGACGATTCCGGAAGGAGTGCACCAGCTCTGGCGAGTTCGTCGGCCCTACAGTTCCCCAAAACATTACTGTGCCCGGGGACCCAGACCAGCGAGACGGTGAAGCGCTTAGAAAGAAGCTCGAGACTGCGGCGTCTTTCCCTAACGATCCTGGAATTATTCACAAAACCCGACAAAGATCTTATTTCGGCCTGACTGTCGGAGAAGACCGAGACTTCGGTGAAAGGAGCACCGTTGACGAGGATCAATTGAGCGACCCGGTAAATGGCCATTACCTCCGCCTGAAACACGCTACAGTAGTTCGGCAGCCGGAGAAAAATGTTCAGGTCCAGTTTCCCAGAGTAGATTCCGCTTCCAACACCATTGTCAAGCCTTGAGGCACACAACATAAGGGTTGTAATAACTAATTATGTATGCAGTTGTCGGAATACATTTTATCAACCAGCCGCTGTCTGCTCTTCTACTGCTTATGAAAGATGTTTCTATTGTAGGCTTCTTCATCTTCTCGTGTCGTATATCTGACTTTGCTTATATTAAACCATTAAAGTGCTTTGATTAGTCTTGTTCCTGAACCTCAGCTTCGGTATCCAGGGTTTGTGATTACGCCTTAGAGTGTCAATGATTTATGTGTTGCTTTGATGGCGCTTTTTCGTCATAAGAGAGATTTGACTACATTTTCATATTGGCTTGCAAGTATGCAGATTCTTAAGCATTCACAGTAGCGTTCGGAACCAAATAAATTTATAACCACAAGTACAGTGGTGGCCTTATAAGTAGAAAGAATGTTTCTGGAACAGAGTTCTCTGGAGTGACGAATCTGACTTTAATTTGTCCCAAATCTGATGGAAAAACATATGTAAGACGTCCTCCAAACAAAGCCTTTGATCCCAGGTACACAGTGAAAACTGTAAAACAAATTAACAAACATACATACATGTTGCTAAGTCGTTTCGAATTATAAGGCCACCACTGTATATTATTTCTATAGGAAACGATATTGTTGATGCAAATCTAGGTCTCAGTATTTTGTGAATACAACCTTACTTACTTACTTAACTTACTTCATTTTCCATTAACAAACGGATTTCGGCCTGCCTTAACACATCCTTACAGGCACTACTGCTTATTGTACGCCTTCGCTAGTTGGTCACACCAATCGATGACAGGGCTTCCTCGATTTGGTCCTTCCAACGCCAAAAAGGTCGTCTTCTTCGCAGACTTCCACAGAACCTCGCATCAAATACCCGTCTCGCCGGAACATCCTCCGCCATTCGACCGACAAAGCCGAGCCAGCGCAGCCGGTGTGTGTTAATACTCTGCACAACGTCCATGTCGTTGAGGAGATCTTACAGCTCTCTGTTGGATCGTATACGGAAATCAATGCCAATTCGCACTGCCCCGAAGATCTTACGTAAGTCTTTACTCTCGAATACTTTCAAGGCAGCTGCATCAGTGCTTAATATTGCATAAGCACGAAGAGGATGTGTGAACACAACTACAATTTCTATAATAATTATTGGCGTATTTGCATTACAGGTACTTTCAATATGTTACAATGCTTTAAGCCGTAAAAGTAGAGAAACTTAAGCCTATAAAGAGGACATAAGAAACCGATTTCGTCTAAGATCAATAGAAATTATCCGAAGGACTAGGATAGGTTATATGGTGTTACAACCTATTCCATCTAAAATTTAAATCACACTTAAATTTTTTTCTATTAAAACCATACGATTTCTTTTCCATTTTTAGCAGGGTGTGAGGGAAATAAATTTTAATTATTTTTAACAATTCGAGTAGAAGCAATAAAAAAATCGATGATGAAGATGAAAATGAAGAAATTGCTAAAGGGTGCGGAAAACTAAAGATCTCAAACCAATACTCTCATTAATATATATGTATATACACACACACAAACACACACTCATAGCTATGCATAACATATATACACCCTACGACATTGGTGTATATATGTTGTAAGGACAATAAGAACAGTTTCGTTCTTCTCACCCTTAAAAAGCTCCAAAGCACTTAAACAATAATAAAAACAAAAACGAAACGAAACGTAAAATCAATAAAGACGCGCAAAAGAGAATAATGGAGAGTGACGACGACAACGATAACGGCAACAACGAC
This sequence comes from Sarcophaga carnaria, assembly GCA_958299815.1. Taxonomy (NCBI): domain Eukaryota; kingdom Metazoa; phylum Arthropoda; class Insecta; order Diptera; family Sarcophagidae; genus Sarcophaga; species Sarcophaga carnaria. Next base: position 46,452,467 of record OY283151.1, read on the forward strand.
GTCAACAACGGCAACAGCAACGACAACGAAAACGACAAGTTTTCGAGCAAGAGAAAGTGCAAGAATTTCAAGAAAATTGCAGCCGAACTAAAAATAACAACACACGGCAACAATATTGCTTGGCGGCCATGGCTTCAACAGCAGCAGCTTTGTCTCACACACACACACACACAATGACAGCCTTAAATCACAGCCAAAAATAAACCGAAGAAAACAAAATGAAACACAAAAATGGTGGTACGTTTTAGGAAAACGTAAAAAACCAAACATTTTAAAGGCTTTTGGAAAATATCACGAAAATTTTAAAGTTTTCCTATGAAAAAATATAAAGAAAGTCTCGTATTGTTGTGCTAAAAAGAAAAACATTAACGCTGTTCATCTGCACCGTCATTTACTCACACTTATGCGTTGTTTAGGAAAAAAACCTTCTTCTGCACAAGCAACAACACACAGCAACAGCAACCACAACAACAACGAGAATACAAGACAAATTTTTAAAGAAGAACAGGAAAAAACATAACGGAAATGCTGTTGAAAACGTATCGTATGCAATATTACTCGTCTATCGTACACATACATATACTTTGAAATGTTTTTATTCTTTATACACACAGAATAAAATTAAAGAGACCGAGAGAAAGAGAAAGAGAGAGAGAGAGAGCGAAAGACACTCAAAGCAAGAGAGCAAAAAACTTTATTACTTTTACCCTTGATGCGGTTTCAATAGTGTGTGTATGTGTGGCTGAGTATGCTTAAATGAAAATTATATGCGGAAAATCATACATTGAAATCTCTGTACGTGTGTGTACATACGTATGTATGTGTGTATGAGAAAACTTTTATTACAGGGTGAGGAATGTTGTCTGAGAATTATCGATTTTTGTTGGGTTATTGTTGGAGTGCGCAGTAAAACTATTGAAAGCATGTCTGTTTTGAAAACATTTTTGTCTTTTGGTGTTGTTGTTTTTGTTTTTGTTATTTTTCCTTTTTTGCTTACAATCACTACGACGTCGTGTCTCGGCTTGCCTCAGTTTCATTTTGTTTGTTTCCTCGCTTCTATTCAACTCAAAACAATAATAATTTCTTGTGTATGTGTATGCATAAAAGTATTTGTTGTTGTTATTGTTGTTTTTGCTATTATTTTTAGTATATACCAAGTCTTCTTTGTCTCAGCAGCTAGCATTTGTAATACTTTACTATAGAGACGCTGTTGGTAGTGGTGTTCGTTTGGTTTGTTTATTTTAGAGTTTCCACGTCTAAATTTTATATTTTTTTTTTCATTGCTCTGATTTTCTGTAGTCGTTGTCGTTGTTCTTGTCTTTGTTTTTGTTTTTGGTATTCCTTTCAGTTGCTATTGCTGTTGCAAATGTCGTTGAATGCGCGCATTGAATATTTTTGACATTGTCTCTTGAAATTTTCACAAACAGCCGCTGCAAAAATGTCATTTACCCATACATGCTCATACAAGCAATTGTTAAATCGCAAAGGCAGTGTTGTTGTTGTCGTTTGTGTAGTTTTTTGTTCACAAATACACCTTAAAACTTAACGTTTTCGTTAAAGTCGTCGCCATCATCATCGTCGCTGTCGTCTTAATCGCTGGTCTCCGTTTTCGTGCCGTGCCATATGGACGACTTGCTCGCTTGCTCGTTGTATGCGGCTGACAATGTTGCTGACCACGAACAACAAAAGGAAATCAATGCGAAAAATATTTCTTAGAAACTCCTGAATAGGCTGAGAGCGGGCCACACACTAACAACTACTACAACATGGACAAAAAAGAAAAATATGAGAATGAAGACGGAGAAGAAGAAGAAGGAATGGAAGCAGAAGACAAAAACCTGTGTAGACACAAAGTAAAGCAAAATGAGAAGAAGAAACGAATTACTATCACTCATACCACTCAGTCTTTCACTCAACACACTGTACCCATGCACCCACACACACACACACACACATGTATAGGAAGAAAACAAGGCGTTGTTATTTTCGTAAGCAGCAATAGCAACAACAACAACCATGATAATATTAATAACAACAACGATAAAAATCAATATGATATTTAAAGTTTTTTATTTTCGTTTTTTTCTTTTGTTCTCTGCATTTAAAGGATTTTCCTGAAAAATTAATGGCAAAAAATTTCAGTCTGAAAATGGCATGAATTATTCAATTTCCATTAAAAGAAACAGTTTTCCTTAAGGTTTTACAATTTTTGTTTCTAACTTAAAATTTATCAGGTTATTGTTCAAAACAAATTCAGAGAAAAGGACTGAAGAAAACATGTGAAAGGATCCAAAAACTTTTTAAACATTTCCTACCAAGAATTGATATAACAACACCGTTATGTTGCGAATAGTTTTCTGCGATTCTCCAAAAGATTTTCTTAATATATCGGGCACTTCCTATTAAATTTAAATAAATCAGAGTAAAATTTTTTATTTGTTTCAAAGACCTACTCACGCCAACATGTATAGAATACAACATACAATGTCCACCATGGCTTTTGTATTTGAAGCACATCCTTAATCCCCAATTTTCAATGATGGTACATAAATCAGGCTGAATTTGAAAGATGGTGTTACTTACGTTGACTTTGAGGACCTGCTGTGTTTTGTCGTTTACTCCCATACACCTGCGACTTCAGACAACATCGCACGATAAAGTTCAACGTGGTCAAATCATCCGATTTTAGTGGCCAGTTCAAATTGGCCGTTACAACGCTTTAATCAGGATTACGATCTAGTTTGTCACACCACTGTGCATTAATTTTTATACATACGTTGCGGAACCTACATTTTAAAGTCGACTTCCAGAGAGTAAATCCAGGGTTTTTGCCAGAAATCTGCTGAGCGGAAGTCGCCGAAGAAATATTTCGTTTTATTGGAGATAACCTGGAGTTTGAACCGAGGCTTCACGTCTAATAAGCCAACACATTGCCTACTAGACCACGGTACATGAGATTCTAACATCCTCAAATCGCTCATGCAGTATATACAATGTGACATGAGCTATGCGGTACATAGCACCGTCCTGTTTAAATCACACGTCTTTGTTGTCCAAAACTTTCAGTTCAGGACAACAGAAGTTGGTAATCATCAACTTATAGCTCCCGCCGTTGACAACGATGACGTGGCCGATTCCGATTCTAAAAGAAATATGAACCGATGACGACGCCAACCCAAAATTCACATTAAACATTGGATGCTCTAGGCCCCCAAGTGGATTGGTATCATCCCAAATGCGATAATTTTGTTTGTCTACGGACGTATACATACAGAAATGGGCTGCATCACTTAAGATGCCTTTCAAGGAAAATTAATGTCAGTAGCCAACTACGATAGAACCCAATTAGCAACTACACGTCGTAGTCTATAGTCAGTTGAATTCTATATGAGTGCAGGGCTGTCTATCTGCGAAAGGTCGAATTCTTGTAAACAACGCGAAATCGCCTGCAACGCAAAATTCACAATAAACTCTAACTTTTTTTGGGGTACATTGGATGCTGTAGCCTCCTATGTAGATTGGGTATCCTTCCAAATGCTATCATTTTGTTTGTTCACGTACCCCTTTCATTCAGAAATAGGCCTTATTGCTGAAGATGATTTTTCAATGAAAATTAAGTTGAATAGGCAACTGCTCTAGAGCTTAATTAGCGACTACACGTCATTGTCTATGGCCGTACAGCTTCGTCAGTTGAATTATTTATGAGTTTAGGCCAAAGTCATGTCGCAATATTTGACAAGTTGTGATCTGCAAAAGACCGCTTTCCTGTGAGCAGCGCAAAAACGCTTGCTTCAAATTCTCCTGCATCGTAAATTTCAAAAAATACCATGATTTTCACATCAAGGACTCTTTCCAGTGTTTTCAAAAGAAAGTAAGAAATACTAATTGATCTACAGTCATTAGATTCAGTGTGGGACGCTTTCCCGGCTTTGGGAACAAAAAATCTCCCTTGATTTTCTCTAGCTCCAAGGAATATAAAGGAGCCTAAGGCTTGCATTATAATTGGCGAACAGCCAAGGAAGAACAATCCCTTCCCCATGTTGAATGTCTCCTAGAATAATACCACCCAGTCCTGGAGACTTGAATGGTTCAAAGGATGTAACAGCTTACTGCACTTGATTTGGTGTTAAAAATTTTCAGCATTTTCATTAAGTTCTGTAAAAATTCATTCGAAACTAACAGGAAGCTTGTTTGTTATAAATAATCCTCGCCACAACGTAATGCTTCCTCCATTGGAAATTGGATCGTGTAATGTTTGCTTGGTGCAAATCATTCCAATAAAAACTTTTGTAGGCGGGAACATCCATTTTTGTTTTGTTGATTTTGTAAATCCTGGGTATTTGAGTCAATCAGGGCTTATAATACATTTTATTCCATTAATTTTATCAATCGACGAGGTAGCGTTTAAAATAAGGACGATAGATCCGGACATGATTTTTATAGGCATCGTATTATATCTGTCCCTTCAATAGATTTTTTCTTTGGGAATTTCTTTCTGTTGGAGATTTAATTTGATAGTTTTTTGGGAATTATTCTTTGCACATACATACATACATACCTAACTGGTCATTACAATCATTCAGTAAGGATTACAACCTAGTTATTCGTACCATATATGTTGCGTGAGTTAATTTTTATACATGAGTGTCGGTACCTTGTAGTCGGCTCCGAATATGGCAATTTTTATTTACTCTCATAGCTTTTGCCTAAATTCTGCTGAGTGCAAGAAGTCATGGAAGAAGTATTTTTTTTTTATTTCGTTTTGTTGAAGATGTTTGGCCAGAGGTTTAAGCCGTGCCCTCACGTCTGATATGCCAACACATTGCCTACTAAACCACGGCACATGAGATTATCATATCCTCAAATTACTCATGCAGTATATACAATGGGACATGAGCTATGCGGTACATAGCACCGTCCTGTTGAAATCACATGTCTTTGCTGTCCAAAACTTTCAATCCAGGCCAACAGAAGTTGGTAATCATCAACTTATAGCTCTCGCCGTTGACAACAATGGCGTGGCCGATTCCGATTCTAAAAGAAATATGAACCGATGACGACGCCAACCCAAAATTCACATTAAACATTGGATGCTCTAGGCCCCCAAGTGGATTGGTATCATCCCAAATGCGATAATTTTGTTTGTTCGCGTACCCCATTCATATACATAGAAATGGGCTGCAACGCTTAAGATGACTTTAAAGAAAATGAATGTTAGTAGCCAACTGCTACAGAACCCAAGTAACGACTACTCGTCGTAGTCTATAGTCAGTTGAATTCTTGCGATTTTTTCTACTGGAATTTTGTTCTGTTGGAGCCACAGTTTTTGTCAAGCAATTTTTCTTTACACTTACATGCACACATAATTGGTCATTACAACCCTTTAGTCAGGATTACGACCCAGCTTACACGTTACTTATGTGGTGTGTTTTAGTTTTGCATATGAGTGATGGGACCAACAGTTTAATGTCGACTCCGACGTTAGAGTTTTTGCCAAGAAATATTCGCCGAAGAAATTATTTTTGTATTTTGTTTTAATGTCTGGCCTGGGGCTCGAACCCTGGCTTTACGTCTAATAGGCCAACACACTGTCTACTAGACTACGGCGACTTCTAGTCAGGATTACGACCCAGCTTTCACGCCACTTAGTATGTTGTGTGTTTTAATTTTGCATATGAGTGTCGGGACCAACAGTTTAAAGTCGACTCCGAATGACAGATTTTTTTGAAAAACTTTTCTTGGCAGTTTTTTATTTACTCTTAGAGTTTTATGTCAGAAATCTGCTGAGAGAAAGTCATATTAGATGGTATTTCGTTTTGTAGGAGATGCCTGATCTGCGGTCTGAAGATTATCTTTTTTTTTAAACTTAATCAATAACATTAACACCAGAGATCAGCAATGATTCGTGTTTTCGCTACTCATAAGCACTCATGATATTTTGAATGTAAGTGTGTCAACAATATTGAAATTTAACTTCGCTACTCTGATTCATTCGTACTCACTAAAATTTTTCAATGAGCATGCGTACAACGTTGACATCAAACTCATACCATTCGAAATATGTTTGAGAGTCGAAATCATACAACATCATACGTGTTGTTAAGTATGAATATGATGAGTACTTCAAACTTTGAATATGAGTAGAGGTTCCATGATAATAAAATAAGTATGAATGCGTATACGTATCAGAAATTATGAGTATGATTCTATTCTACTCACCGTTTCGAATACTCATTGCTGATGTCTGATACACACACACATACATAATTGGTCATTACAATGCTTCAGTCAGGATTAAGACCTAGCTTCTCCCGACACTTATGCTGTGTGTGTTAAGTAATTACAAGGACCTTCAGCTTAAAATCGACTCCTAATGATAGCCATTTTTGAGAAACTTTGCATGGCAATTTTTTATTTACTTCAGAGTTTATAGCAGACCCCATCGAAGAAATATTTTTTTAGCTCTCGCTATTCTCTACTTGACTTCGCACTTCGCCTTAAAGAATATGACTTCTTTTTTTGATAACTTAAGTTAGCTTAATTTGTAATTGGTTAGCGTATTTGGTCATTATCCACTTGATCAACGGATTTCGGCTTGCCTCAACATATCCTATCACGCGCCTCTGCTTTTTGCTTTCCTAAGCCACTTGGTCACACCAATCGATGATAGGGCTTCCTCGTTTTGGTGCTTCCAACGCAAATAAGGTAGTTTTCTTCGCCGACTTCTGCAGATCCCCGCATCAAATACCCGCCTAGCCAAAGCATCCTCCTTAAAGTTGACTTAACTTAACTTCAGTCTAAAATACCCTTCAATTAGGTAAATATGAACTGAAAAAAATTGTGAAAAGATTGTATGCCAAAATGGGACCATAATAAGGCTTCCACAGTGATAAAACACAATGTTACCCTTGTGAAATCGGAAAGCAGATAAAGGGTGTTTTTTATAGAGGTATAGAACTTTAAGTTGCAATAAAACAACGATGGATTATTCGATTGACATGAATTTTATTTATCCGAAAGATAATCTTGTGGCATTACATTTTAAATATGATTTCTGGCATATGACCGCCACGGCTGGCGCGGATGTAGTCCAATCTGGACGTCCAATTTTCGATGACTTTTTCCAACATTTGTGGCCGTGTATCGGCAATAATACGGCGAATGTTGTCTTCCACCCCATAGACCAATGACTTTACATAGCCCCACAGAAAGTAGTCTAGCGGTGTTAAATCACAAGATCTTGGAGGCCAATTCACAGGTCCAAAACGTGAAATTAGGCGGTCACCAAACGTGTCTTTCAATAAATCTATTGTGGCACGAGCTGTGTGACATGTTGCGCCGTCTTGTTGAAACCACATCTCCTGGACATCATGGTTATTCAATTCAGGAATGAAAAAGTTTGTAATCATGGCTCTATACCGATCACCATTGACTGTAACGTTCTGGCCACCATCGTTTTTGAAAAAGTACGGACCAATGATTCCACCAGCCCATAAAGCGCACCAAACAGTCAGTTTTTCTGGATGTAACGGTGTTTCCACATACACTAGAGGATTACCTTCACTCCAAATGCGGCAGTTTTGTTTGTGAGACGTAGCCATTCAATCAGAAGTGCGCTTCATCGCTAAACAAAATTCGCTTATGAAAATCGGGTACAACGGTAATCTCGTTTTGGGCCCATTCGACGAATCTACGCCTTACTTGATTATCGTTTGGCTTCAAATCTTGCAAGCAAACCATGATCCTTCCGCAAAATCTTCCATAAAGTGGATGAACGCAGATCCAATTCCTGTGCTCGATGGCGGATGGACTGATTCGGGTCTTCCTCAATGCTACGCTCTACAGCAGCAATAGCTTCTTCTGTACGCACCGTACAGCGTCTCTGGGGATGCGAGTTATCAATAAGAGTAAACGTGGTGCGAAAACGTTCCATGGTTAATCGAATTAACTGCTCTGATGGACGATTTTGTCGACGATAAAATGGACGTAGTGCGCGATACGTTTCCCGCACAGAACCATTTTTTTCGAAATAAAATTGCACTATTTGCAAGCGTTGTTCAGGCGTGAGTCTATTCATGATGAATTGCCAAACCAAACTGAGAATAAATCACTTGACAGCTGTTAAATCGGTCGCCATCTTGAAAAGTAATGCCAACTTAAAGTTCTATACCTCTATAAAAAACACCCTTTACAATCCTTAATTGTTATTCAATCCAAAGAAGAAACCACTTTCAATTTGAAAACTTTTTAAAAGAAAACTTTCTGTTGCGAAAAAATATGCCACGTTTTTGCTCCACATTTCAAACATTCATTCATTTGTTCTGAAGGTTCTTGACCTCTATGAGTTCTTCTTTTGTTTTGTTTTGTGAAATAATTTTTATACAGTGTTGCGTATCTAATAAATATTTGCTTATAAAAAAAAAATAAACATAAAATCAACCGAAAAACAAATAAAACAACAAATTTAACGCAAAAAAAATTTTTTTTCAAGAAAAACTTTTTTTGGGGAAAAAATGTTGTGAAAAACTTTCTATTTTATGTACGTATCAATACCTTTTTGCTGTTGCTGCTGCTTCTATTCTATTTTTGTTTTTGGAATACTTTTCAAACTTTAATTCAAACAGGTATTAAAGATTTCCTTTTTTATTGTTGTTGTTGTTGCTGCTTCTGTTGAACTTGGGGAATTCCCAATGCCAGATGTTAGACGACTTGTTGTCTGTTCAGTTCTGTTTATTTGGGTGGGCGTCTTTTGTCTGAAAGTGTAAATGACTTGACTAGCTTACTGGATGAATGAATGAATGAATGAATGAAAATGTTGTTATTCTATGCCATTCCTTAGCCGTTTTTTTGCCTCATTTTTATTTTTATTTTTTTTCCTTCGTTTTGGTTAGTCCTTCTTGAAAAAGTATCATTTCCGTTTCAAGCCAGACATTGACTTTTTTTTTTTGCTCCCCCCCATTTGTAAGTGAGTATTTCCTCAGCTATTTAAAAGAAAACAAGCAACACACAGCATTGAAAGGCCATGGCAATGGCAAATGGCAACCTACAAAATGCCACTTTTTTTTCGTCAATTGTTTTGCAAAATAGCAAAAGTTGCGTAGCAAAAAAAAAAGGAAAAAAAAAAGAACGAAAAGTCATGAATGAGAAGAAGAAAGAAAAAAAGAAATCCTTATGTTTTATGCCAAATCATAGCAAAACACAAAAACACTTTCATTTACTCGCTCGTTCATTCATTCATTCAGTTATTCTTTGCATTGAATTGCCAAGAAAATGGCAAAGAAAAAAAGGAAAGATTGACTTGCCACAGGATAGACAACAAAAAAAAACAAAAAAAGAAGGCAAAAAAAAGAAACAAACACGCAACATCAACATGAACCGTCTAAGTCTGAGTCTGTAGCATTAACCTGCCACACATCGTTCCATCCTTCTCTTCCTTTTCTGCTTCTTTTTTTTCTGTGTTTTTTTTTTCATACGAAAAACAGAAAAAGTTTTCAAAACAAATTTTTTTCCTTCCTTCTCTAGCAATTCAATGGGTTTTGATTGTTTTCCAAGGCACAGACAACATGATGAAGAAATTATTATGAGAAGAGAGCAGAGCTTATAAAACAGAAATGATGATGAAAAATGGAATTTATTTTGAATATAAAAAAATGAATCGTACAACAACAACAACAACAACAACTACAGTCATAACTATGAAAAACAAAACTCTTAAACACAGGATTGTTGACATTATGAACTTGAAAATTTGTTCACAAACACGCACACAAATGCAGACAGACATAAATATACACGTACACTTGCTATTGAAATGTGAAAGAATTTTTTTTCCTACCAATGTTTTCTTGTTCTTTAACTGTTTCCACTTGTTATTCTTTTTTAGTTTTCTTTCTTTGTTTCTTTGTTTCTCCCCCTATAGAAAATCCTACAGAAGATATAAATAATAAAACAGAATGCAACAACAACAACAGCAACAACTAGTACTTAAACATCAAGCAACTCATAGTGCAACTGTTAGAAGCAACAACAAAAAAAAACCAAGAAAAAATTCCTTTACAAACACACCTACACATACATACATACATACATACATACGTACATATAAAGAAAAACAAATTGTTAAAACCACAGGCAAGAGAAAAGGAAAGAAATCATGAATGAAAAGCGTGGCAAAGGAAAGAAAAAAAGGATTCTTTTTACAAAACCCAGTCTGGTTATAGAACAACAAAACAAATAAAAAAAAAAACAGAAAATTGTTGCTAAAAACACTTTCCTTGTTCGAAATAAAAGAAAAATTCCTCAAAAAAAAAAATGAAAATTTTGCGAAAAACTTGTTGGGAGAAAAAATATTGAAACCCCAGACACATTTGAAATGTCTGCTTATGGTTATTGTCGTTTACACTCACTCGTTTGTTTTTCATTTTCATTTTCATTTTTTTTTTGTTTCAACGTTTTGTGTCTAGAGAAACTCTGCTGCTAGCAACCAGACATATACAACAACAACATTAATACCGTAATACACACACACGCTCAAACAAACTCTCTATGAATGACAAATAAAATAAAGCAACAACAACAACAACAACATGACTATGAAATAAAAACGGTAAATATGACAGAACACGCATAAAGTCGTACACAACTATAACTGTACACACTAAAAATCGTAGCAATAACGGAAATATTATCCGCACAATACATGAAAAAGAAGAAATAGAACACATCATAAGTACATGCATTCATACACACACACGTACAAAACTCTTAATGCACTATGGCCTGTTGAGTTACGCAAATGGACATTACAACTCTTTGGTCAGAATTACAACTTCACATCAACCATGTTGTGTGTGTTAATTTTATACGTGATTAAAGGGACCTACAGTTCACTATTGATTTCGAACAACAGATTTAAGAAACTTTTGTTCGTAAACTCTCTGACAAATGACAGAAGTGTCCACGAATTAGGCTGTAAACAACTTACATTCCCTACATTCCAATCCGAGAATACTTCGCTTTCTATTTTTGTAATTTCTTTCAAAACCCCCAGGCCATAGTGACTTGAAACTCACATCATAAGCAGCGAAGAAGAACAAAAAAATTCTACTGACTTTCACTCGCGGGACATTTTTTTGCTTGTAATAGAAATCGTGGTGAATAAAAGCTGCTGAATACGTATAAAGGAAGTCTGTATACTACTCTAAACGAAAAGTGTGCGAGGACGTATATATGAGTATATGTATGTGTGCGTATATGCAAAAGTACTTATTTAACACTAAAATGCAACTGCCATTCTTGTTATTGTTGTTGGCTTTGCTATATTTTTTTTCGTTTTTGTCAAATTCTTTATGATGCCAAGTGTCTATGGGTGTGAGTGAATGCGTGTGTTAACTAGCACACACCGACAAACAGAGCAGCTTAGAGACGTGTGCATTTGATACAAACAAATTATGCACAAAATACTACAAGACATGCTACAAATTCACATGTTTAACACAATGAAACCACAATAGCAACAACAACAACAACAACAACCAGAACAAAAAGAGAAACAAACAAAAACCAGCATAGAACACAAAAAACTTTTTATTTTTTCTCTTCTTTTTCTTTTTTTTTTTGGTTTGAAAATCAAGGTCAAAAACTTTCTTTTATGCTGCTACAAATGCCATGATGATTTCAAAAAGAATAAAGGAGCGAGGAAGAGAGGAAGACAGAACTACAGATTTCGTGGCATAAAAATAAAAATGCAACTGGAAATGATAGAATTTTTGCAACATGTGGCAGTAAAAAGCGAAAAATTTGTTTGAAGTTCATACAGCTTGTGGAGCAACCAACAAAAAAAATATTAAAAAAGACATGGTTAAACGCCAAATAAAAATGTCATGTAGACAGACGTTTTCTCAACACAAAGCAAAAAAAAAACAAAAACAATAAAAATTTGTAACACTTCCGCATTTGTTTTGGAAATGCAATTCTCACACTCACACACAGTTACACACGCACAGTCATATGCTTACTACAGTGAATAATTCATTTCACTCTCGCAAATAATAAAAACGTGATGGCTGGCTGTTCACACTCGATCTGTGCAACTGTATGTGTGTGTGCCTGTGTTTATTTTCAAGTTATGGCGGCCATAGTTGGTGCATGAAAAAATAAACAGCAACATCGGCAACAACAATAAAATAATTCGCATCAAATGAATTTCATGTTACGTATACGTCATCAAGTTCATACACGAACATGCATTCAAACACTATCCTGGTTGTGCCTGTGTTTTTGTTTTTGCTTTTTTTGTGACTCTTGTTGTAAACATCCAACGCCTGGGTGTTTGTATTAAAGCTATTATGGTCATTGTTGTTGGTGTTATTGCTTATATCTGCCATTCATTATTGCATTCGCGTATGCCTAATCGTGCCATGTGTATTGTGTATTGCATTCGTTTATTTTTTTTTTCATTTTTTTCTATGAAATGGTTGATGAATTTCGCGTGAATATCATGGTTTTGCACAAGAAATGAAAATGAAATGAATTTCTTTTCCTTTCTGGGTTTTTTTTTTTGTTCGATTTTGATTTTGTTGTTGTACGGGTTGTTGTTGTTTGGCTATTGCCCTGTTTCACAGGGAATTTTTCTCAATCAACTTTTAGTTTCAGTTCAACACTTTGGCAAAACGATTGTGTGTGTGTGTGTCTCTCTGCCTGCCTTTCTCTTTCGAATGGATTTATGAGTGCGTGTGTGCTTGTATGTGTATGTAAAAATGTACCTCTTTTTATGACTGTAGTATGCCTAACTTTTTTGGTGTAACTCCCTAGCACAGCATTCGTTCACATGCATTGCATGCACTATGGCCGACATACGTTTCAATGCAAATTGTGTTGTGTTGTGTTGTGCTCTTTTTTCCGTTTTTTTTTTATTTGCTTTCAGAAAAATCCAAATGTGTGTGAATTTTTTTGCTGTTGTTGTCTTTTGTTTTGCCATAGTTTTGTAATAGTTATTGTTGTTGTTGTTGTGGTTGATGCCGTTATACATACAATTTGCAGTTTTCCAAACCGACCCATATATTTTATGTTGATACTCCACTCACACAATTTGGTTTTTGCCACTATTTTTCCGATTTTTTTTCGTTTTTTTTCGTTTTTTTTTTTGTTTCTATTAAATGCCACTAAATGTGGCAACAAACATGAATGGATTGTATTCGTTTATGTACGTTAACAAAGGCAATTTTGAAAAAAAAAACAGAAAACAACAACAAGAACCATAAGTGGACAAAATTGTAGAGACCAGCAATAAAAAAATAAAAAAAATCTGCCGCCGCACAACCTTCACTTGTTGGCGTGAATTATTTTTTTGCACTTTTTCCCAATTCGCTAGTGTTGTTTGTGTTGTTGTTGCAGCTGTAATATTTAGTTATTAATCCGCAACTATGCAACTGATGCAGCAGATTTTCAAATAAAAACAAACACCTGTTGTATGCATTGCCATGAGTGATGGAAATAAATTTTTTGAAAGCAAAAAAAAAAATAAAAATTTTTTTATTGCAAATTGTTGGACATTTTTAAAATGAATGAAAATGGAAATGAATACGGCAAATAACAAACTGAATTAATATTAAATTCTATACACATAACGAGAGAATGTAGTCCAAATAAATTGAAATTTTTTAAAGAGAGCTTAAATACAAGATTTTAGTTCTCTTATTAAGCGACTACAACACACATAACCGTAAAACAGAAAATTTAATGTATTCTTGTCAAAACGAAGTTAGCATCTTATTCCACCAACAGAATCAAAATCACTGAGGGACTTAGATGAGTGGTACATGGCATTTGAGCCCTAGCAATACTAGCTGATAGACTATTATCAATGTAAAGAGGACAGCCTATTGATTAAATGGAAAAAATTAAGTTAAAGTCACGATTAACTAAGGCTTTATAGATTTGGCCAAGACCTCATGTCATGGACATAATTTCATTCAAATGGCTGCCTCGGCTGGCCATACAGTAGCCTACACCAGAAGATGCCGATTTTGGCAAAAAAAAAAAATCATCTTTTCAGATGAAGCTCATTTTGATCTTGGCGGGTATGTAAATAAGCAAAATTGTCGCATTTGGGGCACAGAAAACCCGCACGCATACATTGAAAAGCCGACGCACCCAAAACGGTGTCACTGATTGGTGCGGATTTTGGTCCAGAGGCATAATTGGGCCATTTTTCTTCGAAAATGAGCAAGTAGTGGCCGTTACAGTCAATAGCGATCGTTATCGGGCCATGTTGAACGAATTTTTGTTCACAAAAATTGAAGAGGAGGATGTTGGTAACATTTGGTTTCAACAGGAAGGCGCTACGTGCCACACAGCCGAAGCTACACTCGATGTTTTGCGCCCTGTTTTTGAAGATCGCATTATCAACCGCAGAGCTGATGTCGTTTGGCCACCTCGGAGCTGCGATTTGACACCGTTGGACTATTATTTGTGGGTTGCCGTCAAAGATAAGTGTTACGCCGACAAGCCAGAGACAATTGACGCTTCAAAGGAGAATATTCGTGAAGCCATTGGTGAAATACAGCTGCACACAATCGATAATGTGCTTAAAAATTGGACCGATCGTGTAGGCTACTGCATGGCCAGCCGAGGCAGCCATTTGAATGAAATTATTTTCCATTATTAACCGGAAGGATTGTACTTTCAAATAAAAAAAGAAATTTGAGAAAATATTCAGTGGTTGCTTTTTAAAGCATTTTGAAAAAAAAATTTATTTGGCGGACCCTTTACATGACTGCCAAGACCTACAGTTTAAAGTCGACTCAGAACGACAGAAACTTTTTTAATAAACCTTTTCATGGCAACGTTATTTACTCTCAGAGTCGAAGAAATATTTTTTCGTATTGACCTGGGATTTGAACCGTGGCCTCACGCGTCCAATAAGCCAATACACACTACCTACTGGACTATGGCGACTTCAGCACTTGCTGACACTAAAATTGTTCTGTTCGGATCTTAAAATCTTCTTCATCCCTGAGACCCATTTCTGGTTGAAGTTGTAAGTGAACAAACGAAATTGTGCAATTGGGGACAATACCAATCCATTTCAGATCCAAGAACATCCAAGACTTTTCGAAAACATCACTATTTTCTAATTTGAATTTTTGGCTGTGATCGAATTTTGTCAAGCCATCAATATCAACGGCGAGCGCTATAGGTGGATGACTATGCTAACTTCGTAGTTTTAACAGGCCGGCTCTATATGCCATATAACTTATGTGACATTGGATATTCTCCACAACCAATTTAAGGACACGGTCATATTACGTGGAAATGATGTAAACAAGAAGCCACCGAGATTTTGCACCATTTTCACGATGTCAGACTTTTTCGTGGAATTTCATTACATCAATTCCGACGACAAGCACTACAGATCGATAATTATTAACTTGTTTTGGTCTGAATTGGATTATCGGGTTACCAGTGACATGCACTTTCAACGCGACATGTGCATACATTGCCACATTGAATATTCTTCATAAGAAATTGAAGGACACACGATCATATCACATGGAGATTATGTAAACCAGTCACCGAGATCGTGTGATTTCATCCTGTTAGACTTTTTGCTGTGGGATTTTCTTAAGTCCCAGACTTGAGCTAAAAACTTCTCAAAAATCTTGTCTACAAAGTAGGAAAAAAATTATAATTCGTTTCAAATTTAAAAGAAAATCCTTTTCCATCCGGCAAATGCTGATTATGTTGACAATGTAACGTCGTTTTTTTAAGGCAACACAATCAAATAAAAGTAAAATGCAAATTGATACACGGAAATATAATACGAAACACAAATAAGACAGCAAGAAAAAAAAAAGAAACGAAACCGAACTAAACAGCCTTCGGCTATGGACACAGACACTGACAATATTGCACGTTCAATAATAACGAACAATTAGAGTGTTTCGAAAAGAGGTGCCTTAGACACGCACACTGTGGCAAAATTTAATGTAACTGACGTACGTGGATGATGGGTACGGATGAGTTGAGTCTTCAAGATGAGCTTCAAGCAAGAGTGGCGGAGAAAAAAATTTTAAAATTTCTTTTACTTGAAGTGAATAAGAACACACAGCACTCACACACAGTTAATCATGTTAATTATATGCCATTATTATTTACTATACACACACATATACATTCATGCACACATATTGTTTATTATTATAATTATTATTATTATTATATTGCTGCTGTTGTTGTTGTTGTTTGTATTTTAATATTATTTTTCATTGTTGAAAGAAAATTTAAATTATTTTTATTCATTATTTTCCACAATTTATAACAAAAAAAAATCAAAAAAAAGCCTGAAAGAAAGAGGAACATAAGAATAATAGACTCAAATTACATTTAAATACATAAATACACACACATACATACATACATACTATATACTCATAAACTCATATTCTCTGCCGTTATAAAAGAGGGAGTATTATAAAGTGGTCGTATGTCAGTGTTGAAAAATTCAGTACTTTTTTAAGTACCCCGCGACTTCTTTCAATACTTTTTTCTTATTACAAATTTTATGTCTTGCGCTTTTCAGCTATTGCATGCATTAGCAACATGTTCAACGTAATGCTAAAGGTAAAATTAGGCTTTAGCCCCGGTTAGCCAAACGTACACGGAGCGTACATTTGTTTTTTGAATTCGAATAGCAATGAAACCACTTGCCGAACCGTAATGTAATTTCGGTAAGCATTGGCATTGCTCTTCTTATGTTAAAAACGAACGTACATTACATTACGTTCCGTCGACGTTTGACTAAACGGGGCTTTTACGTTTTGTTACGATCCCAATCAGGTGTTTTTGTCTTGTATGTGAGGAATACGAATAAGTCGTTAGTTTTTCTGTTCCGTGTGTAGTCTAGTAGGTAGTGTGCTGGCTTCTTAGACGTAAGGCCATGGTTCTAACCCCATCTCAGACATCTCCATCAAAACGAAATATAAAAAATATACCTCCGGCAACTAGCTTCTGGCAAAAACTCTGAGAGTAAATAAAATTGCCACGATAAAGTTTCTCAAAAATCTGTTGTTCGGAGTCGACTTTAAACAGTAGGTCTGTATTTTTTGTATGTAAATATGTTTTTACAAAAGTACTATTCATTCAAAAAAGTACTCTTTCAGTTACAGTTCAGTACCATTTCAAAATTACAGTTTTGCAACACTGTCGTATATGCATGTAGCAGAGTAGCAGAGAGAGAGTAGAATGTAAATGTGTATGTGTGTGTATAGGTTTCTTATACTTGTTATTGCCTTGATTTAATTTTTGTAATGCTTTTGCATAAATTACATTAATTGCATCATACATACATATACATATACGTACATATACATAAATAAGCATGTATGTATATGTATGTATGTATGTACGTCTTGTACAATGCCAGAGAAAGAAAAGTAAAGAAAATATGACAACAAAAACAACAAGAAAATTTAATTACAACAATATTAGGGCAGTTCAAGACGATAGAATATCAGTTGGTTTGCCTACTTTCGAACCATTTTTGTTAAATAAACTTGGTATACTTGGGTGTACTATTTAAAATCGGAATATTTCCTGGGCTAACAGAGTTGGTGCAATGTAATTGCTGTGTACTTTGTGCAATTTTTAGGACATCAGTATTGGTTGTTATGAAATTCATAGTTTTTACGAAATGGTCGCGCGTTCATTACGATGAGAAGGCCTTCTGCATTCTCGATTGGAACGTACTTTTTATTGTTTCAGAATTACTAAAGAAATTTCTTTTAAATATGTGATCGTATTTACCACTTTGAACATTTCCATCATGATGGTCGTGGTCTAGGTTTATCTTGTATTAGACGCGATTCGCAGCTTTCTTTTTATTTCTCCTTTTTGCGCCAGTAACGGCGAAAAAGTCGAAGACATCCACCACTTTGCAATACATTCTGCTGTCGCCTAGAATTCCTGTTGCCGATCCTTAAACCTCGTTTGCGGTATTTGATGTTTGATTTTCCATGAACAATATTTTGTTCTTAGTTTGCTGGAATAATATCCTGATCGAATGATCTCGCTCCTTTTTAATGGAGAATTCCTTATGAATTAGTACTTTAGGCGCAGCTTTCAGTACTATTTCAACAAGTATTTCACTCACTCACTAACCCCACACTATGGTTACGGCGTAGGTCAAGAAAAATTTTGAACGTACATATATGCAAACAATTTGAAAACATTGTGAACGTTTGGCCATATCACCACGGATGGTGATGTCAGTCATTGCATCGCAAAATCTTCTTCAGCCCTGAGGCCCTTTTCTGGTTGAATACCAATCCACTTCAGCTCTAAGAACATCCAATACTTTACGAAAACATCACTATTTTCTGTGAATTTTTGGCTGGTGGTGTCATCCAAATTCAATATTTCTTTGAGATAGAATTTGGTCCAACCATCAACGTCGAGCGCTATAGGTGGATAACTTCGCTAACATCGTTTGGCGCGAATTTCATCAAGTATTTCACTCACTCACCAACCCCACACTATGGTTACTGCATAGGTCAAGAAGAATTTTGAACGTACATATATGCACACAATTTGAAAACATTGTGAACGTGTGTGATTATCCATACAAATTATAAACGCAAGCCTCTATTAATAGCTTTCTATTTGCGTTACACTCTCCTGTTACAAGATTTCTTAAAATCCGATATTATTGCAACATATTGTGAAATCACTCATTACGTTGACTAGACCACTATCATTTAATTACTAAAACATATTGTTACTGGTGTTTTGCTTAACATTAACATTACAAATAAAAGCTACAACAACAAAACAATGAACTTGTTTACAAATTATCGCACTGCATAATAGAACAACAAACACAAGCATAAAAAAATGGTAAACAAGTAAACAAAAATATACCAACAATACTGCAATAATAAACGTAAACAACGATGTTTACATTTATAGACATTTCGTAAAGGCGAAGTGATGAACATTCGCCTTCAAGAACATTCATCAGACTGTTTACTTTGTCATACAAAAGGCAAGTCAAAACTGGCGATTGAGTTATTGAACTTCAGTCAGTCTTGTGTGAAGACGCGGTATGTTTGAAGAGAGTAATCGTGATTTGAAGATCTCCATTGACAAAGATCTGTCGAATAGTTGTCTAGTAATTGTTATTGTTTATGCAAAGAGTGTAAAGAGGAATAACAAACAAAACAATTGTTGTTGTTTACATCAAATTGTGAACAGTGACACACAGAATTGTGTGAACAATAAAGAATTTTAATTAAAACTTAGCACTTGCAATTTACGAGCTCATATTTTAAACGTTTTTAAAAGATTATAACGTAACAGTATTTTATCCGATACCGCTTTTCATGGCTTCTTCAAAGCCACTCCTTTGGTAAGGAATCCCCAAAAGCGGAACTGTTTCACCGTGCCTTGTACGTTTTTCTCCACAGCAGTTCCAGACCATTTTACTCATTTCTGGAACATTCATGTGCAATCTGCGGTACTCTGTAGTAAGTTCCGGTTTTGGCATTCCATTTTGCAAATTTAGTCCGTAATTGTTATGACGATGTTTCGTCATCAGAAAATCAATGTGTCCCTAGCGTCGAAACTATATAACTTCGGCGTCAAAGTTTAGCAGCAAAGCTACTGCTTAATAGCTGCTCTTTATTAAACAAAGAAGACCTTCTAAATTTGATTAATTTTTGCCTTTGCCATAGATACAGTGGTCATTTCTGGCACTCTGTAGTAAGTTGTGTCTGTTCTCCTATATCGTTAAGGGTTTTGGCATTCCATTTTGTAAATTTAGTCCGAGATCGTGATCCATATTTCGTCATCATAAAATCAAACTGTCCATAGCGCCGAATCTATCTGACTTTGGCATCATTGTTGGGCAGCAGGGCCTTTAAACGTGACTTAAATTTGTTATAACAATTGACACAGTGGACATTTCCGGTAGTCTGAAGTAAGTTTAGTATGTTTCGCTACTTCGCTGAGGGTTTTTTTTACAAGCCTGATTCTGATCCAGTGAACAGAAAATCAATCAGGCTTAATTCTGAGAGTCGGAAACTGCTTTTTTTACTTATTTTTGCTTTGACTTATTTTTGCCACAGCTATAGATGCAGTGGACATTTCCTATCATTGTGGTGAACATCAGCTCTCTGTTCTGCTAAATTTTCGGTTGCCAGAACATAATTTATGGAAAGAGAGGAATGTAGTTGAGAGCTGGGTCGACTAGACTACATATATATTGACGTCATATCCCATTGACACGAAATTTTCTTATGTGTTGTACCTCTTCAGTTTATCGTAACGCTATGAACTTTAAAACTATATTTCAACAATATTTTCACAAAAATTTTAAAAAAAAAATTCTAAAACATGAAAAAAAGTTGCTTTCTCTGTTAAGATGAGAAAACTGTTGTTGAATTGAAAGTGTACACTGTACACTGTACAGACAATGAAAGCTTTTGTAAATGAAATTATAATTTTCTTACGATAAAATGTCGTCTCCACACGCTCTTGATTCAATTATTTTTCCCATAATGGAATTAGGTATCGAAGGAGGCCAAGGAAAAGGCAAAAGATAATGAAATTTTTGCTAACAGTTTCAACTAATTGTTGTGGCAGAGTTTACAAATGTAAAGTGAAACGAAATTAAAATTACGTACGTATTTCGAACAGAGATTCGTAAATTTTCATTTCGAATAAAAATTTCACAATTTTCTTTTTTTAATTTTTTTTTTCAAATTTCCTTTGCAACCAAACTGCATGTTTGTTTGGCTGTTTAAGGAAACTATAATAATAATTCATATTTTATTACACTTTATTTTTCATAACGTTGGACGATTTTTTTTCTGTTTTTTAAGCTTCAAATAACTTTTCGCAGCAATAAAACAATAAAAAATCAAAAAAAAAAATCGGTTAAAGAAAAATGAGAGAGAGAGAGAGAGAGAAAATATTAATAATTTCTCATAAATTTATGCGAAAAAAGGTGGGGGGCTGTATTTTATACATGTCTTGTTGATGGAAAATAAGAAACTTGAAACACTCAGGAACCAAACTGAAATTAAAAAAAAAAAACGAAAAAAAGAAAATGGAAAAAAGTTTTTCACAACGAAACGAAAATAAATACAAAAAAAAACACCAAAAGTTTCACCACTTTTGCCCTCTAAAATATTTATCATCTGGCTGACAAAGTGTTCCTGTTCTCCACCCCCTGTATATTTACCTTAACATTTACAATCCCCCATCACCATCACCAAAACGACCACCACCACTACCACCATCTGACTACGACTCCCACAGTTTTCAACAATTTTTATTGCTTCAATTTATTCGTTGTAATATTCATTTTCAATTTCTTTCCTCATTTTCTCTCTTGTTTCGTTTTTATTTTAAACACTCTCTGCTGTTAACTCTTGCTCTCTAGCACTTATGCTCTCGCTCTTTCTCTCTCTCTTTTGGATATTTTTTTGCGCATAATAAATGCATGTGTATTTTCCATCCTCCATCACACACACACGCATACATAATTGTTTGGGGGGTTATTTCTCCTATGAGTGAATTTTCTTAACAGAGAGCGAGAGCGAGAGAACAACAAAAACAAACAAAAAAATTGCAATATAAGTGGAAATGCATTCATGGATGATTATTAAAGGATTAAGAATATGATATGAGAGTGGATTAAGTAGGAAAAAGTAATAAAATTTGTGTTATTAAATATTTTTTCTTCTTCTTCTTCTCTGTTTGTGTATATTTTTATCCATTTTTTTTATTATGACGAAATTAAAATTAAATTTTCTTCCACGAATATTATTTAAGGAGCTTGTATGAGTCATATGAATATTTTAAAGAAATTTATTTCCCTTTGATTCTGTTTTTGTTCGATTTTTGTTGCATTTTCTAATAGAAATTTTTGCCTTTGCATTTGAGCAGATATAACCTTGAAAATAAATCGCATTTTATTCACTTGCAATTGTGAAAATAATACTGAAATTCGATTCATAGAGTCTTAAGCCTTAAGAGAATAAAGATTGGATCCTAAGAAAGCACGGAGTCATGGATGCATGCATTTTCGTTGAATTTTTTTTTTAAATGGCTTTAAAAAAAAACTACTGAATATTTTCTCAAATTTATTTTTTTATTTGAAAGTACAATCCTTCCGCTTAATAATGGAAAATAATTTCATTCAAATGGCTGCCTCGGCTGGCCATGCAGTAGCCTACACGATCGGTCCAATTTTTAAGCACATTATCGATTGTGTGCAGCTGTATTTCACCAATGGCTTCACGAATATTGTTGTTTAAAGCGTCAATTGTCTCTGGCTTGTCGGCGTAACACTTATCTTTGACGGCACCCCACAAATAATAGTCCAACGGTGTCAAATCGCAGCTTCGAGATGGCCACACGACATCAGCTCTGCGGCTGATAATGCGATCTTCAAAAACAGGGCGCAAAACATTGAGTGTAGCTTCGGCTGTGTGGCACAAAGCGCCGTCCTGTTGAAACCAAATGTTGCCAAAATCCTCCTCTTCAATTTTTGTGAACAAAAATTCGTTTAACATGGCCCGATAACGATCGCCATTGACTGTATCGGCCACTCCTTGCTCGTTTTCGAAAAAAAATGTCCCAATTATGCCTCTGGACCAAAATCCGCACCAATTAGTGACTCGCTTTTCAATGCATGCGTGCAGGTTTTCTGTGCCCCAAATGCGACAATTTTGCTTGTTTACATACCCAAAATGAGCTTCATCTGAAAAGATGATTTTTTTGCCAAAATCGGCATCTTCTGGTGTAGGCTACTGCATGGCCAGCCGAGGCAGCCATTTGAATGAACTTATTTTCCATTATTAACCGGAAGGATTGTACTTTCAAATAAAAAAAAGAAATTTGAGAAAATATTCCGTAGTTTTTTTTTGAAGCATTTTCAAAAAAAAAGTTATTTGGCGGACCCTTTAAG
Organism: Sarcophaga carnaria; assembly: GCA_958299815.1. Taxonomy (NCBI): domain Eukaryota; kingdom Metazoa; phylum Arthropoda; class Insecta; order Diptera; family Sarcophagidae; genus Sarcophaga; species Sarcophaga carnaria. The sequence continues at coordinate 46,475,439 of OY283151.1, forward strand.
ACATAAGGAGTGTTGCTAGATAATTAAAAAATGCACTAAGTATTCTCTGGATTAAATTAAAAATAAAATAAAATTCATTATTCATTCCACGCATACCGCCCACTGCCAATGCTATCCAAATGTTTCGCATTCAAATAAAAGTCTTAAAATTTGGTCCTTAAAACTCCAGGATAAACAAAAACGTACATGCCAAGTTCTATGAAATTTTGCCCCGCCCACCGCCTAACGCCCATACAATTTAAATCGATTTTTTCGCATAAAATTTTTTATATGCAAGAAAAAGGCTTTAGAAAACCTAGAGGTTTCCTCAGCGTTCAATAGAAATCGATGGATTTTGTTGAAAAATCTTCATCTTTTTTTCAAGACCCAGATTCTTTGATCTTCATTTCACAATTTGTCCGGCAAAGATTCAGTTTTGTTTGCATTTATTGCCAATCCTACCTTTGCTAACTCTGTATTTTCATTATTTAGCTTGAACTTCCTTCTAAAGTGTGGCTTAACTCCAACATACTCCTCCTCGATGTTCAATGTCGAAAACTTCAGGAAATGAAAAAATTATGAAAATCATTGAATACAGCAGGCATACAGTCAGCGCCACACGTGAGTCAACACTTTTGTTCTTAAGTATAAAACAGTTCTGTTCTTAAGTATAAAAAAAGTTATTTTATCATGAATTGTTGTTTTTGTTTTAACATTTTATAAGTAATAAATAAACGTTTTTATTTTTGGAAATATATTTGACTATTCTCATTTACTTTTACTATCCTAAAAAATTAATTATTTCAGTGGTGTTTACTCACTTTTGGCGCTCAGTGTAGCTCAGTGAACGGTATAATATGCAGCACTCTACACTTCTTTAGAAGAACCAAGTATTCCTTTACAATTGTAGCAAATCAACGGATAATCGTTCGGTGTTGCAAATTCCTTTAAACAGAAGACGTCAGCCATACTAAGCACGTCTGCTTTAGGACATATCCTTCACATGTTTTTTTGATTGATTTGGAGATGCGACTGCAGGAAGGATATCATATGTAAAGAGGTTCACTTTTATTATTTGGATCCAGATGATGTTGTAAATTTGGGTTACTCACGTTTCTTTACACCATCAGCTACCGAAAACTGAAATTCAAAAATTTACTCTTCTGCCTAATTTGGTTGGAGGATGGAGGTAGACAAAGCGTTTGTGCCCCGCTATACAGATTGAGCCTTAAGACAAGCTATTCTTAGAACGCTAACTATTACAGACAACGAAAATTGTGACAAAAAGAACACACTTTCTCTTTAAAAGAGAGGGCTTGTTGTCATAGCGGCTTATTAGACTCAAGCCCGTGGTTTAAACCACAGTTCAGACAACTCGAACAAAATCCAAATTTGAAAAAAAATTCCTTTGCTAGCTTTCTCTCAATAGGGTTCTGGCAGAAGCTCTGAGATTAAATAAAATATCCCTGATAAGTTTCCCAAAAATCTGTTGTTCACAGTGGAGTTTAAATTGTAGGTTTTAGAATGCTTGGATTAAATTCTTAAAACTTTCTCCCAATTAATTTACAATAATTTTGCAAGAGAAACAAAAATAATTGAAATTAAAATTTTACAAAGTTTTCTTTCACGCTGATTACAAAGCAAAGATTTTTTCAATTTTTAATTGAGCAAATATTTCAGTTTTTTTTTGTTTAAAATACAGCTGGATTAGCCACTCAAAATGAAAAGAAAATATATTAAAAACAGAATTAAAAAAAACGCTAAGTAAACTGCAACAATACTCTATGAACAACAACAACAGCGGCAGCGCCAGGCAAAATAAAATTAAAAACAACAAAAAAATTATTTTAAAATAAAATTCTGAAGGCAAGTTCATATCGTCGCCCCCTACAAAATAATATCGTAAAAGAGAGAGAACGAGAAAGAGAGCGAAAATTCTTGTTAATTTGCTGTTGCTGTTGCTTCTACTTGCTGCTTGGTGCTGGTGCTGCTGCTGCTGCTGTTGTTGATAATGACGGCGAAGAAGACAAAGATAATAATATTGTTGTACAATATACATTTGTTGTTGTTGTTGTTGTTTTTGTTATTATTATTTTACATACAACACTTTTTATAAAAATATTCTACAATATTTTATTATACACTGTACCACAATGAAGCAAGCAAGCAAGCTAGCTAGCAAGCAACCAAACATCTACAGCAACCAAACAAAAGACGAAACAAAGTGTAAAGACGTAACGGAGAATAATTGAATTTTATTACATTGTTTATGTGGAGAGCTTCATCAGCCTCATCATCAGCAACAACAGCAATAATATTACAAATACAACAACAAGAATAACAAATAAAAGTAGCTGCAGCCTCATTTGGAGCGCGAGCGCAGATGAGTTAGCGGTGGTAACTAAAAATAAAAGCAAAACAAAACAAAATAAAATTAAAGTGGTGAAGATGAAAATATAAACAGACATATACATTGTTGTTGTTGCTGCCATTGCTGGTAACTATAATGGTAGAGCTGATGATGTTAATGGTGGTTGGCTGTTTGCTGTGATGGAGCAAATACTCCATTAAACTCCTAACATAAGTGAGTGTATGTGTGTGTGTGTGTGTGTATGCACACATTAGCGTCGAAGAGAATAATGACCCCAAGCTTTTGTTGATGTCGTCGTTGTTGCTGTTTTTGTTTTTGGATTTCTTCTTTGTCTTGTTCTTCATATGCTGGCTGCTTGCTTGACTGTAACCAGTGCTCAGTGTTCAGTACTCAAATTTTATGCTCTTTTTACATTTTCACATTCTTTAGTCTGCTGAGAGAGTATCACAGTGTTGGTGAGTGTTTGTATACATTTTGCCGGCATAAATAAAATGTGAACACAAGAACAACAAGAACAACATGACGAAGGCGATAAGAGAGTATGATTGTGGGAGTTTAACAAATGCTTCGCAAATACAATGCCAACAACAACAACAACTACAAATATTAACTTGTTTTTCTTTTAATTTTCTTTGTTTATTGCAAAAAAAAATTAAAGTAAATACAATAAATTAATTTAAAAACTAACAATAATAATAAAAAGAGCAAATAAATGATAAAAAATATCAAAAAAGTAAAAAAAACAACACAAGAAACTGCATACAAAATGCAATATATTGATGAGCGTAATTGTTTTTGTTTTTTTTTTTGTGTTTTGCAATATAAACAAACACAGCTGCAACAACAACGTTGCCATCGTTATTATCGTCATTCGTCGTCATTGTTTCCATTTGCGTTGTTATGTTTTATTTTTATTTTTTGCTTCTACAAGAAAATTAATATGAAGTCGTTCGTCGTGGGCAAAACAAAAAAAAAATATCGTAAAACAACAAAAATGTACGAAAGAGCAACACAAAATGAATGCAATGAATTTAATAGCATTGTAGGTGTATACGTATTAATGCATGTGTGTGTAGGGTATATGCTGGAATATGTTTGGCAATGTATAGAGTTGCCTAATTTCAATGCAAATTTTCATTCATTTTAAAAAATCGTCTTGTTTTCACAAAAAATATATAAGAAATGCATTGAAGGTCGATTTTTATTTTCCTTTTCATGCTTTACGAGAAGTTTTCTTTTCCAAAAATAAAAAATGGGAAGGCCAGCTACAATGTTAAAGTTAAGTTGAATTTCGGTTACTTACTTGATCATTACAATACTTTAGTCAGGATTACAACCCAATTTCTCATACCTTCCATGATATGTGTGTTTATTTTATCCACGAGTGGCGGGACCTACAATTTAAGGCCGACTCCAAATTATAATTTTTTGAGAAACCCTTCAAAGTAATTTTATTTACTTCCAGAGTTTATGTTAGAAAACCAAGGTAATGCCCTGTATTATGTGGGTTCAGAAGGTTGGGATCCATTACGAGCTGATAAAACCCGGCCAGACCATCATCGTGAAGCTGTTCAGACATTAATTAATTCGCTTGAAGCGAACATTGGGCGAAAAATGGCCTGTTTATGCGACCAGGATGAGACCCTTATTTTTCATTCCTCGGTCACATATTACGGCGCTTTACATATGTACATAAGTGGTCATTTTAACCCTTCAATGAGGATTACGACCTAACTTCTCCCACCACTTATAGTTAAAGACGACTCCATAACCTAGACCTTGCCCCGTCTAATTACCGTCGGCGTAGTCTAGTAGGTTGTGTGTTGGCTTATTAGACGTAAAGCCAGGGTTCGCGCCTCAGGTAAGACATAAAAAAAAACAAAAAGTATTTCTTCGGTGACTTCCTATCAGCAGATTTCTGGCAAAAACTCTGAGAGTAAATAAAAATTGCCATGAAAAGTTTCTTAAAAAAATTAAACGTTCGGGGTCGACTTTAAACTGTAGCTGCCGCCACTCATGTATAAAATTATCGGCCACAACATAAGTGGTGTGAGAAACTAGGTCGTAATCCTGACTGAAGGATTGTAATGAGCAATTATGTATGTTTGATCCATGCAGAATACTCTCCTTCAGAGCCGATTATCAAAAATTGGTTCGATGCATTCTTGGCCTCAAAAGACAAGCCGCGTTTTCGGAACTGAGTCCATAAATTGCCAAAAAAGATGAGAACAATTCATAGTTCTTGATGGACAAGAAATTGGGACAAGGCATAGTTTTAAAAATGGCAATAACTTTTTATTAAAACAGTTAGGTTAGGTTAGAAAGACGTCTTAAGCTTATAAAGGTTTTAAATAATTAACGAAATACAATTATTTTGTTCTCCACTGTATATTCATAATTTATATTCATAAAAATATTTTCATATTCATTTCTTAAATAAAAATTAATTTTTCTCTCGTTTTTTGTTTTTCTCTTTTTAGGTGAGTGTTTCAGAATTAATTTTTTAATAAAAACCGTAAGTACAAGACAATTTTTTTTTGAATTTCTTTGTCTTTCAAGATACGAACGTTTTACATTTTTGCTTTCTTTGTTTCAAAATATTTAAACTTTTTTTGCCTTTGTTTTTGGCGTTGTGCTTCAAGTTGAACTTATTTTTCTCTCTTCTGCAAAGCAAAAGAACGAATAAGAAAGAATAAAAATTGAAATAAAAACAAAGTAACAGAGACCAATGGCAAGAGAAAAAACAAAAGCAATATCAACACAAAGAAGCACACCCAAAAGCAAAAAATCGAAAATACCAACACTCTCTTAAAAAAGAAATATCAATAAAACACAAACAAATTAAAACACAAAAAAAAAATAATCAAGAACAACAACCAGAATGAGTAGAAAATATTTCTTGCTTTTGTGCTCGAATTGATTTCTACAAAAATTTGTTCTACTCTTTTATTAATAATTGTGCAAACACACACACAATATAATAAAATCAAAACAAAACCACAAAAACACACAAAAGCAAACAAATTGTTTTTCTTTTAAAATCTTCAGTTTTTTTTTTGTTGTTTTTCCAACTGCTAAAAGAGTTGAGAGAACAAACACATGCACATGTACGACATTAAATAGGAAAATCAAGAATAATATCCAATGCAATGTGCAAGCAACACTTTCAGCATTACTTTGCCTTTTGTTTTGTTTTCAATTTGAATTTACTTTTACTCTTCAAGCTACGAGCTGCTAGTTAAAATCTCTTTTAACAATACAGAGACTTTTAAAACACGCTCTTTCACTCTCTCTCTCTCTCTTTGTGTTTAACTCTTTTTGAGTGCTTAAATTTGAGTTGGAAAGCAGTAGTATTGCCCCATTTTGTAAATGTATAAAATGAAAACACACACACACACACTCATGCATCCACACAAACCCAGCAACATAGTATTTTATTAGCACTCTGTACAGCAATGATGACAGCGTTGAAAATAAGGGGTTGTTAGCGATATTCAAAAGTGAGTGTTGGTCTCCCCCTAAACAAAAAAAAAAATATTTTAAGGAATAATTCTCTTGATTTTTGTATTGAAAATAAAAAAACAAAAATATTTATGTAAAATAATTAATAAAAATAAATTAATAAATTAAGGTTTTTTAATTATTTAATTTAATTATTAATAATAATTTTTTTTCTTAATATTTTATTCTAACTTTTATATCTCAATTTAATTGTTTTTATTTATTTTTAATTTTTTTATAAATTTTCAATATTTATTTCGATTAAATATTTATTTAAAAATAATTATTTTTAATCATCTTTTCAATATGTTCGTTACTTTTATTTAAATTGTTTTTGTTGTTTTTTTTTGCCAATTGCATCTTATGAAGATAATTAATTATTACACACGCTCTCAATCTTTCTCTCTTTCTTTTACACACTACTCAACATTGTATTTCTTTTCTATGCTGAGCCTAGTGTTGCCAAGCCACATGTTTGGAAACTTAGAGTCTGCAAGAAAAATCGCTGAGTAGCATATTTTCCCATTTCAAAGGCAATTTTCATTTCATATCTTGAAAACTATAATATCATGCAGGATTTTAGCGTATTATCTCACATCATCTTGTTATTTTTGAAAAGAGGCGATATCGAACGCTTTTTGAAGTTTTTATGACCTTCTTAAGCAGGTCATTGCATAGTTAATACTACAATCACATTACATACATACGTACCTACATCCTTTAGTCAGGATTACGACCTAGTTTCTCACACCACTTGTGTTGTGTGTGTTAATTTTATACATGAGTGTGTCGACTCCGAACGACAGATTTTTTGAGAAACTTTTTCATGACAATTTTTATTTACTCTCAGAGTTTTTATCAGAAATCTGCTGAGAGGAAGTCGCCGAAGAAATACTTTTTGTATTTCGCTTTAATGTCTGGCTTGGAGCTCGAACCCTGTCTTTACGTCTGCTAAGCCAGCACACTACCTACTAGACTACGTCGACTTCAAACCATAAAAACATAAAAAATTAGGTTCGCTTTCGTTGAATTCAAAAGCAGCAAATCCAACGCTTGTGCAGACTTTCGGGGATGCATAAAAACTACAATCACATTCCAGACCTTAAATGCTGCACAGAAAACGATCAAAAGTAGACTACAAACGTGTCTAATTCTAATTCGCACATTTTAGCTCACTTAGGTGAAAAAATAAACTTTTTAGTGGCACTATTGATAAATATTGTTCATTTTTAATTATTTTATTAATAGTTTAACTTTGCCGCCATTGAAATAATTAAAACGCATGCTATTTGGCGAAAACAACAAATGTAAAATTGTTGCGCATCATTTAGCGCGTGTTTATTGCATAACGCGCCATACAAATGTTTGAGCAAACAATCCATGGTAATTTTATTTAACAGTATCGGAACCTATAGTTTAACGTCGGCCTCGAATGGCAGATTTGAGAAACTTATTGTGGCAATTTTATTTACTCTTAGAGTTCTTTGCAGAGGCCTGCTGATTAGTGGAAGACATCAAAAAATATTTGTTTTTTCTTAATATTTGTTTTTCTGTCAGACACCTTAATGAGCTTGAGTTGAAAACCACGGGATTGTGTCTAATAAGCCCACTCACTACCTACCAGATTACGGTCTCTTTCCTCTATCTCACAAGTATTTAAATTAGTAGGCATCGATTGTTTATTGGATTGTACTACACGAAAGGGACTGTAGTTACAATGGAAGTGAAAAAATTTTAATAATTTGGAATGCCCTTAAAGCAATACAGATTACATAAAGTATTCTATAGTTTATGTGAGAAGAATATAATTAAACAATGAGGCAGTTTTTATTATCTTTTCCGTTACGAAATCAAAAACAATTGAGAAAAATTTCGGTCAGTATATATTACTAGTTTATCAAAAACTTGTGAAACATATGGAAATTCTTAAGCAAATACTTTTATCGTGGTAAACCAATGATTAAAATTAACTTTTCAAGCTTATCCAAAGCAATTAAGGTACTTGTATCAGAGGAATTTCAAAATAATGGCCATAATAAAGTCGCGATATTTCATTCCTTTTTTTTCTCAACTAAAATTTTTATATTTCAATTCATGCTAATGGCTTTTTCAAATAATTTATCAATTTATTATGTTTTTTGTTATTAAAACAGTCTGTTTCCTTCGTGATATTCATAAAATTGGGATTTCATATTAAAATGCTGCAGAACCATACAAAATCAACGAATACGGCAACTGGCAACACTGGCTGTATTTTCAATTCTGTTAATTTTTAAAGTGAGTAGTTGCTGGCATTGCATTAACAGTGTGTGTGCAAGAATATGTTTGTTTGCATATTCGGGTTCGTCTTTTTATGTATTCCGTTTTCTTCGGCTGTTTCTACATTTTGCTGTAAGTGCCACAGTCTATATGAGCACACTGTACATGAGTTTGTTTACTTGGAGTGCGAGTGGATTTATGTGTTTTGGGTTTCTGCTTGTGTTTGTTGTTGATATTGGTGTTGCTGTGTATGGTTTTGCTTGCTTGCTTGATGAGATGATGATGAGGAGAGTACTTTTACTAAAAGTAGCTCTCAGAAACTCTTGGTGTTTTTGTTTTGTTTTATTATTTTACTTGGCTGCTTATTTTCGTTTCGTTTAGTTTGGTTTTTTGTTTTTGTATTGTGTTTTGTGTATTTTCATCAGTTGTGCTCTTTTCTTTTCGATTTGTTTTTTCTTTTCTGCTGTTTGTTTTTTTCTGGTTCGAGTTTCTTAAATTTGTTTTTTGTTTGGTTTTGTGTAAGAGTATTGTATGAGCGCTGCTGTCTCGACGTCGATGTTTGCTTCTACTGTTGGATTCTTTGTCGTGCAGTTATTAAGTGTACATGTGTGAGTATGCTATGCTTGTATTACTACTACGTTGAACGAGCGTGTTTGTGTGCACGTTGGCTTGTTGTTGTTCCTATAAAATTTTCGTTGTTTCTTTTTCGCCTTCGAGCGTTTGTACACAAACGTCGTCGTCATTGTCGTTGCCAGAGAGATACACCATTTACGCTTTACACGCCACGTTCAGATTCATTCTGTAATCGCGATTCCTCGAGGACGAAACATTAACGTTAAGCACGTCGCTGTATTTTATTGCACAAATACCGCGCGATTCTCAAAACAGTGAAAGAAAAAATACAAAAAAATAAAATACCCCATGCCAGACAACAGCAACAAAATAATTCATTTGAAGAAAACAAATACAAGAGAATAAAAGAAAATTAAGATAAGAAGAAGAAAAAGAATAGCAGAAGAATTAAAACTGGGATAAAAAAATTAAAAAAAGAATTCTAACCAACAATTAAAGTAAAAACGCATGCAAGTGAGTGTATATTACAAACAACAGCAACAACAATTAGAAATAATAGTTGAAATTAAAAAGAAAAGGAAAAAAATAGAAAGAAATTTTGTTTTTCTTATATGTGAGTGCATGTGTTTATTTGTTTCTTTGACTGCAGCAGTGATATGATGAGGATGATGTCCGCCTCTCAATTAGAAATGCAAAAAATTCAGTTTCAAGTGTTTGCGTGTTTTCTGTGTGTTAATGTTTTTGTGTTTCTGGATTCTCTGATTGATTCAATTTGATTGTTTACATCCGCTTCCAAATAAGAATAAAAAAACAAACAACAACAACAACAAGAACGACAAGAGCGCCTCTTAAATAAAAAAGAAATTCTTTTTCTGTTTTGTCGTTCATTATCAACGTCATTGCAATTTAAGTGAACAACAACAAAAACACCTGCTGTGATTGTGCGTATTAAAAAGAGTAGTAATAAAAACAACAACTACAGCAACAAGAATAATAAAAACAAATCATATTTGCAAAATAACTAACTAACTAACGGAAATACGTTCGTACGTTAGTAACAGTAATAAAAACATACACAAGCAAACGAGCAAAAAAAAATTTTTTTTTGACGAAAGGCAACGCACATGTTTGAAAATATGGCAGTCAGTTGGCCTCTCTTATTATTCTCGCCGTTTCTATGATAAACAAATAAAAGTAAATAAAATTTATCAAAAAACAAATGCAACAACAACCACAACAACAACCACAACAACAACAGCAATAATAATCATAAAAGAATTGAGAACATTTTGCATTGGAAATGATGTTGAATGATTAGCCAACGTTTTTGTTTTTATTTTTTTCTAACTGTCGTTACATTCTTAAACCATTTTTGACAATTTAATTGAAAATTTAAAATCCCTCTTGGGTGTTTTTTTGTTTCTTTTTTGTTTGTTTTTGTTGGTGTTTTAGTATAAAATTTATTAATAAATAAATAAAACAAATAGCAAAAGAGCAAATAAATTTGTGTAAATACCTACCTAATTGAAAATATTAAAATAAACATGAAAATTATATAAAAAAAATAAAATAATAAATTAAATAATAAAGGAAACAAAATACGACGACAATTTAATTGTTAAATATACACAGTGTTGTGAAATAATTTAAGAAAAAATTAAAAAAAAAAAAATTCTGATAAATTATGTGTAGAGATTAAATGACACGTGTTTGTATATAAAAATATAAAAAAAATTAAAATAAGAATAATAATAACTAAATTTAATAACAATAATAAAAAGAAATGTGCAATTTATTTTCAAAATAATCCATAACTTTAGGTTATAATAAAAATTTAAAAAAATATATTTTTTTTCAATAAAATATGGAATAAAATAAATGAAAACAACTTTGTAAAATTAAATAATAATAAAAGAAATAAAAAGAAAACAAACTGGATCTAAACCAATTGGATTATCAGCGATCGAGTTATTAAAAATTAAAATGTAAGTTTTTAAATAATTTAATAATATAAACAAATATGTTGAAAATAATTAAAAAATTATAAAAAAAAATAATAATTGTGAAATTGTGATATTTTTAAAAATATACACGATACAAGACAAATCTGAGAAACCCCTAATATTTGAATGAAATTTAGAATGAAGAGAGTTTTTTCTCTTTCAAAAAAGATTATTTAGTTAGAAAACAGCTATAAAAGACGAGAATAAAATGCAAATACACTGGATTTAATTAATAATAATTTTTATTTATTTTTATCATGTTAAAGATAAATTTTTCAAACTACAAATTAAAACAAGAAAAAATAAAATAAAATTAATTGCCATAAAAACCATAAAAAAATTAAATTATGCTTAAAGACTTTTATAAAAATATTTAATAAAAGCAGAAAAATTGAAAATAAATTAATATGAAATGGTGATTGCAGAGATGGTTTAAGTTTTACTTTAATTCCTAAATGCTTCTAAAAAATTTAAATTTCTCTGTGATATTTTGATTGTGATATTGATTGTTGTGTGATTAAATATAATTTTTAATTACTGTCTTGAGCATCCAATATTTTTCCGGAGCAATTGTTTAACTTTCTTTAAGGACGTTGTAAAATGGGTCAATTCGACCTCCGGGTGCTGTACTTGTCTTAATTGACAAGTGCACGTCCTCTAACCTAACCTAACCTAATTGTTTAACTAATGACTTTACCTTCGCATTCTTAGATTGATTATATCGTATGGTCTGTCTTTAGTCCCAAGATGCAGTCTCGATACATCTATTTTGAACCATTCTTCTGGTTAGTATTACGTACATACATACATACATAATTGGCTATTACAACACTTCAGTTAGGAGGATTATGGACCTAGTTTCCCACACCACTTACATATGTATGTTGTGAGTGTGTGAATTTTATACATGTGTAGCGGGACGGACCTACAGTTTAAGGTCAACTCCGAACGACAGATTTTTTTGAGAAACTTTTCATGGCAATTTTATTTATTCTCAGAATTTTTGCCAGAAATCTGCTGAGAGAAAGTCGCCGAAGAAATATTTTTTTCATATTTCGTTTCGATGTCTGACTTGTTTGAACCGTGGCCTTACGTCTAATTAGCCAAGACACTACCTAATAGACTGCGGTCAGTATTATTTTTATTATATTTCTGAGCCGTTGTGTCCTCTCTATTTCTATATTTTTTCAAAGGTGACCTGGTGAATATGTTACATATTAGCACTGAAGGTATCATGGCACTCTGTGATATTTTAGTGATAAATGTGCAATTTTTTGAGAATAACTCTTTGAAAATCCTCGTTTGCTTATGAAAAAGAATTTTTCTGCATGGGTCGGGCTTGTCGTCTAACAAAATCTGTCTGTCTATGAATGTATTCTTTGGCTGAGTAGATGCTTTTAAGGTAGAATACCTAACTACCTTAAATGCTGCAGCAATTGTTTTATTAATAATACTCCCAGCATATCTATTCAGCTCGCTTACACACATACATAATTGGTCATTACAACCCTTCAGTCAGGATTGCGACCTAGTTTCTCACACCACTTATGTTGTGCGCGTTAATTTTATACATGAGTGGTGGGACCTACAGTTTAAAGTCGACTCCGAGCGGCAGATTTTTTGCGAAACTTTTCATGGCAATTTTTATTTATTCTCAGAGTTTTTGCCAGAAATCTGCTGTGAGGAAGTCGCCGAAGAAATACTCTTTGTATTTTTGTCTTGTCTAGGGCTCGAACCCTGGCTTTACGTCTAATAAGCCAACACACTACCTACTAGACTACGGCGACTTCAATTCATTTCTGAGAATATCTTTTTGAAAATCCTCTTTTGCTTATGAAAAAAAATTTTCCTTTTCTGCATGGTAGATGACTCGGGCTTGTCTTCTATCAAAGTCTGTCTGTCTATGAAAGTATTCTTTGCTGAGTAGATGCTTTTTTATCTTTTTTGTCGTAGTTTTCGTTTGCCTTTGGCAATACTTACTTACGGTGGAGAATACCTAATTACCTTGATTACTGCAGCAATTGTTTTATTAATAATACTGCCAGCATATCTATTTAGCTCGCTTAGCTTTAGGTATTACCAAAGAATATGGATATAAAGAATACGCATCATGTAGAAGTAAAATTTCTTATGGCGGGTCGTAACATTACGACCCGCTCTCATCAAATTCATTTCTAGATGAGAGGGAGGAAGACAGAAGGAAAATAAACACAAACAAAGAGCGTAAAAATGTGTCGCTCTCATTGTACGTATGTACATGTGTATGTATTCTTGTGTTTTTTGATTTAGTTGTCGATCAGACTGCGACAAGAACACATGTTTAGTGAATGCTTTAAAATTTTATTTCAGAATAACACTCGAAGAATATTTTGTGTTAAAAATGTTCTGTCATTAGCTGGGCGTATTTCATTTTTTTATTTTGTCTCATAGTATAATTTTTTTTTAAATGCTTTGGAATGCTCGTTTTTTTTTTCTTTTAATAAAAAATGGTTTTTTTATTCTTTTTATTTTTTTAAAAAACATGGCCTAATTTTTAAGCCAAAGATTTAATAAGAAATGGGTATTTTATTTTATATTTATTTATCTAAAATTCTTAAGCGAAAGATAGGCAGCTTTACAAATGTATGTTGATGAAATGAAAGTAAAAACAGAGTATATTACTAACACTTTTATATGGCTGTAAATAAATAAATTCTCTCAACTTATTTTCTCTCTCTCTCACTCACTAATCCATAACCATAGGCATGTGTTAACCTAGAGGAAAATTGTTAGTAATAATTTCAAGTCTACTTATTAACCCAATGATATATATATGTGATCGCAAAATATAGAAAAGACACCGTATTTACTTTGGCAAGTATTCTTCCAAAAATCGAAATCATTTCTCATTGATATTAGTGAATACTACTGTGATATTTATTTGGGTGTATTATTGAAGTCTGAAAAAAGCTACATGAACCTTCTTCTTTAAAAGCTGACAAGATTTTTACGCTCTTTTTAACGAACATTCTTGATTTTCGTGTCCTATGTGTGTAAAAAGCCGAAGATGTTCTTCCCCTGAGGGACATTGGTGCCGACGTCTGTTTTTAACACTAGAAAAATAAATAAAAAGTGGTCAAACAACAAAAACGCACGATGAGAACAACGCATTGTTACGCTCTTGGTTTCTGTATCATTCCCTTCTATCTTTCCCCCCGCGTCATGAAATATTTTTGAAAAATATTCCAAAAAATGTTAAAATGCACATTCTTTATACTTTATTTTCTTTGGTATTACTCTTACACCAACCATCATTATTTTTAACTGGTTTTTAGGTTACATTAAAGATTTTGTAAATTTTTTGGCGAGTTTAGAGAGGGTCGGACATCGCTTAGAATCAGCTAAGTAAACTTCTTGTATATTTACTTCTTGTATATATAAATTTAAAATCTATTCTCGCTACTATCAATATAGACGAATTGTAATCGTGCTTAGGCCCTTGATTCCTTCAAGCCAATATTTCAATCAATATTAAGATTCACTGAGGCACTTGGTATATACATATATGTATATAAGTTCCTCTAAAAAGGGTTTTCTTTAATTAAAATTCAGCATTTAATTAATAATTTTTTTTGTTTATTTTATTAAAATTATTAATAAAGAAAACCTGACATCCCATTCGAGGTTCCATAAACAGACATATTTAAACTTTTTTATTTCAACACATATGTTTTGAAAATGATTATTTGTTTTTACTTGATTCATAGATTCACTGCAACCAGCTTATTTGCATATTTTCCACACCTTTTTTTGACAGGGCAATTATGCAAATATTTTTTTTTATTGAATGTTGAAAAATCAACACTTCACAGCGAAAAATGTTAAGCGATTGTTGTTAAAGAAAATTCAATAAAAAAACCAATATTTTCTTAAATACAAAAATGACCACAGCAGAGTCAGTAGTTTTTCTACTTGAAATGAAATTTATTTATGCTGATAATTATGAAAAAAATAATTCGTAAATTTAAAATGTTTAAAATATGTTTTGTTGGGATTTATGAAACTCACAAGGAATATTGAATTGTTTTTTAAATTACACAATATACCATGTATTTTGAGTTTTCAAGTCGTCATAGCTTATTAGACATGAGGCCACGGTTCAAACCCTAGGTTAGACATCTCCAATAAAACAAAATACGGAAAATAATATTTCTTTGGCGTCTTTCTCTCAGGAGATTTCTGGCAAAAACTTTGAGAGTAAGTTTCTCAAAAATCTGTCGATCGATGTAGACTTTAAATTAACACACATAACATAAGTGGTGTGAGCGGTTAGATCGTAATCCTAACTGATGGATTGTAATGACCAATTACAGTATCGGCCAAAACCTAAGCACCCCCTCAGTACATTTCTTTAAAATGATTATTTTTTTAAGAAAACAAAGTTTATAATAATTTTATTTTTATTTTTTTTATTTTTATTTACATCCTTATTATTGAAAAACACAAACTTAAGGAATTCAGAATTCAATAAAAAAAGTTATGATTCAAAATACATTTTAAATCGCAAATATAACACGACAAAACTAAAGCACCCCCAATTTAGGGTACAGAAAAAAAACTATTGAAACCAACATTTCTTTGCGAATCCTTTATTCTGGATGGCACATGCCATTCTTTTAGGCATAGAGGATGTTAAATTATTAATT
Source organism: Sarcophaga carnaria (assembly GCA_958299815.1). Taxonomy (NCBI): domain Eukaryota; kingdom Metazoa; phylum Arthropoda; class Insecta; order Diptera; family Sarcophagidae; genus Sarcophaga; species Sarcophaga carnaria. Next base: position 46,490,810 of record OY283151.1, read on the forward strand.
ATTTCAGGTGATATTCCTTGCCGGGCTATTTTTGTGGCTTTGGTTTTGCAATTTTTTCGGTTGATTTTAAAGTTAGCGATCCCCCACAAGTTGCAGATTAAGTTAAGATCAATTGAGTACAAAATATTCGTTCAACAGATCAATTATTTCTAGGCTAATTAAAAAGTTTTTCCATACCGGTCGCACATCTCCTACCCATTCTGGAGGAAGACCACGTGAAACTTCGCGATATGAAGACTCCTGACCTAAAAGGACAATCCAAAATGATCCCACAGCCACATACGAAACCGCTTAGGTTTAAAAATTAGCGACAAAGCGATTCGCAGCAGGACTGTAGAGGCTGGATTATTCAGTCGACAACCAGCAAAAAAGAAACTTTTATATCGTCTAAAAATAAAAAAGCGAAACTTGAATTCGCCAAGGCCCATCTCAACTGGAGTGTCTAAATATGGCGGATTGTGCTGTTTTCTGACGAATCCAAGTTTAATTTAGAGGATTCAGATGGCATAAGGCGTGTGCGCAGACGATATGAAATGTTTCACGATATGAAAAGTTTTTTGCTGTATGCAATTATGATGTCAACAATCTAATAAAAATAAATTAACGTTCTCCTTCTACTCAATTTCATTCACAACAGTTTTTACGCCCCTTTATAGGCAAAATTAGACGGCGTTTTGCCTTGACTGTACTTTTCATTTTAAATAATTTTGAAGGTCCTAGTGATAGTTTAAGGTGAAATACATCAAGTGGCTGTCATGTCATGTCACAATCATTCATTCTTGCCAGTATGGCCGAGTAAGCGATGAAAACTGCAATTTTTTTTATTAATTTTTTCATCTATTTTAATATTTTTTCATAAATTCATTATTTTATTTATTACAGAAGAGTGTTTTTCAATTACTTTGGTCATGATTTTAAAGTTTCTTGAAAGAATTTTTCGGCGAGAAATTTAAAAGAAAAAAAACGTGACTCTTTTTGTATTTTTATTTTCAATACATATCCCTTGTGTTTCTTTTTATTCTTAGCAATGTTGTTGTTGTTGTTGTATTCCTTGCCCTAACAAAGAATGTTGACCGAAGTACAACAACAACGACGAAGTAAAAAGTGTCATTTTATTTAGCATTTCATTATTATTTTCGAAATCAAATGAATTTTAATGGAATTTATTTATAAAAAAAATTTTTTGCCTTCCATCTACTGCTTGCTACTTCTATTCGGGTCTTCTATTCATCGGGTCTTCGGATCTTCGTGGTTGTTGCTGTTGATATTGCTTTGCTGTATTATACGTAATTGAATGCACATGTATTAGTGTAAGAGCGAGTGTTTCGTTGTGTCGTGTTGTCGTCATATTGTTTCTAATTTGAATAAATTGCTATAAGGGTTGTTTACATAAATAATATTTGCATAAATTTTGTTGTTGTTGTTCTATTCTGTTTTGTATTTTCTTGCCGATATTATTATTATCATTATTGTTGTAGTTGTTGCCGCTAGGAGAAAATTCTATAAAACAAAAAAATTTATTTTTTTAAATTCCCGGCTTGTGTTTTTATTAAGCTCGCGTATAAATTTTGTTTTTAATCAAATTCCATTGAATGGATTACCTTTTTTTGTTTTTTTCTAATTTGATTTCATTTTCTTTTTCTTCCATTTTTTTTGCCGCTATGAGATCATTTGTTGTTGTTATGGTGGTGGTTGGTTCGAGTTGTACGAATATTTTTTTTTTCTTTTCATCTCCGAACTTTGTATTGATTCGTAGAAATTAGATGAGAGGGAGAGAGAGAGAGAGATAATTTCGTGAAATTCATTGAATTAAGAACAGCAAATTGATTTATGCAGGGGATTATTAAAGAAAACGCAGAGCGGTTTTTAGGAAATTATACTCGCTGAGGATTGCTCTTTTTATTTGGTGTGCATAAAGGCTCTCTTTTGCTGGGTTTTTTTATATGCATCTTGCAAATGAAAACGAACTTAATTTGAAAATAATTCCAGCACATTATCGGGAGTCTACTGTCTGTAGCAAAATCACTGTTTTATAAATAATTAACAGTCTCTATCCTCTCTCCCTTGTTGTAGAAAAACTGTGATGATATTAACTTACGGCAACATGAACACACATGTGATGATTTTAACGCCCAAAACTATTTTAGAACTCCAACTAGGGGCTTCTGTTCTAAAGACCCGAAGATTTTAAATGGCACCGTTGAAGGTTATGTATTCCGATGTCTTTAAAATGCGTGAAAAAGTGGCCCGCGGTAGTATATTTATTAAGGATTCTAATATAAAACTTTCTTATAAACTAATCTAATCACTGCAGTATTTTCCATGCAGCGGTCAGGGCTATTTTGAAAGCGACGCAATGCTAGTTGAGAGTCGCGATTTTCCTTGAAAAGCTCTTGAATTACTCGAACAGTTAAGCTGCGACTAACTTCTCAAAGAAGGTATGAAGTTTTAATCTACGTGATCATTCAAAGGTAACTCTTATATGGGTTCGCGGACATACATAGGTATTTGTCGAGCGTTTCTCAGAAAATCCTTTGGTTTTTTCAAACAGCCATGCTGCTCCCTAAAGAAAGTACTTTCAACGTTCGTCCTTGTTAATGAATGTCATAGGTTTTTCAGGGAAATTTCTAATCATTTAAAGGGAACACTTATATGGGTTCCCGGACATAGAGATATTGTGGGTTTTTCGCAGAAAATCCCTTGGTTTACTCAGACAGCCAGGCTGCGTTGAAGTCTTTGCCTATGAAAGTCAGGGATTGCTTAGATAAATTTCTGCTCATTTAAAGGGAACTCTTATATGGGTTCCGGGGCATATCTCGTTGGAAATTGCATTGCTGGCGATCTGGCCAGGACCAGTACGGAGCTCGCAACCTTAGGCATGTTGTAGGGCAATTAAATTGAAAATTAACCACTGATTTTAAGGGAAAACACAATCTCGCCGGTAGCAAGATGGTCCTTGTAAAATATTGTTCGAGCCTGCTGGAGACGACTCACTTCTATTCTTAAATTCCCTGGCCATTTACAAACATTGCACAAAGGCGATTCTCACGGGCGATTGCCCTTTTGGTAGGCAAGCGAAGGACTTGGCATGCCAGCATATGACTTCTGCAGAAGCTATGAGCCAGAGGAAGAGGAAAAAACTGTCTTAAGTCTTAACTGTCTTAAAGACGGAGGTTTCTGACCTCTTAACTGAGCTCTTTAAAGTCAAGATTCCAACAATAGCAAGATATATTTTAGACTCGCGTTGGGATCTTTGGGTTGAATATTGATTGTGGGCCTATATGCTGGTCTAAGTGGGACCTCTTCCTCCAATTAGGTTCGCCACTTTATCTCCTACTTTCTAGAGAAAGTTCAAATTACAAAATATTTGGATTTTTTCGCACCTTTGGTGGCCTAACAGTCTAGTGGGTAGTGTGCTAGACTATTAACGTGAGGGATGTGGGTTCGATTCCCACCAGAGACTTTGGCCTGTTACGCTACACCGAGCATAAAGTCTACTTTACTCACTTCGTAATGAATGGAATATAATTTGTAATCGAATTTAAATAAATAAATAAATAGTTACCCTATTGGTAGACATAAGAAGGAAGATTTTTGTACGTACATACTAGCGGATGTATGTATGGGAAATCATTATTGGGTTAAGGCCATATGCTATATTATAAAGGGTGTTTTTTATAGAGGTATAGAACTTTAAGTTGCAATAAAACAACGATGGATTATTCGATTGACATGAATTTTATTTATCCGACAGATAATCTTGTGGCATTACATTTTAAATATGATTTCTGGCATATAACCGCCACGGCTGGCGCGGATGTAGTCCAATCTGGACGTCCAATTTTCGATGACTTTTTCCAACATTTGTGGCCGTATATCGGCAATAATACGGCGAATGTTGTCTTCCAAATGGTCAAGCGTTTGTGGCTTTACCGCATGGACCAATGACTTTACATAGCCCCACAGAAAGTAGTCTAGCGGTGTTAAATCACAAGATCTTGGAGGCCAATTTACAGGTCCAAAACGTGAAATTAGACGGTCACCAAACGTGTCTTTCAATAAATCTGTTGTGGCACGAGCTGTTTGACATGTTGCGCCGTCTTGTTGTAACCACATCTCCTGGACATCATGGTTATTCAATTCAGGAATGAAAAAGTTAGTAATCATGGCTCTATACCGATCACCATTGAGTGTAACGTTCTGGCCACCATCGTTTTTGAAAAAGTACGGACCAATGATTCCACCAGCCCATAAGGCGCACCAAACAGTCAGTTTTTCTGGATGTAACGGTGTTTCCACATACACTTGAGGATTACCTTCACTCCAAATGCGGCAGTTTTGTTTGTTGACGTAGCCATTCAACCAGAAGTGCGCTTCATCGCTAAACAAAATTCGCTTATGAAAATCGGGAACAACGGTAATCTCGTTTTGGGCCCATTCGACGAATCTACGCCTTACTTGATGATCGTTTGGCTTCAATTCTTGCACGAGTTGGATTTTGTAAGCACGCAAACCAAGATCCTTCCGCAAAATCTTCCATAAAGTGGATGGACACAGATCCAATTCCTGTGCTCGATGGCGGATGGACTCATTCGGGTCTTCCTCAATGCTACGCTCTACAGCAGCAATAGCTTCTTCTGTACGCACCGTACAGCGTCTCTGGGGATGCGAGTTATCAATAAGAGTAAACGTAGTGCGAAAACGTTCCATGGTTAATCGAATTAACTGCTCTGATGGACGATTTTGTCGACGATAAAATGGACGTAGTGCGCGATACGTTCTCCGCACAGAATCATTATTTTCGAAATAAAATTGCACTATTTGCAAGCGTTGTTCAGGCGTGAGTCTATTCATGATGAATTGCCAAACCAAACTGAGAATAAATCACTTGACAGCTGTTAAATCGGTCGCCATCTTGAAAAGTAATGCCAACTTAATGTTCTATACCTCTATAAAAAACACCCTTTACAAGTTTTCATTGTGCTTAGCTGTCTAATCTTTTATTTGAATTGCTTCCTCCACTGCTGCTTAATTTAATTTCCAACAACGGATTTATTGCTCCTTTACAGCTCCTTTACAGCTCCTTACAGCTTCAATATACTCAACTAAATTTACTTTTTGTGTATGCATGTATGTATGTATGTAAGAATCTTCAAATGGAAGACAATTAGTTTCAATTCACCATTATCTTCAGCAAAAGAAGACAATTTTAAAGCAAAATAATACAAATAAAACTGAAAATAAATTCATAATTATTTTGTTCATCATCATCATCCATCCATACATTCTTTTTAGAAAAAATAAATGAAAATTTGTTTTTTTTTATTCATTATTTTTTACGTAATTTTATGTAATTTTCGATATTCTTCTGTTTCCTTCTCTGCTTTTTTTTTACCGCCTTTAATAATTTTGTCGTGCAATTATTTGAAATTATTCGTTGGGTTCTCCTTCTCATTCCCTGTCTTTCGATTTGTTCTTCTTTCTTCTTAATTCGTTGCTGCTTTAATGATGACAGCAACAACAACAAAATTCAATTTAATACAGAGATGGAAGTTATTAATACTATCCTATCCATACAATTCTTTGAATAGAAATTTTAAAATATTTTCAAGTGCCTCGTGAATCTGCTGGCAAAGGATTTTCAAACGAAATCTTGTTCAAGAAAATTTTGTAAATTCATCGACTCTTCGATTTCGGGCATAGGCTTCTCTAAATTAATTTTAACGTCTGACAATAAAAAAACTTGCATTTATGGTTACCATAAGTCGCCGTGGTCTAGTAAGTAGTCGGTTGGCTTATTAGACGCAAAAGCCAGGGTTCGAGCCCCAGGCCAGATATCAAAATAAAATACAAAAAATATTTCCTCGGCCACTTCCTCTCAGCCGATTTCTGGCAAAAACTCTGAGAGCGAAATAAAAATTGCCATGAAAAAGTTTCTCAAAAAATCGGTCGTTCGGAGTCGACTTTAAACTGTAGGTCCCGCCACTCATGTATAAAATTAACACACACAACATGACTGAAGGGTTGTAATGACCAATTACGTACATACATATGTATGTATGTATAATCGTGCTAGCCGGTAAGCAATTAGTGGATTTATTACCCATTTCAGCACTAGTTTTCCTCTTCGTGAGTTAAAACCTTTAAAAAGACAAAGACATCTTCTCATACGGCTTATGTTGTGTGTGTTAATTTTATGCATGAGTGGCAGGTCCTTCAGTTTAAAGTCAATTCCGAATGACAAATTTTTGAGAAACTTTTCGTGGCAGTGTTTTATTTACTTTCAGAGTTTTTGCAAGAGAAATATTTTTTTTTTCTTATTTCGTTTTTGTTTCAGATGTCTGACGTGGGTTTGGAACCATGGCCTTGCATCTAATAAGACAACACATCACTTACTAGACTACGGCGACTTTAATATGTAAAAAAAAACGAAGGTATTAATTTACCTGACGCAACAAGGCGTTGGTATACCTAACTTGTAGCTTATTTTAAACATTGTGAAGACTAGCACAGTAAACTAATGGGTCCGCCAAATAATTATTTTTTCGAAAATGCTTAAAAAAACAAAACTACTGAATATTTTCTCAAATTTCTATTTTTATTTGAAAGTACAATCCTTCCGGTTAATAATGGAAAATAATTTCATTCAAATGGCTGCCTCGGCTGGCCTACACCAGAAGATGCCGATTTTGGCAAAAAAAAATCATCTTTTCAGATGAAGCTCATTTTGATCTTGGCGGGCATGTAAACAAGCAAAATTGTCGCATTTGGGGTACAGAAAACCCGCACGCATACATTGAAAAGCCGACGCACCTAAAACGAGTCACTGTTTGGTGCGGATTTTGATCCAGAGGCAATTTTTTCTTCGAAAATGAGCAAGGAGTGGCCGTTACACTCAATGGCGATCGTTATCGGGCCATGTTGAACGAATTTTTCTTCACAAAAATTTAAGAGGAGGATATTGGCAACATTTGGTTTCAACAGGACGGCGCTACGTGCCACACAGCCGAAGCTACACTCGATGTTTAACGCCCTGTTTTTGAAGATCGCATTATCAGCCGCAGAGCTGATGTCGTTTGGCCACCTCGAAGCTGCGAATTGACACCGTTGGACTATTATATGAGGGGTGCCGTCAAAGATAAGTTGTACGCCGACAAGCCAGAGACAATTGACGCTTTAAAAGACAATATTCGTGAAGCCATTGGTGAGATACAGCTGCACACAATCGATAATGTGCTTAAAAATTGGACCGATCGTGTAGGCTACTGCATGGCCAGCCGAGGCAGCCATTTGAATGAAATTATTTTCCATTATTAACCGGAAGGATTGTACTTTCAAATAAAAAAAGAAATTTGAGAAAATATTCAGTAGTTTTGTTTTAAAGCATTTTCAAAAAAAAAAATAGTTATTTGTCGGACCCTTAGTTAGCAATTCGAGATGTCTGACGAGGAGTTTGAACCAAGGGCTCTTGAGTGCTGTTGCACAAAGTCTCCAAAATATGATTCATGGACGTTCTCAACTTGTTGAACATGATCTTTGCTTATGGTTCTGTAAAATACAGCTCGCGCATGAATTCAAGCCTAACGACCTTTATTTACGTCGCATTTTTGTTGATTAAATTCAACTGAAACTGATCAGAGATCAGTATTTTTCTATCAAAATATTTAGTTCAGTTATGTTAACTGTTCGAGGCGAAGACAGTTCTGCAACTGCTAACGAATTGTCTTTACTTAATGGATACTTAATGGACATTTACATACAAAATTGGTCATTACAACCCTTCAGTCAGGATTACGACCTAGTTTCTCACACCACTTATGTTGTGTGTGTTAATTTTATACATGAGTGGCGGACCTGCAGTTTAAAGTCGACTCCGAACGACAGATTTTTGAGAAACTTTTCATGGCAATTTTTATTTCCTCTCAGAGTTTTTGCCAGAAATCTGCCGAGAGAAAGTCGCCGAAGAAATACTTTTTGTATTTTATTTTGATGGCTGGCCTGGGGCTCGAACCCAGGCTTTTCGTCTAATAAGTCAACACACTACCTACTAGACCACAGCGACTTTAATGGACATATGCTGACAGTATTTTTGTTTTCAAAAATTAATTCTTTCAACATCAAAGATCAACAAGAACGCGCTACTTGCCATACGGCTTCGCTTAACAATCGATTTGCGATCAATTAAATGAAGATTCCGCAACAACTTTCTTTTTGGTAGAGATCCTTTAATCTGGCCTTCTCATTAGTGCAATTTAACACATCTGGCTTATTTTTTATGGGACAGTGATTGATTTAGACCTGCAGACTAGCCCATATTCAAGCCACCAATCATGATATAAGATCAGTTTTATTGGAAAATGTAGTCAAACATTTTACTAATCGCTTGGACCCCATTTAACACATAGTTATGTCGAACATATGCCCGAAATCATATTTAAAAAATAAATTCAAAATTATAAAAAAACTTCATTTCAACATTTCTTTGTTAAATTTTCTACCATGATTTATTGCATTAAAGAATCCTAGTCAAAGAATCATCAATCTTGGTTTTCCAACCCTGTTTCATGTTTATTTTTATGCGGCAGCAGCAGCACCAGCAGCAGCATTACGAACAATTTCGTTACGATCTCTGTCGCGTTTTTATTTTTTGAATGCCAGTACGAGTGTTGTACGGATGTGTGGTAGACGTTATTATTTTCTATACATACAGGGGGAGTATTAAATTACTTTCAATGCTGAAAAAGCTTTTGTTGTTGCTTATACTTAGTAATGGTGGGTTTAAATTTAATAGTTTAAGTATTCAATTACAAAAAAATGAAGAACAAAAAAATGATAGAAAATAATTGAATTCTTTAATTATATTTATTGGATCTTATTATACAATGTAATAATATTCCACAAAATTTAAAAACAAAAACAATTCAAATTTATTATTATATTTTATGTATTAAAAACGTTTTAAAACGAGTCTTTTTAACAGAACTTTTTAACTATTTCGGGTGGTATAACCCGGTGAAACAATGCAATATTTATTAAAAGAAATTCTTAAGTTTCTTAAGTATTTAAAACGCAAGAATATGAAAAAAACTAATTAACAATTTATTTACATACAGTCAAGGACAAAAGTAGTGCATGTAATAATATTGGTTAAAAAAAGAATAACAATTTACAAGTAAATTTGGTTGCAAGAGTGAAGAAGACGACCAACTGTCGATTCAACTTATTGTGCAACTAATTGCAACGCGTAGGGGCCGTATTACGGCTTGTATGATCGCCTAAATCCCCCTTTAAAGGCAAATTAATGTGATATGGTAGATGAAACAGTAAAACAGTGACTCAAATAGTACAAAAAACTCTCATGGTTCACTTCATACTTTAGTTTTATTTATTTATTTATTTTTTAATTACAATACAATTACAAATTCTATCCTAATTATATACGAGCGAAGTAACTTGACTATTTGCTCGGTGTAGTGAAACAGACCAGGGTCTCTGGTGGGAATCGAACCCACGACCCTCACGCTAATAGTCTAGCACACTACCCACTAGACTCCCAGGGCACCCATACTTCAGTTTTATACACAGAAAAATGTTGCAAAACGTCGTGCTTCCATTGGCAGAGCCCATTTAAGCTAGATATAGCACTTATGTTTTGAAGTCGCCGCAGTCTAGTAGAGTAGTATCTCGGTAATTTGTATGCATTGATCAGACTGACCTACTAGAATTGCTAACTAGGCTCACAATGTTTAAAATTATCTTGTAAGTCCCAAGTTAGGAATCGCAAGGCCTTATTACGTCGGCACAATTAATACTTTTGTTTTATTTTTATATATTGAAGTAGTCGTAGTCTAGCAAGGTTCTAAAGCCACGTCAGACAAGACGAAAAAAAGGAAAATTGAAAAAAAAAATTTCGGCAGCTTCCTCGCAGCAGTCTTCTGAAAAATTTCCATGAAAAGTTTCTCAAAAATCTTTCGTTCGCCACCGATTTTAAACTGCTGAAGATGGATGGTGCGAGAAGCTAGGGGTTATAATGATCAATTATGTATGTATGTGTAGCTTCTTACACCACTGATGTTGTGTGTGTTAATTTTATACATGAGTGTTGGGACCTACAGTTTATAGTCGATTCCGAACGATAGATTGTTGAAAGACTTTTCATAACAATTTTTATTTGTTCTCAGAGTTTTTGCCAGCAATCTGCTGAGAGTCGCAGAAGAAATTTTTTTCATTTCTCCGCGTTGATGCCTGACCTGGGGTTTGAAACGAGGCCTTGCATCTAATAAGCCAACACAATACATACCTACTTGGCTACGGCGACTTCAATGACCAATTAAATAAGAAGAAATGGATCGATGGCATCTGTAATGGTAAAATAAACAAAAGCTTTTAATATTTAGCGATTGGAAGCGGGCGAGCTTCATTTAATTGCATATACCGAGCCGAAGTCGAACATAACTTTCGTTTGCTACGCCATTTTAATTATAAAATTTACTTTTTTGTGTTTGAAAGAGTTTTCTTGTAGCAATTGCGTATTGCGAATATTTTTTCGCAGTGTACAAGGGTTAAGTTTATCCAAAAAAAATTTGCATTATTTTGCATACAAAAGAAATTATTTTTATTTCTTATTTTTTTTTATTTTTATTTTTAATTTAAAATGCATATGCATTAAGTGTGTGAGTACGTATGTATGTATGTATATAACATTTATGTTAATTTATTTTTATGCATTTTATATGATAATTTTTACATATAAACCGTAACAAGTATTGCATATGTATTGTATGTACATATACTACGGGGTCTATGGTAGATTTGTGTGTAAAAAAATAAATCTTTAAAACATTTTCGGACCATTGTCATTAATCTTTAGTTAAACCACAAATAAAACTAAAAAAATATTTTTATTTGAATACAAAATATAAAAAAAATTTTAAATTATTGCCACTTTCGCAAGAAATTGATTTCTTAAATAAATTTCAAATGCTTTTTATTATAAAATTCATACAGAAATTTATTTTGGCTGTAAAATAATATTCATTTCAATATTGTCTGTTTAACTCTACACGTGTAAATCAATGATAAACAATATTTGCTAGAGTGTGTAAGCGTGAAAAGCTTGTTTATAAAGTATTCCTTTAAAACCCAGCAAGCCAAGTTAAGAAATTATAGAAAAACTAGCTGTACCCTGTACGTGTTGCCACGCCATCAACTAAAATAAATTTGAAGAAAAGATATTACAAAAAGTCCAATTAATTTTGAATTATTTTATGATTTTGTTTCCCGTTGTCCTGATGATTCAGATGAACGGGCCTTAGTAATACGCATTCGATCAGTTTCTAATCTCACTTTTCGTTGTTCAAGTGGTTCAAGCGAACGGGTCTCAGTGGCATATACTCGAAGATTTTTTAAGTAATTTTCAGTGGCGCCACCTGCCGGAAATTAGTCATATCAACTTAGAAACCATCCCCGTCTCATGCGCAACAACTTTGCTAAAGATCATAACATGATCAAATGCATAGTTTACGATTCTATAAGGTACATACAAACAAACATTCATTTTTATATATATAGACTATGGGAGGTGACCAGCCAATCCTCAATTTTATTCATATATACGTCAAAGTCGTCCATACAAAATTTGAGGACTCTAGCTGTTGCAGTTTATGAGATATGCGACATTAAATACTTATTGGGTATGTGGGCGTGGCACCTCGCCTATTTGAAATTTTAAAATAAAAAGTAGCCTATAATTCCTTCCAGACATACAGGAAAACACTGTGAAAATTACAAGAAAATCGGTCCAGCCATTTAGCCACCTATAGACTTCAAACAAACTCACAAACAAATAAACACACATTCATTTTTATATATAAGAAGAAGAAGATAATTGCTATAAAAAATTAAATTTCTATTGTAAAATTGTCTTCAAATTTCTGATTTTTTCATTTAAAAGTTTTCTTTTCATTTTTTTTGTTTTCAATGTTTACTGGGTTGCTTTATGGCATACTACATATACGACTTATTTAGTTATTCTTATCGTATCTTAACATCCAACGCATAAACTCTCTTACTTTCACACACACACACACAGAAAGAGAAATATTTTATTTTTGTGTAATAATAATAGTGGAGTAGAGAGAGAGAGAGTTCATGAAGTAGAAATAGATGAGAAAAGAACAGGAAAATGGAAAAAAATAAATATAATTTATATGCAACAAAAACAATAAGAAGAACAAAACAAAAAAGTAGAAAAGATTTATTTTTATTTATTTTTATTTACTTTGCCGTTACACAAAATCAACAACAACAACAATTGCAAACTATGATACAATTTTTACATGAAAAGCAAAAAATAAACACAAGAATAATACACAATAATTTTAAGAATAAACCAACAAAAAAAAAAAAGAAATGCAAAAACAACAACAACGTAACCCAAACATTAAACAAAACAAACTAAAAGAAAAGAAAATAACAGAACAAAAAAAAACCAGCATAATAAATGAGATTAATTTCGTATGAAAATATTTTCATGCTGTCTAAGTTATTTTATTGTCTTAGTTTTTCTGTTTTTTTTTCATTATTTTGCATTAATTTTTGTATAAGAAAGACAAATACATTGAAAGAGAATTCTATTTTGAATTAATTTTATTAAAAAATTCTTGTATTTACATTTGTTTACAATAATTTACTATTATTAGACCATTACAATACAATGATTTTTTTAATTAAATTGTATGCAAAACATTCTATTACTTGCACTTCTGCAATTCAACAATTTTTTTAAATAAAAAAAAAAATTATTTTATGTCTCTTGTTTAAAATACAGTCGAACTTCTATAAATTGAATCATCATTATCCAGAAAAAAAACTTCAACTTTGGGAAGTACAGTAGGACCTTGATTATCCGTGATTCGATTATCCGGCGGCAACATCAATTATCCGAGATGGAAAAAAAAATTTTTTTGCATCGACTCAATTTTATTTTGGATCGACTTAAATTTTTCTGCATCGTTTAACCGTGATTATAAGCAACAAAATTTTGACAAGTGCGGTTTTTTTATATTTTTGAAACATGTGTGTATATAAAATCCTTGAATTATTTACTTTTTATATAAATATGTACATATTCATTTATTAATTAATAAAAATATCTATTAAAAAACTAGCCAAAATTGGTACTCAATTAACTGGGAAAATCGATTATCTGGAATGCTTCCGGTCCCGACCATCACGGATAATCAAGGTCCTACTGTAAATTTATAAATGATCTAGATGCTGTTGCCGCGACATGTGTTTCAACTTATAGAAACTTCAAGTAATAGAAGTTCAAATTATAAAAGTTCGACTGTGCTGGGATCGTTGCTAGTATGTCGTTATCGATTAAAAGTCCATCAATTTGTTTAAATATTTATTTTTTTTTTTTATTAAAATAGTTCAAATTTGCATAAGACTTTAATTATGACGAAACACTTTTTATGATTCAATGTAGTTAAGTTTAGTAATGATAGGCCATTAGAATGTGAATCATTTTTAACACATTACCCGATAAGCTGTTTAGCACAAAGTGTCTTTTTTAAGCCTCTTTTACTACTGGTTATATTTTAAATACATTAAACTAGAGACATACTACTTTAGTCCGGACTACTAGCTCTTCACCGTATTCACCATAAAAAATATTTATTCAGTGACTTCCTCTCAGCAGATTTTTGGCAAAAACTCTGAGAGTAAATAAAAATTGCCATGAAAAGCTTCTCAAACATCTGTCATTCGGAGTTGACCTTAAACTGTAGGTCCCGCCGCTCATGTATAAAATTCATACACACAACATATGTACATACATACAATGTGGTGTTGAGAAGCTAGGTCGTAATCATAACAGAAGTGTTCTAATAACGGATTATGTTATGTGTAGGTTTATTAGATGAGAGCCCGGACATTTCGAACAAAACGGAATATGAAAACAAAATATTTCTTTCGGCGACTGCCACGCAGCAGCCTGAGAGTAAATAAAATTGTTCTCAAATCATTTTTAGACCCGCCACTCATGGATAAAATTAACATACATACACAAGATGGATATTGTGAGGAACTAGGCTGTAGGCTAGTAAAATACTTCCTATAACAACAACAATGAGCCATTATGTGCTGTTGAGATGGTAGGGAGTTTTGCCGAAGAGGTCTGTTACTTCTAATGAATGCTTTTTGCATTTTTACAACAGGTTTGTTGGTTTATATTTACATTCTAATGGATAATAACGTTTAATTAAGTCATCGTAGTCTGTTAGGCAGTAGGTAATGTGTAGGCATATACGCATTACCATTGTTCAAGCCCCGGATCATACACCTCGTTCAAAATAAAATATGAATAAACATGTTCTTACGCTATTTCCTAGGAAAAAATCTGAGTGAAAGGTTTCCCAAAATCTGTCCATTTTAAACTGTAGGTTCCACCACTCTTGTATAAAATAACACACACAACATGGTTGGTGTAAATAACTAGGTTGTAATCCTGACTAAAGGGTTGCAGGCCCTTGATTTTTCAGACTATTCGCAGGACCGATCAATAATTGTCTTCTGATAGGTATTTTAGCTACAATAGTTTATTTTTTATGTATTGACGTATTGCTGAAATGTTAATAGTTTTTTAAAAAAATATTCTCAGAAAATAAAGGATGTTTTTTATAGAGGTATAGAACTTTAAGTTGCAATAAAACAACGATGGATTATTCGATTGACATGAATTTTATTTATCCGAAAGATAATCTTGTGGCATTCCATTTTAAATATGATTTCTGGCATATGACCGCCACGGCTGGCGCGGATGTAGTCCAATCTGGACGTCCAATTTTCGATGACTTTTTCCAACATTTGTGGCCGTATATCGGCAATAATACGGCGAATGTTGTCTTCCAAATGGTCAAGCGTTTGTGGCTTTACCGCATAGACCAATGACTTTACATAGCCCCACAGAAAGTAGTCTAGCGGTGTTAAATCACAAGATCTTGGAGACCAATTCACAGGTCCAAAACGTGAAATTAGGCGGTCACCAAACGTGTCTTTCAATAAATCTATTGTGGCACGAGCTGTGTGACATGTTGCGCCGTCTTGTTGAAACCACATCTCCTGGACATCATGGTTGTTCAATTCAGGAATGAAAAAGTTTGTAATCATGGCTCTATACCGATCACCATTGACTGTAACGTTCTGGACACCATCGTTTTTGAAAAAGTACGGACCAATGATTCCACCAGCCCATAAAGCGCACCAAACAGTCAGTTTTTCTGGATGTAACGGTGTTTCCACATACACTTGAGGATTACCTTCACTCCAAATGCGGCAGTTTTGTTTGTTGACGTAGCCATTCAACCAGAAGTGCGCTTCATCGCTAAACAAAATTCGCTTATGAAAATCGGGAACAACGGTAATCTCGTTTTGGGCCCATTTGCACTATTTGCAAGCGTTGTTCAGGCGTGAGTCTATTCATGATGAATTGACAAACCAAACTGAGAATAAATCACTTGACAGCTGTTAAATCGGTCGCCATCTTGAAAAGTAATGCCAACTTAAAGTTCTATACCTCTATAAAAAACACCCTTTATAATATTTTTAAGCTCGTCACTTTTCGCACGAGCGTTTAGTTTCTGTTTTTTTTTAATTTATTAAAAGAGTGCCTTGCAGTATTACAAAATAATTCAAAAATTTATGTAACTTTCCGTCTTTAAAACGATTTTTTTTGTAACGCAGCATTGCGGCATATTAAACACAATTTTTTTTAATTTTCTTTCAACGGTAGATAATCACTTTAACGAGCTGCAACTTGTTACCTAGGAACATAGGACCTGTTTTCATTCATTGCCTTTAATTTTTTTTTACAAATTTTTAATACCAGTGAACCCCGTTCATCTATTCTTTTTAAATGTTCTAAGTCCATACATATATTTGGCTGCACCCTTTAATTAATCATATTGTTTCATTTGTTTTTATTTTAACAAATTTTTATTCATTTTAATTAATTTTTTTGTGATATTTTTTTAGTTTTTGTTTATAATGTTCTAGTAGTTATGGTAACAAATTAAAAAAACAACAACAACAACAAATATAATTATAATAATAATAATCATCATGATCATCATCATAATAATAATAAACTAAAGGTTATCATCAACAACAAGCACTTTGAATGATAATTGCATGTGTACATATATACGATATTTATTTAAATAATTTATTTAAATAATTTATTAAGAAAATTACAAACAAAAAATAGAAAAAGAAAACATTAAAAACAACAATTAAAATGTTTTTAATTATAATAAATTAATACAATTTAGAATAGAATGTTTAGAAAAGCAATCTTAAAAAAAATTCATTAAAATTTTACAGCCAATAAAAAATACAAATTTTTTTTAATTTGAAAATAAAATAAAAATATATTCTTTGATGATTAAAAATATAAATGAACAATAAAATGTTTCACAACCTTTTACGTGCTACCTTAAACTGGTATAAACTGGTGATAATTTAACAAAACGATCCCATATCATTTCTATTGTTCCTATTAGTAGCGTAGAGCCTCCCTCCACAAGTTATTCGAAAATATTTCGGTTTTGTGCTCAAACCTTTCCTATTATGAATAATTTGGAAGCGATCGGTATTCTCCATCAATGAGCTGGACATCAGAAACCAGCAATGATTATTAAAAAAGATGAGTAGAATCGAATCATACTCATAATTTCTGATACTTATACGCATTCATACTTATTTTAATGTGATGGAACCTCTACTCATATTCAAAGTTTAAAGTATTCATCATATTCATACTTAACAACATGTCCGATGTTGTTGATTTCGGCTCTCCATAACTCATCTTATACACGAAGCACAAAATAAGTATGATTCGAGTACGAACACTAAAATACCCACTAAAGGGTCCGCCAAATAACTTTTTATTTTGAAAATGCTTTAAAAAAACTACTGAATATTTTCTCAAATTTCTTTTCTTATTTGAAAGTACAATCCTTTCGGTTAATAATGGAAAATAATTTCATTCAAATGGCCTTACAGTAGCCTACACGATCGGTCCAATTTTTAAGCACAATATCGATTGTGTGCAGCTGTATTTCACCAATGGCTTCACGAATATTGTCCTTTAAAGCGTCAATTGTCTCTGACTTATCGGCGTAACACTTATCTTTGACGGCACTCCACTAAGAATAGCCCAACGGTGTCAAATCGCAGCTCCGAGGTGGCCAAACGACATCAGCTCTGCGGCTGATAATGCGATCTTCAAAAACAGGGCGCAAAATATCGAGTGTAGCTTCGGCTGTGTGGCACGTAGTGTCGTCCTGTTGAAACCAAATGTTGCCAATATCCTCCTCTTCAATTTTTGTGAACAAACATTAGTTCATCATGGCCCGATAACGATCGCCATTGACTGTAACGGCCACTCCTTGTTCATTTTCGAAGAAAAATGGCCCAATTATGCCTCTGGACCAAAATCCGCACCAAACAGTGACTCGTTTGGGTGCGTCGGCTTTTCTATGTATGCGTGCGGGTTTTTTGTGGCCCAAATGCGACAATTTTGCTTGTTTACATATCCGCCACGATCAAAACGAGCTTCATCTGAAAAGATGATTTTTTTTGCCAAAATCGGCATCTTCTGTCAGTCGATCGCAGGCCCACTTAGTGAAGCGAAAACGCATTGGATGGTCAATTGGCTTCAACTCCTGAACCAATTGGACTTTGTATGGTGACATATCAAGGTCTTTATGCAAAATTCGTCTCAATGATGTCTCCGAAATGTTCAATTGTTGAGAACGACGTTGAATTGATGTTGATGACGATTCATGCACACTTTCTGCCACAGCAGCAATATTCTCGGGTGTACGCACTGTTTTTGGCTTTTCACGCTTTGGTTTATCGATGAGGATGCGTGTTTCTTTCACTTTTTTCACAAGATAACGAACATACGGAGCTGACGGTGCTTCTCTTCTTCCAAAATCCGTACGCAATTTTCGCACACATTCTGCAACATAACCATGATTTTCAAAGTAATGTCGCAATATTTCCCAGCGTTGTTCAAGCGTATACACAACGATATTCGTTCAGCGGAAGGACAAAACTAATTATCTGTCAAATCGGACATGAGCTAAGTGTTACCATTCACGAAATAAGCACTAGTTTAAAAAAAACGTTAGATGGCGGACCCTTTAGAAGATTGTGTGCTTGCTCTGCTTGCTGCTCTGTCTTTTTTGCTTATGTGCCTTTTTTCTTTTGTTGTAAATGCAACAACAACTAAGACTGTAAATTTATACGAATGATTCGAATCACTTGAATCATTTATAAGTATTATAAGTATTTTTCTAATGCTAGGAATCTGAATGGGTAGGCTTATGAATCAAACATATTTCGAATAGTATGAGTTTGATGTCAACGTTGTACTCATACTCTTTGAAACCTGTACTTATAAATCAACGTTGTAGTGAGTATGAATAATTCAGAGTATGAAGTTAAACTTCAATATTGTTGACTCACTTATATTCAAAATTTCATGAGTGCTTATGAGTAGAGGAGAAACGATCTCTGCTGGACATCGAATTCTACGGATTACCTGTAAGTTTTATTTTAAGGCATTCTTGATCTAATATGCCGGGAAAAAAAGCTTATCGCAGCTAAATATTGGTTTTACTCTTAAATTTTTCCCTTAAATATTTTTCTACAAGTTCAGAGCTACGAAGAATCGACATTTCGACGTTTTATTCAAGTCTTTGCGCTACTTTAGTGTACTTTTCTTTCCTTTTTTAATCCTTTTGAGTTGAAAGATGTAAGATTAGTACGAAATCCCGCAATAAATGCAGGAGTTGTTTGCTCACTAGACCGATTATAGTGACCACAAAATGGATCTGTTAGGCACGCTTAATTTTGATTTGTTTAATTCCATTGCAAGTATTTTAATATCGCACATGATTCACCACTCTCTGAAAGTTCAATTGCGGAACATATTAATAAAAATGGGAAACCTTCTGACAGCTTTCCATGTAAGCACTGTGTGGATTGCTTAAGGGCTAAGCATGAATAAAAACTGTTTGGAACCACTTGGAAGTACGGCATACATATGTATGTATCCGAAGTAAAACTATTTTTTGAAATGTATTTCCATTTGTGTGCCACTGTAGAATTGTAACAAAATCAATTCACTTCTGAAATGAATGATGAAACGTAGGTTACATACATACATACATAATTGGTTATTACAACACTTCAATCACGGTTACAACCTAGCTTTCCACACCAATTATGTTATGCGCGTTAATTCTATACATGAGAGGCGGACGGAGAAACTTTGCATTTCAATTTTATTTACTTTCAGACTTTTTGCCACAAATCTGCTGAGCAGAAGTCGCCGAAATAATATTTTTTCGTATTTCTTTTTGTTTTATTTTTCTTTATTAAAAATTAATTTTCATTCAGTACATATTTTCCACAAGAATTATAAAACTTAAGGTTACGCTATAGCAAGAAAGGATTTTAAAATTCTCTGCTCATCTGTGACAAATGACGTCACACCTACTAATGGTAACAGCTTTATTTGGTATGTACCAGAGAGAAGCTATCTATCATACAGCTTTCGTCATTATTTTCCATAGTTCCCTGCCTGTTAAACATCGCCTATAAACAAGAAGTGGAGTTCTTCCACCTTATCTAAGCCTGGCTCCAATGGCTTACCACCTGTTACTGCTTGAGTCGAATAATTTTATTATTAGAAGAAGAAAAGAAGGTTAGAAAAATTGGTTTTTGTCAATAGACTAAGTGAGTTAACACGTTTTGAAAAAAATTGATGACTACTTCTCCTTTATGGGATGATTTTAACTGCGGTAGAAATAATTCCGAAATTTCTTAGAAATTTCCCAGCAATTCTGTGAAAAAATGTACAGACTTTCTTACATAATTTTGGTAAATTCCCAATCTCAGCCAAACCAGCATGCATAGGTCAAAACAACCAATTGACAGTGAGATTATATTAGAAGGTTTTTTTTTATTTTTCTATCATTTTTATGAAATTCTTTTATGCGGAAATAAATAATCATCATGAAAAATTCAAATCATTTATTTCCTGTCATTAAAGCTTTAACACCCTGCATTATGCACGAAAAAAACGAATCTACGCACACTTAACACACCTAACCGAATGAGAGAGATCGAGAAGAATGAAAATAAATTAGAACATGAATTACTTACGTATGTACACATACATGTATATGTTTTCACACATGCATATGGGCATGTATTGTTGCATACATTTCTTTTGCTTCAACTTATTAAAATGATTTCTTGTCACATTTCTCAACTCTCTGGTTATTATTCAGTATTATTATTGTTGTTGGTGTCATTATTATTGTTGCTTAGTTTTTCTTTTCTTATTGTTGTTGTTGTTGTTACGGTTATTGGTAAGTTTATTTTTTAAACTCATTGTGCGTTGAAAAGGCCAATTTATTACGTTAATGTGCGTTAGTGTTTGTGTGTGTGTGAGTGCGAGTGTGATTGCCAGTGAATGTAAGTTAATGTTGTGTGCAATATTTTACCCTGCATGTGTCAAACGGGTTCAAATATCAAAATTAATTGACACTTTTTTTCAAACTTTTTTTTCTTCTCTTTCACTCAGTGTTTAGCTGTTCTTGTTTTTTTGCTTGTGATTTCATGTTCATTATTATTGTTATTATGTTGCTATTTTTATTATTATTTTTTGTTGTAATTAAATTTGAAAGTAAAACAACAACAACAACAACAGCAATATAAAGTAATATAAAAACAACAAGAATAAGAAAAATAACACAAAAATTGTCTCATGTCTTTTAGTTTTTCTATTTTATTTTACTTATATACACGTACATACATATATTTGTACATACATATGTATGTATGTATGTATGTAATGCTCTTCTTAGTTGTTGCTGTTATTGTCCTACAGCAGATCGCAAAAGATGTTGTTTTTTTGCAGTGTGTTGCTGTTTGTTGTTCTTCATTGCCTGTGTGTATTTCTTCGTTAGTTGTTTGCCATTTTTTTTCTTCTTGTTGCAATTTTCTTGATTTTTATGTTTTGCTGCTGTTGTTGTTGTTGTTGTTGCTGTTGTTAAGCTGCTTGTAAACAATTTAAGTTTTAACAGCAAAAAAAAAGAAGAGAGAAAAATTTTTTTTTTTCAAAAACATAAATAACATAAGCAACAACAACAGCAACAACAAGTAAAATAAATTGTATATACACTACGTATGTATGTCATTTTTCAAGCGAAATAAATTTAATTTAATGCTATCAAGAGACACACAACAACTGCAAAAAAAAAACAGGGACAACAACAACAAGAAAATAGCTGCCATGTGCAGTTTAACAAAAAAAAAAAAATAATAAAATAAAATAAAATAATAAAATAAAGTAAATAATAAAAAAAAAACATGGTAATAAAAATGAAAATAAATTCTAAATACAGTATGGAGAAGCAACATTTTAAACTGCAACAACAGCAGTAGCAGCACCAGCACCAGCAGCACAATAATAAACAAACACAGTCCACAGCATAAGTGCCTGACTGACTGACTGGCTAAGAAAATAATACAATTATTTCATGATAAACTAATTTCATGTTGGAAAATTTGTTTAAAATTTAATTTTTCATATTTTTATTTTTCTTATCGAAGTGACGACGAAAATTTTTTTTAAAAAATTTTAAAAAAGGAAGGAATTGAATTTCTTTATTTTTGCTGCAATTACACCGATACCTTGCTTTGCGTGGTTTCGTTTTTTTGAAGTTGCGTCACTGCTGAATTAGTACCATTTTCACTGTGCGTCTTTAGTTTTTGAAAGTTGCATTGTTTTGGGTTCGAATTTTAATTTTTTTTCTTGAAATTTCTTTCTTTTTTTTTCTAAAAGATGGCACGGCTTTTGCTTCTAATTGCGCCATACTGTCTTAACTTGAGGATTTCCTTTCTAACTGAAAATAATACAGTTTTATTTTCACCTTGTTTTTCAAATTTTAGAGTTCAGTTTCAATTAGCGTGTCAGAAATGAAAAGAATTTTTTTATTTTATTTTAATTGATTTTGCTTTTTGTATGTATTTAATAACATTTTATATTATTTTTGTTTTTTAAACGTTTACTTCGTTCAATTTTCTTTTTAAAAAATAGTATTTTTGTTACCCTGGAACCTATCTTCAATCTTTACATGGTTTGCTATAGAAAATCTTAATTCACTTTTTGTCGTTTCAATTTGCGTCGTGGTTTTTTGGAACACAACCACGACGCAAAGTGAGGTATGGATGTATTTATTAAATTGCCTTAAAGAAAGTAGTATGCTTCATCGATTTAATTTAGAAACGCTAATGACAATAATACATACATACATACATATATACATAATTGGTCATTACAACCCTCTTTTTGAGAAACTTTTCATGGCAATTTTATTTACTTTCAGAGTTTTTGTTAGAAATCTGATGAGAGGAAGTCGTTGAAGAAATATTTTTCATATTTCGATTTGATCAAGATGTCTGAGCTGGGGTTTGAACCGTGATCTCACGTCTAATCAAACCAACTTACTAGGTACTAGACTACGGCGACTTGTGGCGCTTGGCTATTCCTTTGCACAATTTTAAACCTTGGAATGTTTTGATTTTGTTTGAATAGCTCATATTTGTAAAAAAGCCACCCGGAAAGTGGTCTATAGGCATGAATCTTATGGTTCTGATGACTAAATTGTTTCAAAATATCGAAAAATTATTATTCCCTGGAATTTATTTTGCTTTTTTTTTTTGATACCCTGCCCTGAAATGAAGCGTATTGCAGCGACAGCGACCTTCATGAAACGAAACAAATGGTAGTCACACGAGACAAAGTCTAGGCTATACGGCGGGTGAATTCATACTTCCCAATCACTGACTCCCAATATGTGGCCGAGCATTGTCATGATGAAAATGCTTTGACTGCATATTCAAACCGTTTTTCAGCCAATCTGCACTTCAAAACGAATTATTTGTTGTCTGTACCGATCTTTAGTGATAGTCCCGGTTTTTGTACCTTTTAATGGACCACACTCTTCTGATCCTATCAAATGCAGGCAATAATATCTTTATTTTATTCCTCGTTTTTGCGGTACAGTTGAACATTATAACGGGTGATTTTTTAGCTATTATTTTTTTTGGCAACACTGGTTTAAACAGCTCACGCACGTTTCGTATTTTGTTTCACTAGCAAACATCTTCAGTTTGGTCTATAATTTAACCATGAATCGTCTTACAAACGAACAACGCTTGCAAATCATTGAATTTTATTATCAAAATGCGTGCTCTGCTAAGAAAGTTTATCGTGCGCGCTTCTTCCATTTTATGTTCAGTTTAATCGACCCACTGAAGCGGCTATTCGGGCTATTGTGACTAAATTTCGCACCAAATTTACATTGTTGAACATTAAACCACCAACACGCTTACGTAGAGTGCGAACTGAAGAAAATATCGCAGCTGTATCGGCCAGTGTTAATGATGACCATCAATTATCGATTCGTCGCCGTTCGCAGCAATTGGGCCTCTGTTACTCAACAACGTGGCAAACGGTCAACATTTGCATGAAATAAGCTTCAAACACTAAATTATATGGACCGTACTATCGATTCAAATAAAGATTTCATGAATTTTTTCTGAATTTTATGTGTTTTTTTTTTTGAAAAATTTTCCTATGGCTCTTAAAAAATCACCCATTATTAAATTGACAAAAAAAAATTCGAATCTAAAATAAGCAAACAAACATTTTGAAATTCGGAGTCGACATTAAACTGTAGGGTATTGCCTCTCATAGAAAAATTAGCACACGGTGGTGTAAAAACTAGGTTGTAATTCTGACTAAAGGGTTGTAATGGCCAATTAGGTCATTAAGAGGTACTAAAGTATTGCGTTCAAACAATTTATTGTATTGCACTCTACTTGTAATTGTTAGCTACTTATTGTTGTTGTATATTTTTGAAAATCTTTCTTTCGCCTTCTTCTTCAGTCATCCAGTATAAGATCCTAAGATTTGTTGTTTGAAAATGTTTCTTCCAAGAAAACTAACACTGAAACGAAAAAGAGTTTTTTTTGTAACTACTGCATACAATTGGCCAATTCACACGACTTTGTATCGTGTATGTTGTATTGAATACACTTGATTGTTTGTGAAAGCCCAATGATATGCTGTATTGTGTATGTCGTATTCTTCTGCATAATTTTTGGCATTCACACAATTTGATAGCACGAAACCAATACAACTTATTAAAAACATATGAAAAAAATGTGTATAAGTGTATCGGATTTTTCCAAGAAAATTATCAACAACAAGCATACACTGTCGTATAGTCGTCTAACAATACAATGAATACAACGATACAATGGCTTGTGTGAATTGGCCAAATATATTGTTTTACCATTAATTTGTATTGAAATTTCAAACTTTTTTACCTGCAGTTGTTATCAATTATCGATAAAAAAAAATCTTTATGTAGGCGTTTCATCATTTCTCTTCTGCTGCTGTTATTTACTCCGAAAGACTTTCCAATTTTTGAATTATGATGTGCTGCATGCATACACGTTGTATAATTTTTTTTTTATTTACATTAACATTTAACATTATTTATGCAAATTATTATTATTGTTGTTGTGATTATTATTACTGAATTTTCTATAAATAATCGATAAATATTTGTATTAAAACAACAACAGCAAATACAATAGCATTGATAGCCGCAGAAGACATTTAAACAAAATAAGTATGACAAGCAAATAGTGTGAGAGAGTTTTAATACAACGGCAGCAACAACAATAACAGCAACAACAACAACAACAATAATAATAACGGATTAAAAAGGCAGCCAGCAAAGCATTTTAAAATAGAAGAGATTTTTGTAAACAACAGCAACAACAACAATGACGATAACAACAGCAAAATATTATTAAAAAAAAACTTAGATTCGTTCATTGCTTCGTTGTTCGTTGGTGGTTGTTGTTGCAAATAATGTCAAGCCAACAGTCTGTTAATAAAACAAAGAATAAAAATTATAGGGTTTCCCTTAAAAATATTAAATTTTCTAAAAAAAATTTAATTTTTAAATATTTTAAAAGAAAAATTAAATCATTTTATTGGTTATTATAAGCAAATGTCGAGAGCACAGAGGAGTTCAATTTTCCAGAAATTTTTTTTTTGTAAATTGTTTTCTGTGTGTGAAGATAAATTCGAATTTGAAAATCCAAGACACAATCCATAAATTTTTTTAGCAGCGCCACATTTGCCGTTAACTGAATAAAATTGGACCTTAGCACTGTTAGCTATTTAACAGTATCCATCTGAACTAGCCTACACCAGAAGATGCCGATTTTGGCAAAAAAAAATCATCTTTTCAGATGAAGCCCATTTTGATCTTGGCGGGTATGTACACAAGCAAAATTGTCGCATTTGGGGCACAGAAAACCCGCACGCATACATTGAATAGCCGACGCACCCAAAACGAGTCACTATTTGGTGCGGCTTTTGGTCCAGAGGCATAATTGGGCCATTTTTCTTCGAAAATGAACAAGGAGTGGCCGTTGCAGTCAAAGGCGATCGTTATCGGGCCATGTTGCACGAATTTTTGTTCACAAAAATTGAAGAGGAGGATATTGGCAACATTTGGTTTCAACAGGACGGCGCTACGTGCCACACAGCCGAAGCTACACTCGATGTTTTGCGACCTGTTTTTGAAGATCGCATTATCAGCCGCAGAGCTGCTGTCGTTTGGCCACCTCGGAGCTGCGATTTGACACCGTTGGACTATTATTTGTGGGGTACCGTCAAAGATAAGTCCTACGCCGACAAGTCAGAGACAATTGACGCTTTAAAGGACAATATTCGTGAAGCCATTGGTGAAATACAGCTGCACACAATCGATAATGTGCTTAAAAATTGAACCGATCGTGTAGGCTACTGCATGGCCAGCCGAGGCAGCCATTATTTGAATGAAATTATTTTCCATTATTAACCGGAAGGATTGTACTTTCAAATAAAAAAAGAAATTTGAGAAAATATTCAGTAGTTTTTTTTGTAAAGCATTTCCAAAAAAATTTATTTGGCGGACCCTTTATATGCAAAGGAAGGTTCCAAGGCTTCTTAATATAATCAGCAACATAGTCACATATAAAGTGATATGGTATTGAGAAAATTGGTTTTGCTTAAAAATTCTTTAGAAGATCAGTGGCCATTTGGTAACAAATACTACAATAGTAGGAAGAAATAGTACACCATACAGACTTCGAACCGTGGCAGTGGAATAGCTGGAATAATTTTAAGAGTAGCGAAAATTTAAATGAAGTCTGGCCAACGGTTCATAATTTATTTCTTTATTTACCACACGAAAACCTTTTAAAAAAATTTGAATAAAATTTTGCTGAATTGAAACATTTTTTTTTTTTCATTTGGGAAACCCTAGTTAAAGTGCAACTTCATGTTTAAGCACTTAACAATTATTTTGTTGTTGATTTTGTTGTTGTTGTTGTTGTTATTTTGTTTATTTCTCTTTTCAGTTTTGCTGCCATTAATTTTTATCAATTTGACATATTGACGTTAAGCTTAAAACCATTATTAAAAGGAAAAAATCCATTTTTAAAGGAAAAAAATATTACAAACGAAATCTAAAAATATGAACAATTTTAATTAGAAAATCAAATCAAAATCAATATTATAAACCGTAATTAACTTCGTTGTTAAGAAAACAAATTTTTAATACAAATTCTTTAATCACAAGTATTAATTCTATCATGAAATGATATGAAATATTTATTTTAATATACAATTAGAATCTGATTTGTACGATTTAAGTTTAATTTATTAGATTGTTATAGATGTACAGCTTCCCTATATCAAATTCACTCGTACACATCTTAGGCGGTGTACATTTCAAGATGAACTCTAAATATGTTTGTAAACCATCAGAGCTTTAACAATAACTGATGTGTTCACGTGCGCAACATAATTGAAACTCGAAAAGAGGAGATTTCCGAAGTAAATTTGAAAATATCTTTGACAATGCGTGTGAGGTTAGCTACGAAAGTTATATTCTTTCTTTTTTTACAGTGAATGTTATATTAGCAGAGACTGTTATCGGAAAAAAGGTGTGGTCTGCGGTCCAAGGGGGCTGGACAGCAATTAGATCAACGATTAAAAAACCGATTTCGTTACGGTCGAATAACTCTTGGGACCGGAGATCTAATCGACGAAGCTAATAGTTTTCTTTCATTAAGCAGAAAAAGGTGCTCTATTCCAAAACAGGCTTCCTCACGGTTGAGCTTTACTTGAGACTAGAGATATAGGCAACGAAGCAAATTTTTTTTCTCAAATGAGTTTTTTGTCGATGGCTGGCATTTTCAGCATCAATTTACATTTTTGGTCAATGACTTGAATTTTTTGGTCGATGACATGCAGTTTTTGGTCGATAACTTTCATTTTTTTTTGATCGATGAATTGCATTTTTTGGTCTATTATTTGAATTTTTAGGCGATGACTTACATTTTTTGGTCGATGACATGCATTTTTAGTCGATGACATGCATTTTTAGTCGATGACTTACATTTTTTGGTCGATGACATGCAATTTTTAGTCGATAACTTGCTTTTTTGATCTATTACTTGCATTTTTTGTCGATGACTTAAATTTTTTGGTCAATGACTTGCATTTTTTGGTCTATTATTTGAATTTTTAGTCGATGAGTTGAATTTTTTTTGACTGATGGCTTGCATTTTTTGGTCGATGACATGGATTTTTTGGTCGATGACTAATTTTTTTTTTTTTGATCGATGCCTTGCATTTTTTGATCTATTTCATGCATTTTTAGTCGATGACTTACATTTTTTGGTCGATGACATGCATTTTTAGTCGATGACTTTCAATTCTTTTTTATCGATAACTTCCTTTTTTTGATCTATTATTTGCATTTTTATTAGATGACTTAAATTTTTTGGTCTATTATTTGAAAGTCGATGAGTTGAATTTTTTGGGTTGATGACTTGAATTTTTCTGGTCGATGGCATACATTTTTTGGTCGATGACATGCATTTTTTGGTCCATGACATTCAGTTTTTTGATCGATGACATGCATTTATTAAATAGAACAATTTTCTTTACTAATTGAGGAAAAAGCTCGCTTCGTCGCCTACACCTTCACTACCAAGGTAATGCCCAACCGTAAGGAATCATTAGCAGCTCTTAAGCTATTTAATAAAATTCTGGAATTCTATTTGTTGACGTTAAGTATTGATTCATAAGTGAGATTTATTGCTGAAGATAATTTTTCACACGGCATGAATTTAATTAAAACTTAGGATTTGCACGCTTGTGTTTCATTTATTTGTCTGATCATGGGAGAATCACTATCTTTACAGAGCATTTTTCATATTGTCACATGTGACGAATTATTTTTTGTACTTGAAAATTTTTTCGATGAAAAACCAAATTGCAGAATTTAGATGTTGTATTAAGAGAGTATAAATCCTTAAGTGCTGCGACTCTCTGCACGAAGTTTTCAGTATCAATTCGAAATCGCGAATGTTTTTGATGAGTTATGGGTTCTTTAAGTATATTTTCCTTATGGAATCGTTTTATTTTTTATTTTCTTTGTCAATTACAATACTTTACTTAAATGAATTAAATTTTTTTTTTATTTCAAATTCTTTCCAAATACCAAAGCCATATAAGGCAATTTGTTTTATTAATTAATTAAAAAAGAGAGAAGAAAAAAATAAAAGCAATTTAAATGAATATTCAAATAAGAAAACATTTTTATATATTTTACATGCTTCAACATTATTATTATTTTTTCTCTTATTGTTGTTGTTGTTGTTGTTGTTGTTGTTGTATAATCTTTAACTATAAAAATAAATAATTGTTAAAGAAACATTAATTATAATAAATTACTGGAAATAACAAGAGAGAAATTTAACGACCACAACCGCAACTACAACTACATGTAATAACAACGATAATAAATACGAATACAAATACAAATACGAATACGAATACGAATACGAAAAATGAGAATGAAAATTACAAAAAAAAAAAAAAATTGTTGCAAATAAATGACAGTCAGTAGGAAATCCTTGAGTATAATAAATTTAAAATAATTACCCATAACACACGAATAAATGTGAGTACCATACCATATACCAAATACATACATACATACAATATGAATGAGTACGTGTTCATGTGTGCGTATGAAAATGGCTTTCAGTTAATGTCTATATAATGTACATACATAGGTATGCATACGTATCTGTATTGTATACACATATAACAGTAAATATAACAATTACACCAACAACAACAACAATAATAATAGCAATAATACAAATTTACAAGTGGATATCTTAACATTATTACGTTAACATTTTAATTCAATACAAGACATATACATTCTCGCACATATACTATGTACTTATACTTTTCTATGCATATGTATGTATGTATGCTTCTCATATATTCATTTTAATGTTGATTAAAATCCCAGTAAAACTGGCAGCAACAGCAAATGTACTTACAAAAAATAAAATGTCCATAGAGACAGCCCAAACAGTGAGAGAGAGAGAGAGCAAGCGACAGCGAGAAGAAGGAAAGAGAGTGTGTGCGCTTCATATGTAGTATGTAGAATACAAAAATTACGGTAATACTTTATTGTGTCCCGGATTATATTAAAATTGCTGCTGTTTTGTATTTTCTCTTTTCCTTTTCTTTTCTTTTCTTATCGTTTTTTTTTTGTAAATTTTTTTTTATTGCCGATATCGTTAAATAGAAGTTGCCAGTTGTAACAAATTAAAAGTAGAGAAAAAACCAAAGAAATTTTCAAAGAAAAGCTGCAAAAAAAGGAGAAAAACTATTGATTGTTACCGGGAAAAGCTTTTAAGACAATTTGCTTTTAGATAACACAGTGGTTGGGTACTCTCATACCTCGCTTTGCGTCGTTTCATTTTGCGTTTTTTTTTTTTTTGAGGCTGTGTCGCTGCTGGATTAGTACTAATTTTCACTGTGTGCGTCGTTAGATTTTCGAAGTTGTGTTGTTTTGGGATCGAGTTTTTAATTTTTTTTTCTTTAAATTCTTTAAATTTCCATTCTTTTCTAATATCGGGTCCGCCATCTAACGTTTTTTTTTATCAACTAGTGCTTATTTCGTGAATGGTAACACTTAGCTCATGTCTGATTTGACAGATAATTAGTTTTATCCTTCCGCTGAACGAATATGGTTGTGTATACGCTTGAACAACGCTGGGAAATATTGCGACATTACTTTGAAAATCATGGTAATGTTGCAGAATGTGTGCGAAAATTGCGTACGGATTTTGGAAGAAGAGAAGCACCGTCAGCTCCGTATGTTCGTCATCTTGTGAAAAAAGTGAAAGCAAACTGGCTTCCTCATCGATAAACCAAAGCGTGAAAAGCCAAAAACAGTCCATACACCCGAGAATATTGCTGCTGTGGCAGAAAGTGTACGTGAAGCGCCATCAACATCAATTCACCATCGTTCTCAATAATTGAACATTTCGGACAAATCATTGAGACGAATTTTGCATAAAGACCTTGGTATGACGCCATACAAAGTCCAATTGGTTCAGGAGTTGAAGCCAATTGACCATCCAATGCGTTTTCATAAGTGGGCCTTTCGCTAAGTGGGCCTGCGATCGACTTACAGAAGATGCCGATTTTGGCAAAAACAAAATCATCTTTTCAGATGAAGCTCATTTTGATCTTGGCGGGTACGTAAACAAGCAAAATTGTCGCATTTGGGGCGCAGAAAACCCTCACGCATACATTGAAAAGCCGACGCACCCAAAACGAGTCACTGTTTGGTGCGGATTTTGGTCCAGAGGCATAATTGGGCCATTTTTCTTCGAAAATGACCAAGGAGTGGCCGTTACAGTTAATGGCGATCGTTATCGGGCCATGTTGAACGAATTTTTGTTCACAAAAATTGAAGAGGAGAATGTTGGCAACATTTGGTTTCAAAAGGACGGCGCTACGTGCCACACAGCCGAAGCTACACTCGATGTTTTGCGCCCTGTTTTTGAAGATCGCATTATCAGCCGCAGAGCTGATGTCGTTTGGCCACCTCGGAGCTGCGATTTGACACCGTTGGACTATTATTTGTGGGGTGCCGTCAAAGATAAGTGTTACGCCGACAAGCCAGAGACAATTGACGCTTTAAAGGACAATATTCGTGAAGCCATTGATGAAATACAGCTGCACACAATCGATAATGTGCTTAAAAATTGGACCGATCGTGTAGGCTACTGCATGGCCAGCCGAGGCAGCCATTTGAATGAAATTATTTTCCATTATTAACCGGAAGGATTGTACTTTCAAATAAAAAAAGAAATTTGAGAAAATACTCAGTAGTTTTTTTTTAAAGCACTTTCAAAAAAAAGTTATTTGGCGGACGCTTTAGATGTCACGACTTTTGTTTCTTATTGCGCCATGCTATCAAAACTTGGGGATTCCCTTTCTAACTGAAAATAATACAGTTTTATTTTTACCTTGTTTTTCTAATTTTAGAGTTGAGTTTCAATTAGTGTGTTATAAATTAAATGAAATTTTTATTTTATTTTAATTCAATTTGCTTTTTGTATGTATTTAATAAAATTTTATATTATTTTCGTTTTTTAAATGTTTACTTTGTTTAAATTTTCTTTTTACGAAGTAGTATTTTCATAACCCTGGAACCTATCTTCGATCTTTACATGGTTTGCTATAGAAAATCATAATTCACTTTGTGTCGTTTCAATTTGCGTCGTTTTTTTGGTACGTAACCACCACGCAAAGTGAGGTATGGGTGTATTCACCTAAGTTTTCCTTTTAAGCTGGAATAAATTTTTCATTACAATAAAAGAAAAAACTAAAAAAATTTTTATTTAAAATTTATTGTTAATTGAGTTACTTTAGGTGTGATAAAAATAATTTTTATGATACAATAATAAAAACGAAAAAACGAAAAACTGCATTAATTAATTTTAATTGCTTTATTAACTAACTAAACTTAAATAATTTTTTTATTTTCAATTTTTATTGTGTACTTTTTTTCCTCCTTTTTTTCCTCGTTTTTTTTTTGTTTAATTTAAAGGCCATAAATTTAAAAAGCCAGGAACATATATTTTTTTTCTATTCAACAGCCCACAATAATAATAAACATTTTACTTACAACAACAACAAAATACTTAGAAATGATAATAAAAAAAGTTTAACAAACAAAACCGTAAATGCATAACCAAAGCAAATGGCCTGCTGGCTGCACATGTGCTCCTTTGAATAACGTACAGTGGGTGATAAAAAAAAAATATACATTCCCTTACTGTTTTAATAATTTATACAAATTGTTTGCAGAATCGTCTGTTCAACAAATATTTTTTATGGAAATTTTATATTTTTAAATATACTACAGGGTCTACAATCTATAAATGATGGTTATCGATTCCGTTTACACACTTTCAAACCTTGAAATATTTTTATTTCATTCGAATAACTCATGTTTTTAGAAAAGCCACATGGAAAGTCGCCTTAGTCTAGTAGGCAGGGTGTTGGCTTATTAGACGTAAGACTACGCTTCAAACCCCAGCTCAGCTATCTCCAGCACAACCAAACATGAAACAAATATTTCTTCGGCGATTTCTGCCAAAAACTCTGAAAGTAAATAAAACATTGCCATGAAAGGTATCCCAAAAAATATGCCGCTCGAGTCGATTTTAAACTGTAGGTCCTGCCACTCATATATAAAAATTAACACACACAACATAAGTGGTGTGAGAAGCTAGGTCGTAATGCTGACTAAAGGTTTGTAATGACCACTTATGCATGTATGATCAAGCAAATTAACTTGCGAGAAGGGTAGCTTGAATGCCGCTGAAACCATTCTGTGGAATAAGAAGAGGGGCATGGAAGGGTATTCTCAGCGAAAGTAAAGATAAAGAAAGGCTCAGACGCTTTTCAACTCGAATAGGTTTAAAAAATCTTAAATTTTGCTGGGTAATTACAAATAAAAGTGATTTGTGTTACGCATCAAACCATTTTAAGTAGATTTCTGTCAAATAAAATTGCCATGAAAAAGTTTCTCAAAAAATCTGTCGTTCGGAGTCGACTTTAAACTGTAGGTCCCACCACTCATGTATAAAATTAACATACACAACATAAGTGGTGTGAGAAACTAGGACGTTGTACAATGGATCAATTCGACCTCCGGGTACTGTACTTGTCTTAATTGACAAGTACACGTCCTCTGACCTAACCTAACCTAGGAATTTACTTTGTTTCTTTGATTCCCTGTGAAGCAAATAGTAGTTGGCACAGCAAACTCCGGGCTACACGGCGGATGAGGTCATACATCCAATCCACTGTTTTCGAAATAGTTTCTGAACGCTGCCGTAATTTGCGGCAGAGCATTGTTATGATCGAGAATTACGGACTCGTCTATGGTTGCACATTTAAAGCGTTTTTGTTTAATGTTCACTTCAAACGAAATGTTTCTTGTCTGTATAGTCCTTCAGTGAAGGTCTGGCCCGGTTTTTGCACCTTTTAAAGCACCACACCTTCCTGATCCTATCAAATACAGAGCATTACGTTGGCTAAATGAATATTCTGCTTGGCCGGAGACTTTGCTTGTTGTTAACAGACATGACATAAGATTTCTTGCGCTTGGCTTTGTCTTAATGAAACGATTTTTCTTTGCCTGCATTACATACATACGTACATAATTGGTCATTACAGCCCTTCAGTCAGTATTACGACCTAGTTTCTCACACCACTTATGTTGTGTGTGTTAATTTTATACGCGAGTGGCGGGACCTACAGTTTAACGTCGACTCCGAACGACAGATTTTTGAGTAACTTTTTCATGGCAGGTTTATTTATTCTCAGAGTTTTTGCCAGAAATCTGCTGAGAGAAAGTCGCCGAAAAAATACTTTTTGTATTTTGTCTTGATGTCTGGCCTGGGGCTCAAACCTTGGCTTTACGTCTAATAAGCCAACACACTACCTACTAGACGACTACGGCGACTTCAAAAAATCAAAATGTTAGTTTATTATTATTATTTTTATAAAGTTAGGAAGGAAAATAATTCAAATACAGAAAAACATGAGTTTTCACGCTAGAAAATCCTTTAAAATGTCTAAAAAAACTGGGTCAATTCAAGCTCCGGGTACTGTACTTGTCTTAATTGACAAGTACACGTCGTCTAACCTAACCTAACCTAACCTAACATTTTTATATAGTTTTTCAATTTATTAACATTTAATTACAATACTTTTGTTACATACTGAATGCTTGTTACATACACTTACATGATATTTATTTTTATAAGCAATTTTTTTTTAATATAAATTTAACATGAAACTAGTTACGGCAACTTTCTATAAATTTTCTCTTCCTTATATTGCAAAAATACAAAAACAACAAAATCGAAATTTATTATTTTAATTTTTTTTATTTTTTAACACAAGAAAAATGCCCAAAAAAAACAACTGAATTGCGTTGAGACAACGACACGTTGCAACATAAATAAAAAGCCAAGTAAAAATGTCTCAATTGTTTGGTGTTTGTTGTTAAAATGTGTAGTAAATTAATACGTTTATTAATTAATTTTCGTTTGTATTTATTACACTCATGCATATTCTTAGTTTTATTTATTATTTCTCCGTATCTTTTTTTTTTATCATCTTTAAGTGAATTTAATTTTTTTTCTTTCCGTTTAATTTATTCCATTTAAATTTTCTTCTTCCATTTTTTCTCTTATTTTTGCTAACTTTTGGCATTAGTTGTGCTCTAGAAAATTCAGTCAAATAATGATACTATACGTAGCAATAAAAAAATATACATACTTCCACACATACATACACATATTCATACATACATAGAAAAACAAGAAATATTATAATAAAATATAAGGAATTTTCATGTTTTTAGTCTCTTTAATGTTCTTCTAACGAAAATAAATATTGACACGGTAAATTAAAGTCATTGCAAGAAAATGTCATTTATTTCAACACACACATACATACATGCACACACACACAGGTATTTTTTATTTATTTTTCTCTTCTCTTCCTTACTAAACTGCAAGTATAGCAAAATTTAAACCATAGTTTACCATTTCATAGCACAATTGTGCAGACAGAACTCACACGCATTCTTGTGTTTTTTCATTTAGTTGTCGATCAGACTGCGGCAAGAACACATGTGCGGCGGATGCTTTATCATTTTATTTTAGAATGACACTCAAAAAATATTTAATGTTAAAAATGGGCTATGACATTAGCTGGGCGTTTTTTATTTTGTCGCATAGTATAATTTTTTTTAAATGCTTTGGAATGCTCGCTTTTTTTCTTTTCATAAAAAATGGGTTTTTTATTCTTTTTATTTTTATTTATCTAAAAAAACATGGCATAATTTTTAAGCCAAAAATGGATAGTTTTATGTTCTTTTAATAAAAAATGGATTTTTTATTTTATTTTTATTTATCTAAAATTATTAAGCCAAGGTTATATAGATTTACATATGTATGCTGATGAAATGAAAATAAAAATAGCGTATATTACTAACACTTTTCTATGGCTTTAAATAAATAAATTCTCTCAACTTATTTTCTCTCTCTTACTCACTAACACATAACCAAAATATTTTTGACGAACCCTGATTTAAACGTACACATGTATATTGCTTACGGTCGGGGTTGCCATCAGACTTAATTTTCTTTCTTTTTCTTTTTCGCTTTTTAACACGTTGACTGCCGCGGCAATTTTCAGAAAACTGCCAACATTAACTTTTTGTTCTTTTCCCCGAAAGCCATTTATCGATAGCACTGATATAATACGATTTTATTCGTAGCTACACAAAAATGGTAGGTTTAGTGAGTACGAGATAACTCGTAGTTGGCTCCCTAGAAGGGAACGTAATCTACGAGTTATCTCGTAGTCGGCAGTCAACGTGTTAATGGAGTTTATTATTGAAAATAATTTTTCAACACAGGCATTGCTAGTCGAAGCAACATTAAAAGATAACATCGATATGTTTTTGGGTGCAATGCATCGCATGTTATATCGAGTTTTCACACAATACATCGAAATTTTTCGTTTATCGATTAAATTTTGAGAACAAAAAAAAAAGAACCCCAAAACTGGAGTACCGCAATCAGACGATTTCCTCTTCAGGACACTGTTTGGCGTCACTAAGTCGGCCTTCCTAATACTTGATAAAAAAAAAAACCCCGGTTTTTCCTTCTGAGATGCATTTAAGACACATAGTTTACAAATATGCGTTCGAAGATTCATTCTTCTCATCACAGAGACTGAATATTAGCCTTGAATCGATCTACTATACTAAAACAAATGTTGTTTACCTAGACCGAGTCCGGTAAAATATTGGTTACAATCCTCAGTTTACTTAATTGTTACATAATTGGTCATTACAACCCTTCAGTCAAGATTACAACCTAGCATCTCACGCCACTTATGTTGTGTGCGTTAATTTTATGGATGTGCGACGGGACCTACAGAGTTTTTGCCAGAATTCTGCTGAGAATAGTTTGATGCGTAACACAAATCACTTTTGTTTGTAATTACCCAGCAAAATTTAAGTTTTTTTAAACCTATTCGCGTTGAAAAGCGTGTCAGCCTCTTTTCATCTTTCCTTTCGCTGAGCATACCCTTCCATATCCCTGTTCTTATTCCATAGAAAGGTTTCGGCGGCGTTCAAGCTATCCTTCTCGCAAGTTAATCTGCTTGATTTTTTTTCGCGAATTCCTATGCGGCTGAGGATCCAGTTGAGTCAACCTTATGAGAGTTGAGTGCGCGGAAGATACCTGGACACAATCTTTCGATGGTCTAAATTTTCTCTTGAAAGCGATTTGAAAGTTTTCCCATGTTCGTTAAATATTTCACTGTAGGACTGTATCTCGATATGTTCTTGATTTTTCAAAATACCACAGAATTATTCCAGTTTCGCACTACCTATACAAGTCGCCGTAGTCCAGTAGGTAGTGTGTTGGCTTATTAGACTTAAAAGCCAGGGTTCGAGCCCCAGGCCAGACATCAAGCCAAATACAAAAAGTAGTTTTTCGGCGACTTCCTCTCAGCTGATTTCTGGCAAAAACTCTGAGAAGAAATAGAAATTGCCATGAAAAGTTTCTTAAAAAAAATCTGTCGTTCGGAGTCGACTTAGGTCCCACCACTCATAAGTGGTGTGAGAAACTAGGACGTTGTACAATGGGTCAATTCGACCTCCGGGTACTGTACTTGTCTTAACAAGTACACGTCCTCTAACCTAACCTAACCTATACAAAGGACTTAAATCAAACAAAGCCTGTAGCGTAGACTCTCGAAGCGACTCGAAATTTTCTCCATGTGCTCTGAATATTTCCCCCTGCGACTGTCCCACGATATGTTCTTGATCCATCAGTATACCACAGAATTGTTTTTCTTTCTTAAACGAGTGGGTACCAGACAAATTATATCAGATTCTCAGTAGCTATACCTATTAGATAAAACAGAGCCTGCAGCGTTGTTAAAGGCCAAGAGAATAAAAATTGCAGCCAAAGTAAGTCCTTTAAAATAATACTTTCCAGGAGGCATTCTTTTGAACACATAATCTTTTGAATAAAACTGAGTTAAACTTAATGAAGTAGACTTTAAAAGAATTGTATCTCTTATTTGTATCTTTTACAAATTGATCCTGACAGTAATTTCTCATAAAGGCTCCGCTAAATAACTTTTTTTTTTTGAAATGCTTTAAAGAAAAAACTACTGAATATTTTCTCAAACTTCTTTTTTTTATTTGAAAGTACAATCCTTCCGGTTAATAATGGAAAATAATTTCATTCAAATGGCTGCCTCGGCTGGCCATGCAGTATCCTACACGATCGGTCCAATTTTTAAACACATTATCGATTGTGTGCAGCTGTATTTCACCAATGGCTTCACGAATATTGTCCTTTAAAGTGTCAATTGTCTCTGGCTTATCGGCGTAACACTTATCTTTGACGGCACCCCACAAATAATAGTCCAACGGTATCAAATCGCAGCTCCGAGGTGGCCAAACGACATCAGCTCTGAGGCTGATAATGCGATCTTCAAAAACAGGGCGCAAAACATCGAGTGTAGCTTCGGCTGTGTGGCACGTAGCGCCGTCCTGTTGAAACCAAATGTTGCCAATATCCTCCTCTTCAATTTTTGTGAACAAAAATTCGTTCAACATGGCCCGATAACGATCGCCATTGACTGTAACGGCCACTCCTTGCTCACTTTCGAAGAAAAATGGCCCAATTATGCCTCTGGACCAAAAGCCGCACCAAACAGTGACTCGTTTTGGGTGCGTCGGCTTTTCAATGAATGCGTGCGGGTTTTCTGTGCTCCAAATGCGACAAGTTTGCTTGTTTATATACCCGCCAATATCAAAATGAGCTTCATCTGGAAAGATGATTTTTTTTTTTTTGCCAAAATCGGCATCTTCTGTAAGTCGATCGCAGGCCCACTTAGCGAAGCGAAAACGCATTGGATGGTCAATTGGCCTCAACTCCTGAACCAATTGGACTTTGTATGGCGTCATACCAAGGTCTTTATGCAAAATTCGTCTCAATGATGTCTCCGAAATGTTCAATTGTTGACAACGACGGTGAATTGATGTTAATGGCGCTTCACGCATACTTTCTGCCACAGCAGCAATATTCTCGGATGTAAGCACTGTTTTTGGCTTTTCACGCTTTGGTTTATCGATGAGGATGCCAGTTTCTTTCACTTTTTTCACAAGATAACGAACATACGGAGCTGACGGTGCCTCTTCTTCCAAAATCCGTACGCAATTTTCGCACACATTCTGCAACATTACCATGACTTTCAAAGTTATGTCACAATATTTCCCAGCGTTGTTCAAGCGTATACAAAACCATATTCGTTCAGTGGAAGGATAAAACTAATAATCTGTCAAATCGGACATGAGCTAAGTGTTACCATTCACGAAATAAGCATCATTTGGTGGCATTAATTATTATTTTCATATTGATTGTATAAAAGTCTATCAAAAGAGTTCATTTCACATGAAAAATATCCAACAAGAATAGCCAAAACAAACAAAATTAAAAGTTGTCCTGACAACTCTGTTTACTGTTCTGCTTATAATGGCCGCCATCGTAGAATATACTTACACATGCATACTCGCAAACTCTCTACAGCTCTGTCTCTCTGCTGTTAGCATTGTTTCGACTGCACAAATTTTGAACGTGCGTTTATCATACTTTCATTATACTTCGTTACAATTCATTGTGAATGTAAGTTGTAGTGGTAGTAGTGGTGTTGACGATATTTTTACCCTGTCGGTGAATAATAGTACCATAATAATAATAATAATAATAATAATGAATATACTTAAGTAAATATGTATGTGTATGCATGCATTTTCTAAATTATATTTACTTTTAATGGCACAGATAAATATGAAATGATAAATGTTTTGTTTTTTATTATTTATTTTTTGTTTTATATTTCCCCGCCTGGTGTCTTCTTGTATGTAAATCTTAAGGGAAAATGACAAAAATTCCTAGAAACGGCGGAAAAATTAAAAGAACGATGGAAAAACAAACTGAAATATTTAAATGGGAATGTTTATTTCAATTTGTTTGCTTTTTTTTCGTTTCTTATTATAATTAAAGGCAACAAAAAATATGAAGAAAAAAATAAATATTTAATTAAAATGTTTTCGTGTTTATTTTTAACATTTTCTTAATATTTTTTTTTTTCTTAAAACATGTCTTGATAAATGTTATGCAAAATAACAACAACAACGTTTGCAAATGTTGCATAAAAAAAAAAATTATTTTTAATTAAAAAATAAAAATAAAATAAAAAATATTAGTACACAGCTGCACATAAGCCATAAAACTTTTGTTACAACATTTTAATATTTTTTTATTTGTTTATTTATTTTATTTTATTTTTTTTATCAAGGAATGAATATTTTATAGTCAACGGATTTTTTTCTTTTTTTTTGTTAATAGAGAAAAATCTATTACAAACAGGTGGCTTGGCTTTATTGTTAAACGACACAGAAAATGAATTAAAATAAAAGGTCGATTAATTTAATATTTTTTTTTAGTAAAAAAGTCAATTAAAAATTAAAT
Source organism: Sarcophaga carnaria (assembly GCA_958299815.1). NCBI lineage: Eukaryota > Metazoa > Arthropoda > Insecta > Diptera > Sarcophagidae > Sarcophaga > Sarcophaga carnaria. Next base: position 46,530,998 of record OY283151.1, read on the forward strand.
TCCTAGTTTAAGCATCTCCATTAAATTTTTATTTATTTATTTATTTATTACGATACAATTACAAATTATATTCCAATTAGGCCTTATGCTTGGTGTAGCGTAACAGACCAGAGTGTCTGTTGCGAATTGAACCCACGACCGCCACTCTAATAGTCCAGCACACTACACACTACTATAAACTACAATGCCATTCAATTTTTTTTTTATTAAAATGCTGCCATTTTGTAAATACTTCCTCTGTCGCATTAAAACTTTCATCGCTATTGTACAGAAAAAGAAACGAATTGTTTATCAACAAAATTATTACAATACGGAAGTCGCCACAGTCTAGTAGGTAGTCTGTTGACTTATTATACGTAAAGCCAGGGTTCGAGCCCCAGGCCAGACATCAAAATAAAATACAAAAAGTATTTCTTCATCGACTTCTTCTCAGCAGATTTCTGGTAAAAACTCTGTGAAAGTAAATAAAAATTGCCATGAAAAAGTTTCTCATAAATCTGTCGTTCGGAGTCGACTTTAAACTGTAGGTCCCACCACTCATGTATAAAATTAAGACACACAACATAAGTGGTGTGGGAAACTAGGTCGTAATCCTGACTAAGGGGTTGTAATGACCAATTATGTATGTATGTATGTACGTAGTTTATTGTATCGGGCAAGTTGACTTCAATATTGTAGGTACCCGCTTATGGTATTCTTTATATTGCTACGTTTTTGCCTTTTTTAAAAACGTTTAGAGTATGAGTTCGTTGATTGCAAACAAAATAAAAATAAATTTGTGTTTAGTTTCAATTAAACTCTTTATTATTCACACAATTTTGTGTGCCACTTTCGTTCTTCTTCTCTGCTCCCACCCTTTGCGTAAGCAATACCACTTGTACGTTAGATCTGTATAGAGAGAGATCTTCAAACCACGACTGTTTGCTTCGTACGCAACTCGTCTTCACACAAGACTGACTGAATTCTTACTGACTCGTTGTCTGCTTTGTTTTGCCTTTTTATATGCCCACACAATCAGTCTGATGAACGTTCTTGAAGCAGGAAGTTCTTGTTTTCGTCTTCTCGAGAATTCTATCGCGACTGCATTGTTCTTTGTGTAGTTTGTTCCCGTTGTTTGTTGTTGCGTTCTTGCCTTTCATACTCATGTTGTTGGTTTACTTGTAAAGAAGTTCGTTGTAGTTGTTGGTGTGGCTTTTGGTTATCGTTTTAATGTGAAATGATATTACACCGTTTCCTTTTTCGTAACAATATAGTCAAATTGTTATCAGTTTTCTTAGAAATTAAGAGTTAATTGCGGGTAATCTCTGTTAATACATCAAAACACACATTCTTTGCGATTATCAGTCTTGCCTTGAATAATATTTACGCTGACTTCAACACGGATCGAGAGGAAGAAGCTAAGATTTCACTTGTATCCTCTTGCTCTCTTAAAAACCATCGTATCTCAACATTTGAGTTCTCTTTCTTTCTATCAAGACGCTTAGGGTCATTTTACTATTTATTTATCTCTGCTACTTATTTCCAGCTGTCGAATCAGTTCTTCCTCCAACGGAATAATTCTGAGTTTGAGATTTGTGATACTGTTTGAAGTCATCGTAGTCTAGTAGGTAGGGCGTTGGCTTGTTAGACGAAAGACTGTGATTCAAATTCAATCTGAGACATCTCGAGTAAAACGAAAGATGAAAAAATATTAATTCGTCAAACATCCTCTCAGTAGACAAAAACTCTGAGAGTAAAATAAAATTGCCATGAAATATTTCTAAAAAATCTGTTATTCGGAGTCAGCTTTAAACTGTAGGTCCTGCCACTCATGTGTAACATTTACAATCACAACATAAGTAGTTTGATAAGCTAGGTTGCAGTCTTCACTAAAGGGTGTATATGACCAGAACATCCTCTGAATATGTCTCAAATATTGGTTGAATAACATCTGCAGAGAGCTCGTACAAGGCAACTAACTTCAAACAGCTGTTAAAAATGTTTCGTTTTGGTCACTGCAAAATATATCGATTACATCACACTGGGTGTATTTCGCCGTAGATTTGTAGGGCCCTCTTAATACGGTTCGCATTGTCTTCTTTAGAGCCGCGATTTGTTGCAATAGAGCTGCCCACGTAGGAAAATAACCGAACGTTTGTCATCTGCCGCTGATATGTTTTTACTTCACGTTGGTGAATACAATATTCTTCAGGCACTGGGTTAAATTTTGATTTTGTATCGGAAGTGAACTGTACAATGTAAGGCGTATTTTGTCTTTGCTGGTTTTTATCAATTGTCAATCAAGCCAAAACAAATCTGTCGAGGAATTCGGTTTTTTAACTTTTCTACAGTGAATTACTAAAACATATTGGATGTCTTTTTACTACACCATATAAAGCCTTCTGAAATTTATAAAAAAAAAAATTTTAATAATTCAAGACTTTTATATTTTTATTTCAAAAAAATATTTAAAACTTAAAACAAATATGATCGTGTTAATTTTTAACACAGCTTTAACGCCTGAACATATGTTTTATTTTGCTTTAACAATTTATTTAAATTTGCATATGGGTTGTGTGTGTGCATGTTATTTCTTTCTATGCCATGATATCTGTTACCTTCATATTTCCATATACATACTACTCGTATATTTATATTTTTCTATAATTTATATGCAAAAGTTTTTAATAAATTTATTATCAAAAAGTTTTTCTCACAATTTCCTTACAAGACAAAACAAAATAAAATAAAGGAAAACCAATAACAACAACAAAAATACAAAAAAAAAGTTAAATGGCATAAATAGAAATGAATACAGATACACAAACACAAACATAACAGACATCCATGCAAACATATATAAATACAAATACAAATGGTGTAAAAACCACTTACAGTGGGGCATGATATTTTTAATTTGCATTTCAAGTAATAGTTTTCTTGTAAAAATCAGAGTTTTTGAAGTCGTTGCAGTCTAATAAGCATTGTATTGTCTTGTTAGGTGGTTCAAAACTCGGCTATGACATCTGGAACAAAACAAAACATTTCTAACATTCTTTCGGAAACTTTCTCTCAGCATGAAAGTACCATAGAAAGTTTCTCAAAAATCTGTTGACAATTACCTGTACGTGTCCCACCACTCATGTATAAAATTAACATCCGCAAAGTAAGTGGTTAGGTTGTAATCCTTACTAATGTTTTGTACTGACCAGAGTTCAGCAATGAGTATTCATAATTTCTGATACTTATACGCATTCATACTTATTTTAATATCATGGAACCGCTACTCATATTCAAAGTTTGAAGTACTCATCATATTCATACTTAACAACACGTATGATGTTGTTGATTTCGACTTTCCATAACTCAACATATACACGAAGCACAAAATAAGTATGATTCGCATACGTAGTGAATCTAAATGAGTAGGCTGGCTTATGAATCAAACATATTTCGAATAGTATGAGTTTGATGTCAACGTTGTACTCATACTCATTGCAACCTGTACTTATAAATCAACGTTGTAGTGAGTACGAATGAAGCAGAGTACATAGTTAAATTTCAATATTGTTGACTCACTTATATTCAAAATTTCATGAGTACTTATGAGTAGCGAAAAAACGTTTCATTGCTGATCTCTGTACAGTTTTCTTGTAACTGAAGCCTGCAACAAAATCACTTTCTTTCTTTTCCATTTTGTTCCACTGTCATCTCACACAGAATATTGTTGTCTGTGGGCATTGTTAAAATGAAGAAAATAAAATCAAAAAAACTCTACACAAAATAAAGGCAATACAACAAATGAAATATTGCAAGAAGTTTTATTTATTTTTTATTTTTGTTTTTTGTCTGTTTGTGTGCAAAAATATAAAAAAAAATTTATGGCACTTGCTTCAAACTTATTAAATCGAATTGAAGTGAACAGCATAGAAAATTTAAAAAAATTGGAAACAAAATAAAACAAAATAAATTAAATTTAAGAGAATTGCAAAAAGAAAAAACAACATACTCGTATATGGTATAAATATTTAAGAATTTGTCCGAAATCGAAAATAAAAATTTAAGATTTTTCTTTAAGAAAATTTTAACACTTTCATACACCGGAAAATCATTCAAACACAAAGGTCTCCCAAGGCTAAAAACTAAAATTGAGACTGGAAATTATTTAGAGAAGGCGTTTTGCATTATTTACGTTAAAAAATCTCGTAATTTAATCATACAGTGGAGGTAGTGCAGTTCGAAAACACGAAAACATTCACAATCATTGGTCAGCTTTAGGAATAAGAATCTTCAATACCTCCTATAACAATAGCAAACCAACCCTACGTACAATAACTGCAGAACAAGACATCGAAAAATGCCTCAGCCGCGGAAACACGCAAATATTTACCACCAAGTTAACATGACTTATTTCAACATATTGTCTCTTAGATATCCAACAATGCGTAGAACATAATTTCCCAAGGAAGGAAACTTAGTATGGAGCTAGACAACATTAACATTCTCGAAATAGGTGGCATTGATAGCAGTAGAAGCCTGAATATCATAAACAAACTATGCCAGACGATAGATTGTCTTATTAATAGAAAGTGAGGAGATAAAGAAAATATTTTAAAGCAATTTTTACGTTATATTATGTATATGCAATCACTTACATAAGTCTAAGAAATAAATAAGTCCAGCCCTAAAGAAAATATCTAAACCTTATCATAAGACCCCCTAGTCCACATGAGATTCAAAAGGCAATCGGAATGTTTAAAAGTCATAAAGCAGCAGGTGAAAATGAAACAAACAAAAACTCAGATGCTATTTGCAACTTATGAGAAATTATGCTATAGAACACTACTAAAAATCATAATAAATCCAGAAAAAATAGCAAAAATAAACAAGCGGATTTCCAGTCGAATAGAGGCTGTTTTATAATGCACATTAATCATTACAACCCTTTCAAATTAAAATTTTCAACACCAGCGCCAAAGCCACATTACTTTACGGTTGCGAAACGTGGAATATTGCACCCCGAGATTCCCAGTCTATTCAAGTATTTGTGAACAAATGCCTGCGTAGAATCATGCGTGTTTACTGGCCCTCCATAATATCCAACGCACAACTCTGGTCAGATACAAACCAACAACCAATAGAGATGGAAATAAGAAGACGCAAGTGGGGCTGGCTTGGGCACACTCTTCGCAAGCCATTACATGACATCACAAGGAAAGCCATTGATTAGAACCCCCAGGGAAGCAGACGCATCGGACGACCATCACACACCTGGAAACGCCAAATCACAATCGAATTATCCAAACTACATCTACAGTGGAACGAAGTGAAACACCGCGCTGACGATCGGGTTTATTGGAACCAACTTGTTGCGGCCCTATGCTCCCTAGAGGAGTAAGAGGAACATATATTTACAACCATTTAGTCAGGATTACAACCTATCTACTCACACCATCCATGTTGTGTGAGTTAATTTTGTGCTTGAGTGGCTCGACATACATCATGAAATCGATCCCTAACGACAGATTTTCGAGAGATTTTTCATGGCAATTTTATTTTAGTCTCAGAGAGAGAAGTTGCCGAAACAAATATTTCTTAGATATTGTTACGCAAATCGAAACGACCTAATATCGTTTAACAATAAAAACGATAAACAAAAGCCACACAATACAAATACACACTAACACTAAGAATACAATGAACGTGTTGATTATCTAAAGCTGCACATACACATCGTATGTACAACGAACCTGGTTCCACCTGGTACCAACAACAACGCGAAATGAAAATAAACCAGCTACGACAAATATGTGATAGACAACATAAGCAAAGTACACAAGCAATAATGTACTAACAACAGAACTCTCGAGAAGACGAGAACACTAACCTTCCACTTCAAGAATGTTCGTTAGACTGGTTGTGTCGGACTATAAAAGGGCTGTACAAAGCAAGCAGCAGTCAGTGTTAATTCAGTCAGCCTTGTGTGAAGTTGCGTGTGAACAAAATAAGTCGTGGTTGTAAAGATCCAGTGAATACTTGTGTGAACTAGTAAAGTGAATAAACAGATTATTATTGTTGTATCGCACACAAAAGTAGTGTAAAGAATATAGAGTTTAACTGAAATTAAACACATTTGTTTTTACTTTGTTTGCAATTAACGAACTCATATTTAAACGTTTTTAAAAAGGTAAAAAACGTAACAATATTTTGCAGGCTCACTTCTAATATAAGCCAATACACTGCCAGCTACTCTGTGATGACCTATATATATGGAAATAATTAACTCTCAGCTCTCCACAACGAGAGATCACTATTGAACACCAGATCAGGAGATCATCGATTGTTCATTATCATGCTAATTGTCATTATGATACAAGTTTGTCCAGGGGGAAGACGAAATTTTATGCAGTCTCACACATCAACTCGAGTGCTTTTATTCCTTGCATAATTGGCCATTATAATCCTTTAGCCTGGATTACGATAACTTCTAGAAATTTTTATTATTCTGATAATATACTAAATGTCTACTCTGTCAGTTTTATATACAATAATCAAATGCCTAAGAGTCAAATGGAGGATATTCTGATCGGATAATATCATCAACGCCGGTCTCTGGAACTCCACTAAGAACAAATCCAAACTAAAATAAATCAAAGCAAATAATGGTTCGAACTTATGATCTTATAAACGTTAGATAGTATCGCCAGCGTATAATCAACAGTTCGGCTAAAAGAGAACATAGCTGCGCATGATCAACCAAAAACTACAACTCTTATGTTTTCAAGAGGGGTAAAGGAAAGATAAAATTGTATAATTGAACAACTATACACTACTCATCGTCTCATTAATGATATTTTTTATTGTTTAAGTCATAACTACCTATGTATTGTATTAAAAACTATTTTCTTCCAAAAACCTACTTTCCATTCATGCCAAACGTCACGTCTCACTAAAGTTCATGCCTTTACAACAAACGATTTTTAAGATAATTTTCTTTACCTCTTGCTTTTTAAAGTTTTTATTCGTTAATAATAAAAGAGAAAAATAATTAAAAACTAAATTTTTTTTATCTGTTTGCACAAATTAAACCGCAAAAGACTGTCATTAAAGTGAAGCCACGTTAATCAAGGGATGGCTGTGTTTAATTAAGCGAAGGAAACTCATCGATTGTGTATAATTAATATTGATAAGTATTGTACAGTTACTTGCACACACACACACACTAGCGCGCAAGCATAATCCCTGAATTATATGTGGAAGTGGATGTACATGTGTGAGTAAGTAAATTTTATTGCAATAACTTACATACACATACACATACTCATGCCATTTCACATTTACTTTGAATTACAATAATAAACGCCATAGAAGCGTAAATAGTTCAATCAACTCTGGTTGGCTATTTATTGGTGGATGGGAAAGAGGAGGAGGAGGAGGAGGAGGGAAATGAAATCAAATGAATGCATTCGTAAATGATGAAAAAAAAAATTACTGAAATTATTATGGAAGGCTAGATCAAGAGTTGAGGCTATTTTAAGTGTTTAAAGCTAATAAGCGCACTTAGGGGCCACTCTGGATTACATGTACAACTGAACCATATTGGAGTAGAGGAAAATGGGTGAATACAGGGCATATGGTGAAGACATCCAAACAATGGAGCAGTTTTTGTGTTATTGCCCAGCTTTCGTAAGATCGATATTCGAGTATTTTGTGGAAAATGTTGACTGCAGGGTATGAGGTGAAAACATTCAAACAAAGAAGCACTTTTTGTGTCATTGCTTAGCTTTTGTAAGCTTAACTCGCGTCACATTAGTGAACTAGAAGAAGTTAAGGAATTTTGTACAAGATACAGACTTCCCTGAGAAAGTAAGGTGGTATTCCTAATGGTGAGCGCACAACTAGTCTACATGATGGCTTAGGTGTATAGACATGAGGCCCTTGGTTGGTCTGCCTTCATTGAACCTACCTACCTAGCAACATTAATTTGGAGACAGAAACTTCAGATGACGAAGTCGCCGTAGTCTAGTAGGTAAGGCCTCGATTCAAACCCCAGGCCAGACATCAAAACAAAATACAAAAAGTATTTCTTCGACGACTTCCTCTCTGCAGATTTCTGACAAAAACTCTGAGAATAAATAAAAAACTGCCATGAAAAGTTTCTCAAAAATCTGTCATTCGGAGCCGACTTTAAACTGTAGCTGCCGCCACTCATGTATAAAATTAACACACGCAACATATGTAAGTGGGAAGCTAGGCCGTAATCCTGACTAAAGGGTTGTAGTGTATGTATGTCAAATGACAATACATACTGTTACGCAAATCGAAGCGACCTAATATCGTTTAACAACAAAAACGATAAACAAAAGCCACACGATACAAATACACACTAACACAAGGAATACAATGAACGTGTTGATTATCTAAAGCTGCACACACACTTATGTATGACGAACCTGGTTGCGCCTGGTACCAACAACAACATCAAATGAAATAAACCAGCTACGACAAATATGTGATAGACAACATAAGTAAAGTACACAAGCAATAATGTACTAACAACAGAACTCTCGAGAAGGCGAGAACACGAACCTTCCACTTCAAGAATGTTCGTTAGACTGGTTGTGTCAGACTATAATTTTATACATGAGTGGCGGCAGCTACAGTTTTAAGTCGACTCCAAGCGACAGATTTTTGAGAAACTTTTCTTGGCAATGGAAATCGGCTGAAAGAAAGTTGCCGAAGAATATTTTGTCATATTTCTTTTACTTGGAGATGCCTGACCTGGGGTTTGAACCGAGGCCTCACGTCTAATAAGCCAACATACTTCATACTAGACCACGGCGACTTCGAACCTACCTACTTACCTACATTAATTTGGAGAAAGAAACTTCAGATGACTAAAGTCGTCGCAGTCTACTAGGTGTAGTGTGTTGGCTTATTAGACGTAAGGCCTCGATTCAAACCCCAGGTCAGACATCAAAACGAAAATATGAAAGAAAAAAAATATTTCTTTGGCGACTGCCTCTCAGCAGATTTCTGGCAAAAACTCTCGGGGTAAATAAAATTGTCATGAAAAGTTTCTCAAAAACTATCGTTCGGAGTCGACTTAAAACTGTAGGTCCCGCCACTCATGTATAAAATTAACGCATATGACATAAGTGTGGCCGTAATCCTGACTAAAGGGTTGTAATCGTCAATTATGTTATGTATGAACTTCTGATGACAATGATGACAACTCCCAGAAATTCAAAAACAAACCAAAAAAACTCCATATTTTTTTTCTTTTTTTTGTAATTAAAAAACTTAATTTTTAGCTAAATTGTGTATTTCCTAATTGTTTAAATTTTAAATTTAAAAATTTTCTTCTGTTTTAATTAATATTTCCGCTGATAATTGTTTTTTTTTTTTTTTTTTTTTAAAGAAATGTTAAATGGAAAGAAAACTTTGTTTTACGCCTCAACAGTTGTGCTAAATAAAATGATTATAATTGTTGTTGTTGTAATCATTTCTCATTGTATCTATTTCCTGACATTAAATATGTTTTATTGATAAAACAAAAAAAAAGAAGAAGAAGAAGAAAGAAAAGAAATGTAAAAGAATTTTCTTTTTTTGCCTCTTTTTTTACATTTTCTAGTTCAAATACCTTCATTAAGTGTTTGTTTGTTTGTAATGTTGTTGTATTACACCAGGCAGATACATACATAAAATTACTTGCAGACTTACTACAGAACAGAACGCATTTTATTGCCGGCAATATGTAGCTATGGGAACAGAGCAGCGCCAGCCAGCAACAGAGTGAACAACATCAGCCAGCCAGCCAGCAACAATTACGGAGGAATACATAGATTTTTTATTTTATTTTATACAATCATTTTAACACTCCTCTCTTTTTTTTTCATTTATTTTATGAGTATCATTTATTTGTTTTTTCTTTCCTTTTTTATTTGTTTTGTTTTTTTTTTAATTCTTATAGAAGACTTGAATGACTATCTTAACAGATGTTAAAAAGAAATCAGCCCCATGCCTAAATAAATGTAGAAAATTGAAGAAAAATCCGATTTTTAATTTTTGTTTAAAAGAAATTCAATTAAAAATTTTAAAAAAATTTACATGTAGAGATGGCTGTTCACTAAAGAAAGTCGGACGGACACATATAGCACTGTTATTCCCTGCTGCTGCAACCAATCGGAGCTTCTGATGAAACGACTTAAGCTCCCAATGAAAATGTCGGATGGAGACACATAGGCCTTATGGCGCCCATTGAGATACCACAGTTTTTGTGTTATTCCTATTATGAAACGACTTAGGACAGTGCATCAAGATTATCCATGTCTTCTTCTCCTTTGACATAAGGCCGGGCTTGTCCCCAGTGGCTGTAGAACAGTATCATCTTCTTGCTGAGCTCTGCAGTTTCCACAGAAATCGCTTACAAGGCGCCCTAAACCAATGCGCCTCGCATGCGTGCTCTGTTATGATTCCGACAACTGCAATGAACGCACTATTTTGTAGTTTAAACAGCCATACCGTGCGCCGTCCATCTAGTTTTGGGTTGATTTTCTGCGCGCTGTTCCGCTCGTGTCCGAAGGGAACCCTCTGCAGCTGACGGAATTGATGAGCGCATTGTTAATTGTAAATATACAGGGATAAGGTAGAGGGATGAAGTCGCCGTAGTCTAGTAGGTACTGTGTTGGCTTATTAGACGTAAAGCCAGCGTTCGAGCCCCAGGCCAGACATCAAAATAAAATACAAAAAGTATTTCTTCGGCGACTTTTCTCTCAGCAGATTTCTGGCAAAAACTCTGATAGTAAATAAAATTGCCATGAAAAAGTTTCTCAAAAATCTGTCGTTCGGAGTCGACTTTAACCTGTAGGTCCCACCACTCATGTATAAAATTAACACACACAACATAAGTGGTGTGAGAAACTAGGACGTTGTACAATGGTTCAATTCGACTGTACTTGTCTTAATTGACAAGTACACGTCCTCTAATCTAACCTAACTTAAGGTAGAGGGATTCCTAAAGTCGAGACTTCGTCAAACAGTTCGATGGACATTCGAGCCACTCCTAGCCAGTTTATCTGCTTTGCAGTTACTCGGACAATTATAGCGCGCTCTTCTCCACTATTGGCCAGATTTCCTGTACCGTACTCTGCCGTTTCCGAAGCGGCATACTTGCCGTTCATGTAATTGGTGACCGCATTGTTAATTATCAACTTAAAGGTACCCAGAGAGCTTCCCAAAGTCGAGAATTCGTCGTATAGTACCATGTATCGAGCATCGAATGTTAGACACCAAGCACCATCTTTTCTATCGACAAGCGAGTGGGAATGGTGAATCAGTACTATGGTAAGGCGCCCACAAGATAATACTATGTTCAGATAAGCACTTTTATTGAGACAATATTCGGTTTATTGAGTACAATATTTTAAGTGTTCAGACATAATAATATACGCAGTTCAGCTGCTTATTCAATATTCAATTGACAGCTAGTAAACAAAACAGCTGGTTGTTTCAACAACATTGCTTTTATTTTGTTTTTTTTTTTGACATTTGTGTTGTCAAATATTAACAAAAAGTGTTCGGTTAATTGTATTATCCCCATAGAACATACTTATGGCAGTACTGCATATAAAGTTTTACTCAATATTATAACAATTTGCCCATTTATTGCGCAATAATTAATCGAAATTTTATATGAAATATTGAGCTCAATAATGGCGTTTATTGCGATTTACTCAATATAAGTGCATGTCTGAACACCGTATTAGGTACCAAGCACCATAATTTCTATCGATAGGCGAGTGAGAATGGTGAATCAGTACTATGCTATACCCGTTGTTTGGTATCCTTAAGAAAGCAGAAGAAGAGAATGATCTGCACATGTGATTTTGCCAGTTCATCCATTTTGCAATTATCCGAAATATCATTGTATCATAGAACCTATATGATATGGACATCATCATCGTTCTACTACCTTGTTTAGATGGATTTCATCAGGTTGAAACTCAGTGCCCTGATAGCCGCCTTAGGTAGTGTTACCTCAAGGTAGTGTTCCATACATATGTACGTACATAATTGGTCACGATTACGACCTGGCGTCTCTCGCCACTCTTATGTTGTGTGTGTTAATTTTATACATGAGTAGAGGGACCGACAGTTTTAAGTCGATTCTGATCGACAAATTTTTGAGAAACTTTTTCATGTCAATTTTATTTACTCTCAGAGTTTTTGCAAGAAATCTGCTGAGAGGAAGTCGCCGTCATATTTCGTTTTGTTGGAGATGTCTGACATGAGGTGTGAATCGTGGCCTTACGTCTAATAAGCCAACACACTACCTACTACACTTCATTGTGATGTTCCGCTTGGGAATATTTTGTGTGCCCAATAATATTCTCGGTAGACTATATTGCCGACACTTCTGCCTGAAAATCCCTACAGTGGTTGGACAGACTAATTGGGGTGTTCTGATCTATTTCGACCAAACTACGCTATCAACTATTCCGTTCAGTTTGTAACCATCAGTGAAGATTTCTACGGAGTCCTTTACCATTGAGTAGTCATTATTGTCATGCATCAGTGTGGTCAATGTAGCGCTTTAAAAATACTTTTCTTATAAAATATTTTTAAATTGTTAATAAATTATTGCAAGTGTTGTAGTAATTACACGCTTTTTTATAGGCGTTAATATTGAATGTTTAAATCACAGTTAAAAGCAGTGCTTGCAGTTCTTTACATAGTAATCTTCTAAAGATTATGGGTTTAAACAATAAATTTACGTTAATACCTGCTTTTATGGTTGACATAATTTATAGAATGGGGCTGGAAGTTATTCATTTTTAGAGCAGCAGCACCAGTGATATCAATACAATTTATACCCGTACACAACGTAACTATTATACAGAGACTTATAACGTATCTATAACTACACATACATATAAATATACATACATATATACATGTATACGTGTGTTAGGTATGTATGTATGTATATACCAAGCTGAGGTCACGTACATCCATTTATATTAAATTATCTCCACTATAATAATAAATTGAATGCAATTATTGAAATAATCGTTATTTATTGCATTACAAGACAGACCAATGGAAGAAAGAAGAAGAGTATGTATGTATATATCTTCAGTGGTTCTTCAATGTTGAATGGTTGTTGTTGAGTGTTGTTGTTGTTGTTGCTGTTATTGGTTGTATCTCTTTTATAAAAAGAAAAGCAAAGAAAGAAAAAAGTGAAATACAATGAACAAAAACAAAGAAAATATGGAATGAACAATTTGAACGAACTTGAAAATGAACGCTATCCTCTTGAAGATGCTTTCATTTGTACACATTTTTTTTTCACTTTTTTAATGAACAGAAAGAAAAACAAAAAGAACTAAATTTATAGGAATTTAATATATGTAATGGGTGATTTTTTAAGAGCTGTAGGAAAATTTTTCCAAAAAAAAACACAAAATTCAGAAAAATGCATGAAATCTTTATTTGTATCGATAGTACGGTCCATATAATTTAATGTTTGAAGATTATTTCATGCAAATGTTGACCGCAACTGCTCCTCAAATGGTCCATCCGCTTAGTCCAATTTTGGCATACTCTTTCCAACATTTCTGCCAGTATCTCACGAATAAATGCTTCAATGTTGTCTTCTAATGCGTCAATTGAAGCGGACTTGTCTTTATAGACAGACATGAGCTTTAACATAGCGCCACAAAAAATGGTCTAAAGGCGTTAAATCGCACGATCTAGGCAGCAAATTGACCGGTCCCGAATGTGAAATAAAATGTTCACCGAACTCGCCTCTCAATAAGTCCATTGTTACGCGTGCTGTGTGGCATGTGGCACCGTCTTGTTGAAACCACATGTCATGCAAGTCAAGCTCTTGCATTTTGGGGAAAAAAAAGTTGGATATCATCTCACGGTAGAGCTCACCATTCACAGTTACGTTACGATTCGCAGCATCTTTGAAGAAGTACGGTCCAATGATGCCACCAGCCCATAAACCGCACCAAACTGTGACTTTTTCTAGATGCATTGGTAGCTTTTGCAAAGCTTCTGGCTGATCTTCACTCCAAAACCGACAATTCTGCTTATTTACGTATCCATTGCGCCAAAAATGAGCTTCGTCGCTGAACACAATTTTTCGATAAAGAAGTGGATCTTCGGCCACCTTTCCAAGAGCCCATTCACCAAAAATTCTGCGTTGCGGTAGGTCGTTCGGCTATAATTCTTGCACCAACTGTATTTTGAAAGGCTTCACACCTAAATCCTTCCGCAAAATTTTCCACGTTGTTGAGTAACAGAGGCTGCGAATTGCTGCGAACGGCGACGAATCGATAATTGATGGTCATCATTAACACTGGCCGATACAGCTGCGATATTTTCTTCAGTTCGCACTCTACGTAAGCGTGTTGGTGGTTTAATGTCCAACAATGTAAATTTGATGCGAAATTCAGTCACAATAGCCCGAATAGCCGCTTCAGTGGGTCGATTAAACGTGCGTGAGCTGTTTAAACCAGTGTTGTCAAAAATATAATAGCTCAAAAGGCACCCGTTACATACATCCATACCTCGCTTTAAGTCGTTTCGTTTTGCGTTTTTTTTTAAGTTGCGTCTCTGCTGAATTGGTACTAATTTTCACTGTGCGTAGTTAGATTTTCGAAGTTGCATTGTTTTTTAGATTCGAGGTTTTAATTTTGTTTTCTAAATTTTTAAAATTTCCTCTTTTTTTCTAAAATATGGCACGACTTTTATATCTAATTGCGCCAGGTTATCACAACTTGGGGCTTCCCTTTCTAACTGAAAATAATACAGTTTTATTTCCGCCTAGTTTATCTAATTTTAGAGTTCAGTTTCAATTAGTGTGTCATAAATTAAATGAATTTTTTATTTTATTTTAATTGAATTTGCTTTATATATTATTTTTGTTTTTTAAATGTTTACTTTGTTTAAATTTTCTTTTTAAAAAGTAATGGGTGCGCCAACTAACTTTTTTTTTTTGAAAATGCTTTAAAAAGAAAAACTACGGAATATTTTCTCAAATGTCTCCTTTTTTTTGAAAGTACAATCCTTCCGGGTAATAATGGAAAATAATTTCATTCAAATGGCTGCCTCGGCTGGCCATGCAGTAGCCTACACGATCGGTCCAATTTTTAAGCACATTATCGATTGTGTGCCGCTGTATTTCACCAATGGCTTCACGAATATTGTCCTTTAAGGCGTCAATTGTCCCTGGCTTGTCGGCGTAACACTTATCTTTGACGGCACCACACAAATAATAGTCCAACGGTGTCAAATCTCAGCTCCGAGGTGGCCAAACGACATCAGCTCTGCGGCTGATAATGCGATCTTCAAAAACAGGGCACAAAACATCGAGTGTAGCTTCGGCTGTGTGGCACGTAGCGCCTGCCTGTTGAAACCAAATGTTGCCAATATCCTCCTCTTCAATTTTTGTTAACAAAAATTCTTTCAACTGGGCCCAATAACAATCGCCATTGACTGTAACGGCCACTCCTTGCTCATTTTCGAAGAAAAATGACCCAATTATGCTTCTGGACCAATATCCGCACCAAACAGTGACTCGTTTTGGGTGCGTCGGCTTTTCAATGTATGCGTGTGGGTTTTCTGTGCCCCAAATGCGACAATTTTGCTTGTTTACATACATGCCAAGATCAAAATGAGCTTCATCTGAAAAGATGATTTTTTTTTTTGCCAAAATCGGCATCTTCTGGTGTAGGCTTGCAGTTTATGGCCAGCCGAGGCAGCCATTTGAATGCAATTATTTTCCATTATTAACCGGAAGGATTGTACTTTCAAATAAAAAAAAAGAAATTTGAGAAAATATTCAGTAGTTTTTTTTTTAAACAATTTCAAAAAAAAAAGTTATTTGGCGGACCCTTTATTATTTTCCTAATCCTGGAACCTATCTTCGATCTTTACATAATTTGCTATAGAAAATCATAATTCACTTTGCTTCGTTTGAATTTACGTCGTATTTTTCTTTTTGGAACGTAACCAGGAAGCAAAATGAGGTATGGGTGTACATTTTGTTTATAAACAAATTTTACGTATTTTTAAAATTTTTTTATTAATTTTTCTATTTAAACTCTCCCCGCTTATCATTGTCATGCTAATGAGGCATTTCCTTTTCGTTTTAAAAACAAAAAACAAAAACTTTTTTTTTGGTTTCTTAATTTAAATGGATTTTTGTGATAAAAATGATTCACCCTCATGCAAAATAATATTCTTTTTTTCTTTTATTCTTTCATTCTTTCTTTCGTTCTGTCCTAACCAACAAATCAAAGGCCAAAACCAAAACGAAAGAAGAAGCCATGAATATAAAAGCAAAGAATGAATGAAAAAAAAAATTGTTTACGTCGTTTATAATCTCTGCATAAAATCTTCATAATTAAATGTAATTATTTTTGGTTTTTCTTTTCTTGTTGTTTTCCATTATTATTATTATAAAAAAAAAGTAAGAAAAATAAATTGTTTCCATTTTCCTTAATTTATGCATTGAAAAAAATCAAAATGCTTTTCCATGTTGAAATTTTTTGCAGAAACAGCTGAAGCAAATAATTTAAATCAATTTTTCTTTCATTTTTGTTGTTGTTGTTGTTGTTGTTATTTTATTTTCCTATAAAACAAACACAAATAAAAATAAGTAGAAAATAAAATTACATAATCAAGTTTGTTAACTCTGTTGGTTATGAAATATTGAACATTTTTTTTCCAAAAATAAAATTGCAATAAAAAATTTTCGTATCGTCCATGGGCAAAAAAGAAATATAAATTTTTAAAAAAGAAAGTTTAATAGTTTTTTTTTTTTTTTTGAATGTTTATTTAATATTATTTTACTTCTATAAACTATTATTCGTGCATTTTTTAAATTCAAGCCTTTATTTTAAATTGTTGCATCAAATCCAACCTATTCTATGGCTTCAAAACTTGTAATGCTATTGTGATTCAAACTTTCGTTAAGAACTGTTTCTGTTGCTAAATAATATCAAACTGCGAATGTTAGCTACGAAACGACAAAATTTCGATTGCTAGGGAAGTGCCAAATAGTGAATTAGTACTACGCAAGGCTACTACAAGATAACAACGCAATTTTTTGTTATCCGCCGGAAAGTCGAAGAAGCGAATGTCCTGCACACATTTTAGGCTAAGATAACTTCAGGCTAAAGTTTCAAGAGTAAAGAAAAGACGGAGTAGAGGCTATATAGAGACTAACGACAGTAGGTCAGTTTAGGTTGAATTGACAGACGCCTTATTTGCGTAGCAGACTTGGCCCTGTTGTAACATCGACATTGCTTATACATATTGTTACGCAAATCGAGACGACTTAATATCGTTTAACAACAAAAACGATAAACAAAAGCCACACGATACAAATACACACTAACACCAAGAATACAATGAACGTGTTGGTTATCTAAAGCTGCACACACACATATGTACAACGAACCTGGTTGCGCCTGGTACCAACAACAACATGAATGTGACAAAAAGGGATGAACAACGTAAGCAAGGTACACAAACAACAATGTATTAGCAATAGAGCTCTCGAGAAGGCGAGATCACGAACCTTCCACTTCAAGAATGTTCGTTAGACTGATTGTGTCGGACTATAAAAGGGCTGGACAAAGCAGGCAGCGAGTCAGTAAGAATTCAGTCAGCCTTGTGTGAAGTTGCGTGTGAATAAAATAAGTCGTGGTTGTAAATATCTAGCGAATAATTGTGTGAACTACTGTATAAAACAGATTATTCTTGTTGTATCGTTAAGTTGTATACGGTGGCACACAAAAGTAGTTTAAAGAATAAAGAGTTTAACTGAAATTAAACACATATTTGTTTTTACTTTGGTTGCAATTAACGAACTCATATTTAAACGTTTTTACATAAATGATCATTACAACCCTTCAGCTAGAATTACAACCCAGCACCTCATACCACTTATGTTGTGTGTGTTAATTTTATACATGAGTGGCGGCATTGCTTATTCCGTCATATACATAATTTGAACTCCTGATTGGCATCTCTCCGCCCCGATTCTTTTGTGAGAATGAGAATTTCATTAAAATTTTCTTTTGCTAGACACCTTATGTTTATAAATTCTGAGTGCCCAAGAATTCTACTTCTTAGATTCCAAAGCACCGAATTGTTTTAGTGAAAATGTTATTTGGTTCTCTTCTTCTGATTAGCTGTCGTTATAGTTTCTGTAGAAGTCATTATAAGGTATTGCAGACTTCATGGGTGCACACCCAGAGGCCAGTGTGCCATTGTAATTGCTGTGAAGTTTTTACACCAATTTTGTTCTGCATATAACCACATCAGTTCAGATCTGTCCTGCCTCTCCAGAAGTAGATTCATTATTCCATCTTAGCTTTGCCTTTGAATGAATTTTTGTGAGACCATTTACTTGCAACACTGCAGAGAAATTCCTATCTCATGTATGAATTCAAATGGATTTCGCATTGTGCAAGAAGCTTTTACAAGGGCGTGAGATTAGTTGTGGCCTTCAATATCCTCGTGTCTAGCAATCCATATTAGAGTAACCGTGTGAATACACGATATCTACCCTAGAATTGCCCAGCATTCTTGGATAAGCTTAGGTGTGTTATAAAGGTTCTCCAAAGATCTAATGGCTCCTTTACTTTCGGTAAATATCACCAAACGTTATAGTCTCATATTGGATTTGCACACCGCAATCTATTTAGCCACTATTTCAGCCTGAGCAGTAGTACTACGGTATAAACGGGTAGTGCACGAGGCAATGTAAGAGTCAGTTGTTTTGAAAAGCTTACACATTAGACATTGTCATGCTATTTGGATCCTATCAGTGAATACTGAAATGACTTATGAATTGAAAGAGTATCTATCCGGCATCTTAGTTATTCTTGCGATGATAAGTCTTGGAGAAAAGTAGACAGAAATACGTAGGAGATCTTAGGAGACTTATACTACGTTCAGACAGACACTTTTATTGCGTAAATCGCAATAAACGCCATTATTGAGCTCAATATTTCATATAAAGTTTCAATTAATTATTGCGCAATAAATACGCAGATTGTTATAATATTGAGTAAAACTTAAAATACAACACTGTCATAAGTACGTTCAGTGAGCATATTACAATTTTTCGAACAATTTCAATCGATATTTAACAACTCAAATGTCAACAACGACAAACAAAAAATGGCGTGTCAGGTGGAAGGTAAGTTTTTATTGAATTTATTTGTTTATTTATTATCAAATTTTTCTTCCTCATTCTTCTGGGAGAAGCCACTTTGGAATCAAAAGTTGTTCCTACCAACCGCAACATCTCGGCGTTTCTGTTAAACACTAGTAAGACCTTTCCTACGTTGAATTGTCCATTTTTTCACAAACTTTTTTTAGAAATAATTTTCGCGACCAAAACAAAAAACAATGTTGTTGAAACAACCAGCTGTTTTGTTTACCAGCTGTCAAATAAATATTGCGTGTACTATGTGTCAGAACACTTAAAATATTGTACTCAAATAAACGAATATTGACTCAATAAAAGTGCCTGTCTGAACATATTATTACTCTAAGCAGATTTCTGGCCATAACTCTGAAAGTAAAATAAAATTTCCAATGAAAGTTCCTCAAAAATCTGCCATTCGGAGTCGACTTTAGACTGTAGGTCTTGCTTCTAATTTATACAATTAACACACATAACATAAGTGGTGTGAGAAGCTAGCTAGTCGTAATACTGTCTGAAGAGTGGTAATGAACAATTATGTATGTATGTATGTATGAATCAAAGCTGATCATTTAATTTGTGAAGGAAAGCTTGAGACCATATAACCATGACCTTCATTTAAAGAAAGTAGAGTTTCGATTAAATTTCTAATGAAATAAAAAGGTTCAAAATAAAAATTTCATAAAAAAACCTACGAATTCATACCAGTTTTAACGTTTCTCTTACATTTACTATCTTACTTTATTTTTCAATTCGAATAAATGAATCGATTGTGTATAATCTTATCTATTTATAGCCATACAATACGTGTATTATAAATCATGATATTTGTTTTTTTTTTTATTTTGTTATCCTTTATTTGTTAAGCATAATAATCCTATTGTACAGTCTTTGTTATACAGAAAGAATATATTCCTTCTATTTTAACTTCTCTCTCCTTAACTCTCCAATTACAAACTAGTTTTCCAAGAAAACGTTACAATACTGTACTACTTAGTATACATTTATAAAAATCAGAAAGAAAAAATATGTTTTAAAAAACGAACACTCAGACCAAGTATTTAAATGAAAAGAAAAGAATTGATGATTTAATGAATAAATTAAAAATGACTTGTAGAATAAAAAATATTTAACAATTTAAATTATAAATTACAAAAACGATTAAATTAAATTACAGCGCTGTTATAAATCATTACAGTGATCCCCCGCTTTTTAAAAATACAAACAAAAACAAGAAACAAGAATTGAAAAATGCAAGCGAAGAGAGAGAAAGAGAGAGAAAGAGAGAGAGACAGGCTGTATTCATTTAGAAAAAAAAAGATAATGAAAATAAATTACAAATTGTGTCAGTCAGTGTATTAGTGTCAAACAATTAATTTCAATGTACACAAATACAGACGTACATACATATATGTATGTACATACATGTAAGTATGTATGTATGTTTTAGCCCTCGCTGCTAGTATTAAAAATGTAATGTAAAGTAAACAAATTAATAACTAGAATTAATAAAAAAAAAAAGAAAAATAAACAAAAAAACTGCAGAATTTTATTACTATTTTAAGTACTTTTTTTTCGTTTTGTTTTTTGTTCATTAAAAGCATATTAAATGCAGTTTTTTTTGCTGGTCTTTTTTCCACTGGATATCAACAATTTAACAATAAAACAATAGCAACAAGAAAAACAACAACAACAACAACAGTGCATAATAATGAAAAAAAACTAATAATAATAATTACGGTTTTTCGCTGGCTTAATTGTTGACTCTACGATTTATAGAAAAAAAAGTGTCCGAAAGACCTTGAAATAGTGCAACGCCTGCAGTCACACAGCCATGATGTTAAATAAACACAATAAACACACACATACACATACACAGAAATTATACATTAATGCATATAACCTTTCTCATGCATTTTAAACATGCATGCATACACACATACTGGCAGTAACTATAATAATCTGATAACAAAAACAAAAAAAAAAAAACAAGAAAGAAAAAAAGGAAAACAAATAATAACAACCAGGCTATAGGAATACATAAAAAAAAAACAAATTAAAAAAAGAACAAGCAAAAGAAGAAGAAGAAGTAAAGAAAAATAAATAAAATGCACTCAAGAGATAAAAACTCTCGCTCGACACACACAACACTACACACACAGTTACACTGCTAAATAACATAAACCAGCCTTTTAAATAAATTCTCATCTGCAATTGTTGTTGTTGTTGTTTTTTGAAAAAGGAGGTTAAAAAATAAAATAAAAAATTTATAAAGAAAAAAAAAAGAAAACAGGAGAACGAAGCGCTTCATAATAAAACTACAACAAAACTCGATTAACTTAACATTAATATTAAATCGACAGGCAAACAGAATAGCAACAACAACAAAAGTTATTGTGAGTTATTGTTGTTGTAAGAAATAACCTCTTTTGTAGTCAAATCCTGCTCTTAAAACAAAAACAACAATAAGCAGTTAAAAATACAATAAAAACAGAATTCAGTGCCATTTGGGTTTACAAATGAAAGAAAATACGACTGTTGTTGCCACATTCTCGAAATTTTTTATGATTTCAATAAAAAAAAAATCTTTATTATTCTCGATTATTTTTTAAAATAATTATAAAACTTTTATGGCCTTAATTATGCCATGAATATATTGTTGGTGGTTTTTCTTCTGGCAAGGGGGGGGGGCCTCTATTGATTAGAAATTTGTGTGGAAATGTTAAAAATTTTTAAGGATTTTTAAAGTCACTACACAATCCAATGGAAATATTAAATAAAGGTTATGTTGTATATCCAATATGATCTAAATAGACAAAGAAGCTAATAATAGAAGCGCCATTATATGCAAAAACCACTGGGGCTAAAAACAAGTTCCGTTTGTAACACCATTTCTCTGTAACTCCTGGCTAATATTTCTCAACCACATTGACTGTGTGTGAATTGTATCCATTATCAGCTTTGATTAGATAGATACATACATATGTACATACATAATTGGTCATTACAACCCTTCAGTCAGGATTACGACCTAGTTTCTCACACCACTGATGTTATGTGTGTTAATTTCATAAATAAGTGGCGGGACCGACAGTTTAAAGTCGATTCCGATGGACAGATTTTTGAGAAACTTTTTTTATTTAGTCTCAGAGTTTTTGCAGAAATCTGCTGAGAGGAAGTCGCCGAAGAAATACTTTTTGTATTTCGAACCCTGGCTTTTACGTCTAATAAGTCAACACACCACCTACTAGACTACGGCGACTTCATGAGATAGATTTTAACAACAAATTCTGATGTCGTTTTGTCTTAGGTTCGCTTGTGACAAACAATGACAGAAAAATATTTAAAAGTCGTTTTATTTACTTACAATAATAACAGGATGCTTATACCTAACGCCACTACTCTTCCACTAAGGCTGCTATAAGATTTTTAATGCAAATCTTGTAACGCGTATGTTATTAGAGGGTCAGAGTTGTGTAGTCCCTATACAAGTGCATAAGTAAAGTTCTTTTGAGATCAGTTGCTTGTCCCTTTTTGGAATTATCTGTTGTATCAGCATTTGCCAGTACCTTTACGACTTTATTACGTCCAGTGTTTCCGTATGAAGGTTATCATAGAATGTCCCACTATCTCCTTCAGAGACACCCTGTACTTTGGTGCAATAAGACGTGTTGAACAAACCCTATAGGAATCTAATTATCGCTTTACTGTCAGTACACTAATCTAATTGTAGAGGGTGTTCTGTATGCATCAATAAATTCTTGCATGATGAGCTCAGGGAATAGAAAATCATTGTCACAATAGGAGCTTATTCCATATTTTCGATATAAAACCATGATCAAAACTAGATGCACAGATATTTTGTAGGTAATATATAATTCCAGACTAACTATATCCATAATTTTGGCTTGACCACATGTTCTAAGCTTTCATATCCTTGTGGCGAACCTGGTAAAGAGGCCACGAATCAAAGAAGGAATAGGAAGAAAGAAAAAAATAATACATATAGTAATGAGCCTATAAAAGTGAACTCTGTATTCATATTTCAATGATATTTCCAGCTCTTTCTCGCCTTTTTCATTACTAATGGGTGATTTTTTTAAGAGCTATAGGAAAATTTTTCAAAAAAAAAAACACATAAAATTCAGATAAATGCATGAAATCTTTATTTGAATTGATAGTACGGATCATATAATTTAATGTTTGAAGATTATTTCATGCAAATGGTCCATCCGCTTAGTACAATTTTGGCATACACTTTCCCACATTTCGGCCGGTATCTCACGAATAAATGCTTCAATGTTGTCTTCCAATGCATCAATTGAAGCGGGCTTGTCTGTATAGACAAGAGCTTTAACATAGCCCCACAAAAAATAGTCTAAAGGCGTTAAATCGCACGATCTAGGCGGCCAATAGACCGGTTCCGAACGTGAAATAAAATGTTCACCGACCACGCCTCTCAATAAGTCCATTGTTACGCGTGCTGTGTGGCATGTGGCACCGTTTTGTTGAAACCACATGTCATGCAAGTCAAGCTCTTGCATTTTGGGCAAAAAAACTTGGATATCATCGCACGGTAGCGCTTACCATTCACAGTTATGCTACGATTCGCAGCATCTTTGAAGAAGTACGATCCAATGATGCCACCCATAAGCCCATAAACCGCACCAAACTGTGACATTTTCTGGATGCATTGGTAGCTTTTGCAATGCTTCTGGCTGATCTTCACTCCAAACAATCGGCAATTCTGCTTATTTACTTATCCATTGAGCCAAAAAATGAGCTTCGTCGCTGAACACTATTTTTCGATAAAAAAAAGTGGATCTTTGGCGAACTATCCAAGAGGCCATTCACCAAAAATTCTGCGTTGCGGTAGGTCGTTCGGCTTCAATTCTTGCACCAGCTGTATTTTGAAAGGCTTCACACCATAATCCTTCCGCAAAATTTGCCACGTTGTTGAGTAACAGAGGCCCAATTGCTGCGAACGTCGACGAATCCATAATTGATGGTCATCATTAACACTGGCCGATACAGCTGCGATATTTTCATCAGTTCGCACTCTACGTAAGCGTGTTGATGTTTTAATGTCCAACAATGTAAATTTGGTGTGAAATTCAGTCACAATAGCCCGAATAGCCGCTTCAGTGGGTCGATTAAACTGACCATAAAATGGAAGAACAGAGCACGCATTTTAATAATAAAATTCAATGATTTGCAAGCGTTGTTCGTTTGTAAGACGATTCATGGTTAAATTATGGACCAAACTGAAGATGTTTGACAGTGAAACTAAACCCGAAACGTGCGTGAGCTGTTTAAACCAGTGTTGCCAAAAAGATAATTGCTTAAAAAAATCACCCATTATTTAGTGTCTATCAAATATTCAGTTGTTGGTCTTAAACTGGTTAAAAATATCGTGAAGTTACTCTTGCCAGGGAATGCGTCCACAGTTTATTAGACGAAAGCCTGTATCAATCTTCTGACAAAATCTGCGACAGTAAATAAAATTGCCATTAAAAACTTCTGAAATATTTCGTTCAAAGTTGATATTAGACTATAGACTCCACTACTCATGGATAAACAAACAACATGAGTGACGTGAACAGCTAGGTTGTTATTCTGACTAAAGGATTGTAATGTCCCATTAAGTTAAGTGAGGTTGAATACTCGAACAGAAATATAATACTATGTTCAGACATGCACTTTTATTAAGGCAATATTCGGTTTATTGTTTACAATATTTTCAGCTGCTTATTCAATATTCATTTGGCAGCTGGTTGTTTCAACAACATTGTTTTTTTTTTGTTTGTCGTTGTTGATATTTGAGTTGTCAAATATCAATAGAAAGTGTTCGGAAAATTGTAATATGCTCACTGAACGTACTTATGACAGTGCTGTATTTCAAGTTTTAATCATTGGTCAATTCACACAAGCAGTTGTATCGTTGTATTCATTGTATTGTTGGAAGAACACTGTTGTAGTATGATTGTTGTTGATATTTTTCATATAAAAATCCGATGCGCTTATACACATTTTTATCATATGTTTTTAATAAGTTGTCTTGGTTTCGTGCTATCAAATTGTGTGAATGCCACGAGATACACAATACAGCATAGCATTGAGCGTTCGCAAACAAACAAATGTATTCAATACAACATACACGATACAAAGTCGTGTGAATTGCCCAAATATTATAACAATTTATGAACTTATTGAGCAATAATTAATTGACATTTTATATGAAATATTCAGATCAATAATACCGTTTATTGCGATTTACTCAATATAAATGCATGTATGAACATAGTATAAGATCGCCTGACCTAATATTTTACCAAAAGGCTAACACGATGAAAGAGGATGTAGAATATTCTGAAAATTTTATTTGTTTGATCTTCTCAATGTTATCTTGCCTTGTGAGCTTTGCATTGTAATCAACTTAAATTTTTCGTTTAATTTCGTATCAGTTAGACGATTATAATAACCAAGGATATCTATAATTTTGAGAACAAAACCAACATAAAAGTCTGTCAAAGGAAGTAAAACAGTATAGAAAACCTAATGTGAATTGAGAAGACCCGATATCTAGTATTGCTCCGGACACGGATATGAACACGCAGGGGCCAAAAGGACCCCACTCCGAAGTAATACCACCGTAGTTCCGGAGTGGGCACGATTCCACGAGACGAGGGGGGGATTTAGTGTGTGAGGGCCCAACACACGGAGGATGTGACGACTTCCTCTATGGTGCGGTTAGGTACATTTACCCCTACTCGGCGTAAAAAAAAATCTAGTATTGCAACGAAAAGAAGGCACGCAGTAAACTATTGTGCGTTTTGGGTAATACATGGTTCTGATTTGAAAAAGTCGCAAACCAAAAGTCTTGACAGAAAAATGTCATTTAAATCCAATAATTGATATTTCTGAAGTTTGTTCAATTCTGTGAAAGAAACCATATTTTTCATACAAGTAAAAATATTTTGAAGTCGCTCGAGCTCCAGGCTAGACATCAAAATAAAATACAAAAAGTATTTCTTCGGCGACTTCCTCTCAGCAGATTTCTGTCAAAAACTCTTGAGAGTAAATAAAATTGCCATGAAAAAGTTTCTCAAAAAAATCTAACGTTCTGATACGACTTTAAATTGTAGATCCCACCACTCATGTATAAAATTAACACACACAACATAAGCGGTGTGAGAAACTAGGACGTTGTACAATGGGTCAATTCGACTTTACTTGTCTTAATTGACAAGTACACGTCCTCTAACCTAACCTAACCTAAGGTAGAGGGATTCCCCAAGTCGAGACTTAGTCAAACAGTTCGATGGACAGTTGTGCCACGCCTTGTCCGGGTACTGTACTTGTCTCAAGTGACAAGTACACGTCCTCTAACCTAACCTAACCTAAAAAATATGCGAGTAAACTCAAAAATTTTATGGTCAACATGGAATTACTTTAAAATGGCCTGCTACCGCATGCCGTATTTAAAAACGAAATTAAATTTTAGAGTATCAGTTTCCAACTGCAGGCCATGTACGTACGTACTCTTGTTCTCTCATTTAAGAATAACCAAAGCCATGATAATTAATAAAACATTTTAAGAATTTAATACGGATGTCATAAAATGATTTATGAAAACAAAACAAAGACAAGAAACATAAAAAAGGAATCGAATTAAAAGTAGAATTCTCTAAAGAACGAGTTGATTAAAATCTTTGGATTTTTTTTTTTTTTTTTTTGTGGGAAACAATCGATTGCCAGTATGAGAATGTATATTTTTTATTTGTTTTTTTTTTTCTTTATTAAAATTTATATGCGGATTAAATTTACGTTTCTTTGAATACTTTTATGTTTATCCCTTTAATTTAAATTCTTATTATTTCTCATTTTTTTATTTTATTTTTTATTTTTATTCGTTTTTTTTGTTTTGTTTTGTATTTTATATGATTCGTATGTATTTTTTCTCTTGACTTCATTTTTGTATATTTTTATTTGATTTTTATTTCTTCAATTTTATTTTTTTTTTTCGTCGGCAATAATAAAAAAATTCTTCTTCTCTTTTTGTGTGTTCATTTTATGGGTCTGCAAGACCCATTCTAATATCGTATCTTACTTGCCATGGCTGGCTGTTAAATTTCTTAATACGAGTATTATTTGTAATTTCTTTCTTTTTTTATTAATGAAAATGACGATAGTTTTATTACTATTAATAACATTAATATGTATTATTATTAAGCTATTAACGTTTTATTCAAATTTGGGTCAAATTTTTCTATTTTTAAGTGTGCCAGAAAAACTTTTTTTTTAAATTCAACTAAATTTGTTACAAATCAATTTGAAGAAAATGCTATGTTATGTTATGATATGATGGTCATCTGCTTAAAACTCTGAGAGTAAATGAAACTGTCGTGAAGAGTCTCACAAAAATCTGTCGTATAATAATTCTTATAATCTTGTATAATAATTAACACTCACAACATAAGTGGTGTAAGAAGCTAGGTTGTAATCCTAACTAAAAGATTGTAATGACCAGTTAAGATGGTAAGCAAGTATGATGGCGGTAAAGCCTTCCTTTCCTCTTTTTAAATTTAAAAATCAAATTTTTTGAAGTCGTCGCAGTCTAGTAAGTAGTATACAATCAACCCTCCTATAACGCGGTGAGTGCGTACAGCGTTGTATGGAAACCGCGCCATAAGAAACCCGGATTTAACGGTACAAACCAGGCTAATTTGTAGCGCGTTGTATGGAAACCGTCTACCGCGTTGTATGGAAACCGCGCTATAAGAAACTCGGAATTAATACAAATCACATCATTCGTACTGCGTTATATGGAGATCAAGACAAGATATATTATAAATTATTTTTATTGAATTAAAGAGTTCATATAAAGATTGATAAAAAATGAAATGAAAACTAAACTAAAAGACTGTTTTCCAACAAAAATAAGAAAGACTTGTGTAAATTTCTGTAATTTTTGAACATTCATCCTCACTGTCAGATATGAGTTGCGGAAAAATTTTTGGAAAGACTTGGTCACCAACAAAACGTATGTACTGTGAAAGAGATGTCGTAGACGGCTATGAGATAAGCTGGCATGTTTATATAAACATGTTGTTTATATATGTATCTCGGCTGTGCTTTTGGGTCGAAAATAAAGCCTTATGTAGAAACCGCGATATATAGAAACGGCGTTCTGAGAGTACCGCGTTATAGGAGGGTTGACTGTATTAGCTTATTAGGTGGTTCAAAACTCGGCTATGACATCTGGAACAAAACAAAACATTTTTAATATTTCGGCAACGTCCTCTCAGCATGAAAGTACCATAGAAAGTTTCCAAAATTCTGTTGTCAATAAACTGTACGTGCCCCGCCACTGATGTATAAAATTAATACCCGCAAAGTAGGGGGTTAGGTTGTAATCCTTACTAATGTTTTGTACTGACCAGAGTTCAGCCAGCAATGATTATTCAAAAAGATGAGTATAATCGAATCATACTCATAATTTCTGATAATTATACGCATTCATACTTACATATTTTAATATCATGGAACCTCTACTTATATTCAATGTTTGAAGTACTCATCATATTCAGACGTCGGCACAAAGAGAACATGATAAAAAAAATGTTAGGGTATTTCTGAGATACATGCATGTGTTAACCCAGAGAAAAATTGTTACTAATATTTTCAAGTCTACTTATTAACCCAATAATATGTATATGTGAGCGAAAAATATAGAAAAATTGTACTGCGCTAAATCCCTAAAGATACCGTATTTAACTTGGCAAGTATTCTTCTAAAAATCGAAATCATTTCTCATTGATATTTGTGAATCCTACTGTAATATTTCTTTGGGTGTATAATTGAAGTCTGAAACAAGCGACATGAACCTTCTTCTTTAGAAGCTGGCAGGCAACTGAATGCATTTTTACACTCTTTTAAACGAACATTGTTGGTGTTCGTGGCCTATGCGTGTAAAAAGCCGAAGATGATCTTCCCCTGGGGGACATTGGTGCCGACGTCTGATCATATTCATACTTACAACACGTATTATATTGTTGATTTCGATTCTCTCCATAACTCAACATATACACGAAGCACAAAATAAGTATGATTCGCTTACGAACACTAAAATACTCACTAGAAGGTTGTGTGTTTGCACTGCTTGCTGCTCCGTTTATCTTTTTTCGATTGTGTCTTTTTCCTATTTTTGGAAATGCAATAACTAAGACTGTAAACTTTGATAAATGATTCGAGTAAGTATTATAAGTATTTTTCTAAAGTTATGAATCTAAATGAGTAGGCTTATGAATCAAACATATTTCGAATGGTATGAGTTTGATGTCAACGTTGCACGCATACTCATTGCAACCTGTTCTTATAAATCAACGTTGTAGTGAGTATGAATGAGTCAGAGTACATAGGCTGCCTCCCAGAATGTTAGTTGCTTTGTGTTTGAACAAAGTATCGTGTTTCATAATACCGCTGTACAAAATGTATTCTATTTTAAAACGTCGTCAATGTGTATTTTTAACGCAGTCAAAAGGCTATCAGGCATCGGGTTTATAGTTGATGCATTGTTTGGTTACTTTGCATATCTACATAGTTTATATAGAGTAGTAGAACTGCATACAAACTTTGTATTGATACATTTTGGAAGGCAGCCATAGTTAAATTTCAATATTGTTGACTTACTTATATTCAAAATTTCATGAGTGCTTATGAGTAGCGACAAAATCATTCATTACTAATCTCTGGTACTGACCAATTAAGTTAAGTAAGATTAAATTTTAAATCCTGTTGCCTTAATCCAATTAAAAAAGTTCTAATCACCACACTATCGCAGTCTTATTAAAACTTTATTAAGGACATACAGTATCACAGACACAATCCAATTGTACATGTATTTGTATTCCAAATAACTGTCATTATTTGTTTTTTTAATCTTTTCTGTTAATGTTACTTTTAATTAAAATTCACGCTTGAATTTCTTAATATTTCCCTTCCATATGGAATTTATTTCTTTTTCTGTTTAATGGGACTGCTTTTTTTAATGCATTCTTAGGAAATTCGAACATTTTCACTTCACTACTTCAGGTTGTTGGTGTTGCTATTGCTGGTTTTTATTTTGCTTTTTTTTAATGGTTTTTGCACTAATAAGTTGGAAAATGGAACATAAAAATAAAGCAGAAAGAGAGAGAGAATGTGATTTACCTGCCATTTCCGTCTAAGTTTATTAAAAATTTATGAGTTTCAAATGAAATTCGGTGGCTACAACAAAAAAGAAAAAGAAAAAAAATAAGATACATACTCGCCACAAAACATTCTTAAAATGAAACTTTAAAAAGCTAAATTGTTAGTGAACGGCGGGGGGAAAAACATCTTTCATGTGCGATTTTTTTTTTACTGAAGAATCTTAAACGAAAAAGTTTCTTCAGAAAAAAAAAGAAGGAAAAAAAGATACAAAATTCTTCTTAAAACAAACCATGACCAATTTACTTTAATTTGAAAATGTATTTTTGTTGTTGTTGTTTTAGTTATTATATAAAACTGATTAAATTATTTATTTTTTCTTTTTTTATTTATTTTGTCGAAAATAATAAATTCCTTGATTAATAAACAAAATTTCTCTTTTTCTTGTTTCTTTTTAGGTAAGTTTTCTTCAAAAACAAAATCTAAAATGACAACCCAATATAATGCCACGTACGATACATAACGTAACGTAACGTACCGTATGTTGCGAATACTCATAAAGATTTTCGTGGAAAATAAAACTTTAAAACACACAGCACACAACACATAAAATTAATTGGTAAGCAGCGTAATTATGAATTAAAATTTTTCATATATGTATGTACGCAATGAAACTGGGTTAGAGCAGCAACTGTATAATTAAATAATTTAATTAATGATTAAAAATATAACGCAAAAAGAAGAAGAAAAAAGAAAAAAGCAAAAAGCAAAATAAAAACAAATAAAAGAAAGACGGACGACTCTTTAAAATAAAAAAAAAACAAAAACAACAAAAACTATAATAAAATTTTAAATTGAATTTAAACACACAAGGAAGGTAAAAAATACCAAAAATAGCACAAACATACAAACAAACAAGAATTTCAAAATGATTCATCTTTTTCAAATTTAAATTTAAAGTCATCATCCTCTCTACATCATCAACGGAATTGTATTTTTAAAATTTTTTTTCTTCTTTGTTTAATTGAAGTTCAATGCTCTTTTTAAATTAGAATTATTTTTTAATTAAATTTTATAATAAAAAAAGAGGAAAATAATTCACAAATCATAGCAGAAATAACAACAAGTCAGGGTCAATTAAATACAAAAAAAAATTATAATTTCCTTGAAAAGATTAAACAAAGA
Organism: Sarcophaga carnaria; assembly: GCA_958299815.1. NCBI lineage: Eukaryota > Metazoa > Arthropoda > Insecta > Diptera > Sarcophagidae > Sarcophaga > Sarcophaga carnaria. The sequence continues at coordinate 46,562,586 of OY283151.1, forward strand.
ATTGCCTTTTTTACATGCCACATACTTAAAGCAAAACAATAAAGGAAATAAAAAATAATTCAATTTCATTCAATCACAAGCAAAATTTAATTAAAAATTAAGTTTGATTTTATTTTTGCAAGAAACAAATTTTTAGTCAAATTTACTTATCGATTTCGAGGTGAATTAAATCATTGAAACTAGAAGAAGGTATACAAGACAGTCAAAATTGCTCAGGATATAAATATTGTTACGTTTTTATATTTTAAAAGCGTTTAAAATATAAGCTCGTAGATAGAAAATAAAATAAAAATAAATTTGTGTTTATTTTTAATTAAAATTCTTTTTATTCACACTATTATGTGTGCCACTGTTCACAATTTGATGTAAACAACAGCAATTGCTTTATTTGTTATTCCTCTGTTTACACCCTTTGCATAAACAATAACAATTACTAGACAACTGTTCGACAGATCTTTGTAACGGAGATCTTCAAACCACGATTACTCTCTTCAAACACACCTCGTCTTCGCACACGACTGAATGAACTTCACTAACACACTCGCCTGCTTTGCCTTGCCTTTGGTATGGCACGGTAAACAGTCTGATGAATGTTCATGACTTCGCCTTCTCCAAATCTCTATAAATGTCAACATCGTTGTTTGTATTTATTATTGTGGTGTTGTTTATGTATTTTGTTTACATTCATTCTTGTAGCGTTTGTTGTTGTATTTTGGTTTACTTGTTTACCTTTTTTTATGCTGGTGTTTGTTGTTCTATTAAGCAATAGGATAATTTGCAAACAGGTTTGTTTACTTGCATTATTTTATTTTTGTGGCTTTTGTTTATAATTTTAATGTTAAGCAATGTGAAAGCAGAAAGAAAAATCTAGATTTTTCATTTTCGTAACAATATTTAGGCACTGGTTTCGTTCAACAAGAAATCGATAATCAAGAAATTGACTTTGTTGGTATTGTTCATGATGTTTCTATGTATTGCCTTACTTACTTTACTTATACTTAATTGGTCATTACAACCTTTTAGTCAGGATTATAACCTAGCTTCTTACACCACCTCGATTGTGTGTTAATTTATTTATGAGCGGCAGGGCCCACAGTTAAACGTCGATTCTGAACGTCAGATTTTTGAAAAACTTTACATTCCAATTTCATAGGACTCTCAGAATCTTTTTTGCCAGGAGACTGCTGAGGGAGAAAGTAGTCGAAAGAAATACACTTTTTTTCATATATGTTCGAGAGGTCTGAGCTGAGGTTTGCACCACGAGCTCTCGCCTAATAAACCATCACACTACTTACTAAAGACATCCAATTAAACTGACTTCTTTTGCATGTGTATTACTACTTTAGTTGATCAATCGCAATATTTAAGTTCAAAATTCTTTCCGCGAAGCAGGAAACAAAGCCATAGAAAGTGCAAAGATGCCTTTATTATCGCAACTTGATAATGTAAAAAAATTGATCTTGTTAGCAGTCTCTGGCATAATCTTTTCCAGGTTTTGTTTTATAAAAATTGTAAATGCAATCCTTAGTTGTGCTGATGTATAGTTTTGAAACCTTATCGTCGCCAGAATATCAACACCAACCAACTAGTTTACGAAATACCACCAAAAACTTCATTCTAAAAGTGTCCGTATCAGAGATCAGCAATGAGTATTCAAAAAGATGAGTGGAATCGAATCATACTCATAATTTCTAATAATTATACCCACTCATACTTATTTTAATATCATGCAACCTCTACTCATATTCAAAGTTTGAAGTACTCATCACACTCATACTTAACAACACGTATGATGCTGCTGATTTCGACTCTCCATAACATATTTTTCTAAAGTTATAAATCTAAATGAGTAGGCCTTTTTTTACGCCGAGGAGGGGTAAATGTACCTAACCGCACCATAGAGGAAGTCGTCACACCCTCCGTGTGTGGGGCCCTCACCCACTAAATCCCCCCTCGTCTCCTGTGGACTTGTTTGTGCCCACTCCGGAACTACGGTGGTATTACTTCGGAGTGGAGTTCTTTTGGCCCTTTGACCTCTCCATATTCATATCCGCGTCCGGATTGCGTATCGAAAGTTGAGGAGACATCTAAGCGTCTCCACTATTCCTTTCGTCTAAATCATCGTTCCGGTTTCGCTTGGCACGTGTGATAGTATCACCTATGCCGACATGCTTACTCCTTCTGCAACCTCAAGATCTGTCCTTTTCCGCCTTTCGAATGCGCTCTACGTAATTCACCACCGAGGTCCAATTTCCACTACGCGCAATCATGACCCCGACAAAATGAGTAGGCTTATGAATCAAACATATTTCGAATGGTATGAGTTTGATGTCAACGTTGCAACATGTACTTATAAATCAACGTTGTAATGAGTACGAATGAATCAGAGTACATACAAGTTAAATTTCAATATTGTTGACTCACTTTTATTCAAAATTTCATGAGTACATGTGAGTTGCGAAAAAACGATTCATTGCTGATCTCTGGCTCGCATTAGTATTCTTATTATTAGTCATGATGAAGCGTCTTACTACTGCAACCATAATTCGACCGATTATACTCTTACTTATAATATCTCCTTCAAGCCTATAACCTACTGAACTTAATTCATCATTACAACAGTGTAGCCAGGCTTACAACCTAGCTTTCCACTCATGTAATGTTTATTAATTTTGATTGATTGACGGAACCTATTGTTTAATGCAATTTTATTTCATTCTCAGAGTTTTAGCTGAGAGGTAGTCGCCGAAGGAGGTTTTTCATACTTGGCTTTGCTTGAGATGTCTGAAAAGGGGTTTAACCCAAGAGTAGTCACATTACCTCCTACACTATGGTGGCTTTTCAAACTCACTTTGTTTTATTTAAATTAAATATAGGAAGGAAGTGTTTAAAAAATGCTCTGTATTTACTAAAGAACTCATCCGCAAGTAAAGCTTTATAATGACTATCAAAATGCTCACAAATTTCTACAGACATAAGTGATAAGCTTCGTGCCTTAATTTGCTTTTCTTTTTAGCCAAAGATATCATTAATTAGGCTTAAAGTATTAAAATGTCCATAATACAGCCAAAATAAATTGCTTGTGATTAAATTTATCATTTAAATCGAATTTTTTTTTTTTCAAATCTAAATTTTTGGTTAAGAAAATTCAGTTTTTGACCAAAAAAAAAAATAATGAAAATAATGGAATTTAATTGGTATTTATTTTAATTAAAATTATTTTTATTATACTCATGGGTTTTTTTTTTTTTTGTATTAATTTTACACATGACAAGCCATATGCATTCACATGGTGATGGTTAGTCCCAAGTTGGTGGTCAGATAGATCGCGTTTATCTGACCATCTTGAGCAGAGCACACTCACGCATTCTTTAGTTGGCTCGTGGTGCAATGCAAAGCCACGGTGGTATTTGCATTTTCATTTTCCACATTTTTTGTTTGTTTATTATTTATTTCTGTATCATGTTTGTTTAATTATTTAAAGTGGCATGACACTGAATACTAAAAATGCAACACAGAGGAGACAGACAACACCGCCAGCTATGGCATGGAGGAATATGCAGCAACTTTAAGCATTTCTGTCATTTCGTAAGCATTTTTATTTTTCTTTTCTTTCTCTCCTTTCTTTCTACACAATATTTATTTGCTTTTTATTCTTCATATTAAGAAGTTGTTGTTGTTGTTTTATTTTTCATTTTCCTTCACGTATTTCTTAAACAAATACTACGGTCTTCTATCAATTCGTTGTTGGCAATTGCAGGTGGTCTTTACGTTCATTTTAGATTTTATGCCAGCCATCACTGCCACATCTGACTGACAAATAGTCTTCTGATCTCTACCAAGTGAAAGAATAATCAGAGAGAAATACGAGTGTATGTTGTGGTTGTTATTGTTGTTGTTTTGAATTTACCTGACATGCGAAATGACAGTGTAATCATTTGATTCCAAACAAAATATCAAATCTGTGTCAAATTACTGTTGTTGTTGGTAAGTTTTCTGTTAGAAAAACTAAAGGAAAGTTAAAACAGAAGCAACAAAATTTTAATGAAAATAAATTTAAATTTTTTTGAATCGCCTCTGCTAACTTGTCTTCCGTTTGAAATGGCTCAAGAAATCCGGTTGAATTATGGGATTTTATTAACCATTATGAGTGTGTTACATGAGCTTTGTGGCTTATTTCCATGCATTTTCGTTTTAAAAAAGCCTGATAAGGAAAAGTCTAACAGGATCAAATCCTAAGAGCTTGGTGGTCAGTTTACATCATCTACATGTAAGATGACCATGACCTTAAATCGCTCGTATAGAATATCCACTGTGGTGTATGCAGTGTTGCAGGTCTCAGTTTGAAATGGCTCAGGGGATTTTAAAAATGAAATCCGGTTGTATTAGGGATTGTATTAACCATTATGAGTGTGATCCATGTGAGCTTTGAGAAACGCTCTGGTTTGTGGCTTCTTCGCATGCACCTGCGAAAACCTCTCAAGAAAAAGTCTAACTGGGTCAAATCGCATAAGGTTAGCTTAGGTTAGAGGACGTGTACTTGTCAATTAAGACAAGTACAGTACCCGGAGGTCGAATTGACCCATTTTACAACGTCCTAGTTTCTCACACCACTTATGTTGTGTGTGTTAATTTTATATATGCGTGGTGGGACCTACAGTTTAAAGTCGAGTCCGAACGACAGACTTTTTTGGCAATTTTATTTTTTCTCAGAGTTTTTGCCAGAAATCTGCTGAGAGGAAGTCGCTGAGGAAAGAATTTTTTTATTGTGTCTTGATGTCTGACCTGGGGCTCGAACCCTGGCTTTGCGCCTAATAAGCCAACACACTACCTACTAGACTACGGCGACTTCAAAAATCGCATAATCTCGGTGGTCAGTTCACATCACATTCACTGACGATAACCATGCCCTCAAATTGATCGTGTAGAATATCCCCTGTGGTGTGCACAGTGTGGCTGATAGTGCCGTCCTCTAGTAAGTACGTAAGGACTTCACTCAATTTCGTTCGATCACCGACCATTCGTGGTCGCCATTGGCAATAATGTGCTGTTTGAAGTCGTTTTCAAAGAAGTATCGACTGTTGATGTCTTTAGACCAGAATCCAAACAAAATAGTGACTTTTTCAGAATGCATTGGATGCTCCTTGGAACTCATGTGGATTGCTTTCGGTACACATTCGACAATTTTGCTTGTTCACATACATATTCGTTCAGAAATAAGCCTCATCGCTGAACATGATTTTTCGATCAGATTTTAGTATCAGTTTCCCACCGTTCCAGAGCCCTATTATTGAACTCACTTCGTACATATACACATAATTGGGCATTACAGCCCTTCCACCCGGATTACTACCTAGTTTCTCACACCACTTATGTTGTGTGGGTTAATTTTATGCGGGACCTACAGTTTAAAGTCGACTCCGAGCGACAGATTTTTTGGGAGAATCTTTATCATGGCAATTTTTATTTAGTCTCAGAGTTTTTGCCAGAAATCTGCTGAAAGGAAGTAGCCGAAGAAATATTTTTTTAGATTTCGTTTTGATGTCTGACCTGGGGTTTGAACCCAGGCCTCACGTCTAATAAGTCAACACATTACCTACTAGACTACGGCGCCTAATCCACACTAAGTATTGATTTTCTCGGAATGTATTGCATGCTCTTGAACCTCATGCGGATTGGTAACGTTCCACATTCAACAATTTTGTTTGTTTACATACATATTCATTCAGAAATAAGCCTTATCGCTGAAGATAATTTTTCTATGAAAATTGGGTCCAGTTCCCCATTGTTCCAGAGCCCTATTATTAAATTCACTTCCTTGTCTATGGTCGTCCCTGATGAATTAGGGAAATAGATTGAATAAATAAAAACTAATTTGACAGATGAAACGTCAACAAGATGGCCGTTAATAACTGTAATTGGCATCATTTGGTTTTTAAACCGAATGAAATAATTTTGACTTCTTTTTATTTAAATTTAAAAGCAAAAAGCGCTTCACGAAAGACCCAATATGACCTGGTATGAAGAATAAGAAAAATAAGAAATTTTTAATTATTTTTTTAGCACTAGAATGCTCCTTCTTTACAGTTACAATAAAAGTAATAAAGATTGTTTATTTTTTTAATTGTTTTTTATCACAATTTTTACAGTTATTTATTGCATCTAAATGCAGTTTTTCAATACGGCAAAGTCAAATAAAAAATAAAGAAAATGAAAGAAGGAAAGAGAAAAACAAATCAAAGAAATAAATTCCTTAGTTTTTGATTTTTTTGCTTGTTTTTAATGCACCTCACGAAGTAATAATTTTTAAAATTATTGCCGCAATTAAAATATCTTTCATGCCCTCATTTGTGGTGCCGCGACTCTCGTTAACTGTTTTTTAATTAATGCCGTTAAAAGTGCCGGTTGTTTTCGTTTATTTCAATTTTTTCTGTCGTAATAAATATTTTTTTTGGCTTGCAATTTAAAAACTATTTTATAAGAAAGAGAAAAAACACTGAAATCATTAAGATTTTCATTAGATTTACATACGTATGACACTTAAAGGATTATAAATAAAGCAAAGCGAACGTCATCATTACATATATGTACGTACTATTTTAACATCAACATTAACTTGTTAATTTTCTCAGCCATAAATTTTAATTACAGAAAACCCGAAAATAAATAAAAGAAATAAAATTTTTAATTTTATTTCACTCTTAAATGTACGACGTTTTCGTATTTTCATTTGACATTTTGTTGAATTTTTCTTGTTTTTTTTTTTGTTTCTGTTTTAATTGAAAATAAAATGAAATTAAGACACCACCACCAGACCACTAGTATACATCAGAGATCAGCAATGAATCGTTTTTCGCTGCTCATAAGCCCTCATGAAATTTTGAATATACATAAGTGAGGCATTTCCCTCTACCATGTTCTATTGTGTTGGCTTAAAATAAATCCACAAAATCTGATACTTAGATTTTCTTTCATAAACGTAACTCAGTAACTTATGGGTCCTCGATCCGAGAGCGCATTTACACAACCCATAGATCACTTGATGAATGTGATTTTAATGATGTCCTGAAGGCGGTATATAAAACTTTCAAATGAATTCAAAATTTATTTAGTTTTGCATTACAACATAAGTTTAAAGCAAGTTCCAATCTTTTGGTCCTGTATAGCACAACAATTCCAAATCTCTGCCCAGAGAGAGTAACAATTAGACCCAAGAGCACTCCAAGAGAAAATTTGCTGACCCAGATTAATTGCAGTATTATTTAAGTAGTTTAAGTTGCCGCGGTCTAGAAGGTAGTGTGTTGTCTTATTAGACGTAAAGCCAGGGTTCGAGCCCCAGGTCAGACGTCAAAACAAAAATACAAAAAGTATTTCTTCGGCGACTTTCCTCTCAGCAGATTCCTGGCAAAAACTCTGAGAGTAAATAAAAAATTGCCATGAAAAGTTTCTCAAAAATATGTCGTTCGGAGTCGACTTTAAACGGTAGGTCCCACCACTCATGTATAAAATTAACACACACAACATAAGTGGTGTGATAAACTTGTACGTAATCTTGACTGAAGGGTTGTAATGACCAATTATGTATGTAAGTGAGTCAACAATATTGAAATAACTACACGGATTCATTCGTACTCACTACAACGTTGATTTATAAGTACCGGTTGCAATGAGTATGCATACAATGTTGACATCAAACTCATACCATTCGAAATATGTTTGATACATAAGCCAGCCTACTCATTTCGATTCATTACGCATGTGAATCATACTTATTTTGTGCTTCGTGTATATTTTGAGTTATGGAGAGTCGAAATCAGCAGCATCATACGTGTTGTTAAGTATAAATATGATGAGTACTTCAAACTTTGAATATGAGTAGAAGTTCCATGATATTAAAAAAGTATGAATGCGTATAAGTATCAAAAATTATGAGTATGATTCGATTCTATTCATCTTTTTGAATGCTCATTGCTGATCCTTTAACATCAACATTAACTTGTTAATTTTCTCAGCCATAAATTGTAATTAAAAAAAACTCGAAAATAAATAAAAAAAATTAACGATTTATTAATTTTATTTCACTCTTAAATCTACAATTTTTCTTTTAATTGTTGACATTTTGTTTTTTCTTGTTTTAATTGAAAATGAGAAGAAACCAAGACACCACCAGACCAGACCACCACTTGTATACTTTCATTTATTTTTTTAATTTTTCTTTTTTGTTTATTTTTTTTTTATTTTTTTGGTGCACATGAAATGTAAATAAATAAATAATTGAGTAAATAAATATTGTAACTAATGAAAACAACAGCAACAACAACTTCAATACCATCACTAAACCCAAGAAAAAATATCTGTTGACTGTGAGAAAAATAATGATGAGGAAAAAACTCAAGAAAACACCACACCACACAGATGAAGAGAAGGGAAAGAAAAGGGAGAAAAATAAAATGGCATTTTATAATTAATATTTGTTTAGTAAGTTGTTGTTGTTGTTGTTGTTTTGGTTGTTGTTGCCATTTTAATTTAAAATATCCTCAACAATATTTTTTTGTTGCCGTTGTTGCTTATGAATTATTTCGAAATTAAAACTTGTAAAGCAGTTCACTGAGACAAACAGAGAAATAGGGTTAAAGGGGGGGCGTTAAGCAGTAGGAAAGGATTTTTATTATGGCTCTGAAAAAACAAATTGCTATGGAAAGTAAAATTAACTTGCAAGTGATATGAAAAACAAATAATATTACTCACCAGAGATCAGCAATGAGAATTCAAAAAGATGAGTAGAATCGAATCATACTCATAATTTCTGATATTTATACGCATTCATAGATAGTCGCCGTAATCTAGTAGGTAGTGTGTTGGCTTATTAGACGTACGGCCACGGTTCAAGCCCCAGATCAGACATTAAAACGAAAATATGAAAAAATATTTCTTCGGCGACTTCCTTTCAGCAGATTTCTGGCAAAAACTCTGAGTGTCAAAATAAAATTGTCATGAAAAGCTTCTCAAAAATCTGTCGTTCGGAGTCAACTTTAAACTGTAAGTCCCGCTACTCATGTATAAAATTAACGCACACAACATAAGTGGTGTGAGAAACTAGGTCGTAATCCTGACTGAAGGGTTGTAATGACCAATTATGTATGTATATATGTATACGCATTCATACTTATTTTAATGTCATGGAACCTCTACTCATATTCAAAGTTTGAAGTACTCATCATATTCATACTTAACAACACGTATGATGTTCTTAATTTCGACTCTACTCAACATATACACGAAGCACAGAATATGTTTGAATCGCATACGAACACTAAAATACTCACTAGAAGGTTGTGTGCTGCTCTCTCTTTTTTGCTTATGTGTCTGTTTTCTTTTTTTGTAAATGCAACAACAACTAAGACTGTCACTCGAATCATTTATAAGTATTTTTGTAAAGTTATGAATCTAAATGAGTAGGCTGGCTTATGAATCAAACATATTTCGAATGGTATGAGTTTGACGTCAACGTTGTACGCATACTCATTGCAACATGTACTTATAACGTCAACGTTGTAGTGAGTATGAATGAATCAGAGTATCAGGGTTGTTTGGTATTGTTGACTCACTTATATTCAAAATTTCATGAGTACTTATGAGTAGTGAAAAAACGATTCATTGCTGATCTCTGGTACTCACTTGCCAATGATGTAATGAGTGTATCTGGTGTTGAACACTTAAACCTGGTTTAACAAAGTTGTTCCAAAATCTCATTCATCAAGGCCGTTTAGTTCTTAAATGGTTCATACTTGCATATATTTTTTGTTCTTGCAGAGAGGAAAAACTCTAATAAAGAAAGCAACTAAGTTTGTTGTGCCTACTTAGGCAACTTCAACAAAAATTGAAAGTAGACAGGCAGGCAGGCCTGCAAATCTGTATCACAATGTAGAATTATCACATTGTATTATTTAACACGTTGATTGCCGACTACGAGATAACTCGTAGATTGCGTTCCCTTCTAGGGCACCAAACTACGAGTTATCTCGTACTCACTAATATGAAAAAATCGAATTGTCGTCTTTTGGCAAGTTTTCTGAAAATGGCAGTCAACGTGTTAAAGAATCAATTCTTTTCAAACTCTATATTACAAGCCCTTCCATTGTCCATATTTTTTAGATTTTTCAATTCGATTTATTATTGTTCACCAGCTAACACTATTACAGAAAATTCAATCAATTAATCTTAATCGTCAGATCAAGAATGGCTTGGCCCTCCATCTGTTTTAATGTGGGGGCGATCTCAGATTCAAGACTTTAAAGAACAATTATGCTTTCAAAAGTATTGAAAATGTTATCTTAAATAAATATAGGGTCCTCCAACAAGGAGTTTCGAACTTTGACAGTTGATAACGGCCATCTTGTAGAAACTACATCTGTCGAATTACATACATACATACATAATTGGTTATTACAACCCTTCAGTCAGGATTACGACCTACTTTCTCACACCACTTCGGTTAGGTTAGGTTAGAGGACGTGTACTTGTCAATTAAGACAAGCACAGTACCCGGAGGTCGAATTGACCCATTGTACAACGTCCTAGTTTCTCACATCACTTATGTTGCGTGTGTTAATTTTATACATGAGTTGGTGGGACCTACAGTTTAAAGTCGACTCCGAACGACAGATTTTTGAGAAACTTTTTCATGGCAATTTTAATTACTCTCAGAGTTTTTGCCAGAAATCTGCTGAGAGGAAGTCGCCGAAGGAATACTTTTTGTAGTTTTGTTTTGATGTCTGGCCTGGGGCTTGAACCCTGACATTACGTCTAATAAGCCAACACACTACCTACTAGACTACGGCGACTTCAATCTGTCGATTTAGTTGTCATCTATTCAGTCTGTTTTACCAGATCACTATGGATCCGCATAGCCAATGACAATCTATCATTTAATGGGCTCTGAAGCAGTTGGAAACAGGCCCTAACTTTCATGAGGTCCATGTCAGGATGAATGGGAGTGTAAACAACCAAAATTTTTCAATCTGGGACGACACCAATTTACATGAAATCCAAGAGCATTCAATGCACACCGAAAAAGTCGCTGTTTGGTATTGCTTTTGGGATAACGGCGCTGTAGGTCCACATTTTTTTGAGAAAGATGTTGGCCAGGGCATCGTTATCCTCTGTAGTTCGGTCATTATCAACTCCTTTTAACCTAAATTCGATGTTCTGGACACCAACGACATGTGTTTTCAACAGGAAGATGCTACTGGCCACACTGTTCAAGTTACTGTGGATGTTCTGTACCAGCAATTTGATGAAATTGTCAACTCCCGTGGATGTGCTGTTAACTGACCACCGAGATTGTGCGATTTGACCCCATTAGACATTTTCTTGTGTAGTTTTCTTAAGTAGCAGATGTATGCGAATAATTCACAAACCACTGCGATCCTCAAAGCCGACATAACCCGATGCCATCGGCCGAATTCAATTTTAATAGAAGGCGATTGATTACAAATAAATTGTTATCATCTTTGGCGGCCTTTTTTTGTAAATTTCTATACCAATACCCTTAATCGGAGAAATATATTCGGAAAATGAAATTTCAAAACATTTTAATCGGTTATATGGAAAACGTAAACGTATTTTTTCTTATAAAATTTGAAACCCTACATCACTATACATCATTATCGTCATACATTTTACCTCAGAAAGTTTCAAGCATCACAACAAAGAGCAAGAGGGTGGGAAAGGGCAATTTAGGAAACTTATTTGTTCATCAAATTGATGATGACGTCGTTATAGTAGTGTTGGTAGTAGTAAGTGTAGTAGTGTGGTAGTTCGAGTTGTAGTACGAAATGTAGTTGTTGTGGTCGATGAGAAAAACTTTGTAATTAACTTTTGTCACGTTTTTCTATGTTGCCTGCTTGTTTGTAGTTTTTGTTGTTGTTGTTGTAGTTGCTGTTGCTTGCTATTATTTTCCTGTTTTTAGTTTTTGTTTTCCTATTTCTTGACTAAAATATAATAATGTTTAGTTAAAAAGAGTTTTTCCCTATGTGTGTGTGTGTGTAAGTGTAAGTGTATATATGTATGTATGTGTGTGTGTTTCTATCATTAGGATTTTTTAATTTAATTTTTTTTTTGTTGTTTTTCGTTTTTAGTTTTTAATAAAGTTAAATGGTTTTGATTTTTGTTGTTTTGTTTTTCCCAAAAATAATATTTTGTTTGTTGCAGTTTTCGTTCAAGAAAAACTAATTAAAATTTAAATTGACTTTAAATCCAAACTAAGAATAACAACACCAGCAACAGCTACAACGAAAATGATAATAATAATATTTAGCCAAACCACATTCTATATTTTAATATTATTATTTAGGAAAAAATTAATTAAAGATTTATTTTGAAAGATAATAATAAAGACACACACACATTGTGGTTGTTGTTGTTTCTGTTATAACATAGCAGTGTACAGTAAACTCACGTTAATTTAAACTTCGGATATAGTGAAGTATCCATTAATATCGAAAGCTATTTCCTTTTGTAGGAACTCTCTGCTTAGTAGACATAGTTTTGTGAACACTTCACGTGACACGTATTAATGAGAATACCAAGATTTTTTTACAATGCATAAGTGAACCAAGGCTGCGTTTAACGATCCAACCGCCTTAATAGGCACACATTACTTGGGTCCTTTTCATGGCAATTTTATTTACTCTCAGAGTTTTTGCCAGAAATCTGCTGAGAGGAATTCGCCGAAGAAATACTTTTTGTATTTGGCTTGATGTCTGGCCTGGGGTCGAACCCTGGCTTTACGTCCAATACGCCAACACACTACCTACTAGACTACGGCCATGAAATTTTTTTCAAAAATCTGTCGTTCGGAGTCGACTTAAAACTGTAGGTCCCGCCACTCATGTATAAAAATTAACGCACACAACATAAGTGGTGTGAGAAACTAGGTCGTAATCTTGACTAAAGGATTGTAATGACCAATTATGTTATGTATGTACTTGGGTCCTATAGGATCCTGTTGTAACACCTATTCCGTCATATAATGCCAACTCTCAACCATTCCGATAGTCCAGTGAGGGCGTAAATTTCCTTCAAATCGGCTGTGGATATCTAAGAATGCTTCTTCTTAGCTTCGCAAGTGCCTGACAATGACAGAAAAGAAGTAGTCTTCTCTTCTCCTTGTCGTTGCTACTCCTGCAGAAATTATTATAAGTTATTCCAAGTGTCTAGGCGTTAACACACAGAGGCTAGTGTCCAATTATAAATGGTATGAGGTTCCTCAAATGGAATCTTGCAAATTGTGCTATACATCCACAAATCCATGTCGGGCCAGATCTGCCTGGTATCTCTACAAATGGGTTCATTATTCCATCTTATCATTGTCAATGAATAGAGTTTTCTAAACACCATTTGTTTGCATCTTTGTAGAGGAATATGTAAACAAAGAAACCATAAAACGCTTCATGGTGTCCAATTAAAGCAGAATCTCTGCTACAAGCGTCGTTAACATGCAATAAAAAAGTCTTTCCGTAAATGTATTCATATTGATAGAAAAATCAAAACATTTGAATTCTAATTTCGATAAAAATGGACAAGCCCTTTTAAGGCTTCACAAATTTACCAGAAATACAGACGAATATTTATAACAGGTCAGAGGAGAAAAACTTACAACACAATCTCAATTGCTGGATAAATTAACTCGTCATACAAAGAAATCATTTAAACAATGCCGATTAATCAGGCATATTTTAAAAATTCTTCAATCGATGGCAGGGCTTCCTCGATTTGGTCCTTCCAACGGATGCAAGATTACCGCATCAAATAACCGTCTCGCCGGAGCATCCTCCTCCATTCGAATGACACGGCCGAGCCGGCGCAGCCGCTGGATATTAACACGCAGTACAACGTCTATGTCGTTGAGGTGCTCATACAGCTCACTATTGGATCGGATACGGAAATCATCGCCAACTCGTACTGGACCGAAGATCTTGCGTAGTACTCTTCTCTCGAACACTCTCAAGGCCGCTGCATCTGTACTTAATAGAGCCCATGCCTCTGAGCCATAAAGAAGCACGGGTAGGATGAGTGTCTTGTAAAGTGTTAGTTTTGTCGCACGAGAGAGGTCTCTGCTACTCAATTCCCTATTGAGACCATAGTAGCACTTGTTGGCAAGAGTGATCCTGCGCTTGATCCTCAGACTGACATCATTTCTGGTGGTAACGGCTGAGCCAAGATAGATGAATTCCTTGACTATACCGAAAGCATAGTTATCGACCGTAATCTGAAAATCAATATGCCGCGCGTCTCTACTTGTCGATAACATATACTTTGTTTTGCCCTCATTTACTGCCAGACCCATCTTACTAGACTCCCGTTCAATAGCATTAAAGGCAGCAGTAACATCTCGTTTGGTACGCCCTATGATGTCAATGTCGTCAGCGTACGCAAGCAACTGTACACTTTTTTGAAAAATAGTGCCATCGCGATGCACTCCCGCCTTTCGCAGAACACTCTCCATGACGAAGTTGAAGAGGTCACATGATAAGGGGTCGCCTATACACTATAACTGCTACTCTATTAGTTCACATTATCGTGAGTTTACTGTATTTAGTCTTATTCAATAGAATAATATGCATGCATATGCTCATACACTGATCACGTACACTGTAGTCAACCTTTAGGCTGCTGTGGCCATGAGTTTTATTCTCTTTTTTTTTACAATAACAACAATTATGATTTACCGTTCTTTAGATTTGTTATTCCGATTGCCATTAGCGTTGTTGTAGCTAATTTTGTTAAATAAAGCGAATTTATTTGACCTCGTCGTTTAATTGGAAATTGTGTGTGGGGTTTAAATGTGAGTGAGTTTTTTATATTCAATACACTAATAATGAATGAACCTTTTTTTTTTTTTTGTTTCGTTTTCACTTTTGTTATTTCGAAATATTTCATTTACTATTTATATGTACGTTTTATTTATTTATTTATTTACTATTTTATTTATTTATTTATTACTGTTTGCCATTGTTGTTGTCGTTTGCATTTTAAGCTCGAGGTCAATTAACGCCATACCAAAAGTTCAATATCCGCTCTCAGAATATGTATTCGTAAATAATACATCAATAAATATGGTATGTACTCTCTCTCTCTCTCTCACTCACATAAAAAATACTCGTAATCAACAAACAAATATTAATGCAAGAACAAGAACAACAACAGAACCTTTCTTTCTTCATATGGAATTGCTCTCATATGCTTGCGTAAAACGGATTTACATACACCCATGCATATGAGAGCGTATGGTTTTTTATTATTACAATAACAACTACACAAATGGAATTTTTGTTTACAATTAGTGCGTCAGGACTGCAACCGCAAATAATTCGATTTCCTTTAGGAAATGAAAATATTGTGTGCAGTTTTCAATGCAATTTAATTAAAATATTGTAGAGAAATTATTTTAGTTTTAATTTCTAATATGTATTTAATTTAAACAATTATAATCAATACAAAACATACATACATCCATACATAACTGGTCATTACAACCCTTTAGTCAAGGTTTCTTGACAGTTTTCTGAATGTTTTTGCCCGAAGACTGTTGATTGACAGTCGCTAGAAGAAATTTTTTTATTATTCTGTTCCAGTTGGCTGTGCTGGGGTTTGTACCTCGAGCTCTTGTCTTATTATACAACATCTAGACAACATTATACCTAATAAACTACGGCGATTCTAATATTCATTTATTGGCCTCAAAACTTCTTTCCGATACTGACATTATGTTGTATTTTCATGATATTACACGAAATAGTTCACGTATACTCTCAAATGTATTAAAAGTCCTGATGAGTCGACTTGTTCTATTATAATCTAGAGTGTGTTTATTGATCAACTCAAGATCCCCCATTTATGTAACCAACTTTTGCGAGACCTAATTTTCTGTCAATCATTATGTCATGTTCATTTCAAGATAATCTCATTAAAAACTATCTTAAGTGAGGACAGAATACACTTATCTCTTTAGTTATTGCAATCTGCTGAATTGTAAACACTTCCGTGTATCACATTTAGAAAAAAACAGAAGTGGTGCTTTCAGTGATATCTAGTGATTCTTCATCTTCTTCCTCAACGATTTCAAGAAAGTCTTTGACATTTTCAAAGATTTGCAGATGACATTTCAGTTAATACTTGTACAAGATTTACAATACGTTAGCGAAACTAGAATATCTCGAAAGTTTAATGCATATCGACGCCTCCATTCTATAACATTCTAAGTGTACATAGAACGTTTTTAATGTTCTTGCATTTTTAAATTCTACGTTCTCTAACTTAAATACTGTCAAAATTTGGTTAATATGCGCCGATCCGTTCCGAAGTTATAGGAAAAAATCTTCTTAGAATACACATATGGTCGTATGTCGCGTGAAAACTTTGAGAGCTCATAACTCAAAACACACTTTTTCGACTTAGAATGTTATAGAACGGAGGCGTCGATATGTAGAATGCCGAAAGTAAATATTCTGGCCCAAAAACAAAAGTTGTTGCACACTACCCAGACCTTCCTTTACTGTATTACAACAGAATGCATGCATGATGGGAGACTATGCTCTAAGTTCAGCTTCATGTTACAATTGAATGAATGCAACTCTGTGTAGAGATCTCTTTAACGTCAAAAACTTCTAGACTCTAGTAGTTTCAAAACTAAACTATCGTTTTCTATTGTATTCAGAGTAAAATTTTACATCATACCTGCCAATTTTTTAATCGTATACGTTTCCATTTGAAAAAAATTTGGATTGATAGACCAACCAACTCTGAAATCAATATATTTTTGGGGATGACGAGCCACTGTTTTAGTCAAGCATGTTTATATATGGTATGCTTTCACATGTGCCTTTATTTTATGGACGAAATTTCAGCGAAAGGAAAAAAGGATTCATGTTACAGTGTGTACAATGGGTCAATTCGACCTCCGGGTACTGTACTTGTCTTAATTGACGTGTACACGTCCTCTAACCTACAGTGTGGACATATGTAAAGTTAAGTTATGATTACAAAATAAAATTTTTTTTAAAAGTTCTCATCGAACCAGGATCAATCAGTAAAAGGTCGTAAAATCTTGGAATTATAGAGTGCGTGCATAAGAAACTTTAAGTGAATTATTTCACAATCTATGTGTTGCAATATGTTGTTGTCGCCGTAGTCTAGTAGGTAGTGTGTTGGCTTGTTAGACGTGAGGCCTTGCTTCAAACCACAGATCAGATATCTCAAACTAAACGAAACATGAAAAATATTTCTTCGACAACATCCTCGCAGCATATTTCTGGCAAAAACTCGTCAAGTAAATAAAATTGCCATGAAAAAGTTTCTCAAAAAAATCTGTCGTTCGGAAACGACTTCCCACCACTCACATATAAAATTAACACATACAACATCAGTGGTGGAAGCTAGGTCGTAATCCTGACCAATCCTGTTGTAATGACCAATTATGTATGGCAAATAGGCTAGGATTGTTATAAGCTTATCATGGTTGTAAAAAAAAACAAGCTGAATCAATAAAATTGTCGAAAATTTCAGGCAACAATAGGTATTAAAGGCTTAAGCACAAGTTAAATATTTATAGGCGGCGTAAGATGAGTTATTCGCCATAGCATTGTTAGGTAGCGTGTTTACTTATTAGACGTGAGCACCTGATGGAAACCTCAGCTCAGACATCTCAAACAAAACCAAACATAACAAAAAACTGCTTCCACGACTTCCTCTCAGCATTCTTCTCTGAGAGTAAAACTGTCATAAAAACTTTTTCAAAAATCTATCGACTTTCAATTGTAAGTCCCCTTTCCCCCTCATAGACAAAATTAAGGCACAAAGAACATGGGTGGTATGAGAAACTAGGTTCGTGACTAAAGGGTTGTAAATACCAATTTTTATCACAGAAGATGTAAGTGGGTACTAAGCCATGTCAACAACTGATGACATTGTTTAACAAAATGATAATGGGTGTTTTGAATAGCTTCTGCTGGTAGTACCATGGAATTTTTCTGATGATCCTGCCATAAAAGATGGGCTAGAGAAGTTTATTCTCTATTTTCACTACAAAATCGTTATGCGAACTTTGCTTAGGCACTTGAGAACGTCAATTACGGGTACAAATTAAGTGATTGAAATGAAAGAAGGGCATTTTATTTAACTGGTAAAACGTAATACATCAGAAATATAAAATTAAAAGTGTGCACCGTTTGCGAAGAATAATTAAAAAAAAAAAATTTTTTTTTTTGACAAAAAAATAACTGCGGTTTTATGCATTATCTTCATATTCTGAGACAGAACTGAATAAATATTTTAAGGCTAATTAAAGGATTTATCAACGGGCCGCTATGCGTGCTCAAGTGAGCTTTTGATATGAAAGCTACCACACTGACCTAACCTAACCTAAAAGGTTTATCAGCAAGCCGCTATAGTAGAAATTATGTTGACTTGCAATGAAAAAATATTCAAAAATCTGTTGTTTGAAGTCGTCATTAAACCATAGATCCCGCTGGTCATGTATAAAAATTAACACCTACAACATTAGTTGTCTGAGAAGCTAGGTTGTAATCCTGGCTAAAGGATTGTGAGGACCAATTATGTAAGTTCAGTAAGCACTAGCCCATGAGCTTGAGAATTCAAGCCTCAGCTCTGATATCTCGAATAAAACGAAATACAAAAAAAAAATATTTCTTTCAAACAGTTCCTAGAAAAGCTTCTTCAATCTGTCGGTCTCAAAATTCCGCAACTTATGGATAAAATTAACGCACATAATATGTATCGGTGATGTGAGAAGCTATGTCGTAATCCTGACTAAAGGATTACAATGGCCAATTAAATAATAAAAGGTTGTGTAATCAAAAAATGGCTATAAAAAATTACAAATTAAAGACCCGACTTTACAAATGTAGTTCCTTTAAATTCAACTTTCAACATCTTTGTCAATATATTCTGAAACTTTTAATATTTTAAGACAAAAGAAGAAAAATATCCTCTTCCAATACATTTAATGAATCATTTTTATATGTATGAATGTCGTTATTATCGAACCGGAATTGTTTTATTTTTTATTTTTATTTTTTTTTTTTTCATTCATTCGTATTCGATATTCGCCAGACAATTCTTTTAAAAGCGGGTTTTATTGTATTGATTGCACAGCATTTAATAACTAATTTTTTTTCTTTTTTTATTTTTGCACAACAACAACTACAATAACAACAAATCATTTAAAAATAAAATTAAAATCAAAAAAAAAAAAACCCCATAAAAAAATAATCATGACTTGAACACCTGTGTGCAAAGTGACGTTTTCTCATATTTTTATTTATTGATTGTAAGTAAGTACGTATGTAAGTACTGTACGTATTATTGTTTGTAAATTTTTCATCATTATTTCGTTAAGAGCTACAAAAAAAAAGAACAGAGAATTGCATTTTTGTCGCTTTGGCTGATGGATTTTTTTTGTTTTTTGTAATTCATTTGCCAATGCAGGCAGCAATATTTTTATTCATTTATTCCAAGCCGTTCGTTCGTTCAATTTAATTTCGTTTGAAATTCGTTTTTTTATTGTTATGGATTCTTAATTTGAAATTTGTTTTTAATGATTTTTATAAAAAAAAATAAAACATTATTTATGTTTTTTTGTTTCGTTTCTCTCCTTTAATTTACAATTTGAATAAAATTTGCCGACATTCGTTAAGAAATCTTGTCATGTTCATGTTTGTTTTTTTTTTCTTTGAAATTTTGTTTTATAAAACCAACGTTTACATCGATAGATAGATTGTCTTGTCTTGTAGGTTAGTTTTTGTTAAACTAGTCTACTCTTTGAAATGATTTAAAGGAATACAAATAAAGAATTTTTAAAAAAAGTGAATATTATTGTTTTGGAGCACAGAGCTTTAGTCTTCAGTCTCGGAATATGTTAAATCATTACAATGTCAGATTACACACATGCATACAATAAATAATAATAAATAAATTACAACCCTTTAGTCAGGATTACAACCAAGTTTCTAACACCACCCATGTCTTTTGTGCGTTAATTTTGTCTATGAGAAGGGGGACTTACAGTTTAAAGTCGATAGATTTTTGAGAAAGTTTTCATGACAATTTTACTCTCAGAGAAGACTGCTGAGAGGAAGTCATCGTAGAAGTATTTTGTTAAAAATCGTTTTGTTTCAGATGTCTGAGCTGAGGTATCCATCAGGTGCTCACGTCTAACAAGTAAACACGCTACCTACCTATCAATGCTACGGCGAATAACTCATCTTACGCTGCCTATAAATCTTTAATTAGTGTGTCAGTCTTTAAGACCTATTGTTGCTCGAAATTTTCGAAAAAAATTTTGATTCTGGCTGTTTTTTTTACAACCACGATAAGCTTATAACAATCCTAGCCTATTTGCCTGTGAGAAATCAAAAAAAAGCGCTCTTTAAGTATTGTCCAAGGTACACTCAGCCACAAAAGTATACAAACGGATAACAAATTTCAGAAATTTTTTAAGCAATTCGTTTTCGTTGAAAATATTTATAATTGTCTGACAACTATCTTCGATTTTAAGACGATCTTTTGCATTGGTTCAGAAATTTGTGAAATTTTGTAAATCGGATGCATACCTTTGTGGGCCTGTGCAGTTCAATTTCAGAAATTTTTTAACCAATGCAAAAGACCGTCTTAACATCAAGGAAACTATAAAGATTTTCAACGAAAACGGATTGGTTAAAAAATTTCGGCAAATTTTTTAACCGTATGTATACTTTAGTAACTGTGTGTATATGGCGAAATTTTTTGAATCCAGCTTAATATGACTTTCATACTGGCTATGTGTGGGAGACAGCGCTTTTGTATTTTAATTAGGAGTTTTAATCGGAAATATTTCAAATTTAATTCCATAGCCTTTAGCATAAACGATGGTCGTTTAAAAATGTTTAAATAATGTTCATTTAACACCTTGAAATTTATGTGTCAATTCTTTTTTATGTTAAATCGTGATATGTTACGGGTCATGTCATACTTCAAGGCTTGTTTCTATTTGGCATTTACAAACAAATTTGTCTTTCAAACATACATATATTTGGCTTTTAAACAATGTTTTCTTTAAATTTAATTATTTTTTTAATGATTTTCAAAAAATATTCTTTTTTTTTTGTTGAAAAAAAATTTAACATTCAATAATCGATTGGCATATAAAAATGAAAAACAACAATACATACATAAAAATAACAATACCACACCTTAATTGTAATATTTTTTATTATTATTGTTGTTGTTGTTGTTTTAATATAAAATAATAATAATAATTATTTTTTATTGTTGTTATTATGCCATCATCATATTCTATACGAACGAAACTGTTCAAGAGAAAATTACGAGAAATAAAAACACAAAAAAAAATTTCAATTTCTTAGTAATTTATGATAGTCTTTATAAATAGCAAAAAAAAACAACAACATGGTTAATAATAAGAATGTAAAATAAGCAAATGGACAAAGAATTATTAATAAATTATAAAGGGTCAGCCAAATAACTTTTTTTTTGAAAATGCTTTAAAAAGAAAAACTACTGAATATTTTCTCAAATTTCTTTTTTTATTTGAAAGTACAATCCTTCCGGTTAATAATGGAAAATAATTTCATTCAAATGGCTGCCTCGGCTGGCCATGCAGTAGCCTACACGATCGGTCCAATTTTTAAGCACATTGTCGATTGTGTGCAGCTGTATTTCATCAATGGCTTCACGAATATTCTCCTTTAAAGCGTCAATTGTCTCTGGCTTGTCGGCGTAAAACTTATCTTTGACGGCACCCCACAAATAATAGTCCAACGGTGTCAAATCGCAGCTCCCAGGTGGCCAAACGACATCAGCTCTGCGGCTGATAATGCTATCTTCAAAAACAGGGCGCAAAACATCGAGTGTAGCTTCGGCTGTGTGGCACGTAGCGCCGTCCTGTTGAAACCAAATGTTGCCAACATTCTCCTCTTCAATTTTTTGTGAACAAAAATTCGTTCAACATGGCCACTCCTTGCTCATTTTCGAAGAAAAATGGCCCAATTATGCCTCTGGACCAAAATCCGCACCAAACAGTGACTCGTTTTGGGTGCGTCGGCTTTTCAATGTATGCGTGCGGGTATTCTGTGCCCCAAATGCGACAATTTTGCTTGTTTACATACCCGCCAAGATGAAAATAAGCTTCATCTGAAAAGATGATTTTTTTTTTGCCAAAATCGGCATCTTCTGTAAGTCGATCGCAGGCCCACTTAGCGAAGCGAAAACGCATTGGATGGTCAATTGGCTTCAACTCCTGAACCAATTGGACTTTGTATGGCGTCCTGCCAAGGTCTTTATGCAAAATTCGTCTCAATAATGTCTCCGAAATGTTCAATTGTTGAGAACGACGGTGAATTGATGTTGATGGCGCTTCACGCACACTTTCTGCCACAGCAGCAATATTCTCGGGTGTACGCACTGTTTTTGGCTTTTCACGCTTTGGTTTATCGATGAGGATGCCAGTTTCTTTCACTTTTTCACAAGATAACGAACATACGGAGCTGACGGTGCTTCGCTTCTTCCAAAATCCGTACGCAATTTTCGCACACATTCTGCAACATAACCATGATTTTCAAAGTAATGTCGCAATATTTCCCAGCGTTGTTCAAGCGTATACACAGCCATATTCGTTCAGCGGAAGGATAAAACTAATTATCTGTCAAATCAGACATGAGCTAAGTGTTACTATTCACGAAATAAGCACTAGTTGAAAAAAACGTTAGATGGGGGACCCGATACTTAAAAATAAATTTTTTTTAAATAATTTTTTTCTACTTCTTTGGCATTATTTCGGTCGTTTTTTTTTTTTTAAGAAAATATGAGGATTTTTTCATGTCTCGTTTTATGATGATGATTTTTTTTTATATTTTCTAATTCGTATTTTTTTGTTTGTTTTTGTTTTTATTTTAAGAAAGAAATTACAAGAAAAACAACACCAAAAATGAAAATGAAATTTTTTTTGTGTTTTGCTTGGCGGCTTCAGTTATAAAATCATTCGTTTGTTTTTTTTTTTTTTAATTTCTTATGCCGCTGCCTACCTGCCTGCCTGCCTACTTTTAGTTCATTGCACTGTAGTTATTATTTTTGTAATTAATTTTTATTTTCTGTTTTTTTTTTTTTTTTTTTGTTATTTTTACTATCGTTGTTGTCTTATTTTATTTGCAATATTTATGTTGTGTTGTGTTTTATGCTAATATTTCTTATTTTATTTTTTAGTTTTAAAATATTTTTTTGTTTTTAGTACAAAAATATTGTAAATTTTATTTGAAATACAATATTATGACTGGCAGTTATGTTTTTTTTTTAGCAAAATAGCAACACCTTCACAGCATTATGACATTGACACATTATAGCTTAACGTTCTTTTTTTAATATCTTATTTATTAACAGATTTTTTAAATGAGATTTTTAATGAGCAATGAAACCTTGAATACTGGTTATAAATACTAAGCTTTTTAGAATATACCATTAGAACTACTGGCCCTTAGGAAAAAGCTGAAATACTAAATTCAATTATAAGGGCAAGCCAAAGAGAAATGTAAATGAAATGGCTCTGAAAGATTGTTAAGTAGTCTACCTTGATATGATTTCAGATCTATTGCTCAGTGTTAAATTTAACAAACAAGGGATTAAAGACTATTACTTGGAGAATTGCTTCCCAATAAACAATATTGGGTCTCTCCAATAATTTTTAATTTCAAAACACAAATAAAATTAAGCTCTCGAGAAGAGCATAAATTATTTCAAACTGAAACTAAACATCTGTTCTTGGACCATTCTTAATTAATTATCGTCAGTAGATGTCAAGACCGCTAGAAAGCCATCTTAAGGAATCTAAACATACAATATACATAACATACATACATAATTGGTCATTACAACCCTTCAGTCAGAATTACGACCTAGTTTCTCACACCACTTATGTTGTGTGTGTTAATTTTATACATGAGTGGCGGAACCTACAGTTTAGAGTCGATTCCGAACGACAGATTTTTTTAAGAAACTTTTTTATTTAGTCTCAGAGTTTTTGCAGAAATCTGCTGAGAAGAAGTCGCCGAAGAAATACTTTTTTGTATTTTGTCTTGATGTCTGGCCTGGGGCTCGAACCCTGGTTTTAAGTATAATAAGCCAAAACACTACCTACTAGACTACGGCGACTTCAATGACCAAACCATGATTGAAGCTGGGTGATGACCCTTCACCCAAATATGCGTTTCTCAATCTTATCTTATCAGTCATAGCTGTAGGTTACACAGGACCGTTACAGTGTTTGAAACTATCAAGTTCTAAGTCTTGTTTAATAATTTAACTCACACACCTCTGCTTGAATTTCATTTCCCAAGTTATAATCTTGATTTGCCCGCTTTGATGACTTACAACGTTAGAACTGTGCGTTGGCTGATCGCAACCGGCGGCGGATACTAATCCTGAGCGGGCGGAATGTTTTGAAAAATATTACCTTTTCTCATACTTCGTTAAATAGGCATTACAACCCTTTAGTCAGGATTAAAACCTAGCTTCTCACACCACTAATGTTGTGTGTGCTAATTTTATACATGAGTGGACGAACGGCAGATTTTTAAGAAACCTTTCATGGCCATTTTGTTTACTCTCAGAGTTTTTTGCCGGAAAACTGCTGAGAGAAAGTCTTCTAAGAAATATTTTTTCTTATTTAGTTTTGTTCGAAATGTCTGATCCAGAGATCAGCAATGAGCATTCAAACAGATGAGTAGAAACGAATCATACTCATAATTTCTGATACTTATACGCATTCATATTTATTTTAATATCATATTCATACTTAACAATACGTATGATGTTGTTGATTTCGACCCTCCATAACTGAACAGATACACGAAGCACAAAATAAGTATGAATCGCGTACGGACACTAAAATACTTACTAGAAGGTTGTGGGTTGGCTTTGCTTGCTGTTGTACCTTTTTTCTTTTTTTGTAAATGCCTAGCAATAACTTAGACTGTCACTCGAATCATTTATAAGTATTTTTCTAAAGTTATGAATCTAAATGAGTAGGTTGGCTTATGTATCAAACATATTTCGAATGGTATGAGTTTGATGTCAACGTTGTACGCATACTCATTGCAACCTGTACTTATAAATCAACATTGTAGTGAGTACGAATGAATCAGAGTACATAGTTAAATTTCCATATTGTTGTGTCACTTATATTCAAAATTTCATGAGTACTTATGAGTAGCAAAAAAACGATTCATTGCTGATCTCTGATCTGAACTAGGAGTTGAACAATGGGTTCACGTCTGATAAGCTTACGCTCTACCTACTAGACTACAACAACCTGAACTAACAGTTCCAGAATTAAAACAATCTGATATTTTTAATTGTTTAAAATTTTCTCCTATAATTTTTAATATTTTTTGTAAAATAATATTTTATTTAAAATAGTTTTTTTTCTGAATTGGTTTTTAACCACTTTTATTACCAATTATGTACTTATCATTTATGATATTTAACGCCAATATTTAATGCATTAAAAACGATTAAGAAATTATTATTAAAAACACTTAAAATATGTTGAACAATTGTTCAATTAATTTTTATTGTAGAAAATGTTATTAACAAACATTACATAAAAGTTTTTTTTTTTAATAATTCTATTTAGCATTTAATTATATGCTATTTATGCAAGAAGAAAAAAACTTTTTTTTATTAAAAAAATTAATATTTTTATTATTGGATATGAAAAGTACATAATTACACATGAATAAAATTGTTAAATAATGGCAGGAAATTTTTAAACAACAAAACAAAAAAATAAATTGCTACACTACTACACCCATGCCTTACTTTGCGGCGTGGTTATGTTTCAAAAAAACACGAAGCAAATTAAAACTTTGCAAAGTAAATTATGATTTTCTATAGCAAACCATGTAAAGATTGAAGATAGGTTCCAGGGTTATGAAAATACTATTTTTTTAAAAAGAAAATGTAAACAAAGTAAACATTTAAAAAACAAAAATAATATAAAATTCAATTAAAATAACATAAAAAATTCTTTTAATTTCCGACACTCTAATTGAAACTGAACTCTAAAATTAGAAAAACAAGATGAAAATAAAACTGTATTATTTTCAGTTAGAAAGGGAATCCCCAAGCTTTGATAGCATGGCGCAATTAGAAAGAAAAGTCGTGCCATCTTTTAGAAAAAAAAAGGAAATTTAAAAAATTAAAAAAAAAAAAAAAATTAAAATCTAGAACCGAAAACAATGCAACTTCGAAAATCTAATGACGCACTGTGAAAATTAGTACTAATACAGCAGCGACGCATTAGAAGGCGCCGTAGTCTAGTAGGTAGTGTGTTGGCTTATTAGACGTAAAGCCAGGGTTCGAGCCCCAGGCCAGACATCAAAACAAAATAAAAAAAAAGTATTTCTACGGCGACTTCCTCTCAGCAGATTTCTGGCAAAAACTCTGAGAGTAAATAAAATTGCCATGAAAAAGTTCCTCAAAAAAAATCTGTCGTTCGGTGTCGACTTTAAAATGTAGGTCCCACCACTCATGTATAAAATTAACACACACAACATAAGTGGTGTGAGAAACCAGGACGTTGTACAATGGGTCAATTCAACTTCCGGGTACTGTACTTGTCTTAATTTTCAATTATAAAAGGAATCCTTAAGTTTTGATAGCATGGCGCAATTAGAAACAAAAGTCGTGCCATCTTTTAGAAAAAAAAAGGAAATTTCAAAAAATTTAAAAAAAAAGTTGAAAATTCGAACCCAAAACAACGCAATTTCGAAAATCTAACGACGCCCGGTGAAAATTAGTACTAATTCAGCAGTGATGCAACTTCAAAAAACCGCAAAACGAAACGATGCAAAGCGAGGTATTGGTGTATAGACAGTCTATGATGGCCTGGCGTACTGCTCAAGCCTGCAATAGAAGGTGTTGCTAAAACACCAACAGAAAAATTTTCTCCTCAAAATTTAATAACCATTTTTTCTATGTGTACTCGTATGACGTTCATAAAAGATAATGTAAAAAAATTCAAAACCAATAACAACATTAATTATAAAAATTTTTATAATTATATACCAATTTATTTAGCTTCATAAGTTATGGCAGCTGTTTCTCATTTTTTTTTTTAATTTGTTTTATAGACTTACACAAATAGGCGGGTTTTAATTTAAATCTTTTGAAACTCTTTCAATCCCACACTGAAAATTCACACGAATGAAAATTAAAAAAAACGAATTGCTGCAATGAAATGATAAATAAATATTAAATGCCATAAATTAAGTGGAAAATTGAAAATTAATATGAAATCTATATATGAAGGCGAAGAAAACTTTGATTAGTTATATGTATGTATTACAAAACTTTAAACATGATAATCTTTTATATTTAATTCTCCATGGTTACGTAAATCGTTTATTTCTTAAGCAAACGAAGATGTTTTTAATTTAAAAATCGCTTTCATTGTTTTCTCTGAAATTGTTTAGCTGAAGAGTTGTTAAAAAATCCTTCTGTTATGTAATATTTATTATAAAATTTTTTTTTTTTCTTTTGTTTTGTAATAAAATTAACACGGTCTAAAAACAACATATTGTTACGTTTAAAATATAAGCTCTTACGTTTAAAATATAAGCTCGTAGATTGCATATAAAATAAAAATAAATTTTACGTTTAGTTTTAATTAAAATTCGTTATTATTCCCACAATTCTGCGTGCCACTGTTCACAACCTTATGTAAACAAAAACAATTTCTTTTCTTTGTTATTCCCCTTTGATATTCCACACCGCGTCTTCACACAAAACCGACTGAACTTCACTAACTCACTCGCCTACTTTGCCTTGCCTTTTATATGGCCGAGTAAACAGTCTGATGAATGTTCTTGAAAGCAAATGTTCATGGCTTCGCCTTCTCGAAATCTTCATAAATGTAAACATCGTTGTTTACATACATAATTGTTGTTTATGTATTTAGTTTACATTTATTCTTGAAGTTGCTTATTAGACGTGAAGCCTCGGTTCAAACCCCCAGGTCAGGCATCGCCAATTGAACGAAATATGCAAAAATATTTCTTCGGTGACTTCCTCTCAGCAGATTTCTGGTAAAAACTCTGAGAGTAAATAAAAATTTCCATGAAAAACTTTCTTAAAAAATCTGCCGTTCGGAGTCGACTTTAAAACTGTAGGTCCCACCACTCATGTATAAAATTAACACACACAACATAAGTGGTGTCAGAAGCTAGGTCGTAGTCCTGACTGTAGGTTTGTAATGACCAATTATGTATGTATGTATGTAAACTAATTTTTAAAGTTGCGACCTAGACGATGCACTTAATTGGATCGGATTTCTAGGGTCGCGTCTCTACAAAGGTCTACCCATACCATGAGAAGTCATTCGTCAATTCCTCCACAACAAATTTTCAATATCTTTGCAGGATATTTTGGATTTCATTAAAATAACTTCGGTTTTAGCCCTCTTATACTATAAAGTAGGAGATTTTAAATTTCTCGTTGAGAAATTTTGGTCTCTAATCTCATATGGAATGGGGAGGTGAATGGGTGTAGTTTATGTGCACAGATTGCTTTCAATTCAGTTTGTTTCATATCGAACGTCGAGCCCCGAACAATTCTTAACTCTGGAGATCCGTTTAGTGCCACTTTTATCATAAATCTCCACAGAAAAAAATTATATTTGAGGAGAACAATGTAGCAATTTCCAACTATTTTTACTCAAGGAATCGGTTAAAATAAAAAATTATTGATATAATTGCTAGGTCAGCATGTTCCCCAGTTTTTAATCGATTGACTGAATTCTTGGGAATGCTATCTAAGTGGGCATTAGGGTTTTGCTATTTTTGAACATTTTTTAAAATTTGCATTTAGAAATATGATGGAATGATTTCATAGTTTTAGAATATTTTACGACCAAATGTTGTAACATATGCTGGCAAACACTTTCGTTGTATTCTCTGCCATTGTAATAATTAGTACCATAACTTTAATGGAAGAATTGGAATTAAATTGAAAGCATTATTCTTTTTATCCTTATTATTTTAAAAATAATTTTTTATTATTAAAACGCTTTTCTTTCTCCTCTATTTAAGCAGAGTATGTTGTAAAACTTTAATCATTTCAACGTTGTCATTACTGTTTATCTGCACTGTCCTCGTTTTCTTTTAATATTTTCATTGCTGTTGTTGTCGTTGTTATTGTTGTAGATGATGATGATGCTTAACTATTAAATTATATTCCATAATGCAATTTGTCATTATGGATTTTGTTATTATTTTCCTTTTTTTTATTTGTTATTATAAAATGAATTTCTTTTTTAATGAAATCAGAAGTTTTACTTAATGATGCTTTTACCAACAGCAATAATTACAACGACAACAACAGCAGCAACAACTGCATTAACATTATTGGCATCAACAGGCAAGCAAGCAAGCAACGTTAATGTATTGCATATGAAAAGTAATTAAATATTTCCAGAGAGTTTTTTATTAAAAAATAAAATGTTTTATGATTTTGGCCAGGGCACATGATAATTTCGTATCATATCGTTTAAATATTGTTAAGGAAATGAAAAAATCTTAACATTAAAATGGTAAACAAAAATACAACAACAAACACCAGCATAAAAAAAATTGTAAACAAGTAAACAAAAATACAACAACAAACACTCAAGAATAATACATACATACGGTCAGGATTACGACCACTTATGTTGTGTGCGTTAATTTGTATACATGAGTGGCGGGACCTATAGTTTAAAGTCGACTCCAAACGACAGATTTTTTGAGAAACTTTTTCATGGCAATTTTTATTTACTCTCACAGTTTTTGCCAGAAATCTGCTGAGAGGAAGTCGCCGAAGAAATACTTTTTGTATTTTGTTTTGATGTATGGCCTGGGGCTCGAACCCTGGCTTTACGTCTAATAAGCGAACACACTATCTACTAGACTATGGCGATATCATGCAAAGATATTGAAAATTTTTTGTGGAGCAATTGGACTTTTCGGTCCAATTAAGTGCATCGTCTATGTCGCAACTTTACAAATTAGTTTACATACATACATACATAATTGATCATTACAACCCATCAAACAGGACTAGGACCTAGCTTCTGACACCACTTATGTTAATTTTATACATGAGTGGCGACACTAAAGGACAGATTTTTGAGAAAATTTTCTTGTTCATTTTATTTACTCTCCGAGTTTTTAACAGAAATCTGCTGAGAGGAAGTCGCCGAAGAAATATTTTTTCACGTTTTGTTTGACATGTCTGACATAGGGTTTGAACCTTGGCCTCATGTCCAATAAGCCAACACATTACCTACTAGGCTACGGCAATTTTATCCCAAATCACCACAAACTCAAAACTCTAAACCGTCTATATGTTTATTACATATCGTTACCCTTACCAATGCTAACATTAGACGACTGGCTACTATCGCAATGTAAGACTTACAGCGCCGATCTCTGTATAACGTTGTGATGCTTAAAAAATGTTTTTTTTTTAATAATAAATTTCTAAATTTAAAAGTTACTTCAAATATAATTATTTTCGTTCATATTTAATTAAATTTTAAATTGAAAAACTTTTGATTTTTTTCATTACAATATTTTTATTTCTGTTTTTTTTATAACAAACACTGACTGAATAACGACATTTTGTTGTTACAAAGCATAGGCATTTAATATTCAACATAATTTGTTAAAAAAAAAGCAGTAAAAAAAGTAACATGAAGAATTGCAAGGGAAAAAAACGTAAAAAAACTTGTTAAAATGAATAAAGTTTTCCTTGCACTTAAACACAATGAAAACCGAAAAAGTTTTTAATTAAATAAATACATACCGCACATACATAAGTTATATGGAATTTATTTTTTTGGTTTTAAATTTAAATTATAAATAAAAAGGAAACATAATTAACACAAATAAAAAATAATTTCGGATTTTTAAAATCCTGAGAATCTAAAATAAACTAAAAAATAATTTTATATTCTGCATATATTTCTACAAAATTATAAATAATTTCCTACGAAATATTTATTTGCTGCCTTTATTAAGAAAAAAAACGTTTGTTTAATTAAAAATTGAAAATTCCTTTTTTAAAGCATAAATAATAAATTATGAGCAGTTCCTTACGTTTTAAATTTAGTTTTTCAAGCCATAAAAATCTTACAACAGCAATAAAACAAATTCTTTCGGAATGTTTTTTTTTTGTTTCTTGTCCATTTTTTTTGTTTTTAATTTCGCTTTAAAACAAAAACACAAAATTATGAACAAAAACTTCACAACAATAACAATAAAAAATGGAAAAAAAGAATAAAAATAAAAGAAACATAAAATAAAATAAATAAAAAGGAATTCGTTAACGACTTGACATGCCAAAATTAATGGCATGTCTGACAATAATTAAACAACAAAAGAACGTTTGTTACTCTCAAGGCTCCTCCAACAACCAACTATAAATCCTACACTCCCGCTCATTCAGTTAAAGTCGACACAAACAAAATTACTCGTACGTGCTTAAAACTGAAACTGTAACTGTAACAGAGATCAGCAATGACTGGTTTTTTCGCTACTCATAAGCACTCATGAAATTTTGAATATAAGTGAGTCAACAATATTGAAATTTAACTATGTATTCTGATTCATTCGTACTCACTACTCCATTGATTTATAAGTACAGGTTGCAATGGGTATGCGTATAACGTTGACATCAAACTCATACCATTCGAAATATGTTTGATTCATAAGCCAGCCTACTAATTTAGGTTCATAACTTTAGAAAAATACTTATAAATGATTCGAGTGACAGCCTTAGTTCTGGTTGCATTTACAAAAAAAGAAAACAGACACATAAGCAAAAAAGAGAGAGCAGCATACAACCTTCTAGTGAGTATTTTAGTGTTCGTACTCGATTCATACTTATTTTGTGCTTCGTGTATAGGTTGAGTTATGGAGAGTCGAAATCAACAACATCATACGTGTTGTTAAGTATGAATATGATGAGCACTTCAAACTTTGAATATGAGTAGCGATTCCATCACATTAAAATAAGAATGAATGCGTATAAATATTAGAAATTATGAGTATGATTCAAGTCTACTCATCTTTTTGAAAATTCATTGCTGATCTCTGGTCGTCACAAACAAAAATACGTGCTTAAAACTGAATACGTGCTCATTACAACCCTTCAGTCAGGATTACGACCTAGCTTCTGACACCACTTATGTTGTGTGTGTTAAATTTTATACATGAGTGGCGGGACCTACAGTTTAAAGTCAACTCCGAACGACATATTTTTTTAAGAAACTTTTCATGGCAATTTTATTTACTCTCAGAGTTTTTGCCAGAAATCTGCTGAGAGGAAGTCGCCGAAGAAATACTTTTTGTAGTTTGTTTTGATGTCTGGCCTGGGGCTCGAACCCTGGCTTTACATCTAATAAGTCAACACACTACCTACTAGACTACGGCGACTGAAACTGTAATTATTGCGGAAAATTAAGGATTTTATTTAAATCATTGTGAGTGTGGTGCAAACAACTGGAAGACTAAAACGAATTGTAGAACTGGCAACAACAACAACAACAACAAATATAAAAAAATAAAAGCAATAATAATAATGAAACATTTTGCAGCTTTAGCAGAAAATACAACAACAACAGCAGCAACAAAAATAACAATAACAACAAGAACCATTAAAGAAACAAATAAAAAGAGCTAAACAGGCAACCAGCCAGTCAGCCAGCCAGCCGGGCCGACCAGATCGGCAAGCAAGCAAGCAACCAGGCTGCCATTATTATGGCCAACACAATAAACCAAGCAGCCTTGTTTAAACAAAAAAAATTAAACTTTTTTTTTTTTTTCAATACAAATAACCAAGAAAAGGAAACAAGTTCTTATAAATCGGCTTCTTTTTTTTTATAAAAAAAGATATAAAAAAAATTTTTTTTTTTGCTATTGTTGTCGTTGTCGTTGTTGTTGTTTTTAAATATTGATGAATTTTTTTAAATTGGAAAACATCTGAAATAAATTATGGAACTTTTTTTTATAAATTTGCTGTATGAGGATGCATTTCATTTGTATGGTTTTGGTTATTGATTTAAAATCACAAGGAATTTATAAAAAATTTGTTTGTTTTTTTCGCTGTCTCACACGCTTACAATGAAAGAATTGTAAACAAACTTTAATTATACTAAAGAAATCTAGAGTGTAATAACGTATGGGAATACTTATTATAGCACACGTTTAAAGCTACTATTATTACACTAGCGAACTTCGCCTGCAAATACGGCCTGATGGCAAACAATTTATCTCGTGTTTGCAAACTTGACCTGATGAATATCAAAAGAAGGTATACCATACATGTATACAAATATGTTTGCATTGTATTTATGTACAGTTGTGTTCAAAATAATAAGAGCGCCCTTCATTTAAAAGCAAAGTTTAAAATTAAGAAAAATAAAAAAGAAAATATCAAATTTTTTTAACTTAAAATTTATTTCTAATTCATTTTCTAATTTTTTAACACTTAATTGTTTAATTAAAACTACGAAAACAAAAAATATTTTATGTAAATAAAGCTTACTCTCAAAATTAATTGTTCCAAATAATAGGAGTGTTAGCAAACAACCTAATAATTTTTAAACAAAACGCACAAAAGTTTGATATTATCTTAAAATAGTAAAGTTATTTTAGTAAAGGGTGTTTTTTATAGAGGATTATTCGATTGACATAAATTTTATTTATCCGAAAGATAATCTTGTGGCATTACATTTTAAATATGATTTCTGGCATATGACCGCCACGGCTGGCGCGGATGTAGTCCAATCTGGACGTCCAATTTTCGATGACTTTTTCCAACATTTGTGGCCGTATATCGGCAATAATACGGCGAATGTTGTCTTCCAAATGGTCAAGCGTTTGTGGCTTTACCGCATAGACCAATGACTTTACATAGCCCCACAGAAAGTAGTCTAGCGGTGTTAAATCACCAATCAAGATCTTGGAGGCCAATTCACAGGTCCAAAACGTGAAATTAGGCGGTCACCAAACGTGTCTTTCAATAAATCTATTGTGGCACGAGCTGTGTGACATGTTGCGCCGTCTTGTTGAAACCACATCTCCTGGACATCATGGTTATTCAATTCAGGAATGAAAAAGTTAGTAATCATGGCTCTATACCGATCACCATTGACTGTAACGTTCTGGCCACCATCGTTTTTGAAAAAGTACGGACCAATGATTCCACCAGCCCATAAAGCGCACCAAACAGTCAGTTTTTCTGGATGTAACGGTGTTTCCACATACACTTGAGGATTACCTTCACTCCAAATGCGGCAGTTTTGTTTGTTGACGTAGCCATTCAACCAGAAGTGCGCTTCATCGCTAAACAAAATTCGCTTATGAAAATCGGGAACAACGGTAATCTCGTTTTGGGCCCATTCAACGAATCTACGCCTTACTTGATGATCGTTTGGCTTCAAATCTTGCACGAGTTGGATTTTGTAAGCACACAAACCAAGATCCTTCCGCAAAATCTTCCATAAAGTGGATGGACACAGATCCAATTCCTGTGCTCGATGGCGGATGATCTCATTCGGGTCTTCCTCAATGCTACGCTCTACAGCAGCAATAGCTTCTTCTGTACGCACCGTACAGCGTCTCTGGGGATGCGAGTTATCAATAAGAGTCAACGTGGTGCGAAAACCTTCCATGGTTAATCGAATTAACTGCTCTGATGGACGATTTTGTCGACGATAAAATGGACGTAGTGCGCGATACGTTTTCCGCACAGAACCATTATTTTCGAAACAAAATTACACTATTTGCAGTCGTTGTTCAGGCGTGAGTCTATTCATGATGAATTGCCAAACCAAGCTGAGAATAAATCACTTGACAGCTGTTAAATCGGTCGCCATCTTGAAAAGTAATGCCAACTTAAAGTTCTATACCTCTATAAAAAACACCCTTTATTTGGTTGAATAACCTTTGTTTTTAATGAGTTCAGCACGTCTACGAGGCATTGAGTCAATAAGATCTTGGTATCTCTTTAAAGGAATTTGATGCCACGCATCGCGCCCTGTGATATATTGTTCTTCTGCATTTGAAGGTTTTTTCTATGCAACATACTTTTTAACATCTCCCCATAGATGTTCTATGGGATTAAGGTCAGAAGACTGAGCAGGCCACACCATAACCTTCACCCCATTAAACCGAAACCACTCATTTGCCAATTTACTGGTGTGTTACGGGTCATTATCTTGTTGGAATATCCATTTTAGAGGCGTGGAGTATGGTAACATCACTTCTCTCAAAATGCCAACATAGACGTTCCTATCCATTATGTCTCTAATTGGATGTATTGGGCCTACACCATTATATGAAAACCTTCCCCATATCATTAGTGTTGCACCACCATGTTTAACTGTCGTTTGTGTATACTGAGCTTTATATTTGGTGTTGGGCGGACATCTAACATACTGTCTAGACCCAATGCCAACAAATAAAACAATTTTGCCTTCGTCGGTCCACAGTAAGTTTCTCCATTTTTCTTTCGGCCCATTGATATGTTCTTGGGCAAACTTTAAGCGTGCTGCTAAATTGTTGTCCATCAGACGCCTAAGAATAGTAGGGCCACTTACGGCAAGATTCAGATCCTTTTGAGTTTTTTTTTTTTGCATACGCCGAAGGATTTATTTTGCTGTTTCGCACAATTCTGCGGTCATCGACAGTTGATGTTTTGCTTTTGCGCCCACGCGTTTCGAGCTTATTTATATTTTAATGCATTTGTGATCATTTGATTGGAGTAACTTAAGTTTGCCACAATTTCTTTAGAAGTTTTGCACCTTTTTTTCGAAGATTTTTAATTATTTTTCTCTTTTCTTCAGTACGGTGCTTTCCTCGTCACACTATTACAAGAATTTATGTGAATCACTGTCGAAAAAGTTTTAACTACATTTTTCCGTACTTATTTTTCACTTTTTTCTTTAAATTATGTGCTGCTATATTTTTTATTTTTAAAAGAACACTCACACTCCTATTTTTTTGATCAACTGAATTCAAGGGCAAAACACAGAAATGAATCAATTTCATCGTAAATATTAAAGTTATTACGCGAATCTTTTTTGTATTTTATTTCTTAAATATCGTTGTAACTACCATTAAAATATATCATGTTTTGCAAATTGATACAATAAAAAATTTTAACTTTTAAAATATTACATGGTAGCACACCTATTATTTTGAACACAGCTGTATGTATACGTAGTTTGAATTTTTTCAAGTTTCATACATCGTTTTGCATTCCTTAAGCTTATCTGAAATGCTAAAAATAAATACAAAACAAAAAATATAAACATTCTTTAGGAGATATATGGTTTTAATTAAAATTATTTTCTTGTCTTTTTTGTTTTTCTTTATTTTTCAATCTCATTATTTACATTACAACTGAATGTAAAGCGAATTTTTGTTGTTTGCTTTTGTATCAAGGAGATGCTCATCTTAAGCATGAAATATATTTCATTTGTATTTAAAAAAAAAAAAAAACATTAAAAACGAAACAGATTTAAATTGAAAATCAATAAATATTTAAAATGTTAAATAAATAAATAAATTATTGCAAACGCAAAAAAAAAAGAATACAAATTTCATTTGCAATTTAATTTACAACAACAACAGCAACCCAACAAAATACTCAATCAAAATAATGCCGGAAACATGATAAAATGCGCAGTAACGGAAGTAAGCAAAAAATAAAAACGTAAATATGTATATATACATATACATATATATAAACGGAAGATACCATAAAGAAAATATGCCCCAAAATTAACAGAGAATTCTAGAGAGAGGTACAGAGGATGTTAAATTAAATCAAAAATTATTTTCTTGTTACTTAAAGGCATTCAATTTAAAAGTTAAATTATTTTAAAAAAAAATGTAGAAAAATAAAACATCATTTGAGAAATGCTCTTGTTGTTGCTGTTGTTGTTGTTTTTGATTTATTCTACAAGAATTTCAATTTAGAAATTAAACTTCATTCATTCCACCTACACTTACTGTATGCATGTGTGTATGTGTGTCTGTGTATTGGGCACATGTAATTTGTATTCATGGCATAACAGTTAAAAATGTCCATACAGTAAGTAACAAAATTTAATTAACATTAGATAATTAAAAATCCAAATAAAGAAAAGGATTTAATAACTGAAGGGTTCGCCAAATAACTTTTTTTTTTTGAAAATGCTTTAAGAAAAAAAAACTACTGAATATTTTCTCAAATTTCTTTTTTTTAATTGAAAGTACAATCCTTCCGGTTAATAATGGAAAATAATTTCATTCAAATGGCTGCCTCGGCTAGCCATGCAGTAGCCTACACGATCGGTCCAATTTTTAAGCACATTATCGATTGTGTGCATCTGTATTTCACCAATGGCTTCACGAATATTGTCCTTTAAAGCGTCAATTGTCTTTGGCTTGTCGGCGTAACACTTACATATCTTTGACGGCATCCCACAAATAATAGTCCAACGGTGTGAAATCGCAGCTCCGAGGTGGCGAAACGACATCAGCTCTGAGACTGATAATGCGATCTTCAAAAACAGGGCGCAAAACATCGAGTGTAGCTTCGGTTGTGTGGCACGTAGCGCCGTCCTGTTGAAACCAAATGTTGCCAATATCCTCCTCTTAAATTTTTGTGTACAAAAATTCGTTCAACATGGCCCGATAACGATCGCCATTGACTGTAACGGCCACTCCTTGCTCATTTTCGAAGAAAAATGGCCCAATTATACCTCTGGACCAACATCCGCACCAAACAGTGACTCGTTTTGAGTGCGTCGGCTTTTCAATGTATGCGTGCGGGTTTTCTGTGCCCCAAATGCGACAATTTTGCTTGTTTACATACCCGCCAAGATGAAAATAAGCTTCATCTGAAAAGATGATTTTTTTTTTTTTGCCAAAATCGGCATCTTCTGTAAGTCGATCGCAGGCCCACTTAGCGAAGCGAAAACGCATTGGATGGTCAATTGGCTTCAACTCCTAAACCAATTGGACTTTGTATGGCGTCATACCAAGGTCTTTATGCAAAATTCGTCTCAATGATGTCTCCGAAGTTGTTCAATTGTTGAGAACGATGGTGAATTGATGTTAATGGCGCTTCACGCATACTTTCTGCCACAGCAGCAATATTCTCGGGTGCATGCACTGTTTTTGGCTTTTCACGCTTTGGTTTATCGATAAGGATGCCAGTTTCTTTCACTTTTTTCACAAGATAACGAACATACGGAGTTGACGGTGCTTCTCTTCTTCCAAAATCTGTACGCAATTTTCGCACACATTCTGCAACATTACCATGATTTTCAAAGTAATGTCACAATATTTCCCAGCGTTGCTCAAGCGCATACACAACCATATTCGTTCAGCGGAAGGATAAAACTTATTATCTCTCAAATCAGACATGAGCTAAGTGTTACCATTCACGAAATATGCACAAGTTGAAAAAAATAAAACGTTAGATGGCGAACCCGAAAAAATTGTTTAAAAAAATTTTTTTTTAATTAAAAAAAGAAAGAAAAATTTTTCAAAATTCGAAATTAAAAATAAATCTTTGTAAAAAAGCTTTATGGAAAATTTTCAACATAACCTTAAATTTTATTAATTTCTCTTTAGTATATTTGTATATTCTTCCTTACTTCTGCTTGTGTGTGTGCTTACTTTATGCTGTCACTGTTGTTTAGTTAGTACCTACTACATAAACACACAAAATTTTCCAACAATAGAACCTTAATTAAAAGCTAAATTTACGAAAAATGTTTTTTTTCTGATGTTGTTGTTGTTTTGTTTCATTTTGTGGAAAAATCATTTTGAAAACGTACAACTTTGTTTAGTAAAACTTCTGCAGAGTTGTAGATTTTCGTATATAAAAAAAAACATTCATGGCCTCACATACATAACCACACTTCCATTTCGCAAAAGTCATACAAAATCATGACTTTAAACTAAATTATCCTGTTGCTTAAAGAAATTAACAACATAAGAAATAAAATTTGTAATGAAAAGAAATTTTATTTCTTCTAGTTTGTATTTTTTTTGCTACATTTACTTTTCTTTTCTAAAATGATAAAAAAAAGAAACAAAAACTCACTCAAATAAAAATCAAGTTAAGCAAATAAAAACTTTTTTCGTTTTTGCCAAACAACAACAACAAAAATTATTTCAAAATGTTTAACAAATATTTACAGCAGTTTGTTGTCTTTTATTTTTTTAAAGCAAAGCATCTGCATTAACATTTGACAATTTATTTATTTTTTTATTTTTTATGTATATTGTATTTAATTTTGTATTTTTATATTTATTTATTATCTCTCATTTCATTCTTTTATTTGCAATTCGTAGTAACATTGAGAATTACTTACACACCCTCATTTTGTGCCAGCAATTTACATAATTTTATGCAAATATTCACAATATTTTTTTTTTATTTAATTTTTAGCATATTTTTTTTATTTATTTATTTATTTATTTGTTTATTGTTATTGAACAAAAGTGTTTTTAAATTGTATACAAATTAAAATTACAATAAAACATAAATTTTTGTTGACTTTAGAAAAGTAAACAGAAAACAAATCTTTAAAAGTCAATTTAATTTACAAAAATTTTTGTTCTTTTTAAACGTTTTTATATGAGAGAATATTTTTATTATCCCACACCGAGAAAACTGAACCTAATAAATACATAGTAAATGAGAACAAAGTTTATAAGATTTCTCTATGGTTTTTTTTTTTCAAGAAGAGATTCTTATTATTTTTATAAGGAAAACCTTTTTGAAAAAATCAAGAAGAAAACTTAGGAATTTTACTAGATAGTCTTATTGATTTTTTAAATTTATTAAGCTTTCTTTTTGTTTTTTCAAAAAGATTTTCTTCTTAATTTTATAAGACTATCCCTTTATTTTTATAAATAATACTTATTGATTTTGCTTGATATTATTATAGATTTTTTATTGATATATTTACTTAGAAACTAATTTAATATTTGATTTATTAATAATAATTTTGCACGAACAATATTTCTTCTCCATTCCCTTAGTCCTGCTTTGAATTTAATCAACTCCCCAGTATATTTTTGGTCCACCTTCTTGAATAAATTCGCAACGTCTTCGATTTCCATTTTTTTAATATGTTTCTTGATGTAATTCGAAAACTTAAAAGAATGTTGCACGTTTCATCACGGAGCTCCCAGGATTTAAAAATTGGGTCATTACTCAAAATTTTATTTGTTTTTTATAACACTTTTGTTTTTTTGAAATTAAAACAATTCAATTTCTTTATTTAAGTTTACTTTGTTTTTTTTTAAGAAGGAATATTTTTATTACTTTTTTCCACTTCTTTACTTGCCACTTGTTCACTTTTTTTTAAAAAGTCAGCTAATATAATCTGGAAGACATTCTTATTAAAACATTAATAAGATTATTTACACATGATCAAATAGAAACCTAATGAAATCAATAAAGAATACTCCTTAAAAAATAAAAATTATTAAGTCGCCTAATGAAATCTATAAGAAAAACCTTTTTGAAAAAATTGATTAGGTAGCCCAATGAAATTAATAAGAAATTCTTGTTTTATACAATTTAGAAGAAAACACCATGGAATCAATAAGTTTTTCTCTATGGATTGAATTTTTTTGTGGCAAAAATGACGGAATTTGAGTTAAAAAAATGGTAAATAACACGTTTTCTTCTTAAATGTATGTGTTTTACGTGTTGAAAAAATTAAAAAGATTTATCACATGAAAATAATAAGAAATCTCTACGAAAAAATCTTCATTTCTTTCTGCTGTAATACCCCTCACTCCAAAAACGTTTCGTAGAGAAAATCTTCTTCATTTTATTAGGCAGTTTTCCCTCTGTGCAGTTAAGAGAATTAAATTCGAAAGTAGTATAAATAAATAGAGGTGTAGGCATATTAGACGTGAGGCCACGGTACAAACCCTAGGTCATCTCCAACAAAACGAAACATTAATAAATATTTCTTCGGCGACTTCCTCTCAGTAGATTTCTGACAAAAACTCTGAGAATAAATAGAAAATTGCCATGAAAAGTTTCTCAAAAATCTGTCGTTCGGAGTCGACTTTAAACTCTAGGTCCCAACACTCATCTATAAAAATTCACGCACACAACATAAGTGTTGTGAGAAGCTAGGTCGTAATCCAGACTAAAGGATAATAATGATCAATTATGTATGTGTGTATAAATAGTTTTCTTCTTTTTTATTTGCCAATTCACATCCATCCGGATCTTGGCAACATAAAATATATTCAATATTCCTTTCAGTACAAATGATAAGATTAAGAAGATCTTATTTATCTGGATTAAAAAAAAAAACGACACTATCTCCCTCTTTCCATCCTTCTATAAATTACTCTACGGTATACCAACATAAATGCGCTATATGATTAGAGTACGTGACTTGATTGTCGTTGTCAATTAAAAAAAATAGTTCTTCGCCAGAATATTCTTTACTTTGGTCGTTTGCATTCGAATTTACTTTTAAGAAATATCTGTGCATACTTCATTCCTTACATATTTGTAACGACTTCGTGTTCGCTGTTGCCTTTAGGCGAGCAAATGGTTTGCAATAAAGTTCTTGAGATAAATTCATTATTTCATGAACTCGTCGTAGTGTAGTAGGTAGTGTGTTGGCTTATTTGACGTATGGCCAGGGTTCAAACCCCAGGTCAGACATCAGACAACAAAATTTGAAAAAATATTTCTTCAGCGGCTTCCTCTCAGCAGATTACTGGCAAAAGCTCTAAAAGTAAATAAAATAGCCATGAAAAGTTTCTCAAAAAAAATCTGTCGTTCGGAGTCGACTGTAATCTAAAGGCCCCACCACTCATGTATAAAATTAACACACACAACTTAAGTGGTGTGAAAAGCTAGATCGTAATCCCGGCTGAAGGATTGTAGTGACTAATTATGTAGGCATGTTATGTTATGTATTTCGCGTGTTTGAACTCAGATATCTTCAACATCCATTTTAGCAATAAGCTACTAAAAGATAATCGATGGCCGTAAACCACTTTTTTGGCTGGATTTTCAATGTAAAATAACACCACGATAACATCAAGATAAAAGGCAAACTCCACATGTTGGCTTATGCCAAAATATCCCATAATAAGCACTGTTAGGGGGCTTTTTTTGGCCGACAGCTTTACTTAACTGTAGTTTTTCA
Organism: Sarcophaga carnaria; assembly: GCA_958299815.1. Taxonomy (NCBI): domain Eukaryota; kingdom Metazoa; phylum Arthropoda; class Insecta; order Diptera; family Sarcophagidae; genus Sarcophaga; species Sarcophaga carnaria. The sequence goes on from OY283151.1 coordinate 46,604,890, forward strand.
AGAAGTAAGATAATTGCGACATTACAGTCAATGGAGCATAGTACCATGCCATACGTTACATCATACTATGAACCTGTTGAGTGGTTGGTATGGTGAGCTATTATTCTCACGTTTTAAAGAAGTCCATTGACCGTCAATATCCTACCTTTTCACTCCACTAGACTAAGTGTTAAAATTGAACCTTGTGAGCGGTTGATGTACGATTTACATGAAATAATATTTAAAAAACAAATGATACGCATATTATTTGCGTTTCAAATAAATTTTTCATTCAATTTTGTAAATCTTCTGTGTTTTTTATTTCAGTTTTTAAAACCAAGGCATTACAAATAACTTGAGATGTTGCTTGTTCAAGGCCCCCTTATGTATGCTCAAGTGAGCTTTGTTATGAAAGCTACCACTCCTCCAACCTACTTATTTCTGATTTCTGTTATGATTTTTTAAGAAAATTTACGACAAATGCTCATCGTTAGAGTTTACAATTAAACTTACTTAAGTGGTCATTACAATTCTATAGTCGTCAGGATCACAACACTTTGCTTATATTTTATCTTGTATCGTTTTATCCATAAGTGGCGTGACCTACAGCTTAGTGGCGACAGATTAGACAAAATTTAAATTGAAATTTTATTTAGGTTAGGTTAGGTTAGAGGACGTGTCATTGTCAATTAAGACAGGTACAGTACCCGGAGGTCGAATTAACCCATTGTACAACGTCCTAGTTTCTCACACCACTTATGTTGTGTGTGTTAATTTTTTTTTTAACCTACAGTTTAAAGTCGACTCCGGATGACAGATTTTTGAGAAACTTTTTCATGGCAATTTTATTTACTCTCAGAGTTTTTGCCATAAATCTGCTCAGAGGAAGTGGCCGAAGAAATACTTTTTTGTATTTTGTCTTGATGTCTGGCCTGGGGCTCGAACCCTGGCTTTACGTCTAATACGCCAACACACTACCTACTAGACTACAGCGAATGAAATTTTATTTACTCTCTAAGTTTTTGCTGAAGACTGCTGAGAAGAAGTCTCCGAAAGAAATATCTTTTTCATATTTCGTTTTGTTCGAGATGTCTGAGCTGGGGTTTGAACTACGGACTATTCTGATGTCTCCGATTTTCTAATTTACGTCTCCTTCTTTTCCGTGATTTACGTCTCGGTTTCCCGATTCACTACGTCTCTTTTTTTCACTTGTTAAGCCTCTTCATTGTAAGTTACTCTTGGTAGGAGACTGCTTGTTCTATACTCACAGCTAACCCACATGTCTGTAGATAGTGCTTCTAACTACCACCAGACAATCTCCATAGCAGTCTTAACTATGCCTTAGCTAAACAGTTTACATGATGTTATTACTTGTCTTTTAATGGTTGAGTCCAAAAATGCATTAAGTCTGCTTAAATTCTGATAATTCAAATGAAAAACAGACGCAAAATATAAAATAATTTTTTCTTTCTTTTCTTCAGTAATTTTTTTCCCTTCGCAAATTTCTGAAATATTTATATAAACAGTTGTGCGAATAAATATTATTTTTTCTTCTTTTAATTCTATTTACGATAAATACGAATATAAATAATATTTAAATTTGTATTCTTTAATCAAATTGTACAATAAATGTAAATTTACAAACACTCTTGCTTATACAATATGTACGCACACGTATACGTCTCTATCTCTCTTGCTATTCTTCTTGTATTTCTGCATAGTTTTTCTTTGTATAAGTTTACAGTAAAACAACAATATAAACAAAGGAGAACAACAACCGTTCGTTCATCTAAGAGAAAAGAGAATGTAATATTTTAGAACTTATTGTGTGTGAGTTTAATGTGTGTGCGTATGTTTTTATATAAATTCTAGAATATATGTATGTGTGTATGTGTGTGTTAGTTAATAGTATGATTGTTATAATGGTTGCTTGATACAAGTACTTTTTACAATTTATGCCTGACAGCTGTCATTTATGAAAATTTATTTGTATTTATTTGGTTGCTATTGCTATTGTTGTTGTTCTTGTTATTGTTGTCCTGTTTATAAATAGTTTTTTTTTTTGTTTTTGTTTTTTATCAGTTACAGTAAAACTTTTACGCTCAGCATAGTAAATGATGATTTTCATTCTGACTTCTTCTCCTCTGCAATACATAATAAATACATACATACGTATTTATAAATACGAGTAATACGAGTACAAAACAAAAAAACACAGTGAAAGCCTTCAGGATATGTAAACAATTTCTGTAAAATGTAAGATAAAAACAAAAAAACACTCGGGAAAATATTTTAAAACTTTAAATGAAATGAAACAACAATCAATACAACGAGAGATAAAAAACAAGTATTATTTTCGCTTTAATTTTTGTTGATTATTTATTTATGTACGTGTGCCTGTAATTTCAAATTGTTAATTATTACATTTTACATTTTATAAATAAAATGTTCTTAAAAATTTAATTAAAATTCTTACAACTTAAATTGATTTGTATTTACATTCAAATTTTATTGAAAACGAAAAAAAAAACGACATAGAGAAAGAGATAAAAGAAGCATAAATAAATAAGAGAAACACAAATATTAATGAAAAGTAATCAGAAAACAGAGAAATTAAATACAAACACTGTCAAAGTAACGATTTGTCAATATTGAGCTCATCAACAAAGCACAATCGTACGTACAGTGAGCGTCAAAAGAAACTGTACACTATGGATAAAATTCTAACAATCAGCAAACTCAACTTATAAAGGGTCCGCCAAATACCTTATTTAAATGCTTTAAAAAAAACTACTGAATATTTTCGCAAATTTCTTTTTTTTTACAATCCTTCCGGTTAATAATGGAAAATAATTTCATTCAAAAGGCTGCCTCGGCTGGCCATGCAGTAGCCTACACCAGAAGATGCCGATTTTGGCAAAAAAAAAATCATCTTTTCAGATGAAGCTCATTTTGATCTTGGCGGATATGTAAACAAGCAAAATTGTCGCATTTGGGGCACAGAAAACCCGCACGCATACATTGAAAAGCCGACGCACCCAAAACGAGTCACTGTTTGGTGCGGATTTTGGTCCAGAGGCATAATTGGGCCATTTTTCTGCGAAAATGAGCAAAGAGTGGCCTTTACAGTCAATGGCGATCGTTATAGGGCCATGTTGAACGAATTTTTGTTCACAAAAATTGAAGAGGAGGATATTGGCAACATTTGCTTTCAACAGGATGGCGCTACGTGCCACACAGTCGAAGCTACACTCGATGTTTTGCGCCCAGTTTTTGAAGATCACATTATCAGCCGCAGAGCTGATGTCGTTTGGCCACCTCGGAGCTGCGATTTGACACCGTTGGACTATTATTTGTGGGGTGCCGTCAAAGATAAGTGTTACGCCGACAAGCCAGAGACAATTGACGCTTTAAAGGACAATATTCGTGAAGCCATTGGTGAAATACAGCTGCACACAATCGATAATGTGCTTAAAAATTGGACCGAACGTGTAGGCTACTGCATGGCCAGCCGAGGCAGTCATTTGAATGAAATTATTTTCCATTATTAACCGGAAGGATTGTACTTTCAAATAAAGAAAAAAATTTGAGAACATATTCAGTAGTTTTTTTTTTTAGTGTCAGAAAAAATTTAGCAAATCTCGAAATTTTTTTGTTTCAATTTTAAAAGCTGGCAATGAAATGACAATTTTAAAATAAAAATAACGGTAATTTATTAATGTATATTTTTTTGTAATGTACAGTCTTTTTTGACGCTCACTGTACGTACGTACATAATAATGAATAAAACAAGAATTATTTCAATATTTATTTCTATTAAAAGATAGAGAGAGAGAGAGAAAAAGAGAGTGAGAAATAAAACAAACAATATTTACAAACTTTATTAAGTAAATAATAAAATAAATAGAAAATTTTAAATTTAAATTATTTCAACTTAACTTTACTTTTTTCTAAATTTATTATACAAAAAAAAAAAATACTAACAATAATAAAAACCCTGTGTAAATTTATTTGCTTATATTTTTAATTGAAAAAGTTTATAGGATCTCCTCTCTCTCTCCCTCTCTCTCTCTTAACGATGTGGTTTCTGTACACATCATGCAGACATCCTTTGTTGGTTTTGTAAGCCAAAAAATTGTAAAATGTTTTTAAAAGTTAAATAAACAATTATTTAGAAGAATAACATTTCGATAAGTCATAATTCCAAGAGACGACCTTTACACAAATAAGAACACAATATTAATTGGAATAAGGATTCATTTTAGAAAAGTGTACATATTTACATACATACATATTCAACGTGGCCTTAATTAAAAAGTTATTCATGCACAGGAATAGCAAAAAAAAATATTTCGTCCAAAATTCTTTTAGTCAGCGTATTATGAATAAAAGTCGAACATTAGTAGCATAACCCTCTGATAATTAAAGATTTCTAGTTGGTGAAAGAAATCTTTTACGAAAAAAATCTTTTAAAATTTTAGCAGATATCCGTGCATTACAGCAACGCAACAAAAATCCGCTAGCCATTTATAGTCGTCTCATAAAACCACTTTCACTGTTTGAGATCATAAGCATAAAAGTTCAGGTATTCAAATCGGAATTAATGATCCTAAGCGATTGCAATTCATCAAAAGTTATTTGCTTTGAAGAAAAATACCGGAGAGCTGCATCAAGTGCTTGACGAGGCATTTGGTGTTCACAATCTATCAGAAGCAACATGTAGAAGATGATTCAAATATAAACATTGTTATAGGAGAAATGAAGAACGTGGAAGACCACCAAAAAAAGTTTGAAGACTCTGAATTGCAAACAATATTGGATGAAAATGACGATTTGTGTCAGTCCACAAATGGCAGAAACTAACAACTTCTGATCGTATAAAACCTATGGGAAAGATTTAAGAGTCTGGAAAATAGCTGCCAGATGAATTAAATGACTGAGAGATTACTTACTTACTTAATTGGCCATAACAACCCATTTATCGGATTTCGGCCTGCCGCAACACATCCTTCCAGGCGCCTCTGCTTCGTGCGCGCCTACGCCAGTTGGTCACACCAATCGATGACAGGGCTTCCTCGATTTGGTCCTTCCAACTGATGCAAGGTCGTCCTCTTCGCCGACTTCCGCATTTGACAGTAATTTCCAACTAAAGGGTGTTTTTTATAGAGGTATACAACTTTAAGTTGGCATTACTTTTCAAGATGGCGACCGATTTAACAGCTGTCAAGTGATTTATTCTCAGTTTGGTTTGGCAATTCATCATGAATAGACTCACGCCTGAACAACGCTTGCAAATAGTGCAATTTTATTTCGAAAATAATGGTTCTGTGCGGAAAACGTATCGCGCACTACGTCCATTTTATCGTCGACAAAATCGTCCATCAGAGCAGTTAATTCGATTAACCATGGAACGTTTTCGCACCACGTTTACTCTTATTGATAACTCGCATCCTCAGAGACGCTGTACGGTGCATACAGAAGAAGCTATTGCTGCTGTAGAGCGTAGCATTGAGGAAGACCCGAATGAGTCCATCCGCCATCGAGCACAGGAATTGGATCTGTGTCCATCCACTTTATGGAAGATTTTGCGGAAGGATCTTGGTTTGCGTGCTTACAAAATCCAACTCGTGCAAGAATTGAAGCCAAAGTAAGGCGTAGATTCGTCGAATGGGCCCAAAACGAGATTACCGTTGTTCCCGATTTTCATAAGCGAATTTTGTTTAGCGATGAAGCTCACTTCTGGTTGAATGGCTACGTTAACAAACAAAACTGCCGCATTTGGAGTGAAGGTAATCCTCAAGTGTATGTGGAAACACCGTTACATCCAGAAAAACTGACTGTTTCGTGCGCTTTATGGGCTGGTGGAATCATTGGTCCGCACTTTTTCAAAAACGATGGTGGCCAGAACGTTACAGTCAATGGTGATCGGTATAGAGCCATGATTACTAACTTTTTCATTCCTGAATTGAATAACCATGATGTCCAGGAGATGTGGCGCAACATGTCACACAGCTCGTGCCACAATAGATTTATTGAAAGACACGTTTGGTGACCGCCTAATTTCACGTTTTGGACCTGTGAATTGGCCTCCAAGATCTTGTGATTTAACACCGCTAGACTACTTTCTGTGGGGCTATGTAAAGTCATTGGTCTATGCGGTAAAGCCACAAACGCTTGACCATTTGGAAGACAACATTCGCCGTATTATTGCCGATATACGGCCACAAATGTTGGAAAAAGTCATCGAAAATTGAACGTCCAGATTGGACTACAACCGCGCCAGCCGTGGCGGTCATATGGCAGAAATCATATTTAAAATGTAATGCCACACGATTATCTTTCGAATAAATAAAATTCATGTCAATCGAATAATCCATCGTTGTTTTATTGCAACTTAAAGTTCTATACCTCTATAAAAAACACCCTTTATAAAAGTTTATAACGAAAAAGTATACAACATTTTAATGATGAATGTGTAATCGTTTCTATTATTTTTTCCAACACTGTATAAGTAGGGAGTTACACATCAAAATTATGTTTTCAAAGCTAACAAAACTAACAACAGTTTAGTTTTGCTTTCAGTAAAATGGTAACACTATCGTTTTGTTCTTAGTATGTATGTATGTAGGTTTGTTGACTTTGATAAATCAGAGAATATATAGTTTTTAGCTGCATAATTAATTTGGATTGTCTTACCGTATGTCTCAAGTAATTTTTTTATTTCGGTTTTTAATTAAATATTTACTTACGTATGTATGTATGTGTTAATATACAATATATGCAAGTGTATGTGTGTGTGTGTGAGTAAATTCAAAAGTTTAAACTGCATTTGGTTTTTGTGTTTGTATTTCGTCTTTTGTTTAATAATATTTATGTGTTTACATGTTTTCTTTTTGTACGTATGCACGTTTATAATTTATATGACCGATCCATTCATTCTATGCTAAAATAAAACATACTCCCGTTTGCAAGTATGTGCACATGTGAAGCATATAAATATGGTTAGCAAAAATACCGAAAGTCCTATCTATCAAAAATTTTTGTGTAAAAGAAATTTTCTTCAGAAACATTATTTCACTTGCCAAAAATGTTTTTTGTTATTGTTATTGTAAATTGTGCTGCATCTTGATATTGTTGTTATTTGGGGTTGCTGTTGTTGCCTTAGCTGTCTTTGTTTTATTCATTAGGGCTTTTTCGTTATACGTTTTATTTGTTTTTATTTTTATTTTTTATGTTTTTTTTGTATTTTTAGCTCACGATATATTCATTAGTCAAACAGAGAGTGTGCAAAAATGTTTTTGAAATTTATGATGCTAATTTATGGCTCTTCTCTTATATGCACAAACAATATTTTCTTGTTCATTCTTCTTCTTCTTCGTCTTCTTTCGTTATTATTAAGATAACAAATACAACAATAACAATTTACAACAGCTGCTCTGTGTTTGTGTGTGTGCATATGTATATGTAATGTGCAGCTTTTGCTGTTGCAATTTACTATTCGTTACTAGAGTCTGTAACGATGGCTTGTCTCTAGTTACCCAGAGAGAGAGAGACACATACGTTGTATAGCAATCATATAGCCAGCCTCCCCCTTTTCAACACCTTCTTTTTAACTTCTCCTTGTTCAATCCTTATAGCAAGTAAATCCTTATATCCCCCATCCCAGTTTCTTTATTTTTTTCCATTTTTTTAATTTTCTTTATTTTTTACACACAGTCTTGTAAAAATTTATTTTAATTGGCTTGAAATTTTTTTCTATTCGTTTTTCTTTCTACATCTTGCAAATGGGATTTTTTCTTTTCTTTTCGTTTTTATTTTTATTTTAAATATCTTTTAGTCTGTTGTTTTTTATTATTATTATATTTTAACTATATTTATGGATACGTTGCAGTAGTGCATATGCATTATTAATACAAAAAGAAAACGTATAAAAAAATGCAAAATAAAAAATACAAGTAAAAAAAAATGATTAAAATTTATGGCTTTTTTATTTTGTATGCATAATATTCTTTAAACTTGATTTATGCGTTTTAATTTGTAAATTTATAATGTAGACAAACACCACTACATACTAAAATATCTTGAGTAATTTCTTTATTGTATTTTTAATATATTTTTCTTTTTTTTTCTATAAATTATTAATTTTTTCTTTTTTTTTTTTTGCTTTGCTTTTACGTCTGTTTATTTTATTATTTACATACCGCAATATAAAGGGGAAAAATATTTAAAAAAATTTTAAAGACTTAAAGTTTTAAAAAATATCTGTCGCTGGCTGTACTCGTATAACAGAATTGTCCAGAAGATGTAAAATGCTGGTCGCCATAATATAAGTCATTTTTGTATTTACTAAATTACCTCGTGTACCGGTATGAAATGAGCGTTTCCTTTTGTGCAAATAAGACACTAATTTTTTATGGGAAGGTAAAAAAATACATGGTATTCAAAGCATTGGTCATTGTTGGATACACATTTCTTCCCTCTTTATAGCAATTCGTAGATTTCACGCCAATAAAACTGTTCACCTTTTGAAGCAAACCAATTAGTCACCTAATTTTCAACTTTATCGTAGGAATCGAATTGCTGCTCAGCCAATGCATATACCAGCGATGAAAACAAATAAAATGTCAGCCAAATAACTTTTTTTTTTGAAAATGCTTTAAAAGAAAAAACTACTGAATATTTTCTCAAATTTTTTTTTTATTTGAAAGTACAATCCTTCCGTTTAATAATGGAAAATAATTTCATTCAAATGGCTGCCTCGGCTGGCCATGCAGTAGCTTACACCAGAAGATGCCGATTTTGGCAAAACAAATCATCTTTTCAGATGAAGCTCATTTTGATCTTGGCGGGTATGTAAACACGCAAAATTGTCGCATTTGGGGCACAGAAAGCCCGCACGCATACATTGAAAAGCCGACGCACCCAAAACGAGTCACTGTTTGGTGCGGATTTTGGTTCAGAGGCATAATTGGTTGATTTTTCTACGAAAATGAGCAAGGAGTGGCCTTTACAGTCAATGGCGATCGTTATCGGGCCATGTTAAACGAATTTTTGTTCACAAAAATTGAAGAGGAGGATATTGGCAACATTTGGTTTCAACAGGACGGCGCTACGTGCCACACAACCGAAGCTATACTCGATGTTTTGCGCCCTGTTTTTGAAGATCGCATTATCAGCCGCAGAGCTGATGTCGTTTGGCCACCTCGGAGCTGCGATTTGACACCGTTGGACTATTATTTGTAGAGTGCCGTCAAAGATAAGTGTTACACCGACAAGCCAGAGACAATTGACGCTTTAAAGGACAATGTTCGGGAAGCCATTGGTGAAATACAGCTGCACACAATCGATAATGTGCTTAAAAATTGGACCGATCGTTTAGGCTACTGCATGGCCAGCCGAGGCAGCAATTTGAATGAAATTATTTTCCATTATTAACCGGAAGGATTGTACTTTCAAATAAAAAAAGAAATTTGGGAAAATATTCAGTAGTTTTTTCTTTAAAGCGTTTTCAAAAAAAAAAATTATTCGGCGGACCCTTTACAAACCAATTAGCAGTCACCCAATTTTTGACTTAATGTAGGAATTGAAGTGCTGCTCAGTCAATGCATGCGTATACCAGCGATGAAAATAAATAATAGGTAGAAAGGAGCCAAGTCTAGTGATTACTGTGGGTGGAGGTAGCAGCTCTGAGCTTAATAATTTGATTGTATCCTAAACCTGTTTTGCTTTGTTTGCAGGTGAATTGTTATGTTGCAAAATTACTTTTGCCGCGTTATGTGGTTCATATAGCTGGTTCAAATTGTTCATTTGTTGTTAGTATCGTTCTGTATTAACGGATTTACTAGGTTTTAGGAGCTGATCTCACCAGACACACAACATAGTCTTCCTGACGAATCGATCTGATTTTGCAGTCAAATTTAATGGTTGTCCTGGATTAGCCAATGATTTTTTTCGTTTAGGATTCTGACAATAAATCCATTTTTTATCGCCAGTTACAATTCGCTGCAACACTAATGTTTCTATTGTGTATTTTAAGCAAAATTTGACAAGTGGTTTCTCGATTTTCCATCTCTGTCTCAATTCAATCCTTAGGGCACCTATTTTCCAAACTTTTGTATCTTTCCCATAGGTTTTAAACGATCGGAAATTGTTAGTTGAGCAACAGTTAATATTTCTGCTATTAGTGGACTGACTCAAAGTGTCATTTTCATCCAATATTGTTTGCAATTCAGAGTCTTTAACCTTTTCTTGATGGTCTTCCTCATTCTGTGTCAAAAAAAAAACTCTACTTAAATTATTACTTAAATTTAACATTATTTATTCTATAAATGTATTATTAATGAATTTTAATTTATAAATATTTTAGTTTTCCAATAAAATTACTAAATAATATTCTCCAAACTAGTGAACACGAACATTTTTATTGCCTAAAGCGTCAACTAATTTAATTTTGAACATTTTCTAACGAAAATATTGAAATTTAAGTGTATGAAATTAAAACAAGAAACCGCATCATAATTTGTTAAAAACACAATCACACACACAGAAATTAAAATTCTAATTGATTTTGGAAAACAAAAAAAATAATTTTTTTCCTCTTATTTTTCTATAATTTTAGACGGGTCGTGGTCGCAAACCATCTGCTAAAGCTGCAAAATTAAATGCGGTCGCTGCAACAGCAACAACTGCACATTCACCACGTCAAGTTGCCAATTCGACAATAAGTCCAGTGGCTGCAACAACAGTAACGGCAACCGTACAGTCACAATCCTCACCAAATACGAATACAAATGCGAATAATAACAACAACAGCAACAATAATACGAATGCCAATAATAATTTAGTGGTTAATGCAAACAATTTGTTGGTAAATAATACACAACAACAGCAATTAAATACATTACAACAGCATCAACAACAGCAACATATACAGCAACAACAGCAAATACCAAATAATCAAGAACTGCAACAACAGCAATTTACACAAGCTACTAATCAACAACAACAACAACAACATACTCAACAACATCATTTAACAACATTACATACTCAGCAACAACAGCAGCAGCAACAACAACAACAGCAATTGTCACAACAGCAGCAACATCATCAACTTGGTGCTCATACTCAGGCTCAACAACCTCAACAGCAATCTTTGCATCATCATCAGCAACAACAACAACAGCAGCAGCAGCAACAACATCAGCAGCAGCAACAACAACAACAACAACAGCACCATCATCAACTTCAACAACATCAAATAACCGCACAAATCCAAACCATGAAGGATCAACCCCAACAACCAATGGTGAGTTAAAGAAAACTCATTTAATTTTAAAACCAAATTCCAAAATTAGATTTTAAAAACGAATCTGTTAAGCTCATCTGCCTACTAATTGTCATGAATACAATGAGATAGGTAAAGGTATCTGGAATAGGTGGACTCTATACCGTATACCGTATACTCTTTTAGTATCGGCCATTATCAGTATTTTGGAATTTCGAATTATTTCTCAAAGTTTATAAATGTAAGATAAAGCTGAGTCGATTAGGCTGAGCACTTCTAAGGAATTAAATCTAAATAAGGTATTAAACCGATATAGGGTCTTAATATATAAACAAAAATGTTTAAAGCGTCCAGTGCCTTCAGTGATAGCGATAAACCCAGCACTAGACATTGGCTGGAGCTCATTGTTAGGTTATTAACATGATTTGAAAGACATTTCTGATTTGTCATGTGCCGTCCTTGACATAGAATTAATTCAATGAAAAATCCCACGAGTGGTTTTAAATTTCAGACATGTCCACAAAGAGACGGTGGTTTAAAACCTGGTTCCATTCTCAGAAATATATTGTAATGCCTTTCTATTTTCTCATTTGGCAACAGATCCTAATCCAAATTCAGAAATTTAACTCGCTTCTACTCACAGCGACTCGAATCAGTTAGATGTTGATAGATAAGATAGGCTTTAAAACCCATGGAGAGAGACATTGACAGGAGAACAAACTTTAGGATGATGTTCTTCAAGGATTACGAATTAGCTTCTGTCACCATCCATGTCCTGTGTTCTAATTCTATCCATGAGTAGCAGAACTTACAGTTTAACGTCAACTTTTAACGAGGAGAGAGAAGCTTTTTCATTGCAATTATTTACTCGTACAGCTTTTGCTTCTGCCAACATGCTACCTACAAGGTATCAAATATCCTGACTTTGAAATAACAGAGAGGAAGACTATACGAAATGTACCATTGTGGCATGGTGTAGTCGTTAAAGTTCTCTATTTCAAGCCTGGTTATATAATCAAATATTGTCTGTAAATCTCAGAGACGACAATAAAATTTTCATTCATTCGGTTTCCCACAAATAATCCAATCCACAATCAGTCCGTCCCTACAATCGGTATCCCAGTTGTCTTATGAAAGGTTGAGTATGTGTTTAAAAAGATAGTTTTAAAAAAGATATTTTTAAAATAATGACGTTAGCCAGTTATTTTAATAATCAGCCAGGATATTTTTAATCATCTGAGATCCTCTAGGCTGACTAATATTCATAGTGTCACGTAAGCATAACTCGAGTAATTACTCGTTGACAGGCTCATATTCAAGAAGATAGGATCTCTGATAGATCTGCTAAATGTCCCTTTCTCTTCTATGTACGTATAGACCTACCTATGTTGTTCAGGGAGAGGAAGACGTTCATGGTAAGGATTTTCCATGTCGGAAACCAATTTCGTTGAAGAACATAATTGAAGCACATCGCACAATCGTACTTAACTTATTTAATTGGTCATTAGGCCTTTAGTAAGGATTACAACCTAGCTTCTGATACCATCCATATTGTGTGTGTTAATTTTATCCATGATTGGCGGAACCTCTTGTTTAACCCTTTCATGCCCGAATTTTTTGAGGCAGATCTAAAATTTTTTTAAGGACATGTGTTTGTTAGTCATGGCCTAAATATGAAGTGATATTAAATTCAGAGTCCTACGTATTCTGGTTTTACACGTTTTTAACCAAGCTTGTTTGCAAAAAAAATTCTTTTAAAAAAATTAAAAATTACGGAATTTATGAACAAAAATGTACAATGTTGCCTATAGGCAACATCGGGCATGAAAGGGTTAATATCGACTCCGAAAGACAGACTTTTAAGAAACTTTTCAAGAAAATTTTATTTATTCTCACAGTTTTTGGCAGAAGACTGCTGAGAGGTAGTCGGTTCATAGAGTAAGCCAACACACTGCATACTAGTCTACGACGACTACAAGGATTTAGTTTTATACTTTATAGACCTATTAATTTATGTATGTTTTAGGTACATATCACGAGGGGTATATAATTTGGAGCTAAGAAAATTAATTTCATTGTTTTAGTATGTCCCAATCAGAGATCAGCAATGAGTATTCAAAAATATGAGTAGAATCGAATCAAACTCATAATTTCTGATACTTATACGCATTCATACTTAGTTTAATGTCATGGAACCTCATCTCATATTCAAAGTTTGAAGTACTCATCATATTCATACTTAACAACAGGTATGATGTTGTATGATTTCGACTCTCTATAACTCAACATTTATAAGAATCACAAAATAATTATTATTCGCGTACGAAAACTAAAATACTCACTAGAATGTTGTGCTTGCTGCTCTGTCTTTTTTGCTTATGCGTCTGTTTTCTTGTTTTTTTGCAAAAAAAAAACTCAGACTCTAAATTTTGATGAATGATTCGAGTCACTCGAAAAACATACGAACAAAAATACATAAAACACCGCCATTTTGTTATTTTCTGTTAGTAACATATTTTATAAGAAGCCATTTTGGTTTTTGCTTTTTGGACTCTCCCTTACTCTTTAAATCATGGCCGCCAGGTTTTTGAGATAACTCTCTGCAGGCTGCCGTATCAATGACGGACTTCAAAATTATTGAAAAAAAATTTTTTTTATAAAAAATCAAATGTTCTATTAAACAGATTCATTTGTTTAAATAAATGTATCTTTAGAAAAAAGAAAGAAAAAGACTCTTAGAACGTATACTAAACTCACTCTTTAACTTTAAATTTTTCCTACGCTCTCCACTGTTTAATTTTAATTTTAAAATATCCTACATTAAGTTAATCTACTTAACTTAACGGCTCTTCTAACTTATTAAGAAACTCTACAGTTTAGGATTTATATTAAATGGATTAGGATTTCATTTCTATAAATGTCTTTAAAGCTTTTAAATTATTCTGAATGGCATTTGTGTGAATTGCCCAATAACAATAATTTGTGTATGTATGTACGTATGCAATAAAATAATCATAATGATGATGCCTCTTATTATGTGGCCTTAAGAGCTGAAATACATAGAATTTTATTACATGAATTATTTTAAAATATTCTTCTCTTTATTTATCATCGCATATGCATCGCGTACACACATTTATTTTGAAATTTATTTATAAAAATATAAATTCTCTTTTATCTGTCGTTTCATCGCCTTAAATGGCAGAAGGTGGATTTAAATTGTCATTAAGATTTATTTTTACTGCCATTAACCACCATTATTACAAAACAAAAACAACAAAAAACAACAAAAAAAACGAAGAAAAAGAATCAAATAAATAACGACGCACACATTTTTCAATTCCTATAATTTTCTTTTTTTTTTAATATGAAAAGAAAGAACATTTTCCACCACCACCACCACCAGCATCATCACAATCAACCATCAGCCGTAATATCCATTAATGCCACCAACCACCCCCTGCAGCAGATTATATACTTAGTCACCTGACTTGTATTTGCTTCGTTTCTTTTTTTTCTTTTCATTTTTTCAAATTCCCGCTTAGATGTAAGAAGATCTCGTTTATAATTATTTTATTTGAATTTGTATTTGTATAATAATAAGAATTATACATACATATTTAGGTGTACATACTCGTACATATGTATAAATTTACTTTTTTTGATTCTTACAATTGTTTATTCAAATTGCCTTAAAGTAGTACATCTAAGAAATCTGTTTAGAAATTTGTACTGGAAATTGAATTCAAGAATAGACACCTTCTGACTTTTCATTTGAAAAAAATTATTTTTTTTTTAGTCGCCGGTGTTTTAAAGGTGTTTTAATATTGAATTTCTTATAAATTTAGATTTTTATTAAAAATTATTTTATTTGTTTTGTATATGAAAATTATGTTGGGGCCAGAGATCAGCAATGAATCGTTTTTTCGCTACTCATAAGTACTCATGAAATTTTGAATATAAGTGAGTCAACAATATTGAAATTTAACTTCACTATTCTGATTCATTCATATTCACTGCAACATTGATTTATAAGTACAGGTTGCAATGAGTATTCGTATAACGTTGTCATCAAACTCATACCATGCTTTCACCTATTTTTTGTAACTTAATTATTTAACAAAATTATTAATTATTAACAGAGCACAAATACCCCAGTTGGGGCTAAAAATGTTCGGCTGAGGAACTTACATTACAAACCTTTAGTTAGGATTACGACCTAGCTTCTCACACCACTTACAATGTGTGTGTTAATTTTCTACAACAGTGGCGGGACCTACAGTTTTTAAAGTTGATTTTTGAACAACTTTTCTTGGCAATTTTATTTGCTCGCAGAGTTTTTGCCAGAAATTTGCAGAGAGGAACGGGCCGAAGTCGCCGGGCTGTAGTCGCCGTGGTGTAGTAGGTAGTGTGTTAGCTTACTATTCGTAAAGCCCGGGTTCGTATCCCAGGTCAGACATCAAAAATGAAATATGAAAAAAAAAAAAAAAAAAATATTTCTTCGGCGACTTCCTCTCAGCAGATTTCTGACAAAAACTCTGAGAGTAAATAAAACTGCCATGAAAAGTTTCTCAAAAATCTGTCGTTCGGAGTCGACGTTAAACTGTAGGTCGCGCCACTCACGTATAAAATTAACGCACACAACATGAGTGGTGTGAGAAGCTAGGCCGTAATCCTGACTGAAGGGTTGTAATGGTCAATTATGTATGTATGTAACGGGCCGAAGAAAATTTTTATATTTCATTTTGTTGAAAATGTCTGACCTTTGGTTTGAACTGTGGCTTCACGTCTAATAAACCAATGCACTACCTACTAGGAACATTATAACAAAATTTCAACGAATTCGGTCCAGTAGTTTATGCTAAATCCTGGTCGCCTGGTCAAAAAAAAATGTTTTGAAGAAAAACGAGTTTAAGTTCGGCGCACTTGTATTCTAGTTTGTGCTAAAACTAATCGTCTTAAGAACATTGTTACAAAATTTCAATGAAATCGGTCCCGTAGTTTTTGCTAAATCGTAATCGCCAGCTCATGGAAGAAGTGATTTCGAGAAAAACGCTTTCAATTTGTGTGCACCTGGGCGCAATGAACCATTTTAAGTTTTTCTCCTTCTTTACTTATCATTTAAGGGAAAATAATGTTTCTGCCTTAATTATACGGCTCTAAAGTAACTAAAATCGTGAAAAATAAAACGTGTTTTTGAATATTAGGAAGTAGACTAAAACCTTAAGTCGCCGTAGTCTAGTAAGTAGTGTGTTGGCTTATTAGACGTAAAGCCAGGGTTCGAGCCCCAGGCCAGACATCAAAATAAAATACAAAAAGTATTTCGTCGGCGACTTCCTCTCAGCAAATTTCTGGCAAAAACTCTGCGTGCTCTGCCATGAAAAGTTTTTTTAACGTAGTAAATTAACTTAATATAGAATATTGTTACGAAAATGAAAAAATCTTGATACTGGTGTTTTGATTTTACATCGCTTAATATTAAAATTATAAACAATAGCTACAAAAACAAAACATTGCAGTCAACAAACCTGTTTACAAATTATCGTACTGCTTAATATAACAACAAACGCCAGCATAGAAAAAATGGTAAACAAGCAAACAAAAATGCACCAACAACACTACAATAATAAATGTAAACAACGATGTTTATATTTACAGAGATTTTAAGAAGGCGAAGTCATGAATATTCGCCTTCAAGAACCTTCATCAGACTCTTTACTCTGCCCATATAAAAGGCAAGGCAAAACAGGCGACTGGAGTTAGTGATGTTCAGTCAGTCGTGTGTGAAGACGCGGTATGTTTGAAGAGAGTAATCGTGGTTTGAAAATCTCCGTTACAAAGATCTGTCAAACAATTGCCTAGTAATTGTTATTGTATGTGCAAAGGATATAAACAGGGGAATAACAAACAAAGGCAATTGTTGTTGTTTACATCAAATTATGAACAGTGGCACACAGAATTGTGCAAATAATAAAGAATTTTAATTAAAACTAGACACAAAAATTTATTTTTATTTTATTTGCAATCTACAAGCTTATAAAGGGTCCGCCAAATAATTTTTTCTTTGAAAATGCTTTAAAAGAAAAAACTACTGAATATTTTCTCAAATTTCTATTTTTATTTGAAAGTACAATCCTTCCGGTTAATAAAGGAAAATAATTTCATTCAAATGGCTGCCTCGGCTAGCCATGCAGTAGCCTACACCAAAAGATTCCGATTTTGGCAAAAAAAAATCATCTTTTCAGATGAAGC
The DNA here is from genome assembly GCA_958299815.1 of Sarcophaga carnaria. Lineage (NCBI taxonomy): Eukaryota > Metazoa > Arthropoda > Insecta > Diptera > Sarcophagidae > Sarcophaga > Sarcophaga carnaria. Next base: position 46,622,408 of record OY283151.1, read on the forward strand.
TCATTTTGATCTTGGCGGGTATGTGTAAACAAGCAAAATTGTCGCATTTGGGGCACAGAAAACCCGCACGCATACATTGAAAAGCCGACGCACCCAAAACGAGTCACTGTTTGGTGCGGATTTTGGTCCAGAGGCATAATTGGGCCATTTTTCTTCGAAAATGAGCAAGAAATGGCCGTTACAGTGGTGGCGATCGTTATCGGGCCATGTTGAACGAATTTTTGTTCACAAAAATTGAAGTGGAGGATATTGGCAACATTTGGTTTCAACAGGACGGCGCTACATGCCACACAGCCGAAGCTACACTTGATGTTTTGCGCCCTGTTTTTGAAGATCGCATTATCAGCCGCAGAGCTGATGTCGTTTGACCACCTCGGAGCTGTGATTTGACACCGTTGGACTATTATTTGTGGGGTGCCGTCAAAGATATGTAAGTGTTACGCCGACAAGCCAGAGACAATTGACGCTTTAAAGGACAATATTCGTGAAGCCATTGATGAAATACAGATGCACACAATCGATAATGTGCTTAAAAATTGGACCGATCGTGTAGGCCACTGCATGGCCAGCCGAGGCAGCCATTTGAATGAAATTATTTTCCATTATTAAACGGAAGAATTGTACTTTCAAATAAAAAAATTAATTTAAGAAAATATTCAGTAGTTTTTTTTTAAAACATTTTCAAAAAAAAAGTTATTTGGTGGACCCTTTATTTTAAACGTTTTTAAAAGTAAAAAACGTAACAATATTTTAAAATTAGAATTTAATAGCGGAGTGTTTAATAGTAAAAAATAACTAAAAAGGAAAAATGAAAGTTAAATTCTGCCCCACATACATATATCAAACAATTCATTGCTAACGACTGTGGCAAGATTAAAAATTACAAAGAAAAGCAAAAACAAGAACAAGAGAAAAATATTTTCCACTGGCATATTTATGTATATGATGGAGAATGCAAATAATTTATGGTATAAATAATTACAAACACGTGCTTACAAAGCTTGGCAGGGCGAAAACAGACAATACATCATCACATTGTACCTAAAAAGTAGGGTTGCGTTTAAACAGTTTTGCACTGGGTTGGAACATTAGTATTGGTATTGCTTATCATTCAGTCCTGAATGATTTTTTTTTTGTTTTTTTTCCTTAAATATTACTAAAGTAAATATTTACTATAATGATTATAATTATTTATAACTTTTAATTTCAATGTGTTTTTACATGTAATTTAAATGTAATGTTTCAATGTAATTGAGGTCTTAAAAACTTTTCATATCTTCTTGGCTCCTTGGCTCCTTTTTTGTGCTGCTCTTCCCCGGTAACAACAATGAAGGAATATAAAAACATTTTCATAAATTATAGAGATTAAATATGTGTGTATACTTATTATTTATATTAGTATTGTATGTATGTATGTAACTATTTAGCATATACACACATACATACTCTCATACTCACACTCACACTCACACTAATATACATATACTAACAACATATTGCAATTACATTGAAAAAGTGTATTTTGCCTAAGGCTATAAATTTATAATTTATGTTGTTGCTGTTATTATTCCTGTTGTTGTTGTTGTTGTTGTTGTACGGAAAAGAGCAGCATAAGGAGAAATAAGAAAACAACACCAACAATAAATTTAAAACAACAAACAAAAAACGCTCAAAGAATTTCTTGTATTAAATACAACACAGACTTCCAAAGCATTTCTCAAAAAAAAAAAAAAAAAAAAAAAAAAACGTGTAGAAATTAATATCAATTTTACTTTCATATAACACCGAACATTTTGCTGTGGGTGTAAGTCATAATTTATAGGCTTTGGAAAATATGTGTAGGAAAGGAAAGAGAAAAAAACATTGAAAATATTATCAGCTTTTCATGTTCCATATAATTTTAGCATTTTCTTTGTACTCATAACAATATTTTATGGATTCGAAGATTTATTAATACAGCCAACCAACCGACCAAACATCCAACCAAATAACCAAAACGACCAGCATAAAATATTAATTTTGAATAACTTACGTAATAGCCATTTACCATCATTTTAAAAACTTTAAATTTTTGTTAATATTTTCTATTAAATCAAATGAAATATAAAATATCATAAAAATATGTTTGTATGTGTTACATAATTAAATAGTTTCTCATTGTATATTACTCACTCATTCATTTACTACATATTAATGAATTTAATGAACAGATCCTTGATTCCGATATTTTACATCATAAAAATGAAATTTTAGAATCAATTAAACTCCATTGGCTAATGGTTAAAGTACTCCAATAGAAATACGAGCAATACTGAGCCAAACCCATGGAAGACGAATGATTTCAGAATTTATAAAATTAGGAACTTAAATTCACTCTTATGGTACATATATTGAGAAGCCGCCGTGGTCTAGTAGGTAGTTTGTTGGCTTATTAGACGAAAAGCCACGGTTCAAACCCCAGGCCAGACATCAAAACAAAATACAAAAAGTATTTCTTCGGCGACTTCCTCTCAGCAGAATTCTGGCAAAAAAAAACTCAGAGTAAATAGAATTGCAATGAAAAGTTTCTCAAAAATCTGTCGTTCGGAGTCGACTTTAAACTGTATTATATTATTTATATACATGAGTGGCGGATGTATATAAATTAACGCACACAACATAAGTGGCGTGAGCAACTAGATCGTAATCCTGACTGAAGGGTTGTAATGACCAATTACGTAAGCCTTCCTTTTCCTCTTTTTAAATTTAAAAATCAGAATTTTTGAAGTCGTCGCAGTCTAGTACGTAGTGTATTAGCTTATTAGGTGATTCAAAACTCTGCTAAGACATCTAGAACAAAACAAAACAAAACATTTTTAGCATTCTTTCGGCAACTTCCTCTCAGCATGAAAGTACCATATAAAGTTTCTCAAAAATCTGTTGACAATAAACTGTACGTGTCCCACCACTCATGTATAAAATTAACACCCGCAACATAAGTAGTTAGGTTGTAATCCTTACTAATGTTTTGTACTGATCAGAGTTCAGCAATGAGTATTCAAAAAGATGAGTAGAATTGAGTCATACTCATACTCATAATTTCTGATATTTATACGCATTCATACTTATTTTAATATCATGGAACCTCTACTCATATTCAAAGTTTGAAGTACTCATCATATTCATACTTAACAACACGTATGATGTTTTTGATTTTGACTCTCCCATAACTCAACATATAAACGAAGCACAAAATAAGTATAATCGCGTATGAACACTAGAATACTTACTAGAAGGTTGTGTGTTTGCTCTGCTTGCTGCTCTTTTTGCTTATGTGTCTCTTTTTCTGTTGTTGTAAATGCTTAATAACGAAGACTGTAAATTTTGTTGCATGATTCGAGTCACTTGAATCATTTATAAAGTTATGAATTCAAATGAGTAGGCTGGCTTATGAATCAAACCTATTTCGAATGGTATGAGTTTGATGTCAACGTTGTACGCATACTCATTGCAATCTGTACTTATAAATCAATCAACGTTGTAATGAGTACGATTGAATCAGAGTAGGTAGTTAAATATCAATATTGTTGAATCATTAATATTCAAAATTTCATGTGTGCTTATCAGTAGTGAAAAAACGATTCATTTCTGATCTCTAATATGTATGTATGTATACACTTGTGGACACGAAAAGTCACTTTGCAACATTATTCATTTTTGTAAAAATTAAAAAGAATTTAAGAAAAATGGAAACAAAAACAGCTAATATTTATTAATTTCATATGCATAATAATTAATTAACAACAAAAACTTAAATAGTTATTCATTATAAAAAATTTTTTGGTACGGAGTGGATATCAGACTTAAAATTTAAGTGGACACATAATTAAGGTATCTAAAAAAAAAAATATTGAAAATTTAATTTAATTGCTTTATTTTTCACCCAAACTATTTTGAACCTATATATTTTGTGGGATACCCTTTTTGGAGTATTATTTCAGTACATCTTTGTGGCATTGAGTTGATTAAATTGCGACACTGCTCAGGACTAATGTTATTCCATTCTGCCTGGGTAAGTTGCCAAAGTGCTTTTTTGCTGCTAGGTTTTTTGGCTGCAACTGCTCGTTTTACGATCCTCCAAATATTTTCAATAGGATTCAGATCGGGACTTTGAGCTGGCCAATGAAGAACCCTTATTTTTTCCTCAGCAAACCAAGCTTTAACTACCCGAGATGTATGCTTCGGGTCGTTATCATGCTGAAATATCCTAGTGGTAGTTCGTCCTGATAATCTTTAGTCAATTTGTTCTGTAAGATGTTTTCATACATTTCCGCAGTCATTTTCCCATCGATTCTTATCAGCGTACCAACGCCGGGTGAGGTAAAACAACCCCACACCATTACTGACGAACCTCCATGATTTATGGTTTTTTGGTGCACTTTGGGTCTAATTGTGTATTGACAGGACGGCTTACACAGGGTCTGTCTTCGTTTCCAAAGATATTGAACTGGTACTCATCACTCCATACGACTAATTTCCAACATTTTTCGTCTTTTATGGTGGTGGCTTTTGGCAAACCGCATGCATGAATAACTTAATTGTATGTCCACAAGTGTATATACATACAACATATATATTTACTGTATTATATAATATTTAAATTAAACTCAATTATAGGTATGTTGTGTATTTAAATAATCTGCAACCATTTTCCATCATATTTTATATAAATTTCATACCGGTAGCAGGGGTTTTTTGAAAAAAGGTTTTTAATTTAATTAAATTATTTACCATAAGCAATTAATTATATTCGTATTCGTTTTTTTTTTTATTCACATGTTTTTTGTCATTTAAATAACGGAAATTGCATGTTAATAAAATGAAACTTTCTCTTTTGTTGAATGCATAATAAATAAACCAAAAAAAAAAACAAAAAAAACGGTAAATAAAAAATAAAAATTTATACAATAAATATAAACGATAAATAAATAAAAACGACAACTACAGATGCTGAATTCAACAGAAACAGCAACAACAAAAATTACCAACATGAGCAGCAAAAAATAAAATTTGAAATATTTCATAAACAAATAGAAAATATTTTAGCACGACAGCGCTAACAGCAATAACAACTACAACAACAATGACAACAAAAATAAATTCGCAAGCTCATTGATAAAAATTTTATATTTTTTGCTGTAGTTTTTATATACAACGAGTGTGTGTGTATGGATGTGTGGGTGTTAAATCGTCATCAGTTGATGACGTTTTAAAAACAGAAACATTTGTAGGCATTTAGAGAAGAAAAAAAAAATGGATTGTACGTATGCATTCTCACGCACACACACAAACAAACATGCAAATTATTGCAAAATCGTATTGTTGCGAACACATGTTTTAGATTCATTCATTCATTCATTCTGTCCGTAGCTCGTTCGTTCATTTTGAAAACATCAATAAAGTAACGAACGTAAAACCGTTTGAATGTTTGTGGATTTCATCAATGAATTTCCGATATGTTCTAAGGCTTGTCTTACGCAAACGTACAATATTTTTTAAATTTTTGTTGTTGTTATATAACCGTAAATAAAAATAAATAAATAAAAGTAAATATTTACCGTTGCTTATATGATAAAATTTTAATTAATTTTTATTTAGAATCGTGTTTTTTAACATTTTAAATAATTCAGCAAGCACCCCACCCCATTTTCAGCTTCTTCTTTTATGACCGAATTTTAATCGGCAACAACAACAACCATAGTATTATTATAGGAAATAAAAAGCGAAACGAAAAAAAAAAGTAATTTACATAAGAATGCCTAAATACAGGATAATTTATTGTGAAATGCTTCCACAATCCGTAAACAAGGAATTGTTTTCGCTTTTCAAAATAGAAAATAAAAAATTTTAATTCCAACTCGACCAAAAAAAAAAAAAAATGAAAACATCCCCTGACATAACTAACAGGGTTAGAGAGAGGGGTTGTTTGCCTTTTATTTTTTTAATAATAATGATTCCGATATCAAATTTTCTACATTTAATGGCAGAACCAGTTTTTGTTCAACATTCATGTGACCATATGTTGGAAAATTTGAAATTCTAGAAAAATAAATCAAATAAATCCCACTAACATACATACATACATATATACATAACTGCATATGTACATATTTACATACATATGTACATACGCATTAAAGTCTTAATTTCAATTTCTCTAATTTATTTGTTGTTTTTTCCTTTTTTTTCCTTAGGCACCCATGGCCTTCTATCCGACCTGGCAAGCCGATCCATCACAGGGTTGGCAAAATCAGTTCATTCAGCAGATACCACAGAATACTTCGGCCATAACCTCACTTAACTCGCTGGACTTTCAGACACAATCGTATGGTTATCCATCAAACGGTTACGTGCAGACGGGTTTAGGTTTTGATCCCAACTATGGTCGTTCGCCGTATGGAGCACCCGTTCAGCGGTATGATTTTCAAAGTCAGCAGCTATCAAGCGCACCCATCAATCAGGTTGGTTTACAGGGAGTAGGTTTCGGTCCCAGTGCCGTTACCTATGCCGGTCAAGTGTCGACCACACCGTCAGCACCGTCGGCCGTTGGCTTACAGCAGCAACAGCATTTGGGCAGTGTATCCGATCTCAACAAGACAATGTCGGGAAACGACACGCCTGGATATCCACGGGTGAGCAGCGTGCCGCCGCGCTCACTCAATTGTAACGGATATTCAGGCGACTACAGCGGCAGTAATCAGCAGACTTCAAACACCACAAACAGCAGTAGCGGTGGTAGTAGTAATGCAAATCCAGTCAATGCTCATGGCAGCGTAGCAATTAATAATTCATCAACGTCCGCCTCAGCAGCGGCCCACAATGGCAGCCAAGCTATTGCTAATAATACCTCGGTCTCACAGCCGGCAGCTTCTCCAATGATGGCAGCAAATAATCAAACAGTGCCGCCCTCACCCACTCGTAGTGTCATGCAACAGCCACAATCTCAGGTGATGGCTCAGCAGCAGTCGCGCCATGTCTCCCAGTCACCCAATCAAGTTCCCCAATCACCCAATGCGAATATGCCCTTAGCACAGCAGCAACAGCAGCAATACGGCAGCGGTACAACTATACCCGCCTCTAATCATCACAGTGTTGCAAGTATGCAGCAACAAACGCAACAGCAACCACAATCAAATATTGCTTCGCCGCCACAGCATCCTCAACCAATGCAACAAGACTGGAATTGGAATAGCCAATCGCACAGCATCAATGATCCATATCAGCAGACAACAGGTGCTGGCGGCGAACGTCTCAATCTCAATACACGTATTAAGTCGATGATTATGCGTAAAAATGATCCAAAAGATCCCCTTTCCGGCAGTGCTCCACCCGATATACACGGCTTAAGTGGAGTACCGCCACCACCTTTGGCTGGCATTAATTCAGCCAATTCCTCGCAACAACAACAGCAGACCGGTCATTTTTTATCGTATAGCCACCATCTCCGAAGCGATTCACTAATGAACGCCAATGGTTCGAATGGTACTAGTGGAGCAGCACCACCGCATTTGCCAGCCCATCAGCAGCAAACACAAGCAGGTCTATCGACAGGCAGCTCCATGACAGGAACTGAACCAATCGGAGGTGGTGGCGACCAAATTTGGAAACCACACCACGCCAACTCCTTTAAGAAACCCTTGGCAACTGGTTTTCCAACCACGGAACCTCATCATCATCAAAATCATCATCCACATCATGCCCAGCAACAACAACATCAACCACAACAACCCTTGCCACAAACACCTCCACAACATACAACTACTGCGCACAGCGAACCGAAAAAGTCCAGAAGTCGAAGCAAAAAATCCTCTTCATCCTCCGCCTCAAATTCTGCTGCAGCCGCTAGCGCTGCAGCCGCATCGGCAGCTGCAAACGCCTCCCATAGCAGCAATAGCAATGCCGATAATGCAGACATTGATAAAAATAGCCACGATCCTGGAGGTGGTCACCACTTGGCTCACTTGGCGAACATAAAATTGGAAAAAAACGCACCCTATCCACCACCGCCTTCACATTATCCTCCCCAGCATCCTGATTACCACCATGCACCCTACATCAAAACCGAACCCGGTCTTATACCGGTCCAGCATAATAAAATGGAGGGTTACGAACGCAATTATCAGAATTTTGTGCAATATGCCGACTTTTGTCAGAACGAAGTCCAAGGTCAACCCAATTCTGGTACGCAGTCATTAACGCAACAACCTCCTCATCCTCATCATCAAAGCCAACAGGAATACGCTGCAGCAGGTTATCATCCCAATACCGGTTACTATGGAACGTCGTCAAGTTTTCAGCAAAACTATCAGCAAAACTTTGTGCCGAACTATCAACACTCGGCGTCATCCTTTGGCAATGCAGCACACGGCATTCATCCACATGCAAATACCATGTCACACAGTCATTCGAAATCCATTAATGGTCCGCTCTCCAAACATCATTCCTCGAGTTTACACCACCACAACAGCCACATGATGGATGTGGATCGAAAACCGGAGACCAGTAGCATAATACCTTTACCAACCAACTATGAAAAGGATATACCAGCACATGCTTATCCCATACCACCTCATCGTTATCCATTGGGACATGCGCCACCCCATAATCATCTTGGTACGGGTTTACTGGAGCCCAAAATCGAGAATATCGATAGTTCGTATGGCGCTACAGCTTATCCTTTTCATGGTGAAGGAGGTCCAGCAGCTATTAAGAATAGCACTGGATTCTCCTGCTGTCGTCAAGGAGGTACTCGTGCTCCCACCGCCGAACATCTGAAAGATGGTTCGTGCACGGGAATACAAACCAAAGACGAAATTATCAATGAGGAGGAAGAGTCACAGGCGGCAGGTAACCAGAATGGTGCTAAACCAAAGAAAAAGAATGCTAAACAAGAGGAATCCAATGAAGTCGTTGTCAAACATGAAAAGATCAATCCATTGTTTGATACTACCGATCGTTTGGAAAAGGGCAACAAAACAGAAGTACCCGAATGTGATTGTTTCCAGTCTGATAAAAGTCCACCCGAACCCGGTACCTACTACACACACCTTGGTAAATACATAAATATACTCTTCGTATTCAATCTCTGTGACACTTTATTACACTTTTAATTTCAAACTTCCCCTTACAGGTACTGCATCAAATTTGGCCGATTTACGGAGAGAGTTTGAGGAGCGAACACAAATAACGGGACGTCAGTTGAGAATAGAGAAAATCTTGTATAGCGGTAAAGAGGGAAAAACTACCACAGGTTGTCCGTTAGCCAAATGGGTTATACGAAGAGCTGATCCAGAAGAAAAAATTCTAGTCGTTGTCAAGAAACGTCCTGGTCATAGGTTGGTTGGATTCAAATGAAATTATTTCGCCTATGCGAGGATTAATTTATTTTATAATTTTATAGGTGCATAGCTGCATATATTGTAGTGTGTATGGTCGTTTGGGATGGTATGCCTCGCATGGAGGCAGACAATGCTTACAAGAACCTCATACCGAAACTTAACAAATTTGGCTTACCAACAACACGTCGTTGTGCCACAAATGAAAATCGAACGTGTGCTTGTCAAGGTAAGCGAATACCAAGTATTTCCAATTATTTTTGTCAATAAATACTCAACGATTTTAAAAATCCGTTTTAGGTTTGGATCCGGAATCATCAGGTGCTTCTTATAGTTTTGGCTGTTCATGGTCAATGTATTATAATGGTTGTAAATATGCTCGTTCCAAAACGGTACGAAAGTTCCGTCTGTCTGTCAAGAGTGAAGAATCTGCCATCGAAGAGCACATGAACATTTTGGCCACAATTCTGGCGCCGCTGTTTAAGCAAATGTGTCCACGTTCCTATGACAATCAAACGCGTTACGAGAAGGAAGCTCAAGACTGTCGGCTGGGAAACAAAGAAGGCAAACCATTTTCAGGGGTCAGTGCATGTCTAGATTTTTGCGCTCATGCCCATCGAGACTTGCACAATATGCAGGATGGTTGCACAGTTCAGGTAGCCCTATTGAAACCCTCAAACCGCGATATTGCTAATCCTGACGATGAACAACTACATGTCTTACCTTTGTACACAATGGACACCACCGATGAATTCGAAACGGTTGAAGGTCAAAGGGACAAACACCGAACTGGTGCAGTTCAAGTTCTGGACAAGTGAGTGTAGTGTTGACATTTCATGTTACATACTTTTTTTTGTTATTTCCACAATCTAAACTCATCAAAAAAAGCCCACCAATTGCACGTGATCACTAAATCGTTTCTTAAATTTTTCTAGGTTTCCATGTGAAGTGCGAGTGCGATCGACGCCTCTTATACCGTGTCGCAGACATGGTAAAAAACGCAAAGAGGATGAGCCTACACCCGGAGAAAGCGAAAATAATTCTGCAACGCCCGCATCTGCGACAGCCAACGACAGCAACAGTAGCGCTCAATCCAATACCAACAGCAGTGCTACAGCTGCTGGTGCTAAAAAAGACTCCAACAGCAGTTCTACAAATTCAAATACGACCGTCAACAACAACTCCACCACATCGACAACTGCAACTACAGCTACCGCCTCCAAGTCAAAATCGAAGGCAAAAACGCAACAGCCAACAACAGCTGCTACATCGGTGCCACCAACAACGCCATCGCCTCGTTGTCAAACACCTGTTACTAATAACCCGAGTCCTGCAGGCAGTGCATTCACAACACCACCCGTTAGCAACAATACCAATCATTCCAACTCTTCGGCTAGCAACGGCAGTACCGCTGGAGGTAACACCAACCAACTAATGTCGTCCAATTCCAGTTTAATGAATATGGCGACTATGATTGATACATTCACAGATGCCCAACTGCAATCGAATCAAATCTCAAGCACGGTTCTGGATTCGCCCTATTCGTACGATTATCAAACCGGTTCCTATATTGACTCTCGGAACTACTATGGTAACTGGCCGCCTCCTCCCCATCCCCACAATCCCCATAATCCTCACACGGCATCACATCCTGTTGCTACCATGGGCTCAGCTGTTCCTGTTGGTCCACCCACTGCACCATCAGCGAATACGAATCCAATGGTTAATCCAACCGGGCCGACCGGAGGTCTCCAAACTCAGAATTCTCAACACTCAACGGGTACCGCTCAAATAGAGGGAAATGGCTACAACACTGGGTGCTACAATAATTTACCGACTGCAGGCAGCCAACAATTGACCCAGGTTCACGATGTACGTGGAGAGGTTAAAAGTCGAGGCAGTGAAGAGAATCCCGATTCCACTACATTAGTCAACAACAGTTTAGCGGCAGAAAGTAAGTTAACTACTCTTACTCCTATGACTCCAATGACTAATCTAACGACTCAACATCATCCTCATGCTCCTCCTCCTCCACCTCATCATCCCCATGCGTCACCTCTCGAAGAAGGTTTTGTCAAGCCAAAGCCACCGACTGATTATTCCCAGTACTCGCAGTATCCCAACAACTATCAAATGTATCCACCACCGCACTCGGCTTACTCAGCATACGATGCCTACCAGAATATGAACTACAACTATGGATATCATCAGGCATACTCTCCATACGGCATGTATCCCCAACAAACACCTCCACCAACGCCACCACCTTCGACCAATTGGAATATGTATGGTCATCATCAAGGTACAGCGGGTTCAGTGGCAGCTACACCATATTCTTCGGCCCCCTTGCCGCCGTCTGCAACCGGACCTATTCACCAATCAACGGGGCAAATGCTCAATTCGGGTCCTTTAGTTCCTGGCCAGGTGTCATTATCGAACGGCGGCAGCAATATGAAATCAACAAACGATAGTATGATGCTGACACAACCGACAATAGCGGCCAATAATCCAACGTTGTGTGGCCACAATGTGACGTTACCTAATCCCCAGACAAATATATCTGATCTCAACAACACCCAGGTCTCAAATAATGTTAACGGCGAAGCGCCCACACCTGCAAATTCTATACCAAGCCTTCCATCACCCGATATGAATAATGCAAATGGGGGCAACAGTGTTGCTCCGGTTACCACAATAGCGACGACATCAAATGACAATACAAATATGAGTAACACAACACCATCACCCGTGTCCATGGCCACAGATTCATCTAATTCTGCTTGCCCGCCAACGAATAGTAATCCAAATAAGATTGAACCCATAGGCGAAGTAACGGAATTCAATGAAAACGTCGAGGCCTTTCAAGATCCTCAAATGGGTGGCGTTGCTATAGCTTTAAATCATGGCAGTGTGTTGATCGAATGTGCCAAACATGAAATGCATGCAACTACAGCTTTAAAACAACCCAATCGCCATGAACCTACACGCATGACCCTTATTTTCTACCAGCATCGTAATCTGAATCGCACGCACCACGGCATTGATGAATGGGAGGAAAAGATGCGTGTGAAAAAGATCAACACCGATTTGGACAATAAGGCCAAAGAGGAAAAAGAAAAAATTAAAAAAGAGCAGATTAACGATAACGAAGATGAGGATGAAGACGATGAGACAGCAACATCCGTGGCAACAACAGCAACCGCTTGTACGACAACAACAGCACCAAAAACCACTACACCACCGAAGAAGGAATGTAATACGGGTGGTAATAGTAAAGGTAATAACGGTAGCAGCGTTGCAACAATTGCCACACCGTCAGGAGCGAAAAAGAAAAAAGATTCATCGAAAAAAAGCAATCCAAATACGCAAAATAACAATAATAACGGCAACAGTAGCAATAACAATGGCAACAATAATGGTACTGAGCCGCCAAAAAACGAGAAAGTTGCCCTCCGAGCACCAACATTAACAACAACTTCGTGGACAACCCTGTTTCCTATGCATCCATGTGTAGTTACAGGGCCATATCAGGAGGGCAACAGTAGTCCAACGTCCACAACCGCACAACAGCAGCAACAGCAACAACAAATGCTAGAACATGCACAACATCAGCAACAACAACAACAACAACAACAGCAACAGCAACAAATGCAAACTTAAATATGAAACATAATACAACAACAATCCAGTGATTTCTTAAGAAAAAAGAGTAGAAATAAGCGACTGAATTTTTTCTTAAAATTAGGAAGAGAAGAAAAAGAAAAGAAAAGAAAACTCTTTCGATCTGCAAATTCATTTTAAACTTTTTGTGCCATAATATTAATAATATTATTTAAAATGTTTAATTTTTTATTTTTGTTTTTGTTTTTAATTTGTTTAACGTATAATTTTGGGGAATGTTTATTAACTGTCAAAACGATTTGTTTGCAAAAAAAAAGAAAAATTTTTTTATGCCATTATTTTCAAAGCCAAATGATAATACGGAGATAGACAAAAACAGTAGGCCACATACATACATACATAATTTTAACACTATAAATGACTGCTGGAAAAATGTAAACCAAACTAGTATTTTATGCATCACACATCATTCATCAAAACACTTACAAAACGAAAGAAAAAAAGGAAGATTTACTAAAAATTACAATTAAATTTTAAGGAAAACAAACTTAAAAACGCTTTTTAACAAGAAAAACAGAAATAATAATACAAATACAAACAAAATAGAAAAAATAAATAAAACTATTATTGCAAATATTTAAAACAAAAAATATATTATAATGTATTGCTGTATGATTAACTAAAAAAAATTTCAACTAAAAATTTCAATTTTAAAATTTATTTTTCATTCTTTTTTAATTTTTTTTCTTTCATGCTTTCTTTATTAAAATGTATTTTTTTATTTAAAGCAAATTATATTAAAACCAAGAGTGATTAACAAAACAAAACAAAAAAACTTAATTAAAGAACAAATAAAAGAAAACAAAAACAAATAAATTTAATTCAGCTAAAAAAAAAGTAAACTTAAAGAAGGAAAAATAAAAATATTACAAAAACAACAAAATACTGTTAGAAAAAGATCATTGCCAAAAGTACAAAAACAAAAAAACCAACAAACAAACACAACATACATGAGAAATTTAATAATTATAAAATACTAAAGAAATATAAACATTTTTTAAAAAAAAATATAACAAAAAACAAAAATAACAATCTCGCTACATACATAAATACAAACCAACTGAAGTAAATTATTTTTTTAGCAACAATATCACTAACAAAAATCATTCACAATACTTAACTTACTTACTTACTTACTGTCTGGTAATAGACCACAAAAAAAAAACTTTCTTGGTTAACTAATAAATAAAATAAACAAACAAACAAAAAACAAATATACTTGCTTAATTGCTTGCTAAACACAACAGGCATACAACATACAAAATTACTTATATTCATATAGCTATCATTCATAATAAATTACATTTATTTCCTTAAAGTTAGTTATCCTTGCAACTTAACTACATATTTTTATTTCTAACAAAAAGTTTCATTTCCATTAATAATAATAAACTAATGTTTAGAATTTAATTTTAAAAGGCGAACAACAAACAAAAGACAATACACCCATACCTCACTTTGCGTCCTGAATACGTTCCAAAAAACAATGCAAATTAAAACGACACAAAGTGAATTATGATTTTCTATAACAAACCATGTAAAGATTGAAGATTGAAGGTTCCAGGGTTACGAAAATACTTCTTTTTAATAAGAAAATTGAACAAAATAAAGATTTAAACAACAAAAATAATATATAAAACAAATTCAATTAAAATAAAATAAAAAAATTCACTTCATTTAGAACACACTAATTGAAACTGAACTCTAAAATTAGATAAACAAGATGAAAATAAAACTGGCTGACTTCATAAACGCAGTTTGCAATGCAACATTACAAAGAAATTCATTGACAAGGCAAAGCAATGTTTTATTGAAACACTGCTTTGTCAAATAATGAGATGTCATTTTAATACATCTATGAACGCGAAACCTTTGATCTGATCCTTGTATGACTTAAAAATTTTGTATAGTTTCAGTTTTTAAAATGAATATTCAGAAATAATGCGGTCTTCTCTTGAAAACCGCTTTCGATTTGGCTGATAATAGAAATTCAAGCAGCACTTCGATCACAAATATTTTAAACAAAAGAAAACGTCGTCGTATAGCATTATTAACTGGACAAGATTCAAAGAGAAAAATTCCTAAAACTTTAATTTTTTGTAAAATTATCGCAAGCATGCAATACGTGTCGAGTTTTATTCTCATTTTCGTATGAAGAAAAGTACATTTCAGGGATTTATTTACCAAATGGTATAATTTGAAAAATTTAGATTCTTTTTTTGTTCCCAAATTGAGTTTCTTTTTTCTTTTTTTCGCTATGAAGTCTGGCTCATGACTCAAACGCACTTCTATGAGTAGCTTTTACCTTTCATGATTCCATTCTCTTTCACTATGTACAAAAAATTTAATGTTAAATCACATTTGTACTTACAATAAAAAAAATTTTAATTACCACAAACCTGCCATTTCTGCCACAAAAATTTTTGCCGCCAATAAATGTAAATATTTACAAAGGATCACAAATAAAAACCATGCACGAAATTGACAAAAAATGCGATCTGTAAAGCACTGCAACATGAGGCATTGTCAAAACAAATTTTACTGCTTTTATGAACACCATGCATTGTAACGTTACATTGCAAACTGCGTTTATGAAGTCAGCCACTGTATTATTTTCAGTTAGAAAGGGAATCCCAAAGTTTTGATAATATGGCGCAATTTGAAACAAAAGTTGTGACATCTTTTAGAAAAAAATGGAAATATAAAAAATTTAAAATACAAAATTATAAAATCGAACCCAAAACAGCACAACTTCAAAAATCTAATTAGTACTAAGTACAGCAGTGACGCAACTTCGAAAAAATTCAAGACTTAACAACGCAAATCGAGGCATGGGTGTAGTTAGTATGAAAAAGAATTTTCTACGACAATTACCAGGCTATTGTTATTGTATTCTATGCATTAATTTATTATAAACACTGAATGAAATTTTTAATTTTAGTTAAATTATGTTTTTGTTTTTAAATTGACTAAAACAAATGAATTTCTTTTAAGAATATGCCATACATACCATACATACATATGGTATTTATAGTATATTCCCTATCTTCAAACACTCAGATATTAATCGAAAGAAATCACCAAAAGTTTTAAATTTTGTAAAAATGAAAACCAAACAAACAAAACAAATGGAAATTAAAGTTGTTTAATATTATATATTACACAACAAATAATACATCTACATACATATATATACCAGCTAATTAGAGAAGAAAAAGCAAAAAAGCGAAAGGAATCCATTCTTATTATTTTTCAATGATTAGTTTTCGAACATCACATTTTACTACATCATTGTGCAGATTCATTGAAATTAATAATTAAAAAACAAAAACAAAACAAAATATTTGATTAAAATTTAACATAAAACGTACATATGTATTTGAAAAAGAAAGCAGACGACAGACATCATTTAGGCAACGCAAACAAACCATTCAAGAAGTAGAAAGTAAATGAAAGAATAAGAATAAGAAGAAAAACATTATTTTTTTGTAAGAGAAGGGAGACATTTTTTTATAGGTCATAAGATTTAAAATTAAAAAGTAAATAAAATAACTAAAATTAAGCATAAAAATAAAAAAAAGAATGATTAAAAGATTGATTGAATGATAATGATAAAGGAGAATCAAGCAAAACAAACAAACAATTTAAGACATTTTTTTTTATTTAATTTTTGAATTTGAAATTATTTATATATATACACATATATATATATATATATACATATATTATATAAAAAAAAACAAAAAAAAACAAACATTATAAAAGTTATAAAACTAAAATTAAATAATAAACATACAAAAAAAGAAAAAAAAAATTGAAAAAAAAGAACACACACTATACATTTATGCCTAAAATATTTATTTTACAAAATATGCTCTAAAATTTAAGCAAAAACAAAAAACAAATTTAAATCATAAGTCATACAAGAAGAATGAGACAAAAACATAAAAAACGACATGATAAGCATTTTTATTATAACAAAAAATAAATGAAATGAACAAACAAAAGAAAAGTTTAAATATCAATAATTTTCTTATACTTACTTACATATGATTTTCAAAATAATTTTGTTTTCTATTGTTTAAAATAAATCTAAAAAACAAACAAAAACTGAATTGATAAAAGACTCAAAACCATGCAAGTATTACGATAAACAAACGAAAATGTAGTAGAACCGTAAAAGAACAATACATACGAGTACATATATTTTATGAATTTTGTTTTAAATGTTATTATTATGTTTAGTTTTCCTAAATTTTAAATTTCTTTAAATGTTACTAAAAAAAATAAAAGAAAACTTACTTTTACTCATCACCTACAAAAGCAAGCAAAGAAAAATAATAAAAAAAACTCACAAAAAATAAAAAAAAATATCTGCCATCCAATTCATATGAAAAAAAAACAAAAACAAAATGAATAATAAAAATAAAATAAAAAACAAATATTGCATAATTTTATTTTCCATGTGTCAGAACAAAAAAAATAAAAAAATAAAAATAAATAAAAATGTTTTATTTGCCTAAGAAATTTTATTTTTTTATAAATATTTAAATAAAAAAAAAACAAGAAAATTAAAAATCAAAATAGTTTTTAATTCTATTTTTTAAATTAACAACACTGTCATCATTACTAATGTTATTGAAAATATCAAGCCAGCAATTAATTTGAAATAAAAAAGTTAATTAAAATAAATAAAAAAAAATAATAAAAAATTCTAGTTTAAAATTAATTCATCGTTATAATTTAGTTGATATTGATTTTTTTTTTAAATTTCAAAATCTTTTAAAACAATTAAGATTATTATTATGATTATTATTATTACTATTACAACAATTAATTACTATTATTATTACAATTATTGACAAATACATGCATACATTCATATATATATACATACATATATATAGGATTTTTTTAATTTCGTTCAAACAAAAAAAATATAATATTTCAATTAAAGTTTAATATAATATTCTCATACTTTTACAAGTGTTTTCTTTTATTTTAATTTAATTTAATTATTATTCTTTTTTAAACATATTTTTAATATCGTAAATTTTTCTTAATTATTTAAAACATTATTTTTATTTTTAATATTAATTATAATTCTTAAAAATATTTCTTTTGTAATAAAAACATAACAAAAAAAAAACAAATACAAACAGCAAGACAAACTTACAACCAAGTAAAAAATCTTATATAAATAAATTTTAATTTTTAATTATAAAACAAAACAAAAAGAAATTGCTTTTTCATTGTGTGTTTTATTCAATTTAAATATGATTTATTTTTCAGTTTTAATTATTTTTTTTTCTTATCCACAAACAACAACAACAACTATACGTATTTAAATATAAAATAAAAATAAAATAAAATAAATAAAAACGTAAATGAATATTTGAAATTGCTACAAATATTTATACAAATTTCAGCAAAAAAACAATTTTAAATACATACATCAATACCAATATATTGATATAAAAGTTAATATTTAAAAAACAAAAACAAATAAAAAAATTAATGAAATGAAATGAAAATTGCTACTTTATGCAAATGATGAGAAAAAGAAAATGTGAAATAATTTAATTGTAAAACATTTGAAAAACATAAACAAACAAACAACAACAACAAAAAAAAATAATATAATATTACCAAATAATAAAAAAACAAGACAAAAAAAGCATAAATTATATTTATTTAACAATATGAATAATGAAATAAAATTAATAAAAAGAAAAAAAAAACAAAAATTATAATAAAACAAAAAATTCAAAAAAAAATGGGCTTTTGAGCTTTTCATTTCAACTCGCAAGTTAAAAGTCTTTAAAACAATTTTTTGTCACAAAAAGTCATCGTATCAATATCATATATTATCGAAATTTTGTTAGTCGTTTGAAGGACCAATTGATGGCATTGTGTGTCGAATATAATACCATTGAATTCTCCGCCACTATGTCTCTAAGTGAAACACATCCAAAATGTTCAACTTTTTTGACTGAATTTGGTAGATGGGATGGCATACGTTATATTGGCTTATATTGGACCCCTAAAGATCATAGCTTATTCGCATACACCTAAGACTAATGAAAACTGCACAACAACACAACACAAAAGTCTAAAGCGATCAAATCACATGATTAGGGTGGCCAGTTCGCATTACCTTCACTTCAGATGACCATTCTATCAACTATCACTTGTGCAAAGCACATGTCGTTAGGGTCCAGATCAGTTCTTAATCATCGACCTAATCTCCGCTAAGCAGTGACTTTTACGGAATACTTTGGACACTCTTGAATCTCATGAGGATTGGTGCCTTTACAGAAGAGTCCGAGTTCTTATCTTATCAAATTTATGATAATTGATTCTGTATAAGCAAAGTTTAAAGCATTTAAATTTAATTTCTTAAATATTTATATGTGGGCGTGGCAAATATAATAATATTTATACCTAAAATGAAAGAACACGTTTCTACCTTTTATTTGATACCAAATTTATAGAAATTGGTGCTCTACTGACAAAGTTATAAGAAGTTAAAGAAAATACTTTTTTACAAACACATGCAACAACACAACAAATTTTTGCGAAAATTTCATCTCAAAAATTCTGTGTGTTCTACTAGGCGCACAGAATTGTGTAGCAAGGAAGTATTTGGCAAAATATTTTCTTTAACTTCTAATAACTTCACAACGAAGGCATCCATTTTTATAAAATTGATATCAAATGAAAGCTACGAACATGTACTTTCATTCTCACTGAAATTTATGATAATTGATTCCGTATAAGCAAAGTTTTACGCATTTAAATTTTATTTTCATAAATATCTATAAGTGGGCGTGGCAAGTATTATAATATTTATACATAAAATGAAAGACCACGTTTCTACCTTTCCTCTGATACCAAAATTTTAAAAATTGGTGCGCTACTGACAAAGTTAAAAGAAATTAAAGAAAATACTTTGCCAAACACCCCCTTGCTACACAATTCTGTGCGCCTGGTAGAACACACAAATTTTTGAAATGAAATTTTCGCAAAAATTTTTTGTGTTGTTGGATGTGTGTGTGTAAAAAATTATTTTCTTTAACTTCTAATAACTTTGTCAGTAGAGCACCAATTTTTATAAAATTGATATCAAATGAAAGGTACAAACGCGTACTTTCATTCTCACTGTAAATATTACAATTTTTGCCACGCCCACTCATAGATATTTAAGAAAACTAAATTTAAATGCTTAAAACTTTGCTTATACAGAATCAATTTTCATAAATTTTAATAAGAATGAAAGTACACGTTCGTACCTTTCATTTGATATCAAATTTATAAAAATTGATGACTTCGTTATAAAGTTATAAGAAGTTAAAGAAAAAACTTTGCCAAACACCCCCTTGCTACACAATTCTGTGCGCCTAGTAAAACACCAGAATTTTTGAAATGAAATTTTCGCAAAAATTTTTTGTGTTGTTGGATGTGTGTGCCAAAAAGTATTTTCTTTAACTGCTTATAACTTTGTCAGTAGAGCACCAATTTTTATAAATTTGGTATCAAATAAAAGGTAGAAACGCGTTCTTTCATTCTTTGTATAAATATTATTATATTTGCCACTCCCACTTATAGATATTTAAGAAAATTAAATTTAAATGCTTAAAACTTTGCTTATACAGCATCAATTATCATAAATTTTAATGAGAATGAAAGTACACGTTTGTAGCTTTCATTTGCTATCATTTTTATAAAAATTGATGCCTTCGTTATAAAGTTATAAGAAGTTAAAGAAAATACTTTGCCAAACACCCCCTTGCTACACAATTCTGTTCGCCTGGTAGAAAACAGAATTTTTGAAATGAAATTTTCGCAAAAATTTTTTGTGTTGTTGGATGTGTGTGTGTAAAAAATTATTTTCTTTAACTGCTTATAACTTTGTCAGTAGAGCTGCAATTTTTATAAAATTGATATCAAATGAAAGGTACAAATGTGTACTTTCATTATCACTGTAAATATTATAATTTTTGCCACGCCCACTTATATATATTTAAGAAATTAAATTTAAATGCTTAAAACTTTGCTTATACAGAATCAATTGTCATAAATTTGAGTGAGAATGAAAGTACACGTTTGTAGCTTTCATTTGACATCAATTTTATAAAAATGCGTGCCTTCGTTATAAAGTTATAAGAAGTTAAAGAAAAAACTTTGCCAAACACCCCCTTGCTACACAATTCTGTGCGCCTAGTAGAACACACAGAATTTTTGAGATGACTTTTTTGCAAAAAATTTTTGTGTTGTTGGATGTGTGTGTGTATAAAAAGTATTTTCTTTAACTTCTTATAACTTTGTCAGTAGGGCACCAATTTTTACAAATTTGGTATCAAAAAAAAGGTAGAAAGGTGTTCTTTAATTTTTTAATATTATTATATTTGCCATGCCCACTTATAGATATATTGGAAATTATTGCGGTAGAGAGTCATGAATACTGATACTCGAGTTTTCATATCTTGTTTTAATTTTTGTCCTCAAATAATTTTGATTGCCTTGGATCATTTCCTACATTTTCATTAATATTGAATAAAACCATGTTGTAAGTCTATTTATTGCTTTATTTTAAAAAGTTACATTGTCATTTACAAATGTATGTATGTAAATTAGTAGTAAAGATAAAACTAATTGTAAATATAAAGAACACTTTATTTCCCTTATTTTGATTTAAGTTTCGAAGTAAATCTATTGCATAAACTTAAAATTAAATATGATTTGTATTGGCAAACAATGGTCAGTTTTTACGTTTTTTTTTTGTTTCTAATTTTATATATAAAAAGAAAAAAAAACTTTTAACAATACTTGGCAATTATTCAGTACAATTATTAGGTTTAATTACAATTAAATTAGTACCTTGTGTAACTAGAATGCGTTAGTTAGTACTTAAAACTATTATGTCTTTTGTGCATGGATTTATTTACATCTAAACACTGTGTGGTAATAATCAGATTCAGGAATTTTGGACACATTGTCTTTAAGATTCTAGATCCATGGTTTTAAAATACGATAAAAATGGTTTAAAATACAAATTTTCATATTTAAGTACAAAAAAAAAAGATAATCACATGCTGCTTTATAGGCTAATATATTAGACAGATTTAGGTATATCACTCCAAAAACTATCTAAAGCAGTGTCATTGACAATGCCAAACGTCCACTGCATATTCGGATTGGAAATGTCACAAACGTTTACCACAAGTTTGCGGTCTTTCGGTGAAGCTTCCAGACATCTTTTATTGTGATCATTGTTGTGACCATGTACTAACCACTTCTTTTCACGATCATATGACCAGAATTGATTGCCACCCTGACCATGACAATCCCACAACCACACGGGTGCATTTTTATGTGTCTGCTGGACATCGAGACAGTTTAGTTTGCGACGCAAACGAAGATCTCTGTGCCAACTGAGGGCCCAATTTTGATTGCGGCCTGGTCTTGTAAGATCATCATGGCATGGATACAAACCGATTTCTGAATGGCGTGGTTTTCCCAGCGTATCTACACACAATGTAGGTACACCTTGACTTTGTATAGCCCCATAAGCATAGTCTGGTGGTTCGACCGGTGGATAGACTTTTACCAAATCGAATGCTACATTCTCCATGAACCATTTAAATGATTTACAGTGTAATTTTTCGCGTATAGCTTTCTGCTGCGTGAGATCGCCTGCATCCAAGGCCTCATAAATACCCTGACCATGTTCATATAAATAGTTTTTGTATTCATCCATCCAAACTTCAGCAACACGTTTATAGTTCTAGAAAATTAAATATGTATTGTATATTAGAGTCTTTGAAAAATGTGTAAAAATATCTTAATCTTACCCTGTGCACATAATCTCCCTTACGAGGACTTGGGGAACTATTTCTTGGTCCTCTGTATATATGGGCCACACGCGAACATGGTGCATCATACATTTCTCCGCCACACATCCATATTTTAAAGCTTAATTCATATTGCTCTCCTCCCCAAATATCTAAGCCTTCATCGTAACCGCCCAATTCAAAGAAAAATTCACGCGCAATGGCGAATAGGCCACCAGCCATAACAGGACTTTTGAATGGTTTTGTTCGGTCCACCAAGTCTTCGGGCAGAAGTGGCAAACGTTTATAGTAAAACTCCCAATCAAAAGCGCCACGAGCTCCTTCATCTTGAGCCCTATACTCAAAATTGCTGTGATCAATAACATCGATGAATGGGCACATGGCAGTGCGTTTGTTGATTGCAATCGGTTCCAATAGAGGTGGCAACCAATTATAATTGGCCTCAATATGTGAATCTAAAAATATTAAAACATCTGCCGTTGCCTTGCGAGCTCCAGCCATTCGTGCACCAATTAAACCTGTTCGTTTTGTCAATCGTATAATTTGAACTAATTTTGGAAAATTCTCTGCGACATATTGATCCAACTGTTCGAAAAGATAATCACGATCGCTAAAATCATCCACTAATATGATTTCTTTTAGGAGCTCAGGTGGCGAACGATTAACCAAACTATGCACAGAACGCATTAAAACGCTAAAGTATTCATTGTAGTACGGTATGACAATGCTCACCGTTGGCAGTTCGGCAAGGTATTGTTTATTGCGACAACTGTAAAAAAGAAAAAGAGAAAATAAATATGATTTCTATTAATAGTCTTATTATTTATTATTCGTAAATGAAAATAAAGGAAGACATTGAAATTCAATAAGTCATACATTTTTATTGAATATCGCTTTGATTTACTGGATTTATTTAAGTTCAGAATTTGTTAAATGAAAAATGAGAGACCTAATTAAACGTCTCATTAAAATATTTATATTGGGTGTCAAGAAATTTCCATTACAAATTGTTGTAAATAACAGTAAAATGTAATACCTCTTGTAATACTAATTTGTATTAATTTTTGAAAGTTGGTATTTTAAACTTTACATTGCTGGAAGACGTTTTTAAAATCATTTTATGGTATGAAAAGTTTAAAACTGAGTCTATTATAGAAAAATTGAGAATGAGAGATAATAAGAGAATGAAAACTTTGCTATAAACAGAACAACAAAAGCAAAATGGTTTTTTCGTTTATTTTCCGATAATTTTGATGTTAACACTAGATTTACGGACCGAGCCAATTTGACTCATTAAAAATTTTATCGCTATAGATATAGAAAACTTTAATATTACTTTTTAAAATCATACGTTGGTTTTTAGTTAAGTAATGAAATATATGTAAACGTTCATTCCTCTTCCCCACACACCCCTTCATTTCGCATTATCGAATGTGGTACACATATTTTCACGGCTGTGAGCTAATTTGATCCATAGAATGATTTAATAGTTTAACAGCCTGGGCAACAGTCAAGTCGCCTGTGAATTTATTTATCTGATTGTTACTTGTTTTCGCTACATTATTACCCACTTCTGTCATTTATGGAAAAAAATCAGAAAAATTGTGTTCTGTTGAGAAAACTAAAAATAAAGAAAGACCAATCAGATAATGAATGGCATACAACTGATAACGAAATTGAATTAGAAGAGGAAGCCAATAATATTGAATCTTCAAGCAGTGAAGATGAAGATCTTTGTTATATAGCTCCTAACAAAAAAAAAAGAGCCAGGGTTTTTTCTGATTCTGAAACCGAAAATGATTTAGACGCTATCGATATATGTATGTTCTGATAAAGAAATTCTAGCCGAAAAAGCTCCTGATGGGACTTTATGGAAAACATTGAACGAAGCCAGAAACGTAAGCATATCAGCGATTTCTACCATATTCAAAGACTTTTCTTGTCCAACTGCCTATGCTAAAAGGCATATTATGCTTGGTTCGCCAAGTAGCTCATTCAATTTGATAATTGACGAAGGTATGATGGTATATATCAAATCCTGTACCAAATGGCCTGAAAATATAGTGTTAAAGAAAGTTCACACAGATGGCCTGTACAAGTTTTCTACAACATTTTAGTTTTAGCAGCTGTCCATTCTTGTATTCTGTACAAAGAAACGACTCAAGTAAATATTTCACGAAAATATTTTATTTTCCAATTGGCTGAAGAGCTAAGAAATAAATATAGAGAAGAGGTCGAGAACACTTCCATTACAAGGGCAGAAATTCTTGCTACTGACGCACGGAAGAATTGTCAAGTTCAACAATCAAATGTAATAGAAATGTTTGCGGAAAATGTGTTTCAAAATGAGAGTATATATGTTTTAACATGAACGTTCTTGATAATAAACATTTCATTTAAATTGAGTTGGAACTATTTTCTTTGGAAAAAAAACATCAATTTTCTTGTATGAGTCAAATTGGCTCACTTCAGTAAAAATAGGTAGATAATCAACATCCGTAAATTTAGTGTTAAAGATCCACTTCGTTCTGTAAACCAGTCACTAAAAGTCTATGAAATCATGAAAGAATTGAAAAGGAATTGCACTTAAGCAGCCTTGACGTTGCTAGAGGAGTAGGTATTAATCATCAGTCATTTACTAACAATGTAAAGAAAATTGGGTGCACAAAGAAACTCTCATTTGATTGATCGAATCTCTATTTACGATTCACTGTTAAATCTAAATCGAATGATTCTGACCGAGGAAAAATAGATTATACACAACACCAATATTTATAAATACATACAGAAAAGATCGCAGAAGAAGCAAGGTGACGCTTTGAAGACAGCAGCAAAGCCAAAATTAATATCTAGAGAGATAATGCTACGTGTCTAATAGAAATTATTCTTGTTTGGCTTCTACAGTCTTATCATACGGAGTTTATCAAGCAAAAATGTATTACGTGCCATCATGACAACGTCAGAGCACATACAGATTTTTGATAATACAACTGAAACATGGCTAAGAAATTTTAATGCATTCACCATATAACCGATCTGCAAAACACAGGTCTCTACACTGATAGAATAATGGCTTAACTTTAAAAGAGTCATAATGTTATCGCCAAAAGCGGTATATATTTGGTTTAATAACAATCATTTGAAATATAAGAAAAAGATGTTGCATTCTTGATCAAATTTGTATCCGTATTTCAACGGGAACCTGTTATCAAAGCGTTACACACAAGTTAGGTGTGTCAAAATAATAGAAATACTCTAGCAAATACTTTAATTTGGTTTTATTTTTATTTCTTTACTCTTCTATTAGCATTGCGATTGGTAGCACCACTTAAGAAGTTTTTAACACCTAAGAATTGACCAGAATCTCTTCAAATTGCTGCTCATTTACCATGACCGCCTTAATAATTGTTATTATCATCACTTAAGCGTTGTATTTTGAATATTTTGACGTAAAAAGATAATTTCTATGAGAGAAATAATTGTATAAGAAACTGGAAACCATTCAAAGAAATTGACAGAAATATACTTTGCAATGTGTGTGAAGATATGTAAATTTGAATTTGAAAATCCAAGACGCAATCCATAAATTTTAGCAGCGCCTCTTTGGCGTTAACAGAGCAAAATTTGCCGTTAACAAAGCACTGTTTAGGAGCAAATTTTCCGACATATACAAGGTCTATGAGTAGCATATCATACTCAAAGGTAGGTTACAAGGCCTCTTATTATAATCAGCAAAAAAAAGTCCCATATAAAGTGATATAGTATTGTGAAAATTGGCTTTGAAACTATCAATTTCTTGATTGAAAGTTCTCTAGAAGATCAGTGAGTATTTTGGAACATATAAAAAATAGTATATCATACAGACTATATGCAAATGGTAGTTAAAACGCTACTCTTTCGAATCGTGGTAGTGGGTTAGCTGCGTCTTCCATCCCCTCCAACCATCCTTTACATTTCAACACTTTTGTTCACTAATAATAATGATCATAACGAGAATTATATTTTATGTCAATAGTCTGCAATAATTGCAAGGCGGTAGAATAATCCATTATTGCCACTTTTAAACAGTTAACAGTGCTATGTTAATAGCAAAGTTTACCTTGTTAGAGACAAGAAGTACATACATACATACATAACTGGTCATTACAACCCTTCACTCAGGATTACAACCTAGTTTCTCACACCACTTATGTCGTGTGTGTTAATTTTATACACGAGTGCCCGGACCTACAGTTTAAAGTCGACTCCGAACGACAGATTTTTGAGAAACTTTTCATGGCAATTTTTATTTACTCAGAGTTTTTGCCAGAAATCTGCTGAGTGAAAGTCGCCGAAGATACACTTTTTGTATTTTGTTTTGATGTCTGACCTGGGGCACGAACCCTGGCTTTACGTCTAATAAGCCAACACACTACCTACTAGAGTACGGCGACTTCATTAGAGACAAAAAGTGGCGCTGCTAAAAGTGTGGGTTTGCGTCTTTGGTTTTTAAATTCGAATTTATCTTCACACAACATAAAAACTAAACGTTGAAAATTCTTATACAATCATTGGGCGAACAAACAAAATTACCCAAAAGAATTTTCAAAAAAATTTCTATCCTCGCGTAAGTAAATTTAATTGAATAAGAATCTGGTCTAGGACAAGGTGAAAGGTGAAAAACTGATAAAGCAACCAAATAAACAAATTGTTACTTACCCTTTATTGCGAATATCTGGCACCGAACGATTCACCGATATCATATCGGACAAATAGGCATTGAAACCATTCTCCAAAGACATTTTTCGTTCAACCTCGCGCGTTGACTCATCATTGTTGGCAGCACGTTTACCTTGTTCACCAAAACCCACACGCTTGACATCCCGCTCCATTGCCGTATAATCGTGCCAATCTTTTTTCACTTGATTTGGAGGTAATATTTGCTGTTGCTGTTGTTTCTGTTCTAGCTCACGTCGTTGTTCATTTTCCTCTTCCACTTGATTCGGATCTTCTTCATCGATTGCATTATTCAATTCTTCAGCATCATCCTTATCCTTATCCTTATCCTCTGACTGCTCCAGTGAAGGTGCAAGTGGTGCCGGCCGAACTAGGGGACCACCCCTGCGTGGCTGGTCTTCAGCCACATAGTCGTTGTGTTTCCTTTGGGACTGTCTCAACTGAGACAGTTGTTCATATGGCACTGCAATTGGTCTATTTGTATATGGACTGGCTGACAGGTATCCCGTTATAAGTATAAATAATGTACCGGCAATGAGTAGCAGGCAAACTGTTTTAAAAAGCCACTTACTATTTGGACGTCGCATAGTAGTTGTGTTACTGCGTTGCTTTAATATTTCATTCAATTACTTTGCAAACCAATGGATTTAATAAATAAATACGCTGCGTATGGATAATTGTGTTAATAACTGGTAATTTTGGACTTCGTATCTTTTCATTTGCCCACTTGTATCACAGAGCTTCAACTTAAACTGTATAATAAAAAAGAGAAAAACAAAAAATTTTAGTGGAAGTTGTATAAGAAAACTGTAACTTGTTAAGATAAAAAAAATGTTTGAAAAAAAAAACGATAATTATTTACTTAAGTCTTGATAACAATTTGTTGTCGCATACACTCACTACGCCGAGTATGCCATATATTTATCAATGAACGAACAAGTGTGTATAACCAAATAATTTGGAACACATCTTGAACGCTGTAGGTTTTATTTTTATAGAAAAATGAAATAGAAAAATTAAAATTTTTAATATTTACACAAAAAGAACCATTTGACCCATTTAACCCATACCAAACCAAAGAAATTTTTTCTAAAATCTTTAACAAACATTACACATTACAACAGCTGACTTGAAAACTGAATATGAAAAGAAATCAGCAATCTTCTGGCAAAAAAAACTAAGTGCGAATAACATTATCACTATGTTTCTCAAATCTGTCATTAGGAGCCGACTTTAAACTGTATATTCCGTCGAACTCATGGATAAAATTAAAACAAAAAATATGGGCGGTGTGTGAAGCTAGGTTGTATTCCTAACTAAAGAATTGTAATGACCAATTAAGTAAAAAAAAATGAAAGCGAATCTTTAACTTGTATTTACAGGATAAATAAAATTAGAAATACAATCTATAACAGTAATCGAACCAAAAATGTTCCACCAGGATGATATGGGTTAAGAAACTGTTCTATATTTATGAATAGAAAAACAAGAAAAAAATTATAAAAATAAAATTTGTTTTAAAACATAATAACAGTATCGTATACATATATATTTAATTAGTTGATGGATCTCTTCCCTATACAATCACATTATTTAGCTTGTATGCCCCCCCTCCCTTATTGTTGAATAATAACAGTGAATAAATGTGTGTGTGTATCTAGTCAACTGCTCTAAACCCGTGGTGCATGATAGTAAACAGTGAAAGAATATTATATTTCATGCATTTCGTTCGTTATCTGACAACTTATTAACCGAAAAGCCAGCCAGCCCAGCCAACCAAGCGAAAGTTAAATTCATTTTTCCATTAATTTATAAGCGGAAAAAATTATTTTTAGCTTTCAAGGACATGCATGTCAATTCTTTTAGTTTTAAATTATCTTATTTACGTGGTTTTTTATGGTTAAGAATGTTAATATTAATAGAACAACAGTATGAGATTGTTTTTAATGCTACATAGTCTGAAATAGTTATTTTTCTGTTTCACTTTTGTTGCGATTAAACGTTCGTTACATTTTGCAATGAAAAAAAATATTCGGAAAATATTTTTAAAAAACGACAATAATTCATTAGCTTATAAATTTTTATTTTCTTTAGCATTCAGCAAAGACAATAAATAAATTTCATAAGTTATTGCTTTGAAGAGGCTATAGATAAAAACTTAATACATTAGGTTTCTACATATTTAACACAGAAAATTTTGTTGCCTATCGCTACTTCGTGACAGAATCATTACTAAGTTAAAATATTTAATAAATTTAAATTTCTTGCCACAGTGATTGTCAAATGAAATAATTTTCCAAATGCAAAGATACAAACCAAAGATCAGCAATGAATCGTTTTTTCGCTACTCATACGCACTCATGAAATTTTGAATATAAGTGAGTCAACAATATTGAAATTTAACTACCTACTCTGATTCATTCATACTCACTACACCATTGATTTATAAGTACAGGTTGCAATGAGTATGCGTACAACGTTGACATCAAACTCATACCATTCGAAATATGTTTGATTCATAAGCCTACTCATTTAGATTCATAACTTTAGAAAAATACTTATAATACTAATGAATGATTCTCGAATCATTCATCAAACTTTACAGAAGACATATGTATAAGCAAAAAAGACAGAGCAGCAAGCAGAGCAAACACACAACCTTCTAGTTAGTATTTTAGTCTTCGTACGCGAATCATACTTATTTTGTGATTTGTATATACATATGTTGAGTTATGGAGAGTCAAAGTCAATAACATCATACGTGTTGTTAAGTATATATGATGAGTACTTCAAACTTTGAATATGAGTAGAGGTTCCATGATATTAAAATAAGTATGAATGCGTATAAGTATCAGA
The DNA here is from genome assembly GCA_958299815.1 of Sarcophaga carnaria. Lineage (NCBI taxonomy): Eukaryota > Metazoa > Arthropoda > Insecta > Diptera > Sarcophagidae > Sarcophaga > Sarcophaga carnaria. Next base: position 46,652,889 of record OY283151.1, read on the forward strand.
AATTATAGGTATGATTCGATTCTACTCATCTTTTTGAATACTCATTGCTGATCTCTGATACAAACATCTAAAAGAAACACCCTTTACGTATCCATATACATATGTATGTATACGTAGCGTAAAAAACATGAAATAGCACCACAGTATAAACATGGAAAATAATATTAACGATCATACGCTCATTACAACATAATTTATATAAAAAAATATTAAACGACGCATGGTACCTAAGATCTATGTAGAGACTTCATATCATTGCACTTTTAATTGCGTGATTTATAAAGCAAAACAAAAAACAATAATAATAATACCGGTATGCAATGTAATCAGTGTTTGGACCAGACAAATTTTCCAATTTTACTTACATATTTTCCACAAATAAACAAACAAAACCACTTAAAAATCCTGTTTCTTGTTAAAACATAAAAGACAACTCAAAATTAAATTCTTCAACGACCATATCGTTTTTTACATAAAAATGGAGGAAAAAAGGAAGACAATTTATGAAAGCACGAAACAGGCAATGAAGGCTTACAAACGTGGTTCAATTTGAAATTTGTTCAAAGAAAAAAAATTTGTACCACATTTTGTGGTTTTCTCTTTTATAGAAACCAATTGGTTTAAAACGACATAACACCTTTCATATTATCTCCTCTCATAAATGAAAAACAAAATTCATGCAGCATTATCGATTTCTGTTCTAATGCACTATCATCATACGTATATAAGTAAAAATAAAATGTTTTAGTAGGTCGAGTCTCCCCTATCTAAGTTGATAACAATTTGAATCATATACAAACAAACATATTTCTGTGCAAACAATTTCAAATACAAGATATACATATTTGATCCCCAACAAACAGCTGATAATATTTATTCACGTTGTACGACAATTCCATATTTTTTTCTTAAGAGGTTTGATAAACAAAATGTGTTTTTGTTGTTAAAATTATAAGTACAATCAACTGTGAAAAAAAAACATCTTTAAATAAAATATACATACATAAATACATATTCTACAATATGAAATTGATGAAAACGAGTAAATTCTTCCGAAATAAGAAATTCCAATATTTTCACAAATATTTATCAAATTAAAGAAAACGATTACGACTTGCTCGTTATTGTTAGGAGTCTGAAAAGATCTTTGGACCAGATCCAGATCGTCTCCATTTATGCTGGATTCCGAGACATAGCGATATACCTGGTTACGAGAAGGCAAATGTCCTCGCTAGGTTGGGTTTACTTTCTGAGGTGATCTGCCATTTGCACAGTCTATACAATATATGGGTCAGAGGCAAGGAACCGAAGCATTGGGAGGATGGATCAGCAGTTAGATCGCAGAAAGATCTAGAAGAGATTCCAGCCAGACGAGGAGGAGTTTGAGTCTATCGAAAGCCACTTCTTCAACTGTCCGGCCCTTAGTAGGATGAGTTTGAGGACCATGTGTAAAACCTTCTTTGAGGGTTTACATTGTCTATCGAGCGCCAAAGATTTATAAGTAGTTTGAGCTCATTGCGTGGTACTAGGACATCAGTAGTCGCATCCTTTTGTGTGTTTGTGGTCGACTTTTTTATCTCTTATCCTCCGTTTCTAACTCTTCTCTCCTTTTCTCCACTATTATATCTCTTTCACTCTCCTCTCTTTTTAGAACGAATTTACAATGAGCCACTTCGATCGCCGAGTATTTTACTTGTCTTAAAGACGAGTACACGTCTTCAAACCTAAACTAACCTAAAGAAAACAGACTGTTTTTTTCAAAGGCAATATTCTCGTATCCACAATTGTTTGAGATGTACCGCGAATGGGTGTTTGAAATAGATCCTATGGACAACTATTTGTTTATAAAGACATACATATGTGTGCCTTGCGTATTTTTGATTTATTGCTCCTGACTGACAAATTTGTAACATTGTACAATTTTTCATTTTTCAGACGAGTACTGTTAACCTGTTAACAGTGCTCTGTTACTGTCAAATTCTAGCCTGTTAAATCAAATTTTGCTCTGTTAGTACTATAAGTTCATATGCGTCTTAAAGGTTTAAAATTCAAATTTACCTCCGCACACATAACATAGTCAATATATTCGTAAATTATTACACACTTTAGTGTTTTATCAATCAATCCTTTATATTATGAACAAAAAATATGTACATTTTTTAAACATGGTATACCGGTATATAACAAAATCTTATCGATCATATGCCTAACACAAACCTAGTATACATGTGAATACATATGTAGATCAATTCGATACAATGTACCTTACGCTCATATTTACATATCTTTAAAATAATATACTTATCAATCTACCTGCGTAGTTAATAATAATAATAATACTTCATCGTCAGCAATAATTATTGTCATGCGTTGCTTCAATGTTTTACACTGACCTTAAAAGAGTCAATAAACTCGATGAAAAATAAATTCAACAATTTTGAAAGAGGCATTCGATAAAAACAAAAACAACAACTAACTGCCAAAGTGATGATCATCTTCATGGAAAAATGAAAAAAATGTGCAAGTGATTAATCCAATAAGAATGAAAATAAAAAGAGAGTTGTAGTCACCATCTACTAATGCTAAAAAAGAGCTGAAAACGTTAATGAACAATAACAATAAAAATAACAAAGCGGTAGTAAACAATACAAAATGCTGTCGAAAGCAGGAATTTTAGTTAAAAGAACGATGTAAATACAATGAAATTAAAATGAAATCAAAAGATAAAACACAAAATTAGGTTAACCTAAGAGAAGAGTTGCCATTAGTTGCGCTGTTAAGTTCAAATTGGATTAGAGGATGGGATTATAAGAGTATTTACTTATAAGATTTTAAATATAAATTATCATTTAAAACTAAACACTGCATTTTTTACTTTTCGCTCAAAGACAAGGATACAATTGAGATACAATTAAACTTGTTTTAACTAAACTATAGCAAAAAAATCATTAATGCAAATGCAAAAACTATTAAAAAAAAGGAAATTATATATATGCACAGAAAGAATAGATTGACAAATAAATTTCGAGACAGAAATTACAATTCAGAAAATAAATTACTTTGCACGTTTATATGCATATCATTATACCTTGTTAAATAAGCCGTAAACTCCACTGTAGTGGTGGAATGTTGTTGAATTTAAAATAGAACCCTGGCAACTCTGATGACCACAAGCCAAAGTTAAAAACAGCGGTAATAATAACAAACAAAAGGTAAAAGAATCTCCCATGTAAATAATTTGACAAAAGCAATAAAGAGATGAAAAGATTCCAATTTTGTATTCAATTTATGTATTGTATTCAGTTTAAATCAATATTTTTAAGGAAGGTGATGCAAAAAGAAAATATAAAACAACACTTGAAATGTTTGAAGTAGCGATGCGAATCATTTTAGAAGGCTTTTTTTTATCAACGACTTACAATCTTTTTCATCTTACACGCACCAAAAACAGGTTTTTTTCTTAATTGGAATTTCACTCAACACACATACATAGCAATTTCTTTCTGTGGTGATAAGGGGATAAATAAATACTTCAGCAAATAACAAAATAATAAATAAAACTAAAACAAATTTGTTTCGTTTTTATCAAAATACTTTGTATCTCTCACATATCATGTCAAAATGAGGAGGGAAGAGGTATTGCATTTAAGATAACTAACACCAATCACTAACACACATTCAACACACACTGTAATTAACTTACACACATTTTTTTGTTCTTAAGCACTTATCAATTGGTTCTTACCCAGAACTAAAAGTAATTAGAAGTTGCTCAACATCTCAATTTAACACATATTTTTAGTTGACAATTAATTAATTAGTTTTTTTTAATTTTTTTCTATTGAAATGTTTTGTGATACCAGTATAAATTTTAGATTTTTTTTAACAATAATTAATTAAATCAGACAAAACTGCCGAGCTACCAAATTCAGTCTTAACCGGTTACTTGTTTTATTCACACTAAATTAAAAGTATAGTCAGTGTTGCCGTCTTCGATTATTTCTAACTAATAAAACTGGTTATTTATTTGTTCAAAGTGTAGATATGCTGGTGTTGTAGATTTTTCTGGTTTCGGTTATTCTCTTTTGTGTTGTCAAAAAATTTATTTTAATAAATTATTATAAATAAACATAATTTAATTTGGAATAAATAGAAAAAATTGTGAACATTTTATATATAAATAAATATAAATATTTTTAGTGATTACTTTTTCAGGAGTTGATTACAAATTTTTTCTACCTGGTAACACTAGTGGTTGGAAAAATCGCTAAATTGTAACGAACCGTTATGTTATTCATATGAGCGTAATAATATACTTCTGCAAGACAGTTTTACATTTCTAACTAGTTAACATAGAGACCAAATATATTCTGATTAACTAAACTATCATGTTTATATTCTTGAACAAAGATCATACAGGCTCTATCTAATCAGATTGGAAAGCACATTATCGTAACACTTTTTAATACAAATTATTACAACGCTGATTGGCAATTCTCTGGAAACACCACATGTTGTCTGTGTAGCAAAACAAATAAAAACAATAAAGCAAACGCATGGGTACAGGGAAAATAGTGTATTTTTCAGGGAAATAGAGTCTGATTTGATGTATTGTTTGCTTATTTCGCGAATTTAACGAATTTACCAACAGAAAAAGAAGTTATGAAAACTTTGTCTTTAAAACAAAAGGAACGTAGTGAGAAAAGAAAAAAGAAATTGGCAGCTTTGGCCAATCTAGTGAACCTGAACGACAAAGATCGACTAGAAGAAGTTATGGCCGAGAGACAGGAGAATAATTCCAATTCAAACGATGACGATGGCTTTATAATGGTAGTTACTAAACATAAAATAATTTTGGATATACATACTTATTAATGATATCGTTCTTAGGTATCCCGAAAAAAGGGTCAGGCAAAGAAGACTCATTTACCTAGTGATTCAGAAGAACCGTTGAACAAGAAACTAAAGAATTTCAATGAAATCCAAACTGCAGATGAGGAATCTGCTTCTGGACAGGAAAATGAAGAGGCTTTGAAAAGTTTGAATTTGTCGGAAGAACAATATAAACAGTTAAAGAAAGATTTAAATGAACGTAAACGACAATTAGAAAATATTCCATCTTTGCGTTTACGTGAGTTCGGACAACGTTCTTTACTTTCCGTTAAGGATGATGAGCGAACACCGATTTTTCTTACTGATATCCAGCATTTAGTTATGTCGGCTTTATTGGGCAAGAAGTCACCCTGTGCGCCAGATCGTTGGTGTTTCTTTAATAAACCTCAACAGTTGTCCCACACAGTAGTAATTTGCCTGGAAGGTTTATCTCTATACCACTACTTGTCGAACGAAAATAAATTCGAAAAGCTGAATAAAATATTTGAAAATCGCTTAGAGGTGATAATGCCAAGTTTTAAAAAAGATGGACAATCTGTGTTAATGATTGAGGAGTTGGCCCAGGTCCCTTTAACCAATGCACAAGCTAGTGAACTTATAGAGAAACATGGCTCTTTAGAGGCTGCAGTCGAATTGAATAAAGATCCAACACTTCTTATAAAAGGCATTTTCCCAGTGGACGATATCCCAGTAGATCCAGAAAATGACGATTTGCATCCCAGTGACAAGTTTCCACGTACAAAGCTCTTATTATCTGCATTGCAAATGGTAGATGAAGGATATCCAATGCCCTTGAGAGGAGAATTAAACAAACAGTTTTCTACTTATATGATGACTAAAGAAAAATATGCTCCTGTTACAAATCGTAGTCCTCTTTTTGGCGTCGATTGTGAAATGTGTCGTACTGTGAAAGGTGTTAACGAGTTGACGCGTATATCTATTGTTAATGAAAACTGTGAGACTGTATATGAGACACTCGTCCGGCCCACCAATAAGATTGTCGATTATTTAACCCAGTATTCTGGTATTACAGAGGAAATCATGATGAAAGTAACTAAAACTCTGAAGGATGTCCACAAGGAAGTGCGTAAACTTTTACCTCCTGATGCCATTTTGGTGGGTCAGTCATTGAATTGTGATTTAAATGCTATGCGCATGATGCACCCTTACGTCATTGATACAAGTGTTTGTTTCAATCTTAGCGGAGTTAGAAGCCGCAAATCAAAGTTGCAAAAGTTAGCCATGACCTTCTTGAAGGAAACTATACAACGTCATGAAGGTGGTCACGATTCTGTTGAAGATTCAGTTTCTAGTTTGAAATTGGTAAAACTGAAATTGGCCAACAGTATGGAATTTGGTGATGAAATATTAACACAAAAGAAACGTTTACAAGACATCCTTCGTATTGCCAGCGGAGATGCAATAAAAAACAATTTATTTGCTTATGCATCTCAGCGCGACAAGCGTACTGCCATTGTAACAGCAAATCCGCTGCCGACAAAGGTACAGGAATTATTGAAAAAAGCAGAACAAGCATCCACAGAGAACTCCCAAAAATGCATTTTATTACATGAACTCTCATCAAATAAGGAAGCTGTACGCAAGTGCAGAGAAATTGCTTTAGAAAATGCTTTGACCCTTTGTCATCTTAATGTAACGCCAGAAGAATTGCATACGAGCTCATTCGATGACACAATTGAAAATGTAAATAAATGGGTATCGAAGGTATGGAAAAGTATGGCGCACAATGGTTTATTTTTAGTTTTAATGGGTGGTGCATCGGAATGTTCATCGGGTGTTGCTAATATTGCCATTAAACGTAATGTTGCCGATGTTGCAGCCGAAGTACCGTTAACTGTTTAGGAAATACAGGCTGCCTTTCATTTTAATTATTATTTGACATTTCCACTTCTTCCGCCGCCTAGCAAATGAATCATAATAAATTCACGTTAAATTAGAACAAATACACTATTAATGGAACTCTTGCATACGATATTTCTGTTTGTGAATTCATAATGGATAATAATAAAAGAAATACATGTAGAAATATATTTTTGAAGAGAATAACATTAAAAAATATTTGTATTATTTTTCAAAAAGTTAACATTTAATAGAACAGGTTTTTATTGCTACTGTTTCAACAACTCATTATAATTTCTATTATATCTTGTTAAACTCAATTTTAGCTGTTCCGTCGGACCAGAGAATTCTTAGGATTTCCCAAGCAAGCCTTCTGCATATCTATATGGCATGTCCCGCTTTTCAGAGATCGTTTTTCTACTAAGTACTGTTTACTTTACCTTTCAATAAACGTAAGCAAATTAACAAAAAAATTTAATGTAATATTTATTTTTGTTACTATGAAACACTGAATAACGGTTTGTGTAATAAAAATTACACAACAACCACAATATAGTATTTAGTGTCTCACTGTACATGAAGAAATAAAGAATTCTTCAAAAGGAATCTTATTGAATAAATTTAAGTGCCCTTATAATTATGAGACCTTTCGCATCCCCTTGTATATGTGGAGCAATAAATAGAAAAAAATGCATTTTACTGCTTATCCTACAATCATCACCACTGTACTTGGTGGTGATATTTAATTTTTTATATCATGATATAAAATTATTTGCCTGCGCATTATTCTGAGTAAAACAAGCACATGCATTTTGTGCTTGTAATTCATAATGACCGTTCTTATGAAGAATTCAATGGTAATACTCAATTAAATACATTTGTTTTCTTTTCTTTAAGTTAACTTATAATTATGAGAACCGCTTTATTCCGTTTCACACCCCCTTGTATATATAGAGCAGTAAATAGCAATAAAAAATACTTTTTTTTTGCTTATTTTACAATCTAATAAATTATAAACATTAATGCCGTTAGCATTTTCATCACCATAGTGACCACTGTGTTGGTAACATTCAATTTTTTATATCATGATATAAAATAATTTCCAAGCGTATTATTTTTACTAACGCAAACACATACATACGTATGTTTTCGCAATTCATAATGACCGCACGTATGAAGAATTCTATTGGAATACTCAACTAAACTATCCGCCTTAAACCTTACGGAAAAAAATAAATAAATTTTGTTTTGTTTACTGTGAGTGGTTTCCTTTTTTTATATTGTTATTAACATTAAACACGCTACATTTTTCAAATGAAAAAAATTGAGGGAACAAAACAATGTACAGAAATTAAATCCAGAACTCTTCTTGTGGTATGTTTTTACGAGTTAAATAACAACACACCGTTTACCGATTTATTTCAACATTTAACGGTTAACATTCCATCAGTATATGTGGTCAAGAATAAAACGAAAGAAACGAACGAACAAAAACAAATAAAAATCGTGAGTGGAATGTAAAATAAAATGAAATCAAAATAAAAATAAAAAAAAACAATAATAAAACGAAAATAACCAGTTTTGTTCTGTAAGAAAAAGAGAAAACGAAATACAAATTTTTTTCTAATAATTTTTAATTCATTAACTAATAATATGTGAAGTAAAAGCTATATTGGTCCAGTACATACATACATAGTACATGCCATGTTTAACACTGACAAAATGCCAACAACAATAAAAACATAGATTAAAACTTTTCATAAAAATTAGTCATTTGGTTTAATTTTGTGATTTTTGTGTTTCTTAAACGGGAAAATACCATAAATTTGGCCCATTTTTGTTATTGTCATCTTTCTGTGATTTTTCTATGTATTACAATAACAAAAACCAGAAAAAGTGTGAAATTATTTAAAAAAAACTTAATAAATATGATTAATACGGTGAATGGACAACGTGCATGTTTAAATTGTATCTAAAAACCACCAAATCAAACTCTTATTAAAGCCGATGTTTAATGCAAGCAGTGACGTATACGTTATTTTAAAGTTTGTATTTCAATTCTCAGACATTTTAAGTGTTTCTTTGTTTGTGTTTTTGGGTTTTTTTTAATGATTGTACTACATTTACATTTATTAACTTTATGCACGCTATTCTAAGCTATTGGGGTCTCTTTTTTCTCTTAAATTTTCTTGAAATGTTTTGAGCTGTTTCAGCTCTTTTAAGGTTTTTGTAAAAAAATCTGTGGTTCCCAAACGTTTTTTTTTTAAGTCACTGTCATTGAGCGTTTTCAAGATCAGGTTGCATATAACAATTATAGTTTCACACATATTAAAGAGCTTGGTCAAGGATCTTAGAAAGTGAGAGTTCAGAAATCTTCATGATTTTAAGACAAGATTAGGGCACCGGCACATGAGGTGAAAACCTTTGCCGAAATGCCATGTTTTTGGCATGTATATCCATGAGAATCGCTATAGTGGAATGGTTCCCTATGCCCAGCAGAGTCTAGCAATATTTCACACACCCTCTTGCTGCCAACGTAATTGTGCGTAAGTGTGCTATTTAAAAGAGGCAACCCAAAATACCAATGTCTAGCAACCAGTGGTGTTGTGCTCATTTTTTTTCACTGGTACGTGTTCCGGAGTCCGGTTCACGGTTCGGAAAAACAAGCCGGTTCGTTCCGGTTTTTGTTCCGGTTCGGGTTCGGTTCAAACCCTTGTTTATAAAAATACATATAAAAATTCGTCAAAAATTAGAGGAAAAAAATCAGCAATACTTTTTATTTTTTTCAAAACGACAGCCAATTCTCGTTAACAGAAATCATCTTTAGTTCCGGAACGCGTTCCTGTCCAAAAAGGAAGTACCGGAACGACGTTCCGGATCGTTCCGGCTCGACAACACCACTGCTAGCAACATATCGGAGTTTGTGACGCTCATCAATATGACGAAATGTTCTGAAACCCATATAAAAGTTACAATTAAATGATCCGAAATTTCGCTGAGAAATTCTCGGCATTCATGGACAAAGACGGTCTTGACTTCCGCCTGCTAAACGCTGCTGTTGTCAGGCAGACTATTGGAAAGTTCAATAAAACAAACCTTGACAGACTATTGGAAAGTTCAATAAAACAAACCTTAATAAATATACCACAGCCCACTTTGAGTCATCGCTATAAACCTCAATGAAAATTACATTGGAAATCTCTGGATTTTTAGCTCAAAAATCCCTAGTTGGAAGAAATTTATAAGGAAAGTTCTATAGCCGATCTGAATGTGTCCATGTCTATTCAAAACAACAGCATTTCCACAGTCCAAGTTGGGATAGGACTTAATTGTGATGTGTTAAATTATTTAATTGAAATGAAAACATAAAATGTATTATGTATTCGTATTTCATTTTCAAATTATGATAACATAATTTATTGTATTTTTTTTTTCTTTCTCTAAAACAACAAGTTGAGAAGAGGGTTTAAAAAATTTTTGTTGTTCCATTAAAATTTAGTATTTGTTTATATACATATGTATTTATATATATTAATATATTTAATTTGTGGTTTTTATTTAAATTTTGCTTTCTATATTAAAAAAACTACAAAAATTAATGTTTGAGTGGTGGTAGATTGCCTTATGATAATGGTGATTCCCTGTGAGCACTGTATTATACATATGTATGTACATGTTGGCTACATCTGCATAAGAGATTTTTTTAATTGCAAACAAATATGAAACGAGTGAAAAAATCAATCCTACGCGATTCACATGAATTTGATCACTTGGTCTCAATATAGAGAGCATTCAGCATCAACAATTCAGTTAACAAAGATTGCTAAACGTTGCCACAACGTGTTACGCGGCAAATATTTTTTATTAAGAAAAAGTGTATAACAAAATTTTAGATTATTTAATAAAATAAATATATAAAGAAATATAAAAAATTCTACATACTAAATTTAAAGGGGAATTTTGCACGAAAATCTATAAATCTTTTTTAATAATAAATAGCTGCCGCACGATATCCATTGTATATAATAAACCTTTATATGAAAGAAAGTCCCCATAAATAATTTTAACAACAAATAAATAAACATATTATACATACATTAGAAAAAAAAAACATATTTAAACATTTTTTAAAAGTATACGATTTAATGTTAATGTTGGTCAATATGAATATGCCAGAGCAGCAAGAAAAGCAGCAGCAAAATCCAGAACATACAACTTTGGATATTGAAAATAATAATACTTTAAGCCGTGAATTGGAAAATCTAATACATCCAACAGATGAGAATGATGATCATGTAAGTTTTAATTTATAGGAATATATAAATAATTAATGGCATATTAAATAAGACAGTATTTATTATTAATAAATGCAGGAACAATTGTTTTTAAATACAGCCTTTATAATTAATGTTAAATTTTTAAATAATTTAATTACTCGGTGATGATATTTTTTCTTTTTTAAAGCAATTTTATAAGATTTATGTGAATAATGAATTATAAAGAAATTTGTCTATACTTATATGTATATAAGTAAACGACAATAAGAAAAAAGAAATTTTCTTAGAATATAAACTAGTTTTTATAAACATACCTGCATACATTCATATTTGACATAATTTTATATAAAATTCTGTGAATAGAAAGAAAGGCGAATTTTTAATTTCTTTTTCTGTTCACCAAACATTGTGGTGAATATAAGTTTTCAAAATTAAACCGTTATACCTTTAATTTGTATTTTTATATTGAAGAACAAAATATGGAACATTACTTCTATAAACGTATTTATTAAAATGATTTAAAGCCCTTCCTTTCACATTAAATACGATTATTTACAAGTCTTTATATGCTGATTAGTTTTAAAATATTGGCGGCTTTCTTTTATATTTTAAAAGACATTAGCAATATACATATTAATTTAGATTGCCACTTGCCCTGTGATAAGAAGCCTTTCTGAACCACAATTTCTGTAATTGTTTTATAAAGATTTTCTATTTTTTATTATTTATAAAGCATTCAATTGCAATTATTTTAAGCTTTAGCATATGTACTCGTATGTAAAGGGTGTTTTTATAGAGGTATAGAACTTTAAGTTGCAATAAAACAACGATAAATTATTCGATTGACATGAATTTTATTTATCCGAAAGATAATCTTGTGGCATTACATTTTAAATATGATTTCTGGCATATAACCGCCACGGCTGGCGCGGATGTAGTCCAATCTGGACGTCCAATTTTCGATGACTTTTTCCAACATTTGTGGCTGTATATCGGTAATAATACGGCGAATGTTGTCATCCAAATGGTCAAGCGTTTGTGGCTTTACCGCATAGACCAATGACTTTACATAGGCCCACAGAAAGTAGTCTAGCGGTGTTAAATCACAAGATCTTGGAGGCCAATTCACAGGTCCAAAACGTGAAATTAGGCGGTCACCAAACGTGTCTTTCAATAAATCTATTGTGGCACGAGCTGTGTGACATGTTGCGCCGTCTTGTTGAAACCCCATCTCCTGGACATCATGGTTATTCAATTCAGGAATGAAAAAGTTAGTAATCATGGCTCTATACCGATCACCATTGACTGTAACGTTCTGGCCACCATCGTTTTTGAAAAAGTACGGACCAATGATTCCACCAGCCCATAAAGCGCACCAAACAGTCAGTTTTTCTGGATGTAACGGTGTTTCCACATACACTTGAGGATTACCTTCACTCCAAATGCGGCAGTTTTGTTTGTTGACGTAGCCATTCAACCAGAAGTGCGCTTCATCACTAAACAAAATTCGCTTATGAAAATCGGGAACAACGGTAATCTCGTTTTGGGCCCATTCGACGAATATACGCCTTACTTGATGATCGTGAGTCTATTCATGATGAATAGAGAATAAATCACTTGACAGCTGTTAAATCGGTCGCCATCTTGAAAAGTAATGCCAAATTAAAGTTCTATACCTCTATAAAAAACACCCTTTATGTTAAACTTTCTCATAAATGTACGTGAAAATGATTAATAGCATGAAATATTTTTGCATTATTATTGACAGCTAATCACTGCAGTTGTGCTTTAAAACAATTTATAAAAATAATAATCCTGATTTAGATTAGGTTTGGTCGACTAAAATTAATATTGTTTTCAGAACAATTTTGTTAAACGTTATGATCTTCTTGCTTAGTTGCCAATTGGAAACCAATTCATATGTATACTATATTATGCTATCGTATACTAAATTAGTTTCCCAGATAAGTATCTAAACAATAAATCAATAAATTTTAAATCTGATAAATCGAATACAAGCTTTATTAGTTCAGTGGCTTATTTGTTACACTATCATTAATCGAAATCAATTTTCATAAATATTTTTTTTCCATAACTTACATCATTGCACTGCATTTTCATTAAATTTTTATTATACAGGAAGTAATCTTTATATCCGTTTAATATTTTACAAGGAGTGATTACATTTACAATACAAAATTAATGTTAATTATTGAAGATTTTGAAAAGAACAAGTTAGTGCAATTTGGAACGCCACATACGAGTACATGTGCAAAACGCTAGGGTGATTCAAACAGGCGTGGCATTCCATTTGCTTTGGAATTCATGCTTTTGAAAAGTTGTAGAAGAATGTTAAGTGTGATGTTTGTCCCAAATTTAATAAAGGGAGAACTGTGGTCTCATTTTCTAGGTTAGGTTAGGTTAGGTTAGGTTAGAGGACGTGTACTTGTCAATTAAGACAAGTACAGTACCCGGAGGTCGAATTGACCCATTGTACAACGTTCTAGTTTCTCACACCACTTATGTTGTGTGTGTTAATTTTATACATGAGTGGTGGGACCTACAGCTTAAAGTCGACTCCGAACGACAGATTTTTGAGAAACTTTTCATGGCAATATGTATTTACTCTCAGAGTTTTTGCCAGAAATCTGCTGAGAGGAAGTCGCCGAAGAAATACTTTTTGTATTTTGTCTTGATGTCTGGCCTGGGGCTCGAACCCTGGCTTTACGTCTAATGAGCCAACACACTACCTTCTAGACTACGGCGGCTACCTACTAGACTACGACGACATAGTTAGAACCTATGTATGTATCTTTGAATTTTTTACATAGTACTGCAAGTCATTACTATTTTATATCAGAAAATGGTCGGAAGGGCTACAACGACTATTGTAGAATAATGACTCAGTAGGGAGGACCCCGACCCCGATAAGGGGAAATACATAACACTCCAATGAACACCTGCAACATACTGTTATGGTGAATAATGACAAATGCGGGGCATGCAAGAAAGAAATCAAAACTGTTTCATTTCATCGCCTAGATTTCAAGTTCTCCATTCTATTTCAAACATTTTATTGATAACACTATATCAAATATAACTTAACTTAGAGGTGTAGGCTGAAAGAAGTTAAGGAAGTTTGTACAAGATACAGATTTCTTATTCAAAGTATGGTTGGTATCTCTTAACAGATACATGAGACCCTTACCCCTACCTACTTATATACTTATATCTGAGAATGTATTTTTAGAACAAACTTTGGTTCCTTGCTGTCCAGTATTGTTACGATTTAATCCATGTTTATTGTAGGCAAGCGAACTATATTCTATTACTAAGGATTTATTTATTATTTTTTGTTTTTTTGTATCATTAATTAAATTTATAAAATTTCTGTATAAAGGTGATAGCAAAACGCAATGAAATTTGTTAGAATTAAAGAAAAAAAAACGTTTATTTTGAATTTTATTAGGAGCACCTACTGTGCTCTTATACACTAGCATATGCAGTAATTCTTTGTAGTCATTGTGTAGAGATATCATCGTGTGAATGTATACCATATAGGCAGGATAGATTGCGTTAAACTTTAAATTTGTTTTTGTTTTTGTTGTTTTTCAATTTTATATTCCAAAAGTGAACGAAAATATTTAATTTTAAAATAATCTAAAGTTGTAATGCTCAAACAGCCTAACACCAAACAAACATATATTTATACTCGAACAATTTTACTACAACAATTGAAGGTCACTAAATACGCTTACTCACAGGTACAGTAAGAGGGAAAAGTAAACTAACATTCCATTTTATATAAAACAAATTGAGTTCTTCAATTTTTTGCAGAACTGAGCACATACATATGTACATATATGGACCAGTGTTTGTCGACCAAGCTTAGGGGGAGGGTGAAAAATGTTTATTAATAACTGTAGGGTATCTAACGTATTAGAGCGCCATCGCAGTTTGGCTTGAATTCCACTGTTTTAATGTTAATTCAACGGAATTTACTGGAGAAAACTAAGTGATCTTGTTCCCCAAAATAGCATATTTTTACGTGGCACACGTTTATATGGGTACATCCGTTCCTAGTAAAATTGGTCGATGTATTCAACAATAAATCACAGAGCAAATTTGTTTTCTAACCGAACTCTGTTCCTGCAGAAGTTTTTCCTGTCAGTTGCAATGTAAACATATTCAAATATAATATCCCTAAACACTACTCCCTCTTTCCTCCCTATTACAAACTGTTTTCTAAGTTGTGACACAAAGCACTGCATGATTGGGAGCCAAACCCATTAGGCCCCATTTTTATTGGATTACAAAAGGTAGTCGATGAAATTGAAATACTGTTTTGATTGAAACCATGATTTCATTGTGTTACTAGTATTAATTTCGATTATTTTTTTTTTCTTACAGAAATTTGATTTAAGTGATGTTGAAGATATTGATGCTATCGATGGCCGTATTCCCCGCGTACCCAAAGCAAGTAAGTTAGCTTCTTTATTGTTTTAAGTGGTTTCTCTGTATGCTAAGTACCTTTACCATTTCCTAATGCTTTTATTTATTTTTATTTTTGCATTTTTTTTTTTGCTTTTGCTTTATATTTGCTTTGATCGCTTTCCCTAAAATCCAGTTCCCGAAACTGATGATGAAGATGAAGACGATGATAGACCAAATTTTATAGGTCCCCGCATGGGTGTTGATGATGGTCTGCTGCCTGACATTGAAAATGGTATCAATGGAAATCATCATCCGTCGAGGCCACCCTCTAGACGTCCCAGTTTTTCATTCCCCGGCTATAGTGGTACCGGTTTTGTAGATATTAATGGTGTTAGTACACCCATACCCGATATAAACGCATATCAACACAAAAAAACCTTGGCTCAAGGAATGATGGACTTGGCTCTGTTGTCTGCCAATGCTAATCAATTGCGTTATGTAATAGAGTCCTATGGTAGACATCCTTACTATTATCCCAGTCTTGTACTTATTTCGCTGAGTATAATTTGTCAAGTAAGTATTGAAACTTATAGGTTTTTGTTTAGTTTAGTTCACTAAATCTGTTTCTATATTACAGATTGTCGTTGGTGTTGGCTTAATATTGAATAGCAAATATAATGTTAAGAATGAAAAGGACATTTGTCGAGCAAATACAATCAACAATTACACCGTGATTGGCATTTTCATAGTGACGGTGGTTAATGTTTTCATATCTGCTTTTGGTGTAGCAGATTCTGCATCGGAAAAAAATACCTGAAATACCTGAAATACTCAAATAGTTTAAGTTAACTAGTAATTTAAACAAATTTCAATTAAAATTAATTATCAATATCGAATATACATGCATCATGATGCATTTGTAATGCTCTTAAAGGAATCCCATCGAACAAAACGTATTTTTAAATTTAAGAAAATTAAATTGATTAATTATGTGTATGTGTGATTTATATAAAATTTATAAAATTTACCTCAAATATTGTAAAATATTATTGTATATTTCATATAAGTATTGCAAAAAAACTCAATTTTAAATTGATTATAGTCGTGACATTAAAAATGTAATACTTTGGTCACAAAGTAAAATTTAAAAAATAAAATTAATGGCTTTAAATAAAGAGATTTTTTCACGCTGTTATTAAAATTCGCTATTGTCGTTATTTATCAATATATCCTTATATAAATACAAAATTAAAAAAATGTTAAAAAAATAAAAATAATTTTTTTTATCTAATTCTAAAATTTAAAAAAAAAAAATTTTAATTTAATTCTAAAATGTAAAAAAAAAAATTTTTTTAAATAAAAAGTTATAAAACATTTTAATAAACATTTTTAAAAACTATAAAACTGTTTTCTGATTTATTTTGATAGATTTTGAATAACTTCTCGTGTTTAAAAAAAATAAAAAAAAATTTTAAATTATAAAATTAAATTTTTAAATAAATAAAAAGTTGTAAAACATTTTAATAAACATGTTTAAAAACTATAAAACTGTTTTCTGATTTATTTTGATAGATTTTGAATAACTTCTCGTGTTTTTAAAGTCTAAATTAAAAAAAAAAAAATTAAATAATAATTTTATTAATTACTACATTACGTACAGTTGTGTTAAAATTAATTATTAAAATAAGGAAGAAAATCGTTAAGAGCAATTAACATTTTCCATTTCTGTGGATGTAGTAAACTTTTATTGAAGTATTTCCTTATTCTATCGATTCTTATGTTACTAAAACAGTTAATAAATAAAAAAGTAACAGTATTTAATTTGTTTAATTACAATAAAAAATAACAACAATAAGCCTAGAAGTATACCCGAAATATCTTTGTCCACTCAACTTACTTTTAAAATGTTACCAAAATTAGGATTTCCTCCCCACACTTGTGATTTCTAATCGGCTGAAATCTATAAAATGAAATTATTTTGTCTCAATATTAACGACTCAACGTCTCACTTTTAACGACCACAGTGGTTTGAAGTAAATTTATAACGGTAATCTATCAAAGTTATCGAATTTGTGACGATACCAATCCAATGAGATAACAGAGCATCCAATACATTCCAAAAAGGTTACTGTTGAGGATTTTGGACTGACGGCATTACCGTACATTTTTCTTTAAGAAGGACATTGGCCAGGCCATTATTGTCAAGGGGGAGCACTATCACCAACTTCGTTTGACTCGTATTGAATAATGTTCATACCTACGATATTTGGTTTCAACAGGACAACGCTACATGACATATAAGCCACATAAGTATGTTACGCGTGCGATTTGAGAGCATGGTCATCATACGTCAAGGGGATATGAACTGGCCATTCTGTTAGACTTTCTTGAGGTATTTTCTTAAGGCGAAGTTGTATGTGAATAAGTCACAAACGATAGCAGCCTATGTATGCCATTGGCCAAATACAACCTGATTTATGCCACTCTCATAATTTTGCAAAAAATATGTTTTTACTGGTATTGTTTTATTTTTATATTTTTTTATTTGCTTTTTATTGCTTTTCTTTTTATAAAAAATGTGTATTTTGGATAGAATTTTAAATTTTTAGACTAGTTTATATTTTATTATGCATCTAAGTCAAAGATGTGAATTGAATTCAAATATAATTGTTTCTAAAACTCATGTATTAATATTTATATACTTAGTTTTCAAGTTATTTTTGATCTTTTTTATGTTATTGATTAACATTAGATACTGAAAGCTATGCAAAAATAGTTTTTCAGAAGTTTTTAATACTGATAAAAAAATTAAAAATGTTTATATTATTAACACTTAAAAAAGTACAAAAATCAGTAACTTAAGTATGTATATTAAAAATACAAAAAATAAACTTATTCTATTATTAATACTTATAGGAATATTGAGTACATACATATAACTATTAAATAAATGCAATATAAACTTATTCTACAAATGAAATTAAATAGTATTACTATTTTGATAAAAATATTAGATGTTTTACCAGTTGGGGTAAAAATATATACATTTTTCCCACTTGGTACCCGTGAGTAGACTACATACAATTAACCAATCATTGCATTAACAGGCATCGTTTTGGAGGTATTTCTACAAAAAAGGTGGCCATGGGACACTCAATTGTATAAATTTTTCTTTAAATTTAAAAAAAATTATTATTGGGTCATTTTTGCATTAAAAATAACAATAAATAAAAAACCGGTTTATCGGTTTCGAAACCGGTTTCAAAAACAAAAAATTAAATTTTTCAATTTATTCGGACCCGTTTAACAAACAACCCAGTTTTTTGAATACTCTAAGTCCTAAATATAAATGCACTAAATTTTCCCGTTTCTCGCCCCTTTCCCCCTTTTTGGACCCCTTTTGGTCCAACTTTATAAACGGAACAACTCCAATAGCTATTTGGGAAACTTAACTAAGCTAAATCGTAAAAAAATACATTTAAAACAGATAAAATACAGCATTTGCCTATAACTTGCACCGACAAAAGCTCGATCAATATCCCAAATTTCAAGAAAATCGGTCCAGGCGTTCAGGCGTGATTGGCTATGCACTCAATTTGCCCGTTTTTGGCCCCTTTCCCCCTTTTGGTTCAACTTTAGAAACGGAACACCTCCAATAGCTATTTGGGAAACTTAACCAAGCTAAATCGTAAAAAAATACCTTTAAAACAGATAAAATACAGCATTTATGCATAAAAGTACTAATTTTTGCCCATTTTTCTCCCCTTTTGGTCAAAATTTTGAAAAGATTTATAGCCTATAACCTGCACCGATCTATATCCCAAATTTCAAGAAAATCGGTCCAGGCGTTCAGGCGTGATTGGCTAACAAACAAACAAAAACCAGACTTAAAGAAAGATATATAATATATATTAGGATTATAACCATTCAGTCAGGATTACGAACTAGTTTCTCACACAACTTTTGTTGTGTGTGTTAAATTTTATACATGAGTGGCGGGACCTACAGTTTCAAGTCGACTCCGAACGACATATTTTTGAGAAACTTTTCATGGCAATTTTTATTTACTCTCAGAGTTTTTACCAGAAATCTGTTTTGATGTCTGGCCTGGGGCTCGAACCCTGGCTTTACGTCTAGTGTTAAGCCAACACACTACCTACTAGACTACGGCGACTACGGTTTAAATAATTAGAAACGAAAATCCATTCCTTACTTTTATGCATAACATCCTGAATGCAGGGCAAAGACTAGTAGTACCCAGTGTAATTTCTACAACATTTCATATTTTTTTCATACGCCATGCATAATAAAAAAGAAATAAATATTTA
The DNA here is from genome assembly GCA_958299815.1 of Sarcophaga carnaria. Classification (NCBI taxonomy): domain Eukaryota; kingdom Metazoa; phylum Arthropoda; class Insecta; order Diptera; family Sarcophagidae; genus Sarcophaga; species Sarcophaga carnaria. The sequence continues at coordinate 46,672,681 of OY283151.1, forward strand.
TTATAAATTAAGATTAAATAAATTATTCATTTTTAACAATTAACACTTATAAGTGAACGTATTACTTATCAAGAGGAAATACAATATATTTCCGACATACGTGTCTTTATGTACGTACATACAATTATAGTGTAATTAAAACAGCAGTATTTAAAAAAATTTTAAAATTTATGTTTTTATTGTTGTTGTTGTTATTTCTATAAAATTTATTAATTAAATGTCTTGTATTTGAAAATAAAAACGAAAATATCGATGATAATAATCAACACAAAATAGTTAGAATCTATAATCTACATACACACTAAGAGTAAATATTGTGTAAGTTTGTATGGATTTTTGTATATTTATATATGTATACTATTCTTTTTGATGTAACTTTCTCAATGTATCATGTATTTCGTATATATGTTGTATGTAATGCATGTAACTAAAAACTAATATCACAATTTTCAAGAGTGAATCTACATATATTTGTTTGGATTTATGAATGCCTATGCCTGACTGACTGTCTCTGTCGTATGTATCTGTACTTATTATTATTGCTGCTGTTGGCCTTATATTCTTTATTCATTATTGTAACATTAAATTAAAATGTTGCATAATAAAGAAATTAACATTAAAATTAAATCCATATTCTCTAAATCGTTAAAACTTCTTCCCTTTTTGTAAAACTAATGGAACTCAAAACAAAAATAAAACTTACAAAATATACAAAATATATATTGTATAATAGTTAATTATAAATAAATTCACTCTCCTTATTAGCTTCATTGGGTTTTACTCTTTTCCTGCGTAACATCATTATTATTCGGCTGCTGATCAATGATTTCAAAATCACAAACTAAAGAGAAATGATCCGAGGGATATTGGAAGCTGGGTGTGCGATTTTTTCCAATTTCATCGCCTTGAGGAAATTCCAAACAATTCTTCACCTGTTAATGCATATAAATATGTAAACGTTTCAAAATGTTTCAACGAAATAACAGTTAACCAGAACTAACCTTTAAATTATCTTTTGTATAGAAAACATAATCGATTGTATGGCATACTTCGCCATCTTCACGTATTTTCCAGGTAGTGTATGGTGGTTCATTCTGTATGGATTTTTGAACTTTATCGCATGCATCCAATTGCTCTTTAGCAATGTTCTCATTGTTGCATTCATCACTTTCAGCCCGTATATCTGAATAGGCACTGGACAATTTTAAAAATTCACAATTTAAAATCGTCGAATACACAGGTTCAGTGGGTTCTGCATTAAAATCTCCACACATCAAGACTGCTCTATCGCCAGCAAATTGCTTAACAAAACGTATCAAATCACGACCCTGTTCATTACGTAATTTTGATAACAGCGAACCGTGGCGTGCCTTTAAATGCGTAGTACATACACAAATTTCACGACCCGTTGATTTAATCTTTAGAATTGCTGCTATAGCCACTTGATTACTTTGTACACGCCAAACTTCTAAAATGCGGGTTTCGAAATTCTTCAAATCGAATTTATCACGTTTAAAAAAAATGGCACAACCATCGGGTCCATTGTTTTCCTCAATATAAAGACAAGGTGAATCGGGTTTGGGAAAGAAAATGCCTTCGTAGTTTTGTGTACCCAAAATATTTTGAAGGAATTTAAAGTGGTCTACTTCCTACAGAAAAATTATAAACCGTTATTTATTTATTTTTGTATGCAATATAGGGTGGAGTGATTAATTCCCTACCTGTAAGCATATAATATCGGGGCTATTTTGCAAAATTTCTTGTACTATCAGGAATTTACGATTATCCCATGTCAAAGCCTCATCCGGACAACGCACAAAGCCATCATTATTTTGACCAAGGGCTGAAATTCAAATAATTTTAAGTTTAAGTTGTGTTCATATTGTAAACAGTTTTTAAAATTTATAACAATGTGTTTTGAAGTCGCCGTGGTTTAGTAGATAGTGCGTTGGCTTATTAGACGTGAGGCCTAGGCATAAACACCAGATCAGGCATCTCCAACTAAACGAAATATGACAAAATATTTCTTCGACGACTTCCTCTCAGCAGATTTCTGCCAATAATTCTGAGAGTAAATAAAATTGCCATGAAAAGTTTCTCAAAAATCTGTCGTTCGGAGTCGACTTTAAACTGTAGGTCCCACCACTCATGTATAAAAATTAACGCACACAACATAAGTGGTTTGAGAAACTAGGTTGTAATTCTGACGGAAGGGTTGTAACGTCCACTTATGTATGTGTGTTCATATTGTAAACAATTTTTAAAATTTATAACAATGTATTAGCAATCGACGTAGTCAAGTAGGTAGTGTATGGGTCTACTAGGCGGGAGCTTTAGAGTTCAAATCTCAGCTGATGTTTGAAAGTTGTGTTAATATTGTAAACAATTTTTAAAATTTATAACAATGTACATATTAGCAATCGACTTAGTCAAGTACGTAGTGTATGGGTCTACTAGGCGGGAACTTGAGAGTTCAAACCTCAGCTCTGATATATAAAAAGAATACAAAAAACAAATTAGTGACTTTCTCTCAGCAACCTTTTGCCAAGAAAAAACTTCTCAAATCTGTCGTTTGACAGATTGATGCTAAAACTGTTGGACTCGACTGATTTGCGAATAGAAGTTTGGGAAGTTAAGTCGGAGTTCTTAGGAAAAATTCGTGGCCTTAAGGAAAATCTAAAATTTTGTAAATTGTTTTTTCTTTGAATTTGAAATTCAAATATTGAAAGTTAATATGAAAAACAATAACAAATTGTTTAGAGTTATTGTATGGCAATAAGTTATTACAATTTCTCGATAGAAAAACTTTGACGGAATTTAATTAATACATGAAATTCCAAATCCATGTAAACAATATGCGCATTTATTTGCTTTTATAATAAGACGACTTCAAAGTGATAGTACGTAATATCCTGTCAATTAGTTATGGACTTACTTTGTGATAAAAGATTCCACTGCAATAAACGTATATAATTGGGATCTGCTAGAGGTGCACTGCATACTGTGAGACAGAAAAAAAAAATCCATTCAGAGACATTACCAATGATGAATGCAGAATTGAAATTGAAAACAAAACAAAATATTTTTTTTTTTAGAAAATTTACATGAATTTTAAATATGTTGTATAAAAATAGCAAAAAAGTATGTTAATTGAATTCAATTCATTTTTGCTAGCCTATGCAAATAAAATGAAATCAAATACTCACTGGTGAATAATAAAATCGAACTTACCACGGGAAACTGCATCTAATTTGAGACAACGTAAACCATCTGTAACATCTGAGGAGACCATTTGGGAAGATAATGTGGTGAGGGGTTTCAAAAAGAAACGTGTTAAGAGAGGGGGCCGATTCTCGCCACGTAAATATTTGCAGTGTTGCAACAATTCGGGAGCATTTAAACCTTTAGGTATTTCTAAACTATCATCCTGGGAATCGGAATTGTTTATTTTTGGTGCCGAATTAAATGAGCCCATTCTGCAAAAACGATAAACAAATAATACATATTAATGATCAAGATAAGACAATTAAATTAAAAGGCAAATAAAAAACATCAAAAATAAACATTAAAAAAGCAAACTATAAACAAAACAAAGGAAAACATTTTCGTGTACTTGGAATAAAGCTAAGGTTTCATTAGATTCATACAAAACGTTGTAAGAAAGCAACACAACTCATGTTATTATGTTTACATACAATTAACATTTAAATAAAAACTATTATTTAAACAAATTGCCAATCAATAATTCTTTAAAGCATTTGGCAATACTCACAACGTCGCGTGCCTGAATATAATCTTTTTTAAATATATTGTTATTATAAATAAGGTATGACTGTGGCGCATAGATCCTAATTTCATATTACCGTTAGATATTTGACTGAAATTATAAAATTAACTTTTGCAATTAAAAATACAAAACAAAATATAACAACAAACATAATAGGTTTCTGTAAATAAGTAATAATGTTGAGAATAGTTTACTTTCTTTACAGAATTTTATACCACAGCTATGAACAAATATATAGTAATCTGCTATTCTATTGACAAAAATGTATACAATTAAAGAGCTATATGGAAAGAAGTACATGTAATGTATAGGAATGTATTGTATTCTATGCCATGAACAATAGTACTTGAGGGATTCGTTATAAAACTAGCCATACATACATATTTTACTTTTTTAAATTTGTTCTTCATAATTGATTAGAGAGTATAATTAAATTTTAACTCTCCTGTTATTCATCTTCTTTTAATTTAAATACTCTTATATACTCTTAAATAATAATTTTTCATTTAAGGCATTTAAATAAAATCAGTCATCCTGAGTCGTTGAACTGTAAAGTTCGCCCCTAATGTATAACACACACAATACGTGGGAGAAGCTACGTCACAATTCTGACTAAAGTATAGTAATGGCCAATAAATTAAGTTGTAGAAAATAATATTTTTAGTGCTTAACTACATAACAAATACAGAACATTTTTATGTATATATTTTTATTGCTTTTTAATTTCATCTGTGAACATATTTTAAAATGTTTGTCTTCTTACTTTTTGGTGTAAGTGACTTCGTTATTGTTCCAGCTAGTCACATAACTTTTGGGAGCATTAAATAGTATGTTTTTAAATCGTTAACATATTTTTGCAGCACATGAGGACTGCGATAATATCCAAAGAAAAATGAAAATTATTGTTTATCTTCTTATCTAGATCAACAAAGCAGAGTCTAACGAAGCTACATGGTGGCTGCCTTCCAAAATGTTAGTTGCTTTGTGTTTGAACAAAGTATCGTGTTGCATAATGCCGCTGTACAAAATATATACAATGTATTATATTTCAAAATGTCGACAATGTGTATTTTTAACGCAGTCAAAAAGCAATCAGGCATCGGATTTATAGTTGATGCAAAGTTTGGTTACTTTGCAAATCTACGTAGTTTATATACAGTAGTAGAACTGCATACAAACTTTGTATTGATACATCTTGGAAGGCAGCCGGTCTCTCATGCTGCCACGAAGTTGACCCTTCTTGTGCAAAAACCAGAAGTTGCATAGTTTAAGTGAGTCAATCAGATATGCCTTGTAACAAGCCGTTTATTGTGAGGTCTGTAGAGCAGAGTATAACGATGCTACGTGGACTCTCATGCTGCCAGCGAAGTTGACTTTTCTTGAAAAACGAACATAAAATGCACAGTTTAACTGAGTCAATCAGACATTATCTGTAGCATGCCGAAAAGCTCTGTACCAGCACTGGCCAGTTCATCAGCAATATAATTTGCTATTACAATCCTATGTGCTGGAGGCTATACAGGAATGATCAGAAATTTCCCTGGGAATTTTACGGCATTCGTGGTCGTAGGCATACGTCATCTGATTGCAGCCTAGCCCTTTGAGTATTATGATTTTTATGGAATATATGACCACGATCTTTGTCTGTTTTATACTACAGTATCCTATACGAAAGTATAATATCAGGATCCTTTATTTTATACATAACCGCAGTCGGTGTAGACCTTAAAAGCATTTACTCTCAAAGTTATTCTCAAAAGACTACCGGCGGGAAGTCGCCGAAGAAATATTTCTTTATATTTCGCTTGTCTGAGATGTCTGAGCTCGCACGGACTCGCATCTAATAAGCCAACATACTACCTACAAGACTATGACGACTTCTAATATAAGTACACATAAAAAAATCACAAGGATTTTCACTTCATTCAAAGAGAAACTATCGTGTGATAGTGATTTTCATTTCAAGTTATTTAAATTTGTTACAGAACAATTAAATTAAGTGAGTAAGTGATAATGTGTTGGCATCCTCTTTTTTACGTCCTTTAATAAAATATTATCTATTATTTGAATCGCGTTCATCAAATTAAACCGATTTTATCGATTAGAATATCGATTCTACATATGCAGAAAATTATTCTTTGGTTGACAACAATGGCCTCAGTTTTCAAAAGCAACCCAGTGATCGTGTTATTAAACATATTCATTTTGTTTTTGTTGTAAATATTATTGTATTTTTTTAAACCACAAAACATTTCAATTTAGACATGGGTCACACGTCTTTTACACATAAAATGATCATACATCACACGCTATAAGAACATTTTTTTTCCACCCACTAGAATCAACACCTTTATTCGCATAATTTTATTACAATTTATTAACCGCAAGTTGTGTAGTTTTTCTTTTTAATCTGTTTTTAATTAATAAAACATCTCGATTTTACTTACAACATTTTCGTGAGTGTATTTAAATCTACTGTGCACATGCGACCGGTACTATTATCGAATGAGAGTGAGAATGTGTTAAAAAAATTAAATTTAATGCCAGAGCATTTAACGGAAATCTTTTAATTTCTTTATTTGTTTTGGTTTTATTTTATAATTAATATTGAAATCGGAAGTTTATATCTTTTAGAACAACTTGTTAACATTAGAAATTATTTTAATAAACTAAAGAGACTGGCTGTATCATACAGTGAAAGCATTAGCAGAGTAGTCGTGTTTCTATCTGAAAATATAAAATATTTTCTTTTCCTTTGTTAATGACGTCAATTTCAAGAAAATTTATATCGTATATGCACATGCTTTTAAAGTATAAACAAAAATACATACATACACAGGGCCACAAAAGTATAGATACGGTTAACAAATTTCAGAAATTTTTTAACCAATCCGTTAATCCGACAATCTTTATAATTGTCTGACAACTTTCCCCGATTTTAAGACGGTCTTTTGCATTGGTTAAAAAATATCTGAAATTTGTTAACTTTTGTGGGCCTGTGCAGGGGCACAAAAGTATACATACGATTAACAAATTTCACAAATTTCTGAACCAATTCAAAAGACCGTCTTAAAATCGAGACAAGTTGTCAGACAATTATAAAGATTGTCGGATTAACGGATTGGTTAAAAAATTTCTGAAATTTGTTAACCGTATGTATACTTTTGTGGCTGAGTGTATATACATATGTATATATTTATTTATTTTCTTAGTATATTTAAAAATAATGTTTCATACGAAATTATCTCGACCGCAGACGGGCTGCGTATATCGGAATTTTTATTATTCATTTCATTGGTAACGTGGTAATAAACAAACAGGCAAGTGAATCAAGTGATCAGATATTAAAACTTTAAATTTTTCCCAGACTAAATGTAGCCAACTGTTAAATTACACTTTATTTGATAGTGAATAAACGAATTAGAATATCTGCCTAAATTGTAGACCGGCTAGTCTGGCGACTCGTAAGAATTCCAACATAATATGTGTGGGTAATATAGTAAATAAAATCAATCAATAAATAATAATTATAGGAAACATTAAAATTCTTTTGTTTGGTAAAGCAATTTATTTAAAATATAATTTATTTAAAATATAATTTATTTAATCTAAACGATATACACATCGCCCACATTAATTTGAATAATATAATTGAATAATTTGAATGCCCTGGTATACTAGGTAAACTCTGATCATATACACTTCACTGAGTTGCCGTAGTCTAGTAGGTAGTGTGTCGGCTTAATGGGCTTGAGGTTGTGGTTCAAACCCAAGCCCAGATATCTTGAACAAAACGAAAGAATTCTAACAAAAACTCTGGGAGTAAATAAAATTTCCATGAAAAGTTTCCCAATAATCTGCCGTTCGAAGTCGACTTTAAATTGTAGTCGAGTTTATCCATCACTTATGGATAAAATTAACACAAAACATATGTGGTCTGAGAAACTAGATTGTAACCCTATATGGTCTAAGGGTCTATAAATATATAGTATAATTTGTAATTGTATTCTAATTAATAAATAAAGAAGTTAAAAAAATTCTGGGTCAGAGAATTTTCTCTAGGAGTGCTCTTGGGTCTAGTTGTTAATCTCTCTCTGGGCAGAGATTTTGAATTGTTGTACTATACAGGACCAAACGATTGGAACTTGCTTTAAACCTCTGTTGTAATTCAAAACTAAATATATATTGAATTCATGTGAAAGTTGAGGAATTATTATACCACCTTTAGGTTTTATTTAATTATTATACTTCCTTTAGGACATCATTATAATCACATTTATCAAGTCGACACCTCCATTCTATAACGTTCTAAGTGTACTTATAACGTTTTTAATGTTCTTGCATTTTTAAATTCTACGTTCTCTAACTTAAATACTGTCAAAATTTGGTTAATATGCGCCGATCCGTTCCGAAGTTATAAGGAAAAATCTTCTTAGAATACACATATGGTCGTATGTCGCGTGAAAACTTTGAGAGCTCATAACTCAAAACACACTTTTTCGACTTAGAATGTTATAGAACGGAGGCGTCGAAGTGATCCTGTTTATATGCGTTCCCGGATCGAGGACCCATAAATTACTGAGTTACGTTTATGAAAGAAAATCTAAGTAACAGATTTTGTGGATTTATTATAAGCCAACACAGTAGAACATGGTGGAGGGAATAGCCCTCTCTCAGGATGATGGACCATCCAGATCTTAATAATGTTAGGATAGACTGGGTCTGAAGTTGCAGTATTCTAGTAGGTAGTATGTTGGCTTATTAGACGTGAGGTCGCGGTTCAAAACCCAGGTTAGACATCTCCAACAAAATGAAATTTGCAATAATATTTTCGGTTACTTCTTCTCCACAGATTTCTGGCAAAAACTCTGAGATTAAATAAAATTGCCATGAAAAGTTTCTTAAAAATCTGTCGTTCGGAAATGACTTTAAACTGTCGATCCCGCCGCTCATGTATAAAATTAAGACATACAACATAAGTGGTGTGAGAAGCTAGGTCGTAATTCTAGGCTGAAGGGTAGTAATGACCAATTATGTGTAGATTATGTCTGTCTGGTTAACTTCACCCACCGCCTGGAATCGGAGAAAGGAGTTCATAGAGGACTTTGTTGCGCCTGTAGACGTTTATAGCTTACGTGAGCGCCAATTGATGCAAAGTTTGCGTTTAGCACCGACAATCGGCCAGATGCGTAAAATCCGAGCTGTTTTCATTAAATCGAGGAAGCAACTGCTGGTGTTCTTCTGAGAAATTTGGAAAACAACAACAGACATTTTGTGAAAAGCGTTTTTTTTTGTGCTATTTTAGCCCAGCGGTTTATTAAGATTTATTTTTCATATTTTTTTGTGTGTTATCGATTCATTATAAAGATATGTCCATACAGCACTTCATTATTAAATTTCTTTTAAAGCTTATATTAACGTATTCACTTGACTTTTTAAAATGCAGCCAATTTTAACGGTTAGAATCTTAACTTGTTTTTTGTTTTTTGTTTTGTTTTGTGAGTTTGTGATTTTATTTTTTATGAATATTAATAAAATCGGTCAATAGCATCCCAAGTAAATTAATTATATTTCGAAATTTAAATAAAATTAAAATACTAAGAATAAAAAACAAACGTACTAAATATAATAAAATACTCGTTTCGATGAAGCAATAATTAATAAATTCTTCTTAAATTCTTTGTGTAAAGTGTACTTAATAAATAGAATTCTAATATTAGTTTTAAAATTTTATCAATAAAAATACCTGGTCAACATGACTTTCTGTAAATAGGCTTTACGATCATTTTTGCAAGGCGTTTTATTGGCACGTTTTATTTCAAACGATGGTTCCATGATTTTGATGCTCTTAGTTTTTTTTTTAAATAAAATTTCACAGTTTTTCCTTCTTTGTTTTACTTGAAAATAATTTGTATTAATTTGTCAATTTAAATAGGAAACAAAAGTCCTTTCAAATGGCAAAGTATTTAACAAGATAAATAACTATGGGTTTAATATGATGACTGGATATTGGATTTTAAAGAGAGAGAGCCTATTTGTTCTTGGCAAACCGTTCTTGAAAGAGGTTTTCTTAAAACTGATTTTGTTGAAATGTGAAATATTAGAACGGGAACTGGTTGAATATCAGTTTGTTTTGTTTTTTCTTCCATTTTTTTTTCTCTTTTTATTTTAAAATTTTGTTTTTATACATTTATTGCTTGTTTTATTTTTTTTTTTTTTTGTATTTAATCTTGTATCTTGTATCTCACGTGCGCCGCCGTCCCAACGAAATCGAAAACGACGCCAATAACAACAATAATAATGAATATCGGTGAATAAGTATTCCCCCACAGTATGAGTGTGAATTCTGAGTATCAATAGAAACAAAAAAACCAAAAGAAAACAAAATGCAAATACAATAGAAATAAAGAAGTAAGATTTTTTTATATTGACATCTTGTTTCAAAACAATTTAAAACTTCGCATATATTTTCATTCAAAAGGCAATTCTAATAAATAGACCGATGGGCAGTCAAATCTGCATATATTCCTATTCGAAGTACTATAAGTTTGTATGTCATTTAGCCATGTCCACATGTATTATCTACATACGTATCTATTATATGTGCATAATTTTTGGAGTTGACTTTGTTTTTATTTGTGAATATCGTTTCGATTTCATTGTATTTGCTATTGTCATTCGTATAATGAAAAATACTCATTGCCTTGCAATGGCGCAAAAAAAAACAGAAAAAATGCAAACAGAAATGTTTACACTCTGTGGCATTATTATAAGATCATTGGATATGAGCAAAGTGGCTGTTGAGGCAAGTGGCCATCTGTGGCTGATAATATAGGGCTCTGAACACAATCATTTTCACTCAAAATTTCCTACAGATTGGAAGATTTTCTTGTAATTTTTTAAACGTTTGCGGTACAGATTATTGATTGTTTAACTAACCGGACTTATTGATTATCTGAGCCGTATTGTAGGGATTTAAATATATCCACTGATAATGAAATGACATAAAATAAGATCCATGGGTACGGACTCAAGAACCGTCCTGAAATGTGAAAAGGCGATTAACAATTACACGAGGTATGGAATGGTACCTAGTCATCAAGGTATTACACACAGTTACTAAAGTATACATACGGTTAACAAATTTCAGAAATTTTTTAACCAATCCGTTTTCGTTGATAATCTTTATAGTTTCCTCGATTTTAAGACGGTCTTTTGCATTGTTTAAAAAATTTTTGAAATTGAACTGAATTGTGGCCCTGCACAGGCCCGCAAAAGTATACATCCAATTAACAAATTTCACAAATTTCTGAACCAATGCAAAAGACCGTCTTAAAATCGAAGAAAGATGTCAGACAATTATAAAGCTTTCAACGAAAACGGATTGGTTAAAAAATTTCTGAAATTTGTTAACCGTATGTATACTTTATGGCTGGGTGTACATACTGTATGCTTGGATAACCCAATATCTTTCATTACATTGAAAACGAAGCTGAAAAGGTAGAAGGAAATGTTAAAAGCAACTTTTCAGGCCACCTATGCTGTGTGTGTTCATCTTATCCATGAATGGCGAGACCTACAGTTTAACATCGACTACAAAGTACAGATTTAAAAAAGTTTTTATGGAAATTTTATTTATTCTCAGATTTTTTGCCAGAAAACTGCTGAGTGCAAATCGCCAATGGAAATATTTTCAGTGGGGGTTTGAATCTCACACTCTCGACGAAAAAGCTAAGACATTAAAATCATAGCTTTACATGGAATTTATACCGGCTGTTTGAGCAGTGGACTGCACGAAGTATTACAGAGGGAAACAATGGCACAGTATAAAGGATTACAAAGATACTCTGGGGCAATTCCGATAAGAGGTAAGCCATGAGTGTTTGAAGGCTGCATAAGCTGACTTGACGCTCTACATGTACATCTGAACCGCATTGGTAAGGTGGAAAATGCTGAATGCAGTGTATATGGTGAAGACATCGAAAGAATGGAACACTCTTTATGTCATTGCCCAATATGACATAAGCTCGTGATCCGAATATTATGGGGATGATAACCAGACATAAACCGTCTGAGAGAAGTGGAATACACGCAATACTGTCTATCAAATAAATGTTATTCAATTGACAAACCTCTATTTACCTTATAAGTATTGGAGGTAGTATTAACGATCTTGTTAAGATTGAAAATATTTGTATTTATTTAAATATATGTACATACGTAGATATTGTACAATGAAAACAAAACACTACAATAACAATAAAAACAATCTATATGGGGTTTAATATGATATTTTACTATATACGAGTACAACAATAAAACAAAACAACAATTGAGATGCGATGCTTCTGTTTGCCAATGTAGTTGTAAAAAACAAAATAAATTAAGGAAAAGAATTCGAATTGAAGTGAAATGAAATGAAAAGTATTCTTCAATATTATTCAGTATTTTTAATTGTATTCAGTGTTGCCATTTTGGATATTTTTTAAACAAAATTTGCTTATCTTTTTTAATGAGGATTTTTTTTAATTTTGATTATTCTTCTCTTCTCCTCAAACTGTTAAAGAGATTTTCTTAGTAATGAAAAGAAAAATATAAAGGCGATCGGTGATTTTCTACATAACATAATAGGTCATTACAACCCTTTAGTCAGGATTATGACCTAGCTTCTCACACCATGTTGTGTGTGTTAATTTTATACATGAGTGGCAGGACGTACTGTTTAAAGTCGACTCCGAAGGACAGATTTTTGAGAATCTTTCCATGGCAATTTTATTTACTCTCAGAGTTTATGCCAGCAAGTCGCCGAAGAAATATTTTTCGTTTATATTTCGTTTTTTAGTTGGAGATGTCTGACCTGGGGTTTGAACGGTGGCCTTACGTCTCATAAGCCAGCATATTTTCCATTCTGATGTTACATTAACAAGCAATACAGAGAATACAGAAAAATTTTTCTCAAATAATGCTGGAAGAAAATCATCAGTTTAGTTACTAAACTTTAGTATGATACGGCCTTATGTCAACAGTTTTATTCTTTGCCAGTAGTCGTCGTAGTCAATGTTGTCTTATAAATGACAGAAGCTTGTTTTGTCAAACCCCACCTCAGACATTACGAACAACACCAAATATGAAACAAATTTTCTTCGGCGACTTTCACTCAGCAGTCCTAGACTACGGCGACTTCATTTTCTGTTGATGAAAAAATTCTCGTAAAATTTTAGGTTAAAAACGAACCTTACTTTAGGTGGCAGTCTGTCGGAAACCAATGAAACCAGACTAACAATTAAAAATTATCAACAATTAACAAATTACTCTCAGAGGTTTTGCCAGAAGTCTGCTCAGAGGAAGCCGCCGAAGAAATATTTTTTTTTTCATATTTTCGTTTTGATGTCTGATCTGGGCTTTGTACTGTGCTCTTACACCTAATAAGCTAACACACTATCTACTAGACTACGGCTACAAAGAATGTACATGGAAAATTGAATTCAAAAGCCACATTCCACCGTCCTACATGAAATTAATTAAATGAAGCAAAAACCATAATCTGAAATATTCTTTACCGCAGTCTTCTTTAACCTCTAAAATTAATAAAAATTTCTTTATTTTTCTGCTCAATATGACTAAAAAAATGTTAAAAATTATGGCAACACTGATTGCATTGATTATTTATGATGTTGTTGTCATTGTAATCTTAAATACATATTTATGCTGCTGTTGTTTTAGTTATGCTAATCAATATAGACGACGAGTATGTTACAACAGGCAGTTGGTTATATAATGAAATTCTAAACTCATAATTATGTACATATTTACTTATTCAATTTGTTTTAGTTAATAATAGTATATAATTGATTAGAAATTGCAAAAAACAAATGAAAACAGAAATTCATTAAACGAAGAATGAAATAACAAAGTTTGTTTGCTTTTCATAACATAACAACGTAAATTAAATGTTAAATAAAATATTAATACAATTATTATCATTTAACAATAACAATAGAATGCTATTAAAATATGTACAGGGGTCCGCACTAAGTGAGTGGCAAATTCAATTATTTAATTTTATTAACGAACAAGCGAAGAACGCGTAAAAACAGTTCAAACATACAACATACAACATACTAAGTGATGATTCAATTGTGGCCACTTTTCGGACATTACGGGTAATTATAGTTATCATAATAGACATACTGTACAGGAAATTAACAAAATTACAAAGAAATTGAAAACATTGCAAAGGTTCTCAGAACTGTGCATTATCGCAATGTACGTACTGTTGACAATATAACTTCTGTTAGAGGAAGGGTAACAAATAATTTGGGTTTGTCGATTCCTTGAAGTTCTCAGCCCATCTTACGGCTCATTATGGCGTACTTTGCATCCATATATGTTTTAGCTTACGCAAAAAATTAAAACCAGCAGAACAAGTCTCCAGATATTGTAATTGAGTGCTAGAACAATATGCGCCTTCAGCTATAGAACATGTTTTTCATTCTGATGTTACATTAACAAGCAAAATTCTTGCATATGGTACTCAGAGAACACAGGAAAATTTTTCACAAATAATGCTGGGAGAAAATAGTTAGTTTAGAATGATACGGCCTTATGTCAACATTTTTTTCTTTGCCAGTAGTCGTCGTAGTCCAGTAGTTAGCACGTTGTCTTATAAAGGACAGAAGCTTGTTTTATCAAACCCCAGCTCAGACATTACGAACAACACCAAATATGAAACAAATTTTCTTCGGTGACTTTCTCTCAGTAGTCTTCTTGCAAAAACTCTGAGAGTAAATGCCATCAAAAGTTTCCCAAAAAAATTTTCATTCGGAGGCGACTTTAAACTGTATGTTTCGCCAATCATGAACAAAATGAACACATACAACATGGGTGGTGGGAGAAACTAGGTTGTAATCTTTACTAAAGGATTGTTATAACAAATTAAATAAGTAAGTTTTGGCCTGCAATTGCAGATTATGGACTGGACCTTATAAATTTTTAGCAAGAATATATCACAAGTCATAGTACAGATTTTGACATTATTGCACGAAAATTTTCCGAAAAGACTAATTTTACGTTCTGTCGACGACAATTGACAATCAAGATCATTCGATTTAAGAAAATGTTTTGTGGAGCTATGTGTCTACATAAATATCCCATCTTTTGAATATTCGAATACCAATATTTACAACATTATCGCCGATATACCACTCTAAATTTGCGGAAAAGTGATTAAAAATTATGTCAACAAATCTTGAAGGGGTTATTTAAGTAACATTGTATCGCGTACGTAATGCAAGGGTGCAAGCATTGTAATAAAACAGAAGTTTAATGGAAATCATAGTATTAAGTATGTTTTGTTCACATAACTTTTCTTTTCAAAATTAAAATAGATAACATTTTATATACAGTGAGGTGCACAAATGAGTACATGTTTGTACTTTGGAAGCTTTTTATTGAATAAAACTAAAAGTAATAAAGAAAACTTCAAAAGTTTTTTTGTCATTTATATAGCCTTTAGTGATTAACAAAATAATATAAAATTTAAAACAGAAATCATCAAGCCCTAAGAAAAAAACAAACAAAGCAAAATCAACTCGCATGTACTCAATTTTGCACGTCTCCATTTGATGATATGTCTGCAAAAACGAAATCAAAAACTGTCGTTATTTTTTCATGTTTTTGCACTATTTTGACTTTTTTAAGAAAATATTAGTTTAATATTAATCACTTAATCTCGTTGAGCGAATATTTTTTGCAACTTATCGAACAAAAATCAATTTCTATTAAAAAATGAAGAAACTCTCGAAATCAACTGAAGATGGTATTGTAGTTTTGACTGGAAGTGGCTATTCTACCATGGAAATTTGTAAACAACTTGGAGTTAGTCAGTCAGTAGTTATCAGAGTCCAAAAACGGTCTGTTGTTCCCAACAACAGATGCTGATAACACTGGATGACTGGAAACACGTTATATGGTCAGACGAATTAAAAATTCAACCACTTTCAGTTCAATGGTAAGCAATATTGCTGGCGCCGCCATGGGGAAAGAATTGAAAGACGCCATGTTAAGAAAACGGTGAAACACGGTGGAGGAAATGTTATGGTATGCGGTTGCCTTACATGATGGCACCTCGGACCACTGCAAAGAATCAATAACATTATTAAAAAAGAAAATTATTTGAGAATTTTGCAGACCCATCTTCCCGATTTTGACGACAAGATCGCCTATCCTGCGCAAGAAGTACTTTTGCAGCTGGATGGTAACCCCAAAATCGTTAAAAAGTGGCTTAGTGAGCAAAATTTTTAATTAGTGCAGTGGCCAGCACAAAGTCCCGACCTCAATCCAATTGAGAATGTATGGTCAATTGCCAAGAGACGGTTGAGACAGTACTGACCAGCCCCAACCAATTTAGATGAGCTTTGGCAACATATTCATCAGGAATGGACAAATATTCCGAAAGAAATTATAGAGAATTAGGTGGAAAGCATGCCAAGTCGCGTAAATGAGGTTTTACATAACAAGGGTGTTTGGACTATACATATATTAAAAATACTCGTATTCCCTAAAATATTCGAATGGTGCAAAATTGAGTACATCCGAGTTACTTTCCTCTTGATTGTTTTTTTTTAGAATTTGATCATTTTAGTTTTGAAATTTATATTATTTTGTTAAGTACTAAATACTAAATTAAAAACGAAAAAATATTTTTGAATTGCTTTATCACTTTTATTTTTATGCAATTAAAATTGCTCAGAGTACAAACATATACTCATTTGTGCATCCCACTATACATATGTACATGTGTGTGCATGTGTATGTTTTATGGTATCATTATATATACACATGTACATACATGTGTAGTATTATTGTAGCATAATTAAAATATGAGCATATTTTCACAATTTAAAAAATATAAATTAATTTTTACCTGGGTATGGGCACAGCAACACGACGTGTAAACGTTCTGGACGTTACAATCAAACGTGATGATTTCAATAGAAACTCCATTGTTACTTAAAAATTCTTTTTTGTTTACATACAATTTTTTTTAAAAGGAATTTAAATATTTTTGATTTCGGTTTTTATGATGCAAATAATAATAATGTTAACAGATCACTTAATACTTTAAGGTCCTTAATGCAAATTGCTTATTATCATGTGACTATTTACAAGTATTTTTTTTTTGTTATTTTTTCTTGATTTTTTTTCTTTGTCAAAGTAACCAAAATTTGAAATCGAAATCACTTTAATAAAAAGCTTACGTATTGCATTAAATTTTCTTTGTATATTACATATGAAAAGTTTCTGGAATCATATAAAATGATATAGAAATTGACAATATCATAATGTCAAATATGCGATTTTGTGTCAAATGTTCCTAAAATGAAATAAAATTACGAAAAAATTAATTACAAAACAAAAAAAATAAATGAAACAATTTTAAATTTTCGAAAAATGTTGCCAAGGTAATGTCTTTTCCTTTAATGCGATGTTATTTAAAAACAATATTTGTAGAAGTAGTTACTGAAAAAGACGAACATTTTTTTTAAAACATCTGCAGTCTCAGGTTATTGTTGCTATTTTTATTTATTTATATTATATGCATGTATGAGTATAATACATACAATTTAGAAGTAATCTTATCAGTTGTCTAATAAAAAATGCTAGACGATACTTTTTTTTAATCAGGCTTTCTTTTACTATTTTGAAACAGATGACTTAAGCAATTATTAGAGGAGTATGTACGTATGTATGTATGTATGTATATAGATTGTTGTAAAAATGTTCACGCGTTCTTATCAGAAATTTCACAGCACCCTTATAAAAATTGTAACATCAAGGTTAAAACTAATCAGTTTAAGAAACTTAATTAAATTAGATTGTAAAACTTTTGTAGAAATAATATTCAGATGCCCTAACACCTTACTTTGTAATCAATTTGCCAAGGCCACTTGTATTATAAAACAGATATGATACAAATCTACATACGAATTTCCATTCATTTTTTTCTAATTAAAAGTCTAAACGATATTTTTTTAATTTAGGATTGGTAATGTTTTAAGAATTTGTTACAATATTATAAAATAAAATGCCTTTTAATGCATGAATACACTGTATTTTTTACATTTTACAATAAAAATTGTCAACTATCAAACCGTTTAAACGTTATTAAATAAGAATAACAAAGATTTTGTTATGAATTGAAAAAAAAGAAAAGAAAACTATTTTAAATTTTATACATTTTCTTAAATATTTCAAAAATTTCATTTGGCTGACAAAACAAAACAGTCGGTAACAAAATGTATAATTTCATTCCAAAACCTTATAATAATAATGCAAATCTATTACCAAACTGGTGGACCACTCCAATAGAAGCTAAAATAAAAAGTTATCCACATAGAGTACAACCCATTTGATTAACCGAAAGCATCGCCACTTAAAAAGCAAGTATTCAAGAGGATCGAATTTTGTCAAGAGGCAGGGCTATGCATACAAAAATTTGGACATATTTTGACGTAAGCATGTTTATTTGCTTCCTTGTAAATGCTCTTCTTGGGAATAATAATTTAACGGCACTCTGAAACAATTAAGCCGCCAAGACTATAAACTATTTTCAGTATTTATGCTTATACTACAAAGAACTGGAGAAACTTTTTGTAGGGGCAAAGATGGAAGGTAGGTGCGTTTACGAGTAACTTATCAATACAGATGCATTTGAGTAGCATAGTGCATTTAATAACAGCGAATATAGGACATGTAGAAAATACATTGAGAACTACGCAGTATACATATAGGAAATCCCCGTAGTCTAGAAAGCAGTGTGTTGGCTTAATAGATGAGAGCCCGTGGTTCAACTCCTGGTTCAGAGCAAAATAAAATATGAAAAAATATTTTTTGGACGACATCCTGTCAGCAGGCTGCTGGCAAAAACCCTGAAAGTAAAATAAAATTGGCATGGAAAGTTTCTCAAAAATCTATCATTTGGAGTCGTAGGTAGGTTCTGCCACGTTCATGGGTAAAATTAATATACACAACATAGGTGATGTCAGAAGCTAGGTTGTAATCCTGACTATAGGGTTATTAAAGGCCAAGTAAGTATATAAGTGGTGCTAAAATACTGCGACCAAACTGTAGGTTCGCCACACTCATGTTTAAAATTACCACACACAACATGGGTGGTGTGAGGAGCTAGGTTGTAATCCTGACTAAAGGGTTGTAAAGACCAATTAAGCATGCAAGTGGTACCAAAGTACTGCGACCAAACTGTAGGTCCCGCCACAGTCATAGATAAAATTAACACACACAACATGGGTGGTGTGAGAAGCCAGGTCGTAATCTTGACTACAGAGATCGATACATTTTATGGATGACACTTTATCGAACGGATTGGAATAAAATGTATGAAATACATTTACGACACGAATTTCCTTTAAATTTTTCGGGGATAGTATATCTCAGTAGTGACCAAATTAAATTGCACAATTCATTTTTCTTACAATCTTCTTTTTTTACTAAGAAAATTCTGTTTTTTAATATCTAATAAGAATAAGAAACGCCTTCAACAGAGTCTCAAGTGTTACTGTCGTATCAGTAACAACTGGAATATTAGAATTTCAATTAAACTTGAGAAAAATAAATCAAAATAGATCATACCCTCAAACATGCAAATCTCAAATCAACTTTAGTTGTGTTCTTTTCAAATAAACAAATTCAAATGAAAAAAAAACATGCAATAAACTACCATGAACTGTAAACAAAAAATAAATAAAAATTGTTTTAAATATTACGTATTCATTTGTTTATATGTACGATTGACTCTGTTCGCTTCTAATCAATGATAAAGTACTTGAACAGAACAATTGAAATTGTTTTCCAAAGAACAAAAAAAAATCCCAAGACCAATTAAAAATGCCATACACTGTGTAGAATGACCAGAGGCACAACTGTGTTTCAAGTCAAACGAACTACAATTTATAAAAAAAAAAAACCAAAAAAAAAAAACAACAATAAAAAATATCCCGCCAAACCGCCTAAATATGACGCAGGTGCTCTACTAAAAAACAAAACGATCGGCTTAAATTAAAGAGCGACTGAGTAACCAACCAGTTTGGCAATAATTCATGTTCAATATTGGTAACCCGTAATTATTTTATATTCTTTTACTTTTACACAGCTAAAGCAAAAACAAAAAACAAAAAAAAATAAAAAAATAAAAAGTTTAAATAAAGTTTTTTTTGTTTTTTTAATTTAATTGTTCAATTACCTTACAAGGTAAATCAGCAGTTCGCGTGGTGGCTCATAATCGTAGTCGTAGAATGGAGACGCAGTGTCTGCAATTTTATGACTCAGGTTCTGTTGTGTTGTAACGGCGTCGGGCACACCTTGTTTGTCAGATGCTGTAGCGTTGCCGATAATGTCATCGTTCGTACTTGCTAGACCTGTGTGCGGTATGTTTTCATTTTCGTTTTCGTTATTGTTGCTGTTGTCGTTTTTATATTTCAATGTTTCTCCTCGGTGTTGTCTGGGATATGCGATGCTGTCGTCGGTGTTTGCATTTATGTTTGTAGTTTTTTTCGCATTATCCAATTCCATTTCCAGTTTGCGAGCGGCCAGACGTTGTTTTATTTTTGATGTTGAGGTCATTGCCGAGGTCTTGGCAAGTGCTTCCGCAATTTCAAATTTCTCACGAAAATCCTTGAGCATTTCCAGTTCATGAGGATCGATTTGTACGCTTGTGTGTTCATCATCTATAACTTCTGAATTTTGCAAAGCAGTTGATGAACTTGTTGTGATTTTGTGTGGTAATGATGAAGAGGATGGCTGTGGTATTGGTAGTGGTTGAGATGAAAGCGCTGTTAATGGGCGTGCCACAATACTGTTCACTACATCAAGTAACTCCTTTGGTGGCTGCTGTTTATTCAAATCTTCTTCATCATCACTACTTAGATTGCCATTTTCTGTTAACATATTTGTAAGAAATTTCTTACGTTGTATGGCTATATTTCCCGGAGGCCGCTGATAAGGTTTCTCTTTCTCTTCCAATTTCCTAATAGGGCGTGGTGGTAATTTTGGTGGTGTATCGTTGTTAGATTTTTCCAAAGAATCCTTTACATATTGCTCTAGCAATACACGATTGTTTAGAATTCTTTCGGAGGGTGTTACCAAACCCGCTAAACTCAAACGCAAACGACACTCTTCCGTACACAAACGTCGACACATTTCATTAATAGCACTTGGTCGGGCAGCTAAATCGCTAGGTGCTGAACCCACGCAAGTTAAGCAGGGTGCATAAAATTTAGAATTTCCTATTAGGGATATATATTCTTCGGAGTTGGACTTTCGTCGCTTATCCTCACGGTCCGAATCACCATTACTGCTACTGCATTCCGATACCAATATTTCATATTCCTGCTCTACATCATCCAAGTCATCGTCTGTATCCAAATTGCTTGGAATTTGTTGCTCTGCGGAATTTTTCTCTGGGTCAACACTTTGATTGGGCAAAGTATCGTGTACAGGAAAATAAAGTGGAGGCAGTTCTTGCAGTGTTGGTGAAATATTGCCAGTACCTGCATCACTGCGTATGTTATTGGAAATTTGCAAACTGGATGGTGTATAATTAAGCAATAATGATGTTATGGGCATTGATTTGCCCAACGTATCGGAGCGACGATGACCGCGATTTTTCAATACATCTGAACCAAAATTATCCTGATGAGATTGCATGATTTTACAGGTATGTATTTAACTTTTGCTTATCAAAATATGAAGTAATGAATTTCTCTTTGTTTTTTTTTTTTGGTTTTCTATACTGTTATCATAATCTAGGACTTTCTAATGTTATTTTGTTTGCTACGATTTGTAATAATGTGACGTATGAATTCTATATTAGATTACTCGAGTGTGATCTTCTATTTTATATAACGAGCTATTGATCTTTAAAGTGCTAACATTGTAGGCACTAACAGTACAGGTTGTCTATTAAGAAATAGATTTTCTTTTTTGATTCTCAAAAAAACCTAACATATCATATAAATTTTTAATTGAAATGGTATAGGTGCTCTAATACTTTCTAGAGACCTGAAATATTTAAACTTGATTTTCTAAAAAAATGGAAGAAATGTTAAATTTTTAAATAATTTTGATTTTAAACATATTTTGCTTATAATCTGCAAAATAATTGAATAAGCTTTATTCATACATCTTGACGGAAGTGGTACCCACAAATATCTTAAACTGCGGAACTCATACGAATTTTTACTAACTAAATCTAAATAGATAATCTCTAAGCTAGGGGTTGTGGGTATTCTTTTTACCACAGATCCTGTTCTATTACATAACACCAAGCATACGATCTGAATCAGTTGACTTTAATAATTAGAATAACTAGAAATACATAAAATTCTGTCGGTATGATAGAACTAGACCTAGACTGCTAAGTTTGGTGGCTTTGTTTTGAATTTTAAACGATTTAGATCTTCCTTAATACAGTATTTTGCAAACATTACTATCACACAGATTTCAATTGATTATTAACATTGATTATTAACATTTTACACTTTTCTTTAAATGTGAAAATCCACGATTCAAAGTTTTGCATAATTTTCCAAAAGGAAAATTTGTTATTTTCTTTTTTTTTTTTATTAATTATTGTGAACGCGCGTCACTAGAATATTTCTGAACAATAGAAACACAAATTTTAAAACAAATATTTTAATTTTGTTTGGGTTTCAAATGCTATTTTCTTATATTAATTTGTTTATACAGAGTATGTTAAAAATGTGTCCAACACATTGCTCTTAATAGCACGAAGGGTACGAAAATACCCTATTTAAATAGTCGCGGCACCATTAATATAATGTTTCCATAAGACTTTTCGATCTTTTTATCACATTTGTACAAAAATTTATTTGTTTTCCTTTTTTTTCAATATTTTTAATAAAAATTATAAAAAAATTTTTTCCAATATTTTCTCTCATTTATTGACGTCCAACTTGTGTTTAGAACATGAAACTAGTAAATCCGAGAGACAATAAGTGTTCCTTATTTATATGGCTAAAAAGCGAGGCTATCCACATTTATTTATAACGCACACACAGTCAATCACTGAACATGCATCCCCACACACAGTCATACTTTCAATAACCATAAACAGTAAACAAAAGGTATAAAAAGAGTGTGTGAGTGCGTGTGCCTTAAAGAGTGTATGAAAGTTTATGTTGCCAATAATGATTTGACAGCCAGTCGAACTGACTGACTGTGTGAACTACAAATTGACTGATCTACTAATGATCTGCGTTTCAAGTGTTTTAATGCCTTCCATTCCACTCACTCTCTATTCTCCCTACACACACCAACAGCAGTAAAATCATAAGAAAACCAACAACAACAACAACAAAAAAATAAGTTACTTTACCAAATAAATGCTGTTTTGTATTTGGTCAGAAAGACAGTTAACAAGCCAGCCAGACATTGAGTCAGACAGAACACCAACTACTACTAGTCGGCTACCCAGGCAAGTGTGTGAGCAACCCATATTGCTTTGCTTACTACACTTGCTTACATATTCTTCCGCCTTAGGCTGGATGCCTGTTGATTGCTGCCTGGCTCACTGTCTATTGTATGTACGGCTGCTGACTGTTGTTATTGTCAGTTTGAGTAGTTTATTATTCGTTTAGTTGTTATTATTATTATTGTTATTGTATTTAGTTTTAGTGACAAATCGAAAACAGTTAAAACTTTAGTTGTAACTTGATAAAAAAAAAAATAGGCAACAACAATAAATAAAAAAATACTACTGGTTTAGAAAAAAACTTTTATTTTTCTATTAAATAATTCATTTTTTTTTTTGCTGATTGTTGATTTGTTTGTTTTCATTTATTCAAATTAAGTTTTTGTTATTAAACAAAACAATTTAAATGCAATCAGCAAATAATAATTTAATTTTTTTTTCAATTTTGTTTGTGTTTTCCATACAAACAAACGTGCGTTTAAAACCATCAGTCTTATCGAAAACAGGGCCTTATTTTCCTCATTGTTTTTATGTCAATGAGAATCGAATTTCAGAGATTAGATTTTCGAATTTTTTAGAAAAGAACAAAGCTTTATTAGTGCTGGAGCGCATCCGGAATATTCAATTTTACATGGCTCTGGCACATAAATCATGCTGAATATGAGCGATGGGTTATTTTTTTTACGGACCGCTGTGGTTTGTAGTTCATTCGCATACCCCTGTGGCTTAAGAAAATCCTACAAGAAAAAATGTATCGCTTACGGCCAACTTCGCGCACAAAGAAATATAGACCGATGACGGTCTAACCAACCCAAAATCCACACCAAACAGTGACTTTTTCTGGATGCATTGGTCGACGATCTTGGATCTCATGTGGATAAGCAATCCAACAATTTTGTTTTTTTACATATCCATTCATCCAGCCCTCATGGTGGAGGATAATTTATCAATGAAAATTAGGGTCAGTTGTCAACTGCTTTGGAGGCCATTCAGCGAATGGCCTATGGTCGTTTATTTTCATTTCCTATGACAGTACAATTTCGTACCGGTTCAGCACCAAGTTACGACACACAATTCGTCGTTCTCGTAAGTGACGCAAAATCGATTATCTCAGATTCTCCTGCACACTCTTATGGACAGAGACGATGTGTTGAGCACATCTTGCGTTTCGGCAACGTATTGGTGTAGGACTAGTGGACTCGAATTTATTAACACATTGCGAATAGTCCTGTAGAAACAATGATTGTGGCGAACGTAAAATGAACCGAGGTACATATGTTGTCCGAACTGGAGCAACCATTTTGATTACACAATTTAAATGTCTGCACATGTTGTTGAATGCTATAGCCGTCCATGTTGATTTAGCAAAACAGACTGAACAAATAACAACCAATAAGGCAAATGTATATTTAACAAAATGGCCGTTAACAACTGTCAAAGTTGGATAGTCCCTGTTGGAACGCTCGATATAAAGAAAAAGAAATAGTTTGCCATAAAATTTACATATGGGTTCAAAAATATTTCGAAGATTGGAATTCATAATTTAATTTAAGGTTAATTAAAAACAATTTCCTGGTAATATTTTTTATTTCATTTTTTTTTAATGGAATGAGTGAAGCAAAGGTTTAAATTTATTTCTTTGGCTTATCAGACATTTGGCTTATCTATAAAAACATGTTGTTCTATAAACACCGATAAGATTTATTTAGGACGTTTATTAAAAGATTTTATTAGAAATTTCAAAAAATATATCGATGTTTGTATATGTACATATATTATATATGTACGCAAGTAAATATAATTGCAATGAATAATAAAAACATAACAAAGCCTTTTGTTTGCTTACAATATTTTAAAATTTTCCAATTACTGCATACATATGTAAGTATGTATGTTTCAATAATGTGTTACTTTTTTTTTAATATGATAAATTAAAATCAGTTTTTGAAAATGTTGTCTACACATGTTTTCTCTACACCAAATAGGGTATAAAAGTGTTTAAATGAAATTGATTACATCCCACTGATTGTTTATTTATTGTACTATATTCGTAGATTTTAAATGTCTGCCAGCCAGTTGTTGGCGCTCTGGTTCACCATATTTGCAAACAAAGTCTTAATCATCTATTATTTTCACAATAAGTGTGTTTAGTTTTAACCATAAATTGCAATGGTTTGCAAAAAGTCGAAACCATTATTTATTGATATTGAGATGATCTTATTACGTACAAATGTTGTTTGACAAAAGAATAAATATAAAATAATATCAATTTCATAAAAATAATTGAAATAAAGTTGTGAGACTGTCTTTTAACAATGTCATTCGTTTCTTCAGCAACATTAACTGAAGGTTAATATATAATTTGATTACAACCTACCATAATGACGATAATAACGATTAATTTCTCGCGTTTTGTGTATATAAAATCATAACCAAACTGTCTACATAGTGAACAAAACTCCTTTGACAGTTATGTTGATCGCTTAATACAAGAAAACGCTAAACACGCCGTTATGATTTAACACGTAAAACACGCCCTAGAAGGGCGATTTATCTCAGACTCACTAATGTGAAAAAATCAAATTGTCGTTTTTTTGGCAAGTTTTCTGAAAATTGCCGCGGCAGTCAACGTGTTAATAGAGTACAGCATATTGACCATAATGCTGAAATTAAGTAGTAAGTATGCATTTTCAGCTTTAATCGATATATTTGAGAAAATTTTGTGACACTTAAAACGCGAATTCATTATCGAACCATAATATAAGAAATATTTATGTATGTTTGTATGCCTAAAATATGTAAGATAATCAATTACTATGATGTAAGGTATGAACAATTTCTTTTTTTTTTCTTTACAAATAAATCAAATAATTGATTAAATTCAATTTTAAACAGCCAATATATACTATTACTACACTGTACATATCATTTTAATTTAATAATAAAAAATCGATCATTTTCAAAACAAGAAAACTTAATTTATTATTCAATAACATACACGAAAAGCAATATCTCATTTCATAATTTCATATGTCTTACTCTATAGTAGCATATGTCATAAATTTAAAGTTCAAAAATAGAACTTCATTCGTTAATTAACATACTAAACATTCATCTCAAGTTCACTTTCATT
This sequence comes from Sarcophaga carnaria, assembly GCA_958299815.1. Lineage (NCBI taxonomy): Eukaryota > Metazoa > Arthropoda > Insecta > Diptera > Sarcophagidae > Sarcophaga > Sarcophaga carnaria. The sequence goes on from OY283151.1 coordinate 46,699,111, forward strand.
TTAACTGCCACAGTTTGTCAATAGTTGCAATTTTTTATTTCCGGTTAAATTTCAAGGCATATATATGTACATATATAATATAAATGAAAGTGTAAAATAACTCGTATCTAGAGACAAATTTTATAAAAATAAATTGTCATAGAATATAGCCGCAACAACGAGAACTCATCTAAAGAAAAACATTTTTTTTACTTGACGTTATAATCAAGTGAAACCAGTAATAATATAAATTGCAAATAGTTTTCTAATAATCCTCTTCTAACCTTTCTTTATTTCTATGAATACTATATAAAAAATTTTTAACTCTATTAAATTTATCTTATTATAAAACTTTACATCTTAATATCATTTTGACAGTTTATTACGAACATCTTGTTGAAGCTACAGCTGTCAAAATAGTTGCCATTTATTCAGTCTATTTTACCAAATCACCAAGGGCAGGTATTCCATTCAACATGTTGAATGTAAAATTATTCTATCAAAATTGTTGGTCTGAGCGAGCAACGTAACACATATTTCGCCCATTTAACTATCACTATAATCGTGCTACTGTGAGGACTCTTCGGAATATAGTGGATTCGAGTCCATTGGATCAACACAGAGTGAGAGTGTGCAGTAGAATTCAAGACATTCGATTTCATATTACTCAATAGAACTCGGATTTTCGCAGACCAAATTATAGAGAATTTTGCGACTTGGGCCCGCAGCCGCACAAAATTCAATTAACCAGGAAACTGAACACCATAGACAAAGAAGTTAGTTCGCTAAATGGGCTTTTGGAAGTTGGAAATTGACCCTAATTTTCATCAACAAATCATCTTCTGTGATAAAGTCCATTTCAGGATGAATGGGAACGCGCACACCAAAATTATCGAATTTGCGATGATCGCAATTCAAAAGCGTCTAGTGTATCCCGAAAAAGTCACTGTTTAGTGTGTATGTAGGGCTGGCGGCTTTATCAGTCCATATTTCTATAAGAACTGCAAACCTTGAGGCTGATGTTTTCCAATTTCATTTGATCTGAATTGGATGATCTCTGCACCAACGACATGTGGTTCCAACAGCACGGCGCTAAGTGCCATACAGCTCATTCCACATTGGATATTTTACAGTTTAAGGTGTATGCGGAAGGACTTTCTGAGCAATATCCCGGATCTTCATGCAGATCACTATTGTGTAGCCTGGCGCGACTTCTAATGGTTGTTCCATAATAGTTGCCTTTTGCCTGACAATTCAAATAAAAATACAGTAAAGTATTTCGAATCGTTAATCATTATCGAAAAAACGCAAATGGTAGTTAGCCGATAGGTAGTTAGCTATTTTTAAGAGAATCAACAAAATAGTTAAATTAAATTGATTAATTTGATTGATGAATAACAATATTTATGATACTTTTGCATTATTAATACGAATGAAAATGCACTTTATTCTTACACTTACTTTCCATGTTTGTATGTAATTATAACTCATGCGACATTTTTTGTAACATTTATTTGTCCTTTTACACGTTCTCTTAATTATTTTGTTTAAAACTCCCTAAAAGTATACTCTAAACAAAAATAAACTTATCGCTAGTGTACTTTGGACTTTTTTTCTGTTGTCTGCGTCTGTTTATTCTGTAATGCTGTTAATGATAACAGTATGTCACCAAAGCACATGACATAGAATTTGTTCGTGTGTGTTGTTTATGTTCTCATACAAGCATCGATTGAATATTTATCGCACTAACAACATAGTGTTACAATATCACACGCATGTTATCATAATCTAACAGAGCACTGACACTTGTTTAATTGAACTGATGTAACATGTAATTATTTTTTTGTTTAACAAATACGTCTTTAATTTGTGACGTTTTCTTTTTTAAATAGAAATATTTTGGCAACATTTTACGGAAAGAATGAATAAATGCGTCTTTGAAATACAATAAAAATAAGAATAAATATAATAAAAGAGTAAAGAATTAAAAATAATATTGTGTATTATGTATTTATTTATTTAAAAATTAAGAAATAAATCTTTAAAAAAACGTACATACATACATACATACATACATACATACATACATACATACATACATATGTAAGTAGGTGTATCCAAATGTAATGTTCTAAACTCTCCAAGCATTCTAAAATATTTGTTTTGGTTTTGAAACAAAGCAAAGCTGTAAAAGTTTGTGAACATTAATACACACATACATATTTCCTTTAAATTGATAAAAGGGACACTTAAATTTCCAACAAAACCATATTTTAGGACTTAAGAGTTAAGGCATATACAATGAAGAATATGAGAAAAATATAACATAGAAATTATTAGAATGAAAAATAAAAATTAGCAGGAAAAAATTTATATACACCGCTGTATGTAGACTTTTTTCTTTGACTGTATGTATTTCATTTGTCTTAGCGATTTTGTATAGATCGCTAAAGTTATAGATGGATCGCGGTTACACGAGCGTTTGGGTGACAAATTTCAATATCTTTAAATTTAATTAAATATCTAACTGAAAGGATAAACATTTATACTTGGCTACAAATAATACCAAAGAAAAGATAAGATGAGATATGCATTATAGCAGAAAAATATTACTAAAGGTTAAATAAAATTTATTAAGATCAAGAGAAAAGTATATCCCACATATGGAACTCATCAGCTTAAATATTTTCACAAATTGTTACAAGATATTTTTCAATGTTTGAAGTATTTCTAACATAAATATTATAAACAATTCAAAGATATATCCGAATACCTAATGAATTATACTAAAAACACTTTTCGAATACTGTTACTTCATATAAACTCAGTTCTTTTTCCAATTTTTTCTTGAATTTTCTGGTTACAAGCTGACAATTCTACTCGTTTACTGTAAACAAATATCTGTTTGCGGTCTTATCTACGTAAACTTTAATGAAAAAATGATTTGCAAAATAACATTATGAAGAAAGCCAACATGCAAGAGAGTTCTACAGAATACCTACATAGAATATTAATAAAAAAAAATCACATTCAAGCCCTTATAACCCTAAACTGTGGAACATAGAACGTCGATACAGAGAAAAATTTACATTTAAACTCTTATGAGTCTGAACAGTGGGTATAGCAATTGTATCAACGTATTTTATTACAAAGAAGAAGAAGAGAAAAAATGTTGTAAATAATGTGATAACATTATCAGTATATAAATTCATTACAATTACAATATTTTTGCCACATAACGACGAATTGGAGCTTATATGTGGACTCATAGCAACAACAACATTGTACATATTTTGAAATAGAAATTTATTTAAATTTGTTTTTATTTATTTGTTTAATTTTCCAGACTGTACTAACGAAAAAGTGTGTATTCAAAACATTTTTTTATTAAGACATGACAATGGCAACATTTTCTTAAAAATAATACATTTTATTGGGTGCTTTTTTCTTCTTTCAAAACTTACCATTTCTTTAGATTATTTTTCTTAAAATAGAAGTGCGAATGACTTCACAAAATTTAAAGAAAAATTATACAACACAGGTCACTTTTTTAATTAATTAATGCGGCACACTTGCTTTTAAATTATGTTATTAACACTGATAATATTGTTTCATAATTTCAAGAAGTTTTATTTAAAATTTAATTCACATTTCATTTCATCAGAATATTTTTTACATAAGCTTGCTTGAATATTTCTATTTTTTTCTTCTTCTAACTTTCAAAATGATCCACAATAATTTTTTTAAACACTCTTATTGTTGCAATTACATACATACAACAAATTATTTAATTATTTAAAGCACTAATAATTCCGTTTAACAGAGGTTTTGCAAAACCGATGTTGCTAGTTAGTAGACCGATCCAAGTTCAACTGAAATGCAAATAAATTGCTCGAGAATTTTTATACAAAAGAAAATTTTGACTTTGTTTGGCGTTGCGCTCGTCACCGACGTCTGAGTGGCTTGTGAAAAATCAAAATAAAAATTAATACTAAATAAAGAAGAAGAAAAAATAAAAACAAATATAAACAATTTAATTTGAGCATATGTTTTGTTTTTGTTTAGCACATTCATCTTTTTTTTAATACTCTCACTATTATGAATAGTAAAAATAAATGAGTACAAGAGCTATAACAACCACGCTCAAGAAGGGAGAACCTATACATCAGAAACAGAATGTGAGCGCAACTTCATGAAAAATATTGAAAAAAAAACATGTGAAAAACGCTATTATTTCATTCCTTACAAAAGCGATGACAAAAGCAATTATTTTTGTTGTTTTCAAAAAGGATTAAACTTCATGGATGTACATACGAACGGTGACTTTGTGAGCATTTAATTCGAAGTATAAAAATAAACGCTCCCAAAATAAAATGGAATTTATTACACGACCGCATTTTGCGATAAAAAAAGTCGTCTCGTCGTAATTCTGTTCCACCATCGGAAACAAAAACAATAATAACGAATTACTTTGCGATAAGGATAACAGCGATCTTTGTATGTACAGTGGCGATCATAAGTGGTGACAATTGAAACAATTTATGTATAATTTTTAGAATGAAAATAAACAAAAATTTAAAGCAATACTCAGCTATTACTAGCTAAAAAAATACTCAAAAAACTAAGTCTTCACGAAATAACACAGACTTTTTTCAGTACGCAAATTAATTATAATTCATATTCATATTCATTTCAAAATTGTGAGTCTAAGATTAATATATGCAAATGCAGGTTACTGAAAAACTTAACTAAGTTTACGGAATCGATACTGTCATTAGCAAAATAGCAGCAAAATAGTTTGAATGTTTATAACCCAATAATTTTGATGTTAAAGGTGAACCTCGACTGGTCGACCATTTACTGGGAAACTAACAATTCATCATCAAATGCTTTTTGGATACTCCAAAGAGCTAGAAGCCTGAGTACAGCACGAACCCACAGAGAAAAATTTAATGAACAGAATTTCCATTTGCGATTCAATGAAAAATTGGTTTACTGCTAGACATTTTTAACCTAAAGAGGATATATTTTGTTTTTCATTCAACTGAAATTGATCCCCATTTAAATGGAACTTTGTCCGCAGAGATAATTCTTTCGTTAAATCTCTAAACACGCGTAACAGGTGACATTCATTATCTATGAAAGATGATGAAATGTTTTGTGGTGACATTAAAAATGTAGAATGTTTTCCTATAATGAAAAAGAGTGTGTCTGAATTTTGTTAATTTTTTTTTAACAAATCGACAAGGATGAAATTATTTTTTAAAATGTGTCTGTAATTACACTATAAATCTTCTTGTCTACAAACGCCAGCTACATAAACATTATTTAGTTATAATTCATCAAGGTTTATACGAGTACGTATAAGATTATTCACTGGTTTTTGTTTTTTCTTACTGAATGTGAATAAAAACAATTTTTTTTCTTATATTAATTATGATTTTTTAGTTTTGATAATGAAAATTTTGAAGAAGAAGAAGAAGATACTATAACTAATGCTACAGTTGGTCTACAATAGCTTCTTTCGAAAAATTGTTATCAATGAAATGTTAATCCAATATTAGGTAGAGCTCGTCAACACAGTATTGTAATTTGTTGTTATTACTAAGCAAAAACCACAATTACTGGAATTAGAAAAAATAGAATAGAAAAAATGGGAATAGAAAAAATCCAGAGACAAATGTCATGCAAAAAAGTCCTCTGGTGTTAAAGAAATTTTATACATTTTGGGGCATCCTGTAACAATCGGGTTTAAATCGTTCCAGTTCGAAGCCTGTGATTGTAGTGAAAAATTTACAAAGGAGTAGTCATTGAAAAGCAAAACAGCTACTATTATTGGTATTGTTAGACAAAGATAGTGGCAAACTTAAGAAAATATTTACCATATAAATCCCTTGCTATAACAACCAATTCCTTTCATATCATTTGCCGTATTGGTCTAGTAGGTAGTTTGTTGTCTTATTCGACGAAAGATTTTGATTCAACGCCTGGCTTAGACATCTCGAAACAAAACAAAATATGAAATAAAATATTTCTTTCGGCAACTTTCTCTGAGCGGACTTCTGACCAAAAATTCTGAGAGCAAAACAAAAAGTTTTTCAAAACTGCCATTTGGAGTAGACAGTAGTAGGTCCCACTAGTCATAGAAAAAATCAATACACACAACATGTGTGGTGTGAGAAGCTAGGTTGTAACCTTGACTTAAGGATTATAATGATCAATTAAGCAAAATATGGAATAAAAATATGTTGGATATGCGACCCGAAATTATATAACCCACTGAAGGATACGATTTATAGTGGAAAGCTGCCGACTGAGAAACGTGAAGAACAAAAATAACAGGGTCTTGTGCTAGATACACAAAGTCGCCTTGGACCTTATCGGCTATTAAAAAATGGTTGGTTATCGGAAAGTTAAAATATAGTGTACTGAAGGTAGAAAAATAACGATTACTTCATTTATCAAGGTATTAAAAACCCTAAAGTAGATGTAAGTAAAATTAATAACACATAATAGTCGAGAGTACATATACAATGTATGAATGATTTATTTTCTGAGTGATGCAAGTATATCTAAAATAACCTTGATGCGATTGATTGGTTTTATTGTTAAAAATGTTTTTTTTCATACATTTCTAGTATATTTTATAACTTTTCATTTCAATAGTTTAGTAGATTAGTATTGGTAGCACAAGTAATTTTATTAAAAATAATCTAAATTACCTTATTCTAAACATTTAAATTGAATTGGTACTTAAAAACTACTGCGTAGTTGTAGTGCAGGCATTAGTATTATATTAACAAATAATTTCAATTCCTAGAAACAAAGTATTTAAGTTACATTAACTTTTTTTTTAACAAAATAAGTCAGTTTTATCACAATCAAAGCAATAACTTGTATAATCTGGTTGCAAAAAACTCTACGCAATTGACTGATTATAAACGATAAGAAATGTGTTATGAGCAGACCGAGTGTCGTGTTGGTCAATGTCTTCATTTACTTTCGCTTTTAATAATATTTCATAGGAGTTCGTTAATATATTAGCGGGCTTATGTATTATATTTCAGTTATTAAATATCAATATTATAGATTATTAACTACATACATATATTCAAAAGTTGAATTAAGTTTTTACGGATTCAATAGTTTTATATGGTAAATATTCATTCAATTATTAACCATTGGCATTACCAAAGGCATTTAAGCAATTTGGTGATAAGAAAACTCGTACAAATTGGTTATTTTTTTTTTATAAAAATAAAAACCCCGAAGACCAACTAAATCTTAAATTATCCAGAAAATTGCAGTTGATGTGACAATGTGAACAACAAATATTTGTAAAAATAAAAACAAAAAGCAAAACAATCAAATACAATGACGACTCATTTTATTTCTAAGATGTGCATAAATATTTTATTACAGTTTACTTCAAAGAAATGAAAGTACATAAAAGGGAACAACAGATTTTCGAAAGTTAGTGAATGAACAGCTACGAAGGGACAAATACTATTCATTGCATATAGCTGTGAGTACCAGATTTTGAATTACAACAAATTCTTTCCATTAGAGAAGAATTTTGATGTGTCAAGGGAATGATTCCTATGGATAATGTCATATACAATGTAAGTGCACACTTCACATTCGTATATGACGGAAAACTAGAGCAAGCCTTGATTATGAATCAATTTTGGAACGGATCACTATTTATAATCTAGAAACTTACAGACAGATAAATTCTAAAGATACTGTTGATATATTTTCAATTTTAATAAAATATTTTCTTTTGAAACTATGTACACTGACTTCAAATCCTTTATGTTAATTTTAAAATCAATGTACACCCATACCTCGCTTTGCGTCGTTTTGTTTTGCATTTTTAGTGTGTTATAAACTAAGTGAATTTTTTGTTTGTTTTTTGTATGTATTTAATAAAATTTTATATTATTTTTGTTGTTTAAATCTTTACTTTGTTCAATTTTCTTTTTAAAAAAATAATATTTTCGTAGTCCTGGAACCTACATATCTTCGATTTTTACATGATTTACTATAGAAAATCATAATTCGCTGCATCGTTTCAATTTGCGTCGTGTTTTTATTGGAACGTAATTCGTTGAAGTCGCCGTGGTCTAGTAGGTAGTGCGTTGGCTTACTAGACTTGAGGCCTCGGTTCAAACCCCAGGTCAGGCATCTCCAACTAAACGAAATATGACAAAATATTTCTTCGACGACTTCCTCTCAGCAGATTTCTGGCAAAAACTCTAAGAGCAATAAAATTGCCATGAAGTTTCTCAAAAATCTGTCGTTCGGAGTCGACTTTAAACTGTAGGTCCCACCACTCATCTATAAAAATTCACGCACACAACATAAGTGGTGTGAGAAACTAGGTCGTAATCCTGACTAAAGGGTTGTAATGACCAATTATATATGTTATGTATGTATGTAATAACGACACAAAGTGAGGTATGGGTGTATTGACAATGTTGATAGCGATTATTGATCAAACGAATTAACTGAATTCTTTCTATTCGAAATTAGTACCTCTGTACTCATATCAATTATTATATTACTGTTTAGTCTATTGAGACATCTATACACTTAAATAAATTTAATTAAAACTTAAACAAAAACTAAAAAAAAAATCAATTAAATATTTACACATTCCAAAATTTTCTCCAAGATTTTTGTGTGGGTGTATAATAAATAATTCTAGTGAATAGCAATATTAACAATGAACGTGTATTTTCATGCCAATGAACTCGTAATGAATATTTTTTATAGACTTACACTGAATGATACTATTTGGTCTGTTTTATCAATAACAAGTTTTCGTTTCAGAGTTGGGATTCCATAATCACATTAAATGCGCACATATTCTAAACGCTTTTAGTAAATTCTATATGTAAAATGATGAATGAAAATAAAAACTTGATGATGAGCTATTAGATCAGGGATTCCAAAACAGATTTCGTTACGGTCGGGTCACCCTTGGAAAAGGAGGTCTAGCCGTCGATGCTGATTATCTTTTTTAAATGAGCAAAAATGGACTCTGCATAAATCGGATACACATGGACTTGTAGGGGAAATGGATAGCCATGTGAGCTGGATAGGCATGATATCATTTCCCTCACAAGTCCATTTTTATGCGATTTTGTCCGATTTATATAGCACTCTTTTTGCTAGCTCATCTGTCCCAAGATGTTTAAATGTTTAACAGAAAATGAACATGGAAGTTTGTAATCCTTTCAATTGACGAAATCGGAATATGGAATACCCCACCCTTTCAAAATTATTTTCCACATGCTGCTGAGTGGAACACTGGAATACTGATACTCCGCAAATGGTTTTGGAAATTGAGAAACTTTTTTATATTTATACTATTTTATACAATTTTATATGCACATGACATAAAACACTTGAACAGAACATACTGATACGGATATAAATACGCCGTACGTGTCTTTTATTGTAAGCACCAAACTGTATACTACTGATATTCCCAGCCCTGATTTGATTTCATTGTTTTTGGGAAGATCTTAGAAACAGACACAAATTCTTGTAGACATTTTCATATGCAGTAGCACTCATTAATAAAATCATATACATATTCATATGGGAGTAATTATTTTACATATGGATGTGTGGACATGTACAAATATTTAGAATTCTTTTGTAAATTGAATTAATTAAAATGTGTTTACTTACAGAAATTTTTTAAACATTTTATATACAGCGACAAAATAGTGAACTATTGTTGATATTAAAATCATTTTTATCTTTGTTTTTTGTACTTTCTTCTTTATTTTATTGCTTCTCTCAACTACGACTTTGTATTTGTTGCTATGTATTATAAAATTTATTATATTTCTAGTTTAGAAACACTTTCTTCTGCTTTTTTTATTATAATTATTATTCTCAATGGACTTTTGCACTTTTATTTACAAAATATGCACAAATATTATTGAAAACTTTTGCTTTATTAATCGACCACAATTAGCACTGGAAAATAAAATGGGCGCACTATACATATGTATGTATTATTATATATTTCTTGTGTTGTTGTATTTTTCTATTAAATGTCCAAAATATTTATTGTAGGAGAGTAAAACACATCGAACAAACAAGCACGTTTTCACCCAAGGTAAAGAAAGAACTATAATAATAATACTAATAGTAATGGTAAAAGAAGAAGAACAAAAACTTGTTTATTGAAACTTTCAACTTGCGTTTGGAAACCGTAAAAAAATGTAAACAAACCAAAACCCATACTACTATACGGCAATAACAACAATACCACACAATGAATTATTAAAGAGACAACAACAATGTTCCTAATAAGAGCTACGACTTCAGTGTTGCCAATTTCTTATAAAGTATTCGAAAATAGTATTAAAAATGGAAATTCTTTAAATCAAACGTAACTAATCAAGGATTTATTATTAATTTTAATTCATTATTGATATTAATTAATATAATAGGATTATATCATTATCGGATACAAAAATTTTTCAGAAAAATTGTTTCTTATAAAAATATTTTAAGTATTTGTTTTTAAATTTTGACTGTTTCAAATACAAAAAGAATTTCGGCAACACTGGTTACGTGAGACTTGCAAAATTCAATAGAGCACATTGTCATATGAGTAGTGTTGCCACACCGAGAATAATAATTTAATTTGACAAACACACATCAGGGATGGGAATTCTTGAGAAATTTAAAGATTATTGTAATCTTTCAGTTAAAAAGGGCTATTGGCCACTTCAAGTCAAGATTACGGCCTTGACTCGTATACCAGTCAAAATTTTTACATGAATGATAAGATTAAAGCACCGGTTAGCCAACGAAACGTACTTTCGTTTGATGTTTGGCTATCCGGGGCTTAACAGTTTAGCGTCGATATCGGACACCAGATTTAAGATTTCTCAGAGTTTTTGCCAGAATCTACTTTCCATGAATGTATAGGTAGCACCCCTAGTATTACTTTGCAAGATCTACTTTTATTTTTACTTACTCCGAGAAGACAGATAGTGAGAGTAGTTTGGATAGGAGCTGCTTTTATCCGACTTTATAAAGACATAATTGGAGACAATTTGTTATGGCCATATGAGATCTCCACAATGTTGTAATGTGAAACTCAACTAAACCTTGTTAGTGTTGAAAATTATTTGAGTATTCAAATCATATAAACACAGACAATAAATTCACAATTAGATTATTCTAGAACTCGTTGTGTTACACTTCAAATTATTTTTTCACTTAAACCTTTTCTAATCAATTAATAAATTGTTAAATACAAATACGAGAAATAGTTTTATTTCTATTAGGTTATGGGCCTCCCCCTATTTTTTCATTTTGTGAAGAAAGATTAATTCCATTGTGTGCCTGCATTGTATTGTAAAAGGAAGGCGATTTTATTTCGTTTGTTCTATTGTCCAAATTGATTTTTTTTTGTCATTGAAAATGGCTGATGCAAGACTTCTGATAACGAAGTTGAATCGGGACAATTACGAGCTGTGGAAATACAAGATGCAGTTGCTGTTGAAAAGAGAAAAGGTTTGGGACGTTATTGAAGATGAAACTCCCGTGAATCCTGATGTAAAGTGGAAAGAGCGTGACACTGATGCCTCTATATTGATTGGCTTGGCTGTAGAAGAGTCAGAAGTTTTCCGCATTGCGAGTAGCAAGAATGCTAAAGATGCATGGAACATTTTAAAGGCCTACCATGAGAAATCAACTTTAAGTAACAAGGTAAAATTGATGAGAACTATATGTGAATTGAAACTTCAACCTGGTGGTGACATGGACAAACATATAAATGGGATGAAATTGTTGTTTTCAAAATTACAATCGCTTGGAGAAGTAATGTCTGAGTCATGGATGGTTTCAATGCTGTTGAGTAGTTTGCCGAAAACATACGACACCTTAATCACGGCCCTCGAGGTAAGGGATGAAAAGGATCTCACGATGACTTTGGTCGAAAATAAATTAATAGAAGAGGATGAGAAACAGAAAAGAAGACAACCTTGTGAAGATACCGTTTTGAAGACTACCCAAAAATCTAGACAAAATGTTGGTAGTTCCAAAAAGGTAATATGCCATTTTTGTCATAGTGTTGGCCATATTCGTAAAAACTGTTGGAAATATAAAAATGGAAAATCGTGATAACTTTTGTTTCGTGTTGAATGCTGAACCTGGTATATGGGTTGTCGATTCTGGCGCTACTTGTCACATATGTAGTATTAAAGAAGAATTTGTAAATCTTGATTTGACTTGGTGTGAAAAGGTTACAGTAGCGAATGGTAATGTCGTATATTCTGCCGGTATAGGTTCCTGTAAGATAAAATGTCTGAACGATAAGGGTGTTCAAACGGTTGTTACAGTTGATAACGTTTTGTATATTCCGTCATTTAAGGGAAATTTACTGTCCGTAAAAAGACTGTCTGCTGCTGGTTTTAAAATTTTGTTCTACGGCCCAAATTGCGAAATTCTTGATATGAATAATGATAAGATTGGCGTCGCGAAATGTGTTAACAATTTGTATCAACTTGAAACGCAAAGAGGCGAGAATGCTATGGTTTCTGTTTGCAGTCTGAATCGGTGTCAACATTTTTACCATAAAATATTTGGCCACAGAGATATGAATGCAGTTAAGGCTATGCAATCTGGTAAGCTTGAAAATGATTTTAAAATTGTCGATTGTGGAATTCGCAATACCTGTGAAGTATGTACAAAATGTAAGCTAACACGGAAACCATTTCCTAAAAAGTCCGTTACTAAAACTGGGGAAGTGCTTGAATTAGTACATTCGGATATTTGCGGTCCAATGAAACATACCACCCCCAGCGGAAGAAGATATTTTCTAACCCTCATTGATGATTACAGTCGTTATACTGTGGTGTATTTACTAAGTGAAAAATCTGAAGTTTTCGAGAAGATGAAAATATATATTGAAATGGTGAAGAACAAATTTGGTATGGTTCCTAAGTGTATAAGATCAGATAACGGTGCCGAGTATAAATCGAAGAGGATGCAGAGTATTCTTCGGAATTATGGCATCAGATCTCAATTTTCTGTTCCTTATAACCCAGAACAGAATGGTATCGCTGAGAGGAAGAATAGATATCTTGTTGAGATGTCTCGTTGTCTTCTTGCGGAAGCTGGTTTATCTAATATATATTGGGGTGAAGCGGTTATGTGTTCGAATTATTTGCAAAATAGATTGGTTACCAGTTCTATACCCTGCACACCCTATGAAAGATGGGAAGGTAAAAAACCCGACATTTCTCATTTTGAAATTTTTGGTTCCAAGGCTTATGTGCTGACACCTAAAGTGAAGAGAACAAAATTTGATAATAAGGCTGAACTGCTAACTTTTATGGGATATGATGAGCAGTCCAAGGGATTACGTTTTGTGAATACTAACGATAACAAAGTTTATATAAGTAGAGATTATAAATTTGTTTCTATGAAAATTGCGATGAAGTTTAAAGATGATCGAAATTCGTTTGCGGACAACAATTTGGAAATTAATATTTCATCTAAACGAGCAAATAATAATGATTCTGATGGCGATTCCTTTTGTAGCGTGAGTACTGATCTTGAGTATTTCGGGGATAGTAGTGTGCTTGATGAACCAGTTGTTAGACGATCGGCTAGGGAAAATAAGGGTGTTCCGCCTGCGAAATATTCTAATCTGGTTGAGTCGGATGATATTATTGAACCTAAAACATATAAACAGGCTATCATGTCGGAACAGAAACTTCAATGGAAACCTGCTATGCATGAGGAGATCAATTCTCTGAAAGAAAATCAAACTTGGGATTTGGTTCGTGCTCCCCCAAAAGTGAATATCGTTGGCTGCAAATGGACGTACAAGATTAAGCGTGATGTGAACGGTAAAGTCCATAGGTTTAAAGCTCGTTTGGTCGCCCAAGGCTTTAACCAAAAATACGGTTGTGATTACGACGAGGTGTTTGCACCAGTTGTGCGTCAACCAACTTTTCGTATTTTATTGTCTGTTGCTGCTGCCAGGAAAATGATTGTTGAACATATGGATATTAAATGCGCGTTTTTGAATGGCTGCTTGAAGGAGACTATTTTTATGAGACAACCGCCTGGTTTTATCGAAGGTGACGAAGAAATGGTATGCAAGCTTAATCGAAGCATTTATGGTTTAAAACAAGCTGCAAATGTCTGGAACAAAGCTCTTAACAACGTTTTGATTGATGGTGGTTTCATTCAGAGTAAGGCTGATCCATGTATGTACCACAAAGTCGTAAATGGTTAAGATGTTTACCTGTTGATCTATGTTGACGACTTGGTGGTTGCTGCTAAAAATGGTCAACAGATAAAGGGCGTTTACAGTATGTTAAATAAAAACTTTGAAGTGAACAATCTAGCTATTTCTCAATATCTCGGTATAGAGATTATAAGAACCGATGACTTCAATTATAAGATGAGACAGAAACAATATATTGAGAATGTATTAATAAAATTCAGTTTGCAAGATGCAAAGCACTCCAAATATCCGTTGGAACCCTCTTACGGGAAAAACGAATCTGAATTGTTATCACGAAATGATGAATACCAAAGTTTACTGGGTTCTTTGTTATATATATCCGTAAATACACGTCCTGACATTTCTGCAAGTGTCTCCATATTGGCAAGAAAGACAAGTAACCCCTCCTATGAAGATTGGAATGAATTGAAGCGCATAGCGAAGTATCTAAAGGGGACATCTGATATGTATTTAAACCTTAACGGTGGCTCAGATAGTCGAAATCTGCTGATCGCCTATGCAGATGCCAACTGGGCGGAGAGCACAATTGACAGGAAGTCCAACTCTGGCTATATATTACTATTTAATGGTTGTGCAGTCAGCTGGGCTTGCAAGAAACAAACATGTGTATCTTTGTCAACAACAGAAGCGGAATTCATCGCACTCTCCGAAGCTGCAAAGGAAGTTATATGGACCCGAAATGTCCTTTCCGATTTGGGATGTCAGCAAACTCATCCAACCACAACATACGAAGACAACAGAAGCTGCCTGAATTTGATCAAACACGAGAAATTAAGCAATCGATCTAAACATATAGACACGAAATTCCATTTTGTAAAAGATTACGTCGACAAGGGGATAATTAACTGTAACTACTGCCCTTCCGAGGAGATGATAGCAGACATGCTGACAAAAGCGTTGCCTACAACAAAACTGGAAACCTTCAGACTGAAATCTGGTGTTTACTAATTTGAGGAGGAGTGTTGAAAATTATTTGAGTATTCAAATCATATAAACACAGACAATAAATTCACAATTAGATTATTCTAGAACTCGTTGTGTTACACTTCAAATTATTTTTTCACTTAAACCTTTTCTAATCAATTAATAAATTGTTAAATACAAATACGAGAAATAGTTTTATTTCTATTAGTTAGTTAATATATACTATAATTTTGATTTTATTTGGTATATTATTTTATAAATAAAAGTAAAATTTTATTATGGCGCAAAATATAATGTTAAAAAATCATTTGTAAAGAGAAATAAGTCATATCCTGAGTTTAATTATGAAAGAACAAGTTATTAATATTTCTTAATTCAAAATCAAAATATTATTGTTAAAAATACAAACGTATTAAAATTAGTTTTAAATATATGCATACACACATATATATATAAATCTAAAAAAAAACTAGCAATATAAAAATTCATAATGCCTTATTCGTAAAAGGAAGTTTACAACAAAAGTTCCCATAGGAAATTTCTCACGAATAGGCGGTAAATAGTTAAGGAGATTTTTTTAATATTTTATATGTAAATTACATAAAATTCCAGTTTTATAATTTTTTTTTTAAACAAAAACAATACAAATAGTGAATAGATAAAAGGGCATTAAAGGTTAACATTTTACGTCATACCAGGGATATCCACATCCCCACTTCACCTACCACCTTTTTCAAAGAACATGAAATCCTGTAGGTAAAAAAATTAAATTGTTGATATTATTGTTAAATTAATTCAATATAAAACATTTAATATAGCTTAAGAAATAACTAAAAATGGAATAAAATAATTATTTCGTATCTAACCTACATATTCTAAGTGTATATGAAGAGAAAAACAAATCAATTCGTTGTACATTTTCAATTCAATTGAAAAGAGCCTTTAACAGTTTTTAGAGAAGTTTATTGGGTATCGAAAAGTTTTCGTTTATTATTGTGTACAGCAATCTATTGAAATTTTATATAAAAACAAATCAAAAACATTTAAGAAATTAGGCATTTAATCCGTTTTGAATGAAATTTCTAAAAGTATGTTTTTTTAAAATAATATAATCATGAATTTTAACCCAAAATTATTTAAAGTAGTTGTATTCCGTTATTTACAATGAAAACAGCTACATTTTAGCGATTCGAACTCACAAGTGTATTTTACAAGTGTACAATTTTATGTTTAAGTTTTTTCTGTCGTAAAAATGCTTTGTCTAATCGCTGCATAAAAATATTTCATAAAAAGTTCATATTAAAAATCTAATTAAAATATTACTTCGGCTACATAAGGGTAAGATTTTAAATAAGTAAGTTTCCTGCAACTATAATAAAATTGTCTTTTGCCATTACAACACTTTCATCAGGATTACGCCCTAGTTTCTCACATTTTGCGCATATCAGTTACAGCAAATGTCTCTTATCGAACACGATATACAGGGTAGATGGATGATAAAACACCACCATCCATGTAATGATTGAGTTAGAATAATCGGTTCATGTCAAGCAGACATTGCTCTAGAAGAGGCGTTCTTGTACAAGAACAATAAGCTAAAGGTTTAGCACAGGATCGGTAGCGACAAGACGTTCATCTCCTCAGCCTAAATCGAGAATAATTACTGATGGTTGTGGCAGAGGTTAAAGTGTTAACAATTAAACGCAAATAACGAAGACATGGAGAATATCAGGGGCGACAGGAGTTGTGATCCACAGCTATAGCAAATGGAGAACTGTTTTTAGAGATCTGTACCAACAATATTTATCTTATTCGTAGGACAACCACTGTGCACCAGACTGACCATACAGGCATCAGCGGGAAATGGCAACAATCATTATTAGATGTGTGGAATAAAAGAGGTACAAACATTGCAAGCAATCATTACTTTCATTGGTAATTGTAAAGATCAGTTTGGAAATCTTACAAAATAAAATATCAATTAAAAATATAACTCCGCACTGATAAACGTATTCGCTGTGAATGAATTGCATTGCATGGACATAAGCAAAACGTATATATAATATTAAAAAATATATGTGGATAGAGGTGTTGTAATTAACATATAAAAACCTTCGATTTTAGTGTGTAAGAGTAACAATAAAACAGACCAAACATTTAAGAAATTAAAGTAAACTCTTATGCATATAAACTAGAATAATTTCAATACTTACAATAAGGAAAGTAGCTCCTAAAAGCACTGCCTTCATACGCACATCCAAGTCCAAGGGAAACGTTATGCCAAAGAAATCCGCATCAGTAAAAACTTCACGTGTCAAACCCGACCATTGTTTTGAAATTTTACCAATATTTTCACCAGTTAGGGAAATAATCTAAATTTTATCGATTGAATAGATTTCACAAAGTCGTGTACAAAGTATTTATATTCTCAAAATAAAACTTACATTAAAATCTACATTACTACCGCATAGTGAACATGTACAAAATGGACCCTTAATACGTAAAACTGTATCACCAATATGATTTAGAATTCTAAAAGATGGTGAACAAACAGTGCATTCTTCTTTGATGGTACCGATGACATTGCCAGGTGGTGCTGAAACTACCATCGATTCCAAACAGCATAGAAACGAACAGGGCAATGGTCTATATAAATGTATAACTTCGTTGAGGAAATGATCAAATATTAACATATCAAATGGTCGTGCTGGACCGCACATACTGCGTGTACAGCAGCCTGTATCTTCAACAGCATAATACACCTTCTGGCCGAGGGCATTTTTAATGGAGTATTTATTTTTAGTTTCATAACCGGTGAAAGCTTCTAATAGTTCAACTTTTTGTTTAACTAAAAGTTGGTCGATTCTCGTAAGGTATTCCAATCCGCGTGGACAATTCCGTACGCCAGCCGGTATACTCATCCAATCGTCTGAAATAAAAGTTGAAAAAAATAATAAACAATCGTTTGTACATTTCACAAATAATTTTCTACTTAATTAACATTTAAATTGAGTCAAATAAAATTTTCTTAACGAACGTAGTTATTTTTATTCCATCTGCTTTTGTAGCTTGTGTGCATACGTAATAATTATGCTTAATTGAGCAACAAAAGTTTAAATATTTCAATGTCAAAATAAACAAAATAGTTACACGTGAAGAGATACAATTGTAAAATTCCGTATACTTTTACATAAGTAACTTTATATTAGATGTTGAAAAAGAAATCAATAACTTTTTCAGCAGGATTTCTACGATTCGATCACAACGCCTTCTGCTTCAGAAATGGATCGTTTTAATTGCCATCCAGGATTGAATTCATCCTACTTTGCTTTGAATATTTCTGAAAATTAAAGTTCCTTAAAATTTTTACTGAATAAATCTTTTTATCCCTTGTTTTCAGACATTAATTGTGGCACTTTCCTTTAAAAATTTTATTCTAGTTTTTTCTGTTATGAAGTACCTCAAGTATATCATTCGAAAATGCTTTAATTTTAATTTAAATTAATTAAACTACATATCAAGGCATATTCATAAGAGGTAGCCGCAACATTACAACAAGTACAACAATGCAAAAACAACAGGCATTTTGTTTTTGTTATAGAGCACTCAGTATGTCAAAAAAATTAACTCTCAAACCTCCATAGGAAATTAGTTAAAGCAATTAAAAAAACTAAATAAATTTTATACATTGAAAATTCTTATGATTTTTATGTTAAGCTAAATTACACAATAGAGCAGCACCTGTAAATTAAAAAAATATCAGCTGCAAACGTTATTTCTTATTTATTATTGTACCAATTAAATTTGTACCTAATTTATATGTATTTTATAACTGAATTTTGAAATTGAATACTTATTTAAACTATTTTCTCTTGAATTATATAAAAACATATTTTCAACAGAAGATTGGCCCAATCTGTTTTAATCCCTATATCCCAATTTTCTGAAAGTCACTGCGTCGTAAACAATTTATCTCTAAGCATTATCGTGCATTTATTATCTATAAAAGAAAAGAAACCCAAGTTGCCAAAAGGAGAAATAATTGCTTTTCGCAAAGACAATACCCTTTCACTAGCTTGGTGTGAGACCAGAGTAGCGACAGTGCTAAGCACTTTTTATACATCCGATTCACAAATTATCCAAAGGAGACCTGCAAGGGCTAGAGGAGGAAACATAGGAAGTCGTACGCCAACTATAAACACATGAATCGAAGTAAAAAAATCAATCCTTATAGTTAATTATAATAAATACATGGGTGGTGTTGATGTGGCCGATCAATATACCTACGAAGAGGTATAATATAATATAATAATTTATAAGAAAAACACTAAAATGGTGGAGAAAACTATTTTTCTGGGGGCTAGAAGTCTTTATTATAAATTCATACGTGTTGCATAAAGAGTGGAGTGTAAAAAACGGAAGAATAGTACAGAAAAACTTTAGGGCACCCGAAACAAGTCGCAGATCCACGGCTGCGGCAGATACAGAACAACGTCTCGATGGAACCCCTCACTATATTTATTTACAACCTTGGGGAAGCACAAGGATTGTGCTGTGTGTTCTAACCGAAAAATAAAAGGGGGAGAAAAGAAACATGCTATTTTTGCAAAACATGTGAAGCAAAACCTTCGCTTCATCCTGGTATTTTTTTTTTCGAAAAATACCATACCAAAAGGGATTATAAAGATTAGAACTAAGAATTATAATACAGTATCTTGTAATTACTCACAAAATAAAGTTTGTCATATAAGAAAAAATCAATTTTATTTACAAAATACGAAAAAACCCCTAAAAGTTAAAAAACGCAATTTTAGTGTGGAGCTGGTGGAATAAAAAGAAAAAAGCCTTGGAGTGGAAAGGGTTAATGCCTAGTTGAACTAAGAAATGGCATCACTACTCATGGTCCTAAAACTAAAAATAAAGTAATCTAATAACTGTAGTGTCGTGAAACCTCTCATGGAGAGAAATGTCATCACTATTACCATGAACTAAAAATAAAGTAATCTAATAACTGTAGAGTCGTGAACCCTCTCATGGAGAGTTGGTGCCTATCCACATTACTGGAGTATGACTCTGTCAAAAAAAGGCAAGCATATAATAACACATAATAGGTCTACTTGAGGAAGATATTATTCCTTAAGATATGAATTCCTGCAATTCGGAATTAAAATTCAATTTCTATTTAACTCCTAACACTCACAACAAGAACAAAAATAATAATTTATCTTTTATCCTCATCACTTAAAAAGTATTTGTATCCTTTCTTCTTTGCCGATTTATTTAAACGTAACGAATGACGGAATTTTTTCACCAATGGCTTATTGCTTTCACGATAAACTAGATTTTTGAATAATTTTGTTTGTTTGCAGAAATGTTCATACTTTTTATACAAACTATGCCAAACTATACGTAAAACTTTCGATTTTTTTGAACTGTTTTCATTAGAATTACTAGAATGCTGATATTGTCGATGATTATTGTCATCCGAATTACAACAAGAATCACAATTATGGGCGTTCTTTGTCAATTCAAGAGTTTATTTAAAATTTGTTATCGAATCACAAGTAACAGTCATAGTGGATAAGAAAACCTCAAAAATTTTTGTTCTTTGTTTGTGATTTAATTTCTTTTTAATTATTGACTAAGATGTGAAAGTGTATTTTGTTTTTCAACCAACTACCGTGTCGTACACAAATAACGTTCACTTTGTGACTGTTAATAATTTAAAAAAATTGTATAGATGAACTGTGAAATAAATATCTATCTTTGCTAGTATATTATTACTTAATTTAAAGATCAAGTGATAAGACGGCTTTAGACCGACAGCGTATGTAGGAAATACAATATATTAAGATTTCAAGAGTTTCAATCTAACTGTGGTATGTTTGTGTGGTATTGAGCGTTTATCTACTAGAATAAATAAATATTTCATATGTATGTATGTAAGCGAGTATGTATAAAACAAAAACACAAATAATAATTGCAACTACTCCAGGTACATAAATTCAACCGAAAATTATTTTAAGTATTTAAACTTCTTTGCACTACATTTGTGTGTATAATTAAGTATTGAAAAGTGGTCAACCTATGCTATACTATGGATCAGGGATACACAATCACAATCAATGTCACACCCACAAATTTAAAAGTGGTAATTAGAAAGCGATAACCGTATATACGAATACAATATTATATAAAATCATATGTATAACAGATTTAGAATAGAATTTTAATCTTCTTATCCTTTGTGGCAGATTTTATATAACAAGTTAATATTGTGTGGACAAAATAGGTGTACATATTTTTGTGAAACGCTTTAGCTTTACATTCCAAATATTTGCAAAGTGCATGTAAAATATTGATAAAGGTTTAATATGAAAATAATTTGGAATATTTTTCCATATTTGATATAAATATTCTGGGTCAATGAATAATTCGTAGTAAAAACAATATGATTATCTCCTTCAAGAAAGTAATGACATGACAATGCCAAACATGTCTACAACATGCTGAAACAGACGTTGGATTATAAATGAAACGCATTTAAAGTTCATTGACATAGAATTTCATGTATAAAAGCAACAATTAAAACAAAAACAAACTGAATAAAAACAATTATCACTTATTTACCTTATTTTACATGAATACATTCTATTATCAGAAAAAGAGTGACGGTAGTCGCTTTATAAATTATATTTATGTGTGTATACTTTAAAGATTCTCAATATAAAAAGTGAATTATTTTCAAACAATTAGTTAAAGATCTTTTTGAAAAGTTATATATGATGAATTCATTTGAATTTTTAATCAAAATTATTAATCAAACATTTTCTTATCAATGAAATTAATATTTATAATTCTAAATCAAGCAAATTTATTCGAATATAGCACAACACCAATTGAAATATTTAAATGTTGTATGAAATAATAAAAATTTTAATTATTACCTTGTGGTCCCCTCGGTTGACCTGGTGGCATTGGAGCTCCTGGTTGTGTGACAATGGGCGCTTGTGGTAGTCCATAACCTGATTGAAAATTTCCACCGTAAGGATGTTCCGCTCCTCCGTATTGTGGTAGTCCAGCATAAGGAGGTTGTGCTCCTGCCCCAAAGGCAACTTCCCCATACGGCGCTTGAGGTACTGGTGTATCGCCTTGTTGTGGCTGCCCTGGTACGAAACCCTTTTAATTAAAAATAATACAGATATGTGAACGAATTTTGTTTTTGATCAAGAGTTTGCTGATACTGATGAAAATATCCGAAATATCCTTTCAGCCTAACTAAAAAATATATAACCAACAATTCCATATAGTGTTTTGGCAGATTTTGGTTTTACTTCTTACATACCTTTATCATTTTAAATGATCTCTGAAAATGTGAAATATGTATAAACTATGTTTTTTTACGTTTTAGTAATTTTAAGTGAATTTTTTGTTATTTTAATTAAATAAAAAAAATAAAGACTTTTAAATCAAAAAGCAAAAAAAAATATTTTCCATAAAAATTTGACTATTTTTGATTTCAATGATTAATAAATAAATGCCTAACAAGTCGTTTATAAGTTTGTTCATACACATAAGCATTTATATATAAAAAAAACATCAGTTATGTGATTTTTATGCTGCGAGTATTTGAAGTACCACATGAAGTGGACAAAATTTTAGGATTTTTGCGGATATATTTTTCAATGAGTACTCTTTTTACGGAACATAAGCAGCTTCGGATAAATTTCTACTCGTATTCAGGGTTACCGTTGACAATTTCGAAAAAGTCATAAAAAGGGTATTTAATGAAAAAAGGGTCAAAAGAGAGTATTTTAAAGTAAAATAGAGTCAAGTTTTTTGTGAACAAAAAATAAGATTTATTTCAGTAAAAAAAAACGAGTTATAACAGTTCATTAGATACATTAAACTAAAATAAAAGTAATTCACAGGTACATTCAAATATTAGTCCCATTATCAAAAACGTTTGACAATATTTATCACTTTTTAGGAATACTTATTCCATTCTTCCAGCTTCGATTCGGGCAAATTGAGAGAGGAAAGCATGGATTCACAAGTTTCTATTTTAAGTTTGTTAGTAAGTTTATTTTTAATTAGTGATAGTTGTTTTGAAAAAATTCTTTCAGCGGAAGCACTATTATGAGAGAAAGTAAATATATACATACATACAGCTGCGTGCAACTAATTAAGGACACGAAGCTTACATGTGAGCTTGAAGCAAAAAATAAAAATGGTTGTATGATATTGTCAAAATTTGTCCAAGTTTAGTTAATTAAACTGTTAGTCGTAGAAAATAACTACTTATTGTGTCAAATAAATTATTATTTTTAAAGCTGTGAGCCATTTTTTTAAAGAATATTGATTTCAGTCGTGCATATAATTAAGGACACACCGTAAATTTTATGAAAAACATGTATTTATTAGAAAAAAAAATCAATATTTTGTTGCAAAACCATTGTTGTGGATAACAGCTTGATATTTCCGAGGCATCGAGGTAACAAGACTTTCATATACACTGGTTGGAATGGCCTCCCAAGCTTTCTTTGTTTCGGCGAAGAGATCATCAAAATTGCTTATTTTTACTGAGCTTACTTTGGTTTTTACAACTTGCCATAAGCGGTTCAATATTTCAGAAGACATTCGAAAGCTGAAAAGCTGCCTCGTAAACAAAGAAGCCGAATTACGACAGTTCGTGAAGATGCACTGTTTGTCCGCGAGTCGAAAAAAAATCCGCATAAATCAGCAAATGATATTCGGATAGCAGTCTTTGGTGAAAACGGAGCAAAACCATCTGTAGACACAGTAAAACGTCGATTGCGAGCAGCTGGTCTCTTTGGAAGAGTTTCCCGAATGAAACCATTTTTGTCTGAGCGTAACCGGAAGAAGCGAATAGAGTTCGCAAAAAATACCGCCATTGGACCACTGTGGAATGGAAAAGAGTGTTATTTTCGGACGAAAAAAAAATTAATAGAGTCTCTCCCGATGGAAAACAATATGTTCGCCGGCCAAAGTTAAAAGAATTTGATCCAAGATACACCCGGGCCACTTTAAAGCATGGAGGAGGTTATATTATGTTTTGGGGTGCTATGTCGTCATGCGGTGTTGGGCCGCTGCACAAAATTGATGGAAACATGGACAAGTTCCAATATGTAAGAATCCTAAGCGATGCAATGAAGCCGTATGCTGAAGAGAATATGCCAGTAACATGGACATTTCAACAAGATAATGACCCGAAGCATACGACTCATCACATCAAACAATGGTTTTTAAACAATTCGGTCGCTGTACTTGATTGGCTTTCATGCAGTCCAGATCTCAACCCGATTGAGAGTTTATGGCAAGTTGTAAAAATCAAAGTAAGCTCAGTAAAAATAAGCAATTTTGATGATCTCTTCGCTGAAACAAAGAAAGCTTGGGAGGCCATTCCAAACAGTGTATATGAAAGTCTTGTTACCTCGATGCCTCGGAAATGTCAAGCTGTTATCGACAACAATGGTTTTGCAACAAAATATTGATTTTTTTTTCTAATAAATACATGTTTTTCATAAAATTTACGGTGTGTCCTTAATTATATGCACGACTGAAATCAATATTCTTTAAAAAAATGGCTCACAGCTTTATAAATAATAATTTATTTCACACAATAAGTAGTTATTTTCTACGACTAACAGTTTAATTAACTAAACTTGGACAAATTTTGACAATATCATACAACCATTTTTATTTTTTGCTTCAAGCTCACATGTAATCTTCGTGTCCTTAATTAGTTGCACGCAGCTGTATGTAACGAATTCATATACATTTGAATATTTTCATCAAATCTATTTTTGAAATTTTCAATCTCGAACCAAAATTTTTCTGCGTTAATTATTTTAAGTATATCTTCATACTTTTTGCTGTTTATATTACTTTCTAGCAATTTAAACTCATTGACAAAAGTTACTAGTTCGCCAAGATTCAGATACAAGATTCAAATACAATATCAAAATAATTTATATCTTGTTTGGAATTTATAAAAACTGGGTCAAAATATCTTAAAATATTAATTCTTTTATTTATCATATCTATTCTCGATATCATATCGTGACACAATTTTTTATAAAAATTCAAAATGTTAGTTTTTATTTCTATAACATCACATCTTGGATACAAATTAATACATATTCCATGATCTATATATGTATGTATATCAAAAGGATCTTTTGCATATAAAATATTTTCAAAATCTATATCCTTTACTTCTTTTTCAATTGTACTGAGAACTTTCGTGGCGAATTTTGGAACTATTATTCATTTTTAAAAAGGGTCAAAGGTGCCCTGGTAGTCTAGTGGGCAGTGTGTTAGACTATTAGCCTGAGGGTCGTGGGTTCGATTCCCATCAGAGGCTCTGGCCTGTGACACTACACCGAGAATATGGTCAAGTTACTCCGCTCGTATACAATATAATTACAAATTATATTCTAATTAATAAATAAATAAAAAGGGTCAAAAAGTGCCATATATTTCGTTAAAATGATACAATGGGATAAATTTAAAAAAGGATCATAAAAAGTGTCATTGGCATGAAAAAGGGTGAAAAGTGATACTTTAGTGTCACAACGGCAACGCTGCTCGTATTTGTCTTGCACACATTCTCTTCTCTTCACTGCTTGCGCTGTTAGAGAGAGAGTAAGTACTCTATTTATCCGACAACGAGTTGCACATATGACACAAAAAAGTTAATCGTTGCAGACCTTTAATAGATATGTTAACAGATTCTGTAATATGATAGATTTAAAATTAAATTTAAATCGAATGTGTCCGTTACTTTTATTTCACAACATATCCACTTGCTATGTTAAGTTCTGCTTCTGTTAAATCAGCTGTTTTACGTACATATTTTTGCAACCTTTTAAACAGCCGCAAATGTCAATACGGCAACACTATGAAATGTTTTCATTAAATTTTTTGTTTCACGATACGAGAAGCGATATTCAAAGAAAAAAAAAGAAATCAAAAAGGAGAAGAAAATACATAAAATAAAGTGGTGAAGACAGATTTGTTTAAATAAAATTGTATCAAGTGTGATACATAAAACATGGACATGGAGACTTTAGCTGATGTAGTGTTTTTGGTAGAAGGCTCAGCAGCCAATGGTGCCTACATGAATGAGTTGAAAACAAATTACATTGTGCCCACCCTTGAGCATTTTAGCCAGGGGCCCATAGAAGATCGTGAATATTTAATATCTGAACGTTATTCCACACAATATTGTGTGATAATATATCGCACAACTGCAAATTTACTAGAGCCGATGTGTACTACTTTCGGGCCATATGCCTCTCCTCAGAAAGTAATGGATCTCTTTGAACGTCTTCCTTTGGTTGGTGGTGGTATGGAATCATGTGCTAATTTAGCTGAAGACTACAGCTCATGTATGCTTCGATGACATGAAAGAACATCGCGTACGTTACAGCATTGATGGGAGTCTATCAGCTCAAAGCACTGTATATTAATGTGCAATAGTCCACCCTATTCGATGCCTGTTATGGAATGTTGGAAATATACAGGCAAAACAGGTCTTATTCAATACAAGTATCTATGGTAGCATTACATTTTATTATCATGATTCGTCTTTATAATTTCAGTTAAACAATTGGCAGGACTTTTTCACGAACGTAAAATAAATTTAAAATTTTTATGAAAGCCGATGGCGATCAACCTTTGAATGCAACATGGACTTGTAGGGGAAATGGATAGCCATGTGGACTGGATAGACATGATATCATTTCCCCCACAAGTCGATTTTTATCCGATTTTGACCGAGTTGACAACGCTATGTTAAATGTTTAACAGAAGTTACATAAAATTATCGTAGAAGTTTCTAATCCTTCCAATTGACGAAATCGGAATATGGAATACCCCACCCCTTCAAAATTATATTCCACATGCTGCTGATTGGAACACTGGAATACTGCTACTCCGCAAATGGTTTCGGAAATTGCGAAACTTTTTTATATTTATACTATTTTATACAATTTTATATGTACATGACATAAAACACTTGAACAGAACCTACTGATACGGATATAAATATGCCGTACGTGTCTTTTATTGTAAGCACCAAACTGTATACTACTGATATCCCCAGCCCTGATTTGATTTCATTGTTTTTGGGAAGATCTTAGAAACAGACACAAATTCTTGTAGACATTTTCATATGCAGTAGCACTCATTAATAAAATCATATACATATTCATATGGGAGTAATTATTTTACATATGGATGTGTGGACATGTACAAATATTTAGAATTCTTTTGTAAATTGAATTAATTAAAATGTGTTTACTTACAGAAATTTTTTAAACATTTTATATACAGCGACAAAATAGTGAACTATTGTTGATATTAAAATCATTTTTATCTTTGTTTTTTGTACTTTCTTCTTTATTTTATTGCTTCTCTCAACTACGACTTTGTATTTGTTGCTATGTATTATAAAATTTATTATATTTCTAGTTTAGAAACACTTTCTTCTGCTTTTTTTATTATAATTATTATTCTCAATGGACTTTTGCACTTTTATTTACAAAATATGCACAAATATTATTGAAAACTTTTGCTTTATTAATCGACCACAATTAGCACTGGAAAATAAAATGGGCGCACTATACATATGTATGTATTATTAAATATTTCTTGTATTGTATTTTTCTATTAAATGCCCAAAATATTTATTGTAGGAGAGTAAAACCACAATGTACAATAATAATACTAATAGTAGTGATAAAAGAAGAAAAACGAAAACTTGTTTATTGAAACTTTCAACATGCGTTTGGAAACCGTAAAAAAATTTAAACAAACCAATACCTATTCTACTTTACGGCAATAACAACAATACCACACAATGAAATATTAAAGAGACAACAACAATGTTACTAATAAGAGCTACGACTTCAGTGTTGCCAATTTCTTATAAAGTATGCGAAAATGGTATTAAAAAATGGAAATTCTTTAAATCAAACGTAACTAATCAAGGATTTATTATTAATTTTAATTCATTATTGATATTAATTAATATAATAGGATTATTTCATTATCGAATACAAAAATTTTTCAGAAAAATTGTTTCTTATGAAAATATTTTAAGTATTTGTTTTTAAATTTTGACTTTTTCAAATACAAAAAGAATTTCGGCAACACTGGTTACATGAGACTTGCAAAATTCAATAGAGCACATGTGAGTAGTGTTGCCACACCGAGAATAATAGTTTAATTTGACAGACACACATCAGGGATGGGAAATTCTTGAGAAATTTAAAGATTATTGTAATCTTTCAGTTAAAAAGGGCTATTGGCCACTTCAAGTCAAGATTACGGCCTTGACTCGTATACCAGTCAAATTGAGTGTGTTAAATTTTTACATGAATGATAAGATTAAAGCTCCGGTTAGCCAACGAAACGTACTTTCGTCTGACGTTTGCCTAACCGGGGCTTAACAGTTTAGCGTCGATATCGCACACCAGATTTAAGATTTCCCAGACTTTTGAGTGCAGGCTACCGAAAGAAATACTTTTTTTCGATATGTTAGAACTCAGGGCTGAACTCGCGAACCCTCATCTAATAAGCCTATACTATCTATTTTCAATGAATGTGTAGCTAGCGCCCTTAGTATTACTTTACAATATCTACTTTTATTTTTACTAACTCCGAGAAGACAGATAGTGAGAGTAGTTTGGAGAGGAGCTGCTTTTATCAGGCTTTATACAGACATAATTGGAGACAATTTGTTATGGCCATATGAGATCTCCAAAATATTTTAATGTGAAACTCAACTAAACCTTGTTAGTTAATATGTAATATAATTTTCATTTTATTTGGTATATTATTATATAAATAAAAGTAAAATTTTATTATGGCGCAAAATATAATGTTAAAAAATCATTTGTAAAGAGAAATAAGTCATATCCTGAGTTTAATTTTGAAAGAACAAGTTATTAATATTTCTTACTTCAAAATCAAAATATTATTGTTAAAAATACATACGTATTAAAATTAGTTTTAAATATACATGTGTATACACATGTGTATGTACATATATAATAATTTTAAACCTTAAATCTTAAAAAAACTAGCAATATAAAAATTCATAATGCCTTATTCGTAAAAGGAAGTTTACAACAAAAGTTCCCATAGGAAATTTCTCACGAATAGGCGGTAAATAGTTAAGGAGATATTTTTAATATTTTATATGTAAATTACATAAAATTCCAGTTTTATAAATTTTTTTTTAAACAAAAACAATACAAATAGTGAATAGATAAATGGACATTAAAGGTTAACATTTTACAGCATACCAGGGCGATCACTTTCCACATTACCAGATTTTTCAAAGAACATGGCATCCTGTAGGTAAAAAAAATTAAATTGTTGATATTATTGTTAAATTAATTCAATATAAAACATTTAAATATAGCTTAATAAATAACTAAAAATGGAATAAAATAATTATTTCGTATCTAACCTACATATTCTAAGTGTATATGAAGAAAAAAAACAAATCAATTCGTTGTACATTTTCAATTCAATTGAAAAGAGCCTTTATTGGGTATCGAAAAGTTTACGTTTATTATTGTGTACAGCAAGCTATTGAAATTTTATATGAAAACAACTCAAAAATATTTAAGAAATTAAGCGTTTAATCCGTTTTGAATGAAATTTATAAAACTATATTTCTTTAAAATAATATAATCATGAATTTTAACCCAAAATTATTTAAAATAGTTGTATTCCGTTATTTACAATGAAAACAGCTACATTTTAGCGATACTGAAGACAATAATTGTATTTACAAAATGTATTACTTATTCAATTCGAACTCAGAAGTGTATTTTACAAGTGTACAATTTTATGTTTAAGTTTCTTCTGTCGTAAAAATGCTTTGTCTAATCGCTGCATAAAAATATTTCATAAAAGGTTCATATTAAAAATCTAATTAAAATATTACTTCGACTACATAATTTTCAATAAGTAAGTTTCCTACAACTATAATAAAATTGTCTTTTGCCATTACAACACCATTAGGATTACGCCCTAGTTATCTTATCGAACACGATATACAGGGTAGATGGATGACAAAACACCACCATTCAGATGGTACTTAAATCCATGTAATGTCTGAATTAGAATAATCAGTTCATGTCAAGCGGACATTGCTCTAGAAGAGGTGTCCTTGTACAAGAACAATAAGCCTAAATCGAGAATAATTACTGATGGTTGTGGCAGTTAACAATTAAAAATAAATAGCGAAGACATGGAGAATATCAGGGGCGGAATGAGATGGGACCAACAGCTATAGCAAATGGAGAACTGTTTTTAGAGATCTGTACCAACAATATTTAT
Organism: Sarcophaga carnaria; assembly: GCA_958299815.1. NCBI lineage: Eukaryota > Metazoa > Arthropoda > Insecta > Diptera > Sarcophagidae > Sarcophaga > Sarcophaga carnaria. The sequence continues at coordinate 46,729,691 of OY283151.1, forward strand.
CTTATTCGTAGGACAACCATTGTGAACCAGATTGACCATACAGGCATCAGCGGCAAATGGCAACGATTATTATTAGATGTGTGGAATAAAAGGGATACAAACATTGCAAGCAATCATTACTTGCATTGGTAATTGCAAAGTTCAGTTTGGAAATCTTATAAAATAAAATATCAATTAAAAATATAATTCCGTGAACATATGCGGATAGATAGTGAACATATGCGGATAGAGGTGTTGTAACTAACACATAAAAAACCTTCGAGTTTAGTGTTTAAGAGTAACGATAAAACGGACAAAACATTTAAGAAATTAAAGTAAACTCTTATGCATATAAACTAGAATAATTTCAATACTTACAATAAGGAATGTAGCTCCTAAAAGCACTGCCTTCATACGCACATCCAAGTCCAAGGGAAACGTTATACCAAAGAAATCCGCATCAGTAAAAATTTCACGTGCCAAACCCGACCATTGTTTTGAAATTTTACCAATATTTTCACCAGTAAGGGAAACAATCTAAATTTTATCGATTGATTAGATTTAACAAAGGTGTGTACAAAGTATTTGTATTCTCAAAATAAAACTTACATTAAATTCTACATCACCGCATAGTGAAAATGTACAAACTGGGCCCTCAATACGTAAAACTGTATCACCAATATGATTTAGAATTCTAAAAGATGGTGAACAAATACTCCATTCTTGTTCGATGGTACCGATGACATTGCCAGGTGGTGCTGAAACTTCCATCGATTGCAAACAGCATGGAAACAAACAGCTGGAACAGGCCAATGGTCTATTTACATGTATAACTTCGTTGCGGAAATTATCAAATATTTTCATATCAAATGGTCGTGCTGGCCCACACATGTTGCGTGTACAGCAGTCTGTTTCTTCAACAGCATAATACACCTTCTGGCCGAGGGCATTTTTAATGGAGAATTTATTATTAGTCTCAAAACCGGTGAAAGCTTCTAATAGTTCAACTTTTTGTTTAACTAAAAGTTGGTCGATACTCGTAAGGTATTCCAATCCGCGTGGACAATTCGGTATGCCAGCCGGTATACTCATCCAATCGCCTGAAATAAAAGTTGAAAAAAAAAATAATAATAAACAATTGTTTGTACATTTCACAAATAATTTTCTACTTAATTAACATTTAAATTAAGTCAAATAAAATTTTCTTAACGAACGTAGTTATTTTTATTCCATCTGCTTTTGTAGCTTGTGTGCATACGTAATAATTATGCTTAATTGAGCAACAAAAGTTTAAATATTTCAATGTCAAAATAAACAAAATAGTTACACGTGAAGAGATACAATTGTAAAATTCCGTATACTTTTACATAAGTAACTTTATATTAGATGTTCCAAAAAGAAATCAATAACTTTTTCAGCAGGATTTCTACGATTCGATCACAACGCCTTCTGCTTCAGAAATGGATCGTTTTAATTGCCATCCAGGATTGAATTCATCCTACTTTGCTTTGAATATTTCTGAAAATTAAAGTTCCTTAAAATTTGCACTGAATAAATCTTTTTATCCCTTGTTTTCAGACATTAATTGTGATACTTTCCTTTAAAAATGTTATTCTAGTTTTTTCTGTTATGAAGTACCCCAAGTATATCATTCGAAAATGCTTTAATTTTAATTTAAATTAATTAAATTACACATAACAAAAAATCAAAACGATCCATGTATTTAAAAACATGCTGTATACAATTTTTATAAGGATTCAGAAACTGTTCTTTCTTCCGTACAGTGTCTTCAGACGTAGTATTGACAAAGATTTTTTTCAAAGACATACAGAGTTGAATTTAAAATACATAAATAAAAATAAAATACATAAATAAAAATAAAATCCAGATAAAACAAAAGTATTATAAAAGTAATCTAATCATTTAACCGATATACAGTTATTATTATTATTATGAAGTTCTTTCTATTGTTTGGAAAATTAAACAAAATGAATAATGAAGAGCATTACCGAATATAATAAAGAATTCATTTATACTACTTAAGTTATTTTTGTACATACATACATAAATAAATAATTTAAATAAGTTCTCCCAAATTGGGAGACGCAGACAATTTCATTTGTTTTATACTCTTATATATGTACATAATATGTACATACATATATAAAGTCGGATTATGTCAGTTTATAAAAAAATCTCAACATTTTGATAAAGCAAAATGGCAGCTTTTTAGAAATTTAAAGGAGACGTGCAGTTCCTACGAGTTTATGCAACTAATACAGTTAGGATTTGCCTAACCTTAGCGCATAACCATATTGACATTGGCAAAAGCTAGAAGGATTTAAACAATGGGTTTAGTACCTCCCAAACAGAATGCATATTTACTATCGTATAGTATGTCCATGAAAGTTTTCCAGCCAGGATATTGCTAGTAGAACTAAGGAATGGCATCACTAGAACCAAGGGTGTAGTACATTCCAATTAACATGAACATGAACTAAAAATAAATTAATCTGATAACTGTAGTTGTTCGAATAATTATTCTAACCCCTCTCATGGAGAGTTGGTGCCTATCCACATTACTGGTGTAGGACTCAGAAAAAAAAAGGCAAGCATATAATAACACATAATAGGTCTACTTGAACAAGAGATTATTGCTTAAGATATGAATTAAAATTCAATTTCTATTTAACTCCTAGCACTCTCAACAAGAACAAAAATAATAATTTACCTTTTATCCTCATCACTTAAAAAGTATTTGTATCCTTTCTTCTTTGCCGATTTATTTAAACGTAACGAATGACGGAATTTTTTCACCAATGGCTTATTGCTTTCACGATAAACTAGATTTTTGAATAATTTTGTTTGTTTGCAGAAATGTTCATATTTTTCATACAAACTATGCCAAACTATACGTAAAACTTTCGATTTTTTTGAACTGTTTTCATTAGAATTACTAGAATGCTGATATTGTTGATGATTATTGTCATCCGAATTACAACAAGAATCACAATTATGGGCGTTCGTTGTCAATTCAAGAGTTGATTTAAAATTTGTTATCGAATCACAAGTAACAGTCATAGTGGATATGAAAACCTCAAAAATTTTTGTTCTCTGTTTGTGATTTAATTTCTTTTTAATTATTGACTAAGATGTGAAAGTGTATTTTGTTTTTTAAACCAACTACCGTGTCGTACACAAGTAACGTTCACTTTGTGACTGTTAATAATTTAAAAAAAATTGTATAGAAGAACTGTGAAATAAATATCTATCTTTGCTAGTGTATTATTACTTAATTTAAAGATCAAGTGATAAGACGGCTTTAGACCGACAGCGTATGTAGGAAATACAATATATTAAGATTTCAAGAGTTTCAATCTAACTGTGGTATGTTTGTGTGGTATTGAGCGTTTATCTACTAGAATAAATAAATATTTCATGTGTGTATGTGTGTATGTATGTATGTATGTAAGCAAGTATGTATAAAACAAAAACACAAATAATAATTGCAACTACTCCAGGTACATAAATTTAACCGGAAATTATTTTAAGTATTTAAACTTCTTTGCACTATTTATTGGAGAATGGTCAATCTATGCTGTACTATGGATCAGGGATACACAATCACAATCAATGTCACGCCCACAAATTTAAAAATGGTAATTAGAAAGCGGTAACCCTATATAAGAATACAAAATAATATAAAATCATCAGATTTAGAATGGAATTTCAATCTACTTATCCTTCGTGGCAGATTTTAAGATGACAAGTATTTGTTAATATTGTGTGGACAAAATAAGTGTACATATTTTTGTGAAACGCTTTAGCTTTACATTCCAAATATTTGCGAAATGCATGTAAAAGATTTATAAAAATTTAATATGAAAATAATTGGGAATATTTTTCCATATTTGATATAAAAATTCTGGGTCAATGAATAATTCGTAGTAAAAACAATATGATTATCTCCTTCAAGAAAGTAATGACATGACAATGCCAAACATGTCTACAACATGCTGAAACAGACGTCGGATTATAAATGAAATGCATTTAAAGTTTATTGACATAGAATTTCATGTATAAAAGCAACAATTAAAACATAAACAAACTGAATAAAAACAATTATCAGTTATTTACCGACGTTCCTCATAAAATGGTATTTACATGAATACATTCTATTATCAGAAAAAGAGTGACGGTAGTCGCTTTATAAATTATATTTATGTGTGTATACTTTAAAGATTCTCAATATAAAAAGTGAATTATTTTCAAACAATTAGTTAAAGATCTTTTTGAAAGATTATATATGATGACTTTATTGGAATTTTTAATCAAAATTATTAATCAAACATTTTCTTATCAATGAAATTAATATTTATAATTCTAACTCAAGTGAATTTATTCGAATATAGCACAACACTATTCGAAATATCTCGATTTAAATGTTCAATTATGAATTATTTGTTAAAAATAAAATACTCTTTAGGAAATAACAAAAATTTTAATTATTACCTTGTGGTCCCATCGGTTGACCTGGTGACATTGGAGCTCCTGGTTGTGTGACAATGGGCGCTTGTGGTGGTCCATAACCTGGTTGAAAACCTCCACCGTAAGGTAGTAGCTGAGGTTGCGCTCCTCCGTATTGTGGTGGTCCAGCATAAGGAGGTTGTGCTCCTGCCCCAAAGGGAACTTCCCCATACGGCACTTGAGGTACTGGTGCATAGCCTTGTTGTGGCTGCCCTGGTACAAAACCCTTTTAATTAAAAATAATACAGATATGTGAACAAATATTGTTTTTGAACAAGAGTTTGCAGATAATGATGAAAATATCCGAAATATCCTTTCAGTCTATCCTTATCATCTTGTAAGCCTATTGTTCTGTCTCATTTAACAAAAAACCTATGACAACATAGTCAATAGATATGTTAACACATTCTAATATATAATATGATAGATTTAAAATTAAATTTAAATCGAATTTGTCCGTTACTTTTATTTTACAACATATCCACTTGCTATGTTAAGTTCTGCTTCTGTTAAATCAGCTGTTTTACGTACATATTTTTGCAACCTTTTAAACAGCCGCAAATGTCAATACGGTAACACTATGAAATGTTTTCATTAAATTTTTTGTTTCACGATACAAGGAGAAGCGAAGTTATTGTATGTAAAAAAAAGAAATCAAAAAGGAGAAGAAAATACATAAAATAAAGTGGTGAAGACAGATTTGTTTAAATAAAATTGTATCAAGTGTGATACATAAAACATGGACATGGAGACTTTAGCTGATGTAGTGTTTTTGGTAGAAGGCTCAGCAGCCAATGGTGCCTACATGAATGAGTTGAAAACAAATTACATTGTGCCCACCCTTGAGCATTTTAGCCAGGGGCCCATAGAAGATCGTGAATATTTAATATCTGAACGTTATTCCACACAATATTGTGTGATAATATACCGCACAACTGCAAATTTACTAGAGCCAATGTGTACTACTTTCGGGCCATATGCCTCTCCTCAGAAAGTAATGGATCTCTTTGAACGTCTTCCTTTGGTTGGTGGTGGTATGGAATCATGTGCTAATTTAGCTGAAGGTTTAGCTACAGCTCATGTATGCTTCGATGACATGAAAGAACATCGCGTACGTTACAGCACTGATGGGAGTCTATCAGCTCAAAAGCACTGTATATTAATGTGCAATAGTCCACCCTATTCGATGCCTGTTATGGAATGTTGGAAATATACAGGCAAAACAGGTATTATTTAATACAAGTATTTATGGTAGCATTACATTTTATTATCATGATTCGTCTTTATAATTTCAGTTGAACAATTGGCAGGACTTTTTCACGAACGTAAAATAAATTTGTCGATTATAGCACCTCGCAAAATACCGATATTGTTTAAAATTTTTATGAAAGCCGATGGCGATCAACCTTTGAATGCAAAGAAATATGCAAAAAATATTCGACACTTAGTATTGCTAAAAGGGTATCATCTTAAGGAGAGACCGCAAAGTCCAAATAGCGTCGCTAGTGGGATGCCCAATCAGACTAATCAAGTAGTAGGTGGACCAAATCAGCAGCAACAACAACAACAGCAGAAGAATGCTCAACAGCAACAACAAAATCCGGGAATGGCCATGGATAACACACATGCTTCCCCGCAGCAACAACAACTTCAACAGCAACAAGTTGCACAGATGTCGGGCATGAATATAAATCCGCAGACAGGAAATGCACTTAATCAACAACTGCTACAGCAGCAACAACAGCAACAACAATTTGGTGGACAAAATCCTATGCAAAACCCAAATTTTCAGGGTCAAGGCAACCGTTGGGTTTTCAATCCCAACCAACAGCAACAACAGACAAGGCCTCAGTTTATATCAAATGCCCCAGGAGGGCCAATGGTTTCTATGGGAGGTCCAGTCAATCAAGGCGGTATGCCTGTACAAAATTCAGCACTTATATCACAACTCAGCGCACCTCCCAATCAAAATGTGAATCCAATGATTCAGCAACAACAAATACGCATGCAAATGATGAATCAGCAACAGCAAATGCAACAACAGCTTCAGCAGCAGCAGCAACAACAACAGCAGCAACAACAACAGCAGCAGCAACAGCAACAAAATGTTATGAATCCCAATATGGCAGGTCCTTCCGGTCCAAATACTCAACAGCAACAAATTTCAGTTGTTCCGAACAATCAGCCAAATACATCGATGGCAAACCAACAAAATCCCACCACTTCCTCAGATCAAACAATTATGCGCGATAAAATCTGGTCGGGTACTTTGGAATGGGTTGAAAAAAGCAAATCAGATCAGCAGAAAATTGCTCGTACATTGCAATGTACGGTAACAGCCAACATTAAAGATGGCGAACCTGAAATTAAAGCAATTAACTGGCCTCCGAAGCTTTTAATGCAACTAATGCCAAAGCATTTAGTTGGTAATATTGGTGGACAGTTCCTAAAGGACTCGAAGATGGTCGTATTCAAACCACAACAATGTGATGCTCTCGATGCCTTATCAAAAAACATGACATCTATTTTTGCTGGATGCGTACACTTTACGACTCCACCCAATATGCCGGCATGTGATATCAAAGTTTTGATACTTTTATACACTGCTGAAAAAAATGCATTTCTTGGTTTCATACCCAATAATCAATCGATGTTTGTTGAACGTTTGCGAAAAGTCATTCAACAGAAGCAGTCAATGGGAATGCAACAAACGGCTGGCGGTGGAGGTGGTCCCAATAGTATGCAACAACAACAGCAAAATCAACAACAATTACAAAATCCAATGGCTGGACAAATCTCAAACAATATGAATCCCCAACAGCAGCAGCAACAACAACAGCAGGATCCAAGTCAACAGCAACATTTTAATCAATACAATCCTCAACAACAGATGAACATTCAAATGGCTGGCGGTCCTATGAATCAACAGATGATGGGTGGCCCACCCATGTCAGGTGGACCTGATCAAATGGTTGGAAACAATCCTATGCAACAACAACAAATGTCTATGATGCAACATCAACGTATGCCCATGATGACTGGCGGTAATCCCAATAATCCGCAGCAACAACAAATGCCTCCGCAACAGATGCAACAACGTATGGTGCGACCAATGATGAACAATAATCCGGGCTTAAGGCATTTGCTACAACAGCAATCAACTCCGGGCCAACAATTTCGACCACAAATGGGTGGCGTTGGTGCTGGTCCCGGTGGTGTACCAATGGGTGGAGCTGGCATGCCAAATCCAAATCAAATGCCAGGTGGACCTGGGGGACCAGGTGGTGGCCCCAATCGTCCATTTGACGATAATAATTTTGAATATATGTAAAAGTAAATTTATGCAATTCGACATTTGCTATTTCATTGACATTAAAAATATTAATAAAGTTAAAATTAAATAATAAATAATATTGAATAAAATGTTTTCGGTCACTATCAACTTTACATATGGTATTTTAAAAGTAACAATAGAAAGAAACCTTTATTTTAAAAATTTGGAAGAATTATTTCTCAAGCTTTTAAGCAATTCTAAATACATTAATTTAATAATAATAATAATAACCATTGAAAAATACGTCACACAAGTTTATTTTACTTAAGGATATGAATTTGATGCAAAAACTAAAAATGGAAATAAAGAGGGGATTTGACTTTAACACTAAAAAATAATCGGAAAAATGCAAAAGTTAATTCTGTGTGCATGAGGTAAAAGCTTTTGTCCTAATTTTTTCTTCGATTGAAAACAATTTAACGATTTTCTATTTCGCTATATTAACTCCCGACTTTGCGACTTTAATTCTATTCCCTAAAAATAATTCCTACATATGAAGTCTCTTATGCTTTTCAATACTTTTTAATTATACTTCATGAATTTTGTTATTTTTTTGGTAATTAATGAAATAATAAGTTGTTTAAAGCAATTACTGTTTATTAGAAAACTTATCAATCATTCATTAGGATATATGAAATGTAATTTATTGTGAAATACAATTAAGAATAAATAAAATGATAACGAAATGACGTCATAAGTTGAAAAATTTTGCTATTCATATATACTCGTATTTATATTTAGAATTGAAGGGCGTATTCTAAGAACAAACTCTTAGAGATACAAAATTTCAATATAAATAAATGAGTACTCACGTAATTTCCTGGAGGTGGAGCACTTGGATTATAATTTCCCGCATTTGGTGGACCATAACCAGGTGGTACATAGCCACCCTGATTTACATTATTCATTTGCATTGACATCTTATACTATAATGTTGCTTTTATTTATGCTTATGTTTTTAAACTATTCGATAATTAGTTATGATAAAAGAAATCTGCAACAAAATAACAATTCAAAATATAAAAAAAACATTCTCGAAATCATGTCAACATGTATTAAATTAAATGGACTATGCAGTCATTAGATGCATCAATGAGATTGGTTTTACCCAACAATAATTGTTTAAACAAACACCAAAAATATTAATCGACGTCACTGTTTGTTATTAGCATTAATAAATTATCATAAAACGTAAATTCTTTCTCTTCTCTAAAAACAAACCATCAGTGAAAGTGTTTCATATCTATAGGTTTGTAATGTAATGCATTGATGTCATCCTCACTTACATTCACGGCACGTTGCAAAAGGTTAAATTGTTTGGAAGTATATTAAATACTTTTTACTAAATACCTTTTAAGGAATTTATTATTTTTTTTATTTTGTTTTAGAACAATTAATGCAAAACAAACATTTTTTAGCATACTACTTAATGAAATGTTAATTTTTTAAAAGTATCTTTAATAGAAACACCCTGTACCTTATGAGTATGTTAAATTTGCCATTTCTACTAAAATAGTGTTACCAGATCAGTACATAACAGTACGTTACGAAAGTCAAAAAACGCGATTGAGAAAATATAATTCTTTTACAGAAAAATGATAATATTATTATCAACTTCGACCTACGAGTGTTAATTGTTTATAATATAAATATATAACAACGAAATTAATCAAAAGACGTCTACACCAGTATTGCAATAAAATCCGTACAATGCTCTAAATTTTTCTCCAAAAAATTTCTTATGAATTTTGTGTAAAATTAAATGAATTTTTATGAATTAAATTTATTTCATTCTGTTTATTTAGTTACCTTGTATAAAAACTTTATAATTTGAATTTTCTGTGAAGATATAAAAGTTTTTATTTCTAATACGATGCTCACTCTTAATGCTGAAAAATACGGCCACCTTGCATAAACTTACATTGGGCAGCACTGTGTTTATAATTCATTTGACAACTGCTACTTGCTGTTGTAAAGTGAAAGTGTTGGCACCACTTGTCTATGCCGGCTTTGTATTACTGTATTTGTATATGTGAAAATATTAAATAAAGGTTTTTAATCGTATATTGTGTGTTTTGTGGTATATTGTATGTTATAAAATTATTAGTTTATTTTTGAGTTGAATTGGAATTATTTGTGCACTCTTTACATATAAACATTTGCTCAATTACAACTAAATTGGATATCAATAGCCCCCCGCGAGCCATTTCTTTCCATTGAATGATAACAATTAAAAAAAATTCCCATTAAATTAGTTGATAACAATAAATAATACAACAAGAGCATAGTACTGCATAACTTTAAAGTAAATCTCTTCACAACTGTGTAAACACATGAATGTTTAAACTCTTTCTTTTCGTTGGCTGCCAACAAATTCGACAAGATAGAGTTCTTATCGAGTGCAATACAACAAATCTAATTAGAAATTTCAAAATTGTCTGCGTGGCTAAATTAAAATAACGTCGGACTATTTTGTGGGTGTTTTAAAGGAAGAACTGTTCGTTTATATTATTTTTAGATTTTTTAAGCAAATTTTTGTGAATATGCGCTTCTCATTGCTACTGGTGGTTTTGGCTGCTCTTGGGGCACAAACTTTGGCTAACGTCGATGATGCCGATTCTTGCTATTCATTTGCTGGTGGATCAGTTTATCCAGCAGAAGCACCAAAGGGAGATCATACTTTACAAACAACAAAAGCAGTCAGTAAGTACAAATTCGTAAAAATTAATAAGATGATATTCAATTAAAGTGCATTTCATTCATATTTTTTAGTTTCAAAGCCGGCTCCACAATTTGAAGGTACTGCTGTTGTTAATAAAGAAATCGTTAAACTTTCCTTGTCACAGTATGCTGGAAAATATGTGGTCCTTTTATTTTACCCATTAGACTTGTAAGTATATTTTGAATAACTTTGTGTTTCATCCAGGACGTGTTACATATTATTTATGTGGCTGATACTACCACGTGTGATGTTTAACGATAACAATACTTCTACAGTGGCCTTATGTTTAGTTTTAATAGCATCATATAGATGTTTAAAAAGATAGTAAAACAAATTGCTTGACACCGCACCGGTTAGGATTTCTACCTATAATTTGATGTCGAACCCAAACGACAGATTTGAAAAGCCTTTCATGGCAATATTCATTCACGTCTTTATTTTTTACCACAAAACTGCCGAAAAGAAGTCGCAGACAGGAATAGTTGTAAATATTTTGTTTTATTTGTCATAGCTGAGATTAAATTCGTGAGCCTTCGTACAGTAAATCCCCACACTACTTACTAGACTTCGGTGACTACAGAACATAAAACAATTTATTCCTTTCTATTTTATTAATAGGCAGAATTAAAGTAGGATGTAATGTACATAGATAATGTAAATGTTTAGTAGACGTATAGAAAAAAATGTGAACAACGTTTTGTAATAATTGCTACATATTAAAACAAATATGCTCTACATTCATATATTAACATCATATTATTTTTTTTTATTTTCTTTCATTTAAAGCACTTTTGTTTGTCCCACTGAAATTATTGCTTTTTCCGATCGTATAGAAGAGTTTCGTAAAATTAATACCGAAGTTATTGCCTGCAGTGTCGATTCACATTTCACACATTTGGCATGGATTAATACCCCACGTAAGGAGGGCGGTTTAGGCAATGTTAAAATACCATTGCTATCGGACTTAACACATAAAATAAGTAAGGATTATGGCGTATACTTAGACGATTTGGGTCATACTTTACGTGGCCTATTTATTATTGATCAACGTGGTGTTTTGCGTCAAATTACTATGAATGATTTGCCCGTTGGTCGTTCAGTTGATGAAACATTGAGACTTGTACAAGCATTCCAATATACAGATACACATGGTGAAGTCTGTCCGGCTGGCTGGAAACCTGGTGCTGATACTGTAAGCATATAAAGATCTATTTAATTGGCTTTAAATATATAAAAGTTTTTTTTTTAATTTTAGATCGTGCCAAACCCTAAGGAAAAAACAAAGTATTTTGAGAAAAACAATTAAATGATTGGAATCACTTCAAAACCTGTGTAACAAATGCTCTTTTGAGTTTTTTTTTTATAAATGTATTTTTTTAAATTTACACATTTCCTTTTTCATAAATAATATTCTTCATAATAAAACTCTTTAATATTAACGACTACGTTTAGTATTACGATTATCATTTGTTTCTTTACGTTTTCGTTTGTTTAGCGGATTACGAGGATCATATACGTCGTACCAGTCATCTCCTTTAGTTGAAGCATCTTTTGCTAATATAGGAGTATCAGTCTGAAACCTTAATGTATGGCATAGCCAGTCATCTCCTTGTATTTCCATTTCTACATCTGCGTCATCGTTCCCCTCGAAGTTGTCTTCGTTATCTTCTTCTCGCTTTTGTTTTATAGCATCTAACTTTGAACGAAACTTCGACAGCAGGCTTAAGGTAAAATCTTCCCGTGAAGGTCCTTTTTTTGGTATTTTCATTTTTAATTGTTCATATTTTTCTTTTTCTTCTATGAAACTTTTAATTAACTCATTGTCTTCACCATCTGGTTTCGATGGTTTGTCTTTAGTATCTTTTTGCACTTTCTTTTCCAATAAATCGTCTTTGATTTTCTTCTCTGTTTGATATTGTTTCTTTAAACTTTGGATTTCTTGTCGAATTTCTTCCCTAAAAAGATAACAAGAAATACGTATTTTTTCTAACAATTAAAAAAACCTAAAAAGCATATTTACTTCTTCTTGTCACTTTGTTTTTTCTTCTCTTGTTCGTGAGTCAACAAGAGATCTTCTTCAGAATCAGAATTCTCTATTTTTATTTGATTCGTTGTCAAAGGAATTTTAGTTTTTGATTTCAATTTATCTTTTATGCGCTGCCTTCGTTCAACAGCTTCTTCTTCATCAACTCTTTCCTCTTTGATGGCCACATTGTAATCACCTGGCTCGGTATCGGACTCCTCATTGTCCTTCCTTTCACTTTTGACATTAATTGGATCTTTGCTTAATTTTGGATCATCCACGACGTCATGAAGAGATTTTGCTTTGCCAGCATTCTTTTGGACAAACTCATTTGTTTCGACTTCGTCCTCTTCGGCTTCTTCGCCAAATGATAACAAACCAAAGTTTCTATAAAGAGAATTATATAAACATATATTTAAGCGTCAATAAAAGAATCACTGGACTTACTTGACACCCTTTTCTTTCTTCTTTTTCTTTTCCTTTTTGATTTCTTTATTCAGTTGTCTCGGAACTATATCGTCAAAGGGATTATTCAGTATTTCGGCTTTTAAGATCTTATGCGGATACATGGGTCTTTCATTGTGATCAACTAGACCCTCTTCCAGTTTGAGCATATTGAAAACTGTATCACCTGTCACCTTTGCAAACAATGTATTTTTATTCTGTAGTTCAGGAGTGGGTGCCATTGTAAAAAAGAACTGTGAACCATTGTCGTCTTTATCGGAGTTTGCCATACCAACCAGACCCCGTCTGGCATAGCGCAATCGAGAATGAAATTCATCTTTAAAAGGTTGCCCATAAATCGATTCACCTCCAGTTCCGTCTCCATTGGGATCTCCTCCCTGAACTATAAATCCTTTCACTACACGATGGAATATTGTATTGTTGTAGTATCCTTCCATGCAAAGCTGTATAAAATTTCTACATGCCTTTGGACATTCTCGAGACCACAATTCGATGTCTATATCCCCAACAGTAGTTTGCAGCAGTACCTGTGTTTTTAAAAGGTTCTTAATGAATTAAAGAGTTTAAATTTTTCACAAACTTACTTTGCCTGAAGTCGGTGGTTCCTGTATATAAATGTTACTCATTTTGGATTTATATTAAAATTTCACTCTTTTGTTATTAGAACCTAGGAAGGACGTAAACTTTTGTGGTAAACAAATCTGTTTTACTTTTTAATATTACAAGCGTACTTTTTGATGAGTGCGTAAATATCATTCACAATAGTGATAAAAGTGGACAAAGCTACCTCATCTAACGGTATTAACTAAATAGTCATATGGTGTTTTTGCTCTGTAGTTTCATGTTCAGTGCTCTGTTGCAATGTTTAACATATTCACAGTTTTTATTAAACATATAATCGACCTCTTCAATTTTCGTTTAACCAAACAGGCGATGTATGTTAAACCATTTTTTAAAAATTGTTGTTATTTCCTTGAGGAAAGGGGTAATTTATTGAATTTTGACAAGCTGTGAATGTAAAATTATTGCAAGAGTATCTTGAACATGAAATTAGTGACGGATTGCTTTCAGCTTCTTCATCTTTATACACACGAATAATATAATTTAATTTTTGTTTGATTTTTGAATTATCTTGCTTAAAATATACTTAGTTAATAAATAAATAAATAAATTATGATTTACTATACTATATAAACGAATAATTTTTATTACAATGTTAACCATTTATTTGAACATTTTGCAACACTGTTCTTTAACTTAACATACCCCATAGATGAATAAGCCATCCAGCCATATGTAAATGACAACTGAAACGTCAAACAAAAAACTGAACAACGAAATTTCTCTTTATTTCTTCGAAAAGAAAAAAAATTGTTTGCAAAAATATATCACTGAAAAAAATCTGAATACAATTTATAAATTTTATAAAAATATTAAAGTTTACCAAAAAATCGAAAGCAAAAATGAGTAAACGGAAGTTTTGCATCAAAATGAATCATAAACATAAATAAAAGTGAATGCAAAGTGCGTAAATACCAGGAAAAATAAAAAATTGACTGATTTTTTTGTTAGAATTCCAGAAGAAACGACATAACAAAATAGAAAGAATAACAAGAATCAAAAGCAATTTTGATTTCTTCTTTACGTATATTTATTTACCAAGAATTTGGCAATAAAGTCAAAATAATAATTGTATAATTATTTTGCATTTGTGTAATTGTGTAAAGTGAGAACAGTATCGTAAAAAAGTTTACACCTTAAGACACATAAGAGGAAAAAGAAGAAAACGACAACAAACGAAAAGAAAAAGATCACAACTTTTCAGAGTACGTCCGCACGCCCACCCTGCCGTTGCAAGGACAAAAGTGAGAGTTGTACACACAATAATTGTTACTGCAGCAGCGTACAGGTAATCAACATCGCATTTATACTATCGCTGGAGCATGATATACCTAAGATTTCGTAGTTATCGCCCTGACTATCTGAACTATACTCTAAAAGCCTGCCGACTGCTTTAAATTACTCAGGACGGTTATTGAGAATACGATCATAGCCATGTCCACATTGCTTTTGTTATTTTCTAATTTGTTTCACCCTGCAATAACAATTTGTTCCTGTAGTAGTTGTTGTTGTTGTTAGCCTTGCCTTCATTACGATGTTGAAATATATTTTAATGTTGCCTTTTGTTGTTGTCGCGCATAAACTGCTTTTTAAACATTGAAAGTGGAAGAAAGAATGTAAATTTTTATTGTAACAAAACATAATGCTTAACGACAAACATAGTCATATAAAAATTAAATAATTAAATCATCAAACAAATATTTTGTTTAGAAATCGAAAACTTCTTAGTTGTCAAGTAGGGATGTAATATTAAAAATATTATAAGCAATGTGTAGAGTTTATTAATTTTTTAGAGGGAAGTTGGGGCTTAAAAGCATTTTCATGTACATTTTTTTTCTTGAAGTACACCTTCAAATATGCATATTTTTTATGGCTATTTGGACCTGAGATCAAAAATCTATATATCTACAATTAAAACTCCAATTTAGTTGCAATAAATGATTAAATATGTTGCACGGTAAAAAATTAGTCCGTAGATAGTTTTAGCTTCAGATGGCATAATAAACTAATCAATCAAACCAAAGCAAGTTTTTTGATATTCACAGCAAATTTGGACTTTGCTCGAACTAAAACCAAGCTAACTGTAATTAATAAAATATATACCTATATTTGCTAATAAAATATGTATATATAGTTAAATCAGGATATCTATTCTTCGTTTAGCACGTTTAAACATAAATTGTACGAGTTTCCGTCTTCGCGACAAAAGACAAGTGGTCTCACACTAACTCCTGCAACTGCTATTTGCTTCGGCCTCAATCCCCTTCTTTTGTTTCCTTGCGATTTCCACTCTAAGACAATTCTATGGCATTAGTATCAGTATGGACGTTCGAACGTCGGTTTTTCCCAGAGCATATTATTTGACGTGGTTCTCGGCCAGAATGCACGTAGGATCTTGCGAAGACAATCCAGTGTATTCCAAATCGCATCATGATTTAGTCTATCGAAGGTCTTCTCAAAGTCTATGAAACATAGACATAGTGGTGCACGGTTACTCTACAGATTGTTCTACAATTACAAACATACATACATAATTGGCCATTACAACCATTCTGACAGGATTACGGCCTAACTTCTCACATCACTCATGTTGTGTGTGTTAATTTTATACATAAGTGACGGGATCTACAGTTTAAAGTCGTCTCCGAACGACAGAATTTTGGGAAACTTTTCATGGCAATTTTATTTACTCAGAGTTTTTGTCAAAAATCTGCTGAGAGGAAGTCGCCGAAGAAATATTTTTTCATATTTCGTTTAGTTGGAGATGCCTGACATAAAACATTCGGTTCCACAATTACATACGTGGTCTAAATCCATCTTGCTCCTGTCTTATAGTTAGTGTTACTCTTTCGAGGATACTTCTGGCATTTGTTTTGGTTATTATTCTCTTTTTAATAAAAAGGCGCAATACGAAACTAGGACCAGAAGTCTTTCGCTATATGTTTAGTATTTCTTTATTAATTCAAGCTAAGCTGGTGGCAATCATTTTAAACAAAATTTGGCATGAAATTGAATGACACGAAGGATTTCAATTCAACTTCTTGATGATTATATTAGCGAAAGTTGTATGTATGGTTTTAAAACATATCTCAAAATATATCTTAAAGCTATTGCAAATAGTGAATTGATTAGTAGATTTGTTAAGCATTCCAATAAATAACAACTAATAGTTTCATTTCCTACACATTTTAATATTCTAATTTATGCTAATTCTTCTTATCAACATAGTTTAATTTTATTGTATTATGGAATAAATTTTAATGCAATTCACTAATACGAGTGTCTATTAATATTTGTTAATTCTATTATCTTTATATCACGTATCTTCCGTTCACATATATTTTACCTCATGGTATTTTATGCATTTTACGTTTATAATGCCTTCTTTTGCTTATTTTATACCCTAGTATTTCAGTATCTTAACTGAAAATACTTCATAATCTCCTAATGAATTCTCATATCCATTCTTTTTTCATTGGCAAATTGTTATGATGTGATATGTTACTAAATTTTTCTTAAAATTAGTTTATCAAAGAGGACATTTGATGGATTTTTTCAGTTGTATGGTTGTCTACATACATTTGTATATTTTGTCGGAAATGGCAGTTAGATTAAATGGTTGTTAGATTTGATAGTGCAGTCCTTTATTTTTACATACATATTCATTATTATAATTCTTCCTACTTCTTCCTTTTTTCGTTTTTTGTTTTACTTATGTATTGTTCTATTGAATAATTTTGAATTACTTTTTAAGTATTTCCTTTTGCGATTATAGTTCTGAACGCAAATTTTTTATTACTTACGTCATCAATGTTTTGAATTGGTGTGCAGTTCTTAAATAGTTTATAAAGGGTCCGCCAAATAACTTTTTTTTTTTGAAAATGCTTTAAAAAAAACTACTGAATATTTTCTCAATTCTTTTTTTATTTGAAACTACAATCCTTCCGGTTAATAATGGAAAATAATTTCATTCAAATGGCTGCCTCGGCTGGCCATGCAGTAGCCTATACCAGAAGAAGCCGATTTTGGAAAAAAAAAAATCATATTTTCAGATGAAGCTCATTTTGATCTTGGCGGGTATGTAAACAAGCAAAATTGTCGCATTTGGGACACAGAAAACCCGACGCATACATTGAAAAGCCGACGCACCCAAAACGAGTCACTGTTTGCTGCGGATTTTGGCCCAGAGGCATAATTGGGCCATTTTTCTTCGAAAATGCGCAAGGAGTGGCCGTTACAGTAAATGGTGATCGTTATCGGGCCATGTTGAACGAATTTTTGTTCACAAAAATTGAACAGGAGGATATTGGCAACATTTGGTTTCAACAGGACGGCGCTACGTGCCTCACAGCCGAAGCTACACTCGATGTTTTGTGCCCTGTTTTTGAAGATCGCATTATCAGCCGCAGAGCTGATGCCGTTTGGCCACCTCGGAGCTCTGATTTGACACCGTTGGACTATTATTTGCGGGGTGCCGCCAAAGATAAGTGTTACGCCGACAAGCCAGAGACAATTGACGCTTTAAAGGACAATATTCGTGAAGCCATTGGTGAAATACAGATGCACACAATCGATAATGTGCTTAAAAATTGGACCGATCGTGTAGGCATGGCCAGCCGAGGCAGCCATTTGAATGAAATTATTTTCCATTATTAACCGGAAGGATTGTACTTTCAAATAAAAAAGAAATTTGAGATAATATTCAGTAGTTTTTTTTTAAAGCATTTTCAAAAAAAAGTTATTTGGCGGACCCTTTATTTCTTTATTGTGGGCTTTTCAAAGTGCTTTCTTACCATTGCTTTATATTTTCTTTTGCTTTCATTTTCATAATGTTGAGGGTTAGTACTAGCCCATCTTGTAAAAAATTATTTAATAAAACTGTCTACCTTTTATAGAGTGAACAATATAAATGTATTCATAAACTGCTGTGTATAATAACCCCTTGTCTAAGATAGAAGGGAAAGTTTGTATCTGGAGGTTTAATTGAATTTTTTAAAACGGAATCTCAATAACGTATTCATAAAGCTATTCCAGGTCATGAAGTTAGCTGAAGCTGGATGTAGGGCTATCAAGTTTTAAATAAATTTTACGTGTTGTTTTGCAATTGGGAATCACTAGAACATGCATATTTCATAGGTTTATCGATTGCAGTTAGTATGAAATGTTTCTCAGATATGTTTACAAATGTAAATAAATGGTGATAAATTTTGCTTTTTTTTATAAAGCTTATATCGACGCCTCCGTTCTATAACATTCTAAGTCGAAAAAGTGTGTTTTGAGTTATGAGCTCTCAAAGTTTTCACGCGACATACGACCATATGTGTATTCTAAGGAGATTTTTCCCTATAACTTCGGAACGGATCGGCGCATCTTAATCAAATTTTGACAGTATTTAAGTTAGAGAACGTAGAATTTAAAAATGCAAGAACATTAAAAACGAATGGAGGCGTCGATATGGAGTGCTTATCTTTTTAGGTTTTCCAGTCATTTTTATTGAAATAAATGAATGAACGCTAGTTTCTTCTATAAGTATAATAGTTTTGATGATTAATAACACTGTGTATTATGTCTGTTATGGGAGCCTGAAACAACATCTGCCTCAACATCATTTTTGCCGTTCTTAAAGTGTAGTTTATAATAGTACTTCTCCTATGTAAATATATTTACTTACGCACTAGAACTATGTGTATTTCTTAGTTCATCTTTACCTTATTAATGATTTGGATCTTAAAGACTTAAATTGTATGTTTTAGATGAGAAATATTTTTATTGTAGTACAATATTTATTATTGAAACTAATACATTAAATTGCTTTTATTTAAACCCTTAATTAAGCCATGGTTATTTATATTTTTATTAATGTATTAATAGCATTTAAATTTAATATGTAACTTTCAGGCGTACGGACCGAAAGCATAATTATAGAACCTAAAATGAGTGGCAAGGTTCGTTTAAAGCCAGATGGAATTTTGGACGAAGATCCATTAACACTACAGGATATTGTATACCGTTATATATGTAAAAATTTAGATGTTATCAGATGTGAGGATACTGACGAATATCTCGTTGTTGACGATACCGAAAATGAGGACGGTAAAACTTATCATCTACGTGATGGCATCGTTTTACCCAATGATATCTGTGACCGTTTAATAGATACGTATCAAAAACACTTTTATCGACAGTTTGATGATAAATTTATAAGTTTATTTCGAGACACCAATCAAACTTCATTAAAGGTTGTACATTTGCGTAATAGTCACTTAACAAATTATGGTGAGTACATTTACTTTTTTCATTTCATTTGATTTTATTTGCCTCTCTTGTTACATTTACGAATGTATGTCTGTAATATACTGCAATAATATTAAAATGTATTAATTTTTATTGATTGATTATAAAAAACAATATGCAATCCTTAGATATTTTATTACTTTGAAGGTTAACACAGATTAAAACAATATTGATTCTCTTAATTTTTTGTTGTTGTTTCATTTTGAAATCTACTGATAAGCATTTGATCTGATATTGATGCATGCAAGTATGTAGTCATTTAACCGTTTTATTTATTCATTCAATAAAATGCTGTTGACCTGAGATGAAAATAATTTTTTTTTAATATTCCATGTATTGTTTTATTATTTAACAGAGTACATTTCGCTAATTCTTTAAGTAAGGGAGACAGATTCATTAGCAGATATGAAAGTTAATATTAATTTATTGAATATTGCATTAAAAAGAAAATATTTAATGATTGTATGTACAATTTGGAGACTCAGATAGTCAGATAGTTTAATATAGATATTAATTAATTACTAAGGCTTATTTGAAATGTTTGAGTTAAGTGCTGTTGTCTCTCGGTTCATAGGATAGTAAATTGGTAGTACGATAAAGACATATGTTATATAGAAAAAATATACCCGATTACTCAATTATTTAACATGAGGTTTACATTCTTATAAAACTTTTTATAAAAATTCTAATAATTGTAGTTTGAAAATACATATAACAGTATTATATGAACGCAGAAAGACATTAAGAATACTTATGATAATATACATTAAAATTGGAAACACTTCAATTACATTTTTTTTTTGATATTTTCTGCAACGAATTGATTTCTTTTTGTTTTTGTGATTAATTTTTTTTAGGACTCAAAATACTGATGCAACACAAATTATATTCTCTCTCGATGTGGTATTGCGAAAATGTAACCGTACAATCTCACGTACTACTTGCTCGCTATGGAGAAAGTCTACGTTCGCTTGAATTAGGCATTGGATCGCATATGCTGCAATACGCAGAGCCAAATGACAAAGAACCTGTAGACTTTCAATTCAATTGCCCACACCTACGTCGTCTAATACTAAACGGTGTTGTTTTACATTATCGCTTACAATTCGCCCATTTACAAGATTTAACACATTTAGATTTGACGTCATGTGTTTTAGCTAATTTTAGTCTTCAGGCATTAGCCACCCTGCCTAAACTTCATACATTAATACTTTTCAATGTTTGGCCAATTGTAAATCAACTGCCTGCCATTTGCTGTTTAAAACGTCTTCGTACATTGGATATATCAATATCGAGTTCTGGCAATGGCCACGGCACCTATGATTTACCCGATCAATCACTTGAAATGCTCATGGACAATTTAAGGGACTTAACACATTTGGACATATCCGGTACTAATTTAGCTGGAAATGGTGTTGCAACAAAAGAATCCAGCCATAAAGTCAATACAGATATACCGGGACTTGCGACACGGACCCAAAGGCCTTTACAGTTTTTAGGCCTATACCATACAGCACATTGGGCTTGCAAACGTCATGATATACCAGCTATTGAGGTAAGAAATTTTATGTTAACTTCTAAACGCATTTAAAAAAAAATATACTTTTAAGAAGTTTTTTAAATTTTTATGCAATATTTTTGTTTAGAGGTACCAGGTTATGAAATATTTGAATCAAATCAAGAAAATATTTATAAAGATTCACAGATTTTAATTCAAATCATATAAATGTTGAAATATGTTTCTAAACATGTACGCTGGCTTCTAAATGTCCTCATCTGAATGTCTTATTATTACAATGTCATCAAGAAGAATACTCTTGATTGGAAAATTCTGCCAGTAGTAGTGAAG
Organism: Sarcophaga carnaria; assembly: GCA_958299815.1. NCBI lineage: Eukaryota > Metazoa > Arthropoda > Insecta > Diptera > Sarcophagidae > Sarcophaga > Sarcophaga carnaria. Next base: position 46,751,505 of record OY283151.1, read on the forward strand.
AAAGAATTACAAATAAAACGAAATCAAACATTTTAAAATTAAAAACAGTATCATTGAATATTTAAACCATTAGTTTACCTTTCGCAATCGTTTTTAATCAGCAGATTTAGACAAAATCTAACGTGTCTTAAGGTTTTTCGACAAATATATGATTCAAATAATTCTTTTAGATAAACTAAATTAATTTTTAAAATGCAGAGCGATTATGAAATTAAAAATTAAATCATTTTCTTTCATCTCTATAAGTAATTATGTACTTCCATTTATTTCAGATTGCCGGCGATGCAAACGAACAACAGATTTTAACAGCTGCGCGGTATTATTATGACAGACCAGTTCTATTGACGAGGGTAAGTGTAAAATTCATTATGAAAAGTTGAAATTAAATTCTTAATGACATGACATTATATTTTTTGTTTAGGTGCTTAATGATTTGTATCATCTCTTCCGTTTTGAAAATTGTAAGGATATACATACAGCTTTAGATGTTGTATTGACAGCTATGGATAGACATTTAAAATTTAAGCACATGCAAATATCTGGCAGGTTAGTTCTTCATATTCTTATAATATAAATCTGACAATATATGCAAATGAATATGTATCAATAATTGTGTCTTTTCTTTGATAGTGCGACATTATTTTATATTGTTAAAGGACGTGATCGTACCAAGTTTGGTACACCTCTGCGAAATCACATAATACGGACATTGCTCAATGGCATGGAAATGCATGTAAATGACGATACAATGCTACGAAATGGTTACCTTACTCTAACACAGTTTCAAATGCCCAATGATGTGGTATGTATTACTTACTATACCTTTAAATACAAATTTCACAAATTAATACAATTTATTTTCATTTCAAGTTATTTGAATATGAGCGTCTTATTACCATACTTTTGTACGGTGTGTCTAAAACCGAACAAGAAGGCTTTGTTCAGAGAATAGCTATATATCTTCTCAATACATTAGCCTGTCAGGTAGATGGTCGGCAAAAACTGTTTTTGGGTGAACTTGGAGTTGTTAGCGTAAGATCCCCAAGGGATGTCTTTTAAAAAACTAGTGCATCTCTGTGCATCTTAAATATCAAATTAATAAGTATTAATTACTTGAGTGCACTTATTTTTTACATTCTCTTTACATAGTTTTTTTTTATAATTTATTGTCATTTTAATTTGATTTTCTATACGATACATATTTAGACTATGTTAAGCTTAATTAAAGATCGTTTAACACGTTCGGTATTCGATGATGTCATGGAGGTGGCATGGTCAACCATGTGGAATGTAACTGATGAGACTGCAATTAATTGTAAGAGATTTTTGGATGGTCGTGGAATGGAGTATTTTTTGAGATGTTTAAATGTAAGTAATTGTGTAAGTATTTTTTTGTGTTTTCTTTACTTAACAGCCCAACGTTATGCTTAAAATATTTGAAAATTTTCCACTTGATAACGTTAATAGGCATTTAGAGAGCGTGATGAATTGTTAAGAAATATGATGGGCCTTTTAGGAAATGTAGCCGAGGTTAAATGGTTAAGACCGAAACTAATGACTCAAAAATTTATTGAAGTTTTTGCAGAACTATTATCATCTGAAAGTGATGGCATAGAGGTAAGGAAAATATGAAAAATTCTAAAAGTTTTAATTTCATAGTCTAAACTATTTTAAATTTTAACGTTTAGGTAAGTTACAATGCAGCTGGTGTCCTGGCACATATAGCTTCAGATGGTGCAGAAGCATGGACAATTAAGGAGCCTTCACGTGACGATGTTTTAGTCAGTATGGTTAATGCAATCAGTCGCTGGGATATAAAGAGCGAACGTAATATTAATTATCGCAGTTTTGAACCAATTCTAGGATTAGTACGTTGTTATGAGACACCACAATGCCAACATTGGGCTGTATGGGCTTTGGCAAATCTAACACAGGTAAGAATTCCGACAATTTTAATAATCACTTTAAGAAACGTCTAACAAGCTGGTACATTGAATAATTTTCTTATTGCCTTACCGTTCAGGTTTATCCCGATAAATATTGTCGACTTGTTGAACAAGAGAATGGTATACAAATACTGAATGAACTTATTGAACATTCGAGTCCATATGAAGAGATTAAAGTAATAGCGCGAATGGTTATTGATCAATGCTCTAAACACTCACGTCCTATGCTGGTAGGTTAAATGACTCCAAATAACTCTTAACCACTATGAGTGAGTGTAGCATAAGAAATGGGCGATTTTAGTAAACGTATAGAGTGTATAATTACATTAAAAAAAAACAAAAAACAAAAAACAAAATTGCTAAATAAAAAATTTAAGATTACTTACGCATATTTTATTGTTAAGTAATACTATCTGACATATTTCTTTCATACTTCCTTTTATCCCACTTTTCTTTTCATTAATTTTGTCTTTTCATAATTAATGAAGTTTAACCTGTGTAAAATATATTATATTATATTATAAAATTATGATTAATTACGATGTTAAAAAGTGAATACAAAAACTTGTTAATGAAATAACAATAACAGAGAAAAAATAAGTAAAAAAAAAAACAAAAAAATATTTACAAAAACGCAAATAAACGGGAGAAAAAAAAATAATAATTGCAACAATAAATTAAATTGTTACTAAATATTTAATTGTTTCTTTTTTGAATTCTTGATTTATTTATTTCATTTGTTTATTTTATAATAATATTCATAATTATATACAAGAACTAAATATAGATTTATAATAAATTATAATTAAAAAAAAAGAAAAAATAATTATTTAAAATTATTCTTAATTAAGTCTTAAATTAAGAATATAATTTGATTTGATTCTTCTGCTATAGTAGACAGATAATAAAATGATTTTGTTTAGCAATTCAATGAATACAATTTGGTTAGAATATATGCTTTTGTTTATGTGTCGATTGTGTACAAAGTGTTATAAATCCATTTCGACACAACAGATTTTATTTTTTAATATTTTTATTTTTTATTTTTTCTTACTTGAAATAAAACATTTTAACAATTTCTGTTATTTGTGCTATAATCTTAAATTGTTTGTCTTAAAAAAACATTTTTTAATACGATTTAAGCTTGTGTTGATCGACAGAGTAGTAGGAACTCTTAACCATGGTATAAGAAATATATTTCTTATACCATGCTCTTAACTTTGGAATTCAAACATGCTTAAAATTTAATTCTCCTATAAAAAGGCTGCCTACAACTCAACTAATGGATATAAATGACAAATATTCTAATAGAGAGAAACATATCATAGAATTGTTTTTTTTTCAAACACGCATAAAATTTTATTCTCCTATAAAAACGCTGGATATAAATGCGAAATATTCTATTCTTTTTTAACTCTAGGTTTCTAATTCGGCATTAGTTACAATAGATTTTTGGATTTGAAAACATCACAAACAATTACTCGTTAATAAAACAATGGTGTTATTATTTTTAACAATGACAATATTACAGATTTTTTCTTTATTTTCAAAAGCATTTTTTAAGCTTTATTAGATTAACAGTTAAGGAAATTAAAAAATTTTTCTAATTTATTACAATACACAAATCAATTTTAAGACATTTGTTTAAGTATGTACGTCTGCGGCTACAGCTACGACATCTTCCACAATTTTCCAGAATACAAATAAAAAGAAAAATTCACACGAAATTTATTACAGAACATAAATTAATTTAGAACATTTGCCTAACGACGTCTGCGGCTACGACTACGACGTCTTCGACTTTTTGAACGACGCTTTCCACGGCGTTTTCTGCGAACACGATCGAATTCAATATCCACGTCCTTGAAAAAAAAAATATTAACAAAAAAAAAACCATGTAAATATCAAGAATGTTTGTAAAACAAAAAAAAAAAAGTATACAAGATTTATTTGTAACCACTTGCCTCCATAACCTTTTTAGGTTTTTCCTCTATCTCTGGATCAGAATCTGATACTGTTTCATTACGGATTTCGTTTTTCAATTTTCTTACAATTTTATTTCCACTCATAATTTAATAAGAAATTTCTTCAATTTTTTTCGAAATAAAATTCTATTATTTTTTCCACAATTCTTTTAAATAAAAAGAAATATATTTGACAGTAATTTTTAAAAGCTAACTGGATCTGAATATTTATTAAATATTGTAAAGCAGAAAAATATTCAGTATATTGTGTTATACAGTAAAGTTTAATTACAATGAATATTTTGCAAATAATTGAATTTATTTGCAGGTTAATTGCTACTCAACTAAGTGTTTTTGCAATAAAATAGTAGGGATTGGCTAACTGAACTACATTGAGAAATTTCTAATGTAAATGGTGTACATGAAGATTGTGGCAAATCTCAAAGGAATTTCATAAATAAACTGAAATGTGCATAAATTGCAATACAATTTTACTACAATATTATGAGATGGTCAATAATACTAAGTGCGCATGCCTGTTTCCTTCTGTGGGTTTAGTGTGCACGTTGTTACAAAATGTAAATAACAACCACCCACTCTCAATTCCAAGACTAAGTTTCCTTCAAAGCTGTCAACCCTCTTTCTTTTACTGTTGCCAGTGGTTTCAAGAATTTGTGTTTACAAATTTATATTTTACGTCCGGCTCTTACCTACATTCATACATGATTTGTTTTTCATAAAAATAAATCTTAGAGCCTGATTTCATACCGAGAATGTAGAGTTAATCTACATGCAATGATAACATCCACTATAATGTGATGTATTTTTGATATTAGCTATGTGAAGTGGCTAATTTTCTAAAGCTTAGCTTGAATCGAATTTAGTTTGTTTGTCCTTAAAAAATTGTAAACTTCTGATAATGAAAAATAAAACAAAAAAGATTTGATACATTTGAACTCCTGTAATTTAACCACATTACTTGAAATCCTTCCATTTAAGCTAATATATTTTGGTTATTGGATATGTTAACCGACTGGTCGACCAGTTGTTGTTTTTTCCTTAGTCCTTTTAACGGCTTTCGTGCCAAAGTACATACAGCAGATACAATACAACATTAATTTTGCATGTAGAAAAACACATAAAAGCAGGAAATATACTCATAATCCACCCTTATTGTTGTCAATAGACCAGAGCCATTGTCAGCTGCACTACGACTATTCATATTCCGCTTCTGAAAACTTCCTTCTTATTTAGTTGTCAATTAGTCGCTTGTCTGTTTGGTGGGGGTGTCTAAAGTAGTGGGTTAATGTGAATGGTGGTTCGTAAAAGAGTTTTTTGGTGAATTTTAAAAGTAATATTTTCTAAATATAAAATTCATTTAAAATATGTAAAGAATAAAAGGAAAATAATTCATTTTTAATTAATTCAATGCAATCCAAATTGAATTTCAATAAAAACAAACCTTTTCCGGTAAAAGTATAAAAGAAAACCATGCGTGTATGTATGTTATTTCAATATTTACGGTCAATGGACTCATGGCAATTCTATTGTGGCTTCTAAATGGCGGTCAAAAGCCCAAAATCATTGCAAAACAAATGTAATAATAGTAAAGTAATAATTAATAACTAAGTTTCAAAAATAAAATGCAATTTTTGTTAGTTTGTGTACAATTTAAATGACAAAATTTTAATAAACATTTAAAGTTTAAAAAAAAGTGATGAAAATGAATAAAACAAAAATGAAAATATAAATAGAAAATTGGAGTCAAAAGGAAAATAAGGGATTCTGCGCATTTCAAATCTCCATTGCTAATTCAAAACTGTCAAATACACCGGTATTTATTTGATTTTGTTTTGACTTGATCAATCGTAATAAAAATTTGTAAAACACCGTTATGTTTGTACTTCTTTGCATGTGTACGTGTTATGTACGATTTTGTGTTGTATTTGCAATAAGAAATAGCGGTATTTTCGATTTACTAACAAATTAAACGTTAAAATTAGGTAAGAACATAAATACTGCGTAAAATAATAATAAAAGTATTACTTTGATTTATTAAAAGAGCCGCCTTACATATATACTATATACAATATAATATACAGTTTAAATAATTTCTTATATGTACAGCATACAGTCAAAACTAAAGCACCTCCATTTAAAATATGTTTTATTTGGAAATGCCTTTATTGTTTAAGTTGTCTGTCTACTACTTTTATTATATTCTAGGGCTATTGTTCATATAACATAAGTTTAATAATTTATTAAAGCAAAAGCCCCCCTTAACACACCATGTCAGTCATATGTGTCTGACGCTAAAATGTTCTACATAAGCCATGTCAGAGATATACACTGAGCGGCAAAAGTGAGTAAACACCCCGAAATAATTCATTTTCTTAGGATAACGAGAAAATTCAATGAGAATAGTCGAATAAATTTCCAAAAATAAAAACGTTTATTTATTACTTATGGAACTGTTAAAACAAAAACAACAATTCATGATAAAGGAATTTTTTGTATACTTAAAAACAAAACTGTTTTATACTTAAGAACAAAAGTGTTGACTCACTTATGACGCTCAGTGTATATCTGTCTGACCTACGCGATTTGTAGTGCACACTATTTTGGAATTGTATTTTACAAATTTATTTTTGTAAAATACGAATTTTTAATAAATAAATATGTAAATAAAAAAGAATTTAATATAGGGCCATGTCAGTCATATATGTGTGACATAAAAAAATAGTGTTTTTCCGGAAATTTTGGCAAAAAAATTTATTCTGATTAAGTTTACTTGATACATTTTTAACTAAGTTATCTAATAAAGTTGAGTACGCTACTGATTATTTATAACGGTAAATTAACGGTACAATGTATACAGAATTCGTATAGCGCCAGATGAAATTAAGAAGGGAAGAAGGGCTGAGTAATTAAATATCTACATAGTTAATTATAAAAAAGATAATGGCAAGAAGCCCGTCAAAGAGTATAGTCTGTAGGACGTCCATGCAAACCATTGTGACATGAAGATTCCTTAATTAAAAAAGCCGTTCTACAATTAATATCTGATAGTCATATAAATAACAATTTCAATTTACGTTTTTTTGAAAGAAAGATTTATTGAAGAACAGTGGAGGCCTGATTATTTAGTCGCCTAACTCGCTACAAGACATTAAACCGTCTGTGAATATTTATTCCAGTCGTTAAACTGAATGGGAGGGAATATTTCTGATTCGCTTAATATTTGCAGAGGTGTAGAGGAGTCCAAATGTTTAATGCTTTCGAAGACCAATGTTTCGTTTGCCATACCTGGCTTGAGTATCAGGGGAAATAAAATTGACTATGCCAAGTCTGCTACCAATCTAGGTATTGTATTTAATGACAGATTATCCTGGTCTGGCCATATGTTGGAATATACAGCATGCTACGAAATTTATGGTCATTGATTCAATTCCTTTTGCAATTCGTATGCAACTTGCTAAAACTTATTTGATTCCCGTGCTATTGTATGGGTGCGAAATTTTTGCAAACTGCGATAGTAATGACAACCGGAAACTAAACTTGGCATACAACAATATAGCAAGATACGTCTTTCTTAAAGGTCGCCGGGATCATATTTCTCATTTAGCGCATCAGATATTTATTGTGAAATTTGATAATCTTCTGAAAATTAAATGCCTCATTCTATTCCATAAAATTATTAATACGGGACAGCCGGAATATTTATTAGGCCGAATTAAGTTTGCTCAGGTCATGCCGGGGCATGAAGATTATTCAACAACGTTACAGGACTCTTCTGTCACAGCGACAGTTCTTTATACACAACACCACTAGTCTCTGGAATTCCCTCTTTATTATATCGCTTAAATATTTATCCCTACACTTTGAGAATAAACAGTACCCTGTCGAAAAATCGGTTACTAGACTCAGCTTAATCCTGATTAGTCTGATTGTATGATTCAAATTTTATTGTAATTTCCGAACTAAAGTTTTGATTGTCACAAATTCTTCTAAATATCTCTTCCCACTTCACGGAAATATTCTAGCCCCATCAGTAGCGTGGAAGTTTCTCTCCTTGTAAGCTCATTACTGCGAATTCAAACCAGGGATCCAACTAAGTTTAACCTTATATTCAGTTTCTCCAGACAGTCCCATACAATCTTCGATTTAACCTTATAAGAACCGAATGCTCGGATAGCGGCCTGACATTAAGAGGGTTTTTCTATGGTCCTATCATTTGTATCTTTGACCAAGTTTTAACAGAGCACAACATTTCATGTCATAGACTTTGGCTATAAAATATTTCACATGGATTTGGAAAGGAAAATATGGAAGAGTAAATTGTTTGAAACAGTATAAATTAAATAATTATAGGAAAAAAGTCATTTTTATGTTTTATATTTTTCATTAATTTCTTTAAAAAGTTTGTTACCCGGGCATGAAATAGACTACGATATTGAAAAACCGTTGGTCTATGATTAAACGGGCAAATATTAATCTGGCCCTTTTTAATGCTGGTGAAGAAGATTCATGAGGCGAAAACAACTTCTTAATAAGCATTTGAGGGCAGAATCTTTAAGCGCGCAAAACACGCAAACGTTTTCGTTTCTTTCAGGAATCGAACATGGGCAAATACAATAAAACGAATACAGCGTTTAGCTAGATACACCATGAACGAGCTAAAAAAGTTTGTGGCAAAACTAAAATAGACTTGCATAGTGCTCTGTACCTAAATAATTGCATACTTTTAGGCGTTTTCTATTTTTAACGGCATTCACACGCTAAAGCATAAAAATATCTGAAAAGTTTGCAACATAATACGAATGGAATTGATAGACTATGACAATATTAACGATTTATGTTTCCGTGAACAACAACAAAAAGAACAAGAACAAGCACAACCACAACTACATTTAAAGAGATAACACAGCAGCATAGCAATTCTAATACATGTTCGATTATGTGGACTGGCTGTGAACGCAGTTCATCCCGTGCTATCGAAACAACTATTAATGGTAATGGCGCCGGCCATGGCGTTGACAGTAGCGTTAACGTTGCTGCTGGTCCTGGCAGCAGCCAGCAAGAAACTTTAGCCGATATCGAACATATATCAACCATAGCAGGTTCACTAGTATCAATTGGTTCAATATCACACACGCAACCACGTTATGTAAGTAATTGTTGTGGACATTTGACACAGTAAATATTGAAAGGAAGTTAAATTTTTATTTTTTTTGTTTTAATTTTCAGGGAACAAATGATGCTGGTTACGATACGGAACATACATCACTAAATTCCGATTTCGATGAAGCGGAACTACGGCGAGAATTACTACGAGATGTAAGTGAAAAACATATGGGCATTGAGTTTTTGAGTCTTTAATTATTTTTTAATATTTTTAAATTAAATTTAAAATTTTTATTTTGCTTTCTTTACAGAAATGGAAAATTCTATTTGATATGGTGAGTAGAAAAACGGTTTAACTTTTTCAAAACTGTATCAAAACTCAATTTGAAACTTTTTATTTCAGTTCGATCCCGAGGGATTTGGTGAAATTACTGTCGATGAGTTTATTGTTGCTTTAAAATCACCAGAATTCATATCACAAGTGCCTTTAAATAAACGAGAGCTTTTATTGGAGAGAGCAAAAAAGGCTAAAACACCAATTGGACCAGGCTACATAACATTTCAGGATTTCGTTAATGTGGTATGTACATTTGAAATGTTCAATTACAAACACACTGTAATATAACAAATTAATTTACACAAAAGAATCGAAAGAAACTCTCTTTTTTGGAGAGTAAAAGCAAGTGAAAATTGTCAATCTCATCAGAGGTTTAAAATGTAAATACAGGTGGCTTGTCTACCACAAGCCATTTACTGTTAAATAAATAGCATAGCAATTACGATTGTCCTTTCGGCAAACAATTTGTATTGTCCTGTAGTATAAATATAGACAGTTACAACAACAAGCACCATATGAATACAATCATTCGCACATACAAAGTAAATATGTATTGTGCTGCGAAATTTTTTAAAATTTCTTTTAAAAGAAATTTTGTTGAAAATAAAGCAGAAGGTAAATATGTTGGCAAAATTTAAATGAAATAAAATATTCAAGTTTTATTAATTTTTTAACGTCGTCTTGTATAGAAGTGTTTTGCCGCGTGCACTGGTATATTAAAATTTGTTTCCCATAACTTTCGAGAGTTAGAAATACTAGTTTTAAAATCAGTTTTATGATGCTTTTCTTTCAATTGAAAGGAGAGTAATAGTATTGAGTGTATTATTCGTGTAGTTGTTATTTTTAATTTGAATAAAAAAAATCCAGTGGATTCAAATTTAGGCTCCCTAAGAACCATTCTTCAGAGTAGATGAATGCTGGAGTAAGGTTTGTATTGTTTTAGCTTCACGAACTTCTAAAATGGTGTCGTGACAAAGTGGTTTAGGGCCCTTGGGTAGTAAACCTTTTTGAACCGAGGAATTCTTTGCTGACCGTGCATATATACTCCATCTGTTGGCTTGTTTAATTTTTTCAGCAGGGTAAACATAATTTAACTTTTTTGAATTCGTCGTAGTCTAGTAAGTAGTCTGTTGGCTTATTAGACGTAAAGACAGGGTTCGATCCGCAGGCCAGACATCAAGACAAAATACAAAAAGTATTTCTTCGGCGACTTCCTCTCAGCAGATTTCTGGCAAAAACTCTGAGAGTAAATAAAAATTGCCATGAAAAAAAGTTTCTCAAAAATCTGTCGTTCGGAGTCGACTTTAAACTGTAGGTCCCACCACTCATGTATAAAAATTAACACACACAACATAAGTTGTGTGATAAACTAGGACGTTGTACAATGGGTCTATTCGACTTCCGGGTACTGTACTTGTTTTAATTGACAAGTACACATCCTCTAACCTAACCTAACCTAAACATTATTTTGTCGATAAACAAAATTTGTCTGTGCAAATCATCATAGGCGTTAGCATTTTTCTGTCCTACTTTGTTTCAAAGCTGCAGACTGCGAATGTCCGGTATGGCTTTTGGAAGCAACAAGTCTCAAGTTTTTTAATGATCGAAGCTTTCTGAGCTTTTTTGTTTTTGTGTATGCAGAGGATTTCATTGAATTGTTGATTTTATAGTTTTAATGGCTTGCGGCGTTCAGTGTGGACGGCCCAAGCGTTTACGGTCTTTATTATCTCCCGTCTCTTCAAATATTATAGTATACCAGATAGATGAACGTGTGGCTTATCTAGAGCGGGCTGAGCGTTTTGAAAATATCAATGTGAAGGAGCAGAGGAAATAGTGGATTATATTTTATGTTACTGTTGGCTAGGGAGTTGATTTGTTGATGAACTGATAGATCTAAAAGAGTACAGGTTTCAGGTTTTAATAGGGTTCATAAACGTTATTGACTGGCTAGGGGGATATCTTCAGAGGTAGAGGTCTTATATATGAGCGCCTTTAATGGCTGACTGTCGTTTCACTATTCCTTCTTTTCATTTATTATTTCCTTTCCTTCTAATTTTGTTTCCTCCTTCTTCTCCTTTCACTTCTGTTCCTCCTGTTTCCTATTTCCTATTTCCTTCCTAATTGAAGTGTCATAAGGGTCTCTGTGGGTGAAGTCGTGGAACTGGTAACACAGTGACTCGCCAACATTCCTAACCAAACCTAATCTAACCTACGGTTAATGGCGTAAACTAAAATAATTCCGAATTCCTGGCACAAAATGATGCTTTACAGATTTTATATCATAACCCATGTGGCAATAACGTGATATGTTCAATTTTTCTATTAGATTATAACGTAATGCATAAAGAATTATATTTATATATCATATTTTTTATATATGTTGTCTCATCAAATGAACTCTCATTTCAAAAATTTTAAAAAATTTTGGTGGATCTTGACTGTTTACCTGAGAATTTGCTCTTTGCACGTTTGTGCGACTACCAAAAGTAGTCTAATATTTCCGTTTTTGGCAAATAGTATTATTTCGCTTTGCGCAAACATTAGCCAAATTCCGGTGGTTGGTCCAACGGAAAAAGGACTCATTTTTCAATAAACACTTAAGATCCATCAGTGTGACAAAGCTGTTATACTATTTAAATAATAACTTCGGTAATTTTTGTCCAATTTTATCAAACCAAGTGTCAATCTCTTCAAAATATAATGCACTTTCAAAATGTCACCACTTATTTCATATTTTTTAATTAAAATTTTCTACTATGAACGGACAAACTTGAAAAAATGAGAAATAAATCATATTTTCCAAGTTTACCCCATCAAAACTCATAACATATAAGTTTGAACAAAATGTCTATGTATACCGTTTTAAAGGTTAATCTCTCCTCTTTCTAAAAAACTTTGGATTTTTAAAATAGGTTCAAACACATTTGGTTAATCAATAATTTTGTGTGAAAATATCAAGAAAACCGTTTTTGTCAAATAAAACAAGTTTGGAGGGTTCGAGAAAAATAAAAAAATGTATTTTTGATTCTACTCAACTAACTGAACAACTTAGGGCCATTATTACAATTTGCCGTTAACTAAAGGGAGGATTTTAACGGGGAGATGAACTGTTTTTCGTTATTATGAGTACCCAATAAGATAGAAGTGATCGTTAAGCTAAAGGGAGGATCATCCTACCTTTAACATCTAAAGGTCACTTTATGTTTGAACTTGCCATATTATATATTAATTTCATTATGACAGCTTCAAATTTAAACAAAATGAGCATATACAAAAAAAAAAAAAAAAAACGAAGCCCGCGGTTACCACTGCGTTAAAAAAAAACTTGTATAATTGAGGAGTTTTATCGACATTGCTCCGGCACTGCCATATTTTTGAAAAATTTTATCTGTAAGTTGTATTAACGAAAATAAGTTGAAGGTAACTTTACAGTTCCCTTTAGCTAAAGGTACCTTTAACTAAACCCAAGTTTAACGGCAAGTTGTAATAATGGCCCTTAGAATAGGTAGTTACTCGGGTGTATTTTCACTGTCGTACTGTGTAAGTAATGATTTGGCCTCATTCTCATAGAACAATGAGTCAACTGGACCTCCAGCTACTGTACTTGTCTTAATTGGGAAGTACACGTCCTTTGACCTAGCCTCATTCTATCTTATTTAAGTTTACTTAATTTTAATTATGTATTCAAATAAATAAGTATATAAATGTAGATAAGTATGTATGTATGTACATTTGTATGTACACATTTATCAGTAAACTTGTTTCATGTTTACAATATAATCTTTTAATTTGGAAGAACTATGTTAACATTATGCAGCAAAAATTCTCTTAGTGGGCTGTAAAAGTCGAAAGCGATCAGGTAAGTGGTAGTATTCAAATCCTCTACTCTAGTAACATCAAGCCAATGACTGACAATGGCTACTCTTCTCATCTGTTTTGATAGCAAAATTCAAACATTTACAATCTATTCGTGGTGAAATGGCAAACTTTACTGAGGTGAATGTATGTCTAGTTATATTTTATTGGCCTTATTCTAATGGCAAGGGCTGTATATATTATCGCGGTGAAAATTTGCATTTCATCGTACGTTTATATGTATGTACTTTTAGCATACTTTTCCTACATCCAAGATTTGATAAGAAAAAATTAATTCAGTAAGAGAACAAATTTAAAATTATTTACTACTACTAAACTGTTTTTCTACGTCATTGGACTTATGAATTCAAAGCATGGGGAAGGTTGACCTTTTCAATTCTCTTGAAATACTTTCAATTTCAAAAGGATTTTTATCTCAAACTTTATAGAATAACTAGCTGTACCCTGCTCGTGTTGTTGTGCCATCAACTAAAACAAATTTGAAGGAAAGACTTTACACAAATATCAAATTAATTTTGAATCATTTTATTGATTTTGTTTCCCGTTGTCCTGATGATTCAGATGAACGGGCCTGAGTAGTACGCATTCGATCAGTTTCTAATCTCACTTCTCGTTGTTCAAGGGGTTCAAGCGAACGGGTCTCAGCGGCATATTCTCGAAGATTTTCTAGTCTCAATCCTCGCCGGATTCTGAGGTTCGCAATGCTCTTTTCTTCCGTGCTTGAGGTGTAGGTCGACCAATTGGTTGTCATTCAACCAACCAACCAACGTCGACTCATGCGCAACAACTTTGTTAAAGAATGCACAGTTTACGATTTAATTCACTTTAAGTAATTTTCAGTGGCGCCACCTATCGGATATTGGTCATATCAACTTAGAAACCTTCCCTGGCTCATGCGCAACCAATTTGCTAATGATAATATCATGATCAAATGCACAGTTTACGATTTAATTGATTTTAAGTAATTTTCAGTGGCGCCACCTGCCGAAAATTAGTCTACCAACTTAGAAACCTTCTCCGGCTCATGCGCAACAACTTTGCTAAAGATCATATCATGATCAAATGCACAGTTTACGATTTAATTCATTTTAAGTAATTTTCAGTGGCGCCACCTGTCGGAAATTGGTGATACCAACTTAGAAACCTTCCCCGGCTCATGCGCAACAACTTTGCTAAAGATCATGACATGATCAAATGCATAGTTTATGGTTCTATAAGGTACATATGGGGGTGACACGCCCACTATAGCCAATCCGCCCATTTTGTTCATATATACATACGTCAAAGGCGTCCATACAAAATTTGAGGACTCTAGCTGTTGCAGTTTATGAGATATGCGACATTAAATACTTATTGGGTATGTGGGCGTGGCACGTCACCAACTTGAAATTTTAAAATAGAAAGTAACCTATAACTCCTTCCAGACATACAGGAAGATACGGTGAAAATTTCAAGAAAATCGGTCCAGCCGTTTAGCCGTCTATAGACTTCAAACAAACAAACAAACGCACATTTTTATATATAAGAAGATTTTCAAATACCAAGTTTATATGTAAAAAAATTTAAACGCACATCTACATACATCTATACATATAATGTTAGTTATCAACGCGGCTATTTATTTAAATTATAAAATAAAATAAAAATTTGCAAATCATTGCTAGATAGTGTATGATGTGTGCTACTCTATGGGGTGGTCTCGTACTCTTTATGATTTTCGCACTTTAAAAGATAACATTTTCAGTTCTATAAGAGTACTGTAAAATTGCACCCAGTTGAGTAGTCTTAATTAATTCGCGAAAATGGCAAGTTGTTGGCGCTTAGAACCTGCAACAACTCAATATGATAAGGAGACACGCATATGGCGGGGTAAGAAAACAAAGCCAATATTTGGTGAAAATGATTCCATTGGTGCGACTGTTTTAGAGGCGCTCTTAAAGTGTCCAGAGCACATAAATCAGGTAAAAGTGTGCATAAAAAAACCGACTAAAATATTTTAACTCGTGAGTGTCATTTTTACCTAGATTTGCTATCCCAGTGGCAAGGAGTATACGAATAAAGAAATTGCTACCCTGTCCATACGCGTAGCCATAAATTTGCAAAAACTTCATGTAAAACAGTGTGATGTGATTGGTTTGTGTGCTGCTAATAGTGATTTTGTAGCTCCCCTGACATTTGGCGCACTTTTATGTGGTCTGTCTATAAGCACTTTGGATCCAAGTTTTGATAAAGAAGGCATACGACATGCTTTTTCTATTACCAAACCAAAGTTAATGTTTTGTGATGCCAGTATTTATGATAAAGTAAAAATGGCTTTAAAAGAATGTGGTCTCTCCAATACACCAATATATGCAATAGGCAATCATATAGAAGGTGCTGCTAATCTCACGGAATTAATGGTCCCTAGCGATAAGGAGAGTTCCTTCAAGTAAATTTTTTACATTTTAACTGGCATGTTTTCATGTCCATGCTAATACCATATTGTATTTAAACAAAAATAGGGCCCCTACTTTACAGGAAGGCTGGAATCAGGTGGCAATGATTTTGTGTTCATCGGGTACCACTGGCATGCCAAAAGCAGTAACCATGTCTCATGCTGGTATATTAAATGCCGTCAAATTGTAAGACATTTGATTTTTGTAAGTGAAATTAATTGAATGCGGTTTTAACTTCTTCCCTTTTTTTTAGGGAAATGCAAGCCTCGGATAAGTTTCTTTGCTTTAGCAGCCTTTATTGGTTAACCGGCCTTATGACATTGATTCATGGCACCATAAGTGGTGCTACACGTGTCATATCCAATCGTGCGTATGCACCAAATGATTTTCTTGATATAGTTGAGCGTTTTAAAGTCACCATTGTTTTAAGTCCACCTTCCCAGATTGCAATGACATTGGCCGAAGACCGTATTAACGAAACTGATTTGTCCAGTATTGAGTTTTATATGTCCGGTGGTAGCATGGTGCCATACATACTAATTGAAAAGTTTAAAAAGTATGCCCCCAATGCGGTATTTATTGTCGGCTATGGCATGAGTGAAGTTTGTATTTGGGTGGCACTGCAGGAAATGGAATCGAAAAATTCTGTTGGCCGTTTGGGCATTAATATTGAAGTTAAAATTATCGATGACGACGGCAACAGTTTGGTGGAACAACAAGTTGGCGAGATTTGTATACGTAGTCCTTATCACTGGTCCGGTTATTATAATAATCCAGAAGCTACTGCAAATATTTATGATAAGGATGGTTGGATGCATAGCGGTGATGTTGGTTATTTCGATGGTGAAGGACGTTTATATATAGTCGATCGCAAAAAGGATATTTTGAAATACAACAATTTTCATTTTTATCCAGCACAAATTGAAAAGGTCATCATCGAACTGCCAGAGATTATTGATGCATGTGTCGTAGGCATTCCAGACCTTACGTATACCCATTTACCGGCAGCAGCCATTGTTGTACGTCCCAATTCTAACATAACGGAGGAATATATTTACAAATATGTTGCCAGTAAGTTGCAACACTTTGAACATTTACGCGGTGGTGTTTATTTCGTCGAGAGTCTACCACGAACTGTATCGGGAAAAACAATTCGCCGCAAAGTTGCCGAGTTATGTGAAAATCTGTATAAGCAAAGAAACTTAAAATAAATCATCTTAAATACTTTCTTTTTTTTTACAATTTGCTTGTTTCTACTAGTAACGCATGCCCCCTTATCTATAGTTGTTGTAGAGTATCTGTGAAAAACATTCGAGTACGCATAAAAATGAAAATAAAAATGAAATTATTGTCCCTGTATGATGATGAATCAATGCCATCTTAAGTATGCATGATTGATTCCCAGATAATCAAATGAAATTAAAGTTAAGTTGATGGAAGATTGTACAGTGTTTTATTCAAGAGAAATTGCATGGTTTATTGCATAAACAATCGATGTATCATTCGACTAATTCCATTCAACTCAAGGACTTTTACGAGACATTCATCTCTGGGGTCATAATACTCTCATATCACACTTAAATGGAGCTAATCCAGCGATACAAATTCATAAATATAAGGCGACTAGGAGAAAGGTTTGGCCAAGTTAGAATAGTTGTACAGATCTATAGCCATGAAGTCGTCATAGTCTAATAGGTTAGACGTGAGGCCACGGTGAGACATTTCTAACAAAACGAAATATGAAAAAATATTTCTTCGGCGACTACTTCTCAGCAGATTTCTGCCAATAATTCTGAGAGTAAATAAAATTGCCATGAAAAGTTTCTCAAAAAATCTGCCGCAATTCGATCTATAAAATTAACACATACAACATACAGTGGTGGCCTTATAATTAGAAACGATGTTTCTGGAACAGAGTTCACTGGAGTGACGAATCTAAGTTTAATTTGTCCCAATCTGATGGAAAAACGTATGTAATACGTCCTCCAAACAAAGCCTTTGATCCCAGGTACACAGTAAATACTGTAAAACAAATTAACAAACATACACTCAGCCACAAAAGTATACATACGGTTAACAAATTTAAGAAATTTTTTAACGAATCCGTTTTGGTTGAAAATCTTCATAATTGTCTGACAACTTTCCTCGATTTTAAGATGGTCTTGGTTAAAAAATTTCTGAAATTTGTTAACTTTTGTGGGCCTGTGCAGGCCTGTGCAGGCCCACAAAAGTATACATACGGTTAACAAATTTAAGAAATTTTTTAACCAATCCGTTTTCGTTGAAAATCTTTATAATTGTCTGACATCTTTCTTCGATTTTAAGACAGTCTTTTGCATTGGTTCAGAAATTTGTGAAATTTGTTAATCGGATGTATACTTTTGTGGGCCTGTGTAGGACCACAATTCAGTTCAATTTCAGAAATTTTTTAACCAATGCAAAAGACCGTCTTAAAATCGAGGAAACTATAAAGATTTTCAACGAAAACGGATTGTTTAAAAAATTTCTGAAATTTGTTAACCATATGTATACTTTAGTAACTGTGTGTACATGTTTCTAAGTCGTTTCTAATTATAAGGTCATCACTGTAAGTGGTGTGCGAAGCTAGGTGGTAATCCTGACTGAAGGGTTGTAATGAACCATATGGAGATTACTGTTTCCAATGTGGTGGTTCAGTAAATAATCGACCAACACCGATCTGCCGCAAAATATCACCGCTGTCCGTTAGTGAGTCTGAGTGTGCAAGAGAATCGCTTCTACTTTGCATCACTCACAAAATCTCGGCCTTTCACAGACCACAATTTGGCGAATTTTGCTCTGTGTCTGGGGTCTGCACCCGTGTAAAATTCTAATAACCAAGGTACTGAAGGTAAACAACAATAGACAACGACATGTGTTCGCTGAATGGATTATAGAGCAGTTGGCGACTGAATTTCATCGAAAAATCAGCTTCAGTGATGAAGCCGATTTCTGAATGAATGAATACGTGAACAAATCCAATTCATCCCGAAAATCTTACTGTTTTGATCTGGCGGTGTCACATACATACATAATTGGTCATTACAACTCTTTGGTCAGGATTACGACCTAGCTTCTCGCGCCACTTATGTTGTCTGCGCTTATTTTATAGCTGAGTCGACTTCGAATGACAGATTTTTTGAGAAACTTTTTATGGGATTTTTCTATTTACTCTCAGAGTTTTTGCCAGAATTCTGTTGCGAGTAAGTCGGCGAAGAAAAACTTTTTTATATTTCGTTTTGCTGGAGATTGTCCGGCGTGGGAGCTGGCGGCATCCATATTCCTTTGAGAACGATGTTGGCCAGGCCCTGACTGTTAATTGCGAGCACTATAAGTTGCTGTTAAGTATCTTCTTTCGACCTACAACATGTAATTTCAACAAAACTGAGCTACGTGCTTCACTGTTCAATCCACATTCAATATGCTACACAAGCGATTTGAGGGCATGGTCATCACATGCGATTTGACCTCTTTAGAGTTTTTCTTGTAAGGTTTTTTTAAGCGTCAGGTGTATGCGAATAATTCACAAGCCACAGAGGTTCTCAAAGTCAACATAACCCATGCCTTCGATCAAATTCAGCCTGATTTTTTGCGCCAGAGGTATGGAAATTGGACGTTTCGAATGCGCTCCAACCAGAGAAGACGTAGCGGACATTTAAATGATATTATATTCCATTGTAGATTTATTTCTAATGCTACTCTTTAACATTTGTTTCTTTAAAAATCTGAATTCAAAGTATATCTCATGTTCTGTGCAAATTTCGTTTAAGACAAACACTGTAAATTCAATTTAAAATCATTTTACGGAAGGAGAAACATTGAACTCCAACCCAAAGACATCGCTATTCGCATACTATGTACATATGCAAAGGAAAAGGAAACAATAATAACAACAACAACATCAAAAAAATTGAACAAATAAAAGCAAACAATTCGTTTGTAGCTGTGCTTTGAGTAAATGTTTGCGTGCATTAGTTTGTATGTATGTGTGCTCGTGTGGGTAAATACAATCAGGACACCTTAATGGAATGACAATTGATAGACACAACCAGTGACAGAAAACAGAAGCAATCTTATGCGTACTTTTTCTATTGTTTGTCTGTCCGTATAGCTGTTGTTTCTCTAAACATTGCAAAAAAACTTACTCTTGCTAGAGAAAAAACAAAGACTAAAACAAAAATCGAAACAAAAACAAAATAAAAAGGAAATACCGGTGTATAGAAAACCTCCACATACAAATACATTCAATAAGATTTGCTTTGATTGGCATGTTTCTATGAATTTGCACACACACGCATACACACATACGTTGGTGTTTGGTATGTTCAATAGTCTAACGAATAGAATGGATGTGTCGTAGGAAACAAGTGTATTGTTATTAGAGTGTTCACAGAAGGATAAGGAAGGATTTTATTTACCAACAACAAATGAAGTGAAATGCACTCAAGTAGAGACACAATCAAAAAGCAATTCTACTGTCAATAAAATAATGTGTGCTTAACAATCGATTGATTAATAATAATACGAAATGGAAACAATTTTATGCATATTTTAATGTCTGTTTGTATAACAATACGTATGTATATGTATAATATATGTACGTATTGAGTGCTCTATTCAAGGGTAGTACGGAATTATTGTGCGGCAAATTGAAAGTCAATTTGTTAGTATGCATTTAATCCATACAGAGATATTTTCGACTTATTTCGAGTAAACTTAGTGTTTAAATGGTGCTGGTACCTATATACCGATCTAATTTAAATTAAATTTTTATGTGAATCTCTTCTCGTCAACCAAGTTCCGTTAGAACCAATTTTTTAAAGTTACACTTTTCCAACTAAACAAAGCTCAAATCGTAAGATCGAGCGAGATTGATGGGCACTTTCGGTCACAACACTGTTATATCCGCTACATTGCAGATATGCTCTAAAGTATGCATGTCTGATCTTTCATTTGCGTTCGTAATGTCGCTTGCCGATCCATACACTCATCTCGAATATAAGCTAGTTCGCCTACTTTCCCCTTTTAAGTGGTCCATCGATACATACGTACATAATTGGTCATTTCAACCCTGAAGGCAGGATTACCTAGTTTCTCACACCGCTTATATTGAGTACGTTAATCTTCAGCGGGATCTACAGTTTAAAGTCGGCTCGGAAGAATAGATTTTTGAGAAAGTTTTCATAGCAATTTTATTTACTCTCCGAATTTTTACCAGAAATCTGCTGAAGAGAATTCGTTTTAGTTTGAGATGTCTGACCTGGGGTTTGAACCAAGGCCTAACATCTAATAAGCCAACACACTACCTACTAGAACACGGCGACTTCCACACCACAGTCCATCAATACCATATGTACATAATTGGTCATTACAACCCTTTTGTCAGGATTACGACCTAGTTTCTCACATCACTTATGTTGTATGTGTATAGTCGACCCCGAACGGCAGATTATTGAGAATTTTTTTTGGCAATTTCATTTGCTTCCAGAGTTTTTACCAGAAATCTGTTGAGGAGAATTCACCGAAGAAAAATTTTTTTCATATTTTCTATTTAGTTTGAGAAGTCTGACCTGGGGCTTGAATTGAGGCCTCACGTCAAATAAGTCAATATACTACCTACTAGAGCACGGCGACTATCGTGACTTCCCGTGATGTGGAAGCCATCAATAGGTCTGCTAATTAGTTACACGTAATTCCACCGAACTGTCACAAGTAAGGCATCAGTTGTGAAAAACAGATCGCAAGTTCTGTTAGCCGCAATGACGGCGGCTTGTTGTACGAAACAGTTCAGAACGCGCTACGAATACGTAGAGAAGCCCTTCTCCATACTGTGTATATCAGGCTCACATATAAAGACAACTGCAATCCACTAGACCATGTAAAAGGTGCACTTTATGTAAACAGCTTTCTCGGGAAATATTTTGAAGTCTTGTTTTAGACATTTCCGTGATGAAGAAGATATTCAGGTCCCAACGGCTCTTGTCGATTATACGCGATCAATGGGTCCTGCTACTTACACGCATACATAATTGGTCATTACAACCCTTCAGTCAGGACTACGACCTAGTTTCTCACACCACTTATGTTGTGTGTGTTAATTTTATACATGAGTGGTGGGACCTACAGTTTAAAGTCGACTCCGAACGACAGATTTTTGAGAAACTTGTTCATGGCAATTTCATTTACTCTCAGAGTTTTCGCCGGAAATCTGCTGAGAGGAAGTCGCCGAAGAAATGCTTTTTTTTTGTTTTGATGTCTGGCCTGTGGCTCGAACCATGGCTTTACGTCTAATAAGCCAACACACTACCTACTAGACTACGGCGACTTAGTTACACAGAATTCCATTAAACGATCAAAAGCATCAGTTGCGAACAACGGAGTTATTTTCCCCACAATTATGAAGGCTGCGTCGTACGGAAGACGATACGAACGCACAGGAACGCCAATCTTTATGCTGTGAATGTCAATTAGGCAGACCATATAGGATGCAACAGATTTCTGGCAAAGGGAGTCGACTTTAAACTGTAGGTTCCGCCACTCATGTATAAAATTAACACACACACAACAATAATGTTGTGAGAAGCTAGGTCGTAATCCTGACTTAAGGGTTGTAGTAACCAATTCTGTATGTACAGTGGTGACCTTATAATTAGAAACGACTTAGCAATATGTATGTTTGTTAATTTGTTTTACAGTTTTCACTGTGTACCTGGGATCAAAGGCTTTGTTTGGAGGACGTCTTACATACGTTTTTCCATCAGATTGGTGCAAATTGAACTTAGATTCGTCACTCCAGAGAACTCTGTTCCAGAAACAGCATTCCTAATTATAAGGCCACCACTGTATGTATACAGGAGATGATCATAAAATAATACCTTCCTCTTGTTGAGGAAGCAACTTTCTCTGAAGATATTTCGAACTCTTGTGTTAGGCATAATTCGAAATTGCATACTTGTATGTTTATTATCTTGATGTTGATTAAATATGTTGAAATTTTTTATATGAAAATATATTTTAAATAACAATTTATTTACTTTTAATTTGTATTAAACAAGAGAAAACAAAAAAAAAACAGACAGAAGACCATCTCATTTTATTTGTGACAAATGTGCTAAACATGTAATTATAGTCCCCCCTCGCCCCTCTCTTGCTTTTCTTATGTGCTTCCAATCGAACATTCTTTAACATTCTTCACTTTTTTCTTTCTTCGTTTGCTTTGGCAACTTTTTATCTTTTAGCAGACGACACAGAATGAGTGATAAATTGAATCCCAATGAGAGAAACCGTGTATGATCGTAATAATGAATTGCGTGTTTACACATGCACCAGCATATCGTGTACGATGTGGCCATATGGACTTGGCCATTATTATTGGTACTATGCAATCTCTACTATTTTAATATGGTTAAAGAACCGGCGGCGCCTACCGGGTAACGAATACATTCCTTAACGAATGTCTCCGAGTCCAATGTTAATGCGTAATTTTTATCGATATTTCACTTTTTTTTTTCGTTGTTGTTGTTGCAATTTTGATCATATTCATACATTCAGACAAATGCCTACTTGTACTTGGACTGGCCAAAGAAATCCATATTTGGAGGATAAATGATTTAAAGTAAGAATGCCGCGCGCATATGCTCGCTTCTTGAATGAAGAAAATGATTGAAGAAACATGAACGAATGGAAGAATGTATGAATACATGAAGAAACAAACCAAACGACCATTGAAAATCAATGATACAACGGCATTTAACGCCTTCAATTCGTTTACTTGCTTATCGCTGACGGTTCATGTCATACATATTGACAGACATTTAAAGGATTGAAATGTTTTAACGTTTCTCAAATCTATTAAATTTATATGAAATTAATGTACTCAGCGTGGGGAGAGAGTGTGAGAGAGGCCAGACCGTAGACCTGAAAAGAGTTATAATGGCAAATAATGTCTATAATGTATGGCAGCTAGGTTTTACACAATGTAAGTTCAAAATTCTGGATATTTATCAACAGGCTAACGTCACTATCTGAATTTGTGCTTTCCCTATTTCTCTCTCTCTGGTTTTGTAGTGAATTTTCTTTCGATTTAATACCTTTTATGTTCTGTCTTCAGCTGATTGTTTTCGTACGAGTTACAGATAATTTTACTGATGAACATGATGCTGGCCTGGCTTCCAACTACAGCTGCTGATGACTGGCGAGATAGCTAGGTTTTACTCAATATCGGTTCAAAATGAATTCTTCTCTCTCTTCCTCTCTGATTTCGTAGTGAATTTCCTTTCGATTTAATACCTTTCATGCTCTGTCTTCAACTGATTATTTATTTTTGTACGAGTTACAGATAATTTTACTGATGAGATGATGATGCTGATGCTGGCGTTGTTACTGCTACCGAACAACAGATTGTGATGGCTGGAGTTTCAATACCGCCAATAGTACAATATGATTACTGAATATAAAATAACAAATCGCACGTGACAAATCCTTATTTGGCAATATATTGGCATATTTTATTCCATTTTTTTTTTATCTCTCAACGTTTTAAATGCACACACAAAAAAAGAGAGAGAAAAAGAAACAAATAAAATAAGAACGACACGATCAGCATTCCGCATCTGATTTTAATGATATAACGAATGCAATGATTGATCATTCGATTGATTGGAGCGTTTTAATTTTGACGTGTTTGTTGTTGTTTTTTGTTGCTGTTTTTGTTCTATTGAAACTGTTTTATGCAATTGGGCAAATGTTGTACATGGCGGTGATACAAAAATTCGACCATCTGTAGCTAGGAGAAGCTGTTCAAGGGGTTTTTGTATATGGCAGAGTGTGTTCGGTCTTAGTTCGGTCTGCCAGGTCAAAATTGTAACGTTTATATGGGTCGCCGTATTATTATTGCTTTATAGGAGCGCATGCGAGGCGTATTGGTCTTAGACACCTTGCAAATGATTTCTGCAGAAGTTGCGGAGATGAAGAGGAAGATGAGACTATTCTTCACCTATTGTGCACATGTCCGGCGCTTAGTCGGAGGAGAAAGAGGTACCTGGGTGCCTACTACATGGAGGATATGGGCGAACTGTTATGTATGGATATTGGCAGCCTGAGTCGCTTTAACGGAAGCTCCGAATGGTTCCTGGAATAGGAGAAATGAGGAACTGTGGTATCACAATGGGCACTGTGTGCGGCCTAGGTGTGTCCGCTCATGACTCCATCGAGGGGACAGCCACTTCTACCTATCATGGGTCGCCGTAGTCTGTTGGCTTCTTAGACATGAGGCCTCGGTTCAAACCCCAGGTCAGATCTCTCAAGCAAAAAAAAAAAAAAAATT
Organism: Sarcophaga carnaria; assembly: GCA_958299815.1. Taxonomy (NCBI): domain Eukaryota; kingdom Metazoa; phylum Arthropoda; class Insecta; order Diptera; family Sarcophagidae; genus Sarcophaga; species Sarcophaga carnaria. Next base: position 46,776,530 of record OY283151.1, read on the forward strand.
AAAAAATCGACTTTAAACTGTAGGTCCAACCACTTATGTATACAATTAACACACACAACATCAGTGGTGTGAGAAGCTAGGTTGTAATCCTAACTAAAGTGTTGTAATGAACAATTCTGTATGTTATGTATGTATATGGGTCCTTAAAAGTAATCTAGTGAATACTTATGAAGCCTCTGTAGTCTAGTAGTGTGTGATGGCTTATGTAGACCAGAGCCTGTGGTTCAAAACCCAGCTTAGACATCGTGAACAAAACAAAATATGAAAAAAATTTTCTACGGCGAATTTTTTCAGCAAACTTTTGGCAAAAATTCTGAGAGTAAATAAAATAAAATTATCATGAAAAGTTTCTCAGATCTGTTGTATTCACGCTTGTACGTGTCACTGTTTTTAGAAAAACTTTCATTTTCAAAATTTTACTTTTCCCTGCTTTGGGTACAAAATATTCTATTGCTTAAGAAAATATCCCACATGGGTTACAAACACATGACCTAACCAATGAAATTCATTCTTATCGTGTAGCGTTTTAATAGAAATGAATTGTAATGCGTGAATTTATCAACTGCCTGCCACTCAATATTCATTGTCGACATCATTATAAGCAACACAAGCCAACAAAAACCAAAAAAAAAGAAGAAAAAAAGCAACACACTCCAAACAACATGCAACAGCATTTAGCGCATGTGGTGGACCAACAAAAACAACTACTTTTGTAAATGCTAACAACTGAATAAAAACCTTCATGCATTATGATGATGATGATGTACCATTTGGTCCATGAACCACCTTGACTATGTGCGTCTCAATGAGTGTTCTGTTGTGCGAATAAGTAACATGTGCCAAACACGCACCAACCAAAATTCCACAGGCTTGTTCTTCGCTGACAAAAGCAAAAAATGCAACAAAAACTAAAGAATGCAACTGTTCAATGCAACGTTTTGCAGTGCAGAAGCGCTGCAGTGCATTATCGATGCAGAGAAAGAAATGGGGAGATTCTTATTCACGGTAGTTATGTAGCCGAAGTCAGTCAAGTTCGACTGTGTAGAAGCCTCTATAGAAGAGAATAATTATCTTACGATTAATGAATATGGTTACGAAATGTGTTGGCTTATAAGACGTGAGGCCTCGGTTCAAACCTCAGTTCGGCGACTTCCTCTCAGCAAATTTCTGGCAAAAGCTCTGAGAGTAAATAAAATTGCCATGAAAAGTTTCTCAAAAATCTGTCATTTGGAATCGGCTTTAAACTGTAGGTCCCGCCACTCATTTGAAATTTGAAAACAAAAGTGGTGTGAGAAGCTAGGTCGTAATCCTGACTAGTTACCAATTATGTATGTATGTATGTATGTATGGCAGGATTTCATTTAAGCCTGGAATTGGTTTCATAAGGTGTTACAAACTTTAGCACAAACCCATTATACCATCAATAATTAGGGCGCCTGTCTGATATGATGATGTTTCCATGTTGGTTGATTTTTATTCCTAAAATACTCAGCGGAATGTTGGACAACAAACAAGCAGCTGGAGATGGTAAATTGCGGCAGGTTTATTGAATAAACATTACAAAATACTTTAAAGTACAGCACAAAACAAAACAAAAAAAAAAAAACAAAATGAAATGAAATGAATAAATATGAAACAACAGAAGAGAGATTCAACTTACCGCAATGTTGCACAATAAAGAATTGTACATCTGTGCATCATTCATGTCGTCTTCTGCATGATGCAGTTAAAGTTCGAGTGAAGGGGCGCATGCGCATATGTGCACAACAGAAATAATTGCAATTCGTCTGCTTTTTTTTGCTAAAGACCAGCTCTTGATGATTATGCGTATAGCACGCGCTATAAAATGTTTCTTATACTCCTGGTATACAACAACGTTTTTTGGTTTTTGTAACATTTTCATTTGCCGTGCGCTGTTCTTGTGTTTTTTATGTTTTTGTGTACTCATCGAACTTTATTATTTATGTACGTGCGTACGTACATCAATGCTTTGTTTTTCTCTTGTTGTTATTGTTTTATGGAATATTATATTGTATTTATGGTTTTATTGCCCACTCCTAGAATGCTTACAGGCATGCATGTACAGATACATGCTTAACGGCCACCGACTAAACGGGTAAGCAGTCAACCAACCAGCCATCCATCCATCTATCCATCCATCGCCTTGGACATCATCAACACATCATTACCACAAACTGATTGTACAACACTACACCTGATCCTATTTTAAAATCTTTCAATCGTTCAATTTCGTATTGAACCTGAACTGTTATTGTTATTGTAGCATTCAGTGTAAATGTGGCATGATTTGTTAAGTGACTTTGAAGCTGAATAAATTACCTTTAAAGCCACAGACATAACAAACGTAAGTGCAGGCAGGCTGTGATGCAATGATAAACAGAATCAGATCAGTCACCACTCACCGTACAATCGAAAACAGTAAATGATCGGTGAGCGCCATAGCCATAAACGAAAATGATGATAGTGATGATCATCAAGGTGCAAAATGCAACGCACTTTCAGCTCCTTGAACTAAAATCGTAGATATACTCGTACATACAAAGAAGATGTTCACAATATTGATAGCAGGGGCAGTATTGCTGTTTTTTTTTCAGCACTTGGGTAATACTATTCCCAGGCACTACAACTGACAACAAAAATTTATTAAATATTTTTTACAATTTATTTTAAATTCGGGGTACCTTGGTAGATAAAGCGTCATTCTATTGGTGTAAGAATGCGAAGAAATACTTTATGTATTTTATTTTGATGTCTGGCCTGGGGCTCGAACCCTGGCTTTTCGTCTAATAAGCGAACACACTACCTACTAGACCACGACGACTTCTCACATCAACCTCTATTTAGTCTCAGTATAATTTCCTATCAACGTTGAGACTTTGAAAAAAAAAAATTGCAATTGAAGAGCACTATACACGATTAGAACTTTTTTTTAACGCCTTAACACTTAACGGCTTGAAGTCGCCGTAGTCTAGTAAGTAGTGTGTTGGCTTATTAGACGCAAAGCCAGGATTCGAGCCCCAGGCCGGACATCAAAGACAAAATACAAAAAGTATTTTTCGGCGACTTCCTCTCAGCAGAAATCCGAGAGTAAATAAAATTGGCATGAAAAAGTTTCTCAAGAATCTGTCGTTCGGAGTCGACTTTAAACTGTAGGTCCCACCACTCATGTATAAAATTAACACACACAACATAAGTGGTGTGAGAAACTAGGACGTTGTACAATGGGTACTGTACTTGTCTTAATTGACAAGTACACGTCCTCTAACCTAACCTAACATGACACTCAAGAATGCGATCACATCAAGATATATTGAAGGGTTGCCAAGGAATGCATTGTATTCCGTGGTCTTTAGAGTAAACCAAAATTTGACACATCTCTGAAGAAATTCAGTAAACAGCGGTGGTTGATTCAGCGCATTTCATATGGAGGCTAATTTTGTTTCAATTCAAATTAAAATAACAATTAAAGTTCATATCATAAAAACTAAAATAATTATTTAGAGCCGGCCAACACCGGACCACTCTTATTATGAACATTTGGAAGTCGTTTCTTGCGGCATTGTTGCGTGATGATATGCTTTGTGTATATAATTTGTACATATATTTGGTATACATATATACTTTGCATATATGCTGGTTTGTTAGAAAATCTTAGATCAAGTAATTTATCTTGAAAAAGCCTTATTTAGAAAGATACCGAATATATTCATTTAGTATTAATCAGATAGCTTTGCCAGTTTCAGTTTCAGCCAGTTTCAGTTCCTTTTCCATGCGAAAATCTAAAATTTACATGGTTATTGAAACATATATTTCTACCATTATGAAAGATAAATGATAGTTTAGAAAGTCGTTTATTTCGTCGACGTATACGCCGTAGTCTAGTGGTAGTATATTCAACCCTAGCTCAGACATCTCGAAGAAAAAGAAATATTTCTTTCGGCGACTTCCTCTCTACAGTCTTCTGGCAAAAACTGCAAGAGTAAATAAAATTGCCATGAAAAGTTTCTCAAAAAATCTGTCATTCAGAGTCGACTTTAAGCTGTAGGTCCCGCCACTCATGTATAAAATGGACTCAACATGGGTGGTGTAAGACGCTAGGTAGTAATCCTGACTAAGGGATTGTAATAACCAAATAAGTAAATAAGCATTCTATCTTTTTTAATGGTTATTTCACATTGAATATTGTCTCTTAAAGCATCGAAAAAAGACAAAAGAAATAAATTAAAATTTTTATAAGAAGGTATTTCGTTAGTTAGGAATTTATTCCATGTTTTAAAAGCCGCCTCTTCTTCTATCTAGTATTTTGATTGGTTTTGAAGGTTCCAGTAAACATACATACATACATATTTGGTCATTACAACCCTTCAGTCAGGATTACGACCTAGTTTCTCACACCACTTATGTTGTGTGTGTTAATTTTATACATACATAAGTGGTGGGACCTACAGTTTAAAGTCGATAACGAATGACAGATTTTTGAGAAACTTGTCATGGCAATTTATTTACACTCAGAGTTTTTGCCAGAAATCTGCTGAGAGAAAGTCGCCGAAGAACTACTTTTTGTATTTTGTTTTTCTGGCCTGTCGTTCACAGTCGACTTTAAACTGTAGGGCCACTCATATATAAAATGGACACACTCAACATGGGTGGCTGTGTGACGCTAGCTCGTAATCCTGACTAAAGGGTTGTAATGACCAATTAAGCAATTCTTTTGGTCGTTGAATGACTATTTTAAGTCAAATTTTGTCTATTAAAGAATCGAAAAGAAATAGACGAAATAATTTAAAATTTGTATAACAAGGTATTTAGTTAGTTAAGAATTTATTCCTAGTTTTAAAAGCCACCTCATCTTCCATTTAGTGTTTTGGTTAGTTTTGAAGATTGTAGTAAAGCTCATCTTGAAAACATCGTATAAAATACTTTTAAACCTAGGGTTCTTGGAAAAATAATACATTTTGCTCTACCTTGTATATTCTCTACATTTCGAAGATCAATCCACAGTCTAATCGCGTCGTTCGCATTTGCATTCAGGATGCCTAATATTGGCTTGTGTATGGGTGAAGTGGAAGTAACTTTTTTAAGTCAAAAAATTATAGAATTTAATCGTACCATCTCCGGTTTTTTAGAATTTCTGTAAAATTATGTAAGACGAACGTTTTTAGACGGTCATCTGTTTCTATGGAAGATACAAATAAAATTGAGTGTTTTTATACGCAACCAGACATTTGTCTGAAGGTGTTCACTCCATGGAAGCAGGGCATTAGTAGCGTTCTAAAACTAACCATGTTGCAATATTCTACGATTTTATTAGGCATTAGCTGTATGGGAGCTTCATATACACAAAAAAAAAATGTAAAACATACAATCAAGCTTCAATAAGTCTACAAAAATACATACGAGTAGCATTGGTAACATTTTTGTACTGTACATTGTTGTGGGCTGTCGTGGATAGTGTCTGATTGTGATTTAAATTACTTTAAGAGTTTCAAAGACCTGTAACCTTATAGGAACTTTGTAGGCAAAGAGGCGTACATTTTATTTGACAGATGGCCTCTAGAATTTTTGTCAAAAAAAAAAACCAACAGACATCCTTCGAAGGGCTGATAACTTAGAAGCCGTTTTGCTTTTTAAATTATTTTTTCCTGTGCTAAGTTTAAACATTTAAAAACCTATTGTAGGGTATTATAAAACAGGATTTGTTATGTTATGTTTTTTTGTTTGTTTTAAAATTACATTCGGAATGTTAAAATTGAATAAATGAATGAATGGATGACCATAAATGGAAAATATTTATGTTTTTTAAATTCTTCTTGGTCAACATGTATTTTATTTTTATATTCAGTTTACTTTTTATTACTCATTCTCTCCCTCTCTTTCACTCTTTCACTCTTTCACTCTTTCCACACAACATTTCATGCGTTAAAAAGTTGTTGTAATACAGAACAGAAAAATTTTTTTTTTTTAATTCCAAAGTCCATATAAAAGAATTTCAAATTAATTTCATTACATTAAATAAGTATCTTTTAATAAATTATTATTTTTATGTACATACATACATATTTATGTAAGAACATGTGATGTATATGTACGTGTATGTGTTTTATAATGTAATAATATTATATTGTTATGTACATACATCAATAAGTATGTATTTATGAAAGTATCAATGCCTGTGTTATGCCCAGTTAATGCTCTAATTGTGCATTTTTAATCGCCATTAATTTTAAATCAAAAGTCCATTATTTTGTTTTTCTCTTTACTCTTACGGTGTTTATCGATATCTACTATATAACATATCTAAAGAAGAGAAAGAGGAATAGTAAAATAGAATGGCTGAACAAACTATCATTCAGCACGCGCCAATACATTACAATCGGAATAATCAATCAGCATAAAAACATTAGAGATTATCGAACAGAAAGAAAAAATGTTTTTAAATTATTGAAAACATTTACAAGAACTGTCATCTTCTGAATTCCAATACACAGAAATTAATTGAAGATGTTTCAGATTCAGTTTTTTATCGTCACATATTAAAAATTGAGCTAACTAGAGGCCTATTAAAACTCAGAAAAGAAAAAATATTGATGCCCTATAAATACTTAGATAAAATCCAGTTTCTGTAGATGTTCAATTCGACAATGAGTTCCAGTTTAATTTGTGCTAATTTTACTTCTATCGGATCTTTTTTAAAAGCTTTCTATCCTAGTTACTGCAATTGTTCATTACAACCTTTTAGTTAGGATTACAACCTAGCCTCTTTCTCCACTTATGTTGTGTAGGTTATTTTATCCATGAGTGGCGCGACCTACTGTTTAATGTTGACCGATTTCAGAAACTTTTCGCGGCAATTTTATAATACTCTCAGTGTGTTTGCCAGAAAACTGCTGAGAGGAAGTCGCCGAAATTTCGAGATGTCTGAGCCGGCACACTATGTGGCATGCCTCGATGAAATTCGACATGAACATGTTTAATATGAGTGTGAACCATTTATGATCACATTTTATTATGATCGGATCATAAGTGCCCCTAGATACCACATACGGTCCATTAAGAAAATCTGACATACATCTCATATTGTTATAATAGTCGATATACATACATATGTAATTAAGTTTTTAAAGTTCTATGATAATTAATATTTATTTATAATATTTATTTTACATTATTTAATACTTAACTTAAAATATTTAAAAAGTGAAACTAACTACAATCGTTAAAATCGTTATCATTTTCATCATCAATGTCAGGAAGGAGTAATTTAATAATATCTGAATGCCTTCCCAATTTTTGTGTACTGCAGTTTATAAAAGGGTCACTGCTTAAGAGTAACCTATTCAGGACATCTCGATTGGTATCGCTTCTACTGAATTTCCTCGCATAATTCGTACGCCATATGGCTTTATTGCCTATGGCTTTATTACACTACGTCTAATTTTTTAAATTTTTTAAAAAAAAGTAATATTTTCAAAAAATCGCCAAAAATAATTGCGCAAATTTGTGCAAACTTTTCTTTTTGTTCCTGAATGTAAAGAGTTCATATTTTCTTGTGGTATATAACATTAAACTACTAAAAACTACTTTCACCTTTAAAATCCTTATCTTTTTTAGGAAGGGTAAAAAAATGTCAAATTTTTATTATTTTTAAATTTTGAACGAACAATTTTAACACAAATATATGAGATATATATATATATATAAACTGAAAGTAGCAGTTGCTCATATTTTTCAAATAAAAAAAATATCAATATAAAACCTCTATTCGTTTAGCCATAAAAAAATATCATATAAATCCATTAAAATTTCAAAAAAAAAAAAACAATAACGCATTTAATTTTCTTCACTTTCCTGACTTTGACATCGTCTCAAGTCTACAAATCTCAACTTAAAGTCGTGAAAATTCACTAATGCAGAATTTTGTTGTCTACCGAACTGCATACTCAGTTTCTTAAATTTCTTTAAATAAATTTTTGCCTTTTTGGCCAGCTTTTCAGGGTAAATGCCACATAGTGCGGCAGTTGAAACCAAGGGCTTCTGTCTAATAAGCTAACACACTACGATTTCTTATCTTTAAATTTCTATCTTTAAATTTCAATAAAACATAGTGCGTGTGGGATACATATCATCGGCTTTGAATACTGCCGTGGTTTGTGAATTATACGCATAACAATGCGATATAAGAAAACCCCACAAGAAAAAGTCTAATGGGGTTAAATCCGTCAAAGGATGTCTGAACTTGCTGGATAACATGTTCCAGCTAGAGAAGTGCTTAAGCCTATGGAGGATAGAAGGGAATGACCAAACATGTGTTTAAGTAACATTTATGTTATGAAGGGAATAACGCTTATCAAATTGTTGTATTGGTAAAGAGTTCTTTCCTATTAGCTGAGCGAGTATTAAAGGTCGGTTTCAAAATAAAAAATATCTTCAATATAAGAAACCCTCAAAGAAACCCACAACCTCTACTTAAGTAGAGTGGAACTTGAGTGAACTGACATAAAACTAAAAAGAATGAAACTCATCCTATAACAATTGAAGACTCAGGACTCTTTTAATGCCTTAACTGTCCAGAACGTGATCAAGTTAAGATATATTGAAGGCTTGTCGAGGTATGGCGTAGCAAGTATGCTGTGGCATCCAGGGAACCGATGAATTGATAAACATAAAATTGACACATCTCTTAACAAAGGCTTACACCTCTGCTCTTAACAAATTCAGTACATGTGGTGGTTGTTGCAGTAGATCGACTTGGCTCAGTTGTTAAGTGAGAAGAGTGCTAATCAATAAGAATCGCGGTTGTGAGTTTGATCCCTGCCAATAACTCTGGTCTACCACTACAACAATGTATGTATGTAATTAAACTCAAGCATTATTAATCAGGAAGTCGACGTAGTCTAGTAGGTAGTGTCTTGGCTTATTAAACGTAAAGCCAGGGTTCGAGCCCCAGGCCAAACATCAAAACAAAATACAAAAAGTATTTTTCGGCGACTTCCTCTCAGCAGCTTTCTGGCAAAAAGTCTGAGAGGAAAATAAAATTGCCATGAAAAAGTTTCTCAAAAATCTGTCCTTCCGAGTCGACTTTAAACTGTAAGTCCCGCCACTCATGTATAAAATTAACGCACACAACATAAGTGGTGTGAGAAACTAGGTCATATATACATTTATGTTGTATTATTAATCAAAGATGTTAGCGATACCATCATCAATTTTGTTGGGAATCATTATTTCATATTCAAATTGCAAATCGGCTTAAAACATACATACATATTTGTTCTACCAAGTAAACTAATGTTTTGATAAGCTCAGGTGATTCAAATAATTGTTCAACTTACTCTCATACACTTCAAAAACAACAACATTTTATGAAAAAAGTATTTAAGCATAAAATTATTGTTTTTCTTGCAGTAGCAGTAGGGCTTGTGTATTTGGGTGGCTTAAATGTTTTATTATCAGACTATCAAAATTTACATGACGATTGCCTGCATGCAAGTAAGCATCCATGTAGTCATACAAACAGACAGATGGATATGTATACATTCATGCATACATAATAATTTTGTGTCTAATATCGTATAATGTTAAGTGGCCGTACAACATTTGCATATTGAGGTTCATAATTATTATTTAGAACACCACAAACAGGCACACATAGTACCAGAGATGAGCAAACAAACAAAGTATCAGGTCCGCCATCTAACGTTTTTTTTTCAACTAGTGCTTATTTCGTAAATGGTTACGCTTAGCTCATGTCCGATTTGACAGATAATTAGTTTAATCCTTCCGCTGAACGAATATGATTGTGTATACGCTTGAACAACGCTGGGAAATATTGCGACATTACTTTGAAAATCATGGTAATGTTGCAGAATGTGCAGAATGCAGAATGGAAGAAGAGAAGCACCTTCAGCTCTGCATGTTCGTTATCTTGTGAAAAAAGTGAAAGAAACTGGCATCCTCATCGATAAAGCAAAGCGTAAAAAGCCAAAAACAGTGCGTACACCCGAGAATATTGCTGCTGTGGCAGAAAGTGTGCGTGAAGCGCCATCAACATCAATTCACCGTCGTTCTCAACAATTGAACATTTCGGAGACATCATTGAGACAAATTTTGCATAAAGACCTTGGTATGACGCCATACAAAGTCCAATTGGTTCAGAAGTTGAAGCCAATTGACCATCCAATGCGTCTTCGCTTCGCTAAGTGGGCCTGCGATCGACTTACAGAAGATGCCGATTTTGGCAAAAAAAATCATCTTTCCAGATGAAGCTCATTTTGATCTTGGCGGATATGTAAACAAGCAAAATTGTCGCATTTGGGGCACAGAAAACCCGCACGCATACATTAAAAAGCCGACGCACCCAAAACGAGTCACTGTTTGGTGCGGATTTTGGTCCAGAGCCATAATTTTGACATTTTTCTTCGAAAATGAGCAAGGAGTGGCCGTTACAGTCAATGGCGATCATTATCGGGCCATGTTGAACGAATTTTTGTTCACAAAAATTGAAGAGGAGGTTATTGGCAACATTTGGTTTCAACAGCACGGCGCTACGTGCCACACAGTCGAAGCTACACTCGATGTTTTACGCCCTGTTTTTGAAGATCGCATTATCAGCCGCAGAGCTGATGTCGTTTGGCCACCTCGGAGCTGCGATTTGACACCGTTGGACTATTATTTGTGGGGTGCGTCAAAGATAAGTGTTACGCCGACAAGTCAGAGACAATTGAGGCTTTAAAGGACAATATTCGTGAAGCCATTGAAGCTGCACACAATCGATAATGTGCTTAAAAATTGGACGGATCGTGTGGGCTACTGCATGGCCAGCCGAGGCAGCCATTTGAATGAAATTATTTTTCATTATTAACCGGAAGGATTGTACTTTCAAATAAAAAAAGAAATTTGAGATAATATTCAGTAGTTTTTTTAAAGCAATTTCAAAAAAAAAGTTATTTGGCGGACCCTTTATATGCAGTCCATCATTGGAGGTGTATAACGGTTTTATCAAATATTTAAAATTAATCACAACAAAGCATACTACATGATTAAACTGTAGTTCGTGAAAATGTAATACAAATAAAGGGTGATTTTTTCTATCATCTAAAATAGTTTATGAGATTAATTAACATAAAATCATATCATATATGTATGCTTTAAAGACTTTCAATTTTCAGTTGCCTCTTTGACCGTTTCTTTTTAGTTGACCATTGCTGTATGGTTTGAATATACGTAATTTGTATGCATGTATTCCATATATTTAAAAATATTATAATTATGTAAAATAGGTAATTAGTAGTGTAATGACCAATATTAGTAATGACCAGTCTAATATTGACGGCTCAAACAAAAATGTTTTTCACTTCATGTTTTGAACACGTGTCAATAGTTCCTGTTTTATTTTTAATTATTATTATGGCCATAATTGTTTTTATGATTGTAATTATTTTGATATCGAATACCTTAACAAAATTTACTTAAATTTAATGTTGGTTGTTGTATGTACAATTCGTGAAATTGACGCCCTAAATTCTAATCAAAATTTCACAACGTATAGCACTAAGAAAAAAAGGAACAACTAGTAATTACTTGCCTAAAAATTGGTCAGTCATGGTATTTGAGCAATGTTTTTTACAATTATGGGGTACCATTTTTTTGAATTTCCGTTTGGTGACAAAGTAACGCTTTAAAAAAATATTGTAAATGAAAATCATGAACTAGAAGATGTTGTTTGCATCAATCTAACACGTGTTTGAAGGGTGACATTTCAAGTCAAATTTTTGACAAATATTGATTGAAAAAAAAATGTTTTTATGTGAAGTGTGTTTGACTGAATTATAAACATATACTCATAATTTGTGTACAGTTCTGAAATTTTTGAGCAATCCAGGATCATTATTGATGCCAGTAAATAACCATATACTAATGCAACCGTTACATGCTGAAAGAGAATATACATAGGCCCGAGAGGACAGATGTCTGAGCCTGTGTCATAACCATATACGCATGATTTCTTTACAGTTCTGAACTTTTTGAGCGATTCAGGATCATTATTGATGCCATTAGACAGCCATACTAATGCGAAGATTATTCGCTGAAAGAGAATTAATACCAAGTACGGTCCATTTGATTGATTAATTTTTTCCCCTTTGTGCTGTACCTATCCAGAGCTCTTGCTTGAACCGCCTAGTCTCCAATGTGTCTTGTATTAGCATCCAGAGAACAATGACTATAATTGTGCTCCATTGGAGTTTGAACAGGCTGTTTGTGTGTCCTCTATCCATACATAACATAATTGGTCATTACCACCCTTCTGTCAGATTACGGTCTAGCTTCTCCCGTCATTAATGTTGCGTATGTTAATTTTATAGATGAGTGGCGGGACCTAGAATTTAAAGTCGTCTCCGAACGACAGATTTTTCAGAGTTTTTGGCAGAAATTGACACAGGAAGTCACCGAAGAAATATTTTTTTATATTTTGTTTTGTTCGAGAGATCTGACCTGGGGTTTGAACCGAGCCCTCATGTCTAAAAAGCCAACACACTACTTACTAGACTACGGCGACCCATACAAACGTCACAAATTTGAACTGGCAGACTGAAATAAGATCAAACAAACTCTGTCATATACAAAAACCCCACGAACAACTTCTTCTATCTACAGATGGTCGAATTTTTGTATCACAACTATGTTCAATATTTTTGCCCAATTGCATAAAACAGTTTCAGTAGAACAAATACAAGAAACAACAACGAACACGTCAAAATTAAAACACTCCAGAAATCTGCTGAGAGTAAGTCGCCGAAGAATTATGTTTTTATATTTTATGTGTTCGGGATGTCTGACACCTGGGCCTTACGTCTAATAAGCCAACACACTACCTACTAGACTGCGACGGCTTCCCATTCCATAAATTGTTTTCTCTTTGTCCTGGACATATCAGAAGCTCTTGTCGAAGCCTTAGCATTAAGTCTCCAATGCGTCTAGCGTGTCCGACAATGAATCAGAATCCAATGGAGTTTGAATAAAATTTTCGTACGTCCTCTATCTAAGCTTGGCCAAATCTACTGCACATTCTTTCGTGTATCCAATGTTGCTCATGCGATGTTAGCCGTATCTATTACAATATTTTCAATTTTAAACTTTCAATGCAATTTCCAATCTCAAGAGATAACTTGTCCGTGTGCAGCGTATGTTTTCTCATTCGACCATATCGTCGAGAGACTCTGCACATTCTTTTGCTTATCCAATGCTGCGCATGCGACGTTAGCCGGATCTATTACAATATTTTCAATCCTAAACTTGCCGTTTTTCAATGGAATTTCCAATGTCAAGAGATAACTTGTCCGCCTGCAGGGTATCTCTCATTCGACCATATTGTCGAGAGACTCTGGTAGCTGCCTTGAGGACTCTGAAATTGTTAAATTTTCGAAATTATCGATTTCGTAAAGATGCCTGCTTTAGGCTTAGAACAAAACCTCTGTTTACTCTCGAACAATCCATGAAGATCGTTACAATATTTCTCCATTATCCTCTGCTCGGACGAGACGTTCCGAACTGATCTATACCATTATCCGCACAGAGCCTTTAACTAATATTGGTTGCCGAGCCCCTACAATGAAAGTCGTCTTCAGGGCCGAGGTAGGTGTAGTATTTTATGAGCCGGTAATAATGGTGCAGGCAATTTTGCATCCGCCAAAACTAGTTGTGGTCGATACATACCTCAATATATGTATATAGCACGTGACTTTTCATACAAGACCACAAAACTAATTGTTGAAATACGACAAAACATCCCTTGAATCCAGTCAAAAATCATTTACATTTAAACCTATTGTAGTTAGAGTATGAACTGCAACCTTCCTAATACTACAATAAATATTTTAATGGCAGAGATTAGTCTCTGTAACTGGCTATCACTTTAGACGTACATACATTGTAATGACTTTCTCAACAATTTATGATAGAAGTCAGTTGAATACCGTATATGTAATAAAATAAAATGAAATCCTTAAGAAATTTCTTTTATATTCCCAAAAAAAAAATAGAAGAATTGCTGGATGCAAATAAAAATATCAGATTTCAACGTCTCTTCAATTTTGTAAAACACCCTACAGATTATTTTTTTTTACTTTTGTTGTTATTAAATAGAGCACATGTCGTTTTTTGCTATAGAAACACAATAAAAAAAAAACAACAAAAATTCAACAACTTATAGAAGAAATAAAAACTAAAATCGTTTTCAAACAAAAGCTGATAGATTTACGCAGTATAAAAATCAGTACGCATGTTATACGAATATTTGTTTGAGTTTTATTTGATTTCTAACTTATTTTGAGGCAGAGCTGTAAATGAATGATTTTTTATATTTGCGTGTTTTCTATATTTTTCATAAACGAAGTTATGAAACAGCATTTAAGAACTTATTTAATGTTCCCTTATATTATTTTTACAATGTAATCGAATAATTTCTTATTCCTTAAAAACAAATGATTTATTTAAGGTTCTGATCTCCTCATTCATATTAGGAACAATATACTTTTGATAATTTTTTTTTTTTTGATATTCAAGTATTTGTTTAACATGCTCGAAATGTTTTCATCATTCAATAGAATTGTTTTCCTTTTTTCTTTCAAATTCATTTGATTTTCGGAAATACACTCGTGTCATTTGATTTCCGGTTAAGGTTCAATCATTTTGATTTGATTTGGTTGTTTATGTTTTACATCGGAATTATATTCCCAAAATCAAAAGGTACTTGAAGAGAGGCGGAACGTTAAAAACCTAGAAAAACGTAATGAAGACAAAGAAAAGAAGAAAACGGAGAAAAAAAGGAAGAACATCTGCTAGGCAAGTAATGAAGCGTGTGGTGATGTTTAATTAAGTTTGAGATTTAAAAAAAAACGCGAATTTCTTATATCGCCAATTGCAATCCCCTTATTTGTATTTGTTTATTGGGCTCATTGCCATTATGAGCTGTTTTTTTTTGTTCATCTCAAGATCTCAATGTGTTGGCATTTTATTTGCACGCGGGATTCTTTTGTTTCTTTTTTTTTGTTATTAAAGAAAAAATGAAAAATAAAATGAAAGAAACAAACTGAAATCGTAAAGCCAATACGGGAAATTTTGCAATCCAGATTAAGTGTATGTATGTATGCATGGAAGCATGTATATATTCATACAATATTCGTATTATTCCCTGTCATTTACATTTCAAATGTTTATAGTCATTATTGTTAAAGATTTTGTTGTTATCATAGCTGCAACTATTTTATTTCTCTTTCATGCATTACACGACCGTAGATACCTGCAATATATTGGGCTTCGATTGATGTTTGTAACACGCGGCTGTACTATTCTATTACGAAGAAATGACGGTCATCACTTGTCTGTTGGGTTTCCCCTTAAACTTCGTTATACAGGAAATACGATAAGATGAGGCTGAAGTAATCATTTTTGTCTTGGCGCCAGACCCAGACCTATCAACAAACAAACTTTCACTCACAAGTTTCTTATCCGAAAGCCAATTTAGAGTCTTCATTTCTTACTTAGGTTAGGTTAGGTTAGGTTAGGTTAGAGGACGTGTACTTGTCAATTAAGACAAGTACAGTACCCGGAGGTCGAATTGACCCATTGTACAACGTCCTAGTTTCTCACAACACTTATGTTGTGAGTGTTAATTTTATACATGAGTGGTATGACCTACAGTTTAAAGTCGACTCCGAACGACAGATTTTTATTTATTGAGAAAGTTTTCATGGCAATTTTTATTTACTCTCAGAGTTTTTGCCAGAAATCTACTGAGAGGAAGTCGCCGAAAAAATACTTTTTGTATTTAGTCTTTGATGCCTGGCCTGGGGCTCGAACCCAGGTTTTTGCGTCTAATAAGCCAACACACTACCTACTAGACTACGGCGACTTCTTCATTTCTTACTTACTTCACTTAACTCTTTAGTTAGGATTACAAACTAGCTTATCACGTCACTCAATTTCGGTGTGTTAATTTTATCTATGAGCTGCAAAACTTGTAGTTTAAAGTCGACTCCGAACGACAGATTTTCATGGCAATTTTATTTACTCTCAAGACTTTTTGCCAGAAGAATGCTGAGAGGAAATCATTGAAAAAAAAATATTTTCTAATTTCGTTTTTATGACATATCTGAGCCGAGTGGCTTGTTTTTGGCTTCTCTATTAAGCCAACACACTGCCTACTATCGGGTCCGCCATCTAACGTTTTTTTTCAACTAGTGCTTATTTCGTGAATGGTAACACTTAGCTCATATCTGATTTGAACGAATATGGTTGTGTATACGCGTGAACAACGCTGGGAAATATTGCGACATTACTTTGAAAATCATGGTAATGTTGCAGAATGTGTGCGAAAATTGCGTACCGATTTTGGGAGAAGAGAAGCAGCGTTAGCTCAGTATGTTCGTTATCTTGTGAAAAAAGCTAAAGAAACTGGCATCCTCATCGATAAACCAAAGCGTGAAAAGCCAAAAACAGTGCGTACACCCGAAAATATTGCTGCTGTGGCAGAAAGTGTGCGTGAAGCGCCATCAACATCAATTGACAGTCGTTCTCAACAATTGAACATTTCATAGACATCATTGAGACGAATTTTGCATAAAGACCTTGGGATGACGCCATACAAAGTCCAATTGGTTCAGGAGTTGAAGCCAATTGACTATCCAATGCGTTTTCGCTTCGCTAAGTGGGCCTGCGATCGACTTACAGAAGATGAAGCTCATTTTGATCTATGTAAACAAGCAAAATTGTCGCATTTGGGACACAGAAAACCCGCACGCATACATTGAAAAGCCGACGCACCCAAAACGAGTCACTGTTTGGTGCGGATTTTGGTCCGGAGACATACTTGGGCCATTTTTCTTAGAAAATGAGCAAGGAGTGGCCGTTACAGTCAATGGCGATCGTTATCGGGCCATGTTGAACGAATTGTTGTTCACAAAAATTGAAGAGGAGGATATTGGCAACATTTGGTTTCAACAGGACGGCGCTACGTGCCACACAACCGAAGCTACACTCGATGTTTTGCGCCCTGTTTTTGAAGATCGCATTTTCAGCCGCAGAGCTGATGTCGTTTGGCCACCTCGGAGCTGCGATTTGACACCGTTGGAATATTTTTTGTGGGGTGCCGTCAAAGATGAGTGTTACGCCGACAAGCCAGAGACAATTGACGCTTTAAAGGACAATATTCGTGAAGCCATTGGTGAAATACAGCTGCACACAATCGATAATGTGCTTAAAAATTGGACCGATCGTGTAGGCTACTGCATGGCCAGCCGAGGCAGCCATTTGAATGAAATTATTTTCCATTATTAACCGGAAGGATTGTACTTTCAAATAAAAAAAGGAATTTGAGAAAATATTCAGTAGTTTTTTTCTTAAAGCATTTAAAAAAAAAAAGTTATTTGGCCCCTTACGACAATTTCATATGAAACAAACCCTGTGTAAATTTTTCGTGGCAATTTGTTGTGTTACCCAGTATTAAGAATTTCACCTTATCTCTGCTGCGGGTTTTTGTTGTGATCGAATTGAAGCCTGATAGAATTAAATGAAACCTAACTTGGCTAAGACTGGTGCGCGAACGCACTGTGTTTGTTTTTTAGCCTTCAATACCTTTTTTCCGTGTTTCAATAACATCAATGAAGGGTATTAAATAGTCGTTGTTACCGACTAAAACATTTTTAGTTGCTTTTCATGTAATATTAAAGAAAAAAGGTTCTCAATAAGTTGCCTATTTTTGCATTCTTTTGCATACAATCAGTGTTAAAGGTTGCCTGGCTATATCAAGTAAAATATAATTGAGATGGAGACGTGAATCTATTTTTATCACGTGCAAACGAAAACAGAGTTCGCGTATAGAGGGTAAAATGCATTTTTAATATGATTAATATTTAGAAAAATGAACGTTTGTAATGCTCAATGAAATATTTTTCGTTTAAAACAGATAATAAAGTTATCTGCACGACTGTTTAATAATCATCATCACAGTGTAACCATTCTGAGCATGTAAATGTAAAGTCCTCTTGTGGTTTTTCAGTTAAGACCCGGACTTATTTTAGCTACAGTCTGAAATGGATAAAATTAAACAGAAAACTTATGATAATCATCTGCCAAAAGTCAGAAGTACGATTGGGTGTCTTCATTATCGAATGTCAGAGTAGAAACCGCGTCACAACTTTGTTTATTACTGCTCTTCAAAGCTTAAGGCTTTAGTTGGATGGGTGGTTATAAATCCATTAAATACTGAACGCTTATGCCAATAACTTGAAAGGGCCTTGATGCCAGTCAACATCTACGTTATAGGGGATGGTGGTTCTGGTTATTTGGGACTATCTTCATAAATTCCCATTGTTTGCATACGTAGCCGCCACTTGTCGACCATCTTTCCTATCTTCTTGTAGAATCTTGTTTAATACAGACAATTTTGTAGTGTGGTCTACGGAGACTACGAAGTCCTCTTACGGATTATTACTGTCGTGAAGAGTTGCTAACTTTATATGATATCCCCATAACGTCTCCCCTAATAATATTTCCCTGACAAATTTCAGGCCCTGTTTCTGTAAGACGAATGGTTTCAGGCGAACATCGGCTTGTATGGAATAACACTCAATTTTTTTTGAACTCAAACAACCTTATGATGCGGACTTCTTGGGGACGATTGCTGTAGACTGTCTAATGGTGAAGGTATAACACTGGCCATTATATAGTCACCTAGCAGCAACTCGTTTCCTTGCCGTTCGCATCTTGAGTTTAAATCAAACGTCCACAAACACTACTCTCTCTTTCCACCTTGAGTAGGGGCCATTCCCTGAGTGCTGGTTTTACAAAAAAAAATTTGTTTATTTGAAAACATGGTAGTTGGGTCTACGGAGACTAAGAAGTTCTTTTACGGATTATTATTCTTTGTGTTCATCTATGTTTTCCATACACACAGACGTTCATCTGTAACGGTTCGTCTCTAACCAGTCGTCTTAAAGAAACAGACCCTCAGAATGCTGCTCTGTATCAACAATGAAAATATTCTACCTGTCGCTGGCTATGAAACCAGGGATGCATGAATGCCCAACAGGTTCCAAACGGTTCCCCTTCCAGATACTCAGGCATAATATATGCTTAAAGGGCATTTAAGTTAATATGCTTGCCAAGTTTCTAGGAATTGCAGATAGCGACAGACCCAGATGATCAACAAATACAGTAGAATTCCGTTAATCCGGCACGTTCGGGACCGGCTCGGTGCCGGACTACTGAAAATTCCGGTCTATCAGGCGGTAATTATAAGAAGAATTACTGAGTCACTTTCTTCAAGATTTTGAGTAGGTTGGGGGTTTACTACAATGTTGTTAATGTCCTCATCGGTTAGTTAGTGTTCAACAGGCTCATTCTCGTCGATTAGAAGCCACTCCTCTATCTCATCTTCAGGCAGGTTTTTCAAGGGATTGTCAACACTTCTCTCTCCTTTTGAACTCGATGGCTTAGGTTTTGAAAACATGATCCCGAACTACCCCGAAAACTTCCGAATAGCTTTCGAGCGTTTTTATTTGCTTTAAAGACACACTTTTGGAGAAAACCAAAATTTTTACAATTTTCCGGAGCGATGCCGGACTATCGGGCATTCCGGACTGTTGGATGCCGGACTAATGGACTTCTACTGTAAAACAATGTGGTTTCCTAAGAGAGAACTCGATGATTTTATTATAAAGTTTGTTTATATTTTGTAACTCCGTTAAGTTAGGTCGGAGTGGTAGCTCTGATATCACAAAGCTTACTTGAGCACGCATAGCGGCCCGTTGTGACGCCACAGATGAACGCAGTCCCTGTACTGACCAAGCTCTATCAAAATCATTGAAGAGGAAGAAGTTGGTCAGCGCAAGGGCTGCCCATCAAAAGTACGACTACTCCACGGTGGAAAACCAGCCAGAAAGTTGGATGAACGAAGCTATATCCTTGATGTCAATAGATGATAGCTCCGTCAAGCTGACAAAAAATGGAGAGCCAAATAACCTATATCTGCACCTAGCAAAAGTGGATGACTGTCCCCTCTTCCTCAGCGGATCTGCTTGTAACTCCGTTACTTATACGAAATGTTTCTACGGATCACAAAACAACGGGGATTTATTAAAATATATCATAGTCGATATAATTAATTAAAATTTTACACAACACTATTGTTTAAAATGCTTTTCTTTGACAAAAATCCATACACGAGACTGAAAATAAATTTAATTTAAATTTCTTATTGTATCCTTAAACAATTTGAAATTGACCAAAATTACTCCCCAATGAATGTGAGTCCCACTGCAACACGCGGCCATCTCCGTTGCTCTGTTGACAATATTTGTTCTTCTTTCTCAAGCGAATCAATGGCAACAGACACAAACAAAAAGAGTCACTCATATACACTTGATTCCAAGGGCGGTTGCGATAACGATAGAAAGGAAGTCTTCCAAAAGGTGCAAAACAACTTCCGTTGAAATCAACATCATCGTCATTGTCATCATCAACATCATCATCATCATCATCATTATCCTTACCATCATTGCCATCAGCGGCCTTTATAAACGAGAGAGAGAATGAATGAGCGAACGTATGAATTTAAATTTACATGCCAGGGGAATAAAAATAAAATAAAAAGGAATACGAAATACATGTCCACATATGATGACAATATTCTTTGTTGCCATTTGCGTTTGTATATATATATGTACATGCATACATATGTACATACATATGTATGTCTTTGTTGTGTATGTGTCTCGAAATTTGTTTATGAATTGACACGCATTAAGTTACAAAAGTTAAATACAGTTGTTGTCATCATTGTCATCACTGTCATCGTCATCGTCATATTGACATTTGGCTTATTTGAAATAAGGTAAAATACTGTAAATGAAATACAACAGCTTTTGGCATATATTTGCCATTCCTGGCCATACACATACGTACATTTTGTACTTCTTGTAACAAAAGAAATATTAAATTTTTATTCAATGATTAAACTTTAATGGAAATAAGAGTTGCTGTCGCCGTAGTCTAGTCGGTAGTGTGTTGGCTTAATAGACGTAAAGCCAGGGTACGAGCCCCAGGCCAGACATCAAAACAAAATACAAAAAGTATTTCTTCGTCCTCTTTCTCTCAGCAGATTTCTGGCATAAACTCTAAGAGTAAATAAAATTGCCATGAAAAGTTTCTCAAAAATCTGTCGTTCAGAGTCGACTTTAAACTGTAGGTTCCACCAATCATGTATCCAATTAACACACACAACACGAGTGGTGTGAGAAACTAGGTTGTAATCCTGACTGAAGGGTTGTAATGACTAATTATGTATGTAAGAGCTGCCATAGTACGTTTGCAGCATAATATAGTTAAGAATATTCAAGACTCGAACCCGAATAATGAGATAACCATTATGTAACGAAATATTTTCAATAAATTTTGGGGCTATGGCAACCTTTTTCGACCAAAAAATTCAACATGCTTTTGGAATATATTTCGGATAGTCAAGCCAGAAGGTCCAAGTAAGAATCCTAAAATAAAATCTCCTAACCAGAATGTTATAAGGAACTCTGAAGTCAACTCGAATGTGGTTATTGCATGCATACATACATAATTGGCCATTACAACCCTTCAGTCAGGATTACAGCCTAGCTTCTCACACCACTCATGTTGTGTGTGTTAATTTGATACATGATTGGTGGGACCTACAGTTTAAAGTCGATTCCGAACGACAGAATTTTTGAGAAACTTTTTCATCGCCGTTTTATTTAATCTCAGACTTTTTGGCAGAATACTGCTGAGAGGAAGTCCCCGACGATAATCTTTTTTCATAATTTTTTTTGTTGGAGATGCAGACATCTTCAACAACAGAACCTGGGGTTTAAATGTAGACCTCATGTCTGATAAGCCAACATACTACCTACTAGACTACAGCGACTACGAATGTGTCTATTAGTTCCCATTATTGCAGCCTGTTCATAGTCCAGATTTGGTCTGCAGTTAACTGTATAGAGCTATACTGGAACCCTCTGCTCAGAACAGAGTTTATGATCTAAAACAACCCTTGATACTTTACTCTTGTGGATAAGAATAGTAGGACATTGAGGATTGGCAAATTATAGGCAGATGTCTTGTAACGTCTGAGGAAATTCAATTTCGTCGTACTATGATTGACGCCCAAACCACACGATGAGCACCAATTTGTTATAATTTGATTACACCTAAGCAGAAAGGATGTGATATCACAATGACCAGACTATTCTTATTAAGCCTCCTTCTATATTCGTCATGTGATGCCACTGTTTCAAGACTCCAGCTGTGGTGGTCAGCTTTTTTAATTTGGCATCACTGTATATTCTAAATATACAGTCACGATCTCCGGCAACAAACACGAAACAAAATAAAAACAATCAGTATGACCAGTGGTTGTCCGGAAGATGAGCTATTTTGCTATCGATAAGGAATCTATAACTAGAACTACTCTTGATTAAATTGTCTGAGATGGTAGTTGCAGATCGTTGTAACTGGTAGTGAAAACCAAAGCCATGGAAACTATTACCATAGACTGTTTTTTTGGGAGACGAGACAAGCAAATTGGGTAACTCGGAAACCACATATTCTGTGGTATTCAAATCCAGAATGGAGTCCTTAGAACCTATGGAAAACTCCCAGATATTTTCTCGTACTAGTTTAAGCTATAATACGAGTTCAGTTGAACTTTACAAGAGCGAGCGTAAGACGTTACATAGAACGCATTATGGTCGTCAGACTATCAGCGTACTTTGTTCGTATGAGGTTAACATGGGACTGTCGGGTTCAACTGAATCAGCTGGGTAGGAGAAATAGTGTTATAGTTTACTAAAAGAGGAGTCTCATACCACTCATGGGGTGAGAATCTTTCTATGGGATGGGAAAAGCAGTTCAAAAAGGTATTTTTGGTGAAGATAGAAAAGAATCTTTTCATATTAGATGGATTTGAGACAACTTAAAGTTTTGCTAGATAATTATGATGATGTAGTCGCCGTAGTCTAGTAGGTAATGTGTTGGCTTATTAGTCGTAAAGCCAGGGTTCGAGCCCCAGGTCAGACGTCGAAACAAAATACAAAAAGTATTTCTTCGGCGACTTCCTCAGCAGATTTCTGGCAAAAACTCTGAGAGTAAACAAAGTTGCCATGAAAAGTTTCTCAAAAATCTGTCGTTCGGAATCGACTTTAAACTGTAAGTCCCGCCAGTCATGTATAAAATTAAAGCGCGCAACATAAGTGGTGTGAGGAACTAAGTCGTAAACCTGACTGAAGTGTTGTAATGACCATTTATGTATGTATGTATGATGAGAAGAGTCGGGCATTAGATTATCTAGGAATTATTTAAGAACCAGCCTTCTGACATGATATTGCAGACTCAGAGAATATACATTCAGGATAAGAACCGTTTCAAGCTCAATTTGTAGATTCTGTGATGAGAATATAGTCGGACCTTAAGTTGTGTTTTAAAAATATACCTGAGGCGTTAAGCATGCAATTTATAACGTAGTAAGTATTGTGGCTTCACTATAAAACTATAAAAACTATAGATTCCGCTACTTATGGATAAAATGGTGTGAGAAGCTAGGTCGTAATTCTAACTAAAGGGTTGTACTTGCCAATTATGTATGTATATATGTAAGCATAGTGACCTCTTGCATTTGCTAATACCTTCACTGCACACATCCGCAATTTGTAGTTCTTATCTCTTTGCAATTTTTGTCATTACAATAGAAAGAGAAAAAAAAAATTGCTCCAATGGGTCATATTCAACAAATTTTATTTGTTGTAGCGATTACGTGATGCCCGTATTTTGGTAATGCCACACAATTTCGGTTGCAACAGTTCGGTCGTTGAGATAAATTTTAAAAGAAGTTTACAGCACGGACTGCGGTGATAAACAGTTGTTGCTTATTGGCTTCTGACTTGAGATATTTTTTTTTTTTTTTTGGTTTTTGGCCAAGAGCACGATAAAAACTTTATCAATGAAAATGCATGAGCAGCATGAGCAGCAACATAAATAGAAAAGGAAAATGAGAGAGAGACATGCACATGCAGTTCATATAATCGGAATTTCTTTTGAAAATGAAATGAAAAGGATAATGACTTCTTTTACAATGTGTAACTGCTTTAATGGTTTTTAAATTGTTTACTTTTTTACATGGAGTTGATAAGGACTCGAACAAAAAAAAAATACACGATAAAGTTACACCCCATTTTTAAGACTCATGATGACTGAATTCAATCATTAAGACTTTGTGTGTGCAAGATGCACAAAAATGTTATTATACGTGCAGCGGTACGGTGAACCTTGCAATTCTAATTACATAAATCAACACATTTTTCATCAAGGACACCCTTTTTTAAATTTTTTGTTTTTTTTTTGTGTTGACCAGATATGTATGTAGATGGATGGATAAGTAAATGAATAGATGTCTGTCTGTCGGTCTGTCTGTCAGTTTATTTGTTGCTCCTGCGGTCTACTCTTTTTGATCATGAATAATTATAATTATAATGGCCACATCTCGTTGGGTACTCTTTTTATTGCTTCCGTAATACATTCCTTGTAATTGTGATTGTGTTGGTGAGTGTGTGTGTCCGGGTGCTGTGTAATTATCCTGGTGTCTAATGATGAGTATCAACATGATTAATATACTGACCCATAGTCTATGGCATAGCGAACGATTTGTATGTCTCAGTGGAAGTTGTTGAATTCCTTGTTGGTGCTTTCATTTGTTTGCTCATCACCAAATAAACCGTCTAAACGTCTAAATGTTGCCAAGAATTTTTGATAGAAAACAACTACCGAAATAATGGCTTTGGTAATGGGGAGTTTCAACGACAAATTACATTTTAAACAGCAACGTTTTTTGTGTATCTTGATAAATAATCTTTTTTTTCCAGGAGAATTTATCATTAATTATAAAGAGAATCTAGCTGATATGGGAATGATGAATAGATGATGGTTATATTATCATTAGCGAAATTATATTAAAAAAATGTTGGTGATATATGTGTGTACATACTCCATTACATTAGAAACATCTGTGATTTTTCAATCCCCTTTTGCAGTTTTTGCTTATTAATATGGAAATTCAAAGTAAAATTTTGGCAACATTTTGAAGGAGATTGGAACTTATAGTTAAAGAGAAAAGTCTACATACACCGGTCTGCATACACCGCTGATTTTTATCAATTAAAAAAAGGTGATATAGCGTTGTTTAAGGCATTTAAAGGGTCTGCCAAATAACTTTTTTTTTTTAAAAAGGCTTTAAAAGAAAACTACTGAATATTTTCCCAAATTTCTTTTTTTATTTGAAAGTACAATCCTTCCGGTTAATAATGGAAAATAATTTCATTCAAATGGCTGCCTCGGCTGGCCATGCAGTAGCCTACACGATCGGTCCAATTTTTAAGCACATTATCGATTGTGTGCAGCTGTATTTCACCAATGGCTTCACGAATATTGTCCTTTAAAGCGTCAATTGTCTCTGGCTTGTCGGCGTAACACTTATCTTCGACGGCACCCCACAAATTATAGTCCAACGGTGTGAAATCGCAGCTCCGAGATGGCCAAACGACATCAGCTCTGCGGCTGATAATGCGATCTTCAAAAACAGGGCGCAAAAAATCGAGTGTAGCTTCGGCACGTAGCGCCGTTCTGTTGAAACCAAAAGTTGCCAATATCCTCCTCTTCAATTTTTGTGAACAAAAATTCGTTCAACATGGCCCGATAACGATCGCCATTGACTGTAACGGCCACTACTTGCTCATTTTCAAAGAAAAATGGCCCAATTATGCCTCTGGACCAAAATCCGCACCAAACAGTGACTCGTTTTGGGTGCGTCGGCTTTTGAATGTATGCGTGCGGGTTTTCTATGCCCCAAATACGACAATTTTACTTGTTTACATACCCGCCAAGATCAAAATGAGCTTCATCTGAAAAGATGATTTTTTTTTTGCCAAAATCGGCATCTTCTGGTGTAGGCTACTGCATGGCCAGCCGAGGCAGCCATTTGAATGAAATTATTTTCCATTATTAACCGGAAGGATTGTACTTTCAAATAAAAAAAGAAATTTGAGAAAATATTCAGTAGTTTTTTTTTAAAGCATTTTCAAAAAAAAGTTATTTGGCGGACCCTTTACAATGAAAAGTGTTTGAAGAGCAAAACGAATATGAAAAAATATGATTGGAAAGAAAAATATAAATACAACAGTGTATGTAGATTTTTGCTTTGACTGTAAGATACAAATACACGTATTTTTTGTGATTTGATTTGTTTTTAAGTATACAATAAAATATTCTTCAAATCCTGGCCATGGTTGTGACCATAAGCTTTTATTACCCTTCTAATAATATTTTACCTTTAAACTTGGTGGTCGGTTAGAATACATATGTACATACATACATACATACACAGGCCCACAAAAGCATACATACGATTAACAAATTTCACAAATTTCTGAACCAATGCAAAAGACCGTCTTAAAATCGAGGAAAGTTGTCAGACAATTATAAAGGTTTTCAACGAAAACGGATTGATTAAAATATTTCTGAAATTTGTTAACCGTATGTATACTTTTGTGGCAGAGTGTACATAATTAGTCATTACAACCCTTCAGTCGCCTAGCTTCTCAAACCATTTATGTTGTGTGTTTTAATTTTTTCATGAGTAATGGAATCTACAGTTCAAAGTCGATTCCGAAAGACAAATTTTTTGAGAAACTTTTCATGACAATTTTATTTACTCTCAAGAGTTTTTGTCAGAATTACGCTGAGAGGAAGTCGCTGCAGAAATATGTTTCCAATTTTCGTTTCTGATCTGGGGTTTCAAACGCTGCCTTTTATTCTAATAAGCCAGCGCATTACGTATTAGACTACGGCGGCTACGGTTGACATTAAAATATTTGTGATTATTCGTTCTTGAAATTGTTGGTGCAGTATATCGATTGTTTGACGGTATGGAGTGCCTAGTGGCGCCATCTTTCTGAAACCACATGCCGTTCTGATCCATGCCGCCTAGTTAGGTTAGCACAGTACCCGAAGGTCGAATTGACCCATTGTACAACAGTCTAGTTTCTCACACCACTTATGTTGTGTGTGTTAATTTTTTACATGAGTGGTGTAATCTACAGTTTAAAGTCGACCCCGAACGTTTGATTTTTTTAAGAAACTTTGCATGGCAGGTTTATTTTCCTCTCAGAGTTTTTGCCAGAAATCTGCTGAGAGGAAGTCACCGAAGAAATAATTTTTGTATTTTGTTTTGATGTCTGGCCTGGAGCTCAAACCCTGGCTTTACGTCTAATAAGCCAACACACTACCTAGTAGACTACGGCGACTTCATGCCGCCTAGTTAAGCTTACAAGAACTCAGTTAGCATGTTGCTGTAATGAATGTCCTTCGTGGTCACTGTAATTTCGGGCTCATCAAGGCTCCAAAATTAGCTCCAGACAGTTGCCAGATCTGGCCGCATGTGTTTCTCATGATCTGCTCAAAGTCAACAATTTGGAGTTTTGAAAATCCTAAAACAAGCCGTAAAAACGATTGCAAATTTAAATTTGAATTCAAATTTGTTGAATTTTGTGTTTCCGTAAATCCTCAAGCAATCCATGAGAAACAAATGCACCCACAACGCGCAATTGTCTCTGTGGGTGGCAAATACTGAAACAGGATATATTTTATTTCTTTCATACTTGCTTCCTATTTTTTTCGATTTAAAGTGAATTTATTTTTCTCCGCTAGTTTTTCTACTTTATTGCCAGTAAATATTGATTCAATATAAAGGAGTACAAGGCTGCGGCAACATAAACACCAAAAAAATGACGTCATGTGGTGTTGTTTGCGTGTTTTGCTTTCCAAGACAAAAAAAGAAAAATGTGAAAAAACTGATAGTAAAACTAGCCAAAGGATTTTGTTTTCTTTTTGTTTTCTAACGAAAGTAAAAAACAGAAATTAAATAATAAACCCTATACCCCGTACGTATGTATTTAGACCAGGCTAATAAAGGCAACCACAATTTCAATAATAAAAAAGCGCCTGGAATGGACATAAACAATGGCAACAACAACAAAAATTATCACTCTGAATACATAATGAAGGTGATTTTTTCAGTTCATTTTAGTTTTTCATGAATTTCACCTGTGGAAAAATTTGAAAAAAAAAATATTAAAAAGTGTGCGTGACACAAAAACAATGAAAACACAAACAAACAAACGAAAGGTCATACGGAATATTTTAGAATTTTTGATTTTTAATCAACCAAACGAAAAATAATTATTTTTCCTTGACTTGATTTGATCGATAATTTCCTTGTTATTTTTTTGTATTGTTCATCAATTACCTTCAACAAATTGAATAACTGATGGCAACAGATTGCATAGTGAGGAGGACGAGGAGGAGTAGGAGTTATATGTGTGCGGTAAATTTGCTCAAATCGTTTGTGCTGTAATTAAAAGAAAAATTCATAAGAAAAGCCGCACAATTACTTAAAATTGTTTGTTGTTGAATTTATTTGATGCGCGCCGAAATATTTTTGATCGTTGAAGCAGCAATTAGTCAAAGAAATTATTTTCAATACCTTTATACGAACTAAATAATTTTATTATCAAACACGGATATGGATGGTAATGCCTAGTTTTCTCTTTTTTATTCCGATAAATATATTGGAATATAAAAAAGCGTTAAAATTTAAATTTTTTTGTAATTTTGGTGTATGTTCTAGAAACCGTGGCCTAGTAGGTAGTGTGTTGGCTTATTAGACGCAAAGCCAGGGGTCGAGCCCTAGGCCAGACATCAAGATAAAATACAAAAAGTATTTCTTCGGCGATTTTCTCAGCAGATTTCTGGCAAAACTCTGATAGTAAATAAAATTCCCATGAAAAAGTTTCTCAAAAATCTGTCGTTCAGGGTCGACTTTAAACTGTAGGTCCCACCACTCATGTATAAAATTAACACACACAACACAAGTGGTGTGAGAAACTAGGTCGTAATCCTGACTGAAGGGTTGTAATGGCCAATTCTGTATGTATGTATGTTTTAGAAACTTTTCTTCTCCGTAGCATGGCTCAAGCCATGTTTTTCTAACCATGTTTTAATCTGGCACAATACCATGTAGAATTTCGCATCATCCACTCTTTAGCGGTAGCAACAGTTTCTGTATTGTTTTCATATCCTAGCAGATGACAGTCGTCGGACATTTCCATCTGAGGATTTGGATCGTATATAATCTTCTAAAGCACTTGGTATTCCGGCAAATGACTCTCTGACCTTATGTGTCAGTGCCCTGCGCTTTTCATAAAAAGGCGTAGATTTTTGACCAGTCCCTTTCAGACTTTCTTGGCAATGCTCTCTTATACAATCAATGAAAAGTGTCATCAACCGTTGTATGTAGACTTTTTCCCGGCGATTTTTTCAAATTAAAAACGGTGTTATAGCGTTCTTTAAGGCAGTCTCAGATAAAGAGTCCGCCAAATAACTTTTTTTCTTTTGAAAATGCTTTAAAAAAAACTACTGACTATTTTCTGAAATTTCTTTTTTTATTTGAAAGTACAATCCTTCCGGTTAATAATGGAAAATAATTTCATTCAAATGGCTGCCTCAGCTGGCCATGCAGTAGCCTACACGATCGGTCCAATTTTTAAGCACATTATCGATTGTGTGCATCTGTATTTCACCAATGGCTTCACGAATATTGTCCTTTAAAGCGTCAATTGTCTCTGGCATGTCGGCGTAACACTTATCTTTGACGGCACCCCACAAATAATAGTCCATCGCAGCTCCGAGGTGGCCAACCGACATCAGCTCTTCGGCTGATAATGCGATCTTCAAAAACAGGGCGCAAAACATCGAGTGTAGCTTCGGCTGTCTGGCACGTAGCCCCGTCCTGTTGAAACCAAATGTTGCCAATATCCTCCTCTTCAATTTTTGTGAACAAAAATTCGTTCAACATGGCCCGATAATGATCGCCATTGACTGTAATGGCCACTCCTTGCTCATTTTCGAAGAAGAATGGCCGATTTATGCCTCTGGACCAAAATCCGCACCAAACAGTTACTCATTTTGGGTGCGTCGGCTTTTCAATGTATGCGTGCGGGTTTTCTGTGCCCCAAATGCGACAATTTTGCTTGTTTACATACACGCCAAGATCAAAATGAGCTTCATCTGAAAAGATGATTTTTTTTTGCGAAACTCGGCATTTTCTGTAAGTCGACCGCAGGCCCACTTAGCGAAGCGAAAACGCATTTGATGGTCAATTATTCGTTCAGCGGTCTGTCAAATCAGACATGAGCTAATTGTTACCATTCACGAAATAAGCACTAGTTGAAAAAAAAAACTTTAGATGGCGGTGCCGATATAAAAAAATTCAACCTAGAAATTATTAAAAAAAAAAAACAAAAAAATTTGCGGGGAAAAGTCTTCATACAACGGTGTATGTAGGCTTTTTTGTGACTGTATAAAGAATGTTACAATAGCTAGATTTATTTTGGACTCGAATAGGTTTCGTCTAGGAAAAGCGTGGTATGACAAGCGGCCTAATGTTGATCTAAGCGGTACTTCTTGCTTCAAGGAGGTTGTTCCACCTCACCTAACATGCCGTACTTCAGATCTAGTTCAAAAATTTAGCATTGGGCAGAGCCTGATGTTATCTTCCTTGATTTTACTCCACTTGTATCACAGAGCACAGCAACTTCTAATCATTTTAAATATATTCTGACCAATTCATTTTCAATAATATGTAACATAACGATACCAACTATTTCACATGTTCGTCTTATAAAAACAGGCTCTAATTTATTGTTAAACTATTGAATCCTTAATTATAAGCAGACTTTATTTAATCGAATTAAAAATTCGTAGCATAGTAGTTATTTAACCATTAATTGCCTGCTTAAACTTAAATAACACTGCTATTACGGGACAGTTATGATCTCATCAAATTACTCTGTTAGTCTATCGTCATCTTAGCGTAAATGTAAATTCTACCCTTTTTTAACCTCTTTGTCCCACACAAACGACTGGAACTTGAGTAAAAGTACTTTTTTTTACAGCTGTGTGTCAAAAATTCAACTCAATTTATTTTTAGTATATCGCGCTCAACTGTCAAGTACGTTCGCTTTTTCTTGTGTATTGTTCTTGTTAATTTTTTTTCGTTTTTTCTGTTTTTTATTCATAAACGAATATCACGAAATTGTTTTCTTCACTGTACGCGTATATCCTCTCGTTTGTTTCGAACGTTAAAAGAAAAATAATTGATTTTGAATAAATATCGGTTATTATTGTTGTTGTGTGCTTTATTTTCATTTATTTGTTAGCGATGATAGTGTGTGAGTATATTTTGGATTTTTTTCTTATTCATTAAAGTTTAACTTCATTGGATTATTTGTTGTTGTTGATTTTGATTTTCGTTATTGAATGAAATTGATTCCGTTACAATTTGCTTAATTGTTGTTGCTTGGTTCTTTTGCATGTTAAGAGTTGCCAACTCACACCTGAATATCAAATTTTATTGTTTTATATTTTGGGAATTAATTTGTAATTGAAATGAAAGGCTTTTTAACACTAGATTTACAGAGAAATTTTTATACCTATTTATACCAACACCAGTCAAAATGACTGCTGTTCAAAAATAACGTTTTGAGTATGTAAATTTTGTATGTGTTATAATGTTTTATAGAATTAATAAACAGTACGGGTAAAATATATATATTTTTTTTTTAATAATTCATTTTTATTTACAATCTATCCCAAAGGATAATAAGTAAATTATATAAAGTTAAATACAGTAACATTGATTGTTGAACTCCAATGAGAACAACAATAATGTCTTAAAATACAATTTTTATAAACTTATTTAAATTTTAGCTAATAATATTTACATTATTTATATTGTATTTATATATAAATGGTTATTTACAAATAGATACAAGAAATTTTGATACACATTTAATTAACGTCGAAATGGCAAGTCCAATATATGATTCCTTTTCAGTCTCCTTACTTCGTTTGTGTCATCTAGAAGTGTTATAGCCAGCAGACTGCAATGATTACTTAACCTCTGTATGTAATTTTCACTTAAACTGGAAATTTCCTCTTTAACCATTGCGATTGATAGATCATCATGGATAGCTTTGTTAGATGGGTAAAATATATAAAATTAATAAAAAGTCCAGAGTTGCAACTTAATTGTTATTCAAAATAGTTATGGTTTGTCACATTTTTTATAAATATAAACTTTTTTTCTCTGCGTTTTCCACAAATATATTTCTTCCAGACGTCGCAATTTATTGAATTTGTATTATTACAAAATCTTATTTGGCACCTGCTGACTGATAATCAAAAGTAAGTTCTTCAGCCGAACGAAACAAAAAATCCTTCCTTGAATTCCGGTTGTATTTTTATACAAAATCTAGATCTAAAATATTAAAAAATATTTGAAGTGGCCATCTTCTAGATCCTGATTTCACACTATATGCCATTAGCCATATCGTGCCATTTGATCTGTGACGCCGACTCCAAATTTGGTTTTATTATAAAAATATTGACGGCTTTGTGTTTTGTACTCAATAAAACAACTTTTTTGTTGGCTTACTCTTATGAACTGTAAGTGTACATTCATTAGTTGCATATAGTAGTGTTGAAAAACGAGCCATACTTTCCTTCTTTTCCTTGCAAATTTTTTGAAGGTCCCGTTTGATCGAACGTACGGTACCAACCAATGTAGTGTTTTTGACTAATAATTTAGAAGCTAAAGAAACACTGGTAAAAAAGTTGTCGGTTGTTACAGTCCTACCTTTCATGGTATAAGGCTCCAGTAGTCTCATTACTACAAATTCACTACGAGTTGTTGCCAAATTTTGTTTTTCATCTTCTGCTAGATAAGGAAAGCCATTTACGACGTACTTTGTTTCAACGTCAGTTTGCAAGCGTTGACTCCTTTCATTTCTTGTATCGAAACGAATGAAACGTAAAATTTCTGTAGTCATGCCTACTCCTAGTTTTAGAAAAAAAAAATCAGGACCCCATTGTTTGTTCCATAAATACGATAGCTTCAAACATTTTGCTTCGTATGCACTTCGTGCATACAGTATTCCAATGAAAGCTTTCCATTTATCCTGTGAAAATGTCCATTTCTTCCCTAAAACTCTAAAGGCTTATAATTCGTTGGAAGTTGTGATATGCTCTAATATATGGTTGTCAATCAATAGTAAAAAGGCACTGCTTGGCTTCTCATCCATAACATTTCATCTAGCTTATGCTGTAGGCCCAGATAAATCTTTGAATATGCAATGAGTTGGTAACCTTCCAACAACACCTTCTTCTTTTGCTTTGTTTCCGAACAGTTTCACTTGCAGAAACTTCGAGTTGTGTATCTTCCCCGCTTTCATTATCCTTTTCATATAATAATTTCGGAAAAAAATATTTACACAAAGTCATTTAAGGCTAAGAAGGCAAAACAAGTCATTTTGACTGGCGTGGTAAATCTAGTGTTAATCGTTGAGTGGAGAGATATGGGGTCTCTTATATTTTTTTTAAATAAATAAGAAGACTTGATAAGTAATTTCAAATTTTTTAAAGGATAACAAGTTTTGTATTTATAATTTTTTGCACTTTTTTTTAGGGTGAATGTTAAATTAACAGAGACTGTTAAGTTAACATAATTGTAAAATTTGAAAAAGTGAAGAATGAAAATCAATCTAAACATTCTATATATCGGGAAACATTCGATAAAATTTAAAAAGGTGTGGTTTTTGGTTGGATAGCTATTGGACCAAGGCGTTGCTTAGGATCAGAGATATAGACGACGATTGCTAACTTCTTTTTACAAATTAGCAAAACATATAATTCTCTATAAGTCGGGCAAAATCGCTTAAAAAAGGATTTAGAGGGATATAGAGCGCCATAGTTTCAACGATTGCAAAACAGCTTTCCTTACGGTCAGGCGATACTTGCGACCGGAAGCCTATATAAGCCAATAAAAGTTCTCTATTTAAACGAGACAAAATTGTCGTTGTCTTGCGTTCTTTTGTCGATGACTTCCAGTTTTTGTGCTATTGTTAAAATATTACTCCTTGGCTAAGATTTTCTGAAAGAGAACGGTTCGCATTACATACATAATTGGTCATACAACCCTTCAGTCAGCATTACGACCTAGTTTCTCACAGCACTTATGTTGTGTGTGTTAATTTTATACATGAATGGCGGGACCTACAGTTTAAAGTCGATTCCGAACGACAGATTTTTTAAAAACTTTTCCTGGCAATTTTATTTACACTCAGAGTTTTTGCCAGAAATCTGCTGAGAGAAAGTCGCCGAAGAAATATTTTTTGTATTTAGTTTTGATGTCTGGCCTGGGACTCGAACCCTGGCTTTACATCTAATAAGCCAACACATTACCTACTAGACTACGGCGACTTCGGTTCGCATTCTAGCAGAAATTCTAACGTTACACTGCGCTGTTGGTGGTTACGCTGACAAGCTCGATCTGCCCTACCAAGAAGCTGCTATGATGTGGACGAAACAGAATCGGTACCATTTATGCGAGTGCCCTCTGGAACAGACGTTATCGGTTTTTGGGTGATAGAACGTTTGAAGGGGAACTGGCCGGTTTCATCTGGAACTTGGAATGGTTTAAATCCACAATAATGAATCGTAACAGGGGGGTAACACAATGGGCCACCGAGCGAACTTATCTGTGAACGGCTAGCTATCTGATAACCTAACTTAAGGCTTTCTGGGAAGAAAGTTAGATTAAACGGGCTGAATCTTAATCCTTAACTGACTTTTTTTGCATTTATTATGTGGTTTAACATTTAGTATGTGATCTTTGCCACCACGGGCTTGCCCCTCGGTTAGGCGTTCGCTCGCGTTACTGCTACAGAAAGAGGAGGATGAAAAGACAGTGGGCTACCTAATGTATCATTGCACAGCATATGCGGGAACAAGCCTTGTGTTATGTTGTGCGTTTCTATAGTTGCAATTGACTTATTATTTGCATAGATATTACCCTGTCTTTAAATCTGTAATACAGTTAATCAGTCTTACAAAGACAGTATAAAGTTTTTTATACATTTTAAGCCATAAATAATAAGCAATTGCTTTAAGAAATTTGTAGTTCTCTTCATCTAAAATCTTTACAAATTTAAGTGAAAGTTAATTCCGTTAAACTTTGCCTACTACATTCGTGATTATGCATGATGAACTTTATACTCCTATAGGGTTTCGGATGTTTACAACTGTGAAATGTATCTCTACGGGTATTAACGTAATTAATTGGCATTAAAGCAGAAATAATATCATTAAATTGCCAATGATGTACTTACTTATACAAAGAAACGCTTAAAAATAATCGTTATTTCCCTTAGCCACTCTTCGTTTTATCATACGGAAACATTACGTTTGTGTTTTTACAAACCATTTACGGTTTTCTAATTAGCCGGATTTCATTTGGTCGACATTTAATGGGGAATACTTTAAATGTAAGATTTATTTATTATTGTCGCCATCGTCTAATTATTTTGGATTTTGTTTTATTACCGCAACAAGTTGGCTAAGGGAGGGGGCGAAATAGGTGAAGAGAGAAGCATTGGACAGGAAAATTATTTCTGAAAAAAAAACAAGAAAAGTCTACGATTCACTATAAAATTGCCAGTAGCAACTGTGCAGCCATTACAAATAAAGAGATTTAGAACAGCGTATATAAAATATGAAATGAAAATCATCAGCTTAAATGATGCTCGAGGTTGCCATGGAAATGAGTATAAATTCTGGACAAGATGAAAACTAAATAGAGAAAATACTACTAGCGACAGGAAATAGCAATTTATCTCTTGTAGATTTCATTTATCGTATTCTATTCTTCTAAGTATGCTTTCATTTCGCTTAAAATAATTTTTTTTATTTTTTTTATTGTTTTTAATTCGAAATTCAGAGAGAACAGAGTAAAAACGTATGTATGGTTCGTCTGGCCCGGTCATATTTAAAATATTTGTTTTTTTATTTTTTATTTTTTATGATTTTAATTAGTAATAATTCGCATAATTCTCATTTAGATGCCGCTGGCTGTAGTTAGATTTTGTAATGGTAAATTAAGCGTTTAATTGGTCGTTTTAAATCTGTGTAGGCATTAAATATTATTCATTGTAACTATAGTTACAATATATGCGCGTTCTTAATCTACAAATATAAGTTTTCATTCAATTTTGTAAAAAAAAATAAAGAAAAACAAAAATTAAACAATAAATAGTTGAATAAGAAATAGGTCTCTTAGAAGAGAAGTTTGGAAGGTTGAGTAGCGAACAATTTCCTCAAGTCAAACGGGTTTAAGTTTACATCAGACTGCGGAAAAGTAGGCTACAGAGGTAACCGGAACTTAGCGGTTATCGTAGATTCATAGAACTCAAGTTCAATAGTAAACTCCGCGATGACGAAAACTAGACGACATATCGACGCCTCCGTTCTATAACATTCTAAGTCGAAAAAGTGTGTTTTGAGTTATGAGCTCTCAAAGTTTTCACGCGACATACGACCATATGTGTATTTTAAGTAGATTCTTCCCTATAACTTCGGAACGGATCGGCGCATCTTAACCAAATTTTGACAGTATTTAAGTTAGAGAACGTAGAATTTAAAAATGCAAGAACATTAAAAACGTTCTAAGTATACTCAGAACTTTATAGAATGGAGGCGTTGATATTGTATATGGAATGCACCTCCGAAGGAAACAGTTTATCCAATATCTTACTTTATTTCTATTGAAAAATTTCTTCTGTGGCTGTGTACAATATTCTAAACTCACATTAACACGTTCACGAAGGCCGGTGGTACGCAATTGATCATGCTATTAGACGATACGTAATACCAAATATTTAGATCTTTAACAGTTCGACTGCCGAAAAATAATACCTAAGAGTCACGCTCTCTTAGGTTAGGTTAGGTTAGAGGACGTGTACTTGTCAATTAAGACAAGTACAACGTTCTAGTTTCTCACACCACTTATGTTGTGTGTGTTAATTTTATACATGAATGGCGACAGCTACAGTTTAAAGTCGACTCCGAACGACAGATTTTTGAGAAACTTTTTCATGGCAATTTTATTTACTTTCAGAGTTTTTGCCACGAATCTGCTGAGAGGAAGTGGCCGAAGAAATACTTTTTGTATTTTATTTTGATGTCTGGCCTGGGGCTCGAACCCTGGCTTTGCGTTTAATAAGCCAACAGCCAGCTTAAAAGCCATTATTTTTAATAACAATTATAATTAATAACATAAACATAATAATTCAGTGCTCAAATTCAGTAAAACTGTTCTATTTTCACTGTAAAAATTCAAAAGATTTAATGGAGATGAGACGAATTCACGAAGAAAAACACAAAACTTTACACAATACCGTTGTATTGTTGCAAAATAGCTGCCGTCCAATAGAGTGAAAAACATTCAGCTTAGCCGCTAGTAGACGACAAGCATGAATTAACCCATTCGCTGCCAAGGACGAGTATACTCGTCTTTGACAAATAACAAAATTTTATATTTTGATACCTTATCTTCATGATAGGATTTGTAACTAAGTATACATAATGAAGTCCAATACAAAATGAAGTCGAATACATAAATGGTAATGGGAATGACTTCATATAATTTAGGCTTGGCAGCGAATGGGTTAAAGCGCCGGCGTGAACGTGTTAATTTCACCCGAGGCCCTAATAATAGCAAATAAGTTTCCCTACCACATAGGTGGATCTGTCAAAATGACGTTTCACAAAATTGTAGATCATTTTGGGCATTCTAATCATTTAACTGCGACAGAAAATTAATTGCAATATTTGTGTTTACAGTTCGGCTAGATAGGTTGGACTTGAGAGGAATACTAACCATACTTTGTATATGAATTCTGTATACTCTGGGACGAGTTATGTTCGGTATACAGTCATCCCTAGTCGTCGTAGTTTAGTAGGTAGTGTATTGGCTTCTTGGACATGAGGCCTCAGTTCGAACCCCATGTCAGACATCTGCAACAAAACGAAATACGAAAAAATATTTCTCTGGCGGCTTCCTCTCGGCAGATTTGTGGCAAAAATTCTGATCGAAAATAAAATCGCTATCAAAAGTTTCTCAAAAAATCTGTCGTTCGGAAACAAGGTCCCTTCATTCATGAATGAAATGATCACGTGCAACGTAAATGATGTGAGAAGCTAGATCGTAATCCTGACGGAAGGTTTGTAATGACCAATTATGTATGTATGTATGTATGTACATATGTATGTCAATCATACTTTCTATATGAAGTCTGTATTTGTATAAACTTTCTTAGCTTCTGCGAATTTTCTAATCTGAGACTAGTTATGTCATCCCTATAATATTGAAAATTCAAATTTATAAATTCTAGTCAATGACATAAAAAGTGTTCCATCGTTTACACCAATACGGTTTTAGTGTACACGTAAACAGGAGTGTACGTGCATGTACACTCCTTAGTAAGCTTATTAAGTCTTAAAATACTTATGCTCCTATCCTCGTCGATATTATCCGAGAATATCACAATGTTAGGTTAGATTCAACTGACAGCCGCATCAGCTAATTAAATTTATTTCAATTGGAATTTGCTTTAATTTTTTTTCTGCATTCAAAATCTTTTGTTAGTCGTCAGCCTTTGTAAGTGTTATTTTCTCACTGTATGGGAAAAAATGTTCTTAAACTCCCACAATGCAATGCGAAAATCGTTGAGTAATTTAATCAGATGACATTTCAATTTGTAAGATCTTTGTCTGCAAATTAATTGCGTAATTAAATAAAGAATCAACAACAACAACAGCAAGAACAACAGAATTATCAGCCATTTAGTCATACTGCATCATACAAAATCATTTTTTTTTATTTTCTGTCTTTACCACGCATTCATTATATAATAATTCTTTGTTCGGGGTCAAATGGAATAAGAAGACTAACAACAATAACAACAACAACTAAAACAAAAGAGCTTAAAATGTGAATTATTATGTTGTATTACGCAGCTTAAAGTGAAATTAGTTCCTGGTCATTGTATGCATTTTTCTGTATTTTTATGCGGTTTTTTCTTTTTATTGTGTACCCTTTTCCTTATGAACCCTTGCGAAAATTACAACAATTAAATAAGCAGAAATAAAAGAATGAAAATTCTTCAAAAAAAAAGGAAAAAAAGAAAAAAGTTGCACAATTTAATTGTTGACCTTAAATAACACAGAATAAAAGAAAGAATACAAAAAAAAAACCGAATTTAGTGAAAATAAAACTGGTAAAACGATGCATAAAAAAACTACTGATGAAAACGTGTAAACAATCAAACAAATATATGTATGTGCTCACCTATGAGCATATATGTATACATTTATTCTAAAAACATACATACATACATACATATGTATGTATATGTTAGGAATTTGTTATATTTACAGGTGCGCCTTTTAAAAAAGGGTTCAATCGTAAAGCTTTTACATCCAAGTTTTATTGTGCTGATATTCTTATTCAAAGACATGGTGTGTTGTAATGCTTAAAGCACTTGAGTTCAAAACTAAAAAACAATAAATTCGATGCAAATCCTAAAGAAGACAAACAATTTTTATAATTTCGAGTGTCTGTGCCTTTATAAGGCTACATCATTACAAAAAATTAACATAGATACATAATTGGCCATTACAACCCTTCAGTCAGGATTAGGACCTATCTTCTCACACCACTTATGTTGTGTGTGTTAATCTTTATACAAGAGTGGCGGGATCTATAGTTTAAAGTCGACTCGGAAGGACAGATTTTGGAGAAACTTTTCATGGCAATTTTTTATTTACTCTCCCAGAAATCTGCTGATTGGAAGTCGCCAAAGGAATATTTTTTCAAATTTCGTTTTGATGGCTGACCTGGGGTTTGAACCGCGGCCTTACGTCAAATAAGCCAACACACTATCTACTGACTACGGTGACAAAAAATTTACTATTTCAAAATAATTCTATTTGAATATTCTTTTATTTTTATATTCCTTTGGTTCCTTTAAAGAACGTAAGGATTGTCACAAAATCGCTAAGCAAATATCATGTCTTCTGTAGCAGGTCCTCATTTAATAAGTTTTGCCCTCTGTCGTTGCCTACAAACAATGCATTCTGCACACATACATACATAATTGGTCATTAAAATCCTCCTATCAGGATGACGACCAGAGGTCAGCAATGGGTATTCAAAACGATGAGTAGATTCGAATCATACTTATAATTTCTGCTACTTATACGCATTCATACTTATTTTAATGTCATACTCATACTACTCATACTCAAAGTTTGAAATACTCATGGTACTCGTACTTAACAATACGCATGATGTTATTGATTTCAACTTTCACGAATCACAAAATAAGTATGATTCGCGTACGAACACTACAATACTCACATGAAGGTTGCGTGTTTGCTCTGCTTGCTGTCTTTGTCTTTTTTGTTTATGACTCTTTCTTCTTTCTTTGTAAATGCAACAACAACTAAGACTGTAAATTTTGATGCCTGAATCGAATCACTCGAATCATTTATGAGTATTATAAGTATTTTTCTAAATTTATGAATCTGAATGAGTAGGCGTATGAATCAAACATATTTCGAATATTATGAGTTTGATGTCAACGTTGTACTCATACTCATTGCAACTTGTACTTATAAATCAATATTGTAGTGAGTACGAATGAATCACAGTAGTTGGATTTCAATACTGTTGACTCACTTATACTCAAAATTTCATGAGTACTTATGAGTAGCGGAAAAGCGATTCATTGCTGATTTCTGATGACGACCTAGCTTCTCACGCCACTTATATTGTGTGTGTTAATTTTATACGTGAGTTACAGGACCTACAGTTTAAAGTCCACTCCAAACGACCGATTTTTTGAGAAACTTTTCATGGCAATTTTATTTACTCGCAGAGTTTTTGCCAGAAACCTGCTGATTAGAGGTAATTTTGTTGACGATGTCTGCCCTGAGGTTTGAACCGTTTACCTACTAGACTACGATGTCTCCACCAATGCCTTCTACATACATAATATATACATAATTGGCCATTACAACCCTTCAGTCAGGATTACGGCCTAGCTTCTCACACCAATCATGTTGTGTGCGTTCATTTTATACGTGAGTGGCGGGACCTACAGTTTAACGTCGACTTCGAACGAGAGATTTTTTGAGAAACTTTTTCATGGCAGGTTTATTTACTCTCTGAGTTTTTGCCAGAAATCTGCTGAGAGGAAGTCGTCGAAGAAATATTTTTTGTATTTCGTTGTTGATGTCTGACCTGGGATACGAACCCGGGGGCTTTACGTCTAATAGGCCAACACACTACCTACTAGACTAAGGCGACTTCAATGCCTTCTGTTAAAATTTATTAGATGTAGTGGTGATGAATTCTTGCGGATTGAGTCCCATTCTTGTTCTAGAGCTGGCGCTGACTGACCTTTCTATTATGTTCGTTGTTGCAGGAAGTAGGGTTAGGCCACTTCCACTTTGAAAGTAAAGTCTCACGAAACTTTCGATATCGATAATCATGGTTTGGCTGGTAAAAACGTCTAGAAATGTTGTGAAGTTGGTAATCATCGTGCTAAAGTGCTTGCCATTGACAGGATGCTCTCAGTTTTCATTTGCAAATTTGTGAATTTTATTTTTATTTAAAAACTGAAGATAATTATGGTCCATGAAAATTAAGGTCCATTGTCACCAAGGATTTTGATAAAACAATTTTATTATTTGCACGTATTGTTGAATAGTATATCCATCCATATGAAAAAATATTATAAAAAAATATTATATTATAATGACCATTTATGTATGTATGTATCTTTTACAAAGTACCATTTGATGCAAAAAAGTACTTTTTCAGTTATTGTTCAATACCATTTCAAAATTTCAGTTTTGCAACACTGACATGAAAACAAATTTGACAGATGTGGCTTCAATAAGATATGGCCGTTATCAACTGTCAAAGTTCGGAAGTTCCTGTTGCATTATTCGGTAGAAGTTACCCCAATTTCGCGGAACAATTTAAATTTCTACGATTCTGTAAATGAATTCAAAAAAATGCGAACTGTTTGTTAAAATTGTTTTCTCTAATTTTCTCTGTAGAAATAAAAAAACAAAAACAAAAAAAATGGCACAAAAAATAAACAAAAACATGCAACAATGAATTGTTTTTCAAACTGACGTTCATAAGGTGACTGCTTAAATTCAAGTTAAAGAGTGTTTCAATTGGAGCGTAGATCTTCAAAAATTATTTACAATCACTGTCACTCTACTCCAGGTCAGACATCAAAACGAAATTTGAAAAAATATTTTTTCGGCGACTTCCTTTCAGCAGATTTGTAGCAAAAACTCTGAGAGTAAATAAAATTGCCATGAAAAAGTTTCTCAAAAATTTGTCGATCGGAATCGATTTTAAACTGTAGGTCCCACCACTCATGTATGAAATTAACGCCCACAACATAAGTGGTGTGAGAAGCTAGGTCGTAATCCTGTCTGAAGGGTTGTAATGGCCAATGATGTTATGTATGTATGTTACTCTACATAGACTGGCTGATTTATTAATTTGAACGATTCTTTAATACTATATTTGATTCTTATTTAAACGATTTTGAGAAAATATAATTAAACTTCGTTTAAAAGTTTTTTATTCATTAAAACACTTTGCTTTACTTGCTTGTTTGACGATGTTAATACCAAAGTGATGATATTTGCAACATGATTTTACAAAATTTTAATGTTCACCTCACAACCAAAGTCATCATGCAAGTAGTACACCCAGTTGAATAATTTCATCCATGCTAAGGTAAATTGTAAACAATAAAAGGGGTTAGAAACCC
Organism: Sarcophaga carnaria; assembly: GCA_958299815.1. NCBI lineage: Eukaryota > Metazoa > Arthropoda > Insecta > Diptera > Sarcophagidae > Sarcophaga > Sarcophaga carnaria. The sequence goes on from OY283151.1 coordinate 46,819,435, forward strand.
AAGGCATAAAATGTTTTATTTCATGTTCCTCTTTATGTTCTCAGTTGTTTTTTGCTCTAAACATTCCTAATTGACTCACTCTCTGGAGTAGAATTATGACACACAATAATTCATGTGGGAAATTTATGTAAAATTTTCGTATTTACTCTTCTTTATTATATTTTTTCCCCTTCTCCCCCTTCAATTTCAACATGAAATTCTAAAGAAAAATGTTAAAAAGAATGAAATTCTTTACGTTTTTGTTTTTTCTTGTAACAATTAAAAGAATAAAGAAAAAATTTCATGCAGTGCAAAAAACACACTTGCTTTCAACTAAGAGGAGAACACAGGTGTACAAAAAGGGGGGGATAATCGACACAAAGATTCCTGCAGTTGTCGATTTAGTTTAATGAATAAGTCAATATTTTTACGAATAATCGGCATACTTTTAGAGAGTTTTGCAAGGTTGATTTTATACTTTTTGGCAGCCAATAAAGAAAGAAGCAAAGAAACTCATTTAAATTGAAGAAACTGAATATTTGTTATTAAAATTTTCTTTTAAAACTTATTTTTTTTAATACGTACAAGTGTTGTTTAATAATTATGGCATTTACAGCATGGGTTTGGGCACTACTGAGAAGTTGGCGTGGATTTTTATGCCATATTTTTATATTCTTCAAAATAGATTCTTCTCTAAAATGCTTTGCTCAACCCTGTTGCTCTGACGAATCTCATTATGTTGTCCGTTGTCAGTAAGACCAGATATTTCGAAGACTGCTGTAATGCACTAAGGCCGTACACTTGCCAAGTACGGCTGCCATCCAAAATGTATCAATACAAAGTTTGTATGCAGTTCTACTACTGTATATAAACTATGTAGATATGCAAAGCAACCACACAATGCATCAACTATAAATCCGATGCCTGATTGCTTTTTGACTGCATTAAAAATACACATTGACGGACGTTTTGAAATAGAATACATTGTATATATTTTGTACAGCGGCATTATGAAACACGATACTTTGTTCAAACACAAAGCAACTAACATTCTGGAAGGCATCATATGTATTCTGTTGTTTCGTTCTCCGCATTATGGCATCTATATACTTTTCCTGAAGCTAATCTTATTCTATAAAAATATTCTTTGAGTCTGCAAAATACCCTTTCAGATGGCTTGTTCCTATCCTTAAAGTATTTCATGATAACCTGATGCAAATGCAAATCTCTACCTACCATAATTTCCTAGCAACATTTTAGATTATCTCAACCCTATCTGGATTGCTAAGGGTCTACATTTTTCTCTATCTGCCCTTCATTCAATTATCAAAACACTTTTTCTTATTCCACAAAGTGGTTCAGACCATATCAATTGAACCCTTTCTGACAAGCCCACTTTTCTGCGCATTGCTCTCAATTCCCAAAAGGCCTTGAAGTCGGCTAATGGTGACTCCAGTCTCCAGCCTGGCTGATATAGCTTATAGTCCCAATAGTCTCATATTAATCAGTAAACTTGAGTTGAGCAAACAAAAATTTGTTTAAAACCTACCCGAGACCTTTCTCAACGGTTCCCAATATCACGTTCTGGGCCCATACACATCTACTTCTGTACCACTACCAGCCTAACCCATCTATATTGTACACAATTGTTTTTCTCTTAAGAGAGAATGTAGGTTTTCAGTTATTCCATTTACAATTATCATTCAGTCCTGTTTAAAGCACTTACCAATAATATATATCCCACGATCCGTAAGGTCATGATGCCCTATGATGAGCGTCGGGTTTCAACCTGCCTCGTAACCATAGTTACATGTTACTGTTCTATCAGCATACACCGCAGTCATCAAGTAGGCTTGTTGTGCGTTAGTCATTACAGGATACCGAACATACTTTCTATTAAAGGTTTGGCTTGGCACTAAGGTTTTCAGTTTCTTCCAGCTCATGCTCCATGCTATAATATCTTCTCTGAAATATTTAGATCCCAAGGTTACAAAAGTAGTTCAATTACATAACAAGTGTTCCATCTCGATGGCTTATCATGGTTAGATGAATATATATAAGGCGGAGTATTCCGTAAGAATGTTCATCGGCATTACAAAATTGCCTTTATTCAGTCCCAATATACCCGTGGTTAGTGACGTTTCCTTGATTTTCTCAGTTTTCTCTTCTATGGAATAAAGAGGCATTGGATTGCTGAAGATTATGGCCATAATTTACGCATTCTAAATTCTGTTCACTCTATTCCAGGATAGATCGCCTTTTTGCATTTCAGGACTCTGCTTGATACTGTATCCTGCTATTGCCTTAATTGTCATTTGACTATCAGTGAAGATATTTAAATCCCTATAAGCCAACACTGTAAACAAAATCGGTTGTGTACGGTAAGTGAATATAAGTCCGATTAGTTATACAGTAAGACCCCGCTTAACGCTGCTCGGCTGAACGTTGTTTCAGTATTACGCGGTAGTATTACTTACTTACTTAATTGGCCATAACAACCCGTTTACCGGATTTCGGCCTGTCGCAACACATATTTCCAGGCATATTTCGATGACAGGGCTTCCTCGATTCGGTCCTTCCAACGGATACAAGGTTGTCCTCTTCGCCGACTTCCGCAGATCCCCGCATCAAATACCCGTCTCGCCAGATCATCCTCCTCCATTCGAACGACATGGCCGAGCCAGCGCAGCCGCTGGATGTTAGGTTAGGTTAGGTTAGAGGACGTGTACTTCTCAATTAAGACAAGTACAGTACCCGAAGGTCGAATTGACCCATTGTACAACGTCCTAGTTTCTCACACCACTTATGTTGTGTGTGTTAATTTTATACATGAGTGGTTGGACCTACAGTTTAAAGTCGACTCCGAACGACAGATTGTTTATTTATTGAGAAACTTGTCATGGCAATTTTTATTTACTCTCAGAGTTTTTGCCAGAAATCTATTGAGAGGAAGTCGCCGAAAAAATACTTTTTGTATTTTGTCTTTGATGCCTGGCCTGGGGCTCGAACCCAGGCTTTTGCGTCTAATAAGCCAACACACTACCTACTAGACTACGGCGACCTCAAAAGCCGCTGGATGTTAATACGCTGCACAATCGTCTATGTCGTTGAGGAGCTCATACAGCTCACTGTTCGATCGGATGCGGAAATCATCGCCAACTCGTACTGGACCGAAGATCTTACGCAGTACTTTTCTCTCGAATACTCTCAAGGCTGCTGCATCGGTTCTTAATAGGGTCCATGAGCGGTAGTATTGGGATTCCCCTAAATCGCACACTGTATTGATACAATCTACCAAAAGCGGTGCACTATATAGCGACGGTGTATACTATGTATCTTTTTGAACGCTCTTTTCTTAGTATGTCTAGAATAAAGATTCCAACTGTATTTTCCGAAGTCGCAATCACAGTACGAACGCATCTTCCCTGCGTGAGAGTTGTTTCGTTTAGCGCTGGAATTTATTGAAGCACATCGCCCGCGTTAAGCGGGGTCTTACTGTGCAATATCGTTCTGTTAAAAAGTTACAAGTTTGCGTGAAAATAGCTCGATGCGAATATGTTAATCAACTAGTTTCCATACGTGTTTAAATGGATACAATTTTCTAAAATACATACGAATTTAAATTCATCGTCTATTTAATTACGAAATCTTTTCTTATTCGTTTTAGTACATTTTGTAAATTCTTTTGTTTTGTTTTTTGCGTATCAAGTGTAAATCCATGATTTTATTGAGTCAAATAATGTGAACGTTGGTTGTTCTCTTTCAATTTCTACCCATTTCCATTTATGTACGAATGAAATATTTTTGTTGTCTGTTTGTGAACAAATTTACTGTGAAGTTTTTCTTGGAATCTGATTTCACACATCATAATACAGAAATGCATAAAACGTGTAAAATGAAATTTAATGTGTGTGTTTTTTTTAATTAATTATACGCTGAAATTATAGAATTTTTTTCTTTTAAATTTTCCAGATGAGTGGTAAACGCACACGCAGCTTTAAGTGTGCAGTACATCATCGTGATCGTGAAGTTTGTTCTGAGAATGATTTTCATTTGGTTTTAGAAGAACCGCCCCTATTTAAACGAATGGTTCATGTCATTGCAATGGAAATACTGCCCGAAGAACGTGATCGCAAATATTATGCGGATCGCTATTCATGCTGTCCACCACCCTGGTTTATTGTTTTTATCACAATTATAGAGGTAAGTGTAGTTGAGTGGTATATGCCATCACCATTATTCGACATTAAATTCTTTTATAGGAATTATTTATTATTTTCTTTTTATTATTATTATCAAATAAAATATTTTCAATTAAATTTATTTGTTTATGAATTTAATAAAATGCAATTTTTTAGTAATTGTACAAAATTACAAAAGTAATAAAATCAATAAATCATACAAAAATATGAATATTTTATGCAAAATCTTTAACAAATGCGTGCTTATGGTGGACACTTTTATGTGGAACAAAACTGGAGCTTTACTTAAAAAAATTTTAAATAATTAAAGTAATTTACATCCGATTTGTTGGGAGAACGTGTGTAAATTTACAACAATTTTAATGCGTAGTCTAGTAGGTAGTGTGCAAGACTATTAACGTGAGTTTCGTGGGTTCAATTCCCACCAGAGACTCTGATCTTTTGCACTACATCGAGCATAAGGTTTCACTTACTCAGCTCGTAATGAAATGAAACTTTTATTTACGAAGGTTTAACACGTTGACCGCCGTCTACGAAATAACTCGTAGATTACGTTCCCTTATAGGGAGCCAACTACGAGTTATCTCGTACTCACTAAACCTGCCATTTTTGCGTAGCTACGAATAAAATCGTATTATATCAGTGCTAGTATCGATGAATGGCTTCTGGGAAAAGAACAAAAAGTCAATGTTGGCTTGCGTTGCCAGTTTTCTGAAAATTGCCGCGGCAATTGTGTTAATCAGTCATTATGTGCCAAATACAATAACATTTTTATGATCCCCTTTGGATTAGTTGCAGCAGTTGGTAGTTTTCAACCATATTTTCTCACATTTCGGTTGGTAACTCGTTTTTAAAATTCTTCAATGTTAGAGGTTTATCCCCATAGAGGTGATCATTGACATGGCTCTTCTATAAAAAAATCAATCACGGCAAATCGAATTAAAGTCGCAAAATGTTAAACTTTTAGAAACTTTTCTTGTAAAAAAAGTCAAAATTATCGATAGCCATAAAACAGTCTATTGCATTACCTTCGATTGAAGACTTAATTATTAATTGGTTATCACAACCGCATTCTGAATTCATAGCAAGGATCCTTCCAAGGCCATTTTGAAAAAAAAAAAAACAACGGCCTAAAGACATCTGCAGGTCATAGTGCTTACCAAACAGTCACTCTTTCAGGATGATATGAGGTTTCCACAATTATTTCTGCATTATTCGCGCTTTATGGCAAGTAAGATATGATCATTGCCTCTGAACAAAATTTCACAAAATTGAAATCCTGTTATTCTAGCCAAAATGCCAGAAAAGTGATCACGTTTAAATGAACACTTTTATAGTAGGTTTTAAGTCTATTTTTACGCGTTCTTTTGTTCTTAAACGAAATATATTCGTGAATGGAAAACATACATAATTGGTCATACAACCTCTCGGTCAGGATTGCGACCTAGTTTCTCACACCACTTATGTTGTGTGTGTTAATTTTATACACGAGTGGCGGGACTTACAGTTTAAAGTCGACTCTGAACGACATATTTTTTGAGAAACATTTCGTGGCAATTTTATTTACTCTCAGAGTTTTTGCTGGAAATCTGCTGAGAGAAAGAGGACGAAGAAATACTTTTTGTATTTTGTTGTGATGTCTGGCCTGGGGTTTGAACCCTGCCTTTACTACTAATAAGCCAACACACTACCTACTAGACTACGGCGACTTCTATGTAGGAATTCATTTGAATTTATTACCTTCGATGTCTCCCTGTCAAAGAACCCAAATGAGAGTAACCGCTGAATGTCTCCTCTAGAGACATCTGGCATTCCTAGGTGTAGTGTATACAATCTCTAGGAACCTAATGGCGTATATAACTATACGATATACTGTGATACCGAATTCGCACTGCGGGAATTTTAATAAACATTATTTCTGAATGAAAGGTTATAGAATTATCTGATAGTGTGAGGAGCGACCTAAGACTCAGTTGTTCTGAAACGATTTCTCATCCGACTTTGTAGCGAGATCTAGATTCAGATCAGTGAAAAACTGAATGACGTTTCCTGCGATATGTAAACCATTATCATAAAAGGATGTATTCGGTATATGCATTGCAAAAGCAGAATTGAAAGCAGGTTCATGTATTGGGTACACGATAGCTACATCAATATTTCAGGCGATCGAAAAATTGCTTCAATATAATCAAGTCCAACATGGACTTTCGATCTTTGACTGTTGATAATGACCAACTTGTAGAATCTACATCTTTCAAAATAGCTTTCATTTGTTCAGTCTGTTTTGCCAAATGCTAATGGCATGGTCTTCTCATGTGGAGGTATTGTGAACTGGCCACCGAATTCGTGCGAATTGATCCCTTTTTGGGATTTTCTTGAAACGTAGATGTGTGGGAATAAGCCAAATACGACAAAACAGTCCTTACAGTCAACTTAACCCATGTCATTTTACAAATTCAGCCTGAATTGTGCAGCAGAGCTATGGAAATTTGTACATTTCGAATTTGCTTCACCTAGGGAAACCGTGATGGAAATTTAAACGATGTAAAGAATCTCTTTTACTTACACATTTTATTATTTATTTATTCATAAACCGAATATCGAATTTTAGTAAAACATAACACTAACAAAATTTTATTTAAAAAATGTTACTGCAAGTTTTATTATTAATTTTAATACTCATAATTATTCATGTACATCTACGAAAAGCAGCTTATGGTGGAAATTCTTTTAATGAAAATATTTTAACAATGACGCACAACAGATATTCAAACAACATTTATTTTTATTAGAAATTATTAACCTTTCTATTACACATATTGGCAAGAACTACATACATATACTCGTACAGTAAGATCCCGATTAACGCTGTTTCAGTATTACGCGGTAGTATTAGGATTCCCCTAAATCGCTCACTGTATTGATACTTGTTGTATATGCAGTGGTGGCCCTATAATTAGAAACGATGTTTCTGGAACAGAGTTGTCTAGAGCGACGAATATAAGATTAATTTGTCCCAATCTGATATAAAAACGTATGTAAGACGTCCTCCAAACAAAGCCTTTGATCCCAGGTACACAGTGAAAACTGTAAAACAAATTAACAAACATACATGTTGCTAAGTCTAATTTCTAATTATAAGTGCAACACTGTATGCGCAAATGTACCAACCAAAAGCTGTGCACTATATAGCGACGGTGTATAATACGTATTTTTTTCAACGCTCTTTTGTCAGTCTGTCCAAAAGAAAGATTCCAACTGTATTTTCTGAAGTCGAAATCACAGTACGAACACGAACGCTGTTTCGTTAAGCGCTGGAACTTATTGGAACGTAACCCCCGCGTTAAGCGATGTCTTACTGTACCTTCAAAGAAAACTAATATAACGCATGAATACATACATAACGACACATCTACTATTATGTGCAATGCAGCAACTTGTATTGCAGCGAATATTCGTATTTCAATGCATGCTATTGTGGTGTTTTAATGTTAAAACGTGTAATAAACCCAATTAAGCCACTGATTTATTAATTTTTAAGTAACAATTCAAAAAATGTCGAATCAAAATATTTATTGGTCACCACATCAAATTAATATTCCAGAGTCATTTGTGACATAAAACACACATCGAATTCTTTGTTATTTATTTTTTTTCTTCTTTTAAAATTATGAGACCCCACGCCGTAATGAACGACCAGCAATTGGCGGCATTTTTTTTTTTTTTTTGGTTATATTTGAAAACAAAACGAAACAGTTAACAAATAATATTTTGTATTGATTTTTCTATGAAATATTAATTTTTTTTCTTTACATTAATTCATATGAATGAGATTTTAAATGGACTATTAATGAACATTTAAAGCTTTTTTGTTATTCTTTTTTTATATAATATTTTAGTCCATGAATATTTTAACAAAGTAAACAAAAAAAATTTCAAAATTATTTCAAATATTCGTTAGAACCGCGTACACTATAAAAATTATTTAAGTTTTTGAAAAGGAAAAAAGTACGTTTGTTTAAAAGGCCAACATTTTATAGAATCAACTATAATCTACAGTGCTGGGCAAATGAATAATAATTTTAAACCATATTGTGCAACATATGTATTATACGAGGTGTGATCAAAAAATAGCCGTTATTTTCAAAATTCGTGAGTTACGTATGTTCAATGTTCGAGACAGACAGACAGGCAGACAAAAACGAGTAATACAAAACTATCGATTGCTCAATAGCTAAACACTTAACACAAAAATAACGTTTGAAACCCTTTGATTGGGAAGACCTATCTCAGTCTAGTTAACCCAAAAAACTTTGAGAACTAAATTTCTATCTAAAAACACAGCTATTGAGTGGTAGTAAAACCAAAGAAAACTGGCTTACTTTCGCCAAGATCATGCGAAAACAGATCAAATGGTGGTTTAACTATGATTAACTGGCCTAACAGGTTTTGCTGTCACTAACAGGAATTTCTAAAGCTAGCATTCACTATTCATTTATTTAGTGAAAGGCTCTCCATTCTGAAGTCGCCCTAGTCTAGTAGGTAGTGTGTTGGCTTATTAGACGTAAAGCCAGGGTTCAAACCCCAGGTCAGACATCAAAACGAAAATATTTCTTCGGCGACTTCCTCGCAGCAGATTTCAGGCAAAAACTCTGAGAGTAAATAAAAATTGCCATGAAAAAGTTTCTCAAAAATCTGTCGTTCGGAGTCGACTTTAAACTGTTGGTCCCACCACTTATGTATAAAATTAACACACACAACATAAGTGGTGTGAGAAACTAGGTCGTAATCCTGACTGAAGGGTAGTAATGATGAATTATTTGTATGAATTCCTACATGAGATAGGCGTTCCTTTACAGAGAAGCAAACAAATGTTCTCACAAAAACTCCATTCATTAACAAAGATAAGATGGCATAATGAACCCACTTGTAGAGGCACCAGGCAGATCTGGTCCGACATGGATGTATGTAGGATAGAATTCCATTCCATCTAAGAAACCTCACCGCACTGATAGTGGGACCCTAGACTCTGGGTGCTTACATCAGGAGACTTAATTTGAATTTTGTAGAAGCTACAACACGAAGGCTGCAACAAAGAGGAGACCACAAAATATCTTCTCTGTCATTGAACGGCTCTTGGGGACCTGTGAATAAAATTTTTAGACATCCAGTATTTAATGATAAAACATGTCGTCGAGTCAAAGACAATTTAAAAAAAATTTACAGCCTCATAAGACTCTCGGGATGGTTGAGTAATATCAACCATACATACGTACATATATAATTGCCCATTACAACCCTTCGGTCAGGATTACGGCCTAGTTTCTCACACCACTCATGCTGTGTGCGTTAATTTTATACGTGAGTGGCGGGACCTACAGTTTAACGTAGACTCCGAACGACAGATTTTTGAGAAACTTTTTCATGGCAATTTTTATTTACTCTCAGAGTTTTTGCCGGAAATCTGCTGAGAGGAAGTCGCCGAAGAAATATTTTTGTTTCATATTTCGTTTTGATGCCTGACCTGGGATAATGCCGAACCGGGGCATTACGTCTAATAAGCCAACACACTACCTATTAGACTACGGCGACTTCAAATATACCAACCACGAGCTATAATTATAAGGCGGTGTTGCAACGGGATTTTACAGAACCCAAGTAAGCTAGGCCCAGCAAGGCGGCTGCCAGTTGAACCTAACCTAACCTAATCTACATCTGCTCTTGTCAATATCTTGAGTGCAGCTAAAGGGTCCGCCAAATAACTTTTTTTTGAAAATGCTTTAAAAAAAAACTACTGAATATTTTCTAAAATTTCTTTTTTTATTTGAAAGTACAATCCCTCCGGTTAATAATGGAAAATAATTTCATTCAAATGGCTGCCTCGGCTGGCCATGCAGTAGCCTACACCAAAAGATGTCGATTTTGGCAAAAAAAAAATCATCTTTTCAGATGAAGTTCATTTTGATCTTGGCGGGTATGTAAACAAGCAAAATTGTCGCATTTGGGGCACAGAAAACCCGCACGCATACATTGAAAAGCCGACGCACCCAAAACGAGTCACTGTTTGGTGCGGATTTTGGTCCAGAGGCATAATTGGGCAATTTTTCTTCGAAAATGAGCAAGGAGTGGCCGTTACAGTCAATGGCGATCGTTATCGGGCCATGTTGAACTAATTTTTGTTCACAAAAATTGAAGTGGAGTATATTGTGAACATTTGGTTTCAACAGGACGGCGCTACGTGCCACACAGCCGAAGCTACACTCGATGTTTTGCACCCTGTTTTTGAATATCGCATTATCAGCCGCAGAGCTGATGTCGGAACTGCAATTTGACACCGTTGGACTATTATTTGTGGGGTGCCGCCAAAGATAAGTGTTACGCCGACAAGCCAGAGACAATTGACGCTTTAAAGGACAATATTCGTGAAGCCAAAATTGGATCGATCGTGTAGGCTACTGCATGGCCAGCCGAGGCAGCCGTTTGAATGAAATTATTTTCCATTATTAACCGGAAGGATTGTACTTTCAAATAAAAAAAGAAATTTTAGAAAATATTCAGTAGTTTTTTAAAGCAATTTCAAAAACAAAAAGTTATTTGGCGGACCCTTTATTATAAATATACTAAGCTAACGTATACTTAATGACTGCATTTCAATTGGTGTCTTACCAAGTTCTTTTGCCTCTTTCCTCCGATTTTTCGATAACTTTCTGCGTCGGATGATTGAACCCTTAATTGTGATATTTGCACTCAAAAAAGAATTGAATTTTATGAGCTGATTAGGAAAATGTCTTCTGCCTGCAACCAGTTTAATTTCTGAATAAAGAATTTAATAAAAATTGCGTCTACGAAAATATTTTCCCTTTATTATCCGAAACCATAAAGTAATGAATAATCTGTGTACTGTGCTAATGAATTCATGAATAATTTTGAGGAATTTCAAGGAATTCATAAGAATGTTTCCATTAATTCAGTCAATAAGAAAACGAAGCAATTCCCTTTAGTACCATGTCGTTAACACTCAATACCTGAATACAAGTGTGTTTCTATGGTCGTGGTAAACCACCATTTGGTTGTGGCTTTGTCTCCTAGTAATCATAGACAAAATTGCGCTCCTTAGACGGATTTTTAAGAAGAGAACATAGAAATGCTGTTACGAAAAACAAAACGAAAAAAAATGTAAAATTATTAAATATTTATGAATGCAAATTATAATTTATGAAGGAATTGTCGCTGTTTCTTATTGTCCTCTCTTCTTTGTTTTAGTCTAAGAATTTATTTCTTTTTTTCTTTTTTTCTTTCTTTTTTTAAGTAGAGACGCGACACAATGTCTCGTCAAAGACGGTGTCAAATAAAACGCACAAATTTTGAAAAGAATGAAAGAAACATTTAAAAAATATTCCATAATTTTTTCTTATGGAATTTAAATGAAGGGAAAAATTTAAAAAAAAATTTAAATAATTAAACAATTTGTTTTTAATTGCTTCTCTTTCTTATTTCTCCTTCTCTTTCTTGTTTTTCCCATTTCAGTTATCTTTATTTACGTATCACACCCTTAATACTGGTGAAGCAGATCCAGTGGGTCCGGTGCCTATTGATTCCTTATTTATATACCGTCCCGATAAACGCCACGAATTATGGCGTTTCATGTCCTATATGTTCCTGCATGCTGGCTGGTTTCATTTGGGTTTCAACCTGCTAATACAATTGGTTTTCGGTTTACCACTGGAGATGGTACATGGATCCGGTCGTATTGCTTGTGTATATTTTTCTGGTGTTTTGGCAGGTTCATTAGGTAAGTAACTAAATTGAACGAATAGTTTATCAAACTACTGCCATAAATTCCTTTCCAATGAATGCAATTTTTATTTCGATTATGTGTGTGTGTGTGCTTGTGTGCTTATTGCTTATTTTTTGTTACATTTTCATTTTGTTTTGTGCATGATTCATGCATATGTGTGAATGTGAACACGTGTATGTGGCTGCGGTTGCACGCAGGAAAGGAAGGAAACAAGATGGTTGCAAGGAATTGTGTCTAAAAAAAATTATGTGTTTATATGTGGTTGTGTGTGTGTTTAAGTTTATTTTTACTGTGTTGTTGTTTTTTTGCAGGCACCAGCATAATTGATCCGGATGTTTATTTGGTTGGCGCCAGTGGTGGTGTTTACGCTTTACTAGCTGCCCATTTGGCTAACGTTATGATAAACTATCATCAAATGCGTTATGGCATTTTACGTTTGGCAGCCATTTTATTTTTTGGTAAGTTTATTCATTTGTTTTTTGTTTTGTTGTTGTTGTTGTTCGTTTCTTTTTTGCAATTCCTATTCTGTTCGTATTCTAAGTTGGCACAGTGGATGTGTTTGCAGCAATTATAAGAATGAATCTGAATTCCCACTTAGGGATTGGATGCGTTATTGACTTAATGTGAATTTCTTAAAAATTCTGCTGAAGCTAAAAGCTAATTGTTGGGTGAAAGAATTGAGGCTTACTTAACCAATAATATTCTGATAAAGACTGTCTCACTGTGTGGTACATTTACGAAGAATGCGATATGATTGCAAAAATAAGAGACCTTTCATTGGGTTTACTTGCAAAATTTATAAATGGTGTTTTTTTATAGAGGTATAGAACTTCAAGTTGCAATAAAACAACGATGGATTATTCGATTGACATGAATTTTATTTATCCGAAAGATAATCTTGTGGCATTACATTTTAAATATGATTTCAGGCATATGACCGCCACGGCTGGCGTGGATGTAGTCCAATCTGGACGTCCAATTTTCGATGACTTTTTCCAACATTTGTGGCCGTATATCGGCAATAATACGGCGAATGTTGTCTTCCAAATGGTCAAGCGTTTGTGGCTTTACCGCATAGACCAATGACTTTACATAGCCCCACAGAAAGTAGTCTAGCGGTGTTAAATCACAAGATCTTGGTGGCCAATTCACAGGTCCAAAACGTGAAATTAGGCGGTCACCAAACGTGTCTTTCAATAAATCTATTGTGGCACGAGCTGTGTGACATGTTGCGCCGTCTTGTTGAAACCACATCTCCTGGACATCATGGTTATTCAATTCAGGAATGAAAAAGTTAGTAATCATGGCTCTTTACCGATCACCATTGACTGTAACGCTCTGGCCACCATCATTTTTGAAAAAGTACGGACCACTTGAGGATTACCTTCACTCCAAATGCGGCAGTTTTGTTTGTTGACGTAGCCATTCAACCAGAAGTGCGCTTCATCGCTAAACAAAATTCGCTTATGAAAATCGGGAACAACGGTAATCTCGTTATGGGCCCATTCGACGAATCTACGCCTTACCTGATGATCGTTGGGCTTCAAATCTTGCACGAGTTGGATTTGGTAAGCACGCAAACCAAGATCCTTCCGCAAAATCTTCCATAAAGTGGATAGACAAAGATCCAATTCCTGTGCTCGATGGCGGATGGACTCATTCGGGTCTTCCTCAATGCTACGCTCTACAGCAGCAATAGCTTCTTCTGTGCGCACCGTACAGCGTCTCTGGGGATGCGAGTTATCAATAAGAGTAAACGTGGTGCGAAAACGTTCCATGGTTAATCGAATTAACTGCTCTGATGGACGATTTTGTCGACGATAAAATGGACGTAGTGCGCGATACGTTTTCCGCACAGAACCATTATTTTCGAAACAAAATTTCACTATTTGCAAGCGTTGAGAATAAATCACTTGACAGCTGTTAAATCGGTCGCCATCTTGAAAAGTAATGCCAACTTAAAGTTCTATACCTCTATAGAAAACACCCTTTATATCGTACTTGTCGTCATTGATCTTCTAAGGAGCACAGAGCCTCAAAGTTTCGTAAATCATGATATTTCAGATGAACTAATGATTAGTCTCGTGGACCCTGTTTTAATGATGGGACAGCCATTAGTTTAGGTGGATCTTGTACACATTTGTGTAACAACGAACGTTTGATTTTTTAAAAAAACTTTTCATGGCAATTTTATTTTCCTCTCAGAATTTTTGCCAGAAATATGCTGAGAGGAAGACTCCGCCGAAGAAATATTTTTTGTATTTTGTTTTGATGTCTGGCCTGGGGCTCGAACCCTGGCTACCTACTAGACTACGGCGACTGCCGCATTCTGAGTTCTATCTTATAAATTAAGAGACATTACAGGAATACCCTATAAAGTGTGAGGAGAGTATAGCAGATCGTATGTTCATAGTAATAAGGTACCTCTCTTCACCACAACGTATAATAAACCTATTTGGTTAGAGAAGAGCCAAATCTTAATCCTAATCTTCCTTATCGTTGATCATGCCATTCAAATCATCCGTCCCTACTCCACAGAGGGGTTGTGGTCCTATCAGCGGCGTGGAAACTCCCCTCTTCATAAACTCGTCTGCTTGCTCATTACAGCGAATTCCTACATGACCTAATCTCCCCACCTAACCGATTTAACTTCACCAGACAGTCTCACACTATATTCGATTTCATCTCATAAAAGTTAAGTTAATCTCATGGTTGACGGCCTGACTGTCAGATAATATTGCTATATCCCATCCTTCCTTTTAGGACCACAAACTACCGATTCTAAACACAGATCTATTCTTGATCCATCTGTATACCACAAAAAGGTTTCTCTTTTAAGAAAGTATGCAGGTTCTATCTCAATTACTCCATCACTAAGTTTTATTGCAAAGTATTTGCCAAAATAACAGAGTCTACTGGTTCTGTCCGGGGCAGTTAAGGTGGTAGCTATTCGATGCATTAATTCACGAAATGCTTTAAAGAAACTCATGGTAGACTTGTCCTCTTATCCTCAGCTATCTATTTATAATCCGCAATCCATTTATAATCCATTTTTTGGAACTATTCGGCTTGGATTGTAGGTACCAAGTTGAGTTCAACCTGTAATCCGTGGCTGTGAATGATTCGGAGTGGGTTATAGGTACCGTGTTGAATCCAACCTGTAATGCGTGGCAGTGAACGATTCGCTGTGGATTATAGGCACCTAGTTGAAATTATTATATCAATTACCAAATAATTTAAGCCACTCTTAGCAGTTCAAAGTGGGAGACTTCTCGACAAACAATTCTCTTTACCAATGCTACAGGTTTGCATCAAAATTGCCGACTTCAAAGCTTGGAAAAGCCGCGCGTTATTAAAGATCGAAACATTTAAATTCTCAATGTCGATGTCGCTTAATTCAACGGTATCTGATTTATTTCTGCGGTTTTATGTAAAATGGGGGGTCTGTGTGAATAAACATTTAGCATTTATTTGCTCAAGATCAAGGTCCAATACCCCTTTGTTGTCTATGGTTGTAAGCCATACAAAATTTCAATAAGAATTGTGATAAGTAGTCTAATAGGTAGTGTGTTGGCTTATTAGACATAAAGCCAGGGTTCGAGCCCCAGACCAGACATCAAAACAAATTACAAAAAATATTTCTTCGGTGACTTCCTCTCAGCAGATTTCTGGCAAAAACTCTGAGAGTAAATAAAATTGCCATGAAAAGTTTCTCTAAAATCTGTCGTTCGGAGTCGACTTTAAACTGTAGGTCCCACCACTCATGTATCAAATTAACACACACAACATAAGTGGTGTGAGAAACTAGGTCGTAATCCTGACTGAAGGGTTGTAATGACCAATTATGTATGTTATGTTATGTGATAAGTTTTCTAAATCGATAGGTTACCGGGCCGAATAACTTGAAATGTTGCAGCACAATAGAAGAACAGCCATAGCTTCTGTAGATCCTTCCAACAGCAACATCGACCATTCATCAAATTAGTTGGACGACCATATGCAACGACCTGTGTTTGCTGAATCGGATCTGGATAAGTTGGCAACGGAATCATTGCATTTCCTGTACGTAGAATTTAAGGGCATGATCATGCCACCTGGACGTGATGTGAACTGCGTATAAAGATCGTGCAAGTAAATCGTGTTTTTCTATGGATGATACGGGATTTAATTTTCCACGTAAATTTGAATTTGACTGACGAGATGGGGGTTATGTTGTAGTCGCCGTAATCTAGTAGTTAGTGTGTTGGCTTATTAGACGAAAGGCCACGGTTCAAATTGCAGGTCAGACATCAAAATGAAAATATGAAATAATATTTCTTCGGCGACTTCCTCTCAGCAGATTTCTGGCAAAAACTCTGAGAGTAAATAGAAAATTGCCATGAAAAGTTTCTCAAATAATCTGTCGTTCGGAGTCGACTTTAAACTGTAGGTCCCACCACTCATGTATCAAATTAACACACACAACATAAGTGGTGTGAGAAACTAGGTCGTAATCCTGACTGAAGGGTTGTAATGACCAATTATGTATGTTATGTTATGTGATAAGTTTTCTAAATCGATAGGTTACCGGGCCGAATAACTTGAAATGTTGCAGCACAATAGAAGAACAGCCATAGCTTCTGTAGATCCTTCCAACAGCAACATCGACCATTCATCAAATTAGTTGGACGACCATATGCAACGACCTGTGTTTGCTGAATCGGATCTGGATAAGTTGGCAACGGAATCATTGCATTTCCTGTACGTAGAATTTAAGGGCATGATCATGCCACCTGGACGTGATGTGAACTGCGTATAAAGATCGTGCAAGTAAATCGTGTTTTTCTATGGATGATACGGGATTTAATTTTCCACGTAAATTTGAATTTGACTGACGAGATGGGGGTTATGTTGTAGTCGCCGTAATCTAGTAGTTAGTGTGTTGGCTTATTAGACGAAAGGCCACGGTTCAAATTGCAGGTCAGACATCAAAATGAAAATATGAAATAATATTTCTTCGGCGACTTCCTCTCAGCAGATTTCTGGCAAAAACTCTGAGAGTAAATAGAAAATTGCCATGAAAAGTTTCTCAAATAATCTGTCGTTCGGAGTCGACTATAAACTGTAGGTTCCGCCACTTATGTATAAAATTAACACACACAATACGAGTGGTGTGAGAATCTAGGTCGTAATCCTGACTGAAGGGTTGTAATGACCAATTATGTATGTATGATGGGGGTTATGTTGGCTTTGCATATCGCTATAGTGCAACTGTGGCATTCTCTTACCACAGTACTTTTAATAACTTTACAAACTTGCTTAACTTTAAACTCTTAAATTATCTTTGTCTAACCATAAATTAAAACCCATTATTATTATTGTTGTTGTTGTTTGTTGTTGCAAACAGTTTTTAGCTTTGTTTTAAAAAAAATTTCTTTTTCTTTACCTCTACTGTCTGTTGCAAATGAATCTCTTTTTAGCTTCCTGTGATGTGGGTTTTGCTGTCTATGCCCGTTTCGTTGATGATTATCCCTCCGTATCATTTATTGCCCATTTAACTGGCGCTTTGGCTGGTCTAACAATTGGTCTGCTTGTATTGAAAAACTTTGAACAAAAATTACACGAACAATTGTTGTGGTGGATTGTTTTAGGCATCTATGCGGCCTGTATTATTTTTGCCATCATCTTTAATATACTCAATAGTGCAATAGTGCAGAGCCTTAAGGCAAAAACGATACAGGCAACGGAGACCTATTTTAATAATTTTCAAGTTTGATGTAAAAGTTTTCAGTTTCCTTTCGATGATGGCTACTTTGCCATGTACAATTTAAGTTTTTTCTCTTAAGTATTTAGTTTTTTTTCTTGTGAACAATGTAATGAATTAATTGATTTTAATTTTAATTTTTAATTTTGATTTTTTATTTTCATTTTCATTTCATTTTAAATTTTCTTTAATATTTCCATATGCGTATACAAGTGAATTTTTTTACATTATTTTTAATGTATTTCATTTTGATTTCTATTATTTGCTTATTATTAATAATAATAAAAAGAAGTACTATTATTTTTACAATTTATTTATTGTGACTTTCTTTGTTATTGATTTTTTAAGGACATGTTTTTGTTTTGAATGTAGAATTTTCGTTGTTTTTTGTGGTATTTTGGTATTTTGATATGAATATAAATTTTTATCGCATTTTATTTTAGATTTTTTTATTATTTAAAAAATTTAATTTCGAAAAATAAAAACTTTACAGCAACTAAAAAATTAAAGCGAATAAAAATCAAACTGATTTGAGTGCAATAATATGAACAAAAAAACCAACATTTAAATGCATTTACTTTTACATACAATACAATCCATATATCGTATACAAACAAAACACCACTATATTCTAATAATAATAAATAAATAAATTTAGTCTATACTGTATACTGTACTGTACACATTATTATTATTTATTTAGTTAGTACGTAGTTATGTATTGAAGTATATTATAAAATACATTCACATTCATGCATAGGCACACTAGTAATGGGTGATTTTTTAAGAGCTATAGGAAAATTAAAAAAAAACATAAAATTCAGAAAAATGCATGAAATCTTTATTTGAATCGATAGTACGGTCCATATAATTTAATGTTTGATGATTATTTCATGCAAATGTTGACCGCGACTGCGCCTCAAATGGTCCATCCGCTTAGTCCAATTTTGGCATACTCTTTCCAACATTTCGGCCGGTATCTCACGAATAAATGCTTCAATGTTGTCTTCCAATGCGTCAATTGAAGTGGGCTTGTCTGTATAGATATGAGCTTTAACATAGCCCCACAAAAAATAGTCTAAAAGCGTTAAATCGCACGATCTAGGCGGCCAATTGACCGGTCCCGCAGGTGAAATAAAATGTTCACCGAACTCGCCTCTCAATAAGTCCATTGTTACTCGTGCTGTGTGGCATGTTGTACCGTCTTGTTGAAACCACATATCATGCAAGTCAAGCTCTTGCATTTTGGACAAAAAAAAGTTGGATATCATCTCACGGTAGCGCTCACCATTCACAGTTACGTTACGATTCACAGCATCTTTGAAGAAGTACGGTCCAATGATGCCACCAGCCCATAAACCTCACCAAACTGTGACTTTTACTGGATGCATTGGTAGTTTTTGCAATGCTTCTGGCTGATCTTCACTGCAAAATCGACAATTCTGCTTATTTACGTATTCATTGAGCCAAAAATGAGCTTCGTCGCTGAACACAATTTTTCGATAAAGAAGTAGATCTTCGACCAACTTTCCAAGAGCCCATTCACTAAAAATTCTGCGTTGCGGTAGGTCGTTCGGCTTCAGTTCTTGCACCAGCTGTATTTTGAAAGACTTCACACCTAAATCCTTCCGCAAAATTTTCCACGTTGTTGAGTAACAGAGGCCCAATTGCTGCGAACGGTGAAGAATCGATAATTGATGGTTATCATTAACACTGACCGATACAGCTGCGCTATTTTTTTCAGTTTGCACTCTACGTAAGCGTGTTGGTGGTTTAATGTCCAACAATGTAAATTTGGTGCGAAATTTAGTCACAATAGCCCGAATAGCCGCTTCAGTGGGTCGATTAAACTGACCATAAAATGGAAGAAGCGCGCGATGAACTTTCTTAACAGAGCACGCATTTTGATAATAAAATTCAATGATTTGCAAGCGTTGTTCGTTTGTAACACGATTCATGGTTAAATTATAGACCAAACTGAAGATGTTTGACAGTGAAACAAAGCACGAAACGCGCGTGAGCTGTTTAAACCAGTGTTGCCAATAAGATAATAGCTAAAAAATCACCCGTTAGTATGTAAGCGAATATATCTCTGTACGTGTATTTATGTGTGTGTTTGCATTTAAATTTTATGTAAATATTTATTTATTTAGAAATAGTTTACATACACATACATACATACATTTACATTTACATCCACATATACATTTAAGTTTTTTCTTTTTTTTAGTTTATAAAACATTGAATTGAATTGTTTATTGTTTTATAGGACAATATTGAAATTGATTTATAATTTTGGTCAGGCGATAACGAAAAAAAAAACAAACGTTTTTATAGTACAAAACTCTAAAAAAAACAGAATAAAAATATTTGTAAAACAAAATACAAAAAAAAGAGGAAGACGAAATCATTAAATAAATTATTTTTTATACCAAAAAATATGGATGGCTTTTCTTGCAAATGACTTTTCAGCTGAGGTAAGTTGAAAAATGTGCGTGTTTATGTCTAACAGTCTATATTTAGCATCCCTGGTTACGTAAATTGAATGGACAGGATGTTGGCAAATTGTCAACATGTAAGCTTTTGAACTTTCTATTAAAAGTTATGCTATCCTAAGATCTGAGCACATTCGCATCTTGAGATTTTCGTTGAAACTTGTCTATAAATCGGGGTACTTTTTTTTGTAATTTTGTAACGTTTGTTGTGCAGATTCTTTAACTGACCGGACTTACTTCCACATATACTGAGCGCCATAAGTGAGTCAACACTTTTGTTCTTAAGTATAAAAAAAGTTCCTTTATCATGAATTGTTGTTTTTGTTTTAGCATTTTATAAGTAATAAATGAACGTTTTTATTTTTGGAAATTTATTCGACTATTCTCATTTACTTTTCTTGCTATCCTAAAGAAAATGAATTATTTCAGGCGTGTTTACTCATTTTTGGTGCTCAGTGTACATTCTGCAATCACTATTTGATTACCTTTGTCAAATTTCATTGACATACAATGATTTAAATACCTTCACGTATAGCTAAATAACAATTAGAACAATAACATCCAGGGGTGTGGGTTCAAAGACTGTTCTGAAATATAAAAATACGGGTCACAATTGCGGTATTCGGTATCCATGTATTCAATGATACGCATTATATAAATACCTAGTAATCAGGGTTATTCGACAATCAAAGTCGTGGCAATTTAGTAGGCAGTGTATTTGATTACTAAGAGATCATGTAAACCATAGATATCCTACTGTGTGCGGAATTATCTAAATGGGCAAGGGGGGCGGGCGGTAGGCTTAACCATTTTATGTTCCAAATTAGGTAAATCGAATCGAATTTGATGATTGGAGGAATAATTTGACAGTGTCCCCAAATCAAATTAAATTGTGTTATGAAGTCGCCGTAGTCTAGTAGGACGTAAAACCAGGGTTCAAGTGTTTCATCGGCGACTTCCTCTCAGCAGATTTCTGGCAAAAATTCTGAGAGCAAATAAAATTGCCATGAAAAAGTTTCTCAAAAATCTGTCGTTCGGAGTCGACTTTAATCTGTAGGTCCCGCCACTCATGTATAAAATTAACACACACAACATAAGTGGTGTGAGAAACTAGGTCGTAATCCTGACTGAGGGGTTGTAATGACCAATTATGTAAGTATGTATTTGATTACTGGACTGAAGGCCGTGCCTAAAATAAAATTGCCATGAAAAGTTGCTCAAAAACCGGTAGTTCGTAATCGACTTTAAACTGTAGCATCCATCGTTTGAGCTCTCGATATTAAAATGACAATTAGGGCAATAGCATCCAGGGATAATGGTTCAAAGACCGTTGCGGAATGTAAAAAGGCGGGTATTCAATGGTACGCTGATTATAAATACCTAGTAATCAAGGTCAATCGACATCTGAACGTGCGGTTTCTAGTAGGTCAAGCTTTGTCTTAGTGGACGTAAGGCTGTGGTTCAAACACCAGGTCAGACATCTAAAACAAAACGAATATGAAAAGATATTCCTTCGGCGAGTTTTGGCAAAAACTCTGAGAATAAATAAAATTGCCATGAAAAGTTTCTGAATAATCTGTCGTTCGTAATCGACTTTAAACTGTAGGAGCCACCGCTCATGGATAAATTTAACACATACAACATGAGTGGTATGAGAAGTGGTGGGTCGTAATCCTGACTAAAGGGTTGAAATGATCAATTAAGAAGTCCGTAGTCAGGGGGTATTTGCATATGGTGAAGCGAATATTCTAAAAGTCTGATTTGTGTGTCAGAGTCATGGAAAATTAGACATTTCGTATGGCCTCCACCCAGAGAAGCCATGGCAGACATGTGAACGATGTTATATGCCTTCCATAATAGCATTGGGTCGCCGTAGTTTAGTAGGTAGTGTGTTGGCTTATTAGACGTAAAGCCAGAGTTCGAGCCCCAGGTCAGACATCAAAACAGAATACAAAAAGTATTTCTTCGGCGACTTCCTCTTAGCAGATTTCTGGCAAAAATTCTGAGAGTAAATAAAATTGCCATTAAAAGTTTCTCAAAAATCTGTCGTTCGGAGTCGACTTTAACCTGTAGGTCCCACCACTCATGTATAAAATTAATATACACAACATAAGTGGTATGAGAAACTAGGTTGTAATCCTGACTGAAGGGTTGTAATGACCAATTATGTATGTATGTATGTGCCAAAGTCATATCCTATGCGCTTCACCCGGAGAATCCTTGGCGAACATTTGAACGATGTTATATGCCGCACATAATGGTGTCAATAGTTTTTTCTAACGAATAAAAAATGTCAATTGCTTTCAATTTAAAAACACGAAGCACTTAATGCAAAACCCGATACATATTTTCAGTCTTTTTTTTCTAAATTTCTCTTTAAAATTGCTGTGAAATACTTACACAACAATTAAAATTAAATATGTTGCATACAATGGTTGCATTACACGTACAATATTTGCACTCATAACCAGGAATATAATTTATGATGCAATGTTCTGTAGTTTTTTGTTCATTCTTTAACATGGAAAATTATGTAATGACCACTATTACATACAATTCATTATAAAAAACAGTCAATACACTATAATGGGTATAATTTGTTTGTTGTGACATTTGCAACACTTTAAGGAAGTCAAATTCGATTCATATTCTGCGTCATGTTAATATCAATAAAATTTAGCATTTTCGGCTGTCTTGGCGAAAGGATTCTTGAACTCAAGATCACCAGAAAGTTTTTCAAAACGATCCCTTTTACAAAAATGGAGGCCAATAATCATTCTTAACTCTGTTATACAATTGTCTTTTCAAAAATCCACTAAATTTGCCTATCTTGCAGCACAAATTTCATAAAGTCGTTGCTAACCGACTGTAAATCCATCGCAATTTTTCTTTTTCTATTATTTACGTGTAAAAGTGAAATTAAACGAGAAATAAGTATTGGGTGGTTGCCATACATTTTATGAATTATTACGCTCGTTTTACACCAACACTCACTCATACACTCAATTGTGTAACTAACAGTCAGAGTAGAAAGGAATATTTTAATCTTTTTTCATAAAATACCCGTTATTTGCGTTAAAAGGTCTATTTATCACAAATATTATGTAAAAATATTGCCTATGAAGATACAATAGAATACGGATAAAACGAACGATTGGTGTTTTATTAATATTATTCGAATACAGACGGAGTTAACAGTATTCAAAAGGAGATATAAAGTTCTTCAATTCGCTACCCCGATGTCTGCAGAATAATTCTCCCTCTATGCAATAGGAATGGAATCATAGTGTATAGCAAACTAAAATGGAAGGTTAGGTTAGGTTTGAGGACATGTACTTGTCATTGGGACAATACATGTACAATACCTAGAGGTTAAAATTACCCATTGTAAATTCGTCCTAGAAGAAAGAGAGAGGATAGTGAAGGGGATAGGGAAATTGGAGAATAAGATAAGGTAGGAAAGAACTTAAATGGAATATGAGTACACAATTCAGAACTATAAAGGCGGTAATTACTGCCAGAGGGCCCAAACTGTGATTTTAACACTAAAAACGAATACTGTCTTGTACGACCAGGGCCGGCTTGGTGGTTGAAGCATAGAGAAAGAAGTCGTCGGAACCGATTCGAACGAATTAGGAGGATTGTGATGATAATAATAACAATTTTTTTTGAACTACATCATCTAAGGCATTATTCACTGTCCTCAAGTTATTATCACAAGACAGGTTAGAGAAATAAGTGGCTGCGAACTCGGCAAAGAGTCACAAGAATATGAAAGTGTAGAGGCTGTGGTCATCCCAAAATCCTACGTATATTTGCTCTGGATCCTTGGGTTTAGGTTTAGGTCGAAGTGGTAGCTCTGATATCACAAAGCTCACTTGAGCACGCATAGCGGCCCGCTGTGATGCCACGGGTGAACGCAGTCCCTGTACTGACCAAGTTCCACCAAAATCAGAGAAGAGGAAGAAGTTGGTCAGCGCAAGAACTGCACCTCAAAAGCATGACTACCCTACACTGGAAAACCATCCAGAAAGTTTGGTGAACGAAGCTATATCCTTGATATTAATGGATGATAGCTCCGTCAAGCTGACAAGAAATGGAGAGCCAAAACAACCTATATCTACACCTAGCAAAAGACGGGCACTGACAAAGAAAGTGGATAACAGTCTCCTCTTCCTCAGCAGATCTGCATCCACGACAGAAGTCGTTAAATGGGAGCCTCATTCTCTCCGCGTGTCTATCCATAACGTAATGACCTGTAAGCACGGCCACTGTGGTTGAGATGACGTCACGACCAAGACCAAGTAATTGGTTGGTACGCCTTCTATCCATCAAGGTCTAGCGGTGGAGCAGGACGCCTCATTGACCCAGGATAGGTTGGCGTCTCGAGAGAATTTCCGCGCAATGTCCAACTTGACCGAGGCAAGTGGCATACCCAGTTCAATCGAAGGGGATTCTGGAAGGAGCGCACCAGCTCTGGCGAGCTCGTCGGCCCTACAGTTTCCCGGAATATTACTGTGTCCGGGGACTCACACCAGTGAGACATTGGTGAAGCGCCCAGAAAGAAGTTCGAGTTAGCGACGATATTCCCTAACGATCCTAGAGTTATTCACGAAACACGATAGAGATCTTATCGCGGCCTGACTATCAGAAAAGACCGAGACGCGAGTGAAAGGAGCACCGTTGACGAGGATCAATTGAGCGACCCGGTAAATTGCCATCACCTCCGCCTGAAACACGCTGCAAGTAATTCGGCAGACTGGATCCTTCAACAGATTACAAAATAATTGTACCCGCTTTCGGTATGTGCCGTATAACGAAAATACCAAATAGATTCTACTGTAATACGGATGTACTACACCTTCCAGAGGACATCAAGCAATTAGTGGAGCGGGATCACGCAATTATGTCGGTTGAATCTGACAGTGTTCTTTAGACTAATCGATAGCTGTACAGGCTGAACTAATGTTTATAAAGAGTGCCGCTTAATAAATCCGATATTTGCTTAAATACAACAAAGATATACAGTGCAATTATTTACTGCCAGTAAAACGATCTTCACATCCCTAGACGATGGGCACACTTCATCGAAGAGTATTCAAGATTGCCGGGTGCCTATGAAGAAGATAAGGAGACATTCGATTGTTACTTACTATGTAGAATTCTGAACATGATAACACTGAAGGCAATGGCACTTGTAAAGGCTGGTACAACAGATAATTCGAACGATTTTGTATGTGAAATTTGCAGTCCCCTGTTCAGAGGCAAATAGACTTTACTCATCTGCAAAGAGAAGCTACAATGTGGCCAATTGTATAGAAACAAGACAAATCAGGCATGTTATGGATTTACATGTACATTAAGATCACAGAGTGTCTATTTTACGAACTTAAAGGTAAACATAACATAAACATGGCAAGAGGAATGGAGCACTGAGACGAGTGGTAGATGGACGGCAAAACTTCTCCCAGATATTACCCGCTGGATGGAGAGGAAATTTGGTGAGGTTAACTACTATCTGACACATCTGTTATCTGGAGATGGTTATTTTTGTAAGTACCTATTTAGAATGGGGAAGATGGCACGACCAAATTGCATCTATGATGATGCGTCGATTGATGATGCGGAACACACTTTCTTTTATTGTTTGAGATGGAGACTGCAAAGAAGGAGTCTTGAGGCCAAAGTCGGCGTCTGTACTGTCGAGAACTTCTGTGATGTTATTCTGAACAGTGAGGAGACTTGGAATAGTACAGTCAGATACGCGGAAGACTTACTGAAATCTAAGAAAATTGACTTGGATGAGAGAAGTAGAATGGACGTTTAAACACCTTCTCGGAATTCGTGACGCAATCCGGACGCGGATATGGACATGAAGGGGCCAAATGGCCAGACGGACTTCACTTCGAAGTAATACCACAGTAGTTCCGGAGTGATCATAAGGAGTCCAAAAGAGGAGGAGCAGATTTAGTGGGTGAGCGCCCCATACACGGGGGATAGTGACGATTACCCCTATGGTGCGGTTAGGTACATTTACTCCTCCTCAGCGAGAAAAAAAAGGTTAACATAACGGGACATAAGTACGTCCAGAGGCTAAGAATACCAACGCAACGAATTCTGAAGAGGCTGCATTCACGATGATAAAGTTGAGACCACAGAACAAAACATCTTCTCTAGCATTGTCAGGCGCTTGAGAATCTGAGACAAAGGAATTTTTTTTCTTCGAACGTGTCTAGTCAAGGATGATTTGGGGTAAATCTACACTTTAATAAAATTACCAGGACGGTTAAAGAATACCAGCAAGGAATTATACATAAACGTTGAAATAGGATAAAAGCTATTACGACGACATTATAGGATGCAATTAAGCTAGGCGTTTTCGGACAACAGTTAATAAAATAAATGAATATCGTTAGCTCATACCCTCTGTATAATTCCCGCATAAAATGGAAGCGAAATCATAAAACAAAATTTGATTTCTTCACAATAATTGTTAACCATCATACCGACCTTTGATGGTATTTAAATTTTGTTATAAACAACTCCGAACAGAAGGTGAATATGCCGCCATGAAAAGAAGGCCTTTAAATAAAAACGGGGGTAAAATAATCAATGATTGCGTGAGTGTCAAAAATATTTTTTAAAAAAGTCGTGGCACAAGAAAAATTCCAAACCAGTGAAAGGCGAAAGAACTAAAAATAATACAAAATGCTTAGCGAAAGTCCTTTTTTCGATGTGTCTGAATGGGGAAAATTGTTTTGACGGTGGGTGGGTAAAAGGATTCAATGACATTGATTAATATGACGTGTTTTGTTGCTACATTTCGAATAGTGATTCCAAAACTTTTGCAACATGGAAAATACAAAAAAATGTTTCTCGGAAAAACACAATTTTCAGTAAAGAAAGTGCACCCAAAAAAATGGTCAAAAATTCAAAGAAAATGAACGGGTTAAGAGCAGTAACACTCCTGAACACACAGAATTGTTTTGGGCTGAGGAAATGCTGATCCAATGAATGAGCAACAAATGAATCCAAGACGTATAACAGTCTGATTCGGATTTTATTTAGACATGGGTTTCATTGGATTTTATTTTTCTGAGGACGAGACCACAATTGCAGTGATTGTGAATGGCACGGGCCGTTGTTTGTTTGTTGGCTTTGGAGAAAGAAATGATCCAACCCGGTTTAAGGATATGCAACGGGTGATTTTTTAGCTATCTATCTTTTTGGCAACACTGGTATAAACAGCTCACGCACGTTTCGTGTTTTGTTTCACTGTCAAACATCTTCAGTTTGGTCTATAATTTAACCAATGAATCGTCTTACAAACGAACAACGCTTGCAAATCATTTAATTTTATTATCAAAATGCGTGCTCTGTTGAGGACGATCATCGCCCGCTTCTTCCATTTTATGGTCGGTTTAATCGACCCATTCAAGCGGCTATTCGGGCTATTGTGACTAAATTTCGCACCAAATTTACATTGTTGGACATTAAACCACCAACACGCTTACGTAGAGTGCGAACTGAAGAAAATATCGCAGATGTATCGGCCAGTGTTAATGATGACCGCCAATTATCGATTCGTCGCCGTTCACAGCAATTGGGCCTCTGTTACTCAACAACGTGGAAAATTTTGCGGAAGGATTTAGGTGTGAAGCCTTTCAAAATACAGCTGCTGCAAGAATTGAAGCCGAACGACCTACCGCAACGCAGAATTTTTGGTGAATGGGCTCTTGGAAAGTTGGCCGAAGATCCACTTCTTTATCGAAAAATTGTGTTCGGCGACGAAGCTCATTTTTTGGCTCAATGGATACGTAAATAAGCAGAATTGTCGATTTTGAAATGAAGATCAGCCAGAAGCATTGCAAAAGCTACCAATGCATCCAGAAAAAGTCACAGTTTGGTGCGGTTTATGGGCTGGTGGCATCATGGGACCGTATTTCTTCAAAGATGCTGCGAATCGTAACGTAACTGTGAATGGTGAGCGCATTAGCGATAATAAGAAAGGGTTCATTATCTAAGGCGTTATTCACTGCCCTTAATTGATTATCACTAGACAGGTTGACAAAACAAGTGGCTGCGAACGCGGCAAAAGAACAGAGAGCCACAAGGGATTAAGATGTAGTAGCTATGCCCATCCCAAAATCCTAAGAATAGTTCCTCTGGATCCATCAATAGACTATACGATATTTATACCTGCTTTCGATAAATAACGAATAGAATCAACTTTGTAGTCGCCGTAGTCTAGTAGGTAGTGTGTTGGCTTATTAGACGTAAGGCCGCGGTTCAAACTGCAGGTCAGACATCAAAACGAATATGTGAAAAGAATATTTCCTGGGCGACTGCCTCTCAGTAGATTTCTGGTAAAAACTCTGAAAGGAAATGAAAAATTGCCATGAAAGGTTTCTTAAAAATCTGTCGTTCGGAGTTGACTTTAAACTTAGGTGCCGTCATTCATGTATAAAATTAACGCACAAAACATAAATGGTATGAGAAGCTAGATCCTAATCTTGACTAAAGGGTTGTAATGTCAATTATGTATGTAAGTATGTAGAATCAACCTTCATTTATGATTTATACCTTTCAGAGGACAGCAACCAAGTATACTCTGATGAATCGGGAACACGCGATTATATCATTTGAATCTGAGAATGTCATTTAGACTATTCGATAACTGTATTACTTTTCAGACTGAACCAATGGCTATAAAGACTGCCGCTCTATAAATCCGATATTAGCGTATATACAGCAAACATATACAGTCAAAGAAAAAAGTCTGCTTACACCACTGTATGTGAATGTTTTTCCCGGTGATTTTTATCAAATTGAAAAAGGTGTTATAGCGATGTTTAAGGCAGTTTGTTTAAGAATGTTTGAACACAAAAACGAATACAAAATGTATCACCGAGGAATTATGAGAAAACTACAAAGGTTAGGCTGTATGCAAACTTTTTTCTGTCACTGCATGTTACACTCATTTATTGAAGATCTCTACATCCCTTGAAGATGGGAGAGAAATGATTGTGAAACACAGATTGTGAATCTCTGTGTTTGACTTATTCAGCTTATTTTTCTATGTCTCTTGTCACGCGGAAAAGTGAACTTTTTGTTTATAAAAGGGAGAACATAATCTCTCACACATTAGCAAACGAATCAGAAAGAGAAAAAAAGTCAACAACAAGATTGACTTTTCCGGAATTGAGTTTACTTTCGGAATAAAACTTTTCAAATAATTTTACTTTGTATTTAAGTTGAAATTCTTGATTAAAAAAATAAAACTGAATTGCGTGGAATGAAATTTTCAAATTGAATACAATTTAGAGTCCTAATAAATTTCAGACAAAATATTGTTAATCATTTGCAAGCATAAAAATAAATTGATTTTCTGTTTTTTTTATTATTTAAGCAGACTTTAACGAACATATTAGCAGCAGCAGTGCTAGCTAGTATGCAAGTATCCTTGATACCCTTACTTAAGAGTTTTCACTTTTCCATATGCAAAGTTAAATGATATGAAATGAAATGGAATGGAATGGAAAGGAATATGACATAATATTTTTTCATTTTTATGGCCCTCGATGAAATCATATTTCACTTGGAGTTTCTTTTCTGTTTTATTTTTCGAAAAATAAATTTGATTGATAAGTCCTTTCTCTTGCTTTTACATTGTATATCCTTAATGTGATAAGTGTGTGTGTGTGTGTGTATATACGTTTTATGATATTTTTCTTTTCCTTATCGTGTGGCATTTGAATAAATTTGAATTTCACTTTACTAAGTAAAATTGCGAAAATGTTGATGAATGATCATACATCATACATAATATTTATTCCATACATACTATGAATATATATTGGTATTGGTATTGGTATTGTGTATGTATGTACATTACACAAGCTATTGCAAGTGTTTATTATAACGCATTCAAATGGCTCGTTTTTCTTTGGAAACTTATATAATGAATGAAGGTTTATTTATTATCGAATTTTTGCTATAAAATGTTTGTGTATAATGATGGAATACATGTTGATAATCATGGGATTTAATAGTTCACATTCAGAAAGTGAGGTTAGAAGGCATCAAATAAGCAACAACGTTAAGGCGCTAAAAGTCAATTTAATAAAGCAGATAAAACTAAATGCGAATACATATATTATCAATCAATCAATCAATATTATATACAATATACGTATACTTTATATACGTACATTTTATTTTATTATGTTTTTGTATTAAAATATTGTTTTCAAGTTTATTTTCCATAAAGGAAGAAACATTTCTGAATCCTCAATAGAATAGAACTGGCGTTTGTACATAATAATGTAATATAAGATAAAATGTTCATAAAACTCTGAATGGAAATAAAATCACAACGGAAATTGAATTCTAGGAAACAAAAAAAAAAACAATAATAATATCCAAAGGTTCCAAGTTTCTTTAAATGGAGTCATTTTTAAATAGTTTTTAATATCGGCGAACTAAACGAAGTATCGAAGCAATCAGTTGGCTTAACAGTTATTCCTCTACTACCAACATGATCCTAATCATACTTTCTATTTACAGATATAGGTAATGTCGTTAGGTATATTCAGATCTAATCTAGAACGAGGCATCTGTAACTTACTTCAGATAATTACGATGAAATATAACATATTTACTCGAATATGAAAGTTAATTAAAGGCAGTAAAATTTCTTAGAAAAAATTTGAAAAGATATCCGCAAGATGTCAGATAAGCTGGTGGTAAAACCACCAATAGGCGTCTTCTTAAGAATTTTCGAGAAAAAGGTTCGATTCTCTAAACAGTGGTGTATGAACATACATACATAGGTATATTCTCTAACATGAACTTGCGAACTTTAACAGTTGATAGCGGCTATTTTCTTGAAGCCTCATCTGTCATTAGTTTTCATTTCTTTAGTCTGTTTTCTATTCCATTGCGTACGTACAGTTGCGTTCATAAAAATAGGAGTGAGCCCATTGAAAAACAAAAGCTTAATTTTTAACAAAAAAAGACATGGTTAATTTCAATTTTTTGGTGTAATGTAATGTTGATTCATTACTAAATTATTTAAGTTTTTCATTAATTAAATAAAGCTTTCAACAAGTAAGTAACAGGAAGTTTTAAAAAAATATCTTAAAAAGTGCTGTCCAAAATAATAGGAGTATTTCAGTTTTCATAAAGATTTACTATTAAAAAAGTTAAAAATGCTTATGACTATTATCAGAAACTTTAAATACGATTAGTATTTGGTAGAATAGCCTTTACTTTTTATTACAGCGGCACATTTACGAGGCATGGAGTCAACTAAATCCTGACATCGTTTTAGTGGAATTTTACTCCACCCATCTTGCACTACAGACTACAACTCAGCTGCATTTGGCGGTTTTCGCTCGGCAACATATTTTTTAACAACCCACTGGTTGACTGAGCTGGCCACGCCATAACCTTTGCCCCATTATCCCGAAACCACTCGTTTGCCAATTTACTGATGTGTTTCGGGTCATTGTCTTGTTGGAATATCCATTTTAAAGGCGTGGAATATGGTAACATCACTTCTCTCAAAAGGCCGACATAGACGTTCCTATCCATTATGTCTCTAATTCGATGTATTGGGCCTAAACCATTATATGAAAAGCTTCCCCATATCATTAGTTTTGCACCACCATGTCTAACTGTCTTTTGTGTATACTGAACTTTATATTTGGTGTTGGGCGGACATCTAACATACTGTCTAGACCAAGTGCCACCAAATAAAACAATTTTGCTTTCGTCGGTCCACAGTAGGATCTCCATTTTTCTTTCGGATATTTGATATGTTCTTGGGCAAACTTTAAGCGTGCTGCTGCCTGTTTTGTTTGTCAGCAATGGCACCTTTTGTGAACTCCTTGCGAATAGATTGTTGTCCATCAGACGCCTACAAATAGTAGGGCTACTTACGGCAAAATTCAGATCTTTTTGAATTTTTTTTTGAAGACGCTGAAGGATTTATTTTGCTGAATCGCACAATTCGGCGGTCATCGACAATAGATGTTTTGGCCTTGCGCCCACGCGTTTCGGGCTTTTTTTATATTTCAATGTATTTGTGATCATTTGATCGGAGTAACTTAAGATTTCCTTAGTTTCTTTGTAAGTTTTGCCTTTTTCGAAGATTTTTAATTAGTTCTCTCTTTTCTTCAGTACAGTGCTTTCCTCGTCCCACTATTCCAAAAATGTATGTGAATCACTGTAGAAAAAGTTTTAACTACATTTTTCCGTACTTAATGCTCACTTTTTTTTTAATTATATGCTGTTATATTTTTATTTTTAAAAGAACACTCGCACTCTTATTTTTTTGATCAACTGAAGTCAAGGGCAAGCACAGAAATGAATCAATTTCATCGTAAATATTAAAGTTATTACGAGATTCTTTTTTGTATTTTATTCTTTACATATCATTGTAACTACCATTAGAGTATATCTTGTTTTGCAAATTGGTAAAATAAAAAATTTTAACTTTGAAAATATTACATGATAGTACTCCTATTATTTTGAACGCAGCTGTATATTAAGTATAAATAAACATAATTTACTAGCTGTACACTGCGCATGTTGCTGCGCCACCAACTAATATAAATTTAAAGGAAAGACATTACACAAATGTCCAATTAATTTTGAATCATTTTATTGATTTTTTTCCCGTTGTCCTGATGATTCAGATGAACGGGCCTGAGTAGTACGCATTCGATCAGTTTCTAATCTCACTTCTCGTTGTTCAAGTGGTTCAAGCGAACGGGTCTCAGCGGCATATACTCGAAGATTTTCCAGTCTCAATGCTCGTCTGATTCTGAGGCTCGTAATGCTCGTTTCTGCCGTGCTTGAGGTGTAGGTCGACCAATTGCTTGTCATTCATTTTGAATAATTTTCAGTGACGCCATCCATCGGAAATTAATCGCACCAACCTCCGTCGACTCATGTGCAATAACTTTGTTAAAGAATGCACAGTTTACGATTTAATTCATTTTGAGTAATTTTCAGCGGTGCCACCTGTCGGAAATTGGTCATATTAACTTAGAAACCATCGTCGGTTAATGCGAAACAACTATGCTAAAGATCATAACATGATCAAATGCATAGTTTACGATTTAATTGATTCTAAGTAATTTTTAGTGGCGCCACCTGCCGCAAATTAGTCATACCAACTTAGAATCCTTCCCCGGCTCATGCGGAACAACTTTGCTAAAGATCATAACATGATCAAATGCATAGTTTACGATTCTATAAGGTACATACAAACATTAATTTTAACATGGGTATGTGGGTGTGGCACCTCGCCTACTTGAAATTTAAAAAAAAAAATTTTAAAAAGTAGCCTATAACGGCTTCCAGGCATATAGGAAGATACTGTGAAAATTTCAAGAAAATCGGTCCAGCCGTTTAGCCGTCCATAGACTTCACACATACAAACATATAAACATACAAACAAACACACATTCATTTTAATATATAAGAAGATAAAACTACCATTTGATACTTTTGCAACATTGCTATTAACATAAATTTATATTTTGTTGCTGGTCAACAAATATTAAATTTTTACTGGCATTAAAAGATAAAAATAAAAACAATTTAAGAATAAAGGAAAAAATATGAAAAGTACAAAATAAATTAAAAAAATAATTAAAATATTAAAAAAAATTAAAATATAATTTTCTTTCTAAAATCACCACAACATTGATGCAGTATAACTCTTTAAAAAGTCGTGTTAGTGTTTTTCATATTAGACAGCAGGTTGATTTTTTGTACCACAAAACACAACGGTTTCTCCCTTTTTCTTACAAATAACAATGCTACAGCATTTGCATCGTAACAGTTTAAATTGATTCTGTTGAAACTCACCTTAAGAACTGCACATCCACTCACACTTCCTCTTTATCATCGTTATTTCGAAGCAAATCACTTCCGCTATACACCACACATCATG
Organism: Sarcophaga carnaria; assembly: GCA_958299815.1. Classification (NCBI taxonomy): domain Eukaryota; kingdom Metazoa; phylum Arthropoda; class Insecta; order Diptera; family Sarcophagidae; genus Sarcophaga; species Sarcophaga carnaria. The sequence continues at coordinate 46,853,618 of OY283151.1, forward strand.
CGTGTGTATGAATCTGCGTACAAAAAAAAAACATTTTTTCATATTGAAGGCCATACACTAACAACACAACATATATTTTTTTATACACATAAACCGGTTACTATTAAAAACTTTTTGCTGTTGTTGCTTTGATTTTTACATTCATTGCCTTGTACTCTTTTTTGTTGCTATTTTTGTAACCTACGCCCTTTCTGGTGTACGCCATTTTACATAAAATTTTCAATTTTTCTTATTGAAACTACAAAATTGAATTAAAACTTTATATTATTATTAATAAACAATTGCAGACGCTTATTATTTTAACGCAATACATATATTATTTTATTTACACAACTTTTTATTCCTTCTTATAAGCAAAATTTAATTTATTTATTTTTTTATTTTTAATCTTAAGCCACAAACACTTTCTCCCACACCTTCTTCAATAACACAAAAATTACTACTAACCGGCAGCCGGCTTTGAGTCAAATAACATCAATTAATAACATTACGTTTAATAGACAATAACAACAACAATTATGTGCATCTTTAAATGAAATTTTAGTGCATATGCTCTCTTTTAGCTTTAAAAATATGTGGGAGAAAAGCATTTGTTTTTGCCTTACTGTCCAAAAAATGTTGTCAAGCTACAACAAAAACCTCGTAGCACAAATAACACTACGATAATTCAAAAATATCAACGAGAACATGCACAACAGGTTGGTTGCCTGTTAGCTTTGCTCTGCTTATTTTAAAAAAGAATATAAGAGAGATCATTTCATTCCAAGAAATGTAAACCAAATTACAGCAAAGTTTATCATGCCTCCTAATCAATTATAAAGGCAATGTTATTGTAATTGAAAAGAATAAACAAATCAATGTTAATTTTTTTTGTGGTCAAACAATGTTAAGTAGATTTTTTGCACAGTCTTTTCTTTCCAGTGTTCTTTAATTTCAAATGTATACATAACAACCGATAACAAAAACCAACCAACAACAAATCCACTCATGTTATTTTTCTGTTTCTCCTACTATGTCTTTATCGAGAAGAAACAAAAATAATTAGAAAATTTACATACATATTTCTACTACACTGCCAAATTATTCATTCATTCATTCATGCTGCATCAACAGTTTAATTTAAAACAATATGAGTTGAAAAACTTTCATGCATCCGCTTTCATGCTCCTTCAATCGTTATTCATTCTAACTCCTAATGTGTAACTCGTAAAAAAGACTTTCATGCATTCGATTTCATGCGAAAATGCTTCTGTGATTGTGTGAGACGAAAGAGTATTAGTTGTTTGCTCTGGTAAAGGGTTTTAAAAACAACAACTCTTTTGTATGACCACACACGCTTTGCTTTTGCATGTACATACATACATACATATATAAATTGTCTTGAGAAAAAAGTAACAAAATGAATATATTGATGGATTCTATGATATTTTACAAGAACAATTTTATTGTTTTGGCTTTGCTATAATTTTTGTTTACATTTTTGGACATTAATACCACTCTTCTCCCGCCGCGCTCGATCATAATTTAATACACCATGAAAAAAAACGAAATTTGAGTGACACTCGGTTTCCAACAAACTTCTTCCATCCGGTGTCATGCCTGCCGAACAGAGGGGAAGGGTGTTGTTAGCTGTCGAATGTAGAAAGCAAGCGAGTATTGTTTGATGACAAACAAAAATAACATTGATTTCTTTACAATAACATGTGACATGCTGAACTTTGCAGTAATTTGGTTTACATTATGTTAAGTTTTTATGAAAAACTCCGCTCGCGTCTTGTAATTTTTTTTAATGTAAGGAAAGCAAAGGCAACCAACCTGTTGTGTTTGTTCTTGTTGATGTTTTTTAATTATCTCCCACATGATTTTATTAAAGGTAAAGGAGAGCATATGCACTCAATTTGATTTGAAGATGCACTCAATTGTTGTTGTTATTGTCTTGTAATCGCCATGTTATTAATTGTTGTTATATGAGTCAATTGGGTTAAAAAGAACTACAAAGCCGGCAACCGGTTAGTAGTAATTTTTTGTGGTAAATGAGAAGGTGTGAGGTGTGAAAGTAAAATCAATTAAAGTTTTTTTATAAGAAAGAATAAAAAGTTATGCTAGGAAAATAATATACATACATATGTATACGTTGTGTTTAAAGAAAAGTGTTTAATTGTTTATTGTGTTTAATTTATTAATAATAATACAAAGGTTTTAATTAATTGTGTAGTTTCAATAGGAGTAATTGAAAATTTTATGTAAAATGGCGTACACCAGTAAGGGTGTACGTTAATAAAATAGCAAAAAGCATAAATGAAGTGTGTTTGTGCAAGTGTAAGGCCTTGAATGTAAAAATCAAAGCAACAACAACAAAAAGGTTTTTATATATGAAAAAAAATATATGTTGTGTTGTTAGTGTATGGCCTTCAATGTGAAAAAGTGTTCTTTTTTGTATACAGATTCATGCACACGCATGGTGTATGGTGTATAGCCGAAGCAAATTGCTTGGAATAACAATGACTAATAGCACGTTCACACGACACAATTATTCGTCATTCACGCTCTCATTCGTCATTCAACCCCCAGTTACGAACTGAATGACATGTTTCGCCATACAAAATTTTAGCTGCGAAACACACAAGCTGTACGGCATTCAGTTTGAATGGCCTTATGAATGACGAACGAATGACTGTCATCTCTAATTTCTATCGATTATGTATGTATCAAAATCAGCTGTCAAAACAAAACAAAATAAAGAAAAACAGTTTAGCATTAAATAAATAAATTAAAAGAAATAAAAAATCTTATTATTTGTGAATTTTGTGGAAGTATTTTAAAAAATATAAGATAATGGATGAAAAAAAGAAAATTATAAAAAAATTATAATGTCCCGAAGATTATTGGCTGCATTAAAGATTGTAGAGGAGACAACATTGTGCACCGTGGCATTACTCGATCTGTTCGAGCTGTTCTTACGGACGCCACGCAGCTCTACCAACCTTTCAGCCCATACCTCTAATAACGCCCGCTCACTGCCCTGGTCCCACCTGCTAGCACTTTTTCTTTTTTCTAATATTGAAAATAATAATTAAATAATATTTGCTTATTATTGCTACAATTTTATATTTTTCTTACCTTTTTTTCCATTGCCAAATTAAAAATTTAAAATTCCCAACAAACAAATAAAATAAAGAAAAAACAAAACGTAAACAAGAAAAAAAACAAGAAGAAGAAATAAATAACTTTCAAACTGAATGACGAACATGTCGTGGAAACGGGTGAATTGGCTATTGTATTTCAGTGCCCGAATTAAGTGATTCAACTGTCCGTGTGAACATGGTATAAGAGATGGTGTGAGTGGATGAGCAGTTCTTAAGAGGTGAGTTTTAAAATTATTTTATAACCAACACAATAAATATAATTTGTTGCTATCAATGCATAACAAATGCTGTAGCATTGTTGTTTGTAAGAAAGAGAGAAAGTGACAGAAAGTGTTGTATTTTGCTCTCTAATAAGAAAGACACTAACACAAATGTTCAAAATAATAATGCAGTTATGGTGTAGTTATTTTAAGGTTATTTACTTACACGCCAAGCCAGTTGAAGATTTTAAGAAGAAAATTTTGCATGAGTTTAAACAAAGGGCCTGATTAATAGGTTTTAGCGATCAAATTTGTGCTCAAATGTTTTCTTTCTTTTAATTTTTTTGAGCTTGTTATCTTTATATTTTGAATTTTTTTAAATATTTTTTAAAATTAAATTTTTGATTAGTATTTTTCTTATTGTTGCTTTAATTTAATTAATTTTATTATTTTTAACTTGAAGTTAACTTTTAGTTTTGGAGGAGGTATGGTAGCATTGTTGTAAATTCGGTATTTTAGTACTTTTTTATTTCAAAAATACCACAGCACACCTGCGGCGCTTTCAGTACTCTTATAATGATCGACGCCAAACTGATCTTGAAACGAACGTTCGTATTCAGAAAGTGAAAAGTAAAGAGAATGCTCTTCATATGCTAAAAAAACACGTATTAAATATAAATAAATATTTTTTTTTACAAATGCGCCATTTGATACAAGAAAGTAGTCTTTCAGTTATACTTCAGTACCATTTCAAAATTTAAATTTTGCAACACTGAGCTACACCCTCCATTTCTGGCGCTTCTCGTAGAGTATTGGTATCTATAATTCATACTTTCATTTATTAGGAACATCGCTGATACCCACAGTAGCTTGTCGTTTTGAATAACATTTTTCTATATGCCAATAGAGAACAAGCTCATCTAATTCATTAAAAATAAATGGCCACACGTCCGAAATATTCATTCGCATAATATGGTATACATTACTGCAATATGCCCAAAAATTATTTCATAATTAATAACTTGTGGTGAAGATAAAACTTATGGCAAAATCAGTATGAACTGTACTATTAAAAAGTCATAATTTGGTTTCACGAGTTCTTTTTTTCTTTATTTTTAAATTCAATAAAACATAAAATAAAACTATACGAATTGCAGTCCTTTTTGTTCTCTACCAGAAAAATGAATAATTCCTTAAGGATGTTTTACGTGGAAGTAAAAAAAAGGAAATAAAAAATAACTCGCATAGAACTTAGGCAAGACGAATCTAAAGTACGCTTTTCAACATAAGAATATTTTTTACATCAGAGAGATATTATGTGAGTAAGTAGGTAAATCGATAATAATGGGCCTAACAGTCCCCGATTGAGAATCCTAGTCCTAGTATTCCTATTCAGAAGCGTGAGGTGAATGGTAGGAAGATTTGGTCAACTGGGAATAGTTATACAGATTTATAGCCATGCAGACGTTGTAGTGTAATAGTTAATGTGTTAGCTTATTAGACGTGAGGCCACGGTTCAAACCCCGATGGTATTTGAATATTTTTTCAGCGACTTCTCAGCATATTTCTGGCAAAAACTCTGAGAGTAAATAAAATTGCCATGAATAGTATCTTAAAAATCCGTCGTTCGGAGCCGACTTTAAACTGCAGGTCCTGCCACTCATGTATACAATTACCACATAAAACATAAGTGGTGTGAGAAGCTAGCTCGTAATCCCGACTGAAGGGTTGTAATGGCCAGTTATGTATGGAGGTGTTAGCAGAACTCACATCCATATTTCTAGGCAGTACTCTTCTCCTAAAGCACATTCGTTTCTAATTGATTGGCCAGTGAATCGTACAATGCATTACACAGCGAATTCGTATGTGGAGTTGCCGTTGTATTGGCTTACCAGACGACAGGCCGCGGCTTATCTTCTTTGTAGGCTACTTCCTCTCGGCAGTCTGTTGGAAAGAACTCTGAGAGTAAATAAAATTGCCATGAAAAGTTTCCCAAAAAAATCTGTCGTTCGGAGTCGACTTTAAACTCTAGGTCCAGCCACTCATATAAAGGGTCTGCCAAATAACTATTTTTTTTGAAAATGATTTAAAAAAAACTACTGAAAATTTTCTCACATTTCTTTTTTTATTTAAAAGTACAATCCTTCCGGTTTATAATGGAAAATATTTTCATTCAAATGGCTGCCTCGGCTGGCCATGCAGTAGCCTACACCAGAAGATGCCGATTTTGGCAAAAAAAATCATCTTTTCAAATCATGCTCATATTGATCTTGGCGGGTATGTAAACAAGCAAAATTGTCGCATTTGGGGCACAGAAAACACGCACGCATACATTGAAAAGCCGACGCACCCAAAACGAGTCACTGTTTGGTGCGGATTTTGGTCCAGAGGCATAATTGGGCCATTTTTCTTCGAAAATGAGCAAGGAGTTGCCGTTACAGTCAATGACGATCGTTATCGTTATCCATGTTGAAAGAATTTTTGTTCACAAAAATTGAAGAGGAGGATATTGGCAACATTTGGTTTCAACACGACGGCGCTACGTGCCACACAGACGAAGCTACACTCGATGTTTTGCGCCCTGTTTTTGAAGATCGCATTATCAGCCGCAGAGCTGATGTCGTTAGGCCACCTCGGAGCTGCGATTTGACACCGTTGGCCTATTATTTGTGGGGTGCCGTCAAAGATAAATGTTACGCCGACAAGCCAGAGACAATTGACGCTTTAAAGCACAATATTCGTGAAGCCATTGGTGAAATACAGCTGCACACAATCGATAATGTCCTTAAAAATTGGATCGATTGTGTAGGCTACTGCATGGCCAGCCGAGACAGCCATTTGAATGAAATTATTTTCCATTATTAACCGGATGGATTGTACTTTCAAATAAAAAAAGAAATTTGAGAAAATATTCAGTAGTTTTTTTTAAAGCATTTCCAAGAAAAAAAAAAAATTATTTGGCGGACCCTTTATAAAATTAACACTCACAGCATAAGGGATGTGAGAAACTAGGTCGCAATAGTGACTGAAGGGTTATATGTATGTCTTAGCCACAGTTCTTAGTTTAAAAGATTTTTTTTTAAGTAAAATAGTCTCTAGTTGCCAAAAAACACTCTTCAATTTCGTTTCCTTACCCTTCGTTATTGACAGGAACTTCATGAAGGGTCCATATGTTGCATACGAATCCATGAATGAACATTTTCTCTCCTTTACTACTGAAGAGGAGTGCAGAAAAGCAAATGAAAAAATAAAAACGAGAGAATACAACATAAAAATGGAACAGAATCCTCAAACTAGGACATCGGACTACAGCTCAGTGATACTAAATGAAGCATTTTAGTTGAAGTGTTAGTGGAAGTTAATTAACAGACAAACTGCTACTACTGCTGTTGCACACACAGGCACAAACACCACCATACATTATTACAGTGCGACAACAACTTCTGCAAATACTGCATAGAAGCATACACAAACACACTCTCATGTACGAGTACAGCAGAAAATACTTGGCAAAAGGATGAATTATGCGAAAACTGTGCAGTTAGTGAAAAGCCAGATAAATTTCAATTTATGATTTTAAGATGACATAAAAAATGTCGAAAAACTTTAACACAGCACTTCACAAACTAGGTATGTAGGTTTGTATGTGTGTGTGTGTGTATGGCATGTTGAGAGTTTAACTTTATTTCCCTTTCTTATTGCTTATTATTGTTGTTTCTCTCAGGATATTTTTTTGTTGATTTTTTTCTCTCTTATTTCTTGATCATGGTTGTTGCGTTTTGTTTTCATTTCAATTGAAGAAGAATTATTAATTTGTGGCTAAAAAGTATACCAAAGAAAATTGAGGTTCATGGCTTAAACAAAAAAATTTTTTTTTGGTGTTTTTTTGTTTCATTTTGTTTCGTTTCGTAAAATAGATTCGAATTTTGTTAATTAATGCAGGATGTGTAAAGTAAAATTTTAAATTTATTTCAACGAGCTTCTACAAATGCAATCAAAGCCGAAAACGTTCAGTTTTTTTGCAGTCACTTAAAATTTGGAAACATTTTTGTGTTTGATTTAGGAAATGCTGTGCCTAGCTGATGTAGAATGACCCCGGTTAGGTAGGAAATTAAGAATAAATTCTACTGCTTAGCTAATACTTCTTGGAGAGAAGAGAACTCCTGTTCGATCGATAGGTTGAGTTAACCGAATCTAAGACCAGAGAGGAGAAACAACTTTTTTTCTCTCTCTACTACATTCTACATTCACTAGATGCCCCTCGATTGATTCTTGTAGTAGTTAAGAATCGAAAGAGAATGTAGTCACCGCCTGTCACTTAAGGTGTCACTGTCCAGTACTTGCTTAAAGGGTGGCCTTAAGTGGGAAATTTATGTGATTTCATGTGACAACGTGCCTTAACCTAACCTTACGTACACCGCTTTTTTAGCCATATGTATAGACAGAGCCGAAATGTGACTGTTCCTATAACGAATTTTTTTTACGCCGAAGAGGGTTAAATGTACCTAACCGTACCATAGAGGAAGTCGTCACATCCTCCGTGTGTGGGGCCCTCACCCACTAAATCCCCCCTTGTCTCGTGAACCTGTGCCTACTCCGGAACTACGGTGGTATTACTTCGGAGTGGAGTCCTTTTGGTCCCTGCGTGTTCATATCCGCGTCCGGATTGCGTGTCGAAAGTTGAGGAGACGTCTGAGTGTCTCCACTATTCCTTTTCGTTCACGTCCCTGTGTCGGATTTTGTTTGACACATGTACAGGTATCATCTATGCCGGCGTGCCTACATGTTCTGCAGCCTCGAGATATCTCTTCTTCAGTCTTACGATACGCTCCACGTAATTCGCCACTGAAGTCCAATTCTCCCTACTCGCAATCAGAACCCCGACAATGTTAGCAGCCGCGATCGTTCCGACTATTGACGTCAGTTCAGAGCGATAGCTCTGCCAGCGTGCACACCCGAAAGTAGTGTGCCCTGCATCATCAATTACTTCCTCCACTTAGTAAAGGCAATAAGGGAAGGCGCTCTTGCCCATTCTATGCAGGTACTACTTTCTAACATACCCATGCCCTGATAGCATCGTGTAGTGAAGTAGTTCACCTCTCCGATTTTCCGTCCAATCCATAGCCCAATATCCGGGATAAGTCTCGCCGTTCACCTTCCCCTATCCATCCAATTGGCGTTGGCATTTTGAGATGGTGTTTTGCCTGAAGGAATCTGTTGTATAACCTTCGGTCAATTTCGCCCTATAAATCCCATGCAGATCCACGGGAATTGTACCTGCAATCACAAGTACGGCTGGCGCGGATACCGTACGATACGCCGAAGTGATACGCCGTCCTCTGTACCGATATAAGTGAGTACGCTCGCTTTCTAACATTGAGCGCTTCTGCCCAAATTTCACTTCCATAAAGCATAATGCTGTTACTAACCTCCATCAGGAGTCTCCTTCTTGCCGGTAGCGGGCCTCCAATATTCGCCATTAGTCTGCTGAGCTGTCCCACAATCTTTTGGTCTCTGTTAGCCGAGTATTTAGTCTGTTCCGCATATTTCAGTCTGGGATCCAGTCTTATTCCTAGGTATCTCACCGAGCTCTTAGTCCTAATTACCTCGTTTCCTATACTCATGCCCACGTGCAAGGGGATATGACGACCAGTGATTAGCAATAATTCCGTTTTATGCATGGTCAGGTCTAGACCGCGGGAGTCTAACCATGTTCCTATAACGAATTAAACTCTAGTAATTTAAAGTGACTTGTTAGCAAAACTCACATACTTTTACGCAGTACTCTTCTCAATAGCAGAACGCATTCTTCTTTTTCTTCGAACTATTCATATGTATAATTGCCGTAGTCTAGTAGGTATTGTGTTGGCCTACTAACGAGAGGCCGCGATTTAAGCCCCAGGTTAGACATCTCCAACTAAACGAAGTATGGAAAATATTTCTTCGGTGTCCTCTCAGCAGATTTCTGGCAAAAACTCTGAGAGTAAACAAAAAATTGCAATGAAAAATTTCTCAAAAAATCTGCCATTCGGAGTGGACTTTAAACTGTAGAACTCATCACTCATGTATAAAATTAACACACACAACATGGGTGGTATAAGAAGCTAGGTTGTAATCCTGACTAAAGGGTTGTACTGACCAATTATGTATGTATGTGTTAGCAGAATTCACATATTTCTAGGCAGTACTTTTCTTCGTTTGTAGTTGGTTGGCCAGTGAATCATTTTTTTGCATTACACAGCGAATTCGTTATTTAGTCGAGCTATTCATACATATGTGTAGTTGTCGTTGTTTTGGCGGCTTAAACCCCAGCTTAGATATCTCGATCAAATCGAAATATGAACAAATATTTCAAAAATTGCAATGAAAAGTTTGTCAAAAAATCTGTCATTCGGAGTCGACTTTAAGCTGCAGATCCTGCTACTCATGTATAAGATTAACACACACAACATGGGTGGTGTAAGAAGCTAGGTTGTAATCCTGACTAAGTCATTACAATGATGAAAGTAAGTAAGTTTTTGCATGTGGAACACTCTTTAGGGATATTTTCCTATGCTGAAATTAATTTTCAAAGAATTTCTAACAATTGTATCGAATGCGTCTGTTGAACTCTTTTATTTTTGTTTTGCAAATTCACAAAAAATAAGCGGCTTTAAATTCCCATACAGGTTGTAAGTGCAAAAGAGAAAAAAAGTGAAAAATCTTTTGTTTTTTTTCTTTCCTTTTTTTGTGATGACTTAAACAGAAAGAAAAGAATATTTGTTGCTGTCGCTATTGTTGTTATTGTTGTTGTTGTTTGGAAGAATATTTGTGATGTTTTGTGAGTTTTACGCGTGGGTCGATTGTAGTGCATTTCATTGGAATTACATACATACATATTTGCAGATTGTCCACACATGAAAACATGTCATCCAAAGTTATTTCCATTACTTACTCGTACACGTCTAAAGCACGATTAAATCATTGGATATTTAGTTTTCTTCTTCTACTTTTTCTCTGTTTTTTTTTTTGTTTTGTATTTTTTTCTGTCTTCAGGTTTTTGTTTAGTTTCTGGTGTTTTTTTTCTGGTGTTGTTCTCTATAATTTTGTTGTTGTTGTTGTTGTGCTTTTTTTCCTAGACTGTAACATATTCTGTGTCTGAATGTTAACGAATTCTTGGATATTTTTCGATTTACACACTACACCAGTTTCTTTTGTTTTTGTTATTATTATTCGCATAGGCTTTTAGTTCATTTTGAACATTTCATCTCTCTTTTTCTGCTGTTGTTGTTGTTATTGTTTTTTTTGTGTGCCTAAGTCAATAGCTTTCTTAGTTATGCTTTTCCAATAATACCAATGCAGATGACGAACTTTTTATATGCAGATGAAGAGCATAAATATGGACACACACAAAATTAAATACAAAAAACAGGGGAATAAAATGATGATATTGATGCTGTAAGTTTTTGTTTTTTGCGAACATGTTCACAACTCATAAATGTATAATTTATTTACTTCTTGTAACTATTATTGCACATTAAATATAGATATGCCGTATGCATCAACAGTTATGAGCATAAAAATAGCATAAAAGCAAATATATCGTAAAACAGTTCTAATGTTAACGTCTCTAATTGACTTTGTGTCTTTACAACCGACATGACTAATCACGAAATAACCATTTTTATTCAGACATTTTGAATTTTGTCATGAGCGTTTATTTCCTTTATTTATCTTCTCTCTGTGCCGCTTATAATTTGATCAGCACTTTTTCTTTATTGTGATGTTTTTGTGAAAATGTTTTTGATTGCATTTCTTTGCTGTTATTTGCATCATTTATTATCGATTTAATTGTGAGTTTGTGCGGCCACCTCTTTTTTAATGGCTTAATGGATGACTCTTAAGATTTCTACAGAAACTTCTAACAACGGTTTTTGCTTGTAGTTTCGGGCTCTATAATTCTGTTATCGGTTATTATTTGTAACCCTTTGTTGGCTAACAATTTTTATCAACACAGTCTTTGGGAACTAGTAGAAAAAGAAAGTCAATATTTTAGGTTACACAAGTTAATTTAAGAATCCATAGATAGTTTTGTGACTGTTTGATGGTTATCAAATCATCGAGCCTATTCTTGGAACCTGTAAGATATCAATGGATTCCAGAAAGAAAACATCTGGGTAGATGCCAAGTGCTAGACTGGGAATTAGCATTGGTAAAACTGAACAGCATTTTGAGGTTTGTCAGGTCAAGAGTTTAAAGGAGACATTGCTGGGATTCTCTATAAAGTATGAGATGAGTACAGTCGATCACGTGAGCACAGTAAGGTACTTCTTCACCACAATAAATAATAAATAATAATTTTATTAGAGAAGATTCGTGAAGATTCCCTTTTGTTTTCTATCCGCTTCAAAGTATCTGTTCCCACTCTGCCGAAAGGTTTTTGGCTCATCGCTGGCGTGGAAACTCACCTCCACCTAAGCTCGTCTGCTTGCGCATTGCCTCAAATTCCTATATGACCTGGGAACTAACAAAGGATTACTTTATTTTGCCTACCTAGCTGATTCAGCTTCACGAGTTGGTCCTACCTACTACCATCGTTAAATTCATAGAAGCTTTGTGCTTGGACGACTGCCTGGCTGTCAGATGGTATTGCTATTCCTTCATTCTGGGACCAGAAACTCTCGCTCCTATGCGCAGATATATTCTTGACTCATCCGCGGACCACAAAATGGTTTCTCTTTTAAAAAAGTATACGGGTTCTAGCTCTAATCACTTTTATTACTAAGTCTCACTACAAACATACATAATTGGTCATTACAACCCTTCAGCCTGGATTATGGACCTAGTTTCTCACATCACTTATGTTGTGTGCGTTAATTTGATACATGATTGGTGGGACCTACAGTTTAAAGTTGACTCCGAAGAACAGATTTTTGAGAAACTTTTTTTCATGGCAATTTTATTTACTCTCAGAGTTTTTGCCAGAAATCTGCTGAGTGGATGTCGCCGAAGAAATACTTTTGGTATTTTGTTTTGATGTCTGGCCTGGGGCTCGAAGCCTGGCTTTACGTCTAATAAGCCAACACACTACCTACTAGACTACGGCGACTGCCGCATTCTGATGTCTATCTTATAAACTAAGAGACATTACAAGGATACCCTATAAAGTGTGAGGAGAGTATAGCAGATTGTATGTTCATAGTAATAAGGTATCTCTCTTCACCACAACGTATAATAAACCTATTTGGTCAGAGAAGAGCCAAATCTTAATCCTCATCTTCCCTTTCGTTTATCATTCCTTCCAAATCATCTGTTCCTATTCCACAGAGGGGTTGTGGTCCTATCAGCGGCGTGGAAACTCCCCTCCTTATCGTCTGCTTACTCATTACCCCGAATTCCTACATGACCTAACATGCCCACCTAACCGATTTAGCTTCACCAGACAGTCTCATACTGTCTCCTATTTCATCTCATAAAAGTTAAGTTAATCTCATGGTTGACGACCTGACTGTGAGATAATATTGTTATATACCGTCCTTCATTTTAGGACCAGAAACTACCGATTGTATCCACAGATCTATTCTTGATACATCTGTATACCACAAAAAGGTTTCTCTTTTAAGAAAGTATGCAGGTTCTATCTCAATTACTCCATCACTAAGTTTTATTGCAAAGTATTTGCCAAAATAACAGAGTCTACTGGTTCTGTCCGGGACAGTTAAGGTGGTAGCATTGAATTAATTTACGAAATGCTTTAAAGAAAATCATGGTACACTTGTCTCCCATTATCGTAACCATAATTTTAAACGGTAAAAAGTACTTAAAACCCATTTTATCCTTTCTCCGTTAAATACTTGTGTCACGGCGTTCCTATTTACAGTGACACAATCAACTGACGCACTATCTGATCGTCCGCTGTTATGCCTATCACTTCTTGGCAAGTGTATTTGCTATAGCAGTTGTGCCTTCTCTACTTCGCTATCTGTATAGCTCCCATTTGCTCTTCTTAAAAACATGTCAAGTTCCTTTCAAGATCTTTATATATTCATCATACATTCTGTGATGCCTCTCCATATAATAACATAATACACATGTAATTATCTTCGATTACTCATCACCGCATCGTCTAACATATCGAGACGCAAAAAATTAAAATTTTCAACTCCAACGTCAAATCGACATTACTTTACGATTGCAAAACGTGGAATATGGCACCCCGAGATTCCCAGTCTCTTCAGGTATTTGTTAACAAATGCCTGCGTAGAATAATGCGTGTTTACTGGCCCTCGGTAATATCCAATGCCCAACTCTGGTCAGATACAAACCAGCAACCAATAGAGATGGAAATAAGAAGACGCAAGTGGGGTTGGCTTGGACACACTCTTCGCAACCCATTAAATGACATCAGGAGGAAAGCCACAGATTGGAACCCATAGGGAAGCAGGCGCATCGGGCGACCATCACAAACCTGGAAACACCAAATCACAATCGAATTATCCAAACTACGTCTACAGTGGAACGAAGTCAAACACCGCGCTGACGACCGAGCTCATTGAAACCAACTTGTTGCGGCCCTATGCTCCCTAGAGGAGTAAGAGGAACATATGTATATATATACTCATCACCGCAAAAATAAGGCTGCGAGTTATTCATTTAAAATTTTATTTCATTGTTTGCAACGCTATAAATTACCTGTTGGTATGAGGTCCTGGTCTTCTAAGGGTTAAGTCATGTTTATTTATTTATTTTTTATTTGGCCAAAGCTTTGACAGTTGGATTATGCAATCAGAAAAACAATTGCTTTTGCAAACAAAGAAACAAATGGACTCATTAAATAACAAAATCAAAGGATTCATAATAAATGAATAGTTATTAAATATGAGTTCAATGTATAATTTCTGAATTGTTATTAAAAGAGCAACAATTAAGTTATTATTTGTAGTTTTGTATTGAATTACTTTTTGAGGTGACTGTTTGTTATGCAATTTAATTTATAAATATGGTAAAACAAAGAAATTTTGCATAAATTCTCCTTGCAGTCATGATCAGTTAGAGATTTCTGGTAACTTCTAAACAATCTGAAATCAGGAAAAGCACATTTTGCATTACGTCTTCTATAGACTACTGTCAGACAATATGCTTCAATTTAATTCAATTTAGTTTTTACAATATTTTAAAATTGTTTGGGTCAGTTAGATAACGCTTTAAATGCATTCATGACTAACAGGCTACCGACTGAATAGAAAACATGTGTGCATATAGTAATTTCTCACAGAAAGGATGTTTTTTACTCTCCTATGGAATTGCTTGTGATGTTCTTGACGGTGGAGCAGTTGCTTATTCTGATACTGATACATACTTCTTATGATTTCTATAAGATTTGAGGATACTATTAGGGTTTGTATACAACTTGCTCTGGGGAGAGAGAACTTTGGCGTAAATTCCTGAAAATCGGAGGTAAAACTGTTATCAGTAACTGAAAATCGTTATCTTTCCGCCCAATAAAGTTGTATGCAGCGAACTTTAGATTCAATTACGATGCGCACTTTGACGTATAAAAAGCTGCTTTGAAACCTTCATTGCCCACTATGTTTGCATAGGAAGTAAAGATGCACGTGTCTGGTATGTTTGGAATCCTTGGACAATACGATTAATCTCCACTTGATACAGGGAATAAAGACTCCTTTAAACAATTCTTACATCTTTGTCGGTAGTCTGCGATCTTCACGAATTGCGAACTATTGAGTAGAAAACAGAACATTATGTCTTCCCGAGAAATTTCAAGACTTTCATTTCGGATAATGGAGTAAAAATAAAAATGCTGTGTCAACAACTCCGTACAGCTCTTCATGAAAGGCTGAGGCTGAGCTGTAGGTAGAGACATTGTTTCGAAGTCTATGGGTATAGCGCATTTGATGAAGCTATCGTACTATTTCAGCACCTTCCGCTTGGAAGTTTAGGCAGTTAAATATGGTGTGATGATTATTGATAAAGACTATATCTCTGGAGTGATGTTATTAGGAAACTGATGACCTCTGATACAGTTTAAGATTAGATCTTAATTACATGGCAGAGCAGAAAAACATTAGAATCATATTGGTGATGTATTGGCCAGGAGTTGCTGACGCAACGAAAAATAGAAATTATTGGGTACAAGCCAAGAATTGAAGGGGAAGGATCGTAATTCTGACGAGCTCAAGAAATTTATTTCTTTCATATTTTTTCCTCAAATCTTCCAACAGCCTGCTATTAATGGCTAATAAGATACGTACATAATTGGTCATTACAACTATTCAGTCAGGACTACGACCTAGCTTCTCACACCAAAATATGTTAAGTGTGGTTATTTTTTTAATAAGTGGCAGGACCTACAGTTAAAAGTCGACTCCGAACGATAGATTTTTAGAAACTTTTCATGGCAATTTTTATTTACAATCAGAGTTTTTGCCAGAAATACTGCTGTGAGGAAGTCACCGAAGGATTATTTTTTCATATTTTGTTTTGTTCGAGATGTCTGACCTGGTGTTTGAACAGTGGTCTCACGTCCAATAAATCAACATACGACCTACCACATTAGGACAATTTCTAATGGCTATTAAAGACAAATGAAATGGAGCAGTTGGTTCCAATTGATGATATATAATAATATTGATTGTGCTAGCGTATGTATCTACAATCCGTAGATGAATATATTGCATCTACTGGCTTTTTTCTAAATTTATTTCTCAATGATATTTCTCCCAGTTTGTGTTATTGTATCTTAAATCCATTTTAATTTATTCTTTAATTTTGTTTTTGTTTTTTGTTTTTTTAATGCAAAAATAAAATAACTTCTGAATTCTTATGAACATTGTTTATTCATTGGCATTAGCTTTAACGTTTTTTGTTTGTGTTTCATGTTGCCATAATGAATATTAATGAATTTAATGCACAAAATTCCATTTATAACTACGAACTTTGTTGTCATTTAAAGTTTCTTTAGTTGCCTTTATTGAAATTTATCTGTAGTTCTGGAAAATTTATGAAATTTTATTTAATTAATCTATTTTTAATGATTCTCCACATTTTAATGATATTTTCAATCTTAAAAAGATATATATTTTTCATTTCATTTTCCATTTCATTCATTTCATGAATCTTAAGTAATTTAATAAAAAAAATAAAATTGTCATGTGATTTATTAAAATCTGTTAGTTTGTTAATGTATGTGTATTAAAAAGGAAATGAAATTTTCGATTTTTTTTTTTTTTTGAAACGAAATTATGAATAAGAAATCATGCAACATTCCAACAAACACCAAGGAATTAATGGCAGAGAATAAAGGTTTCATAACACGCAGCTAATTTTTATCAAAGTAAGGGCATTAAAAACACAAAAAAAAAAAGTATTTTTGTCCTTGAAAAATAATTTTCCATCGGTTAATTTGTTCTTGTCATAAGAAACATGCAAAATGAATATAAAAAAATATTTAATTTAATAAAAATAAAAACAAAAACAAACACAAAAACAATGTGAGTATAACGTAATCAAAATTCTTAACGTTTACGCTGGTATTACATTGTAGAGAATTGCTTAGGCCATCTTACACTCGTATATTTACGTGTAAAAAAATCTATGAAAAGCCAAAAAAAAAATCTAATAAAAGCTCATTATCGTGCTTATGAGAGGTTAATTGTGTTTTTTTTTACCAAAACCACAATTTTTTTTATGTCTAAATTTAAAAAATTTTCTTGTAATCTCTATAGTTTACAGTGGCGTATATTGTAAAAAGCTCTGTAGCACATGTACGTGTTACATCCTCTACATACACATACATAATTGGTCATTACAACCCTTCAGTCAGGATTACGACCTAGTTTCTCACACCACTTATGTTGTGTGTGTTCATTTTATACATGAGTGGCTAGGGTGCTACAGTTTAAAGTCGATTCCGAACGACAGATTTTTTGAGAAACTTTTCATGGAAATTTTATTTGCTCTCGGAATTTTTGCCAGAAATCTGCTGAGAGAAAGACTCCGAAAAAATACTTTTTGTATTTTGTCTTGATGACTGGCCTGGGGCTCGAACCCTGGCTTTACGTCTAATAAGTCAACACACTATCTACTAGAATACGGCGACTTCATCATCTTACATGCTCTACACTTTTTTGAAAAAGATAAAAAAAAATAATGAAGTTATCAGTCAATATAAACAACTTCATGTGTTATACTACAAAGTCTAGCGCCCTTAATTTGGAATATCTCAGGGAAAAGTCGAATCGCACTATTTCGGTGGCCAATTCATATAAACTGCACGTGAGATGTCCATGTCTTAAATCACTGGTGTAGAAAGTCCATGATTCTGTTGAAACCTCATGGCGTTGCTGTCAAGATTATCTAATTCAGGGAAACAAATGTTGGTCGGCTTATAGTGCTTACTGTTGGCAATAGCTCCTTGGCCAATATCGCTTTCAAAGAAATATAAACCAATGAAAAACAGTAAGTTTCTTGCTTTATTGTGGCTTTTGAGTACCGAGGATATAGCCGCTTTCCTTTTGGTCTTCTCCAATCTAGCAAAATCCAACCTAAAACAAACAAAAAGTTGAGAAAATCAGAGACTACGTTGCAATCAATCAGACAAACCTCTTTTTTAAATGCTTCTTAGTCAGCATAGGCTTCTTAGATGCCATGAAGCTTCCAAAAGGAAAGCATCGGGGGTGGCAATGTGATGATTTGGACTTGTTTTTCGGCCAGTGGTGTTGGTCCCTTTGTAGAAATTCAAACAAAAATGGACCGTTTTGGTTACAGAGACATTTTGGCCACTCACATGCTTAACTATGCTGATTGGGAAATACCACTTCGATGGGTTTTTCAACATGACAGTGACCCAAAACACTCATCGAAGTTGGTCAAGGATTGGTTATCAGCTAATGGGGTTCAAGTCTTGGATTGGCCACCTCAATCGCCAGACTTGAATCCCATAGAGAACCTCTTCGGCGTTTTAATACGGAGATTTGGAACTCGACTCTTTAAAAATAAACAGGAGTTGATGAACTGTCTAAAATCAGAGTGGGAAGCTATACTAACATCTATTCTATCAAATCTTATTGAATCTATGCCCAAAAGATGCGCTGAGGTCGTAAGAAACAAAGGATATCATATCAAATATTCAAAGTTGCTTAGATTTTGAACAGCGAATTTTTAAATTAATTTTATTTTTATTTTATTATAACTTTCAAAGAAATAAAATTTAATTTTTGTTGTTATTTTTAGGTTATAGCCACATTGTGTAATAGTAAATAAAATAAATATTTTCTATACATTTATTTAAAGAACAGATATGAGTCTATTATTACTTAGTGGAAAAAAGTTGCTTAGGTTTCGAAATTTTATACATGGGTGGAAATTTTATACATGAGATTTACAGTCGACTCCGAACGACAAATTTATTTTTGAGAAACTTTTCGCAAAAATTTTACAATTTACTTTCAGAGTTTTTGCCAGAAATCTGTTGGGAGACATAATTACAAATTATATTTAACTAGCTGTACTCTGCGCGTGTTGCTGCGCCACCAACTAAAATAAATTTGAAGGAAAGAAGACATTACACAAATGTCCAATTAATTTTGAATCATTTTATTGATTTTGTTTCCCGTTGTCCTGATGATTCAGATGAACGGGCCTGAGTAGTAAGCATTCGATCAGTTTTTAATCTCACTTCTCGTTGTTCAAGTAGTTCAAGCGAACGGGTCTCAGCGGCATATACTCGAAGATTTTCCAGTCTCAACGCTCATCTGATTCTGAGGCTCGTAATGCACTTTTCTTCCGTGCTTGAGGTGTAGGTCGACCAATTGCTTGTCATTCATTTTGAATAATTTTCAGTAAACTCCGTCGACTCATGCGCAACAACTTTGTTAAAGAATGCACAGTTTACGATTTAATTGATTTTAAGTGATTTTCAGTGGCGCCACCTGTCGGAAACTTGTCATACCAACTTAGAAACCTTCCCCGGGTTATGCGCAACAACTTTGCTAAAGATCCTAACGTCATCAAATGCACAGTTTACGATTTAATTGATTTTAAGTGATTTTCAGTGGCGCCACCTATCGGAAATTGGTCATACCAACTTAGAAACCTTCCCCGGCTAATGCGCAACAACTTTGCTAAACATCATAACATGATCAAATGCATAGTTTACGATTCTATAAGGTACATACAAGCAAACATTAATTTTTATATATATAGACTATGGGGGGTGACACATTGTTCATATATGACATTTTGTTCATATATACATACGTCAAAGTCGTCCATACAAAAGTTGAGGACTCTAGCTGTTTCAGTTTATGAGATATGCGACATTAAATACTTATTGGGTATGTGGGCGTGGCACCTCTAACTACTTGAAATTTTAAAACAAAAAGTAGCATGTAACTCCTTCCAGGCATACAGGAAGGTACTGTTAAAATTTCAAGAAAATCGGTCCAGCCGTTTAGCCGTCTATAGACTTCAAACAAACAAACAAACAAATAAACACACATTCATTTTTATATATAAGAAGAATAAGATTCTTATGAGCAGGCTTTAATGTAACATACCATAGTGTCAGGTGCGAATTGAACCCACGACCCTCACACTATTAGCCTTGCACACTACACAGTACACTTTTATTGAAAAATTTTATTTTCAAAGTATTTACCGGAAGACTTATAATTAGCCAAGCATTTCGGAGGATATTTTTTATTGTTTGTTTTAATAAATTTTTTTTCTGAAATAAATAATAATTTTTAATGCTATTAAAGGCCTACACGCGTACCTGTTATAATTTTTTTTTGTCTTTCAACAATCAAAAAATATGATTGCAAACGTCGTTAGCTGATGGTTTTTAATGCTAATTAGGGGCCCATAGTGATGATGATTACATTGATGGTCATGATTAAAAATTTTTAATTTTTTTAACACCCAAGACTTGCCGCAATAATAATGTTTCAACAGACCTATGAGTATATGTATGTATGTATATGTATGACCCTATTATAACAATATGTAGATGCTTTATTTATGTCTATTAAATGTCAAAAAAAAATAAAAAAAATATGGTGTAATCCCAAGTCTAAGTGCCACAGAGAAGAGAAGAAAACTATGAAAATTAACATTAAATTACTTTAAAAAAGTAACAATAAAAACAAACAAACAACAACACTAGGAAAAAGGCCAAGTTAATATTAAATAAAATAATTTTTCGTAGTTTACTCTGCTACATATATGTACATACATATGTATGTATGTACATATACATCTGTTTAAATGTAAGTGTTATTATGTACTAACTCATGTAGTTAATTTGTGGTGCTGACATACCAAGTTGATTGTCAATGACCTCATGTTAATTTTGTTGGTCTTTTTGTTTTGGCTTAAATAGTAAGTAAATCCACAAAAAAAAAAAAACATACTGACATTAAGTACAAATACTTTTGACACACACTTTAATAACATAAAACAGAGATGGTAGACGTAGACTAAGGTTTCTTTCTATAATTTGCAAAATAGTTAAAGCATGTACATTAAGCCCATTTTAATATTATCGAATTGTGTACTGTGCTAGAAACTAGCTCGTAATCCAGGCTGAAAGGGTGTAATGATCAAATATGTATGTATGTATGTATGTACTGTGTTTAATTAAAATCTGTAGTCTGTCTAGTTGTATTGGAAAAATGTTTAAAGGATATTTAATTTAATGGCAATGGAGGACATGTAGGAAAATGATAACCTAGTAGCTGTATATTTCAGTAGATATTAATGGGTGATTTTTTAAGAGCTATAGGAAAATTTTTCAAAAAAAAAACACATAAAATTCAGAAAAATGCATGAAATCTTTATTTGAATCGATAGTACGTTCCATATAGTTTAATGTTTGAAGATTATTTCATGCAAATGTTGACCGCGACTGCGCCTCAAATGGTCCATCCGCTTAGTCCAATCTTGGCATACTTTTTCCAACATTTCGGATGGTATCTCACGAGTAAATGCTTCAATGTTGTCTTCCAATGCGTCAATTGAAGCTGGCTTGTCTGTATAGACATTAGCTTTAACATAGCCCCACAAAAAATAGTCTAAAGGCGTTAAGTCGCACGATCTAGGCTGCTAATTGACCGGTCCCGAACGTGAATTAAAATATTCAACGAACTCGCCCCTCAATAAGTCCATTGTTACGTGTGCTGTGTGGCATGTGGCACCGTCTTGTTGAAACCACATGACATGCATGTCAAGCTCTTGCATTTTGGGCAAAACAAAGTTGGATATCATCTCACGGTAGCGCTCACCATTCACAGTTACGTTACGATTCGCAGCATACTTCTTCAAAGTGCGGTCCAATGATGCCACCAGCCCATAAATCGCACCAAACTGTGATTTTTTCTGGATGCATTGGTAGCTTTTGCAATGCTTCTGGCTGATCTTCACTCCAAAATCGACAATTCTGCTTATTTACGTATCCATTGAGCCAAAAATGAGGTTCGTCGCTGAACACAATTTTTCGATAAAGAAGTGGATCTTCGGCCAACTTTCCAAGAGCCCATTCATCAACAATTATGCGTTGCGGTAGGTCGTTCGGCTTCAATTCTTGCACCAGCTGTATTTTGAAAGGCTTCACACCTAAATCCTTCCGCAAAATTTTCCACGTTGTTAAGTAACAGAGTCCCAATTGCTGCGAACGGCGACGAATTGATAATTGATGTTCATCATTAACACTGGCCGCTACAGCTGCGATAGTTTCTTCAGTTCACAATCTACGTAAGCGTGTTGGTGGTTTAATGTCCAACAATGTAAATTTGGTGTGAAATTTAGTCACAATAGCCCGAATATCCGCTTCAGTGGGGTCGATTAAACTGACCATAAAATGGAAGAAGCGCGCGATGAACTTTCTTAACAGAGCACGCATTTTGATAATAAAATTCAATGATTTGCAAGCATTGTTCGTTTGTAAGACGATTCATGGTTAAATTATGGACCAAACTGAAGATGTTTGACAGTGAAACAAACGAAACGTGCGTGAGCTGTTTAAACAGTGTTGCCAAAATGATAATAGCTAAAAAATCTACCGTTATATGGCTTGACGAAGTGACAGATTACATAGCCATTCAAAGCATGTTTTAACAATTCTTGGAAATTTCCTCTCTGTTCGATCTTGATTTAAAGAGTCCTTTGATTATATCGGCTCTATTATTAGAGACTTCCAAACTTTGACAGTTAAAGACGGCCATCTTTTTAAAGCTACATTTGTCAAATTAGTTGCTATTTATTCATTTTGTTTTGATAAATCACCATCGACGACCATAGAAAATAACGTGTGCTTGCTGAATGGACCCTGGAGCAGTTTACCAATGGCCTTAGTTTTAATCGAAAAATTATCTGCAGCGATGAGGCCAATTTCTGAAAGAAGGGGTACGAGAACATAGCAAACGGTCACAAGTCCAAGAGCGTCCAATGCATCAAAAAAAAAATCACGTTTTGGTCTGGAATATGACCGAGCGGCATCATCGGTACATATTACTCTAAGAACTACAGTCCATCACTGTCAACGGCGAGCACTATCGCTCGTTGATTATCAATTTATTTTGGCCTGAACTGGATGATCTAGACTAGAAATCGTCACAAAGAGAACATGATTAAAATGTGACTGTAATTGTGAAAAGCATGTGTTTAACCCAGGGGAAAATTGTTAGTAATATTTTCAAGTGTAACCTAACAATATGTATGTATATGTAGTGAAAAGTACAGAAAAAATGTACAACGTCAAATCCTTAAAGACTGCGTATTTAACTTGACAAATATTCTTCCAAAAATGGAAATCGTTTCTCATTATTACTAGTGAATCTCATTGAATATTAGTGAATCATCCTACGGTAATATTTCTTTGGTTGTATAATTGAAACTTGGAAAAAAAGCGACATGAACCTTCTTCTTTAGAAGCTGACAAGCAAATGAATGCATTTGTACTCTCTTTTTCACGAACTTGGCTGATGTTCGTGTCCTATGTGTATAAAAAACCGAAGATGTTTGGCCCCCGGAAGCTATTTGTGCCGACCTCTGCCACACAGTTCACACCCTATCACGTGGACTTGATATCAATTATACACCGATATCGTTCAATTCAGAAGTTGCCGTAGTCTAGTAGGTAGTGTGTTGGTTTATTTGACGTAGGGCCACGGTTCAAACCCCAGGTCAGACATTAAAACGAAAATATGGAAAATATTTCTTCGACAACTTTCTCTCAGCAGATCTCTGGCAAAAACTCTGAAAGTAAAATAAAATTGACATGAAAAGTTTCTTAAAAAATCTGGCGTTCGGAGTCGACTTTAAATTGTAGATCCCACCACTCACATATAAAATTAACACACACAACATAAGTGGTATGAGAAACAAGATGGTAATCCTGTGTGAAGGGTTGTAATGACCATCATAGCATAGAGCATCATAGATACATACATATTTCTTTGAGAACGATGCTGGCCGGGCCATCACTATCACCGACGAGCAAATCGATGATTATCAACTTCTTTTGGCCTGAATTGGATGATCTAGACACCAACGACATGCTGCTTCAATAGGTTCATGCCACATTGTATATTCTGCACAGGTGATATGAGGGAATAGTGATTTCACGTGGAGGTGATGTGAATTGGTCACCGATATCCTTCCATTCGATTCCATTAGACTTTTTCTTGTGGAATTTTTTTCGCAGGTTTATGTGAATAAGTTACAAATCTCGGCGGTCCTTAAAGCCAACATAACCCATGTCATTGATCAAATTCAGCTTAAAACCACTGTGTTAATAAATTACTGAAAGTCTTTATCATTTGTTAAATTGATAAAACTGATAGTGTCGGCAATAATTTATAATGCAGGTGCCATTGATGTGTCACTACTGAGCGATAGAGATATAAATGGAGTTGAGTGTATTTGGCAGTAACACAGCGCGACACATACGAACACACACACACACGCACAACAAAACCCGAATACATTAAATCGCTAATGTAGTAACAATAGACTGTGACTTATGCAACAATGTCGTCTGACAAAGCAATTAACCTAAAAGGTTCATCATGCACAACAACTAAACACTCCAATACACATATGTACCATGTATATGCATGCATGTATGTGTGAATATATAAATATTTACAACACATACTACACCGGCTGAGTGAATGACATAGGCAGACACGCAAGCCCACACACATACAAATATATTTTTAATAACAACAGGAATACATATCTAAGATGTCCTTGCTCAACCTTTTTGCTGTTGTTCTAATCCATAGAAATTTAAATATGTTTACTTGCATACATACATTTATACATGTATACATGTATTTGCATTCATGTAATTGTACGTCAGTATGTAAAGTGTGTTTTTATGTATGTATATGGCTGAGTGTTAGAGAGAAAGTATTTTACTGGTATTTGTAGGTTCATTTAAAAAATATTTTCTCTTATTTTTCATTTGATGGCATTTAAGAACATCAACTAATAGTTTTTGGGGTAAAAATAATTTATTATTATTATTGTTGTTGTTGTTGCTGTTGCTGGTATTAATGTCTATTTATGTGTAGAGTATATAATAAAATTACTGTTTACATAGTTTTTCAAATGACATGTTGTATCTTTCGTGTACCATAGTTTTGTAAATGTTCCTATACGAGTATTAAAATTTTCTTTTCATATGAGAATTTATTTTATAGTTTGGCAATAGAATTCAAATGAGTTCAAAATCATTACCAGGGTTTAGTATTTAATACTTTTCTATGTAAAGTACAATAAATTGTTGATAATCGTTTGAAAATATGCGATGCGATGTTGTATTAAAAATAAATTACGAATGTAACTTCATTTTATATTTGTTTTAGAAATTTTTGAGTGTTATTTTTTATATAAAAACAAGCTGTTCCCTGCGCCTGTTGCTGCGCCAACAACTAAAATAAATTTGAAGGAAAGACATTACACAAATGTCCAATTAATTGTGAATCATTTTATTGATTTTGTTTCCTGTTGTCCTGATGATTCAGATGAACAGGCCTGAGGAGTACGCAGTCGATCAGTTTCTAATCTCACTTTTCGTTGTTCAAGTATATATATGTATATACTCGAAGATTTTCCAGTCTCAATGTTCGTTGCCCGTCTGATTCTGAGGCTCATAATGGCCTTTTCTTCCGTGCTCGAGGTGTAGGTCGACCAATTGCTTTCCGCTTTGGAGGCATGATTGCACGGGAACGACGTGAAAAATATGTTAAATTTATTAGAATCTCACAATGTAATGTAACAATGTAAATTTTCCAAAATTAAAATGTTTCAAATTTTACGGGAATGAGTTATACTAAATGTTATTAAAATCATAAATGATAAATGCTAAAATGCCTGGTATTAGCCCGATCAACACATGATCAAATGTATAGTTTACGATTCAATTTATTTTGAATAATCTTAGTGGCGCCATCTATCGCAAATTAATCGCACCAACTTAGAAACCTTCGTCGACTTATGCGCAACACCTTTGCTAAAGATCATATCATGATAAAATGTACAGTTTCCGATTTAAATCATTTTGAGTAATTTTCAGTGACGCCACCTCTCTTAAATTGGTCATGGCGAATTATAAACCTTCGTCGGCTCATGCGCAACAACTTTGCTAAAGATCATAACATGATCAAATGCACAGTCTACGATTTAAATCGTTTTTGGTAATTTTCAGTGGCGCCATCTGCTGGAAAATGGTAATACCAACTTAGAAACCTTCGTCGGCTCATGCGTAAAAACTTTGCTAAAGTTCATAGCATGATCAAATTCATAGTTTACGGTTCTATTAATTACATACAAACAAACATTCATTTTTATATACATATATATACAGATTGTATATTTTCAATGAAATCGGCTGATAAGCGAGCCGGTTATTCACGAAGCTCATTCTTAATATAAACAAAAACGGTTTAAAAGTTTTGCCAAATTTGTATTCTTGTTCTGAGGTACAATTATTCCAGTTACGAGGGTTGCTTTTTATATTTCGGGACTTGGCAACCCTAGTGTTGCAATCTGCCAACTGACAGCTCTATCGTAAAGCTTAACATTTTTGAGGTTATACGTACTCAGAACGTTTTGACATACGAGCGCTATTTGTGTTGTTTACAGTAACTTAAAAGATTCACTCGGCCAAAAAATTTAATTAAATCGTGAACATTTTCGTGCGATTATTTTTTACAACTTACGACGTGGATTAACTCAACAACAGTGCATCGATCAACTTAATTCAATTTTTGGCGGTGAAGCTCCATCAAGGACCAGTGTTTATCGATGGTATGGTGAATTCAACCGAGGTCGTAGTTCACTCCAAGACGAATTTCGCGAAGGTCGTCCAAAATCAGTTGTGGTCTTGGAAACCATTGATGCTGTGCGCCAACTGATATTGCAAGATCGTGATGTGACCTATCGTAAGATTGAGACAACCTTAGGCATTAGTGGGACCAGCATTCATTCAATATTACATGAACATTTGACTGTCAAAAAAATTTGTTCGCGTTGGATCCCACACAATTTGTCAATCGCTCAAAAAAAGGCTCGTGTCGATTGGTCGAAAGAAATGCTCCAAAAATACAATCGCGGTGCCTCGAAACACGTCTATGACATCGTGACAGGTGATGAATAGTGGATTTACGCGTATGAGCCCGAAAGTAAACAGCAGTCTACTGTATGGGTGTTTTAAGATGAGCCAAATCCAACAAAAGTTGCTCGCTCACGAAGCACTTCCAAGCAAATGATCGCCTGTTTTTTCGGAAAAACTGGACATATCGCAATCGTACCACTAGAACAACGCAGAACAGTCAATTCTGAGTGGTACACAACCATTTGTTTGCCAGTTGTCTTCCAAGAAATCAGGAAAACCAACCGCCGAAGACAGATCACTCTTCACCACGACAATGCGAGCTCTCACACATCGGCTCAAACAGCTGCATGTTTGAGCACTCAAAACATCGAGTTGATGAGTCATCCACCGTATAGTCCTGACTTGGCACCGAATGACTTCTTTTTATTCCAGTACACCTGAAGAAACGGTTGATGCGTTCAAAATGCATGTTTTGGAGATACCTCAATCAGAGTGGCAAAAGTGCTTCGACAATTGGTTTAAACGCATGCAAAAGTGTATTAGAAATGAAATATTACTTCATTCATATGGCTGCCGCGGCTGGCCTCACCGCACGTCATTCGATCGAACAAATTTTCGTGTACTTTTTTATTTATTTATTTTATAATTGATCATTACAACCCTTTAGTCAGGATTACGACCTAATTTCTCACACCACTTATGTTGTGTGTGTTAATTTCATACATGAGTGGCGGGGTTTAAAGTCGACTCCGAACGACAGATTTTTTTTGAGAAACTTTTCATAGAAATTTTATTTACTCTCAGAGTTTTTGGCAGAAATCTGCTGAGAGGAAGTCGCCGAAGAAATACTTTTTGTATTTTTGTTTTGATGTCTGGTATGGGGCTCGAACCCTGGCATTACATCTAATAAGCCAAGACACTACATACTAGTCTATGGCAACTTCTTACCATTCCAGCTGATTAAACGGCTCATTAAACTTTTGCCGCAATAAATTGTATGTGGCATGAGATGTGTGGCAAGTTGCATTATCCTCATCAATACCATGAATAGCGGGTGCAAAAAAATTGGTTATCATGTCGCGATAGGTGTCTCCATTGACCGTAATGGTTGCACCGTCCTCATTTAAAAAAAATGGTCCAGTGAGGCCTCCTCTCCGCGATCAGAACTTTGAACTATATCTGTTAAATCAATTGCTATTAACTCAGCCCGTTTTTTGAAACCACAATGGATGACCATAGACAACAAAGTGTGGGCGTTTGCCGTCTGTCTCCAATTTTTATTGAAAAGTCTTATTCAACGATGAAGTCTATTTCTAAATGAATGGCTACGTGAACAAGCAAATTTATAGCATTTGGAATGATACCACTCCATACCAAGATTCAAGAGCGTCCAATGCATGCCGAAAATGTCACTGTTTGATGTGGATTTTGGGCTGGTGGCATATTTCTTTGAGAACGACATTGGCTACTTGCTATTGACACTTTAGGTTGGTGATTATCAGCTTTTGTTGGCCTGAATTAAATGATCTGGATACTAATAATATGTGCTTTTAAATGAACAACGCTACGTGATACACAGCTTATGCCACATTGTATATATTTTACGAGCGATTTGAGGGCATGATCATCTCAATCGCAGGTGATGTCCACTAGCCAAAGAGATCGTGATATTTGACCCCATTAGAGTTTTTCTTGTTGGGTGTTCTCAAATAAACCGTAACGGTGCTCAAAGCACCATACATCGGTAAAATAACTCATGCGATTGATCAAATTCAGTCTGATTTCTTCGCCAAAATTATGCAAAATTGGACATTTCGATGAGCTCCAATAAGACAAGCCTTAGCGGAACGATGTTATATTCTAAACATTCAAATTCGTTTCAATGCTAAAACTCTGCGAATAGGTTTGTCTCTCTTAGACATCTTTGGGTCTCTGTTACTCAACAACGTGGAAAATTTTGCGGAAGGATTTAGGTGTGAAGCTTTTAAAAATACAGCTGGTGCAAGAACTGAAGCCGAACGACCTACCGCAACGCAGAATTTTTAGTGAATGGGCTCTTGGAAAGTTGGTCGAAGATCCACTTCTTTATCGAAAAATTGTGTTCAGCGACGAAGCTGATTTTTGGCTCAATGGATACGTAAATAAGCAGAATTGTCGATTTTGGAATGAAGATCAGCCAGAACCATTGCAAAAGCTGCCAATGCATCCAGTAAAAGTCACAGTTTGGTGAGGTTTATGGGCTGGTGGCATCATTGGACCGTACTTCTTCAAAGATGCTGCGAATCGTAACGTAACTGTGAATGGTGAGCGCTACCGTGAGATGATATCCAATTTTTTTTGCCCAAAATGCAAGAGCTTGACTTCCATGACATGTGGTTTCAACAAGACGGTGCCACATGCCACACAGCATGCGTAACAATGGACTTATTGAGAGGCGAGATCGGTGACCATTTTATTTCACGTTCGGGACCGGTCAATTGGCCGTCTAAATCGTGCGATTTAACGCCTTTAGACTATTTTTTGTGGGGCTATGTTAAAGCTCATGTCTATACAGACAAGCCCCCTTCAATTGACGCATTGGAAGACAACATTGAAGCATTTATTCGTGAGATACCGGCCGAAATGTTGGAAAGTGTATGCCAAAATTGGACTAAGCGGATGGACCATTTGAGGCACAGTCGCGGTCAACATTTTCAGGAAATAATCTTCAAACATTAAATTATATGGACCGTACTATCGATTCAAATAAAGATTTCATGCATTTTTCTGAATTTTATGTTTTTTTGAAAAATTTTCCTATAGCTCTTATAGGAACACATGGGCAACTGTAAGCTAATCAGCAAATCCTATCAGAAATAAAACATTATATTTAGGATTTTATTTAAATTTAATTCTATTCAGAAATAAATGTTAGAATTTTAATACTTAAAAAGCGATCATCGGGAAGACAGCTCCTCTCATGGAAAGTGTAATTATTTTTATTATACAGGAGGTGTTCAAAATTTCCTCAATCAAAAATTAAATCATTTCATTAAATTACACAGGAGAGAGAGACAATAGATAATAGCAATATAATCAATAAACCAACTCAATTAGAATCCATGGTTAATTGCTTAATTAAAAGCAGGTATGTATTCTTAGATTATTGCATTTAATGGCACTCTACGCGATGTTATCCTTAATGGAACTGATTTTTATTGGCATCCGTACACCTTGATTTCAACAATTCGTTACGCTCTTTGTCAACAATGAGTAACGTATCCCTACAGTTGACCAAAAACATTAACAGCAGGAACACTTAGAAATTTATCAGTTCCCACTCACTCAATTCTAATGGGGGATGCAATTAACAATTAACGCTGCAAAGTATACACCAATGAATATGAAGGAATTCATTTGCTGTTGCTGCCTTTTGGCTGCTACTTGGGTAGTCCATGTATTTAATGATCACATGCCAATGTGCATGTGTATTAGTGTATATTGAATATCACCGGCGTAAACCACTGTTTATGTTATTAAAGTATTATTGCACTCTGTGGCTCTCTGTATCCTTGTTATCTTCATGTTTTATGTTGAAAATTTTAAGAAAATCACCTCCAAAGTTGTTATAGCAGTGAACACAACAAAGAAAGTCAATTTTTCCAATTTAAAAAATAAAAAAGAAAACAAAATCAAATGTTAAATGGAGCAACAATAGCTTACGGAATTAAATAATTCCTTTGAAGGCAATTGCTTTGGGTATAAAAATTTACTTTCGCTGCTGTTGTATTTTCATTGATTTTATTTATTGCATGTTTTTGTTAAAATCGAAGCATTTTCATGTATATACATATGTGTGCATGTATGTATGTATTCCAGTGCATTGACAATGATCACCTGTAGAGATTTTCATATCTTTGACAAGCGGAGTTTTTGTTTAATTGGAATACGAAATAAATTTTAAAAGCAATTCATTGCAACAAATTTTAATAAAAATTTTATTAAAGTTTTTCAATTTGTTTTTATCTCCTGGAAAACAGAAAAATTGTAAAACTTCATACTCATTGCAGTTATATTGAATGCGATACTATTTGGGTTCTCACAGCCTTTGAAATGTCATTACTACGTAGTCTAGTTATCTCTCCAGTTTTAATATTGGTTGACCGTATTAAATAGAGTGACTAGCCTTGTTTTAAACGGATTTTATAATTTCCACAATTTCATTTCAGCTACCTTACTTAGTAGGTATCACAATCCAATAAAACCTCGACTACTCCCCATTGCTTGGGTAGTCCATATAAAAGCACTGTTAATAGAAACAAAGCCACCGAAATTGTTAATTCGCTTGAAAGATCTGTTAGTGCCATTATATGCTGAATATACTCGTACATACAAACATAATTGGTCATTACAACCCTTCAGTCAGGATCACGACCTAGTTTCTTACACCACTTATGTTGCGTGTGTTAAATTTTTTTAATACATGAATGGTGGGACCTACAGTTTAAAGTCGACTCCGAACGACAGATTTTTGAGAAACTTTTCATGGCAATTTCATTTTACTCTCCGAGTGTTTGCCAGAAATCTGCTGAGAGGAAGTCGCCGAAGAAATACTTTTTGTATTTTGTTTTTGATGTCCGGCCTGGGGCTCCAACCCTGGCTTTACGTCTAATAAGCCAACACACTACCTACTAGACAACGGCGATTTAATTCGCATATATAGCTGCAACTTAAGAAATCCTGCCAAGAAAAAGTCTAATGCAGTCAAATCGCACTATCTGAGTGATCAGTTAACATAAGCATTTTTTGAGATAACCATGCCCTCCAATTGAACGTACGAAATGTCAATAAGGGAAGACGTATTTGGCATCTAGAGCCACTCTGTTGAAATCAGATATCGTTGGTGTCAGGATCATCTAATTTCAATTCAAATCCTGGTTACAGCCAATGGTTCTCTAGGACCCTATAAATTCTTAAATATCAAGGCAGAATCATGAACTATAACTGTAGATTGGGTTCTGTGGTATAGACGGCTAGTAAATATTCCATTGAGGGCACTATATGGCACCATTTATACGCTACTTGGTAAGGCCGCAGACATAACAGGCAAGACTTATGGTCTATATTCCAAGATGATTAATTGAAAGCATACCATGAAGCATACTAGGTCATTAGGAACTAGAAGTGTGTACGCAGGCTTTATTTCACGATGCTTCTACTTAAGACATCACCGCAGTAGTATGAATTTCTGGTTATGTTTGAAAGAGTATGAAACCACAGAGCACATGTTCCGCAATTGCATAGCATTACCGGAATGTTACTGTGCCCGGCGACCCACACAAGCGAGACACTGGTGAAGCACCCAGAAAGAAGGTCGAGACAGCGGCGACATTCCCTAACGATCCTATAGTTATTCACGAAACACGATAGAGATCTTATCGCGGCCTGACTATCAGAAAAGACCGAGACGCGAGTGAAAGGAGCACCGTTGACGAGGATCCATTGAGCGGCCCGGTAAATTGCCATCACCTCCGCCTGAAACACGCTGCAGTAATGCGGCAGACGGAGAGAAATGTTCAGGCCGAGTTTCCCAGAGTAGACACCGCTTCCAACCCCATTATCGAGTTTAGAGCCGTCGGTATATATATCCAGGACTTCCGGGGGGATAATCGTATTAGAATTCCAGTCGTCCCTACTCGGAATCAGAGACTGGAAACATCTGTCAAGACAATACTCAGCAGCGAAATAGTCCATGTTCACAGGGGCCACTGGATCAACCTCCAGAATAGTGGAGTGACCAGAAGGTACAATGTGCCAACGAGACAGGGCATTAAGTCTAGTTGCAGCAAACTTATCCGCCTACTTAGCGAGAAGCACAGTAGGAAGCCAGTTGAGCATTGCGAACAAGGCTTTCGTGGGGGTGGTGCGCAGAGCGCCAGTTATATAAATGGCCGCAGACCTTATGACCTTGTCAAGAAGTCTGACGTTGTATTGTCTGTCCAGAGCAGTCCACCAGAAAGCAACACCGTATAAGAGGTTGGGTTCGATGACCGTAGAATATATATAGCGCATGATCCATGGGCGAAGACCCCATCTGGTTCCGACCGCTCTACTACAGCAGTAAGCAACACAAGCCGCCTTACGCCTAGCAGCTAGATTCGCCCTCCAGTTTAGCTTGGGCCCAGATATCTAATCTCGGGACTCAACGTTAGTCTGGTTCCGCATATGCTAGGAAGGGAGAAGGTCGGAATTTTGTATCTCCTCGTGAAAAGAATCGTATCGGTCTTAGAGGGGTTAATAGACAGTCCAAAATCCTTACACCAGTCCAGTACAATTGACAGCGCCAAGTTCAACTTGTCCGACAGTGTCTGCGGACAAATTCCCGACGCGGCAATGGCAATATCGTCAGCGTAAGCAATGGCGTCATTGCCAGAGTGTTCCAGCCCCCTCAAGAGTGAGTTGACTGCAAGGTAACGCATTCAATGTCTGTAAAATTTAGAATAATTTACCGAGTTGAATATGAAACCAATATATGATCGAACATAACGAAGTATACCTCTTGGAAGCGACACAACGTTTGTAAATAAAAAAAGAAAAAAACATTTCTGAATTAAATTAAAATATTTTCAAAAGAACATCTTACTTAAAAGTCTCTTTTTTTTATAAACAATATTTTATGGTTAAAGGGCAAAAAAAGCGAAAAAAAGAAAAGAAAACTGAGATGAAATTATTTTCGAAAAGTTTATTTATGAACGATTTTGTGTATTTAAAAGCAAACTTGACTTTGAACACATTTTTGGGGCAGGTGGTGAGTCGATAAAACGATAAATGATGCTGTAGGTACAGATACAACTTACATGCACAATGCAAAAAAAAAAGAAGAGAAAAAAAGAAAAAAGAAACACAAAGGATAAGTGAATTATGTTTGCAGATGATTACATATGATATGAGTGAATATGTAGCACACGCTACACTTTGATGCATAAGTACAGTATGTAATGTCGTGTTAAATTAAAGTTGCGCTTAATACTGTAAATAGTGTTGTCTCTTGTGAATTTAATTTTTAACTGTCATTGTATACATCATAATAAACCGGTTACATCATGTTGTAATTGCCCGAGTGTAGGGCTAACTAACGGCTGTCAAAAATAAAGCAAAATTTTTGGTGTGTAACTCACGACAGTCTGCTGCTACTCATTGAATCATTCAATGTTTAGTGGTGAGAGTGGCTGAAACATTCGTTGCAAATACTTTTCGATTGATGGTGACAACGAAAACAACATTTGCAAACAAAATGAAAATACATTCACGCATATATACAGACCTGAAGAACAATCAACATCAGTAACAACAACATCAGTTACAACAATAACAACAATAACAACAATGAAACAATTGCACCTGTCATTCGAAGAAACATTGTGCAAATAAAATGGATTTTTATAAAACAAAAATACATGAAATTAAAGTTTTTTTGTGTTGTTGTTTTTATTAACTACGGTTTTATTTCTCTGTTTACATATATTTTCGTTATAGCCGTTTTTGTTGTTGTTGTTGTTGTTATTATTATTGAAATATTTATGTTGCAATCATCCAATATATGGCTTACCACGCCACGCCACACCACAAACACACTTCAACACAATATGAACAACAGTATTCATCTACAAACAGCACAAGTACGAAAGGACAATAACAAGAACAACACAGTCATCATCAATAAATGCAACAAAATATGCGTATACATATGTGTGCCATCAATGCGAGACTGATTCCTGTACTGTCTGTTGCTGATAAACCATCAAAATGTTGGCCACGGACAATTGTATGGTACGGAAAACGAACTGCCACTTTGTTAACCGATAACCGATATTATTTAAGATGATGTTTTAATAACAATTTACCGAATATCACAAATACATTTACACATGCACAGGCACTATTACTCCTTAACTATTTAAAGCAATAGAATAGAAGGGATAACTTTAAACTTGTATTATTCAATAATATTTTTATCAGAACACTGCTCCTATCAGGCTAGTGGAATGAATTTAATCAGTTACCCTCCAATAGGAGAGACATCTTGACTTTTATAACCAACCAACTCATTGACCTATGAATAGATAAAAGATCCAGACGTTATTAATTTATTTAATTATATTTTATCACTACCAGCCACTTTCCTTACTGTTGGAAGCATGATAAGGTCATTCCCGTGCCGAAATCATCGAATGAGTATCGCCCCGTTTCGATACTTCTATTTTTATCTTAAGTCTTGGAACGACTATTACACAACCAGATTAGTACTTATCTGAATGACCATCAGCTGCTCAAACAGGGTTTAGAACAGGTCATAGCTGTGTTTCTTCACTGTTAAGTGTGTCTGAAGATATAAGATTCAATATCGATAATGGTGGTAATACACTTTTGGTACTTCTGGACCATTCGAAAGCTTTTGACTCTGTGAACCATGATATACTTTGTAGGAAGATGTACAACAATTTTTATTTTTTTTCGAGTGCATCATCGCTAATGAAAACCTATCTTGCTGATAGATACCGGTCTGTCTCTGCTGACGGAACGGTATCTACTCCCTTGCCTGTGCCTAAAGGAGTACCGCAGGGTTCTATTCTTGGACCATTACTGTTTACTTTATACATAAATGATTTACCTAATTGTCTTCTGCATAGCGATATCCACATTTACGCAGATGATGTACAAATATATATGCATTGTAGAAGAGACTCAATCGATGACTGTTGTGCAAGAGTTAATGAGGACCTTGACAGAATACACTACTGAGCGTCGTCGAATGGCTTATACCTGAACCCTACAAAGTCAAAAGGCCTGATCATAGCACAGCGAAATCAGGATATTGTCATTGATATTCCGATCACATTGGGAACTCGGAACATTTCGATAGTGGATTCAGCGAAAAAGGGAGATTTTTCACAAATCCCTTCAATGGAATACACACATAAATTCTGTCTGCGGGACAATTTTTTTATGCTTAGAACGCTATATCCTATACAACACATTACACCTCTTAATATTCGTGTGCTTCTTGCGAAAACCTACTTAGTGCCCAAGTTGTTATATGGTTGCGAAATTTTTGCTTATTGCGATTCGGCTAGTAAAACTAGATTAACAGGAGTGTATAATGCGATTCTTAGATATGTCTACGGCATAAGAAGATATTTTAGTACTTCTCTGTATTCGAAATTGTTATATGATGTTGTGTTAATGGACTTACTTAAAATCAAAGCATTAATCTTACTACACAAGGTTATCTACACGCAGGAACCGTCTTATCTATTTAATCGTATTCAATTTGCAAGATCAAATAGAGGAAAACAAATCATTCAATTAAGATATCGAACTTTGATATCCGAGTGGCAGTTCTTTACAAATACAATACGGCTGTGGAATTCGTTACCAAACTCATTACAAATCAATGGCAACGGTTTGCAATTTAAAAAATTTTATATTCTAAATTCTAATGTAAAATTATTACATATTTACATGCATATATTTTCGTTCTTGTTTTTACATATTATTATTTCGATATTATTTGCATTTACTACTTTTAATTATTTGTCTTATATATATTTCATTCTTTGTAATCATTATATAATCACATACTGTAATTTGAAAGATTAATTTCCTGTTGTATGTGATATACTATAAAATAAATAAATAAAATAAAAAAAATAAATTATTAATAAAAGGAGACTGTATTCGAGTCAAGGTTTCACTGAATTTGTCACCACCTATCTATACCACACGAAGTCGCCGTAGTCTAGTAGGTAGTGTGTTGGCTTATTGGATTATTCGAGTCCCAGGCCAGACATCAAAACAAAATACAAAAATTATTTCTTCGGCGACTTCCTCTCAGCAGATTTCGGGCAAAAACTCTGAGCGTACAGGCCCACACTTTGATTATAATAATGTCAAAGCATTTTAAAAAACCGCTAATATCTATAAAACTGTGAATACTAAATGCTACTGAAGTGTAATCCGAACCATTAGATTACTCGGATTATTTTCTATTGCTTAAGTTGAAGAAATAAGGCGGTGGTTAGAGATTAGACAATTTTTACATTAAACGGGATGTCGGACCGCTCTAAAAAGTTTACCAATCTTAAATAAAATTAATTTCAGAAATAAACAAAAAAACTTTCTCAAAATTTTGGTTTTTTTTTAGACGTAAAGCCAGGGTTCGAGCCCCAGGCCAGACATCAAAAACAAAATACAAAAAGTATTTCTTCGGCGATTTTCTCTCAGCAGATTTCTGGCAAAACTCTGAGAGTAAATAAAATTGCCATGAAAAAGTTTCTCAAAAATCTGTCGTTCGGAGTCGACTTTAAACTGTAGGTCCCATCATTCATGTATAAAAATTAACACACACAACATAAGTGGTGTGAGCAACTAGGACGTTGTACAATGGGTCAATTCGACCTCCGGGTGCTGTACTTGTCTTAATTGACAAGTACACGCCCTCTAACCTAACCTAACCTTGATGGTTTTCCTTTATTAGTTCGGCTAGCTTAAAATTATTATTTTTAGTTTTTACAAAAGGACTTGATTTGAAATAGTTAACCTACATTCTTCATTTTTGTTTGGATTATGGAAATTAAAGACAAAATTATTGTTAATGATAATATAACAGTGATGTTAATCAACAATCTAAAGTCTTAAATTTATACTTATGTATATGCACATACGATACATTCGTATGAGTAGTACATTTCCACCTACAGTATTTATGTTTGTAAATATTGAAGACTTTATTCGAGCATCCACATATGAATTCCTTTATGGCCTACAATAATTTCCGAAGCCAATTTTATTCCTAATCACTCTTAGTATTAAACAAAAATGTTCTTATCGAGCATACTGTATTGCCAATAATTCCACAATTAATAAACAATGCTAACAAGTAATACAATATCATGTTATTTCATTATCACTATTACGTACATATGTATGTGCAGAAAATGTATGAATAATAAATCCTTCCATACAAATGTAGTTTGTAGGGCAGATGATATGAGCAGTACTTCAAACGAGAGAAAACATTGGATCAAGCCTATGAAAATTTCATTTGCCGGTGGCATGATGTAAGGGTTAAAATGTTTGACCACAAATCCGCATATAATTTAAGTTTAAAATTGCGTAGAAGATGTTCATTATATCATGTATCATTATAGTTTTTGGCTTGTATCCTTTTTAAATAATCCTTCTGGCAAGAAAGAAAAACATTAACATTGAAGTTCAGGGAGTACCATCTCTATGGGATTAATCAGCAAACGCCCTTTATCTCATCCCTTATATCCAAAACAGATCCAAACATATGACAATAATGATAGGTGGACGTGCTGCAGTAAAGTAATCATATTGCTTAGCTGGAAAAACTTAATTAATGCTACTGAATACAAGAAAACGAATCAGGAAGTACAGTAAGATGCTTTGTGAAAAACCTATGTATCCTGAATGCATATTTATTTATTATTTAGAATACAATTACAAATTATATTTTAATTATATACGAGCTAAGTCACTACGACCATATATTCGGTGTAGTGCAACAGACCAAAGTCTCTGGTGGGAATCGAACCCACGACCCTCACGCTAATAGTCTAGCACACTACCCACTAGACTACCAGGGCACCCCCCTAAATGAATATAAAGGTATTAATAATAGTACATATGCACCTAAAGGAATGCTGCAACCGAATTATCGACCCAATAGATCAGATATTAAGGACAGAGTAAGCAGCGTTTCCACCCAACACATCTTGTATACATAAACTCAGCCCCAAAAGTATACATACGGTTAACAAATTTCAGAAATTTTTTAACCAATCCGTTTTCGTTGAAAATCTTTATATCGGGTCCGCCATCTAACGTTTTTTTTTCAACTAGTGCTTATTTCGTGAATGGTAATACTTAGCTCATGTCTGATTTGACAGATAATTAGTTTTATCCTTCCGCTGAACGAATATGGACCATCCAATGTGTTTCCGCTTCGCTAAGTGGGCCTGCGATCGACTTACAGAAGATGCCGATTTTGGCAAAAAGAAATCATTTTTTCAGATGTAGCTCATTTTGATCTTGGCTGGTATGTAAACAAGCAAAATTGTCGCATTTGGGGCACAGAAAACCCGTACGCATACATTGAAAAGCCGACGCACCCAAAACGAGTCATTGTTTGGTGCGGATTTTGGTCCAGAGGCATAACTGGGCCATTTTTCTTCGAAAATGAGCAAGGAGTGGCCGTTACAGTCAATGGCGATCGTAATCGGGCCATGTTGAACGAATTTTTGTTCACAAAAATTGAAGAGGTGGATATTGGCAACATTTGGTTTCAACAGGACGGCGCTACGTGCCACACAGCCGAAGCTACACTCGATGTTTTGCGCCCTGTTTTTGAAGATCGCATTATCAGCCGCAGAGCTGATGTCGGTTGGCCACCTCGGAGCTGCGATTTGACACCGTTGAACTATTATTTGTGGGGTGCCGTCAAAGATAAGTGTTACGCCAACAAGCCAGAGACAATTGACGCTTTAAAGGACAATATTCGTGAAGCCATTGGTGAAATACAGCTGCACACAATCGATAATGTGCTTAAAAATTGGACCGATCGTGTAGGCTACTGCATGGCCAGCCGAGGCAGCCATTTGAATGAAATTATTTTCCATTATTAACCGGAAGGATTGTACTTTCAAATAAAAAAAGAAATTTGAGAAAGTATTCAGTAGTTTTTTTTAAGCATTTTCAAAGAAAAAAAAAGTTATTTGGCGGACCCTTCATCATAGCAGCAGCCTTTTTTGAATGACTGTAGAGTAACTCAATGAGTCCAAACATCGTTCTTCACATTAATAAATTTTGGAAAGGATTTCGATGAAATCGATTATAAGGCCATATTGTCGATATTGCAAAGTAAAACAGTACTAGCGAAAATTGCGGCGTTTTAAGCGAACAATTTAATACGCTTCTCATAGTCAAACAAAACTGCATATAATCGCCCTTATTTTTCGCGTCTACGCAAAGCTCATTGCTTAACATAATAATGGCTATTACGGGTAGTAAATATAAGCTGGTGAAGACATCGTAATCTACTAGGTTATACGTTGGATTATTAAACGGTGTTCAGATATGCACACTTATTGCGTAAATCGCAATAAACGCCATTATTGAGCTTAATATTTCATATAAAGTTTCAATTAATTATTGTACAATAAATACGCAAATTGTTATAATATTGAGTAAAACTTAAAATGGAAGACTGTCGTAATGTTCAGTGTGCATATTACAATTATCCGAACACTTTCTGTTGATATTTGACAACTCAAATGTCAACAACGATAAAATATAAAATATTGTACTCAATAAACCAAATATTGACTCAATAAAAGTACATATCTGAACATAGTATTAGACAAAAACGAAATGTGAAAAAATAATTCTTCGGCGACTTCCTCTAGCAAAAAAGCTTCATGCGGACTAGACAGTAAACTGTAGGTACCGCCAATCATGGGTAAAATTATCACACACGACATAGATATGTACATACATATGTATGTGGTGTGAAAAGCTAGGTTGTAAGCCAATTAAGCAAGTAAGAAAAGAAAGCAAATATTATTTCGCTTAATTCAAACGAAATTTTAAGTATGAACAGGATGTGAATTGCTGAAGATTTCATTTACATTCTTCTGTATATCCTTGTAATAATATTTGCATACGATTTGCTTTCATTTTCTAAATTTTTGGAACAAAAATACATTTTTTTCCGTTTGCTTCTAAAATATTTAAAATTCAAACATTTTAAATAAAATTAATCGAATGTATAATATCAGATTCAATTAATTTATTAAGATTTTTAATAAATTTTTTTAATTCTTGTACTTATTATTACATTTAACGCTTGAGTTAATTTTGTAAATATTTCAGAATGTGCCTAAGGTTTGTTAATGTTTAATTGCCAATAGAAAAACCAAATGTTTAGAATGCGTTTAAATGAAAAAATTGTTAATAAAATAGCAAAATATAAAAAAATGAGTATATGAATATTTTAATAGAAATCATAACTTAAAGAAAATAATTGTTTTGAATTCTATTAATTCATCGATGACTTAATGACAATACGGAAGATATCTTTTTCAATACATACATATGTATGTACATACACGACGCATTGGTCATTAAAACCCCTCTGTCAGGATTGCGACTTAGCTTTTTACTCCACTTATGTTGTGCGTGTTAATTTTATATATGAGTGGCTACACCTACAGCTTAAAGTCGGTTCCGAACAACGGATTTTTAAGAAACTTTTCATGGCAATTCTATTTATTCACAAATTTTTTGCCAGAAATCTAATGAGAGGTAATCGCCGAAAAAATATTTTTTCATATTTCGTTTCGTTCGACATATCTGACCCAGCGCTATATAATTGCGCAATATGTGCTCCATGACTTCATCCTCTTTCAGACACAGCCAGTACTTCCTACTTTCTTGCCGAATAAATATTTTTTCATATTTGGTTTGATGGAAATGGAGCTTGAACCGGGGCCACACGTCTAATAAGCCAACACCTACTAGAAACGACTTAGCAACATGTATGTTTGTTGATTTGTCTTAAAGTTTTCACTGTGTATCTGGGATCAAAGGCTTTGTTTGGAGGACGTATTACATACGTTCTTCCATCAGGTTGGGACAAATTGAACTTAGATTCGTCACTCCAGAGAACTCTGTTCCAGAAACATCGTTTCTAATTATAAGGCCACCACTGTATGTACATACGTTCTTAGCTGATTAGCCTTCGGATCGTAAGATCCAATACAAAGAGAATTTATTCTTTTGCCACACCGGGCGTATGAGCAATGATTTTCCTACAAAACATTGGACTGACAGATTGTAATCTTATAAGTCTATAAACATTATTCCCTCGTT
This sequence comes from Sarcophaga carnaria, assembly GCA_958299815.1. Classification (NCBI taxonomy): domain Eukaryota; kingdom Metazoa; phylum Arthropoda; class Insecta; order Diptera; family Sarcophagidae; genus Sarcophaga; species Sarcophaga carnaria. The sequence goes on from OY283151.1 coordinate 46,895,515, forward strand.
AATCTCTACCACAACAAAATCTCCTACTTTCAACACAATATGCTGGATGAGTGCACAAGACTTTCAGTGAATAATGATTTGTGATAAGAATACTTATCATTGTTAAATCATATCTTTAAAGGACTACTAACAAATGCATTTTAGTCATGAATATATTTGAGAAAAAAAGATTTTTATTTTAACAAATTTGTCATAATTAAACTTTATCGTATATGAATAACTTTGCATATGTACTTTTTTTTGAATATCTTAGTATGACATCCTTGGGTCTCCATGAATATTTAATTAACATCTGTAGACATGGCATCAAATCGAAAAATATTCTTTAAATATATTTATAATACGAGTATCTATGAATGTTTAGTGTATACGTTTGTTTGTTTGTGTTGTTGTATTAAAGTAATTGTATTTATCGACAAGTAAAATTAAAATTTCGATATTTAATGAATGGTTGAATGAACGATAAAATGTTACATATTTATTTATTAGGCACACACATATACACATACTCATTTATGCAATACACTCACACATTTGCATTATTTTTATGCTACGAATAAGAGACAATTTCAAATATTGTTGTAAAAATATTAAAAAAGACAGCAAAAAGAGAGTAAAGGATGAGGCAAAGGACTTAAGTTCACATGTGGCCACAGGATAAATTTTATTTTCAATCTGAGATTTTCATTAAATCATCTCTCATTGATGTTTACTTACGGCACAGAATTTAATAATTACATCTCAGGGTTCATGAAAATTTGCATATTTTTGCATGCAATTGATGTGATCTTATAAAATTTTAGAAGACATTTGCATTCGTTTGCATGGCTGCGTTAAAGTGCGTACATATGTGTGACAGAAATGAAAATGTTATAAAGATTGTGAAGAGGGGCAAGTGTATCTATTTTGTTTATTAATTAAATATTAATTAAAACTTAATATTTTATTTAGAAGAAAGTATTTGGAAATCTTCTTCTTTTATAGATTCTTATTAAAGGATATGTTTAAGGATATGCAACTCTAAAACAATGTTGAACAGTGAAATATTAACGAAAATGAAAAATCTAGATACTGGTGTTTTGCTTTTACATCGCTTAACTTTAAAATTATAAACAAAAGCTACAAAAACAAAACAATGCAAGTAAACAAACCTGTTTACAAAATATTGTACTTCTTAGGTTAGATTAGGTTAGACGATGTGTACTTGTCAATTAAGACAAGTACAGTAGCCGGTGGTCGAATTGACCCATTGTACAACCTCCTAGTTTCTCACACCACTTATGTTGTGTGTGTTAATTTTTATACATGAGTAGTGGGACCTACAGTTTAAAGTCGAGTCCGAACAACAGATTTTTGAGAAACTTTTTCATGGCAATTTTTATTTACTCTCAGAGTTTTTGCCAGAAATCTGCTGAGAGGAAGTCGCCGAAGAAATAATTTTTGTATTTTGTCTTGATGTCTGGCCTGCAGCTCGAATCCTGGCTTTACGTCTAACAAGCCAATACACTACCTACTAGACTACGGAGACTTCAAATCGTACTCCTTAATATAACAACAAACACTAGCATAAAAAATGGTAAACAAGTAAAGAAAAATACACCAACAATACTACAAGAATAAATGTAAACAAAATACGCAAACAACACTACAATAATAAATGTAAACAATGATGTTTACAGTTATAGAGATTTCGAAAAGGCGAAGTCATGAACATTCGCCTTCATGAACATTAATCAGAATATTTACTCTGCCCAGCGTTGCCAGTAATTTATTTAAAACACATTTTATTTCATTATATTTGTTTTTAAAAGAAAAACTAGTTTTCTACGAAAGAACCAAACATTTTAAAAGAAAATACCGGAGTCCAGTATGTCTGTTATGTACTTCCCCTGTTGTTAGAAAACAAATTTAATGAAAACTTTCTCATCTCAAAAAACTTGGAAAAAAAGAAAAAAACTTGGCAAATGGCAACGTTGACTCTGCCATATAAAAGTCAAGGCAAAGCAGGCGACTGAGTTACTAAAAGTTCAGCCAGTCTTGTGTGAAGACGCGGTATGTTTGAAGAGAGTAATCGTGGTTTGAAGGTCTCCGTTACAAAGATCTGTCAAATAATTGTCTAGTAATTGTTATTGTTTATACAAAGAGTGTAAACAGAGGAATCACAAAAGAAGGCAATTGTTGTTGTTTACATAAAGTTGTGAACAGTGGCGTACAGAATTGTGCGAATAATAAAGAATTTTAATTAAAACTGAAAACGAATTTATTTTTATTTTATTTGCAATCTACGAGCTCATATTTTAAACGTTTCTAAGAGGTAAAAACCTAACAATTATAATAATTTATAAGATTTGCTTTTTGAATTTAATAATTAACATATCGAATTCCAATCAGACAATGCACTACCCACCACTATGTTCAATGATCGGCAGTTGTGTTCCATGCAAAATTTTTAAGGATTCTTAAAAACTCATGCATTTTTCTTCAGTAACATTATTATGCTAAAGCAGTGTTATTCTGTTTGTGGTAAATACTGCATATGAGTCCCCATGAAAGCTAAAATTCATTATAATATTCTCAAAAACAACGGTATTCTTTGTTCACTTCATTTGCGATAGTACCACGTGATATGTCTTACACAATAAATTTCATGGTCCGTTTCAGTATATAGTTGTTCAAAGGTATTTGCCTTGCTCTGGTGACTTTTTAACTCGTGCTTAAAGTTTCAATTGGATTGAAATCTAGGTCCAGATAAGTAGCTCGTTTTTTTTTCGACAGACCAGTGAGTTGTAAATGTTATCATTCTGCCAATAGTTTTGACTTCTTGGAATGAAATCGTCACATGAAGTCATCGCTTTATGGGTAGTTTTTTAAAGTTACTTTGTGAAGACATACACATCTAGACATCAGAGGCAAATATGAACATCAAATTTTCCTTATCGCCAGATCTTTCTGTATAATGAAAGCGTATGTCCTGCGTTGTCAATCCTAAATACATGGTTACTATGAGGCCTGTGACTTTATCGATAACTTAATTTCTATCGTCTAAACATCAGCATGAAATCTAGCATGCAAAGACAAAGTCAAGCTTTCATTTGTTGCCTAGCTTCGTCAATCACAAGCTTGCACATTTTAGTTGCCACCAATAACGATTGGGTGGTAGTAAGCTGTGTGCCTTAATCCGAAAGCTGCAAACTCTCTTTAAAGAGACACTATTTTGTGGTATAAAAATGGGTCCTAAGCGGATCTTCGGACAGGAGCGAGAATTGTTGGTCCCAGGACACAATACTCAGAACCCATGAATAAACTTGCTGCTATCTTCCAAGCGGAAGTTGATCTCATAGAAAGGTGAACTCAATTCAACTTGGGTAGGAGGTAAAAAGGACAGGAAACAGAAAGACAGGCAGGTCGACATTCGTGCACTCGGATCTTTTGAAGTAAATACGGTTTACTCGGCTAGATAGGTAAAATAAGATTGCCATCTGCAGAGCATGCGAGACTTATCGGCAATGAGTAAGAGACGAGGTTGCGAAGGGAGTTTTCCACGATTGAGTCAGCCAGAACCCTTCTGTGAAGCAGGGGCGGCATGTTGGAAAGGCCTATTTAACAAAAGGGAAGAGAAAGAGAGTCACAGACTCTTCTCAAACCAAGTCGGTTTGAGGATCTCAAAATTTGATATTGCAAAAAAACGAAATTGGAGTCAGGCATCAGACTATCAAGAAATAACCTGAGGTTAATAACCGGTTTTTTGACTGGGCAATATAGACTCAATGTAAATTTAATCAGAGTGGATGTTGTCTCGAACCCAACATGTACTATATTCTGTAACGATGCAGTTGAATTATTGGAACACATTCTTGGAACTTATTAGGCATTAATGCATTCCAAAAGCAAATACTTATGCAGGGAACTGGCATTGTTGATATCGGGCAGTATCCTGAAGTTTGTCTTGGCAATAGGCTTCGAAGAGATACTCTCTAAAGAACGAGGAGAGTACAAACGAGCCTATGGTAGCGGTTCAAAGGCACTTCTTCACCACTGTAGTAATATAATAATAAGCTGCGTCTCTTATTGGAGCATCGACTAAGCCGGTGGTAATTGAATCACGGTGTCTCGTCTAATAAGCCAACACTACATGTCACTATCTAATGGGTCCGCCAAAAAACTTTTTTTTGAAAATGCTTTAAAAAAAACTACTGAATATTTTCTCAAATTTCTTTTTTTATTTCAAAGTACAATCCTTCCGGTTAATAATGGAACATAATTTCATTCAAATGGCTGCCTCGGCTGGCCATGCAGTAGTCTACACGATCTGTTCAATTTTTAAGCACGTTATCGATTGTTGCCAATATCCTCCTCTTCAATTTTTGTGAACAAAAATTCGTTCAGCATGGCCGATTCGATCACTTTAAACGATCGCCATTGACTGTAACGGCCAGTCCTTGCTCATTTTCGAAGAAAAAATGGCCCAATTATACAAAAAGTACTTTTCGGGGACTTTCTCTCCGCAGATTTCTGGCAAAACCTCTGAGAGTAAATAAAATTAAATTACCATGAAAAAGTTTCTCAAAAATCTGTCATTCGAAGTCGACTTTAAACTGTATGTCCCACTACTCATGTATAAAATTAACACACACAACATAAGTGGTGTAAGAAACTAGGACGTTGTACAATGGCAGACCATTTACAAGACTACTGTGCTAATAGTACCGAAGTTTATTTACTCTGCACTGTAACGCGCTCGAGTTTGAGTGTGTTATGTAGGTTGGGTTATAGGATGTGTACAGTACAGTACAGTACCCGGAGGTCGAATTAACCCATTGTACAACGTCTTAGTTTCCCACACCACTTATGTTGTGTGTGTTAATTTTATACATGAGTGGTGGGACATACAGTTTAAAGTTGATTCCGAACGACAGATTTTTGAGAATCTCTTTCATGACAATTTTATTTACTCTCAGAGTTTTTGCCAGAAATCTGCTGAGAGGAAGTCCCCGAAGAAATGTTTTTTGTATTTTCTCTTGATGTCTGGCCTGGGGCTCGAACCCTGGCTTTACGTCTAACAAGCCAACACACTACCTACTAGAATACGGCGAATTCCGCGTGTGTTATGTAAATCTGTTGAAAATTGTGGAGTAAAATGAGTCATTTTCGACTTCCTGTCATCGGACTATTTCCGTTAAAATGTCGTTTGAGAAAATAAAAGACATGTATTTTATGTTTTGTTTTTTTTTTTAATTTAACATTTCTTTTTTAATTGTTTTGTTTATTTTTTATATTTTTTTAAATATTTTTGTTTAATTTTTTTGGTTAGACACGTACACATACATATTGATTCTCATGTAATTTTTTTTTAATTTTTAATATGAGTGTAGGATTTATTTTTTCTTTCTTTCTTTTTTTTTAAATTTAATGTGTTTTTTGTTTTTGTTTTTAAATACAAACAGGATTTGATTACAATTTTTGGCATTTAGTTTAAGATTAGATTTGATTCGATTGAGATTTTGGATTGAGTTTTGGATTTGAATACAAGATATTATGATTTAAGATTTGTTTTTTTTTATGTTTTTACATGGGTTTTTTATGTATAGTATATATAAAAGGGATATTATATTTTAATTGAAATTAAAATCAAAAATAAATACAAAGTTTTTTTTTTTGCTTTAAATGGAGAAAGAGATTCAAGAGATTTTTTAATACAGATTTTTTCAGAATATTTAAGAGCAAGAAGATAGACTGGTGTTGGTTGGATTGGGTTGGCTTGGATTGGTTGGGTTGGATTGGTTGGGTTGGTTGGGTTGGATTGGTTGGGTTGTTTTGGATTTTAAATAACAATTAATAAAAAATGTTTGTGTATTTATTTTATTATCTTTGGTTTAAATTTTTTTCTTTTTTAAATTAAATTTTTGTATTTGTTTTGTATTCGTTTGTTATTGTTGTTTTGTGTTTATGTGATATTTTATAATTTTAGTTTTTCCTGGTTATGAGTTCATAAAACAGAATAAATAATTTTAATAATTAAATAATAATAAAAAAATAAAATAAAAAACAATAAACAAAAAAAAAAAAAAAAAAACAAAATTAAATAAATTAATAATACTTGTGAGTGTAAGTGTTTAAGTGTGTAAGTGAAATAAAAATTTTAATGGTTTTTAAATGACCAACAAAATTTTTTCATCTTCTGCTTGTTGTTTTTATTTTCCTTTCATTCTCTTTAATATTTTGGGTTTTAAATTTGGATTTTTCTTTACAAAATTAACAAAAAAAAAAAAATTTTTTTTTACAAAAAAGTTAAATTAAAATGGAAAAAAGAAACAAAAAAAAAAATAAACATTATAATATACATACATATACATACAGTGTAGGAGTATTGACTAGTAGTGTGCAATTATTTTGAGTTTCTTTTGTTTTTTTTTTGTTCAATTAAAAAATCTTAAAGAAATTGTTTGTTTTTTGTAATGCAAGGTTGTAGAGTTTTTGTTTTTAAATAAATAATAATTATAATAAATAATAATAATTAACAAAAATACATTCTTTTTCATTTCTCATCTTTACTACATTATAAACTAAAATAAATTAATGTTTTTTATAATTATATTAATATAGTGTTATAGTGTTAGTTTTTCATTTATTATTACAATTATTATGTTTAGTTTTGTTTTTTAGTTTTTTAATTTTTATTTTTATTTTTTTTTTTATGAAGTAAATTCAGTCTTTGGTATTATCACAACATTTTGTTTACACAATTTGGGTTTTCTTTAGGTTTCTCAATTTTTATTTTTGAAAAAAGAAAAATAAAATAAAAACTTTTATTATACAATTTAGGAGTTTTAAGAAAACCAAGTTTCTTAACGTACATATTTATTATCGGCGTTTAAATAAATGTTTATGACATTGATTTATGAAACGCCCAAATCGTGCATTAAATGCTGTGTAATAACTTCACCCTGTTCTTCCATGAGTTGAGCCGTCACTGTATTGATTAAATTGAACACAATGGCAAAAACAGTGAAGGCACAATACACGCCCAATGCCAACCACCAAATTAGATTCTCATACGAGCGATGCTCGAAATTTTTCAACACCAACAGGCCAATGGTAAGACCTGCCAAGGCGCCGGTTAGATGGGCAATATACGAAACGGGTGGTGCTTCGTTGGAGGCAACATCAATGGCTAGATATTGTGTATAAAATGCATAACCCAGATCACAAAATACTAAAAAAGAAAAACAAAAAACAAAAATAAAAATTGGAAATTAATAACAAAAACGAAAAGATTTTTAAATAAACTTAAAAAAAATTTATTTCTTTTGTTTAAAACTTACCAAATATCACCACCGATACCAATTGGGCAATGGCATATTTCATTTGACCATAATTTAAGGTTATATTGGCCAAATGAGCCGCAAGCAAGGCATAAACACCACCACTAGCGCCTACCAAATACACTTCCGAGTCTACGACACTGGTGCCTAAGGAGCCAGCAAATACGCCAGCAAAATAAATTACGGCAACACGTATGGACCCGTGCATAACTTCCAGAGGTATGCCATAAAATAACTGTATGACAACGTTGAAACCCAAATGGAACCAGTTGGCATGCAGAAACATGTAGGAAATAAAACGCCACACTTCCAAGCGCCGATCGGGCCTATAGATAAACACCGAATCGGTGGGTATGGCCAAAGGCAAGTCTTGAGATTTTGAGGCATATTTTTGCACTGTCAAGATATCATAGACAAAAACGGCGATCTAAAAATGAAAAAAAGGAAACGGGAAAATACTTAAATTAGTATGGACTTCTCAAAGAGTTTAGCAGTATTTGTTGTAGTAGTAAAGCAAGCTAAGAGTACTTACTTCTAATAACGAAATCAAAAGAATAAATATTGGCCAACTTTTCCGATGATCGGCTTTAAAATAAACAGCCTCCATGTCGCTATTTAAAGATGATTTCATTTCACTGTGCTGATGCTGTTGCTGCAGCTGTAGCTGATGCTGTTGCTGCAGCTGTAGATGATGACTATGGTGGTGGTGGTGGTGTTGATGTTGATGCAGATGCGGCTGCGGTTGCTGTTGCATATAAATGTGTTCATTGTGTTTCGTACAACATGTTGTACTGTTTACACTGCTATCAGTATCATATGATGATGATGCCGATGAGGAGGAGAATGTTAACGATTGTGGAATGTCGATTATAATCGATTCAAATGTTGAATCTAAAGATTTCTTTTCTGGTTCTTCGATATTTTGAGCCATTTTTTTCTTCTTCTTAATAAAACTATAAAATTATAAAGTCTTTTTTGTTGTTGTTGTTGTTTCTGCAATGAAATAAAAAAAAATTGGAAATTAATTTTAATTTCATAAACAAAGAAAGAAAGAAAGCAATGAAATGAAATGAAATGAAAAGAAAAGTAAAAGTGTTTCTCCTTTAAATTAAGTGTTAAAAGTGCTTTTTATGTACCCCCAAAGAAAAAGTAATTTCCAATGTAAATGTAAATAATTGTTTACAAAAGCCAATAAATTCTTTAATTTCTTTACATGCTGCTAAACAAACTGCTTAGCTAGCTAGCTAGCTAGCCTCTCTAAGATAGAATTTTTTTAAACTTTTTTATTCTGTTTTTCGGTTTTTTTTTGTTTGGTGTTTGGCTTTTAAGGTGTTTCTTTTTTTTTGTTTTTTTACCTTAAAAAATGGAAAATGTAAATGGTAAATAAAGTGTTTATTTGTTGGTATTGCTTAAATAAATGGTACACCAACAAAGTTTTCTTTTTCTATTATTTTTTTCCTTAGTTTTTGGTATTTAGAATAGAACAAGAATGGAGTACAACAATTTTTTGTTTACAAATATAACAATAATAACCCAATTCTTTTATTTTCTATATGTTTTCTACTTCCCTTTAAAAGAAAATTTAAATTTTAAAAACAAGTTTTATTAGCCAACTATTACATGGCAAGAAAGTATCAAAAAAAAAATTAAATTCCAAAATGTGTCAATTATTTTTCATTTGAAAACAAGGCGATCTCTAATCAAGGTCTTTTTGCTTTACAACAATAACCATTAAAGATAATTTTTTTTTTCAAGAGAAAATTGTCATCATAATAAGCACAATTGCTGTTGACACAAAACCAGCCTCTCTCTCTCAGCAACAACACCGCAACAACAACACAAAAATCATTATTATGGTTTAATCGCATTCGTTTCAATTACTGGCTGGTGACATCTAACAAAACAAATCATTAAGTTAATGTATTATAGCGTTGTTGTTGTTGTTGTAAATGTTTTGAAATTTTATAGAAATACAAAAGGAATATTAAATAAATAATAGCCACAGTAATAATAATAATAATAATAACAAGAAACATAATAATTTTGCAGAAAAAAGTTTTTATTTTTTTATTAACACAGTGAAACCCCTTTTCTTCCAAAAAAGTGTGTTAAACTGAAATATTTTCAAGTATTTTGTAAATAATTGAAATATTTTCAGGTTTTAATGTTTAGTTTGAGTCACAGTTAATGCTTGAATTGGCTTAAAAATAAAATATTTGTCAAATACAACTTTTACAAGCAATTTTTCAGCCAGTCATGCTAAAAAGCCTGGGAAAAATAACATTAAAGCCAATAAATAATTTGAAAAAATTTGAAAAAGTTTGGAAACTTTAATAAAACTAAACACTTAGGTTTAAGTAGATACAAAAAAAATAATATTTCAAAACTTTCAAAAAAAAACAAAAATTAAAAATTTTAATTTTTCTAAAAAAATTTTAATTTTTCTGTTTGGGAATATTTTTGATTTAAATTTTTTTTTTGTTGAAAGCTTAATAAAACAAGGAACAAACAAATTAAATAAAATTTTTATCAAAAGATTTTAAAAACATAAATTAATTTTTTTCTTTTTTTTGGGAATATTTTTGATTTAAAAAAATTGTTTTTTGTTGAAAGTTTAATAAAACAAATGCGTTAGGTTAAAGTGGATACAATAAACAAAAAAAAATTAAATACAATTTTTTCCAAGACTATTAAAAAAAAATTAAAAATTTCAATTATTTTTTGGGAATATTTTTGATTTAAAAATTTTTTTTTTAAAGTTTAATAAGACACATAATTCAAAAGTATTCAAAAACAAAAATTAAAAATTTTTTTTTTGAAGCAATTAATTCATATTTAAATGGTTTTTAAAATAAGAAACTTTCGTAGAATCTTTCAAATATTTTCAAATAATTTTTCTTTTTTTTTGACGGCTCTTTAAGTAAGTACCCCTACTTTACATTACTTTTTGACTTAAAAGAGGATATAATTTTTTTTAAACTGATTTCCTAACTAGCAATGGAACCATATTTTCTAGATATTATTCTTATGTACATACATAATTGGTCATCACAATCCTTCAGTCAGGATTACGACCTAGTTTCTCTTACCATTTATGTAGAGTGTGTTAATTTTATACATAAGTGGCGACAGCAACAGTTTAAAGTTGTCTCCGAACGTTAGACTTTTTTGAGAATTTTTTTCATATCATTTTTATATTTACTGTCAGTAATTTTTCCTGAAATCTAATGAGAGAAACTCGCCGAAGAAATATTTTTTCACGCTTCGTTTTGTTGGAGATGTTTGAGCTGGGGCTTGAACCCTGTCCTCAAGTCTAATAAGACACTATCCTATCTACTACACTACGGCGATTTCAACTGCTTATAGCATAGAAAATTGTTGGTCAAAAATTAGACTCTTTCAGGTCTATTTTTAAGGTTAGAAGTATAGACTTAAAAATCTAAATTTATTTCCTAACAAGCAATTGAAGCACATTTTCTAAATATTTTTCTTAGATTAGATTAGGTTGGAGTGGTAGCTTTGATACCAAAGCTTACTGCAGAACTTATAGCAGGCCGTTGTGATTTTACATTATTCTTATTATTTATTAAATTCCATGGTTTTTTTTTGGTACGATTTTAAATTATTTCCTAAAACTCTAGCAATTACAAATAAAAATACTTTCAACATTATTATTACAAAAAAAAAAAAACAAAAATATTTTTAAAAATTATTTATTATTTACAGTTTGAATTGTTTAATTAAAACAGCAAATGTTAATAACTTTATTAATTGCAAAATCTATACGTACTACATACATACATACATACGTTAGTGTTTATATGAGTGTGAAGCAAAAATTGTTTTTCATTTTTTTTTTGCTTTAATTAATTTAAGCGCACCAAAAACTCAAATACCATAAAATAATATTGCATGTTGCATGAGGCAAGCTTTTTTGCACATGTTACACAAAAAAAATGAAAAAATACTCTCAATATATTCATATTAAAACGTTATGGTTTAAAAATTTTTGATTTAATAATAACAATAATAATAATAATGTTGTTATTATTATTGTTATTGCTTTTCAAATATATATATGTATACATACATATATATATAACAAGATAGTTTTTTGGTTGCTATGGTTGTTGGTAATGTTATTAGTGCAACTAAAAAAATATTTCAAAGAGAAATCTTCAGTTGCAGCTTTTGATTGCTAAAAATGATCATCACTTTATGTACGCAAAATTTCAATTACTACCCGTGAATATAAAAATTTTTACAGTTATATTTACAGTTTAGCTTATATATTTACTAACTAGCATGGTTATTCCCATTGTAACAGTTCTTTTTCTCCTATCATTTTAAGCTTAACAATCCTTAGAATCCTTTTCCAAACACCTTTTACTGTACCAGTAAAGCAAAAATTTTTTTTTTGTTGTTTTTATTTATTGTTGTATTAAAACTAACCTTTTTATCAGTTGTAGTACACGCGCAGTTGTTGTAGGGATGAAGACAAGTCAGTTAACACAGTAGTAGTTCGGTTTCTGTTACTTCTTCTTGGCCCAAACTACACTTGTCGTTGTTAAAACAAAAAACAGCTGCTGCTTAAAATGTTACGTTTTCTGTTTCACGTTTTAAAGCAATAAAGCAAAAAACAAAACAAAATAAAATCAACATAAAGTTTTTGTGCGTTTAGTGTTGTTGTTGTTGTTGCTGTGTCTGCTGTTGCTGTTGCTGCTGTTATTGTTAATAATCCACAAATGTTGGTTACAACTTGTTGTAACTTCTAAAGGCTAGTTGGAACCTTATTTGTTTTTTGGTTGTTTTTCGTTTTTTTTGCTTTCTTTTTTGTTTGTTAATTTAATAACAAAATAAATAGAATTGTTCACTTTTTTATTGTTGTTGTTGTTGTTGTTGTGTTTTCTTATGTTTTAATTTCATACAATTTGCGAAATTTCTCAATTGTTGTATCAGATGATTCTTTATGTTGCACTTTGTTTCGTTTCAAATTGGTTCGTTTGCAATGATTTTTTATAAAATTATGCTGCGTTTGATTGACAATATTTTTTGCTGTTTTAAGCTTAAAATTCATTTTGAGCATAAGACCTCTTTATTATTAATTTTTTTTTTTTGAAATGGAAAATTGAATTTTTCCTTTTGTTGTTCACTTTTGAAACACTTTTCTTTAACACCTCTGTTGTTTGTTTGTTTCAGAATAAAATTTCACAATTTTTGTTTTTTTTTCTTTTAATTTTTTCAATAAAAATTGTGCGTTTTTTTATTTTCACTTCCTTTAAATATTTTCAAAAATATTGTTTTTTTCTTGTTGTATTTTTCTTTTTGATGAACAAAAAGAATTTTTTGAATTTGTTTTGTTGCAAGTTGTGTTGCTAAGTGATAATATATTGTGCTACACGCCGTAAATTTTTAGTGGTTGTTGTAATAATAACGAAATTAATCCAATTTTTGTTGCTGTCGTTTATTTATTGTTGTATTTCACACTTATTTTTAATTTTATTTCTTTCACTGTTTTTTTTATTCAATAATTTTTCGTTAATTTTGAACGCGTATTTTAAATGAATGAATTCTAGCTGAGTATGTATTATGGTTGTGTGTGTAAGAGAGTGTATGTAAATTATAAATACAAGTATATTTTCTTATTTTATTTTATTTATAATGTATTAGCAACTAACGTTTGTTTTATTTAAACATCCTACTACGTTCGCGTTCCGCACGCAACTAACACGGAATATTAAACTGCCGGTCTTGAAATACTTGTTTGAGAAAGCCAAAAAATGTTTTATCTTCTTTAACGGGGCAACATACAACCCAACATAATTCAGCCATTCACGCTGAACCCCAACAATTTAAAATAAAAACAACAATGTAACCAGCCAGCCAGCCAGCCATCTAGCCAGACAGCAAAGTTAAATACAAAATTGAATACACAACAGAGAACAGCTGTTCTAAGATCTTTCTTATTGAACAACCCAACAACATTGAAAATAAAAGCTAAATGCCACCAACATGTTTTATCATAACATCGATATTGTTGTTGTTCTTGTTATTTTCAGATTAGGGGGCAAATACTTGTCAAACAAAAAAGCAGCTGTTCACAACCATCTGCAACATGTTCATGTTGGAAGATGAAATAAGAATATAAAGAATAAAAGATTGAAAGAAAAAAGAAGTTAAACAGGGGCTGTTTAGTATGTGTGTGTGTGGCTGGTAAGTTACCAATTGTTCTTAGCAGTTTTGTATGAAAGCATGAGAGTTGCGTATGAATAAGTATAAAATGTGTAGGGTTTGTTTGTAATTTATGTTAACTGATTAGAGAAAAACGGAAGCGGAATTGTGTTGTATGACAATTTAAGGGGTTTTTTCCGCATGCAGGCATGTATTCTGTTTATGATTTCGATATGAGGATCATTTTAATGCCATTTATGATCTTACAAGGAGATGTATGTCATACAGAATATCTTGTTTTAAATCGAATTTTTTTTTTCATTTAAGAACAGTCACTAATTAGCACAACAAATAAAAATTGAAATCAAAATTAATTGTACATTAAGTACACAAAGCTTCCAACATGTTAATTTTTGATAAATTGCAATTTCAATTTGCATGTATTTTATCGTGTTGAAGTTGGCTTGCGATTCGTATAAGAGTTTGATGTTTGTCCCAATTATCATGCAACGTAAAATGTTGCTTTATATCATGTTTGTCCCAAAATATTCGAATCGAATGAGAATTTTTTTTTTATCAGGTTTCATGTTAAAAATGTTTTCAGATGTCAGTGAACTGCACAAAGGTTCGGATGTTCGGAGGTGTTTGGTGTATAATAAGAAGAAAAATTTTTCAGAAAAGACGTATGGAAAATCGATACAAATTGAATAGTGAATGAAAATGAATGAGAATTGTTTTTTTATTTCTTATAATTCAAGAGAAAAAAGAATTGTTTATTGATTAAGTGGTTCAGCAGTAAAATGGAAATACAGATGATTTGATTGATTTTTCAAAATTTTCTTTGAAATCCTTCATGCAAGGATGTTTGTTATTATACAAGGACTATATCATTTCATAGTACATTTTTGTGTGTAAAATGAAACCTAAACGTACTTTGAAGAAAATTTTTTCACTTGTTTATGGAAGTTGTGAAAATGTATCAGAAAATGAACTCAAAATAGTTATTTTCTGTGTATCGATTAATGTTGGTCACAAAATGGAAAATATTGCTGCGAATAAGCAGTAAATTATGGCGAACAGATGATTTATTGTACTGCCCTTAACATATACATTGTTTAGCCCTATAATGTTTTCTCCAATCCTGTTGCCATAACAAATCTCGGATAACCCCTTACCTCTGATTTGTTAAATACACCAATGTTTCCCTCTGGGATGTTTTAAAGCTGCTCTGATTGCAACTATGTATTCTGGTGATTCGTCTTTTTCAATACGCAATATTCCTATTGGGCTTAAATCGAGCTCTACTATAAAACAGGGTGTCCTGGTAGCCTAGTGGGTAGTGTGCTAGACTATTAGTGTGAGGGTCGTGGGTTCAATTCCCACCAGAGACTCTGGTCTGTGACACTACACCGAGCATATGGTCAAGTTACTCCGCTCGTATATAATTAGAATATAATTTGTAATTGTGTTGTAATTAATAAATAAAATAAAATAAAATAAATAAAACAAGAGCTTTTGGGTTTATAGTGACCGTTTAGATGGTCTGAGCCTTTGTGAAACACGTTTCATTTGAGAACAGTTTTCGCCTGTCTTCTTTTTGTTGGATATATCATTCAAAATCCATTACTCTTCTCTAGAGAATGGTTCTGGTAGCCTCCTCCGAGCTGTTCTGTCTGTTTATTGCTGCAAATTCTCTCATGATTTGGATATAGGAAGAGAGTGTGCTCTATTCTAGCTCTAGTCTAGCTAATTCAGCTTCTTATTGTAATCGAATACCATAGGAGCTGTGTGTTCGAATGGCGACTTGAAAGTCAGCTACTGTTGCTTTGTTTCGCCCTCTGTACTTGTCAAGTTTCGATACCTCTGATGAATATCACATTAAATATTTCTCTCAATATCGTGCCCAAAGTCCCTCCGGGTTCCTTATACGACGGGCTTAAATCCAGCATAGCCTACAGTGCTGTTAAAGGACAGGTTCTCATTGTCATATGATGGTGTGCTTACCATAAAAACTTAAATTTGAATAAGTATTTTTCATTTCTTATTAATTTGTTCTCAAATAGCAAATTAAACTCTCTTTCAAATCATACTTTCGATAATTGTAAGTATGTACTCGTATGTTTAGGCGTGACAGTAAAATTGAAAAATTGCAAATTGCGCAAATAATTTATTCGCGTTCTTTTCGTCTTTTAAAAAATTTATCAGAAAACAACAAGTATTTGGCACCTCAAATACCCAGGAATTTAATCACGTAGTACAGATTCATAGAAATTAAAAATAAAAATACATTCGTAAATACTTTAATATGAAATCGTTAAATTCTCTCACGACACCTTTAATAATATGTTTTCTGTGTATTTGGCGCAAGTCAAAAAATGTTCGTCACAATTTAATTAATAATCCTGACACTTGTAATGGCCATCGTACATAGTACATACATATGTATTTACATGTATGGGGTGTATTATTTGTTATTCACCATTGCAGTTTAAGTGAATGAGTTAAGTAAAGTTTTCATTTAAATTGCAGAAATTAATGCCATTCTAGCAAGAGTGTGAATGTTTTCCTAATAATTGTGGGTTATGATTTGAAGTTTTCTCTTTGGAGTGCAGAACATTAATACGCGTTAGTTAGACTAACGAAGCTAAGTTAACGTAAGTAAACATCTTTAAGCCCAATTCAATAGTTTTTACTATTTATATACGTATTTGTCATTCCTCAGAAGGCCTACATGAGAATATTCAAAGCCTAGTATTAATGGCTGGCGATCTTTCATATCTTCATCCAACCCTTGCCGTACTCTTGATAAAAGCGAGTAATTTGTGATCGAATACATCGAATTTAAAAATAATAGCATTTGATTTTGATTCGTTTATATTTCGTTCAAAGAGCATAGATAGGTTAGAATACATAGGTTGGACGTAATTTTACCTCGAGATCATTGTGATATCTTGAAAAAAATATCACTCTTCCATACGAGATTTACGAACATTCCATGAATCAAAATTAGTTAAGAATTAAACCGTACTTCTAGCAAACCCAATCAGATTCGATAGTGACATACTTTTAAGTCTGCTTGTTGCTGGCGACTTCATGCATCTCGGCGCATTAGAACATTTTCCATGAAACAGGACTATCATACAGAAATTGCTAAAACAAGCCTTCTTTCTCCAAATCGAAAAACTGCTCCTACAATAATTAAAATAACTTAAATGTCATCCATCCATAGGTTAGGTTAGTGTGGTAGCTTCCATACCAAAAGCTCACTTGAGCACGCATAGCGGCCCGTTGTGACGCCACAGGTGAAGGCAGTCTTTGTACTGATTAAGTTCCTCCGAACCAAGGAGGGAGAAGATGCTCAGTGCAAGGGCTGCAGATCTGAAAGCACGACTACCCTACGCTGGAAAACCAGCCAGAAAGCTTGATAAACGAGACTATATCCTTGACATCAATGGACGATAGCTCTGTCAAGCTGACAAGGGTTGGAGAGCCAAATAACCTATATCTGCATTGACAAAGAAAGTGGATAACAGTATCCTCTTCCTCAGCGGGTCATCCATCCATAGTATCCAACATTTACACATGTACCGAATCTGATTGAAATTGTAAAAAAAAATATCGAATAAAATCATCGTCAGAGCAAATCAGAGCGTCAAGCACATACGCCTCTTCCTCATTCTGACAGCTCCTATCGTAGTACCATAATATAATTAACCCAAACGAGTCCTAACAAACATGAAGTGATCATTAATCATGTCGGTTGAAAGCATAATCGACTTTCTTCCAAAAAACAAGAGTTCGCGTCGTTGCTAATGATCAAAATTGACAGACGATTCCGATTGTTCTGCAATTAGTGCTTTCAGCCAACTTCAATTGAATCTTCCTCAAAGCCCATTGAAAGAGGCTGATGAAAATGGAGTAAATCTTTGCATCGCGTTGTCTGAGAGCGAGTTTATTAGAATAAATACCTGATGTTGTACTCGTCCTTATCTTTACGTCATCAGAAGAGATTGAAATCACTTTGTCACTAATATTCTTTGAAATGTATTCTAATCCCATGAGTACTACCGCAGTTCAGATTAGATATTATATGATCGATCTGATCCCCAAGATCTGCACGGTCATTTTCCACAAAACGTTGTCGTTACCAATTTGAGAGAGGCTATGTCCCCTAACGCGTTTGGTCTCAATCTCGACATCATATATAATTTATTTGGGTCCAATAAGAATCCGTTGAAATACCTATTGTAGCCATTCCGTCATTTATCTATAACTTTTGGCTGGAATTCTCAATTAACCTGTTGATTTTCTCCAAATTACCGGAAGCTAGAATCACCTTCAGCTATAAATTCTGAGGCCAAAGAAATGTTTAGGTTGTGACAGTTCTCAAGTAAGAATTAATACGAGTTATCTGCTGTAAAGTCGCCGTTGTCTAGTAGGTAGTATGTTGGCTTATTAGACGGAAAGCCAGGGTTCGAGCCCCAGGCCAAACATCAAAACAAAATTCAAAAAGTATTTCTTCGGCGACTTCCACTCAGCAGATTTCTGGCAAAAGCTCTGAGAGTAAATAAAAAGTTGGCATGAAAAGTTTCTCAAAAAATCTGTTGTTCGGAAACGACTTTAAACTGTAGGTCCCGCCACTCATATATAAAATTAACACACACAACATAAGTGGCGTGAGAAGCTAGGGCGTAACCCAGACCGAAGGGTTATAGGGTATGTAGAATCACCTTCAGCTATAAATTCTAAGGCCAAAAAAAATTTAGGTTGTGACCATAGCTGCCAGATAAATGAGGCACCAAATCGTCAAATATTTGAGAAAAAAATCGTCAAAATCGTGAAAGACGTTTATTGAAATCGTCAAAAAATCGTCAGAAGAAATAAATAAATAAATTAGAAGTTTTTAAAGGCCATAATTATTTCTATTGTAATAAAACATATAAAGTCCATGTATTTACATATATGAGTTCAAAAATAAAACATTTACAAACATTTTTTTAGAAATTAAAAGCTAGCGTCCCTCATATTAAGGAGTCAGAAGCTCTTGACGTTCTGAGCATGAAAATTCAGTGTATTGTTGGCTTCAACCGACACATTTCTCAGTTCCTTCTTAAGATCTTATCATCTGATTTTACTATTTACAATATTCATAACCGAGCGAGAATGGAATACAAATGTATAGATCGGTGCCTCAACATTTATTTTGAGGTTTCTCGACCGTGTACATGATAGCCGTATTAGCACGTTAGTGACGGTAGTGTATCCAACTCCATTAAATCATTGGAGCATCGTTGCAATGTGGTTTGTGTTTCACTGTTCTATCGCTACTACAAAAGGATTCTGTTGTAACGAAATAAGAGGACTTGTTCCCGAAAGACATATATTCCTACGTAACGCTCGTCTTTTTCGGCCAGGACATCCGTATGTGGTCGATTGGCCAGTGGATCGCACACTGCATTACAGAAAATGTACGTTTTTTAGTCGGACTATTCGTATGTGGAACTCATTTCCTGCAGATTCCTTTCCTGTTACTTATGGTATAAAAATATACAGGCCTAGTGTCCATAAACACTTTTCTCTCTTTCCTTCTTCACGTAACATATTTTCAGAGTTCCAAACACAATGCCATCCATCCCCTGAGTGTTGGTCGTACGAAACAAAATAACGGCGCATGCCTTTGTTCTTCCGATGGTAGTATTAGAAGCTATACTCGAATTTTTAAAATTGTCTGCAACGACAAGTGATTCTCAACTACGAGGTTATTTGGGAGTTGTAATTTCTTGGCTTTTAAAGGATTAAAAAGGCATAAAATACAGAAAAATGATCACAGGTATTCGAAAATAACTTAAAAATATAATACTTTACTCCTTGTTTTTACTAACATAAATTTCCAATAATAACAATTGCAAAGCAAGTACAAAGCTTAAAGTGGCTTTTAATGTACTAAGGTTAGGAATATGATGTAAATTTTTAATTTCCAAAAATCGTCAAAATAAGGGCATAAATCGTCAAATCGTCAAAATGATATTTTTGGAGCTCAAAATCGTCAAAATGACGATAAATCGTCAAATCTGGCAGCTATGCCTACAAACCCCATATTGTTAAAGTCGATAATAATTTGAATCTTCTGATACGATCTGATGAATTACGAAAGAATGTAATGTAATGAAGTTTAATTTTTTCTATTTATTAATCAACATACAATCCAAAGGGTATTTCTACAGTACTTCAATTGCTTTCAGGGACCTTTTTTTAAATCGTCTTGTTTTCTGGATGTATTTTTATTTTATTTTGAATGTACGATGTGATATTGTAAATTAATATTTTAATTAGAAATTAATTTCACTATTTATGGTAAAAGTTTCAACTTTAATTAACAAACTTTTTAATAAACATATTCGAAGTTAAATTATCCAATTACACTTCACAATATACTCCTTCAAATGGCCAGAGAAGGGATGTGTGATAAAAAAATTTTTTTAATGTTTTTAAATTTATTTTGCTTAAATCCAAAGATAAAAAATATTGTAAAATCAGCACATTTGCTGATTTTTAATTAAGAGAATCTAAGAGCACAACCAAACAGCACTGACAAATAAAGGATAATTGTCAACATGTTACCCATTAAAGTCACAGAATAACAACCAAACGTTTCATTTAAGAAAAAACAAGCAAAAAAAGGAAGAATAGAGAGAGGAAAAAAAAAACAATTTTTATCACAGAATAAAGGCTTTACAGAAGTAGTTTGGAAATACTGCATGAAATAAACGAAACTGATATAATAATGATGGAGAATAGGAGAGAGAGAGAGAGAGAGTATGAGATTAAAGGATATTAAAAAAGAAGGGACTACATATTGTCATATAATATTGGCAGCCAAAAAAAAGGCCACAGAAAGTAGAATAAACTTTTCTAATATCCGTAAATGACTTCATTTTGACATAATTTGGCCAAAAACGTTTGCAAACTTTTTCATGCTAAGCTGTGTGGACAAATGTTTGAGTTTGAGCACTTTGACGGAGAAAGCACAAATAATGTCAACAAAAATTTCTACACCACTACCCAGAACAAAAAAAAAAAAAAAAAACAAAAGCAAAATGAGTAAAAAATTTAGCCACAAAATTTTTAAATTGCCATCCTTAATATGATTTCTGTTTTCTGTTTTCACCAGCTTCTCTCTGGCTTTCTGGCATATATTTTCTAAAAACAAAAATTAAAAATCAACTTCAACAAAAATGCTTCCAGTGTTAAGAGATAATGACAGAAAAAAAGTGAAAAAAGAAGTGAATAAAAGTCAGGCATTTAAATATGTATGTATGCATGCATGTATGGAATGTAAAGTTCTCTTGAATTTTTTAAAATATTGTCCAAAAAGTGTATAAATATGGTACAAGCACATGCATACTAATGTAGCAGTGGTAGTAGATGAATGCATTTCTGCGTGTGTGTGTATGTTAATGATAAGTTTTCATTTGAAGTTTTAGCTTAAGGCTCTGCAGTTGATTGTCAAACAAAATGAAACAAACGTTACATGTATTTAGTGTATCAATGCATGGGTGTATGTGTGTAATCGAGTGTATCTCTCCCCTCTCTCTCATTCTCTCTCTATACATTTGTTTGTTTCTTTGTTTGTGTTATAATAAATGAATGAATGAATTGTCCGTTATACTCTCATGTATGGTACATATACGTGCATGCGACAATCTAACTTTCTTATACAACAGATTGAATGATTGTAAGGACATACATGTATGGTATGATATGTATGTATGCATTGCAACTGATATTGGCAAATGTCCAGCTGGTGTTAGTTTTCCGTTTTCAATTTTTTGTTGTTGTTGTTGTTTCTGTTACTTAGTGTCACCAAAGCCAGACTTTTTATGTCATCAATGTATCTTCTTATTACCTACACAATCCAAACATATCTATTGTATGTATATGCACACATACACAGACATACTTCTAGTGTTATTTCATATAAAATGAAAAAAATTAAGAACAGGGTGGTAGTCAGTATTAAAAGTTATTGGCATATTTCATATGGGAAAATTTATTAAAAAATTCATCATTTTTAAATTATTAAAGACGGCGATTGATTGGCTTTTATGAAACTTCAAAAGATTTGTATTTTAAATGGATGTTAATTTGTAAACAAGTAGGCTTTGAATGGAGACATGGGAGTGGCATGAAGCGAATATAACTAAGCTGTCTGAATTGTCGACGATAGCATATTGTTTAAATAATCGTGTCTTTCGAAGCGAATTATACAGATCGGTTTTACTGTCTTTTACAACATCGATCCTAGATTAACTGCCATGGAGATTTTCTGTGTATATTGCGTGATGGCTTAGGAAGGTAAGAAGCAATCTCTGCTTACAGATTTGGGCAACAGGAAAGAAACTATGAGAAGCTTTTTATAGAAATTTTATTTACTCTCAGAACTTTTAGCACACGGCTGCTGAGAATAAGTCGCCAAGAACATATTTTTCAGATTTCGTTTCGTTGGAGATGTTTGGCCTGGGGTTTGAACCGAGATCTCACGTCTAATAAGCCCGTGTTTGTCGCCCGGGGTGAAAGTATTGGTCCATGTATAGCACTTAATTGTAGGATTGTATTATTTTTGTTAATTCATTTCGTTAATTCCACACCAAAGAGGCTGTCAAATACAATACACCTCAGCAATGAATCTGGAAGAGATCTTTTTGGAAATCTCCAGCATTTACGATGCATTATACATAACGATTAAAATATTCGTAATACAAGATCATGCTTGAGAACTACTCATGTACAATTCAACCTCCACAGCCACACAATAAAGGCATAACATATCTTGACATTACATACATAATTGGTCATTACAACCCTTTAGTCAGGATTACAACCTAGATTCTCACACCACTTATGCTGTGTGTTAATTTTATACATGAGTGACTAGGCGTACAGTTTCAAGTCGATTTCGAGCGACAGAAACTTTTCATGGAAATTTTATTTTTAATCCCAGAGTTTTTGCCAGAAATCCGCTGAGATTAAGTCAACAAAGAATTATTTTTTCGTGTTTCGTTTCGTTGGAGATGTATGACCAGGGGTTTGAATCGAGGCCTCACATCTAATAAGCCAACACACTACCAACTAGACTACGGCAACCACTATCCTGACATTATTTTTCCCTTTTATTTCAAGATCAGATGCCATGATAGTTTCTCCAGTAATTTGGTATATTTTTCTCTTTAGGTACGTAGTCCCGTAAGCTTATTACGTCTTTACTTACTTACTGAAGTGGTCTTAATAGCCCGTCGCTCGCCTTTTTCAGTTGTTCACATCAATCGATGGCGGGTGTTCCTCGATTGGCTTTATTCAATGCAGACAAGCTGGTCCTCTATACCGCCTTTGGCCAATTCCCGCATCAAATACCAAATCATCAAATGGAAATCTTCTCCAACTCTCACTTCACTCAAGATGGGGGATGTACGATTTGCATAGCATTATGCTATAAACACCATAGACGTCTTGTCTTCTCTTTTGTGTGTGGCTATAGTTTGTGGCTTATTCACATACACCTGCGACTTTAAAAAAACCTACCAAAAAATGTAACTGGGTCAAATCACACAATCTCGGTGGCTATTTCAAATTAATTCCACTTGAGGTGATCATATCGTTAAATTTCTCGTGCAGAATATCCAATGTGGCATGACGTAGCATCGTTCTATTGTGGTTTCGTTCTATTGTGTTGTTGGTATCCAGATTTTCATTAAGGTCAAAAGGAATTGGTAATCGTAGTACTATTCTGCTCACCATTGACAGTGATGGCCTGAACAACGATGTTGTCAAAGAAATATCAACTAATGACGTCGTCAGCTCAAAATCCATAACAAACAGTGACTTTCTTGCGATGCATTGTCCGGTCTTGGATCTCGTGTGAATTGGTATCGCCTCAAATTTGATAATTTTCTTTGCCCACGTATCCATTCATCTGGATCCATATCCTTATCGCTGATGATGGTTTTTCAATGAATACTAGGCTTTAACTTGATTACATATTCTTTTTTTTTTTTTTTTTTTTTTTTTATTTGATTTATAATGATCTACATAGCACAACAAGATACTAAATCTTATAAGTGACAGTGCTATGTTTACAATCAATAAGGTATAAAAAATTAACATTAATTAAATATAAAAAATTAGAGAAAGTTAAATTATGTATATAAATATTAAATTAAATTGATAAGGTAAAGTATAAAAATAATAATAATAATAATAATAATAATAATAATAATAATAATAATAATAATAATAATAGTAATAATAATAATAATAATAATAACAATAATACTGATGACCTAAAAAAATAAAATCACAAAATTTACAAATATGAGATAAAAATTTTAATTATGAAAATAATTTAAATAACTCCTTTTTGAACGCGTTTGCATTGCCCAGATTTTGGATGTTATTTGGTAAGGAATTCCAAAGACTAATGGTGTGTATAAAGAACTGTCGCTGAGACAGAAGAGTCCTGAATCGTTGCTGTATAATCCCCACACCCCGGTGGGATCTGGCAAACTTAATTTTACAATATAAATACTTCGGCTGTTTCGTGTAAATTATTTTATGAAGTAGAAGGAGGCATCTAGTTTTCAGGAGATTATCAAATTTGATACCAAGAATCAGGTAAGCTAAATGAGAAATGTGATCCCGACGCCCCTTAAGGAAAACATACCTGGCTATGTTATTGTACGCCAGGTTAAGTTTCCGGTTGTCATCATAACTGCAATTTGCGTATATCTCACATCCATATAAAAGTACCGGAATCAAGTACGTTTTAGCAAGTTTCATGCGAATGACAAAAGGAGTTGAATCTATGACAGCCCACAAATTTCGAAGCATGCCATAAATTCTGCCAACAATGACACTTATATGGGTAGACCACGATAATTTGTCATTAAAGACAATACCCAGATTAGTAGCCGACCTGACAAATTCAATTTTATTACCCCTGATACTCAATTCAGGTATGACAAATGATCCGTTTGTTCTCGAAAGTGTAATACATTTAGACTTAGAAGGATTGATACATAGTCCATTGGCCGAGGCCCATCCGTCAATCCTTGCTAAGTCACGATTAATGTAGTCCAAACAAGAATAAATATTCTCCCTTGGAGTATATGTGTAAAGCTGCACATCGTCAGCATACATGTGAACATTACAGTTAACCAAAACATCAGGTAGATCATTTATATACATGCAAAACAGCAAAGGTCCAAGTATAGACCCCTGTGGAACACCTCTACTAATAGTAAGTGGATCCGAAACTTTGCCATTGAAATGAACCTTCTGAAATCTGTTCGTCAAATAAGAATAAATTAGATTACAGGCAGTTTCGGAGAAATAAAACAGTTTTCGGAGCTTTTTCAATAGAACCGCATGATCGACTGTATCAAAAGCCTTAGAGTAATCAAGCAGAACCAAGAACGCCACACTATTCCCATCAAGTTCCGACCTAAGTTCCTCAACTACATTTACCAGAGCGGTAGTACAACTCCTACCTTTCATGAAGCCCGACTGATTAACCGTTAAGAAATTGTGGCCCCTCAGATATTCATCGATTTGTCTGGCCATGATGTTCTCCAAAACTTTGGATAAAAAAGGAAGGATTGCAATTGGCCTGAACTCACAATTAGTTTTCGGAATGGGAAGGATTTTAGCCAGTTTCCAACTTTCAGGAAAAGAAGACTTAGTCAGAACTGTATTGAACAAGTAAGTATAGTAAGGCAAAAGTTTAGGAGTCAGAGCCTTTAAGAATAAAGGATGCAAATCATCAGAACCAACTGCATTCGATTTTACCGCTGAAATACATTCCAAAACCTCAAACTGATTTACGCAACGAAAGCTAAAGGAATACTGTGGTGGAACACAACAGAGTTCATCATACAAGTCACCGTTAGACCTTGGGACCCTAGAATTTACGAACTGGTCATTAAGCTTGTCCACATCCACATCAATATCGGCCTTTGGACATTTTCGGCCTATTCCTATTTCACGAATTACATTCCATTTAGACTTGTTGTCCATAGCATTGGAAAACTTTCCGCCATAATACAATCTTTTTGCAGTTCTTATGCTCCTGGTAACTTCCATCCGTGTGAATCTATGTAAAGCTTTCAAATCAGCCGTCCTAAACCTCTTCCATCTCCTGTAAGCACTATCCCTCCTCTCAATGAGTGCTTTTATTTCCGCATTAAACCAGGGCTGTTGTTTAGGTTTGATGTGCTTGGTTTTGACAGGAACGCACCTGTCATAGAGCAAACGCACTCTGTCCTGAATAAACGATAATTGGTCATTCGCATTACCCAGTGTGTATACCTGGTCCCAAGATGCGCTATCCAGTTCAATATTCAGAGTTGCATAATCAATGTTTCCAAAATCACGATACGTAATATATTTGTCCACGGGACGAGTTACGGACAAATTATAATTAAGGAAGAGAAGGTCATGGTTGGAGAAGCAGGAAGCAGAAATTTGGTCATATAACAATACCCTGTCAATGTGATTCACATGATTCTTTTATTCATAGAAATTATTTTTGCTCCAAACTTATTTCTTCTGAATAAGAAATGCCCCATAAATATGAGATTTTTCGATCTCCAAAATTTTTAAGCAAAATTACTGTCTTGCGTGTGTATGTGTGATACTGTAACCAACACATGTAAAGTGTTTGACCTATTTTAAGTGAATTTATGAAATTATTATTAACTTCATAGAATAAAATTGTATGAAATGAAATTCATACATACACAAATATAAACATATATGTGTATGTATACGTACACACATACAATGTATGAGCAAACATTTCCTCATTTTTATATAAACATGAACGTTTTTGAAAACACACTGAAAATGGATTTAAAGACAGAAAAATTTTTGTTGCCAAAAATGAATTCAAAACAAAACTGAGATCAAGTTAAACTGAAGTTAATATTTTCAATGAAATTTTAAGTTTCTTAAAATCGAACATTAATTAAATCGATTTGATTTTCATCAAATCATCAACAGAAAATATTTTCATTTGTGTATACAAAAGTAGTTTCTCATAAAAGCCAAGATAAATTTTAAACGAAATTAATTTCTTCATGGATAAGAAAGTCCACATACTAAGACGCTGTTCGCAGCAATTGGGCCTATGTTACTCAACAAGGTGGAAAATTTTGCGGAAGGATTAAGGTGAAGCCTTTCAAAATACAGCTGGTGCAAGAATTAAAGCCGAACGACCTACCGCAACACAGAATTTTTGGTGAATGGGCTCTTGGAAAGTTGGCCGAAGATCCACTTCTTTATCGAAAAATTGTGTTCAGCGACGAAGCTCATTTTTGGCTCAATGGATACGTAAATAAGCAGAATTGTCGATTTTGGAGTGAAGATCAGCCAGAAGCATTGCAAAAGCTACCAATGCATTCAGAAAAAGTCACCTCAGTTTGGTGCGGTTTATGGGCTGGTGGCATCATTGGACCGTACTTCTTCAAAGATGCTGCGAATCGTAACGTAACTTTGAATGGTGAGCGCTACCGTGAGTTGATATCCAACTTTTTTCTGCCCAAAATGCAAGAGCTTGACTTGCATGACATGTGGTTTCAACAAGACGGTGCCACATGCCACACAGTACGCATAACAATGGATTTATTGAGAGGCGAGTTCGATTAACATTTTATCTCACGTTCGGGACCGGTCAATTGGCCGCCTAAGTCGTGCGATTTAACGCCTTTAGACTATTTTTTGTAGAGCTATGTTAAAGCTCATGTCTATACAGACAAGCCCACTTCAATTAACGCATTGGAAGACAACATTGAAGCATTTATTCGCGAGATACCGGCCGAAATGTTGGAAAGAGTATGCCAAAATTGGACTAAGCGGATGGACCATTTGAGGCGCAGTCGCGGTCAACATTTGCATGAAATAATCTTCAAACATTAAATTATATGGACCGTACTATCGACTCAAATAAAGATTTCATGCATTTTTCTGAATTTTATGTGTTTTTTTTTGGAAAATTTTCCTACAGCTCTTAAAAAATCACCCATTATTAGCATATGTGGTACATATACTATAAAGTGGAAGGAAGTGTTTTTAAATTTAAAATAAGAAATGTTTTACTTACGCTTTGCCGCTACTGTCTTTATTGTAATTCATACGCATGCAGTTTACTTGAGGCTGCAATTGCAATATTGTTGCCCTTGCCGTGTAGCTTTCATCGTGTTTATAGCGTAATGCTATGATAGTCGTTCATCCCACCACTCTGCTTAGCTATGGTGTAGAATCGAAGTCGCTATTACTCACTGATGCGACAGAATAGTATTACAGAAGATCTTGGTTGCAATAAGAGTTGGCAATGATTTCCGCATCTGATCCAACAACAACAGCCGTATGAGCTCATGGACATTATGCAACGTATTAACATATAGTTCGACATATAGGCTCGTAGTCTAGTAGGTAGTGCGTTGGCTTATTAGACGTAAAGCCAGGGTTCGAGCCCCACGACAGACATTAAAACAAAATACAAAAAGTATTTCTTCGTCGTCTTCATCTCAGTTCTGGCAAAAACTCTGAGAGTAAATAAAATTGCCATGGAAAAGTTTCTCAAACAACATCCAACGTTTGGAGTCGACTTTAAACTGTAGGTCCACCACTCATGTATAAAATTACACACACACAACATAAATGGCGTGAGAAGCTAGGTCGTAATCCTGACTAAAGGGTTGTAATGCCAGATTATGTATGTATGTATATGCTCGAACATATAGTTCGAATGGGAGAAAATGCTCCATCGAAAGGTGTATTTGATGAGAGAATTGGCAAAAAGCAGTATAGAGAACGATCTTAGCTGAATTGGATAGACCCAATCGACGAACTCTTGTCAACGTTTGGTGTGACCAACTAAGAAAGGCAGGCGACAGATTGTTAAGATCACTTCAGTAGGCAAATAAGGACGTAACATTCTTAATGGTTGCAAGAATCAAGTGTCTAAAGAGAAAAATAAACCAAGTTACTGGAGAAACTATCATGTGCATCTGATCCTGAAATATAAGGGAAAAATAATGTCAGGATAGTGGTTGCCGTAGCCTAGTAGGCAGTGTGCTGGCTTATTAGACGTGAGGCCTCGATTCAAACCCCTGGTCAGACATGTCCAAAAAAACGAAACAAGAAAAAATATTTCTTCGGCGACTTAATCTCAGCGGATTCCTGGCAAAAACTCTGGGATTAAAAAAAAATTCCCATGAAACGTTCCTGTCGCTCGGAATCGACTTTAGTCACTGTAGTCACACATACAACATAAGCGGTGTGAGAAGCTAGGTTGTAATCCCGACTAAAGGGTTGTAATGCCAGATTATGTATGTATGTAATGTCAGGATATGTTATGTCTTATTGTTCTGAATTACAGAAAAAAAGTTACATCTCAGTGTGGCTTTGGAGGTTGAATTGTACATGAGTAGCTGATATGAGTGGTTGCAAACTATTTCTCAAGCAGAATCTTGTATTACGAATATCTTAATCGTTATGTATAATGCATCGTAAATGCTGGAGATTTCCCAAGAGATCTCTTCCAGTTTCACTGCTGAGGTGTACGGTATTTGACAGCTTCTTTGGTGTAGAACTATCGAAAGGAATTAACAAAAATAATACAATCCTCGCCACAGTCTAGTATGTAGTGCGTTGGTTTATTAGACGTAAAGCCAGGGTTCAAACCCCAGGCCAGACATCAAAACAAAATACAAAAAATATTTCTTCGGCGACTTTCTCTCAGCAGATTTCTGGCAAAAACTCTGAAAGTAAAATAAAATATTGCCATGAAAAGTTTCTCCAAAAAACGCTGTCGTTTGGAGTCGACTTTCAACTGTAGGTCCCACCACTCATGCATAAAAATTAACACACACAACATAAGTGGTGTGAGAAACTAGGTCGTAATCCTGACTGAAGGGTTGTAATGACCAATTATGTATGTACGTATGTAATACAATCCTACAATTAAGTGCTATACATGGATCAATACTTTCTATACAAACACCATCACAACCTTAATATACCTCCATAGCCTACGGTGAAGTGCACCATAATAAATAAAATAATGGAATATTTTACTGTCTGCAGCATTTAAAAATCTTTGGTGGTGGTAAAGAGTTGCGCCACTAATGAGCATTTTATTGCAAAAGTTTACTTGCAACAATTTCTCTTGGCAATCTCTTTTTTTGACCCGTTGTTGTATTTTTTAATATAAATTTTCATTACTTTGGCAAGTTGGTATAGTACAGTGTGGTGGCTTTGGCAACTCGTTATAGTTTTTTTTTTCAAAAATATTGAATAAAACGCTTATTTAAGTTGCGGAAATATGCTGAAATTTTCTTAAAATCACCATGAAATGTATTTGAATGTTGAACGTTATGGATGGCAAAAGTAACAAGAAAACTGACACACCCCGGGCGACAAACGCCATCAAATATTCAAAGACTAAAAGTTAAAACTTACCAAACTATGACCGCCAGTCTGTCAGCAAACCACACTTGTTTGGATTCTCATTCTTTTTTTTTTTGCTCTTTCCAGTTGCCATATTTCCCTTTACAAGCAGTGGCAATAAAGTTCGAAAAAGTATTCACAAGTATTTTTTTAATTCTTTATTGCAACTTTTCGTTGTTATACATTTGTCACCGACTGTATATTTGAAATATTTTGTAAAAATAGCTGTATTGTGGCACATAATAGAAAAATGAGAAGGATTATGTTTTAAAGTTATACACGAATTCGATTTCCCTTCCTTTGGTTTCTGTAACTGTTTGCTTCTCCTCTTCCTTTGTAGTATTACCCTTCGGTTTTGGTACAAGTTAACCCCTTCCTTTGAAAGCCATGGCTTATTCATGTGTAAAGTTACTTACAAGACTTAAAAACCAACCTCTTCGCTTGTAATTTTAGACAAATTTTTAGCAGTTGTTGTTGTTGTTGTATTCAGTCAGACTGATTGTTTTTTCTGTGTGAAGAAATGACAGCCACCAGTGGGTATGAGCGATATTGTTATTGTTTTTGAAGCATTTATGCAAATCAACTTTAATGTTTTACAATCAAAACTGAAGTAAAAAAAATGAAATTGAAAAACTTTAAAAGAGAAGATCAATTGTGTGTAATTTTTAAAATAATTTGCATTTAACGAAATTATGTTTTTTTTGTTGTCTTTTGTTGTTGTTTTAATTGAAAGTTTAGAAAATTATTACAAATCAGCTGCATATTGCAATCTTTAGGGAGTTTGTACAATAAATCGGTTTAAAAGTCTTTTTTTTTCTTAATAAATTGAATTTTTATTAAAAATTGCGTCAGGAATTTAAAGAAAATTAAATGCTCTGAAATGCATGCAAACTTGCATTGGCTAAAGGATATTACACTAGAAATACTCGAAAGAAAGTGATTATTTAAACGTAGAGATAGGCTGACTTCCAGAATGTTAGTTGATTTGTGTTTGAACAAAGTATCGTGTTTCATAATGTCGCTGTACAAATTTAAAGGCAATGTATTCCATTTCAAAACATCGTCAATGTGTATTTTTAACACAGTCAAAAAGCAATCAGGCATCGGATTTATGGTTGATGCATTGTGTGGTTACTTTGAATATCTACATAGTTTATATACAGTAGTAGAACTGCATACAAACTTTGTATTGATACATTTTGGAAGGCAGCCATATTTATTTTAAAAATCGACATCATCGTGCAGCTTTTCGTTGGCCCATCTAGCGAAGCGTAAACAAAGCGGCTGGTTATGCGGTTTCAAATTCTGGAACCAATAGAGATAGGGACTTTTTCACAAAACTCGACGTAAACTGATGCGTGAAATGCTCATTTCTTCAGGATGATGACGAGTTGATGTTGATGGATTTTCACGCATTTTCACAGTCACAGGTTCGATATTTTCGGGTGTATGCAATATGGGAGCACGCTCATGTCTTGGCGTTTTAACAATGAAACCAGTTTCACGAACCTTAGCAATAAACTTGAGTATACCGGGCACTGTTGCGAATGAGCGAAGTTTGTACGTGCAAATGCCGACCAATTGCCGTTGTTTTGGAAAGAAATTGCCATAGTCTAGTAGGCAGTGTGTTGGCTTATTAGACTTAAAGCCATGGTTCGAGCCCCAGGCCAGACATCAAAACAAAATACAAAAAATATTTTTACGGCGACTTCCTCTCAGTAGATTTCTGGCAAAAACTCTGAGAATAAATAAAATTGTCATGAAAAATTTTCTCAAAAATCTGTCGTTCGGAGTCGACTTTAAACTGTAGGTCCCAGCACTCATGTATAACATTAACACACACAACATAAGTGGTGTGAGAAACTAGGACGTTACCTACAATGGGTCAATTCGACCTCCGGGTACTGTACTTGTCTTAATTGACAAGTACACGTCCTCTAACCTAACCTAACATAACCTTGTTTTGGAAATAAATTTCCAAAAAATCCCAACGTTGCTCTCGCGTAAATCGTTTCATTATGTTTAGTGAAGATAATGCACTGAATTTTGTGACAGAATAGAATGACGTAAGCATTGTCAGATTCAAAATAACCGATGGATCAAATTTTAACCCATAGATGGACCACCCGATATTTTCATCAAATTTTCCATGACTTTTTCCCAAAGATGAGGCTGCATATCACTGATGATGCGATGGAAATTTGCATTTTAAACTTAAGATTTGTTTCTGGTTTATTTCTGGTAAATTCGAGATTTTACAAAACAACAAAAGAGAATATCGTGGTCAATTGATGTCTAAATTTCTTGAGATATTTTGTTCTGGAAATTGTTGCAGCAATAAATGGATGACGTCTGGTATTTTGGTCAGAATAAAGTAATATTTTGAATAATTAGAATGTATACATACATACATAAGTAGTTTATGGAATAATTATGAAATTGGGTTTCGGTATTTTTATTATATGAAATACTTCATTTATTTATTATATTATTTATATATTATTTATTATAAAAACACCTTAAGCCTCATAACCGTCGGGTAAAGCGTTGGCAGGGGGGTTGTGGAACAAAGATTTGTTACCATCACCCCAGGGGAAACGCTTATCACGTTTAGCCAAATATTCGTATTTAACAAACTCAGGACGGGCGTGATGAGCATATTCCTGGTGAATGAAAAAGCGAAAACGTTTTCTTATTGGAATAAAAAAAGCAAAATATTACCACATAAAATTCTCTGAAAACTTTTATTTGGATATGAAGAATTCTTTGGGTAAAAAAAACTGAGAAACTAGGTGGTAGTTTTGATTAAAAAAATTTGTAATGACCATTTAGGTAAACTGATTGATATGGAATGATTTTTACCTAAACAATATGTGTCAGGTGTAATTACTATTTAAATAAATTTTTCACAACCTATAGGCTAACGTGTATAGGTGGACTAGAAATGCTAAAATATTAACTTGAAGTAGTTCTTCTTCAAGAAATCATTTATCCAGAATGACATCTGACCCTGCTCATAGAAAGGAGAACATCAACAACCAGCGTCTTAGACTAGAATTTAATCAATAAATTCTGTCCAATAATATGTACCCAGAGAAAGTTTTTTCTAGACGACAGCAGTTGGAAAACCTATGATCCTAACAGCTACTGTCATACAAGACACTGTATCGAATGACTTCTCGAGGAGTAACTGAGGAGAGAAAAATATTATCTTAAGCACTGTATTACTGTAGTCGCCGTAGTCTAGTAGGTAGAAATTTGAATTTCTAGAAATATGAAAAGTATTTCTTCGGCGACTTCCTCTCAGCAGATTTCTGGCAAAAACTCTGAGAGTAAATAAAAAATTGCCATGAAAAGTTTCTCAAAAAATCTGTCATTCGAAGTCGACTTTTAAACTGTAGGTCCCACCACTCATGTATAAAATTAACACACACAACATAAGTGGTGTAAGAAGCTAGATCGTAATCCTGACTGAAGGGTTGTAATGACCAATTATGTTATGTACTTATGCATACGCCGCGTTCTTAACATGATGTAATGGAAGCTTTGTGGTGTTCTTTTCCTATCATCTTTGGCTCAACTAAATCTGCGGGTTTTCTGTGCCCCAAATGCGACAATTTTGCTTTGTTACATACCCCCCAAGATCAAAATCAGCTTCATCTGAAAAGATGATTTTTTGCCAAAATCGGCATGTTCTGGTGTAGGCTACTGCATGGCCAGCCGAGGCAGCCATTTGAATGAAATTATTTTCCATTATTAACCGGAAGGATTGTACTTTCAAATAAAAAAAGAAATTTGAGAAAATATTCAGTGGTTGTTTTTTAAAGCATTTTCAAAAAAAAAAGAAAGTTATTTGGCGGACCCTTTGTTACAAACCTTAATAACTAAAAATATAATTCAATTTGCAATTGCCACAAGCCATATGGGCATAAATTGAAGACTATAAAAACATAAAATTTATGACTGAACCATTCGGTTCCGAAGTTTGCTCAGGAAGTTTTCTCATTTCATTTTAATTCAAGCATTTGTTAAACGTTACTTAAAATTATTGAAATGTTTATGCAATATTATGGTTTTATTTCCCAATTTAAAAATGAAATTAAATGCCGTAAAGTGCATTTCAATGCGATAAATTTTAGTCAGAGGGTTATTAAAAAAATCGAAAAACACGAAAATTGGAAAATAAAAAAGAGAAAAACTACCATTTTATTGTATAAATCACAATAAAAATGTCAATCAATGAGTAGTGCAAATGACAATTTAAACGAAATAAATTTAAAAACCAAAAAAAAAAACAAGAAAGAGTACTCGCTCGCTTTAAAATAGTAAAAGGACATGCATGCTCGTACATTGTGTTGGTGTCCTCTACATTATCTGTTTTAAATATAAATTCTCATACACTCAGTCATACACTCAGGCAATCATTCAGTCATTCATTCAGTTGTGTTTTCAGTCATTTATTCATTATGGGCATTTTATTTATTTAATTCCATCGTTTTTTTTTTTTTTTTTTTTTTTTTTGTTTTCACTTCTTTATGGTTTCGGGTATGAATTTTCGATTTTATGAGCATCAACTATCGCATGAATGCAGAAAAACCGAAAAGAATGAAAGGAAATAATGGAAAAAAGAATTGTTTTTCTCTGAATTATGCACATTTCAAGTTTTTAATACTCAAACAATTTAGTTTAATGGCCTCTGTTTCTTTTTTTCTATGTTGGTTGGTTGGTTGGTATTTTGCTTATCTGTCGGTATCCATGTTGGCATGCCATTGTCAGTCAGATATACAACAACAACGGGAAAATAAAAGGAAAAACATTTTCCCAAAATAAAATGAATTAAAAATAAAAAATTGCTGCCCATTTCGAGCCCTATAACCAACAAT
Organism: Sarcophaga carnaria; assembly: GCA_958299815.1. NCBI lineage: Eukaryota > Metazoa > Arthropoda > Insecta > Diptera > Sarcophagidae > Sarcophaga > Sarcophaga carnaria. The sequence continues at coordinate 46,930,394 of OY283151.1, forward strand.
CAAATTGTCATCGCATATCGCCTTTTTATGCAAAAGAGACCGCCCGACCTATTTTAAATGGACAGAAAAAATGTCCGAATAATTGAACATAAACATTATTTTCTAATTGAATGCTACCAGATATTATTTGGTTTTCTTATTATCTTTTCCTTTTTTTCTTTTTCTTTTCCTTTTTTTTCAAATATTTTTTTATTTTATTCCGATTCATTGCATTTCATTTCGATTGTTGTTGCATTCATTTCATACTTTTTTACAGGAGTATGTGAACTATTTCCGAAATATATTAAGGGTTTCGGTAGAACAAAGTTCTTTACATACATACATACATAGTCATGCATGTTAGTTACACATGCACTTTAAATCTACAACCAGAGTTTAGTGCAATGCAGAGTGCAAATATCGATAAATTGTGGCTTCAATTGAGCGTCAATATCCTCTGTAGACAAGTGGTCGAGATATGCCGGAATATTGTTATGTCAGTATCAGTAGCTATTATGCTATATATACATACATATGTATGTACATACATAACAGTCCCTATGAATACCTTCTTCCATTTGGTCTATTATTCCTCCTACAAAATGTCTTTGTGTTAAAGTGTTAGTAGCAATGGCAGCCAGCAAAGAAGTTGAATTTAAATTTAATGTTTTCAATCGATATGAATATTTATATTCAACATGCATATGTATGTATATACGAGTATGTGTGTGTGTGTGCCTTTGTTGCTATTACAAGAAGTAAATTGTTGTTGGCATAAAGGAAGTCAATAAATTCTTTGGAGTTCTTGATAACATTTTCCTTTTTCAACTAAGGCCGGCATGTGAGTTTATATTGGTTGTAGTGATGTATTACAGTGCCATCTCAAGTTTCACAATGTATTTCGAAATCTTTGCATGTCCGTAGGATTTTCAGCTGATGTCTACTAATGAGAAGCTAATCAAATCCGAAGATCGTATTTGTTTTGCAAGGCACACTTCGATCTGATGATATTGGCACACAGTGGCAACATATTATCCGTGGAGTAGGTTAGAAACATACTAGGCTGATTGAATCCGATAAGAAATACAAGCTGCATATATGGCTTAACATTGCTGTTAACGGCGAGCACTACAGGTCGAAGGTTACCAATTTCTTTTGGTCGGAATTGGATGATCTGGACGTCAACGACATGAGGTTTTAATTGGACGAGGCGCTGTATGACAGACAGATTATGCCATATCCGCTATTCTGCACGAGCAATTTGAAAGTATGATCATCAAACGTGGAGGTAACTGGAACCGGCTATTGAAATCGCCCTGTATGAACCCGATGAAATTTTTTGGGGTATTTTCTTAAGTAATAACCCAGAAATTACAGCGTACCTCAAAGCCAACGTAACACACGTCATCAGTTTGCAGATGACATCGCCATAGTCTCGGTAGCTAAGACGTTAAGGGAAATAGAGGAGAAGACGAACACAGCGATTCGGAAAGTTGGAGCATGTCTTGATGAGGCAAGCTTGATACGTGCCGCACATAAAACGGAGGCCGTCTTGATAAGTGGCCGGAGTGGAAAAGGTGGAAGTGACCGTTGGAGGTACTAAGATTGAATCTAAGAGGGCGATAAAATACCTGGGAGTGATTTTCGACGACAGGTTGAACTTCAAGGAGCACGTGAAATACATCGGCGAAAAGGCATCTGTAACACAGGAAGCACTGGCGAGGATATTGGAGGACCAGGTCCATGCAAGAGGAGGATAATATCGAGGGTTGTAAAGTCGATAATGTTATATGCTTGCCCAATATGGTCGGAGGCACTCTCCGTGGGGAGGACAAGGAGAATACTGTCCTCGGTGTATCGTCTAAGCGCGATTAAACAAGTAAGTGGCTTCAGGACAGTGTCTGATGAAGCGGTATTGGTATTGGCAAAGACAATACCAATAGACATACTGGCGGATGAGATGAGGCGGATATACTTTCACCATCTCGAGTTTCCAGGACGAAGTGCAGCTATAAAGGCGGAGGAACGACGTACTTCCATGCACAAATGGCAGTCACGATTGGAGAACGGTTTAAAAGGGAGATGGACATTTCACCTTGTCCCTAATGTAACCCTTTGGATGGAGAACGAACATTGCGAGCTGAACTACTACGTGACCCAGTTCCTAACTGGTCATGGGTGCTTCAGGAAATACCTGTAGAGATTTGGACATGATACTTCCCCTTTATGCCCAAACTGTGTAGATGAGTAGGAAGACGCGGAGCATATTCTAACATGCTGTCCCAGACTTAGATGGCCCGGGGAAACGAGTTTCGGACCAACTCGGCTTATGGAGGAGGTGTTGAATTCTAGGATTCTATGGAGCCAATACAGTCAGAGAATGATTGAAGTTATGATAGAACTCCGAAGGCTGGATGAGAGCAGGCGAAACTTAACTTAGTGTGACCAAGCTTTAAAGCTAACCAGCCCTCCGCGAAGTAATACCTTACGGCAGTCCCGCGGATGGAGAGTGGTTGAAGTGTGTAGGGGGTGGGTTTAGTACGTAGGCACCAGTGATGGTGAATCGTGCACTCTTTTGTTGGAACAAAAGTGTCTTTCGAAGATTCCCACCTCCGGCCTAAGACAAAAAACAAAAAAAAAAAAATAAACACGTCATTAGTTAAATTCAACCTAATTTATGCGACAAAGGCATGGAAAATTGGTTGCGCCTACCCAGAGAAGCCGTGGCGGACCTTGAACGATGTTATGATCCACACTTTATGGAATCAACATGTCTTTCAAACGAATAAAAAGTCTCTCACACACACTTTGTTTGTTAAACTTACTCATAAGCTGCTACAGGCAGAGGCCGGAAGCCGCGCAATATTTGAAGAGTGGCGGGTGAAAGTCTTTTAATTAACTTGGAAAGTTAGGGTGCGATTAAATCCGTAAGAAATATAGGTTCAACATGAAAGCCGAGCGCAATTTGTCAGGGAAATTTTGGGTCCTTCAAAGGTAACTCTTATATGAGTTCCGAGACATAGGCATATCGTTGGCAATTGCATTGCTGTTGAGCTGGCTAGAACCGGTATTGAGTTATTCAGATTGCCTCGCATAATTTGGACATTATTCTCACTTATTACAGGAAAGCTCAATCTCGTTGACATAAGGAGGATATGTGCAATATTGCTCGGCTCTGCTGGACCACTATGAATAAGTAGGGGACCGCTTAACTTCTGTCTTTAAATCCCATGGCCATTTATCGCACAATAGCTATCCTTACGGACCACTGGCCTTTTGTTAGCCATTTTGAAAGTCTTGGCATTTCGAAATAAGACTGTTGCACGAGCTGTGGGTCTGAGGAGGAGAAAAATTACCAACTTTTTTAACTTGGTGTTATAAAGTAAAGGAGAGAGCGCGAAAGATCTTATTGTGTTGTAATATACCTCCTTAAGAACAAGTTATTTCTAATTAGACGCTGTCAACTGTTAAAATGTTATCAAAAATATTATTTCCAGTTCTCTGTATTTCTTTGAATATTCTATTGTGCATCATTTTCTATTTGAGTATGTGTGTGTGTGTGTGAGTGCATTTGCATGTGTTAGAATTTCTTTTGTGTTGTGAATAGAAAATAGTTTTGCAAAACACATCCCTTTTTCCCTACAATTCGTATCAATGTTGGATGGACTATAAATATAATCTCTTCTGTACTTTGATCGCTTACTTTACTTTGCTTCTTCAATTCATTTTTTGTATTTTTAATTCTTCTTTTTTTGTGTTTTTTTGTAGAAAATAAATTGAAAGTAAATATTTGTCTACCAAAAATTTAGTTCACCAAATGAAACATGAACAATTCTTTGTAACCAGAAGGACCTTTTCTTCGTTTGCATTCTGCATTGACTAGAGGATAATCGTAATCCATTTTTTTTAATTTTTTTTTGTTTCTTGAATGATTTTTTTTCCTCTTCTTTGTTCAAATTAATTTGTCAAATATTTTGTAAATATTTTCAATTCTTTTACTTGTAAATGACAAAAAAGAGACAGGAATAACAAGGCTTTATTATTCTTATCGAATTTAAATTTTGTAATTAATTGAACTTTTTTTGATAGAAAATCTGTGTACCTTGCAATCATATAGGGTTATCCATTTCAAAAGTAAACGTAAATAAAACACAGGTAAAATATTTTTTTCATGATATTTCTTTTTTATTGTAAAGTTTGAACGTTGACATTATGTGTGAAACACTACATCATTTAAATGACCTCCACGCGAAGTCTTGTAAGCATTGATTCTTTTGAGGTAATTTTCGATCACTTTTTGACACATATTGGGCGGTATCTCAGCCATAACTTGACGAATGTTGGTTTTTAAGTGTTCAAGAGTTGAAGGTTTATCTGCATAAATACGGTCTTTCGCGTAGTCTCACAAAAAAAGTCTAATGGTGTCAAATCGCATGATCTTGGTGACCATTTGATATCGCCACGACGAGAAATTACGCGGTCAGGAAATGTCTCTTGCAATAAAGCCATATTCGCTCGAGTTGTGTGGCATGTGGCACCGACTTGTTGAAACCACATATTCTCCAAGTCGTATTCTTCAATAGCAGGCAAAAAAAGTCGGTTATCATATGACCATAACGCTCCGAATTGACGGTGACAGCCGTTCCATCGTCGTTTTCGAAGAAGTAAGGTCCAACCACACCTTCGGACCAAAGAGCGCATCAAAAAGTGACTTTTGCTGGATGTAATGGCCTCTCTTCAATTACTTAAGGATTCTTAGAACCCCAAATACGACAATTTTGTTTATTAACATACCCACCGAGTGTGAAATGTGCTTCATCGCTGAAGAAAATTTTGTTCGAAAAATTGCCGTCCACCGCCTGTTGTTCAACAACCCATTCCACGTATCTACGACGTTGTGAATGGTCAGCTGGCTTCAGTTGTTGCGTGAGCTGGACTTTATATGGATGTAGGTGTAGATCTAAATGCAAAATACGCCATAATGTGCCGTAAGACAGTCCAAATTCCTGAGAACGACGAGGAATCGACATATTCGGGTCTTCGGCAACACTGTCACTTACAATAGCGATATTTTCAGCGGAACGAGCGAAACGATGATGCACAGGCCTTTCAATATTTGTAACCACTCCAGTCTCTTCAAATTTCTTCACAATTTTGCCAATTGCTTGCGCAGTTGGACGATATGTAAACCATAATCTCCTCTTAAAGCATGATACGTGGCTGTGGCAGAATCACCATTTTTTTTAGTAGGTTTTGATAATTTTTATGCGTTGTGTGATAGTTAAGCGATCCATTTTGTCAATGTCAGACTTTCAACTGAAAAGAAAAAAAATTGGTTTCACAACTTAGTTTGACAGACGTCGAATTCCAGTCCCATACTTTTGAAACCACGAAATGGATGTCTTGAAATCGCTCGTGCCGTAAATCCAACGTGGTATAAGCTGTGTGTAACACCGGGTCCTGTTGAAACCGTTGGTGTCCAGTGTCATTCAACTTAGAAATATGAACCGGTGCAGGCGTTAGTTCACAAACCAATATTGTCCCAAATTTGTCAACTGTATGTTTGTTTACGTACTCATTCATCAAGAAATGGGCATAATAATTCAAAATGATTTGTCGATGGAAATTAGTGTCAGGTGGTAACTGCTAGAGAGTTCAGTTCTGCCAACACTCATCGGTTAGTTTGAATTTGTATTGGTACAGGCAAAATTTGCCAAGTTGTGGTCTGCCGAAACTGACTGCCTTGTATTCTTCTGCACAATCACATGGATAACGGCAATGTTTTAAGCAGATCTTGCTTTTCTTCGACCTATGGGCATTGGGCATGAAGTAGACGTTGTCCAGTAGGCAGTGTATTGGCTTATTAGACGTGAGGCCACGGTTCAAACCCCAGATCAGACATCTCGAATAAAACGAAATATGAAAAACATATCTTCCGCGACTTTCTCTCAGAAGATTTCTGACAAAAGATCTGAAAGTAAATAGAATTGCAATGAAAAGTTTCTCAGAAATATCTGAAGTTAACACACGTAGTCCTGACTGATGAGCGGTGGTTTACTGAATCAGTGGATTCTCGAATTTATCCACCATATTGCTCATAGTCATCTCGGTAAAAAAATTAAGCGAACGTAAGTTGTTCCATTTTGATAAAACACACTGACAAAATGCCAATTAATTTGACAAACGTATTAACAAGATGGCTGCTATCAATTGTCCAAATTTCTCTTTTGCGCGGGTTTATCTTCAGGTCCATTGGCATGCTGCAACGACTTACAATCTCAAGATTTCTTTAAATGATGACTTTCAAGACTTTATTTATTTATTATCATCTGCATATCCTTGGCAGTCAATGCCAAAACCAGGCTCCACATTAGTGGTGTAATGACTTGTGGATTTTGTGGACTTCCCCTAATTGTGTCGACCCATATCATCTTCTTTTCTGCATATGTTTCCACAGATCAAATGCCGAAACAGTAGTAAGAAGAAAGTGTTCCAGTAGTTTTGAAAAGTGCAGTTACTTATCAACAATTTCCTCATTTTATATGTTGTTCATTAAACCTTTATGTGTCACATAGGTTAGGTTGGAGCGGTAGCTCTGATATCAAAAAGCTCACTTGAGCACGCATAGCGGCCCGTTGTGATGTCACGAGGTGAACGCAGTCCCTGTACTGACCAAGTTCCACAATCAGGGAAGAGGAAGAAGTTGGTCAGCGCAAGGGCTGCACTGCACTACCACATATATTTTTCCCATCAGCCTTGACTCAAAATTCTCCAAATTGTGTTTTACGAAAAGCTGATTTCTTTTGAGGGATGCGGATTCTCCTATACATTTTTAGGGACAGCAGCAACCTGCAGATCTTGCGTTTCGTAAGCGTACGGTGGTTGGTCGATTGTGGTTTCAAAAATAAAATCTTTTTCAAGCGGAAATCGCCACAAAGAATCTTTCCAATAAGGCAAGTTGCCTGGGTTCCAAAAATATTTTTATTTTTATATCGTCTTGTGGACTATTATTTGTGGGGTGCCGTCAAAGATAAGTGTTACGCCGACAAGCCAGAGAAAATTGATGCTTTAAAGAACAATATTCGTAAAGCCATTGGTGAAATACAGCTGCACACAATCGATAATGTGCTTAAAAATTGGACCGATTGTGTAGGCTACTGCATGGCCAGCCAAAGCAGCCATTTGAATAAAATTATTTTCCATTATTAACCGGAAGGATTGTACTTTCAAATAAAAAAAGAAATTTGAGAAAATATTCAGTAGTTTTTTTTTAAAGCATTTTCAAAAAAAAGTTATGTGGCGGACCCTTTATAAGAAAACATTGTTTAGTAATAAAGAAGGAGTTTTAAACAATTTGTATTAAAATTCACCCAACTTTTCCACGTAACTTTTGGTTCTCACTTTGGTGCGGCAGTAAAAGACGTTTCCTTGGTATTCTTTGAATTTTATTTCACTTTCACTTTTTCCCTTTTTCCCTTTTTTTTATTTTTTGAGTTTTAGCACACGATGAATACTTCGTTTTTAAATATTTCGTTTTAAAAATTGTAACAAAAACTCATCACAATTTTGTGCACTGTCATGCTTTGAATCATATTTCAATTTCAATAAATTTTCACAAAATATTGCAAAATCCCAACAATATTTTGAAGAAAAAAGTCTTAACTTTTGTGAAAGGATACCAAGGATAAGCGTGTAAAGGCTTTAGAAGATTACAAATATTTTTTATTTTTTTGTGTGTTTTAAATACAACACAACCCGCTCCCTGTATTCTATTTAAATGCTAAAAACGTAAAGGATTTACAGATAAAGAAGAGAAGAAACAATAAAATGCTGTTTTAAGTAGCAGAAGATTAATAAACAACAAACAAAAAAATATGAAATTTCACACCTTTTAACCAAAACATCATGATGATAATATGCCGGTAGGAGAGTTAAATACGACGAAAGAAAACAGCAGAATCCGATATAAATCAGTAGCCAATATAAATAAGAAGGTAAAGCGTTCAGCATATCAGTATGCAACCTTAGGAAAAAGGATAATAAACCAGTAAAAAAGAGAAGGGCAACGATAGGGCTATAAAGGCGATATTAAGCCAAAAAAGGGGTGTTAAAAAAGGCAACACAAGGCAAACAAATGGATAATACGAAATATTACGGTAAACTATAATAGATTCCAAAGTGAAATAATTCAAGGAAACATGATTTCACACAATTATGTTCGTGTGTAAGACTAAGACAAGCACATCACTTGGCATTACACTTATTGCGGGCATTCCAAATAAAGATGAAAAGGATCAACCACGTGATTTGCATGATAAGCTAAGAATTTAAAGAAAAAAATTTTGTGATAATCACGTACAATATATCCTGTATACTAAATATTATTATATACAGGGTATGCAATACTAAATGATAGGAGGATATTTTTATAAGGAAAGAAATAAAAAGTACAGAAGTAAAGGAATATTCAAAGTCTGTGTAGTCTGTGGGATACACTACATGACGAAACTATTTTCAAAAGGATGAACAAAAATTCGAAACAATATAAACGGATGTGTCAAACAATAGGCTGACCCTGTCATTATCCTGGTATTTACAATGACTTTTTTCTTCAGTCATATTATTTGTTATTTAGCTATGTAACGCTCCTTTAGGAGTAATAGTAGTATTATCTACAACAGGTAATTGCTCCTAATAAAAGAAGAAGAATTTAAAAAAATCAAAACCTCGACCGCCATATTGGATCCGCCATTTTGAATTTTTTAAATCTGAATGAAGATCTGTAATTAGCGACCTCAAAAACCCCTGAGAAACAATTTTCAAGTAAATCTGATTAATTTTTAAGGACCTCCGTAATGTGTTTCTTTTTCTCTAGCACCCCTTGATATAAACCCACCCCCTACTTTAAGCGTGCATGCAAATAATTTGGCTTTGAGCTCACTTTGAAGAGCAAAGATCAATTGTCAATTTCTGACAATAGCGATGGTTCTAGCACGTCACTGTGTAGATCTACAATGTTTCAAAAATAGCCAAAAACGCTGTTTTTAGGGGTTTCAACCACCTTTTTCACGAAAACCTGACATGATGGAAAGTTTATGAAACCAGATTCGTGAAAACACCTGGAGCCATCTTATTTGCACAAAAAAGTCCAAATTTGCAGTGCTGTGTAATTGGTCATTACCTTCCTTCAGTCGGGATTACGACCTAGCTTCTCACACCACTTATATTGGTTGCGTTAATTTCATACACGAGTAACGGGACCTACAGTTTAAAGTCGACTCCGAACGACAGATTATTGAAGAACTTTTCATAGCACTCTTTATTTACTCTCAGAGTTTTTGCCAGAAATCTGCTGAGAGGAAGCCGCCGAAGAAATATTTTTTAAAATTTCGTTTTGATGTCTGGCCTGGGGTTTGGACCGGGGCCTTCCGTCTAATAAGCCAACACACTACCAACTAGACTACCGCGACTGTACCGAGTTAACACCGCCATTTAATTTCTTGGGCAAAAGAGCTGTTGCTTTGTTGTTTGTATGGCAAGTGGCACCATGCTGTTGTGCCACTTGTGCATGTGAAACATTCATGAGGACTTAAATGTATATTTCTTTACAGAGAGGACGCATTTGATAACGCTTCGCACGAGATCATAATTGCGTCATTAAATAGAAGACCTGTGATATCCAGATGAATGACTGGGATGCCATGCATTTGATCTACGGAAACATATGCAGGAATCGAGCTAATAAGGATCGATACAAATAGGGGAGGGTTGTGTCCTTTCACCACTAATGTGCAGCCTGATTTTGGATGATCTGAGGCAAGCATTGACTGCCAAAGATAACCAGGTGATATAGTCTTGATGGCTGAATGGAAGTCAACGTAGTCTAGTAGATATTTCGGATGTAGTCTACCCAGAGAATATGTGGCGGATATTTGAACACGGTTACATTCCACAGGATGTCGCCGTAGTCTAGTAGGTAGTGTGTTGGCTTATAAGGCGTGTGGCCACGGTTCAAACTCCATCTCCACAAAACGAAATATGAAAAAATATTACCTCGGCGACTTCCTCTCAGCAGATTTCTGGCAAAATCTCGAAGAGTAATTAAAACTTCCATGAAAAGTTTCTCAAAAAATCTGTCGTTCAGAGTCGACTTTAAACTGTAGGTCCCGCCACTCATGTATAAAATTAACACACACAACATGAGTGGTGTGAGAAACTAGGTCGTAAACCTGACTAAAGGGTTGTAAAGACCAAATATGTGTGTATACGTGTAGTCTAGATGGATTAAGGCAATTAGGAGAGCCTCTCTGCGACATCATTCAAAGAGGTCTTGAGATTGTAAGTCGTTGTCACATGACAGTGGACCTGAAGAAAAACCCTCTCGAAATAGGAACTTTGACAATTGATAGCAGCCATCTTGTTACTACATTTTTCAAATTAGTTGTCATTTATTCTTATTACAATGTACTTAAATGCTGCCCTAAGTGGCACCTCTTTCTTTAAGGAGAGTCCGCCAGATTACCTAAAAAGGGTGTTTTGTTCTTATGATCGCCTTACTAAGATGACTATTCGAAATGTGATGGATAAATTCGAGTACATCAACGAAATACAAGATTTGCAGTCAACTGCTGTCCATGAGCTTTGTGTAGGAGAATCCGAGACAGTCGATTTTGCATCGTACATTAGAGGTCAGTCTTCCGCAAAACACATTTTGGTGAATTTTGAGTCGTGACTTAAGCTTGCACGCTAACAAATTTCAAGTGACCCAAGAACTTAAGATAACGAGGTGTGTTTGCCAAATAAAGTCTGAAGCAGTTAGCACTGCTTCACCTTTCCTAAATCCTCTCCTCTTTATCCTATTCCCTCTATTATTCTTCTCTCTTTAAGGACGTTGTACAATAGGCCAATTGGACCTCCGGGTACTGTACTTGTCTTAATTGACAAATACACGTCCTCTAACCTAACCTAACCTAACCTAGCATTTGTTTTGATTTTCTTTTGATTTCATCAAATCATAGTTAGTGATGAGGCCCATTTTTGGATGAATGAGTACGTGAACGAACAAAATTGTCGAATTCGAAACGACAGTAATCCGCGTGAGATCCAAGACCGTACCAATACATGCCGATAAAGTTACGTTTTAGTGTGGTTTTTGGGCGGAAGGCATCCTCGGTCAATACTTATTTGAGAACGGCGTTGGACAGATCAGCACTGTCATTAGCGGGCACTATAGGTCGATGATTATCAACTTCTTTTGGCCTGAATTGGATGATCTGGATACCAAAGACATATGGTTTCAATAGGACAATGTGGCTATGTGACTCAAAGCTCATATTACATTGGATTTGTTGAACAAGCGAGTTCAGGATATGGTCATCTCACATGGAGGTGATATGAATCTCTTTATAATCCTTTGAAAACAGTATAAAATGTAGCCAATCTATCAAGAAAAAGTTAAAAAAATCTTTGAAAATAATTCGCATTTCGTTTAGTTTCCATTTGAAATAATTTGGGAAAATCGATGCCATTAAGCATCATTCTTTGTAATTAAAATACAAACATTGTCTGAGAAAAAAAACTCCCAAGTCACCAGCATTAAAGATATGTAGGAACGTTAATGTTTTTCCCACGTTAACACAGGTATGAATAAATGGTTAATGGTTCCTTGTTTAATTTATCTTTACAGAAACTAAATTCAAATTTAAAACAATAACATCAACAACGTACACAAGAAAAACAGAAAGAATTTCCATTGTTTTCTACACGCACTTTATTGACGTTGTCCTGTTGGGAAACTGCACTGCAACTGGCATATTAATCAGTGATTTTAAGAATCGACACCAAACCCACCCGGCCTGTCTGCATCATTTTTAGGCAACAGGTAAGTGAATAAATAAGTGAGTGTGTGTGTGAATAAGTGACTACTTACGTGTTTAAGACAATGACCACGAACAACAATAAAACAATCAAAACAGAACGTGAGTTTTTCCGTATTTTCCACGATGACTTGTTTCGATTCTTATTCTTTACGAATTAGACGAATTACGAGAGGACGAATGGCTGAATGGACACTCTTTATCTCACATGTGTTATGCATTAAGGCGTGGAATAATACTCAGCGTTGTTGTATTTGTTGCCGGTTTTTGTCTTTTTCACGTTGTTTTCCTACACACACGGATGCCGGACATAATGTTTTCAATGATTTAATGCTGATCCCTGTACTGAACTGTCTATGGCTGGGTGAGATTGTGTCAATGACTTTGAAAGTTGATTTGTTACAGCCATTTGCAAAGGGATCATTGATAGAGGGTTCTTTAAGTTTGAGTTTCTTTTTTAAAATGTAAACTAAACACATTTCTTTCATGGAAACATTTGGTGCTCATGATTGCAAATGGTATGCGGGGCATTCGTGATAATGATATCATGTCTGAATTAGGGCTTTATGATCAGAATTTCACTCGGACTTAATCGAAAAAATATCCATAAATCTAGCGATCTTGCGAAAAGTGGTTTTCCCCAGATCGAATAGCGAATTTTAATTTAAATTACAGTAATCCCTCGATTTACGTCGCAGTTGGTTCCAAAAAAGGCGACGTAAATCGAATGACGACGCAAATTGAAGTTAGAGGGAAAAAATTTGACGACGTAATCGAGACGACGTAAATCAAAGGATTACTGTGAACGGTTTCAACTTTCCAGTTTCTTGAATAGAAGACTGTCAGGAGATATAAAACTTTATTCCAAAAATAAGAAACTCAAACATGAAAGAGCATGTACTTCTGTGCTGACACAGCATCTCACAAACAATTTTGTTACAGCTTAAGGAATGTGAGAGTTTGTCATCGTCACCGTAACAACTTAGCGGATAAATTTCATGTTGCGCATAATTAAGACTCACCTGTGTTTGCGTGCGTAAAAGTGCATGTGTGCATTTCATCACAAACTCACATGTGGAGAGATTTAAAATTTGATGGAAATTTTTATGTTTGAGCCTGTTTTTAGTCACATTGATTAGGGAATTTCCTTGAGTGAAATTTTAACATGTGCTGACCATATGTTTTCGGGATTTTCTACAAACATGTTCCTGTTATGCCAACGTTGTCAGGAATTTCCGCAAACATGTGCCTGTTATGCCAACTAATACAAGTTCATCCTGCTTTGTGTCTTATAATCATATTTGTAATCCTGGATTTAGAATAATGCTCTCTAGGATAATGGTTTTTTAGACTCAAACAACCAATATTTTGCTTGACTTCAATTGAAATATAATCCACCTTCATGGGGAAAACTGATTTCGAATTAAATCTTTTAGTAGAGAACATAATAAAGCGTGGTCCAACCATACAGCACGATTTTAATTGTGATTCACATATTAACGTCAAGTGTTTTTACTACACTTAGTTTGACATTTCTTTATTTCAGTGTTTGACAAATTCAACCATTTTTTTTTTTGGTAAAACCAGCACTCAGGGGATGGCCCCTACTCATGCAGTGCATTGTGCAGGTTTAGGAAAATAAGTTATAGGAAGCTGGAAAGAGGGAGTAGTGTTTGTGGACATTTGATTTAAACGCAAGATGCGAACGGCAAAGAAACGAGTTGCTGCTAGGTGACTATATAATGGCCAGTGCTATACCTGCACCATTAGACAGTCTACCATGGAGACGAACAGAATTGAGCAGAGCGTGAAGCCACCGTAGTCTAGTAGGTAGTGTGTTGGTTTATTAGATGTAAGGCCACGGTTCAAATCTCAGGCCAGACATCAAAACAAAATACAAAAAGTATTTCTTCGGCGACTTCTGAGAGTAAATAACAATTGCCATGAAAAGTTCCTCAAAAATCTGTCGTTCGGAGTCGACTTTAAACTGTAGGTCCCGCCACGCACGCCGCTCATGTATAAAATTAACACACACAACATAAGTGGTCTGAGAAACTAGGTCGTAATCCTGACTGAAGGGTTGTAATGACCAATGTATGTATGTATGTTAAGATTGGTGACGCCTCTTACGAAAATGGACGTTCAAATCAAAACGCATTTCGTGCACTTCATGATTTTTTTTGTAAGTATAATCGACTAAATGCGTTCCACAATCTCGAGAATTGTAGGCAAATTTCAGCAAACAGGGTCTGTGGAATATATAAGGAAATGCTCGTCTAATCGTTCACGGACCTGAATGATATGTGCTTCCAACAAGATGGTGCCACTTGCCTCAACGAAGCAATGGTCCTTTTGTACAAGACATTAAATGGCGGTTTTATCTCGCTGAACTTGCCGTACACTAATAGGTGGTGTGTTGGCTTATTAGCTATGAGGCTTCGGTTCAAACACCAGCTCAGATATCTCCAACAAAACAAAATATGAAAACGTATATGAAAGATTTCTTCGGCGATAGCAGATTTGTGACAAAAACTGTAAATAAAATTACCGTGAAAAGTTTCACAAATAAAAAATCTGTCGTTCGGAATCGACTTTAAACTGTAGGGTCCCGCCACTCACATATAAAATTAACACACACAACATAAGTGGTATGAGAAACGAGATGGTAATCCTGTGTGAAGGGTTGTAATGACCATCATAGCATAGAGCATCATAGATACATACATATTTCTTTGAGAACGATGTTTGCCGGGTCATCACTGTCAACGTCCAGCTGGTCGATGATTATCAACTTCTTTTGGCCTGAATTGGATGATCTAGACACCAATGGCATGCTGTTTTAATAGAACGGCGTTACGTGCCACACTGTACATGCCACATTGTATATTCTGAACACGTGATATGAGGGAATAGTGATCTCACGCTTGTGGTTACCGAGATCGTTCGATTCGATCCCATTAGACTTTTTCTTTTGGAGTTTTCTTAAGAAATATGTGTATGCGAATAAGCTATAAACTATGATCGTCCTCAAAGCCAGCATAACCCATGTTATTGGTCAAATTCAGCTCAAAAACATTGTGTTAATGAATTACTGAACGTCTTTATCATTTGTTAAATGGATAGAAGAATGGAAAAATCTGTCGTTCGGAGTCGACTTTAAACTGTAGGTCCCACCACTCATGTATAAAATTAACACACAAAACATAAGTGGTATGAGAAACTAGGACGTTGTACAATGGGTCAATTCGACCTCCGGGTACTGTACTTATCTTAATTGACAAGTACACGTCCTCTAACCTAACCTAACCTAACCTCTCAGTAGATTTCCGGCGAATAAACTGTAGGTTTCGCCACTCATGTATAAAATTAACACACTCAACATAAGTGGTGTTGAGAAGCTAGGTTGTAATCCTAACTGAAGGGTTGTAATGACCAATTATGTATGTATAATCGATCAAATGCATTCCACAATCGGGAGAATTGAGCGCAAATTTCAGCAAACCGGGTATGTAGGAAATGTAAGAACACCTCGTTCACTTCGTTCTGCGGATAAAATTTTCCGTTGTCGTTTGCTTTGGCCGTGAACCAGGACTCGTCGTCGTGTTCGCTATTGCGACATGATAACGGACTTCTTGTGTCTAGAAATAGAGAATATGAACTTGGATGATATGTGGCTCCAGCAGGATAATGCTACTTGCTACACAGTCAACGAAGTGATGACTCTTTTGCACAAGAAATAAAATGGCGGTATTATCTAGCACCGTGGCGATGCTAATTGGCCAATACGATCTTGTAAGTTGATACCGTTAGACTTCTTTCTTTGGAGATATTTAAAAGAAAAAGTAGACGTTAATAAGCCACGTATAATTCAAAAGCTAAAGGAGTCTCAGAGTCATTGAAACCATGATCCACTGGATAAAGGTATGACACCGAAACCGCGGCGTGCATTAGTTGTGGCTTTAAATTCTCTTCTTTAAGAAAGCAGGTTATCGTTTGTATTAATTGATGTTTTTATTTTATTTAAAATAAAAACTCTCAATGGTCTCATCAACGTGTATGTACGGGTTTAGCTGCACAGCGACTCAGTTGTCTTAATCTAATATTGACTGACGCCTATGTATTTTGAGCTCCTTTCACACGTAAATTTCTAGTCTCCTTGTTTTATATTTTAACATCCAAAACAAAGACATTTTTTTTTAATTTTAAAACTATTTTCACCTGATGTCCTCTTGTTTACTTCACCGATGTTTTGGGAATTTCTAATACTGTACCATGCGGTTGCTAATGCAAGCCTGTCTTGGGAAATTGTTTAATAACTCATGCAGAATTTTTAATTTTCTTCCTTGTGATATCCATTGCAAGAAATAATTCTACGAATTATTTTGTACGTGATGTGAAATTGGTAGTGAAAGTGATGGCGATGATGATAATCAAACAAAATTTGTTTTTAAATCTCTTACAAATGTAAGATGTGTTGTGTTGTATTATTTTTGAAATAATTCTCATAAAGGTCAGAGAAATTATATTTTGGAATTTATGAAGTTGAAAAAAAAACAATAAATTTTTTTTAGTAACTTGCTAGTGTAAACAGTAAACACATTAAATTAAATTCTGTGTTAAGTTAACAAATAATTTTCAAGTTTTCAAATTTAATGGCACATTTGCAGCCAGTATAAGTTTCTTCTTTTGAAATAAATGGGTTTATTTTAATTAAATTTAATACACATGTACACACACATATACATACATATATTTATATGTAGGTATACTTACAGTAGGCTTCAAAAGAAACTGTACACTTTGCGTAAAAGACAACAAACCAACTAACAACCACCGAATTGAACTTTTATCGGGTCCGCCATCTAACTAGTGCTTATTTCGTGAATGGTAACACTTAGCTCATGTCTGATTTGACAGATAATTAGTTTTATCCTTCCGCTGAACGAATATGGTTGTGTATACGCTTGAACAACGCTGTGAAATATTGCGACATTACTTTGAAAATCATGGTAATGTTGCAGAATGTGTGCGAAAATTGCGTACGGATTTTGGAAGAAGAGAAGCACCGTCAGCTCCGTATGTTCGTTATCTTGTGAAAAAGCTGAAAGAAACTGGCATCCTCATCGATAAACCAAAGCGTGAAAAGCCAAAAACAGTGCGTACACCCGAGAATATTGCTGCTGTGGCAGAAAGTGTGCGTGAAGCGTAATCAACATCAATTCACCGTTACAATCAATGGCGATCGTTGTCGGGCCATGTTGAATGAATTTTTGTTCACATAAATTGAAGAGGAGGATATTGGCAACATTTGGTTTCAACAGGACGGCGCTACGTGCCACACAGCCGAAGTTACACTCGATGTTTTGCGCCCTTTTTTTGAAGATCACATTATCAGCCGCAGAGCTGATGTCGTTTGGCCACCTCGGAGCTGCGATTTGACACCGTTGGACTATTATTTGTGGGGTGCCGTCAAAGATAAGTGTTACGCTGACAAGCCAGAGACAATTGACGCTTTAAAGGACAATATTCGTGAAGCCAATGGTGAAATACAGCTGCACACAATCGATAATGTTCTTAAAAATTGGACCGATCTTATAGGCTACTGCATGGCCAGCCGAGGCAGCCATTTGAATGAAATTATTTTCCATTATTAACCGGAAGGATTGTACTTTCAAATAAAAAAAGAAATTTGAGAAAATATTCAGTAGTTTTTTTTAAGGCATTTTCAAAAAAAAAAGTTATTTGGCGGACCTTTTACAATTTAAGAAAAGATTTTTTGTTTGAATTTCAAAAAAATATCAATGAAGTCGCCGTAGCCTAGTACGGAGTGTGTTGGCCTATTAGACGTAAGGCCACGGTTCAAACCTTAGGTCAGACGAAACGAAATACAAAAAAATATTTTTTCAGCAACTTCCTTTCATCAGATTTCTGATAAAAACTCTGAGAGTAATTAAAAATTTCCATGTAATGTTTCTCAGAAATATTTGAAGTTCGCCGTTGACTATAAACTTTAGGTCCCGCCACTCTTACTTACTTACTTACTTAATTGGCCACAACAACCCGTTTAAGGGATTTTGGCCTGCCGCAACACATCCTTCCAGGCACCTCTGCTTCGTGCGAGCCTACACCAGTTGTTCACACCAATCGATGACAGGGTTTCCTCGATTTGGTCCTTCCAACGGATGCAAGGTCGTCCTCTTCGCCGACTTCCGCAGATTCCCGCATCAAATACCCGTCTCGCCGGAGCATCCTCCTCCATTCGAACGACATGGCCGAGCCATCGCAGCCGCTGGATATTAATACGCTGTACAACGTCTATGTCGTTGAGGAGCTCATACAGCTCACTGTTGTATCGGATACGGAAATCATCTCCAACTCGCACTGGACCGAAGATCTTGCGTAGTACTTTTCTTTCGAACACTCTCAAGGCCGCTGCATCTGTACTTAATTGGGTCCATGCCTCTGCGCCATAAAGAAGCACGGGTAGGATGAGTGTCTTGTAAAGTGTTAGTTTTGTCGCACGAGAGAGGTCTCTGCTACTCAATTGTCTATTGAGACCATAGTAGCACCTTTTGGAAAGAGTGATCCTGCGCTTGATCTCCAGACTGACATCATCTGGTGGTAACGGCGGAGCCAAGATACCTCATTTACTGCCTGACACATCTTACTAGACGCCCGAGGTGCCGTCACTCATTTATCAAATTAACATGCACGACATAAGTGGTATGAGAAGCTAGTTCTTAACCCCAACCGAAGAGTTGTAATCCAATTGTGTATGTATGTACGAGAACATTTTAACATAAATTTTTTTTTAGAATTGTACAGTTTCTTTTGTTACTCACTGTATACATTTTTGTTTTACGTTTAAGATTCTTATATTCGCGTATTTATGGTAAAGAATTTCAATTAAGATTCGTAATCGCTCCGACATGTATATAATTTAAGTAACCGTTAATAAAGCCGCAGGTTAAGTTGATTTTTCTTTTCTTTTTTTTAATTTTTTTTCTTGCCGTTTCTCTCAGTTACAGGTGGCACGCGCTTCATTAACGGCAGGTGAAACATAAGCGAAAACAATATTTAATGTAACCATCAAATTAAATATTATTTAGATGCCGCTGCTTCGCTGTTGTTGTTTCTTTTTTTGAACAGAAAATTAATCCTTTCGAAGCTTTTTCTCTTTCCAATTCTTTTACGAAATTAATAAACGAAACAGTTAAGGCAGAAGCTAAGGCAGAAGCCGAAGCAGGTGTAAAATGTTGCATGCTTTAAATAAAATTTACAAACCAGTCGTCAGTCGCAATGATAACGTCGCGTAACGTAACGTAACGTCGCATAAAAATAATGTCTGTAAATAGAGCATCACATGTACGAGTTTGTATACATATTCGTACGTGTTTGCAATATTATTTAATCAATAAATCATTAAAAATGCTTGTAAAATTAAGGCAAAAAAAAAGTAAAAAAAGGCATACAACGTGAATCACATGTCATTCCTGAATTTTTGTATTCTTAATTAGTTTGTCTCGCATTATTTTGATGTCAGCCATCGTTTTTGTTTCAAATACAGCTGGATTCGTTTTTATTTCACTTTTTGCAGATGATAATTAATTTAATAAAGTTGTGCTACAAGTCTTAATGAACTTATTTTCGCACTTAATTTGTACAAATAAACCCCGCCATGCAACACATCGGCCTGGCCTGTAGTATTAAACGCCCTTTGATATTCTGACTGATAATATTACGCTACAGTGACCCACCTATGAACCACCTTTAAAACCACCCTTCCCTTCCTTTTTTTTTGCCTCAGTTTTCATAAGCAGTTTGTGAATAGAAAGACTCTTCTGTTTCTGTCTCGGTTATACATAAATCAGCCCAGTTTAGTTTTGTGAAACAAACTAATTTACTTACTTGCCCCAATCCAATTCACTTCAATGTGTTGAATGGCATCACTTCAATATTGTGGAGTGTTTGTGTTCGTTTGTTTGTTTGTCTTTTATGGGAATCTTTGAGTGCTCTTAACTAATTAATACAGAAACCAAATGTGAGCGAATCGTTGAAAAATCAACACACATTTAATTAAAAAAAAACGCACCACATTTTTTCTCCTCTCCTCTCATTTTTTTTCCTTTATTTTCCTTTAACTTCAAACGATGTGCCAGCTAACAAACATATTGGGGCAGATGAAACGACAGGCAGACAGACAGACAAACAGGCGAATAGACGGACACAAACAAGGTAAACTTAAATAAGTATAAAGTTTCAACCTGAAAATATGCTTCCCCAGCAATTATAGTGAAAGGTCGAGTAGTGGGTCAAAGAAGGCATTCTTGAACAAAGTAGTCCATGGTACCACATTCAAGAAAGAAAGCATTTAAAGGGTTTCTGTTTACGATTTTAGATTAAATACATACAAATTTCTTATTGCTAAGTAATTTTACTTTATTAATCTGGTAGGATCTGTATGGAACACCAATTTTCACTTTCACAGCATATGCAACAGTATTTTGCCAACAACTCTTCGAAAGTTGATTTCCAGGAGGTCAATTGTCTCTGTTGTATCAATGCAAATAAGTGGCTATACATACTTACTTACTTAACTGGTCATTACAGCCTTTTAGTCAGGGGATTACGTCCTAGCTTCTCACAGTATATAGTTGCCGTAGCCTAGCAGGTAACGTATTGACTTATTAGACAAGAGACCATAGTTCAAACCACAGCTAGAACAATAAGATATATGAAAAGAAAACATTTTCTTTCGGCGACTTCATCTCAGTGGTCTTCTGGCAATAACCCTGAGGGTAAATAAAATTGCCATGAAAAGTTTCTCAAAAATCGGTCCTTCCAAGTCCATGTTAAACTGTAGGAGAAAATTAACACGCATAACATGACTGGTATGATGAGCTGTTACACGATCCAATTAGATCATTACCTGGAATTATTCTTTCATCAAAAGATTCTTTAAATAAATCAATTGAGCCGGCATTGTATGCCATGCGATACCGTCCTGTT
This sequence comes from Sarcophaga carnaria, assembly GCA_958299815.1. Classification (NCBI taxonomy): domain Eukaryota; kingdom Metazoa; phylum Arthropoda; class Insecta; order Diptera; family Sarcophagidae; genus Sarcophaga; species Sarcophaga carnaria. Next base: position 46,951,258 of record OY283151.1, read on the forward strand.
TAGATTAATACCAGCTAATTTAGGCATGAAAAATATTCTAATCATGGCCCTATACCGTTCACCATTGACTGTCACATTCGCAGTATCATCGGTATGGAAGACACATATGGATCAAGGACTCCGTCAGCTCATTGACTCTAACGTTCGGAGCATCATCGATATGGAAGATATGTATATGGATCAAGGTCTCCGTCAGCCCATAAAGCGCATCAAGCAATAATTTCCTGTGTAAATGTGTTTGGAAAAACTTACTTATAGTCCTCATACAAACATACATAATTGGTCATTACTCTTCATAATTCTTCAGCAATGATTACGACCTAGCTTCTCACACCACTTATATTGCGTGTGCTAATTTTTATATATAAGTGCCGAGATCTACAGTTTAAAGTCGACTGCGAAGGACAGATTTTTTGAGAAACTTTTTCCTGGCAATTTTATTTAAACTCAGAGTTTTTGTCAGAAATCGGATGAGAAAAGGTTAGGTTAGGTTAGATTGGACTGGTATGTTTGATACCAAAGCGCACTTGAACACGCACAGCGGCTCATTGTGACGCCACGGGTAAGCGCAGTCACTGTACTGTCCAAGTTCCACTGAACTCAACGAATAAGTTGTTCAGCGCAGGTGCTGATGTGAGGAAGTCGCCCAAGAAATATTTCGCTTTATTCGAGATGCCTGACCTGCGATATGAACAGTGCCCTCACGTCTAATAAACCAACACACTACCTACTAGACTACGGCAACTTTACGGTTCATATTTAACCAAAAATGGAGGACGATTATGTAAATCGTAAAACTGAAGAAGTAAGCCCCCAGATCGTATAGAGAGAATAGCATTAACAATGTTTATCATAGGAAAATCGAACAATATCGTCACTAGAGAGAGAGTAGGATTGAATAATTCAGAGTTTGCACTACAATACATACTAGAACATCCCATTACCTTTTTGCCAAAGATTGTTGTTTCCAGCCAACGAAAGATGGCTACACCATGATCATAGCATATACTAGGTATAGTATACCAATATATCTACTTAGCTGAAATGAAACATACACATTATAAGATATAAAATACGGGAGTCCGTGGTTCAAAAAACTTTTCTTTCGGTTACTTCCTTCTAACAGCCTTCTGTTAAAATCTCTGAAAAGTAAAATAAAATTGCCATGAAAAGTTTCTCAAAAATCTGAGGTTCGAAGTCGATATTAAATTGTAGGTAAATACTCTTTGTAACCCATTTCCATAGCATTTACTGTTGCTAATAGAAAACCAATATGGCCATACACACATATGCTGCATGCTTGCACTGCTGCAAACAATATTGCCAGTTTATGCTACAACAAATATTTCATCCACTGAATTAATACATGTCGGCTGAAAAATATATTCAAACGAATGTATGTATGTATGTGTGGGTATATAAAACATGGATTTCGTTTAAATACATTTCACTAAAAATGGTTCGCCTACCAAACACTGAGCAGACAAAGAATGAAATCATAAGGTTTGTTGTTAAGCGAGATGAAAAATGGCTAAAATCTGCATTGTCTAGGATGGATAATAATTTAGAGAATGATTGCCATTTAGTTACAATAATGAACAGAAATTTGATGAAATCGAGGTAGGAGTGTAAGGATTATAGTATAACATGTAGTGTGCTAGTCGGTCAGTAGAATATACGCTTGTCTGCTACAGCACTGCTACCATAAAATTGTAAAAATATTTCATATCTAAGATTCCAATACAAAACATCGAATTGTTACTGGCGATGAGAAATGGATTTATTTTCAGAATTCCAACCGAAAAAATCATGTTTTAACTCGGGACAACCATAAACATCGGCTGCAAAATCAGATGCTGTATGTCTAGTGGAACTAGGAAGGTGTGGCGAACCACTAGCTTCTAAATCCTAATGATTCTCAGATTACGGCCGATGACTATACTTTAGATACAGTCAGGGAATTTATTTATCTAGGCTCCGCCGTTACCACCAAAAATGATGTCAGTCTGGAGATCAAGCGCAGGATCTCTCTTGCCAACAGGTGCTACTAGGCAATTGAGTAACAGAGACCTCTCTCGTACGACAAAACTAACATTCTACAAGACGCTCATCTTTATGGCGCAGATGCATGGACCCTATTAAGTACTGATGCAGCAGCCTTGACAGTATTCGAGAGAAAAGTACAGCGCAAGATCTTCGGTCCAGTGCGAGTTGGCGATGATTTCCGTATCCGATCCGAACAGTGAACTGTATGAGCTCCCCAACGAAATAGACGTTGTGCAGCGTATTAATATCCAGCGGCTGTGCTGGCTCGGCCATGTCGTTCGAATGGAGGAGGATGCTCCGGAGAGACGGGTATTTGATGCGGGGATCTGCGGCAGTCGGCGAAGAGGTCGACCATGTATCCGTTGGAAGGACCAAATCGAGGAAGCCCTGTCATCGATTGGTGTGACCAAGAAGCGCGCAAGAAGCAGAGGCCCTGGAAGGCCAATAAAAAAAACAATAGAAGGCCAATTAAAAAAAAAATTGATTGTAAAACGACCAGAATGGGACACCGCAATAAAATTTTAAAACATGACAGTGCAGTTGTCCACAAAGCAAACCCAGTTCAGGATACAGTCAGAGCATTAGACTGGGGACTGCTACCCCATACGCAGTATTCACTTGGCTTTCAGCGATAGGCACACATTAGCAAGCCAGCAATTCATTTCCCACGAGGATATAGAAAATTGAGTGACTAATTGACATGAAATCCACAAATTCCCTGAAAGACGGCAAAAATATGTAGCAGGCCATAGTTCATACTTTCAACAAAATTTCCCATTAAAAACTACATGCATACATAGAGAATTAGTCATTCAGTCAGGATTACAACCTAGCTTCGACCTACCTATGTTTGTGTGTTTATTTTATACATGAGTGGCGGGACCTACAGTTTAAAGTCGACTCCGAACGACAGATTTTTTGAGAAATTTTCATGGCAATTTTATTTACTCTGAAGAGTTTTTGCCAGAAATCTGCTGAGAGGAAGCCATCGAAGAAATATTTTTTTATATTTCGTTTTGATGTCTGACCTGGGGTTTGAACCGTGGCCTTACAACTAATAAGTCAACACACTACCTACTAGACTACGGCGACTTCCTAAGATTCTAATATTATTGTAAAATCTTAATTCAGATTACATTCCTTCAGTCAGGATTACAACCTAGTTTATCGCACCACTTATGGGGCTCCAAACCGTAGATTTTTGAGAAACTTTTTTATGGCAATTTTATTTACTCTGAGGAGTTTTTGCTACGATTTTGAACTATGGCCTCGTGTGTAACATACCAACACCCTAGACTACTATTCCAAGGCGAATGTAGATTACATTCCTTTAATGTTTGTTTGCTGTTTTAATATTTCCATTTGCAGGGGCTTTTGAAATTTTTTTGCCAGGATTATTAATTGTAGAGTTTAAATTGTGAACGTTTGTATTTCATTGCATTTTATTTACAGTCCATTGTACATTGTTTATGCTTATGTACATACATATGTACAAACACAGGTATTGCGTTCATTGTTTTATTCTTTTTTTTTGCTTTTGCTGGAATGATAATAATACAGCTCAGGCAACAAAATAATCATTTTCAACTGCTAGACATGGAAAACATTAAAAGAAATTTAACAGATCCAAAGCGGTTTTGCAAATAAATACATGAACATGGGACATGGACATGAACCTGGTGGACATGGACATATGGAAAGAAGTAATGATTCTTAAAGCATTGCATAATTGAGAGTGAATTCTTTTTGGAATAACAAATGATGGGAATCAGTTGCACAAAAATAGCACCTTCTATTTATTTATTTATTATTTTAATTATAATTTTTGTTTTTCTCTCTCTCTCTCTCTCTCTCTCTCTCTCTCTCTCTCTCTCTTTCTCTCTCTCTCTCTCTCTGGAAGCAGCGTAAATATTTATGAAAATTTTTTTAATTCAACAGTTTTATGTTGCCCTTCAAGGCATTTTGTGTGGCATTAATTTTGAAAATTAATAATTGCTGTGTGTGCGAGTAAATTTAATGGTCACTTGGTTCCCATATCACTCCTGCAAAATATGGCGTGAGAGTGGCTTTCGTTTTGGTTTTTTCCCAAAATAAATCATTTTTGCCTGGGAATTACACGTGTACTAGTTTGCAATGTTTGAAAATTTGTAAGAGAGATCTGTTATTAACGATAAAGTTATAACAACTATTGTTTACGTAACGTAATGCAATGTAAATAATGGATTTAAATTTAATTAATTTAAAGAAATCGTAAGGAAATGTGAATGTGAAGGCCTAAGGTCCACTGCCTTAGTTGTGAAATGTGAAATTTGATCGATTAAGCATCAAATAAAAATCCTGGCACAGGTTTACTTAAGGCCTCTTCATAGATTAAAAATTCACCTCAAACTCATGGGTACAAGGTTACTTACTTAAGGCGTCTTTATAAAGGGTCCGCCAAATAACTTCTTTTTTTCTTTAAAAATGCTTTAAAAAAACTACTGAATATATTCTCAAATTTCCTTTTTTATTTGAAAATACAATCCTTCCGGTTAATAATGGAAAATAATTTCATTCAAATGGCTGCATCGGTTGGCCATGCAGTAGCCTACACGATCGGTCCAATTTTTAAGCACATTATCGATTGTGTGCAGCTGTATTTCACCAATGGCTTCACGAATATTGTCCTTTAAAGCGTCAATTGTCTCTAGCTTTTCGGCGTAACACTTATCTTTGACGGCACCCCACAAATAATAGTCCAACGGTGTCAAATCGCAGCTCCGAGGTGGCCAAACGACATCAGCTCTGCGGCTGATAATGCGATCTTCAAAAGCAAGGCGCAAAACATCGAGTGTAGCTTCGGCTGTGTGGCACGTAGCGCCGTCCTGTTGCCAATATCATCCTCTTCAATCTTTGTGAACAAAAATTCGTTCAACATGGCCCGATAACGATCGCCATTGACTGTAACGGCCACTCCTTGCTCATTTTCGAAGAAGAATGGCCCAATTATGCCTCTGGACCAAAATCCGCACCAAACAGTGACTCGTTTTGGGTGCGTCGGCTTTTCAATTTATGCGTGCGGGTTTTCTGTTCCCCAAATGCGACAATTTTGCTTGTTTACATACCCGCCAAGATCAAAATGAGCTTCATCTGAAAAGATGATTTTTTTTTGCCAAAATCGGCATCTTCTGGTGTAGGCTACTGCATGGCCAGCCGAGGCAGCCATTTGAATGAAATTATTTTCCATTATTAACCGGAAGGATTGTACTTTCAAATAAAAAAAGAAATTTGAGAAAATATTCAGTAGTTTTTTTTAAGCATTTTCCAAAAAAAAGGTATTTGGCGGACCCTTTAGATCAAAAATTCACCTCAAACTGCATGTGGCTAAATTTGTTTCTGTAACGACTGCTTAATCATTCAAAAGCAAGTTATCGCTTATCATCTGCATTACAATTGCATTGGAAAGATGAAATAAAAGTACACATAGCATCACTGCAATGATTTGTGAATAACTGTACAGTGGCTTACACATATGTATAAGTGGACAGTTAAAAAAACAAGGAATAAGAAGTCAGTCTTTAACTTGCCTTTTGGGAACAGTGATAAAAGCAAATGGTTTAGCTTCCAACTACTCAAACTCTATTTGATTGTCCCATTATGTGTTTGACATGACCTTTTGGGTTCTTTCTTAATTTTAAAAATTGTATCAACGAAAACATGCTAAGTATTACGTATTTTTTTAAGGATTTCTATAGGATCTCTTTTAAACACTTCCTATCCATGGATTTAAATAAAACAAAATGCGTGTGAGACACCATTGAAGTTTTTTATTCGTTTGGAAGACCTATTGATGCCACCATGTGTAGCAAATGTCCCGTAATCAGGCTGACTTTAACCGATTATGTAGGCTTAGTGGACTGCTGTGATTTGTTTCTTATTCACATGCACCTGCAACTTAGGCAAAAGTCTCACAAGAAAAAATCTAAGGAAGTCAAATCAAACGATCAATTTAAAATCACTTTCAAGCCTTCAAATCTCTGCTGCAGAGTAACCAATATGGCATGAGCTGTGCTCCACGTAGCAATGCCTTGTCATTGGTGTCCAGATCACGCAATTCACTGCAATTGACTATGGTCCCCGATGGTAATTTCTTAAAACAGAGAGTATAAATGGCCATCAATTTGATGAAGTTTTAACAAAATGTAAAGGATCGAAAATCCTTGTTGGAAGACTCTACATGAAGACTCTACAAGTCGGCATCAAACCTAGCTTCTTATATCACTTGTGTTGTGTGTGTTAATTGTATCCATGAGTTGCAGAACCTATAATTTACCGTCGATTCCGAATGAGAATCTTTTCATGGCAATTTTATTTTACTCTTAGAGTTGTTGCCAAAAATCTATGGAGAGAAAGTTGCCGAAAGAAATATTTCTTTCATATTTCGTTATGTTTGAGATGCCGACCTGAGCCTTAAACAGTGGCCTCACGTCTAATAAGCCAACACACTATAAACTATATTACGGCGACTTCACGGGTTAGGTTATGTTAGGTTAGGTTAGCGTGGTAGCTTTAATTTGCCAAAAGGCTCTCTTGAGCACGCATAGCGGCCCGTTGTGATGCCACAGGTGAACGCAGTCTCTGTACTGACCAAGTTCCTCCGATCCAAGGAGGGGGAAGTTGGTCAGCGCAAGGGCTGCACATTTTCAAAAAGCACGACTACCCTACGCTGGAAAACCAGTCAGAAAGTTTGATAAACGAGGCTATGTCCTTGATATCAATGGATCACAGCTCCTTCAAGCTGATAAGGTTTGGAGAGCCAAATAACCTATATCTGTACCCCGCAAGAGGATGGGCATTGGCAGAGAAAGTGGATGACAGTCTCCTCCTCCTCGGCGGATCTGCATCCACGGCAGAAGTCGTTAAATGGAAGTCGCATTCTCTCCGCGTGTCTACCCATAATCGAGATGATCGAGATGATATTACGGCCAAGTCCAAGTAGCTGATTGGTACGCCTTCTATCCATTGTGGGCCAAGTAAGCCTAGCGATGGAGCAGGACTCTTCACTGATTCAGAACCGGTTGGCATCCCGAGAGAATTTCCGCGCAATGGCCAGTTTGAACGAGGTAAGTGGCATTCCCAAGAGCGTGCACTGTATTTAGAACGAAAAAAATGTTTTGCATATTAAGCATATCTATGGCGAATCCTAACATATTAGAGGGGCCATACGCTGAACAAACAAACGTGGACAAAAACAAATCAAGACCATAGACAACAAAGTGGGTTTATTATATTTCACATGAGATCCAAGAACATCCAATGAATTACTGGAAAAAGGATCGCTGTTTGGTAGAGATTTTAGGCTGAAGGCATCTTCGATCCATATTTCCTTCAAAATGATGTTGACCAGGTCAACAACAGCACAAAAGCCTCAAGAAAAATCTTTGAACTGGAAAATGTTAAAAATGTTTGGAATTTTGATAGCATATGCGATCACTATTCGATCATTAAGTTGTTATCGGTGATAACAACAACAACAATTTCATTTCATTGATTAAAAATAATTGAAATTATTAACTGTAATTATTATTCCTTATGCAGAGAGATTGTACCTTCCATTCCATTATTATATTCTTTCTAACAGCAGCTAAACAGAAGGATCACAATTGGGCTCGTATTTGCCACTACAACCACTGATGGTTGGTAGTAAGCACGCGCAGCGCGAGATCATTTTACTGATGACAAGGTTTCCTTTCGTTTTTTCTTTGTTTTTTTTTTGTTTTGAATGTTGAAACATTAAAAGCAAAATATGGTATGTAAGGTTGGAACATATAGAATTTATTTTCAACCACAAAAAAAATAAAAGAAAAAAAACACGGCTAAATACCAAATCAAACAAAAGGCGAAATAATTTTCTTGTCTCGCCTGAGGCTAAAAGTGCCAAACAAACTAAAAACCAAAATTCAACAAAAAAATTAAAAAAAAATAAATTTTAGAGTAACACAGAAACAACAACAACAACCACAACAACAAACGAAAAATAATAAAAGCATTCTGATGGCAAAGATGAAAACGAAAACGAAAACAAGGCTTATAGGTCTCAAGGATTGTGCCAGTGTATGTTGTTATGGCACGGTGTTGTTAAAAGTTTGCCACAGTTTATGCCGAAACTGATAAACTGTGGTCAAGCAGATCACTTATTATTAATTTTAGTGGCTTCAACAAAAAAAATAAAACACAAAAAAAAACCAAAAACTTTGAGAAGAAATAAAAACTCCAACACGAAACAACAACTGAAACCGCAACCGCGGCTAAAAGGCAATAAAGAGTCTCAGAAACAACACCAAACGACCCCAGAATGGCCAGAATTGGTCATTGTAGAATGCCAACGGCTGTAGAGAATCTGCATGCGTTTATGCTGCATATGCTTGCCACAGATGCGCCACAAACGGGCACCGTTTTTAAGTTGCCTGCTTTTAATATTTTTTTTTTGTGTGTTTGTGGTGATCCTTGAAGACAAAACAATCCAAATTGCCTTTAATGCCTCTGCCTCTGCCTCTGTTTCTGCTCGATTTATTCAATATGAAAAAAAAAAAACAAATGAAACGCGGTGACCATACAGTTTGGCAATGTTTTGGGCCAATTTTAATTAGTTTTGCTTCGAGCGAAAATATCAAAAGCGTCATCAGTAACATCGTCATCGTCATCATCATCATCCTCGTCCTTCGTACTAAACTGCCATATGTAGTCAGCAGATAGACAGACAGACAGACAGTCAGATGCTATAGTTGTGGTCTTGTTCTTGTTTTGTTTTTTTTTTTGCTTATTTTTGGCTTATTGTCTTAACCAATTTGCTTACCATTGACTGTTTTTTTCCTTGACTGTGTATTCATGCCATATTGTGCTGTATTCTTGTGATCATTTTTTCCATTTCAATTTCAGTAACACCCACTTTTGGGGTAAACATTTTTCGGGTGACGCATGTATTAATTGCGGCTTCATTTATAGAATATTTCTTTTACGATACCCTACAATCAGTACAAGGGTAGTCCAGAAGTTGCCATAGTCTAGTAGGTAGTAACGGTTGATTTTTTAGCTATTATCTTTTTGGCAACACTGGTTTAAACAGCTCACGCACGTTTTGTGTTTTGTTTCACTGTCAAACATCTTCAGTTTGGTCTATAATTTAACCATGAATCGTCTTACAAACGAACAACTCTTGCAAATCATTGAATTTTATTATCAAAATGCGTGCTCTGTTAAGAAAGTTCATTACGCGCTTCTTCCATTTTATGGTCAGTTTAATCGACCCACTGAAGCGGCCATTCGGGCTATTGTGACTAAATTTCGCACCGAATTTACATTGTTGGACATTAAACCACCAACACGCTTACGTAGAGTGCGAACTGAAGAAAATATCGCAGCTGTATCGGCCAGTGTTAATGATGACCATCAATTATCGCTTCGTCGCCGTTCGCAGCAATTGGGCCTCTGTTACTCAACAACGTGGAAAATTTTGCGGAAGGATTTAGGTATGAAGCCTTTCAAAATACAGCTGCTGCAAGAATTGAAGCCGAACGACCTACCGCAACGAAGAATTTTTAGTGAATGGGCTCTTGGAAAGTTGGCCGAAGATCCACTTCTTTATCGAAAAATTGTGTTCGGCGACGAAGCTCATTTTTGGCTCAATGGATACGTAAATAAGCAGAATTGTCGATTTTGGAATGAAAATCAGCCAGAAGCATTGCAAAAGCTACCAATGCATCCAGAAACAAAAGTCATAGTATGGTGCGGTTTATGTGCTGGTGGCATCATTGGACCGTACTTCTTCAAAGATGCTGCGAATCGTAATGTAACTGTGAATGGTGAGCGCTACCGTGAGATGATATCCAACTTTTTTTTGCCCAAAATGCAAGATCTTGACTTGCATGACATGTGGTTTCAACAAGACGGTGCCACATGCCACACAGCACGCGTAATAATGGACTTATTGAGAGGCGAGTTCGGTGAACATATTATTTCACGTTCGGGACCGGTAAATTGGCCGCCTAGATCGTGCGATTTAACGCCTTAAGACTATTTTTTGTGGGGCTATGTTAATGCTTATGTTTATACAAACAAGCCCGCTTCAATTGACCCATTGGAAGACAACATTAAAGTATTTATTCGTGAGATACCGGCCGAAATGTTGGAAAGAGTATATCAAAATTGGACTAAGCGGATGGACCATTTGAGGCGCAGTCGCGGTCAACATTTGCATGAAATAATCTTCAAACATTAAATTATATGGACCGTACTATCGATTCAAATAAAGATTTCATGCATTTTTCTGAATTTTATGTGTTTTTTTTGAAATATTTTCCTATAGCTCTTCAAAAATCTTATTAGACGTGAGACCGTGGTTCAAACTCCAGACCAGACATCTCGTTTAAATCAATCAAATCAAATTTTATTCGCTTAAATATGTTCTACATAAGTAGTCTAATTAGGTAGTGTGTTGGCTTATGAGACGTGAAGCCGCAGTTCCAACTCTAGCCCAGATATCTCATTTAAAATACGAACAAAAAAAAAAATATTCCTTTCTAACAGTTTTTCTCAATGTTTGCCTCGAAATGTTAGTAAGAAATCTGTCTTTGGAAGGCGACTTTAAACTGTAGGTCCCGGCACTCATGGATAAAATTAACGCACACAATAGGGGGGGGGATGTGAGTAGCTGGATTGTAATCCTGACTGAAGGGTTGTAGTGCTCAATTACGTATGTAATCCAGAGTGGGATGAGTTAAAATGCAGCTCTTGACCAATTTCTTCTATGAGTTACCCGTGGCGTTACAACGATTCGCTATGCGTGCTCAAGTAAGCTTTTGGTATCAAGCTACCACTCCAACCTTACCGAACCTACAGTCATTGAATGAAAGCCAGCTATCCTTATACTATGTTCAGATATGCACTTTTATTGACTTAATATTTGGTTTATTGAGTACAATATTTTAAATATTCAGACATAGTAATATACGCAGTTCAGCTGCTTATTCAATATTCATTTGACAGTAAACAAAACAGCTGGTTGTTTCAACAACATTGCTTTTCTTTGTCGTTGTTGACATTTGAGTTGTCAAATATCAACAGAAAGTGTTTGGATAATTGTAATATGCACACTGAACATTACGACATTTTAAGTTTTACTCAATATTATAACAATTTGCGTATTTATTGCACAATAATTAATTGAAACTTTATATGAAACAGTGAGCTCAATAATGGCTTTTATTGCGATTTACGCAATAAATGCGCATATCTGAACACCGTATAAGCATGTTGGACAGTCAGCATTTCTCGTAATTGTTTGTCATTTTTCTGCAGATGCAATACATACTTATAGGGCATCCCCCCTGTTGGTGCATGTCCACAATACGTTAGTAATTCTGTCTGAATACGTTGCTCTACTGAAATCGATTAAAATTCTTTGAATTGAAATTGTTGCTGGTGTTGGTTGTTAAATGTTTTTTATTCCTTCACTCGTAGTTTTTTTTTCTGTTACCACATTTGATGTTGTTGTTGTGGTTGTTGTTTTTGTTGTTGGCATCATTTAAAACATAAATATATATTTCGAGCTTGTCGTTAATAATTTTTTTTTTGTTTTTTTTTTGTTGTTCATTCATTTTGAAGCCGGTATTTAAATGAAAATGAAAATTGGAATTCTAAGACAATTGCATTAAATTAGAGTAATTCCCATGCCATGGCATGGCATGGTATTGTAAAGCATGAACATCATCGACTGGCCCAGCCACTATTCATGCAGCCAGCCAGTCAACTATTTAGACTGAAACACAATAAAATGGTGGTGGAGCAACCAGGCTTAAGCATTCCTTCTACCTTTTCTTATTAACAAAAACAACAACTATTTCAGAAAAATTTTTGAATTCTTTTCATGGGAAACTGGGTTTGGATTTGAGTTTGGGTTTGCTTATGAAAATTGAAATTGGACGTCCAAAACACATGTGCTTTCAATGTAATTGTAGAGTGTTGAGGTGCATGTATTGTTTTTAATTTACTTTACTGATCTAAAATATTAAAAACTATTCAGAAATTTATTCCATTTCATAGAGTTTCTTTGGCAGTGCCACAACAGCAACTGGATTGTCTGCATCAAATGCTGAGTTTTGTCTAGAGTCAGCCAATATTTAAGATTTCTTACTTCACATTCTCGTACGAGTACGAGTGGATTTCAAATTGTACTCGTATATTGAATCAGACATGGCTGGCAACAGGTAAAACAGTTTAAGCCCTGCGGGTGTAATTTTAATTCCTGCGTTTATTTTCTCTTCTCAACCACTGCAACACACATTACAAATGGAACGTAACTTTTTCATTTTCCTTGTACCAATACAGTCAGCCAGTCAGTGAGTTTATAAGGATATTAATAATGTGTGTGTGTGTATGTGTCCATTTTTTACAAGCATAATTACATGGATTTCAAATTTTCATTGATTTTTTTTCTCTCTCTCTCTCTTTGCAACATGTTGCAAAGAAATTTTATGTGACTGCATGATTGCATGAATGTTTATTTACGTGTAATTTATTGCTGGGAAAACTTGTGTACATTAAACTAAGCCTGGTCAGTTAAATTTAAATTGTGATTTCGTTTTCATACGTATGTCATAATCGGTAGTTAGAATCGATTGTTTTTTTTTTTGCGCATAACAAAAAAATTTTCTAAAATGTCAAACCAATATTGACAAAAGGGGGAGGCATTGTTAGGGCAAACAAAACAAATCTGAAAACAGCTCAAAAGGTCTTGGACAGAGACTAACATGTATTGGCAATGAAAACCTGCGCTGCAGTATTGCTAGAAACTCTGCTGGATTTTAGTTCGCAGCAAATGGTAGAAAAGGCTATAGTTTTGGGACTATAGTTAGGACAATCAGAGAAGAAGTTGCCGGAGTCTAGTAGGTAGTGTGTTGGCTTGTTAGACGTAAACCCAGGGTTCGTAAAGTATTTCTTCGGCGACTTCCTCTCAGCAGATTTCTGGCTAAAACTCTGAGAGTAAATAAAATTGCCATGAAAAAGTTTCTCAAAAATCTGTCGTTCGGAGTCGACTTTAAACTGTAGGTCCCACCACTCATGTATAAAATTAACACACACAACATAAGTGCTGTGAGAAACTAGGTCGTAATCTTGACTGAATGGTTGTAATGACCAATTAAGTATGTATGTATGTAGTTAGGATAATCAGAGAGAAGTCTAAGAAGTCTAATTTTGTGGGGCAATGCATCTAGCCGCCTGCACAGTACCAGTAGAGCCTATTATTTTGGGAAATGCTTTTAAAAGCGAAACCATATTGCGGTAAAGAACGGATCTTGGAACAAGACGTTAGTTTTTCTCCTCAGTGTGAAATATTCCAAACCGATGGAAATCTTCCAAGTGGATGTCTGTGCCATCACAACATATACTCAATTCCACATACAATTCGCTACAATGAGCAGGCAGATGTGCTTGAGAGGAAGAAAGTTTCCATGTCGCTGTGGACTGTCCTTTTGAGAACTTTAAAAAGATGTACTCAACGAAAGGAAAGGAAAGGAAAAACCGAAGTAAAGACTCTTCTCAAGCTAACTGGGGTTGACTTAAAAAAATTTTGTTGGAAAATTTCTACAGGAAAATTTCTTAAATTCAGGAAACCCCTTAATATTAGGCTATTTCCTGCCATCTGTAATTATTCATAAAAGCCTTTCGGACAATGTCTTTTTAACGAACTATTGTTAAAGAGTTTTCTGTAAGGATTTTTAATATAGATGGCACGCTGATGACCGTATACTTTAGACATCTCACTGTACATTTAGTCCAGGGTTTTACGTGAGAATCGCCGCGATGGCTTACCCCAAGGTGCTCTAAGCACGTGTGGAAACAATACGTCTACCAGCGCCCCCACGCACAATGATGTCCAGTCTGCTACCAGTTAAACTCCAAACAGTTCGGGACTGGTGACCCTTTGAACGACAACTTATTCATACCTCTGTCTTTTAGAAATTCTGGAATGAGACATATTCTATGAATGATTATCATCAGATTCCCACACTTCATAGCCAAAAATATTTGTTTTTTTATTCTGGCGCGCTTTCAATATTCAGTTCATCCGCGTTATCATAAACCCTATCACAGCGATCACATCGCTGTAGTTCCCCAACAGACATTTTAAAACAATATTCCATAGTAAGAGTAAGAGAATAGAACCATGTGCTGTGCCCCTGTTTATTTATCTTGTCCTTTCCAATATATACTCCTACATACGTAATTGATCATTACAATCCTTCAGTCAGTATTTCAACCTACATTCTCACAACACTTATTTTGTGTGTTTTAATTTCATAAATAAGTGGCGGAACTTACAGTTTACAGTCGACTACGAACGAAAGATTTTTCTGAGAAACTTTTCATGCCAATTTCGTTTTATTGAAAATGTCTGAACAACTTTCGAGTGGATATTGTTGAAGGCGACCTCCACGTTAATGAACGTTGCCAGTGAGTAAAGTTTGTATTCCAGAGTCTTCTCAATGTTCCCTACCAAGGCGCTTAGTACAGTCTGGATGGGTCTGCCTCTAGTGTATACGTGTTGAGCATGACAGTGCAAGTGCGGAAAAGTGGATGAATGAATCGTGGTCCAGAATCCTTTACCACAATTTAAGAATGAATGAGGTAAGACTAATAAATCTGAGATCATTTGCAACGATGTTTACATTTATAGAGATTTCGAGAAGGCGTAGTCATGAACATCTGCCTTCAAGAACATTCATCAGACTGTGTACGTACATAATTGGTCATTACAACCCTTCAGTCAGGATTACAACCTAGCATCTCTCACCACTTATGTTGTGTGTGTTAATTTTTATACATGAGTGGTGGGACCTACAGTTTAAAGTCGACTCCGAACGACAGATTTTTGAGAAACTTTTCATGGCAATTTTTTTATTTACTCTCGGAGTTTTTGCCAGAAATCTGCTGACGACGAAGAAGAAATACTTTTTGTATTTTTGTTTTAATGTCTGGTCTGGGGCTCGAACCCTGGCTTTACGTCTAATAAGCCAACACATTGCCTGCTAGACTACGGCTACTTCAGACTGTTTACTCTGCCATATAAAAGGCAAGGCAAAGCAGGCGTCTGAGTTAGTGAAGTTCTGTCAGTCTTGTGTGAAGACGCGATGTGTTTGAAGAGAGTAATCGTAGTTTGAAGATCTCCGTCACAAAGATCTGTCGAATAATTGTCTAGTAATTGTTATTGTTTAGGCACAAGGGTATAAATAGAGGAATAACAAAAAAGGCAATTTTTGTTGTTTACATAAAGTTGTGAACAGTGACACACAGAATTAAGCGCATAATAAAGAATTTTCATTAAAACTGAACACAAATTTATTTTTATTTTATTTGCAATCTATGACCTCATATTTTTTAAAAGGTAAAAAAACGTAAAAATATATTTAATTGAAAAATTAAAAACTTTAATGTTTCGCAGTAATTTTAATTCACTTGTTTGAAAATAAAATTTTTGTGGACTTATTCAGACTAAATGTTTTTATTTTTCAGAATTATTTTTTTTTTATTAATTTATTGTTTTGATTTCAAAATTATATGAAAAATTCTATTTTCCAGGGGTATGGATTTGATAAATTTTGGTTATTTTCTTCTGTCAAAAAAAAAAAAAAAATTAAAAAACCAAAGAAGCTTTGTTTTACGCAATTGAGGTGTATTATTGAAATATTTTTTTGTTATTTGAATGTGTGTGTATATAAATTATTAGTTCTTTATGTTTTTGTGTTTATTGTATTGCTAAATTCATTGAATTTTCCACTCTGTTCCACGTAATAATAATTCAAGTGTGTTTGGCTTCAATATTTCGCACTTGGTTGATTTCTAGTTCAAGATGTGTTGCTGTTTTCCTCTTTTTTTTCTTTTGAAAAGTTTTAGAAAAAAATAAAAAAAAAACAATCATAACAATAACAACAATAACAAACACATTAACTATATTTAAAATATTAATTTGTTAATACGTTCGTTTATGTAATACAACAACAGAAACAACAATTTAAAACAAAAAATTGTCTTCGGACTGAAACAATCTTAAAAGTGATGAACACAACTTCCCCCTAAGAAAAGAGTTGAAATATAAATTTTGACTTTGGAAACTTAAAGGAAATTATAGGAAATAAAAGTGTGTACGTGTGTGTGCGCGAGTGTGCTTTAATTAAAGCGAAAAACAATTTTCCGCTTATGAGGCATTTAAGCACTCTTAACGTCTTACAATGGCTCTGAGTTTGCCTTCATCATTCAACTTCATTTCCATTTGAAACTCTACCAAATGAATTTCATGTTTTATTGTTGTTGTTGTTGTTGTTGTTGTTTTTCGTTAAAACTCTTTATTTCTTTTTAAATATTTTTATTTAAATTTTTATTTTCCCTTCTTTCGAAATACCAGAGTGAAAAAAAAAACAAAACCTTTGTAGTTTAATAAGGCGTATTAAGATCTGCTTTGGCTTTGGCTTTGGCTTTTTGCTACAAAGTTAGACCACCACCGCCACTTGAAGAACGGTAGCAGCCAGTGCCAGTGCCAGTGGAAGCAATGAATAGAACAAAATGGTCTGGGGGAAGCGGATAAAGACCAATGGCCATCATTTGTTTTGCTCAGCTCAGATATTAAGTGTACTTCTATAACCACCTGCTCTACCCCCCCTCCGCCTCGTTATCCTACATCGACTGACTTTGTAAAATTTGTGTTAATTTTTTTGCTGTTCGTTTCTGATTAAAAAATTTATGAAAAACATAAGAAAAATCTTGTTGTTGTTGTTTTTTTGTTCATAAAATTGGTTCAAGCTTAGCCATGGTCAGTCAGGTTAAGACATTGCTGAACTGAAGTTGTTGTTCTGTTTTCTTTCATCTGCGTGTTTGATTTTCTGTGTGTTTTTCTTTTTGTTGTTGTTGTTGTACACTTTAATTAAATATTTTTATGTTTTAATAGAAAACAATTAAAATCTTATTATGCCCGTATTTAATGAAATTGTTTATAATAATAATAATGGTAGTAGAGTGAGTATTAAACAAATACTTGTAGGTACTTACTTACACATACAAAGATAAATTATTTTATTTGTTTTTAATAATCATTAAGTTTATAAGCCATTTAGTTACTTCGCATTAATTTGTTAAAATTAATATTTCAGTTTAAACTTATACATATTTACATATATATAGGGTTATCCATTTCGTGGTTTCAAAAGTAAACGTATATAAAACACGTATAAAATATTTTTTCATGATATTTCTTTTTTATTGTAAAGTTTGAACCTTGAATTCGCCGTGGTCTAGTAGGTAGTGTGTTGGCTTATTATACGAAAAGCCAGGGTTCGAGCCCCAGGCCAGACATCAAGACAAAACACAAAAAGTATTTCTTCGGCGACTTTCTCTCAGCAGATTTCTAGCAAAAACTCTGAGAGTAAATAAAAATTGCCATGAAAAGGTTTCTCAAAAATCTGTCGTTCGGAGTCGACTTTAAACGGTAGGTCCCGCCACTCATGTATAAAATTAACACACACAACATAAGTGGTGTGAGAAACTAGGTCGTAATCCAGATTGAAGGGTTGTAATGACCAATTATGTATGTATGTTGAACCTTGACATTATGTGTGAAACACTGCATCATTTAAATGACCTCCACGCGAAGTGTTGCATGCATTGATTCTTTTGAGGTAATTTTCGATCACTTTTTGACACATATTGGGCGGTATCTCAGCCATCACTTGACGAATGTTGGTTTCTAAGTGCTCAAGAGTTGAAGGTTTATCTGCATAAACACGGTCTTTCACGTCGCCCCACAAAAAATGTCTAATGGTGTCAAATCGCATGAGCTTGGTGGCCAGTTGATATCGCCACGACGAGAAATTACGCGGCCAGGAAATGTCTCTTGCAATAAAGCCATATTCGCTCGAGTTGTGTGGCATGTGGCACCGTCTTGTTGAAACCACATATTCTCCAAGTCGTATGCTTCAATAGCAGGCAAAAAGAAGTCGGTTATCATATGACCATAACGCTCCGAATTGACGGTGACAGTCGTTCCATCGTCGTTTTCGAAGAAGTAGGGTCCAATCACACCTTCGGACCAAAGAGCGCCTCAAACAGTGACTTTTTCTGGATGTAATGGCCTCTCTTCAATTACTTGAGGATTCTCAGAAACCCAAATACGACAATTTTGTTTATTAACATACCCACCGAGTGTGATATGTGCTTCATCGCTGAAGAAAATTTTGTTCGAAAAATTGCCGTGCACCGCCTGTTGTTCAAGCACCCATTCCACGTATCTACGACGCTGTGAATGGTCAGCTGGCTTCAGTTGTTGCGTGAGCTGGACTTTATATGGATGTAGGTGTAGATCTAAATGCAAAATACGCCATAATGTGCCGTAAGACAGTCCAAATTCCTGAGAACGACGAGGGATCGACATATTCGGGTCTTCGGCAACACTGTCACTTACAATAGCGAAATTTTCAGCGAGACGAGCTAAACGATGATGCACAGGCCTTTCAATATTTGTAACCACTCCAGTCTCTTCAAATTTCTTCACAATTTTGCCAATTGCTTGCGTAGTTGGACGATTATGTAAACCATAATCTCCTCTTAAAGCACGATACGTGGCTGTGGCAGAATCACCATTTTTTTTAGTAGGTTTTGATAATTTTTATGCGCTGTGTGATAGTTAGCGATGCATTTTCGTCAATGTCAGACTTTCAACTGAAAAGAAAAAAAATTGGTTTCTCAACTTAGTTTGACAGATGTCGAATTCCAGTCCCATACTTTTGAAACCACGAAATGGAAATCCTTTATAATGTTTTCAATTTATGATCTTGAAAATAGTTTGACTGTCCCAATTATCATAGGCTAAGCCCGCAATAGATTGTGTTTCTGATAGTGCATGATCACCATCGCCGTAGTGGGTGGTGTGTTGGCTTATTAGACGTGAGGCCACGGTTCAAGCCCCAGGTCAGACTCTCCAACAAAACCGAAATAAAAAAAATATTTCTTCAGCGACTGCCTGTCAGCAGATTTTTGTCAAGAACTCTGAGAGTAAAAATAAAAATGCCATGAAAAAGTTTCTGAAAAATCAGTTGTTCGGAGTCGACTTTAAACTGTAGGTCCTGCCAATCTTACATATATTGTGTATATAAAAATAAATGTGTGTTTATTAGTTTGTGGGTTTGTTTGTTTGTTTGTTTGAACTCTATAGACGGCTAAACGGCTGGACCGATTTTCTTGAAATTTTCACATTATCTTCCCATATGTCTGGAAGGAACTATAGGATTTTAGAACTATATTTTAAAATTTCAAGTAGGAGAGGTGCCACGCCCACATACCCAATAAGTATTTAATGTCGCATACCTCATAAACTGCAACAGCTAGAGTCCCAAAATTTTGTATGGACGACTTTTACGTATATATGAACAAAATGGGCGGATTGGCTATAGTGGGCGTGTCACCTCCCATAGTCTACATATATAAAAATAAATGTTTACTATGCATTTGATCATGTTATGATCTTTAGCGAAGTTGTTGCGCATGAGCCGGGGAAGGTTTCTAAGTTGGTATGACTAATTTCCGGCAGGTGGCGCCACTGAAAATTACTCAAACTGAGTTGAATTGTAAACTGTGCATTCTTTAAAAAATATGTTGCGCATGAGTCGACGGAGGTTGGTGCGATTAATTTCCGATGGATGGCGTCACTGAAAGTTATTCAAAATGAATGACAAGCAATTGGTCGACCTACACCTCAAGCACGAAAGAAAAGAGCATTACGAACCTCAGAATCAGACGAGCATTGAGACTGGAAAATCTTCGAGTATATGCCGCTGATACCCGTTCGCTTGAACCACTTCAACAACGAGAAGTGAGATTAGAAACTGATTGAATGTGTACTACTCAGGCCCGTTCATCTGAATCATCAGGACAACGGGAAACAAAATCAATAAAATGATTAAAAATTAATTGGATATTTGTGTAATGTCTTTCCTTCAAATTTATTTTAGTTGGTGGCACAGCAACACAAGCAGGGCACAGCTAGTAATGTATACAATTAACACACACAACATAGTGGCATAAGAAGCTAAGTCGTAACCCTGTTTGAAGGGTTGCAATGACCAATTGTTGAAATTATTATGCTCACCATACAAATTCACATACAAATGGCGACTAGCACTTGCGGTTTCCTTTGCACAAATGTGGCTCAAAAAATTTTTTTCCCGTAAATGCTGTTTTTCTTCGATAGTTTGAAAGATTTGCACAACCAAACCAAATAATGTTGACTGTTTGACAGCTCAATTGGTCTTTCAAATGACGTATATATCTCTGATATAAAACAAAACATACGTGTATTCAAAACCAAATAATGTTGTGTGTAGATCATATGCGGAAGTGTTCCATTTAATAAACTAATAAAAAAAAAGAAGAAGAATAATTATTAATTATAATATGAATTTGAAATTTAACATTTCATAGTATGAACTAAAACAATACAACGTGTTTATATGGTAATTATATGAAATAAATCGTATTTTATACATCAAAGTTAACAAAACAACCAGACCAGTACATAACAGGCCCAAACATGAAGTCTCTCTTCAAAGTCATACACTTGTTGTGCTGGCCAAAACAAAACAAAAAAAGTGTTACTGGCCGGTAAATCATTGACCGTTCTGCATTTATGGTTACGTTCGTGCATCTAGCCAAAGTAGTATAACATCCAATCGTTATAAAGTAAAGTAAAACGTATGAAAAGAGATTGGTTTTTACAAATTATTAGATGCTAACGTACATACTCTACGTTATACTCGTAAGTCAGGCTTACAAAAATGTATGTACACATGAGTGTTTGTGTTTGGAAATTGGCCGTTATGAGTTGCAGTTGCAGTTCAGTTCAGTTCAGTTCAGTTGCCGTTGCAGATGCAAACGTTTGTCAGAAATAATCAGTCGTCATTAGTTACATGCTGATGAGTATCTTGGCGTGTTGGCCATTTAACAGTAATTTTAACATTGACGCCTGACTTGCCATGATCTTATTAAGTGTCTAAATGAAGAGATCATCATTTTGTTCTTAATTATGAAGTAATAGTTACTCGTACATACATACATATATGCTTACAATACGAGTTCAGCGTTTGATAATAAAAACACATCATATCGTTCATTCACTTTAAATAAATATAATCGATTACAAATATATTCGATTACAAATGAAAAACAAAAAAAAATATTCAATACTAAGCTAATACTTAAGCTTTTCTAAAGGGTCCGCCAAATAACTTTTTTTTTGCAAATGCTTTAAAAAGAAAACTACTGAATATTTTCTCAAATTTCTTTTTTTGAAAGTACAATCCTTTCGGTTAATAATGGAAAATAATTTCATTCAAATGGCTGCCTCGGCTGGCCATGCAGTAGCCTACACCACAAGATGCTGATTTTCGCAAAAAAAAAACATCTTTTCAGATGAAGCTCATTTTGATCTTGGCGGGTATGTAAACAAGCAAAATTATCGCATTTGGGGCACAGATGCACCCAAAACGAGTCACTGTTTGTTGCGGATTTTGGTCCAGAGGCATAATTGGGCCATTTTTCTTCGAAAATGAGCAAGGAGTGGCCGTTACAGTCAATGGCGATCGTTATCGAGCCATGTTGAATGAATTTTTGTTCACAAAAATTGAAGAGGAGGATATTGGCAACATTTGGTTTCTACAGGACGGCGCTACGTACCACACAGCCGAAGCTACACTCGATGTTTTGCGCCCTGTTTTTGAAGATCGCATTATCAGCCGCAGAGCTGATGTCGTTTGGCCACCACGGAGCTGCGATTTGACACCGTTGGACTATTATTTGTGGGGTGCCGTCAAAGATATGTAAGTGTTACGCCGACAAGCCAGAGACAATTGACGCTTTAAAGGACAATATTCGTGAAGCCATTGGTGAAATACAGCTGCACACAATCGATAATGTGCTTAAAAATGGGACCGATGGTGTCGGCTACTGCGTGGCCAGCCGAGGCAGCCATTTGAGTGAAATTATTTTCCATTATTAACCGGAAGGATTGTACTTTCAAATAAAAAAAAAAAAATGTGAGAAAATATTCAATAGTTTTTTTTTAAAGCATTTTCAAAAAAAAAAAAGTTATTTAACGGTCCCTTTATAAGCTTGAGGTGTCAATTTATTAAAACACAAAAACGAATGTGTTGGCTTATTAGATGTGAGGCCGCGGTTCAAACCTCACGTCAGACAATCTTCAACAAAACGAAATATGAAAAAAATATTTCTTCCGCGACTTCTTCTCAGCAGATTTCTGCCAAAAACTCTGAGAGTAAATAAAATGGTCATGAAAAGTTTCTCAAAAATCATGTATAAAATTAACACACACGATATAAGTGATGTGAGAAGCAAGGTTGTAATCCTGTCTCAAGAATTGTAATGACAGATTGTGTATATATGTTCATATATAACACTCCTTTGTGTCAACATACCAGTTGTCCTGTTGAAAACATTGCTACGATAAATAAGAGCATGGCCGTAGACCCATGGCCATCAATTCGGTATCGTTTTCAACAACTTTAAATTTCAAACAGTGCTACGCAGAGCATAGATAGATTTTGATAAAATACCTCCCCCAGCCTGCTTACAAAATCTAGCTCATTTAGGACCTCTAACCAGAAGTTGTCCAATGGTTAATAGAATAATGTGAAGTCAATGCCAATTTTAGAAAAAAGTTATCTTCTGCGATGGAACGCATTTCCATCTCTGAATGGCTTAGTGAATATATGAGAAGCAAATGCTCCCACAACTAGAAACTGTTTGATGCAAAGTTTGCTCAGGTGGCGTAATTGGGAAGGAAATTGCAGTCTCTGTGTACGACATTATTATAACGGAGTTGTTGTGACGTCAAACGATAAGGCGAGTTTCACTCCGCTGGTGCCTTAATCGATTTCTTGCAACTCCAGACTTACAAAATCAATTTTCTGGTCAACATTTTTGAAAAATTTTGAGTAGATTAGTGGTCACTTTTCGGCAAATCGGACTTGGCACACATATCCCACTAGGCATAGAAGGTGGTCGAAGGTATCCATAGGTGGTCCTGTTTCCAACCGTGGTAGTAGAATGTTTGGAATTATCGTGGAACTCAAGAAAATCTGGCTCAAAAAAATCACTTTTTGGTGAAAGGTTTTGAAAAATCTTAAGAAGGTTAGAGGCCATTTTTGGACAATTGGGACTTGGCACACATATGTCACTATATAACGGGTGATTTTTTAGCAATTATCTTTTTGGCAACACTGGTTTAAACAGCTCACGCACGTTTCGTGTTTTGTTTCACTGTCAAACATCTTCAGTTTGGTCTATAATTTAACCATGAATCGTCTTACAAACGAACAACGCTTGCAAATCATTGAATTTTATTATCAAAATCCGTGCTATGTTAAGAAAGTTCATCGCGCGCTTCTTCTATTTTATGGTCGAAGCTCATTTTTGGCTC
Organism: Sarcophaga carnaria; assembly: GCA_958299815.1. NCBI lineage: Eukaryota > Metazoa > Arthropoda > Insecta > Diptera > Sarcophagidae > Sarcophaga > Sarcophaga carnaria. Next base: position 46,974,821 of record OY283151.1, read on the forward strand.
AATTGATACGTAAATAAGCAGAATTATCGATTTTGGAATGAAGATCAGCCAGAAGCATTGCAAAAGCTACCAATGCATTTAGAAAAAGTCACAGTTTGGTGCGGTCTATGGGCTGGTGGCATCATTGGAACGTACTCCTGCAAAGATTCTGCGAATCGTAACGTAACTGTGAATAGTGCGCGCTACCGTGAGATGATATCCAACTTTTTTTGCCCAAATTGCAAGAGCTTGACTTGCATGACATGTGGTTCCAATAAGACGGTGCCACATGGCACACAGTACGCGTAACAATGGACTTATTGAGAGGCGAGTTCGGTGAACATTTTATTTCACGTTCGGGACCGGTCAATTGGCCGCCTAGATCGTGCGATTTAACGCCTTTAGACGATTTTTTGTGGGGCTATGTTAAAGCTCATGTCTATACAGACAAGCCCGCTTCAATTGACGCATTGGAAGACAACATTGAAGAATTTATTCGGGAGATACCGGCCGAAATGTTGGAAAGAGTATGCCAAAATTGGACTCAGCGGATTGACCATTTGAGGCGCAGTCGCGGTCAACGTTTGCATGAAATAATCTTCAAACATTAAATTATATGGACCGTACTATCGATTCAAATAAAGATTTCGTGCATTTTTCTGAATTTTATGTGTTTTTTTTTTGAAAAATTTTCCTATAGCTCTTAAAAAATCAGCCATTACAAATGGTGGCGAACAAGATGATGCATTTTATCTTGTGTGGTGTGATTTTTTTTCTTTGGGGATATGTGAAGTGTCGTGTTCATCCAAATAAGTCAGGATCAATGGCTTACTTACTTAATTGGTCATTACCATACCCTTCAGTCGGTGTTACAACCTAGTTTCTCACACCACTTATGTTGTGTGTGTAAATTTTATCCATGACACGTGGGACTTATAGTTTAAAGTCGGCTCTGAATGACAGATTTTTTGAGAAACCTTTCATGGCAATTTTTATTTACTATTAGAGCTGTTGCCAGAAGACTGCTGAGATTGATTGGGCGAAGAATATTTTCTGTACGTAGTAGTCACATTATCAGGCCAAATGCTTAAACGTCTATTACGGAATCGAACTTCGCCTGCAAGCACTACCCGATGAGAGAGAGAGATAGTTTTGGTATTACACTATCCAGCCAAGTATCAAAATTTTTTGATATTCTTCAGGCCAAGGTTGCAAACATGAATTTTTACAAATTACACGAGACGATTGATTCAAGTAGTGCTTTAAGGCAAAGTTTGATGGTGTAAAGGGGTCTTGGAGAAACTTTTCATGGCAATTTTGCTTGTGAGAAGCTATGCCGTAATCCTGACTGAAAGGTTGTGATGGCCAATTATGTATGTACATTAGGGTGGCCCCAAAATAAAAGTTGCGAATGTTCCCAACTAAAATGAAAGTTTGATTCATTCTAAGACTACGTTTCTTAATTTTTTCGTCCTGGAGTCAATATTTGGTGAGCTGGATCAAAGGATAAAAAGGTCCTTTTTTGAGGTTTTTTGGATTTTTTTCATATTTCTTCCAAAGGAACTATATACAAATTTGGTATCATATGAAAGGTCTTTAAGAGGCGCTTTCAATAGATTATAAGAAATTTTAAAAAAAATTTTGAAAATTCAAAAATTTTGAAAATTTCGGACAAAATTTTTGTTTTTTTAATTTTTTCATAGAATTTACTTAACTAAATTGTTGAAATTTCTTGATTATAAAGACCATGTAATTTAACCAAAATGGTTTTTTCCGTTTTTCAAAATTCAATCTAGTTCAATTTTTATTAAAATTTTTTTAAACTTAATTTCTTCTCTATCTGACAACCTCTGTTAATTCAATTCATATATGTAATGGGTATCAAAATAACGCAAATTTTATTTTCTTTCCATTGATGTATAATTTCTTATACTTTTATTTTGTAATACAACGAATATTTCAATTTAAACCAAAACATTTGCGATACATCCCGCTATAATGTAATTTTCTTCTTATTCCTTAAGAATGTGGTTGTTTATTTTAAGCAGCAAATGAAAAACTGTTTATTACATATATTTTTACATTATATTAGTATATTATTTGCTTAATGATAAATATTGGTTAATAGTTGTAACTAAAAAATATAAATTCATAGAAAATATTTTAATATTAACATAATTTTTTTCATATACATTTATTAACAAATGCGTTTACATGAGTTTATTCTGTTAGCGATATGAGAAGATCGATTTTTTCCGATTACTGAAAGCATGGATTGACTGACAAAAAGCTGCATTTTCTCAAAATATTATTGCACAAAAACAAGTGAGAACAAAAAAAGTAACTGTAATTATTTCATTTATGAGTCCACATGTTTTTAAAGTAGATATGGACTAATATCACTTTCAAAATTAACGGTACATTTTGAAAAAAACATGGCCTTCTATATATAAGATTTTTTTTGTAAAAAATAAGAGATTTTTTGGCTTTAAATTTTACTAGTTATTATTGGTTTAATACAATTTCTTCATTACTTTAAAAATAAACAACAAAAAACAACAACATTAAAAAAATTTTTATTATTATTATTACGGAATAACAAGAAAATTACATTATAGCGGGATGTATCGCAAATGTTTTGGTTTAAATTGAAATATTCGTTGTATAACAATATAAAAGTATAAGAAATTATACATCAATGGAAAGATTTACATATATGAATTTACATATATGAATTGAGTTAACAGAGGTTTTCAGATAGAGAAGAAATTAAGTTTAAAAAAATTTTAATAAAAATTGAACTAGATTGAATTGTGAAAAACGGAAAAAACCATTTTGGTTAAATTACATGGTCTTTATAATCAAGAAATTTCAACAATTTGTTAGGTAAATTCTATGAAAAAATTAAAAAAAACAAAAATTTTGTCCGAAATTTTCAAAATTTTTGAATTTTCAAAATTTTTTTTAAAATTTCTTATAATCTATTGAAAGCGCCTCTTAAGGACCTTTCATATGATACCAAATTTATATATAGTTCCTTTGGAAGAAATATGAAAAAAATCCAAAAAACCCCAAAAAAGGACCTTTTTATCCTTTGATCCAGCTCACCAAATATTGACCCCAGGACGAAAAAATTGAGAAACGTAGTCTTAGAATGAATCAAACTTTCATTTTAGTTGGGAACATCTATACCTTATTTTTTCTCCATACAAACGGGGCCACCCTAATGTACATATATGTAATGGGCTCTTTATGTTTATACTGTCCTCACTTGGACTACTGAAGCAAAAGTACTCAATTTATCAACCTTGGCAGTTTTATTTCAACATGATTACGCTCTTACCCATGTTGGCGGAATAATTTGATTCAATTTCAAGGATTCTTAGTAGTACATTGATTATCAAACGGAATGATCAGGTTAGGTTAGGTTAGGTTGGAGGACGTGTACTTGTCAATAAAGACAAGTACAGTACCCAGAGGTCTAATTGACCCATTGTACAACGTCCTTACAGAGGGAAGGATAATATATGGGTTAAAAAGGAGAGGATGTAGGAAAGGGGAGAATGGGAAGTGGAGGAATTACACAGATAAGACACAACAAAAAGGGGAGGGCGCGACTACACTAATGAAGCCCTAGCCCCTCTCAACCAGCCTAAGCCACTACTGAATCTGTGGAGAGCCTTGATGTCGGCTCTCGATACAGAATTCAAACTCTCAGAGAAGGCCCTGCCAAGCGTCCTCAACCTCATTCTATCAAGGGCTGGGCAGTTACAGAGGAGGTGTTCGATAGTCTCCAACTCCTCCTCATCGCAACATGCCCTGCAATAGTCCGGCTGGATCTGTTCCAGACCCCCGTCAGCGACCTAATCTCGCAGTGCCCTGTGATAAAACCGACAACCAACCTTAAGCTGGCCTTATCCAAGCCCAGCAGCCAACCTGTTCTCCTATTGTCCACAGCAGGCCATAGTGGCCCCCAACGCCTCTGCTCTTCCTCCCTGACCCATCCATTGATGAGGCCATAGAGTTGACAGACCGCGGGTCAGGACGAAGTATCAAATCGCCCCCAGAAAGCGAACTTAACTTAGCGAGGGCATCCGCCGTCCCATTGGCCGGTATTCCGCTATGGCCCGGAACATTGTACAGACGGATACGGTCTAGTCCAAAAGTCCTCAACGACTCCTTGCACTTTCGAATGAGCCGTGATTTGCACCAGACCGACGCAATGGTCCTAAAGGCAGCCTGACTGTCAACGAAGATTCCGAATCCGATGCTGAGCCACCAGGTATGGCCTCAATAGCCTTCAAGATTGCGAAAATCTCCGCCTGAAAAACGCTGCAGTCATCATTCAAACTGAAGTCAAAGGTTTTAATTTCTTAGCAGATGATTTCAATTTTTTGAATTGCCGCTGGCAATGGGTTAAATGTTAAGATAGAAATCTAAAAAAACAATGTTTTATGTTGCCATCTTCTAATTTAGTTGAATTTGTTTTTTGGTTTTTTGTTTGCTTGTTTTTTCTAAAGTTATTTGTATTTAAATTTGAAAGAAACAAAATTCCACTGTTTTTGTCATTACGATTGTAGGGTGAGAACTACAATTTTCCGAAAATCTCAAATAACAGTTAAAATTTTAATGAAAAAGATTTTTGCCTGAATTTAAATTCTCATGTAATTTGATGACTTGCAAATAATGAATAGAATGGAATAAAAGAATTAAAAATAATTGTAATTGTAATTACATACTGTTTTATAAAAAAAAACAGAAGAAGAAAATTTTGTTCTTATTCTAGTAAAAAAAAATTTGTTTAAAAATATTCGCATAAATTAAGTCCCATGTATACAAATTTAAATAGAAATACAATCAAATAGAAAAATCTTCCAGCAACACTTATGTTTCGAAGCATGTATGTATAGTGAGCGTCAAAAAAGATTGTACATTAAAACAAATATACTGTTACGAAAATGAGAAATCAAGATACTGTTATTTTGTGTTTACATCGCTTAGCAGCTAAAAGCTACGAAAACAAAACAATGTAATGGGTGATTTTTTAAGAGATATAGGAAAATTTTTCAAAAAAAACACATAAAATTCAGAAAAATGCATGAAATCTTTATTTGAATCGATAGTACGGTTCATATAATTTAATGTTTGAAGATTATTTCATGCAAATGTTGACCGCGACTGCGCCTCAAATGGTCCATCCGCTTAGTCCAATTTTGGTATACTCTTTCCAACATTTCGGCCGGTATCTCACGAACGAATGCTTCAATGTTGTCAATTGAAGCTTGTCTGTATAGACATGAGCTTTAACATAGCCCCACAAAAAATAGTCTAAAGGCATTAAATCGCACGATCTAGGTGGCCAATTGACCGGTCCCGAACGTGAAATAAAATGTTCACCGAACTCGCCTCTCAATAAGTCCATTATTACGCGTGCTGTATGGCATGTGGCACCGTCTTGTTGAAACCACATGTCATGCAAGTCATGCTCTTGCATTTTGGGCAAAAAAAGTTGGATATCATCTCACGGTAGCGCTCACCATTCACAGTTACGTTACGATTTGCAGCACCTTTGAAGAAGTACGGTCCAATGATGTCACCAGCCCATAAACCGTACCAAACTGTGACTTTTTCTGGGTGCATTGGCAGCTTTTGCAATGCTTCTGGCTGATCTTCACTCCAAAATCGACAATTCTGCTTATTTACGTATCCATTGAGCCAAAAATGAGCTTCGTCGCTGACCACAATTTTTCGATAAAGTGGATCTTCGGCCAACTTTCCAAGAGCCCATTCACCAAATATTCTGCGTTGCGGTAGGTCGTTCGGCTTCAATTCTTGCACCAGCTGTATTTTGAAAGGCTTCACACCTAAATCCTTCCGCAAAATTTTCCACGTTGTTGAGTAACAGAGGCCCAATTGCTGCGAAAGGCGACGAATCGATAATTTATGGTCATCATTAACACTGGCCGATACAGCTGCGATATTTTCTTCAGTTCGCACTCTACGTAAGCGTGTTGGTGGGTTAATGCCCAACAATGTAAATTTGGTGCGAAATTTAGTCACAATAGCCTGTGGGTCGATTAAACTGACCATAAAATGGAAGAAGCGCGTGATGATCTTTCTTAACAGAGCACGCATTTTGATAATAAAATTCAATGATTTGCATGCGTTGTTCGTTTGTAAGACGATTCATGGTTAAATTATAAGACCAAACTGAGGATGTTTGACAGTGAAACAAAACATGAAACGTGCGTGAGCTGTTTAAACCAGTGTTGCCAAAAAGATAAGAGCTAAAAAATAAACCTGTTTACAAATTATCGTACTGCTTAATATAACAACAAACACCAGCACAAAAAATGTAAACAAAAATTCACCAACAACACTACAAGAATAACTAAAAACAATGATGTTTACATTTATAGAGATTTCGAGAAGGTGAACTTTATGAAGTCGCCGTGGGCTAGTAGTTAGAATTTTGCCTTTTTAAACGAAAGCCATGGTTCGAGCCCCAGGCCGGACATCAAAACAAAATACAAAAAGTATTTCTTCGGCGACTTTCTCTCAGCAGATTTCTGGCAAAAACTCTGAGAGTAAATAAAATTGCCATGAAGAAGTTTCTTAAAAATCTGTCGTTCGGAGTCGACTTTAAACTGTAGGTCCCGCCACTCATGTATAAAATTAACACACACAATATAAGTGGCGTGAGAAACTAGGTCGTAATCCTGACTGAAGTGTTGTAATGACCAATTATGTATGTATGAACTCATGAACATTCACCTTCATGCATATTCATCAGATTGTTTACATTGCCATATAAAAGGTAAGGTAAAGCAGGCGACTGAGTTAGTGAAGTTCAGTCAGTCTTGTGTGAAGACACGGTGCGTTTGAAGAGAGTAATTGTGGTTTGAAGATTTCCGTTACAAAGATCTGTCGAACAATTTTCTAGTAATTGTTATTGTTTATGCAAAGGGAGGAATAACAAAAAAGGCAATTGTTGTTGATAAAATAAAGTTGTGAACAGTGGCACACAGAATTAAGCGCATAATAAAGAATTTTAATTAAAACTACAGACACGTTTATTTTTATTTTATTTGCAATCAACTAGCTCATATTTTAAACGTTTTTAAAAGGTAAAAATGTAACAATGCATTAATAAATTACCGTGATTTTTATTTTAAAATTGTTTTATTGCCAGTTTTTAAAATTGAAACAAAAAAAAATTACAAAACATTTGGAAATATTGTCAAATTTTTTCGGGTACTCTCCTTAAGTCTTTTACCACTTAAGTATGGTGATTGTTAGTATTTTATCCTTAGTGTACAGTTTCTTTTGAAGCTTACTGTATATTTTCTTTTTATAATTTGAAGGAATAAGAAGACAAAAAAAGAGCAAATTTAACGCAATGTTAACCAACCGAATTTGTGTTTTCCATGAGTTTTCTTTTTACAACAATGCTCTTAACATGATAATGTCGATCTCTAACAAAAATAAGTGAAAATAACAACAGATTTAACAATGCGATACAAGCTACACAAAACACTAGAAATTATTAAAAAAAACAGAAGACAAATTCGACATCGACTTCGAATTGAAACCAACCAGAGAAATAAAATAAAATTTTTTCTGACTGCACATTGCGGTCGCTTCTTGTTGTTCTGCTGCTGGTATTTGGTTCTTTAATGGCAACTTGCGATGATTTCATGACAGCTGAATTACGTTTTTTTATTTTTTTTTTGGTTTTATTGCCTTAAATGTCTCCAAAAATGAAATTAACTTGATTATAATATTATTTTTTGTTATTGTTGTTGTTGTTGCTTTATTATCATTATTGTAATTACAATGACAATTTCAGTTGTTTCATACGAGTACGAGTTTTATTGTGAAACAAAAATTTTTTTATTTTATTTTGAAAATGATTATCAAACATTGGTAGGCCCAGCAGTTTTTTTTAATTGCCAGACACTTGACTACCCGCACTTTGATGAAAATTTCATACAAAATGCTGATGATGATCGTGTTCATCATAATTGTGTTTGTTTTTTGAGGTGTTTTAAAGCAAACGAAGTTCAACGGCAGGTGCTGTTTGCATGTTTTCATGTTGATGATGATGATTATTATTATTATTTTCATACATCATGTTGTTGTTATTTTTGTTTTCTTTAAAAATAAAAAAATTTTTTTTCCAAACATTACGCCAACCGTATACGTAAGCGCAGCTGTTTGTGGTAGAAAATCAAGTCAAGTCAAGTCTTTAATGCAACACCACTTGCCTATCATTAAAATGTGGTTTTATTGTTGTTGTTGCAACTAATTTTACTCTTTTTTTTTTAATTTGAAAAATCGGAAAAAAATACCAAAACTTTCAAGCGTAACAAACAACTACCACGCGCCTTGTAAACATTGTCGTCCCAACTACGGTGGTACGCAAGCATTATAGTCTGTTGCATTATTAGATTGGCTACAAACAAAATAGGCCTGGAGGGGAAAAAGTGTTATTTACCTTCAGGGGGAGTATTAAAATGTATACTAATGATGGGATTATTATTATTGTTATGCAATAACGTATTCGACTCCTCTGCGACTTTATAAGATATCCTTATAATGGCTCCTATAAGCCTATTGCCCTGACAAATTTCAGGATTCTGCTTGGTGTCAACAAATACAATTTCCTGCCAAGCGCCTTATATTCTACTCAGTATTTACTTCCGTATACACTAGTGTCCTACAGCTTCTAAGACTATGTTCCGATGATTTATTTTAATCGCCATTGACTCTACAAGTTGAGCTTGAGACATAGCAGTCTATTAAAAGACCACTTACCAACCTCAGGTCATTTCTGGATAGTCTGATACATGTGTCAGATCTCCTCTTACGGTAATTTCCTAACAGAAGTTTTGATTGCTACTTGGTTTAAGAATGGACTTTGCCGCTCTATATCTTTTCTTTCGTTGAACATACTTTTTCAAACATCCGGCCTCACTACACAGAAGGGTTTTGACCTCAGCAACTTGCTCGGAAGCTCTTTTGCTTGCTCATTACCGAGACTTCTCATATGTTCTGGAGTCTAACAGAGGGTAACCTTATTTTCCCTACCCAGTTTTCCCAGACAGTCTCAAAACTCATGAGAGCCGATGGCTGAGTGCATTGCTTTGTCCTGTCTTTTGTACCTCCTATCAAAATGAATTGAACACATCTATCGGTGTTATAGATTTAGAAGATACCTGCGTGTTTCCATGATCTCGGACTATTTAATTTTGAGACCAAAAACTCCTACAGCATAGCACAAAATAGTATCTTTTTTAAAATACGGTGCAGCTTCCAGATAACTGCATTCGTTATTGTTATTAGGTCTCGTTGAAAAGTACTTCCTTAAACCAAAAATCGTGCTAGTTCTGTCCAGGGGACATTTACAGCGGGAGCTATCAGCCAATGATGAATTACATGTTAGACTTGTTTTCCATCAACCTAACCATAGCAACCAAAGCTTTGGTCTTCACTACTATATGTAGCGCATTTAAATCCAACAGAGCTTCCAGCAGCGCTGTAGGATTGCTAATGTTGTACCAACACACATTGGTGTCTGTATCTTGTCCAAGTTGTTGCTTTGTTGTTGTTAGATTTGTTCTATTTGCCCAGGTAATTGCATCATAGGTCCCTATTGGTGGGACGATCATGGTATACATCCAGTGCATAATTCCTGAATTGCATCTCCAGGATTTTCATGCAAGTCTTCTGCATACTATTATGGAATGTCTTTCCTTTCCACGTGTCTGCTTTCTACGTGATACCTCCATGATAATTTACTATTCAGTGTTATTCCTGTTATTATTAACTCAGCCAGGAGTCAAATATTCTTCCATTACATCAAGACTACATCATCATCATAGTTTTATCAGGTTTCATCCTGAAAAAGAGTCATAAATGAATACAGAACACTGGATAATCGAGTGATGCTTGCAATTAGCAACGAACCTAAACAGTATGAGCAGCTGCATCCCGCAAAAAGGAAGAATTGGTTGACATCACTCCATAAATCGTAGTACAACTCATGAAAGAAGACTAACCAATGTTGACGAGCATCTCAAGCTTTGGATAGAAAACTTTAAAAGAGTACTGAATGTACAAAGAGATGGTATCAATATACCGAGTGATGATGTTAACACTATCAATGCACTTCCTATTAAAATAGATCCTCCATCTAAAAGGGAAATAATTAACGCCATTAGAGCTTTGCAGAACAATAAGGTGGTGGATGTTGATTTATCACTGCGAATAAAAACATGCACTGTTTCTTCAAATATGAAGCGGGGAAACTCTGTGAATATAATTGTATCACCTAAGAACGGTGATATAGTCGATCATAGGATTTTGCGTGGAATAGACATTATGTGAGTGGAACTGAAAGTTTTTATGAAAATCATTTTGGAACATCTGATAAACCAAGGCATTTGTCAAGATGCCATTCAACACTTTGGGGAAGTAAAACCCAAAAGTAAAAAATACTTGGAAAAGAAAGAATAATTTCACGTCATCATTACAAGACTTTACATACAAATAAATATACGCCGCATAGACATTCTAGACTCCAAAATACTTGTAGTTCATGGAGAAGAGGAAGTCGAAAATTGAAAGAAATTTAAACAATGTTTTCGTAATAACGCGGGAGGTGAGAGTAAAAATGTAATTAAAATTTGAATGAAAGCCAGAGAAGGAAGAAGGGAAAGTATAGCGATCAAAAGCTACATTTTTGTCTTTCAGTCCACTGTAGCTTCGGTTCAGTGATGGTCTAGTAAAAATTATAGTACACTGTAGCTTGGTTGAGAGTACTCTATTGTCTTCAATATTATAAAACCGCACATACTTACTCATTTGTTCATTCATTCGCTCATTAGACACGAATGGTGACAATGCAAACAGTTTGTTTTGTGACAGTTTTTTTTATTGTGTGCCATGTTCAGTAGAAGTCAGGTCACACATCGTTGATTCGTTAGAATGTTTGCGGGACTTGATTTTTGTCATTTGTTTTACTGTTTTACTGTAACTTAAATACACGTGATTTTTTCCATACGTAACTCCATAAATATTGAGTTTATTGGGTCTTCGCGAGATCATCTTTTTCAACAAATCTTTTTAAGGCGTGAAATTGAATATTAGCACGCATGATCGTGATCAGGAAGAAAAAGGATTCAAAATTAAATCCTTAAAATTGGAATGTAAAACGTTTATTAAATAAATTAAATAAAAACAAAACTATCTTGCAGCACCAGATAATGATTTTTAAACCAAAACGAACTATTTTCTCAAAATTCAAAATTCAAATAAAAATTTTCACAAAACAAAACCAAGGGAAAAATTAAATTTTAATTCCAAATCGCTTTGCTTTTTCATTAAAACCACGTACAAAAATCTTAAAATTTGCAAAACAATGAACAAAAATAAATGAAAGAATGAATGAATGAATCAACGATTATATGAATGAATGAATGAATGGAAAAAAGGACAATTTTCTGAAATTAACTGATCATGTCTTGCCTTGGTAGGCATCAAATCTAACAAACTGGCACGTAACCGTCTAGGACAACAAACAATAGCCCAGCATAACAATGAGGTGAAAAACCGATTACATTTCAGGTCTAAGAAAACATTTAAAATATTTACACAGAAATTTTTATTGTTTAACGCCACATGTGGCAATTGTATTACAACAAAAAAACAAGAACAATTTTGTAAATACAAAACCGATTTTCCAGTTGACGTAATAAATGGTTTTATAAGATATAAAGTCTCACGTTTTGATGCCTAAAACTGTGAATGAATGAACGAACGAATGAGCGTATGTTTGTTGCACAATTTATTTTGGTTTGGTTGACCTTTATTGCGGCAAACATTGTGTGAAAGGAGATTTTAAAACTAAATCGGTTTATCCATCAAATAAAAAGGCAGGGATTTCTTTTTTGTTGTTGTTTGTTTCCCATGTTTGAAATTGCAAATTAAGATCATCGGGATTTGAGACAAACAAATTGTTTTGGTTTTTCATTTAAATTTTGTCTTGTGTTAAGGGACAATTTAATGCAGGGACAATTCAATGTATGTATGTTATGTACATACATACATACAATATGTATTTAAATATATGTATAGTAAATGGTCCGCCAAATAACTTTTTTTTTGAAATTGCTTTAAAAACTACTGAATATTTTCTCAAATTTCTTCTTTTATTTGAAAGTACAATCCTTCCGGTTAATAATGGAAAATGCAGTAGCCTACACCAGATAATGCCGATTTTGGCAAAAAAAATCATCTTTTCAGATGAATCTCATTTTGATCTTGGTGGGTATATAAACAAGAAAAATTGTCGCATTTGGGGCACAGAAAACCCGCACGCATACATTGAAAAGCCGACGCACCCAAACCGATTCACTGTTTGGTGCGGATTTTGGTCCAGAGGCATAATTGGGCCATTTTTCTTCGAAAATGAGCAACGAGTGGCCGTTAAAGTCAATGGCGATCGTTATCGGGCCACGTTGAACGAATTTTTGTTCACAAAAATTGAAGAGGAGGATATTGGCAACATTTGGTTTCAACAGGACGGCGCTACGTGCCACACAGCCGAAGCTACACTCGATGTTTTGCGCCCTGTTTTTGAAGATCGCATTATTAGCCGCAGAGCTGATGCCGTTTGGCCACCTCGTAGCTGCGATTTGACATTATTTGTGGGGTGCCGTCAAAGATAAGTGTTACGCCGACAAGCCAGAGACAATTCACGCTTTAAAGGACAATATTCATGAAGCCATTGGTGAAATACAACTGCACACAATCGATAATGTGCTTAAAAATTGGACCGATCGTGTAGGCTACTGCATGGCCAGCCGAGGCAGCCATTTGAATGAAATTATTTTCCAGTATTAACCGGAAGGAAGGATTGGACTTTCAAATAAAAAAAGAAATTTGAGAAAATATTCAGTAGTTTTTTTAAAGCAATTTCAAAAAAAAGTTATTTGGCGGACCCTTTATATAAACGTATGGGGTCTTCTTCTAAGCGCTTTCTATTTTTAAATTTAAATAATTGTGTGAAAATTGTGTTTAAATTTAAGTAAATGTTTGAGATATCATCGAAATTTTTTATTCATTTGGACGACCTATTCTTGTCATTATATGTGGCATAATACGTACATACATAATTGATCATCACAACCCTTCAGTCAGGATTACAACCAAGCTCCTCACACCACTTAAGTTGTGTGTGTTAATTTTTAAATATGACTGGCGAGACCTGCATTTTAAAGTCGACTCCGAACGACAGTTTTCTTAGAAACTTTTCATGGCAATTTAATTTATTCTCAGAGTTGCCAGAAATCTGTCGAGAGGAGTCACCGAAGAAATATTTTTTTTGTTTTGTTCGAGATATCTAATCGGGGGCTTGAACCATGGCCTCACGTCTAATAAGCCAACTCACTATCAATTTGATTACTTCGTGGCACATTAACATCGTTAAAATTTCCGCCACTCTTCACTGGATAGACGTACGTACGTCATTGGTCATTACAACCCTTCAGTCAGGATTACGACCTAGTTTATTAAACCACTTATGTTGTGTGTGTTAATTTTATACATGAGATTTTTTGAGAAACTTTTCATGGCAATTTTTATTTACTCTGAAGAGTTTATGCTGAGAGGAAGTCGCCTAAGGAATATTTTGTCAAATTTCGTTTTGATGTCTGGCCTGGGTCTCGAACCGTGGCTTTTCGTCTAATAAGTGGTATAGTATCTGATACCACGGCGACTTTTTTTTTTTTTTTTTTTTTTTTTTATTATTAACATTTCATGTACAACTTAAATCGAAATTCTAAAGGTCTCAGCGCCATTAAGGCATTATTGAGATAAGTTGGCAAATAATTTCATGTACAATTGATTATTAAAATTATGAACATTTTTAAATAAAAAAAAAATATTTTTAGATTATAAAGTTTTACAATAGGAGTGTTTCAAGATTTTCCGATAAGTGTTCTTTAAGGCAATTTTTAAAAGTGGAAATTCTGTTACATGTTTTCAAAATTACAGGAAGGTTATTGTATTCAGCAACACCCATGTATTGAATACGTTGCTTAGTAGTCTCTAATCTGCACCTTGACGTCCATAAGTTTTGCTGATTCCGAGTATTGAAAATTGTTTGGTTCTGATGAAATTGAACCGTACGATAACCAATGTTGTACAATGATTTAAATATATACATCAAGACCTGGTACTTATACAACCCACGAATAGGCAAAATTGTTTTACAAATGTCACGATAGAGGGATAAAGTTTGGAATCGAATGGGCAAATTATATACTGCTTTTAACGATTTATTTTGCATGCATTGCAGAGTTTTTAACGTTGTAGTGCTTTTGAAGCCATAAATTATAGCCATATAATTTAGGTGGCTTTGAATTAGAGCATGGTATAACAGAAGTTTAGTTTCCTCATTAAGTTTATATTTAATTTTATATAATATGCCAATAGCTGGAGGTATTTTTGATTTCAGTTCGCGTATGTGCAAATCCCATCCATGATTACTTTGAAGCGTTATTCCTAAATACTTTACAGAATCTGATTCATAAATTATATTACCATCAACATAAATATTAAAATTATTATTAACAGCATGTGGTCTAAATCTCACTAGTTGAGTTTTATCTGCATTTAGTACTAATTTGTTTAGGCGAGTAAACTCACAAATCAGAGATATATCCCGTTCCATATTTGCTTTCAACGATAAATCATATTTGTACGGATAAAAGAGGCACACATCGTCAGCAAACATATACAAACGTCCAGTTAGATCCAAATTACTAATATCATTTATATAAATTTTGAACAGTATGGGACCTAAGCAGCTACCTTGTGGAACACCACATTCAACATTTGTCATATCACTCTTACTCTGATTAACTTCCACATACTGCTTCCGATTTTTGAAATAACTCTCAAACATGTTGAGCCCTCTTTCATCCACACCATAATATTTCAGTTTTTGTAGCATAATATTATGATCAACTAGATCAAAAGCTTTGCTAAAATCCAGGAATAGGCCTGCTACACCATTAAAACCTGTATCTAACCCGTTACATATATCATTGACTACATTCACAACTGCTTCATCTGTTCCGCAACCTTTTTTAAATCCAAACTGTTGTTTGTAAATGTAATTATTATTTTCAATGTACAGAAAAAGTTGTTGGTGTATAAGTTTTTCAAATATTTTGTCAATAATCGAAAGGAGAGCAACTGAACGAAACTTGTTCACCGTAGAAGCATTTGAAACTTTCGGGATGGGTATAATCTTACTGATCTTTAAATAATCGGGGAAAATACCCGAAACGATGATTTTATTAAAAATGTTAAGCATTGGCAAAATAACATCTTTACATTTAACTACTAATTTAGGTGAAATTCTATCATAGCCAGTAGACTTCTTGGTATCCATGTTGTTTATGATAATTTCCATATCTTCAACAGTGGCTGCTTTAAAAGAAAATCGATTGGAACTTCTGGATAGTGTTCTAAGTTGATTACAATTATCATTAGGATATACTTGTATATGATCCCTCAAGTCTCTTACTGACTCTACAATATAGTGGTTTAATTCATTAGCCTTAACCTGATCATCAAGAATCATCGTACCTGCCGACGTCATGAGGTTTATATTATTTTTGGACTCTCTACCAAGTATTTTATTTAAAAACTTCCAGCACTTCTTCGTATCTCCTTTCGCTCTATTCAGACTGTCGTAATAGTAATCATTCCTTGCTAATTTGTTTGCAATTTTTATAATTTTATTTAACCTTTTCAGCAAATCGTCGAACTTACAGTCTTTGGACTTTCGTCGCTTAATTAGTAGTTTATGCTTGTATAATATCAAATTTTGCAAATTTTTATTCATCCACGGACAAAGTTCAAACCGAAGTTTAGTTTTGATTTTAGTACAGGTTGTTGATTTGATAACAGCATCTTTTATACAACTTATCATATTCTCGGCTAGGTCTGATGAATTGGAATTTACATCAATTTTTCACTGGATAGAGCCCATCTTAAATGTCCAGTTTGCCATGACTCTGGTCCATAAATCAGAATGAATTTGATCGATAACATGAGTTTTGTTGATTTGAAGCCCACTGTGATTCGTGGCTTTTTCGCTTATACCTCCGATATAAGAAAACCCCATCAGAAAAAGTGTGATGGGGTTAAATTGCGCAATCTAAGTGACCAGTTCACGTCATCTCCACATGAGATAAAAATGCCTTCAAATCGCTTGTGCAGGATATACAGTGTGACATAAGATGTGGAGTCCATGCTGCTATAACCACATTTCGTTGATGTCCAGATCATTCAGTCCATGTCAAGAGAAGTTGGTAATCATTGACATATAGTGCTCGCCGTTGACAGTAATTATCTGGTCAATGTTATTCCTAAAGGAAGACGAAACAATGATGCCGCCAGCCCTAAATCCATACCAAACAACGTTGTTCCGGGATGAATTGGGTGCTGTTGGATCTCATATAGATTGGTATTCAACCAAATTTTATTTGCTTTTGTACTCATTCATCCATAAATGGGACTCATCACTGGTTATGATTTTTCAATAAAACTTACGGTCAACTGTTTCAGAGCCTGGTGAGTATATTTTAAGCCAGAGGAGCATTTTATTACGTACGTAGTGTAATAAAGAAGGGATTCATACGCTTCCAAAACTGCCATATGTTGAACTTTACACGCGATTTGTTTCCTTATGCTTAACAACTGAAATCAAGCGACCATCAAAAACGTGAAAAAATTCCTTGAGGACGTGGAGGTATAAAACGCTGAAAGCGATGCTTTGCCAAACGAAACTCTTTTTCAATTGAAAGGTTATGTAAACAAACCAAATTGCAGTACTTGATGTACAAAAATCCACAGCAATATGTGAGAAACATTTCAGATTCTTTGTCTATTTATTTGCATTCCAAAAATAAACTCAAACCTGATGGACTATGCAAATTTGTGAAATCACAAAAAAAAACAACCTAGAAAATTAAATTAAAATAATAAACCTGACAAATTACTTCGGTCATCATTTAATTTGAGGTTAAAAAAGGTTTCGGGTTTTTTGTTGAACGTATTTAATTACAATTTTCTTACGGCCAAAACAGAAATTAGGCCGATGGCTTTTTATCATGGCCTGTAGAGTAACCAATTAAATGCTTTTCGTTTTGTCAAGATAAAATTAAAATTGTAGGAGCATGTCTCTGTTGTACTGGGTCACTCTGTGACAGATTAGTAACACGAATTTCAAGTGGCATTGCAATTAATTAGTGTCTCTCTCTGGCGCTCGCTTCCTGTTGAAGATGCTGTTGATGCAGTAACTGAAAGTGTTATTTTAACAAACGTTTCACATCTAAAATGAAAGAAATGGAAGACAAATTATTGCGAAGAAAAATCGGGCAATAAGACTACTTCTTATACCCTACTTAACGACTGATTTTATCTCTCTCCAATTTCTGTTTAAGTTCCATTGTTTGTTCGATTTTCTCATCATAAAATTTCATAAAATTTTTATACAAGCTCTTCTAATATTTAAACTCCATGCTGTAGGGTATGAATAACGAATTTCAAAAGAGAACTCAAGTGAAATGTTACATTTTTACTATGAAATGATTCATGCAATTAAGTGACATTTGTCAAGATGCCATTCAACACTTTGGGGAAGAAGTAGTACCCAAAAGCTCAATTAAAAAAAAAATACGACTGAAAAAATATGGGAAAGAAAGAATAAATTTCGCGTCATCATTACAAGACTTTACATACAAATAAATATACTTCGCATAGACATTCCGGATTCCCAACTACTTGTAGTCCATGGAGAAGAGGAAGTTGAAAATTGAAAGAAATTTAAACAATGTTTTCGTAATAACACGGGAGGTGAGTGTGAAAATGTAATTAAAATTTAAGTGGAAGCCAGAGAAAATTGGGGAAGTTTTTTTTGTTTTTTTTTTATGAAAGTGCAGATGATGTTTAAATTTCTTTTCTTTTCCGCTAGATTGCTTCACTTTAAATTTTTTAAACTTAATTAAGGAAAGTTACTGGACATAAACATTAACCCTAAAAACATGCGATACAAGTAAAATTCAGTTGTAATGCAATTTAAAAATATTTTCCATTTCACTTTTTGCCTTGAACATCACACAGTCTTTTAGTCATTTTAAGTCTGTTTATTGATATCACTGTAGATCTATCATTTCTACCACAATTAATGCCTCATGCATACATACACAATCTGTCATTCTAACCATTCAGCCAGGATTACGACCTAGTTTCTTACATAACTGATGTTGTGTGTGTTAATTTTATACATGAGCGGCGGGACCTACAGTTTAAAGTCGACTCCGAACGACAGATTTTTTTAAGAGCTTTCCATGGCAATTTTATTTACTCTCAGAATTTTTGCTAGAAATCTGCTGAGTGGAAGTCGCGGAAGAAATATTTTTTCCATATTTCATTTTGTTGTAGATGTCTGCCCTAGGATTTGAACCGCGGCCTCACGTCTAATAAGCCAACGCCCTATTTAGTAGACTACGGCGACTTCACTGTTATGTCTCATCCTATATCCTTCTCTAGGAACTGTTTGACCTCCGGATAGAATTAATTTTGGTATCACAATGGGTCTAAATGCGACCTCTTCCTTCTAGGGGACTCGCCACCTAACATAACCCAACTTAAGATAATGCTCTAGCCAATAAATCACTTTTATGAACCCTATTTGATCCTCGAAGTTCAAGTCCTTTAGATTTACCAGTTCCTCAACAAATTGACTACCTAACCATCTCTGCCTATGTAGACAATTACAAGGATATAAAATATGATCAACTGTTCAGCTTCTTCACATTGCCTACAGAAATCAGTGATATTCCATCTGCTGACTATGTTTAAAGAGGCCATGTTCTCATCTCCCGTCTACTCATGCTTTGGATTAGTATCGTGCCTGTAGAATTGAGCTATGGCTCTTACAATTTTTCGTTCTACATATACATGCACGTCTTGTCAGTGAATAGCAAAGAATAATCATGTTGCTGGCTCCACCAACTCCTCTTTTGTTGTGGCTTCCAAAGCCGCACTGAATCTTGTTTTCAATAACTCCAGAGAAGTAGGCATTATAGGAAATCATGCGAGACGCATTGATTTTGGGTACCTTGACTTCTGCAGAAGCTGTGGAGATGTGGAGGAGGATGAGACTGTTCTGCATCTATTTTGTACATTCCCGGCACTTGGCCGGAAGAGAAAGAGGCTCCTGGTTGCCTGGGATCTGGAAAAACAGTCATTCATTGATATTGGCAGTCTGAGTCGCTTCATCAGAAGCTTCGAGTGATTCCTGGACTAGGGGAAAATATGAAACTGTGGGTCCTGTGTATGGCCTAAACGTGTCCGCTCATAATTCCATTAAAGGGACAGCCATTTCTACCTACCTACCTACCTACGTAATGCCGCAATAACTAGTTATCCAGCATTGTTCAATTGAATAATTTGAAATAAAGTCGCTTGGCAGGATTTTACACTGCCAGTCTCGACATAACCTAAAAACATGGCCTCTCAAAACCTTCAATGTTGCCATATCTATATAAATTGTGTCTCTTGAGTTCTTCTATTTGTATTTTCTGACTAATTCGGTGGCTTCAATGATCTTTAGAATGTCCTTTTGAAGAACGAAACCACATTCCGACGAAACCGTATACGATTTTCCGATATTTAAGACCCCTGCAGCAGTGTCCGTCTCCATTTTTGTCCCATCGGTGAAAACAGCCATCGAAGAATTCTTCGGATTGAGTTTGGCTATCGCAACACAAAGCAATCTATCTGAGCAACAGATGTTTTCATGATCGTCGATCTAATGAAATTATAGTTCTTTGAGGTGTACCAAGGGGCCTTGTATCATTTCTTTTTTAAATCTCAAATCTGCTTCAGCTTTCCTTTTTCCAAAAAGATCTGTTAAGTCTTCCTTGTGATAGATTAGTTCACTGCAATATAGAAATTTGCATGTGAAATAATTAGGTTTAGGATGATACATCGCTTTGAAGGATTTCCTCTACATTTTCCATTAAATTAATGACAAAAATTGCTAAAAAGAAAACTTATTTTTTTTTTGTTCAATTGTCGCCTTTTTCTGGTTTTCTACAATTATTGGCAACTTTTACTTCAATTTGTTTTTCATTCATTTTCACTGAAAATCATTTTCATTTGTTGTGTGTTCTGTGTTTCTTTTTGTTTGTATTTCACACTGAAACCGTAAAAACTCAATAAAATTAAATGCATGTCGAGTGTATAGAGTTTTTATCCACAGAACCCCGAAAAAATTAAAAAAGATGGTGAAATAAAAAAAAAAAAAAAACGAGTGAAAAGTTTTATTGAAAGCTTTTAACAGCGGAAATGTACCTGATTCCACATTTTAGCAAAATTAAAATTGTTCACACGACAACAGATGCACGTAAATACATGTATAGTTGTCGTTGCAGCCGGCAGTGTATTAAGGCTGTTACCAATACGTGTACAAATACATTTCGCATGGATATCTCATCCTGCAACATCACTGTTCGGTTATAATTTGAAAATTTTTATTTTAAATTGCAGTTCATAGCAGACGTTTCATGGAATTTATTATACATTATCCTAGCGCCTATGACCGACACTTTCATCTGGAAAACGTTGCAGTGGTCCGGTAGGATCTATATTTAATGTGGCTTCACATATTCCTCCATTCGGTTAGAAAACATACATATGTGATATATATTTTATAAGGTAGTGTGTTGGTTTATTAGACGCAAGGCCACGGTTCAAACCCCAGGTCAGACATCAAAACAAAAATTTGAAAAAATATTTCTTCGGCGACTTCCTCTCAGCAGATTTCTGTTAAAAACTCTGAGAGTAAATAAAATTGCCATGAAAAAGTTTCTCAGAAATCTGTCGTTCGAAGTCCCGCCACTTATAATATATAAAATTAATACACACAGCATAAGTGGTTTGAGAAACTAGATCACGATTCTGACTGAAGGGCTGTAATGACCAATTATGTATGTATGTATGTTTGATTACCGAAAAACTTAACGAAAATTCTGCAGGTCAATGGGTTTTTTCAACGAGATAACGTGGCTGTACATAAGACCTTTGAAAGAGGTAGTAATGCCATCATGTGTGGAACATAATAGCGTTCAAATGACTGTCATGGTATCTCTAAGTGTAGCGCCAGCGGAAAGATCAATTTTCTATGACTCCAGCGCATATTTAGGCTGAATATTAGCGATGACATAGAAGTCGCCGTAGTCTAGTAGATAGTGTGTTGGCTTATTAGACCTAAAGCTTGGGTTCGTATCCCAGGTCAGACATCAAAATGAAATTAAAAAAAAAATTTTTCTTCGGCGACTTCCTCTCAGCAGATTTCTGGCAAAAACTCTGAGAATAAATAAAATTGCCATGAAACAGTTCCTCAAAAATCTGTCGTTCAAAATCGACTTTAGATTGTAGGTCCCATCACTCATGTATACAAATTAACACTCACAACATGAGTACACCACTCATGAGGAGCTAGGCCGTAATCCTTACTGAAGGGTTGTAATGGCCAATTATGTATGTATGTATATATATATTTTATGAGGTCTGACGCAACCATAGAATAGAGGCGCAAAATTATTTCCAGTGCTGCAAGCGGAATTTTTTAAGTCCGTATCTAGTAGAGGTTAGTCTTCTTGAAAAAGATTTCCTTTATACCAGCCAATAGGAATGGATTTCTCTTTCACTCTGTTTCCAGGGTCTCCAGGATAGTTTCATATCCAAAATAAAATTAAGAGAGACGCACTCATCACCTAATCTAATACGCACCACATGCAGCCTTTATGGTGGAAAAGATGTTGGTTTTTGCTTTCAAGTGAACATTACTGTCCCTGTTTTTCCAAGTCACTTCTATATGCCCGCTTCACAAATCTACCCACAGCAATTTGCATCGTATATCAAGAGGAATGTACAAATCTATCCGAAACAGTTAAAGCCGTGATACTTGCATAGATGATTGCCCTCTTTCTTGCCACGGTAGGACAACTATCTTGAACCTGATACGGCAGTTGCTAATATCTGCCAGTGAGTGATGACTTGCGCATCTACAATTGGCGCTGAAGATAATTGTATGCCTACTTCCGCTTGAAAACTATTGTAGGGGCTTGGCTTCTCTGGAAGACTGGGTAGTGGCTCGAAACTAATACTGGTCCAGCAAGAATCCTAAAAGAATTTGGCACCATCAGGAGGAGTGATTACGTGATAATGCGATAGGAATTATCAACAAGACCGGATAAGGAGGTCTGAAGAATTGGTGCAGCATACCTCGTAATATGGTGTTCAGATATGCACCTTTATAGCGTAAATCGCAATAAACGCCATTATTGAGCTCAATATTTCATATAAAGTTTCAATCAATTATTGCGCAATAAATACGCAAATTGTTATAATATTGAGTAAAACTTAAAATGCAACACTGTTATAAGTATGCTCAGTGAGTATCAAATGTCAACAACGACAAACAATAAAACAAAAACAACAAAACAAAATAAAAACAATTTTGTTGAAACAATCAGCTGTTTAGTTTACCAACTGTCAAATGATTATTGAATAAGCGGCTGAACTGCGTATTTTATTATGTCTGAACACTTAATATATTGTACTCAATAAACCGAATATTGCCTCAATAAAAGTGCATATCTGAACATAGTATAACTGACTCTGGGCACCGATTGATGCACAGTAAACAGAGCTGTTGGTGGCGGTCTGCTTAAACTTCAAAGAAGCATTCTCAGTAAGGTTATCGAAATTTTTACTAAACATTACATTATGGGCACACATGCCCAACGCATTGATTTTGAAAACATTGCAAATAATTTCTGGTGAAACTGCAGGAGAGGACACTCTTTTTCACCTATTGGGTACATCCCCAGCACTATGCCATCTACTATATGAATGATCTAGGGAAACTGTCATGCATTGAAGTTGACAGTGTTGCTTCATCAGAAGCTTTGGGTGTTTCAGGGACTAAGGAATAAAAAAAAATTGGTATCACAGTGCTTCCATCCAACTTGTTTAAGTGTACAGCTACTCCGACCTACTTACCTAAGTATATAGGAGTACTTTTGTAAGTTTGAAAACTTCATCTTCGTTTTGGCCGTTAGACGAGGCCAGAATGCTAATGTAAGCATTGTGCCGCAGAATGCCTTCTGTAGCCCACATTTAAAGCACTTGAATTTAGAGATTATGCAGTGTGGAGTTTCGAATACAATACAATACAATACATTGCAATATTATATACAATATCTATATACATACATACGTACATACATATGTACAATAAGTGTAAATGAAAAAGGTATACATATGCATGCAGAAGCGTTAATAAAACCGCAATTGTGGTAAAACTCTCAGCATTCAAATGCGGTTGATATTCTACAAAAACCGAAAAATAAAAACCGAAAAAATAGAGAAAATATCAGAAGATAAATCGTAATGTTCGTTGTTGTTGTTGTTGTTGTATGGGTAACAACAACACTGTAATAAAACCGCAATTTTAAATCGGGTGACAATTTGCATATAACTACCACCATAGCGATACAACTACTACGGCAAGAATGGTAATAAAAACACAAATTCATGCATACATACACGGTAATAGTTGTTAACAAAAACCAAATTGTGTTGGTAGTAAAAAAACAACAAAAAAATGAATTATTTTAGATGGCACTTACGATATTAACAATTTGAAAATTTTTGGTCGTCGGAAGTTAAAGTGTGATGCCTGGCTTGCCATTTACAATGCATAGCTTCTCACACACATACACACATACATACAAGTTGAAGAAACTCATAAAAGATTGAAATTAATTTACGCAAGACACAGACTCATTAAATTAAGAAACTACTGAAGTTTGTTTAAAGGTTTGTTACAGCAAATGTTGCATTATGTTGATTAGGTTACGGAGAATAATTGCACTTGTGCTAGGTCTTGGATAAGTTCATGTGTTTCGAATAAAAGTTGAAGTCAGGCAAGTTTGGAAATGAAGTGGAGTTAAATAAAAATTCTGGAATTTTCTCATAATAAAATTGTTTTATTTTGTTACACAGATTGACCATAAGATCTCTGTCGGGTTTTGTGAATAACTCCAGGATCGTTAGGGAATGTCGCCGCTGTCTCGACCTTCTTTCTGAGCGGTTCAGCGTCTCGCTGGTCTTGGTCCCCGGGCACAGTAATATTCTGGGGAACTGTATGGCCGACGATCTCGCCAGAGCTGGTGCACTCCTTCCGGAATCGTCTTCGATTGAGTTAGGCATGCCACTTGCCTCGTTCAAGTTGGCTATTGTTCGGAAATTCTTTCGAGACGCCAACCTATCCTGGGTCAATGAGGAGTCCTGCTCCATCGCTAGACTCACCTGGCCCTTGGTGGATATTAGGCGTACGAACCAGTTGCTTGGACTTGTTCGTAACATCATCCCGACCACAGTGGCCATGCTTACGGGCCATTGCGATATGGACAGACACGCGGAAAAGATGCGGCTTCCATTCTACGACTTCTGCCGCGGGTGCAGAACCGCTGAGGAAGAAGAGACGGTGATCCACTTCTTCTGTCAGTGTCCGTCACTTACTAGGTGCAGGAATAGATTATTTGGCTCTCCGTTCATCAAACTTTCTGGCTGGTTTTCCAGCGTGGGGTAGTCGTGCTTCTTATGAGTAGCCCTTGTGCTGACCAACTTCTTCCTCCTCCCTGGTCTTGGTTGAACTTTGTCAGCACATGGACTGCGCTCACCGGTGGCATTACAACGGGCCGCTATGAGCGCTCAAGTGAGCTTTGTGACATGATCAAAGCTACCACTACGACCTAACCTACACAGATTGACCAAAGCGTTCAAAGAAATGTGAACACAATTCCTTTCTATTTACGAGCTGCTCAAATTTTTCTTCTTAAAAAGGTATGATATCGCGTATCTGTTTACTTTCCTAATTTTTTATTGTATTGTATCTATTGTAGATCAATTCCCCTTACCCAGTGAAAGATATGCCTTGATTATAGGTAAGTAGGTAGAAGTGGCTGTCCCCTCTATAAAGTTATGAGCGGACACACGCAGGGCCTATTGTGATGCCACAGTTTCACATTCTCCCCTAGTCCAGGAATCACTCGGAGCTTCCCATGAAACGACTCAGACTGCCAATATCAATGCATGATATCATCATCCAGATCCTCTATATAGGTGCCTCTTCTTGCTCCGACCAAGTGCCACGTACACAATATGTGAAGAACAGTTTCATACTTCTCCTCATCTCCACAGCTTCTGTATACATCATTTGCAAGGTCTCCAAGACCAATATGCTCCAAATGCATTTCTATAACGCAATGTCCCTTAAAAACGCCGACAACAGTGCTGAGTTTACTTCTATGGAGTTTAAACAGAGCTGCCACGCCTTGGCCAGATTTTCTGCGCCGTTCTGCTTGTGGCCGAAGCTGCCCATATACTGTTGACAAAGTCCACGATTACATTGTCGATTATAAGCCTGCAGGTACCTAAAAGGATCCCTAATGTCGAGGATTCATCAGAGAGTTCGATGGTCGTCTCCCTTCTGGTCAGTTCGTCCGTTCTGCAGTTATCCGGAATATCTAGATATCTCGGTACCCATGTGATACAAACAAAAAAACATCATTGAGTATATTCCGCTCTTAATTTTTGTATAACTTTTTACATAGCATATATAGAAATGAATGTGTGTTTATTTGTTTGTGGGTTTGTTTGTTTATTTGAAGTCTATAGACGGCTAAACGGCTGGACCAATTTTAACATTACCTTCCTGTATGTCTGGAAGGAGTTATAGGCTACTTTTTATTTTAAAATCTCAGGTAGGCGAGGTGCCACGCCCACATACCCAATAAGTATTTAATGTGGCATATCTCATAAACTGCAACAGCTAGAGTCCTCAAATTTTGTATGGACGAGTTTGACGTATATATGAACAAAATGGGCGGATTGGCTATAGTGGGCGTGTCACCTCCCATAGCCTATATATATAAAATGGATGTTTGCTTGTATGTACTTGATCATGTTATGATCTTTAGCAAAGTTGTTGCGCATGAGCCGGGGAAGGTTTATAAGTTGGTCTGACCAATATCCGATAGGTGGCGCCACTGAAAATCATTTAAAATGAATTAAATCGTAAACTGTGATCTTCAGCAAAGTTGTTGCACATGAGTCGACGGAGGTTGGTGCGATTAATTTCCGATGGATGACGTCAGTGAAAATTATTCAAAATGAATGACAAGCAATTGGTCGACCTACACCTCAAACACGGAAGAAAAGAGCGTTACGAACCTCAGAATCAAACAAGCATTGAGACTGAAAAATCTTCGAGTATATGCCGCTAAGATCCGTTCGCTTGAACAACTTGAACTACGAGAAGTGAGATTAGAAACTGATCGAATGCGTACTACTCAGGTCCGTTCATCTGAATCATCAGGACAACGGGAAACAAAATCAATAAAATGACTCAAAATTAATTGGACATTTGTGTAATGTCTTTCCTTCAAATTTATTTTAGTTGGTGGCGCAGCAACAGGCGCAGGGTAGAGCTAGTAACATATATAATTGTATGTATTATACATAGCCTCTCACACCACTTATGTTGTGTGTGTTAATTTTATAACTGAGTGGCGCGACCAGTTTTTGAGAAAATTTTCATGGGAATTTTTTATTTACTCTCTTTGTTTTTGACATAAAACAGCTGAGAGCAAGTCGTCGCAGAAATATTTGTTTGTATTTCGTTTTGTTGGAGATGTACGACCAGCGGTTTGAACTGTGGCCTGACGTCTAATAAGCCAACACTTTACCTACTAGACTACGACGACTTCATGTATAAGATACACACTTTCAAAAGAGAGAGTATGACTGTTACGATTCTAATCTGTGATCTGTTCTCACATGCTAGAAGCATGTACAAAAATCTATTTTTCTATTGTTGTTGTGGTTATACAACAGGATTAAGAATTTCTATTAACAAATTATTGAACTAAATAGTGCTTATTTGATTTGAATAGAATCATTCTAACAATGCTAAATAAAACAGTTTTCAAGAAAAGAAATGAATTTCTTTTCAATAAACCTGTAACCAAATTGTTCTTAAAATTTTTCTCTAACACATGTCATCGAGTTTATCAGCGCCATTCATTTCGAATCTTTATGTTTTTATAGTTGAATGGGACATTTCCATTTCAATGTCAAACAATTTTCGTCTTTCGATTACCAAAAATTAATGACTTTCTACACTTTCATTTAATTTCCAAAAAAAAAAAAAAAAAAAAAAAATGCCACTGTATTGTATCGATCGATACCATATGCATCATAAGAATTCTATAAAAATTTCCTCTCATGCGTCATGCGTTACAAATGATTGCATTTTATACGCGTACACATCCGATTGCAATTAAAACTGAAACATTATTGCCAACATTTTGTGAATGTTGTTGTTTGTGTTGTTGCCGAATATTACAACACAAACAACAACAAACAACAACAAACCTGTCACAGACATTTCAAAACATACAAGCAAAGCCGTAAATTATGAATTTTATTAAAACCTCGGAAATTCGCTGGGAGCTCAATATGATGATGCTCTGCGCTGCTCTGCTCTGCTCTGCTCAGTGTTCAATCGTATTGTATTTGATGTTGTCATGTCACATGTTTGACGTGGAACGCATGTCATACTTGTCTGTCTACACGCATAAAACGAAAAAAACCAGTGGCAGTGCAAGAGACCAGAGAACCATATTGGTTTTAATATGTTTCTCACTTTCGGTTTTTGTTTGGGTTTTTGGAAAAAGGACGAACACACACATACACCTACATATATACAAAGCTGAGAAGAAAGAATACAAAAATAAAAGTAAGAGTGTGTTGTTGGTTGGATACCATAAAGAGAACAGCTGTCGCTGCATGGTAAGTAAAGTGGAGACGAAAGAAAAAAAGTGAAATTATTTGCCAAATGACTTCAAACAAAACGGTTTGTATGTATTAGTATGGATTTCTTCTTCCATTTCCAAGGATCATTTATTGCAATTTGTTAAGGAAAACAAGCCAAAGGAGAAACAATCATTTCGATATGAATTCGTTGATGACGATGACGGTTCGTGCCATCGATTATGCCAGTTGGTGTAGAGTGGAGAATAAGCAGCTCAGAGTTATTATTTTGCATCCCTGCACTCAACAAAGTTGAGTCACTCAGCCATTTCGTATTCTAATGATACGCTGTCAGGATTTCTATGCTAAAACAACAACAGTTGTTCTCTACACTGTTTCCTTTAACGATTTAAAAAAAGAAAATAAATTTTTAAAACCAAAACAATGAAAATTAATTGAAAATGAAATGGAAAACGGCATCTAATTCAAGTGTGTGAAGGCATGACTAAATCGTAAGCAATTGTTGCATTGTGGTTAATTGCTCCTCTACTGCATCATACTGAGGCATATTCATGTTTGTTTTGTTTTGTTTTGTTTTCAGTCGGTGGCACATGTTACTTTCGATTTCATTATACGAACTGAATCAGTCCTTTGAAATTCATATTGAAAATGAAAATTAGTTTTGACTTGTCTAATGATGAGTCGTTAATATTTCGTGTTTATAAGGATTCCAATTAAGCCAAAACCAAGAAACATTGCTTGTCCATCTGGTGTGTTATAGAGGCTCGTGTTTGCCACACTTATACTCGTATTCATTCATTTGTTATTAATTTATTAACAAATGCAACATGTTGCTAGATAAACTCTCTATATTAAGAACTTATTTTGCATATTGAAGGGAACAGATGGCAATTAAAAGCGATTTTTTTGTATTGCTTGAGGGTTTTTTTATTAAACGCTTCTTATTCTTTAAATTTAAATGAAACAAAGTGTGTGTGAAATATCATTGAAATTTTTTATTCACTTGGAAGACTTACTAATGCCATTAGGTGTGGAATATGACATCCTTAGGTGGAGTGCATCCCAAAACTCCAGTTTTCCATAACTCTTGTGCATAAATCAGTCTAAGTTTGACCAATGGGCATGGGTGATGTAAGCTTTGAGAACCGCTGTGGTTTTTTTTCGCATACGCCTTTGTACTTAAGAAAACTCCACAAGCAAAAGTCTAACAGAGTCAAATCTCACGAACTCAGTGGCCATTTCACATCACCTCCAAGTGATATGACTATGTCTTCAAATCGATTGTATAGAATATCCAATGTGGCATGAGGTGTGTGGTACATAAGCCGTGCTATTTAAACCACTTGTCGTTGGTGTCCAATTCATGCAATTCAAGCCAAAAGAAGGAGATCATCACCGATCAATGTACTCCTCCAAGTAATATGGAGTGATGACATGCCGCGTGGCATGATCTGTGTAGTACCAGTTGAAATCACATGTCGTTTCAGGCCAAAATAAATTGCTAATCATTGACTTATAGTACCCGCTGTTGACGTTGATGGCCTGGCCAATGTCGTTTTTCAATATTAGATATGGACAATGACACCACCAGCCCATAATCCACACCAAACAGTGACTTTATCCCGCTGCATTGGACGATTACCGTTACCACTGATGTTCTGGTCAATGTCGTCCTCACAGAAGTATGGAGTGATGGCATGCAGTGTGGAATGATCTGTATAGTGCCAGACAAAACTACATGTCGTTGTTATTTTATATATCATTAAATTTAGGACAAAAAAATTGCTAATCACTGATTTACAGGGCCCGCTGTTGACATTGATGGCCTGGACAATGTTCAGTCCATAGTTCCTACCAAATAGTAATCTTTTTCCAGATGCATTTGATGCTCTTGGATCTCAGCTTAGATAATTTCATTTGTTTACGTAACCATTCATTCAGAATGGGACCTCATCGTTGAAAATGATTTTTCAATTAAAATTAAGGTCAATTGCTCACTGCCCTAGAGCCTATTCAGTTGACACATGCCACTGTCTATGGTCGTTTGGCTTCAGTTCCTCTGTCAGTTTAACTTTATACAACTGCAGGCCTAAGTCACGATGCAAAATTTGCCAAGTTGTGGTTTCCGAAAGATTGAGTTCTTATGAGCGACTGGAATCGATTGCCTCGCATTCTTCTGCTCACTCTCATGGATAGGGGCGATGTTTTCGGCATAACTTGCGTCTCGTCGACGTACGATTGTTGGTCAATCATTTACTGAACCATAATTTATCCCCCACATTGCGAATAGTCATCCCGGTTGAAAGTCTAAAGTCCTTTAAATGGTGCTTATGTTCCTCATGACCTATTTATCACTTTTAGTTTCGCTAACTAGTCCAAATCTAGTGCTAAAAAATTAAAAAAAAAATAAAATAAAATTTGAAGGAAAGCATAAATCCCCTTAAAAAGTAGGCGCATGCGTTACTTTAAAATCAGATACTTTGTACAACGTTGAACAAAGAAAATAAATGAACTCATTAGTCTACCAATTAGTTAAGAACCTTTATCTTTAATGCAACTAATCACACACACACACATTCATATTTACTTTACAAACAAATCCTAATGGTAACATTACCATCATCGGCAGTGATGGTCTAAGGGGGATTTAAAGTAACGGAGTATTTGTGTCTACATATTCCTGCAACTACACATGCTGCTGCTCTCTCTCTCTCTGTAAGGGAAATTTTATGTCATTGTAAAGACAGAGAGACAGACAGACAGACAGAAATTAAATTGCTCTACTTATTTGGGACGGAATTAACGTAGAAAATCCCCTTTTAATACGCAAATCTGATTTATTGGATTACATTTAAGTAGATTACGGGGGTTTATTCAAATGGAATAATGTGTTGGCCTTATTTAACGTGTTGTTTGTTGGTCAAGCATGTTAATTTTATGCAAATGCTGCCCAGGGACAATATATTACAAGAGAAATTCCTTCAAGTACTTCTTTAAAGTGTTACTTAGAGGAGAAGGAGTGATACAATTTAAATATATTAGTTCAAGTGTTGTTGTTGTTGTTATTATTGCATTAAATCTAAGGATAATCGGATGTGCGTGATGCATGAAATTTGCACGCACAAATCCCAAAAAAAAAGAATCAATACAATGTGAATGCGAATGTGAGTACAATTTAACAATTAATCCCTTGCTTTGCTCTAATTGTTCTAAATTTTCAAAAAATTCAAAGAGAATACAACACAAAAGCCGATTGTTTGTTTTAAAAATAATTTTCCGTTTATTTGTTTTGATTTTTTCATAAAAATTTTCTTTTCTTTTGTTCTTCTTGCCTCCGTACAAATTCAATGATGATTTCTTTACCGTCTGTCCCTTTAATGTGTCTGTTTTTCAGAATCATTATCATTCGGCTTTTGCTGTGTTGTTGATAAACAGAGCCAGAGAAAGAGAAACTAATTTTCGGGCAATTACTTGTGATCCGGTTTAACCACAATAATTTCTATGTTTATCATCTTTTTTGTCCAAAGAAATTGTGTCTCAAGGCGGCTTTTGTGATGTTTAATCCTTTTAACAGTAAATCCCCTTTTGGGGGAGAGAGTAATTTAAAGAAATTAATAAACAGAAGAAAGCAATGCAAACCTGGGAACAAGTCAGTGAAACTAACTGACAATATCGTGATTTAACGATAATATATAACGGCCATCTTGTTGAAGATATGTGTACGTATGGGAATAGAAAAATTGTCTAGTTTGGTACGATACCAATCCACATAAGATCAGAACGTTAAAAACACTTTTTGATATGTATTTTGGGCGATGCGGCGTCATCACTTTATATTTCTTTAACAAGGAAATTAGCAAAGATATCAATAGCACAATGGGCCGATGACTGCCAACTTCATTTGGCTTTAATTGGATAAGGTGGTTACCAACAATATGAGGTTTTATCAGGATGGCCCTATGGGCCAAATACCTCCTGTCATAGTGTATATATATGGTACAATCGATTTGAGGATAAAATCATGTCACGTGAAGGTGAATATGAATATGTGCGTATGATTGTTTAATTTGGGCCAATACCAATTCACCCGAGATCCAAGATCGTCCAATGCATTTGAAAAAATCACTATTTGGTGCGAATTATAAACTGGTGGTATCATTCTCCATATTTAATATTTAAAAACGACATTGGCCAGGCTATTAACGTCAACAACACGCACTATACGTCAATGATTAGCAATTTCTTTTGATATGAATTAGATGACCTAAACATCAACGCCTTGCGGTTTCATCTGGTCCTACACAGATCATGGCACACTGCGTGTCATCACTCCGTATTTATTTGAGGACGACATTGACCAGGACATCATTGTTAAGATCAAGCTTTGTAGATCGATGATTATTGCCTTCTTTCATCTTGAATTGAATTATCTGGATACTAACACAGCTCATGCCACATTGGATATTCTATATAATCGATTTAGGGAGATCGTCATCTCACTCTTTAATTCTCTTTAATTTGCGGGTGTGAATAAATGAAAAACCATAGCGTTCTTTAAAGCCAACATTACTCATGCCGTCGATAAAATTCAGCCTGATTTATGTGACAAACACATACGTACATTATGCGTCATTACAACCCATTAGCATTACGACCTAGCTTCTCGCATCACTTATGTTGTGTGTTAATTTTATACATGTGTGGTGGTAAGACCTACATTTGAAAGTCAATTCTGAGAGAGTTTTGATAAACTTTTCATGGCAATTTTATTTACTCTGAAGAGTTTTTGCCAGAAATTTGCTGAGATGAAGTCGCGGGAGCAATATTTCTTTATATTTCGTTTGGTTTTAGACGTCTGACCTTGGGTTTGAACCGTGGCATCACATCTAATAAGCCAACACACTACCTACTAGACTACGGCGACTTGGTCATGAAAAATTTGACATTTCAGATGCGCACCGTCCGGAGAAGTTACGGCCATGGACAGTTGAACGAATGATCAGAAATTGTCGATTGCATGAGGTCTTCGGCTTTTAAGTTTGACTTACGGTTCACTATGGCGTATTTTGTATTTTGGGTGCTGGTAGGATGCTTTTAATGGGTATTTTTCGAAATAAATGTTCTCATTTCGGTGTTTACATTTGGTTGTAAAAAGAGACTGGTGCGCATTAGGATCTGAAGCAGATATCAGCAATGAATTGTTTTTTCGCTACTCATAAGTACTCATGAAGTTTTGAATATAAATGAGTCAACTGTATTGAAATTCAACTACTCTGATTTATTCGTACTCACTACAACATTGATTTATAAGTACAGGTTGCAATGAGTATGAGTACAACGTTGACATCAAACTCATAACATTCGAAATATGTTTGATTCATACGCCTACTCATTCAGATTCATAAATTTCGAAAAATACTTATAATACTCATAAATGAGTCTTAGTTGTTTTTGCATTTATAAAAAAAGACAGCAAGAAAAGCAAACACACAACCTTCTAGTGAGTATTGTAGTGTTCGTACACGAACCATACTTATTTTGTGATTATTGTAAATGTTGAGTCATGATGAGTCGAAATCAATAACATCATGCGTATTGTTAAGTATGAGTACCATGTGTATTTCAACCTTTGAATATGAGTAGTATGAGTATGATATTAAAATAAGTATGAATGCATATAAGTATCCGAAATTATAAGTAAGATTCGAATCTACTCATCTTTTTGAATACTCATCGCTGATCTCTGGTCTGAAGGTGCCATTGTATGGTACCAGATAATTAAACGAAAAATTTAAATAAATTTATGAAGTAAGAAACAATTACCAAAGCAATGTTTGTTTCAAATTTTTATGTTCACTGTCCTGCCAGTTTAGTTTCAAGAGAATTTCTTGTCTTTAATACAACATGCAACTGTAAATATTTCATTCATACTGTTATCACCGTGATGTATAAGCCTTCGTATTATTTTTCTTTTCATTTTCCCCACTTCCAGTTACAAGAAATAACCCTTAGGACGACACACTGTTATAGAATACAAAAATCGTTAGTTCAGCTTAGAGTTAGTTTATCCCAGTTCCCAGGAATCATTATTTAAATCGAATTCCTTTTCCTGGTAATATCACCTTACTCTACTAGACACCAGCCAACCTAACTGTTTAACAACTTCCTTCTATTTAAGAGGGGCTTAACAGCCACGAACAACAAATAAAGATGAAGCCACCTTAAACGCTACTGTAATATTAAATGAGTTCTCAAACAGACGAATGGGGAAGAGTTCCTAGAGCTGTGATAACAACAATTGAGACGTAATCGTTAGTGTCAACTGACTCCGTTTGTAATCGAAGAGAAAAAAAAAAAGAAAAAAAAGGTTAGAAAAACAAGATCTAAACAGTCGATAAGACAGTATTTAATAAAACCAATACACGTGTAAAGATACGAGTATAAAATTCAATAAATGCTGGTGTGAGTGATACTTATCCATGTGCGGATGATATTGTGATAGTCGAGATAAACACAGAAATGCCATGGAGACAGAGATGGTAAGACAAGATCTTTACAGAAAATAGGAACGTGAACTTAATATTCTATTGCAAAACTAATAATAACAACAACAATAATAAAAAAATATGATACCAATCAAACAACAGCAACAACAACAATGGCATTTAAGATCATAAATCCGAATCGAATGTGGAAGACAAAAAATTCGAAAAATTCCATGTAAAATAAAAGTGAACAGCACTGTCGAGTGACTGAAAGACAATTCATTGATGCATTTGATACTGAAAGTGGATGTGTTTCTATAATTTTAGGCACAACAGGAACAAGTGTTATTGCCATGAACCCTGAATGATATTTTTAATTAAAAATTTCACCATAGAAATAGAGAGGTGGATGCAGCAGGAAGACCATTTGAAAAGCTCTTTGCAAGTCCTAAGCGTTCAGTAAAAGATTCGTGATCTGCAAGCTAAGTAGGGGGCCCGCTCAACATATAACGCAACTTTCGCTAAAACGGTGACGTTCTTGCCGCAAAGTGCCCGAACGACTGAAAACATTCAAAGCGCGGAATATAGTGGTTGTTATGTACTGCCAAGATCTAGGCAAAGACATAAAAGAGACAGTCTACGACATGAGAAGACAGTCAATACTCTAAAAGAGCCAGCATGGCAAATATTTAATTAGGAACAGATGGCAAACAAAATGTTTAAAGTGCGGAAAAAGCGGTTACTAACAGATAAACGCATTAAAAAAATAAATAAAAACGGAATAGACCCTACGAGAGAGCTTAACTTGTGCAGCCAGGAGAAGGTTAGGTAAGGTATTTCCAGTAAAATCTCTAATGGAGAGGAATTCAAGGAAAACGGGAAGAAAGTGGCAGCAGGGCTGGTGGCGAAATAAATAGCCAAACAGTTACTTACTTACTTACTTAATCGGCCATAACAAACCGTTTAACGGATTTCGGCCTGCCGCAACACATCCTTTTAGGCGCCTCTGCTCCTTCCGCGCCTACGCCAGTTGGTCACACCAATCGATGACAGGGCTTCCCCGATTTGGTCCTTCCAACGGATACAAGGTCGACCTCTTCGCCGACTTCAGCAGATTCCCGCTTCAAATACCCGTTTCGCCGGAGCATCCTCCTTCATTCGAACGACATGTCCGAGCCAGCACAGCCGCTGGATATTAATACGCTGCACAACGTCTATGTCGTTGAAGGGCTCATACAGCTCACTGTTGGATCGGATACGGAAATCATCGCCAACTCGCACTGTACCGAAGATCTTACGTAGGACTTTTCTCTCGAACACTCTCAAGGCCGCTGCATCAGTTCTTAATAGGGTCCATACCTCCAATGAAAACTAATAGCCAAACAGTTGCTGAAGAAAAACTTCGGCTTCAAAGTCTGAGAAGGGTGGCCTTAATTGAACATAAAAACCCAAAAAAAAACATACGCTCAGGAATATATTACTAGCGAAGGAAAATGCAAGTCGTCGTAGTCTAGTTGGTAGTGTGTTAGCTTATTAGACGTAAAGCCAGGGTTAAGCCCCATTTGCCATGAAAATTTTCTCAAAAATCTGCCGTTCGGAATCGACTTTAAGCTGTAGGTTCCACCACTCATGTATAAAATTAACACACACAACATAAGTGGTGTGAGAAACTAGGTCGTAATCCTGACTGAAGGGTTGTAATGACCAATTATGTATGTTATTATATTAATATTTGGATTTTTATTTGAAATATTTGTTAAAACGTGTTACAGCCAACTTCAAGCCGAATGATAATAACAGTGGAAAGGCTTCACATGCTGCACACGCATACATTTGTAGCCCGTTTACATTTTCCCTTTTTCAGGAAACAGCAAGTTTTGCATTCACTACTAGACTGCGGCGATTTCAATAACATAAGGCTGCCTTCCAAAATGTTAGTTGCTTTGTGTTTGAACAAAGTATCGTGTTTCATAATGCCGCTGTACAAAATATATCCAATGTATTCTATTTCAAAACGTCACCAATGTGAATTTTTAACGCAGTCAAAAAGCAATCAGGCATCGGATTTATAGTTGAGGCATTGTTTGGTTACTTTGCATATCTACATAGTTTATATACAGTAGCAGAACTGCATACAAACTTTGTATTGATACATTTTGGAAGGCAGCCTAACTGTATTTTTTTATTGGTAACACTAAAGAACGATAGAGTCAATGGAATAACCAATATGAATAACCAATATTGATAAAGATTAGATTGTGTGGCATTTAAAAATTATATTCTAAAATGAAAGAAAAAAAATTGTTTTTATTGTTGTTATAAGTTGTTGTTATCACGTTGTGATTATTATTATGTTGGTATCTATAATATCGTATATTCTTCTTCAATTCTATAGAATTATTAGAAAAAAAAAATCGACTGAAATTACAAGAAGTACTACTTGCTGCAGGAGTTTGGTTCGTGTGTGACACTCAATATGAATGCAATGGCAGGAGGTATTACAACAACCAAATCGGAAAACGTGTTAATGAAATTTATAGTTTTTATTGGTGTTGTTGGGTTTTTTCTAACCTTTTCATAATTAAACAAGTGCATGCGCAGGTTCCAAAAACTGAAATCTCTATGATTTATTTGAAGGAAGTCATAAGGATTTCATTGTTGAATTTTGTGGTTTTTTTTATGAATAATTTTTATTTTATATTCCTTCCTTTTTATTTAAAAAATAAATTGTGCATGAGAATAACTGAATTTGAAAATTTCTACATTTTTCTGTTGGACAATATTTTTTAAAAATTTTTTTTGTTGGTTTCGAATTTTTATGAAAATTTATAATTCATGTGTGATGATGTTTTTATTATTCGGTGTGTTGTAGAATATTATTTATTGCATGGAAAACATATTTACCAGAGTACTGGCAGCAGCAGATAGGATATCAATCATTTGCATATTTGCTGTATTTGTTGTTGTTTTGATTTGATTAAATATTTAAAAATCCTGTAATACGGATGGCTGTACAATGTAGCCTGGCTGCAGTCCATTTCAGAATAAACATTTTGATTTTTTTAATGTCTAACTTAACATTGAAAACCAAGGCTATTGTTTTTCTTTTTATTGAATAAATAAATCGTAAATTTGTAAATTTGAAATATTACAGTGATGGGAGAAATAATAAGGACACCAAGGACAAAAGCATATTTCATTGCACTTTTCTAAGTTTCTTTTTTTATTTAAAATTTTTTATTCAATTCGAATTCACCTTGTGATAAATAATAAGCACATCCTATGTGCATTTCAAAATTCCCCGTAGTCCAGCAGGTAGTGTGTTGGTTTATTACACGTAAGGCCACGGTTCAAACCCCAGGTCAAACATCTCCAACGGAACGAAATATGAAAAAATATTTCTTAAGTGACTTCCTCTCAGCAGATTTTTGGCAAAAACTCTGAGAGTAAATAAAAATTCCATGAAAAACTTTCTCAAACATCTGTCGTTAGGAGTCGACTTTAAACTATAGGTCTCCCGCCACTCATGTATAAAATTAACACACATAAAACACTTGTAGTGGCCAATAACGTACGTAATCCAGACTGGGATGAGTTAGAGTCACATTGAATGGAAGCAGATTTCTGGCAAAAACTCCGGAAGAAAATAAAATTGCCACGAAATGTCTGTCAAAAATCTATCGTTCGAAATCGACCTTAAACTGTTGGTCCCCTGCCACTCATGTATAAAAATTAACACACACAACATAAGTGGTGCGAGAAGCTAGGTCGTAATCTTGACTGAATTACCAATTCTCTATGTATGCATGTAGTTTTTAATGGGAAAGTAAACAGCAGTATTAGCTGTTGCCTGCTACACATTTTTGCCATCTTTCAGGTAATTTATGGATTGAATGCTAATTAGTCACTCAATTTTCTATCTCCTCGTCGGAATTGAAGTGCAGGCTTGCTAATGTATGCCTATCGCTGAAAGCAAATAGTTGTCGGAAGAAGCCAAATGAATACTGCGCGTGGGGTAGCAGCTCCCAGTCTAATGCTTTGACTGTATCCTGAACTGGGTTTGCTTTGTGGGCGACTGCACCGACATGTTTTAAAATTTCATTGCCGTGCCCCATTCTGGTCGTTTTACAATCAATGCGTGGTTCAAATTGATCACTTGTTGTTGGTAGCGATCTGTATTAACAGTTTCATTAGGTTTTAGAAGCTAGTGGTTCGCCACACCTTTCTAGTTCCACTAGACACACAGCATCTGATTTTGCAGCCGTAGTTTATGGTTGTTCCGAATTAAAACATGATTTTTTTCGGTTGGAATTCTGAAAATAAATTCATTTTTCATTGCCAGTAACAATTCGATACAACACTGATTTTGCTATCGTGTCTTTGAATTAAAATTTCACAAGTGGTTTTTTGAACTCGCCGTGGTCTAGTAGATAGCAGAGGTCAGCAATGAGTATACAAAACGATGAGTAAATTCGAATTATACTTATAACTTCTGATACTTATACGCATTCATACTTATTTTAATGTTATACTCATACTACTCATACTCAAAGTTTGAAATACTCATGGTACTCATACTTAACAATACGTATGATGTTGTGGATTTCGACTCTCCATGACTCATCGTATACACGAATCACAAAATAAGTAAATAAAAATAATCAGTAAATAAAATTGCCATGAAAAGTTTCTCAAAAATCTGTCGTTCGGAGTCGACTTTAAACTGTAGCTGCCGCCACTCATGTATAAAAATTAATGCACACAACATAAGTGGTGTGAGAAACTAGGTCGTAATCCTGACTAAAAGGTTGTAATGACCAATTATGTATATAAAGGGGCCGCCAAATAACTTTTTTTTTTTAAATAATCGGTTCAGTGATTACCGTTGAAATCACATTCTGCTTGTTGCTTCTGATAGACTGTGGTCTACGCCTGGACAAGCATTGGATTGGAACATATGGCAGACGGTAAATTATTTTTTCTTGTGATTGCTTTCAATATGGGAAAGTTAAGAGGCTCTATTCTGCCTCTTAATAAATCAACCAGAATCTTATCAAGGAGAATAGCCTCAACAATGAACATCGTATGATGGCATGGCAGATCTTTTGGGAAAGAGTAGAATCTGATGAATACATTTCCCAACTCAATTATTTTTTTAAGATGATATTGCTTCTAGTGTTTCAAATAATTTCCAAATATGAAATCTCTAGGAAGAGAGATTTAAAGTGTTTCAATCATCATTTTCCATAACAAATGAAATTCTTTTTTCAATGATTACAACACTTTTTTCCCTTCCCTTCCTTTTTTCTTTAAACTGCTTTCAAATGCGGCAAAATTGCTTTTGAAGTATCATCAGCCACACACCAATTATTGCTAACAACATAATTAGTTGTTGACCACAATTTGATGGTTTTATGTTTGTTGTTATTGTTGTTGTTGTTTAATATAATTGATTATAAATGTTGTACGAATGTATAGCATTGGGGGTGCAGATACAACAACATCGATTGAAACAGAATACGTTTGGCCTAGTTGTAGGTCGCGGCATAATTCAAATGCGCATCATAATGTGAAATGGAATTATAAAGTGAATGTCTTGTGAAGTGTTGAGATATGTTTTCTTCTCTTTTTTGTTTTTTTTTTTGATTATGGCGCCTTAATAATGATCATGACAACAAGAACAACAACTTTAATAAGCATTTTATAAACGCTTGTATTCGTTTATTGGCAGGCATAAACACATAAAGAAACGATTAAAAAGCGTTAAAAAAAAACCACAGCATACAGCATACAGAGAAATCAAAGCGCCAAAATTTTTAAACATTTTTGATAGCAGGGAGGTCCGTCCGTCCCTTTATAGCCAGGCTTGATGTTATTAGAAGTCTTACTGTTCGATGACGTACGGTAACGGTGATGGTGATGGTGACTGTGACTTAACGTGTAAACAAGCCGTTTTATTTGTCCGAAGGAATCAAAAGTATCCTTTTTTGACTGTTGCATGATTGTCTTACCACCAAAGTGAATCGAGGTGAGGGAGAAATTATTGTTAATGACACGCCTGCGGTTTTTTTTCTCTCTCTCTGTTCGAACTGATTTCGTATGGAATTTTATGACTCCCGCACTTGTAATTATTTGATTGTGCCTTTTAAATACATGTGAGTGCAATATCGCATTCATCGCAGTCTTTAATCTTCGAAGAAGTAGGCGTTTTAACAAGTCAGTTTGTTGTTGATTCTTATTCACATTAAAATGATTTAATGCTCCATTCATGCATGCATGCATGCACTCTCTTTCATTGTTTCAGTTTCAGTTTCAGTTTCAGTTTTGTCCTGTAAATCTTGTGTGCCATCTTCTTGTGTTGTGTGTGTGCTGTTGTCCTACGGCCATGCATGCATGTTGAAGATGATGCTTCTTTCCATAATGTTGTGCAATGTAAACGAACGCATGTGTGATTGAGTGAGTGAGTGCAAGAGAATGAATCGTTTGTTATTATTGCAGGCACTCCACTCCATCTTAAATGGCAAACTGTGATAATAACATGTTAATTGTTGCATTGTTATTGAGTTATTGTTTCGTTAAAGTTTCCCACTTAATTAAAAAAAAAGATTCCCCCTCAATGTCGTCTGGCAAACACACACAAATATTCAGTGGTGTGTAGTTAAATAGCAGATGTTGTTATCATTATTACTTACTTACTTACTTAATTGGCCATTAACAACCCGATTAACGGATTTCGGCCTGTCGCAACACATCCTTCCAGGAGCCTCTACTTCTTGTGCGCTTACGCCAGTTGGTCACACCAATGGATGACAGGGCTTCCTCGATTTGGTCCTTCCAACGGATATAAGGTCGTCCTCTTCGCCGAATTCCGCAGATCCCCGTATCAAATACCCGTCTCGCCGGAGCATCCTGCTCCACTCGAACGACATGGCCGAACCAGCGCAGCCGCTGGATGTTAATACGCTGCACAACGTCTACGTCGTTGAGGAGCTCATCCAGTTCCCTGTTCGATCGGATGCGAAAATCATCCCCAACTCGTACTGGACCGAAGATCTTACGCAGTACTTTTCTCTCGAACACTCTCAAGGCTGCTGCATCGATGCATAGTAGGGTCCATGCCTCTGCGCCATTAAGAAGCATGAGCGTCCTGTAAGGTATTAGTTTTATCATACGAGAGAGGGCTCTGCTGCTTAATTGCCTATTGAGGCCATAGTAGCACCTGTTG
Organism: Sarcophaga carnaria; assembly: GCA_958299815.1. Taxonomy (NCBI): domain Eukaryota; kingdom Metazoa; phylum Arthropoda; class Insecta; order Diptera; family Sarcophagidae; genus Sarcophaga; species Sarcophaga carnaria. The sequence continues at coordinate 47,016,503 of OY283151.1, forward strand.
GCAAGAGTGATCCTGCGCTTGATCTCCAGACTGACATCATTTTTGGTGGTAACGGAGGAGCCAAGATAAATAAATTCCTTGACTGTATCAAAAGTATAGTTATCGGCCGTAATCTGAGAATCAATACGCCGCGCATCTCTACTTGTCGATAACATATACTTTGTTTTGCCCTCATTTTATCATTTATAATATATGTTGTTATCATTATTACTTCATAATATTCATTTACTTTAAAATATTGCTAGTTTTTTAAACATCATTGTAACCATGTTTGTAATTTAATTCATAAAATTTTGGTTTTGTTTTTTTCTTCTTGGTTTTACTTTGATTTTATTAAAGAGGTCATGGAGTATCACAGGACTGCGGTAGGTTTAAATTTAATTTTTAAACAAAAAAATAAAATTTTATATTAAAGGTGGAGGACGTAAAAACCTAAAAAAAAGAAGAGAAAATTTATGTATTTATGTGGGAAAATAATACTCCCCATTATTTAATTTGATTACACGAAATATTTGTAGACAATAACGGCAGCATGGTTGTGGAATGATGTGATATTGAAACATGAATGACTCTATCTTTTCTCACCGACCATGGTGTAGTGGATAGTCGAACAATGCAAAATTTATACATCGATTGAGAAGGAAGAAAGCATTGTTCGCTTCTAGCTTGATACAATGTCCTTTCAGTTAGTTTACACTTTGATGGTAGCTTAACAGAGTTGTCGTTACGTGATATCCAATCAATCATAAGATTTATTAATTTTTGAGGCTGGTTTTCAGCTGTAATGTTAAGTCCTGATGCTAATTATCGTGATCAGGAATCGTCAGTTAGCTCTAGGATATTGCCTCTAGTAATATCGCAATTTATATGTGTTTTCTTCGATAACTGTGACTTAGAGCATCTGGAGTTATAAGCAGCAGGCTTTTCATTAATGTATGCATCATTTTTTGAATAATATTTTGAAGAAAACATCTGCAATTTAAGAATGAATGACGTAATTGAATGAAACTGGAGTAAATTATTTAAAAGTTACATTTTTGTAGAATTAGGGCAAACTTTAAAAAAATTTTTATGATTAAGAATACCTTAAACTTATTTTTTTGATACATTAAAGCTTAGGAAACAAAATGTTAAGCATTAAGAATTTCACCCTACACACACTAAATTAATAATTTTTTTTCTGTTTTTCTTTTCCAGGTATGTTGATTATTTCTAATGAACTGTAAGTATACCACACAAAATTACAATCTTACCGCTACCACAATGATTTGTAGCCTCCTACGATTATCTCCACTAAAAGTGAAGAGACCTTTGAAAGTCTGGAATACTTATCAGAACTTCATGGAGGATATTAAAAATGCGTTGCTTAATTGTGCTATAAATGTTCGGATTACTTTAGTTTAAGGAATCTATAGCTTGATCCTTGAATTTCTTTAAGTTTCGAAAATTTCTGCTACGTTATTAAGGAGTCTTCGTACTTCATTTCGAAATTTTAATTTCTACGTCATAAGGTTAAATACGATTAATACAGGATTCCTTTGTTAAAGATTTGCAAACACTGGTTGGCACATCGGAAAGTAGAAAACTTATTTTCCCTTTGATCCTAAGTACTTGCTACCGGTGGTTTTAGAAAAGTTTAGGAATACATTTATTTAAATTTGCGCTGTTATACCCTATACTCCTTCATCTCAATACTGTTATAGCAACCATATCATGTGGCAATAAAGCAAAAATCGTCATGCGTTTCTGTCCATAATCTTCAATAGCAGACCATTAAACGACGGTCATTGATCGCCGTAGTCTAGTAGGTAGTGTGAGGTCTAGGTTCAAACTCTTGGTCAGACATCTCCAACATCCTTTCAGCAGATTTCTGGCAAAAACTCTGAGAGTAAGTGAAATAAAATTGGCATGTGAAAGTTTCCCAAAAATTTGTCGCTCGGAATCGACTTTAAACTGTTAGCCTAGCTAATCATGTATAAAATTAACACACACAACGTAAGTGGTGCGAAAAGTTAGATCGTAATCCTAACTGAAGGGTTGTAACGACCAATTCTGTATGTATGTATGTATGTATGTACGTATGTATCATACGGCCATAGTGCTCTGATTTGACTTCAATGGTGTCAGCTTAACGGAGCTATCATCCGTTGATGTCAAGCGTATAGCTTCGTTTATTAAGCTTTTAGGCTGGTTTTCCAGCTTTTAATATGCAGCGCTTGCGCTGACCAACTTCTTCCCTAGTTTGGTGGAACTCGGTTAGTACAGGAACTGTGTTTACCTGTGGCGTCACAACAGGACGCTATGCGTGCTCAAGTGAGCTTTGGTAATCAAAGCTGCCACTTCGATCTACCTACCTACCAGGATCATTTTCAAATAAATACGACATCGCCAGACCATATCACTTACCAAAGAGTTACTTATTTCAAATGCAGTTCTACAATCACTTCTACGTTTTCCGAGCTAAACCTTCCGTAAATGCAATACATTATTGCTTGTGGAGTGCAAAAATAAAAATTTATTTTTTTACTTCATTTTTGAGGTTATTATAGCTAAAGCCTCTTGGATTCCATATAAAGAATACGTATGGTTTGGCTGCATCACTGAAACCATGTAACTCTATAAGAACATCTTTATCAATTAGTAAATGAGCCAATCTCATGCCATGTAATGAAAGACACTGCAATACTATTCCCTTTCTTTATACCACGAAATAAAAGTTTCATTTACCTCGCGAAAATTTGGATCATAGCAACATTTCTGCCAATTTATAGGTGAGGAGATAATGTAGTTCACAGTGGAAACTTTCATTTGTGTCGTGAACAAGCGACGTGCATGTTCTTTGCATTCAAAAACTGGCTCGATAACATACATACATAAATACATAATTGGTCATTAAAACCCTGACGACATAGCTTCTCACAGCATTAATGTTGAGTGTGTTATAATTTAATACATGAGTGGCGGGACCTAAAGTTTAAAGTCGATTCCGAATGACAGATTTTTGAGAAACAATTCATGGCAATTTTATTTACTCTCAAGAGTTTTTGCTCGAAAACTGTTAGGGGGAAATCGCCGCAGAAATATTTTTTTTTATTATATTTTCGTTTTGATGTCAGATCTGGGGTTTGAAACAAGGTCGCATGTCTAATAAGCCAACACATTAACTATTGGTCTACAGCGACTTCTATGACTCGATAACAACTGCAAGCAAGCTAAGTTTCTACGCAAATTGGTAATACGAGTTTGATTCCCGCTCTTATAAACCACGACAATTTAGAAGACAATTCTTTTTGTTGAATTATTTACAAGTAATTCGTAAATGAAATGAAAAGGCAGACGAACTGATACGGATGGGATTAAATATGTCTGAGGAGGAGACAATAAATATGATATATGCGCCTTAACAATGATACGTTTTCAAATTGGAAAAAGCAACATGAAATTCTACAAACCTGGTTGCAGAACTGCTGAGTCCAGCAGTGGCAACTACTTGAGTTCGACAAGAGAACGGTTCGCATTCTAACGGGACACTGGGCTATTGACAGTTTCGCTGAGCAGCTCAGTCTGCCACATCAGGATTACTGCAGAAGCTGGCATAATGTGAAGGAAATGGTATCAGAACAACAGTTCTTATGCAAGTGCCCCGCACTTCAGAACAGACGTCATCGGTTTTTGAGTGACAGAACGTTTGAAAATCTAGGCATGCTGGCCACTAAGGGAATTTGGCCGGTTTCTTACGGAACTTGGATTGTTTCAAACCCATCACTAACGGCTCATAACAAGGGGCTAACCTCATACTAGCAAACTACGGCAAGCTGCTCTCTTACCTAACCAAACCTAATTTGTATTTACTGTAGAGTGATATGAAGTCGCCGTGGTCTAGTAGGTAGTGTGTTGCCAGGTCAGGCATCTCTAACTGAATGAAACATGAAAAAATATTTCTTCGACGACTTCCTCTCAGCAGATTTCTGGCAAAAACTCTCAGAGTAAAATAAAATTGCCATGAAAAGTTCCTCAAAAATCAGTCGTTCGGAGTCGACTTTAAACTGTAGGTGCCGCCACTCATGTATAAAATTTAACACACACAACATGAGTGGTGTGAGAAGCTAGGCCGTAATCCTGACTGAAGGGTTGTAATGGCCAATTATGTATGCGACTGTGATTCGGCAGCAATTTAAACTGTGTTATCCCAATCGATAAAATGTACGTTTCGGTCAATTTAGAGCCATTAGTGAAGATTTGCACGGAGAGCGCTACAGTTTTTTTTTTGATCTCTTTACCGGGATACTGCCAAATTCTTTTAGAATCCTTGCTTGACCAGTATAGACGACTCATGCCATTGTTTAAACTCACAAATATATCTCAACTGTCATGTCCTTACAATAGGAATTAAACGGAAAGAGGCATAAAATTATTTCCAGTGCCAACGTAGATACAAACACTGCTTAAGGCAGTACTAATAACTATCCAGGCAGATCTTTGCAGTTAGCGAATAGGGTTGAAGTTTGTTGTCCAATCGAGAGATGCCCACTAAGTTAGACAACCGTAGATTAAGATTGGTCTGATCACTGCTGTATAGATCCGTTGAGTTATCTTAGGCCAAAGGCTCCATTGTTTTTGAGAGCAATGGGAGCAGTTTTTTCCTTTTTTTAATGATGTTTGGTTTTCAATACAGTTTTCTATCCAGAACGAGTTATCCTTGAGTTCCAGTTCCGTTACGCCCTTTAGACGAAAAGGCGGTTACTTGTGCCTTCTCCGTTTTCCAAAGATTAATATCCAAACTGCGATCAGATGCTCGCTTACTCGATGACGTTCTGCAAAGCTTTTTGTATCCCATCTCCAATACAGTCTACTACAAACCTGTCCGAAATTGTAGGAACCATAACATGTGCGTAGGCAATAGCCTCAAATCTAACATCATTCCAAAGTTCCATAGGTGGGAGAATGAACCCCATCCTGCAGAGTTCACCTTTTTATTTCTCTGACGATGTGCGAATTGAGATCATAGACGAAAAGCCATGGTTCGAGCCCCAGGCCAGACATCAAAATAAAATACAAAAATTATTTCTTCGGCGACTTCCTCTCAGCAGATTTCTGGCAAAAACTCTGAGAGCAAATAAAATTGCCATGAAAAGTTTCTCAAAAATCTGTCGTTCGGGGTCGACTTTAAACTGTAAAAAATTAACACACACAACATAAGTGGTGTGAGAAACTAGGACGTAATCCTAACTGAAGGGTTGTAATGACCAATTATGTATATATGTATGTACTTACAAAAGGATATGAGTTTTCTAGAAGGATTTCGGTACAAAGATTTATAGATCGATATGGTTATGAAATGAGATCAACTTCGAAGAAAAACTTTACCGTGTCTTTTATGACACTTTTCTTATCCTTTTTGTATTTGCATTCTTGTGTATGTAATTTTTTTTCCTTTTAATTCATTATTCCCTTCCTATTAATCTGTATTAAATGTTATCCATGTCACAGGCATCAAAATGTGGGTGTTACATGTCAAAGCAAATATCAAACGGCCAATTCCTCAATTCAAATGACATTCAATTTATCTTCAGTTTGTCTGAATTTGACAAATTCGTCAATTTGTAATTGTGTGTTGTAAGTGTCAAGGGAAAATCAATTTGTATTTCAATTCATCTTAATTGTTGGCACTAGAAGAACATGGTTTTCCTGATTTGCTTTTCATATTTTTTTTTTATTCTTGAACGTTTACAATGGTTGCCAACCCTTTGTATGTAAGAAGTTTACATAGTTTTTTTTTTAAATAAATTTGTTGACAAAATGCCGTTTATTTAAGGATGTCAAAGTAATTTAATCCTTGTAAAAATGTATTCAACACATTGGGTTTCCATTGTTCTATGTTGTGTTCTCTCGTGTCCTTTACAACATGATTATGATTTTACATCTGCCGACTACTGAATATCCCCTGAATATCCTTTACGTTCGATTGAATCTTATTTTAACATCACTGGAGCAGACGCTGAAAATATTAAAAAAAAAAGAAAAACAGAAATTGTTTAACAAATAACATAAATTGTACGGGAAAATCTTAACATGAACCTATGAAAATAGGAGGTGCAGTAGCAACAAAAAAGGACATACACTGACGTCTGTGTTTTGTATCAACACAGCCATGTGTCAAGTTGTCGCCACGCGTTACTCTCTGAACTATACTTCCTTGATGTCAACGCTAAAGGTGCTTGCACTAGTGCTGAAGACATTGTTTGCCTATAGAAAGACCAGAACACAGAGATATGAATGAATCGTATGCATGTGCATATGTCGCGTCCTTATGCATACAAATCAATGCCTATGCATATCCTTTACATGCAGCTGCAGCAGTAGGTCCGTTTATTTATTAATATTTTCCGTATCAATAAATTACACGGCGCTGACAATGATTTCTGCTCACAACACTTAATCCCTTTCGTTAGTTTAAAGGATCTTTAATTATTTTTCTCTTTTTTTTTGTTCATGGACTTATGATGTCATGTTCTTGCACCTTTTGTGCTCCCTATTAACCGTTATTAGGCCTCCCTTTTGCCTCCATAAAATGTTCAAGTACTTGTTAGTCGTGTCATTTAAACAATTTTATTATTATGGTCCACTTGGGAGTCATGTAATGTTTTCCTTTTCGGTGGCTGGCATTCATAACGAGAAACGAGTTGTTTGTGTATTTGTTGTTGTGGTGCAAGCTGCATGTTGCATGTTGAAAATGTTTTTTTTTAATCTCGTTTTAAAATTAGTATATGCCTGTCAGCAAATAAAATTTAGTACTTAACACTTCTAATTTCATTATAATTGTACGGACAGATGCTGTTGTTCAGCCATATGCATGAAATGAAATTCAGATTTTAATTTAAATTGTCGTTAAGATATCATTGTCAATGAATTAACAATCAAAGCAACTGTATGATGATTTCAATTTAAAGAATTACTTTTGAATTACTTTCGTTTAATAAATTATAAAGGCAGATGCCATGGTTGAGGTCTTTTGAAAATCTTTTGTAATAAAAAGTTGCCAGAAGGAGTTTTAGAAATAGCTTGGGTAATGCAATGAATCTCGACCAGACTCTATATTGGAAATAGTTAAAGGAGAAAGCACATTAGGTTAGATAGGCAGCCTTTTATTACTTTCCATGTTCAGAAGCTTATGTCTACGGGTGCCCTGTTAGTCTAGTGGGTAGTATGCTAGACTATTAGCTTTGATTCCTACCAGAGACTCTGGTCTGTTACACTACAACAGTCATAAGGTCTACGTTATTCTTACTTAATTACTTACTTACTTACTTGGCCATAACAACCCGTTTAACGGATTTCGGCCTGCCGCAACACATCCTTCCAGGCGCCTCTGCTTCTTGCGCGCCTACGCCAGCTGGTCACACCAATCGATGACAGGGCTCCCTCGATTTGGTCCTTCCAACGGATACAAGGTTCGCCGACTTCCGCAGCAAATACCCGTCTCGCCGGATCATCCTCCTCCATTCGAACGACATGACCGAACCAGCGCAGTCTCTGGATATTAATACGCTGTACAACGTCTATGTCGTTGAGGAGCTAATACAGTTCACTGTTCGGATCGGATACGGAAATCATCGCCAACTCGCACTGGACCGAAGATCTTACGTAGGACTTTTCTCTCGAAGACTCTCAAGGCCGCTGCATCAGTTCTTAATAGGGTCCATGCCTCTGCGTCATAAAGAAGCACGGGTAGAATGAGCGTGTAGAGTGTTAGTTTTGTCGCACGAGAGAGGTCTCTGCTACTCAATTGCCTATTGAGACCATAGTAGCACCTGTTGGCAAAAGTGATCCTGCGCTTGATCTCCAGACTGACATCATTTTTGGTGGTAACGGCGGAGCCAAGATAAACAAATTCCTTGACTGTATCAAAAGTATAGTTATCGGCCGTAATCTGAGAATCAATACGCCGCACGTCTCTACTTGTCGATAACATATACTTTGTTTTGCCCTCATTTACTGCCAAACCCATCTTACTAGACTCCCGTTCAATAGCACTAAAGGCAGCAGTAACATCTAGCTTGGTACGCCCTATGATGTCAATGTCGTCAGCGTACGCAAGCAACTGGACACTTTTTTGAAAAATAGTGCCATTGCGATGCGCTCCTGCCTTTCGCAGAACACTCTCCATGATGAAGTTGAAGAGGTCGCATGATAAGGGGTCGCCTTGTCTGAAACCTTGCACGGTATCAAAAGGTTCGAAGAGGTCCATTCCTACCTTGACGGAGCTGCAGGAATTGCTCAACGTTATTCTGCATAGCCTTACCAACTTCGCAGGTATACCGAACTCAGACATTGCGGCAAAAACACGATCCCTTATGGGGCTATCGAAGGCAGCCTTATAGTCGACAAAAAGATGGTGTGTGTCGACTTGTTGTTCGTTGGTATTTTCCAGGATTTGGTGTAGTGTGAAGATCTAGTCGATGGTGGACTTGCCAGGTCTGAAGCCGCACTGATAAGGTCCAATCAGTGTTTTGACGAGTGGCTTCAGTTGTTCACACAATACGCCTGTAATACGTTATTCAGCTCGTAATAATTACAAACTCGTATATAATTTGTAATTGTATTGTAATAAAAAAAAATAAATAAACCTTATACCTATAGAGATTTATAGGGTCTTTTTTAAGTGTTTCTTATTCCACAATTTAAATAACAAAACAAAAAACATCGTTTAAATGTCCGCACATGCAAAATGTACAATTTTTCATGTCTCTGGCGTATCAATCTGATTGAATTTGGCAGATGACAAGGGTTTGTGACTTAAGAAACCCCCACAAGAAAAAGTCTAACACGTTTGAATCGCTCAATGTCAGTGGCCAGTTCTCAAAAGCTCAACGTGAGATGATCATGTCCTCAAATCGCTCATGTAGAATTATCTAATATGGCATGCTCTGAGTGGCACGTTGAAACCGCATGTCATTGATATCCAAATCATTCAATTTATATTTCAATTGCCTATGATTCCAGTAGAACTATAACCCGTAGATATCCAGTAGAGAAAAGAAAAAAACTAAACCCATCTCATTCAGAATGTTGGATGCTTACTACAGGATTACTTCTATACATGCATACATAATTGGTCATTACAATCCTTCAGTCAGGAGTATGGACCTAGCTTCTTACACCTCTTATGTTGTGTGTTTTAATTTTATACATCGAGCGACGAGTCCAACAATTTAAAGTCAACTCCAAACTTTAGAGGTTTTTGAGAAACTTTTCATTGCAATTTTATTTGTTTTGCAAGAAATCTGCTGAGAGGAAATCACCGAAGAAATATTTTTTTCATATTTTCGTTTTAATGTCAGACCTGTGACTTGAGCCGTGGCCTTATGTCTAATAAGCCACCACACTACCTACTAGACTACGGTGACGATTACCTCTCTGGCACATATAAATGCTATGAGACTATAGAAGACTCATCAAAGCAGGATTGCCGTATGAAATGAAATGAAAATATGGATGATGCGTAATGTACTCATTTATCAAACGCTTCATAATCCTTAAGACTGACAATAATGCCAAACAGCACACTTAACTTTCTTGTCATGGTACCTACGTTAGTTAATGCTACTGATGCTGTGAAAAAACCCTGCTGCAATGTAAAAATTGCTACGAACGAAGAGGTACTCAAGTAAGAACCCCAGTTACAAATTTAATCGCAATGAAGCTTCAATAGAAGCTTCAATTGGGTGCACCCAAGCTTTATGAATACATATAATGAACATACTGTCTACATTGTTGCAAGCCACGATTAGCAACTGATGAACTCTCTTAGGAATTTAAAGCATCAATTATTTGGTGTTCATTGCCCTGAGAACCTTCCACTACCCTCTCCTCTACAAGAGTCTCTTGAAAAATGCTAAGATCTCGAGCCTTGTTAGCTAAACGGGTTATCCACAAGTTATCAGAAGCATATAAGCTTCAGATTAACCTGTATAACCTTTAATATCGGACAGGGCAATTTATCGATAAGAATGGTTCCATAAGCTGCATTACGTCTAAAAACTTGTCGCTGCCAGCTTCGTCAATGCTAGCTTCTACTATTATCAAACTTTTATCGCCAAAATAAAAAGAAATTCTTTAATAACACGGTGCGACAGTGAAAATACACCCGAGTAACTACATAGTCTAAGTTATTCACTAGGTTGAGTTGAACTCAAAAACCCTTTTTTATTTTTCTCGAACCCACTAAACTTGTTTTATTTGACAAAAACGGTTTTTATAATCTTTTCACACAAAATTATTGTTTGCCCAAATATTTTTGAACCTATTTTAAAACTCCAACATTTTTTAGAAAGGGGAGAGATTAGCATTTAAAACGGTGAACATAAACATTTTGTTCAAACTTATATACGATGAGTCTTGATAGGGTAAACTTGGAAAATTTTATTTTTTTCTTATTTTTTCAAGTTTGGCCATTCTTAATTGCAAAATTTAATTAAAAAAATATGAAATAAGTGCTGAAATTCTTAAAGTGCATTATATTGTGTAGAGATTGACACTACGTTTGATCAAATCGGACAAAAATTACCGTAGTTATTATTTAAAGAGTATAACAGTCGTGTTATATTTTTTATATACATATGTCATCCTATCAAATGAATTTTCTGTTCAAAAATTTTCAAAAGTTTTGATGATTCCTGATTGCTTACTGCAAAACGTGTCAATCTCACATTTGCACGACTACCAGAAGTCGTCTAATATTTGTGTTTTTGCAAATATTATTATTTCTCTTTGCGCAAACATTGGCCAACTTCTGGTAGTCGCTCAAACGTGAAATTGACACATTTTCCTATAAACAATTAATATCAATCAAAAATTCTGAACATTTTTGAGCTAAAAGTTTATTTGAAGAAATATATATATGAAAAATATATCTCGACTATTAGACTCTTTAATTAATAACTACGGCAATTTTTGTCCGATTTGATCAAACGAAGTAACAATCTCTTAACAAGATAATGCACTTTCAGAATGTCATCAGCTATTTCATATTTTTTAATTAAAGTTTGCTACTATGAACGGACAAACTTGAAAAAATATGAAAAAAATCGCATTTGTCAAGTTTACCTCATCAAACCTCACAGCAGATTATGTCAAATAATACATATATGTATATCGTTTTAAAGGCCCATTCCTCTCCTTTTTAACAAGGTTCAAATTTTTGACATCGGTTCAGAAATGTTTGTATAATTAATAAATTCGTGCGTTAAGTCTAAAAAACAGTTTTTGTCAAATGAAACAAGTTTGGAGGGTTCGAGAAATATAAAAAAATATTTTTGAGTTCTACTCAACAAAACTCACAACTTACACTGCTTATATTAGCTGGGTGTATTTTGACTGTCGCATCGTCTAATTTATGTAACCATATGCCTCTCTCCTGGTACTAATTTTCGGCGTTTACTATTCCTGAAATGCCAACAGAATTTTAGAAATATGTAAATACTTCGTTCATATTCCTTAATGAGCAGTATTTATGTTTGTTTGCATTTTATTTCTTATAATTCAAGTCCTTTTAAGGACAATTAAGTTTTCTATGCTGAAAACTTGCAAATTTTTTTGATGTCCTACATATGTTGCCAAAATGTAAACTGGAACTCTCTGCTGCTGGTCACGTACATATGTGTCCTCAAGTTCCTTCGAAATGAAAAACTGAAAAGTTTTTTGTGTCTTTGTAAAGACAACATATGGTCCTTTTAAACCCGATCTTAATTGTTGATCAGTTTTTTTCCTCGTTTTTCTTATGTTATGCAAGCAAAATTAGCCAACGTTATACTTGGGCTTGTTTAATTTATTCTTGAAGTGTGCAAAAACAGAAAAGGTACGAAATAAAGAAAGACAAGAAAAATGTTTGTTAAAGAAGAAAGATGCCATAAATTATAACCACAATAAGGAAAAATAAGGCCATCAACGAGAATGTATGTACGTACTTACGTACGAATCAGCCCTTATTTTCACGCTAATTTGTTGATTACGCACAATTGTACTTCAGTTTTCGTTTAAAAGGAAGACCAAAAGAAATGCTAATGATTGCCTCTGATAGTGATGGTGGTGATGGTGATGGTGATGATGATGAAGGCGATTGTATACGATTGTTAAGTGTGGCATGTGTATGATGTGATATGATCAAACATAGAGAGCATAGCACAGATGTCCTAAAGTAGTGATGAAGCACATGCGCCACTAACTGCATTGGCAGACGGCCAATTCAACTGTTAAATACTGTTACTTTGGTTCTACACAATCTAAGATAAATTATTGCAAAACATCTGAAGAAGAGGCGCACGTTCCTACAACATTATTTATCTTGAATACTTAACGGAAAGAGAGAATAAAAAGCAGTAACCGTTCCATCATCCATAATCGTGGTTTACCGTGTACCGTTTAACAAGTTGCGGTTTAACAAGATCCGTTAACACCTACAGTTGTTTGGGTTTCATTGTGCAATAAGCTGCAAATGTTTCTTATTTTCTTTTCGTTTTTGTTTTTTTTTTATTCCAATTCTATAGTCCGTTGAAATGGAACCCTTTTAATTCTTGTTAAACTTTTAACACATGACGATGATTCCAAAAAAAAAGTGTCTACTTTTTTTCCGAAATGTAGTATTAGTTGATCGTTTTTAAGCAGCCACGTGGCATTTGATTGATATCGAGTTTCACGCCACACAAATTTCCCATTTTTTTGTTCTTTTTTCCTTCTTTTTTAGGATATTTTTTCAGAACTATTTTGTTATGCAAGTTTTTTTCAGTTTTTTTTTCGTTTTTTTGTTTTAATTTTAATTTTGCAATGTCATATTGAACAACTGTTGTTCAATATTTTTTTAATTTCCGTTAAAAATAAAAACAACACTTTTTTTCCTTTAAAAACCTTTTGTTATCCTTATTGTCCTTAAAGTATTCTGTTGCCAAGAAAGAAACAAACTTAAAAAGAAATTAAATTCGTTTATAGCTTTAATTGAAAACAGTTTGAATTTGTTACAAAATATTTTTTTTCATTAATTTTCCTGAAGAGCGGGCCTTAACATGAAAAAAATCCTGAAATCTTTAAAAAAAAATGTATGTCTCTCTATGTCATTATTTTAATTCAGAAGCTTAATTCGATCGACTTAGTATTTACTTTTTTAAGTTGTATTATCGCTATCGTTACAGTTATGAAATAAATTTTCTAGTAGGCAGTGTCTTGGCTTATTAGACGTAAAGCCAGGGTGCGAGCCCCAGGCCAGGCATCAAGACAAAATACAAAAAGTATTTTTTCGGCGACTTCCTCTCAGCAGATTTCTGGCATAAACTCTGAAAGTAAATAAAATGGCCATGAAAAAAGTTTCTCAAAAACTGTCGTTCGGAATCGACTTTAAACTGAAGGCCCCGCCCCTCATGTATAAAAACTAACACACACAACATAAGTGGTGTGAGAAGCTAGGACGTTGTACAATGGGTCAATTCGACCTCCGGGTACTGTACTTGTTTTAATTGACAAGTCCACGTTCTCTAACCTAACCTAAACTATGTGGGTGCTGTAGACGCGAGGCCTCGGTTCAAACCCCTCGTCAGACAATCTTCAACTAAACGAAGCATGAAAAAATATATCTGCGGCGACTTCCTCTCAGCAGTCTGTTGCTGAGAAAAACTCTGAGAGTAAATAAAATTGCCATGAAAAGTTTTTTAAATAAAATCTTTCCTACAGAGTCGACTTTAAACTGTAGGTCCCGCCACTCGATGTTTGAAATTAACAGACACAACATGATGGGTGTGAGAAGCTCGGTTGTAATTCTGACTGAAAGGTTGTAATGGGCAATTATGTTATGTTATTTCGATGTGGAAGCTCTGGTAGTCCAGTCCACCAGAGACTGCTGCTCTACACCAAGTATAACTTACTTAACTTACTTGATTGGTCATTACAACCCTTCAGTCATTCTCACACCACTTATGTTGTGTGTGTTAATTTTATACATGAGTGGTGGGACCTACAGTTTAAAGTCGACTCCGAACGATAGATTTTTGAGAAACTTTTCATGGCAATTTTATTTACACTCAGAGTTTTTGCCAGAAATCTGCTGAAAGGAAGTCGCCGAAGAAATACTTTTTGTATTTTGTTTTGATGTCTGGCCTGGGGCTCGAACCCCGGCTTTACGTCTAATAAGCCAACACACTTCCTACTAGACTACGTCGACTTCAAGCACAAGGTCTACATTATTCAGCTTGTAATAATTCGATATAATTTGTAATTCGTAAATGTAATTGTCATACTAAACCTTCAGATAAAAAAAACTAGTAAGCAACCATTTCCAGCTATAAAAACGCTATGATTTTAGAAACTGCCTTCGCAATATTTTTCTTTTTAAAGTTTTTTTTTTTTTTATTGTAATGGAGACCTATTCCGATTAGGTATGGAATAAAATATCCAAAAATATCATGGCATCTCATTACTACATATTTATTAAAATTTTCAATAACTTTTCAAAAAAATGAAGCTGTATCTCACTCATGATATGATTGGATCTCTAACATACTTATGTATGCTCCAAAATTCTTTCTTTTGCTTCCGTGTAAAGTTAAGATTTCACAAAATCCCAAGGAAAATATGAGAACGACGTTAAATCGCATGATCTTGTTGATCAGTTGTTTTAAAATTCGATTGTTTTAAGCGCATTATCTTGCTGAAACCACACGTCTTTCCATATCCAAACTGTTCAGATAAACCTACAAGAGCTGCGTTTACATGTTCTTGTAACGAAAGCCGTTCAAAGTCACCACAATTTGAGCCTTGTCCTAGAAATGTATGGGCCAATTGCAGTTGAGGGTGAAGAATTTTCTGAGTCCAATAGTCGGCAATTTAAGATTTTATAACTATTTACGAAACGTTTGCCATTGACGAAGATTTCCACGGTTTGTTGATTTAAGCTCTTGAGTATGCAGAATTTTTTATGCTTGAAGATGGAAGTCTTTTGTCAAAATTCGCCTGTATGTTGATTTTAATTTCATCCATGAGCAGGGCGGGACCAACATTTTAAAGCCGAGTCCGAATAATAGAGTTCAGGAACTTGTTCATGTTAATTTTATTGGCTCACAAAATTTTTGCCAGAAGAAATGTTTTCATATTTCGTTTAGCTGAGATGCCTGTACTAGGGGTTAAGCTAAGGGCTCTCGGGTAAAATGTCAAGACACTATATAGTAGACTACGGCAACTTTCAGAATTTATGACGTTACTTTTTTAGTTAATGAAAAGAAATTCCAAAAACTTAAAAAAAACGTTTACAATCGAATGGAAAGTGATGGTAACTATCTAGTGTCAGGCTCAGCCTGCAATGTGTGCAACAGAGGTCAGCAATGAGTATTCAAAACGATGAGTAGATTCGAATCGTACTTATAATTTCTGATAATTATACGCATTCATACCTATTTTAATGTCATACTCATACTACTCATATTCAAAGTTTGAAATACACGTGGTACTCATACTTAACAATACGCATGATGTTATTGGTATACACGAATCACAAAATAAGTATGATTCGTGTACGAACACTACAATACTCACTAGAAGGTTGCTGTCTTTTTTTGTAAATGCAACAACAACTAAGACTGTAACTTTTGATGAATGATTCAAATCACTCGAATGATTTATGAGTATTATAAGTATTTTTCTAAATTTATGAATCTGAATGAGTAGGCGTATGAATCAAACATATTTCGAATGGTATGAGTTTGATGTCAACGTTGTACTCATACTCATTGCAACTTGTACTTATAAATCAATGTTGTAGTGAGTACGAATGAATCAGAGTAGTTGGACTTCAATACTGTTGACTCACTCATACGCAAAATTTCATGAGTACTTATGTTTAGCGAAAAAGCGATTCATTGTTGATCTCTGGTGTGCAACCAGGAGTTACTGTGGCCGAACAGTATTAATCCTTTCTTTGGTTCTGATGTTAACAGTGTAGCTCGAAATTAGCAATCTCATAGTGAAGCTCACAGTGAATGGCTTCACTACTAGTAATTTTGTCAAACACAAGCTCTCAATCTCCTGGTTTGGCAAACATTTTCAACGCGTTTCGACCACACTATCCTTTTTCCTTAACATAATCGTAAATAAAACGACTTTTATCGGCAATCAGCAATAGCTTTCGTACTGAAGTCATTGATTCATTGTTTTCTATCCATCTGAAGATAGTGATACGGCCGCTTCAAGAAGTTTAAATTCCTGTTTTTATAATGTTGGGGCCCCACATAGAACAAAACGAATTCTTTTATTTCGTGAACATTTGCAAATAATCCGAACCAAATTCGGAATTCCCTTTTTATTGGAAAAATAGATCACAATCACAATCGTGTAAACAGTGTTGAGCTCATTAGGATTTTAACTGCAATCTGAATGAACGAATGAATGACTGAATATTATTTGGCATTTGAATGTTTACCTTTGACCAGCCCAATATGAAAAGGTGTTTTTCAAAAATTCATTTCATTTATTTTTAACTTCTCAAACAAATGTAATTGGAGACTATTTTTGTTTCTTTTTGTTTTGTGCTGTAGTTAGAGTCCAGTCTGTATTGTGTGGCATGTGCTATTCAGCCAAATCGAAATGTGAAGAAAAGAAAGTCAGGAGGCCGCTACTTAAATTACAAGATGGATAAACAAACAAAAAAAAAACAACAAGAAATTTAATTATGTATTGACAAATACAAACACAAAAATTTCATTCATAACAATTGCATGTCAATGTATGGCTGTTTGGATTTTCAGAATTGAATATTCATTGTCCATACCATAATGCATGAATCAATGACGCAGTGAGTGGGAATAATAATGAAACGAAATGAATGATGTTTTAAAAATAGCCAACCAGTTTGGCCTGGTGTCAGAGGTCATGTTCCCCATTGTGTTAAAAGTCCCGTTTAGGTCTTGTACTCTTTACACATGTAATGAAATGAAATTGTATCCTTTGACACTCGATGTCCTTTAAAAAAAAAAAAAAAGCGAAAATGAAAATGAAATTAAAAACAAAGGCACAAGACATTGAAGGAAACCACCTTGATTTCAAATGAAAACGAGGACAAGGAAGGCAATTTGTCTACACACAATACAACAACAACAATAGGGCAAATGAATGGCATGAGTTAATAACGAAATACGAGGTCTAGCATTTACAAAATGAATTTAATTCCTGTTAAATGTGTAATTCGATCAGATTGCGCCGTAACATTATGGCACTAATTTTAGGTTTGATTGCCCATCAAGCCAGCTTGTTCATGTAAAACCATACAAATGATCACCATCGACCGACATCTGTTCAATAATAAATAACAACAGCACGTTATGGCATTAAAATACTGAAACTCTAGCAATTCTTTTATCATTTTGAAGTTGCAAACTTCTTGAGTGAATCATTAAATTTTATTTAATTTTTTTACTTGTTTTTGTTGCAACTTTTGTTGGTTTGTTAATTAAAAAAAATTTTAGTTTTTCCACTTAAAAGCTTTGGGGAAATCAAAAAAACTCAACTGTTTTCTTTACTTATTCTTCGCTTGTTTATTACAATTAAATCTCCATGCAATTGGTAATAAAAGTTTGAAATTTTTTCATTTTACTACGAACATAAATACAAGGTCTTAAGTACCAAGCAATTGTAAAAAGAATGCGTTTAAAATCTCAAGTAAATACTCATCAAAAAAAATGTTTGACTAAACAAGCATAGAAATTCGAATTGTATTACTCCCTCCCTCCCTGTCGTCGCCGTGGTCTAGTAGGTAGTGTGTTGGCTTATTAGACGTAAAGCCAGGGTTCGTATCCCAGGTCAGACATCAAAACGAAATATGAAACAAAATTATTTCTTCGGCGACTTCCTCTCAGCAGATTTCTGGCAAAAACTCTGAGAGTAAATTAACCTGCCATGAAAAAATTTCTCAAAAATCTCTCGTTCGGAGTCGACGTTAAACTGTAGGTCCCGCCACTCACGTATAAAATTAACGCACACAACATGAGTGATGTGAGAAACTAGGCCGTAATCCTGACTGAAGGGCTGTAATGGCCAATTTTGTATGTATGTATGTATTAATGTATTACCCCCTCCCTTCCGACACAGTTGAATGGTATAGGAAGTGAATTAAATTGAAAAAACTTCCTAAATGAATGAATATTCGACTCCTGGGTGAAATAATATTACAGAAATTTATGGTAAAATATCTGGGAAAATTGCTGGATAGGAAATTCACATGGAGAGCATTGCAGGAAACGATATGCGGAATGTTTGTAAAGAAATTCTGGGAGTATAACCCAGGAAATATGCACTAAATGTATACCGTGCTAGTCAAATCCAGAGAGACGTATGGGGACATTATCTAGGCAGACAAAGCAAACCTGAAAAAAGCTCAAATGCAGTTGAACAATATAAAAAGACTATCTATCGTGTGTTAGTATAACACAAACAATGAAAACCCATGCTGTAGCGTAGCTGGAAGCTTTGTTGAAGTTAAATATGCTGCACATGGTAATGAAGATAAGGGCTTTAGAGGCTCTGTTTAGGATAATGGAAGACAAATCTAACATAAAAGCAATTAAGGGATATCGTGACCTCCTTAATTGTCCCGTAGACTAACACAGTAGGCTTTATGATCGTGAAAAATGGTTTGCAACTACACATAAATCTTCTTATACATATAAAAATGAATGTGTGTTTATTTGTTTGTGGATTTGTTTGAAATCTATAGACGGCTAAACGGCTGGACCGATTTTCTTGAAATTTTCACAGTATCTACCTGTATGTCTGGAAGGCACTATAGGCTACTTTTGTTTTAAAATTTCAAGTAGGAGAGGTGCCACGCCCACATACCCAATACGTATTTAATATCCCATATCTCATAAACAGCAACGGCTAGAGTCCTCAAATTTTGTATGGACAAATTTGACGTATATATGAACCAAATGGGTGGATTGGCTATAGTGGGCGTGTCACTTTCCATAGTTTACATATATAAAAATGAATGTTTGTTTGTATGTACCTTATAGAATCGTAAACTATGCATTTGATCATGTTATGATCTCTAGCAAAGTTGTTGCGCATGAGCAGACGAAGGTTTCTAAGTTGGTATGACAAATTTCAGACAAGTGGCGCCACTGAAAATTACTCAAAATGAATCGTAAACTGTGCATTCTTTAACAAAGTTGTTGCGCATTAGTCGACGGAAGTTAGTGCGATTAATTTCCGATGGATGGCGTCAATGAAAATTATTCAAAATGAATGACAAGCAATTGGTCGAACTACACCTCAAGCACGAAAGAAAAGAGCATTACGAGCCTCAGAATCAGACAAGCATTGAGACTGGAAAATCTTCGAGTATATGCCGCTGAGACCCGTTCGCTTGAATCACTTGAACAACGAGAAGTGAGATTAGAAACTCATCGAATGCGTACTACTCAGGCCCGTTCATCTGAATCATCAGGACAACGGGAAACAAAATCAACAAAATGATTAAAAATTAATTGGATATTTGTGTAATGTCTTTCCTTCAAATTTATTTTAGTTGGTGAAGCAGCAATACGCGCAGGGTACAGCTAGTTACATATACAATTAGTCTTTACAACCCTTCATTAAGTATTACGACCTAGCTTCTCACAAAACTTATGTTCCGTGTGTATAATTTTATACATGAGTGGCGGGAACTACAGTTAAAAGTCGACTCCGAACAACAGATGGCAATTTCTATTTACTTTAAGAATTGTTGCCAGAAATCTGCTGACAGGAAGTCGCCGAAAGTAATATTTTTTCGTATTTCGTTTTTAAACCGTAGCCTCACGTCTAATAAGCTAATACACTCTACCTGCTAGACTACGCTTCACAAGGACGTCTTAGTAATAAAAATGAATGGACTGGTAATTTGTAAACCATACACTCTCTTAAATGAGTAACTATTTTGTGGTATAAAGATGGGTCAAGTATCGGGTGGCATGAAACCGAACCCATAAAGAAAGTATCTGGTATTTTCTAAGCGAATGTCTATGCCATCGAAAGATGTGCTCAATTAAACTTGGTTGGCAGATAGAAAAGACTGCAGCAAGACTAATTGACAGTCACACCGCCCTCCGAACATTGGGCTCTGGGTTAAGTCGAAGATAGTGAGGCTGGTAGGAAAAATAATACATAAGTTTACTCGCTACTCTGTCCCAGGTCATGTGAGAATTCGTGACAATGAGCAAGCAAATGAATGAGGGAAGTTTTCACACCACTTATGTTCTCGCACCACTTATGTTGTGTGTGTTAATTTTATACGTGAGTGACAGGACCTACAGTTTAAAGTGGATTCCGAACGTAAGATTTTTAAGAAACTTTTCATGACAGTTTTATTTTCTCTCAGAGTTTTTGCCAGAAATCTGCTGAGAACAAGTTGTCGAAGAAATATTTTTTTAAATTTCGTTTTGATGTCTGACCTGGGATTTGAACCGTGGCCTTACATGTAATAATCCTACACACTAACTACTAGACTACGGCGAGTCATCTTTGGAATACAATAATACATCTCAGAAGGAAATATCTAGATGTGTAGGTAATAATAGAGGATGGTTTTGCTGCGTATATTTTTCAGTATAAAATGAAATTCACGGCTTGTGACAATGCAAAAAATTCAAATTTAGCATTTACAGTGAGCGCCATAAGTGAGTCAACACCCACTATAATTTTAAATTTTCTATTATGTTCTTAAGTATAAAAAAAGTTCCCTTATCATGAATTGTTTTTTTGTTTTAACATTTTAAACGTTTTTATTTTTAGAAATTTATTCGACTATTTATTTTATTTACTATATTTACTTACTTCTCGCTATCCTAAGAAAATGAATTATTTCAGTGGTGTTTACTCACTTTTGACGCTCACTGTAATTATTAAAATTCATACTCAAAATTCACTCACTTATATGAGGGGCAAGAAACAGCGAGAGTCAGTCCAAGAGTTTCTAATGCAGCTTGAAAGATGAATTATTTGATATGTTTCTTCTTCATGAAGGGTGGCCAAGTGAATTTTTACCTTACACAGTTCCTAACGGGCCACGGATGCTATAGGACATACCTCTACAAGTATGGGCATGAAGTGGATGAAGCGTGTCCATAATGTCTGGATACAAGTGAAACAGCGGAGCATATATTCTTCACTTGCCCGCGCTACGAATTCCGACGAAATTTCCTTGAGAGGACGATCGGTTCCCAGGTGACTTCCGACAACGTGGTTAACCTGATGTTAACATCGCGCGAAAACTGGAACGCGGTATGTTTATTCGCGAAGAAAGTTCTAGTACAACAGAGAATAATAGAGAGAGCAAGAACAGCAGAAATGGATAGCAGCACTCGCTGAATCTTTACCTCCCCCGATGTAATACTTGATTGTGGTCCCGGGGGGGCGACTTAATGGAAGTGTGACGAACTAGGTTGGGTTTAGTACGTATGCGTTTAGCAGACGAACTTGTCTTTATCAATATGTACTGGTACGTGTAACTTCTTCAACACCAAGCCATACTACACCTTAACCAGCTGTGGTGGTGTAGATTGTAAAAAAGATTAAACTTTGAAACGTCCATTGTCAATACATATCTAGCATTTGTTTTTAATTTTAATTACGTTTAATTGCGAAATTTTTTTTTACGAATTCCTGGAATACAACTTCAACACTCCAATACTTTTTGGACATTAAAAATGTCACACTTTAATTCCATTGCATGCAATGTTTACACCTACGACGCCTAGAACATACAATTAAATTATATCCTTTAACACTAGAACCGCCATTAAACAAGTATATACAGTGGACAGCAAAAGTCTTAGCACGGCAATATATTTTGACAAAAGAAAATCGACTCAGGTTTAAAACTCTTGCACAAAGTCCCGATATGACTTCAAGAGAGTATTTAGGAGATCATTTGAAAGAACGGTTACGTAATCGCTAAACCTCAAACAAAAGTCCATCGAAAAACTTGCTCATGGTGCCACCAGAAAACACTAAACAAAACATGTACATTCGATTCCAAATGGGTTAAATGGAGTACTTGACCTTAAGGGATATTCTGCTAAATACAAGGGATTCATACATTGTCATATATTAGGCCTTTGAATTTTAAATTTACTCAGGGTTCTCCTTGGGGGTACCTACGGATGCATCTGAAACTTTTTCTTATTTTTTCTTGTTTTATGAAAAACATTTAAAATTTTTTGTTTTTATAATAAAACAGAAATAAATTAATAAAATAAATTGTATACTCGTATAAACTATAAATTTTTATACAAACTTCATGAAATTGCTAAAATATATTGCCGTACTAAGACTTTTGCTGTCCACTGTATGTATACGTACATACCAAGTCCAGTACTTTTAAATAGCACAACTTCCATGCCACCTTGCAGTATTGTTAGTGTTAAAAACAGCATAGTTTTTTTTAAATTATATACAGAAATAGTACAGTACAGAGAAAAATCGTGTAATTATTTGCCTATTAAACAGAAATATAAAATGATGAGTTTAACTAACAATTTTATGGAAAATTAGAAGACCATTAAAGCGATAACAAAAAAGCACAAATAATTGTAACCAGACACGCTAAATGACAATCTAGAAAATTATTGCCTTTGGGAGTGAGTGATATTTCATACGTATTGAAGGGAAAAATTCATGTCAAATTATTGACATCATGACTGACTGGGTAATTTGGCACGAATTCAAACAGACAACAATGAAAATTTTGCACAAAAAAATGTCAATGACCCGTGTGAATTTGAAATTAATTTACATTAAATTAAACACGTCATCATGAGCAATACATCGCATATAAAAATATCCTGCAAATAAAGGTCCTTTGAAATCCTTTTTGTTTGGTTATTTCAATATTTAAAATGTGTATTCAATTCAAGATTGTGGTATTTTTATATGTATGTATACATATATGTATACACCTGTAAAGGTACATATGTACACATATGTAAAGGGTGTTTTTCATAGAGGTATAGAACTTTAAGTTGCAATAAAACAACGATGGATTATTCGATTGACATGAATTTTATTTATCCGAAAGATAATCTTGTGGCATTACATTTTAAATATGATTTCTGGCATATGACCGCCACGGCTGGCGCGGATGTAGTCCAATCGGGACGTCCAATTTTCGATGACTTTTTCCAACATTTGTGGCCACATATCGGCAATAATACGGCGAATGTTGTCTTCCAAATGGTCAAGCGTTTGTGGCTTTACCGCATAGACCAATGACTTTACATAGCCCCACAGAAAGTAGTCTAGCGGTGTTAAATCACAAGATCTTGGAGGCCACAACACACAGGTCCAAAACGTGAAATTAGGCGGTCACCAAACGTGTCTTTCAATAAATCTATTGTGGCACGAGCTGTGTGACATGTTGCGCCGTCTTGTTGAAACCACATCTCCTGGACATCGTGGTTATTCAATTCAGGAATGAAAAAGTTAGTAATCATGGCTCTATACCGATCACCATTGACTGTAACGTTCTGGCCACCATCGTTATTGAAAAAGTACGGACCAATGATTCCACCAGCCCATAAAGCGCACCAAACAGTCAGTTTTTCTGGATGTAACGGTGTTTCCACATACACTTGAGGATTACCTTCACTCCAAATGCGGCAGTTTTATTTGTTGACGTAGCCATTCAACCAGAAGTGCGCTTCATCGGTAAACAAAATTCGCTTATGAAAATCGGGAACAACGGTAATCTCGTTTTGGGCCCATTCGACGAATCTACGCCTTACTTGATGATCGTTTGGCTTCAAATCTTACACGAGTTCTATTTTGTAAGCACGCAAACCAAGATCCTTCCGCAAAATCTTCCATAAAGTGGATGGACACAGATCCAATTGCTGTGCTCGATGGCGGATGGACTCATTCGGGTCTTCCTCAATGCTACGCTCTACAGCAGCAATAGCTTCTTCTGTACGCACCGTACAGCGTCTCTGGGGATGCGAGTTATCAATAAGAGTCAACGTGGTGCGAAAACGTTCCATGGTTAATCGAATTAACTGCTCTGATGGACGATTTTGTCGACGATAAAATGGACGTAGAGCGCGATACGTTTTCCGCACAGAATCATTATTTTCGAAATAAAATTGCACTATTTGCAAGCGTTGTTCAGGCGTGAGTCTATTCATGATGAATTGCCAAACCAAACTGAGAATAAATCACTTGACAGCTGTTAAATCGGTCGCCATCTTGAAAAGTAATGCCAACTTAAAGTTCTATACCTCTATAAAAAACACCCTTATAATTTGTATCTATATTTCCCTTTTGTACCTATGTTTGTACATATGTATGTTTGTAAACATACATTTGTATATTATTGAGGTTTACCACACAACATTCATTCATTTGGCAATTTCTTAATAAAATTCGTATTGGTTTGTCAAATCTTGTATTAAATTTTGGAAAAACAAAAAAACACCAGACAAACAGTAGGTCAAATAAAGGAAAAGATACGAGAAAAAAGTATTCTTATCACTGAGGCCTCATATGCAAACATGTTTTGTGGCTGTTTTGTTTGCCTGGAATTTTCTTTGTGGATCTTTGAAAACCCACAGTTTGAAGTAATTTTAATAGAAGGAGATGAACAACTGAATAATCGAAGAGTACAACAAGTGTAACTTATTTAAAGCAATTTAAACAAATTGAAAAGCAATTAAATTTTCCAGCAAATAACAAAAACAACTACAATCGTATTGAATAGTAAACAATTAAATAAAAGAGGACACCTTAGAATAGAAGAAAATCATGAGAATTTCATGGAGATTGTGACTCACAAGGAACCGTAAAAGAGAGAAAAAATCAAATCAAACCGGACACACACTTTCAGTTAGAAAAACCAAACAGGAAGACGTATGGATAAAATATACCAGGGCAGGTGATGTATCCTATATACTTATAAAAATGTATGTTTATTTGTTTGTGGATTTGTTTGTTTGTTTGAAGCCTATAGACGGCTAAACGGCTGGACCGATTTTCTTGAAATTTTCACAGTACCTTCCTGTATATCTGCAAGGAACTATAAAGTATTTTTTATTTTAAAGTTTCAAATAGGCGAGGTGCCACGCCCACATACCCAATAAGTATTTAATGTCGCATATCTCATAAACTGCAACAGCTAGAGTCCTCAAATTTCGTATAGACGTCTTTGACGTATATATGAACAAAATGGGCGAATTGGCTATAGTGGGCGTGTCACCTTCCATAGTCTATATATATAAAAATGAATGTTTGTTTGTATGTATCTTATAAAATCGTAAACTGTGCATTTGATCAAGTTATGATCTTTAGAAAAGTTGTTGCGCATGAGTCGGGGAAGGTTTCTCAGTTGGTATGACCAATTTCCGATAGGTGGCGCCACTGAAAATCAATTAAATCGTAAACTGTGCATTCTTTAACAAAGTTGTTGCGCATTAGTCGACGGAGGTTGGTGCGATTAATTTCTGATGGATGGCGGCAATGAAAATTATTCCAAACGAATGATAAGCAATTGGTCGACCTACCACTTCAAGCACGGAAGAAAAGTGCATTGCGAGCCTCAAAATCAGACGGAAAATCTTCGAGTATATGCCACTGAGCCCCGTTCGCTTGAACCACTTGAACAACCAGAAGTGAGATTAGAAACTGATTGGATGCGTACTACTCAGGCCCGTTCATCTGAATCATCAGGACAACGGGAAACAAAATCAATAAAATGACTCAGAATTAATTGGACATTTGTGTAAAGTTTCTCCTTCAAATTTATTTTAGTTGGTGGCACAGCAACACGCGCAGGGTACGGCTAGTACGAAATAAATACCACATACAATACATCAAAATTTGTGACACTGACAACTAGCGTTAGAGAAACAGGAGATGACTCGTACTCATACGGTGCATAATTAGGTATAACAGAATAACAAAGAGATAGTTGTTGGAGAAGGGGAATAGGGCGGTAGCCTGCAACATATTATATTTCTGAAAAATTTTTTTGTTACACTAGAATTTTTTTTATAATAATTCTCACTTTCTTTTTTTATTGTGGTTAATCACATGTAATGTCACACCCACGCGAATCTCTGGTGCGAATCAAACCCACTTCCTCGGCACTTGTGGTTTAGTACACTACCAACTAGGCCATTAGGGCTATTGAACTGTAATACTTAAAAGGAATGTAATTATTGTAATGCATTTTAAAAGAACCAATTTCATGTCCTCTGAAACTGTTCACATTTTCTGGTCCAGCGGGTTCTTATAAGGACAGCCAATATGCCATGCTCCACAGTGGTTCGCAGCCATGTTTGAGTCCTTTTATCTTTATGAACTGGGGCTCAGATGTCTGATTTTTAAATATAAAATGGCTAAGTGGTTTTACAACAGCTGTCCGATATATGGATCTCTTGTTCGTAGAAGTGCAACCAGTGACCCCATGGTAAGAGATACAATACGAAAGTAAGACTGAAGGAAAATGATAACTCGTTTTATCTCAAGGAATCAGTTCAAATGTAGAATTCATCTCATTTTTCAAGTTTTTTCTGCAGGCAGTTTTTTCCGCAAAAGTCGCCATAGTCTAGTCTTATTGGACTAGACATCAGACATCTCCAACGAAACGAAATATGAAAAAATATTTCTTCGGCGACTTCCTGTCAACAGATTTCTGGCAAAAACTCTGAAAATAAATGAAATTGTCATGAAAAGTTTATCAGAAGTCTGAAATTCGAAGTTGGCTTTAAATTGCAGGTTCTGCCAATTAAGATGAATAAAATTAACACTCACAACATGTGTCGTAATCCTGACTAAATGGTTGTAATGACCAATTATGTATGTATATACAGTGGTGGTCTTATAATTAGAAACGTTGTTTCTGGAACAGAGTTCTCTGGAGAGACGAATCAAAGTTTAATTTGTCCCAATCTGATGGAAAAACGTATATAAGACGTCCTCCAAACAAAGCCTTTGATTCCAGGTGCGCAGTGAAAACAGTAAAATAAATTAACAAACATACATGTTGCTAAATCGTTTCTAATTGTAAGGCCACCACTGTATGTAATTGTATAAAAAATCTTTTCATCGACAAATGAAATCTTTCTTTGCAAATTATCAACGTGGTTTACTAAAAACAGAATTCCTTTTTTCCGGTTCGACGTTTGAAAGCACGAAGTCTCAAGTGTTTTTTTAGTAATTCGTCCCATGGACTTTTGCATCTTCCGGGCCATAATTTTATGTATACGGAGAGGATTTCGCTGCATTTCTAATATGACAGCTTTGATGGCTCGGGGTTTTCGAACTGTACGCGGATGACCCAACTAATTGCGGGCATTAACATATCCAGTCTCCTTAAATAGCCGAATACACCGATAGATGATATGCTACTTATCCTGTCATCATATTTCGTTTTGTTGGAGATGTCTGACCTGGGCTTTAAAATGTGGCCTCACGTCTAATAAGCACACATAGTATCAACTAGACTATGGCAACTTCATCCGTTTTGTTCTCGTTAGCTAAGCACTTTGTAATATAAACTGAAATAATTTCAAATACAGAATGATGGTTTCCTATGCCGTTCTGGTCTATTCGATTCTTCTCTTGGAACATGCATGTTTAATATTGTAACAATGTTCATGTATTTACTGGTAGCCCATTTCGTTTGCCTAATTATAGCCCAAATTTGTTTGCCTAATCATCAGAAATAATTTTTAATGGTAAATCAAAATTTCTTTTTATTTCTTACAGATGCGGCGCGCTGCAATTCTTTCAAATTATCAACAAATCAAATACAAGAAGGTATAGTAGTGGCGGTACAAGATCTAAAGACGGTTAAATAGTTGCCATCACCCGTGAATATAATTGTTACTTTATGCTTCTTCTTTTTTCTACCTTTTTTTTCTTTTTTGTTCTGCTTATAACCATATTCATGGCCACATCACATCACAATGATGGTCGTTGTTTAATTTTAACAAGGCCAGTACGATTTATCAGGACCAAAAGGCTCAACGTAAACATTGAGATTTTGAAGACATTGGCTCGACTGCCTATACATTTTTCAGCTGATATGACTCTACAAACGGTATTTAGGCGGTAGTATTTGTATGTACGTATGTGTGTGTCTGTATATTGTTGACTCGTTAAATAAATATTTATTTTATTTATCGCACGCGATCATATCTTTTTTAAACAATCTTTATAACATAAACATTTCATGGTCTAACCATAATGCGCACACATACACACACAATCACACATCATCATATTTATGGTCTAGTGATGATGACCAATTAGCGGCAAAATTCAGAGAGATATAGGCAGCGACAGAAACAGAGACAGAGGCAGAGAGAGAGAAGAAATCCAACCAAAACAAATCAAAAAAAAACGAAATTAATTTGTTGCAATTCAACCACACTGTGTATCACAGATCGGCATTTGTAACTGTAAGTCTGTTTTACTAAACGTACTTAAATACGATGCAAAACGAATTGCGGCTTAAAAGCAACCAACATTTCAATCTGATGCATTCGCATGACTTGCACGAGTGTGTGTGTGTAACAAAAATAATTTCAATCTAATTTGATGACGATGTACAAAAATATTGTTTGATGCAACACAATGTATTATGAAACAAACAAACCGTTATTGATTTTAATCATCTGCCATGTTTGATGGAATTGTTGTAACACAACAACAACAAATTAGAAAAACGTAATGGAATTGAAAATGATTACGAAATGATGTTTTAATTAAAACGATAGACTAAGAATTACATTCGAAATAGAACAGGTCATGTAGGAGGAATATCTTTCAATCATATTTTATATACGATTTATTCGGAGCTGTGTTCTACTGCTACTACGTAGCATAACAAATCATGATGGAAACTGTAATAATTTTAAAATAAAATTTAATTTATTTTAATAGATGAGGTGCTTGACAGTTGATAACGGCCATCTTGATGCAGCTTACATACGTAATTGGTCATTACAACCCTTCAGTCAGGATTACGACCTAGTTTCTCACACCACTTATGTTGTGTGTGTTAATTTTATACATGAATGACGGGACCTACATTTTAAGGACTACTCCGAAAGACAGATTTTTTGAGAAATTTTTCATGGTAATTTTATTTACTCTCAGAGTTTTTGCCAAAAATCTGCTGAGAGGAAGTCGCCGTAGAAATACTTTTTGTATTTTGTTATGATGTCTGGCCTGGGGCTCTAACCCTGGCTTTACGTCTAATAAGCCAACACACTACCTACTAGACTACGGCGACTTACTTCTTGCAGCTACGTCTATCAAATTAGTAGTAATTTTTCGGTCTGATTTGCACAAACATTGTTGATGGCTGTCAACAACACGTTATGTTCCTAGATTGGGCTCTGGAGCAATTGGTATTCATCTTCAGCAGTGAGACCCATTTCTGGGTGAATTAGTGAATGAAGTTGTCGCAGTCTGGTGGATAGTGTGTTCGCATGAGGACGCAGAGCACACTGTTTTCGAGTGTGCACGCTGGCAGAGCTATCGCTCTGTACTGACGTCAATAGTTGGAACGATCACAGCGGCTAACATTGTCGGGGTCATGATTGCGAGTACTGACAAATACACCTCGGTGGTGAACTACGTAGAGCGCATGCTGAGACGGAAAAAGAGAGACTTTGAGGCTGCAGAACAGGTAGGCATGTCGGTATAGGTGACACAGTCACACGTGCCGGGCAAAATCAAAACGATGATTTAGACGATAGGAATGGTGGAGACGCTTAGATGTCTCCTATATCCGGACGCGGATATAGACATGGAGAGGCCAAAGGGCCAAAATGACTCCACTCCGAAGTAATACCACCGTAGTTCCGGAGTGGGCACGAATAAGTCCACAGTAGACGAGGGGGGATTTAGTGGGTGAGAGGCCCACACACGGAGGATGTGGCGACTCTATGTTGCGGTTAGGTACATTTACCCCTCCTCGCTGTAAAAAAAATCTCAGACATTTCCAACAAAATGAAATGTAAAAAAATATTTCTTCTCTGATTTCTGCCAAAAACTCTGAAAGTAAATAAAAAATTGTCACGAAAAAAATCTGTCGTTCGGAATCGAGTTTAAACTGTAGGTTCCACACTCACAATATAAGTGGCGTAGGAAGATAGGTTTCGTAATCCTGACTGTAAGGATTGTGATGATCAATTATGTATGTATGTATGTTTGTGGAGAAGAAAAAAAATTATTGAATATGCAACGATTCCTCCATAAGATTCAAGAGCATCACGAAACAGTTACTGTTTGGTATAGATTTTAGGCTGGCAATGAAATCGATCCCTTTTTGCTTTGTGATCGATGGTGGGAAGTCCATTATCGATGATTTCCAACTTCTTTTGACTTGATGTGGACAATCTGTAGTCCAACGAAATGTGTTGTCAATTGGACCGCTCTAGGTTAGGTTAGGTTAGAGGACGTGTACTTGTCAATTAAGAAAAGTACAGTACCCGGAGGTTGAATTGACCCATTGTCCTAGTTTCTCACGCCACTTATTTTGTGTGTGTTAATTTTCTACATGAGTGGTGGGACCTACAGTTTAAAGTCAACTCCCAACGACAGATTTTTGAGAAACTTTTCATGGCAATTTTTATTTACTCACAGAGTTTTTGCTAGAACTCTGCTGAGAGGTAGTCGCCGAAGAAATACTTTTTGTATTTTGTCTTGATGTCTGGCCTGGGGCTTGAACCCTGGCTTTGGGTCTAAAAAGCCAACACACTACCTACTAGACTGCGGCGACTTCAACAAACCGCTCTATGTGCACACAAAGGATGCTCTGCACGAGTGATTTGACATCATCTCAGATGAAGGTCTTGTCAATCGAAATAATGCGATTTGACTCCATTAAAGATTTTCTTGTGGAGTTTCCTCAAGTCGCAGGTGTATGTGCGAATGAGCCATATACATGCCATCGATCAAATTCAGCCTGTTTTATTCGCTAGATTCGTGGAATTATTGAACCATTCGGGTAATGTTATCGTCACCACTGATTCATAGTCATTATCATTTATGATTGTACAAAATATGCCTGTATTTTGGGGAATTTTTGTTTTCAAATTGATCTGTAAAAACAATTCTGTTTCTAATGATTTCATATGTTCAGTTTTCTTTCATTTAATTGCTGTTAATTGTCATTCAAGTACATTGGTTAGAAATTTACCGACGTATTTTCGTTTACGGATTCTTGTTGGCTTATTGCAAAAAATAAACCTATTTTTTTATTTCATATTAAAGCTTTTTTTTTTATTTTTTTATTTTTAATCTAAAAGTTGCTTTGATTGTTAACCACTTATGCAAATGACTTTCAATTATAACACGCATCAGTTGTTACGAAAATGCTTATGCCACTTGCTTAATGCTCTGCAGTTGTTCATTGTTCACAAACGTATCGTCCAGACGTCCGTTTACAGGTCTGTAGTAAGCACGGGTTGGATTGTTTTCAATTTTATTTGAAAGTGTCGTATCGATATTCCTAAAATAAAATGTGTTGATGAAGTTGTTTGCTTCGAACGGTCGTTCAATCGTGACAATAACTGTTCATATGGTTCTTTGGTTTTTATTGTAATTGTTGCCATTGTTAGGTTACTTGAATAGGAATTAATGACATAAGTACGTCATGGCTCACACCTGCATATCATATTATGTGAGTTATTCTTTAAGCGGCAAACAAATGGCACCAACAACACTGAATGATCGTGAAATGATCGTGCGACTTAATCTAACAAATTAAACAATAAGGTGAGTGAATATTAATTGAATTGATAAAATAAAAAACCAAAATAAAAATGCTTCAATTATTTAGTTTTCTGTTTCATTTCGAATCGCGACCAGTTTCTTTTTTTTTTTTGTATGTTTGAAACGGATTTTATTGAATCGCTTACAAACTCGCATGTGAAACTATCACCGTATTTTTAGATCCGTAGATTATAAAATAAATACAGTCATAGACAATCGTTTAACTACACTTTGTTTTCTTTAATTAATTGTTGTAACAGTAACAGTATTGCCAAGCTTACCAAAACTCGTTAATCATGTCGAGCAATATGATGCACTCTGACCAATGAATAGAAAAACTGAAACAAAATTTATTTTCCATGTTCCGGACTTCTAAAGTTATTAATGACATGATCTGGACCAAGCAAGCGTTGTGCAATTAACGGTAATTTAATAATGTATATTTCTTATGACGCTCACTGTGTACCGAACAGTGATCTCCGTAGTGTGTAGTAGGTAGTGTGTTGGCTTATTAGACGTAAGGCCTCGATTCAAACCCCTGGTCAGAAAACATCAAAACGAAAAAATGAAAATATTTCTTCGGCGACTTTCTCTCAGCAGATTTCTGGCAAAAACTCTGAGGAAAAAATAAAATTGCCATGAAAAAGTTTCTCACAAATCTGTCGTTCGGATAACAAATTTCAGAAATTTTTGTTATTAATCCGTTTTCGTTGAAAATCTTTGTAATTGTCTGACAACTTTAAGACGGTCTTTTGCATTGATTCAGAAATTTGTGAAATTTGCAAATCGGATGCATACCTTTGTGGGCCTGTACAGAGCCACAATTCAGTTCAATTTCAGAAATTTTTAAACCAATGCAAAAGACCGTCTTAACATCAAGGAAACTATAAAGATTTTCCACGAAAACGGATTAGTTAAAAAATTTCGGCAATTTTTTAACCGTACGTATAATTTAGTAACTGCGTGTATATATAAAATTAATACACACAGCGTATGTATGTATGTATGTATGTTTAATTACCGAAAAACTTAACGAAAATTCTGCAGGTCAATGGGTTCTTTCAACGAGATAACGTGGCTATACCTTTGATGCCATCATGTGTGGAACATAATAGCATTCAAATTCCAGCAAGATTTCCACGGCACTATCGTCCTCTTTCTTTAGAATTTTATAGAACGAACTATGGATGTAATTTTCCTTTTCGTAGATTATGTAATAATTTTAACTTATATTATGATTTTATTGATTTTAGTTGTAGTGTTTGTAATATAAACCGTAGCTTATATGCTAGCATTAATTTGTAAATTATTATATAAAAATGTATTTTCGTTCTTGTCATAGGTAGTTCATGTTTATTGTTACTTTATTCAGCTTGTGATTAAGTTCTGTAGCTGATTTATGTTCTCGTTGCCATTACCTGTCCCTTACCCGCTACAGTCCGGACTGTAGTGTGTACGTGTCCCTGCGTAATGGGGACGAGCCCTCCGCGGTCGGGTGAGGGTGGGTTAGTGTAAGGCCGTGGACGTTCTAAAAAAAAAATTACTGTCATGGTTTCTCTAAGTGTAGCGCCACCGGAATGATCAATATTCTATGACTTTAGGGCATAAATCAGACTCAGTTTTGCCGATGACATGGATTATATTGGCTTTAAGGACTGCTGCGGTTTGTGGCTTATTCGAATACGCCTGCGACTTAAGTCCACAAGAAAAAGTTTCATAATGTCAAATCGCATAATTTCGGTTTAGTACAGTTCACAATACAATTCAAACCAAAAGAAGGTCTTAATGCTCGCGTTGACAATGATTGTCTGGCCAAGGTCGTGCTAGTCCAAAATTCTTGCCAAATAGTGACATTTTCGGGATGCACTGAACGCTCTTGTATCGCATGTAGCTTGGTATCGAAATTCTACAATTTTTTTTGTTCGCGAATTCATCCATTCATACCGAAATAGGCCACATCGCTGAAGATTGCGATCAATAGTCAACTGCCCCAGATCCTATTCAGCATATGTACGTTCACTGCTGAATACATTACAACTAATTTTACACAACCGCCAACTTTCGCAAGTATTTTTTGGAAGACCCTATAAGAAAGGGATTAATATGTATGTAGTGCCCAAAGTCAGAATTCTACCAAAAAGATTTAATTGTAGAGAATAGCACAAGAAAAAAAAAATTTCTTCCAGTGCAGATCGTCATATTTTTGGGTCTTAACTTGAACTTACTTTCCATGAATATAAAGAATTTCCGTAAGCCATAAAACAATCGACATTTCTTACGGTTTAAATGAAAAAATAAATTAAAAACAATAGAACTACGTACATATCCCAAGTGGTAGCACGCACCAGACCTCAGCCACTTTTAATTTAATTTCTTTGATTTCCTTTTACCAATATGGCCATGCCACGTTCCAATGCAGTTGCGGGGCACTTTAGATAACGGCTGGTTGGTTGATTTCTTAAATAGAAGTTTCATTTCCTGTTTGGAGACGACCTCCTACATTGTCATGCATTGTCATAAAGCTTTTCCCCCACGAAAGAGGTCGTCATCTGAATTTCCATTTGGTTTTTCATTTTATTTCCTATGGTTTTTTCTGTTTTTTTCTTTCGTTCATTGTTTTGTTTTAATTGTTTAAAGTTTAAACAATAGAAGAAATATAAGAGTAATAATTAATAACAAAGACTAGGTACAAAACCAACAATGGAATTCAATTATTTACATACGATTGTATGTTTATTCTCTCATTTCCAAAAGTGATAAAACATACAATTAATCAAATCTATAAATATTATATCGTATTTATTATTATTATTGAAAAATACATACAAACACTTAAAAAGTACCGACAAAAAATATTCAAAAAAAAAAAAAACCAACGAAAACCAACGAAAAACACACAAATCGAGTGAACAATGAAAAGTGATCATCATATCAATAATTCATGTACAACAAGTACAATATTGAAAATTGAATCGATTTATTAGATAAGGGAAAACGTATATGTAGGTATGTGGTAGGCATTGCCATCAAATGAGAAATTTGAAAATGTTTGGATTTTAAACACGAAAATCCATACGAATCTGGCACCCATCATATCTGGCATCTAAGAACATGTTTTGAAAACCGGAGATCAATCAATTGAAAACATGAAGATCATAAGCATTAATCTATTCATGAGCTCTAATATTAAAGTGTCACTTGTCTCTGGCTTGTCGGCGTAACACTTATCTTTGACGGCACCCCACAAATAATAGTCCAACGGTGTCAAATCGCAGCTCCGAGGTGGCCAAACGACATAAGCTCTGTGGCTGATAATGCGCTCTTCAAAAACAGGGCGCAAAACATCGAGTGTAGCTTCGGCTGTGTGGCACGTAGCGCCGTCCTGATGAAAGCAAATGTTGCCAGTATCCTCCTCTTCAATTTTTGTGAACAAAAATTCATTCAACATGGCCCGATAACGATCGCCATTGACTTTAACGGCCACTCCTTGCTCATTTTCGAAGAAAAAAAAACAATGGCACGTTTTGGGTGCGTCGGGTTTTTAATGTATGCGTGCGGGTTTTCTGTGCCCCAAATGTGACAATTTTGCTTGTTTCCATACCCGCCAAGATCAAAATGAGCTTCATCTGAAAAGATGATTTTTTGTTTGCCAAAATCGGCATCTTCTGTAAGTCGATCGCAGGCCCACTTATCGAAGCGAAAAGGCATTGGATGGTCAATTGGCTTCAACTCCTGAACCAATTGGACTTTGTACTCCGAAATGTTCAATTGTTGAGAACGACGGTGAATTGATGTTGATGGCGCTTGACGCACACTTTCTGCCACAGCAGCGATATTCTCGGATGTACGCACTGTTTTTGGCTTTTCACGCTTTGGTTTATCGATGAGGATGCCATTTTTTTTTTAGTTTTTTCACAAGATAACGAACATACGGAGCTGACGGTGCTTCTCTTCTTCCAAAATCCGTACGCAATTTTCGCACACATTTTGCAACATTACCATGATTTTCAAAGTAATGTCGCAATATTTTCCAGCGTTGTTCAAGCGTATACACAACCATATTCGTTTAGCGGAAGGATAAAACTAATTATCTGTCAAATCAGACATGAGCTAAGTGTTACCATTCACGAAATAAGCACTAGTTGAAAAACAAAAAAACGTTAGATGGCGGACCCGATACTTTCTTTTACAATTTTTGCTGGTATCCTACCAATGGCAGCAGTAATGTTTTCTCAAGGTCTGGAATTTTAGTTGGCATTGTTCTATAAATAAATAGTTCGGTGGAGTTAAATCGCATGATCTAGGGGGTCAATAGGCTGTTTAGAAGTCCGTGATTTAATACTCATCAAACTCAGTTCTCAATAGGTTCATATTATCCTAATGTCAACACAATTCAATTCTTCCATTTCGGGTAAAAAAAGTTGGAAATCATCGCACTACACCGTGTCCCATTGAAATCAATCATCATTGAAGAAGTTCGTTCCAATAATGCTGCCAGGATACAAACTACAAGAAATATTATATTGCCGACTCTTAAACTACCACTGTTAAAATTTTTCAACAAATTCGCCAAGGATAATTTCGCGATAGTAAGGTGGAGTCTAGTTGTTAGTTGTAGGTGTTGGCTTGTTAGAAGAGAACCCGTGGTTCAAATCCCTGGTTAGGCATCTCAAAGAAATCGAAATACGAAGAAATAATGGAAGGTTTAAATTTTATTTTACTCTCAGAGTTTTCTCCTGAAAACTGTAGGGACGAAGTCGCTAGAGGTACAGTCATGGGATCTCGACTAATAAGCCACCACACTACCTAGTACAGTATGTCATCAACATATTTACTGACCGTAAGAGGCAATTAGATCCCAAGAGAATATGTACACCACATCTAAGAATGGCGAGTAGAGAAGATAGTGAAAAAGTTGACACGATTTCAACTGAATTCATACATGAGAATGGCATTCCTCTACAGAGGAGCAAACAAAGGTTTCACACAAATTTCACTTCTTTGTAAAAGAACGATGGGATAATGAACTCATTTGCAGAAATACCAGATAAATGTGGCTCAATATGAATATAAGCAGAACAGGGTTTGCCTTGCAGCTGATCTTAGTAAGCTCGTAGTAATCATAACAAGACACTGGGCTCTGGCGGTATACGTCCAGAAACTGGGAATATCTCATTACGAATTTTGTTTACACTGTAACTATGTAGAAGAAGAGGGGATCACAGAACATCCTCTTTGTTACTTTCCTACGATTGGGAATCAAAGAAGACACTCAAAATTTAATGAATGCACGTGTCAACTTAAATACAATTCGTAAAACTTTCAGGAAGTCGCCGTAGTCTAGTAGGTAGTGTGTAGGCTTATTAGACGTAAAGCCAGGGTTCGAGCCCCAGGCCAGACATCAAGACAAAATACAAAAAGTATTTCTTCGGCGATTTCGTCTCAGCAAATTTCTGGCAAAAGCTATGAGTGTCAAATAAAATTGCCATGAAAACTAGGACGTTGTACAATGGGTCAATTCAACCTCCGGGTACTGTATTTGTCTTAATTGACAAGTACACGTCCTCTAACCTAATCTAACCTTACCTAAGATGATGGAGAAACTATACAAATCTATGCAACAAAACCTCACTTCATAGAAATATTAACACAGTGTAACATTCTCAGCGGTCAAGTTATCGATATCGATAAATAGCATGCAGCTAAAAAGAAAACACACGATATAATAACATAATAAACATCAGATTTAACTGACGTTTATAAATGTTTTCTAGGATCGTTTTAGGTATCCGACTGAAGCGATATGTCATCAATTTACATAGGTTTTATTAGTTTTGTTTGTGTGTATTTGATTCGGATGAGAGTGAGGTTTATTTTTTAACTGTATATAGTAAATTTTGAAAATAAGTGAGGCACCTATTTTTGTCATGATTCCAAATTAAATTTTAAAAATTTAAGAATTTATTGATATTATTGGCATTCAACTTCACTGAGCCGATACTTTATCAGGTTATTACTTAATTTAGTCATTAAATCAATCAATAAGCCCCCACTACTGTAGTGATATGTAGGGTATTACCGACTACTTGATTTGTATGTATATTAAACGTACTTACAGATGTAAATACATATGGTATGAGTGTAGATACATATATTAAAATGTGATTGATATTGTATTTTTATAGACAATTAACCAAGGCAAATTCAATAAGGTAGTGTCAGTAGTACAACAACTCAATTCGCAGTGTTTTTTAACAAAAACAACATGTATTTTCTGTTGTTTTTGTGTGCCCGGTTATGTCAAATGAAATTCGCCGTAAGCCAGAAATGACAAAGGCGAATCCATACAATGACATAAAGTTGTTATTTTGTGTCATTATTTCTCTTTTGTTTCTTTTTGTTTATAAAAAAAAATTTTGTAAAACAAATTTAAAGAAAATAATTTTTAAAATACGGGCTGATTTGCGCTACCACTAAGGTATAACGACCTTCAGGGGGATTCTGGGAAGCATAAGAGCGGATTCTATAATAAAAGTTGTGCCAGGACATGAAGAATATTTAAATAAATTATAAATTGTGTAGAATACAAATATAAAAGGAAATAAAAAATAAATAAACAATGAATGTATATACAGTGAGCAAAAAAAATGTTTACACTTATTGTAAAAAACTATTAAATAAATTATTTCACAGAATTTTGTTTAAGATGACTTTCTAGAAAATCCGTTAGCCATAGTTAAAAAATCATCACTTTTTTGCCTAAAAATGTGGGAATTTCTTAGTTTCGACAATTATTTTCTTTATACGTAACCAATAGAGAAATGTTTATAATAAGAATATAGTTTTGAAGCTTTTTGTAGTCTTAGAAAATAGTTATTATGCTTTTTTAGTCTTAAGGACAATAAATTTCTTTTTAAAGAAAATTTTTTGTTTAAAATTTATTTCGAGGTAGTGTGTGTTAGTTTTTTTTACTCACTGTACGCAAACAAAATATTTGACAATCCCGTGCACTTAAAAAAGCAATCAGCTGGGCTAATAACATCACCTCCTATGAATTCGCCTTGCAATTAACCGTATAGAAATTTCAACACAAAAATTATTTCAGTCTCTACATACGATGCCTACTTATTTTTATTATTTTTTTATTTTCCAATTTTTTTTTTATACGATTCACTCATATATTGTAGATTCTGATACGAAGTACATGTCAACAACAGTCAACAAGTTCCGCCGCCGACACATTTTATTCAAATCTTTGGTAAAAATTTTGATTTGAATCTTTAATAAGAAATAAAACCGAAAACAACAACACAAACTAGAAATCAAAGTGTTACTGAAATAATTGAAATCAGCAACTCAGTCACCAAAACGATAAAAAAACCAAAAAAAATAGACTCTTTAATCCACACTTACGGCAGCCACGACGTATGTACCTGTACATGAACACACATTAAGGAAATTGAAAATTAAATGAGCAGAGCCGACTTAAACATAAGCTTCATTTCATAGTTCATACTAAATATGGAGGCATTTAGCATTCAAAATTGATTATTAAACGTAAATTAGAATAAAACATGGCTTTGATTATGGCTTTCGAAAAATTAATGTCTTCTATAAATAGACATACAGTCATAGGCAATCGTTTGGCCGCACTAAATTTGTGGTTGTTAATTTATTTCCCTGTTAATTTGTTGCTGTAATTGATAGTTCTTTTGTTGTAATTCGAGAAATAACGAAATGAAAATCGCCGTAGTCTAGTAGGTAGTGTGTTGGCTTATTAAACGTAAAGCCAGGGTTCGAGGCTCAGGCCAGACATCAAAACAAAATACAAAAAATATTTCTTCGGCGACTTTCTCTCAGCAGATTTCTGGCAAAAACTCTGAGAGTAAATAAACCTGCCATTAAAAAGTTTCTCAAAAAATCTGTCGTTCGGAGTCGACTTTAAACTGTAGGTCCCGCCACTCATGTATAAAATTAACACACACAACATAAGTGGTGTGAGAAACTAGGTCGTAATCCTGACTGAAGGGTTGTAATGACCAATTAAGTAAGTAAGAAATAGAGAAATTACTGCGAGATGCTGATTCCTTTAAATACAATTCACGATTATAATTCTATCATAAGCTTATGAATAATTCTTGCCGCTAAAGTTTACTCAACGAATCTAAAAAATAAAAACAGAAATTAATGCCGATTGGGTATATAAATTCAAGGATAAGTTAGGTTAGTGGGTAGCTTAAAGTTCACAGGCTAGTTCACTCAGTGGCCCTATGGCTCATTGTGTTACTCAGTTTGAGATAAACCCCCTTGTCATGATTCGTTAATGGTGGGATGAAACCGGCCAGTTCACTTAGTGGCACGTTCGCCTCCACGCCCAAATCTTCAAACGTTCTGTAAACCAAAAACCAATGACATCTGTACTGAATTGCAGAGTGCTCGCACCGTTTCCTCTACATCATGGCTGCCTCTGCAATAATCCTACTGGGCTTGAAAGCGCTTATCAGCAAAATTGCCAATAGCGCAGTGTCCCGTTAGAATTTCAGAATTTTAGAGTGCTAAACGTCCTCTTGTCGAATTCAAGTTGTTTTCCTGCTGGCCACAGCAGTTTTGAAGTTCGGCAACCAGGTATGTTGTACGTACGGTTTGTTGAATTTCATTCTGCTTTTTTGACATTTCGGAAAAGGATAATTTGAATTAAAGGGTCCGTCAAATAACTTTTTTTTTTTTTTTGAAAATGCTTTAAAAAAAACTACTGAATATTTTCTCAAATTTCTTTTTTTTATTTGAAAGTACAATCCTTCCGGTTAATAATGGAAAATAATTTCATTCAAATGGCTGCCTCGGCTGGCCATGCTCATGAAGCTCATTTAGATTTAGGCGGGTATGTAAACAAGCAAAATTGTCGCATTTGGTGCACAGAAAACCCGCACGCATGCATTGAATAGCCGACGCATCCAAAACGAGTCATTGTTTGGTGCGGATTTTGGTCCAGAGGCATAATTGGGCCATTTTTCTTCGAAAATGAGCAAGGAGTGGCCGTTACAATCAATGGCGATCGTTATCGGGCCATGTTGAACGAATTTTTGTTCACAAAAATTGAAGAGGAGGATATTGGCAACATTTGGTTTCAACAGGACGGCGCTACGTGCCACACAGCCGAAGCTACACTCGATGTTTTGCGCCCTTTTTTGAAGATCGCATTATCAGCCGCAGAGCTGATGTCGTTTGGCCACCTCGGAGCTGCGATTTGACACCGTTGGACTATTATTTGTGGGGTGCCGTCAAAGATAAGTGTTACGCCGACAAGCCAGAGACAATTGACGCTTTAAAGCACAATATTCGTGAAGACATTGGTGAAATACAGCTGCACACAATCGATAATGTGCTTAAAAATTGGACCGATCGTGTAGGCTACTGCATGGCCAGCCGAGGCAGCCATTTGAATGAAATTATTTTCCATTATTAACCGGAAGGATTGTACTTTCAAATAAAAAAAGAAATTTGAGAATATATTCAGTAGTTTTTTTTTTAAAGCGTTTTCAACAAAAAAAAATTATTTGGCGGACCCTTTAGTTTAAGTTTAACTGATAGCCACCTAAATAGATACAGTTTAGTTGAGTTTTATAAGGTCTGGTAGTAGCACCGTCATGTAATTACAGTTCCAGTATTTTTGTTGCAAAATCCGGATCGAAAGCGGGTTCAGGTATACCAAACCAACTGTACCCAAAAGTCGTACTTCCATACTCCTATAGAACTGAGTTTCTTTGCCACGTGTGTAGGCACTTAAATATATTAAACAATGCCTTGGATAATGGAGGTCTAAGGGCCACCATTCTCATGATCTGCTTAAAACGTGTTTGTTTTGATTCCTTTTCTCTAAAGCGAATCAACATACTGTCTGTAGCGTACCACACAAATCTTGTATGGTACGTGTGGGTGCTCTCCTAGACAGACAGACAACTGTTTAAAAAGTTTAAAACGACCCGTGCTAATGTAAAATAACAACTCGCGTGTAATTCATTTACTTCAGAACAATACATACTTACATAATGTAAGTAGGTATGTAAGTATGTGTACATATCTCGTTGTTGTTGTTGTTGTAATATATTCATTCATTCAGTCAGTCATTCATTCATACATATGGACTGTGTTTAGGTTAGGTGTACGCCATAAAACAATTGCAGCAACAGCAATAGAATGAAAGAAATAATATTAAAGCGCAGGAAGCATAATTAATGTTTTATTTCTTGTTGTTGTTGTTGTTAACTACCGCACAAAATAAAACAACAACAAGAACATAACAAAATAAAGTGACATACAGAAGACCTACATGCTTACGTACATGTGTACTTGCATCAACACCAACACTAACATCCAAGCCACTGAAATTGTAACTGCATTAGTAGCGAGAACAACATTTTGTTGTTGTTGACTACTTTAATGGCTGCAAAAAAGTTGTTGAACCCCAGACAACTTACATCAGACATTTATTAGTTGGCGTTGACTGCTAGACAAACTAAGCAAAAGAAAAACGAAAGAAAGAAAGAAAAAAAAATTCACAGCAACAGCAACAAATCAAAGCGACAATTGCGTCGGCGTACCATGCAACTTGGTAAGTGAGTGTACGTGTTGCCGTGTGTATGTGTGTATGTACACGAATATATTTTTATGAATGAACGTGCCGAAGTTATGGTTTTTTTTTCTGTTTTGATTCATGTTACATTCATAAGTTGCAAGCAACTTGTTTTACCTCATAGTTATTAAACCAGTTCGAGCAGCAAATTTGTTGCCAATAGAAATTGAAAAACATTTTTTTGCTGTTTTGGTTTTTTGCACTCCAATATTGACCCACAATATGAATTTGCATGGAAACAAGCTGAAACTGTTAATATTGCAACAATGACTTGTAAATTGAAACACAGTGGAACACTTTTAAAACAGATGCTGATAAAATTTTGTTAACTGAAGGACTCTTAGCGTCAGCTTTATTACGCATCTTGTTAAATTCACACCAAATACCAAATAAGAGACAACAAGTGTATGAATTCGTGGCCGGTAAATGTTTTTTAAATGTAGGCTCAGAAAATTACAACACGTGCTATCTACATCGCAGTATGTGCAGCTTTGATATCCTAAGTTGGGACTAGTAAATCATGATTTGAAAAGTAAGAGATTTGATACGAATATTAGAAACATTATAGACATTGTGAAGGTCTAGGAGATTGTAGGCTTTGTAGGTAATCTAGCCTCCGTAAGGTTAACTAAGACATTC
Source organism: Sarcophaga carnaria (assembly GCA_958299815.1). Lineage (NCBI taxonomy): Eukaryota > Metazoa > Arthropoda > Insecta > Diptera > Sarcophagidae > Sarcophaga > Sarcophaga carnaria. The sequence goes on from OY283151.1 coordinate 47,059,563, forward strand.
ACCATATGAGAGATTTGATCATCATGTGCATAATTAGTTTCGCATTTGCCTCATATAAATATGAACGTTAATATAATCTTCAACACTAACGCGTCCCCACTTGATGAGCTGCCTTTCTATGGTGTAAAGTAGAATATGAGTTCTACTCACAGCTTCCAACCATATCCAGCACAAGAGAGAGTGTTGGAACATTGTTTGCTGTCACTTCATTGTGTGCTGCAATCAGATTAATAAATTACGCTCTCTCAAGCAGCTACTACTCTGTTCCTGACAATTTGCTTTTGCTTTGGATATGCTTAGCGTCCCTTAGTTTTAATCACAAGCTCTTACTCATAGTTTTCTTTAACCCAAATGAGGTGGATTCTAAAGGGTGCGCCAAATAACCTTTTTTTGAAAATGCTTTAAAAAGAAAACTACTGAATATTTTCTCAAATTTCTTTTTTTATTTGAAAGTACAATCCTTCCGGTTAATAATGGAAAATAATTTCATTCAAATGGCTGCCTCGGCTGGCCATGCAGTAGCCTACAGCAGAAGATGCCGATTTTGGCAAAAAAATTATCTTTTCAGATGAAGCTTATTTTGATCTTGGCGGATATGTAAACAAGCAAAATTGTTGCATTTGGGGCACAGAAAACCCGCACGCATACATTGAAAACCCGACGCACCAAAACGTGTCACTGTTTGGTGTGGATTTTGGTCCAGAGGCATAAATTGGGCCATTTTTCTTCGAAAATGAGCAAGGAGTGGCCGTTACAGTCAATGGCGATCGTTATCGGGCCATGTTGAATGAATTTTTGTTCACAAAAATTGAAGAGGAGGATATTGGCAACATTTGGTTTCAACAGGACGGCGCTACATGCCACACAGCCGAAGATACACTCGATGTTTTGCGCCCTGTTTTTGAAGATCGCATTATCAGCCGCAGAGCTGATGTCGTTTGGGCACCTCGGAGTTGCGATTTGACACCGTTGGACTATTATTTGTGGGGTGCCGTCAAAGATAAGTGTTACGCCGACAAGCCAGAGACAATTGACGCTTTAAAGGACAATATTCGTGAAGCCATTGGTGAAATACAGCGGCACATAATCGATAATGTGCTTAAAAATTGGACCGTTCGATGTAGGCTACTGCATGGCCAGCCGAGGCAGCCATTATTTGAATGAAATTATTTTCCATTATTAACCGGAAGTATTGTACTTTCAAATAAAAAAAAGAAATTTGAGAAAATATTCAGTAGTTTTTTTTTTAAAGCATTTTCAAAAAAAAAAGTTATTTGGCGGACCCTTTATTTATTCAAATATCTGCAGAGCATTACTTCTCTAAATATTGAAGCAATTAGCCTGTTCCGGAATCCTTCAGACCTATTTCACTTGTTTCCTTAGAAAGTAACAGCGAAATCTGCAGTCCACAATTACAACAGCAGGTATAAAGGATAATTAACCCTTTAAATCGCGCAAACTCCGTATTTAATTTATTACAACACAATTAATCATTGCTGGACACTAAAATTGAATAAATAAACGGCAAAAATAATTATGAAATGCATCTGTCAACAATTTAACGTACTTGACTGTAGTTTTGCAGCCATGCCAGCACAATCTCTACAAGAAAAAGGGGCAAGTGGCTGTGTTTTACAAAACTCAGCTGTGCCGTTGTTTTACGGTGCTAATGAAGAAAACCACAAAAGACGCGTTCGTTCATAAAATTGAAATTTTTTTTGTTTCTCTTTTTTTTTTACAAAAAAAAAAAACGTTGAGCATTTGCACATGCTCAGTTAACACATGTTAATTTGCGGTGACGCAGTGGCGTCGTCTCGCATCAATGTTGCATTAATGCTGCCTGTTATTGTTGCTGTTGCTGTTATTATTGTGTGTTGAAAACTTGTTTCAAATCCATGCATGCAGCCGTGAAACTGTCTGTCTGTCCTTTCTTCCGCCCGTTTATTCATTCATTCACTCATTAATTCCTATTTCTTTTGATAGAAATTCCCCAGTTTGAACAGAATAATGCGTTGTTGTCAGTGTATGTGTTACTTCAATTGTTGTTGTTGTTGTTTTTTGATTTTGTAATTCAATGGTATACAATTGCTGTTCGTAGTTTTGTTTGTAATATAGTTGGCGCTAACAGCAACCAACAGTACCAAATAAACAACAACAACAACAACAACCAGCAACGATAATCAATACGCCAACAACTATTCAAGCAGTTAGTCAGTCATCCACCACCTAACCAGTCAGCCAACTAAACCAAGCAGACAGCCAACCAGCCAACCAGCCGGTTAGCAAATAAAACCCAACCGAACCGATGATGACGACGATCAGCATTGACGATGACTCATCATCAGTTCAACCTTTGAACACTTTGGCAAAAAATCGACACATGTTGGTGTAAAAGCTTTACTTGACTTGACTTTACTTGACTTTGCTTCAGCAACACATTTGTTGTTGTTGTTGGTTGCTTTCAAATAAAGTGTTGAACTAACACGATTACGTTAAACGTTACTTTACTAGCACGTTATTGTATGTATGTGTATGTATGATTGTATGTGTGAAAAGTGTTTAACGTAAAGGCGGATGTGTCAAAAGAGTGGAGGGGGCGCAATAGGAGGTCCAACAAATTTTCACATTTTATGAATGAATTTTTTTTTTGTTGTTTTTTTTTTCTTTCAAAATTAAACGTTAAAGGCGCGCACATAATTTTATGCTAAATTCAGGTTTATTTCTTCCTCTGCTTCTATTCATTCATGCCATTTTTCAGCCTCCCCTCCCTCTTCTCCAGTAATTGTTCACTCATTCGATGGTATGATCGCTCACTCTTTCATTCATTCATTCATTAATTCATTCAATTATCCATTCATCCACAGTTTGACTCTTCGAAAGACAAGTTTTTTGTTTTTTCTACGTCGTTTTTTTTCTCAATGTTTTATCGTAAATCGTGCCTGGCATAGTAAAGTGGGTTGTTTGCATAAATGAGTTGGAGTAACTACAACAACAAGTAATCCTAACAGCAACAATAAAACAAAAAAAAAAAAACAAAAAAAAAACGATTACAAATACAACAATTTATTTGATTTTTAATAATTTTAAGCAGAATTTAAAGGAATTAAATGTTCGTGCAGCCTATACCAAACAATATATGTATGTACATATATGGGGACCAGTTCTTCTGTGGATACATAGATGAATGTTGGAAATATTAATGGCTAGATGTGAGGAAACGTGGACCTCAACAGAGATTTAAGGAAGAGCATAAAAACCTAGGCATAATTGGCCATTACAGCCCTTCAGCCAGGATTATGACCCAGCTTCTCATACCATTTATGTTGTTTGTGTCAATTTGTATATAAATGGGAGGACCTACAGTTTAAATTCGACTCCGAACGAGGAACTCTCGGCGTTTTTGCCAGAACAAGGGGGAAACACAATCCTCAAAGAGTAAGTAGAAGGACAACGTATTAAAAGCAATAAAATAAAACTCATGCCTCAAAAATGTTCAACGTAACGGTAGCAGCTTTCTAATAGCTGTCAAAAATAATGGTCTTCTACTCTCTGACACCACCCACCTATGTTGTATGTGCTAATGCTGTCCATGATTGGCAGGAACTACAGTTTAAAATTGACTACGAACGATAGATTTTAGAAATTTTTCGTTGCAGTTAATTCCACTTAGACTTGTTGGCGGAAGACTAATAATACGGGGTGGTTATGCGAATTTTTTTTTTTCGTTTTTATAATTCCTCTTTTGCAAGATGTCGGGTCCAAATTTGGATTTCGGAGATCAAAGAGTTAATAACGACCGTCTTGATGAAGCTACATCTGCCACATTATTTGTCATTTATTCAGTCTGTTTTGCCAAAACACCATGGGTATCCATAGAAAACGATGTGTGTCCCCTGAATGAACTCTGAAGTAGTTGGCAGCTGACTTGAGGGCCATTTGAATGGATGAATGGGTACGTGAATCTGTTACGAAAAATTCACTGTTTAGTGTCGATTTTGGGCTGGCGGCGTTATCAATCCCTTGAGAATAATGTTGCAAAGCCCATCACTGTCAAAGGCGAGCAGATGATTGCAAATTTCTTATGGTCTGAATTCGATAATATGGCCATCAACTACATGTTGTTTTAAAAGCTCAAGCCACATTGGATATTCTGCACGAGAAATATGAGAACATGGTTATCTAACGTGTAGGAAATGTGAACTGGCCAACGAAATCATGCAATTTGACCCTGTCGGACTTTCTCTTGTGGTCTTCGCTTAAGTTGCATGCATATGCGAATTAGCCAGAATACATAGCGCTCGTTTGATTCAATATAACCTATGCCAACGGTGTAATACAGCCTGATTTTTGCATCAGATTCACGGAAAAATTATCATTTCGAATAAGATCCAGCCATAGACGTCGAGACGAACATTTGAACGATGATATACTCGTACTCCTCACATAATAGCATCAACAGATCTCTCAAGCGTATAAGAAAATATCGATGATATCTCGCTATGAATGGAAAGTGGTTAATAAAAGACAAATTTCTACACAAATTTCTAAATGTTAATAAATCATTCCTTTAAGTGTCTGCATAAATTTAATTCTTTGTCTGGTTGTATTAATAAATTATAGAATAAGTCATGGTATGGCTCAAACGGGAATATGAAAAACTAGCGGGGGTGGCATTAACTTCACGTAGACGTAGTAACAGAAGCCGATATTGCTGTAGAGGAGTTTTGGAAATCAGGTTTTCTCTGTCAGGCTACTCCTTCATACATATGATTTTTTTTCTTTCATTCATTCAACAAAATGCCAACATTTGCTACAACATGTCTGGTTGTAAGTTTTTTTTCTTCTCTTTTTTCGTAATTTTCTTCAACTATGAAGAGGGTTTTCCTACTCCTCTAGAGAGGAACACATTGTGGGTATTACGTTGTGCTGTTGGTGTTGGTGGTGGTGATGGTGTGGTGATGGTGGTGGTGTTGGTGTTGGTGTGTTCGTCTTACTAATGCGATTATTAGGCACAAGTCTAAAATTAACAACGGAAGTATTGTTGTTTTTTTCTTTCTTTTTTTTCTCTCCCTTTCCCTGTTGTTTGTTGTGCTTAAGTTTGCAAATATAATTTTTCTTCTGTTGTTTTTATTGTTTTTTTTTTATTATTTTTCTCTCTTCTTCGACAATTATAAGAATATTAATGAGTAAAAATGTTTGTTTGTTTGTTTGTTTCTGTTCGTTTTATAACAGATTATGTGTACCTTGTGTGTTGCATACAAATTTAAATAAAAATTTATTTTTAAATGCAATAAAAACTATTGAAAAAACAACAACAACAACAATAATAAAAAAAACTCTGCTTCTAATTTGACAAAAAAAAAATGATTAACGATTATTGTGGCGGATGTAACGATTTCTTATACGCGACATGTCATCGCAATAAACTTTTTAAACAAAACAAAAAAAAAACAAAAACAATTCATATTTGATAGAGTGTGAGTCGGAAGTTGATTTAAATCAATCGGGTTAAAATGCGTTTCAATGAACTTATTCAAATAATCAAACGAACTGAAACTAATTTTAATTGAATGGTTTTCGATAGATAATCTCTGTCTTAAGGAATTATTATGAATGTAATGCGATGGAAATTTATGATAGGAAGATAAGGAAATATCAACGACAACATTTTGTTGCAATATGTAACAGTTTCATTGAAATATGCTTACAGGCAATGATACAAATCAATACAAATTAAAACCTCTTCATTAGGTTGTAATATTAAATTAAGACAACAATGAGAAAGAAGTCGCCGTAGTCTAGTAGGTAGTGTGTTGGCTTATTAGACGTAAAGCCAGTGTTCAAGCCCCAGGCCAAACATCAAGACAAAATACAAAAAATATTTCTTCGGCGACTTCCTCTCAGTAGATTTCTGGCATAAACTCTGAGGGTAAATAAAATTGCCATGAAAAAGTTTCTCAAGAATCTGTCGTTCGGCATCGACTTTAAACTGTAGATCCCACCACTCATGTATAAAATTAACGCACACAACATGAGTGGTGTGAGAAACTAGGACGTTGTACCATGGGTCAATTCGACCTCCGGGTAATGTATTTGTCTTAATTGACAAATACATTTCCTCTAACCTAACCTAACAATGAGAAACATATTCTTCAAAGATCTTCTCTGGCGTTTTTCTAACTTCATAGTCTAATAACTACAACTACTGGCCTACTAGACGAGAGGATATGGTTCAAATCCCAGTTCAAACATCTCAAATAAAACAAAATATGAAAAAATATTCCATTCGGCTACTTCCTCTCAACAGTCTTAAAAGTTTCTCAAATCGTAGTCGACATTAAACTGTAGGTGCTACCACTGATGGATAAAACTAATACGTACAACAAGAGTGGTGTGAGAAGCTAAATTATAACCCAGTCTAAAGGATTGTAATGGCCAACCCGAAAAAGACCACACGAAAGTATATCTTGCAAGCCTCCTACCTGTAATAAGAAAATTTATCGATTGACTGTTGTTAACTTGAAGTCGCCGTAGCCTAGTAGGCAGCGTGTTGCTTATTAGATGTAAAGCCAGGGTTCGAGCCCCAGGCCAGACATCAAAACAATAATACAAAAAGTATTTCTTCGGCGACTTCCTCTCACCAGATTTCTGGCAAAAACTCTGAAACTCCTCTCAAAAATATGTCGTTCGGAGTTGACTTTAAACTGTAGGTCTCACCACTCGTGTATAAAATTAACACACACAACATAAGTAGTGTGAGAAACTAGGTCGTAATCCTGACTGAAGGGTTGTAATAACCAATTATGTTGTGTTAGCTCAGCATGGTTGTATCCTTAAGAGTCTATAGAGCGGATAGATTGGTACAAGCCGAAGTTAAAGGCAAATGTGGTGTGCATAGCTACAATGTGACTGGTTTGTTTCTGAAATTAATGTGGTGTGGCCTATAATGGTGCTATTTTGGGGTTTTCCTGTGGGTGGGAGACCACAACCGCCCGCTCGGTTCATTCATCAGATTAGTAAAACAAACGTGAAAAAATTTTTGAGAAAATCAAATATCGCCCTGTATTTTTTATTAATGTTTCACAAGCTTTTGAAAAACAGTTGTATATGAATTTGAAGAGCAAATTGTGTCAGCAGTTGCTTCGTTATGATCGTTATTATCGTTGTTAAGTTGTTGGGCAGCTACATATGTAAAGTAACGAAATTTTGTTATCAAGATAAGGAGCTTGTTAACAGCCGGGATTTCTCACGGTTCTATACTTGAACAATTATTTGTTTGTTTTCGTGCTTACAGCGGATATGCAACCAGCGATAATATCCTTAGCTCAACTTCCTATGACGATATTGCTGTCCTACATAGTCTTTGAAGTTTTCATAAAGCACCAGAACTTTTACGAGTTGATCTGTACCCGGCGATCGATGACAAATACATGTAAATAAACAAGTAAAGTGTGCTGAAAAATAAAAACAAAAACGTTAGGCTTCTCACACCACTTATGTGGTGTGTGGACCTACAGTTTCAAGTGTACTTCGAACGTTAGATTTTTTGAGAATCTTTTCACGACACTTTTGTTCAGAGAGAGAGAGAGATTTTGCCACAAATCTGCTGAGAGGATGCTGCCGAAGAAATATTTTTTCATACTTCGTTATGCTGGACATGTCTGATCTGGGGTTTGCACCGCGGCCCCCATGTCTTATAAGCCATTACACTACCTAAACTATATTTTTTAATAACATTTCCTATTCGTTTATTACGAATTTCCATTTTTGTGTGTTGGAATTCCATTAAATTTGTCAACCAATCTAAACGCATTACCGGCTTGACATTCCCGTTTAATTATTAATTTATTGTTTCTCGGAAGTTCGTCTTATAAATTGTACGCTGGCGGCTTGATTGATCAACTGTAATTATGTTACACTATCCCACAATAAAAAAAAACAAGCAAATAAAATAAATAAATACCAGTTTAATAAGAAACCGTGTATGAATGAATGAATGAATGACTAAATTTTGTGGTTTTTAAATCGTATTTCAAATTAAATCTTCAAATTTATGAGAAGGAAAATTTTCTCAGTTCTTTCTTCGTTTAAATATGAATTGTTGTTGTTTTGTTTTTTTATTTCATTTTATGGCCTTAAATGAATTCCGTTTAATTATTTTCAACTTATGAACCATAATCGCCCTACTTTTCTCTGGTTGGTTTGCTTGTTTGTTTTTATTAATCGTAACAAGTTGAAATTGTTGTACAACAAAATTAAAACCGTTTTCCTTTGTAGTGCAACATACGGCTGCATACACACCTCTATACCACCACCACCAATCATATCCAACTCCATAGGTTACGTACGTACGTTCTCTTACACTTCTTTTTATTTTTTTTTTTATTATAAAAAGAAAAATTATTAAAAAAAATAAAAAAAAAAAAACGAACAAAACATTGTTGGTGGCCTTGTTAAAATTCAATAAAATATGGTAAGAGGAGAATGGAACTGAAAACTAATAAAAACAACAACAACAACAACAGTCAACATCAAAGAAGAGAGAAGCCACTACAACCAACTGAATCAAAATAAACAGAAAGGTATGCAGTTAATAAGCTCAAGAACGTTTCAAAATTCTAGTTCGCTTCGTAGATGTGAAAATGATTTTATAAAAACCGATTTGCTTAACAATAAATTATAAAAGAACAAAATTAAGACTCATAGTATTCTTTTATATAAATTTTGGACCATGTCCACTTGGAGACAACAACAGTTTCAAATGCTCAAAAAAAAAAGGAAAAAAAATGCTCAAAAATTTAAATTCTCACCAAAAAGAAAAAAAGTTGTGAAAAGCGCAAATAAATCTAGTCAGTGTCATCAGAGCTTCTCTTATGTAGAAAGATGTGCTCAATATTACAGTGTGGAGCAAATCTGTGAATATAAAAAACTGCTTGCACTAACACATTTCCGAAAATTGCATTTATTAAGCGCTTCCCATACTTGATTTTAAATAAAACAAAGTCTGTATGAGATGTCAATCTCTCACATCACCTCCACCTAATATTAACAATTTTCCGGAACTCTGGCGCATAAATCAGACTAAATTTGACCGATCGCATGGGTTATGATGGCATTGAGGATCACTGTGGTTATTTGGATACACCTGCAACCTAGGAAAACCCCACTAGAAAAAGTCTAACTAGGATTAGATCGTACAATTTCGATGGCCAGTTCACATCACCTTCATGCCAGAAAACCAGGCTCTCAAATCGCTTGTAGAGAATATGGCATGAGCTGTGCGACATGTAGCACATACATAATTGGTCATTACAACCCTTCAGTCAGGATTACGACCTAGTTTCTCACACCCACTTATGTTGTGTGTGTTAATTTTTATACATGAGTGGTGGGACCTACAGTTTAAAGTCGACTCCGAACTACAGATTTTTGTGAAACTTTTTTCATGGCAATTTTATTTATTTTCAGAGTTTTTGCCAGAAATCTACTGAGAGGAAGTCGCCGAAGAAATATTTTTTGTATTTTGTTTTGATGTCTGGCCTGGGGCTCGAACCCTGGCTTTACGTCTAATAAGCCAACACACTACCTATTAGACTACGGCGACTTCATGACAAGTAGAGTCGAACTATTAAAACCACATGGCTTTCGTGTTCAGATCTCACAATTCAAGCCAAAAGAAGTCGATGGTTTGATCAACATCATTCTCAAACCGCCGCCAGTCTAAAATCAACATCAAACAGTTACTTTTTCGCGATGCATTCGATCTCATGTGGATTGATATCCTTCCAAATTCGACACTTTTGTTTGTTCCTCTACCCATTCTTAAAAAAGTGGGCGGCCTTCTCTTACAATTTTTCGTTACAAATTAAGTTCAGTTGCTAACTGCTCCAGAGGCAATGCAGCAAACAAACGATCGATGATCGGTAATTTACAAAACAGATTGAATTCGACTGATTTAGCTTCCACAAGATGGCCTGTTTCAAACTGTCAAATTTCGAAGTCCTTGTTGGAATACCCTATACCATGCGGTGTATATCGCTTGTCTAAAGGTAGTCAAATGCATGCCTCAGATGGATATTGCAGTTTGCCCCAAACCCACTTGGTTTGAAAAGAGTCTCTCTTTATCTACCCTTTCGTTGAGCATATCTTTCGAAACGTACGCTGCCACTCCATAGAAGTGTTCTGATTCCGGCGTGTAAACTTCCGTGCATATAAGCTCGTCTGATTGCCCGTTTCTGAGAAATCTCACTTAACCTGGGACCCCAGTAAAGAGTAACCATATTTTCCATACCTTGGCGATTCAGCTATCCTCGATTTAACCTCTTAAGAGACAAGTGCTCGAATGGTGGTCTGACTAATATTCTTTACCTCCTATCATTGATAACATTTCTTGATTATTACAAGTTTTGATTTGCACTGTTAAAGGAATTCTTTTTTATCAAAGTTCATAACAAGCGATTTACGAATGATTGTCGATTAATTTATTCAATCAACTCTACAACAGTGTTGAACAAAAACGCATCGTTTCGTTTCATTTTGTTATTAATTTTCTCTCGTGTTTTTGTTTTCTTTTTTGTTTTTGTTGTTGTCTCTTGTTATTAATGAGACACAACGGATTGAATTGCCGAATATTAAATGGTCAGGGGATCACAATAGCACACAACACAACAACAAAACAACGAAACAAATAAATGGCCAATGAATGGATAAAAGGAGTATACGATGTCATTGTCATCGACACGAAGAGTGTTGATGCTGGCTGCTTAACGCGATAGTTGGTGTCAGATTAAAGTGTAAAGTCCCGCTGTTGAGGCTGCTGTTAAACAATGTTTTTGTTTTTGTTTTTGTTTTTTTTTTTTTTTTTTGTATTCCGATTAGTTTGTCTGACGATGAGATAATGTGTGCCAGCGCAAGTGTTGGTGTCGGTAAGCATGCGTATGGATGGATCCCCTAAATAATTTGGTGGCTGGCAACAACAAAAAAAAAAAAAAAAAAAATTGTCTCCGGCTAAGACAAGAAGAACAAGAATTGACGATAATGACCACAGAATATAGAATAGTTTGTTAATAGCTTATTATAGAGACGATTTACTGCGCGTCACATTTTATCGCATTAATGGTACTAAACATGGTACCGTACCGATGGATGGCACGCCGTAAAACATTTTCATGTTGGTGGAGATTGCGGCTGTTAACTATGCCGCACAGTCTCCGTGTGTGGGACATTTTCATTCTTTTTTCTTCTGTTTTTTTTGTGGATTTTCTTGTTTCTTGATTTTTATTGGTGCTTAATACGTGGCGATATAAATTTAAGCTGCAGTCAATACAAATCTCATGCTATCGTATTTCAACTATGCCGTGTCATTAATATTTTGTGGAATGTTTCAATTAAGACCGTGTGTCTGTCTTACAGATGCAAACATTCCACAATTTTCCAAATTGTTTAAGTGAGTGTGTCATGCAGGAAAAAAAACGAAATGTTCGTTTGAGTCCTTTCAATAAATTTATTGCCTGTTTAGACACAAATATTGAAAGCAATGGAAACTTTGCCTATCTCTCTGGTATTAGCCAAGATTTAAAAATAATTGGCATGTCGCATGAAAATTTGCTGTCAAGCTCTCTGCATGAATTTTGTCGAGTGTAGAGAAGCATGCTGGAAAATATTGGATTTTGTTTTTTGACTTTGTTTAACCACTTAAATGGCATTTATTAAATGCTGACCCCCCCTTTTTCGTCTCGCAAGCCATAAAACTGGTTATAAAATGTTCAGTGAGCATAACAGGCTTTAGGCCCATGCATTTATTGCCCTATGTTTTGTGTTACAGATGAAGATGTGTGTGTTCTTTTGGGGCACTGATTAAATGACCGCCCTGCCAACCGCTGTAGGCACTCGTAAATAAAGACATAAAAAAATTAAATTCTAGTCTAACTAAACATGCAGTTTGTGGTCTTTTGTTGGCTTAACATAGAATGTCACGTTACAGCATTCGTTTTCGGAGTTTTGGGGCGCATGTGTGTGTCCATTGTTCGAGGGCATCCATGCAACAATGTTGTGATAGTAAACGGCGGGTTGTCTTATTTAGTCGTCTTCGATTATTCCGTTGTTTTAATTTAATGACCCTCATAAATATCGAGAAAATAATATCATTTGGAATGTTTAAAGTCTCCAATGATGTGATGTCACACGAGGCTTTTTTTTGGTATGCGTGTGCCTTTGACAGCAGATTAATGAATTAATAATCCATACATACCATATACTTGGATAAATTAACTGAATTCACATCATTCTATAATTTGTTTATGTTTTTAAACTTAATTTTAAATTATTAATGCTGCTGATAAGGTATTAAACCAAAAGTAATTAAAAATCATTAAATTAAGTTGCATAATATGATTCCTGTAAGTAAGTGTTGCATTGTCAGTCTAATATTATTCAGAAAGCTAATAAAGCGGAAGTAGAGTAGTAGAAGTAGCCTTAAGCCTGTAAAAGGACGTAGGCAAGATTTGGGGTCTTTGACCAATTAGGCCGTGGCAGAACCAACCCTTGTTTAAGGTGTAAATGTCTAGTGGTGCAAACACCACTGCCACTGCCGACTAATAAACAGAGTACGCATAGAGTCAGCTATCCTGATTGCCTGTGTACTCATTAGGCTTCTCTCTGACCTTATATTAAAGGATACATACATATGCACATAATTGGCCATTACAACCCTTCAGTCAGGATTACGGCCTAGCTTCTCACACGACCCATGTTGTGTGCGTTAATTTTACACGTGAGTAGCAGGATCTACAGTTTAACGTCGACTTCGAACGACAGATTTTTGAGAAACTCTCTCATGTCAATTTTATTTACTTTGTGGAGTTTTTGCCGGAAATCTGCTGAGAGGAAGTCGCCGCAGAAATATTTTTTTTTCATATTTTCGTTTTGATGTCTGACCTGGGATACGAACCAGGGCTTTTCGTCTAATAAGCCAATACACTACCTACTAGACTACGGCGGCTATATTAAAGGATGGTGACATTTAAGTCCCGGCCCAACCCGAACTATGGACATGCTGCTATTCTGCTAAGACATAGAAACAACTGGATCGATTATATGGTTGTTTTAAAAGCTTTCTGAAAATAATTTATGATTTTAGAGTTCCAATAGGACCCTTGAGAAGGCTCAAACATATATAACAGAAAGCATAACAGTGTTGTTGCTTCACTACTGCAGTGTTTATCAGGCAGAGGACATGCTTAATTTGAAAGTGACAGAATACTTGTTAGGTGATCAGAGTTTTCTTAAAAAGTTCTTGTTTCCTTCAGACAATAAGGCTGCTTTTAAGTCCTATTTCTATGTCCACCTTTGCCTATCAATGTCGATGATTTCTCAGGAAAATTTCACATCATTCGAAGCCAACCGTTATCCAACCGTTACCAAAACAAAATGATATCGTTTGCCAAAGCCAGTGCGGCAATCTCCGTCATATTACTGAGCATAGGTGTTCCGAATGCCTGTGTTAAATTGGATGTTATACACATGTTTTAGAGCGAGAATCAATCTAATTGACAGCGAGAGGGTACGTGCAATATTGTTGGAATCTAATGCACACGTATGTGTAAGATAAGGATCGACTTCTTTCTATCCTTAAATCCATTGTAAAGGGCGTTTTTTATAGAGGTATAGAACTTTAAGTTGCAATAAAACAACGATGGATTATTCGATTGACATGAATTTTATTTATCCGAAAGATAATCTTGTGGCATTACATTTTAAATACAATTTCTGGCATATAACCGCCACGGCTGGCGCGGATGTAGTCCAATCTGGACGTCCAATTTTCGATGACTTTTTCCAACATTTGTGGCCACATATCGGCAATAATACGGCGAATGTTGTCTTCCAAATGGTCAAGCGTTTGTGGCTTTACCGCATAGACCAATGACTTTACATAGCCCCACAGAAAGTAGTCTAGCGGTGTTAAATCACCAATCAAGATCTTGGAGGCCAATTCACAGGTCCAAAACGTGAAATTAGGCGGTCACCAAACGTGTCTTTCAATAAATCTATTGTGGCACGAGCTGTGTGACATGTTGCGCCGTCTTGTTGAAACCACATCTCCTGGACATCATGGTTATTCAATTCAGGAATGAAAAAGTTAGTAATCATGGCTCTATACCGATCACCATTGACTGTAACGTTCTGGCCACCATCGTTTTTGAAAAAATACGGACCAATGATTCCACCAGCCCATAAAGCGCACCAAACAGTCAGTTTTTCTGGATGTAACGGTGTTTCCACATACACTTGAGGATTAATTTCACTCCAAATGCGGCAGTTTTATTTGTTGACGTAGCCATTCAACCAGAAGTGCGCTTCATCGGTAAACAAAATTCGCTTATGAAAATCGGGAACAACGGTAATCTCGTTTTGGGCCCATTCGACGAATCTACGCCTTACTTGATGATCGTTTGGCTTCAAATCTTGCACGAGTTGGATTTTGTAAGCACGCAAACCAAGATCCTTCCGCAAAATCTTCCGTAAAGTGGATGGACACAGATCCAATTCCTGTGCTCGATGGCGGATGGACTCATTCGGGTCTTCCTCCATGCTACGCTCTACAGCAGCAATAGCTTCTTCTGTACGCACCGTACAGCGTCTCTGGGGATGCGAGTTATCAATAAGAGTAAACGTGGTGCGAAAACGTTCCATGGTTAATCGAATTAACTGCTCTGATGGACGATTTTGTCGACGATAAAATGGACGTAGTGCGCGATACGTTTTCCGCATTTCGAAATAAAATTGCACTATTTGCAAGCGTTGTTCAGGCGTGAGTCTATTCATGATGAATTGCCAAACCAAACTGAGAATAAATCACTTGACAGCTGTTAAATCGGTCGCCATCTTGAAAAGTAATGCCAACTTAAAATTCTATACCTCTATAAAAAACACCCTTTATAATAGTGATTCTCTGTATTCTCTGGGACACTGTTGTTATGATTGGGAAATTAATTCCGCAGGAGCTGTGGATCTGAGGAGATTTTATAAACTGTATTTCAACGAAATCGCCGTAGTCTAGTAGGTAATGTGTTGGCCTATTAGACGTAAAGCCCGGGTTCGTATCCCAAGTCAGACATCAAAACGAAATATGAAAAAAAATATTTCTTCGGCGATTTCCTCTCACCAGATTTCTGGCAAAAACTCTGAGAGTAAATAAACCTGCCATGAAGAAGTTTCTCAAAAATGTGTCGTTCGGAGTCGACGTAAAACTGTAGGTCCCACCACTCACGTATAAAATTAACGCACACACAACAAAAGTGGTGTGAGAAACTAGGTCGTAATCCTGACTGAAGGGTTGTAATGGCCAATTATGTATGTATATATGTATGTATGTATGTATGTATGTATGTATGTATGTATGTATGTATGTATGTATGTATGCATTTCAACTCATGTGCCATAGCCCTGCTCTTGTCATTAAAATACAGAGGTTTTTCCCCTTTCCCTTTCTGACCGAGTTCTCTAATATAAAGATTCCTTCAAAAGCAAGAATAATTTTGGAATCGGATGGATTTCCCGATTAAATATTGGTTGTGATATTACAATGGGCCTAAAACATAGGTAGACAAAATTCAAATGTTTTATTTGGAAAACAAACCTCATTTTGGCAAACAGTAGCTGAAATTTTATTTTGAAGATTGTAATTGAAAACATTGTGTTCCATTTACAGGAAAAACAACGTTATGACACCGAATTTTAAATGTCTTTAATACTCGTGTATCCTTAATTTTTTGTTAAAGAACTGAGTATCCTTTTTTAAGATTTAAAACAAAAGGATTTGAAGGCATTAATAGATTATTTTCTCTTTTGTTTTTTTTTTTTTTTTGTAAAAAATTATACTCTTTTGTTAACCGGATATATGAATGAATAAAAAAACAAGGAATATGTATGAAGTCATTGGACAAACACGAACAATTTAATTTTTTTTTTTTTTTTAATTTGTCCTGCAAAACAATACTTTCTCTTTCTATATCTGTGGACTTTTTTTAAAGGTTTAATTTTCGTGAATATTTTCCAAAAAAGGAATTTGATTCTGGGTAGTTGCGATTAAAGGATTAGAATACAATCATAAAACATACAAATTGGCTACAAATTCATGGGAAAAAAATGTTCAAAAAAAAAAAAAATAAAAAATAAAAGAAATATTATAACAATAAGTTTGGTTTGGTTCTTGCTTTTTAAAAGATAAATTCTCATATTAAATGCTATTGTATTCTACTTTTAAAAATATTCTAAAAAATATTCGAAAAATATTTTGTGGCCCTTTTTTGTTTAACAATGAAGACTTGGTTAAATATTTGACGATTAATAAACAATTCATTCCCACAATTTGGAAGTTGCCGGAGACCAAAAAGCCTACTTTCTTTTCTGAATATGGATGGACTGTATGCTATGATTCCATATGACATTTTTGATCGTTTAAAAACACTTTTTATGTGCTTTTAAAAGCCTATAAACGGCAAAATATTTAAACGAATTGAACAAATAACCGACCACAGCTTCTGTTATTCTCTTGATTTTTTTAATTTTTCCAATTTTTTTGTTTTGTTTTTATTTACCAGAGTAATCATTTTCAACCAACACAAACTCTTTGTAGGTTCCCATAAAGCTTTAAAAATTAAATTTTTTTTGTCTAATAATAGCAGAATAAGTGGAATGCAATGACAATGACAGAAGCCAGACATGAGCAACCTTTTAAAATATTGATGCAAAAAATTAGGAGAGTTTGTATGCAGTCCCACTACTGTATATAAACTATGTAGATATGCAAAGTAACCAAACAATGCATCAACTGTAAATCCGATGCCTGATTGCTTTTTGACTGCGTTAAAAATACACATTGACGACGTTTTGAAATAGAATACATTGTATATATTTTGTACAGCGACATTATGAAACACGATACTTTGTTCAAGCACAAAGCAACTAACATTTTGGAAGGCAGCCTATGATTCAATCACAAAAAGTTTCTTAACACAATACTTCAATACACATCCGGAGAGAACGTTGCTTATTAGCAAATAGACCAGCTTTCATCCCAGGACCTGCTATAGTAGTAGCTGTTTATTCCGAAATGAGCAAATACTTCATTCGGAATAATAGTACACACGTTTTATAGAGAAACGCTGAGATTAGCCTCACTGGGAGTCCAAAATGTTTCAGCATATAAGTTGAGTTTCTTATCCTGTAAGAAATCCATTGGGTTGAACTGGAGTTTTTTTTTTTGAGGATTGTCTCCTCCTACCCCTGTTGTCTACTGAATATACTCGTATACAGCCATAGAGCGGCATTGGAGAAGAAAATATGCTTGGAGATGTTAATTACCAATGCATATCGTACTATCCCAACCAGCGCTTGTGAGCCTTTCCAAACTTACCACCGCACAGTGGTTCAAGAGCCCAATCTAGCTGAAAAAAGTCAATTTTTTATGTTTCAAAGTTCACATAATTTGTTTGGTAATTGTTAAATAACTATCCACTGTTCATAACTGTATATCAGGTTTTTTATTTTTTTTTTTCTTATTTGCTTTGTTATGATGTTTGAAAGATGATCAATTGCATTGCCTCTGTTGATATAAGAGGCTGGTCGATTCACAGCATTACTTTTGAACTGATCGTAACATCAAACAATAGCATATTTTGTCTTTCTTTTTTTTTATACTGCATTATGTCAGGTATGTTCTAGCTATATTATAAATAAATGTCGACTTTAAATGTTCCGTCTGTAAAATAATAGGTAAGAGGAAATATGTTGTTTGTGTTGTAAATATTTAGCATTTTATAGTTTTTAGATTAACTTTTAAATAGGATTCCCGTGGATTCCCGTGAAATGAATTGTGCCCTATTTATGTATGTAATGTCCACTTTAGATGGAAAAAAAATTAGCTGCAATTATTTACCGGTACACTTTTTATAAACATATATAGATAACATACCCATAACACGGAGAGAACTATATAATGTGTGGATTGTCGAAATGAAAAGCAAAGAAAGGGCAAAGGCTGTCATTAGCTAATTTTTTTGCTAAGAGTTGGTTACAGAAGATTAAAACAGAAGATTATTGCAATAAAGTTAAGTTATCTGTACGGAGATTAACGTATTCAATTAACGAAAGATGGATAAAAGCAAAAGGATGTAAGAAATATTTTGAAGACTCTAACAAAATTTGGTTAGATGGACTATTTTGCCTTCCTTCTGAAAATGTATTTAAAATAGCAGAGGATTTAGGGATGCAACCGTCAACGTAAAATTTTGGCAGACCTCGATCAGATTTTTCAGGTAAATCTGAAAAAGGGAAGCGTATGGAAGTGTCTACTTTAGTTAGTGGATGTTCACCTGAGAAACTAGCGTTCGCTGCTGGCGTTAGTCTTTATAAATCTGGCAAGAGGGATGCTGCCGCGCTTCTAAAGAACATAAATGAATCTCCAACGAGACCAACTAAAATTAAAAAAATTTTTAATGCACAATCTAAGGAACCAATACCGTATACAGATGAAGAAGCATTACGTCTGTTTATCGATGGAAAATATACGAAAGCAAGTTATAATGCGATGCGTACTGGTGCTAAGATTCGTAACGCGGATATATACCCATCATATCATCGAATTTTGGAAGTTAAACAAAAGCGCTACCCAAGTAATGGAATAAAGGTATCCGATGTAATAGCAGAAGTGTTTCTGCAGGACTTAGTTGATCGCACTGCATGTAGATTTTTAAAATTGCAAAAAGATGTCATTGAGGAACTCAATTATACGGAATTGACTTTGATTTATAAATGGGGGTGTGATGGTAGCAGTGGGCACTCAACCTATAAGCAAACCTTTAGTTCAAATGATTCCTGTAAAACAGATGAATATTTGTTTGCAATTTGCTTGGTACCTTTGCAGCTAAAGTACGGTAACGATATCATATGGGAAAACCCACGTCCATCATCTACACGTTTTTGCAGGCCGATTCAACTAATTTTTGAAAAGGAAACAAAATCTTTGATTCAAGGTGAAACTAATTACATACAAAGAATTTGTTATTTAAAAAATTTTTATATTTACCTCTTTACCTACAACGCCACGCCCATTTTACCTACAACGCCCACTTTTGGTGCAAAGAATGCCTTCAATGGGAAATACATAACTCCAAAATTTCACACTTCTAGCTGCTTTCGAAGGGAATTTGTAACGTTTTTCCAGCTAGATTGGCCTCTTGAACCACTGTGCACCGTTGAGTTGAACAGGTTCAAGTACCAGCCATCATTCTAGGACTTTAGTGTTTATAATCACCGAGCGGATTAAAGGTAGAGCGGGTAGAAAAGGGGTATTTTTATACAAACGGATTTAGAGCGCAAGGGCTTGTTGTTGTAAAATTTGACAAGAATTTGAACTGCCAGTGACTGTTGCTCATCATTGGAAATGGTTAAACAGTTTAATATTCGGATCGGTTTGGTTGCATAATACCATACGAGAAATGTAAGAGTGGATGAGATTGCCTGATATTGCCAGTAGGATTTGGAAACTTGACAGTATACACATGAGTTCATTTCTCTGATTAGTATAAATAGTAGAAACGATGTGGCCTTAAGTATGCCTCTGATTACCAGACATTGTCTCATAGGAAGACACCCATAAGGCTTAAGCATAGAGTATTACGATCGCTATAGGAGATGATGAATATCACAGTGTGGAGCACCTCCTATATTACTATACTGCTCTCCAGTGCCAGTGCATCTGACTTACCTAAGTGATTATTACAACGCTTTAGTCACGACTACTAACTAGCTTCTCACACTACCCTTGTGGTGCGTTTTAATTATATCTATGAGTGGATGGACCTTAGGTTTAATCTCAACTCTGTAGAACAAATTTTTGAGAAACTTTACTTGGAAATTTTATTTTCGACCAAAGTTTTTTCCAGAAGACTGCGGAGAGTAAGTTGTCAAATGAAATATTTTTGTCATATTTCGTTATGATTGAGTGTCTTATCTAGGAATTGAACCACGAGCACAATGCACTACCTACTAGACTATGGCGACTACGGCGACAGTGGATCATGTAAGGCAAATGTAATATACTCCTGTCAGGCATCTATTGTAGCTGATGATCTGAAAAGACTAAGAATAAGTTGGCTTTTAATTTAGACTCATGGTACACAATGGAACTAGAAATGAGTAATTTGGCTATAAATCAAGAGGAGAGCTTTAATACAATGTAATCGATATATTGTATGCAGGCTAAGCTTAGTTATGCTTGCAGTAATAAGAGATACACCATAAGATCTTGTATACAAGATCAAAATCCGCATTACGATCGATTTTCACTACATTCAACAAGATTTCAAAACATATCATGTACCACGGCCTTCTGAGACAGCCATATTCGTTCTTAATTTTACTCCCGTGCCATAACTTACACACCTCAGTCTGCAGAGATTTTTTTTCTTCCAAATTAAAATGCTTTTGGTACGAATTGATTTCTCAACAAAATGACACATGCATTCATAATGCCTTTGCCTCTTTATTTATGAACCAAAAAAGGGCCAAAACCGTAAAAAAAAGCAGAAGCGCCCACACGAAATAAAGATATTCACACGGATTTTATACGTTTTTTTTTCTAACGATACGTTGGTTAATGATTCTAATACCGAAAACAATTCATTCAAAACCAGATCAAAAGACAATGAAACGAAACAAAACAAAAACAAAAACTTAAGCATCGATTGTTTTGAATAATTCTTCTTGAATTCAGACATACGAGTACATACATACGTATAAATTCCAGCGATAGGCAAACAAAAATTAGAAAAATAAAGAAGAAAATCTACTGAAACTTAACCAAAATCTGTGTTTTATTGTTTATTTGTTATTTCATTATGATCATCAACAAAAATAAGAAGCAAAAAAAAAATGAAAAAATTTTAGAAAAATTATAGAAAATTCCCATGATCACCTGTGTGTTTA
The DNA here is from genome assembly GCA_958299815.1 of Sarcophaga carnaria. Classification (NCBI taxonomy): domain Eukaryota; kingdom Metazoa; phylum Arthropoda; class Insecta; order Diptera; family Sarcophagidae; genus Sarcophaga; species Sarcophaga carnaria. The sequence continues at coordinate 47,080,554 of OY283151.1, forward strand.
GAAAAGAAATAAAAACGCTGTGTCTCTCTCTCTCTCTCTCTGTGTACATGGCAGTTATGAGATGAATGTAATCACTTCAGTCACAAATACATTTTAACAAAGCCGATTTCAAATTCACGCTTTTGTTTATGTTACATGCAACATGTTTGTAGTATGTATGCAACACCCAATAGAAGCAACAGCAACAGCAACAACAGCAGCAGCAGCATCAAATTCAGAGACACAGATTGCCAAAAGGCATTAAAATTTAATGAATGACACCATAAGTGTTGTGTAAATAAATGCTCGAACATGGTCAGTAAGTGCCAAGTCAATCGTATGTATGCAGAGGAGAATGAATGACTGACTGACTGATGGAATGGATCACCATAATACCTGTTGTTGTTGGATGATGTGATATTTGAATTGAATGACCATTTGCTTGACATTGTGTGTACTTGCTGGATAGTTGGATGTGAGATGAAATTCAGAACTGGGATTAGTAAGTGGCACCCATAAATGAACACATTTATACAACGTATAACAACAAAAGTACTCCGTGTTTTGTGGCATGTCGTCGTCCAACAGGAAAATAAAGAAACGAAAATAAAAACAAAAATCCAACCAAGAAACCTTGGGAAAATGTTTAAATCTCTTTCCTCTTCCATTTCTTTTAAAGTGTCATAATCCAGAAAACATAAAATAATTCTGTTTTGCTTATAAATTTCGTTTCTTATCGTGGGAATATTTAAATTTCTTTTTTAGTTTTTTTAATTCAAAATTTTAATAATCGTTTCGTTTTTTAAGAAGTCCAAACCACAAGTTATTTCAGCAATTTCTCTACGTATAGGTTTTTGATTTTGATTTGGATTTGATTGTGATTATTCGGGCATAAAATTATTTTGTCAACTTTTGCTTCTTCTTTTTCTCTTTTTTTGCTCTTTTCATGTCATTTCGCATCATGCAACATCTGCAGTGTTTTGGGGGCAAAATACAAAACTTAACCGCATTTGAATGAAAATTGCCCCAAAAGTCTTTAAAATAAATACTCAAAGTATTACAGCACAGTGCATGTCATAAAATTAAGTGCAGATCGTATTGAAAAAGCAAAACGAAAGCTCTAAAAAATAAAGTCGACAGCGTTTGATATCATCACTCGGAAAGTATTTACAAGACATCCCTAAAGAGTGTTTACATGGCAGCAAACACTGACCAAAAATTCTGGCTGCATGTGAGGGAATGTCTTTGAAGGCACACGTGTGGAGGCTGGTAATACCTCACAACAACTTACGCGGAGGCTGTGGAAGAAGAATAACTTATTCTCTGTCAGAATCCGACATTTAGGAGAAGAATTCTTGGACATTTAAAATTTATTATAAATATTGGCACAGAATGAAGTCGCCTTAGTCTAGTAGGCAGTGTGTTATTAGACGTAAAGCCAGGGTTCGAGCCCCAGGCCAGACATCAAGGCAAAATACAAAAAGTATTTTTTTCGGCGACTTCCTCTCAGCAGATTTCTGCCAAAAGCTCTGGGAGTAAATAAAATTGCCATGAAAAAGTTTCTCAAAAATCTGTCGTTCGGAGTCGACTTTAAACTGTAGGTCCCACCACTCATGTATAAAAATTAACACACACAACATAAGTGGTCTGAGAAACTAGGACGTTGTACAATGGGTCAGTTCGACCTCCGGGTGCTGTACTTGTCTTAATTGACAAGTACATGTCCTCTAACTTAACCTAACCTAACCTAACCTTGGCACAGAATATAACGGATATGTGTACACTGCACTTAAAACTGTCCAAGAATGTCAGGTGTGTCTGGAGTAGAAGATTAGATATTCAACGGTTACTTCCATAAAGATTCCGGCACACATGTACTACAATAGAAAACTAATTTCATTCACACTTGTAGAGAGACCATACAGATTTGCCCCATGTGGATATACATATACAGAATAGAGTTTGCTTTGAACCTAATCAGAATCCATCTTAGAAGACTTTTAGCAGTTATTATGCGACACTAGCCTTTGGAGGCACAAGCCTAGAGACTAGCAGTACTTTATAAAGGCCTCTGCAAAAGCTGTACCGATGTGGTAAAAGAAGAGAACACAGAAAAAGTTAGGTTAAGTTATGTACGTGTACTTATCATTGAGACAAATACAATGCCTAGAGGTCCACTGACCTATTGTAGAAATAAGAAAAAGATAGAAAGGAAAGAAATAAAGAAAGAAAAAAGGAGTTGGAGAAAATGGTGATCATCAAATTGACCACCGCCATGATGTCCTAGCATCTCTCAGCCACCGAAGAACCCCAATGTTTATAACAATCCAGACGCAAACATATTCTAACACTATCTGTTGGAAGCCTGTGAAGTCGCCGTAGTCTAGTAGGTAGTGTGTTGGCTTATTAGACGTAAAGCCAGGGTTCGAGCCTCAGGCCAGACATCGAAATAAAGTACAAAAAAGTATTTCTTCGGCAACTTCCTCTCAGCAGATTTCTGGCAAAAACTCTCTGAGAGTAAATAAAAATTTCCAGGAAAAGTTTCTCAAAAATCTGTCGTTCGGAGCAGAGTTTAAACTGTAGGTTCCGCCACTATTGTATAAAATTAACACACACAACATAAGTGGTGTGAGAAACTAGGTCAGGCTCAAAGGACAGTTGTTTTAGAATACATATGGATTTATGCACAGTCTAGTAGGTAGTGTCTTGAGCTATTAGCCGTAACGTGACGGTTCAGACTCCAAGTACGATTTCTGGCAAAGACTCTGAAAAGCAAATAAAATTGTCATGAAAAGTTTCTCGAAAAAATCTATCATTCGGAATCGACTTTGAACTGCAGGTCCTGATAGTTATGGATAAAATTAACACACACAACATATGTAAGTCGTAAAAGAAGCTAAATTGTAATCCTGATTGAAAGTTTGTAATGGGCAATTATATAAGTTTAAATGGATTCAAGCCCAATATGTAGATTCTGTGATAAGGAGCAAGGATCACCAGAACGTATATATTGGAACCTGTGTGTTAATGCTTCTCAGAAAAGAAATGCTGGGTGTTTACCAAGTAATAAGCAAGTGTTATGCTATTAGTCTAGGCAATAGGATTGCGGTAGATAATCTTATGTATTGAGTGGATAGCCAATGTAGATTGAGGGCAGTACAAAAGGCATTTGGTCACGGTACTTCACAATCTCTATGCAATAATCAATTTATTCTGTTTTTTTTTTTGAGTTTGAGTTGCTGAACGCTAATCCAAGCTGTCAAACATTTTTGCTTTAGGCGCTTTCATGTATGTATTTACTTACATACATAATTAGACATTACAACCCTTCAGTAGGTGGTTATATGTACATTCATGAGTGGCGTTGACCTACAGTTTAAAGTCGACTCAGAATGACAGATTTTTGAAGAAATTTTCATTGCAATTTTATTTACTCTCAGAGAGTTTTTGCCAGAAATCTGTTGAGAGAAAGTCGTCGAAGATATATTTTTCCATATTTCGGTTTTTCCAGGAAAAGTTTCTCAAAAATCTGTCGTTCGGAGCCGACTTTAAACTGGAGCTCCCACCACTCATGATTTAAATAGAATTCCCCCGCCTTCATAAAACTATCAGGATAACTGCAAAATGAATAGCTTTCATACTCGCATTTCATTGATGAACATAAAATTATGTTATGCACTGTACCTTGGTACATCATTTTCATTAAATCATTCATGCATTCAGGATATCAAAGTATTCCAATGCCAACAACAACAAGAATAACATACATTCGCACACAGAAATTCCAATAAAATTGAATCGTGTAACCACAATTTTCAAATGGATTTTGGTTTTTCACTTTTAGACTTAAAAAGTAAAAAAAAAAACAAGAAAGAAATCCTATTTGTTTCGTTTCTTCTTTTTTTATTTTATTTGTACACAAATATATAAACAAGTAAGTAATATTTGTATTTAAATTTAAGTTTTACATCAATTTCGATTTCGGCATTAAAGCAGAAAGAAGCCTAACATTGCAAAAAAAACTTTACAAGTGTGTCCAATGCATCTCAAAGAAATCACTATTTGACATGGTTCTTGGGCTAGCGATGTTATCGGTCAATATTTCCTTGAGAAAAACTGTCAACGGTGAGCATTATTGGTCGATGATTACCACCTAAACGATGTATAACCTTGGACGGTAGTATTAAGGGTTATTCATCCTTTTGGGGAATTACCTCTACGTTAGCAAAGTTAAAATAAGCGGACACTGAAGAGATTTATTTATGGACCAATGAGCACCGCAGTACATTGTTTCAAAATCAGCGCAGGTATATCATGCGGCCTAGAAGACTTGTTTACATAAAAATCCTTTAAAGTGCTCAATCTCATACTGTCTGTCATATTTCTTCAATCACTTCGCATTCCAATACTGGTTTATTACTCTACAGTAAGTATGAATTAGGTGAGGTTAGTGGGTAGCTTGCCGTTCACAAGCAAGTTCACTCGGAGGCCTATATGGGCCATTGTGTAACCCAGTGTGAGTTAAGTTTCTTTGTCATGAGTTTGAACCACCCTAAGCTCCGGATGAAACCGGCCAGTTCTCTTAGTGGCACCATCGCCATATTGCCCAGATCTTCAAACATTCTGTCATCCAAGAACCGATGAAGTCTGTTCTGAAGTCTAAGGCACTCGCATAAAAGTTGTTGTACCGATTTAGCTTCTGCAGTAATCTTGATAAGGGATCGTGTTTTTGCCGCAATGTCTGAGCTCGGTATACATGCGAAGCTGATGCAGAATGACGTTGAGCAATTCCTCAAGGTAGGAATGGAGCTCTCCGAACCTTTTGATACCGTGCGAGATTTCAGACAAGGCGACCCCTTATCATGCGACTTCTTCAACTTCGTCATGGAAAGTGTTCTGCGAAAGGCGGGAGTGCATCGCAATGGCACTATTTTTCAAAAAAGTGTCCAGTTGGTTACGCTAACGACATTGACGTCATAGGGCGTACCAAGCGAGATGTTACTGCTGCCTTTAGTGCTATTGAAAGAGAGTCTAGTAAGATGGGTCTGGCAGTAAATGAGGGCAAAACAAAGTATATGTTATCGACAAGTAGAGATGCACGGCGTATTGATTCTCAGATTACGACCGATAACTATACTTTTGATACGGTCAAGGAATTCATCTACCTTGGCTCCGCTGTTACCACCAGAAATGATGTCAGTCTGGAGATCAAGCGCAGGATCACTCTTGCCAACAGGTGCTACTATGGTTTCAATAGGAAATTGAGTAGCAGAAACCTCTCTCGTGCGACAAAACTAACACTTTACAAGACACTCATCCTACCCGTGCTTCTTTATGGCGCAGAGGCATGGACCCTATTAAGTACAGATGCAGCGGCCTTGAGAGTGTTCGAGAGAAAAGTACTGCGCAAAATCTTCGGTCCAGTGCGAGTTGGCGATGATTTCCGTATCCGATCCAACAGTGAGCTGTATGAGCTCCTCAGCCAGCGGCTGTGCTGGCTCGGCCATGTCGTTCGAATGGAGTAGGATGCTTCGGTGAGACGGGTATTTGATGCGGGGATCTGCGGAAGTTGGCGAAGAGGACGACCTTGTATTCGTTGGAAGGACCAAATCGAGGAAGCCCTGTCATCGATTGGTGTCACCAGCTGGCGTAGGCGCGCAAGAAGCAGAGGCGCCTGGAAGGATGTGTTGCGGCAAGCCGAAATCCGTTAATCAGGTTGTTATGGACAATTAAGTAAGTAAGTAAGTAAGTAATCTTGATGGAGCAGACCGAGGTTGTCACCGAAACTGCCAATAGCGCAGTGTCCTGTTAGAGTTCCAGTAAGAATGCGAATCGTTCTCTTGTCGAACACAAGTAGTTCCTTGGTGAAACCAGTTTCGAAATTCTGCAACCAGGTATGTTGGACCTTCCACGGTTTGTTAAATTACAATTTGGAAAAGTATTTTTGTAACAGCGCATATATATGTACATGCGTATATCCTCTTTTTCGCTTCTCAGACATCTCCGATCCCCTCCATGCCAGTTCATCCTTCTTTTCGTTGCCTTTACGAATTATTTGTAAATAATTCAACTAAAAGTATTGTCTTCTAAATGGTCGTGGTTTATAAAAGTAGGAATCAAACTCGTATTGCCAATTTGCGTAGGAACTTAGTTTACTTGCAGTTTTTGAATGCCCGGGCACTTCGCAAGTCCAGAACACAAATGAAAGTTTCCATCGTGAACTACATTATCTCCTCAACTATTTTTGGAAATTGGGGGAAATGTTACTCTGATGTATATGTGAGATTTTGGAAATTTTTTAAAATATTTTTTTTTTCATTTTCTAGGAATTTTAAGTTGAATTGTCATAACAAATCAAAGAAAATAGTTTAAATCACTCTCGCTTATGTGGCAATAACAGTTTAAATTATTTTTCCTTCCGAAATGGTTTTACTCAACAACACTGACTGCTTTTAACAGTTTTTTATGCGATGCAATTTTTTTATTTGGCGAGGTTCTGGTTACTTAATCCGCCTGCCGCCGCATTCATGCATGCTGTTCTGGTTTTGGCTTAAACAGATGATTGCAATCCGTGGTTGTTGACTTGTTTTGATTTGTTTTTTTGGTTGTTGTTAACCCACCATTTCTTTTTTTATGTTTGTTTTTTTGCTTTTGTACTTGTCATAATAGTTTTCACAAGAGGCTCTTTACGGATTTAACTTTTTTAATTTATTTTTCAACATTTTCTTTTGCTCTGTCCATTTCATATATTTTTTTCTTTCGTTGTTGTTATTGGGGTTTTACGAGGATTTTATCATTTTATCCTGTTTGTGTTGTGTGCGGGTGTGTGCGTGTGTTTAATTTTTACTGTCATCACTATTTCAGGCAATTAATCATTTTGAGGACCCCATGTATTTTTGTGATTTTTTTACGAGCAAACATGTCATAACAACAGCAGCAGCAGTAGTAAAAAAATCAACAACTGTGATCAAAATGGCGCTCTCTAAACTACAGTAAAGGAACACCACAAAAAAAAAACAAATATTTTAGCACAATTATATTGAAGAACTGTACACTCACATGCATATACACACTGCATATGGGAGTACTCAGGGTTCTACGGTACATCTGTGGGTGTGTTTGTGTCAGAAATTTAATTTTAGAAGAAAGTGAGTTCGTTGCCGAAGCGTTAATATTTTCGGAAATGTTGTTATTGTTTGCGTTGTCATAAAAACAGAACATTTTTTACTCTCTCTTTTATTGCTATTGTTGTTGTTACCATGTAATGGGGCGGTTTGCATTTGTTATTGCTTTTATAATAATTTTAATTTTTACGACTCCTCTGTAGAGAAGAGGGTGTTTTTATTGTCGCCAACAGTATTAATGCTGCTGCAGCGTTGCATATTTTTTGTTATCTGCGCTGGTTTTATCTGTTGTTCCTCCTGTTATGTTGGAATTTATTTTATTTTTTTTATTTGTATTTTATTTCCCTGCTGCTCTCTTTATATTTTTTTGTTGATGCAAGTATCAACGTTGCGATCAAAACTGCTGTTGTTTGTTGTTTTAGGTTGTGAGTTATTTCTTTTGACAATATTTTGACGACTGGACTGTAGCTGATGCTGACATCGATGCTGTTACTGGCATCGATGTTGTGTCTTTGACAAAAAAAAAAAAAAAAAAAGTGTGCAACAAATGCCACACACTCTTTCATCATATAGATTTATAAAAATTTTTTCGTAATTTTTTTTTCGTTTTTTTTTCATTGTGAATGCCATCATAAAAATTGACATTCTATGTGTATCCCTACTGTCTCTCAAGAATCTTTTATAGCCATTTTGTTATTGTTTGTTTTAATAAATAAAATATTTTCTGCGTAAGCGTGTTACAAGGTTCATATAATACTCACAGTGCATGAATTTATAAGAAATTTATTAACATTTTGTGTATTAACAGTTGTGGTCAAAATTATAGAAATAAAAAAGAAATGAAGGGGGACTCCACTTACAATCAAGTTGGATGGAAGCACTAAGGCCATATAGAGCCCATTGTGATATCACAGTTTCCCGTTATACACTAGTTCCGCAACTACTTGTAGCTTCTGATGAAGCGATTCAGATTGTCAATGTCAATGCGTGATAGTTCTTTCAGATCGCCTATATAGTAGGCACTAAGTTGTCGCCTTCTTCTAGCGTGCATAGTGCCGGTTATGTACCCAGTATGTGACAAATAGTTTCCTTCCTTTTCTTCCTCATTTCTGCTCTATATGCAGAAATCATTAGCAAGTTGTCCATGTGCCTCTAATACATACATACATAATTGGTCATTACAACCCTGCATCAGGATTACGACCTAGTTTCTCACACCACTTATGTTATGTGTGTTAATTTTATACATAAGTGGCGGGGCGGGACCTACAGTTTAAAGTCGACTCCGAACTACAGAATTTTGAGAAACTTTTTCATGGCAATTTTATTTACTCTCAGAGTTTTTGCCAGAAATCTGCTGAGAGGAAGTCGCCGAAGAAATACTTTTTGTATATTGTTGTAATGTCTGGCCTGGGGTTTGAACCCTGGCTTTACGTCTAATAAGCTAGCACACTACCTACTGGACCATGGCGACTTCCTTCCATGTGCCTCTAAGGCGTGACCATAATGCAATGACCCGTAATGACCCCGCCAACCATTATGAGTATGCTTCTTTGGAGTTTATACAGACTTATCGTATGTTCTTTATCCAGCTTTGGATTGATTTAATGTGCCCTGTCGTCTCCTTGACGACATCAACGACCGTATTGTCAATTATAAGCTTTTAGAGGAATTCCGAAAGAAAAGGAAAGAGTTTGTTTTGCTATCTCATTGAGATAACTGCGACAGATGTACATTGGATACTTTGATAGCCGCCTGGATATCGAAAAGTAAGGTAATATTCCGCTTGGGGCAAACAGTTGCGTTGGGTTAGTTGCGTTCCGACGTCACCGCCTGAAGGTTAGGTAAGGTTAGGTTATAGGACGTGTACTTGTCAAATTAAGATAAGTACAGTACCCGGAGGTCGAATTGCCCCATTGCACAGCGTCCTAGTTTCTCACACCACTTATGTTGTGTGTGTTAATTTAATACATGAGTGGTGGGACCTACAGTTTAAAGTCGACTCCGGACGACAGATTTTTGAGAAACTTTTCATGGCAATTTTATTTACTCTCAGAGTTTTTGCCAGAAACCTGCTGAGAGGAAAGTCGCCGAAGAAATACTTTTCATATTTTGTCTTGATGTCTGGCCTGGGGCTCGAACCCTGGCTTTATGTCTAATAAGCCAACACACTACCTACTAGACTAGGGCGACTTTACCGCCTGAAAGTCCCCGCAGTGATTCGACAGCCTTCGAAACTCAGCTATTCGGAACACCTAGGAAATAATTCCATCTCCTACAGTTCCATTCAATTTGTAACCATCAGTGTAAATTTGCACGGCATTCTTACGTGCCTTAGCCACACTATTTTCAAAGAGTCTCTTGTCTGGAATAGATGTCCTGAATCTCATTGAAAAGTTTGTAATAACTGGTGTCATGTAATCACTGCTCTCGATAGTGACAACTTCCTTCAGGATACTTGCGTAACCAGTATTCGACTCATACCATTACACAACCGCCTATAAATGCCTACTAATCTTAGCCGCCACGTCCTTACAATAAGAATCAAACGTCAACATAGGCCTAAACGCTCCTGTGTGGATCAAGTGAGTCATCCAAAGTTCGAGGGCCTATTTTTGTCCCCAACACTTTGTTACAAGCTTAGAGGGTAATGGAGTTCTTTGTCAATAATGTTCGATTTCCAAGACAAATTCCTATCCAGAACGAATCTTTGAAAATGCGTCTTATTCTTGAGTTTCAATTCCGTTCCGTGTTATTTTAGTGGACGAAAATGCAACGGACGGTCTGTATCTTCTCATCAAGAGTACTCGTATACCTTTTCCCAGGGTTAACACGCAATCCGCGATTAGATACCCATTTGCTGACTTTCTTTAGAGCAAGTTGAATTCTTTCTCTAATAAATAGATTGTGATATTAAAAATACCGAAAATATAAATAATGTCGACGTTTATTTCCCCCATGAAAAGTTTGATGCACATTGTGGTATTTGAGAACAGGGCAGTTTGGCACAGCCTTGGTAACAAGCATTCAAATTAATTTAAAACTTCAAAAAGAACATTCAATGCATCATTCCAATACCAATATTCGATATGAAACAACAACGACGTGCTAAAATGTTTTCTAAACTAAAACCTTGATATGTTGACTGAGACACAGTTGTGCTGTGCAGCCGTAAAAAGTGGAATAAAACACTCGGGTCAACTGCATTGAAAGAAAATTAAAATTTTCATGAAAAACACGTCGTCGTATTATATTGGAATTTTATTAATTTCTCTGTGACATTCTGACACTCAATTACAATGAATTACGTTTTCAACCAAAGAGAAAACCAAGTGCCAGGACATTTGTTTACGTGAAATTATTTTGAAACTTTAAAGGAATGAATTCTTCCTTGAAATGCAAAACTTTTATAAGAATATTTTTACGTTCAATTGAAATAAAACTGATCACAAGGCAAGAAGTTATAGGTTTTTAAGACAGTATCGCTTGGCGTCAATATTTTAGACCATGAACTGTAAAAATATTTCAAATACGACATGCAATGGAAAAAGGTGAAGTTGCATTTAAAGCAAGAAGCTCAAAGTAATCTGAAGAGAATGCCATGAATACTGATAGGCCACAAGGCAAGTGCTAGGCTGAGATAAATAAATTTGTGTGGTACTTCCACTGTGTAACAAAAATGGATGGAGCAATCTTGTAAGGTGAACACTGTCTTAAAAGAGGGACTTGGAACAGAAGCATGGGGAAACCTGTTGGTATTTTGCAAGCGATAGTCTATGCGATTTGAATATAGTGGTGGACTGTCTGCTGGACAATATGGTTTTCGACCCGATCGGTCTACAAATGGTGCCTTGAGAGAGGTGACTGAAGCGGCCGGGGTAACACAACGAGGGAGGAAATCTTCGAGGCCTGTGGTACTGCTTGCGACTTTGGACGTTAAAAACGCGTTCAACAGTCTTAGATGGAGCGACGTATTAAATGCTTTGGAGTACAATTTCTCGGTGCAACACTACACACTACGTTCTATGGAACGTCAACTAAGATAGAATTCTGAGAGAGGATATGCCAGAGGGAACTTTTTTGGTTGGAAACGCAGACGATATTGCAGCTGTTATCACGGTCATGAACACGGAAGAAGCACAGCGAAAACTGAGACGTGTCATGTTAAGAACGAAAATTATGCTTTATGGGAGCGAAATTTGGGCCGAAACACTGAATGTTAAGAAGCGGACAAACTCACTGGTATCGGTACAGGGAACGGCTGCATTGCGTATCGCGTCGGCATATCGTACAGTATCCGCTCCAGCCGTAGTGGTGATAGCGGATATTATCCCTGTGCATCTGCTGGCAGCGGAGCGGATGGAGATTTATAAGGCGAAATCAGATCGAAGTCACATAACCGCTCACTTAGGGAAAACACCATTTCAAAATGGCAACAACGATGGAACGAGGAAAATAGAAGAAGATGGACGGCGAGACTTATTCTAGACATAATGCCATGGATTGGTCCGAAATTTGGAGAGGTAAATTACTACGTTACACAGATGCTATCGGGTCACGAATCACTGGCAGAGCTATCGCTCTGCACTGACGTCGATAGTTGGGACGATCACGGCCGGTAACATTGTCGGGGTTATGATCGCGAGTAGAGGAAATTGGACCTAAGTGGCGAATTACGTGGAGAGCACTCTAAGACTGAAGAAGAGGGATCTTGGGACTGCGGAACATGTGTGCTCGCCGACATAGATGAAAATGGCACACGTGTCAAGCGAAATTCAAAGCAAGGACCTGGACGAAAGGAATACACTTAGATGTCTACTCAACTTTCGACAAGCAATCCGGACGCGGATATGAACAAGCAGGGGCCAAAGGGACTCCACTCAGAAGTAATACCACCGTAGTTCCGGAGTGGGCACAACGAGTCCATGAGACGAGGGGGGGATTTAGTGGGTGAGGGCCCCACACACGGAGGATGTGACGACTTCCTCTATGGTGCGGTTAGGTACATTTACCCCTCCTCGGCGTAAAAAAAAATAAAAATTTATGAAGTACAGGACATAGCAATACTATCTGAAAGTCAGGCCGCCATCCGAAAACTGGGCTGGAAGATAGTACGGAACTGTCAAAAGGAGACAGAATATGGTTACACTTTGTTTGGTACCAGGACAATTTGGAATTCTCGGCAGCAAGTAAACAAATGAACTTGCGAGTAGAAACGAGAGGAGAGAAGCAGGCCAGAACCTGTCTGTGTAGTAGGGGCAAATGCTTTGAAAGGATGCTCAACAAAAGAGTAGATAAACAGAGGCAAAGACTATTCTTGAATCAAGTGAGGTTTGAGGCATTCTAAACTTTTGTTGGGAAATTACAATGAGAGGCTGAGAACCAGTCTTTTGACAGAGCACTGTAGACTCAGGCTGCATATATTTATCATTGGGGTTATCACCAGCCCAACAAGTAGATTCTGTGACGATACATACATACATAATTGGCCATTACAACCCTTCAGTCAGGATTACAACCTAGCTTCTCGCAACACTCATGTTGTGTGTGTTAATTTTATAAATGAGTGGCGAGACCTACAGTTTAATGTCGACTCCGAACGACAGGTTTTTGAGAAACTTTTCAAGGCAATTTTATTTACTCTGAAGAGTTTTTGCCAGAAATCTGCTGAGAGGAAGTCGCCGAAGAAATATTTTTTCATATTTTGTTTGATGTCTGATCGGGGATTTGAACCGTAGCTTAGCGTCTAATGAGGCAACGCACTACCTACTAGACTGCGGCGATAAGAACACATTTTTCGAACGTTTGAGGCATTAATGCATTTAAGAAGGCATTACCGGAGTGCATACCAGGCTCTAGACAGGAGATAGTAATTGTTGACAGCGAGCATCATTCTGAAGTTTGTCAGGTCAATAGGATTGGAGGAGTTACTACAGGGATCTCCTATTTAGTATGAATTGAGTACAATAGATCGTATGGTCGCAGTACTAAGGCAACTCTTCATGATAATAAAACGTACTTTATATTGCTGATTGTATATGAATTGTTACAACTGCTTACCACCCATTTTTGAGAATTGATTACTTAAGTGCTCTGCTTATTGGTTTACCGATAGCAGAAGAATATCTATAAATAGGGTCACTTACCAAAAATAAAGCAAATAAATACTCGTATATTTGTTGTTGTTGTTGTTATTACTGTTGTAGTATTATTTGATTGCAATATCATATGTACACTTATGCCTATGAGTGTGTGTGTGTGTGTGTGTGTGATCCACAACAATGAGAATAAATACCAACGAACCGTTCTTGATGCACTCATTGGGGCAATTCTTTCATTTATACAAACACAGACATGCCGACAATAAATATTGAAGTTTAATATCGGTGGTCCAACTACTCGACAGGCAACATATTGGCCAATTGAGTTTTTAATTAATTTTTCCAGTTTACTTTCATGTGTGTGTATGTATGTGTGTACGTCTTCACTTTACAGATCGCTCTTATTCTTTATAGATTTCCCTTTCTTCCACTGCTTTAACCTCAACGTGCAACCACTTTTTCTATGTCAATTAAATGCTTTTCACTGTTGCTGTTGCAGCAGAGATATTGATATTGTTGAATGGCCCATATGTTGCAGTCATCGTCGTCGTCGTCGTCGTCGTACAAAAGTTATTGTTGTGTCGTGGTAACCTTTTGGTCAACCATTTTTATAGAAAAAATAAATCCATACGTCTGTCTCTACATTGGTATTCTTTTGGTAGATGCATAACGTCCATACATACATACATATGTATATACAATAGACAGCAAAAGTCTTAGTACGGCAATATATTTTAACAATTTCATGAATTTTAAACAACAGTTTGTATAAAAAGTTATAAAGGGTCCGCCAAATAACTTTTTTTTTGAAAATGCTTTAAATAAGAAACTACTGAATATTTTCTCAAATTTCTTTTTTTATTTGAAAGTAAAATCCTTCCGGTTAATAATGGAAAATAATTTCATTCAAATGGCTGCCTCGGCTGGCCATGCAGTCGCCTACACGATTGGTCCAATTTTTAAGCACATTATCGATTGTGTGCAGCTGTATTTCACCAATGGCTTCACAAATATTGTACTTTAAAGCGTCAATTGTCTCTGGCTTGTCGGCGTAACACTTATCTTTGACGGCACCGCACAAATAATAGTCCAACGGTGTCAAATCGCAGCTCCGAGGTGCCCAAACGACATCAGCTCTGCGGCTGATAATGCGATCTTCAAAAACAGAACGCAAAACATCGGGTGTAGCTTCGGCTGTGTGGCACGTAGCGCCGTCCTGTTGAAACCAAATGTTGCCAATATCCTCCTCTTCAATTTTTGTGAACAAAAATTCGTTCAACATGGCCCGATAACGACCGCCATTGAATGTAACGGCCATTCCTTGCTCATTTTCGAAGAAAAATGGCCCAATTATGCCTCTGGACCAAAATCCGCACCAAACAGTGACTCGTTTTGGGTGCGTCGGCTTTTCAATGTATTCGTGCGGGTTTTCTGTGCCCCAAATGTGACAATTTTGCTTGTTTACATACCCGCCAAGATCAAAATGAGCTTCATCTGAAAAGATAATTTTTTTCCGCCAAAATCGGCATCTTCTGGTGTAGGCTACTGCACGGCCAGCCGAGGCAGCCATTTGAATGAAATTATTTTCCATTATTAACCGGAAGGATTGTACTTTCAAATAAAAAAAGAAATTTGAGAAAATATTCAGTAGTTTTTTTTTAAAGCATTTTCAATAAAAAAAAGTTATTTTGCGGACCCTTTAGTTTATACGAGTACAATATTTATTTTATTAATCTATTTCTGTTTTATTATAAAAACAAATCATTCTTTAATGTTTTTCATAAAACAAAAGAAAAATTTTGGAAAAGTTTCCGATGACTGCAAAGGTACGCCCAAAGAGAACCCTGAGTAAATTTAAAATTCAACGGCCTAATATATGAAAATGTATGAATCCCTTGTATTTAGTAGAATATCCCTTAAGGTCAAGCACTCCATTTAAACCATTTGGAATCGAATGCGCAAGTTTTGTTTGGTGTTTTCTGGTGGCACTATGAGCATGTTTTCCGATGGACTTTTGTTTGAGGTTTAGCGATTACGTACGTAACTGTTTTTCAAATGATCTCCTATTTACTCTCTTGAAGTCATATCGGGACTCTGTGCAAGAGTATTAAGCCTGTGGGGACTTTTTGTGTCAAAGTATATTACCGTACTTTTTTTGAAATCGCTGTAGTCTAGTAGGTAGTGTGTTGGCTTATTAGACGCAAAGGCAGGGTTCGAGCCCCAGGCCAGACATCAAGACAAAATACAAAAAGTATTTCTTTGGCGACTTTCTCTCAGCAGATTTCTGGCAAAAACTCTGAGAGTAAATAATAAAATTGCCATGAAAAGTATCTCAAAAATCTGTTGTTCGGAGTCGACTTTAAACTGTAGGTCCCACCACTCATGTATAAAATTCACGCACGCAACATAAGTGGTGTGAGAAACTAGAACGTTGTACAATGGGTCAATTCGACCTCCGGGGACTGTACTTGTCTTAATTGACAACTACACGTCCTCTAACCTAACCTAACCTACTCTTTTGAAGTCATATCGGGACTTTGTGCAAGAGTATTGAGCCTGTGGGGAATTTTTTTTTTGTCAAAATATATTGCCGTACTAAGACTTTTGCTATCCACTGTATATCGGGATATTTAACAGATCTGTAAAATGCATCTGTGTGGCTCATTCTTTTTCTTTTTCTGCTGGCCATCGGTAAGTATTAGCAAGTAGAACATATGTATAGTATGTGCCATACATTGTATACATATTTATTGCATTAGGGGAAGATGCATAAATAGTACGAGTTCGTATGTATTTTTTTATCTAAGACTAATTGGTCATACAATTGGTATTTTGTGGTTCTAGTATTTGACACTCGAAATAAATTTGAAATTTAATTATTTTATCATGCTTAACAGCGGTCATGCAAGTGAAGCACTTACTTAATGCGAATAAAAAGGAAAATAATTTAAAAGGCAAGTGTTTAACAATTATCACACATAAAAATTTAAATTTTATTATATGAAGCATGAAATTTAACGTAAGTTATTAACTGTTCTATGTCTCTCATGACAGTTTTAATTCAAAGCACCCTGAAATTGCATACGTAATTGAAATTATTTTCCAACCAAGTCAATAACCAAGCTGAATTTGTTCATGGTTCATAAGACAAAGTTTCACAAGTGATTAAAGGCCGTTGAGACAAGCAAGAAATCACACTCACGGAGGTGCTTAAAGCTATTGATATGGATGAACTTTAACCAGCCAGGAAACTAGCTAGGAACTAGGAAATTAAAATCTAGGATAACTTCAGAACCTGATGGTAAATCAAAAGTATTCATTCGGTGGGTCTTAAAAACCTGATCAGTACTATTATTAGATACATTCATCTGAAACAAGATGCCTTCCATAATCACTGCAATAGACAAAATCAGATGCTAAATGAACCAAGCTCGTGCATACTACTGTGTACGCTGGATACACTTGGAAAGTCAATGGCAGTTCTCTCATTATGTAGTTTAGAGGTGGAAGTTCAAGTAGCCGTAGTCTCGTAGGTAGTGTGATGGCTTATTAGGCACGAGGCCACGGTTCACACGGTTCTTTGGCAAACATTTTTAAGAGTAAATAAAATTGCCATGAAAAGTTTCTCAAGAAACTGTCATTCAGAATCAACTTTGAACTGTACGTCCCCCACTCATGTATAAAATTAACACACACAACATAACTTGATGTGAGAAGCTAGGTCGGAATCCTGACTGAATGGTTGTAAAGTATCGTTATACGAGCTGAGCGACTTTGATCATATGCTCGGTGTAGTGACACAGACCAGAATCTCTGGTGGGAATCAAATCCACGGCCCTCACGCTAATAGTCTAACATACCTACTTATATATCTTTAGAGCAGGTATAGACTATCATGGAAGCCGTACACGGTCTAAAATGTATTCCATTTTATTGTTACTATTGTCGTGCAGAGATGCTGTAGTATTGAGGGCATACAATCTACTGTGTTATCCTTCTCAGTCTTGATATGGTATGCCTATAATATCTGCTCCATGCCTATTACCCTAACAAACTTTAAGATGCCGATCGATCTTAATGATAATGACAGCCGAGTATCTGATATGCAACCTTCTGGAATGCTTTAATACCTAATAGGTTGCAAGAATGCGATGATTCATTCTCATCTCCACAGGACCTACATGTTGGATACAAGATAACCCCCATTTTGAATAAGTGTACCCAGAGTCTGTAGTGGTCTGTCAAAAGACTATTTACCAACCACTGGTTATACGTGGATAGTCTGACGGATGGATAGTAGTCGCCGTAGTCTAGTAGATAGTGTGCTGGTCAGACATCTTCAACAAAACGAAATATGAAAAAATATTTCTCTAGACGACTGCCACTCAGCAGATTTCTGGCAAAAACTCTGAGAGTAAATGAAATTGCAATGAAAAGTTTCTTAAAAATCTGTCGTTCCGAGTCAACTTTAAACTGTAGGTACCACCTATTACACTAACAAATTTTAAGTGCCGATCGGTGTCAATGATAACAACAGCCAAGCATCTGATATGCACCCTTCTGGAATGCATTAATGGCTCACTTATTCCAATAATGTGTTGCAATGATTCATTGTCAAAGTCACAGAGTCTACATATTGAGCTCAAGATAACCTCCATTCTAAATATGTATTTCCAGAGTCTACAGTGATGCATTAAAAACCGATTATCAACTTCAGGTTATACGTAGACAGTCTGCTGCATGACTCAGATCTCCTTATGTTGTAGTCTTCCAACAAATGTTTCGATTGCCTTAAATTCATTTAGTTTGAGAAGAGTCTTTCCCTCCTTTTATCTTCCCTTGCGTGTTGGATAGCTATTTAAACGTCCACTCCACAGAAGGATTCTGATCCGAACAGCGGCGTTGCAGGTCATCTGGTTGCTCACATACATAATTGGTCATTACAACCCTTCAGTCAGGATGACGACCTAGCTTCTCACACCCCTGGTATTGTGTATGTTAATTTTGTACATGAGTGGCGGGAGTTTAAAGTCGACTTCCAACGTTAGATTTTTTTGAGAAGCTTTTCATGGCAATTTTATTTGCTTTCAGAGTTTTTGCCAGAAATCGGCTGAGAGGAAGTTGCCGAAGAAATATTTTTTTTTTCATATTTTTGTTTTGATGTCGGACCTGGGGTTTGAACCGTGGCCTTTACGTCTAATATGCCAAGACACTACCGACTAGACTACGGCGGCTTAATACATACATCTGTTTGCTTATTACCGACAATTCCTATGTAATCTGAGACCCAGCAGAAGGTACACTCAGCCACAAAAGTATACATACGGATAAAAAATTTCAGAAATTTTTTAACTAATCCGTTTTGGTTGAAAATATTTATAATTGCGTGACATCTTTCTTCGATTTTAAGACGGTCTTTTGCATTGGTTCAGAAATTTGTGAAATTTGTAAATCGGATGTATACTTTTGTGGGCCTATGCAGAATCACAATTCAGTTCAATTTCAGAAATTTTTTAACCAATGCAAAAGACCATCTTAACGTCAAGGAAACTATAAAGATTTTCAACGAAAACGGATTAGTTAAAAAATTTCGGCAATTTTTTAACCGTACGTATAATTTAGTAACTGCGTGTAACTTTATTTTTCGAATTATTTAGCCCATTCAGCTTCTCCTGATAGTGTCATACTATCTTCAATTTAATCTCATAAGAGCCGAATGGCAGCCTGACTGTCTTATAGTATTGCTACGTCCTGCCTTTAGTATCTTATATCCAAGTTGAATTGGGTACATTTTTCGATGATATAGACTTCCGCTTGGAAGATACCTGCTAGTTTCCCCATGGACTGGGAATATTTCATTCTTCTTCTGTGGTAACAATAAATAATTTTCTCCTCTCTTTGGTTGTCCAATATTTTTATATCAATTAACCCTTCTAGGTTAAGTTTTAAAGAACTCTACTGAGGAAGTACGTAGCAGAGATCAGCACTGTATCGATTTTTAGCTACTCATAAGTACTCATGAAATTTTGAGTATAAGTGAGTCAACAGTATTGAAATCCAACTACTCTGATTCATTCGTACTCACTACAATATTGATTTATAAGTACAGGTTGCAATGAGTATGAGTACAACGTTGGCATCAAACTCATAACATTCGAAATATGTTTGATTCATACGCCTACTCATTCAGATTCATAAATTCAGAAAAATACTTATAATACTCATAAATGAGTCGAGTGATTCGAATCATTCACCAAACTTTAAAACACAGCAAGCAAAGCAAACATACAACCTTCTTGTGAGTATTGTAGTGTTCGTACACGATTCATACTTATTTTGTGATTCTGCATACGATTAGTCATGGAGAGTCGAAATCAATAACATCATGCGTATTGCTAAGTATGAGTACCATGAGTATTTCAAACTTTGAATATGCGTAGTATAAGTATGACATTAAAATAAGTATGAATGCGTATAAGTATCAGAAATTATAAGTATGATTCGAATCTACTCATCGTTTTGAATACTCATTGCTGACCTCTGGTACGTAGCAAAACCAATAAACCAGCGGTGAGTAGACAAATATTTTAAAGATGCCACTAGACATGGATAAAACTTTGTTATCTTCAAATTAACTGTAAGTATGTATGTAAAGGGTGTAGTCAGTGTACGGTTGTTTAGTTGAGTTTAATTAAACTTACGAAATCTTGAAGTGACGGTGTGTGTGCGTGTATAAACAACAATATTTCAGTCAATGTTTACCTGCATATTTTTTTAAGCTTTCTGATGCAGCCGACGGCGTCGACAACAACAACAATAAAATAATGTCATGTCTCTATTAAACCGTATATTAAACAAATGAAGTGTAAGTGTGAAGTTTATTTTAAAAAAGGAATTTAAGAAGTAAAAAATTTCTTTATTTTTTCGTTTTTTTCGGTTTTTTTGGGTTTTTGTTTACAAATTTTTCTATAATTTTTCTTCGTCTGGTTTTTTGTTTTGTCTTTTGTCCGCTGTTTGTTTGTTGTTGTTTGTTTGTTGCCTCTGGCATCTGTTGTTCAAATATTGTTTTTTTATTAAAACATCAAATGAGAACGAACGTTCGTTCAGGCAAACACAGACGTACGTATTTCGAAAACATTTTTCATTACCTTTACAACAAGTTGTTGTTGTTGTAGTTTTCTTTCTTAATTTATTAGTTATTCGTAATATGAGATAAAGAGACGATTTAGAAAGTTATTCAAACGATCATATTACAACAAAAGCAAAGCTATTGTGGTATTTAGAAATTATACAACAACAAGAAATAGAAGAAGAATTTTTATGCTACGTGCTAGTAAGAAATATCACTAGATAGTTAGATAGGCGCATACAATAGTTAATAATAACGGTATTCTAAATATTTAATATAATTTAAATGCATCATCCATTAGATAAACAGGTAAACAAACACGTACAATTTCACATTCAAACAAAAGAATTCAATTCCAGAGAATATGCCAACAAGCCTGGCCGCCGGCTGTTAGATGCGTTATTAATATGCGCACACAAACTAAATAAGAAATCAAATAAAAAATCAAATCAAATCAAATCATTTTCACTAATTATGAGATTAAATAACAGTTTTGCTTGAGCCATGACATGATTTTCCCCAACACACAACCTACGTAGACAGCCACACTCTAATATTTCCATGGACACGATATACAAATTGAATGAGATTTTAATGCAGATATTGAAATATTAAATTACAAAAAATACAACAACAACAACAACAACAACACAATTTACAAAAAAAGTATTTATTTAACGGTTACAATTTCTTTCCACTATATTTTGGCATTTAAATGGAGTTCATTAACCGCATGTCACATGTTACACGGGTATTGATTGACTGACATTAGTTTTAAGATTCAAATTTCAATTTTAATACACATGCAATTAAGATGATAATTTAGTGATGTATCGTATGACGGGGATTTGTTATCACTCACAAGCGTTTGGTACGTGATTATTGCTGTTTACAGCGGAGGTACATGTAGAGTATTTTCAAGTGAAACTCTGTTCCTTCCAAAGAGTATGGGAATGGACTGCCAAATCTGTCAATATGCCTACTGTGGTTATCGTATTCATTACGTACATATGTACATAATTGGTCATTACAACTCTTTAGACAGGATTAGGACTTAGCTTCTCACACCACCCACGTTAAGTGCGCTAACATTATCCACGAGTGGCGGCAGCTACAGTTTAAAGTGGACGAAATCTTAAGAAACTTTTTCATGGCAATTTTATTTACTCTTAAGAGTTTTCGCCAGAAATCTGCTGAGAGGAAGTCGCCTAGAGAAATACGTACGTAACAGGCCCTTACAACCCTTCAGTCAGGATTACGGCGTAGCTGCTCACACCACTCATGTTGTTGTGGCGGGACCTACAGTTTTAAGTCGATTCCGAACGACAGATTTTTTTGAGAAACTTTTTCATCTCAATTTTATTTACTCTCAAGAGTTTTTGACAGAAATCTGCTGAGAGGAAGTCGCCTACAGAAATATTTTTTCATATTTCGTTATGTTGGAGATGTTTGACCTGGGGTTTAACCCTTGCCTCACGTATAATCAGCCAACGCACTACCTAATAGACTACGGCGACTTCATCGTATTGGGTCGAGAATCTCAATTGCAAACAATTTTATTTTCTAATTCAACTGGCATCATATGTTTCAAGGAGTTCATCGATACAGCGAAGGCAAGTGAAGGTTAGGTTAGATTAGGTTAAGGGACGTGTACTTGTCAGTTAAGACAAGTACAGTACCCGGAGGTTGAATTGACCCATTGTACAACGTCCTAGTTTCTCACACCACTTATGTTGTGTGTGCTAATTTTTATACATGAGTGGTGGGACCTACAGTTTAAAGTCGACTCCGAACGACAGATTTTAGAGAAACTTTTTCATGGAAATTTTATTTACAATCAGAATTTTTGCCAGAAATCTGCTGAGAGGAAGTCGCCGACGAAATACTTTTTGTATTTTGTTTTGATTTCTGACCTGGGGCTCGAACCTTGGCTTTTACGTCTAATTAGCCAACTACCTACTAGACTGCGGCGACTTCAAAGGCAAGTAAAAATTAAAAGTCCTTTGAGGATGTTATTGTCAAATGTTTAGCCGACATGATGCAGTTTTCAAATAAAGGCTGTCCCAGATTAAAACACGAAATTTTTCGAAATAATTATGATTTTGTGTGTTGGATTGTAAAGAAGACAAGTTCCCGTTAAGTATAGAATGAAATCTTCGGCATTGGTCGGATGAGAGGCCATTACTCTTTTCCTAAAGTTTTCCATGATTTGTGCACAGAGGCACGGCTACGTCTCACTGTGTACATAAAGCCGCTGTATTCTAGTATGTTGCTGTGTTAGCTTATTAGACGCAAGAACGTAGTTCAAACCCCAGCTCAGATATCTCGAACAATACAAAACAAATATTTCGTCTTCCTCTCAACAGTCTTGTGGGGAAAATTCTGAGTATAAATAAAATTGCTATGTAAAGTTTCACAAAAATCTGCCATTCAGAGTCGACACAACATGGGTGGTGCGACAAGCTAGGTTGCAATCTTTCACAAAATCCTAAAGACGCTGTTAAATTGCATGATTATGGTAGCCGGTTGACAATAGAATTTTTTGTAAAATCGTTCCTGCAGTAAATTAACAGCACACGCGGTGATTTAGGCGGCACCATCTTGCTAAAAACACATGCCGTCCAGTTGGGGACACAGGAAATACGTTATCATGGCCCTGTGCCGAATGCCGTTCACAATCACTGCAATTTCTAACTCATCTTCAAGGAGTAAGAATAGTAAGGCCCAATCACACTGTTTGTTGTTTAATATGGCTGCATTTGGTTCACATGGATTCTATGAGGATTGGTTGTTTACATACCCGCCACGATCAAAATGAGCTTAATCTGAAAAGATGATTTTTTTTGCCAAAATCGGCATCTTCTGGTGTAGGCTACTGCATGGCCAGCCGAGGCAGCCATTTGAATGAAATTATTTTCCATTATTAACCAGAAGGATTGTACTTTCAAATAAAAAAAGAAATTTTAGAAAATATTCAGTAGTTTTTTTTTAAAGCATTTTCAAAAAAAAAAAAAAGTTATTTGGCGGACCCTCTATTTTCCGAGAAATTGGCATTCACTGCAGTTTACTTCATTACCCATTGAACGAGTTGCCGGCTCTGTTTACAGCCCGCTGGTATGAGCTCCTAAATAAGCAGGATCCTATACACATAGAGGTGGTGATCTTATGTAAAAATTCGCTGCGTATTACATACATACACATATATAATTGGTCATTACAACCCTTCAGTCAGGATTACGACTCAGTTTCTCACACCACTTATGTTGTGTGTGCTAATTTTATACATGAGTGGTGGGACCCACATTCAAACCACTTCGGCGACATCCTCTCAGCAGATTTCTGGAAAGAACTCTGAGAGTAAATAAAATTGCCATGAAAAGTTTCTCAAAAATCTGTCGTTCGGAATCGACTTAAAACTGTAGGTCATGCCACTCATGTATAAAATTAACAAACACAACATAAGTGGTGTGAGAAACTAAGTCGTAATCCTGACTGAAGGGTATGAATGACCAATTTTGTATGTATGTAATTGGCAAGTAGACTGTCCAAGTAGTTTGAATAGACATAGTTGGGTCACATAGGGTTCATTGCGTTAGCACAGTTTTCTATTTATCTTCTAGTCTCGGAACCAATCAGAATTTCTGATGTCTTTTTCTCTGTTGATGTAGTGCCTTGCATGTATCCAGTAGCTGGAGAACAGTCTCCTCTTCTTTCTCATCTATGCAGCTTCTACAGAAATCCTTTGCAACATGGTCTTAAGCACCTATGCGTGCCTATAATGCAATCCCTCCTTAAGAACTCCGACTATCATACTGAGTGTACTTAGTCGGAGTTTAAGCAGACATACTATGCGACTGATGCCTCGATGGTTATGCCATGTCTGGTCAGTTCATCTGCTCTACAGCTATCATGAATGTCTAAACTAAGCTAGTGATACTCTGAAACAATTTGACAAAGAATTTTAAATGTATTCCGTTCCTTTCACATGATTTGCATTTAATTTTTTAAAACATTCCATAGCCACCAACTCCTGCAAAAAGAAGAACATGAAGACGATGATGGTAGGAAATGGCAACTATGATATTAAACGACCACAAAAATTGTTACACGCCACATTCTGTGCATCATCATCATCTTCAACATCTTCAACTCACAAAACCCAAGAAAAAAAAAACAAAGATTGACCAGAAACAACAACAAGTTACGAGAATTGCTAATGATTCTCGTGAATGCAAGCTAAGCAAACACATTGATGATGTTTATGTTGCAAGATATGTATGTTGTGGCATATCGCTTGTGCGTAATGATGACAATGACTATGGCGATGACGATGACGATGACATTATGCCTGTTTAAAGCCACTAAGCCACTGAGAGAGTGTCAACTGGAATGGTCAAAAAAGATGACGTGATACTGATAACACTGTTGAGTCAAGTCAATGGTGATTTACTTATTGTTGTTGTTGTTGTTGTTATGTGATATTGTTATGAGCATAATTCTTGTGGCTGTTGTCCGAAGTAAATGTGTGCGATGCAACATATAACACTCGTTTAATCACGTATTCAAATTCAAAATCCAGTGACGAACATGTTGTAACAAAATTCTTAAGTGCGATAGAAAACGGTTTACTGCTGATGCTTACTGTTGTTGTTGTTGTTGTTTTTGTAGACCAATATTATTATTGCTGTTGTTGTTGTTATTGTTTTTATTTTTGTTTGGCAAATTTCATTGTCATTGCCATTGTTGGCGATATGAAATCACAGATAAAGTCCCAGAATTTATGGTGAATGCGCGTAATACGAACGAACAAAACTGCAACAATTTCAACAACAATAAGAACAAAAACAAAAACAAAAAAAAAACAATGCGTAACCATCAACTCAAAGTTACAACAACAAACTGCCAGACATCCATACATACACAACAATAATGTTTTCTTTATTATTGTTGCTGTTGTTGTTGTAGCTTCTAGTTTTGTTCCTGCTCTACAGCTACTGCTATTGTTGTTAAATGCGTTTTTTCATTGCAGTTGTTGTTGTTGTTGTAGTTTAATGCCATTATTGTTGCAATTTAAGAGCGATTACACGCTCAATGGCATTTTAAATGGCCATTGTGGTTGTACATCAATGTCGCACGCCTTGGGGTGTGTTGATGGAGATGGCGTTTTACCTCAAAATACTGATATCAACGTACATATACGAATAACGACGACGAGTTCATGTTGTTGAATTGCGTATTTAGAAGTGGTTGTTGTTGTTGTTGTTCTACTGTGTACATGCTGTTCTCTGTTCTCATTGTAGTGTTGGATTCCAGAAGATGTAGTTACATAAACTGTGGCTTTTGCCTGATGGAATGGAAACCACCAATGTCAGCTACTACTACTGGCAGTATGCGTGCCAAATGGAAGGGACATTGTGCAAAACGTTAATGAGATAATCTAGGAAATATGAGAAGATAGATATGACGGCTTGTGTAGGCGCACAACTTTTAATGCCAACTTGTCTGATTAAACAGATTCACAGTGACATTCTTGCAAATGCTTGTGATGTTTCGTGAACGATTTTTTGCAATGAAAAAACAAAAAAAATTCGAAAGGTTTTGTGCGTTTTATTGTAAAAAAATTTTGGATACTTTTGGTTCTCCATAAATTCGTTTAGAAATTTAAACAAAATTAAGCAGGTTTTTCTTATGTAAAGGGTGGGCCATTTAAAAGTTTAAATTTAAAAATGCAACCGAAATGGTTTGAAATTTTTCCAAATTTATTTTTTTGTTACGAAGTACAATTGTTACGGTTAGAAATGGAATATTATTTCATTCATATGGCTACCGCGACTGGCCTCACAGTACCTCATTCGTTCGGACCAATTTTCGTGCACTTTTTCGAGTGTATGGGGCGCTATCTAGGCAATGGCATCACGAATATTAGCCTTCAAATGCTTAATTATCTCCGGTTTGTCGGCATAACACTTTTCTTTAACTGAGCCCCACAGAAAATAGTCCAACTGTGGCAAATAGCAACTTTTTGGTCGCCAATTGACATCACCATTTCGGCTAATTAAACGTCCATCAAACGTTTGACGCAATAAACCGATTGTGGCATGAGTTGCGTGGCAAGTGGCACCATTCTATTGAAACCAAACATCGTTCACATCAATACCAAGAAGAGGGGGTTAGGTTAGGTTAGGTTAAAGGACGTGTACCTGACAATTAAGACAAGTACAGTACCCGGAGATCGAAGTGACCCATTGTACAACGTCCTAGTTTCTCACACCACTTATGTTGTGTGTGTTAATTTTTATACATGAGTGGTGGGACCTACAGTTTAAAGTCGACTCCGAACGACATATTTATGGGAAACTTTTTCATGGCAATTTTATTTTACTCTCAGAGTTTTTGCCAGAAATCTGCTGATCTAAGGCCACGGTTCAAACTCCAGGTCAGACATCAAAACGAAAATATGAAAAAATATTTCTCTAGGCGACTTCCTCTCAGCAGATTTCTGGTAAAAACTCTGAGACTAAATAAAATTTCCATGAAAAGTTTCTCAAAAGATTTGTAGTTTGGATTCGACTTTAAACTGTAGGCCCACCACTCATATATAAAATTAACACACACAATATAAGTGGTGTGAGAAGCTATGTATGTCGTAATCCTGACTGATGGGTTGTAATCACCAATTATGTATGTATGTATGTATGTATGTATGTATGTATGTATATATGTATGTATGTTTTTTGTCTTAGGCCGGAGGTGGGAATCTTCGAAAGGCACTTTTGTTCCAACAAAAGAGAGCACGATTCACCATCACTGGTGCCTACGTACTAAACCCACCCCCTACACACTTCAACCACTCTCCCATCGCGGTACTGCCGTAAGGTATTACTTCGCGGAGGGCTGGTTAGCTTTAAAGCTTGGTCACACTAAGTTAAATTTCGCCTCTGTTCCGCCAGTCTTCGGAGTTCTATCATAACTGCAGCCATTCTCTGACTGTATTGGCTCCATAGAATTCTAGAATTCAACACCTCCTCCATAAGCCGAGTTGGTTCGAAACTCGTTTCCCCGGGCCATCTAAAATATATAAATATGCTCCGCGTCTTCCTCGTCATATACACAGTTTGGAAGTATCAAGGGGAGTATCATGTGCACATCTGTGCAGGCATTTCCTGAAGCACCCACGATCAGTTAGCAACTGGGTCACGTAGTAGTTCAGCTCGCAATGTTCGTTCGCCATCCAAAGGGTTACATCAGGAACAAGGTGAAATGTCCATCTCCCCTTTAAACCGTTCTCCCTGCCATTTGTGCATGCCTTTATAGCTGCAGTTCGTCCTAGAAACTCGAGATGGCGAAAGTATATCCGCCTCATCTCATCCACCAGTATGTCTATTGGTATTGCCTTTGTCCAATACCAATACCGCCTCATCAAACACTGTCCTGAAGCTACTTACTTGTCTAGTCGCGCTAAGACGATATACCAAGGACAGTATTCTCCTTGTCGTCCCCACGGAGAGTGCCTCCGACCATATTGGGCTAGCATATAACATTATCAACGTGTATGTATGTATGTATGTATGTATGTATGTATGTATGTATGTATGTATGTAAGTATGTATGTATGTATATATGTATGTATGTATGTATGTACATATGTATGTATGTATGTATGTATGTATGTCTGTATGTCCCTTTAGAGTCTGATGGCTCATCAAAAACAATCAGTTAATTTAGGAAGTAAAACAGTCAGTTAACAATCTCTATTGACAATGTTCAATATTCAATATTCTTTATATTTTCAATTCCTTTCATTATTGCAAATAAAACTAACATCGTATTATTTATCAAGAAGATAGATTTTAAAGAACAGTGTTACTGTGCTTTCCTTTTTTAGCTCATCAAAAGAAATTCAAAGTTTTTTTAAGCTCAACATTATATAAGCTTCTGTTGTAGCATTTAGCCAGACACAGTGGTTAAAACAAATGTTTATCATTAGAATATGCAAAAGGTTACCCATTCTGATCTCATATAAAATTACAAATCTTTTGATTTCATTTTTAATCGAAATAACACTTAAGCGATGGCTCTTACCCGTGCTTGTATTGCATCTAGAAGAGTAAGTTGTTGAAGGAGCAGGAGAAGCATATGTGGACATTAGAATTCAACACTAATTTTCATTATATTTACAAGATTAGATCCTCTGATGGGAATTGAAACCACAACCCTCATATTGAGTTTTTAGATCACTGCCCACTAGTGTAGCCAGCTATAGAATGGCTATAAATCACACTACTCCTGCACCGATCACCTACACTGCATTCGAATTGTAAATCATGTGTCAGTACGCTTCTTTTTTTGTCCAGGTGGCAGCAATGAAGTACGATTATTCCGATTATCTTAAATAAAGTGCCTTACGAAGGAACATACACACATAATTGATCATTACAACCCTTCAGTCAGGATTACGACCTAGATTCTTACACCACTTATGTTGTGTGTGTTAATTTTATACATTAGAGCCTGGGTACCTACAGTTTAAAGTCGATTCCGAAAGTCAGATTTTTTAATGGGTCCGCCATCTAACGTTTTTTGTTTTCAACTAGTGCTTATTTCGTGAATGATAACACTTAGCTCATGTCTGATTTGACAGATAATTAGTTTTATCCTTCCGCTGAACGAATATGGTTGTGTATACGCTTGAACAACGCTGGGAAATATTGCGACATTACTTTGAAAATCATGGTAATGGTGCAGAATGTGTGCGAAAATTGCGTACGGATTTTGGAAGAAGAGAAGCACCGTCAGCTCCGTATGTTCGTTATCTTGTGAAAAAAATGAAAGAAACTGGCATCCTCATCGATAAACCAAAGCGTGAAAAGCCAAAAACCGTGCGTACACCCGAGAATATTGCTGTTGTGGCAGAAAGTGCGCGTGAAGCGCCATCAACATCAATTCACCGTCGTTCTCAACAATTGAACATTTCGGAGACATCATTGAGACGAATTCTGCATAAAGGCCTTGGTATGATGCCATACAAAGTCCAATTGGTTCAGGAGTTGACCATCCAATTGGATATTGGCAACATTTGGTTTCAACAGGACGGCGCTACGTGCCACACAGCCGAAGCTACACTCGATGTTTTGCGCCCTGTTTTTGAAGATCGCATTATTAGCCGCAAAGCTGATGTCGTTTTGCCACCTCGGAGCTACGATTTGACACCGTTGAACTATTATTTGTGTGGTGCCGTCAAAGATAAGTGTTACGCCGACAAGCCAGAGACAATTGACGCTTTAAAGGACAATATTCGTGAAGCCATTGGTGAAATACAGCTGCACACAATCGATAATGTGCTTAAAAATTGGAACGATCGTTTAGGCTACTGCATGGCCAGCCGAGGCAGCCATTTGAATGAAATTATTTTCCATTATTAACCGGAAGGATTGTACTTTCAAATAAAAAAAGAAATTTGTTTATTTGACGGACCCTTTACTTAAAGTCGACTCCAAAAGATAGATTTTTGATGACTTTTCATGGCAATTTTATTTACTCTCAGAGTTTTTGCCAAAAAATCTGCTGAGAGGCAGTCGCCGAAGAAATACTTTTTCGTCTTTCGCTTTGTTGGACCGTGTCCTCACGTCTTATAAACCAACACTCTGCTTACTAGATTACGATGACTATGTCTACTTACATGAAACTCTTTGAAAACTCTTCTCCAATACAAAGAGCCGTTCTAAATTCACCGAAACAATGTGGAACGCGAAGTTATTCCGAAATTTTTTTCGATCTTATAAAAAATCAATTCACTCATCGATAATGTTCAGCGTTCAGAAAACCCCTGTAGATAATTAAAGGCAAGAGCCATTAAACGAACCCACTGTAGTTTGAGTTTAGAAAACTTTAAACGTCTACAAAAATATACGAAGAGACTCACAAGTTTATTTTGTAAATAGAAAATTAACAATTGATAGATGTTGTCAGCGGTAATTTTTACTTTGATGTTTAAGCTTCTTAAATTCTACTCGTATGCCCGCCCGCCCGCCATCCACACAAAACACACTTCAATGTTTGTTCGTTTACAAACAACCAACAGAAGTAAATTAAGTACACACTACATATTACACCATTTCCAAAAGTAATTTCTTTATAATCGAGGAATCTTAACAATATATCGATAAAACATCAGGAAAGTAAGAGGAGCAGCGTCATTAGAATTTATGCGTGATATATGGGCAATGGAATACCCCATGTGCACATATGCAGCATGAGCTTTATGGAAGAAAAAGAAATTAAAAGGTATTTTATAAGGCGCTAGCGATAGGTGATTTTAATGGACATATTTTGGGCCGTATAGGGCCCTTACCCTTAGTTACCTTAGTTTTCTCCAAGGCGCTAGCGATAACATTGTTTAAATAAAAAACGAAATGAAGTACTTACTTACTTACTTAATTGGCCATAACAACCCGTTTATCGGATTTCGGCCTGCCGCAACACATCCTTCCAGGCGCCTCTGCTTCGTGCGCGCCTACGCCAGTTGGTTACACCAATCGATGACAGGGCTTTCTCGATTTGGTCCTTCCAACGCCGACTTCCGCAGATTCCCGCATCAAATACCCGTTTCGCCGGAGCATCCTCCTCCATTCGAACGACATGGCCGTGCCAGCGCAGCCGCTGGATATTAATACGCTGTACAACGTCTATGTCGTTGAGGAGCTCATACAGCTCGCTGTTGGATCGGATCATCGCCAACTCGCACTGGACTGAAGATCTTGCGCAGTACATTTCTCTCGAACACTCTTAAGGCCGCTGCATCTGTACTTAATAGGGTCCATGCCTCTGCGCCATAAAGAAGCACGGGTAGGATGAGCGTCTTGTAGAGTGTTAGTTTTGTCGTACGAGAGAGGTCTCTGCTACTCAATTGCCTATTGAGACCATAGTAGCACCTGTTGGCAAGAGTGATCCTGCGCTTGAACTCCAAACTGACATCATTTCTGGGGGTAACAGCGGAGCCAAGATAGATGAATTCCTTGACCGTATCAAAAGTATAGTTAGCGGCCGTAATCTGAGAATCAATACGCCGCATGTTTGTTTTGCAAATGCTTTAAAAAAAACTACTGAATATTTTCTCAAATTTCTTTTTTTATTTGAAAGTACAATCCTTCCGGTTAATGATGGAAAATAATTTCATTCAATTGGCTGCCTCGGCTGGCCATGCAGTAGCCTACACCAGAAGATGTCGATTTTGGCGGAAAAAAATTATCTTTTCAAATGAAGCTCATTTTGATCTTGGCGGGTATGTAAACAAGCAAACTTGTTGCATTTGGGGCACAGAAAACCCGCACGCATACATTGAAAAGCCGACGCACCCAAAACGGATTTTGGTCCAGAGGCATAATTGGGCCATTTTTCTTCGAAAATGAGCAAAGAGTAGCCGTTACAGTCAATGGCGATCGTTATCGGGCCATGTTGAATGAATATTTGTTCACAAAAAATGAAGAGGAGGATATTGGCAACATTTGGTTTTAACAGGACGGCGCTACGTGCCACACAGCCGAAGCTACACTCGATGTTTTGCGCCCTGTTTTTGAAGATCGCATTATCAGCCGCAGAGCTGATGTCGTCTGGCCACCTCGGAGCTGCGATTTGACACCGTTGGACTATTATTTGTGGTATGCCGTCAAAGATAAGTGTTACGCCGACAAGCCAGAGACAATTGACGCTTTAAAGGACAATATTTGTGAAGCCATTGGTGAAATATAGCTGCACACAATCGATAATGTGCTTAAAAATTGGACCGATCGTGTAGGCTACTGCACGGCCAGCCGAGGCAGCCATTTGAATGAAATTATTTTCTATTATTAACCGAAACGATTGTACTTTCAAATAAAAAAAGAAATTTGAGAAAATATTCAGTAGTTTTTCTTTTAAAGCATTTTCACAAAAAAAAAGTTATTTGGCGGACCCTTTACAATAACATACAAACTATCTATGGCAACTTCCATTTAGTAAAGCGGGATATTATTTTCATAAGGAAATCATCAAGAGTTACAGTGTGTCCTAGAAATTCTTTTACAAATTTTTTTTGTAGAATCGTTGCAAACGTAATCGTATCTTTCGGAATAAAAAGACCAATGATTTCCACCATCCCTTCGAAATTTCCAAACACAATAAAAACACAAGATTTCATACCACTTTCTTTTACAACTTCGATTGGAAATGGTGTGTTTTTTTTCAAACATTTTATTCAACATTGTTGCACACGTTTCGTCTGCACTTGCAACACATTAAATCCACTTTACCGGGTATTGAAAAGTGTTCTCAAGTGTGTTTGTTCTAATGCGATTGTGTACTCTGGAATACGTGTATTAGATGGCGATGATGATGATGATGCCTGCTGTCTGCTGCTATTCACAACCAATAAATTCGTATGCAAATGAACGAAAGAAGAAGTTGAAGGGTCTAGTCCATCCATACATACGCAGTCAGTCTACATGCATTAGTGTTTTCTAAGTCAATAGCACAGCAAAAAAATATCTATGTTTTCTACACAACTTTTTCGTATCAAATTAGTTTGGGGAGTTTTGGTTTTGTTTTTATAGCTCCTCTCTAGACAGACATTCATTCGTTTGTTTATACGATCCGACGACTTTAACATTCGTTTTGTTTTGAATTGGATTTTTATTTGGTACTGCTATGCATAGCATTGGTCAGGTCGTTCTATTCTAAAGGGGAGCATGCATGAAGGCAATGAAGATGATGATGGCGATGGCGGTGTTGATGCCACAGCAACTTGTTATTTGCTTTACATGATATTCGGCATTTGGACGTGCAATGTAAAGTGTTAGATGATATATGAGTGCGTATGTATTGGAAAAGTATACCTAACCGCAGGCAGGGGCAACTACTTCGCTACTCTATGCCTTCATAAAGGTAATCACTTAAGAAGTGCCAGAACAACTATGAATGGAGGAGGATTCTTTTGATAGAACAAATAAAAGAAACTAATCAGTTGGTGCAACGTGTGAGTACGAGGTGTTATAAACGTTGAATTGAAATGCTGCTGCTGCTTCTGCCGCTGCTGTAATAATCAACGAAATGTTAAACGGTTTTCTCACCTGCAAATGTTAACAACAAATACCTGATACTATGGACAATAGCAACAACAACAACACGACACAGCAGCTTGGTATCGTGCAGATTAATTGATTTATTTGGGAACAGCGAATGACTTCAGTTGAACTTCTTGAACTTTTAATATCAATGACTTGCATTTAAATATTGAAAATCTATGAAACATTTTTCATATTTTGCGATTGAAAATTTAAATATTTGCGGAATAGGGTCTTACAACAGGAACTTTCAAGCTTTGACAGTTGGTAACGACCCTCTTGCTGTGGCTGGATTTGTGAAATTCGTCATCATTTATGCACTGAAGTCGTTGTGGTCTAATAGGTACTGCGCTGGTTTATTACACGCAAGCCAAGGGTTCGAATCCTAGCTTAGAAATCTCCTATAAAACGAAAAATGAAAGAAATATTTCCCCGGCGACTTCCTCTCAGCAGTATTTTGGCAAAAACTCTGAAAAAACTTTATACGAAGTCGACTTTAAACTGTAGGGCCTACCACACATGAGTAAAATTAACACACCCCTCATGAATGGTGTGAGAAGTTGGGTAGCAGTCTTGACTAAGCGGTTGGAACGACTAAACTACGTTGGTTATGCACTCTGTTTTGCTAAATCAAAATGGATGACCATAGACAACGACGTGTATTTCCTGAATGGGCTCTGGAGCAATCAGCAGGTGACCATAATTTTCATAGAAAAATTATCTTCAGCGCTGAAGTCTATTTCAGTATAACTCGGCACGTGAGCAAACAAACACTCGAAGTTGGGACGACACCAATCCACATGGGAAGTGAAGAGCATCGACAACAATCTGAGAAAGTTACTGTTTCGTGTGGATTTTTGGGCTGGCGCTGCAACGGGGCATATATCCTTGAGAATGACATTGTCAAAACATTCACTGTCTACCACGAACGCTGCAGGCCAATGATTACTTACTTACTTACT
Organism: Sarcophaga carnaria; assembly: GCA_958299815.1. Classification (NCBI taxonomy): domain Eukaryota; kingdom Metazoa; phylum Arthropoda; class Insecta; order Diptera; family Sarcophagidae; genus Sarcophaga; species Sarcophaga carnaria. Next base: position 47,114,946 of record OY283151.1, read on the forward strand.
TAATTAGCCATAACAACCCGTTTAACGGATTTCACACAACACATCCTTCCAGGCACCTCTGCTTCGTGCGCGCCTACGTCAGTTGGTCACACCAATCGATGACAGGGCTTCCTCGATTTGGTCCTTCCAACGGACGCAAGGTCGTCCACTTCGCCGACTTCCGCAGATTCCCCCATCAAATACCCGTCTTGCCGGAGTATCCTCCTCCATTCGAACGACATGGCAGAGCCAGCGCAGCCCTTGATATTAATACGCTGCACAACGTCTATGTCGTTGAGGAGCACATACAGCTCACTGTTGTATCGGATACGGACATCATCGCCAACACGCACTGGACTGAAGATCTTGCGTAGTACTTTTCTCTCGAACACTCTCAAGGCCGCTGCACCTGTACATAATAGGGTCCATGCCTCTGTGCCATAAAGAAGCACCGGTAGGATGAGTGTCTTGTAAAGTGTTAGTTTTGCCGCACAAGAGAGATCTCTGCTACTCAATTGCCTATTGAGACCATAGTAGCACCTGTTGGCAAGAGTGATCCTGCGCTTGATCTCCAGACTGACATCATTTCTGGTGGTAACGGCGGAGCCAAGATAGAGGAATTCCTTGACCCTATCAAAAGTATGGTTATCGGCCGTAATCTGAGAATCAATACGCCCCACGTCTCTACTTGTCGATAACATATACTTTGTTTTGCCCTCATTTACTGCCAGACCCAACTTACTAGACTCCCGTTCAATAGCACTAAAGGCAGCAGTAACATCTAGTAGGTCGATCATTACCAACCTTTTTTAGCCCTGAATTGGATGATCTGGACACCAACGGCCATGTAGTTTCAGGACGGCGCAGCGTGTCACACATTTCATGTAGCTGCAGCAGTAGACTTATAGTAAATGATTTCTGTAGAAGCTGCCGGGATAAGGAAGAGTATGCGTCTGTTCTTGACCTACTGGGTACATGCCCGGTGCTAAGTTAAACAAGAAAAAGGCATCTTGCAGTCTACTAGATGAATGATCTCGAAAAACTATCAAGCATTGACACTTGCAGCCTGAGCATATTAATCAGAAGCTGCAAGTCGTTCCAGGACTGAATCACTGTTGAATCACAAAGGGCTTCCGACATCCAGGTTTATCTAACGCGAGGGTGATATTAACTGGCCATCAAGATCGTTCGATTTGTTAGAACTTTTTACCAAATTCAACATGAATTATGCCCCAGAGACATGGAAAATACGACACCCGAGAAGACGTGAAGGCAGATTTTAAAGGTAGTTTTTCGTGCACTTTTCGGGCGCTTTGAGATTTGCAGACGAAATTATTTCTCTACTCCAGGACGTTGGAAAAATTTAGTCAACATGTCTTATCGTCTATTAATGTCACTTAGAAATCGAAAAGCGAAAATTCTTACAAGTTATTTGGAACGACTGGATTCTACACAAGATAAAATTGTTTTTAAGACAAGCGACTAAAAACCTAGAACAACTTGGTGGTTAGGCGACAAGCAGCAACAAACTTGTTTATTCTGAATTTATACAAAGACACGACCGATTTACCACCTGTTATGTCGTACTTGCAGTACCCCTAAGTTTTTTTTTTTATTTATTTTCCTTTTAACGTTTTTCATACGCTTTCTTTAACTCTACATTCGTATAATTTACGTTGAAGTATTCTTTTCAGTTTCACAATTTCCAGCAGGACAAGCGTTCATCTTCGGTAATTTGCTGATATTTCTTGTTTGATGTTTGTGGCAGTTTGCACGTGTCGGCATATCGATAGGCATTAAACGATTCAGAGTTTCTTCATTATCAGATGGTTCATAAATTTCCTCTTCTTCGCCTTCGCCTTCATGGTCACTCTCTTCTAAATCACTGTCATCGGAACACTTACAATACTCACAGTCAGCATCACTTTCACTAGAATCATCATCGCTCAACAGGCAGTCGACAGGACATTGATGAAATTCGACTTTTTCTATGCAGGGATCGGGTTTGTCATCGTTATCCACTCTAAACCATTGGCATTCAAAGGGACCTTGAGAGCAATCCAAAGCCAAGATACCAGTACCCGGTACAACATCACAGTCACATATGACTTTCGGGCAATTGCACTGATAGCAGCGCGGCAGGTTCAGATCGATATTTTTTGGTTTCTTTATAATTTTTTTCGGTTTAGCTATGGGTTCTGGCGGAGTTATCATATTAAAAATCAAACTACACAGTTGCGTTGTATGGTCGTCACCGTTTTTAATGGGAAATTTCTTTATGGGTAGATTCTCAAAGTATTCCCGTAGCTCCCGTTTTGAACACTTTTCCACACAAACCTGCTTTTCTGATTCCAATTTGGGTGGCGATTTTGTGCCAATGATAACTTTTTTTACACAGCCTCTGGGATGATAATCCTCGACTATAACAGGATCGGCACGATTTTTTATACGATCGAAGAGTTCGTCATAGATTTTCACAATTTGTTGCCTGCAGTTGTGATGGGCATTGAAGAAGATATGTTCGTATTGCTCAAACAAACGAGCAGTTTTCCTGGCAGCATGTTGCCAAGCATACTGATGTTCTTTTAGTACAATGGCTTCGGTAACGGGACTTCGTACGCTATAGTCGGGTGTGTCATTGTAAAAAGCCTTTACCGCTCTCTTGACTATGTCATAAGCCAGCAGTGATTCCATGTATGTCATCGTAGCCTTGCATTGAAAGTCGTTGACAATATCATCGCGAGAAATGCCAAACTCCGTATCTTCAAATTGATGACGTTTGACGTCATAAAATTTAAATGCTTTAACGATGGTCGATTTCGTTGCTTCGGCCTTGCATCGATGTATACCGCAGACAATCATAATCTAAAGAAATTAATTTGTATTTGAGTTTATACAAGTAAATACATACATACATACGTATATTGGTACATACCTCAGCCATTGTATTTGCAATATCGCTGACATTCTCTAGGAATAGAGGATCAAAGTTTGATGGGTCCCTGCATGCACAAAACTCATGTTTGTGATAGGGACTCTTTGGTGGTTGACATTTTGATGTTGTTGTCATTGTATAAAAACGTTTTTCTTTTTCTTTTTTTTTTTGTTTTTTATTTTTATTTTAAACACTAGAAATTTTTAAAGCAAATTATTTTGTTGTCTTTTATTTTGAGTTTCAGTTGAAGTTTCTCCGGCAGTGTGTCCAAATTTTGATTTCTGAAACAGAAAGAATATTTTGTGTAGAACACAAAAATAGAATTTCTAATTAAATGTTTTTAAGTACAGATTAATCGATTGAATATTCGATAACACAGCTCTTTAAATTTGGACTTTTTTGTGCAAATAAGATGGCTCCAGGTGTTTGCGTGCTAAACACGAATATGGGTTCAAAAACTTTCCATCACGTCAGGTTTTCGAGAAAAAGATTTAAAAAATTCAAATGGCGAATCCAATATGGCGGTCGAGGTTTATAAAAATTAATCAGATTTACTTGACCGCCATATTGCATCCGCCATTTTTGAATTTTTTAAATCTGAATGAAGATCTGTAATCAGTGACCCCAAAAACCCCTGAGTAACAATTGTCAAGTAAATCTGATTAATTTTTAAAAACCTCTGTAATGTGTTTCTTTTTCTCTTGCACCCCTTGATATAAACCCCCCCCCCCTACTTTAAGGGTGCATGCAAACAATTTGGCTTTGGGCTGATTTTAAAGAGCAAAGATCAATTGTCAACTTCTGACAATAGCGATGGTTCTAGCACATCAGTGTTTAGCTCTACACATTTTCAAAAAAGGCCAAAAACGCTATTTTTAGGGGTTTCAACCCCGTTTTTCTCAAAAACCTGACGTGATGGAAAGTTTTTGAACCCAGATTCGTGTTTAGCACGCAAAATGCCTTCGGATACACCTGGAGCCATCTTATTTGCAAAACCCATGCAGGGCTGTGTAATTAATTCGAGCCTGATTTTGTCTTAATGACTTGAATTCTACGCAGACTATACCAGGTGTATTGGTATGACAAGAGCGTCAAGATGCAAATGTCTCACATACATACATAGTTCGTCATTACATCCCTTCAGTCAGGATTACGACCTAGCTTCTAACAGCACTTATGTTTTGTGTGTTAATTTCTATACATGAGTGGCGGGACCTACAGCTTGAAGTCTATTCCGAACGACAGATTTTTGAGAAACTTTACAGACCCCACGTCCAATAAGCCAACACATTACCTATTAGACTATGGCGATGTCTCCGTAGGGAACATTTATTGTGCTGGCGATGACATCTGTCCAACATCTTCAATATACAGTGAGCGTCAGAAGAAACTAGACGCTGTGGATAAACAATCTAACAATCATCAAACCCCACTTTTACCACTTTAGGAGAGTGTCCGAAAAAATTTGACAATATTTTGGAATTCTTTGAAGTCGCCGTTGTCTAGTAGGTAGTGTGTTGGCTTATTAGACGTAAAGCCAAGTTCGAGCCCCAGGCCAGACATCAAAGACAAAATACAAAAAGTATTTCTTCGGCGGCTTCCTCTCAGCAGATTTCTGGCCAAAACTCTGAGAGTAAATAACAATTGCCATTAAAGTTTCTCAAAAATCTGTCGTTCGGAGTCGATTTTAAACTGTAGGTCCCACCACATAACATAAGTGGTGTGAGAAACTAGCCTAACCTAACCTTGGAATTCTTTGTATTTTTTTTGTTTCAATTTTGAAAACTGGCAATGAAACAATTTTAAAATAAAAATAACAGTAATTTATTAATGTACAGTTTCTTTTGACGCTCACTGTACATCAAATCAGTGTTAGTTCACAGTTTTCATCGTTTTAAAGATGGCGAATTTTGTACCAGAAAATGTTGATTTAGCGAAGGCTTTAATTTTTGATTTTCATTTGAGGAAAAGTGCTGGAGAGACGCATAGCATGCATGTCGAGGCATATGATGCCCATGATCTATCAGAAGCAATATACAGAATATGGTATCAAAAGCTCAGAAATAAAAGATTTTGAAGTGAGAAATAATGAACGCAGAGAACTACCAAGACAGTTTGAAGATGCCGCATGGCAAACAATATTTAATGAAGATGACACTTTGAATCAGAAGCAAATGGCAGAAATGTTAAGTATTGCACAACAACAAACAATTTCGGAACGTTTCAAAGCTATGAAAACGATTGAATAATCTGGAAAAAGGATGCCAGACGAATTGAATTGAAAGACAAATGGAAAACCGTAAGACCACTTGTGAAACTTTGCTTCCAAGACACGATAAAAAATCAGTGTTGCATTGAATTGTGAGTGGCAATGAAAAAAGGAATTATTTGCAGAACCCTAAAGAGAAGAAGTCATGGGTTCATCCAGGACAACAATAAACTACGATTGCAAACCCAAATCTATTTGACAGGAAGACAATACTGTGTGTTTGGTGCACTATAATAGTGGGGTGTATGATGAGCTTTTAAAACCCAATGGAACTAATAACACAGATCGTTACGATTGTATTGATCGTGAAACGTCTAGAATGAGGCACAAGGCATGCCAAATTAATTTTGCAACACGACAATGCACTTGCACACAAAGCAAAACCTATGCAGTATGTACTCAAAGCTTTATATTGGGAGTTAATGCCACACCCACCGTATCCTCCAGACTTGGCTGGTGCCGACTACTATTTGTTTTCATCAATGGAATATTTTTTTGCTTTCCTTTAATGAATTATATTTTACGCATGGATTCTACTGTAGTACTACTGTACTACTGTAGTACTGTACTACTGCAGTACTGTAGTACCAACGGAGCTGTTGGCAGTGGAATTTTTTCGGAATCGGTTGGAATAACTCCGTCTATAAGACTGCCAGACCACTGCAATGTCCTTCAGGCGGAGGTGGTGGCAAAACAGGCTGCGAGGAGTATTATTGGTGACGGAAGGGTCTCCAAGCGGAACGTCACCATACTTTCTGATAGCCAGGCGGCTATCAAGGCTCTAAGTTCTAATGTGATGAACTCCAAGATGGTTTACGGCTGTCTCAAATATCTCGACGAGATAGCGGAACGATATGATATCCATATCGTATGGGTACCGGGGAACAGTGGTATTCCGGGTAACTGCAGAGCTGATGAACTTGCCAGGCGGGGCACGACCATCGAACTCTCCGATGAGTTCTCGAATCTGGGCATACCTATGAGGACCTGCAAGCTCATAATTGATAATGCGATCGTCGATTCCGTCAACGACAGGTGAGCGGCCTCGGACACGGGTAGAACGGCTCGTAAAATCTGGCCAAGGCTGGATGGGGCGGCGCACAATGAGTCTACTTAAACTCCAAAGAGGCGCGCTTAGTGTAGTTGTAGGTGTCGTTACGGGGCATTGCATTATGGGTACGCATGAGCGGCGCATTGGTCTTGGACACCTTGCTAACGACTTCTGCAGAAGCTGCAGAGATGAGAAAGAAGAGTAGACTGTCCCTCACCTGCTGGGTACATGCCCGGCTCTTTGCCAAAGGCGAAGGAAGTACTTGGGTACTTACTACATGGATGATCTGGAGGAACTGTCAATGATTGACATTGGCAGTCTGAATCGGTTCATCAGGAGCTCCGAGTGGTTTCCAGACTAAGGGATAACGGATGACTGTGGTAGCACAATGGGCCCAATGCGGCCTAAGTGAGTCCATCCAAAAATATTTCTTGGATGGACAGCCACCTCTACCTACACTAGTTAGAGGGTTGGCCTATTAGAAGCGAACCTGTGGTTCAAACCTTAGCCTAAAACTTTGACTGAGATGCACTTCGATTCCAACAAAGAAGTCAATGGAAAAATGTGTACTCAGCAATGGCCAATACTTTGAATAAAATGCTGTATACTTTCCCATTAAAAACTAGTGTTTTATCTTCACAAAAAAGCGCATTTCATACCGGTACACTTTATATACATATATATACTTAACCTATCAAAATATATGCAGTTATTGCCTAAATAGTTGCCTTATTCTCCTGAGTTTTGTAATAATTTCTGCAAAATCTGTGTAGTATTCTATCATTTTCGATAAATTCAGAAAAAATTTCATCGTAAAAATTTTAAATATTCCTCACTTGGTCAAACGGCAACTTCAAGCAAAGTCGCAAGGCCAGTGATCTCTGTGTATCGAGAATGATGACTCTGTTGTTTCTTAAGCTCTACACAATAAGACAATAAAAAATATGTCTGTGATGTGGCTGAAAGCAAAATTCGTTTTTTTTTTTTGAATACTTTCAAACTGCATTTGACTACAAATGGCTTAATGGCAGATGCTGATGCCAATGCCAACAATGCTGATACTGATGCCGCTGATGATGATGACATGATGACGATTCAAAACATACATAAATTTATCATTGTTATACAAGCATACATAGCAATGGCCCGTAATAACGGCGCTATGGCCAAGCCAGAATGTAAAAAAAGAAGCCAAGAAAATACTTTTTGTTATGATTTTTTTGGTAGACACAGTCAAAAAGCCAAATTGACAGGTAGTGGCGAACTGCATACCACAGATTGTTAAAAACAAAACACAACACAAGCAAAACAAAACAAACGATTCAAGACCAATAACTCAAACCATTAGATCATCATCATCATCATCACCATCATCATCATCATCATATGAGACAAGAAGAGACGTTTTTTTGGTAAGGTAAAGGCAAAGGAAGGCAAATGATTGAAGGAATGAGTTGAGTTTAAGCCATTATTCGTATGCGATATTATTTGCTTCGCGTATTTATGCAACTATTTGAGGATTTGATATGTGATTTTCAAAAAGTTTCCCTTTTTTATGTGTGCGCGGACTTTTGTAAGATCGAATGCTCCTTTTTGCCATCAAATCCTAATAATTGCCTGCGCTTTTGATTCATATAATCAAGCGGTTTGTATGTTAAATTATCGTTTTTAGTTCTTAGGAATTTTGTCGGCTTGCAAACGTTGTTATCTTAAGAGGGTATTTTTGTTTTTGTTTTATTTTATTTTATGCAAGAATGATTCTTTTTTCTTTTGGTTTCCCTTGGTTTTCTGCATCCCCAATAAAATTGTCTTTATAACTACAGTTACGCACTTTTGAATGTTAAAACAGCAACGGTAGCCTTAGAAATTGAAATTCATAAAGAATTTTTGAAAGATTTAACGCTTTCAAACAGAGTTTTTATATAAATTCCTTGAATATGTCCATGATTTCTGGACGACATGTCAATGTAAACGCAGTGAGTAGACGAATTAATCGAAAAATATATATTTTTTTCATCTACGCTCTAATTACATCTATTTTGTATACGTAGCCATATAACCGAAAAGTGTTAAAGTGTTATTGTTAAACACAATTTCGTGATGAAAATCATCACCAACGGCCAGTTCCAAATGAGCCCAAGCAAGCATGTTACATAAATGATGCTCGTTTAGTTTGAATTTATAACCGAGCTGTACTTTATAGAAATGTATAGAAACTCGCTGTAGTCTAGTAGGTAGCGCACTGGCTTATTAGACGTGAGGCCACAGTTCAAACTCTAGGTCAGACATCTCGAACGAAACCAAGTATGAAAGAAATATTTCTTCGGCAACTTCCACTCAGCAGTCTTTTAGCAAATACTCTGAGGGTAAATAAAATTGCCATGAAAAGTTTCTCAAAAATGTGTCAATCGGAGTAGAATTTTTTAACACACACAACATAAGTTGTGTAAGAAACAAGGTTGTAATCCTGGCTGAAGGGTTGTAATGACCTTTTATATGTATACGTAAGCCACGTAGTCAATCTTCACGTGGTTAAAAACGAAGAGGACCTAGTAGGGAACAACAACGAATTGACATTTTGATATTTTCTTTAAGGCTTCATGCTACAGAATCAATATTTTGATGATTGTTTGGAATCGAGAAGAAAAAAATATTCCGCAAACGATCAATAACTGCACGAATTACTTAATCACTTCGGCAATTATGTTAACCGTATAACACATGAATTTCTTTTATGGTGATTTCACAACAAAAGTTTCGATGTCCCCAAATCCGTTTGGTGTGAAAAAAGTCTTGGCCTCGCTTTATTTCTCATTCATAAGGTATACCTATCGAAATATCAATCCCATTGGATAGGAAGGTTTTGTTCCCATCCACGGCGTGGAAGTCCCTGTGCTCGCAAACTTGTTTGTCTGCAATTGGCGCGAATTCCTACTTGATCTAGCTCCCAGCATAGGAGAAAACTATTTTCGTTACCTAACTGATGAAGTCACCGTAGGCTAGTAGGTAGTGTGTTGGCTTATTAGACGAAAAGCCAGGGTTCGAGCCCCAGGCCAGACATTAAAACAAAATACAAAAAGTATTTCTTCGGCGACTTCCTCTCAGCAGATTTCTGGCAAAAATCTGAGAGTAAATAAAATTGCCATAAAAATTTTTCTCAAAAATCTATCGTTCGGAGTCGACTTTAAACTGTAGGTCCCACCACTCATGTGTAAAATTAACACACACAACATAAGTGGTGTGAGAAACTGGGACGTTGTACAATGGGTCAATTCGACCTCTGGGTACTGTACTTGTCTTAATTGACAAGTACACGTCCTCTAACCTAACTTAACCTAACCTACCTAACTGAATCAGCTTACCCAAACAGACCCATACTACATTCGATTAAATCTCATAAGAAACGATTGTTTGAATGTCCTATTCTATCGAGTGGAAGATAACAACGAGTTTCCCTTGGCTCACAATATTTCATTTCGGGATTAAAACTCTTCTTGACGTATTTATATACCACAATGCGGCCCCTCTATTAAAAATGTGTGCAAATCGCAAATTATTCCTCGTTGCAAGGCTTTTACAAAAACCATAAGATTTTCCGATTCTGTCCAGGGGAGGGAGCTGTTTGCTACTCGATTCAGTACGACCCCCAAATGAATTTTATGTTGGACTTTTGTCGCATTACACTAACCATCGGCTGCTAAACTCACTATCACTTGCAGTGGTCTTAAATTCAATAGAGCCTGCAAAGCCCTTATTATGTCAACACACGCTAGTCTGTGTATTTCGTGTCGAACACAATGGATGCGTTTTCAGATTTATTCTGTCTGCCTTACTAATGGCCCCATACATCACTGCTATCATGATATAAATCCTGTGCATATTTTCTGGGTTAAATGCCCAGGATTTTCATACAAGACTTCAGTATATCATTGTAGGCCTTCCTGAAATTCTCTCAATATGAGCCTACCATGTCAATTTACTATCTACAGTGATATAGTCTAACTCAGATATCTTGCTCTCAGCATATTTCTGGCAAAAACTCTTAAGAGTAAATAAAATTGCCATGAAATGTTTCTCAAAAAAAAAATCTGTCATTTGGAGTCGACATTATACTTTAGGTCCCGCCACGCATGTGTATAAGTAACACACACTATATAAGTGGTGTGAGAAGCTACGTCATAATCTAGACTAAAGGATGATAATGACCAATTGGTCATGTGTGTATGTATGTATGTATATATTGAACTATGCAGCAGTTAAGAAAGGCGCATACAATGTATAGGGTCCGCCATCTAACGTTTTTTTCTTTCAACTAGTGCTTATTTCGTGAATGGTAACACTTAGCTTGCTGTGTGATTTGACAGATAATTAGTTTTATTCTTCTGCTGAACGAATATGGACCATCCAATGCGTTTTCGCTTCGCTAAGAGGGCCTGCGATCGACTTACAGAAGATGCTGATTTTGGCAAAAAAAAAAATCATCTTTTCAGATGAAGCTCATTTTGATCTTGGCGGGTATGTAAACAAGCAAAATTGTCGCATTTGGGGCACAGAAAACCCGCACGCATACATTGAAAAGCCGACGCACCCAAAACGAGTCACTGTTTGGTGCGGATTTTGGTCCGTTACAGTCAATGGCGACCGTTATCGGGCCATGTTGAACGAATTTTTCACAAAAATTGAAGAGGAGGATATTGGCAACATTTGGTTTCAACAGGACGGCGCTACGTGCCACACAGCCGAAGCTACACTCAATGTTTTGCGCCCTGTTTTTGAAGATCACATTATCAGCTGCAGAGCTGATGTCGTTTGGCCAACTCGGAGCTGCGATTTGACACCGTTGGACTATTATTTGTGGGGTGCCGTCAAAGATAAGTGTTACGCCGACAAGCCAGAGACAATTGACGCTTTAATGGACAATATTCGTGAAGACATTGGTGAAATACAGCTGCACACAATCGATAATGTGCTTAAAAATTGGACCGATCGTGTAGGCTACTGCATGGCCAGCCGAGGCAGCCATTATTTGAATGAAATTATTTTCCATTATTAACCGGAAGGATTGTACTTTCAAATAAAAAAAAGGAAATTTGAGAAAATATTCAGTAGTTTTTTTTTAAAGCATTTTCAAAAAAAAAGTTATTTGGCGGACCCTTTATTATAAAAATTGGTGGATCATACAATCCTAAGAAAGTTATCGATTGTTGACCTGTTTACTGTTACGATTGTTTAAATTACATTTCATTTGAAAGAAAACGAAATAAGATGAGCCCTTTAGCACCTTGCATTGCTGGACTAATTGTTTTTCCCACCGAATTACAATAATGTTTGGATTTCATTTCGATCTTTCCACATAATTTGTTTTCGATTGAATTTATCGAAAACAAAACTACACTGATATTTATTTGTATGGCAATGTGTGTGTTTATGTGTTAGTTTGTTTGTTTATAATCGTTTGTTTGTTAATTGTTAGCATTTAACATGGAATGATATTTTGTTTAAAGCTTTCTAATTAATAAATTAAACAAATTCATTACACGGGGGACGACTACTTGTATTCTACGGCCGTTTCCAAACCATTCAAATACTGTGTGTGTATGTGTATGCCAGTAAATGTGGCAGTAATATGTGTGTGCCCACAAATACTTGTGATGTGATTGCATTATGATGATGAAATGAAATGAAATGAAATGAATAATGATTGTGGGAATATTTTCTTTAAAAGCGGCCCAAAGGAAAATGATGTCGGCTGTGTGGAAAACACAAATTTCCAAATGCAACAAATTGTTGTTGTTGTTGTTGTTGTTGTTGCTGTCGTTGGACCCACACTATTCAAGGCGATAAAATTTTCTGATTCTTATTTGTTTTTCTGTTATTTCTGTTTTGTTTGATTGTTTTTTTATTTTTTAGTGTGTGTGTTTATTACTTCAGGTATTTTCCTTTGTTAAAGAAAATAGACAACAACAACAATAGGAAAAATATTATAATAATAACAACATTAATAACAATAACAATAACAATACGAATATTATTTCAACATTATTAACAACAAATGTAAATAAAAACGATCATGAGAACATTTTTTCTTCTCCAAAAAAAAAAAAAAAAAAAAAATACGAATTATTTTAGTTTTAAATTTTATTCTATTCTACAGGCCTTAGAAAGAATAAATTCATAAAATCTATTTGTTCTGTTAATGAATCTACAACCACTGTAGCAAATGTTTGCTGGGTATCCAAGACCAATGAGCCTTGCTTGCGTGCTTGTAATGCAATGCCCCGGAATCACTTCGACAACAAGAAGCATGTCTAGTATATGCTTCTTTGGTATTTAAGCAGACCTTACGTGCGTCCTCTATCTAATTTTGGCCAGATTTCTGCCTCCTATTCATCGTTAACGGAATCCATGACCATATTTTCAATTATAAGCTCGTAAGTCTTTAGAGAGATTCGCAAAGTTGAATATTCATTGGAGAGTTTGTTGGCTGTGCCACATCTGACCAATTCCACTGCTCTACAGTTACCTGGGATGTCATTCGGTTTTGGAACCCATATGATATCAACATCACATCGTTCCGCTACCTCGTTGAGATATCTGAGACAGCTATAAAGCCTTGGAGTTCATTACGTTCTATTTTACAGCTTTGATATCTAACTGACTATTGGGGATATTTGCTTCCTTAATAATTTTCATCTTAGGCATTAGGTGTCCTTCTATTCCAAGCTCTACAGTTCCAGTCAGTTTGAAGCCGTCAGTGAAATATTGTAGGGAGTCTTTTAAAAGGTAAGCTGCACCATTTTTCCAGAATTCTTTTTCCCGAATGTCGTGAATATAATGAAAAACATGCACATTAGTCGCGACAATTCCAAATTTTTTCAGGATCCTTGTATAACCTGTATTCGATACATGATACTTGCTAGTCTCCCAGAAACACTTACTAATCGTAGCCGCAAACCCCTCACAATAAATATTAAGCGGAGAGAGCCATAAAATATTTCCAGTACACAAGGCAGTTATCGTTTTTGTTAATTATAAATTGTTCTACCGAGTGTTTCACACCATACTAGACGTCCGTCTGTTGTGATAGACCTGATTACTGTTGTATAGATTTAGTGAGTCATCCTAGGTCTCACACCCCATTGTTTCGCAACAGTTTATTCAAGATAAAATCATTTAACAACACTGGCTCTGATGTGTGACAGTGTATTTATTAAATTCTTCTCATTACTGACACAATGTTGCATTGGATGCATTCAATTTCATTGCATTTGCATGTGTGAGTTAATTTTTTTTTTTTTATATCTTGAGGTGATATTTTCCCAACACTTTGTTTTCAGTCAGTCATTCATTCATTATCACATTTTAGTTGTTTGTTTTTGTTGTTTGCACTTATTTTACAAATGTCAGGGAGTGTAGGGCATTAAGTTTCGGCCGATGATTAAAACACTTCGAAAAAGGCTCCTAACCGACAAGTTGAAAATTACTTCTTGAATGCTATTAAAATGGTCGCAGCATTTCATATCAACATGATATTCAATTCCAAGGTACAGGAATCGCTATACGAATAATCGGTGAACTCGTGACCTTTCTTGAAATTTGGTCAAATTTGTGCGAATCCATCGAGTTGAATAAAAACCATTGTAAGGTACCATACAGTACGCCTTAGCCAACCTAAATCCACTTACATCTACAATTTCGGTTGCTTTTATTTTATTTGTATATGTGTATGTGTATTCCTGTATACTATATAATATACATGAATGTATGTAAGTATGTGTATATAGGTTATACTGTTTTTACTGCGTTGAATTATTTTATTCTCTGGTACTTTGTTTAATAAACTGTTTTACTTTTTTTTTGTTACAATATTGCATACATCGGGTCTTCCAACAGGGAATTTCGAACTTTGATAGTTAATAACGACTATTTTGTTGACGCTAAATCCATCAAATTAGTTGTCATTTAGTCTGTTTTGCCTAATCACCATGAATGAATACATCATTAAACAATTCGTGCAAATAATAAAATTGTCTTATCAAATCTATTGAAGTCGCCGTGGTCTAGTAGGTAGTGTGTTGGCTTATTAGACGAAAAGCCAGGGTTCGAGCCCCAGGTCAGATATCAAAATAAAATATGAAAAAATATTTCTTCGGCGACTTCCTCTCAGTAGATTTCTGGCAAAAACTGTGAGAGTAAATACAAATTGTCATGAAAAGTTTCTCAAAAATCTGTCGTTCAGAGTCGACTTTAAACTGTAGGTCCCGCCAGGCATGTATACAATTAACACACATAACATAAGTGGTGTGAGAAGCTAGGTCGTAATCCTGACTGAAGGGTTGTAATGACCAAATTATGTATGTATCAAATCTGATGTTCTCTTCGGGCAACACAGCGAGACCTGGACGATATTACGATCTCCATAATCCTGCTACCAAAGGGAGTATTTGCAATGAGGTGGATAAATTCGACAAAACTGGTTCACAGACTATAACTTGGCGACCTTTTTTGAGTGCTGAATTGAGTCTTTAAACGTACAAAATTCTACTGACCCCGGAACTGAAGATTAACGACCATAGACACCGACTTGTATTCGCTGAATGAAATCTGGAGCAGTTGGCAACTAATTCTACGGCGATGAGACCCTCATCTGCATGAGTAGGTAAATGAACGAAATTATTGAATTGGCTATGACGACAACAATTCGCCTGAGATTCGACGGCTTCAGATGTAGAAAAAGTCGCTGTTTGGTGTGGATTTTGGGCTGGAGACGTCATCAGTCTATATTTCTTTTAGGATGACGTTGTTAAGGGCACCATTGTCAGCGGTGGACACTATAAGTCAATGAATTTAAATTTCTTATTTACCTGAATGTTTTCAACATATCGGATAATCTGCACGAGCAGTTTGAGAGTCGCCAATATCATACGATTTAACCACGTTATTTTTTTTTTTGGGTTTGGTACAAACTACAGCGGTAATCAAAATCAGCCTGATTTATGCTTCAGAGTCATGGAAAAATGCTCATTTCGGATGCGCTCTACCTATAGAAACTGTTGCGGATACATAAACGATGACATCAATAGGTCTTCCAAACGAATAAGACCGATGATGGATGATATCTCACAGCCAAACTGACATCAAAACGAAAAAAGGAAAAATACTTCTTCGGCGACTTCCTCTCAGCAGATTTCTGGCAAAAACACTGAGAGGAGAATAAAATTGCCATGAAAAGTTTCTTAAACAAATCAAACGTTCGGGGTCGACTTTAAATTGTAAAGGGTCCGCCGACTAACTTCTTTTTTTTTTTGAAAATGCTTAAAAAAACTACTGAATATTTCCTCAAATTTCTTTTTTTTATTTGAAAGTACAATCCTTCCGGTTAATAATGGAAAATAATTTCATTCAAATGGCTGCCTCGGCTGGCCATGCAGTAGCCTACACCAGAAGATGCCGATTTTGGCAAAAAAAGTCATCTTTTCAGACGAAGCTCATTTTGATCTTGGCGGGCATGTAAACAAGCAAAATTGTCCCATTTGAGACACAGAAAACCCGCACGCATACATTGAAAAGCTGACGCATCCAAAACGAGTCACTGTTTGGTGCGGATTTTAGTCCAGAAGCATAATTGGACCATTTTTCTTCGAAAATGAGCAAGGAGTGGCCGTTACAGTCAATGGCGATCATTATCGGGCCATGTTGAACGAATTTTTGTTCACACAAATTGAAGAGAAGGATATTGGCAACATTTGGTTTCAACAGGACGGCGCTACGTGCCACACAGCCGAAACTACACTCGATGTTTTGCGCCCTGTTTTTGAAGATCACATTATCAGCCGCAGAGCTGATGTCGTTTGGCCACCTCGGAGCTGCGATTTGACACCGTTGGACTATTATTTGTGGGGTGCCGTCAAAGATAAGTGTTACGCCGACAAGCCAGAGACAGTTGACGCTTTAAAGGACAATATTCGTGAAGCCATTGGTGAAATACAGCTGCACACAATCGATAATGTGCTTAAAAATTGGACCGATTGTGTAGGCTACTGCATGGCCAGCCGAGGCAGCTATTTGAATGAAATTATTTTCCATTATTAACCGGAAGGATTGTACTTTCAAATAAGAAAAGAAATTTGAGAAAATATTCATTATTTTTTTTGTAAAGCATTTTCAAAAAAAAAGTTATTTGGCGGACCCTTTAGCTGCCGCCACTCTTGTATAAAAGTAACACTCACAACATAAGTGGGTGTGAGAAGCTAAATTGTAATCCTGACTGAAGAGTTATAATGACCAATTATGTATGTATGTATTATACGATGCGCTTAATGAAAGACCCAATAAGTGTCATTGTTGTCAATGAAAACATTCCCAAATAAAACTTGCTCTGCATTAAAATGCTGTCTGTTTATCTATTTTTCCCTTGGTCGGTTCAGTCCGTCTATGCATCGAGTACGTCTCTGTACGTTCTTATGTACGCAGAAGTGACAAAAAAAAGTAAAAATTTTTTTTGATTCCTGCTAAAGACGTTAAAAATGTGAGTCGCACGACTAGACGTGAAAAGTTGAAAGAGATTGTTATGGCAACAATTACAACAACAAATAAGAATTGTGTGGAGCAGAAAAGCCTAAGAAACGGTAAATGAAATGAGATTGTTTTTTATATGGAATCCGTAAGTATTCCGGTAACAATTCAAAATTTTCCCATGACAATTTCTGTTTTTATTTGTTTGTTTGTCTGTCCATTTGTTTACATTTGGTATGTTTTTTTCTTTTCATTTTATTTACGTACATATACTCGTATATTGTTTTCATTGTTGTTCTATTTTAATTATTTTTTATCACCACCACGATTATTTTCTTTATTTCATAATTTTCTTTTCTTTTTCGGTATTTAACACACAAATAAAGAAATTTCAAGTAGAATAAGAATTGAATGCATTTTCAACTAATTGGAAAACAGAAGTTACATAATTTTGGTACAATCAGAATGGAGAATATTTCAATCTTGAGAAATGCATATTGCCAGAACCTTTGCTTAGATTCATATAATGTTAATATTATGAATTTTAAAAATCGAATATTTAACCAAATATGCCTTACATTAGTCGGGTCAAATTCGATAAAATTTAAAAACGTGTGTCTGAGTTGGATAGCTATTAGATCAAAGATCCCAAACCAGGTTTTCTTTCGGTCGAGCATTATTTAAGACCGGGGATATAGGCAGGGAAGATAACTCTTTTTGCAAATTGCCAAAAAAGAAAAGCTCTGTATATGTTAACCAGGAAAAATGGGTAAAAATAGACCTAATAGAGAAATGGATTTAGTGGGCCGGATGGCCATAGTCTCAAGGATTCCAAAACAGGTTTCCTTACGGCCGACCGTTATCTGAGACCGGAGATTTAGATGCCGAAGTTAGTTGTTTTCTTCAAATGAGCAGCAAAAAGTTTTCTATATAAAGCGGTAAAAATTCTTAGTGTCTTGGCTTTTTTTGTTGATGACTTGCACTTTTTGTCGATGGCTTCCATTTTTTTGGTTGATGACTTGCATCTATTGGTCGATGACTTTATTTTTTTTTTATCAATTACTTGAATTTTTTTTCCTGCTGACATGAATTTTTTGGTAGATGATTTGCATTCCCTTAGCAGATGAATTGGATTTCTTTGGTAGATGACTTGTATTCTTTGGTCGATGACTTGCATTTTTTGGTCGATAACTTACATTTTTGGTCGATGATTTGCATTTCCTTGGCAGTTGAATTGGATTTCTTTTGGAGATAACTTGCATTCTTTGGTCGATGACTTGCATTCTTTGGTCAATAACTTGCATTTTTTGGTCTTTGGCAGTTGAATTGGATTTCTTTGGGAGATAACTTGAATTCTTAGGTGGATGACTTGCATTTTTTGGTCGATTCTTTGGTCGATGACTTGCATTCTTTGGTCGATAACTTGCATTTTTTGGTCGATGATTTGCATTTCCTTGGCAGTTGAATTGGATTTCTTTGGCAGATAACTTGCATTCTTTGGTCGATGACTTGCATTTATTGATGGATGTTCAAGATATTACTTTCTTCACCGATATCTCCGGTCCGATTTTTCTTTCCGATTTTTGCCGATTTATGAAGGGTATATTTGGTGAAATAATAATGATCGCTCAACTTGATTATCTATGATGAGGAAACAAGTGTTTTCATATTTGTTGGTCTTATTGTACAATTGAAAGGATCTCTTTGCCTTTCTTTCAATTCTTTCTCTTTTTCTCCAACTTTTTCTATTTTTATAATTTTTTGTGATCTGTCAAAAACTCTGAGAGTGAATAAAATTGCTAAAACAAAATCTGTCGTTCGGAGTTGACTTTAAACTATAGATCATGCCACTCATGTCTAATATTAACACACACAACATAAGTGGTATGAGAAGCTAGGTCGTAATCCTGATTAAAGGATTTTAAAGACCAATTAGGTAAGTAAGTGTGATAGTAATATGCCTCGTGGAAGATCAAACCAGAGCCGCAGCATAGTTAGTGTGGTTCTCTACATCCGCTTTTGTTCTGCCAATGTTGGTAACATAGCTACCGAGATACAACCAGCAGTTCATATCTGCAAGTGCTATTTGATATTTTATGGGCTTCATGGTGAAGGAATATTAATCCACATAAAAAAATTTATCTCTGAA
This sequence comes from Sarcophaga carnaria, assembly GCA_958299815.1. Taxonomy (NCBI): domain Eukaryota; kingdom Metazoa; phylum Arthropoda; class Insecta; order Diptera; family Sarcophagidae; genus Sarcophaga; species Sarcophaga carnaria. The sequence goes on from OY283151.1 coordinate 47,133,844, forward strand.
GAGTTAGTAAAAGCAGTTAATCAATCTACTGTAAAAAAAAATAAAACTAAAATGAAACATTTCATCGGTAATTTATAAATTTCTTTTCCAATGATAATTAAACTCCAAAACCGCCTAAGATCAAACGGTGATCTGTTGCATCTTCAGGGTGATCTTAAATGGTCTTAGCCATGGATGGACACATCAATCAAATTTTATTATTCATTTTGTAAAACCCGAATTATTTGAAAATATTGTGACAGTTTCGATATGATTTTTATTACTTGCCTTCCTTTAAAAAACTGATGATTACGATGATTTTTTACGGTAATAAAAACTTTTTATGAATCTTTACAATACGATTCTAATTTTTTTTTTTTTCATTATTTTATTTCACTTTCCATTGAGCACCAAGACAAATCTTACCTTCTTGGGCTACTTAAGTTAACCAGACTCTAATAAAATAAAAAAATTCCTTATCATCAAGATGTTTATGTGTTTCTATATGTGTGTGTGTGTGCGAAACAATTAAAAAAAATTAAATGCCCCACACATTGCATCAAAGAGCCTCTCATCCAGCCAACTAATCATTCGTAGATTCGTTCCATTGCTTTCACACACTCACACTCTTTAATTATCGCTGAAACACACAAACACAAATGTGTGTATAAAATTTATTATTTGAACACCGGGTTAAGGCTACAACACACAACAACAACAACAATAATAATAATCAAAAAACAAAACAAGAAGAAAACAAAAATTAAAGAATACCGCCACTGACGCCACAATTCAAGTCAACTCAATTACCACAACCAGAAGGGAAACCAAAAACAAAACAACGAATAAGGAGCGCTGTCAAGGATTAACACATACAATTAAGAGAGAAACACACACACATACGCTTAAAAATACAAAACAAAAACAACAACAAATATAAAAATTTAAATCCAAATCGAAATAAAAGTTAAACAAATAAAATCGAATTAAAATAAGCACAACAACAACAACAACAACAACAAATATATCATATACTGTGTATACGAGTAGAGGGGCTAAGAGAAGAACTGACTGACTGACTGACTAAAATTAACATGTAATTATCTCAGTTTTGTTCAGTATTTAAGACACCTTCTTCGTTTTGTTCTTTATCGTTTGCTTCTCTTCCTACATTGAGACAAACATTAATACTCTCGTAAGAAAAACAAAAAATACAACATCAAGCCTAGCGAACGTTCATTGACCAACCAATTTCCTAAGGACTATGAAATGAGACACTCTTCATAGAAGAGATGTAAAACAATTCATTCTTTAAAACGTTACATCAACAATTGTGGCACAATGAAGAAGAAGAAGTAGAAAGAAATTCGAAAATACTTTGTTTCGATCCCAAGGAGGAGAGAATCATGAATATTTTAAACGAAATAAGGGGAACCAGAGGATGCTAACGGGTATACTCGCGTCACACTCTGCCTTACACATACTACAACTGAGCGGGCATTGGCGTGGTGGAAATGATGAATGTAGGGCATGTGGACAAGACATCAGAATGATGGAGTACTTTTTGTGTCTTTGCCACCCTTTCATTAGCTACAGTCTGAGCCCAATATTTTGGGGATGAAACCAAAACCAGAAATTACTCATCGCAGAGAAATAGACTGAAAGAACTCAAGGAAGTTTAAATGAAAAGCAGACCTTCTATAGAAAGCGAAGTGGTATTAATTAACGATGGGCACACAATAAGCCTACATGATGGCTAAGGAGTATGCCGATATGCATGAGACTCTTGTTTGGATTCAAACTATCTACCTTGATTAGTCCAGGACCATAAATTACTTTTTTTAATGAACAAAGGTTCTCTAAAATATTAATTTGGGTGCCAAAAATATTAGTGCGGGTTAACACATTGAGTGCTGCTTTAACATTTCCTCTGTCAAATTAATTTTTAAAAACTGCATATAAATATTGCTGCCAGTTGTGCTATACATAGGCAGGTAGGTAGGCACTAGGCCACATATAGATCCCATTGTGATACCACAGTTTCACATCTTCCCCTAGTCCAGGAATCACTTGGAGCTTCCAATGAAGCGACTCAGACAGCCAATATCAATGTATGACTGTTCGTCCAGATCCTCTATATAAAGGGTGCGCCAAATAACTTCTTTTTTTTGAAAATGCTTTAAAAAAAAACTACCGAATATTTTCTCAAATTTCTTTTTTTATTTCAAAGTACAATCCTTACGGTTAATAATGGAAAATAATTTCATTCAAATGGCTACCTCGGCTGGCCATGCAGTAGCCTACAACAGAAGATGCCGATTTTGGGAAAAAAAAATCATCTTTTCAGATGAAGCACCTTTTGATCTTGGCGGGTATGTAAACATGCACAATTGTTGCATTTGAGGCACAGAAAACCCGCACGCATTCATTGAAAAGCCGACGCATCCAAAACGAGTCACTGTTTGGTGCGGATTTTGATCCAGAGGCATAATTGGGCCATTTTTCTTCGGAAATGTGCAAGGAGTGGCCGTTACAGTCAATGGCGATTGTTATCGGGCCATGTTGAATGAATTTTTGTTCACAAAAATTGAAGAGGAGGATATTGGCGTCATTTGGTTGCAACAGGACGGCGCTACGTGCCGCACAGCCGAAGCTACACTCGATGTTTTGCGCCCTGTTTTTGAAGATCGCATTATCAGCCGCAGAGCTGATGTCGTTTGGCCACCTTGGAGCTGCGATTTGACACCGTTGGACTATTATTTGTGGGGTGCCGTCAAAAATAAGTGTTACGCCGACAAGCCACAGACAATTGACGCTTTAAAGGACAATATTCGTGAAGCCATTGGTGAAATAAAGCTGCACACAATCGATAATGTGCTTAAAAAATTGGACCGATCGTGTAGGCTACTGCATGGTCAGCCGAGGCAGCCATTTGAATGAAATTATTTTCCATTATTAAACGAAGGATTGTACTTTCAAATAAAAAAAGAAATTTGAGAAAATATTCAGCAGATTTTTTAATGCATTTCAAAAAAAAAAGTTATTTGGCGGACCCTTTAGTAAGCACCCAAGTGCCTCTTTCTCCTCTGACCAAGTGCTGAGCGTGTACACAGTAGGTGAAGAACAGTCTCAACATCCTCCTCATTTCCACAGCTTCTGCAGAAAGGTGTCCAAGACCAATACCTCTCGTATGCGTTCCTATAATACAATGCCACGTAATAATCTCGAATTTCATACTGTATATCATCATTTACACGAGATACTTCACATATATCCAAAAAGATAGTTTATTCGGTTCAAAACCATGATCTTGGAAGGCAACAACTTGCTCCAAAACAAGTGATTAATTGATCAGTGAACTCGCCTCTCAACAGGTCTCTTGGGAATGCAACAAAGTCTTGTTAAGACCACATGCCATTCAAGTTCAGTTTTACTTTTTTGCTAAAAAATCAGGAAGCATCTCACGGTATTACAACCCTTTAGTCAGGATTACAACCTATTTTCTTACACCACCAAATTGTTGTGTCAATTTTATTCACGAGGATCAAGACCTATAGAGTTTCTGACAGAAGACTGCTGAGAGGAAGTCATCGAAAGAAATATTTCTTCTAATTTCGGTTTTATTCAACACCTCTGAGCTGGAGTTTGAACAACACACACTACCTCCGAAACTACAGCGGCACTGCACATGTTTGCTTTTATTGTAGTACTACGTTTTCATCGTTGATGCTGCCGCCATATAAAATATTTGTTTCGAATTCTATACAAGAGAGAGAGATTGCATTTCTCATATTAAATTCAATAAACTGATTTTAATGAATTCATTCTTTTAATTTCCCTCGAATGTAATTCACTTCATGTATTTAATTGTCTGTTTTTGCACACTGATATACCTACTGTCTGTTGATGTTCTGGTACTCTCTGGCTGTAGTCTGTTGCTTGTTCTTTTTTTCTTTTTTTTTTTAATCACAATATGAAAGGCAAAGTATTGTCGGCGACACCCAACCAAAAACAAACTCGTTAAGAACACCTTAAATTAGCCCTTAAGGAGGTGCGTCATATACATATGTATGTACGAGTATGTACTCTGCCCAGGCTATAAGTCAACATTCAAACACACAAATAAATAAAGATACATACACACATGGTTTGTACAATGTTTGATTTGCTTTTACACTCAATAAATTGGTCTGTAGGGTTGCGTGTTGCCGTGTTGCATGCATCATTCATTCATTGACTACAATTTAAGGTGTGTCACTACTACAAGCCTAAGAAGATGATGATGATACTTTAACTGCGGCTGCCGCTGTTGATCTACGCAACCAGATCTTCTTCTACAACCAGTCTGCTGCACTATTAAGAGACTAAATTTTAAGCTGATTAAGAAAACTGAAAAGATGCGTGAGCGTTTCTTCTTTCTTTGAGTCTCATTTTCTTTTTATTTTTTTTTTTTTTTTTGTTATCAATAATTATATGCCAGTTTAAGTTCTTCATTGTTTTCAACTATGCCGCTTGACCACCCGCACTAAATTTCCTAAACAGGGTATTTATGCTTACGATGATATTGTGCCTTGTATTGCTATTCAATACGTAGAGTAGAGCATTACAAATAGAATACATTTTTCATATCAAATCGTAAATAATTGGTAAGCGAATGCCATCACACGCTAATTGTCTACGTTCTTATTCATTTGACAACGAAATTTTATTTGAAATGTGTTAACAAGGCGAACTCATTTGCTCTGTTAAACTTATTTTTTTTTAATTTTTTTTTCGAACCACTAAATCCTTTTTAAAGTGAAAGACAGGGTCAGTTTTAAGCGCTTCCTATCTTCTAATTCAAATAAACAAAGTCAAATAACCGTAGTCAAGCATGTAGTGTGTTGGCTTATTAGGCGTGAGTCCGTGGTTTCACCCGCAGCTTAGACAGCTCGAACAAAACGAAATTTGAAGAAAAATTTCCTTCAATGACTTTCTATCAACAGTCTTCTAGCAAAAGCTATTAAAAGTTTCTTAAAAATCTAGGTCCTGCCACTCATGGATGAAATTAACCCACACAACATGAGTGGTGTGTTAAGCTAGGTTATAAAACTGACTAAAGGCTTGTAATGACCCATGAAGTAAATGTGTGAGATATTAGCTCAGTTTTTTATTAATTTTAAATTTCTATTGACGTCATTATATGTGGAATAGAAAATCGTTATACATATATCTCCCACAGCTTCTCTGTGTGAAGCATATTCGAAATGTCAAATTTTCCATAATTCTGGCGTAAAAATCTGGGTGAATTTGATCGTTCATTTGCTGATGAAAATTTCACATCAAATTTTAAATGATCAGCCAATCTGAGTTCATTACCATACATAATCTCAATAGGTATCCTTGTGGTTGATTCATGCTCAGCTGACCAATATGACAACAGAAATTGTTTGATATTATCTGCCCAATTATTTGGTTGAACACCTACCACTTCGCAGATTTTTTCTTAGAATATTAATATTTTATTTACCATTCCGTCAGGCGGAAGGTAGCGGAGTAGTTCTGGTCTTTTGTATTCCATATGCAGTTATACCCTGTTTCTGTAAGACGATTAGTTTCAGACGAACGCCTGTACATACATAATTGATCTTTACAATCCTTCAGTTAGGATTACGACCTAGCTTCTGATACCACTTATGTTGTGTGTGTTAACTTTATACATGAATGGCGGGACCTACAGTTTAAAGTCGATTTCGAGCAACAGATTTTTAAGAAACTTTTCCATTGCAATTTTATTTACTTTCAGAGTTTTTGTCACGAAACTGCTGAGAGTAAGTCGCCGAAGGAAATATTTTTTCGATTTGTTGGAGAACTCTGATCTGTAGTTTGAACCCTGGCCTTACCTCTAAAAAGCCAACACACTACCTACTAACTGGTATGCCAGCAGAAGAAATTGTGTGACATTATCTGTCCAAGGTTTTCATTGGTCGCTTATCACTTTTCGCAGATATTCTCGAGGGTGCTATTTAATCATTCTTCCATTCTGACAGACAGAGTGAAGCCGAGTAGTTCTGATCTTGCTAATTCCATACGCAGTTATACACTGTTTCTGTAAGACGAACGATTTCATAAGCATGTCTGTTTGCATAGAAGACACAAGCAAAATGGAGAGTTTTTCTATACAAACAAATTTTTATCTGAAACCATATGCCTGAAGTCGCCGTAGTCTAATAGGTAGTGTGTTGGCGTATTAGACGTAAAGCTACAAAGACGTAAAATACAAAAAAGTATTTATTCGGCGATCCGGCGATTTCTGGCATAAACTGTGAGGGTAAATAAAATTGCCATGAAAAAATTTCTCAAAAGATCTGTCGTTCGGAGTCGACTTTAAACTGTAGGTCCCACCGCTCATGTATAAAATTAACACACACAGCATTAGTGGTGTGAGAAACTAGGACCTTGTACAATGGGTCAATTCGACCTCCGGGTACTGTACTTGTCTTAATTGACAAGTACACGTCCTCTAACCTAACCTAACCCAACCGTATGCCTTATAGAAACAGACTCTAAATTTTACTACTCTGTTGAGGATACGCTATGGGAAGCTAAGCGGCTTTATCATGTGCTACGAATGGTGGTATCACTATTAGTGGATGTCATGGTAGACCATACTTGATCTAAGTGCCTTTATCTTTCTTTTGTCATTTTGTTTACGGCCACTATTACTTTCGTACCTATCTATTATTAGAGTTCTAGAGAATTTCTGAATTAATTATCGTTTAGATTTTCCGGCAACTGGAGTTACATCATTTTAAATAGAATGGCGCTAACAAAAATCATCTCGTGGTAATTAACCTCTCATTCGGTGTTATCTGGGAGTTTTCTTACTAGAGTACTTGGCTGTTTAAATAACGTGGATGGTCGGACGTTTGTTTTTTAATACCAAGAGTCACAAGAGATGAGTTTTGTGTGACAGTCTCGTTATTTGGTGTTATTGCGACTTTGTCGGCAGAATGCTTATGGTGCGGGTGCTCTCTGTCTTCTCGTGTGTGTGTGTGTTTTAAAATAAAAAAAAATTGTTTAAAAACTTATGTATATTTTTTAAAATATTTTTTTCTTTTTTTTTTTTAAAGTGAGTGATTCACCTCTTAAATATTAAGAGTGTGTGTTACAATTATTTCTTGTGTCTAGTGTGAGTTGATCAAAAAATAAAATTTGTATGCAGGTCTCTGTGCCTTTACATTGGGCTCAACACCGCAGCTACAACAACAATGTTTCTTATATTAGCGACAGTATTGTGTGGCCTGAATGCTCTGGGCAAGGCAAGGCAATTGGCAAAAAACGATACAAAACCTATAAAAAAGAAAGAAAAAAAAAATTGAAACAAATTCCAAAGAGAACATACATATTTCACATTGACACACATACACCGTTTTTTTGTTTTCACTCTGTGGTGAACACAATTGTCACCGTCACCGTCATCATCATCATCAGCATTGGTATTGCCAGCCAGTGTTCTCGTATATTAATGCCCCAATGTAGAGTAGGACATGGCCCTATTAAATCATACATTTTAATGGATGAACAAAGAAAATAAAAAATAAAGGAAAAAAAGTATGATTATTCCCCATAATAAAAGCAAGTAGAATACAACACTTGAATATTCACTCAGTATTCTGAGAACCAAAGAAGAAAAGCAAAGTAAAACAACAATACTGTTTGCGTAGAAAGTAAAAGTTTTGGTCAAGGCTTCCAACACACGTAAAATGTGAGTGTAAATCAATCACTTTCCATTTTTAATTGCAGTAGCAGTTTGATCAAATGGAACGTAATTAAGTTAGTTTGAGAAAATAATAACAAATGGCATGAATTATCATTAATCACGATATATATATATATATATAAGATATTGGGCCCACCTGCTATCTTTATTTCTAGTTAAGACACATGAAAGCATCATTGACCTCCATATTGGATAATCCCTTGGACCTACACATAGGGTTAATCCGTCGAAACTGCGCTATTTTCATTAGTCAGCCGCATAAAAAATCCCCACCCAACCAGCAATATACTTTGACTGCCTTTCTTTATATATGTAATAACGTCAATAACGTTTAAATATACGCCAAGGCAACTGATTATTATTGCCGCAGAAAACTATAGAAAAAAATACAGGCCAAGCGAATATACTTTACATACAGTCAACCCTCCTATAACGCGATGAGTGCGTATCGCGTTGGATGGAAACCGCGTTCTGAAAGTACCGCGTTATAGAAGGGCTGCCGCAATTTCAGTTCCGCGTTATATGGAAACCACGTTATATGGAAACCGCGTTCTGACATTACCGCGTTATAAGAGGGTTGACTGTACATACATAATTGGCCATTAATTCATCAGGATTACGGCCTAGCTTCTCACACCATTCATGTTGTGTGTGTTACTTTTAATACATGAGTGGCGGCACCTACATTTTAAACACGACTCCGAACGCCAGACTTTTTGGAGAAACTTCTCATGGCAATTTTATTTACTCTCAAGAGTTTTTGCCAGAAATCTGCTGAAAGGATGTCGCCGCAGAAATCCTTTTTGTATTATATTTTGATGTCTGGCCTGTGGCTTGAACCGTGGCCTTACGTCTAATAAGCCAACACACTACCTACTAGATTACGGCAGTAGCAGTTACAAGAAAATATCAAAATTTACTTCCTAAAATTCTGGAAGAGCGCAGAGATACTAAAGGAAGTAAAATCAATTTATTAACGCGGTTATCTGCTAAGTAGAGTTCACTCAAAGCAAAGTGGAAACTGCTTTTTATTTCTTCATGAAAGTAATCGGCCTAAACTGGATGGTGATGATCATGATAACTGCTGCTCTTAGAAATTTATCATCATTATTCACTATCCTTAACTGGCTACCATTAGCCAGTTAGCCAGTGCCTGCAAATGTGACTGAACGTCGCAAGAACATTGATGTATAGAAGCTTTGCTGAAACAATAATCTTAGGTATAGGTTTTCCTAGTTTCCCTATTGATTACACAAGACTTAATTCTGATATCTATCGCTGTTTCTCTTCCTACGAGAAAGGCCTCTGCTACTCAACTGCCCATTGAAGCCATAACAGCTGTTGTTGTTATCCTACACTTGATCTTCACAATGTTATCATTTTTTCTGGTACGGCGTCAATATATAATTCACTTTGCCCCCATCGTGATAGTTTCCATTTCAATAACGCCAAAGGTGGCAGTAACTACTCGTTTAGTACTCCCACTCATGTCAATGTCGACAGCGTACGCAAGTAAACTTTTGTAGAGAATAGTGCATAGCGATGAACTCCAGGGTAATTTTCTCCATGAACGAATTGAAGAGGTCGCATGATAAGGGTTCGCCTTGTTTGAAACCTCGCATACATACATAATTGACCATTACAACCCTTATGTCAGGATTACGGCCTAGCTTCTCATACCACTCATGTTGTGTGCATTAATTTTATACGCGAGTGGCGGGACCTACAGTTTAACGTCGACTCCGAACGACAAATTTTTGAGAAACTTTTTCATGGCAATTTTATTTACTCTGAAGAATTTTTGCCCGAAATCTGCTGAAACCTCGCAATATATCAAAATCTTCGACTAAGTCCTTTCCTAACGTGAGGGAGCTGCAAGGGTTGAAGTCGCCGTAGTCTAGTAGGTAGTGTGTTGGTTTATTAGACGGAAAAGCCAGGGTTCAAGCCCCAGGCCAGACATCAAGACAAAATACAGTATTTCTTCGGCGACTTCCTCTCAGCAGATGTCTAGCAAAAACTCTGAGAGTAAATAAAAATTGCCACGAAAAAAGTTTCTCAAAAATCTGTCATTTGTGGTCGACGCTAAACTGTAGGTCCCACCACTCATGTATAAAATTAACACACACAACATAAGTGGTGTGAGAAACTAGGATGTTACGTACGATGGGTCAATTGGACCTCCGGGTACTGTACTTGTCTTAATTGACAAGTACACGTCCTCTAACCTAACCTAACCTAAGAGTTACACAACATTAATACCCTCTGCCTGACCAACTTCTTAGCAACACTGAGCACAGACACATTTCTTTATCGAACTATCGAATGCTGCTGCCTTATAGTTGGCAGGACGATGGTTGGTGTCGTCTTGGTTTCCAAGAGCCTTAGACTCAACAAATCTGAAATCTCTGAGTTCCAACGAGTGTTTAAACGAATGGCTTCAGTAGTTCACACAATACGCTCATAAGGACCCGTGAGCTTTCGTCATCGGCAGAAATGTAGATTCATTGTGGGGGCCGATGGCCCAGTTTTTTTTGTATCAATTTTAATTAAGTGCTCTAAAGGCTTTAATTTTTGTGTAAGCGATATAATGCTTATGCTACGATTATATTACGAATATATACTCAGCCACAAAAGTATACATACGGTTAACAAATTTCAGAAATTTTTTTAACCAATCCGTTTTCGTTGAAAGTCTTTATAATTGTCTGACAACTTTCCTCGATTTTAAGACGGTCTTTTGCATTGGTACAGAAATTTGTGAAATTTATTAATCGGATGTATACTTTTGTGGGCCTGTGCAGGGTGACAATTCAGTTCAATTTCAGAAATTTTTTAACCAATGCAAAAGACCATCTTAAAATCGAGGAACTATAAAGAAACGAAAACGGATTGGTTAAACAATTTCTGAAATTTGTTAACCGTATGTATACTTTAGTAACTGTGTGTATTTACATATTTATTTATTTATAAATTTCAATACAATTACAAATTATGTTCTAATTATATACAAGCGGAGTAACTTGACTATATGCTCGGTGTAGTGTCACAGACTAGAGTCTCTGGTGAGATTCGAACCCACGACTCTCACACTAGTAGTCTAGCACACTGCCCACTAGATTACCAGTGCACCAACGAATATACAGTGGACAGTAAAAGTCTTAGTACGGCAATATATTTTAACAATTTCATGAATTTTAGGCAAAAGTTTGTATAAAAATATATCGTTTATAAGAGTATATTTATTTTGTTAATTTATTTCTGTTTTATTATAAAAACAAAAAATTTTTTAATTGTTTTTATAAAACAAGAGAAAAATTTAGGAAAAGTTTCAGATGACTCCGTAGGTACCTCCAAGGAGAACCCTGAGTAAATTTAAAATTCAACGGCCTTGTATATGAAAATGTTATCACTTGTATTTAGTAGAATATCCCTTAAAGACAAACACTCTATTTAACAACCCATTTGTAATTGATGATACAAGTTTTGTTTCGTGTTTTCTGGTGGCACCATGAGCAAGTTTTTCGATTGACTTTTGTTTGAGGTTTAGCGATTACATATGTAACCGTGCTATCAAATGATCACCTAAATACTCTCTTGAAGTCATATCGGGACTTTGTGCAAGAGTGTTACGCCTGTGGGGACTTTTTTGTCAAAATATATTGCCGTACTAAGACTTTTGCTGTCCACTGTATTTATTTTATTTGCTGCTTTAGGCTTTCAGATGCTTGTAAAATGTAATGAGATTTCGTTACTACTGGGCGACATTTTTACTCCTATTCCATGGTTTTTTTTGTTGTTGAAAGTTCATAAATAATAACAAAGAAGTAAACATTAAAATATTCTTACACAAAAATCAAAAATATTATACTCATCGGAATGATTTGACTTTTGCTAGAGATTTAAAAAATTTCATTAAAATTTACATATCGTTGCCAGCGTTTATAATCCTGATTTGGGGTTTAAGACAAATATTTCAAAAAGAGAGAGAAAAAAGGAAACAAAAACGAAAGCCAGTGAATGATGATAATAAATTACCTGAGCGATTCCTATTAATAACTTTAATTAACAAAAATAAAATCCCCAATTTTTCTTTTGTTGAACGGAACGAGACAAAACAAAAACAAAACAAAAAAAAATAAATTGAAACATTCATATGAGAGGAATGAGTCCTTTTAACAAACTTGTAAGACATTAAATATGTTTCACACAAAGACAGGCTAAGCCAGGCATCTAGCAACCGGCCTGCTACTCAGCCAAACAATAACCGACGACGACGACGACTATGGTGTTGAGTAAAAGGAATCTGTATGGCGCAAAACAGACGCGTACAATTTAAAATGGATGGGAGGCCAATGGACAGACGGACAGACAGACAGTGTGGGAACTGAATTATTCAAATCAAACCAAACTAAACGAAACAAAAGAAAAACGTGAAGAGAAGTTTTAAGCTTCTATGCAAAGGCTGCATAAGAACAACACAAATTGTATTGCATTGGAAACTATTTTTTGTGAATAACGCTTGTAGTAGTATGACTACAAAAAATATCTGTAGTCAATCGTTTGTATTGTAGTTTTGTATTCTAAAGGATTGCAAATCTTTTATATTTTTTTCGTTTCACTCATATGCATATTTATTGCATTTTCTTCGTTGCGGTAACGCCCCCATATTCTCAATGGAATTTCAATTTCATTAAAAATATCCATAAAAAGTTATTAAAAATATTTCAAAATACGAAAAAAGAAAAGAAAAGAAAAACTTAAAACTGAAGTTTTTTTTTTTTTGAAATGTAAAGGAGTTTTAAATGTTCATAAGAAGTTCATTTCTTTTTCTACAATCAGACTTTGAAATGAATGCTTGTCCTTATAGGCTTTAAAGCTTATGAATGCATTAAGCTTTTAAACCCTATTTTTCTTATTTCGATTAAAATTTTAAAAGAGTTTTGTTGTGTAGAAAAGAAGAAAAAAACGTAAACATTTATGAAAATTTGAAGAAATTTAATAAGGAATTCTGCATGCAAATGCCTTAGCAAGTTTTCAGTTCGAATTCCTTTCTATTCGTGGTTAAGCATGGAATCTTTTTATTGCAGGATTAGAAATTTACAGACACTTCGTACACTTATACTTCATACTTAATGGCCTTTACAAACCTTTTATTTAGAATTACAACCTAGCTTCTCACACCACCCATGTTGTGTATGTTAATTTTAACCATGAGTGTCAGAACACAATTTAAAGTTGACTTCGAACAACAGATTATTGAGTAATTGCCTTCCAAAATGTATCAATACAAACTTTGTATGCAGTTCTACTACTGTATATAAACTACGTATGTAGATATGCAAAGTAACCAAACAATGCATCAACTATAAATCCGATGCCTGCTGATTGCTTTTTGACTGCGTTAAAAATACACATTGACGACGTTTTGAAAAAGAATACATTGTATATATTTTGTACAGCGGCATTATATAACTTATATATAACTATACTTTGTTCAAACACAAAGCAACTAACATTTTGGAAGGCAGCCTAACTTTTCAAGTCGAGACCTAAGGTTGAGCATTAGAAGTCGCCGTGGTCCAGAAGGTAGTGTGTTGCCTTATAAGATGTCAGGCCTCGGTTCACACCCCAGGTCAGACAGCTTCAACTAAACGAAATATGAAAAAATATTTCTTCGGCGACTTCCTCTCAGCAGATTTCTGGCAAAAACTCTGAGAGTAAATAAAATTGCTATGAAAAGTTTCACAAAAAATGTGTCGTTCGGAGTCGACTTCAAGCTTTAGGTCCCGCCTCTCATGTATGAAATTAAAACACACAACATAAGTGCTGTGAGAAACTAAGTCCATAATCCTGTCTAAAGGGTTTTAATGACCAATTATGTTTGTATGTATCAGAGGTCAGCAATGAGTATTCAAAACGATGAGTAGATTCGAATCGTACTTATAATTTCTGATACTTATTCGCATTCATACTTATTTTAATGTTATACTCATACTACTCATACTCAAAGTTTGAAATACTCATCGTACTCATACTTAACAATACGCATGATGTTATTGATTTCGACTCTCCATGACTCATCGTATACACGAATCACAAAATAAGTATGAATCGTGTACGAACACTACAATACTCACATGAAGGTTGTGTGTTTGCTCTGCTTGTTGCTCTATCTGTTTTGCTTATGTGTCCTTTTTCTTTTTTTTGTAAATGCAACAATAACTAAATGCAACAATAAATATTTTTCAAAAAGCCTATGAATCTAAATGAGTAGGCTTATGAATCAAACATATTTCGAATGGTATGAGTTTGATGTCAACGTTGTACTCATACTCATTGCAACTTGTACTTATAAAACAATGTTGTAGTGAGTACGAATGAATCAGAGTAGTTGAATTTCAATACTGTTGACTCACTCATACTCAAAATTTCATGAGTACTTATAAGTAGCGAAGAAGCGATTCAATGCTGACCTCTGGTTTGTATGTATGTCGTACACTTGCACTTCGTACTTAATGGTTATTACAACTCTTTTATTGAGGTTTACAACTGAGCTTCTACCACCACCCATGTTAGGTAATTTTTGCCATGAGCGTGGAGCCCTACAGTTTAAGGTTGACTCTGAACGCCCGATTTTTGAGTAACTTTTCAAGGCAATTTTATTTACATTCGAAGTTTTAGCCAGAAAGCTTCCAGGCCACTTATGAATCTTCTGTAGTCACAATAAGCCATTTGTGATGGTAGGGTATTAGGCAACTGAATGTAACTTTCTTATTTACTTTAATTTACGAATTTACTGATGACTCAGACTCAGATTTCTTTAAATAATTATGATGAAATGGCCTCCTCTAAATTATTTACGAAATACACTAATTTGCTGCACTGACACACACACACCCACAGTATGTGCGCACAAAGTAAATTGATTGCATCCGGACATTCTATTTAAATTGTAAATTAGAATCAACATTATTTCTATCCCCTCTATTAGATAAACATTCGTTTATGAATGCATATCTACTTACATACAAACAGTGAGCATCAAAATAAACTAAACACTATGGATAAAATTCTAACAATCGCCAAACTCAACTTGTACTACTCTTAAGGAGTGTGCCCGAAAAAAATTGACAATATTTTGGAATTCTTTTTAATTTTTTTTGTGTTTCAATTTTAAAAACTGCCAATGAAACAATTTTATATTCAAAATAACGGTAATTTATTAATGTATATTTTTTTTTAATGTACAGTTTCTTTTGACGCTCACTGTCCGTGCATTCATTCATTCGTTAATTCATATTTGTGGAGGTAAATCTATGCAACAGAATATAGGGTCAGAATTTTAGAATCTTTAGAGAGCAAATTATACGAATAATTGCGAAATATTTTGACTGTTTAACAACTAAAATGCAAGTGAATCAATAGAGATACGGAAACATATGCATACTCAATCCACAATTCAATTAAACTGCCTCCCCTTTGCAAAGAATGTCATCAAAATCAACATTTTAACAAAGGCATGCCTAGCATGTATCGGAACCATTATAATTGAGAGCGAAGTAAATAAGTAGCATACACAGTAAGAAATTTGTCATCACTGAGTCTAGGCAACATACTGCCTCATAATAATACCTGGGTAAATATAACTGGTGCAGTAATCCCCTTAATTTGCTACAAAAATTTGACACCGGATTACTTGAATTTTCATTGGGAATAAACTGTTCTTAGTTCTCAAGTGAATTATTCCGAGTGTATTATACAATAACCGAATCAAATTATGGGTCAAGCGACCGTCTGACAAACAACATCAACAACAATAACAACCATTTAATTGTAAGTGATAATCAAAGTCAAAAGCCTTGTAGCCGAACCATCTTAATCAAATTGTTTATTTTCTGTATTATTTGTACGTTTGTTTGTTTGTTTGTTTATTTTGCCAGGCACGAATGTCTCATTTATGCAAAATACACTCAATAGAATTAGAAAATATTAGGTGAGGGTAAAAGTATTTTCCCAAATGGAATATAATAACATGGCAGTTCAGAGACATTTACGTTTTAAGTTAAACGACAGATTTTTGAGAAAATTTTCATGGCAATTTTATTTACTCTCAGAATTTTCGCCAGAAATCGGGTAAGAGGAAGGCGCCGAAGAAAAAATTTGTTTATTTCGTTTTATTGGAGATATCTGACATCCTCACGTCCAGTAAGCAAAAACACTACCACTAGACTATGCCCACGACTTTACAGAATCTAAATGTTGGGTTCCAAGGAACACCCCTTCTGTCTAAGTATACTCTGAGTCTACAGTGCTTTGTCATAAGATCAGTTAGCAACCTTAGGTTATTCCTTGACAGTCTGATGTATGACTCACATCTCGTTTTATTATAATTTCCCAACAAAACGTTTGATTGCCTCATAAGAAGGAAGTTTTTTCCTCTCTTTACCCTCCATTTCGTTTAGCATACCTTTCCCAATATCTGTTGCCACTTCACAGAAGGATTGTGACTTCGTCAGCGGCATGAAAGTTCTCCTCCTAGCAACCTTGTCTTCTAGCTAATTGCAGAGAAGTCCCACATACATAATCTGACATCCAACAGAAGATAACATAATTTTCTCAACCTAGCTGATTCACATACCACAGATGGTCCCTTACCATCTTCTTCTTTTTAACCTCATAAGAACCGAGTGCGCGAATGGCTGTCAGATAGTATTTCTATGTCCTGTCTTTTGTATCCGCTATCCGTTTTCGTTGAAAATCTATATAGTTTCCTCGATTTTAAGACGGTCTGTTGCATTGGTTAAAAAATTTCTGAAATTGAACTGAATTGTGGCCCTGCACAGGCCCACAAAAGTATACATACGATGGACAAATTTCACAAATTTCTGAACCAATGCAAAAGGCCGTCTTAAAATAGAGAAAAGTTGTCAGACAATTATAAAGATTTTCAACGAACCGTATGTATACTTTTGTGGCTGAGTGTAAGAGCGAGATTGCCTGTGAGTTCAGAATATTTTATTTATTATTGGGAACAAAAACTCCTGATTCTGTCCGTAGATCCATTCTTGTTTAGTTTCTCTTTTAATAAGGAATGCAACTTACTCCATTCAATTTTGTTACTAAGACCTGTTGCGTAGCACTTTCCTAAATCATAGAGTTTACTGGTTCTGTCCAGGGGACAGTTAAGGAGGGAGATGAAAATAGATACCTTCACATTAAATATGAAAATTATTATTCTCAGTTAAGAGTAATACAAGCAGAAGTTAAATCCTGAGCCCAATCTATATATATATAAATGAATGTGTGTTTGTTTGTATATTTAAAGTTTATAGACGACTAAACGGCTGAACCGATTTTTTTGAAATTTTCACAGTATCTTCCTGTATATCTGGAAGGAGTTATAGGCTACCTTTTATGTTGAAATTTCATGTAGGCGAGGTGCCACGCCCACATACCTAATAA
This sequence comes from Sarcophaga carnaria, assembly GCA_958299815.1. Taxonomy (NCBI): domain Eukaryota; kingdom Metazoa; phylum Arthropoda; class Insecta; order Diptera; family Sarcophagidae; genus Sarcophaga; species Sarcophaga carnaria. The sequence goes on from OY283151.1 coordinate 47,151,047, forward strand.
GCATTTAATATCGCAAAAGCTAGAGTCCTCAAATTTTGTATGGACGACTTTGATGTATATATATGAACAAAATGGGCAGATTGGCTATAGTGGGCGTGTCTCCTCCCATAGTCTACATATATACAAATGAATGTTTGTTTGTATGTACCGTATAGAATCGTAAACTATGCATGTGATCATGATATGATTTTTAGCAAAGTTATTGCGCATGAGCCGGGGAAGGTTTCTAAGTTAGTATGACCAATATCCGTTAGGTGGCGCCACTGAAAATTACTTAAAATCAATTAAATCGTAAACTGTGCAGTCTTTAACAAAGTTCTTGCGCATAAGTCGACAGAGGTTGGTGCGATTAATTTCCGATGGATGGCATCAAAGAAAATTATTCAAAAGGAATGACAAGCAATTGGTCGACCTACACCTCAAACACGGAAGAAAAAAGCATTACGAGCCTCAGAATCAGACGAGCATTGAGACTGGAAAATCTTCGAGTATATGCCGCTGAGACCCGTTCGCTTGAACCACTTGAACAACGAGAAGTGAGATTAGAAACTGATCGAATGCGTACTACTTAGGCCCGTTCATCGGAATCATCAGGACAACGGGAAACAAAATCAATAAAATTATTCAAAATTAATTGGACATTTGTGTAATGTCTTTCCTTCAAATTTATTTTAGTTGGTGGCGCAGGTTACAACTAGTTTTATATATTTTTAGTACAGAATCTGTAGAAACGATATGATAAGGATCATGATAGCATCGCCATATTTATAGATGACATACCGATATCGTAAGCAAATAAGAATGTATCAATCAAGTATTGAAACCTCTGTGGACTTAAGAGTCACAATTGCGACCAAGCCAATGGGCCAAAATATAAAGCATTCGTATATAACACAAGTGCACCATGGAGTATCCTTATAGTATACCTACGGTAGAGCATCAATAAATTTCAACAAGAGACTGAAAATAATTTGGAAATATAGTCCCTCGTTGGCTCTATCAAAATACTACGAAAACAACTGTTTTCTTAATCTAATAACTCATCGGTATGATCAGCATATGTATCTTATGGGGCTTGCTTGTTGAAGAGCCCATAATAAAATGAGCATTTAAGTGATCATCAAATTGTGTATAAAATAAATTCGTTATTGTTCAAGTTTATATATCGAATGCATTAAACTAAAGACAGATAGTAAGACCATTTAAACGCTTTTGAAATTGAAACATGTGAACATGTGATACAAATTGTACTGAAAATAGTTACTAAAATGCGGAATACTTAATAAGCGGCGTAGGACCAATGATGTGTATAATATAGAAGGCGCCTATGCCATTGAAAATATTGCTTGAAAATAAAACAAAATCAAGGTAATATTTTGTGTAATATTTTACAATTTACATACATGTCAATAATATTATTTACATTGATTGTAAATCATTTTTTATTCAATCAGTCCGTAAGTTTTCTTTTTTTTTTTTTGATTTCCCACATTCCCAAACACAATGTTGTTTTAAAACAAAGGATATGTGTTTAGGGGCCATTAAACGAAAGCTTAAACAAAAGCAAATTGAAATTATTTATTAAAACAAATCAGTTTATTGGTTAATGATCATGATCATGATAAATATTTAAATAAAAATTAAATGCTTGTGATAAATGCTTAAATCAACAATAAACGCCGTAATATTCTTGCAGTTAAGCTAAGTAATCAATCATTCAGTCATTAAATCATTATCAACTCGATTGCAAACAAATTTACTTGAATTGGTTATTGTTTAAAATTTTTAATAAAAAAATTATGAATTTATAAACAAATAAAAGGAACCATCACAATGACATTCAAAGACCCTACAATATTGATGGTTGACAAAATATTGATATTAAAATATGAGCTCGTAAATTGCAAATAAAATAAAAATAAATCCATGTTTAGTTTTAATTAAAATTCTTTATTATGCGCTTAATTCTGTGTGCCACAGTTCACAACCTTATGTAAACAACAACAATTGCTTTTCTTTGTTATTCCTCTGTTTATGCCATTTGCATAAACAATAACAATTACTAGACACTACTACGGAGCTCTTCAAACCACAATTACTCTCTTCAAACACACCCCGTCTTTACACAAGACTGACTGAACTTTACTAACTCACTCGTCTGCCTTGCCTTGCCTTTTATGTGACAGAGTAAACAGTCTAATGAATGTTCTTGAAGGCGAATGTTAGTGGCTTTGCATTCTCGAAATCTCTATAACTGTAAACATCGTTGTTTCATTATTGTTGTTTGTGTATTTTGTTTACATTTATTCTTGTAGTGTTTTTTGTTGTATTTTTTTACCATTTTTATGCTGGTGTTTGTTGTTGTATTTTTGTTTACTTGTTTACCATTTTTTATGCTAGTGTTTGTTGTAGTATTTTTCTTTATAATTTTAATGTTAAGCGATGTGAAAGCAAAACACCAATATCTAGATTCTTCATTTTCGTAACAATATACATACATACATACATACAAAATTTGTCATTACAACCCTTCAGTCAGGATTACGACCTAGCTTCTCACACCACTTATGTTGTGTGTGTTAATTTTATACATGAGTGGTGGGACCTACAGTTTAAAGTCGACTCCGAATGACAGATTTTTGAGAAACTTTTTCATGGCAATTTTATTTACTCTCAGAGTTTTTGCCTGAAATCTGCCGAGAGGAAGTCACCGAAGAAATACTTTTTGTATTTTTTTTATGTCTGACCTGGGGCTACCTACTAGACTACGGCGACTTATATTCGTAACAATATAGAAAAAGAAAAGCCCTCTGCATGATGCCGCTAACAATACGATTCTGGCAGCCTCAACTACTGAGTCTCCTTGCGAGTTTATTGCCTGCCAGCCATTTGAAGTGTATTAAACTGGGTCATAACGTTCTGCGAATTTTGTACCTTCTGTAGAAAAAAATCGATCGCCAAACCGATTCAAATACTTAAAAATAAATTCTATACACTCTCCATTAATTTTTATTACTTGAAGACACAGATGCCCGGTAGTCGTATTGATGTATTGTAGGGTATGGAAAGAAACAATAAAAATATTCGTAATCCCTATAAAATTGTAAAAAATTGTTAAACGTAGACAATTCTGTTCATCTTTAACAATCGCATGTGACGTGACACACATTCGTAATTGCGTGCGTTACAAGTGGCATGGCACTGCTGTTATTACATTCTCTCACTACGCCAGTATTTGCATGATCCCCAGTTGTACTATCTTACACATGGTGTATCGTATCATATCGCATTGTAACGCTTGGCATTGTATTTTATTCTTTTTTTTTTTATTTTTCCATATAAATTGACAATTTTATGAAACAAAATTTGTTTGTTTTTTTATACAATCAAATTCAACATTTACTTACGATTTGTGTTAAACGAGGTTGCAATATTTTTATTTTCAATTTCAACTAATTTTCAAAAAATTTTTTAATAAACTCAGGACAATAAATGACAATAATAACAATACAAATTTACAATAACAATTACAATAAAGAGTTATTCAATTCTGTTTGAAATTCTTTCTATTTTTGATCCAAAATAAATACAAGCTACGTTCTTGTTTATATCGTACGCAGTAATTAGAATAATTATACCACAGAAGTGTAGTAATGCTGCTGATTAAATCATCAATTAGGATTCAGTTAGGATTACGACCAGCTGATGTTGTGTGTGTGTTAACTTTATACATGAGTGGCGTGACCTACAGTTTAAAGTCGACCCCGAACGTTTAATTTTTTTGAGAAACTTTTCATGGCAATTTTTCTTTACTCTTAGACTTGTTCCAGAAATTTGCTGAGAGACAGTCGCCGAAGAAATATTTTTTTCTATTTAGTTTTGTTAGATATCTGGAGTTTGAACCAAGGCCTCACGTCTAATAATCCAACACAGTGTCTACTAGACAACAGCGACGCCGTAATTATAATAATTATACCATAGAAGTGGAGCAATACTGCTGATTAAGGCATCAATTATTGGTAGCATAACTTAAAAACCGTTCGTTTACGTTCGACAGTGCCACTTACTTATGCGATTTGATATGTCACTCAAATGAGCCGTCAAAATGAGTCAACATTATGCATGTCATATGGTTTTTTGCAGGATGCCTTGTTGATTCAATTTTTTGAGCACATTCTATGAAAAGCACTACATCAAGTGATTAGGGCGTTATATAAATGTTGATTTTGACATCAAAAACATAGCGTTTTTGGCCATTTTTGAAACATTGTAGAGCTAAACACTGACGTGCTAGAACCATCGCTATTGTCAGATATTGACAATTAATCTTTGCTCTTTAAAATGAACCCAAAGCCAAATTGTTGGCACGCACCCTTAAGGTATGGGGTGGGTTTATGTCAAGGGGTGCAAGAGAAAAAGAAACACATTACGGAGGTCCTTAAAAATTAATCAGTTTTACTTGAAAATTGTTACTCAGGGGGTTTTGGGGTCGCTGATTACAGATCCTCATTCAGATTTAAAAAATTCAAAATGGCGGATCCAATATGGCGGTCGAGGTTTATAAAAATTAATCAAATTTACTTGACCGCATATTGGATCCGCCATTTTGAATTTTTTCTCCAAAATTTGACATGATGGAAAGAAACCAGATTCGTGTTCAGCGCGCAAAATGCATTCGGAAACACCTGAAGCCATCTTATTTGCACAAATTTGCAGGGCTGTGTAATTAGTGCGCTTGAAAATCGTATTGGCTGCAAAACGTCCGGAAAATGCAACCAGACACGAGGTGGTAATTTTCTATTATGACATCGTGCGGCCTCATATTACGGCGCCGTTCTAAAACAATTTGTTAAACAATGGATAGGACCTTATGGACCTTACGCCTTCCAACCATCATTTGTTTCGATCGATGCATACGCTTTCATTAGATTACGCTTTTCTTCAGATTGTAGTCGCCGTAGTCTAGTAGGTAGTATGTTGTCTTATTAGACGTAAAGCCACGGTTCAAATCCCAGGTCAGACATCAAAACAAAAATTTGAAAAAATATTTCTGAGAGTAAATAAAATTGCCATGAAAAGTTTCTCAAAAATCTGCAGTTCGGAGCCACAAAAGTAGTATGATAAACTAGGTTGTAATCCTGACTGAAGGGTTGTAATCCAAGTCAGACATCAAAATGAAATATGAAAAAATACTTCTGTGGCGACTTCCTCTCAGCAGATTTCTGGCATAAACTCTGTGGATAAATAAAATTGCCATGAAAAGTTTCTCAAAAATCTGTCGTTCGAAATCGATGTTAAGCTTTAGGTCCCGCCACTCATGTATAAAATTTACACACACAACATAAGCTAGGGCGTAATCCTGACTGAAGGGTTGTAATGGCCAAATATGTATGTTATGTATGTCTCCTCAGACTAGGGTATCAGAAATTGTTTCGATTCGTTCTTGGTCTCAAAAGACGAGCGGTTTTTTTTTGGTAAGGAACATACATATAAATGGCCAAAGAAGGCATGTTCCTTCAAGAACTATCTGAATAAAGTATTTATTAAGCACAACTCGATACAAACGTACGTTATTTAAAGCAAATGATGTCAAGACATTATGTCAAGACACTTATGGTGGTATATTTTACAGACCATGTCAAATGTCAATGTCCTTAATGCGGTAAAACCATCAAAGAGATGCATGCCTTAATTGTTGCATCATTGTGGGTGGCTTAACATCAATTTTTTTCGCATCGTTTTTGTTTAATTTTGACAACATACGTGCTCCGTATTAATGTATTGACAACATCACTACAAAGACATGATATTTGGTTACACTGAAGTCTTCTTTATTTTTTCTTAGTTTGTTTCACTTTTTTTGACACATAAAACACCTGCTGCCGAATGTTTATATTTTTTTTTTCGTTTTTTTTTAACTCTTCTGTCAAGTATTTGCTGATTGCTTGCTCTTATATTGGCTTCTGCTGCTGTTGCTGTTTTTGGTTTTTTCTTTACAGAAAGATCACAATTTTTTTATTGAAGATCTTTAAGCCCTTTACCCGGTGATATGTGGGTTCGTCTGTCTGATGGCCACGCGTTTGTTGTATTAAATTTCTTTACGTGCCTTATCGGTTTAAATATTTTTACCTACAACAACTACAACAACAATTACACAAACTTTAAAACATCTTCAGTTCAAATTACTTCAGGTAATTGTTGTTGTTGTTGTTGTTATTGTGGTTCATTATAGGCGGTCCATTTGCTGAATAGATGGAGCAAAAAAAAAATAATTATTAAATATACTACAACTACAACAACAACAACAAGAACAAAGATCATAAGAAACTGTAAATTGATAGTGTTCCATATGCAAACGTCACAGATACACAAGCATGATTATTGTCGCAGCAGACAGCGATTAAGGGTGTTCGGTAAAGAGACTTTAATTAAGTCAGGCCTAAGTCACGAATAAATACGTACGAATATTTCATTCTAGGTTGACACAAGAATTTGTATGTATGCCAAATATGTAGGTTAGGTTAGGTTAGAGGACGTGTACTTGTCAACGTCCTAGTTTCTCACACCACTTATGTTGTGTGTGTTAATTTTTTTATACGTGAGTGGTGGGACCTACAGTTTAAAGTCGACTCCGAACGACAGATTTTTTTGAGAAACTTTTCATGGCGATTTTCGAGTTTTTGCCAGAAATCTGCTGAGAGGAAGTCGGCGAAGAAATACTTTTTGTATTTTGTCTTGATGTCTGGCCTGGGGCTGGCTTTACGTCTAATAAGCCAACACACTACCTACTAGACTACGGCGACTTCATGCCAAATATGTATGTGACTTAAAGATTTCGCTAATTTTTAAAAGAAGTGAACACCCTAAACATATCAAAATTTTGTCTATACAAGTGCTCAGGTATTCAATGTATACTCGTAACAATTTTAGCAGCAAGTGGTTGATATGATACTCGTCTGTTGATATGAATATTGCTGCAGTTTTAGTTTTTTTACGCACATATCTGCAGCAATTTATTGCATGCTTGATTGACTTGCCACAAAGGTCGTGCGTACAAGTTAAACATATACGGGGATTAACCCAAAAAAAGATATTAAAAAAGCACAAGAGGTGTTCATTCTGATATTCATCTGGTCCAACCGTCTGCCTAAGGTATTCAAAAAGAGCAGCGGCTGTGCTTTTTTTATACATTTTCTTGCGGGCGGTAGGTAAAGTATTTCTTTTTTTATCAGTAATTTGATAATGCAGATGACGTATTTCATGACGTATTGTAATGTAAAGCATCATGTGTTTATTGCAGAAACAAACAAAAAAAATAAGATTTTATGGGTGGTCCATTGCGGAAATAAATAAGATGAGGAAAAATGAACTGCTGTAGGGTACTTTAAGGTCGGTCAGAGAATTAAAATGATGCCAGAATTAAACAAATTTTTTCTACTTAACATTAATTCTCGAAGTCTTAAAAACTTTATGAAGAATAGATACAGGAATAGGTATTTGAACGAAATGCTCAAGTGTTCAATTAAAGGTTTCATCGTAGTGTATTGCCCTACAAAACTTCTGGTATCAACAAAGACAATTCCCTACCCAGCACCTGGCGATGTTTCGTGCAATTCATTTGTGCCTCACAGGTTCCAAGAATTTGTTCCGATGATTCATTAGCATCATCGCACAAGCCACATGTCGGGTTTGATACGATCCCGAGTCTGAAAAAGTGTATTTTGAGTTTACAATGCCGTTTAAAAAATCGAATCCTAAACACATACATGATCGTCTTCTCACATCACTGATGTTGTGAGTGTTAATTTTATACATGAGTGGTGGCAGCTACAGTTTAAAGTTTTTCATGGCAATTTTCTATTTACTCACAGAGTTTTTGCCAGAAATCTGCTGAGAGGAAGTCGCCTCTGAATTGTTTCTCATATTTTCGTTTTGATGTCTGATCTGGTGTTTGAACCGTAGCCTCACGTCTAATAAGCCAACACACTACCTACTAGACTACGACAACTTCGAATCCTGAATAGTTTGATGGAAATTCTCAACCAAACTTTTTTCTTAAAAAGAATTTTTCATTCTCGTTAAATGTTCTTTCTTTAAGCATATCTTTTCAAATACCTGTTTACACTCCACAGAAACATTCTGACCTTATCAGCGGCTTAGAAGTTCCTCTCCTAGTGTAATACTAGTTTCACTACCTAACCGATTTACCTTCCCCAAACAGTCCCTTACTATCTTCGATTTAACCTAATAAAAGCCGAGTACTAGGATGAATGCCTGGCTGTTTTGTACCTTGAAGTTGAATTGAGTACATCTTTCGATGGCTAAAACATTCGCTTGAAAAATACCCACGAGCATACCTATGGATACGGAATATTTCATTTTGGGCACAAAACTTCCACTCCTATCCCCAAATCAATCTGTATACCATAAAATGTAGAAGCATTTGCCATAATCGTAGAGTCCACTGATTATGTGCAGCGTACAGTTAAGGAACGAACCATCAGTCATTTGATTTATAAGTAGATGACTAATGTTCTGACCATCATGGTATATACTCTGTACATAATTCCTGAGTTATATCCCCAGGGTTTCCCTGCAAACCTTTTACATACATAACACAACATTGTTAATTGGTGACTACAACCCTTCAGTCAGGAGTACGACCTAGCTTCTCACACCATTTATGTTGCGTGTGTTAACTTTCTACATGAGCGACTTCGAACTCCAGATTTTTAAGTAACTTTTCATGGAAGTTGCCGAAGAAATATTTTTTCATATTTCGTTTATTTGGAGATGTCGGACGTAGGGTTTGAACCGAACTTCACGTCTAATAGGCAAACTTACTACTTACTAAAGTCCGACGACCACCTGCAAGCCTTCTGCATATCATTATTGCATGTCTGGTCTTTCCTCAGCTGCTCTCTATATGAGCCCTTCAAGTCAATTTACTGACGACTTCCTTACATAATTGGTCACTACAATCCTTTAGTCAGGATGACGACGTAGTTAGTGTATATAGAAAATGCCGATTTTGGCAAAAAAAAATCATCTTTTCAGATGAAGTTCATTTTGATCTTGGCGGGAATGTAAACAAGCAAAATTGTCGCATTTGGAGCACAGAAAACCTGCACGCGTACATTGAAAAGCCGACGCACCCAAAACGAGTCACTGTTTGGTGCGGATTTTGGTCCAGAGGCATAATTGGGTCATTTTTCTTCGAAAATGAGCAAGGAGTGGCCGTTACAGTCAATGGCTATCGTTATCGGGCCATGTTGAACGAATTTTTGTTCACAAAAATTGAAGAGGAGGATATTGGCAACATTTGGTTTCAACAGGACGGTGCTACGTGCCACACAGCCGAAGCTACACACGATGTTTTGCGCCCTGTTTTTGAAGATCGCATTATCAGCCGCAGAGCTGATGTCGTTTGACTATTATTTTTTTATTGTCGTTTGACTACTATTTGTGGTGTGCCGTCAAAGATAAGTGTTACGCCGACATGCCAGACACAATTGACGCTTTAAAGGACAATATTCATGAAGCCATTGGTGAAATACAGCCGCACACAATCGATAATGTGCTTAAAAATTGGACCGATCGTGTAGGCTACTGCATGGCCAAACGAGGCAGCCATTTAAATGAAATTATTTTCCATTGTTAACCGGAAGGATTGTACTTTCAAATCAAAGAAGAAATTTGAGAAAATATTCAGTAGTTTTTTTTGTAAAGCATTTTCAAAAAAAAAAAAAGTTATTTGGCGAACCCTTTACTATTGTAGTCTTGCACGGGTTTATTTTCAAACTCACTGTCATGCACCAACGAATTACAATCTCAAGAGCTCTTTAAACGATGTCACAGAGAGACTCTTTCTTTTCTTTAATCATCAAGACTATAACGTCCTTGCCAGTCAACGATCGCCTCAGATAGTTTTGTCAGGATTTCATCCACAACCAGGCACCACATTAGTGATGTAAGAACCCTGCAGGTATCCGCTCATTGGGCTGCTTCTTATTATCTCGTTGCTGGTGTATGCTACCGCAGATCGAGTGTATAGAGCCTCTGGCATCCATCTGGATATCGTAAGTTCTATACCCCTTCCATCTAACGCCCCATTTACGACCTCGTGAGATGTGTTATCAATTGCGTTTTTTATGTCAAGGAATACATAAAGACGTCCTTCCTTCACTTTAAAGGACTTTTGAATGGTTCGCACTAAACATTGTATGCAAGATTAAATAAATGTTTGCAGCAAATATTTTTACACAGTGAATGTACGTATTTGCATCGAGTGATGTCGCTGTAGTCTAGTGGATCTAATTAGTGTTGCCTTATTAGACATGAGGTCGTGATTCAAAAAAATATCTCTCCGGCGACGTGCTCTCTGTGGTCTCGGATCTGATTAGTGTTGCCTTGTAGACATGAGGTCGTGATTCAAAAATAAATTATCTCTCCGGCGACGTCCTTTCTGTAGTCTCCTAGGAAAAATTCTGACAGTAAATGTAGATCACAACACTTATGAATAAAATTAACCCAAACAACATGGGTTGTGTGAGAAGCTGGCCACTGCAGGTAACAATTTTTTACTGAATTTAACCGTATTTTGTAAGCTTTGTTAGTGTACGTAATAGTTTACGAAATTTGTTTGTCATTTAGATGGGAAAATACGGCCAATGGTAATATTTAATGCCACTAACATACCATAGCATACCATACCATATCTGTTGGGAACGTGAGAATTTTGTGACACTTTTTTTCTACAAAAAAAAAACTTACAAAATTTTAATAACAAGACAAGAATTGTCTTGTTGTTATTATTCTGAATGTAATTAACATGTTAAAGTTTATTTAATTAAATACACACCAAAAAACTACTCATAAATGAAGAACACAAATGCGTAGAACGTAGAAAAAATAAAAATTTCCCATAAAAACAGCCAAATGTACCCAACAAATGTACGAGTAAGTGTTGGCGCTAAAAAAAACTTCAAAAAGATTTCTTTTTTTTATTAATTTTAAAGCATGATCTAGATTTGTAAAGCGACCCAAGAACACCAAAACCGAAAATAATTTAACGGCTTACGTTACCTAAAAACAACGCCAGAGAAGCCAAGTCGAATTTGAAAATACCCTTCAAGCACGAACGTGGAAAACGTTAACAATTTGTCAACCTGCTGCAGCAGTACATTAGTAATACTGTTGGGGTGATGAACTGAAATACTTTGTTGTTGTATAACATTTAATAAAGAAAACTCTTAAAGCAAGACTCTGTAACAAATAAAATTTATTTGACAATGAAAATCGTTAACATGACATCAACAATTACCGCAAAGCGTCGTAAGAAAACAAAATAAACTTTTTTTTGTTATAAATTTGAAGAAGAAGAAAAAAATGCAAAAACAAAACAATAAAAATAAAAATAATAATTTTGTTGGTGTCCCATAAGAGCGCCTGTCTTGTTGTTCTTGTTTAAGTGTTTTATTTGTCATTTTCATTTGGAACATTTTGTAGTGTTTTGTTGTTGTTTTAAGTTTAAGTACAAAACACGGTTTATTCCGTCACTCACTTATTTACTTTTCTCTCTTTCGTTCGTTCATTCATTTTGGCTTTCTTTTGTTAATTTTACGAAATTTTTCGGTAACATTTTCTTCACACTGATAAGGGTACTCCTTAAAAAAAAAATACTTACAACACATACTCGTGGTGTTGAAGTCGCCGTTGTCTAGTAGGTAGTGTGTTGGCTTATTAGACGCAAAGTCAGGGTTCGTGCCCCAGGCCAGACATCAAAGACAAAATACAAGAAATATTTTTCGGCGACTTATTCTCAGCAGATTTCTGGCAAAAACTCTGAGAGTAAATAAAATGAAAAAGTCTATTCCTCCTGCAATTAGCGAAATTCTTTTATGTCACACTACCTACCAGACTTTCCTTCGCTGCCCATTCTCCCTTCCTACTTCCGCTCCTTTTTCCTATCCCCATTGTTAAGCTTTAAATCGTATAATCTTGGTGTCCAGTTGATGTAACAATTTCTGGAAATAATTTGTTTCAGCAATCGTTGCTTTAGAAGTCACCGTGGTGGATGTGGATAGTTTGTTTACTTATTAGATGTGAGGCCACGGTTCAAACCCCAGGCCAAACATTTCCAACGCAACGAAATCTGGAAAATATATCTTCGACGACTTCCTATCAGCAGATGTCTGGCAAAAACTCTGAGAATAAATAAAATTGCCATGAAAAAGTTTCTCAAAAATCTGTCGTTCGGAGTCGACGTTAAACTGTAGGTCCCGCCCCTCATGTATAAAAATTAACACCCCTAACATAAGTGGTGTAGGAAGCTAGGAGGTCGTAATTCTAACTGAAGGTTTGCAATGACCAATTATGTATGTTATGTAATCGTTATGCCATATGGTGCGCTCTTGTCGTCCAGTTAAGGCCACTATAACTCTGTTATTGTGTTTCTGTAGCGAATGCCGTGCATATTCATTGAAATTTCGGCATCATCTTCAAAAGAGTAAGGCCCAGGTACGCCGCCTTACCAAAACACGCATCAGTGAACTCCTCGTTGTGGTTACATTTGTGACTCATGGATTGCATGATGATTTTAGAAGCTTCGAATTCGACAACTATGCCTTATGGATGGAAATGCTCACTTCGTTCCCTTACCAATTCAACGAGTGGCATTCGTTGTCATTGATATTTCGGCGCTTCATCATCAAACAAAGAAAGCCCACTCATGCCAACCCTGACCAAAATACGCACCAGAGAGTTTCTCGCTGTGTATGCATTTGTTACCAATGGATTGCATAATGAATTTGAAAGTTTCGAATTCGCGTACTTTGCTCGCTTCGCTTCATTATCTATTCAACGAATTGCAGACGCTTTCCGAAACCAGCTGGTTTAAGCTCATAAGTAAGCCGAATTTTGTACGTGAAGGTGGAGGTTTTTTGTCAAAATTCGTTGCGTAATACACACATACATAATTGGTCATTACAACCCTTCAGTCAGGATTACGACCTAGTTTCTCACACCACTTATGTTGTGTGTGTTAATTTTATACCGGAGTGGCGGGACCTACAGTTTAACGTCAACTACGAACGACAGATTTTTGAGAAACTTTTCATGGTAATTTTTATTTATTCTCAGAGTTTTTGCCAGAAATCTGCTGAGAGAAAGTCGTCGAAGAAATACTTTTTGTATTTTGTTTTGATGTCTGGCCTGGGGCTCGAACCCTGGCTTTACGTCTAATAAGCCAACACACTACCTACTAGACTTCGGCGACTTCGCTGCGCAGTGCTTCGCTTAAACTGAAGTTGATGCGAACGATGCCAAAATGATGTTTTTCCCTTTTTTTGGCGACACTCTCGCCTACAGTAGCAATGTATTCCAGAGACCAGCGAGTAAGTCGCTGAACTCTAGTAGGTATTTTGTTGGCTTATTAGATGAGAACTCGCGGTTCAACCCTTTTGACCAAAACGAAATAAAAAAATTGTTTTTTTCCGCGCAAATATTTCTACACCGTGAATCTGTATCCAGTGAAGTACTGTACTCTAGTAGGTTGTGGGTTGATTTATTAGACATGACAAATATCAAGCCAAGCCATCAAATACAGCCAAGACATTTCGAAAGGAATATGAAAACCAGCAGTCTCCTGGCAAAAACTCTGAGAATAAATAAAATTTGTCATGAAAAGTTTCTCAAAAATCTGTAGTTCAGGGTCGACATTAAACTGTAGGTGTCGCCACTCATGAATAAAGTTAACACACACAACATGAGTGATGTGATAAGCTCAGTTGTAGTCCAAATAAAAAGTGGAATACAACTACCAGTGCTCAGTGCCATGTTTAATCGTGGTTTGAATCGATTTGTTGCATCGAAAAGTTGTTTAAGGATCACCCTACGTCTTGTACAGCATTTGTATACAATAAAAAGTAAATTTATTTATTTGTATTATTATGTATGTATGTATGTAAAGTAAAGAAAGAACAACAGCAACAACAAGAAGAAGATTTAAAACTTTTTATACAAATCAAGTTGTTATCAAGACAAGAAAGTTTTCCATTTTTTTGTTGTTATTTTAACTTGTTTTTGCTTGGTGTTGAGACACCAGCACAATCAAAAATTTTTTAAAAACTTTTGTTTTTTCTCTCTTTCTTTCTCTGTCTCTCTCTCTCTCTCTTTTATACAATATTTAACAGTTTCTGTATTTTTATATTTATTTGTCTGTTTTTTAATTTATTTTTTTTTATTTCTTTTCTTTGGTGACTTTTGGAGACAATTGTTCGTTTTTTTCTATTTTTTTGCTCATTGCTGTAGTAGTAGTGGTGGTAGTTGTATCGGAAAAGCTACATTTCATAATTTGTTGTGGGAAAATGTCACATTTATTTTGTAGAAAAAGGGGTTTTTTATTGTTTTTTTTTAACTTTTGTTCGTTAAAACTTGAAAATATTTTAACTACAGAAGAACGTCATGTACAAATTTGTATTTAAAATAAATTATGATAAGACCGTTTTGTTTCTTTTAATGTGAAAATAAAATAAAGTTTAAATCATTATGAAAGGTACACTTCACGCTCGATAGTATTATAAGTATCATTAACACTTTGACTGCCGACTACGAGATAACTCGTAGATTAGTTAGTTGGCTCCCTAGTAGGGAACGTAATCTACGAGTTATCTCGTACTCACTAAACCTGCCATTTTTGTGTAGCTACGAATAAAATCGTATTATATCAGTGCTAGTATCGATAAATGGCTTCTGGAAAAAGAACAAAAAGTCAATGTTGGCTTGTGTGGCCAGTTTTCTTAAAATAGCCGCTGCAGTCAACGTGTTAAAGGATGTGTAGATCACACGACATGGAGTTTAAAATATTTGTTTTGTTTTGGAAACACCCATATGGTCCGATATTACGATTCTAATTGAAAAACTAATTGTGAACTGAACTAAAATCTAATTTAACTCGACATTTCCGTTATTTAACAGTTTTGCATATTAAAAGTTATAGTGAACGGCATTAACTAAAAGAAATTTAAATTTTTATTCTTGATGGTAACTCACCATGCCTATGACCTAGCTTCTCGCATCATCCAGTTAATGTGCGTATATTTTATCCATGAGTGGCAAGACCTACAGTTTAATGTCTACTCCGAACAACAGATTTGAGAGACTTTTAATGGCAATTTTATTTCCATTCAGAGTTTTTGTCACAAAACTGCCAAAGATTTATATTTAACTAGCTGTACCCTGCGCGTATTGCTGCTTCACCAACTAAAATAAATTTGAAGGAAAGACATTAAACACAAATGTCCAATTAATTTTGAGTCATTTTATTGATTTTGTTACACGTTGTCCTGATGATTCAGATGAACGGGCCTAAGTAGTACGCATTCGATCAGTTTCTAATCTCACTTCTCGTTGTTCAAGTGGTTCAAGATGAACGGGTCTCAGCGGCATATACTCGAAGATTTTCCAGTCTCAATGCTCGTCTGATTCTGAGGCTCGTAATGCTCTTTTCTTCCGTGCTTGAGGTGTAGGTCGACCAATTGCTTGTCATTCCTTTTGAATAATTTTCTTTAATGCCATCCATCGGAAATTAATCGCACCAACCTCTGTCGACTTATGCGCAAGAACTTTGTTAAAGAATGCATAGTTTGCGATTTAATTAATTTGGAATAATTTTGAGTGGCGGCATCTATCGGATATTGGTCATACCAAATTAGAAACCTTCGTCTGCTCATGCGCAACAACTTTGCTAAAGATCATAACATGATCAATGCATAGTTTATGATTCTATGAGGTACATACAAACAAACATTTATTTTTATATATATAGACTATGGGAGGTGACACGCCCACTATAGCCAATCCTCCCATTTGGTTCATATATACGTCAAAGTCGTTCATACAAAATTTGAGGACTCTAGCTGTTGCAGTTTATGAGATATGCGACATTAAATACTTATTGGGTATGTGGGCGTGGCAGCTCGCCTACTTGAAATTTTAAAATAAAAAGTAGCCCATAACTCTTTCCGCCAAGATCAAAATGAGCTTCATCTGAAAAGATGATTTTTTTTTTGCCAAAATCGGCATCTTCTGGTGTAGGCTACTGCATAGACAGACGAGGCAGCCATTGGAATGAAATTATTTTCCATTATTAACCGGAAGGATTGTACTTTCAAATAAAAAAAGAAATTTGAGAAAATATTCAGTAATTTTTTTTTAAAGCAATTTCAAAAAAAAAAGTTATTTAGCGGACCCTTTACTATTGTTGTGGGTACGATTTGTTGCATACGAACTTGAGTATTCCCCACAAAAGCTTATATACTTTTTAACAGCCATCTATCTAAGTAATCGGTAAAAACATTTATTTCGCTAAGAGGGATAAGAAGTAAATTTTTTGTTTTGATTTTTGATATAAATTGATAAGATTTCAATCATCATGTAATATCCATACTTGTAATTATGTTAATAAAAAATTTTTTTGTTTATACATACATACATATACGAGTATGTGTCAATTTTAGTTTGTTTACAACAATTCTATTTTGGGGTGTGAATAATGTCATCATTTTGGAAATTCCAAAAATAATTTTTTTTCTTGACTATTCACTATTAAATGCAAATACATATGTATGTATGTATATCGTACATATTGTAATTTGTATAAAATCATGTAAACAAATAATTAATTTTTTTTTTGTCTACAATATTTTATTTGTTTTTAAATTTTTTTTCAGTTTTTTTACACTTGCCATGGCCAATATTAACGACCGCTTTAAGGCCTACGTTTTGGATAACAAAAGGTAAGTAAACCCACCCACTATACATACGAGTGTATGCGGCAACATTAAATCATCAGTTAATGTTGTATTTAAATATGTATGATAAGAGAACAACAACAACAACTATAACAATAACAACAAAAACCAAATAATAATAATAAATTATTTTATCCATTCATTCAATCATTCATTCCGTCATGTCGGTTCAAGTAAATATTGAATTTTAAATAATTTTTTTTCGTTTTTCAAAAAAAAAAAAAATTAAAAAACAACAAGAAAACATACTAAAACAATGCGTGGGAAAGTAATCAAGCAAAACAAAAAAACCATGACAAAAATAAAATAGAAGTCATACTCTTTGATTGTTGTTGCTGTCGCTTTTATATACAATAACAATATGTCATAGATAACCTAACATAACATAACAACAAATATAACAATAATAACAGAAAACAAAAAAAACAAAAAACAAATAAAAACGGGAATAAAACGTACAAACGAAAAACATATTTGACGCTCTAATTTTCGTCAAGCGAGTAACCGTCAGTTCAGAAAAATAAAGAAGCCAAACAATAATAAAAAAAAATATCACAAGGTTAAGTCAAGTCGGAGTTAATTTTGCATATGTTTGCAAGCCAAAATGAATAGAAAAGCTAATGACACAGATAGGGAAACGGTAAAAGTGTAATATTAGTTATGATTGCATCAAATATGTAGTTGTTGTTGTAGTTTAGTTTATTGCAACATTAAATAAAAAAAAAAGTTATTTTAAAAGAAAAGCAAATTTATGCGATAAGGCTTGACGTACGTAAAGTCAGAGAGAAAATATTTTTACGAAAATGAAAAATCTAGATACTCACGTTTTGCGTTTACCTCGTTTAACACTAAAATTATAAACAAAAGCTACAAAAACAAAACAATGCAGTAAACAAACCTGTTTACAAATTATCGTACTGCTTAATATTACAACAAAAACCAATATAAAGTCG
Organism: Sarcophaga carnaria; assembly: GCA_958299815.1. NCBI lineage: Eukaryota > Metazoa > Arthropoda > Insecta > Diptera > Sarcophagidae > Sarcophaga > Sarcophaga carnaria. The sequence continues at coordinate 47,168,811 of OY283151.1, forward strand.
CCGTAGTCTAGTAGGTAGTGTGTTGTCTAATTAGACTTAAAGCCAGGGTTCGAGCCCCAGGCCAGACATCAAAACAAAATACAAAAATTATTTCTTCGGCAACTTCCTCTCAACAGATTTCTGGCATAAATTCTGTGGGTAAATAAAATTCCCATGAAAAGTTTCTCAAAAGAATCTGTCGTTCGGAGTCGACTTTAAACTGTAGGTCCCGCCACTCATGTATAAAATTATCACATACAACATGAGTGGTGTGAGCAACTAGGTCGTAATCCTGACTGAAGAGTTGTAATGACGAATTATGTATGTATGTATGTATGTATTACGCAGCGAATTTTAATATAAAACCTCCACCTTCATGCGTACAAAATTCGGATTACTTAGAAGCTTAAACCAGCAGGTTTTGGAAAACGTCTGCAATTCGTTGAATAGATAATGGAGCGAAGCGAGCAAAGTACGTGAATTCGAAGCTCTCAAATTCATTATGCAATCCATTAGTAACAAATGCATACACAGCGAGAAACTCCCTGGTGCGTATTTTGTTCAGACGGCATGAGTGGACTTTCTTTGTTTGAAGATGAAGCGCCGAAATATCAATGACAACGAACGCCACTCGTTGAATTGGTAATGGAACGAAGTGAGCATTTCCATCCATAAGGCATAGTTGTCGAATTCGAAGCTTCCAAAATCATCATGCAATCGATGAGCCACAAATGTAGACACAACGAGGAGTTCACTGACTCTTTTGAAGATGATGCCGAATGAATATGCGCGGCATTCGCTACAAAAACGCGAAACCAGAGTTCTCGAGGCTTCAACTGCCACTGAAAATTACTTAAAATGTAATAAATCGTAAACTATGCATTTGATCATGTTATGATCTTTGGTAAAGTTGTTGCGCATGAGCCGGAGAAGGTTCCTAAGTTAGTATGACCAATTTCCGACAGGTGGCGCCACTGAAAATTACTTAAAACGAATTAAATCGTAAACTGTGCATTCTTTAACAAAGTTGTTGCGCATGAGTCGACGGAGGATTGTGCGATTAATTTCTGATGGATGGCGTCACTGAAAATTATTCAAAATGAATGACAAGCAATTGGTCGAACTACACCTCAAGCACGGAAGAAAAAGCATTACGAGCCTCAGATGAGCGTTGAGCCTGGAAACTCTTCGAGTATATGCCGCTGAGACCCGTTCGCTTGAACAACGAGTAGTGAAATTAGAAACTGATCGGATGCGTACTACTCAGGCCCGTTCATTTGAATCATCAGTAATGTGTAATGTCTTTCCTTCAAATTTATTTTAGTTGGTGGCGAAGCAACACGCGCAGGGTACAGCTAATAAATTATAAAATCACTAGTCATCTGTATATGCATAAATAATTAGAAGAAGAAATCAGGAATATTATTCATTTTGTTACGTTGTCATTACGATAATTTTCAATTTTCAATACACATGTCAAGCATATGCCTGTAACATAGAAAATTTATTTCAATACCAAGCTTACCAATTTCAAGAATAACAAAATCCCACCGAAAAGAACAAAATTCTCTCTTAATCGTAACGTATAAAATATAAATCCATTTACTACTAGCAACACTTTAAATTTTCTAATTTAACTCAACAACTTTCTTTTCATGGCCATGGAAAGTACTCGTGTGAACGAATTAAATTGTTATTAAAAATTAAACACCATAAAATTGTAGAAAATACAACAAAATACAACTACAACAATAATAATAACAAGAAAAATAAAATTAAAAAATAAAACAAAAAAAACATGTACATTTTTCGTTTCATTTACAACATGCCACACACATGCGTTTACATTTTTTTTCATTTTTTTTTTTAAACGCAACTGAGTTAACTAAAGCAAGAAAATAATTAAATTATAAAAAAAAACGAAATAAAGAAATCAGAAAACGAAATTAAAAAAATGAAAAAACATTTGTACAGAAAAGAGTAAAACCAACAACAACATCAAATGCTGCACCGTGATTTTTCTCTCTTAATTAATAAATGTTTTCGTGCTACAAACATGATTTGGCTTTTTATGACCGACCACACGAAAACTCAAATTGAATTAAACAACAAAAACAACAACAACAAAAAAAGCAACAAAAAATAAAATAAAAAAATGAAATTACGTAGACTGATATTGTGGCAGCCACATTAAAGAAAAAATCGTTTAATTCCGAGTCTAAGCCCCAGCATTCTTTAGGCAAAATGTCAACCAGAAACGCAGAGAATATCTCAGAAAGTATCTTAGAAAACATTAATAAAACTTTGTTAGGTTTTCCCCTAAATTTCAAACGATTAGCGAGTGTCCTAAATAAAGTGAAACATTCATCTTTACAGATGAATTAAAACGTTCTTGCAACATTTGATGCATTAAAACAGTGATTGTTAAACTTTTTATTCAATTTGAATTGGCCTTGATGGAGTTAAAAATAAGACCATATTAGTACCACAATAGTACCATTTACAGGGACTTCTCAAATGGTGAAATAATATCACAGAAACTAGAGGTAAAATATCGGAAAATATCACTGGATTGTAGTCGCCGTAGTCTAGTGTATTTGCTAAATAAACGTGATGCCACGGTTCAAACCCCAGGTCAGACAACTCCAACTAAACGAAATATGAAAAAATAATTCTTCGATTGCTACCAGAGGTCAGCAATGAGTATTCAAAACGATGAGTAGATTCGAATCATGTTCATAATTTCTGTTATTTATAAGCATTCATACTTGTTTTAATATCATGGAACCTCTACTCATATTAATAGTTTGAAGTATTCATCATATCCATAATAAACAATACGTATGATGTTGTTGATTTCGACTCTCCTTTACTCACCACAAGTAATCACAAAATGAGCATGATTCGCGTAGGAACACTACAATACTCACTACAAAGTTGTGTGTTTGCTTTGTCAGCTGTCTTTGTATTTTTCTTTCTTTCTTTCTTTTTTTTTTGTAATTGCAACAACAACTAAGACTGTAAATTTTGTTGAATGGTTCGAGTCACTCGAATAATTTATGAGTATTATAAGTACTTTTCTAAATTTATGAATCTGAATGAGCAGGCCTATGAATCAAACATATTTCGAATGTTATGAGTTTGATGTCAACGTTGAACTCATACTCGTTGCAACTTGTACTTATAAATCAATGTTGTACTGAGTACGAATGAATCAGAGTAGTTGGATTTCAATACTGTTGACTCACTCATACTCAAACTTTCATGAGTACTTATGAGTAGCCAAAAAGTGATCCATCGCTGAGCTCTGATTGCTACCCCTCAGCAGATTTCTGATAAAACTCTGAGAGGAAAAAAAATTGCCATGAAAAGTTTCTTTAAAAAATCAAACGTTGGGGGTCGACTTTAAACTGTGGCTGCCGCCACACATGTATAAAAGTAACACACACAATATAAGTGGCATAAGAAACTAGGTCTTAATCCTGACAAAAGGGTTGTAATGACCTATTATGTATGTATCACTGGATAGTAATTTCACATACTAAGGCTCATATAAAGAAAATTTCATGAAAGCCCACACATGCCACTTTGATATGCAGAAGTCTTGCAGGAAAACCCCAGGGGATGCAAAGCAGAGATGTATCACAATGATGGTCGGACCATGACACCTATGGAGCCATTGCATAAGCAGACAGAACAAATCTAAATACAGCTGAAATAGAATTGAAAAAAAAAGTACAAGCCGTCAGCGTATGATGGTATAACAGGGCTAATGCAAGTAAATACTACAGTGGTGCCAGGTTGTATGTTGGATTTGACTCCTGAGTGAAGACCAGAGCTTTGGGAACTGTGTTCAAGGTATTGGAAGACAAAACTTCTTTAGAACCTCAAGAATCTAGTCGTATATGGATTGTTAAGAATGGATTTAGTGACTGAAGCTGGTTCTTTTGGTCCCAGAGTGAAAAATTCCGAGCCCATGGAACCACCCATAGGTATCTTCCAAACTGTAGTCTAGGCCATCGGAAGCTGTACTCAATTCGGTACAGTACTATCAAATAGGCAGATCGTAGTCTAGTAGGTAGTGTGTTGGCTTATTAGACGTAAAGCCAGGGTTCGAGCCCCAGGCCAGACATCAAAACAAAATGCAAAAAATTTTTCTTCGGCGACTTCCTCTCAGCAGATTTCTGGCAAAAACTCTGAGGGTAAATAAAAATTGACATGAAAAGATTCTTAAAAATCTGTCGTTCGGAGTCGACTTTAAAACTGTAGCTCCCGCCACTCATGTATAAAATTAACACACACTACATAAGTGGTGTGAGAACTAGGTCGAAATCCTGACTGAAGGGTTGTAATGACCAATTATGTATGTAAACTAAACATATCATGGAACTATTTGGGGACGCTGAATCAGCTAGGTGGGCTAAGTAATGTTACTCTCTGCTGGGTCCCAGTTCATGTGAGAATTCACGACAACAAGCAGGCAGCTGAGTTCGATAGGAGAGAACTGCCGATAGGGCAGGTATTTTTTGTATACTAGGAACAGATATTTGGACAGGGCAGATAAAGAGATACAAATATTCTCTTCAAACCAAATGAGTTCCGAGTCATGCATTAAAATATCCACGAAAAATCTGAGGTTTCAGTCACACGTCTTTTAACACAGCATTTTAAATGCAAAGCACACTTATTCAGATTGGACATCGTCGCGAACGTCTCTGAAGATAAGAATTAATGCCTCTCAGCAAGGAAAAAATGGGTATATATTAGACTAGGTCGTAATCTTAACTGAAGGGTTGTAATGACCAATTATGTATGTATGTAGGCATACCAGGGTCAGTACTGGAAATTTTTCTTGTCGACATCGAGCAGCATTTAGAAGTTTGTCTGAGCAATAGGTTTGCAACCGATATTATGGGGATCGTATGGTTGCTGTACTGTGGCACTTCCTTAGGATGACAATTTAGCATTGTTTGGCTAACCAATTTTCTGTAGTGATCTGAGATTTAAAGATTTCTTACTCCTTTTCAAACACTCGTCTTATCCATCAATCATTATGGTCTTGCATGTGTCCAATCATCCAGCAATGTGACCCAATATTTGAAGGTATTTCATTAGCCTTCCAAGCATTCCCAATTCACTTTCTGATACTCGAAGACTTCTAATATGAACCCATACAATACAAAGCTTTAAATTTTTGTGCTACAAATTTCAGAAGTTTAGAACTCCGAACAGTTTGTGCTTGCCACGCCTACTTTTTATTTCTTCAACACATGCTTAAAAATTGCCATGACGAATTCCGTGCTCTATATGGCTATGTTTTCAAAGGAATCCTACACAACACGTTTAGAAACACTGGACATTTAGAGATTTTAAGGGAATATGAAAACAGTTACGCTCTCTCTCTCTCTCTCACGTTCACTCTCTTTAACGAAACTAATGCGTAAAATGTAGCAATAATACGTTACCGAGATAACACCCGATGATAAATAATAATTTTTTCGTTAATTCCAACTGTTCGTATATATTTTATTTCATTCGCGCTGTTCGTTCGTAAATTGTTACGCTGATAAATAAATTGGACTTGTCTGCCTGTCCAAATGTATGTATGTATGTATACAAGGGACGTACAAACGACAGAACAGACAGCTTCATCTATGGTATACGAGGCTGTAATAAATTGGTTGGTTGGTCGGTATCATGTTGACCATAATTTTCTCACCATAAAGAACTTTTTTTCTGTTCTTTTTTTTTGTCTCTAATTTTTTTGTCTGGTTGTTGTTGTTTGAAAAACAAAAATATGATGCGGGCTTGACGGGAATATTTTTTGAGTCAAACTTGAACTTGGTAACCTACGACCCTCTAACACCGTTTTGACAAGAACGTTAACAGAACAAGTAACACGGAAAGCGTTAGTTGTTGTTGACTTTGTTTCTTTTTTTTTTTTTTTTTTGTTTCGTTGTTGGGTTGGCTTTTTAACTGCCTTTAAACCGTTTGTATTTGGGTGGGCAACTTGTCTCCACAAAGGTTTTTATTTCTTTATTTTTGGTTTTATTTTCATTTCTTTTATAATTTTTTATTAATTCTTTATAATGTTAGTGTTGTTGTTGCTGTTATCTTTCCCAAAGCAGAAGACAAAAGAACTCCAAAAATAAGTTGAATGGAACAACAATTTAAATGTGAAATGTCGCCTAATGGCGACTGCTTATATAAATGGAACCCCCAAAAACAGAGCAACAATGTCAGACATTTAGTGGGTCGGTCGGCTGGTCGGCTGGTCTGTCGCTCAATTGGTAGGTCGTTTGGTCATAAGAACAAACAAACCTTAGCTGTCAATGAACGCTTTAATGATTGAAACATCTTAGAAAAGTTTAAAGTCTACAGTCAGTCAATTGAATTAAAGAATGATGAAGAAATTAGACAACAACATGACAGACGTACAACCTATTTTTTCTTTGTTGTTGTGTGTTCTTTTGTGTCATAAAATTTTTTTTCCTTTCAGAATGAGAAGAAAAAATCTGAAATTTTTTTTATTGTTGCAGGGAAATTAATTTTATAAACTCCAATGCATTAGAAATTTTATGGTCATTGAAAATGTCAAATTAAATTTTATTGTAATCAAAACTGTTTAATTTAATTTAATTATCGTAGTAAGTGTAATACAGTAGGACCCACAAATAATAAGAAATAAAATCAAAACGAAGAGAAAAAGAATAATAATTAAAGAGGAACATGAAAAGCTATTTCAACGCCCTATCAGAAGACAATCCGACAGATGCACGTCTACACAAGTCGCTGCTCTTTAAGATAATTTCATAACAGTTTAAGGAATTGTGGTACATACATGCATACATACATAATTGGTCATTACCACCCTTTAATCTGAATTATGACGTAGCTTCTCACACCACTAATCTTGTGTGTGTTAATAATAAATAATAAAGGGCGGGACCTACAGTTTAAAGTCAACTCCGAACGACAGATTTTTGAGAAACTTTTCATGGCAGGTTTATTTACTCTCAGATTTTTTGCCAGAAATATGCTGAGAGGAAGTCGCCGAAGAAATATTTTTTCATATTTTCGTTTTGATGTCTGGCCTGGGGCTCGAACCCTGGCTTTACGTCTAATAAGCCAACACACGACCTACTAGACTACAGCGACTTCATAAGGAATTGTAATAGCAATTATAAATTCATTATTATATATACCTCTGTATTATATATACCGCTTGTTGGTGTTGCACAAGTGATTACTGGCCTCTCTTTTTCTCTACTCTATATACGATAATTTTCTCTCTGAATACCCTGACAATGCACACCATGAGTAGGAGACTTCCATTTAATGTTAGTCTGAGTTAAAAAAAGTATTGATCCTGTTAAATCTGCAACCAATTTCAATGTCGAGGTATCTAACTATCGGGTGGGCCATCTATCGGCTTGAATTTGAAACATCAGTTATTTCGAATCTGGCAGTACTTATGGCATTCTATTCTATCACAAAATTCAGTATATTATCTCCACTTAACGTAATGAACTGATTTACGCTTGAGCAACGTTGGCAATTTATTTCCAAAACAAACACAATTGGCCGGAAATTGCACGAAAATGTCGTATAAAATTTGGTCGCAGAGAAGGACCAACAGGGAACGGTATTCGTAAGCTTATTGCTAAAGTTCCTGAAACTGGTTTCATTCTGTACGAGAGAATCCATCAACATCAACTCGTCTTCGTTCTTAAGAATTGAACATTTCATGCAGTATCAGTACTTCACGGGATTTATGCTTCCAACAAAGCAGCTCAAACGTTCATCAAGAGAAAAACTACATGCTTACTATGTTTGAAGTGGAGAGCATGATAACCTTCGTTATAAGGAAAGCTATGTGAATACGTTTTTATTCATTTTCCTTTATTCTCCATAAAATATATGATCCTACATGGTAGTCCTCATATATGCTGAGTACAACAGATAGGAGTGGTAGAAGACATGTCTGAAGTAAAAATTAAGTACAGTTTAGCTTTCAAGTCGCCATATTCTAAAGGGTCCGCCAAATAACTTTCTTTTTCTTGTGAAAATGCTTTAAAAAAAACTACTGCATATTTTCTCAAATTTCTTTTTTTTTCCTTGAAAGTCCAATCCTTCCGGTTAATAATGGAAAATAATTTCATTCAAATGGCTGCCTCGGCTGGCCATGCAGTAGCCTACACGATCGGTCCAATTTTTAAGAACATTATCGATTGTGTGCAGCTGTATTTCACCAATGGCTTCACGAATATTGTTCTTTAAAGCGTCAATTGTCTCTGGCTTGTCGACGTAACACGTATCTTTGACGGCACCCCACAAATAATAGTTCAACGTTGTCAAATCGCAGCTCCGAGGTGGCCAAACGGCATCATCTCTGCGGCTGATAATGCGATCTTCAAAAACAGGGCGCAAAACATCGAGTGTAGCTTCGGCTGTGTGGCACGTAGCGCCGTCCTGTTGAAACCAAATGTTGCCAATGTCATCCTCTTCAATTTTTGTGAACAAAAATTCATTCAACATGGCCCGATATCGATCGCCATTGACTGTAACGGCCACTCCTTACTCATTTTCGAAGAAAAATGGCCCAATTATGCCTCTGGACCAAAATCGGCACCAAACAGTGACTCGTTTTGGGTGCGTCGGCTTTTCAATGTATGCGTGCGGGTTTTCTGTGCCCCAAATGCGACAATTTTGCATGTTTACATACCCGCCAAGATCAAAATGAACTTCATCTGAAAAGATGATTTTTTTTACCAAAATCGGCATCTTCTGTAAGTCGATCGCAGGCCCACTTAGCGAAGCGAAAACGCATTGAATGGCCAATTGGCTTCAACTCCTGAACCAATTGGACTTTGTATGGCGTCCAACCAAGGTCTTTATGCAAAATTCGTCTCAATGATGTCTCCGAAATGTTCAATTGTTGAGAACTACGGTGAATTGATGTTGATGGCGCTTCATGCACACTTTGTACGACATCAACAATATTCTCGGGTGTACACACTGTTTTTGGCTTTTCACGCTTTAGTTTATCGATGAGAATGCCAGTTTCTTTCACTTTTTTCACAAGATAACGAACACACGGAGCTGACGGTGCTTCTCTTCTTCCCAAATCCGTACACAATTTTCGCACACATTCTGCAACATTACCATGATTTTCAAAGTAAAGTCGCAATATTTCCCAGCGTTGTTCAAGCGTATACACAATCATATTCGTTCAGCGGAAGGATAAAACTAATTATCTGTCAAATCAGACATGAGCTAAGTGTTACCAATAAGTACTAGTTGAAAAAAAAAACGTTAGATGGCGGAAACGATAGTAGGTAGAGTGTTAACTTATTAGATGTGAGGCCACAGTTCAAACCTCAGGTCAGGCATCTCCAACAAACGAAATATGAAAAAATATTTCTTCGGCAACTTCCTCTCAGCAGATTTCTGGCAAAAACTCTCGAGGTCCCAAGACTTAACACAGTTGCACACCGGTTGCAGTTGGTTGGAGAGCACTCACAAAATTGCATTTTTTAATAACAAACCGAATCTGGCCTGCTAGACGTACGGTCACGGTTTCCTCTGATGCTTTTCTTTCTGTTTGCTGCAATATGTGGGAACCTTCGGTGTTGTTGTGTTTCCTCCTGAAGATAATAAACTTCATCGTATTCAATATTGACATTAGATTAGCAGTTTTTCAAAAAGTTTTGACATTGTGGGTAATGTTGCTCATACTTGCTCTAGCACATCCTCTCTATCCATACAAAATATTGCTCTACCAACGGTAGATATTCTTAAAATCCTTTGCCTTAAAAATTTTTCTTTGCATTTCTTACCATAGATTTGAAACACACACATGAATTTTATGTGTTTGAATTACATTTATTATCGATACATATAATGACAGCAAAAGTCTTAGTACGGCAATATATTTTAGCAATTTCATGAATTTTAACCAAAAGTTTGTATATATATTTATTTTATTAATTTATTTCTGTTTTATTATAAAAACTAATAATTTTTTAATGTTTTTCATAAAACAAGAGAAAAATTTAGGAAAAGTTTCAAAGGACTCCATAGGTACCCCCAAGGAGAACCCTGAGTAAATTTAAAATTCAAAGGCCTAATATATGAAAATGTTATCCCTTGTATGTAGTAGAACATCCCTTAAGGTCAGGCACTCCATTTAACAACCCATTTGTAATTGAATATACAAGTTTTGTTTCGTGTTTTCTAGTGGCACCATGAGCAAGTTTTTCGATGGAATTTTGTTTGAGGTTTAGCGATTACATAACCATTCTTTCTAATTATCTCCGAAATACTCTTTTGAAGTCATATCGGTACTTTGTGCAAGAGTATTAAGCCTGCGAATACTTTTTTTTGTCAAAATATATTGCCGTAGTAAGACTTTTGATGTCCACTGTATACCTGACCTAATAATACAGAAGTACTTACATATATAAAGGTATTTATGTAATAAATTTCTATAAATTTTCATTGTGAAACATATGAGTTGAAAATGAATTCCGAATGAAATAAAATGTGGTTGCAGTTGATGATTTTTATCACACTCCATACAAAACACTCATAATTTGTATGCCATAATGGTGGGTGTACCACTTTAATTTATTTATTTATTACACTCTACAACCTTCACTGGCGGTTACGTTTTTTACGGTAGCAATTTTGGTAAGAAATATTTGTTCGAAAATTGGTAAATGCCAGCCTAGTTATTCACACCACTTGTGTGTGCTAATTTTATATATGAGTGCTGGGACCTACAGTTTAACGTCGACTCCGAACGACAGATTTTTGAGAAACATTTTCATGGCAACTTTATTCTATTTACTCTCCGAGTTTTTGTTGGAAATCTGCTGAGAGGAAGTCGCCGAAGAAATATTTTTTTATAATTCGTTTTTTTTTGGTGATTTATGACCTGGGGTTTAAACCGTGGCCTCAAGCCTAATAAGTCAATTCACTACCCACTGGACTATATTCATTGCCTTTAAATTTTTGCGTTTTTGCTCGTTTTGAAGGCTTTTCACGGGTAATGAACTTAGAAGACGTTTATTTCTATTCAAATGTCAAACGTTTTATTGTCGCATATTGAAGAATAAATTTTAGTGTTTTTATCATTAATCGGCTTCAAATACAGTTTAAAATCAGTAATTCGTTGTTGTGTTTGGCTAATTGAGAGCTCGCATGGCAGCCACTTTAAACACAGCTTCTGCATACCAAAGTATTGATGTACGATCTGTTCCTTTGATATCTGGCTGCCTGGTTGCATCTCGTCTGACTGACAGGCTGGCTAAGTAGTATGGCTAGCTAGCTAGCTAGTCATGCTGCCTGGCTGCAGCTCGTCTGGCAGGCAGTCTGGCTAACTACTTTGGCTCGTTGGCTAGTTAGTCTTGCTACTACTACTACTACTCATAATACTATCTACTACTACTACTAATACTACTCCAATTAATATCTACTACTAATTCTCCTAATACTATTTACTACTACTACTACCACTACTACTACTACTACTACTACTACTACTACTACTACTACTACTACTACTACTACTACTACTACTACTACTACTACTACTACTACTACTACTACTACTACTACTACTACTACTACTAACTATTGCTACTACTACTACTACTACTACTACTACTACTACTACTCCTAATACTATCTACTACTACTAGTACTACCCCTAATACTATCTACTACTACTACTACTACTACTACTCCAAATAATATCTACTACTACTACTACTACTCCTAATTAAGTTTAAATTCTTAGAAAATCAGTTTCAAAGATTGAGTTTCCTGATGTAAAATCCGAATAAGGGTTTACAATCCAGTCGTATTTATTTATTTCACCAAAAAGCAACACTTATTTGCGATGCGGAAAGCTAGCTGTACATCTGGTAGCGCATCACCGTGTCTATATAGATCGATTGTAGCATTCTTGCTTGGTTACTGGTATACGACTCATTACCATTCTAGTGTAATCATTATTATTTTATCAGTTTACCTTTGTATTTTTTATAAAAACTGTGAAGATATTAAAAGAAAAAATATTTAAACTTTGCAAATGAATGTTGGTTACCGAAAAAAGAAAAAAAGTCAGTGAAACAAAGTGCGCAACTGTGCGAAACATATACAATTTATTTATGAATACGATGGCACTGGTGGGTAAGTGGCACCTGCCCATGTTGAAATATTACCCATTGTCTGATAAAAGTGCCACACCGTAATAGTAATAAAACAATACAACAAAAACAAAATAAAACATTTAGAAGAAGAAAAATTGTTTAATAACCTCAACACCGAAAATATTTCAACAAATTGTCGTCATTTTCCAACACTTTGAGTTTTAAGTGCCTCTTTATGTAGAAACAGGCTGATGTTCTTTCATTACTTTTTAGTTTTGTTTTGGCAGATTAAAAATTAAATTTAAGGGGTTTTCTTTTATTTATTTTCTGTATTTATTTTAACAGTTTTCAGCCACGTATTATTAAATTGTCGCTGGAAGGAAAATCGCATGGATGGATGATCAACAATTTTGTTACTTTTGCAAGGTAATTAATTGCTCAACATAAGCATTAAAAGGTTTACAGTCGCTTGTTTTTTTTTTGGGCATTTCCTTTAATGAAATTGCAGGGACTGGACAAAATATTTTAAACAACGAAAACACAAAAAATTAATTGTTTTTTTTTTTGAGTTCAGTATTAATTTCCCTCTTTTTTCATTCTTTTACCCTAAAAATCTACTCCTATCATACTCTATTTGCATTCGTTTCCTTTTTCTACTTCCCCAGTTGTCTCTCATTTACATCGTAATAACTGTAGGGGTCGCTAAACCAGCCTGAAGACCCCGAGCAGGGTGTAAAAGACTGCATGAAATAATAAATCGGTTTGCTGTTAAGCCTGCCGCCGATGCGCTAACGTCGGAAGAGACAAACTCTCCGATACGAGTTAAAGCTTATTTTACAAATTTGAAAGGTAACCCTCTTACATATCTACACCTCTTATTGGATGAGAAATGATCTGCAAAACATCAATAAAAGTTTTATTTTAGGCTGGTATATCGAGCCACACTTAATAGCACTTACACAGTAGAAGTTGAGGAGTATTATCTTCCCAGAATAAAGTTTCTTACATTTATACAACCACGAAGTCGCCGTAGTCTTGTAGGTAGGGTGTTGGTTTATTCGAAGAAAGGCCACGTTTCAAACAGCAGATCAGACATCTCCAATAAAACGAAATGTGCAGAAATAATTCTTCGGCGACTTCCTCTCAGCAGATTTCTGACAAAAACTCCCAAAGTAAATAAAATTGCCATGAGAAAGTTTCTAAAAACATCTGTCGTTCAGAGTTGACTCATGCATAAAATCATCTCACACAACATAAGTCGCGTGAGAAGTTAGGTCGTAATCCTGACTGAAGGGTTGTAATGACCAATGTACGTACATATGTATGCAACCACAAAGCAATATGAAGATGTTAACTGGTATCAAGGCCACAACATACCCGTAGCTTCCGCCGTTAAGCTTTCACTGCTACTGTCTATGACAGCCTTAGAATCATAACAGGAAGTTTAGCGAAGTACAACGCAATTCTTCACGCCCTCGTACCACAGAGGTCCGAGATATATTTTCATGTTTCTCTCAAAACTCTCGGAACTCTCAAAACTTAAAAGAGATTCTGGAGATTTTACACTTCAGAGGACATAAACAATGCAGTACGATACAATAAAACAACTAGATTTGGCGAGAGTTACTCAAATTGAAGTTAGACCTGAATGGAAATATGACAAAATTTCCTCTCAGCAGTCATCTGGCAAAAGCGCAGAGCCATGGACATTTTTAAGATCTTCAGTTCAGTGCGAGATGGCGATGATTTCCGCTTTCGATCCAACAGTGAGCTGTATGAGCTTCTCAATGACTTAGACGTTGTGAAGCATTTTAACATTCAGCGGCTGCGCTGGCTCGGTCATGTCGTTCGAATGGAGGAGGATGCTCCGGCGAGAAGGGTATTTGATGCTGGGATCTGCGGAAGTCGGCGGAGAGGATGACCTTGTTTGCGTTGGAAGGACCAAATCGAGAAAGCCCTATCATCCGCTAATCAGGTTGTTAATGGCCAATTAAGTAAGTAAGTAAGTCATCTGGCAAAAACTCCGAGAGTAAATGAAATTTCCATAAAACATCTCTAAAAAATCTGTCGTTCACATAAACTGTCGGTTCCGCCACTTAAAATTAATAACATGTAGTAGCAATAGTAGTAATAGCAGCATTAGTAGTAATAATAGAGGCAGTATTAGTAATAGGAGTAGTAGTAATAGTAGTAGTAGTAGATAGTAAACTACCATTACTATCTAGTAGCAGTAGCAGTAGTAGTAGTAGTAGTGGTAGTAGTAGTAGTAGTAATAAAAAACACATACTGGGTGGTGTGAGATGCTTGGTTGTAATCCTGGCTAATTAAGCAAAAATGCTTGAGCCATATTATTTATACTCCTGGAACTCAACAACGAAAATATTTGAGTCATCATCGAATATACTGATTTCAGAACGTACAATTACATGATAAGTGCGGGGCCTTTTAGGATTTTTATATGGAAAATGTTTATAACTTTCCTTTAAATTCTTTAAATATTTTCTTTTTTGAAATTTATTATGTGTCAACATATATGTATGTGGACTGACATTTGTTCGGGGTGTGTGTGCGTGTGACAATGTTTGTCAATATATCACAAGAGTCACAACACAACTTAATTAAATAATCACAACATCATTATAATCGAAACAAATATCTGAAGACTGTTTTTTTAGTGTTTTTATTGCTATTTTCGTTGTTGTATATGAAATGATAGCAAAAATATACGTTTAATTAAAAGGATTTAATCATTTACGCATTCATACATACATATGTATGTATGTACATATATGTTGCCTACCATATACAAATTCATGCATGTATGTATATACAAACATCATGCATACGTGAGAGTATGTTGGCCACGTTGGCAAAATTTTTAATTTAAATTAGTCAGTCAGTCAGTTAGTGGTAATGAAAGTAATGTAAAATACCATTAAAAGATAATCAAATAATAAAAAATGAAATGAAAATGAATATGAAAATAAAATAAATTGTTTAACGTACCAATGCTGTTTACTTTGCATTATAAAATAAAATAAAAAAATTAAATAAATGATACTTAAATACTTAATAATAAAAATAATAGCAAATAAAATACTTAAATACGTGCATACTATAAATACATTCATATTCATTATCATTTATTATAGTATTCTAGTATGTATGCATATAACCTTAAAGAGAGAAGGAAGTACAATGTGTTTGCTTTTAATGATAATTTAAATTATTATCCATTCATTAACACTTAATTTATAATTAAAATTGCTTTTTTAAAATTGTCACTCTAAAGTTATTATATCTGACAGAGCAAAATGGTCAATGCAAACAATATTTCGTTTTTTTTTGGAGCCACAGAGCCGGATTTTTTTCTTTTGGCATATCTTTTTTAAATTCCCTATATTTCTCTCTACAGAGTGCAGGGCATGCGTCCAATATGTGGCGAACAGTTACCACCTATTCCTCATCGCTACAGCTACAGCAGAATTCATTTGCCTTGTATCCAAAACCAAAGGCCCAAGAATGGACTTTAATCTCTTCTATTACTACTAGCCTAGTCATATATATAGCTAGTCTGGCTGCCTGGTTGCAGCTCGTCTGGCTGACAGGCTGGCTAACTAGTCTGGCTGGCTGGGTAGCTAGTCATGCTGCCTGGCTGCAGCTCGTCTGGCTGGCAGGCTGGCTAACTAGTTTGGCTCGCTGACTAGTTATTCTTGCTACTACTACTACTCCTAATACTATCTACTAGACCTACTACTACTCCTAATACTATCTACTATACCTACTACTACTCCTAATACTATCTACTTCTACTACTACTACTCCTAATACCAACTACTAATACTCCCAATACTCTCTACTAGTACTACTACTACTCCTAATACTATCTACTACTACTTCTACTCCTAATACTATCTACTACTACTCCCAGTACTCTCTACTAGTACTAATACTACTCCTAATACTATCTACTACTACTTCTACTCCTAATACTATCTACTACTACACCTAATACTATCTACTACTACACCTAATACTATCTACTAGTACTACTACTACTCATATTACTATCTACTACGACTACTACTTCTAATACTAGCTACTAGTACTACTACTACTTCTAATACTTCTAATACTATCTACTACTACTACTACTCCTAATATTATCTACTAGTACTGCTACTACTCCTAATACTATCCACTACTACTACTCCTAATACTATATGCTACTGCTACTACTACTACTTCTACTACTACTACTACTGTTACTACTCCCAATACTATCTACTACTACTACAACTACTATCTACTACTACTGCAACCACCACTACTAATACTACTACTACCCCTGCTAATAATAATACTGCCTCTATTATTACTACCAATGCTGCTATTACTACTACTGCTGCTACTACTACTATTACTACTGCTGATATTACTAATACTACTACTGCTACTACTATCACTACTGCTAATACCATTACTACTACTACTACCATGACCACTACTACTACTCCTGCTACTACTACTATTACTACTACTGCTAATACTACTACTGCCACTACTATGACTACTAATACTGCTATTACTTCTGCTGCTACTACTACTATTACTACCACCACTACTACTACTATTAGTACTACTCCATAGAATTTAGTTTCCAAATATTTCTTCTAATTTAAAATTTCAAAAGTATTTTTTGTTTTTGGTAAATATTTCGATACATTGAAGCTTAGGACTTCATACGATATCAGAATTCATAGAGAAACGTGTTAATTTTTTCCAAAACCATTAACAAATTTAATTGCAGCAATTCATTAATGAAAACATTTTATGAGGAGGTTAAGAAATTAATTGAAACGTTTTTTTGTTTTATGCACATGTGATGATTGGTCAAAAACAGAAGCATGCCGCATTATACTCCAAACACACACAACAACATAAGTGTACATGCAACACACCTTTTCTAATAACAACTACAAAAGAACAATAAAAGAATAGAAAAAGAAAATAAAAACGAAATAAAACGCAAACAAAGAACAGAAAACGCACATAAAAGTGTTGCGGCGGAGATAAAATATTGTGGCAAGAGTATCGAAAGGCAAATAAATTTTCGTGGAATCATTTATACGATTATACTGTAAATACCACACTGGTCATCATGTAGCGTTTGTTTGTTGGCCTGCCTGGCCGTACTGGCCAAACCCAATATTATTTTACTATCGATAATTTACAGTCAAATATCGATATGATACGATACGATAACATGCCATATACAGTGCAGAGATATAGTTGGACAATTGCAATGCAAACGAAGAAAGCCACACACAATGAACGAAAAGCCGCGGATTATTTCGAATTTATTCTGATTGGAATATTTGGACTTTTTTGTTGTTGCAATAACAACAACAACAACAATAAATAAACGTTAGTAAGTATTAATTTAATTGAATTGTTTTCTTTATAACCTCTTGTGATGTTTCATCTCCTTTTTTCAATTCTTCTTATCATATTAACACTGCAACATTTACAATATGATGCATGCGTGTGTGCATCATTTTTTTCTTGATGGAAATGAAATAAAAAAAGAGTTGAAGAACTAATCTATCAATAATAGCAACAACAACATCAAAACATATCTGTATAGTAAGCGAATCGTATCTTGTATCTATCAACACATTTGTAAGCGTCCATATATCAATCAATCAATCAATCAATCAATCCCCATCATAACAGTTGAAAGAGAGTAGAATAAGGAGTACAACAAAACTTGAATTAAATTCTTGACACAGTTGCTGTTGTTGTTGGTGTTGTAGGTTGTAGGATTTACATCCACACTCTCTCTCTCTCTCTCTGTTTTACGGCACAAGAATTTTCATCATCATTTGATATCATCAAACGAAACCCAGGGTGGATCTCACAAGCTTAACATTCGAGAACATTCGATGAAAATGGCCAGTTGTTTCGCTTTGAAATTGAATTGAATTGAACGATACATCGTTGGATCGATCGATTGCTTGATGAAAACGGGCGTTAAACAATCTTCAGCATGGTGGGTAATGAATGAAACATCAAAGATATAATTACCGATTCTCATGCATATGTTAACTCAAAGGCGATATGTTGCATGCCAGTCATAATGCAGACAAATGGCGTCCACCCCATGGGGAATCCCCAAATGCTAGCACATAAAATGAAAAAATAGTAAAGTTTTCAGAGAGAAACAAAAAATAGAAAAAAGATTGAAAATCTCTTCATAATAAATACATCCATCAAATCAAAAGACGTCCAGTGTGTAGAGAACGCATAAAACAGTTTGGTTTGATTCTTCTTTTTCAAGGCGCACCAAGCAGCATCATCATCAATTTCATAGTCAATCGAAAGAACTGTGATTTGTTTTACAACCTTTGTACGCGTAACCCCATGTATGTATGTGAATGTGATGCGTTGATTTAATTTAAATGATGATTTTATGCTGCATTCAAATATAATCATCACTTTCAAATGATGTGAAGATATTAATTATTTTTACCCTACTCTCCCTGCTCCCTGCTCCCCTTAAATAGAAAACAAATCGTATTATGAACTCTCAAAGAGAAGACCACACATTTGTGTTCGTTTTTTTTTATTATTAAGACGCCTACGGATAATAAATGATTTTAAAATAGAGCGAGAAATTAACTTTAAACTGGCAAATGTTGCAGTTGAGTGTTGTCAAGGCATCAGTTAAGCAGAAACAGATCTTGGCACAGATCATGGTCTATGTCAGCTTACAGCATCGAAAGATGTGCTCAATTAAACTTGGACAGATGGTACAGATGTTAATATTGTTACGTTTTTACCTTTTTAAAAACCTTTAAATATGAGTTCGTTAATTGCAAACCAAGTAAAAACAAATATGTCTTTAGTTTTTCTTAAACTCTCTTTATTATTCACACTACGTTTGTGCCACTGTTTACAACTTAACGATACAACAACAATTTGCTTGTACACTACTCTGTTTCACACTTTTGTCCGCGTTAACACTAACAACTGTTCGTTAGATCTACTCTACTTACAACCTCTTTGCAAGCAATACCACTTGTACGTTCAAACCGCAACGCGTCTTCACACAAGACTGACTGAATTATAACTCTCTGCTGCCTGCTTTGTCCAGCCCTTTTATAGTCCGACACAACTAGTCTAACCAACATTCTTGAAGTGGAAGGCTCTTTCTCTCCCTTCTCGAGAATTCTATTGCTAATACATTGTTGTTTGTTGTTGTCTATTACATATTTGTCGTAGCTGGTTTACTTCATTTTATGTTGTTGTTGGTACCAGGCGCAACCAGGTTCGTCATACATATGTGTGTGTGCAGCTTTAGATAATCAACACGTTCATTGTATTCCTTGTGTTAGTGTGTATTTGTATCGTGTGGCTTTTGTTGGTGTAGCTGGTAGCTTTTGTTTATCGTTTTTATTGTTAAACGATATTAGGTCGTTTCGATTTATTAATATTAGTCAGGACAACAACCAAGAACTTACTTCGTAGGCAAGTTCAATCAGTTATACATTGTACGGTTACTGTTTGCTACATCTCTTGTCATTTTGTAATTTAATGCAACCAAGCTTCAGTCTAATCTGCACTGAGAAGAGCTTAGAAGCCCTTAACATGACTACGACCTTTCTGTGTTGTGCGAAGGCAAGTGTCGGTATACTCTTCGCTTTTGAGATGACAATGTAAACCTTTGCTAGATAATTTCAGTTGGGAAAAGAATTAAATTTTGCATTAGCAACTGGCCTTATGACCAGGTATTGTGAACTTAAAGAACACTTGCAGAGTACACAGTTGCTTCAAGACCCATATGACGATTCTGCTCAATTCAACTTGGATAGGAGGTACATAAGATAGAACATAGCAATACTATCTGACAGTCAGGCAGCTATTCGAGAATTCGTCTCTTATGAGGAGTATAAATCGCAGATAGTATGATACAGACTGGAGTTAAAGCCGTTAGGTAGACTAACTGCTAACACCCATGTAATGTAGGAATTCTCAGCAATGAGCAAACTGACAAACATGCGAGAAAAGAAGCTTCCATGCCGCTGATAAGGCCAAAACTATTCTGTAAAAAGGAAGGAGGTAAAGCGTATATGGAAGATAAAGGGAGGCAAACACTCTACTCAAACCAAGTGGCTTTGAGGCAATCGAAACTTTTGCTGGGAAATTAGAATAAGAGGATATCTGAGTTATGCAAGAAATAACCGGTTTTTTTAACAGGGCACTGTAGGCTTACATAAGATAATTGGTCATTACAACCCTTCACACCACTTATACTGTCTGTGTTTTATACATGAGTGGCGGGACCTACAGCTTAAAGTCAAATCCGAACGAGAAATTTTTGAGAAACTTTTGTGTTTTTTGCCAGAAATCTGCTGAGAGGAAGTCTTCATTTTTCATACTTCATTTTATTGCAAATGTCTGACGTGGGGTTTGAATCGAGGCCTTACATCTAATAAGCCTACACACTACCTGTTAGACAACGGCGACTACATCTCTGTAGACTGAGAATCTTAGAGTATTTAGGATGAGGTTGTATCGAACTCAACAAGTTGATTTTGTGATGGTGAGAACGAATAATCAGAACATATTCTTGAAACCTGTGGGGGCATTAATGCATCCCAGAAAAACAATGCGGTGCACATCAAGTGCTAAGCAGGAATTTGTTAACAACGAGCAGCATTCTGGAAAGACATTTCAGGAGTGACTATATAAAGCTAGAGGGTAGTACAATAGATTGTATAGTTGCAAAGCTATGGTCACTAAATCAGTACAATAGAACGTCTGGTCACAGTACTTTAGTATATCTGCACGATCCTAACAATATTGAAAGTCTCCTCTAAAGTTTAGAATCATTTAGGATGCCTCTGAACTATGCCTTCTATACATACGTACATGCATACATACATAATTGGTCTTTACAATCCTTCAGTCAGGATTAACACCTAGCTTCTCGCATCACTTATGTTGTGAGTGTTGATTTTAAACATGAGTGTCGAGGCCTACAGTTTAAAGCCGACTCTGAAAGACAGATTTTTTTGTAAGAAACTTTTCCTTACAATTTTATTTTACTCTCACAGTTTTTGCCAGAAGACGAAGTCGCCGAAGAAATATTTTCTGTTTTGAACCATGACCTCACTTCAAATAACCCAACACACAAGCTACTAGACTAAGGCCCTCTATAGATAAGAGAATTATTAAGCAGCACTATCTCCTGAGATAGTGTAGAACTCAATTAGCAACATTTCGCTCTCCTTTACATTAGGGCGAAACTGGAAATGGACCAGCTATCTAAAATCTGCTGTAAGAGTATATCTAAATGGGAAAAATGTTTTGTAAGAAACTCAAGTTTTTTAAATGAACTAAAAGGAATAAATATAATTTTTATACTGCATGTATGTACGTATGCATTATGCCAAAAATAATTACCAACATATGGCTAACATTGTATAGATAACTAGCTGCACACATGCGCAACAACTTTTCTAAAGATCATAACATGATCAAATGCACAGTTTACGATTTAATTGATTTTAAGTAATTTTCAGTGGCGCCACCTGCCGGAAATTAGTCATACCAACTTAGAAATCTTCGTCGGCTCATGCGCAACAACTTTGCTAAAGATCATGACATGCTCAAATGCATAGTTTACGATTCTATAAGGTACATACAAACAAACATACATTTTTATATATGTAGACTATGAGAGGTGATACGCCCACTATAGCTAATACGCCCATTTTGTTCATATATACATACGTCAAAGTCGTTCATACAAAATTTGAGGACTCTAGCTGTTGCAGTTTATGAGATATGCAACATTAAATACTTATTGGATATGTGGGCGTGGCACCTCGCCTACTTGAAATTTTAATATAAAAAATAAGCCTATAGTTCCTTCCAGACATACAGGAAGGTACTGTTAAAATTTCAAGAAAATCGGTCCAGCCGTCTATAGACTTCAAACAAACCTACAAACAAATAAACACACATTCATTTTTATATAAGATGTCTGGCTTGAAGGTACATCAATATGCCTTATGATAAGAAATTAAGACCAAGTGTTTACCAGCTTGAAAATGCAGTTTTAAATTCACTTATTAAGCTTGAGAAAAACAATTAACCTGGTTACTTTCGCAAGAATTTCTAAGACAGGCATAATCTAATTACTTTAGAGATGTCAATAAAGCCATCAAACAATGCAGTGTGGACAGTTTGATGTAAATAAGATACATATTGTTACGTTTTTACCTTTTTAAAAACGTTTCAATATTAGTTCGTTAATTGCAAACAAAGTAAAAACAAATGTGTTTAATTTCAGTTAAACTCTCTTTATTCTTTACACTACTTTTGTGTGCCACCGTATACAAGTTAACGATACAACAATAACAATCTGTTTCTTCACTTTACTAGCTTAGGTTAGGTCTGAGTGGTAGCTCTGATAGCGGCCCGTTGTGATGCCACGGGTGAACGCAATCCCTGTACTGACCAAGTTCCACCAAAATCAGGGAAGAGGAAGAAGTTGGTCAGCGCAAGGGCTGCACATCCTTCACTTTACTAGTTCACACAAGTATTCGCTAGATCTTTACAACCACGACTATTTTATTCACACGCAACTTCACACAAGGCTGACTGAATTATAACTGACTGCTGCCTGCTTTGTCCAGCCCTTTTATAGTCCGACACAACCAGTCTAACGAACATTCTTGAAGTGGAAGGTTCGTGATCTCGCCTTCTCGAGAGCTCTATTGCTAATACATTGTTGTTTGTGTACTTTGCTTATGTTGTCTATTCCTTTTTGTCACATACATGTTGTTGTTGGTACCAGGCGCAACCAGGTTCGTCGTACATGTGTGTGTGCAGCTTTAGATAATCAACACGTTCATTGTACTCTTAGTGTTAGTGAGTATTTGTATCGTGTGTATTGTGTTGGTGTAGCTGGTAGCTTTTGTTTATCGTTTTTATTGTTAAACGATTTTAGGTCGTTTCGATTTATGTAACAATATAATACAAAAACCTATAACATCATGTTAGAAATCATTAAATGCGACATTATGTACTTATTTTATCGCATGCAATAAAATTGTTTTCTTTTTTAATAAATTCTTATAAATTTGAAATGAAATTCGAATTAAAAAAATATTAAAATGAAAATAAATCGTTTTATTCCGAAGAAAAACCTCTAACTTCTTAGAAAGTTTTCTGCTGATGTACATACTATAAATGTATGTATGGCTGTGTGTATGTACATTGACATTAAAAAAGTTGTAAAATTTCTTTCATGTTCCTTTTCCTTTTAAAAATACTTATGCAGACGTATATAAAAATGCTGTGAATGCAATTTTAGTTTAAAAATGAGCAAAAACATGGCAAATACTTTCAAATACTAAAAGAATTCTCCTCCTTTTCTTTTTTCTTAACAAAACTAACGTTCGTAAGATGAAATAGTTGAGTCCAAGGAAGAGTATAAAAAAAGTGTAAACGTACTGGCAAAGGATATCAAGACATTTTGTTTTCTCGCTGATAATAAAATTTAATCAGAAAAAAATAAGGGCAACGGGAGACAATATTTATGAAATACGATTTACAAAATCATAAAAAATTTATTACAACCGTTGGTTGGAGAATAAAACTCTATTTTATGGCATCATTCGCCATTTTTTTTTTAATTTGTATGTAAAAGCTGCATTGGCAGACTCTCTGTTTAAAAGGCCATTTGAATGAGGCAAACCATTAAAGGATTCACCATTGGCAGGAAAAATATTGACAATGTTACATTGGATATGGTGATGGTGACAGTAATAATGGCATTTAATGATATCACAGCTTACCAACTAGAGAAACAAGTGATTAATATTCGTGTATTTTTACAATAACCCTTCAGTCAGGATTACGACCTAGCTTCTCACACCACTTATGTTGTGTGCGTTATTTTTATACATGAGTGGCGGGGCTACAGTTTAAAGTCGACTCCGAACGACAGATTTTTGATAAACTCTTCATGACAATTTTATTTACTATCAGAGTTTTTGCCAGAAATCTGCTGAAAGGAAGTCGCCAAAGAAATATTTTTATCATATTTCGTTTTGATGTCTGACATGGGGTTTAAACCGTGGCCTTACGTCTAATATGCCGACACACTACCTAGACTACGGCAACCTAAAAACCCATATGATATGGCTTTTGAGATCCTCTGTGAGTTGCCCAAAGGAAAAACAAAATTCGAATCATATTTCGTTAAGTCACAGACTATAATACGAGAAAGTCTTAAAAAGTATTTCATGCTGTTTTAAATGTAATGAAAATATTTTTATCATAAAATGTGCATATCTATGAGACTTTTGCTGACACACATACATTTATTTGCATTTCAATTTTAAATCATGAGAATTTTATTGTAAATTTCGTAGAAAAAATTGAAAAATATTTCTAATAATACTTCAGCTATTGTAAGATAAAATCCTTTGTATGTAAAATAAAATAATTTCGATTGGTTTGTAAGGCAGGCAGGATTGTGTATTGGCTTATTAGACGTGAGACCAGGGTTCGAAACCCAGGTCAAACATTTCCAACACACCGAAATATGAAAAATAAATATCTTCGACGACTTTCTCTCAGCAGATTTCTGGCAAAAACTCTCTGAAAGCGAATAAAATTGCAATGAAAAGTTTTTCAAAAACTGTCGTTCTTTATACTGTAGGTCCCGCCACTCATGTATATATATCCACCTGACTAAAGGGTTATAATGTCCAATTATGTACATATATATGTATGTAAATATAATTTCAAACGCTTAAAGCAATAACTTTTAACAGCATGGATTAGCGTTCAGCAACTTAAAGTCAAAAAAAAAAAAAAACAGAATGAATTGATTATTGCATAGAGATTGTGAAGTACCGCGACCATATGATTTATATACTGCCATTAGCTCGATACCTAAGCAATCCTATTGCCTAGACTAATAGCATAACGCTTGCTTATTACTTGGTAAACACCCAACATTTCTTTACTGAGAAACGTTAACACACAGGTTCCAATATTTACGTTCTGGTGATCCCTGCTCCTCTTTACGGAGCAGTCACGGAGTCTACACATTGGGCTTGAATCCACTCAAACATATATAATTGCTCATTAGCGCCTTTAGACAGGGTTACAACTTAGCTTCTCACACCATTTATATTGTGTGTGTTCATTTTATCCATAACTATCGGGACCTGCAGTTTAAAGTCGACTCCGGATGACAGATTTTTTCGAGAAAATTTTCATGACAATTTTATTTGCGTTTCAGAGTCTTTGCCAGAAATCGTACTTGGAGTTTGAACCATCACCTTACGGCTAATAACTCAAGACACTACCTACTAGACTATGGCATGAATCCATATGTATCCTAAAACAACTGTACTTTGAGTCTATGATGAGTGGTTGGTATCCTTAGTCTACATATTTGTCGATGGTCTAATGCATATCTCATATAATATTCCATTGTATTTGCTCAACAAAAATTTAGATTGTTGCCTCAAGCCCATTCAAATTGGAAAGAATTACGTTTTCTCCTCAGCTTTCTTTTAGCCGAATATACCTTTACAAGTCCCTTTAACTACCCCACAGAAATGTTTTGACTCTATCAGCAACGTAGAAACTACTTTTCTAGACTGTTTATTGCAGCAAATTTCTAAATGACCTGGGATCCAACCTTTGCCTCTCTGATTTAGCTTTATATTCTAATCTCGAGACCTTCTCATAGGAATAACTGACCTGAAATCCAGCATTGTCTTGCTGACTTAGCTTTCTATTCTAGTTTCTAGTTAACCGCATAGGAGCTTAGTGCTCTAATAGCGGTTAGTCTGTCAGCTAGCATGACTATGTCCCTATTCTCTGTACTTCCTGTACAAGTTTCAACTTAGTTTTGTTCAGTTTGTCAGTCTTTGTGGAATTTGCAAGCCAGATCCGATGACACTTCAAAGGTTGTTATTCAAAATGAATAAGTGAAGAATTTTGTTCATTTGCCATGGATTTAAAATCTGTGGGGCTCTAATGTACGCATTGTTATCATTAAAATAACATCATGTCCAAGGCAGACAATAAATGCAGAAGGCGTACCAGAGCACTATTGCGTAGGACGTTGGTTGCAATCGGCTCTCAAAGTCATTTCTAGCCAATAAGGTGCATGCAATAAACTTCATAGTGGAACAAGTTTATCAAAGTAAAGAGTGAAAATATGAGGTGTATGGAGTCTTAAATAAGGCTCACAATTTCATACAAAAGTAGAGAAGTTCTCTAGCTTTAATTTATGACAGACTGAATCGGAAGCCGGAAACGGATTTTTATATTCGTGATACGGGCATTAACGCGAAAGCCACATCGGCATGTACTTTATTATTCAATTGCACCTTAAAGATAATATCTAAGCATAGGGACAGACAGTCGACTTATATTTATTCTTAATTTAAGTGTTTATCATGGAAACAAATGCAAATATTGAACACGAAACTAATTTAAAAATTCCTTGTTAAAATTAAAAAAAAATTTTAATTAGTTCTTTACTTTAGTAGAAAATCGTGATTGAAAATAAATGGATTTCATTCTTGATACCTGACGAATATTTCATTTAAATACCCTGAGTTTAGGTCCAGATTAGTATGAGTTTTTGTTGAATTCCTAACAAAATAACACACAAACTTCAAACGGTAAGTGAATCTGAGCAATTAAAAAATCGGAACCAATAGTTTTTAATTATTGCGCGTTTTTGTTCGTTTTCTCACAGCTTTAAGAATGAAAACAATTTTCGCTATTGTTGCCGTTGCCATCATAAATATGTTGGCCTCAGTCTCGGCTCAGCATGTCGTGGGAGATCTTTTACACACCCCTAGAGTTGGTGGAGTACTTCGCAGACTAACTGTCGGACCACCATTGAACCTTTTGTAAAATAAATCCAACATTTTAACATACAGGACAACGATGAAGGGTACGGTAATAATGAAAAAATAAAAAAAAAGAATTTGCAGCATAAAAATATTTGTTTTTTATACTCATCACTACAATCATCGGGGACGTATAATGGGCACTACGCGAACTTTTGTATTAAAGGGCTATCGAGATATCATAGGGGCCTTAAAATACTTCCATGATGATGTTTGGACTGTATGAATGGATACTGGAACAGTTCGAAATATCGAAATTTTTTATTCTTTTGAAATACCTACTGATTGATCCCATTAAGTGTGGAATATAACTTGGCCACGGCTTTTGTGGTTGGAATACATACGAAACTTACAGTTTTCATAATTCTATCGACTAAATCAGGCTGAATTTCAGCGATGCCATGGGTTTTTATAAGCTTTAAGGACCGCTTTGTTTTATGGCTTATTCTCACATGCCTGCTACTTAAAAAACTCTCACAGGAAAAAGTATGAGAGGGTTAAATCACACGATCTAACGTAACGTTCATGTCAGATAACCAAATCTCAAAATCGCTTGGGCAAAATATCCAATTTGGCATAAGCCATGTGGCACGTAGCGTCATTTTGCTGAAACCACATGTCCAGACCAGAGATCAGCAATGAGTATTCAAAAAGATGAGTAGATTCGAATCATACTCATAACCTCTGATACTTATAAGCATTCATACTTATTTTAATATCATACTTATACTACTCATATTCAAAGTTTGAAGTATACTCATCGTACTCATACTTAACAATACGCATGATGTTATTGATTTCGACTCTCCATATCTCACCATTTACAAGAATCACTAAGTAAGCATGATTCGCGTACGAAAACTACAATACGCACTACAAGGTGTCTTTGTCTTTTTCTTTCTTATTTTTTTTTAAATGCAACAACTAAGATTGTAAATTTTGATGAATGATTCGAATCACTCGAATAATTTATGAGTATTATAAGTATTTTTCTAAATTTATGAATCTGAATGAGTAGGCGTATGAATCAAACATATTTCGAATGTTATGAGTTTGATGTCAACATTGTACTCATACTCATTGCAACCTGTATTTATAAATCAATGTTGTACTGAGTACGAATAAATCAGAGTAGTTGTATTTCAATACTGTTGACATACTCATACTCAAAATTTCATGTGTACTTATGAGTAGCAAAAAAACGATTAATTGCTGATCTCTGGTCCAGACCACCAACTCAGGCCAGGAGTTACGGCAAATTTCTACATGACCTGGTATTTAGCCTTTCCTTTGCTGATCAGGTTTGAATTCTAATTTCTAGTCATTCTTATAGCACTGCCTTACTGATTTAGCTTTCTGTTTTAGTCTCGTGTTAATCTCATGGGAGTTTAGTGCTCTGATAGCGGTTTGTCTGTCAGATAGTATTACTATGTCCCTATTCTTTATAATTCCCGTACAAGTTTCAACTTAGTTTTTTTCAGTTTGTTTCTTTGTGGAATTTGCAAGCCAGATCCGATGATACTTCAAACGTTGTTATTGATCTACTACTCGGATATTTATTCAAACTGAATGAGTGAAGATTTTTGTTCATTTACCATGAGCTCAAAATCTGTGGGGCTCTAATCTACGCATTGTTATCATTAAAACAACAGCATGTCCTAGGCAGACAATAAATGCAGAAGGCGTACCAGTGCACTATTGGGGAGGACGTTGGTTGCAAATGACTCTCAAAGTCATTTCTAGTAAATAAGATTCATGGAATTCACTTCATAGTGGAACAAGTTTATCAAAGTAAGTGTATGGGCTCTTAAATAAGGCTCACAATTTCATACAAAAGTAAAGGAGTTCCTTAGCTATAGTTTATGACCGACTGAATCGGAAGCCGGAAACGAATTTTTATATTCGTGATACGGGCATCCACGCGCAAGCCATATCGGCATGTATTTTATTATTCAATTGCACCTTAAAAATAATATCTAAACGACAGACAGTAATTTAAGCGTTTATCTTAGAAAAACTTGTAAGCATATTGAACACGAAACTAATTTGAAAATTATTTCATAAATTAAAAAAAAAATTAAGCTTTTTATTACTTTAGGAGAAAACCGTGATTGAAAATAAATTCCTGTCATGCTTAATACATGAAGAATATTTCATTTAAATACCCTGAGTTTAGGCTTAGATAAGTATGAGTTTTTGTTGAATTCCTAACAAAATAACACACAACTTAAAACGGTAAGCGAATCTTAGAAATTAAAATAAAAATTAAATTTTTTTAATTATTTTACGTTTTTGTTCGTTTTCTCACAGCTTTCAGAATGAAAACAATTTTCGCAATTGTTGCCGTTGCCACCATCAATATGTTGGCGTCAGTTTCTGCTCAGCCTGTCGTGGGAGAAGTTCTGGACACCGTTACTGGTCTAGTTGGTGGACTAACTGGTGGACTAACTGGTGGACTAACTGGTGGACTTTTAGGAAAATAAATCCAACATTTTTACATACAGGACAACGATGAAGGATTATGGATACGGATAATTTTATTCGTAGTCAAAAAGTAATGAAAAAATAAAAAAATGAATTTGCAGCATAAAAATTTTTGTTTTTTATACTCATCACTGTAATCGTCGGAGGTATAATAGGCAATACGGGAAAATATAGAAAAATGTTTGTGTGTTTGTAGTAAAAGGCTGTCCATGATGCCAGTTTTGATTATATTTTGACAGTATGAATGGATGCCGGAGCAGTTGGCAAATGAACCAAAAATTTAAAAAAAAAATTTAAGCGTGTGTTAGATAATATTGAAATTTTTTATTCTTTTGAAATACCTACTGATTTATTCCATTTAGTGTGGAATATAACATCACCACGGTTTTTTTGGGTGGAGTGCATTCGGATCGTCCAATTTTCATAATTCTGTCTAATAATTCAGCGATGACATGGGTCTTATTAGCTTTAAGAACCGCTTTGTTTTATGGGTTATTCTCGTACACCTGCTACCACAAATCGCTTGAGTAAAATATCCAATGTGGAGTAAGCCGTGTGGCATATAGCGCCGTCTTGCTGAAACCACATGTCATTGGTGTCCAGGTCATCCAGTTAAGACCAGGAATTGTGGCAAATTCTTAGATGACCTGGTATTCAGCCATTCCTTTGCTGATTCAGTTTTACATTCGAATTTCGAGTCGTCCTCATAGGAATGGCTGACCTGGAATCCATCACTACCTAGCTGATTTAGCTTTCTATTCTAGTCTCTAGTTAACCTTATTGGATCTAAGTGTTCTCATAGCGGTTTGTCTGTCAGATAATGTTACCTACTCTCTGTATTTCCTGTACAAGTTTCAACTTAATTTTTGTTCAGTTTGATTCTTTGTGGAATTTGCAAGCCAGATCTGATGATACTTCAAAAGTTGTTGTTGAGCAACTTCTCAAATTTTTTATTCATTCGCCATGGGCTTAAGACCTGTGGGCTCTCATGTACGCAGTGTTATTAGTAAAATAACAGCATGTTCAAGGCAGACAAAAAATACAAAAGTAGGACCGGAGCACTATTCTGTAGGACGCTGGTTGCAATCGGCTCTCAAAGTCATTTCTAGTAAATAAGATTCATGGAATACACTTTATAGTGGAACAAGTTTATCAAAGTAAAGGATGAAAATATGACGTGTATGGTATCATAATATATAAAGGAGTTCTTTAGCTTTAGTTTATGACAAACTGAATCGATGTATCTGCAAATAAAGTTTGTTTTTGCTTTTTACGAATTTTTATTTTCGCGATAAAGGTCTTCACGCAAAAGACTTTATTATTTAATTGCACCTTAAAACTAATATCTAAACATAGGGACAGACAGTAAATTTATTGTTATTAATTTAAGAGTTTATCTTAGCAAAACTTGTAAGAATATTGAACACGAAACTAATTTAAAAATTCCTTCTTAAAACGAAAAGAGTTTTTTAATATTTTCATTACTTTTGGAGAAAATCGTGATTGAAAATAAATTAAATTCATGCTTAATACCTGACGAATATTTCATTTAAATACCCTGACTTTAGGCCCAAACAAGTATGAGTTTTTGTTGAATCTTTAGCAAAATAACACACAGTAAGTGAATCCTAAAAATTAAAAAAATAAAAACTAAAATTTATTAATTATTGTAAGTAATTCGTATTCTTTTTAACAGCTTTAAGAATGAAAACTATTTTCGCAATTGTTGCCGTTGCCACCATCAATATGTTGGCGTCAGTTTCGGCTCAGCCTGTCGTGGGAGAAGTTCTAGGAACCGTTACTGATCTAGTTGGTGGACTAACTGGAGGACTAACGGGCGGACTTTTAGGAAAATAAGTTCAACATTTTAACATCCATGACAACGATGAAGGTTTTTTTTCGAAATGTAATGAAAAAATAAAGAAAAAAAGAATTTGCAGCATAAAAATATTTGTTATTTACACTCATCGCAATATTCGTCGGAGGCATAATTGACAATACAGGAATTAGAAATAATTTTGTGTGCTTAAAATTATTAAAGGACTTACGAGACATCGTAGGGACTTAAAGTGCTTCAATGATGCCAGGTTTATTTATTTTTTTAACGGTTTTAGTAAAGACCACACTATTTAAACACAGTCAAATATTTCAAAGGTCCACCGTAACTGAAAGTAAACCCTTTTCAATGTTTTAAAACTTTACATGAGACTACTGGCTCTAATCAAGAGTACCGCTTGTAATTTCCTTGAATTTTTTCAAGTCAATAGTTGAAAACTATCAGAGCTCTTTCGCTTTCCAAAAGGGCGTTTCGACTTTATCTGATCCGTCTGTAAAATCATTTATTTACTCTGTTTTGCCAAATCAGCATGGACAACGAATTCGCTGAATTGACTCTGGACAACTAACCCTAACTGACCCTAATTTTCATAGAAAAATTAAAAAAAAATATTTCAAGCGCGTGTAAGATATTATGGAAATTTTTCATTCCTTTGAAATACCTATTGACGCCGTTGGAATATAAAATCGCCACGTATTTTTTGAGTGGAACTCATACGAAATATATAATTTTCCATTACACTGGCAAATAAATCAGTCTGAATTTCAGCAATGGTATTGGTTTTATTGGCTTTAAGGACCACTATGATTTGTGGCTTGTTCCCGACCTAAAATAAACCCCACCAGAAAAAGTGAAAGAAAAAGAAATCGCACGATCTCAGTAGTAAACTCACATAACGTTTATCTGAGATAACCATGTTCTCAAATCGTTTGGGCAAAATATCCAATGTGGCATAAGCTGAGTGACACGAAGCGCGGTCTTGTTGAAACCACATGTCATTAGTATCCACATCAATCAATTCGGACCAAAAGAAGTTGATAGTCATTGATCTATAGCGCTCGCCGTTAACGGTGATGACCTTTCTCAAAAAAATATGGACCGATGACGCCACCAGCTTAAGATCAACAACAAACAGGGACTTTTTAAGCACGTATTGAACTCTTTTTTTGAAGTCGCCGTAGTCTAGTAGGTAGTGTGGTGGCTTATTAGACGAAAAGCCAGGGTTCGAGCCCCAGGCTAGACATTAAACACAAAATACAAAAAGTATTTCTTCGGCGACTTCCTCTCAGCAGATTTCTGGCAAAAACTCTGAGAGTAAAATAAACCTGCCATGAAAAAGCTTCTCAAATATCTGTCGTTCGGAGTTGACTTTAAACTGTAGGTCCCACTACTCATGTATAAAAAATTAACACACACAACATAAGTGGTGTGAGAAACTAGGACGTAATCCTGACTGAAGGGTTGTAATGACCAATTATGTATGTATTGAACTCTTATGGATCTCATGTGGGTTGATATTGTTATAAGTTTAACAATTTTATTTGCTTACGTACCCATTCATCCAGAAATAAGCCTCATGATGAGCACATATCGTTGTTTATGGTCGTCCATGGTAATTTTACAAAATAGACTGTATAAGTGGCAACTAATTGGGCATATGAGGCTTCAAAAAAAATGGCCATTAGCAACTGTCAAAGTTTTAAAATCCCTGTAGAAAGATCTTATATCGTGCTGACTTCCAAAATGTTAATTGCTTTGTGTTTGAACAAAGTATCGTATTTCATAAAGCCGCTGTACAAAATGTTTACAATGTATACTATTTCAAAACGTCGTCAATGTGTTTTTTAACGCAGTCAAAAATCAATCAGGCATCGGATTTATAGTTGATGGATTATTTGGTAACTTTGCATATCTACAAAATGTATAAACCGTAGTAGAACTGCATACAAACTTTGTATTGATACAATGAACAAGGAATAGCCAATGTTCCGACGCACTGACTATTTTATCAAGAACTTATTTTTCTTACTTAGTAACTGTTTTTTTTAACTTGAATAACTTGACCTGCCCATTAAAAACTAAATGCTGATATTGTTACTGGTTTAATGGGACTCTAGTTTTACATAACCTAACATTCTATGTGCAGTTGTTTTTTTTTATATTCAAAAACTAGAAAAGTAAGTTTTTATAAACGATTTTTTAATTGTTGTGCATTTGATAAAAACAATTAAATTTTCTGGCAACTAAATTCATGAAGAAATTGAACAGATTTGTGCAGCCATTAGAAAACAATTCGTTTTTAATACCAACAGATTTGTAAAATCGACTACATTGGAGCAGATGAACATCCGTTCGTTCAATTGAATCGACTTCAATTCAATTAAACTGAATTAAGCCAAAAAGCTAATCAAAAAAGTGCATTGCACTGAAACAAATTATTGAACATAACAAATATTCGAAATTATGAGAAGAGAGAATTTTTTTTTACATTTTTAAAGGAGAATGAATCGGCACTATCAGGGATAGGATGCAACTGGCTCTGAGGAGCGTCTGCGTGTAGGCATCTGATCCCGGTGAAAACGGAAGTAGTACTCTTCACGAGAAGGTACAAGCCACCGACTGAAACTGAACGGAACGGAACTGAAACTCAAACAGGAGGCACACTTTCTAAGACTCATCCTGGATAGGAAGCTGTCTTGGAAATCGAACATCGTTAACAGTATCAAAAAAGCTTATATTGCCCTGTATGCTTGTGACAGAGTGTTGGGGAGGATATGGGGCCTAGGACCTAGAATGACTCACTGGATATACACAGCGGTGGTTGGACCTATCTCGACCTATGGATGCCTAGTTTGGTGGGAATCCCTTGATAGGAAAACTAATTTAAGACTAATACAGCGACTGCAGAGATCTGCCTGTATTATCATTAGCGGTGCCTTGCGCACTACAACTACGTCGGCACTGGAGATAATTTTGGGCCTCTTTCCGCTTGACATTTTCTGTAGGGGAGTGGCTGCTAAAATAAGTAAACGTCTCTGGGCGACTGGACAATGGCAGGATTCGGATATCGGAAAAGCAAAGATCCTGAGGGAAGTTGAAGCTGTCGGGAGCACTGACTACATGACACCGCGGTACGACTTCACGAGGAGATTCAAGATATCGGTTCCGGCCAACGGGGTCCGGAAGGGTGGTGTGAACCACCCGGTAAGGGACTCCGTACATATCTACACCGACGGCTCGAAGCTGAACGGATCTGTTGGCAGTGGAATTTTTTCGGAATCGGTTGGAATAGCCGAGTCTATAAGACTGCCAGACCACTGCAGTGTCTTTCAGGCGGATGTGGTGGCAATACAGGCTGCGGCGGGAATAATTGGGGGCGGAAGGGTCTCCAAGCGGAACGTCACCATACTTTCTGATAGCCAGGCGGCTATCAAGGCTCTAAGTTCTAATGTGATGAACTCCAAGACGGTATACGGCTGTCGCAGATATCTCGACAAGGTAGCGGAACGATATAATATCCATATTGTATGGGTACGGGGGCACAGTGGTATTCCGGGTAACTGCAGAGCTGATGAACTTGCCAGGTGGGGCACGACCAACGAACTCTCCGATGAATTCTCGAATCTGGGCATCCCTATGGATATTTAATAATGCGATCGTAGATTCCGTCAATGACAAGTGGTCGGCCTCGTTCACGGGTGGAACGGATCGAAAAATCTGGCCAAGGCTGGATGAGGGGCGCACAATGAGTCTACTTAAACCCTAAATAGGCACGCTCAGTGTAGTTGTCGGTGTCATTATGGGGCATTGCATTATGGGTACGCAAGCGAGGCGCATAGGTCTTGGACACCTTGCTGGCGACCTTTGCAGAAACTGCAGAGATGAGGAAGAAGAGGCGACTGTCCCTCACCTGCTGGGTACATGCCCGGCTCTTTGCCAAAGGAGAAGGAAGTACTTGGGTACCTACTACATGGATGATCTGGAGGAACTGTCATCGATAGACATTGGCAGCCTAAATCGCTTCATCAGGAGCAAGGCCATCTCACGTGGAAGTGATATAAACTAGCCATCAACACACTGCAATTGTTTTTGTAGGTTTTCTTTAGGTTTGGTCGGTGTATGCGAATAAGCCACCATAACCTATGCCATCTACTAAATTCAGCCTGATTTATGTGCCAGAGTTACAGAAAAATGGATAGTTGTGATATGTAATCTGGTAATATCATTTGACTGCATAAAACTTTCTTAACTTAAAGGGGCTTTTTTAAGTGTACTTTTATGTGTTTTTCCACCATTTTGGTACAAATACTTATACTGTGCATAATGCAGTTTTTTTTGGAGTGGGTGGGTGGTGTGTTAAATTATCAACAACAATTACAGAAAGGATTTAATGGAAATTAGCATTCATTTTGAAAAATCAAGTGTCTGGTGGCTGTCATTTTATCAACTAACGATGTGGCAATATTGAGTATTGTGGCAGCAGCAGTAGAATTAAATCATGTGCAACATTTAATTTAATTTTTGATTTTAATTCGTTTTTAATTGATGTTTATTGAAACATTCATTACAGATTAGAAAACAAAAACTAAAAATTTCATTTCATTTCATTTTAATTGAAAGTCTTATCAACGCTTCTGCATTCTCATTCATGAATTTTCATAATTAAACAACTGAAAAGTGATTTGAATATGAATTAAAGAGAAATTAAATTTTATTTTGTGTATCATTTTATAACTAATTTGTCTCAAACATAATTAACAATTAACGGGAATTTGAAATTGAAATTAAAGTGAATTAAAAAAAGAGCCAGAAATCAATAAACAATCGGAGGCGTTTTAAATATTTCATAAGACACACGCAATAATTTCTAACCAACCAACCAAGCCAACTAACGTTTGTCCATCTAATCGATGATTTCCAAGGAAAATTTCTAATATGCAGACAACGATTTATCAATAAATACGTTGTGGCTATAATGCGCGTATATGGTAAGTGAAATACAGTAAAATTATTAAAAAATATTCCTCTTCTTCTCCTCCTTTCTTTCTTTAGTTTCAATGTAAGCAATAAGAAATAAATAAAGAAGCCATGGTACACGATTTCAAAAAACCTTGCCATACTTTAGAGACAATATTTTATAGATAAACGTTATATATGTACGTAATGACGAGTCAAATGTCTCGCACTGTCCTTTAATTTCTAACAAAATACAATCATACTGTCAGAAATACTAATAATACTACAACAGAGTTCCGTAACGTATCATTTACTACATGCCACATGCAACAAACAACAACAGCAGCAATTAAAACCGAACCGAACAAATGCATTTCCTGGTAAACAATATTAAGTTAGGGGCCCTACAAATCAGGTGACAATTGAACTGAAATTCTATGAAATTTTATACTCGAAATAAAGAATCAGCAGAGAGCTGAGACAAATTTTAATAAAAGAAAAACAAGAACTCATGAATGTGTGCCATGCATCTCATCCCTATTGATCATGATTTCTGACAAACGCACACTTGCTATCAGCAAATAAAAATTATCGGAAATTTTTAATAAAAATTCAGTGAATTCTTGTTAAAATGTATGCTGAATGCAATTGCGCCTTATTTCCTATACAAGAAAACACGGAAAAATTAAAGTCTGAAAGATTTGACATCAGATTGTCCACTAACAGAGAAGATGTTGACGATGTCCAGGAAAAGAATCGTATTTTAGTGATCGTAGAGAAAGACATCTCTTGAAACGATATATATGGACAACAGGCACCTCTGAATTTTGATGATTAATAACAGCCATCTTGTTGAAGAATCTTCCGTCAAATTATTTTATTTTTGGATTGGTCTCTGGAGTAGTTGCCAAGAGACCCTAACTTTTATTGTAACCTCATTTTCGTCGATCTTAGAGCGTCAAATGTTTGGTGTACATTTTGGACTGGGGGTGTCATCGGTCCATATTTTTCAAAACAACGTCTTTTGGTCTGAATTGCATGATCTGGACACCAACGAAATGTGGTGGATATTCAGCACAAGCTATTTTAGGGCATGGTCATCTCACGTGAAGGTGATGAAGTTTACTCAATTCGCAAAGTATTGCAAATAAGTCACAAACCGCAGAGTTCCACAAAGCCAACATACATACATATATACATACATACATACATAGTTGGTCATTGCAACCCATTAGTAAGAATTAATTCCAAGTCTCTCACACCACTTTTGTTGTGTGTGTTAATTTTTATACATGAGTGGCAGAACAAACGTATATAATTGGTGATTACAACCCTTCATTCTACATTACGACCGGGCTTCTCACGCTACTTATACATGAGCGGCGGGTGACCTACAGTTTAAAGTCGACTCCAAACGACAGGTTTTTGAGAAACTTTTCAT
This sequence comes from Sarcophaga carnaria, assembly GCA_958299815.1. Classification (NCBI taxonomy): domain Eukaryota; kingdom Metazoa; phylum Arthropoda; class Insecta; order Diptera; family Sarcophagidae; genus Sarcophaga; species Sarcophaga carnaria. The sequence goes on from OY283151.1 coordinate 47,206,626, forward strand.
GGAAATTTTATTCACTCTCAGAATTTTTACTAGAAATCTACTGCGAAGAAATTGCTTAAGAAATATTTTTTCACATTTCGTTTTGTCAGAAATGTCCGACATGTGTTTTGAACCGTAGCCTCACGTCTAAGAAGCCAACACACTACCTACTAAACTACAACAGCTTCACGTACATACGAGTATACGAGCTAATTGGGCTCCCTAGGAGAGAGCATCAAACGCATCCTAAAAAGTCATGGTCTGGTTTACAGTTTAGACTGGCGGTGTCATCGGTCCATGTCTCTCAAATTTACGTCTTTTGGCCTGAATTGGATTCTGTGGACACCAACGACATGTGGTTTTAACATTGGATATTCAGCACAAGCTATTTGAGGGCATGGTCAAGAGGAGATGATGCGAATTAGCCACCGAGATCATACAATTTGATCCCAGTTAGAGTTTTTCTTGTGAAGTATTCTCAATATGCAGGTGTCTACGAATAAGTCACAAACCACAGCGTTGCTTAAAGCCAACATAACCCATATCATCGTTTAAATTATGCCAGATTTATAGACCAGAGCCAAGGAAAGTATGACTTTTCGGATATGAACATCAAAAAATTAAACAATCTCATCAGAATCATTTGTTGTTTGTGGGCTGACCATGCCCTCAAATTGCTCGTGCAGAATACCGAAAGTGGCATGAGCTGTGTGACACGTAGCGTTGTACTATATGCCATTGGTGTTCAGACCGTCCAATTTACTGTAGAAGAAGTTGGTGGTCATCAGCCTATAGTGCACGCTATGGACAGTGATGGCCTGGTCAATGTCTAAGAAGTTCGAAGAAGTATGGACCGTGTGTGACACGCAGCGTCGTCCTATTGGTGTCCAGGCCATTCAATTTACTGTAAAAGAAGTTGGTAGTCATCGACCTCTACTCACGCTGTTGACAATGATGGCCTGGTCAATATTGTTCTCAAAGGACTATGAACCAATTACATAGCCTGCCCAAAATCCACACTAAACAGTGACTTTTTAGGGAGGCTTTGGATGCTAATGGATCACGGGCGTGAATATTCCTATTCATCCAAGAATAGGCCTCATTGATGGATATAATTTTCCCATGAAAATAAAGGTCAGTTGCCAATTGCTCTGGAGCCTATACGTCGCAGTAGCTTATGATGGTATACCTTCAATTACTGGGTCAATTGAATTGACTTCAAAATTCCTCAAGTTGTGGTTTAGGAAAGGCCGACCTATCTCGCGAACAGTGGGAATGTTTTCGGTAGATCTTGGGTTTCGTCGGCGTACCGGTGCTAGTCTTACTGTGGAATTGGAACTTAGCCACCATATTCCGAATAGTCCTTTTGGTCTGACACTCGTTAAAATTTGGTACAAACACATAAAACATTCAATAATTTTCTTCTCATATCGCATGACACCCGTACAACATTTCCAATTCAGTAGGTTTTGTTGAGCAAACAAATCATAAATCATCTGAAGAAAGTGGCAAAGAAAAGAAATCCAATTATAGCTGGAGACACTCTAATGAAAAGCGTGAATTTGTCTGACAACTTACTTGTCAACATTACAGGATTCACAACCTACTTAAGACAACTGATTACAACAGCGAACAACAATTTAAACGCTCGATGACAACACCAGACTGTATACAAACGCATGAACAAAAGAACAATCGACGACTTCATGAAGTGCTAAAGATAGTATTGAGTGGACAATTGCTGTTCGTTGTTCGTTGTTATTGTTAATTTATTGACGATATTTTCGTTTCGTAGGCATCACTAAGAAGCCAACGCCTTTGTTATTTTACTTGATACAATAGAAGGACTCAGGACTCAATAACAAAAGCAGCGTAAATGAAAAGAACTGCAAGCAACAATGCCAGGACAGGACATTAAATTGTTTGGTTATGGTTGCCTTTTCACTAAGCATTGCGCTGGCAGTAGGTAGTCGAATAGTGCACCACCCACTTGCAGCAAAAATAATTAACACAACATTTACTTCTTCAAATGACATGAAGACGAACGAAATTATTTATAAAAAAAAAACAATTATTAAGGTGCTTGACCTCGTCTGAATTCCTTTTGTTTTTTGTTCATAAGTTGGCGACGTCAACTTATTTTTGAATTCAGAGACACAAGAATTGTTTGTCTCACTGCAGTAAATTCCAATCATTTACCAGGGACAAAGAGCAAGGATTGGATAAGAGAGAAAAGTGTGTCCTTGTATTTATGTCAAAGCAATAACAGCTCTATAGGTTCTATACACACTCACATTCTCTCTCTGTCTCTTCATTTCTGTTGTCCATACGAGTATGTGTGTGTCGTCTTAGCAATGGAATGCTTTTGTATTGAATTTTTGTGAATTCGAGACTGCATTACAATTGTCCTTTATTGTGGTTAAAAGTAATTGTTTATGGCTCTTTTGTTGTTATTGTTGGCATTATATTAGTTTTGTTATGTCCTTTAACTGCAGCAGCAGCATGTGGAGACTTTATTATTGCCATTTACTTGCTCTGTAATGCAGTTTTACACACATACATATACGCATTCACTTGCACAATGATTTTTTGCCAATATTAACCTTTTTATTGTCCTTCTTCGTTGGATCATAAATATTGGTTTGCACAACAACAATAAAAATTTATTTAAAATTTTGACACAATTTTCCAATTGCTTTCATGTACTAGTGGCGACACATCTCTTTATGACCCCCCACATAAAATAAAATGTATGTATCCTTGTAGAGAAATAATACACACACCACGAATGAATCCTTTAGGCGTTGCATGAAATTAAATTAAAGGATTTTAAATAAAAATTTTTTAAGGATTGAATACAATGTTCTGAAGTATTTGGGTCCCTAAGCAACGGGTGCCCGTTGTAGAGTGCACGATGTATCCTCGTAGCCTAGTAGGTAGTTTCTTGGCTTATTAGATGTGAGACCAGGGTTCAAACCACAGGGCATACAAAAAAAATTTCTCTGGCAATTTCCTACCAGCAGATTTCTGGCAAAAACTCTGAGAGTAAATAAATTTGCCATGAAAAGTATCTCAAAACTCTGTCGTTCGGAGTCGACTTTAAACTGTATAAAATGAACACACCCAACATAAATGTTGTTAAAAACTAGGTCATATTCCTGACTAAAGTTAATGTAATAACCAATTATGTATGTAAGTATGTGGGTCCTTAAGCAATGGTCCCCATTGTAAAGTGTCACGATGTATCCTTATAGTCTAGTAGGTGGCTTGTTGGCTTATTAGACGTGAGACTACGGTTCAAACCCCCGACATCAGACATCTACAACAAAGCAAAATAATGGCTGATGTTTTAAGAGCTATAGGAATATTTTTCAAAAAAAAAAACATAAAATTCAGAAAAATTCATGAAATCTTTATTTGAATCGATAGTACGGTCCATATAATATAATGTTTGAAGACTATTTCATGCAAATGTTGACCGCGACTGCGCCTCAAATGGTCCATCCGCTTAGTCCAATTTTGTCATAACATTTCGGCCGGTATCTCATGAATAAATGCTTCAATGTTGTCTTCCAATACGTCAATAGAAGCGGACTTGAGCTTTAACATAGCCCCACAAAAAATAGTCTAAAGGCGTTAAATCGCACGATCTAGGCGGCCAATTGACCGGTCCCGAACGTGAAATAAAGTGTTCACCAAACTCGCCTCTCAATAAGTCTATAGTTACGCGTGCTGTGTGGCATGTGGCACCGTCTTGTTGAAACCACATGTCATGCAAGTCAAGCTCTTGCATTTTGGGCAAAAAAAAGTTGGATATCATCTCACGGTAGTGCTCTCCATTCACAGTTACGTTACGATTCGCAGCATCTTTGAAGAAGTACGTACGGTCCAATGACGCCACCAGTCCATAAACCGCACCAAACTGTGACTTTTTTTGGATACATTGGTAGCTTTTGCAATGCTTCTGGCTGATCTTCACTCCAAACAATCGACAATTCTGCTTATTTACGTATCCATTGAGCCAAAAATGAGCTTCGTCGCTGAACACAATTTTTCTATAAAGAAGTGGATCTTCAGCAAACTTTCCAAGAGCCCATTCACTAAAAATTGTGCGTTGCGGTAGGTCGTTCGGCTTCAATTCTTGCACCAGCTGTATTTTGAAAGGCTTCACACCTAAATCCTTCCGCAAAATTTTCCACGTTGTTGAGTAACAGAGGCCCAAATGCTGCGAACGGCGACGAATCGATAATTGATGGTCATCACTAACACTGGCCGATACAGCTGCGATATTTTCTTCAGTTCGCGCTCTACGTTAGCATGTTGGTGGTTTAATGTCCAACAATGTCACAATAGCCCGAATAGCCGCTTCAGTGGGTCGATTAAACTGACCATAAAATGGAAGAAGCGCGCGTTGAACTTTCTTAACAGAGCACGCATTTTGATAATAAAATTCAATGATTTGCAAGCGTTGTTCGTTTGTAAGACGATTCGTGGTTAAATTAGAGACCAAACTGAAGATGTTTGACAGTGCAACAAAACACGAAACGTGTGTGAGCTGTTTAAACCAGTGTTGCCAAAAAGATAATTGCTAAAAAATCACCCGTTTTAAAAAAATATTTCTTCGGCGGAGTATTCCTCTTAGCAGTCTTCTGGCAAAAACTCTGAGAGTAAATAAAATTGCCATGAAAAGTTTCTGAAAGAAAAATCTGTCGTTCGGAGTCGACTTTAAATTGTAGCTTTCGCCACTCATGTATAAAAATTTACGTACAAAACATAAGTGGCGAGAAGCTAGGTTGCAATCCTGACTGAAGGGTTGTAATGAACAAATATGTATGTATGTATGTATATAAATTAATTTTTTATATGATGTTCTGTTTCTCCCAAGTGAGTTCCCGCATTTCTATAAAGTGCCACGAAGTATCCTAAATTTTAAAAATATTCTATAAAAAGAAATCATTTAAAAAGCCTGGGAATACTTAAAAATGTTCTCCGAAAACAACGTATAAATTTTAATTTTTTTTTCATTTTCAAAAACAAAAAGTTTTTCTTTCAAATATCTTGTGGTTTGAAAAATTAAGAAAATATCTTCAAAAATCTTCTTATAATCGCTGATCATAAATCTAAAAACAAGAAATTTTAATGCATTTATTTCCAAAGAGATAAATTTAGATTTTTATGAGTAGCAGACGAGCCAAAGATGTCGGCATTATAAAGCTTATAGAAGAAGTGTTCCAATAAATAAAATATTTTTCTTACCTTGTCAGGGGGGACTTTAAATGTTTCCGACATTTACAGCCGCCTAATTAATTATTTCACAACCAACACACGTTGCATTTCGATCATAAGAAATCCATTCGTCTTGCCATGTCATCAAATCTATTTGGAAATGGGATGGGGGGGCTGGGTTGTCAAATGTTATAAAAATAAATACAGAAAAACGATTTTTTTCTTCTGGTAATTTATGGATATTAAATGTTGACACAATATCTGTAATAATATTGTGCTAAAGACAACAACGGATGATAGTTTGTCATTAGATGAACTTTTATCCTCATCCACAATATTTTATAGGCCGTCTATACGAAGCAAATACCATGATCAAGATTTGTATATGACTAGTATTCTAGAATAGGTTCAGAATTATTCAGAGTATCAGATGCTTATGGAATGCAGTCTCTCATGGTGGTTGTGTAATAAATTTCGTTACTTTAAGGCATGTAATATAAGGTGTAGTAAATATGACATTTCAAATGATATATCGGATATAAATATAAAAAAATTAAACAATATCGTTATCATCATTTGTTGTTTGTGGGCTGACCATGCCCACAAATTGCTCGTTCAGAATTTTCAATGTGGCATGAATTGTGTGATACGTAGCGTCATCCTATTGAAACTACATGTCGTTGGTGTCCAAATAATCCAATTCACTGTAAAAGAAGTTAATAATGGACGCTGTTGACAGTGTTGGCATGGTTGACGTCGTTCTCAAAGTAATATGAACCGATTATATCGCCTGCCCAAAACCCACACGAAACCGTGACTTTTTAGGGAGGCGTTGGGTGCGTGTTGATATCGTCCCAATCTTAACAATTTTGCTTGTTCACGTACTCATTCATCCAGGAATATGCCTCATTGCTGACGATGATTTTTCGATGAATAATAGGGTCAGTTGGCAACTGCTCCAGACCCCATACAGCTCATACATGTCGTAGTTTATGATCGTTTACCTTCAGTTACTGGGTCAATAGAATTATGTACGGGTGCAAAACCAAGTCACGCTTAAAAATTCTTCAAGTTGTGGCTTACGAAAGGCCGAGCTATCCCAAGAACAGTGTCAATGTTTTCGATAGCAGTTGCGGGTGTTATTTGATCATCTGTAAACCATTTGAATCAATCTGGAATATATATAGAGTAAGAGAGAGATTGTTTTCTCTCGAATTCCAAAACCATTTGAGATATACCACTAATTCGATTGCATTAGGACAACATAGTTTGATACTTCCCCAATCTCAATCTGCTACAATTAGCCCACTTATTTCACCACTGTAATGTAAATATAAATGTTTGTACCTCCACGATATCCAAACAAGGCTAAATACATTCCCAGCTAGTCGGCTCAGTGGCCGAATGTAATTGGGTGTGGATATTGCCCTTGTACGTATTACTGTAATATTATAGTCGCAGTGGGGTCTAAGACGAAAACCGCCTTACTTATTTAGAGAAAATTCCATCATCCTTTGCACATTAATTCTCGAGTCCACTCTCTAGAGTCCCAGTAATTATTTTCAAAAACATTGTAGCATAGTTTTACCAAATCTATCTAACACTGCAACGTTTGGATAATAACTTTTTTTTCTGTAGTCGAACACATATTCATTCCATGGACCGATTTTTAATATTTAGATAATGGAAGTACCATGTATGTACATTGTCTCTTCTGTTAAAAACATAACATTGCTCTGTTAAATTTCACATTGGAGGTTTTGTTGAATTTATATTCACACACACTCACGCACGCATAGAACAATAAGATTGTAAGAGGTTTATCAGCTACAATCGTTTGTGTACTTGATTATCTTGATTATACAGTCGTTCGTTCGTTCGTTTGGACAAATAACAAAATCCCCTAAAGCAATGCAAAAGTAATTCTCAATTAGTTCATTACTATTTAAAGATAAGTAAAGTATAATGTGTTTGGAGGGCGGGTGGTGGTGGCAAAATGATTCAGATTCGATGCTACACTGTAAGCCTCACTGCTTAAACTTAACACAAAAAGAAGACTAAAGTATTGTAATGACTAAACGGTTGTAATGACCACTTAATAAGTAAGTAGTTAACTGCGTGGTATTTGACTTTAATAAGACGATTCAAAGAGCCAAACAACACGATCCAAATCTATGGATTGCAACCTTTGTAGTATAGGCCACTATAAGTCATGCATGATCTTGTTCATTATACAATACCGGCTTAAAGACAGCAGAGAAACTATTATTAATTTTAATTTAATTTTAATGCCGAATTGGTCCTTGATATTGACGAGTGTAGTTTCTGCATACCTAGCAATTCATTCTAGGACTCTTTTGCCTGCTAGAACTCCTTTATGCTGTTGACTAATTAATTTGGCACTGGCTCCGGTAATATTTTAAAAATCCTGATTATAAATTGACCAACCATATTGAAAAACAAGAACAAAAAAAATTTGGTAGTGTTGACAGAAAAATATCTGCTTTAAATTGTTCTCTGTCAATTTATTCGAGACTATGCAAACATGCATACAAACATACATACATGATAGGTCATTACAACCCTGCAATCAGGATTACGACCTAGCTTCTCAAACCACTTATATTGTGTGTGTTAATTTTATATATGAGTGGCAAGGCCTACAGTTAAAAGTCGACTCCGAACGACAAACTTTTTTTGAAAAACTTCTCAAGGCAATTTTATTTTCGATCAGAGATTTTGCAAGAAATCTGCTGAGAGGAAGTCGCCAAAGAAATATTTTTTCATCTTTCGTTTTGTTGGGGATGTCTGACATGGGAGTTGAACCGTGGCCCCACGTCTAATAAGCCAACACACTGCCTACTAGACTACGGCGACTTGTAAGGAGGACAAGTTCCGTCATATCCGTTCAACGGTTGCAACGACTGCGATGCCACTCTAAACTCACGAAATTTTTAATTATTTTTTTTTTCAAAAATGTGACTGTATCTACCCGATAATGTGTTTGATCTCCGATTTGAGCTTAGAAATCCGAGTTTTTACAAAGCCCCAACGATAGAATATCGCTCGGCCTTAAATCGCATTATGTTTGTAGCCAGTTGACTTAAGAATTTCTTGAAATAACTTGTTTTTTGAGTCGTAATTAGTTGTATCATAAACACGTAGCAAGTAGCGTCGTTTTCCTAAAACCACATGTCGCCGAAATCCATGTCGTACTGTTGATGCCAGAAGAAATTCGTTAAAATGTCCCTGTTACGAATGCCATTCTCGTCAACTGATTAAAAACCACACCAGACTGTTGTAGGTTTGGTTCCTATGGATTGCATAAGAATTTTCTGGTCATCAAATTCGACAATTTTTGTGTTTTTACTTAGCCATTCAGATACAAATGCACTTATTGCTGAAGGCGAACTTTTTCGAAGAATTGGCATTAACTTCACTTTGTTTTAATGCTCACTGGACGAATAACCAACGCTTTTCATGTTCTGCTGGCTTGAATTGAATCTTTTACTCATGAAATTGTTGCGAACACTGCCGATTAATTTACAACTGCTGACACTCCTGCAATGCTTTCCAGAGATTGATCGGTTTATTGATACATAGGAGTCTTACTGTCCATTACCGACCCAGTTTCTTAAAATTTTAAGACTGCTCTTCGAATGATTGACGCATTAAATGCAGACGAAGTTTGCGAGCGGTCTCAGTATAACTTTCGAAATTTTTGTAATAAGTTTACACAATTATAAGGCGTTGTTATTTCATAAAGTGCTTCATTTTTAATAATCGGTATGAATACATATGACAGCTGTCAAATTACATATATACATAATTGGTCATTACAACCCTTCAGTCGGGATTACGACCTAGCTTCTCACACCCACTTAAGTTATGTGCCTTAATTTTATACATGAGTGACGAGACCTACAGTTTAAAGTCGACTCCGAGCGACAGATTTTTTAGAAACTTTTCATGGCAATTTTATTTACTCTCAGAGTTTTTGCGAGAAATCTGCTGAGTGGAAGTCGCCGTAGAAATATGTTTTGTATTTTGTCGTGATGTCTGGCCTGGGGAACCGTGGCCTTACGTCCAATAAATCGACACACTATCTACTACACTTCTGTCAAATTACAGAGAAGATATTTGCACAAATGCAAAGAATACATTTAAAATGCAAACTCTTACTGACATATCCTTAATAAGCAAACGATTGATATTGAAATTTCTTTAACTGTGCAAATTAAAAATTTTATTCCAAATGCATCGAACTTCTATTTACTACACCTTTAACTAGATTTAGCTTGTTTAAGCCACTCATTTTATAATTATAGTGTTTGTCATTGCCGTGCCGTTAATTTATTGCAAAATAAGAAACCCCATCAACAATTTTATAATAAAACACACCCAAATCGTCTATTAAGACATTAATTTGATAAACACGTTTAAAGTTTATTGGCGATTTTAAGTCCATTTTAATTTATTTTTAAAATCGTATCTTAGTAGTGACAGCAAAGCAACGCATTAAAGAAGTTGAATTCATCGATTTATTATCGAAACCTGAAAGAAAACATCATAAAATAATAAATCAATTAAATTCAGCATAGAGAAGGCGATTTTTTTATTTAATTATGTGCATGTGCATTTAATATCGCTGAGAATATTTCCAATTACACGGTTAGCCATGATAGGCAATAATATTTCTCATAAACCTCAGTCACATATTGAACTAGGGCATCCTAGACGCAATGTACTGTGCAATGTACTAAGTGAGATATATGCAGGAATTTCGGGAACACAAAGGAACCAAAAGAACATTGTCTTTCAATCGTTTTAACCTCATTCTTCCTCATATTTCCATGAATATTTTTATTTTCATGAATATCATCTGACATATGATACACTATGCATGTTACAAACATCATCATAAACTGTAAATACCTCATCAGATACATACATATGTATGTATGTATAGTATATTCACATCAAATCGATTATGTTATAAAAGAAACGAGTAGTAGTTTATAACAATAACACCATATTTGTAAAGTTTATGCAAAATAGCAGAACTAAATTGAATCGAAATAAAAATTAAATAACTGAACATGAACAGTGGAGCAAAAGCCAGTAAGTCTACGATTAGATGTCTATTAATGAAGTATCACAATATTAAAGAATGTATGTGAGGGCCGCTAGGTTGTAATCCTGATTAATGGTTCTAATGATCAATTAAGTAAGCAGTGTAGTGAAGTCGTCATAGTCTAGTAGGTAGTGTGCTGGCTTATTAGACCTGATTCCTCGATTCAAATCTCAGGTCAGACATCTCCACGAAGTATAAAAAATTATTTCTTTGGCAATTTCCTCTCAGCAGATTTCTGGCAAAAACCCTGAGAGTAAATAAAATTGCCATGAAAAGTTTCGCAAAAAATCGACATTCGTAGCCGACTGTAAACTGTAGGGTTCGTTAATCTTTGCTCAAATTAACACTCACAACATAAGTGGTGTAAGAAGCTAAGTTGTAATCCTAACTAAAGGGCTGCAATAATCAATCAAGCAGGTAGTATTTGAAAACAGCAAATAGTGAGCCATTTTGATTACATAGAATATGAGAAACATCCTTGGTTACTAACAAGTGAGTGGCAGTTAATAATTGTAAAGCCTTTCTTGCTATAATCCATCCTAATATAGATTCTTAGGTTCTTATAATCCAATACTAAGTTAAAAAGATATCAAATCCACATCTGAGTGTTCAAAACTCAATAAGTAGCAATCATTGTCCAATTCATTAGCAGCCATTCATTTGGACCATATGGCAGTCAACATTCTGTTCATCTTTATGCCCTTACACAACGCCAATAGCAAACCCGCAGTTATCCTGATAAATATTCATTTATGGGAGCCTGACTAATGCATTCCTGACTAACGGGTTCACAATTTGGTGTTCGGTATACCACTCATGAATTGAACTAATGACGTCAGTAGTCCATACGTATGGAATGGTTATCTCGGCATTTAAAACTTTCATCAGCATGATGTTTACCTAATGTTTACAGTTAAGACGCTTTGTTAGGCCGCTATGCCCTCTGATCGTTTTGTTTTAGATTTGAGTTCCATTGTCCAAGGTATTGTTTACATGGCTGTGGTATTTAATTCCATCCGCAACGGACTTAAATCCAACAGAACTATTTTCATTATAATGCTGGGACTGCACCATTTGTGGTAGATATTGACCACCTTTCGGCCATTCAGTTTATAATCTGAACATAATTCTACGGTTCGGATCGATGAGACCTGCAGGCACTAATACACACCAAATAGTTAGTTTTTCGGATACACAATCACTTCAGAGTTCTTTGAGACCCGTATGGAACAATATGTGCTTTTGATGTAACTTCCGGATGGGGACAAATTCAGATTCATGTTCACTCAGAAACTTTACATAACAGAGGCAATGAGCACGGGTCCTATGACCATTGTTTTAAAGTCCATGGCTAGATGGTTGGGATACAAGTCTAAACTGAAATTCATCAGGGAATTTCGGGACCGAAGTAATCAATCGATTGACAGTTTCAGTAGATTTTATTGTATTGGGCAGTGACTTGCAACAAGACTTTGTAACAAAAAATGTAATTTGGAAGCTCTATACTCTTTTAAAGGGCAGACTTTTTTATGGAATGCAGATGGATCAAGAGAGGCTATTGGAACGTAAGTAGGAATTTTTGGTTTCAGAAGAAAATATCGCGAGCCAATGGGGAAACTTTTGGAATGGTAGTCCAAACGATGACCTAAGAGAAGCCAATTAGAGTGAATTATTAAATTTTGGGAAGCTTCGAGGCCATCTTCCACAGCCCAAACAATCTATCTATGGGTCTTAATTGGCATAAACATTCTGAGACATATCAAATGCATCATTCACCGGTTGTAAACCCTCCGGACATCATTATGAAATACTTGGACCTGCGTGTAAAGCTCTCTACATAAGCCTACTAGATTATTAGGGTATCCAGACTTCTGTAATTATTATTTATTTTCTCTTCCATAACTTTTCCCCTAAAACCAAGTTATAGGTGCCGGATCAGTTCAGCAAAACAAAACTTATATCATTTTTAATTCAATTCCAATGTTCCCCTTAGGGTAGCATTGTGGGCCTTTACCCTTCTAGATTTGCCACGGGCTGTTTAGCAGTATCAAGTATCATTACAGGAGTAACCATTGTAAAAAGAAGATTTTCAGAATAACATAGCCAAGGCTAATCAGACATCTTATATATAAAAATGAATGTGTGTTTATTTGTTTGTGGGTTTGTTTGTTTGAAGTCTATAGACGGCGAAACGGCTGGACCGATTTTCTTGAAATTTTAACAGTACCTTCCTCTATGTCTGGAAGGAACTATAGGCTACTTTTTATTTTAAAATTTCAAGTAGGCGAGGTGCCATGCCCACATATCCAATAAGTATTTAATGTCGCATATCTCATCAACTGCAACAGCTAGAGTCCTCAAATTTTGTATGGACGACTTTGACGTGAACAAAATGGGCGGATTGGCAATAGTGGGCGTGTCACATCCCATAGTCTACATATATGAAAATGTATGTTTGTTTGTATGTACCTTATAGAATCGTAAACTATGCATTTGATCATTTTATGATCTTTAGCAAAGTTGTTGCGCATGAGCCGGGGAAGGTTTCTAAGTTGGTATGACTAATTTCCGGCAGGTGGCGCCACTAAAAATTATTCAAAATGAATTAAATCGTAAACTATGCATTCTTTAACAAAGTTGTTGAGCATGAGTCGACGGAGGTTGGTGCGATTAATTTCCGATGGATGGCGTCACTGAAAATTATTCAAAATGAATGATAAGCAATTGGTCGACCAACACCTCAAGCATGGAAGAAAAAAGCATTACGAGCCTCAGAATCAGACGAACATTGAGACTGGAAAATCTTCGAGTATATGCCGCTGAGACCCGTTCGCTTGAACCACTTGAACAACGAGAAGTGAGATTAGAAACTGATCGGATGCGTACTACTCAGACCCGTTCATCTGAATCATCAGGACAACGGAAAATAAAATCAATAAAATGATTCAAAATTATTTGGACATTTGTGTAATGTCTTTCCTTCAAATTTATTTTAGTTGGTGGCGCAGCAACATGCGCGGGTTAAGAATAAAACTAAGCTCAAGGCCTTCATCGTTGAATTTTTTGTACTTTTCCATTTCGAGTTTTGAAACCGAACTACAAACGATATATAATACATTCAGTGGATTTATATATACACTTACGGTGATTGGCACCCATGAAAACGCAGATACAGTGAGCGTCAAAAGAAATTGTACACTATGGAGAAATTCTAAGGACCACCACACTCCACTTTTACCACTTAAGGAGAGTGCCCGAAAAAATTTCCAAATATTTTGTATTTTTTTTTTTGTTTCAATTTTTAAAAGGGCAATGAAACAATTTTAAAATAAAAATAACGGTAATTTATGAATGTGTATATATTATTTTTTTTTCAATGTACAGCTTCTTATGACGCTCACTGTGGTTCAGCCAAGTCTTCAGAAAATATAAAGGTTTACCTTACTTTCCCTGCTTCTTTATTAAACTTAATATTTTATTTTTACTATGTTAGCCAGCTTTTCTTGGACCACTGTAGCTGAGAAACCTAATAAAAAAAATAATTTTTAAAACTTCTTAATAGAAACTGAAACATTTATGGCAACATGTTTTAGCCTACAGTTTTTGTTTCTTTGACTTTTTATGGGCATCGTAAGGCGATCTCGTTTCTTATTTTATTTCATTCTCTTCTTTTATAATCATTAAGTCTGTTGTGTCTATGAATAGCAAAATTTAAGAATGAACGTTTTTTTTTTTGTATTTCTTTTATGAATTTTTATTTTCGTATACTAATGCGATAAAATTGTTCAAAAAAAAATCTGAAAATACAATCGAAGCAGCACAACATCTAAACAATTATCAATGAAAACAAAAAGAAGAATTCGTTCAAAAACAGACAGAAAATGTTTCAATTTTAACGATTTGTTTACAAATATTTACCACACTTTCGTTCGATGCATTACACAAGACAATTTGTTTTATTTCAATCGTAAATATTTGGTGGTTATGGCCTTTTTGTACACACTCGGGCTGGTTGGCTGGCTGGCTGGCTGGCTTGCGTTTTTAATGATACCCCATCAACACTAAAATCATAATTATTCGAAAATAAACAGAAAATTTTATTTAGTACGACCGGACCGACCAGACCGACCCACCGACGGCCGACTATGGTGATGAAGGAGGAAACAACTGTTAATTTTTCGTGTTGCTGCTGCTTTTGTTATTGTTATTGTCGGCAATGCATCATATGTGGTAAGTGTGGCAAACGATTGTTTATGTTTAATTTGAATATGTACGTATCCATGCAACTCATCACATTACACATTTAAAGTGGCACGAGTGATCTGTAATTAATTGAATCCGAATGTTTGTAACACTGTACGGCTTTAAGCTTCACTAATTGCTGTAAATGGTAGGTACTTCTTAATTTGTTGAGTTGCTTATTGCCGGATATTAAATATTGATGTTGAAATAACTGCAATCATTTGATTCACTGCAATCTCACAAGTTGTTTCAAGGCGTAAAATCCTGATCCATTCTGGACCATGGACATGCTGCAATTCTGGGAATACATGTGTATACAAATCGAGATCGTTTTATGGTTCCTTATAACTTTCTAAAGAAGACATTTTATTTTAGTATTCCAACTAAAAACTTCTTATCTGAAGGTTCGGACACTCCAAGTAGGACTCTTGAGTATTATACCAAGATGCTGACAGAATATACTTTGGTATATGTATCAGGGGTTGTGGTATTAAACTTTCATAGAGGCTGCTTGATCCCTGCAATGTTTTACAGGAGGGCATCATGGCTATTTTCAAAGCAACGTAATACTTATTGAATGGCAGGATTTTCCCCAAAAATCTTTTTTTCTCATGGACATCTAAGCAGAATCCCCAACAAAGGCTAATTCAATATCAATCGTCGTCATGAGTCCGGTATTCGCTGAGAAATTCTGGATTATTTGAAGCAAATTCTACATGGGTTGGATGATAATACCGTCAGAAACTGCCTTGCTCATGAACTTAACAAAACCGGTAGGGAGTTTACATTCTCGCGGATATTTTATACATACATACTACACAATTACGTACATAATTAGCTTAGGTTAGGTCGGTGTGGTAGCTCTGATATCGAAAAGCTCACTTGAGCACGCATAGCGTCTAATATACATATTTGGTCATTACAACTCTTTAGACAGGATTACGACCTAGCTTCTCACATCCACTTATGTTGTGTGTGTTAATTTTATACATGAGTGGCGGGACCAATAGTTAAAAGTCGACTCCGAATGACAGATTTTTTAGAAACTTTTCATGGCAAATTTATTTGCTGTCAGATTTTTTGCCGACAATCTGCTGAGAGGAAGTCGCCGAATAAATATTTTTTCATATTTTCGTTTTGATGTCTGACCTGGAGTTTGAACCGTATCCGTCCGTCTAATAAGACAACCCACTACCTACTAGTCTATGGCGGAAATTTTATAGGCCACAGATGTTTCGTTTTGCTCCAGTCTTTTTACAAAGATGCCCAATTTCGTTGGCAGCTAGACGGCAACGTGCAATATTGAACGTATTTGGACAAAGAGGACTGATTGCCTTTTATCCTTAAATTGCATGGCCATCCATCGCACAATTACAATTCTCGCCAGCCACTACATTAGATCGATAGATTAGGCATTCACTCAAATGATATCCGAGGGACTAAGAATGGGAAAGAGTCTGCCTTTAAGCCCTTGTGTCAGTGTCTTGCTCATGACTGACTTTTTATGTTTTCTCAAAAATTGCTGCAATCACAAGATGTATCCCGAAGACTAGTTCCTTTAGGGAATTTTTAATACCCCGGGATGGATATTTATTGTGGCATCACAATGGGTCTAAATATTGACGAAAGTGGGACCATGATATTCGATGGTGGCCTTCTACCAAAATATTATATTTTTTCGATCAAAATGTAGGTAATTACCGACTTATAATGCTCGCTCGTTCGCAAAAAAATATCGACGAAGACGTCACCAGCACAAAATCTATACCAAATAATGACTTTTTTCAGTATGTATTAGACGTTCAAGGACGTTATGCTGATTGGTATCAATTAACCCTTTGCACTCGGTTGTCCCCTCTGAGGGGACATGATAGTCTGTTAGCGATTACGGACAATGAAAGTATTCTACCGCAATTTTTTAACTTTTACTGTTCTCCAGTAGTTTCCTGTTACGATAATAAAGAAATCCGATCACCGAGAGAAGATACGTACAAGATCTAAGTTCGCACTGAAGCGTCGAACACAAAATACATGATACATCGTGGCTATTATTTTCCTTGAAAATCTTTCAACTTACTCGTACAGCTAAGCAGTGATTAAGACGCTAACAAAGATCACTTTAAGATCCACTGTCGTCTATGAGTGCCAAATTCTCAGAGAAATTTCGGTTTATTCAAAAGTAACTCTTAATGTTAATGTTTAATGGATAATACCGTCGGAAATCGCGTTACCGCTGAACTGTCCAAAGCTAATAAGGTGTTTACAATCTCTGACATCTTATAGGTTATTCTGGTTTGGGCCGCTCCTTTCAAAAGGGTGCCTAGCTTCATTGTCAGCAGAATTGAACGTGTTTGAGCTGACAGAAGATTGGTTGACTTCTGTATTCAAATTGTATGGACTTTCATTGCACATTTGCAATTCTCGCGGGCCACTATCTTATTTGAATATAAGTCGATAGATTTTGACTTCTGCAGGAGTCAAGGTTATAAGGAGGAGAAAGAGTCTGTCTTTAAACTCATGTGTCAATGTCTGGCTCTTGACTTTTCATGTTTTGTCTTCCTTAACTGAACACTCCAGTATAAAAATTGCTACAAACACAAAATTGATTCAGAAGTCCGTTCAGAAGGCTGGTTAGTTTGCTTTGGGGAAGGTTTGATCCCCTGGATGGATATTAATTGCAGCATCACAATGTGTTTAAATGTTGGCCAAAGTAGGTCCATGTTCTTCGAGAATGATCTGCCACCAGAATATTATATTTATTCGTTCTAAAAGTAAGTACATGAGTGGCGGGACCTTTAGTTTACAGTCGACTACGAATGACAGATTTTGAGAAACTTTTTCAGGGCAATTTTATTTCACTCTCAGAGTTTTTGCCAAAAATCTGCCGAAGAAATATTTTTTTTTCAGATTTCGTTTCGTTGGAGATGTCTGACCTGTGGTTTGATCCGATTTAATAAGCCAACACACTACCTACTAGACTCCGGCAACCACTATCTTGACAATAGTTTTTTCTTTCTGTTATCTGTCGTCTGTCGTCTATGTGTTTATACCTTAAGACTACATCGACTTCCGTAAGTAATTATTTATCTTTAATGCTCGCTCGTTCCCAAAAATGGATGATATAGACAATGACGTCACTAGCCCTGGATGCATTGAACGCTCTTGGATATTATGTGCGGTATCGTCCCAAGTTCCACACTTTTGTTTGATCACTTACTTATGCATCCAGCAATTGTCTTTAACGCTGAAGATAGTTTATCGATAACAATTAGGAGCAATCGCCAACTGCTTCAGATCCTATTCAGCGAATACAATTCGTTGTTTATGGTCGTTTATTGCGATTTAGTAAAACGCATTTAATCAATGGCAGTGCCATGATGACCGCTATCAACTGTCGTAGTATGGATGTTCCTGCTAGAAGACTGTTTCGCTTAAACTTCGTAATAATCACACAAATTATTTCCGGCAATTAATCGATCACGTAATTGAAGATATGTAGCTGAACCAATATAATGTTATCGATCTCTGCAACTATAAGCACTGGAGAAGGGGTGCTTTATATTCGTTAATATCGTATGGTATTGCATTGTATTGAAAAATTAAAATATTTCGCTTGTTTATTATCATCGAAATCATATTTTGTAAACAATTATTATGAAGTTATACGGATGAACTTTTCGATAAGGCAACCAGTGAGTTCATAACGAAATGGTTTACAAATTTTATAATTTTCGTTTGGCATCAATAAATATTTTCATAAAATGTTGCTGTATACACTTGTGGTTGTTGTTGTTGCTATTTTAATTAACTTTTTTGCATTAAATTGTAAATTTGTTAAACACTATTTATTATTTTAAGCCATAAAATTGTTTTATTAACTCTGTTACATACATACAGTGATGGCCTTATAATTAGAAACGACTTAGCAGCATGTATGTTTGTTAATTTCAGTTTTCACAGTTTTCAGTGTGTACCTGGGATCAAAGGCTTTGTTTGGAGGACGTCTTACATACGTTTTTCCATCAGATTGGGACAAATCAAACTTAGATTCGTCACTCCAGAGAACTCTGTTCCAGAAATATCGTTTCTAATTATAAGGCCACCACTGTACATACATAATTAGCATCGCTTAGCTAGACTTGGCAATGTGTGTGGTTTTCATTCATTTATACACGTTCATTCACGTTCATTCACGCTCATACCCTTATTCATTCATTATAGTCAAGCAATCATTCAATCATTCACTTATTTTCAGTTACGTGTACACTTTACAGCCATAAAATCACTCTCGCACAACCTACATAAATAAACACACACACTACACACACACACCCAGGCAAACAAACAAAATTATGGTTGTTGAAAAGGATATTTATTAACTCGACCAGTACTAATGCACTCATACACTGTGGGCTTAAAAGTTTAATTAGAATATTCTACCACCTAATAATGTTATAAATTTGAATGTTTTAAATCAACACAACAGATTCAGGCATATACATAAATACCTACGTGCACACATACATACATAACACATACATATGTATGTACAAGTATGCCTACATAACTCGCTAATGTTGAATGTACACAAATTTAATACGGGGCGTTAACAAAATTTAATTATTTTCGTTGCGGTGTAATTAAAATGTTTTTTTTTGTTTTCGTTGGTTTTTGTTGTTGTTTCTTTTGCAAAATTATTTGTACTCACCACACCACACAGATCGTAATTGAGTGAATGTATTTACAATATTACTGACAGAATTTTATGTACGATGTGATAATTAATGTCATCGTAAATTCCTTTCCAAAAACAGAAAAAAAATATTCAAATTTATTTCAAAAGCGACAAATTAATTAATTTATTATTGTTTTTAATGTTTGTTTGAAATATTTTTAAGCTTTTAAAATCACATACATATTTGGTTCAACCGCTAACACCGTGTACAGTGGCTTACAAAATCTTTCATACGTTAAAGATAAGCAAAGAAAAAAATTTTAATCTTGTCTTAATTCAGCGATAGCTTAACCAAACAGAATATAATTTGAAGTTGGGTGCTAAGCCTTTTATGAGAGCACAGGATAACGATTTCGATAGGTGGCGGACCCCTTAAAGGAAGAAGCCAGCATTTGGGCCCATTCTAAAGAGTCCGCCAAATAACTTTTTTTTTGAAAATGCTTTAAAAAAAAACTACTGAATATTTTCTCAAATTTCTTTTTTTATTTGAAAGTACAATCCTTCCGGTTAATAATGGAAAATAATTTCATTCAAATGGCTGCCTCGGCTGGCCATGCTGTAGCCAACACCAGAAGATGCCGAAGCTCATTTTGATCTTGGCGGGTATGTAAACAAGCAAAATTGTCGCATTTGGTTCACAGAAAACCCGCACGCATACATTGAAAAGCCGACGCACCCAAAACGAGTCATTGTTTAGTGCGAATTTTGGTCCAGAGGCATAATTGGGCCATTTTTCTTCGAAAATGAGCAAGGAGTGGCCGTTACATTCAATGGCGATCGTTATCGGGCCATGTTGAACGAATTTTTGTTCAAAAAAATTGAAGGGGAGGATATTGGCAACATTTGGTTTCAACAGAACGGCGCTACTTGCCACACAGCCGAAGCTACACTCGATGTTTTGCGCCCTGTTTTTGAAGATCGCATTATCAGCCGCAGAGCTGATATCGTTTGGCCACCTCGGAGCTGCGATTTGACACTGTTGGACTATTATTTGTGGGGTGGCGTCAAAGATAAGTGTTACGCCGACAAACCAGAGACAATTGACGCTTTAAAAGACAATATTCGTGAAGCCATTGGTGAAATACAGCTGCACACAATCGATAATGTGCTTAAAAATTGGACCGATCGTGTAGGCTACTGCATGGCCAGCCGAGGCAGCCATTTGAATGAAATTATTTTCCATTATTGACCGGAAGGATTGTACTTTCAAATAAAAAAAGAAATTTGAGAAAATATTCAGTAGTTTCTTATTTAAAGTATTTTCAAAAAAAAAAGTTATTCGGCGGACCCTTTAATACCACGATCAATTCTACCCGGCAATCAAACATTTCCTGGAGAAAACCAAAGCGTGTCCGAAGTAAATCTTGTTATTACATAAAATAATTGGTCATTACAATCCTTTAGACAGGATTATGACTTAGCTTCTCGCACCACTTATACTGTGTGTTAATTTTGACACATCAGTGGCGGGACCAAAGTTTACAGTCGACTACGAATGATAGATTTTTGAGAAACCTGTCAATTTTATTTTACTCTCAGAATTTTTGCCAGATCTGTTGAAAGGAAGTTGCCGAAAAAATATTTTTTTCTTATTTCGTTTTTTTTTGGAGACGTCTGACATGAGGTTTGAACCGTGGCCTCACGTCTAATAAGCCAACGCTCGACATACTACGGTGACTTCATTCTGCTATTGCTGCAATCTTTATAATGGAGACCTCGATCAGAGATGTCAGAAAGTGAGAGACCAAAAAGCTCCACTTCTAAATGAGAAGAACAGGGCACTGATACATGGGGTAAAACACAATTTCCCCTCCTCAAAACTACGTCTCCTCCAGAAGTTAGGCATTGAAATGCCGAGTATTTCGGCATCCTTGCCAAAAGTATAAAGGCCTGTTAGAATCGCTATTGTGAGATGGATGGGCATGGAATTTAAAGACAGAAGTGAGTCTGTTCTCTTCTATATATAAAGGGTGTTTTTTATAGAGGTATAGAACTTTAAGTTGGCATTACTTTTCAAGATGGGGACCGATTTAACAGCTGTCAAGTGATTTATTCTCAGTTTAGTTTGGCAATTCATCATGAATAGACACACGCCTGAACAACGCTTGCAAATAGTGAAATTTTATTTCGAAAATAATGGTTCTGTGCGGAAAACGTATCGCGCACTACGTCCATTTTATCGTCGACAAAATCGTCCATCAGAGCAGTTAATTCGATTAACCATGGAACGTTTTCGCACCACGTTTACTCTTATTGATAACTTGCATCCCCAGAGACGCTGTACGGTGCGTACAGAAGAAGCTATTGCTGCTGTAGAGCGTAGCATTGAGAAAGACCCGAATGAGTCCATCCGCCATCGAGCACAGGAATTGGATCTGTGTCCATCCACTTTATGGAAGATTTTGCGGAAGGATCTTGGTTTGCGTGCTTACAAAATCCAACTCGTGCAAGATTTGAAGCCAAACGATCATCAAGTAAGGCGTAGATTCGTCGAATGGGCCCAAAACGAGATTACCGTTGTTCCCGATTTTCATAAGCGAAGTTTGTTTAGCGATGAAGCGCACTTCTGGTTGAATGGCTACGTCAACAAACAAAACTGTCGCATTTGGAGTGAAGGTAATCCTCAAGTGTATTTGGAAACACCGTTACATCCAGAAAAACTGACTGTTTGGTGCGCTTTATGGGCTGGTGGAATCATTGGTCCGTGCTTTTTCAAAAACGATGGTGGCCAGAATGTTACAGTCAATGGTGATCGGTATAGAGCCATGATCACTAACTTTTTCATTCCTGAATTGAATAACCATGATGTCCAGGAGATGTGGTTTCAACAAGACGGCGCAACATGTCACACAGCTCGTGCCACAATAGATTTATTGAAAGACACGTTTGGTGACCGCCTAATTTCACGTTTTGGACCTGTGAATTGGCCTCCAAGATCTTGCGATTTAACACCGCTAGACTACTTTCTGTGGGGCTATGTAAAGTCATTGGTCTATGCGGTAAAGCCACAAACGCTTGACCATTTGGAAGACAACATTCGCCGTATTATTGCCGATATACGGCCACAAATGTTGGAAAAAGTCATCGAAAATTGGACGTCCAGATTGGACTACATCCGCGCCAGCCATGGCGGTCATATGCCAGAAATCATATTTAAAATGTAATGCCACAAGAATATCTTTCGGATAAATAAAATTCATGTCAATCGAATAATCCATCGTTGTTTTATTGCAACTTAAAGTTCTATACCTCTATAAAAAACACCCTTTACATACATACGTGTCCATTAGATTCAATATTATATGATTACATAATTGGTCATTACAACCCTTCAGTCAGGATTACGACATAGTTTCTCACACCACTTATGTTGTGTGTGTTAATTTTATACATGAGTTGCGGCAGCTACAGTTTACAGTCGACTACGAATGATAGATTTTTTGATAAACTTTTCATGGGAATTTTATTTAACTTTCAGAGTTTTTGCCAGAAATCTGCTTAGAGGAAGTCGCCGAAGAAAGATTTTTTCATATTTCGTTTTGTTGGAGATATCTGACCAGGGACTTGAACAGTGGCCTCACGTCTATAAAGCGAACACACCACCTACTAGACTACGGTGATTTACACGACTACACTCACCTGTAATAAGTGTAAGTAATATCAAAATCAATTGAAGCTGTTGGAATACCTATGCCTTATAAGATGTCAGAGATTGGCCTGGTCAACTCATTAGCAATTCAATTTCCAAAAATATCCCTATGTCCGGAGTTACCTGCAAACGAACCGAAATTCCCTTGAGACATCCTCAGCATTCATAGACAAGGATGGACGTTGAAACTACAATCGTTGGGGACTTAAACGCAGCCTGGCAATTCGAGTCCATCAAGAGATTTTCAGGGAAAATCCCACCACATAACAAGCCTTGCGCCGCTTTCAAAATTTCAGTAACTTAAGAAATTTATTCCAAACATACTTACATAATTGGTCATTACAACCCTCCAGTCAGGATTACGACCTAGTTTCTCACACCACTTATGTTGTGTGTGTTAATTTTACATATGAGTGGCGGGACCTAAAGTTTAAAGTCGACTCCGAATGACAATATTTTTGAGAAACTTTTCATGGCAAATTTTATTTACTCTCAGAGTTTTTACCAGAAATCTGCTGATAGGGAAGGTCTGGGGCTCTAACCCTGAATTTTACGTTTAGTAAGCCAACACACTACCTACTAGACTACAAAGAGTTCGACTTTATCCCAAACATGTTCAATTAATTTCTGAAATGTGGAAAATGGTATGTGGATTGTCATTGAGATAATGATTTGGACACAGAAGACAAAGACCTAAAAAAATCGTGGAAATGATAAGTTGGAGGCATAGAAATCATTGTCAAGTTCAAAATGAATTTGCAAAACTCCACTGAGCCATGAATGGCAGCATGAACGATTATGACATGCATCCCGATGACATAGATTCTGTCTTCTTCTTATTATGTTTACACAACAGAATTAAAGTAACGCTACTGCCAATAAAAATACATTTCATGACGTCATATCTCACAGATAAGCAGTAAATATGCATTGTTTAGGTGTGATGTCATAATCCTCAATTCCATCGTTAAAGTGACGAGCTAACAAACTTTATGGAATAGATTTGCGGAACTCTTTGCATACTTAAGTCCAAGATTTTTTTCTTTAATAATGTGAATGCTTTTTTACATGACTGTTAACCGCATGTCACACAATCGTCACTTAGTGTAGGTTTACTACACACACAAATATTTTTGGTCAAATTTGATGTCAGATTTAAGAATTTTTGGAAATATCGATTTTGCCGATTTTGTATTTTTTAATCAAACACACATACATACATACACATCCATGTATGGGGTGTATATATATACATATATGTCTGCATATTATATCACGTACATATTATTTCACACCATCACCATCATCATCACCAACATCATCGTCATCATCATTATCACCATAATGGCTAGACATTTCTATATGTATGTATGTATGTATGAATTGTAAGATTGAAAATAATATTAATAAAGTATTATAAAATATATATTCATACATACATACATATGTACATACATATGTATGTACATACATCTGAACTGAATTGAACATAATATCGTCGTAGAAGATATAATTTTTAATAGTTTGTGGGCGCATTTAATAAACGTGTGGGCGAGCGATACTCTCCGCCACATTTGTGTGAATTTAGTGTCGCTAGACTTTTATTTTTAATTTCAAGATCACAGTCGTGTTGTATTTGTTTTTCTTCTTTCTTTTTTTCCGTTTTTCATTTCAAAATGATCGAAGACATCGAATCGAAGAAGCAGACAAAAAACAAGAAAAGAAAGAAAATATTTTCTAGAACAGATAAGACAATGAATGTCAGTTTGAAACATTATACGCAGCATCGTCATATGCCTTGACACCGAGTTCACAGTGAATTGCTGCAATTATTTTCGTGCAAAATTAATTGGCAATCTTTTGTATCAAACAACACAGTTTTAAAGGCTTTTTTACCTGTCATATTTACCATCGCAAAGAATATGTTTGCGTTCTGTTCATTGTAAATCCATTTTCCAATACCAAACATATCGTGGTAATTAAATAAAAGCGAGTATAAGACAATATTAGTTCGGCTTTTATTTGAAATGAAGATTTCATGAGCATTTTTCCAGAGTGTAATTAACAGTTTCATGACAAAAAACGCTCTCTAAGAATAGATTGTAAATGTAAATGTATTCCTATCGAAAATTTATTTTTTCATAGGTATGCCAGGGCCAACCAGCTGGCCAGAGCTGGTGCACTACTTCCGGAATCGTCCTCAATCAACTTGGAATGCACTTACCTCGTTCAAACTGGCCATTACACGGAAATTCTGCCGGGATGCCAACCGGTCCTGGATCAATGAATAGACCTGCTCCATCGCTAGACTCACTTGGCCCACAATGGATAGGAGGCGTACTAACCAGCTACTTGGACTTGGCCGTAATATCATCTCGATCACAGTGGCCATGCTTACAGGCCACTGTGTTATGGGAAAGAATGCGGAAATACGGAAAGAATGCGACTCCCATTTAACGATTCCTGCCATGGATGCAGACCCGCCGAGGAGGAGGAGACTGCCATCCACTTCCTCTGCCAATGCCCATCCATTGCGGGGTTCAGGCTCTCCAACCCTTGTCAGCTTGACGGAGCTATTGTACATTGATATCAAGGAAATAGCCTCGTTTATCAAACTTTCTGGCTGGTTTTCTAGCGTGGGGTAGTCGTGCTTTTTGAGAATGTGCAGCCCTTGCGCTGACCAATTTCGCCCCTCCTTGGATCGGAGTAACTTGGTCAGTGCAGAGGCTGCGTTCACCTGTGGCATCACAACGGGCCGCTATGCGTGCTCAAGTGGGCTTTTTGGTAAATTAAAGCAACCACGCTAACTTAACCTAACCTAGGTATGCCAACTAATCTAATTGACGATTTCGAGGAAAAGAGCATGTAAGCGCCATATGGATGTCACAGACTGATTGCTCTGGTGCATCAAGTCGATTGGTTTATAGTCCAGAGGCTTACAATGAACATTTGCAACCTATCTCTGCTTTTATAGGTCGCAATTGTATTCGGATATAGCTTAGATTTGTTTGGCATATAGTCAAGGTTCCTTTCAGGCCACATATGGCAAAAATTTTGATTGTCCTGAGATCATAACGAGCTGTTTTCCATAATTCGCATCCGTATTCAACAATTAACTTTGCACAGCTATTACATACATACATATATAATTGGTCATTACAACCCTTCAGTCAGGATTACGACCTAGTTTCTCAAACCACTTTTGTTTTGTGTGTTAATCTTATAGATGAGTGGCGGGACCTACAGTTTTAAAGTCGACTCCGAACGACAGATTTTTGAGAAACTTTTCATGGCAATTTTTATTTACCCTCAGAGCTTTTACCAGAAATCAGCTGAGAGGAAGTCGCCGAAGAAATACTTTTTGTATTTTGTTTTGATGTCTGGCCTGGGGGTTCGAACGCTGGCTTTACGTCTAATAAAGCAACATACTACCTACGGCGACTTCTACACACAGCTACTAAAAATTTTAATTTTAGTTTATCGGAAGATGTCCGTACCACACACACTTGATGTAATTAACTGTAGGTTCTCAGTGTTCGTTGTGGCGATAATACTTCCAAATGCTGTTGCTGAAGATAAAAAGTTGTTGATATTTGCTTTATTTTGGCCTCGGTTTCTATGTCGAAACCTTGTAGTGCTGCTTCAGCCTACTATTCATTCAGTATCATTAACATATTGTCGCAAATGTGCCACAAAAAACGCTAGGTTAAGCTCTTTGACTTCGAAAAGTAGTAATGCTGTCAGTGACCTTATTAAAAAGCAAACGTTAAAGAGCAAGCGAAATCGGACGTTCACCCTTCTAGAATCGTTTATCATGTCCTAAAGCATAATGGGTCAAAATACGATTCTGTACAAGGCTGGTGTTCAATGGTGCTCGCCCAAAGCGAAGTATATCTTATGAAGCAGAATGGTTTATGGTATTAAACTCCTTCTCAAAGTGACAATGAACAGGCATAAAGCACATTGTCACTTTACCAATTGATACAAGGTTACATTTAGATTGTTCAACTCTAGATACCCTGGCTTATGAAAAAAAATTAACACATATAACATGGGTTGTCGCCGTAGTCTAGTAGGTAGTGTGTCGGCTTATTAGACGTAAGGCCACGATTCAAACCCCAGGTCAGACATCAAAACGAAAATATGAAAAATATTTTCAACGGCGACTTCCTCTCAGCACATTTCTGGCATAAACTCTGAGAGTAAAATAAAGTTGTCATTAAAAGTTTCTCGTTCGGAGTCGACTTTAAACTGTAGGTCCCACCACTCATGTATAAAATTAACGCACACAATATAAGTGGTGTGAGAAGCTAGATCGTAATCCTGACAAAAGGGTTGTAATGACCAATTATGTATGTAACAGAGATCAGCAATGAATCGCTTTTTCGCTTTCGAGTGATTCGAATCATTCGTCAAAATTTACAGTCTTAGTTGTTGTTGTATTTACAAAAAAAGACAGCAAGCAGAGCAAACACACAACCTTCTAGTGAGTATTGTAGCGTTCGTACGCGAATCATACTTATTTTGTGATTCGTGTATACGATGAATCATGGAGAGTCGAAATCAATAACGTCATGCGTATTGTAAAGTATGAATACCATGAGTATTTTAAACTTTGAATATGAGTAGTATGAGTATGACATTAAAATAAGTATGAATGCGTATAAGTATCAGAAATTATAAGTATGATTCGAATCTACTCATCGTTTTGAATACTCAAATCCAATCCTTATTTTGTAACAGATAGGCTGCCTTCCAAAATGTGTCAATACAAAGTTTGTATGCAGTTCTACTACGGTATATACATTTTGTAGATATGCAAAGTAACGAAACAATGCATCAACTAAAAATCCGATGCCTAATTGCTTTTTGACTGCGTTAGAAATACACATTGACGACGTTTTGAAATAGAATACATTGTAAAGGGTCCGCCAAATAACTTTTTTTTTTTGAAAATGCTTTAAAAAAACTACTGAATATTTTCTCAAATAACTTTTTTTATTTGAAAGTACAATCCTTCCGGTTAATAATGGAAAATAATTTCATTCAATTGGCTGCCTCGGCTGGCCATGCAGTAGCCTACACGATCGGTCCAATTTTTAAGCACTTTATCGATTGTGTGCAGCTGTATTCCACCAATGGCTTCACGAATATTGTCCTTTAAAGCGTTATCTTTGACGGCACCCCACAAATAATAGTCCAACGGTGTCAAATCGCAGCTCCGAGGTGGCTAAACGACATCAGCTATGCGGCTGAAAATGCGATCTTCAAAAACATGGCGCAAAACATCGAGTGTAGCTTCGGCTGCGTGGCACGTAGCGCCGTCCTGTTGAAACCAAATGTTGCCAATATCCTCCTCTTCGATTTTTGTGAACAAAAACTCGTTCAACATGGCCCGATAACGATCGCCGTTGACTGTAAAGGCCACTCCTTGCTCATTTTCTAAGAAAAATGGCCCAATTATGCCTCTGGACCAAAATCCGCACCAAACAGTGACTCGTTTTGGGTGCGTCGGCTTTTCAATATATGCGTGCGGGTTTTCTGTGCCCCAAATGCGACAATTTTGCTTGTTTACATACCCGCCAAGATCAAAATGAGCTTCATCTGAGAAGATGATTTTTTTGCCAAAATCTGTATCTTCTGGTGTAGTACTGCATGGCCAGCCGAGGCAGCCATTTTAATGAAATTATTTTCCATTATTAACCGGAAGGATTGTACTTTCAAATAAAAAAAGAAATTTGAGAAAATATTCAGTAGTTTTTTTAAAGCATTTTTTAAAAAAAAAGTTATTTGGCGGACCCTTTATATATTTTGTACAGCGGCATTATGAAACACGATACTTTGTTCAAACACAAAGCAACTAACATTTTGGAAGGCAGCCGTAAACCGCTATTAAGATGTTTAAAATAAAGTGATCTTCAGAACTTTCGTTCAGCTATATGGCGAGGATATCTTCTAAAAATTCTAAATACATGGCCAGATTAATTCGGGTGCAAATAGGCGACTTGCACATCATAATGCTAGCTCTGTGACGATTAAATTAAGATAAGTTCCTCCAATATTAATCTTATCTGTAAATTAAGCATTTTAATTGGTTTAAAGTTTGGAAAAGAAGTCTCATATTGTGGAGAGGAGTCTAAGTGTGGCATTCTT
This sequence comes from Sarcophaga carnaria, assembly GCA_958299815.1. Classification (NCBI taxonomy): domain Eukaryota; kingdom Metazoa; phylum Arthropoda; class Insecta; order Diptera; family Sarcophagidae; genus Sarcophaga; species Sarcophaga carnaria. The sequence continues at coordinate 47,235,744 of OY283151.1, forward strand.
TATGTCTATTTGTTGATGGCATTTCATTAATTCAATAAAATGTTTTCATTTCTCTTTTTTTTGTTTTTAATTGCATAGAAAGGATAATTCCTTCCTAGCTGCACCCATTTTATGTTCTTTTCATTACGATTATCCTGATTTATAACTTTTTTCTCCTCTCTCTTTCTCTTTTATTTATTTTTTTTTTTTTGGTTTTTTGTTGCTGTTACAGTGACTTCTTAACTTTTAATGTTTTTCTGTTTTACTTCTTCTTCTTTTTGTTGTTGTTGTTTTTTTTGTGTGTCTTACAGTAGAACATTTAAGCTGCCAATTTGTCGCACCCAAAAACTGAAATAAAAAATTTAAAAAAAAACTTGTTTATACTCGTACATCATCCAGACATACAAGTGAGTATATGTATGTTGCATACATATACGAGGGTAAACAAACATTTGCGAAAATTAAGAGAAAAAAAACCGAAAAAATAATGAAGCAAGGATGAGCATTTTTCATTAGTTCTGCTATAGATTATGGATTGACGTTCTGACCATGTGAACATCAGACTGAATAGTCTTGGATGACATTGTTGCTCGATCTTTACATCTAATAAGGCTTTTGTAGTCACTCTGTATGTATGTATGTATATTCAACGAAATTTGCCAGACCTTGTTTCTTTCTTTCATTCTGTCTGTCTGCCTGGCGTTTAGACTAGAGCTGTCTAAACGCCAAGTCGCTTCGGTCGCAAACTAATGTTGTTCGAATAATATTTCGTTCATTTGCAGTTGAATGCATTTTGTTTGCATGTTGAACATGTTAAGACGTATAATACGATTGTGTATGTATATGTATACGGTTGTAATAATTTCAATATTATTGCCGGCGTAAAAACGATGACGTCAATTTAGCCTGGACGCCACTGTGACGAAATCCATTGCAAAAAGCCATTGTACACTAGCTGTGCACAGAGCTGTTCTGTCTTGGCCAATTAACTTTTCAAAATGTTAAACACTTTAAGTGTTTACCTATAATTCGTTATGCTTAACGAAAGCATTATTCTGGTCCTCATCACTGTAATAATGAATATAAAATTCAGATATTTCTTCGGGTTGTTCCTTCGTTTTTTTTTATTTCTTTTGCTGTGAAATATCGAAATAATTTCAAATGCGAAGAATTTAAATTTTTCCTTTCTAGTTTAACTGCTAGGAACGGTTTTTAAATTTTTAACATTCCAAAAGTTCTTGTATTGCTTAAGAGATACTCGTACATGTCTTCATTAAAAGCACCTTGCAGTAGAAGTAGAGAGGCTTAGAGCGATTAGATGGATTAGATTAGATTAGTATCGTACAAAATTTGTTGAATTAACTACGATGTTAAGCAAGCCTTTTAAAATGCATACATCAAAAGATCTTATCTCGTTTAATCGTTATACGCTGTTCAGATATACACCTTTATTGTGTAAATCGCAATAATCGGCGTTATTGAGCTTAATATTTCATATAAAGTTTCAATTAATGATTGCGCAATAAATACGTAAATTGTTATAATAGTGAGTAAAACTTAAAATACAGCACTGTCATAAGTATGTTCAGTGCTCATATTACAATTATCCAAACACTTTCTGTTGATATTTGACAACTCAAATGTCAACAACGACAAACATGTTGTTGAAGCAACCTGCTGTCTTGCTTACCAGCTGTCAAATGAATATTAAATAAGTAGCTGAACTGCGTATATTATTATGTCTGAACACTTAAAATATTGTACTCAATAAACGAAATATTGACTCAATAAAAGTTCATATCTGAACATAGTATTATCTCTGTCCCTATGTGCCTCTCAACCGAATACGGCTTTGATGAAATCCACGCCAATTCCACACGTTTTCCAATCGAGTGCTATTTGTTGCAATAATGTTTGGTTGCCCAATCTCGCACCATTTCCGCACCATCTCCAAGCAATAGTTGCTTGCCTACATACTTACATACATACATAATTGGCCATTACAACCCTTCAGTCAGGATTACGGCCTAGCTTCTCACACCACTCATGTTGTTTTATACAGGAGTGGTGGGATCTACAGTTTAACGTCGACTCCGAACGACAGATTTTTGAGAAAATTTTCATGGAAATTTTATTTTACTCTCAGAGTTTTTGCCAGAAATCTGCTGAGAGGAAATCGTCGAAGAAATATTTTTTTTCATATTTTCTTTTGGTGCCTGACCTGGGATACGAACCCGGGCTTTACGTCTAATAAGCCAACACACTACCTACTAGACCACGGCGACTGCTTGCCTACATCTTCTGTAAGGCTCTGAGTATGAAATCCAGCTGTTGGATCGCCATATGCAAAGAATATTTCTCAAGAAGTTCATACGTTATTTCCACTAACATGGTCCATGAAGCCGCCGTAGCCTAGTAGGTAGTGTGTTCGCTTATTAGACGTAAAGCCAGGGTTCGAGCCCCAGGCCAGACATCAGAACAAAATACAAAAAGTATTTCTTCGGCGACTTCCTCTCAGCAGATTTATGACCAACAACTCTGAGTATTAAATAAAATTGCCATGAAAAGTTTCTCAAAAATCTGTCGTTTGGAGTCGACTTTAAACTTTAGGTCCCGCCATTCATGTATAAAATTAACACACACAACATAAGTGGTGTGAGAAACTAGGTCGTAATCCTGACTGAAGGGTTGTAATGACCAATTATATGTGTATGTATGGTCCATGTTTAGCTTCCGCAAAAAAGTACAGATTTCACATTCATATCCTCATTTTGGATGTAAACGGTTGTTGCCAATCACGCCTAAGAATTTGAAGACTTGTAAAAACACTAAGTCGTAAGTCCCATGCCGATATGTTAAGTAAAACTTTAGACTTCTTCCACAAGCTTATTTTCGAATATAATGTTACTGCTGCGTGAATTGTTTGGTTGCATTTGCTGTCCGTATTTGAAATCGCCGTGGTCTAGTAGGTAGTCTGTTCGCTTATTAGACGTAAAGCCAGGGTTCGAGCCCCAGGCCAGACATCAAAACAAAATACAAAAAGTATTTCTTCGGCGACTTCCTCTCAGCAGATTTCTGGCAAAAACTCTGAGATTAAATAAAATTTCCATGAAAATTTTCTCAAAAATCTGTCATTCGGAGGCGACTTTAAACTGTAGGTCCCACCACTCATGTATAAAATTAACACACCCAACATAAGTGGTGTGAGAAACTAGGTCGTAATCCTATTGAAGGGTTGTAATGACCAATTATGTTATGTCAGACTGTTGAATAGGCCTTAGAGCACTGAGTTTCACTGAAAAATCATTTTCAGCGATGAGGCCTAGTTCCGGGTAAATGCGAATGTGAGCAAACCAAATTGTCGTATTCGGGAGGATACCAATCCACACGAGATCTAAGAGCGTCTAAGGGCGTTAAGTTTAAGATTTAATTGACCACCATTGTTCGACAGGGCTTATATTGGGAAATGCAGTCTCTGAATAACTGATCTGTCTCCTAAGTCATCAATGAGTATAGAAATTACAAAAGCGCGTAAACTTATGATTTTAAAAAGCAGATTAAATTACAATTCAAGATTATCAATCGCATTGAAGAAGTATTTCTTCACACTTAAAAATTTTTCTTAGTTTAAGGTGACTTTATCTAAGCCCTCATCATTGTTAAGGAAACCGAAAGTCTAAAAACATAAATATTTTCTTCCCTCCCTCTCTCTCTGTCTCTCTCTTTCTCTCTGTTTGATGAAATAAAGGCAAGAATAATCAATGTTAACGAACTGCACGAAATTATTTTGTCCATTAATTGGAAAACCAAACAAAATACACCTTTTCTGCCTTTTCACATTACTTTACTGAGAGACGTATGTATCATCATATGTATCAATGCATGGATAATAATAACAGCTTAAGTGGCAGATGCTCCCCTTTAATTCCTTTTATTCCTTTTATTCATGTTTGTATGCATGTATACATGCTTATAACTGAAGTTTTGTGTTCTTATTAAATGAGTACTGAAAAGAATTTTAACTTTATGCGCTCCATTAAAAGTCAATTTGCATGTTGTTTAACAAGAGATTTATGCATCTGACTGAATGTCTGTTTTGTACGGTTTTTTGTCGCAATGATTTACAATCAATGCAAGTGTTGCCACATATTTCAGATGAATAATACAAAATTCGCATGAATTATTAATTGCAATATGGAAATCATTAAATTTGATTTCGGAACTAGCTGAAGTCGCCGTAGTCTAGTAAGTAGTCTGTAGGCTTATTAGACGTAAAGCCAGGGTTCGAGCCCCAAACCAGACATCAAAACAAAATTAAAAATGTATTTCTTCGGCGACTTTCTCTCAGCAGATTTCTGGCAAAAATTCTGAAAATAAAATAAAATTGCCATGTAAATTTTCTCAAAAAATCGATCATTCGGAGTCGACTTTAAACTGTAGGTCCTACCACTCATTAATAAAATTAACACACACAACATAAGTGGTGTGAGAAACTAGGTCGGAATCCTGACTGAAGGATTGTAATGACCAATTATGTATGTATGTATGTATTTGAACTAGTTAAGCGTTATACTATATATAAATACAGTAGCTTTCCGATTTAACGTATCTAATTGATGTCAGGAATGTTTCTTAAACTCAATTGTTCGCTACATTTTAAAAGTTAAAAAGGAAAATTGTCTTCCACTCCATTTACAATTTAAAGTAATCGATATAAATCGATCAAATTCGCATAAAATATGAAATTGCCGCTTAAAATGGAGTTTGTGAGCTAGATAGCCCTGGTATCAAGGACTCCAAAACAGTTTTTGTTAGGACCGGGCATTACCTACGATCAGAGATATCACTGACGAAGCATAGGCCAGAAAAATGAAAGTCAACAGTCGTTAACCAAAAAAAAGTGCAAGTCATCGACCAAAAAATGCAAGTCATCAACAAAGAGCAATACAAATCATCGACGAAGAAATTCAAGTCATCGACCATAACAAATACAAGCCATTCATCATAAAAAATACAATTCAAGGACCAAAAAATGCAAGTCATCTTCCAGAAAAATGGAAGTCATTGAATATACAAATGCAAGTCACTGCTGATAAAAATGTTAGTAATCGACCATTAGAAAGACAAGTCATCGACTCATACAGCGGAAAAATATAAGTCGTTGAACAAAAAATGCAAGTCATTAACCGAAAACGTGCAAGTTATCGACCACAAAAATGCAAGTCATTGACCATAAAAAAATTAAAGTCATCAACCAGAAAAATGCAAGTCATCAACAAAGAAATATACAAGTCATCGACCATAAAAAATACAAGTCATTCATCATAAAAAATACAAGTCATGAACCAAAAAAATTCAAGTCATCTTCCAGAAAAATGGAAGCTATCGACAAAAAGTGCAAGCCATTGACAAAAAAAAACCCACGTCATTGAACATACAAATGCAAGTCACTGCTGATAAAAATGCAAGTGATCGATCATAAAAATTGCAAGTCATCGATCATAAAAATGCAAGTCATCGCCCAAAGAAATGGAAGCTATCGACAAAAAGTACAAATCATTGACAAAAAAACGCAAGACACTGACAATCTTGCCCGCTTTTTATAGAAAACTTTTTGTTGCTCATTTGAAGAAAACAATTAGCTTTGGCGCCCATATCTCCGGTCCCAAATAACGTTTGGACATACGGAAAGCTGTTTTGAAATCCCTGAGACTATGGCTATCCAGAACACTAGGTCCATTTCCTAAACTCGGTCCATTTTTATCTGATTTCGCCCGATTTTTTTGCTAAAGTTTGAAAAAAAGTTTGCTTCGTTGTCTATATCTCCGATCTTAAGTAACGCCCGACCAAAAGGAAACCTGTTTTAGAATCCTTGATCCAATTTGTACAATGGCTCAATTCGGGTACTGTGCTTGTCTTTATTGACAAGTACACGTCCTCTAACCTCATCCTTGATCCAATAGCTATCTAATCCAAAGCTTTTCAAATTTTATAAAATTTTGCTCGATTTATGGGGGGTATATTGGGCAAAAATACTTGATTTTTTATCGTTATGAATGTAAAGACATTTACCCTGAAACATCTGGCAACTTTACATTGAACATTTAGAGATACTCTACAACAATAACTGCAACGAATTCAATTATGCGTACTTTGTACTTTGTACGCATTGTTTGTACAATCAAAATATTATGTTATGTTACTGCACAGGATAATGACAATGATGATGATGATGATGATGATGACAATAATGTGGTTCATCTCTTTCGGACGTACTTGTGTACACAACTGTATGGTAAAGTATAACAAAAACAACAAAAACAATAAAATCATTAACATACGATCATAAATTAAGCTTATTCGGTATTATTGTGTTCAGAGCTGCGCTGGATTCACACACATGCACACATATTTACTTGAGCATTCATACTCGTATTTGCACTTGAATTTTTGTAATTGAAATTCTCGTAGGGGGGAGAGATACATAATTGTTCAGGGAAGTGCTAATCTTAAACTGTCATCAAGTCCATTGAATTGAAGAATAATGTTGATGTCCTTTTCAATTCGAAATCGGTTTGTGTGTATTACAGCTCAACAATGCTCAACAAGGGCAAGGAGCATAAATAGTGTTTTGTATTCGGCTTAAGCTCTTTAATCTTGTTAAGAAATTTAATTTAAAGTCATAAAATTATGTTAATTTTCTTGCAGGGTAAACAAATCAATCTCCAATAAACAAAAAAGATAGAAAAACTTCATCCATATTTGAAGCCACAATTTATACATTCTCTACACACACTTATTTATTACACACTGTATGCTGAGCTTGCAAACTGCTGTAATGTATACGTACATATATATATATGTAAACATATTGAAGCATTTATTACTTTTCTAAGAATAGACTTTCAATTCCATAATGGAATGGAATGAAATGCCAGTGGATTTAAGATTTAATCTCGTTTACCTACAGGACTGTGCATGTTTGTATAAATGAATGATTCTAGTTGGACGTCTAGTTGTCTGTCTGGTTACCAGCAAAGCGAGTATCAAGCAAACAAATAAAAAACTGGAAAGAAAAGAAAAATTTTATGCTGCTGCTTCTAAAACAGTGATGCTCCCATAAGTTATAACAAGTCCTGGAAAATTGAGTGGGTGTCTCAATAACACATAGACACGCATTCTGCGATGACTGTTTGTGTCAAATAAGCTGAGATAAATCTAGAACAATAGCAATACTGTGTGGATAGTTTACGTGGCGCCATTTCTTAAGTTACATTTTAAATATTCATTTGAAAATCCTTTATTGCAAAGCCAACACAGACACAAAGTATACTCATACACACAGCAATTCTGTAAGAAACGAAAATTGATTTCTCAAGTCAATGAACTTTATTACAAGAATACTTATATTTGAACAATAAATTGTAAATATTTATTTCAAATACACAAACTTAAATCAATATACATATGTATGTACGAGTATTCATTGCAAAGGCGAAAATGTTCAAATTTTTTAGTGTTGCAGTAAGAGTAACTTTTTTGCATCAGTTGAGCCAAGTTCACATCTTCTAATGAGAGCAACTACTTATTGCATGTATCTGCATACATTATATACAGTGAGCTTCGACAGAAACTGTACACTCACAATCGCCAAACTCAACTTTTACCACTTAAGGAGAGTGCCCGAAAAAATTTCACAATATTTCGAAATTTTTTTGTAATTTTTTTTTGTTTCAATTTTAAAAATTGGCAATGAAACAATTTTAAAATAAAAATAACAGTAATTTATTAATGTATGTATATTTTTTTTAGTGTACAGTTTCTTTTGACGCTCACTGTATATTTAACAATACATCCAGTGATATAAACAACTTTATTTGAAAGCCAAGACCACACAAAAATGCAAAATTACATGCCAATAAGCAAGTTTTCTTAAACCATTTATCCTACACATGGAGAAACTAAAACATAATGTCCTTCCTTTAAGCCTTCTAGAACTGGAACGGAGGTCTCTATTACAATTAATATAATAAAGGGTTATCCATTTTGTGGTTTCAGAAGTATGTAACTGTAATTCAACATCTGTCAAACTAAGTTGTGAAACCAATTTTTTTCTTTTCAGTTGAAAGTCGGACATTGACGAAAATGGATCGCTTAACTATCACACAACGCATAAAAATTATCAAAACCTACTACAAACCACAGCCACGGATCGTGCTTTAAGAGCAACTACGCAAGCAATTGGCAAAATTGTGAAGAAATTTGAAGAGACTGGAGACTGGTGGTTACAAATATTGAAAGGCCTGTGCATCATCGTTTCGCTCGTTCCGCTGAAAATATCGCTATTGTAAGTGAAAGTGTTGCCGAAGACCCGAATGTGTCGATTCCTCGTCGTTCTCAGGAATTAGGACTGTCTTACGACACATTATGGCGTATTTTGCATTCAGATCTACACCTACATCCATATAAAGTCCAGCTCACGCAACAACTGAAGCCAGCTGACCATTCACAACGTCGTAGATACGTGGAATGGGTGCTTGAACAACAGGCGGTGGACGGCAATTTTTCGAACAAAATTTTCGTCAGCGATGAAGCACATTTCACACTCGGTGAGTATGTTAATAAACAAAATTGTCGTATTTGAGGTTCTGAGAATCCTCAAGTAATTGAAGAGTGGCCATTACATCCAGAAAAAGCCACTGTTTGATGCGCTCTTTGGTCCGAAGGTGTGATTGGACCTTACTTCTTCGAAAACGACGATGGAACGGCTGTCACCGTCAATTCGGAGCGTTATGGTCATATGATAACCGAATTTTTTTGCGACTTGGAGAATATGTGGTTTCAACAAGACGGTGCCACATGCCACACAACTTGAGCGAATATGGCTTTATTGCAAGAGACATTTCCTGACCGCGTAATTTCTCGTCGTGGCAATATCAACTGGCCACCAAGATCATGCGATTTGACACCATTAGACTTTTTTTGTGGGGCTACGCGAAAGACTGTGTTTATGCAGATAAACCTTCAACTCTTGAGCACTTAAAAACCAACATTCGTCAAGTTATGGCTGAGATACCGCCCAATATGTGTCAAAAAATGGTCGAAAATTCGCGTGGAGGTCATTTAGATCATGTAGTGTTTCACACATAATGTCAACGTTCAAATCCTTACAATAAAAAAGAAATATCATGAAAAAATTTTTTTATATGTGGTTTATTTACGTTTACTTTTGAAACCACGAAATGGATAACCCTATACATTCCGCAAACGTGTATCAATTATTAGCTGAGAAGAAGAGACTTTAGCGAGCATAGCAACAATAAAAGTCCACCCCATTTAAGAACAAGCTAAACTGTAAAGAGTTTACATAAGACCTCAAAAATATGCTGGATTTGAGAAGGACTGCATCTTTAAACAAATTCCCGTGAAATTTGATAACGCCATTCTGAGTTTTGACCTCCCTAGCTCTGGTCTAATAAGCCAACACATTGGCCCGCTATTCTACAACGAGTGCCAGCACTTATGCATCAGAAAACCATAACGACAAATAGGACAGCTCTTCCGCTATTTTACTTTAGAAAATCATGGCAAATGCCCGACCATTGGCATGGGTTATGTTGGCTGTGAGAACTGCAATGGCTTGTAATTTGCATGCGCCATAGGAAAATTCAGCTCGAAAAAGTCTAACGGGGTAAAATCCCATGGTCTCGATGGCCATTTCACTTTTTCTTTACGTGATATGATCATATCCTCAAATCTTTTGTGCTGAATATCTAGCATGGCATGTGCTGTGTGACAGTTAGCGCCATTCTAATGAAACTACATGTCGCTGGTAAACAAAATAATACAATTCAGATCAAAAGAATTTGGTAATAATCGGCTTGCCATTGACAGTGACAGTCTGCCACTCAAAGAATTATGGACAGTTGATGCCGCCAGCCCTAATCCACACCGCATTTACCATACATACATAACATACATAATTTGGTCATTACAACCCTTCAGTCAGGATTACGACCTAGTTTCTCACCACACTTATGTTGTGTGGGTGTATTTTATACATGAGTGGCGGGACCTACAGTTTAAAGTCGACTCCGAACGACAGATTTTTGAGAAACTTTTCATGACAATTTTATTTGCTCTTAGAGTTTTTTGCCAGCTGAGAGGAAGTCGCCGAAAAAATACTTTTTGTATATTGTTTGATGTTTGGTCTGGGATTTGAACCCTGGCTTTTCGTCTAATAAGGCAACACACTAGACTACGACGACTTCCAACTTTCGGCGATTACTTTCAGGATTACCCAGTTTTGATAATTTTGTTTGCTTGCGTACTCATTCATCCAGAAATGATCATCAAAATTAGGGTCCAAAGCCCATTTAGCGAATAGACTTCATTGTTTATGGTCATTTACCTTAGTTCCTGAATCGATTGAATTTCGATTTATAGGTTCAAGTCACGACTCAGAACTCACCAAGATGTAATTTGCGAAAGAAAGAGTTCTTATGAGCGGCGCGAAATCAATTGCTTCGGATTCTTGTGTACACTCTCACAAACAGCGGCGTTATTTTCGGCAGGTATTGTGTTTCATCAACATACGGGTGTTGGACGATCGTTTGCGAATAGTCCTCCTGGTATAACGATTAGTTAAGCATTTGATGAGACGTTGATGGTTTAATCTCAAACCCGTTTGATGCAATAAAATACGAACCTCCTGGTAGAATGATTAGTTACGCATTTGATGAGACGTTGATGATTTAACCTCAAACCCGTTTGATGCGATAAAAGACTTACAAAATATGATTTTAGTAAGCAGAACTGGACTCGAATTTATCCAACATGTTGCGTGTAGCCCTCCAAGTCCTTAATTAGCCTTCACAATCGTATTGAAAATCTCTTTGGAACATTGAAGAGGAACATTGTGGGCAAATAAAGGGTCCGCCAAATAACTTTTTTTTTTGAAAATGCTTTAAAAAAACTACAGAATATTTTCTCAGATTTCTTTTTTATTTGAAAGTACAATCTTTCCGGTTAATAATGGAAAATAATTTCATTCAAATGGCTGCCTCGGCTGGCCATGCAGTAGCCTACACCAAAAGATGCCGATGCGAAAAAAATCATCAGAAATCATCATTTTCAGATGCAGCTCATATTGATCTTGGCGGATATGTAAACAAGCAAAATTGTCGCCTTTGGGGCACAGAAAACCCGCACGCATACATTGAAAAGCCGACGCACCCAAAACGAGTCACTGTTTGGTGCGGATTTTGGTCCAGAGGCATAATTGGGCCATTTTAATTCGAAAATGAGAGAGGAGTGGCCGTTACAGTCAATGGCGATCGTTATCGGGCCATGTTGAACGAAATTTTGTTCACAAAAATTTAAGAGGAGGATATTGGCAACATGTGGTTTCAACAGGACGGCGCTGCGTGCCACACAGCCGAAGCTACACTCGATGTTTTACGCCCTGTTTTTGAAGATCGCATTATCAGCCGCAGACTGATGTCGTTTGGCCACCTCGGAGCTGCGATTTGACACCGTTGGACTATTATTTGTGGGGTGCCGTCAAAGATAAGTGTTATGCCGACAAGCCAGAGACAATTGACGCTTTAAAGGACAATATTCGTGAAGCCATTGGTGAAATACTGCTGCACACAATCGATAATATGCTTAAAAATTGGACCGATCTTGTAGGCTACTGCATGGCCAGCCGAGGCAGCCATTTGAATGAAATTATTTTCCATTATTAACCGGAAGGATTGTACTTTCAAATAAAAAAAAGAAATTTGAGAAAATATTCAGTAGTTTTTTTTTAAAGCATTTTTCCTTTATTTAAAAATCGAAACGAACTCTTTGAAAATCTATAATTTGAATGGAAACGTATGCCGAAATCCGTAATCAAGAAACTGTTTAAATCCATTCAGTATTCTTGAATTATTTCTTTCAGTGGAGCACAACATTTGTGATTCGTAAACGAAAAATGTTTCCAACGCTGCCTGCTGAAAGTGGAAACAAAATTCACAAAACCGAAAAAACAACAGTTAATGGGCGAAAAATGTTGAACAAAACATTGAAATTGAAATTCCAAAACAACCTTCAACGTTCACATAAAGTAAAGCAAACGATGTCAATCAATTGAACAATTTCTGCAGCAGCAAAATGGTTGTTAAGCTTGAACTAAATGAAGAAGAAGCACTTAAAGAGCATTTTTATTGAGTTGTCCTTTGCCAACCAAATGAAAAAGGACCCGAGAGGGAGATATTAACGAAATAACTTTCGATATCAATGTAGACGACATAAGACACGGTGGTATGGCATGAACATTGTACGAGCATAGGGAAAGACATTTCAATTCATTGCTTAGTAGACAGACGTATGTATGTATGTACGTAATGACTATGAGCCATTCGTGATACTCTTGTGCCTCTTGTGTTACGCGTTTGATGAGACGTTGATGCTTTAATCTCAAAAACAGTTTGATGCGATGGAAAGGCAAACAAAATGTGATTTCACAAGACAAAACATTGCAAACAAGAATTCAATTGTATGTGTTGCCGTTTAGAGGTAAAGAATTCAATTGAAATCAATATTTACATGGAGCAAGCACTTACGAAACGTGCTACAAACAATAATTCGGTATTTAAATATTGTCTTTAATTTAAGATTTTTTTAAAAATGACAACAGAATTCGTTGTGATCTTGAAATACGCATTGAAAAGAAATTCAATTTGAAAATTTTATTTTGATCTGGCAACACTGATAACAACAAATGCTGGTGAATTGTTAGTATAGCGCACACTATAGTCACCATAACTTAACGTTTCTTAAATAAAACCGGCAAAAGCACTGTGCACAGTAGACTAAATCACTAGACATGCTTTGTTTGGGTGACATTAAATCAAGTATTTTTTACTTTCACAACCCCGCAAATCAATTCCCATTTTCAATAACCGATAATCAAAGTAAAGCAGCCAACTACGTACGTACATACATACGTACATACATACGTACTTTTGTCATTATTTTTATAATACAACACAACAATACAATGAGAATACAAATCAATGTTGTTGTGATTGATCGATCGGCCAATACGAGACCGCCTTCAATCTCATTCATTAATTAAAATGAAAAATCCTAAGGAGAATGATGATAAAACATACACAATCAAATTGATGGCCGAATAATTGATTTCGTTTGAAGCCAAAACAACTTTAAGAAGATTAAATAGGGTGGCTGTCTTTAAGCGAAATTTGTTGAAAACTTTTGTTGTCTGCACAGGAACAGTGACGGACTTCAAGTTCTGTAAGTAAATATTAACCATACGAACCACATGTTTTGTTTAATTTCGGGGTTTAGCATGGAAGCAACAAAGGACCTCATAACTTATACCGAGAAGATCAGATCCCAATTCGTTTGTTTTTCATACCGCCACGCCTAAAATTTTTCATAATTTTTTCAATAAATTGTAGACAATTTCAAATCGAGCATGATTCCGTATCCACTGTATTGGCATTTTAAAATCTTTGAACACTGTGCCCTTAAAAACAAAAAGATCTCCTTTAAGTTACCTGCAGGATACTGGTCGGTGCCGACAAAGACTTGACCATACCCACAAATAACTCTACAAAATTGGCCATTACAACCCTTTAGCTAGGATCACGACCTTATTTCTTATGTTGTGTGTGTTAATTTTATACATGAGCAGCGGCAGCTACAGTTTAAAGTCCACTCCGAATGACAGATTTTTGAAAAACTTATCATGGCAATTTTTACTTACTCTCAGACCTTTTGCTAGAAATCTGCGTTTTGTTCGAGATGTCTGACCTGGGGTTTGAACCGAGGGCTCATGTTTAATAAGCCAACAATTTACCTATTAGAATACGGCAACTACCCTGCCCATAACCTCATACTCGTATAATCACAAGTGTTTCCTCCTGGATGCATAAGATCCTCATAGGCTTCTAGATTCTCAACAGTCGTACTTTGAGTTTACAGTGCCCTGCCACAAGGACGATTACCAAACTAATGATATTCCTTGATCCTCATATCTCCTTTTATTGTACTTTTACAAAAAATGTTTGATTGTCTCAATCCCATCTGGTCAAAGAAGAGTTCTTGCCTTTCTTTGTCATTCCTATCGTTGAATATATTCTTCCAAATATCTGCCTCCACTCTACTCAAAATGGCTTTGGCTCCACAATACCCGGCGCCCATCAGATTGGAAACATGTTCCGTGATTCAGCTCGCACAGCACTTCCATATTACCTTCTAAAAATCATCTTTTCAGATGAAGCTCATTTTGATCTTGGCGGGTATGCAAACAAGCAAAATTATCGCATTTGGGGCACAGAAAACCCGCACGCATACATTGAAAAGCCGACGCACCCAAAACGAGTCACTATTTGGTGCGGATTTTGGTCCAGAGGCATAATTGGGCCATTTTTTCTTCGAAAATGAGCAAGGAGTGGCCGTTACAGTCAATGGCGATCGTTATCGGGCCATGTTGAACGAAATTTTGTTCACAAAAATTGAAGAGGAGGATATTGGCAACATTTGGTTTCAACAGGACGGCGCTACGTGCCACACAGCCGAAGTTACACTCGATGTTTTGCGCCCTGTTTTTGAAGATCGCATTATCAGCCGCAGAGCTGATTTCGTTTGGCCAACTCGGAGCTGTGATTTGCCACCGTTGGACTATTATTTGTGGGGTGCCGTCAAAGATAAGTGTTACGCCGACAAGCCAGAGACAATTGACGCTTTAAAGGATAATATTTGTGAAGCCATTGGTGAAATACAGCTGCACACAATCGATAATGCGCTTAAAAATTGGACCGATCGTGCAGGCTACTACATGGCCAGCCGAGTCAGCCATTTGAATGAAATTATTTTCCATTATTAACCGGAAGGATTGTACTTTGAAATAAAAAAAGAAATTTGAGAAAATATTCAGTAGTTTTTTTTGTAAAGCATTTTCAAAAAAAAAAGTTATTTGGCGAACCCTTTACTTAAACTCATAAGTGTAGAGTGTTCGTATGTTGTTCGTTCGTTGTTTTTCATGCCTCCTCTCCAAGTTAAATTGAGCACATCTTTCGATGACATCGATTTCTGCTTGGCATATACACACAGTTACTAAAGTATACATACGGTTAACAAATTTCAGAAATTTTTTAACCCATCCGTTTTCGTTGAAAATCTTTATAGTTTCCTCGATTTTAAGCGGTCTTTTGCATTCGTTATAAAATTTCTGAAATTGAACTGAATTGTGGGCCTGTGTAGGGTCCACATCCGATTAACAAATTTCACAAATTTCAGAACCAATGCAAAAGACCGTCTTAAAATCGAAGAAAGATGTCAGACAATTATAGAGATTTTCAACGAAAACGGATTGGTTAAAAAATTTCTGAAATTTGTTAACCGTATGTATACTTTTGTGGCTGAGTGTACCTGCAAGTTTCCCAATGAATTCGGAATTTTTCATTTTGGTATCAAAAACCTCGGCAGCTGTCCGCAGATCTGTTCTTAACCCATTTGTAAACCACAATATGGTCCGTCTTATGTAGAGTTTGAAGCTTCCAGATTTCTTCATTCACTTTTATTTCTAAGTATCGTTGCACAGAATATGCCAAAATCTGCTGGATATGTCCAGAGGGATAATTAAGGAGGAAGCAGTCAGCCAGGCTTTTTGCTCAAACAATGGCCCCGTAGTTCACTATCAGTCTAACCATTATGGTGTACATGCAGTGCTTAATTCCTGGGTTATATTTCCAGGATTTTCATGTAAGGTTCTGCATATCGTTTTAGTCTAGTAGGTAGTGTGTTGGATTATTTAATGTGAGGCCACGGTTCAAACCCCAAATCATACATCTTCAACGGCGACTTCCTCTCAGCAGATTTTTGGCAAAAACTCTCTGAGAGTAAATAGAATTGCCATGAAAAGTTTCTTAAAAAATCTGTCGTTTGGAGTCGTCTTTAAATTGTAGGTCACCCGCCACTCATGTATACTATAAGTAGCGTGAGAAGCTACTTAGGTCGTAATCTAGAATGAAGGGTTGTAATCATGTACGTTTGTTCAGCATTATCATTATGGCATGTGTGGACTTTTCTGAAATGATCTGTTTTCGGCCCTCAATTTCAATTTACTATCCAATGTTATTCCCATATACAGTAATATCCCGCTTAACGTGGGGGATACGTTTCAATAAGTTTCAGCGCTACACGAAACAGCGTTAAGCGAGGAGAGATGCGTTCGTACTGCGATTGCGACTTTGGAAAATACGGTTGGAATCTTTATTCTGGACAGACTAACAAAAGAGCCTTGAAAAAGAGGCATAGTATACAACAAGTATCAATACAGTGTGCGATTTAGGTGAATCCCAATACTAACGCGTAATACTGAAGCAGCGTTAAGCGCGGCAGCGTTAAGCGGGGTCTTACTGTATTTTATATTCACTTTCTGTGATCTCATCTAGGACTCGTCTTTACTTTCATTTAAAAAGTTTTCTTTTTCTCGTGAGCGGTGCTATTGCGCTCTAGTCCGGCTCAATACCTCTTTGAATGTTGATGCAGAGAGTCTCTTCAAATTTTCCTTTAGTTATCAGGACTATATCATCTTTATATTCTTAGCAGTTGATACTCACCTTAGATAGTTTTGTCGGGAGGTCATCTAGAACCAGGCTCCACGTAGGCTTCGACTATACCGTCGATTTCTTTTTTGTGTGTTTTTGAATATTTATTTGAAATCCAATACTAATCGGTGGCTAATTTTATAACACAAAGGCAAGAACTGTTTGCTGTATTATTACGTACCTTTAGTACCTTCTTCTACCCTATAATTGTCTATTAAACTAAATACTAATCTGGCCAATTTCGATCGCATACGTACATATATAATTATTGGAACATGTTCTCTTCAGTTATTAATTTTTCTTACGTTTTTTCTTCATAATTAACCCATCGTTTTTATTCAAAAAACACACAACAACAAAAAAAAACAGCGGCCATAAAAATTATGTTGAACTTCTGTAAAATTATTGAAGCCACAAACCCAACAATTTCTTTTTGGTCAATTCACAAAAATTAAAAGACAACCAAAAAAAAAAGGCAAAAAAAAGTGCAAAAAGTCGCAAGCAATACACGAACAAATGGTCAGTCGGTAGTTAAGATCAGGTGGCTGTTACAGAAAATCCACTGACCAACCCAAAAACAAACCATAAGGACCATATGCGTACAAACGAAGCAAAACGAAACGATACGAAACTAAATAAGAAATCGAATCGAATTTGATCAGTTCAGTCAGTTTATTTTAATCTTCTTCGAATACTTAAAATACCACAAAAACTGATGCCGCAGGGCATATATTATATCCCATATGATGATAATGGTGGTGGTGGTGGTGGTCATCAGTTATTGAAACATCAGTCAAAGAGCGTTTCACATACAATGACGACGACGATGACCTGAACACAACTTCACAAATATTTCAAGCTTAAAACAAAACCACCAAAAATGGTTGGATGGACTGTTTGAAACAACAACATTCAACATTAATGTTTTTGAATGTGTATTTGGCTGGCATGCATGCATGATGCCTGCTGTCCTTTGCCTGCACGATTGCCTCTGACACAGGGAGTTGTTGTGGTTTTTATGTCGTCTGTGCAATGCTTACAAAACAAAGCAAAAAAAAAAAAGTGTTGCGACTGCCGATCAGCAGCATCAGAAGCATCAATGGCTACAATAACAAAAACATCAACAATTTTATGTTAAAGAATGAAAAAAAATATAAATATTACGTATATATGTATGCATGTATGTGTATCATATAAAAACAATGCGTCTACTAAGCATTTAAAGCCTTTCCACTAACTCATCATCAAAATTTTAGTTGAACGCTACTACTGCCACTATTTATTCGTTTTTATTAACGTGCGTTGCCCAAAAGTGAGGCACACAAACTTTACATTTGCGAAAAAATACGCCGCCTCGTGCTAAGCAGAAGCCAAAATATTCGCCTACACTGTGGTTTAAAATATGGAATTTTTAAGAGACGACTGACTTAAGTGCATGTTCTCCCAAATCTTTTATTCCATATCACAATTCTTGCTTACAAACCATGTTATCACAGAACTTGTTGAGGAAAATATTCCACATAAATCGCTAAAGAGTGCCAGTCAAGAAGTCACCAATTGATGCCATTTAAAATGAGGCCTAAAACTGAATGCCAGATTAGTTGAAGTAGCACCTGGCACCTAACAAGGTATAGACAGAGTTTTATCAAATTCTCTATATCATAACGACCAATAGTAACCTAAGGGACCATTGTCTGGGTAGGCAACGTAAATCTTGAAAACAATTCAAGCGATTGCACACGATATAGAGAGTAGCGGTTTTAATAATAAACCTGTCCTACAGCAGTACTGGATACTCTGTTGAATTTAAGTCCGCTGAACACGGTAGTGAAGGCCACAGCTTTGGAGGCTATGGTTAGGATAGTGGGAAACAAGACTACCACAAAATTTATTAGAGGACTTAGTAACCTAATGAAACGAGTGATTGACAGTTCCCTCCTTAATTGTTTCCTGGACAAAATTAGTCGACTCTTTGATTCTGGCAAATGTTCCGCAACGAGATTAAGAAATAAAAGTGAATGAAGTAGTCTAAAAGCTGTGCAGCCCCTGCGCTGACCAACTTCCTTCTCTTCCCTCATTTTGGTGGAACTTGCTCAGTACAGAGACTGCGTTCACTCGTGGCATCACAACGGGAAGCTATGCGTACTCAAGTGAGCTCTTTCGTATCAGAGCTACCACTTCGACCTAATCTAACCTAGTCTAAAAGCTACATAGTCTTTAGATGGACTTTGTTTTGGTATACAGGAGAGTTAATAACAGATCTCGAGACAGAAGCGGAACAAACATTTTGAACCCATAAGGAATCTCACGGGTATTTTCCAAGCGTAAGTCTATATCAGCGAAAGATGTGTTCAATTTAAATTGAATGGAAGATGCAAAGGCCGGGACATAGCAATACTATCTGAGAGCCATCCGAGCTTAAGGCTCCTACATATAAGGTTAAATCGAAGAAAGTATGTCACTGTCTGGGGAAGCTAGGTAGGGAAAATTAGGTTAACCTCCTAGAGTTTAAGATCATGTGGGAATTAGCGGCAATAAGCAGATAGATGGGATTGTGGAGAGAGGAACTTCCAAGCCACTGATTGGACATCTTACTGTGGAGTAGGACCAGAGATTTGAAAAATTTACATTTAAGGAAAGGGAAGGTAATGAGAGGCACAAACTCTTCAAATGGATTGAGGCAATCAAAACTTGAGAAATAAATTGAGAAATTAAAATAAGAGGAGGTTTGATTCATACATCAGACTATCCAGTAATAACCTGAAGTAAGTTATGAAGTCGCTGTAGTCTAGTAGGTATTGTGTTGGCTTATTATATCCAAGGCCGTGACCCATGTCTTCTGGCAAAGTCTCTGAGAGTAAATAAAATTGTCACGAAAAGTTTCTCAGAAATCGTTCAGAACATGAGTGGTGTGTGAAGCTAGGTTGTAATCCTGGCTAAAGGATTGTAATGACCAATTATGTAGGTAAGAGTAAGAGTCTTTCGACATGACTCTGTAAACTCAATGTATACTTGTTCAGAATAGGGATCGTATCGGCTCCTGTGATGTTGACAGTGAACCTTTGGAATACAGTAATCCCTCGATTTACGTTGCAGTTGGTTCCAAGAAAAGGCGACGTAAATCGAATGACAACGCAAATTGATGTTAGAGGGAACAAAAAATTTTATGACGTAAATCGAAACAACTTTAAACGAGACGACGTAAATCGAAGGATTACTGTACATTCTTAGATTAATGCAACCCAGAAAGAAACAGTTGGGAACATGTCAGGTACGGGACAAGGAATTGATATTGTTGAAAACGAATAGCATCCTGAAGTTTGTTAGGGAAATAGGGTTGAAAGAGATATTATGGGGATACTTCATAAAGTATGAAGAGAGTCGCAGTACTATCCTACCTCTTCTTGGCAGTAGTAATCTAATTATGAAATTAATTTAAGTATTCTTACTGACCTACCCAGGCATTTATTGAATTTTTTTCACAAATTTAAAAATTTCTACAATGCTGGCTGGATATCATGACAAACTACGCAATGCGGCCTTATGCTATTCGCAAACCACTGTGCATATTAAAACCGCTGCTTGTGCAGCATGTGACCATGTGTACGGTTTTAGGAAATGTTACCAACTGCAACAAAAAACAAGAATGGCAGTAAATGTGCCTGTGCAACATTAAATTAACCAAATTACTGATTGCATTTGTGGTTTGATTTTTTCACATTTTCCTCTGCCTTCTGCGCTCTGCGTTTATTTCATTGCTTCTGCCACCAGTATGAAATGCTGCTGTATGAGTAGCAACAAACTAACATGCAACATTACTTGCTAATATTACTGTATTGTTGTTATTGTTGTTATCTGCATACATAATTGTGTTTTTTGTCTGCAAATGTTTCGTTTAATTTTTTTTGTTGTCCTTTTTTTTTTGTTGTTTTGTTTCCTCATATTCGACCCTCTGTTATTTTATGACCAAAACTGTCCATGGTGGTTATAAGTTTTAGTTGCATTTCGTATATTTTTTTTTGTGGCACTGTTTTTGCCTTTGTTTGATGCCAAATATTAGGGGCCAAAATATGTGTGAGCGGATTAACTTTGGCAGTTGTAGAGTGTTATGAGTTTTTTTTTTTTGGTTTAAAGTTGGGCAATTTTATTTTCATTTCTTGTCGTCATTTTCTGTTTTTTTTTTTGGTTTTTGTTGGTTTCAGTTTTAATTTTATGTCTGCGAGTGATGATCAGTGTCCATAGCAAAAATAAAAATGCCAAATTGTGGCAATAATTTACATACATTGGGTTAGCTAGCTGCTCTGTATGCCCTACGTCTATAATTCAAGATTTTCAACGGGTTAAGCTATTTGTTGAGGGCCATAATAATTTTGAATTATTTTTTTTTAGTAAAGGCCATACACAGGAAAAACCGGGTTTAGGCAACACTCTCGGTAATGTTTTCAAGGGAACGACCGTTACATTGACGCACATAACTCTTACTTGCGTACATAATTGGTCTTACAAATCTGCAGTCAGGATTACAACCTAGCTTCTCACACCACTCATGTGCTGAAAGATTTTAAAGAAACTTTTCATGACAGTTTTATTTGCTCTGAGAGTTTTTGCCAGAAGACTGCTGAATGGAAATCACCGTAGAATTACGGCCTTGAGTGTAATAAGTCAACACAGTAACTACTAGGCTAAGGCAAATTTGTTACTTACTTTAGGTTGTTGCTGGGTAGTCTGATGTATGACTCAAACCTCTTTTTATTGTAATTTCTCAATACAATTTTTGATTGCCTTAAGAGTTTTTGCTCCCTTTCGCTGAGTACGGCTTTCCAAATACGTACACCCTCTCCACTGAGGAATGTTCCATCAGTGGCTTCGAAGCTCGCCTTTCTACAATTTCATCTCCTTGCCAATTGTAGCAAAATTTCACATGATTTTAAACTCTAGAACGCTAAGCTAATTTTCCCTACCTATCTTCCCCAGACAGTGCCATATTTTCGATACGATCCCTATTCTGAACAAGTATACATTGAGTTTACACAGTCATATCGAAAGACTCTTACTCTTACCTACGTTATTGGTCATTACAACCATTTAGCCAGGATCACAACCTAGCCGCACACGCCACTCAAGTTCTGAAAGATTTTTGAGAAACTTTTCATGACAATTTTATTTACTCTCAGAGTCTTTGCCAGAAGACAGGGATCACGGCCTTGGATCTAATAAGCCAATACAATACCTACTAGACTACAGCAACTTCATAACTTACTTCAGGTTATTACTGGATAGTCTGATGTATGAATCAAACCTCCTCTTATTTTAATTTCTCAATTTATTTCTCAAGTTTTGATTGCCTCAATCCATTTGAAGAGTTTGTGCCTCTCATTATCTTCTCTTTCCTTAAATGTAAATTTTCAAATCTCTGGTCCTACTCCACAGAAAGATGTCCAATCAGTGGCTTGGAAGTTCCTCTCTCCGCAATCTCATCTGTCTGCTCACTGCCTCTAATTCCCACATGATCTTAAACTCCAGAACGCTAAGCTAATTTTCCCTACCTAGCTTCCCCAGACAGTGCCATGCTATTTTCGATTTAACCTCATAGGAGCCTTGAGCTCGGATGGCTCTCAGATAGTATTGCTATGTCCCGGCCTTTGCATCATCCTTTCAATTTGAATTGAACACATCTTTCGCTAATATAGACTTACGCTTCGAAAGTACCCGTAAGATTCCTTATGGGTTCAAAATGTTTTCTTCTGGAGCCAAAATCCTCCGCTCCTGTCTCGAGATCTTTTCTTCACTCTCCTGTATACCAAAACAAGGTCCATCTTTTAAAAGACTATGTAGCTTTTAGACTACTTTATTCACTTTTATTTCTAAATCTCGTTGCGAACCATTTGCAAAAATCATAGAGTGTACAGCTTGTGTCCAGGAAACTGATAACAAGGGAGCTGTTAGCCTCTCGATTCTTTGGTTCACGAAGTCTTCGAATGAATTTCATGTTAGATTTGTCTCCCATTATCCTAACCATACAGGGTGGCTGATATATAATGCAACAAAGTAAAGCGCTATATTTTTTTAATTCTTTTTTTAATTTTATTGTTCAAAAGCAAAAAATGTTGGAAATAACATCAAATTTTAGAATCAGTTTAGATTTGTTCGAATTGGCCACCTTTGGTACGAATTATGGCCTTCAAACGTCCGACAAAGCCATCACAGGCTGCACGAAAGTGGCTCTGCGGTATTTTGGCCCGTTCCCGGCGAAGCGCCGTCTTGAGATGATCGACACTTTGGTATTTTTTAGTGAGAACCTTACTCTCAAAAATGTCCCCGGCGCAAAAGTCCAACGGATTGAGATCCGGAGATTTTGGTGGCCATTGTGCCGTAGAAATGAAGCGAGGAACCTCCTTTTTAAGCCATTCTTGGTTGACGCGTGCTGAGTGTGGTGGTGCTGAGTCCTGTTCGAAATGTTTGTCTGCCCAGGGCTTCAATACTGTCTTTAAGACATTTTCCCGATAATATTCGGCATTTATTTTGACCCCACGATCGATGAATACGAGCGAGGAGCTACCATCGGCCGTTACGGAGGCCCACACAATTACCATCGGCGGCGCTTGAGTTCTGGTGGCCAATCGCAGATGTAAATTTTCAGCTGACCTCTTTGGCAAGTAAACTCGATCATTTTGTTTGTTCACAAACTGCTCAATTTGGAATGGCTTCTCATCGGAGAAAACCAAATTCGGTAACTGGCCACTTTCGTGCAAGCGAAGTAACTCCTTGGCTCTTTCCAGTCTAACTTTTTTTTGTCCATCGGTGAGCTCTTGCACTTTTTGGAACTTCAAAGGCTTTAGTCCAAGCTTATTTCTCAATATGTGTTGCATCCGTTCTCGCGATATGTTCAGCTCACGAGCAATTTTTATACCACTGCGGTGTGGATTTCGGTCAAATCTGGCCTTCACTTTTCGAATCATTTCTGATGTTGTTACCGTTTTTTTCGTCCACTTTTTGGACGCGATGCAACACTGCCAGTATCACGGTAACGAGCAATGCTACGAGAAACAAAAGATTTATTCACATTAAAATGCTGGAGGGCTCCAACGATAGCCACCTGTGGTTTTCCAGCCAAATATAAAGCAATCACGCTATCACGCTTGAATTCCATCACGAATAACTTTGTTTCTGAATGCAATAGATCAAAATGCTTTTGTAAGCTTGTAAATAATAAAATGAACTGTCACTGGAATAAATCTGTCAGCTGTCAGACGAGCGGTTTACAAATGATAACAACCTGAAGTTGGTTGCAATACATATCAGCCACCCTATAATGTCCAAAGCTCTAGCCTTCAGTATTTGCTGTATATGACAGCACTCTTGGTAATGTTTTCAAGGAAACGACATTGACGCACCTAGCTGTTACATATGTACATACATAATTCGTCATTACAAACCTTTAGTCATCTTCTCACACCACTTATGTTGTGTGAGTTTATTTTATACATAACTAGACCATAATCCATTCAGTTTCCAAACTGTTTTTGCTTCTCACATTCGATGCTTTTTCTCAACTGAAAATTCTTTTTATTTTGCTGTCTCCCTTTAATCAAAACACTGAAACACTTTAAACTAGCAAATCGAACTTCAAACTCCCATTGCAGTGACACTGACAGCTCTGCTAAAACTCTTCCAGTTGTGTTGCAAACATCATCAATAACACGGATATGATGCGAGTGTATTGTAGCATCATTTAAAAATGTTTGCAACATTCATTGCCAGTTAAAACGTTGCAGATAATTTTTAATGTGGTTTTATGTTGTTGCTGCAGTCGTCAATACGATTATCGGTATGTGCGCTACATACCATGTTGCCCTGTTGTCGATTGTTGATTATAAAAATTATAACAATTCGTTGAAATTTTAAAAAGTTTTTGTGTTCAAAAATTTGTGCAAAATTGTTGCCAATTTTTTTTTTTTTTTTTTTTTTTTTTTTTTTTTTTTTTTTGTACGCAATTTACTACATAGTTTTCACTCCAATTCATGTATTTCTTTCCCTCTTTTTCTTGTTTTTTTTTTGTTTTTTTTATTAAACGCTGCATTGGCAGTGGCATTAAATTAAGCGTAATTCTCTCTGTTTTTTCTTTCTTAATTTTTGATCTACAATTTGC
The DNA here is from genome assembly GCA_958299815.1 of Sarcophaga carnaria. Classification (NCBI taxonomy): domain Eukaryota; kingdom Metazoa; phylum Arthropoda; class Insecta; order Diptera; family Sarcophagidae; genus Sarcophaga; species Sarcophaga carnaria. The sequence goes on from OY283151.1 coordinate 47,260,497, forward strand.
AGCAGATTGCAGATGTTCAAACATAAAAATAAAAAAAAAAAATTTAAAATCACAAATTTACGCATGAATTAAAAGTAAAAATTCATATAAAAAATAACACAGAACATGTTTGCTGTAGTGGTGGTTACAATTACTTAAATGACCACAAGACTTTATCAATTATTTATCATTCACTCATTCATTCATTCAGTCATTTACTTTTTCTCGTATCACTCTCAACCATCATGTAATTTCTGTAATGATGTGTGCTCTTTGGTTTAAAAAAATGCATTTTGCGGTTTAAATATTTTGTATTACAAAGAAATTAAAATTATTCTACACACTGTATACAAATGTAGGTATACAGTGTTGGTCAAAGCTAAAGGAACAAAACATTTCAAGGAAAATAAATTAAATTCAGGTTTACAACAACAATTGCTTACCCTAAGATGTAAAGCCTTGAGAATATCTAGAGCGGACTCATGTGAAAGTTTTTTTTTTTTGATTTCTCGAACTGTCCGAGGACCACTGAATTAATATCTGGTTCTGCTTTACATTCGAAATGAAATAAAACTGAATTTCCTTTAACCACCGTCTCCTGTCCATGCCATAGGAAAGGCCGCCTTTAATTTTACTGAAAAAAATCTTCAATTTTCCTACCAAATATTTTGGATATGATTTATGGATTTGATTTATTCTAATGCTGGAAATAATTTTTGTCTCTTTTCACTGGAACTTTATTGTAAGGACTTAGTGGCTAGACATCCATAGATCCCGATTAGGTCTAGACCGTGATACGGATCAAATAGACATACAAATATACATAACTGGTCATTACAACCCAGGTCAGGATTATGACGTAGTTTCTCACACCACTTATGCTGTGTGTATTCACTTTATATATAAGTGGCGGGACGTACAGTTTAAAGTCGACTCCCAACGTCGGATTTTAGAGAAACTTTTCATGGCTATTTTTCACTTTCAGAGTTTTTGCCAGAAATCTGCTGAGAGGAAGTCGCCGAAGAAATACTTTTTGTATTTTGTTTTGATGTCTGGCCTGGGGCTCGAACCCTGGCTTTTAGTCTAATAAGCCAACACACTACCTACTAGACTAAGGCGACTTCAACATTGGACACTTAAAGATCCTGAAGGGACTTGGAACCAACAGGAGTATCGATTACATAATATTGTGCAATGATTTCTTAACGAAGTTAAGGACATCCATCCTAAAGAGAGAGGTTTGGAAATGTGGTTCAGTTCACCTCGTTAATGACTGCGTTGAGATTTTTACTGATGGCTTGAAACAAAATGAAACTGTGGTTGGTCGAATTTTGTCAGTGTCAATTCATGACTTCCGGATAACGGCTGCAGCCTCCAGGTGGAAGCGGTAAGGATTATTAAGAATGAAAATATGTGTGGTAGCGGTATTAGCATACTTTCTGACTATGAGAGAAAGGTGGCTGTCAGAACACTGGTTTCTAACACAACGAACTAAAGTACGATTTAATGCTGTCCCAGATCTCTCTATCAAATAATGGAACGATACAATATTCATATCATATGATATTCCAGGTAACTGTAGAACGTATGAACTGACCAGGCATACTAGAACCATCGAAGTCACTGTTGATTAGTCCTCTAGGTGATGAAACTCTTTAAAGACCCGCGAGCTTATAATTAACAATACATTTATGCATTTTGTTTACGCCGACAGAGAGGAGTATTTTTGAAGAGAAGTATTTTTGAATGTGGATAGAGGATGCATTGGATCCCAAGATTACGGCCAATAACTATACTTTCGGTATAGTCAAGGAATTTATTTATCTTGGCTCCACCGTTACCACCAAAAATGATGACAGTCTGGAGATCAAGCGCAGGTTCACTCTTGCCAGCAGGTGCTGCTATGGTCACAATAGGCAAATCACTTCTCTCACACGGCAAAACTAATATTCTACAAGACGCTCATCCTCCCCGTACGTCTGCATGGCACAGAGGCATGGACACTATTAAGCAGCCTTGAGAGTATTCGGGAAAAAAGTCCTACATAACATCTTCGGTCCAGTATGAGCTGGCGATGTTTTCCGCATCCGATCCAACTATAAGCTGTATGAGCTCCTCAATGACATGGACGTTTTGCAGCGTATTAATATCCAGCGTCTTCTTCGGCTCGACCACGTTTTTCGAATGGAGGAGCGAAGAGCGTTACGAAAGTCGGCGAAGACGACTATATTGTTTGCATTGTAAGGACCAAATCGAGGAAGCTCTGTCATCAATTGACGTGACCAACTGACATAGGCGCACAAGAAGCAGAGGCGCCTGGCAGTATGTGTTAAGACAGGCCGAAATCCGTTAATCGGGTTGTTAATGGCCCATTAAGAAGTAGTAGAGGGCACATTAAAAGCCTAATCAAACTCAAAAGGTTTACTCAGTATTTTTGTGAGAATCATTAGCGGAATTTGTATTATAGGCGCTTATGAGAGAGGCATTGGTTTTGAACACATGGCAAAGGACTTCAACAGGAGCTGTAGAGACGAGACAAAGGAGCGGACTTTGCATTATGTGCGCTCAAGAGAGACCCGATGATTTTAGACACATGGCAAACGCCTTTAAGAGGAACCATAGAGACGAGAAAAAGGAGAAAGTTGTTCTCTACCTTCTTAGGTATGTGCCAAACACTATGTCGGAATAGAAAGGACACCTTTGTTATCTAGTATGTAGACGATATGAATAACATGTCATTAAAGGCCATTTGGAGTCTTAGTTGATTCATGAAAAGCGTCGAATGGTTACGGAACTTGACGAAATGCATAAGTGTACTACAACAAAGGGTCTCACACAGCCTAAGGGTGACTATCAGAGATCAGCAATGAATCGTTTTTCGCTACTCGTAATATTTATAATTATAAATTTATATTATAAATTTATAAATTTTGAATACAAGTGAGTCAACAATATTGAAATTAAACTACTCATGACTGATTCATTTGTACTCACTACAATATTGATTTATAAGTACAGGTTGCAATGAGTATGCATACAACGTTGACATCAAACTCATACCATTCGAAATGTGTTTGATTCATAAGCCTATTCATTTAGATTCATAAATTTAGAAAAATACTTTTAATACTTATTAATGATTAGAGTGGCTCTTTAGTTGTTGTTGTATTTACAAAAAAAGAAAGAAAAAAGACACATAAGCAAAAAGACAGAGCAGCAAGCAGAGAAAACACACAACCTTCTAGTAAGTATTTTAGTGTTCGTAAGCGATTCATACTTATGTTGTGATTCGTGTATATGTTGAGTTATGCAGAGTCGAAATCAACAACATCATACGTATTGTTAAGTACGAATATGATGAGTACTTCAAAATTTGAATATGTGTACAGGTTCCAGGATATTAAAATAAGAATGAATACGTACAAGTATCAGAAATTATGAGTATGATTCGATTCTACTCAGCTTTTTGAATACTCATTGCTGATTTCTGATGTATATCCAAAATTCTTGGGATACCTTTACTTACCTTTCTGTAATTATTACTATATGCATCACTAATACTTTCGAATAATTTATAGAAGCATTAACCCCGTTCTATGCTGCTATCGGGTCCACCATCTAACGTTTTCTTTTTTCAACTAGTGCTTATTTCGTGAATGGTAACACTTAGCTCACGTCTGATTTGACAGATAATTAGTTTTATCTTTCCGCTGAACGAATATGGTTGTGTATACGCTTGAAGAACGCTGGGAAATATTGCGACATTACTTTGAAAATCATGGTAAAGTTGCAGAATGTGTGCGAAAAAAAAACCATCTTTTCAGATGAAGCTCATTTTGATCTTGGCGGGTATGTAAACAAGCAAAATTGTCACATTTGGGGCACAGAAAACCCGCACGCATACATTGAAAAGCCGACGCACCCAAAACGAGTCACTGTTTGGTGCGGATTTTGGTCCAGAGGCATAATTGGGCCATTTGCCGTCGAAAATGAGCAAGGAGTGGCCGTTACAGTCAATTGCGATCATTATCGGGCCATGTTGAACGAATTTTAATTCACAAAAATTGAAGAGGATGATATTGGCAACATTTGGTTTCAACAGGACGGCGTTACGTGCCACACAGCCGAAGCTACACTCGATGTTTTGCGCTTTGTTTTTTAAGATCACATTATCAGCCGCAGAGCTGATGTCGTTTGGCCACCTCGGAGCTGTGATTTGACACCGTTGGACGATTATTTATGGAGTGCCGTCAAAGATAAGTGTTACGCCGACAAGCCAGAGACAATTGACGCTTTAAAGGACAATATTCGTGAAGCCATTTGTGAAATACAGCTGCACACAATCGATAATGTGCTTAAAAATTGGACCGATTGTGTAGGCTACTGCATGGCCAGCCGAGGCAGCCATTTGAATGAAATTATTTTCCATTATTAACCGGAAGGATTGTACTTTCAAATAAAAAAAAGAAATTTGAGAAAATATTCAGTAGTTTTTTTTAAAGCATTTTCAAAAAAAAAGTTATTTGGCGGACCCTTTATAAATAGTTTTACTTACCATGATTCTAATAAATTTCCTTTTAAAATTGAAAATAATTTCAAGACTTTATTTCTTAAGCGATTATGTATTTATTTTATTGTTTAATTGTTATTGTTGTTGTTGTTGTTTTTGATTATTGCTTTATTATTATTTTTACTGTTATAATTATTATTATTTCTTTAATACTTATAAACAAGAACTTCTTACTTATTTTACAACGAAATGGATCTTATTACGTACGCTCTAGTAAAATAAAATAATTTCTGAGTAAAATTTCATTTTCATTGATAAGTTTACAGTTTTTTTCTTTAGTTTTTCATTTTTATTTTCATTTTTCATTTATTGTTCATGTAATTTCATTACATACATGCTGGTAACAGAAGAGTACATGTTATTTTAGCTGTTAAATTTAAAACTATGACTGCAATACATACATACATGTATTGTTTTACTCATTTTACAATACTTATAATGTACATACATATATCTTTTATTAACAAATTTTTGTTTTTATTTTTTGCTGTTCATTATTGCTTATATTGCTTATTGCTCATTACACTGTGCTCATTAATTTTAACAACAATTCTGAAAATCTCGTATATTTGGTTTCTCAGGGGATATGTTGCTGCTGCTGTTCAAATGTTATATTTTTAAGTGCTGATTAATTATAAATAATTTATAGAAATAAAATTTAATACCGATGCCAAGTATTTCAGGTAAATAGAAAAAATTTTTATTACGAACAGTTTTTAAGTTTCAGGCGTATGAATGACAAAAAAAACTTGACCAAGTTAGTAGGGTCTGGTAGGGTCAATTATCATTTGCATATGCCAACTCTAACTAGTATTTGTTTTTCGTTTACAGTCTATAATTGTTTAATAAATATTGTATTAAATTACTTTGGTTAATTGCATTAATTCATTATAATTATTAAATAATTTCATTGTTAAATTCATTCATTCATTCACTCTTACAATTGAAAAGTTGAGCAAATTTTCGTTTCGTTTCGTTTTTTTGTATTCTTGTCTACGTTGCATTTTTATTTTGCTTTTCTTTACTGTTTCGAATTGTTTAATCATCTTTACATAATTCGTTTAAAATTGGTGTAAAAAAAAAATAATAAAATTTCAAACAATTCTTTAAACAAAAAAAGTGTTAAAAATCATGCAGTTTTTATTTAACGTTTTTGGTTTCTTCTTGAATTTTACAAAGTTTTGTTTCTTTGGTTAGTTGGTTGTGATTTAAGCAATAAGAAATCAATTTTTAATAAAATTTTCAAGTTAACAATTGGCTAGTTTTGTAAAATAGATTTTTGTCTTATAAAGGGTTCGCCAAATAACTTTTTTTTTGAAAATGCTTTAAAAAAACTACTGAATATTTTCTCAAATTTCTTTTTTTATTTGAAAGTACAATCCTTCCGGTTAATAATCGAAAATAATTTCATTCAAATGGCTGCCTCGGCTGGCCATGCAGCTGTATTTCACCAATGGCTTCACGAATATTGTCCTTTAAAGCGTCAATTGTCTCTGGCTTGTCGGCGTAACACTTATCTTTGACGGCACCCCACAAATAATAGTCCAACGATGTCAAATCGCAGCTCCGAGGTGGCCAAACGACATCAGCTCTGCGACTGATAATGCGATCTTCATAAACAGGGCGCAAAACATCGAGTGTAGCTTCGGCTGTGTGGCATGTAGCGCCGTCCTGTTGAAACTATATGCTGCCAATATCCTCCTCCTCAATTTTTGTGAACAAAAATTCGTTCATCATGGCCTGATAACGATCGCCATTGACTGTAACGGCAACTTCTTGCTCATTTTCGAAGAAAAATGGCCCAATTATGCCTCTGGACCAAAATCCGCACCAAACAGTGACTCGTTTTGGGTGCGTCGGCTTTTCAATGTATGCGTGCGGTTTTTCTGTGCCCCAATGCGACAATTTTGCTTGTTTACATACCCGCCAAGATCAAAATGAGCTTCATCTGAAAAGATGATCTTTTTTTTTGCCAAAATCGGCATCTTCTGGTGTAGGCTACTGCATGGCCAGCCGAGGCAGCCATTTGAATGAAATTATTTTCTATTATTAACCGGAAGGATTGTACTTTCAAATAAAAAAAGAAATTTGAGAAAATATTCAGTCGTTTTTTTTAAATAATTTTCAAACAAAAATTTATTTGGCGGAACCTTTAATATAATATGTTAGCATAGCAGATAACATTCTGTTTACATGAGTAACATTTTGATTTAAAATGCTACAACAAAAAGTTGCTAGAAAATAGATTAACTTTCCCTATTAAATCTGTAGCACACTGTAATATGCCGAATTAACGGAATTCAGCAAATTTTCCAAGTACATACATACATAGTTGGTCGTCACAGCCCTTGAGTCAGGATTACGACCTAGATTCTCACACCACTTATGTTTTGTATGCTATTTTTATACATGAATGGCGAGACCTACAGTTTAAAGTCGACTCTGAACGGCAAATATTTTTCAGAAACTTTTGAAGGCAACTTTTTATTTATTTTCAGAATTTATGCAAGAAATCTGCTGAGAGGGAGTCGCCGTAGAAATATTTTTTTTTTTCATATTTCGTTTTGTTCGAGATGCCTGAACTGGGCTTTGAACCGTGGCTTCACGTCTAAAAAGGCAAAACACTGCCTACTGATACAGACAGTAATATTCAGAATAAAAAGATTTTGGCTGTTTTTTCAAGTAAAGTTTTTAAATTCAGCACATCACAAAACACCACAACACTAAATTCAAGACATGTTCACCAATAGAGTTGTTTCTTGGCAATGTCAGATGAATTTCCTACCATCCTAACACCTGCTAGAGTAGATCAATAGCCTGCTTATCCGGAAAAAACTTAAATTGTGAAACTGAAATAAAGTAAGATGTACGTTGATGATAACAACGTTTCTAGAACCGATCAAATATAAAAGCAGAGGTTGAAATATTTCGCGTTTTCAAGTTCTATTAACGAGTGTCTTCTGCCGAATAAGTAGCAGCATAAGAAATCACGGTTTTAAGTGTTTTCATGAAGTCGCCGTAGTCTAGTAGGTAGTGTGTTGGCCAGGGTTCGAGCCCCAGGCCAGACATCAAGACAAAATACAAAAAGTATTTCTTCGGCGACTTCCTCTCAGCAGATTTCTGGCAAAAACTCTGAGACTAAATAAAAATTGCCATAAAAAGTTTCTCAATAAATAAAAGTCTGTCGTTCGGAGTCGACTTTAAAGTGTACGTCCCACCACTCATGTATAAAATTAACACACACAAAATAAGTGGTGTGAGAAACTAGGACGTTGTACAATGGGTCAATTCAACCTCTGGGTACTGTACTTGTCTTAATTGACAAGTACACGTCCTCTAACCTAACCTAACCTAACCTAAGTGTTTTCATGGTACACTTCTCCTGGTCCAAAAAACAGTATGAACAGGCGATTGTTTCAGTGTACACACTCGATTAAAAAATATTTATTTCAACTCCTTCGAACTTCATTTTTTACTGGCATAAAGTACTGCCCTTATCGCAGTATAGGATGTCATTTATGAACGTTAGTCACTCTTAAAATGTTTGCCAATTGAACACAATGCTTTATGATGAACTAACTTGGATTGAGGTCTTTAGTCTTCGAATCATTCTTGCTGGTCTATCAACATCACCAGCGTAATGATACAACCCTGAAGTTTTGGCGTAAGTATCATTGTATTCAACAAAACTGGTAGGCATACGATCTCTGAGATTTTGACATGACGAATCCGGTATACCATGTCACGCAGCTTGAATTAATTATCCAAGCTTTTCTAAATTTATGAGTAATATTCCTATAATTGTTACATTTACTGTATTCCACAAGTTCTTGATAGGATTTGAATCTGAAGATGGTTCGAACCAGAATAATGCTTCATTGGCTAGTTGAAACAGAACTTTTCTTTTCAACAAAAGTTGTTACACTGAAAATTCTCTATCCCATGAACTAATAGTCCGACAGTTGAAAAATTTGTACAAGTGTATTTTTAAGATCCAGGTTAACTATGGATCTAATGCTAGTCGCGTCATCTTTGAATTTTTAGCTACAGTTAAGAGGATCGTTATATCAAGTTCACACATCTTATATATAAAAATGAATGTGTGTTTATTAGTTTGTGGGTTTGTTTGTTTGTTTGAAGTCTATAGACGGCTAAACAGCTGAACCGATTTTCTTGAAATTTTAACAGTATCTTCCTGTATATTTGGAAGGAACTATAGGCTTATTTGTTAATTTAAAATTTCAAGTAAATACTTACCCAATAAGTATTTAATATCGCATATCTCATAAACCGCAACAGCTAGATTCCTCAAATTTTATATGGACGACTTTGATGTATATATGAACAAAATGGGCGGATTGGCTATAGTGGGCGTGTCACCTCCCATGCGATAGGTGGCGCCACTGAAAATTTCTCAAAATGAATTAAATCCTAAACTGTACATTTTTTAACAGTTGTTACGCATGAGTCGACGGAGGTTGGTGCGATTAATTTCCGATGGATGGCGTCACTGAAAATTATTCAAAATGAATGACAAGCAATTGGTCCACCTACACCTCAAGCGCGGAAGAAATGGGCATTACGAGCCTCAGTATCAGACGAGCATTGAGACTGGAAAGTCTTCGAGTATATGCCGCTGAGACCCGTTCGCTTGAACCACTTGAACAACGCGAAGTGAGATTAGAAACTGATCGGATGCGTACTACTCAGGCCCGTTCATCTGAATCATCAGGACAACGGGAAACAAAATCAATAAAATGATTCAAAATTAATTGGACATTTGTGTAATGTCTTCTTTCCTTCAAATTTATTTTAGTTGGTGGAGCAGCAACAAGCGCAGTGTACAGCTAGTTAACTATAATTGTGCAAATAAGACATTAAGACCTAAATTGAATTCAATTTATTCATACATAAACCGTAATTGTGCAAATAAGACATTAAGACCTAAATTGAATTCAATTTATTCATACATAAACCGTAATTGTGCAATTAAGACATTAAGACCTAAATTGAATTCAATTTATTCATACATAAACCGTAATTGTGCAATTAAGACATTAAGACCTTAAGTGAATTTAGTTTATCATATAAAAGCTGAATTAATAAATTGCCTGCTTGCCTAATACTTAAAATAAGTACTACCAATAATTACTTAATTGGTCATTACAACCTTTTAGTCAGGATTACCACCTAGCTTCTCGCACCATCCATATTGTATGTGTTAATTTTATCTATGAGTGGCGAGACCAATTAACAAATTTAAAGAAACTTTTCATGCCAAGGAATTAAAATGAATTTCGTTTTCTATGAACTGAATTTGTAACTTAATTGACTCAATTAAAATATAAGTGTGAACAATTAGTTACAATATCTCGGTATAAAGAAACACAATCATTGGAATTATTGCTGAAATCGTATTTTTCCATGAAATTTCTAAAGCAACTAAAGTTATGGAAATCGTAACAATATAATACTTGATCAAAGGGATAAAATTGTATTTATAATAGCTTTATAAGGATAACAATTACAATCATTTATTGCATTCATCTGGCCTATATTCCTTAAAAAATATTCTTCGAAAAATACTATTCGAAAATTTTTTTAAACAAAATTAATTCAGAGGAAACTATTTTAAATAAAAACTGCATTTTGCTATCTGAATAGATTTTATTTCTTAAAATATATGCTTAAATAAGTATTTCAATAAATATTAAATAAAATAATTAAACAAATGAAACAAACAAATATTCAGTCTTTGGCTTTATCACAACATTTTGGTTTCATGTTTTGGGCTGAAAACTTTCTAAAAGAACTTAAATTATCTTAAAAAAAATCGAAAGAAAAGAACTAAAAATTAATGCGAGTATTAAATTAGAGATTAACGAACATTAACAACTTCTAGTATTTATTTAGGAAATACCCAAATCATGAAATAAATGTTGTTTGAGGACTTCACCTTCCTGTTCTAGTTTTTGAGCAAACATCGTATTGATCAGATTGAAGGCAATGGCGAAGAGAATAAATGCTGCATAAACGCCAAATGCCAGCCAACGTATTAAATTCGTTTCAGTTTTATGTTCGAAATTCGTTAAGACCAGCAGTCCAATTGTGAAACCGGCTAAGGATCCAGTCAAATGGGCAATATACGATACAGAAGGTATTATAACCTCCCCATTATTTTCAATTATAAAGCGGCTATAGAATGCATAGCCAGTATCACAAAACACTGGAATTTCAAAGTAAATTTTAAAAGAAACATCGAAAATTATCCTCTTTAGTTACTTACCAAATATTAAAACCGACAGTAGCTGCACGACACCGTAACGCATTTGTCCGAAATTAATCATGACATTTGCCAATTGGGCTGCCAGCAGCGCATAAACACCACCACTTGCGCCCACCAGATACACTTCGGAATCAATGACACTGGTGCCCAAGGAGCCGGCTAAAATCCCGGCCATATAAATCGTTGCAATACGTGCGGAGCCATGCGCCATTTCCAAAGGTATGCCGTAGAGTAGTTGGACAATGACATTGAAACCTAAATGAAACCAATTGGCATGCAACACCATGTACGTTAGAAAACGCCATATCTGTAGGCGACGATCTGGACGATAAATCAAGAGCGATTCACTTGGTATGCTCGTGCTATACAATTCCACTTGACTATTCACTGTTATGTAGTCGTACATGAACACACCGATCTGCAAATAGAGTCGCATGTTATAGAATTTATTTTGAAAAGAATTTTTTAGTTTTTCAATTCTTTTTTTTTTTTATTTGTTTTCTTTCTGTTCTTGTTGTTATTGTTGTTGTTTGTATTCAGCACACAACAATTCAATTAAAAATTGAAACTTTTTTGTTGTTGTGTTTTGTTACTGGTTGTGTGGTATTTCTCTCTACAATATTGACCTCAATACTCCAGCCAAAAAAAAAAAAACGGGAAAAAATCCTTAAATTTACGACCAGAAATGACATAAAATGGAGTCCTGTGATGTCATAACGTAAATATCGATTTCTATAGACTTTATGACGACGGCATCTTTTTACCCATTGAACAAAGCAAAAAACACTCTGAGACCAATTTCAACATCAATGCTACATATTGATGCTGCTCAATATGTAGACGAAAAACTCATTAAGATTTTGTGAATTTGTTTTTAATACGAAATTAGTTGGCAACGCGCAAATAGTTGTTCCACGCACTCTCATATTCTTTTAATACAGTAAAGAGCGAAACTATTTAAACAATTCGGCAATAGAGACACTTTCCTTGACTATTTTTCAGCAGGCATTAGTTTGACCCACATATTGGAAAGTGCTTTTAACAACGATTTCATTCGTTATGAGCCTTAACAAAATAAAACTCACTCACTCACTCACAAAGAGTTTTTAAAAGAATATTTTGGGAGCGAAATGTTTCAAACCCATGGCTAAACTTGCAGATATCCTCCAATCGAAAGTCTATGACATAAAACGATGTACTCAATTGAACTTGGAGAGGAAGTACAAAAGGCAGAACATGGCAATGCAATCCGACAGTCAAGCCGCCATTTACGTATTCCGCTCTTATGATATTAAATCCAAGATAGTATAGGACTGTCTGGAGAAGCTGAATTGACTAAGTTAGGTTAGAGGACGTGTACTTGTCACTTAAGACAAGTACAGTACCCGGAGGTGGAATTGACCCATTGTATAACGTCCTAGTTTCTCACACCCCTTATGTTGTGTGTGTTAATTTTATACATGAGTGGTGGGACCTACAGTTTAAAATCGACTCCGAACGACAGATTTTAGAGAAACTTTTTCATGGCAATTTTATTTACTCTCAGAGTTTTTGCCAGAAATCTGCTGGGAGGAAGTCGCCGAAGAAATACTTTTTGTATTTGGTCTTTGGTGTCTGGCCTGGGGCTCGAATCCTGGCTCTGCGTCTAATAAGCCAACACACTACCTACTAGACTTGGTTAAGTAGGCAAAATAAATTTACTCTCTGCTGGGTTCCAGATCTTGTGGTAATTCTCGGCAATGAGCAAATAAACGAGCTTATGAGGAGGTGGAAGCTACCCTTCGCCGCTGATGGGACTAAAACCCTTCTGTATAGTGGGACAAATGTTTGGAAAGACGTACTTAACGAAAGATAAGATAAAAAGAGGCAAAGGTTCTTCACAAATCAAGTGGGTTTGAGACAATCGACAGTTTTGTTGGGAAACTATCATAACAGAAGCCAGGGTTCGAGCCCCAGGCCAGACATCAAAACAAAATACAAAAATTATTTTTCGGCGACTTCCTCTCAGCAGATTTCTGACAAAAAATCTGAGAGTAAATAAAATTGCCATGAAAAGTTTCTCAAAAATCTGTCGTTCGGAGTCGACTTTAAACTGTAGGTCCCACCACTCATGTTTAAAATTAACGCACACAACATAAGTGATGTGAGAAACTAGGACGTTGTACAATGGGTCAATTCGGCCTCCGGGTACTGTACTTGTCTTAATTGTCGAGTACATGTCCTCTAACCTAACCTAACATAGACTCTATACTCAAAAGCTTATTGCTTCGTTTAACGACTATGTTCCACTGGGTGGCTGAGTATGTGGTGCCAAAGATGAGCCCATTATTAATGGAATAATAGAGATGTTGAATAGAAAAACGATTAAAATAAATCATTAGAAAGGATTTTGGAGGATCTTAGGTTAAGAGTACACAAGCTATCAAAAATAATATGAGTTTTAAAAGAACTGGGGATTGAACCACGGACTCGTGTCTAATAAACCAATAAACTACCTACGATATTGAAGTGAACGTTTAAGCTGAAATGTGAATGTCAGCTTTTGTAAATGAAACAATGTGGCAACTCTACTGACAATTGTGAAACTAAAATAAATTAAAATAAAAATCTCAAATCCATTTATAATCCGACAACAGAGAGGGAGAGAGAGAGAGAAAGCGATTATCGCTCAACCGTAAAATTTCAATGAAAATTGAAATTGCAGGACTAAGGCGATACCAAAATAAATAGTCGAGTTACATCAAACTATCAAATCCCAGACGTGGGTCAACATAAAAGGGATTCAGTTACGACAAATCAGAAAACAAACAAAAAGGGGGAATACAGTTACAACGAACTATAGAAAGGAAAGAAGAAAGAAAGGACAAGAGGCAGAATGAGTATGAGCATGTGATTACAAATTATTTTCTTAAATTGCTTATGTTTGTGTGTGAATGAATGTTTTTTGTCGTTTCGTTCAACAATATGAATGCGTGACTATTAAATGGCGACAAAACTATAGGGAATAAAGGAGTGAGTTCGATGGCAACACTTTTCCTGTAGACTTACTACAACTGTCTGGGGTAAGTCTCCCCTTGTATAATATATTTCGTCTCTGATTTGGTCTAGTCTGGTATGGTCTGGTCTGGTTTACCATCACCCCATGGAAAAGAACAATATTTATGGTCTGTCTGTACATAAGGGGACACAAACTCTCAGTTTTTTTTCCTTCATGTGTTGTGCTCAATACATTTGTAGGTTTATCGTTTTGTAATGTACGAGTGCAAGTATGTTTGTAATTTGTTTTCTGTTTTGTTGTTGTTATTGTGAGATATTTTCCTTCTTTTTTTTGTTTTTTTGCGTGATATTTACTGCAAAAGCCAAAGAGGAAAATAAAAATTATTATTACGTATACGGCTAAGTACTTGCATGTATGTTGTATACACACATCCATACATTCGTGCTTATGAGTGACTGAAATGGTTTTTCTGTGTTTTAGTTTACAACGTCCAACATCCAACATTTACACATACACGGACGCAGCATTAGATTTTTTGTATACACAAGCTTACAACAAAACAGTATAAATAGTTGCTGTCTCAATACGTGTTTATATTCGTTTCAACGATATTTTTCACGACTCCCAAAACCATAACGGAAACTCAAAGGCAATCTTGGCTGTCTGACATTGTGTCTGGCCGAAGGAATATTTTATTTATACTTCGTATACGTATCGTATAAGTTTCATTCAACACACATACTCGTACACACTCATACTCGCTTTAGTTCACAATTCAAGTCACATACTTAGTCATATGCTGCTGTACATACAAGAGTAATTTTTGTCTTAAGGGGTTTCGCTCGATTTTAGTTCCTTCAAATATATTTGCTGATATAAATTGCAAACAACATAAAAAGGGGAAAATGGCAAAAGACTTCATATCAGTTTGAGCCTATTTCGTTTCTTTGTTTCTTTTAAGCTTTTATAAAGAAATTTAGAAACTTTTACTTACAAAATGTGTGTGAAATATCATTGAAATTTTTATTCTTTTCTAAGACCTATTGATGCCGTAGTCTAGTAGGTAGGGTGTTGGCTTATTAGATGTAAGGCCACGGTTCAAACCCCAGGTCAGACATCAAAATAAAATAAAAAAAAGTATTTCTTCTACGACTTCCTCTCAGCAGATTTCTGGCAAAAACTCTGAGACTCAATGAAATTGCCATGAAAAAGATTCCCAAAAATCTGTTGTTCATAGTCGACTTTAAACCGTAGGTCCCATCACACACGTATAAAATTAACACACACAACATAAGTGGTGTGTGAAGCTAGGTCGTAAACCTGACTGAAGTGTTGTAATGACCAATTATGTATGTACATATGTTTGACAAGCAGTTTTACATAATTGTGCACTGAAGTACTTTCTATTACAATTGCTGGTACACATATCTGCAACAAATTAATAAGGTTAGGTTTGCATGAATTCTTTTTGCTGTTACCTTCTAAGTCCCGTATTCAGAAACTCATGTGAGGATAGTCCTTGAATGTCTAACTATCTCTTCTAGAGGCATCCGTTAGTCGTGGACAATCTTTAATGTGGTGTATACATCCAATAGAGATCTAATGGCAGTTCTACTGCTGCTAAATAGGCGTATATCTCCGTGCGATATACTCTAATGATAGATTCTTAAAGCGACAATGGCTGCCTTTCAACATGTTAGTTGCTTTGTGTTTGAACAAAGTATCGTGTTTCATAATGCCGCTGTACAAAATATATACAATGTATTCTATTTTAAAACGTCGTCAATGTGTATTTTTAACGCAGTTTAGTTGATGCTTTGTTTGGTTACTTTGCATATCTACATAATTTATATACCGTAGTAGAACTGCATACAAACTTTGTATTGATACATTTTGGAAGGCAGCCAATGTTTACAGGCATTATTTCAGTCCGTATAGTACAACAATACAACGGATAGTTCACGGAGTAATCTACATTCGACTACGTCAAGTGATCTGAATCTGTCAGTGGTCTGTTGCCTTTGAGTACCTGTTATCATGATAGTTATTATTCTCATAAAACGCTCAAACCGGGTTTGATGAATCCTCAAATTCTCGAATTTAATCAATTCATTGGTTATTTAAATAAAAATGTAAGCGAAAATGTCACACCAGATAAAGAATGAACCGAGGTGAAGCTAGCTTTGCAAGACAAAAGCAATGCCAAGACGAACACCAAGAACGGTACTTCTGTGTTTGGTGAAATTGGGTAATGTTCTGGTTCAGTTTCAGATCGGAGTGGTAGCTCTGATATCATAAAGCTCACTTGAGCATGCATAGCGGCCCGTTGTGATGATGACGGGTGAACGCAGTCCCTGTACTGACCAAGTTCCACCAAAACCAGGGAAGAGGAAGATGTTGGTCAGCGCAATGGCTGCACATCATTCCCTACACTGGAAAACCAGCCAGAAAGTTTAATGAACGAAGCTATATCCTTGATATCAATAGATGATAGCTCCGTCAAGCTGACAAGAAATGGAGAGCCAAATAACCTATATCTACACCTAGCAAGAGACGGGCACTGACAAAGAAAGTGGATAACAGTCTCTTCTTCCTCAGCGGATCTGCATCCACGGCAGAAGTCGTTAAATGCGAGCCTCATTCTTTCCTAGTGTCTACCCATAACGCATAACCTCTAGGCTTAACCTCTAAGCATGGCCACAGTGGTTAAGATGACGTAACGACCAATACCATATAATTGGTTGGTACGCCTTCTATCTATCAAGGGCCAGGTGAGTCTATCGGTGGAGCAGGACTCCTCATTGACCCAGGATAGGTTGGCGTCCCGAAAGAATGTCCAATTTGACCGAGGCAAGTGGCATGCCCAATTCAATTGAAGAGGATTCCGGAGGAGCGCACCAGCTCTGGCGAGATCGTCGGCCCTACAGTTTCCCGGAATATTACTTTGTCCGTGGACCCACACCAGTGAGACGCTGGATAATGAGTTTGAGGGAATTGTTTATAATGAGTTTGTACAACAATTGATCCTGACTTTAACTGTTAATAATTATCCAATTTGAGGCAAGGGATTCAAGGGCCAAAATTGAGTAACAAATCAAAGTGATATAAATGGCCCGACTAAGCAGGCTTGACTGGGAAGTTGTAATGCATTCAACATATATCACGGATCTTGCATCTCTATGGTAGATTATAAATGTTTTATGACACAGAATTCACTACATTCCGTTGAGAGATAAACCATATTTCCCGTGGTAAAATATTAGTCGGATTTTTTACACACTTTAAAACTATCACTGGGATAATATCCTCAACATTTTCTCTTATAATATTTATAATCACGTGATATCAAGTATGTGAAGCTTGCGTTTTTCTTCTATCTGCCGTTTCTTTTTCTTTTTTTTATCGAAATAGTTCCTGTTGATGGTTTATTTCATTTGGAAATAAAAATATCAAAAACTTTAAACAAAAAAAAATTTTAGGGTGGGTGTTTTCATACAATACTTGGGAGAAAGAAAAAAACAAGAAAGTTTTTACACAAAAACAAAGAAAAATATTTTTTTATTCGAAATAACGAAAGAAATGAATGAAAAACAAAAGCAATGAAAATTGTTTTGGTTTTATAAGAACTTTTCACAGTGAAAATGATTAATGGACAGTCTTGTAAAGTTTTTTTGGTTGTTTTTTAATGATTGACGACATATTTTTCGAAGACGCAAGAAAATTCTATTTTTCCAGAAAAAAGAAATTGTCAGTCTAGACCATATCAACAAAATATGGTCCAATGGTTTAATAACATGTCGCTTTATTTTAGTCTTATACGTGATATTTTATTCATGGGCGATTAAAAAATTAATGACAAAAACTTTATGATTGATGTAAGGCCAATCAAGCATACCTACTATGTACGCAGGAAGGTGGATGGTTTTCCTTTGCAAGAAATGTTTGTCGAAATTCTTTAATATTGGAAAACAAAAAATTTTGGATGCTTTTTTCACTATGAGTATGTAAAGGGTTATCCATTTCGTGTTTTCAATAGTATGGGACTGGAATTCGACATCTGTCAAACTAAGTTATGAAATCAATTTTTTTCTTTTCAGTTGAAAGTCGGACATTGACGAAAATGGATCGCTCAACTACCACACAACGCATAAAAATTATCAAAACCTACTACAAACCACAGCCACGGATCGTGCTTTAAGAGCAACTACGCAAGTAATTGGCAAAATTGTGAAGAAATTTCAAGAGACTGGAGTGGTTACAAGTATTGAAAGGCCTGTGCATCATCGTTTCGCTCGTTCCGCTGAAAATATCGCTATTGTAAGTGAAAGTGTTGCCGAAGACCCGAATGTGTCGATTTCTCGTCCTTCTCAGGAATTAGGACTGTCTTACGGCACATTATGGCGTATTTTGCATTTAGATCTACACCTACATCCATATAAAGTCCAACTCACTCAACAAGTGAAGCCAGCTGACCATTCACAACGTCGTAGATACGTGGAATGGCTGCTTGAACAACAGGCGGTGGACGATAATTTTTCGAACAAAATTTTCTTCAGCGATGAAGCACATTTCACACTCGGTGGGTATTAGGGATGCCAATCGGGAAATCCCGAATTACAAAATCCCGGGATTTTCGGGATTCCGAAATCCCGAATCCCGGGATTTTTTAAAACTTATCCCGGGAATTTTCGGGATTGTAAATTCATACATATACTCTTTATAAAGTAAGAAAAAAATTTAGTCTACGGCATTGTTTTTTATTTAATATTACATTAAATAACACTCATGTAGTTTTCAAGTGTATCATGCAACAATGAAGTGAATATTCTATATCACTCGACATAGAACTGAATACAAACCCAACTTCCTTTGTGTAAAAGTTAAACGTTGCCCTCGAAGCCCAATAAAACTGTTTATACAGCTGACGGTTCAGACAATCAACTTTCTAAAGAAATAGATGTGATTGAAGCACGAGGTGTTAGAGGTGAATAGTTTACTCTGCATATAGCTATCTTGAAACCGTTTTGCCCACAAGTGTAGATTGCAAAAAATGTTTTTCAGCGAAAGGATGTTTTCGTTTGCATCAAAATTAAGGCTCTTCGATGAAATATTAGCGTCTTTGATCTTTTTAAAAAATTACTTAAAACAATGAATATAATTAATATATATATATATTTTGGACACTAAATAATGTTCTTAAAATGGTAGGTATTTGTTTCTTCACTAATGTGTTTATACATATGTATACGTATGTAAGAAGACACAGATGAATTATTTTTATTTTTGTTAATTTTTGGTTGTGTTTTTCTATTTTATAACATGTGTATTGTGATAAAGATCAAAAATTAATGAAATTTTATTAAAACAGTTGTTTCTAGCTTTTTTTATTAAGAGAAAATCCCGAAATTCCGGGATATTTCGGTAAATTTCGGGATTTTTCGATCCCGAATTGTCCCGAAAAATCCCGGGATTTCGGGATCGGGATTTCAAAATCCCGAATCCCGGGATTTTTAAAAATCAATCCCGTTTGGCATCCCTAGTGGGTATGTTAATAAACAAAATTGTCGTATTTGAGGTTCTGAGAATCCTCAAGTAATTGAAGAGTGGCCATTACATCCAGAAAAAGTCACTGTTTGGTGCGCTCTTTGGTCCGAAGTTGTGATTGGACCTTACTTCTTCGAAAACGACGATGCGACAACTGTCACCGTCAATTCGGAGCGTTATGGTCATATGATAACCGACTTTTTTTTGCCTGCTATTGAAGAATACGACTTGGATAATATGTGGCTTCAACAAGACGGTGCCACATGGCACACAACTCGAGCGAATATGGCTTTATTGCAAGAGACATTTCCTGGCCGCGTAATTTCTCGTCGTGACAATATCAACTGGCCACCAAGATCATGCGATTTGTCACCATTAGACTTTTTTGTGGGGCTAGGCGAAAGATCGTGTTTATGCAGATAAACCTTCAACTTTTGAGCACTTAAAAACCAACATTTGTCAAGTTATGGCTAAGATACCGCCCAATATGTGTCAAAAAGTTGTCGAAAATTATCTCAAAAGAATCAATGCTTGCAACACTTCGCGTGGAGTCATTTAAATGATGTAGTATTTCACACATAATGTCAACGTTCAAAACCCTTTCAATAAAAAAGAAATATCACGAAAAAAATATTTTATATGTGTTTTATTTACATTTACTTTTGAAACCACGAAATGGATAACCCTATACAATTGGTTGATTATTCGCCAAATCAGACACATGCCTTAAAATGATATTTTCATTACGACTTTTTGGTAGTATTTGGAAGATGCTTCCACTTATTTGTGCCTTCAAAAATCTTACATAAATTGTGAGTTTCCAAAAGATGTTTCAATCATGATAACAGACGCCATACATAACATATTTTTAAGAATATCTAGCGATTGACATATTTTCGTCACATTTTCAATTGTAAACACACACATTAATAATAATAAAGAAGAAGAAGAAGAAGAAGAAGAAGTACAATTAAAAAAGTTTCTCAAGTGCGTGTTGACATCATCTTAACGTTTTTGAATTGAATGAAGAAAATTTATAGAGCCACTTAAGGTAGCAAGAAAAAAAAAACTGCCTCAAGCCAAAAACAAAAGCAAAAGAAAAGAATTTTGTGAAAATTCCTTCAAAGTTTAAATAAATATTGAGAAAAAAACAAAGTTACAGTGGGAGGAAAGTAAAATGGTACACATGAGACGAAGTCGACTTTGATAGTTAACAACGGCTAACTTGTTGCTGTCATTATCTGTCAAATTAGTTGTCATTTAATCTGTTTTGCCAAATCACTATGAATATTTAAAGATAACTACGTCTGTTCACTGAATGGGCTCTAGAGTAGTTAGCAACTGGTCTTCAGCGATGAGGCCTCAGACTACTTGAACAAGCAAAATTGACGGAGTGAGGACGATATAAAGCACATGAGATCTAAGAGCGTACATTTACGTAGAGCGCATTCTGAGACAGAAAAAGAGAGATCTTGAGCCTGCTGAGGCAGAGCATGTAAGCATGTCGGCATAGGTGATACTGTCACACGTGCCAAGCGAAACCGAAAAGAAGAGTGAAGGCGCTTAGATGTCTCCTCAACTTTCGATACGCAATCCGGACGCGGACATGTACATGGAGAGGCCAAAGAGCCAAAAGAACTCCACTCTCCACTCCAAAGTCATACCACCGTAGTTCCGGAGTGGGCACAAACAAGTCCACAGGAGACGAGGGGGGATTTAGTGGGTGAGGGCCCCATACACGGAGGATGTCACGACTTCCTCTATGGTGCGGACAGGTACATTTACCCGTCCTCGGCGTAAAAATAAATGAGCGTACAATGAATCCCGAAACAGTCACTGTTTGGTGTAAATTTTCGGACTGGCTATGGTCGGTCCACAATTCTTTGAGAACGATGTTGGCCAGGCCATCACTTGATCCTTAACAACTACTTTTGATCTGAATATGATGATATAGACACCAAATATATGTAGTTCCTTCCTCCTTCTCAGACTCATAGCTCCTGCAGAACTCATTTGATGGAATGTCAAGTCTTTCGGATGGATGTGACCAAACGATTTATGGACCGGAATTGATTTACATACGTGTAAAGCAGTCTTTAGCTGGACCGGAATGGATATACACACGTGTACAGCAGAGTCTAGTTGGACCGGAATGGATAACATACATACGTATACAGCCGAGTCTAGCAATATTGAAAGTTTCTTCCTACCACCAACCGGATTGAGCCTTCCTGTAAAACAAGTGGATAACTGAAGCAATCGGAACACCTATGCCTTGCAACATATCGGAGGTTGCAACTTCCTTGAATGATACGAAATTAAACTGAGGAATCCTTGGCTTTCATAGAGAAGAATGAGCGTTGAAAAAACGTTCGTTAGAAACTGAATCGCAACCTGTCTGTACGAGTAATTCAAGAAACTTTCAGGGAAAATCGCACCACTCAACAAGAAATGCCACTTTTGTGTAATAACCATGACCTACGTGTAGAAAACACTGCCTATGAGAAATTTAAGGATCAGAATTCTTAATAAATATACCACGGGCATCATACATACATACATAATTGGTCATTACAAACCCTTCAGTTAGGATTACAACCTAGCTTCTCACACCACTTATGTTGTGTGCGTTAATTTTATATATGAGTGTTAGGGCCTGCAGTTTAAAGTCAACTCCGAATGACAGATTTTTTTGAGAAACTTTTCATGGCAATTTTATTTACTCTCAGAGTTTACGCCAAAATTGTGCTGAGAGAGAAAGTCGCCGAAAAAAATATTTTTTTTCATATTTTCTTTTTGATGCCTGACCTGGGGTTTGAACCGTGGCCTTACGTCTAATAAGTCAACATACTACCTACTAGACTACGGCGACTTGATCATCATATCTTAGATCATCTTTTAGTCGCCGTTACAAACTTTTAGAAGTCGCCGTAGTTTAGTAGGTAAATTGTTGGCTTATTAGACGTAAAGCCAGGATTCGCGCCCCAGACCAGACATCAAAATAAAAATACAAAAAATATTTCTTTGGCGACTTTCTCTGAGAGTAAATAAAACTGCCATGAAAAGTTTCTCAAAAATCTGTTGTTCGGAGTCGACTTTAAGCTGTAGGTCCCACCACGCATGTATAAAATTAACACACACAACATAAGTGCTGTGAGAAACTAGGTCGTAATCCTGACTGAAGGGTTGTAATGACCAATTATGTATGTATGTATACAAACAAAACGCATGCATTCATGTCTTTCCAGAAGAACAGCGTATCTATATCTCATAGCTAGTCCAGCATTAATCACCATTGAACCTCACTACCACTACCACCATCACAGCGCTTTGCTTTAATAGAAGGTTACACGGAAGCCCACTAAGTATTACGAATAATGTCTTGATTGGAGTAAAATAGAGTGCGTACTCTGTCTATCAGTTGACAGCGCCAATGTACTCGTATTGTTGCATTTACGATATGTTACACTCCGTACTTTTCTATTCTGTCAACAAAAATTTGATGAGAATTTTCACTTGAATTTATGCTGGCAACAAGCACATGTTACCACTTCAAACAAATGGAGTATAATCATGATGGTGAAATGAAATGAAATGAAAAGGTTAAAAATATGGATGGTATGTATGAGCGTGAAACTTTCACTTGAACATGCTTCAAATAATAATCCAACAGGAAAATATATTAAAAAAAAAAACAAAAAAAAAACAAAAAATGTTCTTTCGAATGTGTTTACCGCATGACTTCCCTTATTCCTTCCATAACGAATGTTTAGGCGTTTAAAACTTGGCTACTGCGCCACTATTTTTGTTTATAAAATTCAGTTTACCACCCTCATTCTGAGCATGACTGCGATATTTCACTTATCGATACAAAAGTGTTGCCATAGTGGCTTTTAATGGCCACAACATGCTCGTAATGCTGCAACAGAGAAAAAATTACGTGAAGAAAAATGTAGTGAAGCAAGATGGACTTTGTCGTATGACTTATACAGCCACGGCGAGCAAAACGGTTGTTTTTTTTTTCTTTTTTGTTGGTTTGGGCATATTGTTGATGATTTGTTCTGCTGTCCTTTTATTTTTTCTTTCTTCTCTCTCTTTTGTGTTTTCATTATTTTTTGGAATTCATTGACCCTACCAAAACAAAGGCAAACAAGCCTGCTCCCACATGTTACGATGGCAACTGATTGTTGCAAAAATGCTTTCAATTTTTGAAACATACTCGTACATGTGTTGCAAAATGACGATGATGATAATAATGATGGAGATCATGTTTTTTTGTTTTTTGTTGTTGTTCATGCCTTTTTAAAACATACTGCACTCGTAATGAAATGAACGTTGTTGGTGGTGACAGCGTCTGATTCAACACTAAACCAGGCTGCTTTCAAAGTGATTCCCTTCTTTAGCCACCCAAGTGGCTCGGCTGATGTTCGAACTGGTCAGTTAGTTGACTGCTTGTTTTCTTAATTATATTTTCGATGATCATTTCGACAATTGTTATGCAGTTTTTTCTTTTTCCTTTCTTCAACATCATCGTGTATGAATGAATAATTTAGCATATGTTGGCATAATACAAAACGATGTTCATTATCATTAAAAACCAAAAAATAAATTTTTTTATTTAATAGAAGCAGTTGTTTACATCATTCACAAAATAAATTAAATTTATTTCGTTATTCATTACACATTTAAAAAGTAAATTTTATTACCATAAACATACGAAATGAAAAGGGAAAGGGAAAGGTAATGAATAAATTTATAATTTTTATTTAAAATGGGGATTACTTTAGCAAATCCTTATGAATCAGAACCCGAAGTAGCAGGACATAGGGCAGATTCTTCTTCAAAGCTTTTCGAGAACCAGGACTTCACTAAGATTGTTCTGGGCCTCTTCGAAGAACACAAAACTGTGTAAAAAACCAAAGAAACCTAAACGCGAAACTAAAGAATGCTTATCAAGAACCACAAGTGCGATGTAATGAAATTCAAAAGAATTTATTATCCTACGAGACGTACGTAGTCTAGTAGGTAGTGTGTTGGCTTATTAGACGTAAAGCCAGGCTTCGAGCCCCAGGCCAGACATCAAGACAAAATACAAAAACTATTTCTTCGGCGACTTCCTCTCAGCAGATTTCTGGGAAAAACTCTGAGAGCAAATAAAATTTCCATGAAAAAGTTTCTCAAAAATCTCTCGTTCGGAGTCGACTTTAAACTGTAGGTCCCGCCGCCACCCATGTATAAAATTGACACACACAACATAAGTGGTGTGAGAAACTAGGACGTTGTACAATGGGTCAATTCGACCTCCGGGTACTGTAGTTGTCTTAATTGACAAGTACACGTCTTCTAACCTAACCTAACCTACTGGTCCTCCATAATATCCAATGCCTAACTCTGGTCAGATACAAACCAGCAACCAATTGAGAGGGAAATAAGGAGACGCAAGTGGAGATGGCTTGGACATACTCTTCGCAAGCCATTAAATTACATCACAAAGAAAAGCCATAGACTGGCATCCCCAGGGAAGCAGGCGCATCGGACGACCTTCGTACACCAAACCACAACCGAACTATCCAAACTACGTCTACCGTGGAACGAGGTCAAACATTGCGCTGATGATCGAGCTCATTGGAATCAACTTGTTGCGACGCTATGCTCCCTAGAGGAGTCAAGGGAACATATATATAATTTAACAGAAATACTTGCAACAAGATGGTCGGAAGTCTCTTTTGGAAGACCCTACATATGGGAAATGCTGGAGGTTTAAATTTCAATAATTTTTTGTGTAATTTTTTGTGTGTCTGATTTAAGAATTTTAAACTTAAAACTCCTTAGTGCTGCATTACAACGATGGGTGAGTAAAAAAACAAACTTACCTCCAGTAATGATACAAAGATTATGAAAAGTGGTGGAGGCCAGCAACGTTTCTTGTCAGCCAAATAAAGTTGTTTCACATTCTCTGCACTAGTGTTGCCAATTCCAAAGTGATTGCAATTGGCACTGTCAGCAATCACTTTTGGCAGCAATGAGAACTTTGTTGGCAATTTCAAAAAATACGCTGAATTCATGCAATAATTATGGTGATGAAGATGATGAGGATGAGGATGATTGTGTAAATTCGATGTGAGGCAATTGGAATTTTCAATATTACATTGACACTTGACATTCAATACAACTTCAGTGTTGGGATTCACGTTCTTAATGTTGGAAATTACAGACGATGGATTTGCTTGCTGTTCGTTTGATGTTGCTGACGTTGATGAAGATGAAGACAAAGATGAAGACAAAGATGCTGGCGGATTTGTTAAATTCGTTAAATTCGTTTCAGACGGAATGTATGTGGAAGTTAATGTTTTTTCGGATGCCTTTGATTCCGTTACAACAAGCATTTCCGCTTGCTGTTCCTGTGATATCATAGCGCTTCCCCCCTAAACAGAGCACTGACAATTTAATCTTTTAATGTAGCAACTGCAGCAACTATATGTACGTTTACTTTTGCTACATGCAACATATCATTCATTCCCCCTGCTTTTGTAAATATTCCAACAATATTAATGTTGCTGATGGTGATGTTGTTATTAAGTATGTTTGTTTGTTATTGTTGTTGTTGCTGGTGTTGTTGTTCATTTCATTTACTATAACTGAGCAACTCCTTTATTCATTTGCGTCTCCCTTTGTTTTACGTTCTCTTCTCCTTTAGTCAGGGGGATTTAATGTTTCTTTCTTTGCCTTATTTCGCCCTGTCGCGGTGCTTAATTTAAAATGTAGGAACTTTGATTTACATTTGAGCACTTTTGGGGTGGCTGGCTGTGTTGCTGAGACGGTCTGATGGGTAGGTAGTGTGGTAGTGTAATTGTCTGTCTGTTGCTGATGTTTGTTTTCCTTTTTTTTTTTTTTTTGTTGCTCTTGTATATGACAGTGACACTGTGTATGCACTGTAGTAGCAGCAGCGGCGCTAAGTATCACTACTGTGCCACACTAAAATCATGTTACATGTCACCTCTACAGCATGTGGCAGCAGATACAATTTAAAGCCGTTGGCAACATTTCTTATTGTGGATGTGGATGCTGCTGCAAATCATTTACAATTTACAACGTATTTATTTGTTTTCACCATGAAACACATGAGAATGATCTGTAAATAAAAGATAAGAAGAGAAGAAGAGAAGTGAAGAGGAGAAGAAGAGAAGAGGAAAAAAAAGAGAGAAATAAAATTGAAATTCAAATGAAATTGTTTTCGCAGTAATTGGCTCAAGGTTAATTTAAATTTAAATTTTCAAATGCAAATTGATTTGAACAATTTAGCACCTTGTATCTAAATTTACAACAGAAGCACACACAGTCACCGGCAAGATATGCAACGAAAAAACCAAAAACAAAAATAAAACTAGCATTGATGCAAATAATAATACATACAACGTTTCCTTTTTAGTCTTAAATATCTAATCGTATAAGGCAGTCTAGTAAACAAATATAAAATACAACAAAAAAGAATCAGAATCCATCTTTCCATAGGCCGTAAATAGAGCAAATGCCTCTGGAATGGAAGTACAAGTTTATCACCAATGTCGCCAATACTTTGACGCCGACACTGTCAGACAACATCACAGTTTTTCTTGTCTGCTGAATTCTGCTCAATTCACTTGCCAACAAATATTTTCTTTTTTTTCATTGTTTTGGAAACTTGTCAGCAACAAAAGAAATGTCTTCACCTACCAAAAATGCAATTTTGCATTAAACAGTGAAACAGTATCTGCAATACACACACACAGCCATCAACATTACTTCAATAAATCACTTAAGTTTTTAAAGTTAAGCAGTCTTGATTTAAGCGAATTTAAATTTAAAACAATTGTGGTTGTCAAGTGTCGATTCTAAAAATATATTCGATCGGATCACACTATTTGGGTAGTATTATACGTGGAATATTTACGTAGAATCTATTAAAAGGGATTTCCGAATGTTGACAGTTGCTAATGACCATCTCATTGAAAATGCGTCTGTCAAATTGCATACATACATACATACATAATTGCTAATTACAACCTTTAGTCAGGGCTACGATCTAGCTGCTCACACCACTTATGTTGTGTGTGGGAGAAGGGCCCTACAGTTTAAAGTCCATTCCGAACGACAGATTTTTGAGAACTTTTTTCATGGCAATTTTTATTTTGTTCTCAGAGTTTTTGATAGAAATCTGCTGAAAGGAAACCGCCGCCGAAGAATTATTTTTTCATGTTTTGTTTTGTTGGAAGCGTCTGACGTGGGGTTTGAACCGTAGCCTCATGATTAATAAGACAACACACCGCCTACAAGACTACCGCAACTTCGTTTTATACAGTGTTCAGATATGCACCTTTATTGCGTAAATCGCAATAAACGGCATTATTGACCGCAATACTTCATATAAAGTTTCAATTAATGATTGCTCAATAAATACGCAAATTGTTATAATATTGAGTAAAACTTAAAATGCAGCACTGTCATAAGTACGTTCAGTAAGCATATTACAATTATCCGAACACTTTCTGTTGATATTTGACAACTGTCAATGTCAATAACGACAAACGAAAAAAATAAAACAAAATAAAAACAATGTTATTGAAACAACCAGCTGTTTTGTTTACCAGCTGTCAAATGAATGTCTGAACACTTAAAATATTGTACTCAATAAACCGAATAATGACTCAAAAGTGCATATCTGAACATAGTATTAATTACTCCATTTATTCAGACTGTTTTGACAAATCGCAAAGGACCTCGAAGTGTATTCACTCTTGAGCGATGAGGCTCTATTCTGTATGAACGGACACGTGAACAAGGAAATATTTCTTAGTTGGCAAGACACCATTCTACATGTGCGTCCAATGCATGCCGAAAAAGTCATTGTTTGGTAGGGATTTTTGTCTGGCAGGTTAACGGTCCATATTTCTTTGATAAATATAATGTCGCGCTTTATAGATAGATTATTAACAACTTATTTTGGCGTGAATTGGTTGATCTGGACACCAAGGAAATGTTTTTCAACAGGACTAAGCCATATGCCACATAGCTCATGTCACATTGGTTATTCTGCAAAATCGATTTGGGGGTATGAATGCAGCCATCAGTATAGTGCGATTTCACCACGTTAAAATTTTTTTCACACGGCTTTTCTTAAGTTACAGGTGTATGTGAATAAACGACAAACCACGCAGCAACGCATGCCATCGTTCAAATTGAATCTGAATAATGCGCCAAAAACATTGAAAATTGGACATTTTGGATGCGCTTCACTCAGATAATCCATGGAGGTCATTTCAACGATGTTATATTCCACTCATAATGGCATCAACGGGTCTTCCAAACGAATAAAAAATTTCAATGGTACTTCATACACACTTTGTTTGATTTCGATTTAAAAAAAGACCCTATTTTTGATCAAATTTGTATTCAAACTTTTTCGAACTCCCAATATATTAAGTTTTAAAACATCTGATGGCCGTATACAAAGTCCGAAAAATAAATCAATTTGTCTAGCATTGTCTGAAACGGCCATTCTTTGCTTTTACTTGAACTTTTCTTACAGCAACGTAAACTTTCCGGCAGTCCAGTATCTTACAATGTGTAGATATAATGTAGTCTTCCAGACGGGAAAGCTGTAGATGATTTATCCCTGTACCTGTTTCCGAACCAGAAAATATTCTAGTGAGTTTCAAATCGTAGTCGCCGTAATCTAGTAGGTAGTGTGTTGGCTTATTAGACGTGAGGCCACGGTTCAAACCCCAGGTTAGACAACTCCAACAAAATGAAATACAAAAAATATTTCTTCGGCGACTTACTCTTCAGCAGATTTCTGGCAAACACTCTGAATGTGAATAAAATTCCCATGAATAGTTTCTCAAAAATCTCTCATTCGCACTCTTATATAAAACTAACACGCACAACAGAAGTGATGTAAGAAACTAGGTCGTAAACCTGACTAAAGGGTTGTAATGACCAATTATGTTATGTGAGTTTCAAATCGCATGATATTGGCGATCAAAAATAATTGCTTCGTAAAAACGTCTCATAATTCGATTCCATGTGGCATATGGCACTGCCTTGTTAAATGTATATGTCAACCAGTTCTATCGGGTCCGCCATCTAACGTTGTTTTTTTCAACTAGTGCTTATTTCGTGAATGGTAACGCTTAGCTCATGTCTGATTTGTCAGATAATTAGTTTTATCCTGCCGCTGAACGAATACGGACCATCCAATGCGTTTTCGATTTGCCGATTTTGGCAAAAAAAATCATCTTTTCAGATGAAGCTCATTTTGATCTTAGCGGGTATGTAAACAAGCAAAATTGTAGCATTTGGGGCACAGAAAAACCGCACGCATACCTTGAAAAGCCATTTTTCTTCGAAAATGAGCAAGGAGTGGCCGTTACAGTCAATGGCGATCGTTATCGGGCCATGTTGAATGAATTTTTGTTCACAAAAATTGAAGAGGAGGATATTGGCAACATTTGGTTTCAATAGGACGGCGCTACTTGCCACACAGCCGAAGCTACACTCGATGTTTTGCGCCCTGTTTTTAAAGATCGCATTATCAGCCGCAGAACTGATGTCGTTTGGCCACCTCGGGGCTGCGATTTGACACCGTTGGACTATTATTTGTGGGGTACCCTCAAAGATAAGTGTTACGAGACAATTGACGCTTTAAAGGACAATATTCGTGAAGCCATTGGTGAAATACAGCTGCACACAATCGATAATGTGCTTAAAAATTGGACCAATCGTGTAGGCTACTGCATGGCCAGCCGAAGCAGCCATTTGAATGAAATTATTTTCCATTATTAACCGGAAGGATTGTACTTTCAAATAAAAAAAGAAATTTGAGAAAATATTCAGTAGTTTTTTTTTAAAGCATTTTCACAAGAAAAAAAAAGTTATTTGGCGGACCCTTTACTAAGACTGTAATGTTGCGTTTTGCATCATTCTTTAACAGCTGCGATCCAACGTTGCCTCTAGCGTGCAAACAGTACCAAACACTGTGCCATGCAGGCTATATTGGTGGCTTTGAAACTCTGCCAAGCTTTACGGCATACTCGGCAATTCTGTTTGTTGAGGAGGTACTTTTTTTTAAATAAAATAGAACACAGGAAAACAAATAAATTTTACAACCATGTTGAAACCAATAGCTGGATAGCAAAATTAGTTTCAATTAAAACTGCAACTTCACTTCATTCTGAGTATTTTGTCTTTTGCTCTTGTGCTATTCAACATGTATATATGTATGTATGTACATACATATGTTCATACACGAGCATATTTATTTCCACAGAGTGGTGGAGCAACGAAATTAATACCTCTTAGTGGATAAGGAAATCCCTCTACTGAAACAATATTCGACAAAATAATAACCCAACGGCACTAGACTAGATAATTAAAGCCGGTGTTGTATAAGAATAAAAGGAAATAAACGGTTTATTTTGTTGTTGTTGTTGTTATAACATTACATTTTTGGTTCGTTTGTTGTATTGTCAATAAGTTGCCCTTGGTAATGGCTTTTAACTTAACCATCATGATTATAATTTCAACCAAGTTCAGGATATTATAACACTGACTAGTCTAGTCAACAACAACAACACACCAATGGAACAGAAGAGAAGAGAAGAGAGAGAAAAATAATAGGAAATCCAATACATTTTAACCACAATATTGTTTCGGTGTGGATTTTGTTGTTGCTGATCCTTTCGGAAACAAAACAAAAAAAACAAAAAACATGACAAAATGAAATGAAATTTAAAACAAGAAACGAATATGTTGTCGTTCACATACACACGCACATACATACATAAATGTTGTTGCAACTACTAATGCATTGCTACTACAGCTACTGCCACAGCTACGGCTACGGCTACAGCTACTGCTACTGCTAGTGTTATTGCTACTTCCACTTCCACAAAGGATAACAATAATAATAAAAACAGGAACGCAACAACGAAATGTACGAACGTACGTAACTGTACGAATAATAAAACAAGAACAAGAACAAGAACAAACAAACATATTTATAAACATGTCCTGTAATCGCACATTAAAAACCAGTTCACTTGTGTTTCCTCTTCTTTTCTTTCCTTTTTTTTTGTTTTGTTTTTCTTTGGCCAATAAACACGAAACCAAACTTTAGTAATAAAAAACAAGGAGTCCTAAAAACGAATCACCAGGAGTAACAATGAAAAAACCAGTAATGCCCAGAAACAAACCAGACCAGACCATGTTAAATACACAAAACAATGTTGCCAACTCATAACGAACGGAAATGTTTGTTTCCTACAGGGATTTGTCGTGTGCGTCGTTATTGCCGTCGCCACAAAACGAAAGCAAAAACAGGAATTGTTCGAACAAAAAAAAAAAATAATGATTTGCGAAAAGGAACAAAAACAAAAAACTTGTTTCCACTTTTACGAAGGACATCCCCATGGTATTGCTTTCATAGTCATGTGCAAGCATATTGAGATATTGAGCTACTACCCTACCTAAGTACAGAGTCTTTTATTTTATCATTGCGGCTGTAACTCATACGGTCTGTAACTCAAATGAAGACCTCCTTTCAAATGCTCCATTTTAGTTTTAGAAAAACTTTTCCACAATCAATTGAGGTCGCCGTAGTCCAGTAGGTAGTGTGTTGGCTTACTAGAAGTAAGGCCACGGTTCAAAACCCAGATCGAAGAGATATAAAAAATATGAAAAAATATTTCCTCCGGCGACTTTCTCTCAGCAGATTCCTGGCAAAAAAAACTCTCAGAGAAAATAAAATTGACATGAAAAGTTTCTCAAAAAAAAAAACTGTCGTTTGGAGTCGACTTTAAAATGTAGGTCCTGCCACTCATGCATAAAATTAACAAACACAACATAAGTGGTGTGTGAAACTAGGTCGTAATCCTTACGGAAGGTTTGTGAAAACCAATTATGTATGTGTGTGTATGTTTCCACAATCAAAAACATTAATTCTATGTCCTGTAACTCATAAACTCTCAGACGTTTCCTTTTGAAATGTATATTAATGCCACCCAAGTTCCAAGTAGTCGCCGTGGTCTAGTAGGTAGTGTGTTGGCTTATTAGACGAAAAGCCAGGGTTCGAGTCCCAGGCCAGGCATCAAAATTAAATACAAAAAGTATTTCTTCGGCGACTTCCTCTCAGCAGATTTCTGGCAAAAACTCTGAGAGTAAATAAAAATTGCCATGAAAAAAGTTTCTCAAAAATCTGTCGTTCGGAGTCGACTTTAAACTGTTGGTCCCGCCACTCATGTTGTGTTTTGCGATCACATCTGGATTGAGAAGAGCCCTTATTCATTCTTAGCAAGTATAGCCTCTCAAAACTTCACTTTCTATTCCGCCGAAAGATTCTGGCCTCATGAGTGGTGTGAAAGCTTCCCTTCTGGTAAGCTCGTCCATTTTCTCATGATCATGGCTTCATTAACCACGCTTATGTATCAACAACAGTCTTTGAACCATCCGTATACTACAGATGGTAGCCGTAGTCTAGTAGGTAGTGTGTTGGCTTATTAGACGTAAGACCACGGTTCAAACTCTAGGTCAGACATCTCCAACACAATGAAATACAAAAAAATATTGCTTCGACGACTTCCTCTCAGCATATTTCTGGCAAAAACTCTGAGAGTAAATGGAATTGCTATGAAAAGTTTCTCAAAAATCTGTTGTTCGGAATCGACTTTAAACTGTCGGTCCCCCGCCATCTTATATACAAAAATTTATTTATGTTTATTTGCTTGTGGGTCTGTTTATTTGTATCAGTATTTCCTGTATGTCTGGATGAAATTTATTTTATTTTATGAATTTCAAGGAGGCGAGGTGCCACGCCCACATACCCAATAAGTATTTAATGTCGCATATCTCATAAACTGCAACAGCTAGAGTCCTCAAATTTCGTATAGACGTCTTTGACGTATATATGAACAAAATGGGCGGATTGGCTATAGTGGGCGTGTCACCTCTCATAGTCTACATATATAAAAATGAATGTTTGTTTGTATGTACCTTATAGAATCATAAACTATGCATTTGTTCATGATATGATCTTTAGCAAAGTTGTTGCACATGAGCCGACGAAGGTTTATAAGTTGGTATACCAATATCCGATAGGTGGCGCCACCGAAAATTACTTAAAATGAATTAAATCGTAAACTGTGCATTCTTTAACAAAGTTGTTGCGCATGAGTCGACGGAGGTTGGTGCGATTAATTTTCGATGGATGGCGTCACTGAAAACTATTCAAAATGAATGACAAGCAATTGGTCGACCTACACCTCAAGCACGGAAGAAAAGAGCATTACGAGCCTCAGAATTAGACGAGCATTGAGACTGGAAAATCTTCGAGTATATGCCGCTGAGACCCGTTCGCTTAAACCGCTTGAACAACGGGAAGTGAAATTAGAAACTCAGGCCCGTTCATCTGAATCATCAGGACAACGGGAAACAAAACCAATAAAATGCTTTAAAATTAATTGGACATTTGTGTAATGTCTTTCCTTCAAATTTATTTTAGGTGGTAGCGCAGCAACACGCGCAGGGTACAGCTAGTTCATGTATAAAATTAACACACACAACATAAGTGGTGTGAGAAGCTTGTCGTAATCCTGACTGAAGGATAATAATGACCAACTCTGTATGTATATATGTATACTCCTGATTGGTCTCTCTGTTAAGAGAATACTTAGCTTCCAGTAATTCTTATTATTCAGCCTCGTTTGAATGTGTTTCTTAAAGTCCTCCGAATACTAGCTCAGTCAAGTGATCAATTAAGAAAATAAACTGCTAATCACTCAATTTATCAAACGACAACATCCCTAGACGAAACTCGTGTTTGGCTCGTCCTCCATAACTATGGCTTTCTTGACTCTGGTCTTCACCTTTATATGCCTCCAACTTAAATCCAATGGACCCTGTGACGCCGCCATAGGCTAATTTTCCATATTGGGAAGCCCACTGTTAGTCTTAAGCATTTTAATTGAACTTTTTAGAAGAATTTTTGTTCACTTAAAAAACTCTTTTACTCTAAGAACTTCACCTAAGAACTTTGAATCCAGGACTTGTGGAAATGGATAACGGTGGTATCACAAGAGCTCATATCTAGTCTAAGTGTACTACCCCCCCGTGGCTTAAATGGTCACTTTTAGCTACCATTATGGGAGTTACGGAGGAAATGTTTTTAATAAAACAAGGCTTAAACAGAAACTGCCCTTTTCGTATTGTTTTAATCACACACTGTACAAAGAGTAGCAACAAACACCGCAAAACTACTTTGTACACCCAATAGTTAATCTCTTGATTTAATGTGAAGCCCATTTTATGGCGTATTTATTAGAAAATTTTTTTTTCAAGAGCGATGAGAACAACAGTCATTATATAGTCAATCATAGCTTCAGAGCTTCTATGCCGACAACATTTCACGTCGAATATGTAGCGTGTCCTGCAAACGCCTTAAAACCCCAACATTATGTCACACTAACCATACAACGATATATACACACACATACAGGAGTACTAAAACAACAACAACGAATAACATAAAAATATAAAATTAGTTGAAACAAGCAAGTATGACTGAAAGTTGTTCGACCGTTAATCTACGAAGAAAAACCCATCATTTTTTTCCACTCTCATATCCGTAACCTCTAATGGCTTTTGCTCAGAGCGTATATTTACTCTCCAGGACAATAAAACGTAATGTTTAGTCTTGAATGGGCAGGTGTATTTCACTCTTTCATGAAGAAGTCCTTTTCCAAACTTCAAACAAATCGTTTTCGTTTCTCTTTTCGATGCACTTGACTTTTTCTAGAGCCAAGGAAAAAGAAAATCAAAAACAAAATGGAAAATGAAAAATGGAAAAGAGGTTAAAAGAAACTCCACGTGGAGTCCTTTGTTGGCCTTTAAAATTTAAATTATTCTCCTATGGATTATGGATTATAGTTTTCAATTATTATGATGGCATAGGCAGAAAGAGAAAGGTAAATGGAAATATTTTTTATTGCCTTCGAATAGGTTAGACGTTGAGTAATATGCGTCAAGCATATCAGAGTTGTAAACACAGTTTTTCTTGGATGTTATGTTCATGACTTTAAGAATTTTAATTTTGAAAGAATTTAATACCTCATGGATAGATTTTGTTATCGACGTTAACTATTTTTGACTTTCGCTTTCACAAAAATTTTTTGAGCAGCCTTATTAATCAATAAGTCTACGCTGTCAGTCTGAATTTAGCCGATAGCATGGGCTACATTGACTTTGACTACCACTATGGTTTGCAACCACACGTTAAGAAAACCTCTCATCGCGATTTGAAAGTCACATAACATAATTGGTCACCCTAACCTGGGGTTTGAATCGTGGCCCCACGTCTAATAAACCATTACACTACGTACTAGACTTCGGCAACTGCGATTTGAAACTCACTAGAATATTTTCTTGTTAGGATACGTAAGAATCCACAGGTACAGGGATAAATCCTTCACAACTTTCCAGTCTGGAAGACTAGATTATATCTACACATTGTAAGATACTGCACTGCCGCAAAGTTTACGTTGCTGCAAGCAAAGTTCAAGTAAAATTATCTTTGGAAAGTAAATAGCAGGCCTTTATTTATCGTCTGAAGTAAATTTTGCGTTCGTTGTAGCAATTTACTGCTTTATTTTCAATTTTCAAAACCCAAACAGCTAAGAAATCACACAACGAAGCAAAGAATGGCCGTTTCAGACAATGCTAGACAACTTGATTTATTTTTCGTACTTTGTATACAGCCATTAGATGTTTGAAAATTTGATTTATTGCGAGTTTGAAAAAGTTTGATTACAAATTTGATCAAAAATAGAGTCTTCCTTTAAATCGAAAGGAAACAAAGTGAGTATGAGGAACCATCGAAATTTTTTATTCATTCAGCTCTGTTGATGCCATTATGTGCGGAATATAACATCGTTGAAATGGCCACCATGGATTATCTGAGTGAGTGATTATTCGGATTGAATTTGAACGATGGCATGCGTTATGTTGGCTTGGCGGACTGCTGTGGTTTGCTGCTTATTCACATACACCCCATGAGAAAAAGTCTAACGGGGTGAAATCGCACTATAACTGATGGCCGGATCCACAACCACAAATCGCTCTTGCAGAATATCTATTGTGGCATGAGCTGTGTGGCATATATTGCCGTCCGAACTCTAGTGCTCGGCGTTTATCGCTTTGCGTTGATCGCAAAGAAACACACACCAAAGAGTGACTTTTTCGGAATGTATTGGTCGCTCTTGGATCTCTAGATTGGTAGCATCCTAAATTCGATAATTTTGTTTGTTGACGTACGTACTCATTCATCCCGAAATAGGCCTCAAAATGATTTTTTTTTTTTGATGAAGATTAAGACTGCTTTGGTAGTCCATGGTGATTTGGCAAAACAGACTGAATAAAGGGCAACTCATTGAACGGATGTCGTATTACATTTCGTTGGAAATGTTTCACTTGGGGTTTGAACCGTGGCCTCACGTCTAATACGTCAACACACTATCTACTAGACTACAGCGACTTCAAAATGAAAAGTTTCATGAAAAATTTCTCAAAAATTTGTCGTCTTACAAACTGTAGTAAAATTAACACACACAATATAAATGATGTGTGATCGTACTCCTACATACATACATAATTGGTCATTATAACCCTTCAGTCAGGATTACGACCTAGCATCTCACACCACTTTATGTTGTGTGTGTTAATTTTATACATGAGTGGCGGGACGTACAGTTTAAAGTCGACTCCGAAGAACAGTTTTTTTTTAGAAACTTTTCATGGCAATTTACTCTCAAGAGTTTTTAACAAAAATCTGCTGAGAGGAAGTCGAAAGGGAAATATTTTTTTGTATTTCGTTTTGATGTATGGCCTGTAGTTTGAACCGAGGCCTCATGTCTAATAAGCCAACACACTACCTACTAGAATACGGCGACTTCTCACGAAAATTTCAAAGCAATCTTATTAATCAATAAGTCTACGCTCTCAGTCTGAATTTGTCTGATAGCATGGGTGACGTTAGCTTGGGGGCCGCTGTTGTTTGCAACCTCGCGTTAAGAAAACCTCCTTTCTCTCAAGAAAAAATCTTACGGTGTCCAATCGTGTGATCTCGGTAGCCAGTTCACATTATCTCTACATGAGATGTCCATGGCCTCTAATTGCTCATGCAGAATACATACATAATATAGATTGATCTGTATGGCACATAGCACCTTCCGAACTATAGTGCTCGCCGTTTACAATGATGGCCTAGCTAACGTTGATTGCAACGACACACACCAAAGAGTGACGTTTTCGGGATTGATTGGACACTCTAGGATCTTATATGAGTTGACATCGTCTCAAATTCGACAATTTTGTTTGTCGACGTATGTACATACTCATCCAGAAATGGGTGTCTTTGCTGAACATTAGGATCAGCTGCCTTCTGCTATGGTCATGCATTATGATTTGGCAAAACAGATCGAATAAATGACAATTTCTTTTTATTGAATATGTCTGACCTGGGGTTTGAACTGTGGCCTCACTCTAATAAGGCAACACACTACTTTCTAGACTATGGCGACTTCAAAATGAAAAATGTCATGCAACATTTCTCAAAAATTTGTCGTTTGCAGTCAACTTTAAACTGTAGGTCCAGCCACTCATGTAAAAAATTTAAACACACAATATAAGTGGTATGTGGTCGTACACCCGACTGGTCGTAATCTTGACCGAAGGACAACAAGACCGTTTCTCCGCGTGTCTAAGACTGCTATACGATACGGTGGGCGAAACGAAACTCCTGGAAGATATTCAACGAACAGGTAGACAAGGTCAAGGAAGTATCGAAGGCTATGAAATTTCTAACCAAAATCCACATCCAGCCTGACTCACAAATAGATGATACGGATTAACGGATGGATGGGTGGATATGAGAGAAATTATGTTCCATCACAACTGACCACTTAAGTGTACGTTGAGTTCCTCCTCCCGGAGTGCGGAAGGAGGAATTGATCACTTATATAACCATCTATACTGACTCCATTAAGGATATACATAGATGTGTGGTTGGAACGTTCTTATGCTGATGCTTTAAAGTGCGGACCTGGTACCAAGTGATAAATCCATCTAGTATCCTTTCGCTGCCAAAGAATGGCATTTTAAAATGTATCTCAATAGTGGAAGCTTATGTAAATCCATTAGACTAGATTTACCAAAATGAACAAGCGTTCTTAAGAGAGAAACCTAATAGAATTGCTTTCAAAAATTAGTTTAGTTTTCCTTTTGCAATACTACACCCCTCTTTGAAAATTGTGTTCATCAGTTTGATGATTTTTTTTTTCTCCAATAAATTGAGAAACTGATTTGTTGGAAATCTTTTCCAATTTCTTTTTTTTTTTCATGCTTCTCTGGTTTACTATTCTAGTGGAGCAAGAAAATTATTTTGCTTTTGTTCTTCGAAATATTCAAGTCCTTGTTAAAGCTCCAGGACATTTTCCACTTGAATTTTAATGCTAAAATCGATTTGTTTCCGATACAAGATGCAGAAAACAGATACAAATCTCTTGTAATGTAATGATTTGAAAATAACGAATAAGTTTGATTGCTGAAGCTAAAGCAAAATATTATGACAAATTACAAATGAAACAATTCCGATAATACTGACGTTTATTTTGACATGCAAAAATTCTTTTTAAAACCGTTTTTAAATAAACAAAACCTAGTCAATTATTTTCCTTAATAATGAGAATTTTGTTTTTTCAAAATTTAAGAAAAGGAATTTAAAAATAAAATGCTGACTTAGAAAACATAAATAATTTTTAAAGTAGAACATCAGCGATAGTGTATCGTATCATATTTTTATTCTCTAAAGCGAAGAGAAAACATTCACTTTCGTACATCGGTATGGCAGTTGAATCTGTTCAATCATTCATAAGTCGTTCATTCATTCATTCATTCGAATTCATTCATTCAAATGTAGTGCAACAAGTTAATGGCATGAGACTAACCGCTTACCAACCATGTTGATCTTTATTCATGACTTTACTCGTGATGACAAAAATAATTATTTTTTTTTTTATGTTTTAATTTCACTCGGCAAGCAACAATGTAAGTGACTTACATTACAGCGTTCATTCATTGTTTCTTTCTTTAATATTATTTAAAAAAAATTTTTATTTTTTTTTTTTATTTCTTTTCTTTTATCTTTTGTTGTTTGTTGTTGTTGTTAATGTTGTTGTATTTAAGTTGATATTAACTTGTATCGCTTAATTAAATAAATTTTCTCTTTCTTTAGGACACACCCTACAATATGGCTTATACGAAGTGTATGTCGCCGACAAACTGCGTATCGATTCCATATTACGGCCGATAATTATACATTCGATATTGTTAAAAGAAGTCGCCATAGTCTAGTAAGTAGTGTGTTGGCTTATTTGACGTAAAGCCAGGATTCGATCCCCAGGCCAGATATCAAAACAAAATAAAAAAAGTATTTCTTCGGCGACTTCCTCTCAGCAGATTTCTGGCAAAAAGTCTGAGAGTAAAAAAAATTGCCATGAAAAATTTCTCAAAAATCTGTCGTTCGGAGTCGACTTTAAACTGTAAGCCCCACCACTCATGATAAAAAAAATTAACAGCAGCTAGATCGAAGCCCTGACTAAAAGGTTGCAATTATGTATGTTGTTAGCTAATTTGTTTATCTTGATTCTGCCGTTGCCAGCAGTATTGATGACAGTTTGGAGATCAAACGTAGGATAACACTTGGCAACAGGTGCTAATATGTTCTCAAAGAGCAATTGAACAGAAACCTCTCAGCTTGCTCTTTATGGCACAGACGCGTTGATGCTGTTAAGCACCGATACAGCAGCCTTGACTGTATTCGAGAGAAAAATATTCCGTTAGATCTTCATTCCAGTGCGAGTTGGCGATGATTTTCTCCATCGGATCCAACAATAAGCTGGAAGAGCTCCTCAATGACATGGACATTATGCAGCGCTTAAACATACAGCTCAGTTATGTTGTTCGAATGCATGAGCATGTGGATCTTGGAATGGATGTGAGGATGCGACGAAAGGGATATCTGAAGTGGATATTAGCAGACATCCGCATAGAAGGACCAAACGGAGGAAAACCTGTCATCAAATGGTATGACCAACTGGGGAAGGCGTACAAGCAGCAGAGGCGTCCGGACGGATTAACACATCATGCAGGTAGAAATCCGATGATCGGGTTAAGACTAATTAAATAATTAAGTTAATACGTTTCTTAGCTAACAGTACATTACATTCAAACAACGTCAAAGTCAATTTAAAGTTCTAACAAGCCCATGATGCTTCACTATTAACTTATGACTCTTCCAACCATACGCCAATGTAATTCCTGCAAAACTTTTACAGCGGAATGCTGGATTTTCAACTAGAACCAGTAATCACAATAGTAACCAGTAATTATCATGACCACCACCATGATTTAGCGGAAATAAATTCTACATGTATACTCTATCTTCGTATTCGGGCGATCACCGATATATTTGGTAACATCATAGCCGTTTCACGTACCTTCTCAAGTGGTCATTGCAGCCCTTTAATCAGGCTTGGAACGTAGGGTCTCATACCGCCCATGATGAACGTGCTTTAAAGTTATCTAGGAATGGCAGGATCTTCAGTTGAACGGCTACACCGAACCACAGATTTGGAAAAGCTTCCACGGCAATTTTATTTACTCTCAGAGTTTTTGCCAAGAGTCTACGGAGAGGAAGTTAAGATTGTCGCGATAGGATTTGAACTCACGAGATTATGTTTAGTAAATCAACTCATATCCTACTATGCTACGATAAATTCCCGATTAGTAGCCGATTAACTTGTCTATAAAAAGCTAGTCCAGAAGATACAGTATAAGTACCTGTTTTTCTTGTCTTGTGTTTGTTTTATCCATTAATTTGATGCTAAAATGGAACTCCGTTATGATTTGTCTTATTGTGGGGTGTGCTCAGTAAAGGATGCAGAATTTTTTATCAAAATAAAGAGTAGGAAACAAATTTAAAAATCGATACTTGATGTACTAAATCAGATCACATACATACTTGTCTATTCAAAGATTTGGAATGACTTTTCGCCGTCAGGATTAATAAGTTATTAAATAGTTAAGTAGTATAGATATGTACATATATGACCTAGAATATTTCTTTCATAAAAGTTCCCATTCTGTTTTTGAAGTGATTTTTAATATTCCCATTATTAGATGGTAATGGAAATGTACTCGTATATACCGTTTGAGGATATTACAAGACGTAAAGTTTTCGAAATAGTTTGTCTACCAATAGTGTGACACGTTGTCTCATAAATTTAACAAGTAAATGCTGTGACTTTATTTATAATTGCATTAAGCCTTTAGATTTAAGAGAATATTTTTATTTGAATCCAGACAAAAAAAAGAACGAGAAAAAACAAGCCAAGCTGCGTGACAATGAAAACATATGGATATGGACGCGTATGATATTCTGATAGAGTGTCACACCGCATACCAAAAGTCCAGTATTTCGACAGACTTTAGACAGACTTTTATTCACTTTGTTTTCGTTTTTTTTTACGAAATTTATATTCTCACAACATATTTTTTAATTGTTTATTATCCACTTATGTACGATTCGGCGGTAGTAGTAATAATGTTCCGTCCATTTGTCGGCCCATCTGACTAGCTACTATTTTGCTTAATGAATGTATGTATGTATGTATGAATGTATGTATGTATGTACAAATATTTCTTATTGTTACGTATATTTTTTATGATCATTTTCAGTCTTTAATGCGTGTGAATTGTAACAAGTACCCGGGTTGTATCAGCTTTATTCTGTATTCAGATACAATTGTTCAAACTGCCGTCGCGACGTACGAGTACATACTTGTTCATACTCGTATTTATATTTTTATTGTTATTTCACCATGGCGAAGCAGGCAGACAGTCAGATACAAACAAATCATCAAAGATAATAAACAAAGTAAAATATAATTAAAAAATAAAAAGAATATGAAAAATAAAATTGCCAAAAACACATGGAGGAGAGGGTGACCAACAAAAGCATTTGCCAGAAATATAAAAAAAAAACCAAACAAAACGAAACGAAATAATCTTTAAATATATTCATCCATCCGTCCATCCATACAATGAATGTGACAAATAAATGACACATTCCAACATCAATTATCTTAATAATAAGAGAGAGATTTCAAATAAATATTCATCACATGGGGCACTTAAACTTGTATCTTCACAATTAACACACACACACAACAAAGGGAAGACATTAATTGGAGTCCAATCACGCTAAACTTTTTTAACTTGTATTGGTTTTCCATTCACCAACATGGTGGAAATCAACAAATTCTTCAATAGAACTAAGCACAGTGCCATACGCCCGTATATTTTTCAAGCGTCTTTTTCCTCAGACGGTGCAAGATTCCTTAACTATATCTGCAGCATTTAGGTAAAGTTTCATGGCAACTTCCAGAATGATCTGTCTTGTCTTTCGCTATTGAAGATGGCATACAGCCTCTACGTGGCCTTTACTAGACGGCATATTAGCTTCCGCTAGATTGTCAACTTATGCGTGCAACGCTGCCCAATCAATCTTTTAGACTTGAAATTCGGGTTATGCATAGGGCCTGAAGTCGCCGTAGTCTAGTAGTAAAGTGTTTGCTTATTAGAGAAAAGCCAGTGTTTGAGCCCCAGGCCAGATATCAAGACAAAATACAAAAAGTATTTCTTCGGCGACTTCCTCTCAGCAGATTTCTAGCAAAAACTCTGAGAGTAAATAAAATTGCCATGAAAAGTTTCTCAAACATCTGTCGTTCGGAGTTGACTTTAAACTGTAGGTGTGAGAACTGTAGAGGTGTGAGAAACTAGGTCGTAATCCTGACTGAAGAGTTGTAATGACCAATTATGTATGTTATGTATGTATAGGGCCTGAAACGCACCACATAAAACTCTATCCATGGTTTCCAGTCAAGTAAAAAATACTTCAATCTGGAGATCAAACGTAAGATCACTTATGATCATCATTTGCATCATCTCAATATGCAATTGAGTAACAGAGACCGTTTTCCTGCAAAAGAACTCACACTCTACAAGTTACTCATCCCCCCAGTGCTTTTTTATATCACAGAACTACGGGCACTATTAAGCACCGATGCAGCGTGAAAGTACTTATTCGAGAGAATAGTTCTATGTAAGGTCTATAGTCCAATGCGAATTGGCGATGATTTCTAACTCTAAGATAAGCTGTAAGAGTTCCTCAACGACATGGACGTTGTGCAGTGCATTAACATCCCCTGGCTGCGGCTGCACTGGCCCTTCCATGACATTCCGATGGAGGAGTTTGTTCCGGCGAGACAAGTATTTGATACAAGGATTAGCGGAAGACGGCGTAGATTACATCCTTGTCTGCTTTGGATGGACTAAATCGAGGAAGCCCTGTCATCGATTGGCGTGACAAACTAAAGCAAAGGCGTATGGAAGGCAGGCCAAAGTTAGAGAACTGGGTTGTTAATGGCCAATTAAGACGCCGTAGTCTATTGGGTAAAGTTAGACGTAAGACTATGATACAAACCCCAGTCCAGACATCTTGAACAAAACAAAATTTCAAAAAATATTTTTTCAGCAGATTTCTGGCATAAACTTGAGAGTAAATAAAATTGCCATGAAAAAGTTTCTCAAAAATCTGTCGTTCGGAGACGACTTTAAACTGTAGGTCCCGACACTCATGTATAAAACTAACACACACAACATAAGTGGTGTCAGAAACTAGGTCGTAATCCTGACTGAAGGGTTGTAATGACCAATTATGTATGTATGTATGTAAATAAAACTTGCTATGAAAAGTTTCTCAAAAATCTGTCGATTGGAGTCGTGGATAAAGACACAGAACATGGGTGATATGAGAAACTAGCTTGTAATCCTGACAGAAGGGTTGTAATGATCAATTAGGTAACGCTGTTCACATACATGCATACATACATAATTGGTCATTACAACCCTACTGTCAGGATCTCGACCTAGCTTTTCGCCTTTTTTTATTCATTAAACCATAGTTGCCTTGTAGCTTGTATTTCGCTGTTCTATCGCCAGTGAAAACCGATATTCTAATTCAGTGTTGTAATCTTGCTATTGAAGAAGAAG
The DNA here is from genome assembly GCA_958299815.1 of Sarcophaga carnaria. Lineage (NCBI taxonomy): Eukaryota > Metazoa > Arthropoda > Insecta > Diptera > Sarcophagidae > Sarcophaga > Sarcophaga carnaria. Next base: position 47,305,071 of record OY283151.1, read on the forward strand.
AGGGTTGAGGTGTATTATCATTTCAATCCCAAGTTCTAATAAAAATCAAATAATTCACCAGGACCTAATGTAGATTTCAACTAACTTTTGTTTACTCTTGCTAAACTTGATTTATGCAAAACCTTTAGTTTTCCAATAAAATTTTAGAGTATCGTTTCCAAGAAAAGTCATCCAGTCAATCCATTATGCATGCATAACTGAAGTCATCTAACAGATGCGGAATATTTTAATAAAAATCAACACAATCAACTGGCGAATGTTAAGCAATTCGGCGGAATATATTCATCCATAATTACTTGGAGCGCATATAGTACAACAATTGCGAAAAGTTAAATTTATCGACCTGTATTGTCGTGGGATTTTTCTTCATCTGGCACCAGACGAACTCATTACAATGGAAACTCATTAAATAAAGTGCGGCATGCCATGGAATTTTTAACATGTGGCCGATTTTGCAATAAAGCTTTTGGGTTTTCGAATAAATTCTGTTGTTTTTTTGTTGTTTTTTATTTTATTTTTTTATTTATTTTGTCTGACGGGTCTATGGGATCATAATTTGGTGGATAATTAAGTGGATACAATATTTTTGTATGACACAACTATTGGTTAAGGGAAAATGTAATTTCGTAGGAAAATCCAAAAGACTCACGAAATGGATTTTAAAAACAAATTTTACTTAAATTAGAGACATTACAACAAGCGCTCTACATGGTAGAAACAATCTAAATCCGAAATATGAACTGCACTTAGGGTTGTCTAGGGGGTAGTGTGCTACTGTATTAGTGTGAGGTTTGTGGGATTGATTGTTACTAGAGGCTCTGATCTGTTGCATTATAACGATCATAAATTTGTGTTAAAAACTAGTAAAAAAAAAACGAAATTAACTATTTCTCCCACCCAATATGAATACAGTCTGTTACATCAACAACAGCCATACATATATTCCAGGTCCCCCAACACAAACATTTTATTCGTTCAAGAAAATTTTTTAATTTTTTTATTTATTTATTATAACTTTTTATTATTGTTGTTGTTGTTGTTGTTTTGTCTGCTTTATTCGCGTTTTAATTGTTTTCCACCATTTGAGTGAGTGCCATTATTTTCTTGGAGTGGCAGGCAGACTCGTTACAAATTTTCTGTCTGCTGGTGGAATTCTTCTTTTCTTTTTGATGAGCTGCTGTGATTTTCTTGAATGATTTCGTCAAATATCATCAGTAATCAGTTTAATCCCCCCCCCTTCACCCAAACAGCGCCACTTTAAATTAATTCGTTGTTGTGTGCCATTAGAGGAAAAATTTTTAAGTGAAAAGCAAAAAAAAAATTCATTTCATACACGCTGCTCATTCACTGTGGTAGTAGCATGGTTTGGTTGGATGAGACTTTTCTTCCCCCAAATTCTTTTAAACATTTTTCGTATCGTATTTTTGATTGCTTTATTGTTGGTTTTGTAGATTTTTCTTCACTTTTATTTAAAAAAGAAAAATTTTACTTTCATTCTGTGCGAGCTATCTGTCTCTGTCTCTGTCTCTGTTGTGTTATGTTTTTGGGGAGTATTCGTGTTTCTTTGTTATAAGTGAAGCGATTTAACGTTTTAAAAATAAATAAAAATGCAGAAGAAGAGGAAAACTTTTTTATTTCAATTTTTATTTTATTCGTTTGTTTGTTTGTTTGTTGTCTTGATTTTTATTACAAAGTTTAGTTGTTATTGTTGATTATGGTTGCGTTTAGTAAATTGCAATTTCAAACGAATTTACGAAATTATTTTCCCCTATTTTTGCTGAAAAGGGATGTTTTTGATTTGCTAGTTAAAGAGCGAGACTAAAACTAAGTCCTTTTGTAATAAAATACAAACAAACATTTTAAACATAATTTAAATAAGGATTGGCATTTAAATTCATTACAATTATAAGCTCAAGTACCATAAGAATATCTATTAAGCAGTTTATGTTAAGGAAATGAAAAGGGCGCAGGGAATAATCGGCATACTTTTTCCCCCAAAACCATTATTGTCAGATAAGTAACGAGTGGTGTGTATGAGATATAGTAGTCGTCATAGTCTAGTAGGTAATGTAAACTTACTAGATGTGAGGCCACAGTTCAAACCCCAGGTCAACATCTTCAGCAAAACGAAATATAAGACAATATTTCTTCGGCGACTTTCTACTCTGAGAGTAAATAAAAATTTCCATGAAAAAAATTCTTAACAATTTTACTGCCGCGGCAATTTTCAGAAAACTGGCCACGCAAGCCAACATTGACTTTTTGTTCTCTTCCCAGAAGCCATTTATCGATACTAGCTCTGATTTTCGTGGATACACAAAAATGGCAGGTTTAGTGAAAACGAGATAACTCGTAGTTGGCTCCCTAGAAGGGAACGTAATCTACGAGTTATCTCGTAGTCGGCAGTCAACGTGTTAAAAATCTGTCATTCGGACACTTTTGTTCTTAAGTATAAAACAGTTTTGTTCTTTAAGTATAAAAAAAGTTCCTTTATCATGAATTGTTGTTTTTGTATTAACATTTTATAAGTAATAAATAAACGTTTTTATTTTTGAAAATTTATTCAACTATTCTCGTTTACTTTTCTCGCTATCCTAAGAAGATGAATTATTTCAGTGGTGTTTACTCACTTTTGGCGCTCAGTGTAAATGATGTGAGAAGCTAGATCGTAATCCCGACTGAAGGATTGTAATGACCAATTACACAACCCCGCAAATTTTGACTTTTTTGTGCAAATAAGATGTCTCCAGGTATTCCCGAAGGTAACTAAATCTGATTAATTTTTATAAACCTCGACCGCCATACTGGATCCGCCATTTTGATTTTTTTAAATCTGAAGATCTGTAATCAGTGACCCCAAAAACCCCTGAGTAACAATTTTCAAGTAAATCTGATTAATTTTTAAGGACGTGCGTAATGTGTTTCTTTTTCTCTTGTACCCCTTGACATAAATCCACCCCCTACTTTAAGGGTGCAGGCAAACAATTTGGCTTTGGACTCATTTTAAAGAGCAAAGATCAATTGTCAATTTCTGACAACAGCGATGGTTCTAGCACGTCAGTGTTTAGATCTACAATTTTTCAAAAATGGCCAAAAACGCTATTTTTAGGGGTTTCAATCCAGTTTTTCTCGAAAACCTGACGTAATAGAAAATGTTTAACCCAGATTCGTGTTCAGCGCGCCAAATGCCTGCGGAAACACCTGGAGCCATCTTATTTGCAAAACCCATGCAGGGCTGTGTTATGTATGTATGTAAGTAACTACTGGTAAAATAAAATCCATAAAATATTAGAATCTCAGGCGTCCAGGATGTTTAATGCCGTGACTATATGCCCTTCACTTGCCATTATTGCACCTAAAACTGGAGTGCGCTTAAAAAGCTGCTACCAAGCAGGAGATCAGATTCGTATCTAAAAATGAACATGTTACTGCTCTTAGCATTTCTAATGTTCGACTCATCCCAGACTGTTGTAGTGATTTTACCCACTGTCTTCTTTACCATATCATTTTACAAGACAAGACTATAAAACACGTTTGTGAGAAGGTATTTAGTGCTTATGAGGTCTTTTGATTTTCCATGCCTAGCTGCTGGGCTTGTCTAGCAGGCAGAGAAGCTATGTTAGCTTCAACAAGTGCCTCTACATACATACATAATTAGTCATTACAACCCTACAACCTAGTTTCTCACACCACTTATGTTGTGTATGTTAATTTTTATACATGAGTGACGGGACCTACAGTTTAAAGTCGAGTCCGAACGACATACTTTTTGAGAAACTTTTCATGGCAATTTTTATTTACTCTCAGAAATCTGCTGAGAGGAAGTCGCCGAAGAAATATTTTTTGTATTTTGTTTTGATGTCTGGCCTGGGGCTCGAACCCTGGCTTTACGTCTAATAAGCCAACACACTACCTACTAGACTACGGTGACTTCCTTGGTGGCCAGGTACGCAAATATAGCGTACCATGCCATATCTGTTGAAATCGTTATACTTTGAGTGCCTGGACACTATCACCTTTATTACCACTAAGTATCAGTAGAAGTATTAACATCCGCCTAAAAACCAGATCATGGCTATGCAGGCGGAACTAAATTTCCTTTTCATTATATTGGGTCTTTCAATAAGGGCGTCCTATATTTAAATTTAAATGAAATAGAAAAATCATCGATATTTTTTAATTGTTTAAAAAACATTGATCCCTTGGTTCAAAATTCTCCCACGACTAGAGAGCATTGAAAATGTCAAATTTTCCATAACTCTGGCTCATAAATCAGTCTGATTTTAACTGGTTTACTTTGATTAGAGGACTGTTGTGTTTAGTGACGTGTTCACACTCCACAAGAAAAAGTCCAACGGGGTCAAATTATATGATCTCGGTGTGTCAGTTCACATCACGACCATGCCTTCAAATCGCTCGTGCAGAATATCCAATAAGCCATGAGCATGGTGTGACACGTAGTGTGACACTTAGTGCCTTGCTGTTAAAACCACATATCGTTGGTATCCATGTCATTCAATTCAGGCCAACAGAAGTTAATATCATCGATCATTCACTCAGAAATTATCGCATACGATGATTTTTCTATGAAAATTAGAATCAGTTTCCAACTGCTCCAGAGGCCATTCGTTTCAGTTCTTTGGTCAGTCGAATTTTATACATGTGGAGGCCCCAGTTACGACGTAAAATTCGTCTAGTTGTGGTTTCCGCAAAGCCGTATTCTTGTGAGCAACCTGATATCGACTACCTTGGATATAACATCCATGCCACTCATATTTTACAAAGGCAGTTACAGCAAGGATGATCGATGCAACTGGCCATCCTGTTCCGTATTTATGCAAACGTAGTTCAAGCCCTCTATCATTAGCGCCCAAATGAGGATAATTTTTCTTTCTACTCCTCATATACATATTTTTTATCTCTTTGTGTAAGAATGTTTATTTATTCCTCGGAAACTTTTTCATTCCTTTGTGGTAAATCCACCATTAAACTCACTTAAATGCAATTCCGAAAATCGAGTTAAGTGGTTTACATTTATTTCGTTAAATTATTTATACTTTTCAACAGAATTATTTTAAAAATTTACAAAATGGAAGTTTTCCAACCAAACATTATGAAAAGAATACAAAAAAAACATAAAAAAATATTTCGTTTTTATTTTTATTCAGATTAAAATTCCGAGCATTACACTTGGACTGCATTGTGCCGGAATTAAAAAAATAATGTTTCATTCACTGAGTGTGAAATTTAAGCAACTGAATACGAAAATATGAAAATTAAGTGGCCATCATGTCCATGAAACGATTTTAGCCAACCAAAGTCAATTGCTTTAATGTAAGCACGTGTAAATGTATGTATACAGTCAAGGATAAAAGCATGACTACGGCATATACATTCAGTTACAATACAAATTAAATGAATTCAAATGTTTGTCAATTACATACAACCCTGTATTTACAGGCACTTCACATAACTGCAGAAGGAGTGTCATATCATCGAATATTACAGCTAAGGAAAGAATTTTCTTTTAAATAACTTCATGAGTCGAGAAGTCGCCGTAGTCTAGTAGGTAGTGCGTTGGCTTATTAGATGTAAAGCCAGGGTTCGAGCTCCAGGCCAGACATCAAAACAAAAATACAAAAAGTATTTCTTCGGCGACTTCCTCTCAGCAGATTTCTGGCAAAAACTCTGAGAGTAAATAAAATTGCCATGAAAAAGTTTCTCAAAAATCTGTCGTTCGGTGTCGACTTTAAACTGTAGGTCCCACCACTCATGTATAAAATTCACACACACAACATAATTGGTGTGAAAAACTAGGACGTTGTACAATGGGTTAATTGGACCTCCGGGTACTGTGCCAAAATAATATTTCCTTTTTTCAAATTTCGTTTTGAGCTGGGGTTTGAATTACGGGCTCTCGTTTAGTAAGCCAATACATTACCTACTAGCCCACTATGAGTCATTATTTTATTAAAATAAAGTCCGCTATGGTGTTGGTGGTCTAATGAACGAAATAAATACATACATGCACGCGTACATAATTGGTTATTACAACCCTTCAATCAGGATTATAACCTAGCTTATCACGGCATTTATGTTGTGTGCATTAATTTTATACATGAGTAGCGCGACCTACAGTTTAAAGTTGATTTCAAACGACATATTTTTGAGAAACTTTTTCCCGGAAATTTTTTTCACTCTCAGAGCTTTTCTACTCTGCTGAGAGGAAGTCGGGGAAAAAATGTTTTCCCAATTACGGTTGGTTGGAGATGTCAGACCTGAGATTTGAACCGAAGCCTCATCTCTAATAAGCCAAACACACTACCTACTAGACTACGGCTACTTCTAACTCACCCGAGCAATATTAACGTTTCCATGTCTCCAACCATTTCTAGTCCCCGAAAATTATATGTCTGTTACCGTTTATTTTCAAAAACTATCTCGAGTGTAGAATGAATAAGTTAAGCCAAGTGTGTGTGTGTGTGTGTGTGTAAAACTAACTGGAATAACTGCATAAATTTCCATTTTCATTTTTAACCACAAAATTACAAAATGTTTTTGCAACAAAACATGAATATTTAATGACTGCAAAATGAAATTGTAAAATCACTCACTCGTTCAATTTAGTAAAAGTACTCACTCACTCACTACATGCTCACTTTACTTTTATATTTTTATTTTCATTTCATTGTTTAACTTTTTTTCTTGGCTTTTTTCACTCTGGTTTTAACTGAATTAAGAATTGAAATTGTTTTGCCACAATAATTTAAAAGTGGTCATGAAAAACTCATGTTTTTATTCATTCTTTATATTTTCATTTCTTTAGTGTATTCGTTTACATTGTAACACAATGATTTCAAGCGCATTCATATCGTGTGTCCATTGTGGGTGGTGCTGGATATTCAATTACATGCCACCACCTCGTAAGGAAATGGAAATGCTGCGACCATAACATTTCATTTTCTCCCAATTGATGTGTGGGTAACAATTGTTTGAAATTGAAATTAAACACACTCTTAAGGTCGTATTTGAATAAAACGTTTAAATTTTATTTCTTCAAGATCATCTCATATTTGATCAAAAAATTATTATCATTTCAGCTTGACAGGAGGAAAACGTGTAGAAATGATGGAAGAGTTTAAAGAGAGACCATCAAACACATTAAGTGTAGTCCAGTCCTTAAAAAGAAAATGAGCTCCTCATCAAACTGTAATCAGTCAAAACCCCATCTGAACTCACTTAAGGTCAAAATTCCTGTGCGCCGTTACTGTGAGTACGAACAGTACTTCAGTCAAGGTTAGGTTAGAGGACGTGTACTTGTCAATTAAGACAAGTACAGTACCCGGAGGTCGAATTGACCCATTATACAACGTCCTAGTTTCTCACACCACTTATGTTGTGTGTATTAATTTTATATATGAGTAGTGGGACCTACAGATTATTGAGAAACTTTTTCATGGTAATTTCATTTACTCTCAGAGATTTTTTTTGCCAGAAATCTGCTGAGAAGTCGCCGAATACTTTTTGTATTTTGTTTTGATGTCTGGCCTGGGGCTCGAACTCTGGCTTTACGTCTAAAAAACCAAGACACTACCTACTAGACTACGGCGACTTCAGTTAAGCTTTCAATCAAATTCAACGCACCATTCTAGCGGTGAACATTTAAAAACCACGGACTGAAGGTTGCAGATTTGATCGACTATAAAATATTGAACCCCACGTTATGTACCCGACCCTTAGTTCTCCAATACATTAACTTATCGTACGAACGTACAAATTAAGATCATCAATGGTTTTCAATGTCCTGTAATAACTAAACTATGACTTATCCAATCTAAATACTCCTGCCGGCACATAAAACCCGCATCTTTTAAGAAGAGAGCAGCAAGACGATACAAGCTTTGTATCCAAATTTCAATAAATAAGTTTCCATAACGTTAGAAAAGCTTTTATGGAATGGAAGTTTAAAACTACCACCACCCGATGCAAGAAATCGATTTTGAAATCAGATTTTCAGAAGTCGCCGTAGTCTAGTAGGTAGTGCGTAGGCTTGTTAGACATGAGGCCACAATTCTAAACCCAAAGACATCAAAATGAAAATATGAAAAATAAAATATTTTCTGGGCGACTTCCCATCAACAGATTTCTGGCAAAAACTCTGAGAATAAAATAAAATCGCCATGAAAGAGGTATAGTCTGGTTGAGGTCCCGACACTCATGTATTAAAATAACATACAGAACACCAGGGGCGTGAGATGCTAGGTCGTTATGATGAATTAGTCACTGATTCACAGGATGTTTTATATTCGAATTTCATTCCCAATAGGGGTGAAGTGAACTGTAATTTCATTTTGAATTGGCGCACATACCAAATCCACATTTCTCACATTCGGAATATTGTGCACGTTCCAGTCTTTCAATTAAAAATATCGCTGTTGTAAGGCTAAGCATTAAGATAGGACTGCATAGGACTCGATGGAGTATAAACTTTGTTTATTTTTCCTCAACGAAAGAGAAGATAAAGGAAGGATCCTCATACCAAGTAGGTTTGAGGCAATCAAAGCTTTTCTTGCGCAATTACAATACAAGAAGATCTGAGTCATCAATCAGACTATCAAGCAATAACCTAAGGTTGATAACCAGTCACTAAGGCAATTACTTACATACATTTGTAGGTATTTATTTCGTTCATTAGACCATCACCACCACAGCGGACTGCATTTTAATAAAATAATGACTCACCGTGGGCTAGTAGGTAGTATATTGGGTTACTAGACGAGAGCCTGTAATTCAAGCCCCAGCTCAGTAGTCATCTGGCCAAAACTCTGAGGGTCACTAAAATTGTTGGTGCCACTCATAAGTAAAGTTAAGACATACGAGTTGGGTGGTGTGAGAAGCTAGATTGTAATCCTGATTAACGGATTGTGATGACCAATTAAGTAGCCAATGGGATTTGAAAAGGGCATTCGCTTTTCTAGGTGCTACTATACTCTCAATAGGCAATTGAGTAGCAGGGACCTCTCTCGTAAGACAAAACTAATACTCTACGAGACGCTCATACTACCCGTGCTTCTTTATGGCGCAGAAGTATGGACCCTATTAAGAACTGATGCAGCAGCCTTGAAAGTATTCGAGGGAAAATTCCTATGTAAGATTATCAGTCCAGCGCGAGTTGGCGATGATTTCCGCATCCGATCCAACAATGAGCTGTATGAGCTCCTTAATGACATGAACGTTGTACAGCATTTTAATATCCAGCGGCTAAGCTTGCTCGGCCATGTCGTTTGAATTTAGGAAGAGGCTCCGGCGAGACGAATATTTGATGCGGGGATTTGCGGAAGCAGGCGAAGAGGACGACCTTTTTTGCGTTAGAAGGACCTAATACAGGAAGCTATCGATTAGTGTGACCAACTGGCGAAAGCATGCAGAAAGTAGAAGCTCCTGGAAGGATGTATTAAGGCAAGCCGAAGTCCGTTATCGAGTTGTTAATGGCTTATTAAGTAAGTAAGTAAGTAAGTGGTAACTAGTCTTTTGACTCAGTAGACTCAGAGTACACTTATTTAGAACGGTGGTTGTCTCAAACTCAACAACTAGATTCTGTAAAGATGACTATGAATCTTTGAAAACACATCCTTGGAACCAGTGAGACATTTATGCAGTCCAAAAGGAAAAACCTGTGCTCTGCAATTCCCTAGGTGCTGGATAGGTAATTGGTATTGTTGACTGCGAGCAGCATTCTGAGGTTTACTACAGCAACAGTCTGGGAGGGGACATTATAGAGGCACCCTATAAAGTATGAGGAGAAGTACAATAGATCGTATGGTTGCAGTTACAACCTCTTTAAAAACAAAGCTCAATAGGGCACAGAAAGTGGCCCGGCATATCGTTTCATGTGGTATAATTAGCAGGTCCTAATTAACGGGCAAAAAGGCTTCATATTTACAGCTTAAGGCCTTACGAAACAAACTGAAAATCAGCTTGAGAGTTCAATAAATTTAGTAATCGAGCTGCTATTAAGTAAAGATAGTTCAATTAGATTCAGATACTTCCGTTAGATAGAGAAAAAGCAAGCAAAATGAGATTCGTCTACATTGAGCTAGAGATGGACACGGGCAAGTAATGTGGGCAATATACTCTTGCTTGAAAACTGATCCAATAGCTGTACAAAAATCGTTTGCAAGTAAGTGAAGTAGTGTCTCCGCATGGCTATCTCTTAGGCAATGACCTTCGGAAAGAGATACAGGGCCTTCAGGGCTTCGATCCATGTTAAAGACTAGTTTTGTATGCTACGTACGTAGTAATTGCTGACTTAATTGGCCACTACAATCCTTTAGTCAGGATTAAGACCTAGTTCTCATAACACTTATGTTGTGTGTGTTAATTTTATACATAAGTGGCTGGATCTACAATGTAAAGTCGACTTTGAATGACAGGTTTTATAAGAAAATTTTCATGGCAGTTTTATTTACTCGCAGAGTTTTTGCCAGAGATCTGCAGTAGTAGTAATAGTAATAGTAGTAATAGTAGTAGTAGTAGCAGTAGTGGTAGTGGTAGTAATAGTAGTCATGGTCTTAGTAGTAGTGGTAGTAGTAGTAGTGGTAGTAGTATTAGCAGTAGTAGGAATAGTAATATTAGTAGTAGCAGTAGTGATAGTAGTAGCAGTAGTAGTAGTAGTAGTGGTAGTAGTATTAGCAGTAGTAGTAATAGTAATATTAGTAGTAGCAGTAGTGATAGTAGTAGCAGTAGTAGTACTCGTAATAGCAGTAGTAGTAATATTATTATTTTAAAGACTATGATGACTACATATGAAGAGTACCCCAATAAATATGAACCTCCCTAATAGATGCAATTTTTTAAATTACATTTTAAAAACAATCGTTTTTAACTGACACATAAACTAGAAGAAAAGAAAGAAAAAATGGAAACAAAAACTAAAGAAAAAGAAAGTGTTTCAAATTACATTTTTTAAACGATATGAAAAGCAAGAAAAACACCTTAAAAAGGTATAATTCAACTCAAAAAAAATAAAAACTATAATTTTCACTTTTTCCTTCTTTATGCAGCCACAAACAATACAACACAACATTTAATTACAAAAATTTTTAAAACACTTACCACCACGACACTGAAGATTTAAGAACAGCAGTTAGTAAAAGTATTCAACCATCCATCCATCAAGCCATTCGCTTGAAAGCTGCAGCAATGAATGAACGAACACTGCCAGTGGGAAAGAAATTTCAAACACGCAGCTTGAAATGAATGTACGTAAGAATGTACACACCGCTTAAGATTTTTTAATAGAAAAAAAACAATTTTTTTTTCTAATTTGTGAATGCCACTTGCTTTTGTTTTACCCTATAATTGCACAATAATCAAGTCAAGCTACAGTTTAGCTTCAGCTTAAGCACTAAGAAGACAGTAGTAGTAGTAGTAGTAGAGCGGCAAGAAAGAAACTTGAAATTTCATTTAATAACCATAAAAAAATACCAAAGAAAAGAAATGAAAAACAAAAATTTTAAATTGTAACAAACAATAGAGCAACGAAATTAATAATAAAATGCTCGAGCACAGTTGACAAACATAAAATGAAGTGTCACATCATTAAAATACAAAAAAACATAACAACAAAAACACAACAACAACAAAACAAAATAAAATACAAGTGAAATGAAAGAAACGGATTTCAATTTTACGGCCGAAATCATTTGATGTTAGAAATTTCAACTTGAATTTGGTTCCATTAGAGATGCTTTTTTATTCTTCTTCTTCTCTTTTTTGTGCCACACAAGAATGCTCACGTTTTCATTTCACAATGAAGTGACTGACATACTTAAAGTGTCTATTAAAACATGAAATTGTTACATTAAGTTCGAAATTTCATTACAATTTCAGTTTCTCAAATAATACGAGTATTTTTTGAATGTCTTGTTTTTTTTTAGCAAATATTTGTTTCTAATATTTCCCATTTTTTATTTGATTTTTCCTCTTCTTCTTTTTCAAATTGTTTAATAATGGAAAATGGCTTGCATTGTTATTAGTACAACAAAAGTGCAATAATTTTACAATTAATGACCCTATCTAGGTTTTTAATATCAATCGACTATCAGGAAAGGTATTTAAACGCCTATACGTCAATATTTTCTACATTATCAGTTGCATACATAGGTCATACACTTCTTTTTCGCTTGAATTGTGGTCCAGTAGTCGGAGTTTGGTTTCTGGTCCATCTAAAGGGTCCGCCAAATAACTTTTTTTTTCAAAATGCTTTAAAAAAAACTACTGAATATTTTCTCAAATTTCTTTTTTATCCTTCCGGTTAACAATGGAAAATAATTTCATTCAAATGGCTGCCTCGGCTGGCCATGCAGTAGCCTACACCAGAAAATGCCGATTTTGGCAAAAAAAATCATCTTTTCCGATGAAGCTCATTTTGATCTTGGCGGGTATGTAAACAAGCAAAATTGTCGCATCTGGGGCACGGATAATCCGCACGCATACATTGAAAAGCCGACGCACCCAAAACGAGTCACTGTTTGGTGCGGATTTTGGTCCAGAGGCATAATTGGGCCATTTTTCTTCGGAAATGAGCAAGGAGTGACCGTTACAGTCAATGGCGATCGTTATCGGGCCATGTTGAATGAATTTTTGTTGACAAAAATTGAAGAGGATGATATTGGCAACATTTGGTTTCAACTGGACGGCGCTACGTGCCACACAGCCGAAGCTACACTCGATGTTTTGCGCCTTGTTTTTGAAGATCGCATTATCAGCCGCAGAGCTGATGTCGTTTGGCCACATCGGAGCTACGATTTGACACCGTTGGACTATTATTTGTGTGGTGCCGTCAAAGATAAGTGTTACGCCGACAAGCCAGAGACAATTGACGCTTTAAAGGACAATATTCGTGAAGCCATTGGTGAAATACAGCCGCACACAATCGATAATGTGCTTAAAAATTGGACCGATCGTGTAGGCTACTGCACGGCCAGCCGAGGCAGCCATTTGAATGAAATTATTTTCCATTATTAACCGGAAGGATTGTACTTTCAAATAAAAAAAGAAATTTGAGAAAATATTCAGTAGTTTTTTTTTAAAGCATTTTCAAAAAAAAAAGTTATATAGAAGATCATCCATGTTAAGAGCCATCTGTATAGCAACAAAACCACAAGGCATCTGTATCAGAAATCCATTTGAGCAAGAAAGCCGATCTAGCATACAATTTTGATAGCGATTGAAATGTTATGTATCCTGTAGAAGAACTTCAACTGAAGAGAGTTTCCAACCAGTGTTCCGTAAAAGTATTACACCGTCTGCAAAACAGACTGGTTTAAGTCCTTCACGATTTAATACCCTCAAAAGGCTATTGTTAGTGGTGATTCACATGTGAGCTGAGTCCTTAAGCATTATTTTATTGGTGTGAACATTGAAAATTCTTGTTGTCTAAATCTCAGCCTTTCATTAGACGTTTTACTCATGATTAAAAAAGAGATCAGGCTAACTGGAGTTCGCGTAGCTGGTTTTGAACATCACATTTATGCAAACGTAGGCTAGACAGGCACTTTAAATTCCGACAAGATGAGCTAATCCATTATCCACCTCAGAATTCCATCCGATCCTGCTACCTTGAGATGAGATAAACTTTTGATATTTTTGATTTTTATATGATTTTTGGAGTATTTCCTATCTCGTTATTCACCGTTTGTCACACGATAATTCCTTAATTGGAAATTCATCTGCTGTGTCCTTCCTTGACGATATCAACACGTTTACAAAATAGCTTCCTGAAGATTGCTCTCGCTCTCCATCTCATTTTATTTTACTCACTGCACTTTAAATAATAATATGCGTCCCAGTAAACTTTTGGTTAAAAAACTTTAAGTTAGGTTAGATAACGGGTGATTTTTTTAGCAATTATCTTTTTGGCAACACTGGTTTAAACAGCTCACGCACGTTTCGTGTTCTGTTTCACTGTCAAACATCTTCAGTTTGGTCTATAATTTAACCATGAATCGTCTTACAAACGAACAACGCTTGCAAATTATTGAATTTTATTATCAAAATGCGTGCTCTGTTAAGAAAGTTCAACGCGCGCTTCTTCCATTTTATGGTCAGTTTAATCGACTCACTGAAGCGGCTTTTCGGGATATTGTGGCTAAATTTCGCACCAAATTTACATTGTTGGATATTAAACCACCAACACGCTTACGTCGAGTGCGAACTAAAGAAAATATCGCAACTGTATGTTAATGATGACCATCAATTATCGATTCGTCGCCGTTCGCAGCAATTGGGCCTATGTTACTCAACAACGTGGATTTTATTTTCAAAATACAGCTGCTGGAAGAATTGAAGCCGAACGACCAACCGCAACGCAGAATTTTTGGTGAATAGGCTCTTGGAAAGTTGGCCGAAGATCCACTACTTTATCGAAAAATTGTGTTCAGCGACGAAGTTCATTTTTGGCTCAATGGATACGTAAATAAGCAGAATTGTCGATTTTGGAATGAAGATCAGCTAGAAGCATTGCAAAAGCTACCAATGCATCCAGAAAAAGTCACAGTTTGGTGCAGTTTATGGGCTGGTGGCATCATTGGACCGTACTTCTTCAAAGATGCTGCGAATCGTATGGGCACTCGGCGCCCATATGAATTTTTTAGAAGGTTATTTTTTTCCTATAACATCGGTTTTAATACATGCAAACAGCTGAAGCCTATTGGTGCTGGTTATTAAAACTTTATGTGGAATCATTTCAGTTTTTTGCAATATTAAATTTGCTAACGTGGTAAACAAAAAGTGAAATATTTATTAAGAACCAAAACTTCCGAACGTAATTTATCACTTCTCAACAGAAAATAGTATTTCGTTCCAAAAATCCCACAATTTATTCAAATATTCCACAGTTTTATATTGTATGGCCGTAAAATTATAATCAAATGATCATTTCAAATCTTATTAACGTAAATAAATTAATATTTCTTGGTAACATGACAGTGTGAATATAAGTTTAACAAATTTATGATGACCGTTAACGTATAAGTAAATAAATAAATACGTTTACCGTTCCGTTAAACAGATAACTAACGATCAATTCAATTATCTGACCGCAATCAGTTGAACTCATTTTAATAATTCTAATTAAGACAACAACAACAACGACAATAACAATAACAAATACAAAGAAGAGTAAAATAAAGTAAATAAAAATAATGTAAAATGCTAAAAAGATGAAGGAAAGACAGAAGAAAGAAAACAAAATCAGTGTAAATGATGATAATGTTTAGCTTTGAGCGTGAAAACCATTAATTAACCCGCTTTCAACTTGATCTACTTTTGTTCTTTTGCGCGATTTATTGCCACTTACAAACGATCATTTTTATTTAATATGAAATTAAACATTTTTAATAACAAACAAACAAACAAATGCTATGTATGTATGTACGAGTATGTAGCAAAATGTAAACGTAAACGAAAAAATAAAAGAAATGACATGTAAACGACATTAAACAGAAGATTTAAGATCAATGGATCATCACATGGCTACATGTTCCCCACGTTACTGATATTGAGCTGATGTTAATGATGCCCACTGTAATCAACGCAATAAATCGCTAACAGTGACAACAACATGAGCGCAACAAATTGAGAACAATAACGTATACGTCAACGACATGAATATTTTAATTTCAGCAATTTGTTTTGTGTTCTTTTTTCTGTTTTTTTTGGGCATTTTGTAAAACATTTTTACACGTCTAAACATGTCGCAAATATTGGGGCGGAGAAGAAATATTTTCTTTTATTTAATGAATGGAAATTTTTTAAACTTTTGTAACGCTAGACTACTGCTAGCTATTCCTACAACATTATTTGGTCATCTGGTCTCTTATAGAATGTCGTTTAGCATTACCAGTGACAATTGGTAAATGTCATTCAACTCCATTACTTCTTACTTACTTACTTAATTGGCCATTAACAACCCGATTAACGGACTTCGACCTGCCGCAACACATCCTTCCAGGCGCCTCTGCTTCTTGCGCGCCTACGCCAGTTGGTTACACCAATCCATAGCAGGGCTTCCTCGATTTGGTCCTTCCAACGCAAACAAGGTCGTCCTCTTCACCGACTTCCGCAGATCCCCGCATCAAATACCCGCCTTGCAGGAGCATCCTCCTCCATTCTAACGACGTGGGCGAGCCAGCGCAGCCGCTGGATTATAATACGCTGCACAACGTCCATGTCGTTGAAGAGCTCATACAGCTCACAGTTGGATCGGATGCGGCCAACTCGCACTGGACCGAAGATCTTAAGTAGTACTTTTCTCTTGAACACTCTCAAGGCTGCTGTTGCTCACTGCTTAATAGAGTCCATGCCTCTGCGCCATAAAGAAGTACGGGCAGGATGAGCGTCTTGTAAAGTGTTAATTTTGTCGCGCGAGAGAGGTCCCTGCTGCTCAATTGCGTATTGAGAACATAGTAGCTCCTGTTGGCAAGAGTGATCCTCCGCTTGATCTCCAGACTGACATCATTTTTGGTGGTAACGGCGGAGCCAAGATAAATAAATTCCTTGACAATACCGAAAGTATAGTTATCCGCCGTAATCTGAGAATCAATACGCCGCATGTCTCTACTTGTCGATAACATATACTTTCTTTTGCCCTCATTGACTGCCAGACCCATCTTAGTAGACTCCCGTTCAATAGCACTCTAGGCAGCAGTAACATATCGCTTGGAACGCCCTATGATGTCAATTTCGTCAGCATACGCAAGCAACTGGATACTTTTGCACTCCCGCCTTTCGCAGAACACTCTCCAACACGAAGTTAATGAGGTCGCATGATAAGGGGTCGACTTGCCTGAAACCTAGCACGGTATCAAAAGGTTCAGGGAGTTCCATGCCTACCTCGAAGGAGCTGCAGGAAGTGCTCAACGTTATTCTGTCATTCAATTCCATTCTTTTCCCAAACTCTTCCTTTATAATACAGAAATGGTAACCGTTTTCGTTGTACATTGACAAACCTTTTAAATTCCAATTAAATGAAAATATATCCCCCGTGTCTAATGGCAAGTAAATATTATTTAAACTAATTAGCTAAGCATGGATTAATTTAAACCAATAAAACATGCCAGTAAATTTTAAAAACAAATTGCAAAAAAAAAAAAAGGTAAAGTATTGCTACCAAATGCCTAATTGTGTACCTTAACTTTGTTTTTTTTTTGTGGATTTTTCATAGAGGAATTCACATTTTAGATTGTAGATCGCTTTACTACTCGTGCTGCCAAGGTCTTTGGCCTTAATGATTGACAACCACTAATTAGCCAAATCACTTCTTGGTTATTATTTGTTATATACCTGTAGACCTGTATTAAAAAAAAACCATAAATAGATTTTTAATACATGAAAACAATAATAAAACAAACTTTTTTTAGTACAAATATGAATACGTCTGCCTTTTTATTTCAAAGAGAAATGAAAGCAAAAAATTTGTTGAAAATTCGAAAGTAAAATTTCACTTGCATCATTCAACGCTCTCTCAAAAAGGTGTTTGATGGTGTTTGATGGTAAAAAAAAGACAAACGCCGGGTAATAGATGTGAGAGGAAATTGGTAAAAAAAAAACAAATTTTCTTAAATTAAATTGAAGTGCTGTAATTAAAATTATTAGCGATGAGCACAGTAAATTCCTTCAAGTTTATACTGATGGATTCAGATCACTCCTTTGCATTGCTGTAGCTCTTTTCGGGCTGAAATAATGGCGATAAATCATTCCGCAATGTTAATGTGGTATAAGTGTGTATCAGAGGTCAGCAATGAGTGTTCAGAACGATGAGTAGATTCGATTCATACTTATAATTTCCGATACTTATGTGCATTCATACTTATTTTAATGTCATACTCATACTACTCATATTCAAAGTTTGAAATACTCATGGTACTCATACTTAACAATACGCATGATGTTATTGATTTCGACTCTCCATGACTTTTCGTATACACGAATCGCAAAATAAATATGATTCGCGTACGAACACTACAATACTCACAAGAAGGTTGTGTGTTTGCTCTGCTTGCTGTCGTTTTCTTCCTTCTTTATGTGTCTTTCTTCTTTCTTTGTAAATGCAACAACAACTAAGACTGTAAATTTTGATGAATGATTCGAATCACTCGAATAATTTATGAGTATTATAAGTATTTTTCTAAATTTATGAATTTGAATGAGTAGGCTTATGAATCAAACATATTTCAAATGGTATGAGTTTGATGTCAACGTTGTACTCATACTCATTGCAATCTGTACTTATAAATCAATGTTGTACTGAGACGAATGAATCAGAGTAGTTGGATTTCAATACTGTTGACTCACTCATACTCAAAATTTCATGAGTACTTATGAGTAGCGAAAAGGCGATTCATTGCTGATCTCTGGTGTGTATCATAGCGCGGTAAACGCATATTTATCGACAGTGACAACGGCAGCTACATCCCTAGGGAATGTATACACCACCACATTTAAGATTGTCCATGAATAACGAGCGCCTCTAGTGGAGATAGCAAGACATTTGACGGTTACCCTCATATGGGTGCCTGGAGATGGGGACTTTGAAGGTAACAAGAAAGCCAATACGCTTCCAAAAACATTGGCATTCCTAGACAAGGTGGAATTCAATGCAATTTCATTCATTTGCAAAAGAGACCAGACAAATCTAGCTGGATATGGATAGAAACTCTTGAAGTTCTGGGCCAAATAGTGGAACCAAAGAGTTTTTCTGATGGCATAGAATAGAAGACATACATACATGCATACATAATTGGTCATTACAATCCTTCAGTCAGGATTACGGCCTAGCTTCTCACATCACTGATGTTGCGTGTGTTAATTTTATTAATGAGTGGAAGAACCTACAGTTCAAAGTCGAATCCAAAGACTTCTGCATCATCTTACCGTTCAGATTATTTCGCTGTGCTTCCGGTAATGGATATTAGGAGATTAAGCAGCTCTTTTTCAACTACTATATCGTAAGATATCACTGAGATATCTCAAGAATATAAAGGGTCCGTCAAATAACTTTTTTTTTTGAAAATGCTTTAAAAAACTACTGAATATTTTCTCAAATTTCTTTTTTTATTTGAAAGTACGATCCTTCCGGTTAATAATGGAAAATAATTTCATTCAATGGCTGCCTCGGCTGGCCATGAAGCTTGTCGGCGTAACACTTTGACGGCACCCCACAAATAATAGTCCAACGGTGTCAAATCGCAGCTCCGAGGTGGCCAAATGACATCAGCTCTGCGGCTGATAATGCGATCTTCAAAAACAGGGCGCAAAACATCGAGTGTAGCTTCGACTGTGTGGCACGTAGCGCCGTCCTGATGAAACCAAATGTTGCCAGTATCCTCCTCTTCAATTTTTCTGAACAAAAATTCGTTCTGTAACGGCCACTCCTTGCTCATGTTCGAAGAAAAATGGCCCAATTATGCCTCTGGACCAAAATCTGCACCAAACAGTGACTCGTTTTGGGTGCGTCCGCTTTTCAATGTATGCGTGCGGGTTTTCTGTGCCCCAAATGCGACAATTTTGCTTGTTTACATACCCGCCAAGATCAAAATGAGCTTCATCTGAAAAGATGATTTTTTTTGCCAAAATCGTCATCTATAAGTCGATCACAGGCCCACTTAGCGAAGCGAAAACGCATTGGATAGTCAATTGGCTTCAACTCCTGAACCAATTAGACTTTGTATAGCGTCATACCAAGGTCTTTATGCAAAATTCGTCGCAATGATGTCTCCGAAATGTTCAATTTTTGAGAACGACGGTGAATTGATGTTGATGGCGCTTCACGCACACTTTCTGCCACAGCAGCAATATTTTCGGATGTACGCACTGTTTTTGGCTTTTCACTCTTTGGATGAGGATGCCAGTTTCTTTCACTTTTTTCACAAGATAACGAACATACGGAGCTGACGGTGCTTCTCTTCTTCCAAAATCCGTACGCAATTTTCGCACACATTCTGCAACATTACCATGATTTTCAAAGTAATGTCACAATATTTCCCAGCGTTGTTCAAGCGTATACACAACCATATTCGTTCAGCGGAAGGATAAGACTAATTATCTGTCAAATCAGACATGAGCTAAGTGTTATCATTCACGAAATAAGCATGAGGTGAAAAACAAAAAACGTTAGATGGCGGACCCATTAGAAGAAGATAGACACGTCTGGATTGATGGCCACTTCCAGCTACCTTCCTAGCTCTAAGCTCTTCCATCCAACATAGTAAATTTGCTATTGTTTCACATATTATAAGTGATTTAAACGCCTAAACTCGTTTATATTTTAAACTCCTTCCAATATTATTTTTGGTTAAATTATTTGTAATGAAAACTTGCCACTATGACTTGCCACACTTATTATAGTCAAGCCAATGACTGTTTATTTAAACGTGATAAAGAATTAATATTTTGTTTAGTTTTTATTATTGGAATGACTGCTGTATCGTTTCCGTGTGAGTTTCCGTTTCTAATTCGAAAAGTCATTGCACCACAGAAAGCAATAAAGAAGAGGTGATAGGAAAACGTATCATATTTTCAGATTTTTTTTTTTAAATCAACTTTAATTTCAATTTCTTTTTGTATTATTTATTCATAATTCAATAGAAATTGAATAACAAATGGAATAATAATATTGAAAAAGAAGTAAATTTATAGAAAATAAAAACAAATTGAAATGAATGAAGAAAATGAAGTGGCAGGTGGATCTTGAAAAAATATTTTTTTTATATGAAGTATTGGCAGTATCGGCAGACAGTATCAGCAATTCGAATCAGATACGTCAAATACATATATGTTGCGTGGTGGGTTTTCCCCTTTCTAAATATGCTTAACTAATGGTATTTAAACGTAGTAATTATAAAAAAACAAAATCATAATTAATAGAACATTAGTAGAAGCGAACAAGTGCAGTGTGGTGAATGTCAGGGTGTCACACAGTAACGTAATTCTGAACTGTAATTCACAGCAATGAATCTATATACAGACCATAGATCAGCAATGAGTATTCAAAAAGATGAGTAGAATGTAATCGTACTCATAATTTCTGATACTTATACGCATTCATACTTATTTTAATATCATGGAACCTGTACTCATATTCAAAATTTGAAGTACTCATCATATTTATACTTAACAACACTTATGATAATGTTGATTTCGACTCTCTATAACTCAACATACATATACTTATGTACACCAACCACAAAATAAGTATGAATCGCTTACGAACACTAAAATAGTCACTAGAAGGTTGTGTATTTGCTGTGCTTGCTGCTCTGTCTTTATTGTTTATGTGCCTGTTTTCTTTTTTTTTTTTTGTAAATGCAACAACAACCAAGACTGTAAATTTTGGTCAATGATTCCAGTCATTCGAATCATTTATGAGTATTATAATAAGTATTTTTCTAAAGCTATGAATCTAAATGAGTATGTTTATGAATCAAACATATTTCGAATGGTATGAGTTTGATTTCAACGTTGTACTCATACTCATTGCAATCTGTACTTATAAATCAATATTGTAGTGAGTACGAATGAATCAGTCATGAGCAGTTAAATTTCAATATTGTTGACTCACTTATATTCAAAATTTCATGAGTGCTTATGAATAGCGAAAATACGATTCTTTGCTGACCTCTGTGACATATTTACAACCTAGAAGAAGAAGAGAACCGAAATTATCATCAAATAAAAAAGAGAAATTTTTATATTTTTCACAGAGAATAATCACGGTTTAGTAATACTTCTTTGGCTTAAGTTAAAGTCAACTTCAATGCAGCACATACGGTACTATGGATGTATTTCTGTAGTTCAATGCTTTAAACAGCATTGTCAAGCTTTGAAACATCGGCGGCAAAGGGTATACGCCAGACTTTTCGGCGGCATTTAGGATTCTACCTTCGCACCAGAATAAAGTACTGCTGATACAAACATCATTGAAACCTTTCAGTCGTCGGTCAGCTTCTCAAAGTCAGAAAAAGTCTAATGGGGTCGAATTGATTGGTACACACATACATAACTGGTCAGTACAATCCTTCAGTCAGGAGTACTAGTTTCTCATACCACTTATGCTATGTGTGTTAGTTTTATAAAGGGTCCGCCAAATATCTTTTTTTTTTGAAAATGCTTTAAAAAAAACTACTGAATATTTTCTCAAATTTCTTTTTTTATTTGAAAGTACAATCCTTCCGGTTAATAATGGAAAATAATTTCATTCAACTGGCTGCCTCGGCTGGCCATGCAGTAGCCTACGCGATCGGTCCAATTTTTAAGCACATTATCGATTGTGTGCAGCTGCATTTCACCACTGGCTTCAAGAATATTGTCCTTTAAAGCGTCAATTGTCTCTGGCTCGTCGGCGTAAAACTTATCTTTGACGGCACCACACAAAGGATAGTCCAACGGTGTCAAATCGCAGCACCGAGGTGGCCAAACGACATCAGCTCTGCGGCTGATAATGCGATCTTCAAAAACAGGGCGCAAAACATCGAATGTAGCTTCGGCTGTGTGGCACGTAGCGCCGTCCTATTGAAACCAAATGTGGCCAATATCCTCCTCTTCAATTTTTGTGAACAAAAATTCGTTCAACAGGGCTCGATAACGATCGCCATTGACTGTAACGGCCACTCCTTGCTCATTTTCGAAGAAAAATGGCCCAATTATGCCTCTGGACCAAAATCCGCACCAAACAGTGACTCGTTTTGGGTGCGTCGGCTTTTCAATGTATGCGTGCGGGTTTTCTGTGCCCCAAATGCGACAATTTTGCTTGTTTACATACCCGCCGAGATCAAAATGAGCTTCATCTGAAAAGATGATTTTTTTTTGCCAAAATCGTCATCTTCTGTAAGTCGATCGCAGGCCCACTTAGCGAAGCGAAAACGCATTGGATGGTCCATATTCGTTCAGCGAAAGGATAAAACTAATTATCTGTCAAATCAGACATGAGCTAAGTGTTACCATTCACGAAATAAGCACTAGTTGAAAAAAAAACGTTAGATGGCGGACCCGATACAACGTTGCTGACGCTAATGCCTTTTATAAACTGCAACTTTTAAAAAATTTTAAAGATTTTTTGAATTTAAAAAGATGTAAGAAGTATTATAGGACTTAAAGCCAATCAGTTTCATATTCTAAAATGCAAAAACAAATTCTCATGTTTCCCTCTTCACATACACGAAATAATACACGCATCGATATAATCGCAACAACCATTCTAAACTTATTAGAATTCAAAAAAATTTTAGGCGGTTTCCACCACCACCTAAATGGTTGAATGCAGATTTCCATTCTAAAACGCTCCACTTGTAGTTCAACCGGAGATGTGTACATGGCAACACAATTCAAAACACAAATTTTCAACTTTTTGTTTTTGGGTTCAGGTTTTTGGTTGTGTTTTTTGTTTGTTTTTGTTTTTTTATTGTTAAAAACTTACTACAACACTACACTACACTACACTACTGTAGTACAGTGGATGAATTGGTGGTAGTTCACAGGATATTTTGTTAATTTTGGCCAACAAAATTTTCTAAGTTTGTGTAACTCCGTTATTAAAAATTGTTGAACCGTAAAATACACACTAAAATTCGGTGTGAGAAATATACGAAATGCAGACACAGACAGACACACTGGCAGAAAATAGTGGCACTTTGTGTTTTAAATTTATTAAAAAAAAATGTTTTATTAAAGCTAGAAATACAACAACAACAACAACAACAACAATTGTACAATATTTTCAATTGCTACAGCAATACTACGAGTACTCCTACTAAATTTGAATATAAAATTTTGTTTTGCTCATAATAATGCTTTGCAGTCCTTTTATTTATAACGAATTTGGAAACCTAATGATGTGTAGTTGGTAAATGTAAAGTTGTCAAGTCATGTAGAGATGTAGAGTGGACTACAGCCTCCTCTTCCTCAGCAGATCTGCACCCACGGCAGAAGTCGTTAGATGAGAGCTGCATTCTTTCCGCTTGTCTTTCCATAACGCAATGACCTGTAAGCATGGCCACTGTGGTCGTGATGACGTTACGACCAAGTCCAAGTAACTGATTGGTGCGCCTTCTATCCATCGAGGGCAAAGTGAGCCTAGCGGTGGAGCAGGACTCCTCATTGACCCAGGATAGATTAGCGTCTCGAAATAATTTCCGCGCTATGGCCTGCTTGACCGAGGTTAGTGGCATCCCCAAGTCGTTTGAAGAGGATTCCAGAAGTAGTGCACCAGGCCTGGCGAGCTCGTCGGCTCTGTGACACTGAAGCGCCCAGAAAGAAGGTCTAGGTTAGGTTAGGTTAGGTTAGAGGACGTGTACTTGTCAATTAAGACAAGTACAGTACCCTGAGGTCGAATTGACCCATTGCATAACGTCTTAGTTTCTCACACCACTTATGTTGTGTGTGTTAATTTTATACATGAGTGGTGGGACCTTCAGTTTAAAGTCGACTCCGAACGACAGATTTTTATTTATTGAGAAACTTTTCATGGCAATTTTTATTTACTCTCAGTGTTTTTGCCAGAAATCTACTGAGAGGAAGTCGCCGAAAAAATATTTTTCATATTTTGTCTTTGATGCCTGGCCTGGGGCTCGAAACCCGGGTTGTTGCGTCTAATAAGCCAACACACTACCTACTAGACTACAGCGACTTCAAGAAGGTCTAGACAGCGTCGACATTCCCTGACGATCTTGGAGTTATTGACAACGTTCGACAGAGATCTTATGGCAACCTGGCTATCAGAAAAGATCGAGATGCCGGTGAAGGGAACACCGTACACGAGGATCCATTGAGCAGCCCGGTAGATGGCCATTACTTACGCCTGATATACGCTACAATAATCCAAGTCATGTAGAAAAAACCAAACGAATTTTTCATTTGTAAACAGAGTATACAGGCATTGGGAGAACATCGGTATACACTTAAAAACAGGAAGATAGCAGTACCACTAGTATATTTTTCTAAATAAGTTAAACGCTTCATTTCATTCGTGACAATTTTCGCAGAAATAGTTCACGACTGCAAAATAACAAAAAGAAATTGTAGGAAAACCCTCATCTAAGGAAAAAGTATAGTAATCAAGAAGATGTGCAATAGTAACGCTGCCCAACGATCTGTTGTACTCCCCTCAAACTTTAAAGGGTACCCCAATAATGTTTCCTCCAAGCCTACCAGAGTTCAAGATGCTGCTCATCGTCAAGAACAAGAATTTCCTGTCAAATAACTGACATGCACGCAGGTGTTTCTTTCTGCACCACAGAATCCAATAATGTGTATCTATTATTCATTGCTATCGCCACAGAATCTACATGTTGGGCTCGAGACAATCTCACATGACTCATATCTCGTCTTATTGTAATTTCCCAAACAAAAATTTTGACTGCTTCAATGCAAGAAAAGCCTTTGGTCTCTTTGTCTTAATTTTCCTTGAGCATACCCTTTCAAACATCCGCCGCAAGTCTCAAAGGGTCTCAGCGCAAGCTAATCCACTTGCTGATCTGCTTGTATTATCGGCTTATTGCTCATCGTATGGTTTAAGTATCAACCCTCACTAAACGGAATTGATCCTTCTTACTAGACGATGTAATATACATACTTTTGACTTTCCAACCCTTAATAGGTTTCAACTTTCCTAATCCAAAAGAGTGTACAATATCTAGAGGTCATTATGCACCTCTAGCTTTCATGAAAAGACAACATAATTGAGATGACTTAGAGAGCGACAACAGCATTTTACATCCGTAAAAGAACCGTAGGCAGGATGTAGGATTAAAGAGCAACAATTACATACAGGCTCCATCGGACTGTAGTGTTTGGTAGACAGTGATTAGTTGCTCCACTCTATTGACTCCTCTCTGACCTTTTATTAAAGCAGAGGGCTGAGATAGTGGCAGCAAAGCTTAATATAGTTAACACCTTGCCCAATCTGGACTACAGACACGCTGCTATTCTGGAAAGGTATAGGCATTTCCGGATCGCTGCTTATATAGTTCCTAATAACTTTGTGAAAAACTTTTGATTTCAGAATTCCAATTAAGGACTCCTGGTATAAAAATATCAACAAAGCCCTTGAAGTTTATACCGATGACTTAAAGCTGTATGACAGAGTAGGCAGTGGTGTGTTAAAGAGTTCTGGTATCAAACTGTTTCATAGGTTTCCTGACCACTGAAGCGTTTTCCAGGCGGAAGTCACGGCCTTTTCTAAAGCGGCGCAATACTTATTGGGTGGCAGGATTTTTTCCAAAAAATCTCGGGATTTACTGTTGTGTCAGTATCCTGCTCTTCTCGTAAAAAGAAGGGAGGTTTTGTCATACATTAATACAAATTTTCTTGTACGTACATACATATTTACATGAATAACATACATATACACACATAACTGGTCATTACAATCCTTTAGTCAGGATTACGTCCTAGCTTCTCACACCACTTATGTCATGTGCGTTAATTTTATAGATAAGTGGCGGGCCTACAGTTTAAAGAAGGACAGATTTTTGAAAAACTTTTTATGGCAATTTCGTTTACTCTCAGAGTTTTTGCCAGAAATCTGGTGAGAGGAAGTCGCCGAAAAAATATTTTTTTGGTATTTCGTATTTTTATTAAAAAGCCTTCAAATTTGAAAGTTAAATTTGTGCAATTTGACTTGATTTAATTGGACTTTGTTTTAAAGACTCTTTTTTTTTGTTGCCAAACAAAACTATTTCCACGCTTTCATTCTGTTACATTTCACCTCACCTTCAAGTTGAATTAATTTCAAATAAAATAAAACAAAATGAAAACAACGGTAATAAATCAGTCAATAATGCGTTTTGTACTGTCATAATTTTTCCTGTCATATTTTGTTGGAATCTGCAGAACCACACGCACACAGCATGTGTATCTCGGAATAATTAATACATTTGCATACGAATTCAAATTCTCATTTGAAATGAAAAGTCCATTAGAGAGTGACGCGTTCATATTTTAATTGTTAACAGTAACAGTAAAAGAAAATAAAAGAATAAGAAAAGAAAAATCAAAAAAGAAAAAAACAAACAATTTTATTTGTTTAATTCTTTAATTATAAGGTTGGTTGGCTATTTTGGTTGGATGGATAATTTTGTTTTTTAATTCCATAAGAAAAAAAATTACAAAAAAAAACTACACAACAAAACTTAGATACATATTTACAGATAATAAATGACCACACAACCATTTAAATAGTTTTCGGTTGTTATAACGACAACAACAACGACAATAGCCGAAATTGGTCTACAACAACTGTAACAAAATTATTATCATCAACACTTTATTTAAAACAAAAAAAAAATAAAAAAAGAAGAAAAAACCAACATTAGAGAGAAAGAAAAGAATTTGAAAAAAAAATTAATTTTTTTAATATTCATTTAACAAACAATTAAGCAAAGTTTAACACATTTTTGGTTGTTTGTTTCTATAAACGATTTTTGTACTCTACACCATAAACAGATGATGTTTTATACACTTTTGACTCAATCGCATGCAGGCTTTCCCAAATTGTTACACTTTCACGCATACATTTTTACAAACATAAATTGGCCCTTACAACCCTTCAGTCAGGATTACGATGTAGCTTCTCACATCACTTACGCACAGTTACTAAAGTATACATACGGTTAACAAATTTCAGAAATTTTTTAATCAATCCGTTTTCGTTGAAAATCTTTATAATTGTCTGACAACTTTCCTCGATTTTAAGACGGGCTTTTGCATTGGTTCAGAAATTTGTGAAATTTGTTAAGTGTATGTATGTATACTTTTGTGGGCCTGTGCAGGCCTGCGCATAAAATTTGCAGGCAAATTTCAGAAATTTTTTAACCAATGCAAAAGACCGTCTTAAAATCGAGGAAAAATGTCAGACAATTATAAAGATTTTCAACGAAAACGGATTTCAGAAATTTTTTAACCGTATGTATACTTTTGTGGCTGAATGTATATTATACATGAGTGGCGAGACCTACAGTTTAAAGTCGTTTCCGAACGACAGATTTTTTTGAGAAACTTTTCATGGCAATTTTATTTACACTCAGAGTTTTTGTCAGAATTCTTCTGAGAGGAAGTCGCCGAAGAAAGGCAGATAAGTAGGTTGTAGTGGTAGCTTTGAGCTCACTTGAGCACGCATAGTAGTATTTGTACTGACCAAGTTCCTCCAAACCAGGGAAGAAGAAGTTGGTCAGCGCAAGGACTGCACATTTAAAGCACGACTAAGCTCCACCCTTGACATCAATGGATGATAGGTCCGTTAAGCTGACAAGGATTGGAGAGCAAAATAACTTCACCTCGCATTGACAAAGAAATTGCATAACAATCTCCTCTTCCTCAGCGAAGCTGCACCCACGGCAAAAGTCGTTAGATGGGAGCTGCATTCTTTCCGCGTGTCTGAAAGCATGACCACTGTGATCGAGATGACGTTACGACCTAGTCCAAGTAACTGATTGGTGTGCCTTCCATCCAGCGAGGGCCAACTGTGTCTAGCGGTGGAGCAGGACTCTTCATTGACCCAAGATAGGTTGGCGTCTCGAAAGAATTTCCGCGCAATGGCCAAGTTGACCGAGGTAATTGGCATAACCAAGCGGATTGAAGAAGATTCCGGAAGGAGTGCACCAGCCCAGGCGAGTTCGTCGGCTCTGCTTTTTCCCGGGAATTTACTGTGCCCAAGAACCCAGATAAGTGTGACACTGAAGCGCCCAAGAAGAAGGTCAAAACAACGGCAACATTCCCTGACGATCCTGGAGTTATTCACAACGTTCGACAGAGATCTTATGACAACCTGACTGTCAGAGAAGATCGAGATGCGGGTAGAAGGCCGAAGAAATATTTTTTCATATTTCGTTTTATTGGTGATGTCTGACCTGGTGTTTGAACCGAGGCCTCATTTCACACTACCTACTGGACTACGACGACTTCAGAGAGATTACTGTGATAATAATACTGTAAGGAAAATGAAGTGAAATGAAAATGAAGCATACAATATTCCGAAATGCCAAGCGATAAATAACAAGGCAATGTGATCTTTGTCCTTTTAGACATAATTTACCTTTCCTTTGCGAAAACCCATGACGGATTAATTAAAGAGCAGTCCGAGATATAACAATTAGAAGCTTTAATCCTTTAAGTGAGAAACTGAGCAAATTTCTATAATAAGTATCCATTCATCCATAAGGAAAAAGTCTGTACTGTGTGGTGATCCATAAACTTGATACAGATGCCACACAAGCTTTTTATTAATGATTACGAAACTGTCTGAGCAAACAATACTAACAAACATAATGTTAGGTATTATATATCTTTTGTATACGAGTGCCCCGGTAGTGTAATGAGTAGCGTGCTGGACTATTAGCGTGAGAGTCGTGGTTAAGATTTTCACCATAGACTCTGGTCTGTGATACCACACCGAGCATATTCTTATATTCTTGGCTTAGAAAAATCGCTGCCTTATTCATAATCAATTCCCAAGTATTGTGATCAATGGTGACATTTTTCTCCAAAAGCACGTGCTCTTCCAACCATTCCAGTAGATTGCTCCTAAGGAGTAAAATATAAACGACATTCATTCTTGCTCCATGAAAGTAACTGCACTTGTTAGCATTTTGATTACCATTCCTTATGCAATATTTACTGCTGTTTATGCACACAACCAACAAAATCTATACATTTGCAAAACTTCCTCAACACTACATCCTATAAGTAACCACGGGGAGCGTGGTTGCTAGGTATCGACAGATCGACACAATCGAATTTAGTCTGCAAACACTACCTGTTAGCGGTCATCAATCTCGTTTAAAGGAGCAAAATTAGTGTTTGCAAACTCGACCTGATGAATATCAAAAACTGTTGCAACTTGATGGATAGTGTAGGAGCAAAACACTCTTTCAGGCACCAGTGGCTCAAACCCTAGATCAGACATCTCGAGAATACTTAAATATTTGCTTCTGGCAAAAACCCTGAGAGTAAATAAAAATTGCCAACATCCCGTCACTCTTGGATAGAATTAACACATAGCACAAGAGTGATATGAGAACTTAGGTTAGGTTGTCTACCTGACTAAATGATTGTAACGACCAATTAAGTTAGTAAAGAAGTACATACATAACTGGTCATTTCAACTCTTCAGTCAGGATTACGACCTAGTTTCTCACACCACTTATGTTGTGTACGTTAATTTTATACATGAGTGGCAGAACCTACAGTTTAAAGCCGATTCCGAACGGCAGATTTTTGAGAAACTTTTTCGTGGCAATTTTATTTTACTCTCAGAGATTTTGCCAGAAATCAGCTGAGAGGAAGTCGCCGAAGAAATATTTTTCATATTTTCGTTTTGATGTCTGACCGGGAGTTTGAAACGTCGCCTTACCGCTAAAGAGCCAAAACGCTACCTACAAGACTAAGGCGACTTCAAAGAGTAAAGAGGTTAGTTTGGAAAATTGCGGAAAATATTTTACAGGCACGGATACCATAATATTTTTAGAAATTCAAAGAGGTTTTGAATGGTAAGATTTCAGGAAAACAATTAAATTCGCGACGCAATATTCACTGGAATATACCAAAAAATTTTTTTTTAATTTTCACCATAGGGTATGTCAAAAACCTAGGGTGATGGAGTAATTCTCTAGGCTGATCAAGCAATTCAGCGTACAAAAAAACCTTTCGTCTGGTATTGTCTGGTTTCAGGGTTAAAAACCTAACCGGTATGTGATTCTCTCGAAAACAATCAACAACAGTTTTTTTTTTATACTTTTAGGTTATGATATCTCGAAAGCTCAGCTTGATGGTGGTATTGTGATTCAGGGCATCAGAGCCCTTTCGAAAAGTATTGCCTGGTTTCTAGAATAAATATCTTGTTGCCCTGTGTAATCAATGACATTAAGCAATAGACTTTACATTGGTATGAATAATACAATTCCTTAATGGGGATGACATGATTAAGTTATGCATTATTTATTAGGCAATTTTACCCTATCACTCTTATCTATCTCTCTTATGTTCTACTAATTATAGTGTGCCAGATTAGATATTTTAATGCATTGGTATTCTTCTACTTTGTGCCTTGAACGCATTATAATTGCGGATTCATTTAAACTAAATCAGATGGAAAATACTATGAATATTAATCGGCTCATAAAACACTGAATTTATCATTTGGAAATATTTTTATCTCAAAAAAAATTTATAATTTTTGTTTTAATATTTATTTTATATAATTTTTTTCTATTGTTGTTGCTGTTGTTGTGTTGTTTTGTTTAAAAACTTTTGTTAAAAAAAAGAATGTATGAATTATTGCCATTCATAGTTGATTTATAAAGTTTTTTTTAATTTTTTTTTCTTTCATAATTTTGCACTCTACTTTATATTACAGTTATACTGGGTTTATGATGATTTATGCAACAACATCCAATCATAGGGTCACACCGCACAGTATTTAATTGTAAAGATGATGCACGAATTTTTATATCCAAAAACTGTCATGTCTGTTTGCCCGCCATTGTGTGTCTCATGTAGCTTAAATCGGTTGATAAATTAAATTGAAGCCTTAGGGTCATTATTACAACTTGCCGTTAAACTTGGGTTTAGTTAAAGGTACCTTTAGCTAAATGGAACTGTAAAGTTACCTTTAACATATTTTCGTTATTACAACTTACAGATAAAATTTTTCAAAAATATGGCAGTGCCGGAGCAACGTCAATAAAACTGCTCAATTATACAAGTTTTTTAACGCAGTGGCAACCGCGGGCTTCGTTTTTTTTGTTGTATATGCTCATTTTGTTTAAATTTGAAGTTACCATAATGAAAATAATATAATAATATGGCAAGTTCAAACATAAAGTGAACTTTAAATGTTAAAGGTAGGACGATCATCCCTTTGGCTTAACGATCACTTCTATCTTACTAGGTACTCATTATAACGAAAAACAATTTATCTGCCCGTTAAAATCCTCCCTTTAGTTAACGGAAACTTGTAACAATGGTCCTTAGTGATCTAGTAAGTCGCCGTAGTATAGTAGGTAGTGTGTTGGCTTATTAAACATAAAGCCCTGGGTTCAAAACCCAGTTTAGATATTAAAACGGAAACAAACAAAATAGTTCTTCGGCTACTTCCTATCAGCATATTTCTGGCAAAAACTCTGAGAGCAAATAAAGTTGCCCTGAAAAGTTTCTCTAACGTCTGTCGTTCGGAAGCGACTTTAAACTGTAAGTCCCGCAACTCATGTATAAAATTAAAACACACAACATTAGGAGTGTTAGAAACTAAGTCCATAATCCTGACTAAAGTGTTGTAATGACCAATTATGTATGTATGTATGTGGTCTAGTAGGCAGTGTGTTGGCTTATTAGTCTTCAGGCCACGGTCCAAATCCCATGTCAGACATCTGCAACAAAACGAAGTATGAAAAAATATTTCTTCGGCGACTTCCTCTCAGCAGATTTCTGGCAAAAACCCTGAGATTTGGTCGTAACGTCATCTCGATCACAGTGGCCATGCTTTCAGGTCATTGTGTTATGGAAAGATACGCTTAAAGAATGCAGCTCCCATCTAACGACTTCTGCCGTGGGTGCAGATCCGCTGAGGAAGAGGAGATTGTTATCCGCTTTCTTTGTCAATGCCCATCTCTTGCGAGGTGAAGATATAGGTTATTTTGCTCTCTAATCCTTGTCAGCTCTCTAATCCAGAGCTATCATCCATTGATGCCAAGGATGGAGCTTAGTCGTGCTTTAAATGTGCAGCCCTTGCGCTGACCAACTTCTTCTTCTTCCCTGGTTTGGAGGAACTTGGTCAGTACCGAGACTACTATGCGTGCTCAACTGAGCTTTTGGTATCAAAGCTACCATTACAGCCGACCTACCTACCTTTCTTCGGCGACTTCATCTCAGCAGATTTCTGGCAAAAACTCTGAGAGTAAATAAAATTGCCATGAAATTTTTTTCAAAAATCTGTCGTTCGGAGTAAAATCGACTATAGGTCCCGCCACTTATGTATGTCTGAAGTTAAAACACACAACATAAGAGAAGACAACAGAAGCTAGATCGTAATTCTGACTGAACTGGGTTATAATAATCCATTAAGTACAACATAACAATGACGCCCATTTAGGTGAACTTCGACGGGTATTTGATGCAGAATTAGCGGAAATCAGTGTTAACATATCGAGGACGTCCTATCATCGATTCGTGTAACTCATTCGCGAAAGCGCACGAGATACAGTGTCGCTTGGAAAAAATGCAAGCAAAAGATGTAATCGGCCTATAACTATCCATAGCTGTTCTCTTCGAAATTAATTACATTCTCAAACTCACATGATTGTGCAGGGTATGCTGCAGTCGTTTATGGCTGCAGATAATAACTGTGTTTCCAGTTATTTTTTAATTTATTTACGAATTTTGTTTTTCTTTTTGTTTTCTATTTCTTAATTTACATGTAAAATGTTTAATTTTTACTTTACACTCTAGTAATTAACAGCGTGAATGAATTACTACTAACGAACGTTCCTCTGGTGTGGCCAACATGGTAGAAGATGAAACAGTGAAGATCATAAAACAATCAAATTTATATTCGAATTAAAAGAAGAAAAAAAACTAATTATGGAAATAAAAAGATTTGAAAATACAAGATTACGAATGAATACGTATATAATATTTTGTTGAAATTAAAACAAAACAAAATTGTTTGGTAGGGAAGCAAGTTAATGAAAAGCAGAAGCGGTATTGGCGGAAGAAAATTATATTGTTGTTGTAGATTTTTTTCACAATTTTTAAGCCAAAGTATTCGGTACGCCAAGTGGTAGGTAGGTTAGTGTGGTAGCTTCATACCAAAAGCTCACTTGAGCACGCTTAGCGGCCCGTTATGATGCCACAGGTACGCCAAGTGGAACCTAGTTAACTAAACCTGTAGAGAAGGCCTTATAATCCAGAATATATCATGTGGCATTTTAGAAACAGCCATTTGAGAGTCACTGAGTTGTTGCCAAAGGTTTCTTGCCAATTCTGATATTATAGGACAAGCAGATCCACTGAGACTTTAGTAGGAACCATTCGGTAGTCCCTGGATATGTATGATGTAACCATATGTACATTTCTTGGCATTGTGGGCTCAATTGATAATTCTCCTTATGAGGTCATAAGTAGGTTGTCCGATAGAAGAAATATACGATCTATGATATCTAGATGGGGTGGCAGAGGTCTTACACATACGATCTGCGAAAGTATACACAGGAAACTAGATAATATGACTTTACACAACTGATATCCACAAGGTGATGCCTAGATTGTGATGTCCTTTGAGTACAAATGTGGAGTTTTGTTGTGGCTGAACTTCTGACAAAACTATCCAAGGAGGGTCTGATGGCTAAAGAAAAATTTGAAGAGATTCTACGATATCATTGAAGAAGGTCGTGAGATTATAAGTCGTTGGTGCATGACAGTGGTCCCGAGGATAAATGCGTGCAAGACCAGGTTAGGTTAGGTAGAAGTGGTAGCTTTGGTTACCAAAGCACACTGGAGCACGCATAGTGGCCCGTTGTCATGCCACAGGTAAGCGCAGTCCCGAATTCATCTAAACTCATCGAGGAAGCTAGTCAGCGCAAGGGCTGCAAAATTGTCTAGGTAGTTAGAACAAATCTGAGAAGAACTCTACTGAAATTGGACCAGATACAGAAGCTAGTTTGTGTTGGTATAACAGTGGCAATGAGTACCTGTCCTACAGCGACGCTGGAAGCTGTGTGGGGATTTAAGTCAACGGCACATGGTGGTGAAGAAAATCTTCAATCTATGGTTGGGTTAATTAGATTCATATGTGGAGTAATCCAAGGGAACTTGTAGCTCATCCTGCCATATCGAATGAATTCAAGCGTAACTATATGCTCCATTCATTTCTAGTATTAATGGCGTCAGTTACTTTGAGCTACTAGCCGCTGTACTATGGACAAACATGTCGAAAGGTTCATGAACTTGCTTACTTACAACCTGGATCATTGCACTGTTCAGTCGGGATTACAACCAAGTTTCTCACACCACCTATGTTGTGTGCGTTAATTTTATCCATGGCGGGATCTATACAGGCTTTTCATAGAAGTTTCTTTTATTCTCAAAGTTGTAGTAAGAATACTGCTGAGAGGAGCGAGTCTGAGGCATATTTTTTAATATTTCGTTTTGTTTAAGATGTCTGGTCTCTGGTTTGATAGGGAGCATGTGCAGCATTGTATTAAGACCAGAGAAGAACAGATGCTTATGGCTGCAATAACAACGCTGCAGTTTTATATTTGGATCCTAGTACTCCGAGAGTACCGATCTATTTATTGATATGTACATATGCAGTAAGATTCTGCGTTAAGACTCCAACTTCTACCAAACATTGCAATAAACCAGCATTATTTTTATAACGCCCGAACCGTGTGTACATGGATAATTTGAAGGAACTGATACCCATGACTTAGTTGCACTTCAACAAATTTAGTCTAAATTAACTCAGATCGCTGAAGTACATATGCTTGTATCTCAAGTGCTAAAAAATAAAATCTTGATTTAATTCATACTTTTTTTGCTTTGAACAAAGGAAAGAGTATCGCTTGTAAAAAAAAATAATGAATTTTAATGCAATTAAATCAAGTCTATGCAACTAAACCCGGTCAATCGTTAGCTTAAATTGGAATGATGCAACAATAAACATAAAAATTTGCCACCTGGAGAGATGAAGCCAAAGCAAAACCAAAATCAAACGAGAGTAGCACATACAAGAAAATATAAGAAACTTTAACTACGGGTAAGTAATAGTGAATGAGATGAGATTACAGGAAATGCAATAACAACAACAATCACAATAATATACAAACAGAATACCACACATTCAAATGAACAAAATAGACGGACGGGGCGAACAAGTTGGAAAAACAATTCAGAAAATGTTGCTTCAAACGAAAATTATTGTGAGAAAATCTTAAACGAACAGCATTTATTCACTCATTTTGTTGTTTTTTTTTTTTGTTTTCTTTTTTATGTGATGCCACCTTAGTTCGCATCAAAACCAAAAAAATTTTATCCTCATCTGCGCATACAACTAAAATGCTCTCACATTCTTACATCAGCCAGCCAGTATCCGAACAAACAAACAAAAAAAACGAGAGTTTAAGCTTTTTGAGTAGAGCCGGCAAAAGAAAACTTGAAAAATTATGTGAAAACTCAATGGATCCGTTAGTGCTTGAATCGGTGAGTGCATTTTCTTTTCATTTGTGAGTTGTTCTTCTATTTTTTTTCTTTTTAAGAATAATGAAGGGAGCCAGCAATAAGAAGAAATTGCAAAAACGGTTTTCCATAATAAAAGTACCCGAACCAAATTGCACAAAAGCATTGCTTAACTAAAACTTAGACTTGCAACGTACAAAGAAAAGAAAATTTGGAACATTTATGCAACTACAAGTAACAGTTACACGTCAAAAAAAATTGAAAATAAAAATCGAAAACCAGGAAAATAAAGCAAAAAACACATTCATTCCATGGCCCCACACACGGTAGACCTAACGAAATGTGCTACATTTATTGGTCAACCCGTCTAGAAAGATCCATGCACTATAAGAATATGCACAGATTGCTTTCCTTGTATGGCTGCAGAGATCTGCCTTTATTATCATTAGTGGTGCCTTGCGCACTTCACCTACGTCGGCACTGGAGATAATTTTGGGATTCTTTCCGCTTGACCTTTTCTGTAGGGGAGTGGCTGCTAAAATAAGTAAACGTCTCTGGGCGACTGGACAGTGGCAGGACTCGGATATTGGCCACGCAACGATCCTGAGGGAAGTTGGTGCTGTCGGGAGCAGTGAATACATGACACCGCGGTACGACTTCACGAGGAGATTCAGGACATCGGTTCCGGGCGACGGGGCCTGGAAAGGTGGTGTGACCCACCTGTTAAGAGACTCCGTACAAATCTACACCGACGGTTCTAAGCTGAACGGAGCCGTTGGCAGTGGACTTTTTTTTGGAATCGGTTGGAATAGCCGAGTCTATAAGACTGCCAGACCACTGCAGTGTCTTTCAGGCGGAGGTGGTGGCAATACAGGCCGCGGCGAGTATTATTGGGAACGAAAGGGTCTCCAAGTGGAACGTCACCATACTTTCTGATAGCCAGGCGGCTATCAAGGCTCTAAGTTCTAATGTTATGAACTCCAAGACGGTGTACGGCTGTCGCAGATATCTCGACGAGATAGCGCAACGATATGACATCCATATCGTATGGGTACCGGGGCACTGTGGTATTCCGGGTAACTGCAGAGCTGTCGAACTTGCCAGGCGGGGCACGACCATCGAACTCTCCGATGAGCTCTCGAATCTGGTCACACCTATAAGGACCTGCAAGCTCATAATTGATAATGCGATCGTCGATTCCGTCAACGACAGGTGCGCGGCCTCGGACACGGGTAGAATGGCTCGTAAAATCTGGCCAAGGCTGGATGAGGGGCGCACAATGAGTGTACTTAAATTCCAAAGAGGCCCGCTCTGTGTAGTTGTCGGTGTCATTACGGGGCATTGCATTATGGGTACGCATGCGAGACGCATTGGTCTTGGACATCTTGCTAACGACTTCTGTAGGTACATGTCCGGCTCTTTGCCAAAGGAGAAGGAAGTACTTGGGTACTGACTACATGGATGATCTGGAGGAACTGTCAAGGATTGACATTGGAAGCCTGAATCGCTCATCAGGACCTCCGAATGGTTTCGAGACTAGGGGATAACGAATGACTGTAGTAGCACAATGGGCCCAATGCAGCCTAAGTGAGTCTATCCAAAAATTTTTCTTGAATGGGCAGCCACCTCTACCTAGCTACCTACCTATGGTAGCCTTAAGTCGCTCATTAATGCCGTGAACCAAATTCTCTCGGCGTTGAAAACACTTTATAATGGTTTTCAAAGAAGTAACAATAATGTGGAAGTGGAGGAAGAGAGGACAGGATATCTACGAAACCTAATATTCTAAAAAGTCAAAGAAATTTTGCTGATGTGCTCATCTGTTCACTCAAATGTAACCCTCTTTTCCTTGGAACATTTTTTGTTTATTTTATTCATCTTATTCATAAAAACCTGAATATATTTGTAAAAAGGTGCCTTAATACTACTACCATACGATCTAGTTTACCTTTCTCAAACTTTATAGAACATATTCTAGGTTAGGTTAGGTTAGGTTAGAGAACGTGCACTTGTCAATTAAGACAAGTACAGTACCCAGAGGTCGAATTGACCCATTGTACAACGTCCTAGTTTCTCACACCACTTATGTTGTGTGTGTTAATTGTATACATGAGTGGTGGGACCTACAGTTTAAAGTCGACTCCGAACGACAGATTTTAGGGAAACTTTTTCATGGCAATTTTATTTTATTCTCAGAGTTTTTGCCAGAAATCTGCTGAGAGGAAGTCGCCGAAATATACTTTTTGTATTTTGTCTTGATGTCTGGCCTGTGGTTCGAACCCTGGCTTTACGTCTAATAAGCCAACACACTACCTAGTAGACTACGGCGACTTCATACCTCTTCTAAGTCTATTACCAAACAAACTTCAGGATATTTTTTGCTGTCAGCAATGATAATTCCTTGCGTAGCACTTGATATACACCCAGGTGTTTCATGCTGAGCTCCATTAAAGTCTCGCAGATTCCGAAAATGTATTCCAATAATTCATTCTCATCGTCACAGGATGCCAATTTTCATTCTAAATAATCGTACTCTAAGTCTACAGTACAAGTCGCCGTAGTCTAGTAGGTAGTGTGTTGGCTTATTAGACGTAAGGCCACGGTTCAAGCCCCAACTCAGACATCAAAGCTAAAATATGAAAAAATATTTCTTCGGCGTCTTCCTCTCAGCACATTTCTGGCAAAAACTCTGAGAACAAATAAAATTGCAAACGAAAAGTTCCTCAAAAATCTGTCATTCAGAATCGACTTTAAACTCTAGGCCTCGCCACTCCTATATAAAATTAATGCACACAACATAAGTAGTATAAGAAGCTAGGTTGTAATCCTGATTGAAGGATTGTAATGACCAATTATGGGTGTATGTAAGTCCACAGTGCCGGTTAACCACCTCAGCCGATTTCTAAACAAAAGTCTTTACTACCTCCAACCCATTTAGTTTGAGAAGAGTTTTTGCTTCTCTTTATCATCCCTTTCCAAAAGTTTCGCTTCTAGTCCACAGAAAGTTTCTGGTTCCCTCAATGGTGTGGAAACTATTTTCCTCGTGTATTCTCCTGCTTGCTCAATGCCGAGGATTAGCATATAACCTTGCTCCCAGCAGAAGCTAACCAACCATACTTTCTTTGTCTCATCTCTGTTTCAATATCATAAGAGCCAAGTGCTAGAATGGTGTCCTGACTCTCGGAGAGTAATGTTGTGTCCTGTCTTTTATATCTTCTATCCATCTGCTTGGACGATATCGGAGAGTTACCCCATAGGCTTGGAATATTTCATCCCGGGACCTACTCCTGTTTTAGAAGCCATTCTTGATACATCTGTATATAATTGGTTATTACAACCTTTTAGTTAGGATTACAACCTAGCTTCTTACGCCACTTATGTTGTGTGTATGTTAATTTTATACATGTATAACGAGATATGCCGTTTTAAGTTGACTCCATTTAAAGTCGTTTAAAGTCGACAGATTTTTGAGAAACTTTTTATGCCAATATCGGGTGGCGAACCGATATGATGTTTGTATCACATGGGTACCGGTACATAATGATATTCCTGGCAGCTGCAGAGCGGATGAACTGGCCAGAAGGGTCACGACCATCGAACTCTCCACATTGGAGATCCCAACAGAGACTCCAACACCGCTATGGGACAGATTCTCATTGCGCCTGTTAAGTCAACACTCTCTAGTGTCTGAATCTTGTCCAACTCCAGAACAAATTCTCATTGGGGCTGTTAAGTTAACGCACTCTTGTGCGTTCTGTACCTTATCCAACTCCATTTGATCTGTTGTCAGATTTATTTTATCTGAACACTTTGCAAATTTTTTAATTCTTAAATGACGGAATTATTTGGAAATTGACAGCATAACGGTATTTTAAACCCGCTATTTAATATCCACTAGCACCTGCACTTTTCAAAGTTTCGTTTCTTTTAAAAATTTTCTTTCAGTGTGTAGGATA
Source organism: Sarcophaga carnaria (assembly GCA_958299815.1). Lineage (NCBI taxonomy): Eukaryota > Metazoa > Arthropoda > Insecta > Diptera > Sarcophagidae > Sarcophaga > Sarcophaga carnaria. The sequence continues at coordinate 47,345,252 of OY283151.1, forward strand.
TTAAAAAAAAGGAAATTCTTAATGAAAAACCAAAATTCTCGTGTACTAAAAAAACACTTTACAACGCACTTTGTATGCAAATTAATGAAAGAAAAATCATTTGGGGAAGATTGTTTTGGCCTCATCATCAAAACAATGGCAACAACAGTGGCAAAAAAAGAAATTGTAGGAAAAATGAAAAGGAATGCCAGCGGAAATGTTGCAACTGTAAACGAAACAATAAAATAAATAAAGTTATATAAAGAAAGCCCCACTGAAAATTGTCTTCTTTTGATGGAAATCTCTCTTACACTTCACTCTCGCTCTCTACCTCTTTTTCTCTCGCCCCGTAAACAAACAATGAAAAGAATTGTAAAGAATGCTGTGGAAAACGTTTTGCTTTTTTTTTGTTTTATAATTTGGCCAAAAGAACTAGATACGTTAACAATAAGTACAACAGCAACTAAAATATACTGAAATAACTTTAAGTAACAACAAAGACCGCGCTTAGTTACTGCAAGCAAAAATACTATTCAGGTGTTGCTATTACAACGGATTTCGAAATTATTTCTTCATGATTCATTTCTGTTAAGCTTCTCCCCTGGCATCGTAAGCTACCCTTTCCAATGGCTTTTAATACCACACAGTTTAATAGTCACCGCACAATGAATAGAAGGAAAAAACAAACTTTTTATTCATGGCACAATAAGCAAAAAAAAAACAAAAAAAAACTGTTCATGGCTTCAAGAATTTGACTGTCTCAGCGTCATAGGAAACCCCCACAACAAGCAGAAAAAATTCGTTTTTTTTTTAATCACAACGTAACAGTCAAAACATAAGAATTCGAAAAAACAACAACAACAACAACAACCGAGCTTATCTAAATTATTTAAAAAATGTTCGACTGTTTAAATAAATATTTTATGAAATTATTTTATATGGGTGCCTGTGTGTGTGTGTGTGTGTGTGTGTAAATAAAATTATAATCTTATCTCAACACTGTCACTGCATACAATTTGCATACACATTAAATGTATGTAAGTATCCAAGTATGCATGCCTTTAAACTAATTTACAGTGCGGGACAAAATTTTTTAACTCTACTTTTTTTGTTTATATTACTGTTACCTTTTCAATAGGAATTCAAGTTTAAATTTTTAAATAAACAGGTTATTTCAGCCAATAGCAGGTGCTCATTAATAATCGATGTGGGCTCTTAGTTAATTTTAATTCAGCAATAAACTTACAAATCACAAACGGTGGCAATTTTTAGTTTTTATTTCTTAATCACGTCTTATTTGGTTGTATTGAATTTGAAAAATTTGTCAAAAAAAAAATAATAAAAAAATTCTTAATATGGCCACCCTATAGTTATAAAGGGTCCGCCAAATAACTTTTTTTTTAATGCTTTAAAAAAAAACTACTGAATATTTTCTGAAATTTCTTTTTTTATTTGAAAGTACAATCCATCCGGTTAATAATGGAAAATAATTTCATTCAGTAGCCTACACCAGAAGATGCCGATTTTGGCAAAAAAAAATCATCTTTTCAGATGAAGCTCATTTTGATCTTGGCGAGACAGGGACTTCTGCCGAACATTGAGAGGACTATTCCATAATACCGAGAGAACTGTTTGCAATGTGGTGGATGACTTCATGTCCACTGATCCAGTACAAGGACAAAAAGCAAGAACTGCCGAAAACATCGCCGCTGTCAGTAGGATGCAGTAGGTTACGTTAGGTTAGGTTAGGTTAGAAGACGTGTACTTGTTAATTAAGACAAGTACAGTACCCGGAGGTCGAATTGACCCATTGTACAACGGTCTAGTTTCTCACATCACTTATGTTATGTGTGTGTTAATTTTATACATGAGTGGTGGGACCTACAGTTTAATGTCGTCTCCGAACGACAGATTTTTGAGAAACTTTTTCATGGCAATTTTATTTACTCTCAGAATTTTTGCCAGAAATCTGCTGAGAGGAAGTCGCCGATGAAATACTTTTTGTATTTTGTCTTGATGTCTGGCCTGGGGCTCGAACCCTGGCTTTACGTCTAATAAGCCAACACACTACCTACTAGACTACGGCGACTTCAAGATGAAGTAGGTGAGGTTGAATCTTGAATTTTGCGTTGCTCACCATAACTCGCATTTTGGGTCATGATTTAGGCCTGCACTCATACGAAATACAACTAACACAGGAACTGAAGGTAAACGACCATTGACAACGATGGAGGTGCGTTAAATGGGCTTCGGAGCAGTTGGCAACGGATCATAGTTTTCATGGAAAATTCATCTTCAGAGATGAGGCTTATTTCTCCATTAAAGGGTACGTGAACGACAAAAATCATTGAATTTGGGATGATACCAGTCTACATGAGATCCAAAAGCGTTCAATTAATATTGAAAAACTCCCTATTCGGTGTGGATTTTGGGCAAGAGGCCCAACAGACAAACATTTCTTTGAGAACTTCATTGGCCAGACCATTGCTGTCTACAGAGGACACTATAGGTCGATGATTATCAAATTCTATTGGCCTAAATTGAACGATCTGGATGTCAATAACATGTGGTTTTAACAGGACGCCACTACTTGCCATGCATCTCATGCCACATTGGATATTCTGCAAGAGCCATTTGAAGGCATGGTTTTCTCATTGGGAAGTAATGTGAACTGACCACCGAGTTCGTACAATTTGACACCGTTAAACCGTTTCTTGTGGGGTTTTCTTCATATTCCAGGAGTATTTGAATAAGTCACAAACCACAGCGTTCCTTAAAGCCAACATAACCCATACCATCGTTGCAATTAAGCCTGATTTATACCACAGAGTTGTTGAAAATTGTACATTTCGAATGCACTCCACCAGCAGAAGCCGTGGAGGACATTTGAATGATGTTTTATTTCACAAATAATGCATCAATAGATCTCGCAAATGAGTTAAAAATTTCGATTATATCTTACACGCACGTTGTTTTATTTAAATTTAAAATAGGAACGGCTTAATGAAAGCCTGTATAATGTAAGGATGAGGGCTAAAGTTTGACGATGTTTAAGGCAATTGCAGCCTCCAGGTTCAATATCTTATGGAACTTCTGTTGCTATCGACTGGAAATTTTCGATAGCTTCTCAAAATTAAAAGAAAGGTTTTTTTAATATACATACACACACACATTATTAGACATTACAACCCTTTAGTCAGGATTACAACCTAGCTTCTTACATCACTTATTATTATTTGCATTAATTTAATACATGAGTGACGGGACCTACAGTTTAATGTCGACTCCAAACGTTAGATTTTTTTGACAAACTTTTTCATGATAATTTTTTTATCCTCAAGAGGTTTTGCCAGAAATCTATTGAGGGGAAGTCGCCGGAAGAAATTTTTTCATATTACCTACTAGACTACGGCGACTTTGTTTCAATTTGTGTGTTCCAAATATTATTCGCTACTACAACAAAAGAATCGTGTGTAGCGTTCGATTTATGAAGATGTCTTTTAAGGATAAAAATTATGAAAACAATTCTTCCTCTCAGACCAAAAACTCTGAGTATAAAGTGAAATTGCCATGAAAAAGTTTCTCAGAAATCTGTCGTTCGGAATCGATTTTAAGCTGTAGGTCTTGCCACATGTAACGGGTGATTTTTTAGCAATTATCTCTTTGGCAACACTGGTTAAAACAGCTCACGCACGTTTCGTGTTTTGTTTCACTGTCAAACATCTTCAGTTTGGTCTCTAATTTAACAATGAATCGTCTTACAAACGAACAACGCTTGCAAATCATTGAATTTTATTATCAAAATGCGTGCTCTGTTAAGAAAGTTCATCGCGCGCTTCTTCCATTTTATGGTCAGTTTAATCGACCCACTGAAGCGACTGGCTATTCGGGCTATTGTGACTAAATTTCGCAACAAATATACATTGTTGGACATTAAACCACCAACACGCTTACGTAGAGTGCGAACTGAAGAAAATATCGCAGCTGTATCGGCCAGTGTTAATGATGACCATCAATTATCGATTCGTTGCCGTTCGCAGCAATTGGGCCTCTGTTACTCAACAACGTGGAAAATTTTGCGGAAGGATTTAGGTGTGAAGCCTTTCAAAATACAGCTGGTGCAATAATTGAAGCCGAATGACCTACCACAACGCAGAATTTTTGATGAATGGGCTCTTGGAAAGTTGGCCGAAGATCCACTTCTTTATCGAAAAATTGTGTTCAGCGACGAAGCTCATTTCTGGCTCAATGGATACGTAAATAAGCAGAATTGTTGATTTTGGAGTGAAGATCAGCCAGAAGCATTGCAAAAACTACCAATGCATCCAGAAAAAGTCACAGTTTGGTGCGGTTTATGGGCTGGTGGCATCATTGGGCCGTACTTCTTCAAAGATGCTGCGAATCGTAACGTAACTGTGAATGGTGAGCGCTACCGTAATATGATATCCAACTTTTTTTTGGCCAAAATGCAAGAGCTTCACTTGCATGCCACACAGCACGCGTAACAATGGATTTATTGAGAGGCGAGTTAGGTGAACATTTTATTTCACGTTCGGGACCGGTCAATTGGCCGCCTAGATTGTGCGATTTAACGCCTTTAGACTATTTTTTGTGGGGCTATGTTAAAGCTCATGTCGATACAGACAAGCCCGCTTCAATTGACGCATTGGAAGACAACATTGAAGCATTTATTTGTGAGATACCGGCCGAAAGAATATGCCAAAATTGGACTAAGCGAATGGACCATTTGAGGCGCAGTCGCGGTCAACATTTGCATGAAATAATCTTTAAGCATTAAATTATATGGACCGTACTATCGATTCAAATAAAGATTTCATGAATTTTTCTGAATTTTATGTGTTTTTTTTTTTTTGAAAAATTTTCCTATAGCTCTTAAAAAATCACATACATAGCACATATAAAAGTTAACATACACAACATAAGTGGTGTGAGAAACTAGGTCGTAATCCGGACTGAAGGGTTGTGATGACCAATTATGTATGTACATATGTATGTATTATGAAAATAGAGTCTCATGAGTTTTACAATCAATATTTGATTACAGCAAAAAAAAAATTAAATAAAAAAAAGAAATACTGGGAGGGAAACTTAAACGAAATTTAAAATGAAATGTTAAAAGCTAAAATGAATATGTCGATATCATTATAATATTGGAAATAAAGTCGAAATGGGGTCTGCACCTTGAGAAACTCACTCACTCACTGATACTGTAACATTCTTGTACGTAAACTAATTTCACATTATTATTGCATTTGCTTTTGTTGTTAGTATTGTTGTTTTTGCTATTGTAACAGCCAGTAATATATACGCATAGTTATTCGAAGATAAAATTAAAAAAAAAAACATTGAAATGATACGATACGATACGATACGATATAACACCCATAAGATACACACACTTTTTTCTCTTCTATTTTTTCTGTTTTTTTTTTCTTTTTTTTTTGTTTAGTAGTGAAACCTACGTTTAAACAAAAACAAAAAATAAGAAAAAAATAGAAATAATATCTTATAAATATACAATATTAGTACGTGTGTGTGTAAGTGTAAGTATGAGGTATAAAAGCAGATACAAGATATGAAACCTTCACTTTGCCAAATGATACAATTGTATCTACAATCGCCCGTGTATGTATGTACGAGTATATCAAGTGTAACAGACTGCACAGATATTATACAGTAAATACCCAGCAAACATATGTATGTTTGTTTGTTGGAATGTTTTATAGCCAAAGCTAAGTATCTTAAGTATTATAATACATGTATCTCTTGTGTACATACATACATACCTACATGAATGTTGTAAAGCAAAGTATCTTTTCATTTCTATTTTATTTTCAGTACATTTTTCTCAATGTAAATGCAATGCAAATGAAATAAAACGTATGACTTAATATTCTAATTGGTATGATGGTATGTAGAGCCAGCCAAACAGCCAGCCAACCAGCCAGCCAACCAGCCAGACAAATAGTCAGATATTAAAGACGAAGAAGAAGAAGAAGAAGGAAAAAAACCATAATAAATACCAGATAGAAATACTACAATTAAATGTGTGTTAAAGTATCTGTGTTTGCATTACATTTAATGAAACTATTTGTGTCGCTGCATTCCAATATCTCTCGCCTCATGAGTGTAAAGTGTAGATACAAAATATTTCGTACAGATACAGATACTGGCTGCCAGGTGTTGGATAATATAAGAGGAATAAGGGGAGGGCAAACTTAAATTTGTTCACACCAAACCGGCAATAAAAATAAAAAAAAAATTTCGAATTTTTTTTTTGTTGCCGGCAAGTCTTTCACAAACTGCCCACAGTATGTTGTTTATTTAGCCATCAACCCATGGTAAAATTCGATTTAAAAACCACAACAACAACAACAACAATAATGACATTAAAAAATTTTAATTTCAAAGCTCAACTAAACGTTACTATACACTGCACTGCGCCAATTTGTTTTTAATTTTTTTTCTGTTTATTTGTCATTAATTTCTGTAAATATTTTACATATCAAAACAAGACCACAAATGTCACGCCACCTTCATGCACATGTCACTGACGCCATCCATCTCTATCACTAACAAACACAGGCAGCGTATATCACTACTGATACCCGATGATTATTCAACCAACTGACCGGGGCAAACAGTTGTGTTATTTGAAACATTTTTCGCCTCTAATTTATTTTTTAATTATTTTCTTAAATTTTTAATAATTTTTTTTTCTTTTCTAACTATTTATGCAACAAAGGGGGGGGCCGGCATATGTAAGTGAATGGAACAAAAAAAAATTTTTTTTTTTGAAAAATTTTGGTCTACAAATTCTTAAATTAAATTGTCGTGTACATACGTCATAGATCGTCTGATACCAAAAAAAAATTTTGAATTGTAGCCAAAAATGTTGGCGAAAACATCCGATGTCATTTGTTAGTTTTTACTCAATTCTGGCTAAAAGGCAAAATAAAAATGAAAATAAATTTTAAAAAGAAAAAAAAATATGAAGCAAATAAATAAAAATACATTCTGTAGACAAATTAAAAACAAAAAAAAAGAATTTCATTTCATTAGCAAATGCTATGATTTTTTTGTCTTTAATAATAACCAACGTACTCATCGATTTGTCAAATCAGCTCCGTCGGTCATTTGTTTTGTAAAATTTGATTGTGTTAACAAATTATATCCGAGTTTTTGTTGATGAAATGAATAATTACAACAAATTATTTTGTTTACAATAATAAGAATTATATTCGAACAAATAAAAATAAAAATCTTAACATAAGTCACAGATTTCGGAATTTCATTTAAGTTTTCCAAATGCTCTCACTTTCATGCAGTACCACACATGCATAAATAACACAGCCCTGCACGGGTTTTGCAAATACGATGGCTCCAGGTGTTTCCGAAGACATTTTGCGCGCTGAACAAGAATATGATTTCAAAAACTTTTCATCACATCAGGTTTTCAGGATTTACTTGAAAATTGTTACTCAGGGGTTTTTGGCGTGCCTGATTACAGATCTTCATTCAGATATAAAAAATTAAAAATGGCAGATCCAATATGGCGGTCGAGGTTTATAAAAATTAATCAGATTTACTTGACCGCCATATTAGATCCGCCATTTTGAATTTTTTAAGTCTGACTGAGTAACAATTTTCAAGTAAATCTGATTAATTTTTAAGGACGTCCGTAATGTGTTTCTTTTTCCCTTGCACCCCTTGACATAAACCCACCCCCTACTTTAAGGATGCATGCAAACAATTTGGCTTTGGACTCATTTTAAAGAGCAAAGGTCAATTGTCAATTTCTGACAATAGCGATGGTTCTAGCACGCCAGTGTTTAGCTCTACAAATTTTCAAAAATGGCCAAAAACGCTATTTTTAGAGGTATCAAACCCCTTTTTCTCGAAAACCTGACGTGATGGAAAGTTTCGTGTTCAGCGCGCAAAATGCCTTCGAAAACACCTGAAGCCATCTTATGTATTTGCACAAAAAAAGTCCAAATTTGCAGGGCTGTGTAATTGGTCATTACAATCCTTCACGATTACGACGTAGCTTCTCACACCACTTATTTATATTGTGGTGTTAATTTCGTACATGAGTGGCAGAGCCTATAGTTCACAGTCGATTCCGAAATACAGATTTTTGAGAAACTTTTCATGGCAATTTTATTTACAGTTTTTGCCAGAAATCTACTGAGAGGAAGTCGCCTAAGGATTACATATATTTTTAAGTATTACACCTTAGCTTCTCACACCATTCATGTTGTGTTTGTTAATTTTATCCATGAGTGGAGGGACCTACAGTTTAATGTCATCTCCGAAAGACGATTTACTGTACTGCTCTCAACCTACTTGTCTCCCTCATCCTCTGAGGGGTGCTTTTCGTTATCAGGGATAAGGATAACTTCCCGCCTATTAATAGATAAACGCCCAGATGTTTAACTCGCAAAGGTTCCAAGCATGTATTCGACGATTCGTTTTTCTCTTCATGGTGACCTGTAAAAGCAAGATATAAAAAGTATTTCTCGGGCGACTTTCTCTCAGCAGATTTCTGGCAGAAACTCTGAGAGCAAATAAAATCGCCATGAAAAGTTTCTCAAAAATCTGTCGTTCGGAGTCGACTTTAAAACTGTAGGTCCCACCACTCATGTATAAAATTAACACACACAACATGAGTAGTGTGAGAAACTAGGTCGTAATCCTGACTGAAGGGCTGTAATGACCAATTATGTATTTATGTATGTATTGCTATATCCCATCCTATTTCCTGAACAAGATGGTTTAAGAAAATCTTTTGATGGAGTAAACTTTTGCTTCGTTTGTACTCGAAAGTTTTCTCTTGTGCTCTAAGTACTTCACTGTGGAACTGTTTCACTATCCTTGACCCATCATTATACCATAGTATGTTCTCTCTCCTAAAAGAGTAAGCGGCAGATTATTCCTTTCACTCTTAGGGCTATTATTACAACTTGCCGTTAACTAAAGGCAGGATTTTAACGGGCAGATAAATTGTTTTTCGTTATTATGAGTACCCAATAAGATAGAAGTGATCGTTAAGCTAAAGGGAGGATCATCCTACCTTTAATATTTAAAGGTCACTTTATGTTTAAACTTTCCATATTATTATATTATTTTCAATATGGCAACTTCAAATTTAAACAAAATGAGCATATACAACAACAAAAAACGAAGCCCGCGGTTGCCACTGCGTTAAAAAAACTTGTATAATTGAGCAGTTTTATCGACGTTGCTCCGGCCCTGCCATATTTTTGATAAATTTTATTTGTAAGTTGTAATAACGAAAATAAGTTAAAAGTAACTTTACAGTTGCCTTTAGCTAAAGGTACCTTTAACTAAACCCAACTTTAACGACAAGTTGTAATAATGGCCCTTATTCTTATTGTGAAACATTGGTACTGTTTAAGGGACAGTTAAGGAAGGAGCTTTAAACTTGTCTCCTGTTAACACAATCATAATTACATTGCCTTCGCCGCTTACTACCCATGCAACGAGCGGAAATATAACAGAGCAAGCAGTGTCTTTACAGTGCAGGTCGACTGCCTTCCAAAATGTATCAATACAAAGTTTGTAGACAATTCTACTACTGTATATAAACTATGTACACATGCAAAGTAACTAAACAAAGCATCAGCTATAAATTCGATACCTCATTGCTTTTTGACTGCATTAAAAATACACATTGACGGACGTTTTGAAATAGAATACATTGTATATATTTTGTACAGCGGCATTATGAAACACGATACTTTGTTCAAACACAAAGTAAATAACATTTTGGAAAGCAGCCGTCCTCATTGCCACGGTTATACTAATGCAACTTCGTCCGTACCTGAGCTGTATTCAAGAATGTATTTGTTTCACTTCGATGCATCGAAAAAACTAATCGATGTTTTATCGATGTTGGTAAAATAAAAAAATCGAATTTTTGATTATGCCGATAAGTTACATCGATTATTTTTAAAATATCGATGTATGTGTATCGTACTTCACTACCAATGTGTCTAGATAACAAGAATCGTAACGCTGTTATATCGCGTTCATAAGCAATTCGAACACCTCAAACCAGGGATTCAATGAAATCCGCTTTGTACATCTTAAAGTATGGGTGTTTTGCAAACCCCCACAAATCAAATTACTAAAAAAGACTTGGGATTTGGTGCTCTCAAACGATATATCGGATATTTGTTAACTGCAAACTTTGAAAAAAATAGGATGAAAAAATACAAGTAATTTGGTAAAGCACACTGCACATCTGAATTGATTCCCTAGCCGAAAAAGGTCGACACCAGAGATCAGCAATGAATCGCTTTTTCGCTGCTCATAAGTACTCATGAAATTTTGAATATGAGTGAGTCAACAGTATTGAAATCCAACTACTCTGATTCATTCGTACTCAGTACAACATTGATTTATAAGTACAGGTTGCAATGAGTATGAGTACAACGTTGACACCAAACTCATAACATTCGAACTATGTTTGAATATTCTTGCGAGTATTGTAGTGTTCGTACACGAATCATACTTATTTTGTGATTCGTGTATACCATCAGTCATGGAGAGTCGAAATCAACAACATCGTGCGTATTGTTAAGTATGAGTACCATAAGTATTTCAAACTTTGAATATGAGTACATAAGTATGACATTGAAATAAGTATGAATGCGTATAAGTATCAGAAAATATAAGTATGATTCGAATCTACTCATCGTTTTGAATGCTCATTGCTGACCTCTGGTCGACACCCAGCTTCAATCAGAGTTTGGTGGATGTCACTGGATTCCATTTCTGCAAATCGATACAATTTTTTTTTTTGCCAAAGTGTAACCAACACTATATACATCCCAGTATACTCTAACTCTCTGTAGTGGCGACGACTATTATGAGTATTTTGGAAGCGAAAGCAAATAGTTTTTAGGAAATTAAAAAAATAATATTTTTTATTGCCACTTTAAATACATGTGTTAGAGAGACGAGATTTTTTTATTCAAAAATATTTTATTTTGAGTAGCAGAGCGTCAAAGGCGATCAAATTATTCAAAAATTTGTGGGTGTCGCCGCCGTCTACACTATGCTATCATATAAATATTTCTGCTAATTATGTATGTTTTGTTTTTGGTGGGCTTCTAATTTTATTTTATGATAGCAAATCATTGCTTTTTTTTCTTAATTGGTAACAAGCTTTTAACAAATAGACATAGAAATAGAAAAATGGTTTAAAACTTTTGAACACTTTTTTCATACCCTACACCATTTGAATTACACACTACTTTCGGACAACAGCTTGTAACATCATACAAAATTTCATGCGATCTTGGTTCAAAACCAATGATAATCGGTTTTAAATTGAGTTCCCGCTTCAGTACTGCAACAATGCGAACTGTTGTTCTCCTTTTAAAATTTATACGGTATCCCTAAGCGTCTCGTTCAAGCCTATTGCTCTGACAAATTACAGGATACTTCTCGGTATCAACAATGGCAATCTCTGCCTAGCACATGATATGAATACAGGCATTTATTCCCAGGATGTATTAATAACCCACAGCTTCCAAGAATCTGTTCCGATGATTCTTATCATCAGGGAATGTACAGGTTGGGCTCGTGACAACCGGCTACCACAAGCATACATACATACATACATAATTGGTCATTACAACCCTTCAGTCAGGATTATGGACATAGTTTCTCACATCACTTATGTTGGGTGTGTTAATTTTATACGTGAGTGGCGGGACCTACATTTTAAAGTCGACTACGAACGACAGATTTTTTGAAACTTTTTCATGACAATTTTATTTGCTCTCAGAATTTTTGCCAGAAATCTGCTGAGAGGAAGTCAACAAAAAAATATTTTTTTTTTAAATTTTCGTATTGATGTCTGATCTGGGGTTTGAACCGTGGCCTCATGTCTAATAAGCCAACACACTACCTACGAGATTACGGCGACTTCAGTCGGTTACCAATATCAAGATATTGCTGGATAATCTAATGCAAGACTCAGATCTCTTTTTATTGTTCTGATTGCATTAAACCGCCGTAATCTAGTAGACATGAGGCCACGATTCAAACCCCCGGTTCATACTTCTCCAATAAAACGAAGTATGAAAAAATATTTCTTCGAGGACTTCCTCTCAGCAGATTTCTGGCAAAAACTCTGAGAGTAAAATAAAATTGCCATGAAAAAGTTTCTTTAAAAAGTCTGACATTCGGAGTCGACGTTAAACTGTAGGTCCCGTCACGCATATATAAAATTAACGCACACAACATAAGTGGCATTAGACACTAGGGTTATATTTGATTGAATGACCAATTATATATGCATATATGATTGCCTCATACCCTCTTGGTTTGAGAATGGGTTTTCCCTCTCTTTGTCTTCCCTTCCGCTGAGTATACTTTTACAGGCATCTGCTTCCACTGCATAGAGGCGTTCGGGCACTATCAGGGTTCCTACATACATTCTGATTTGGTAGTCTAAGTAGTCTAGTAGGTAGTGTGTAGGCTTAATAGGCGTAAATTCAGGGTTCGAGGCCAGACATCAAGACAAAATACAAAAAGTATTTTGCGGCGACTTCCTCTCAGCAGATTTCTGGTAAAAACCCTGAGTTAAATAAAATTGCCATGAAAAGTTTCTCAAAAATCTATCGTCCGGAGTCGACTTTAAACTGTAGGGCCCACCACTCATGTATAAAACTCACGCACGCAACATAAGTGGTGTGAGAAACTAGGACGTTGTACAATGGGTCAATTCGACCTCCGGGTACTGTACTTGTCTTAATTGACAAGTACACGTCCCCTAAACTAACCTAACCTAAACTTCTGATCAGAAAATAAAAGAATTTTTGAATGCACGGTTAGGCACCGTAATTTGGTTCGGCTAAGTTGCTTGTACCTTTCCAGCCAGCCCTGTGCTGAATTCAAGGAAAATTGTTGAGTTGTGCTGGCATTCAAATGAGTTTCCAGGAGTTGACAATATGATTGGGGGGAATTAAAGTCCATTTAAACTGGTCGCTACCTTTCATTCTAGTGCCGTATTTGTCGAAAATTTGTTTTCAGAAACCTCTTCGACAGTTAGCCGCTATTGATGGCCCATAACTTGTTTGTTTTTGTTTCTAATTTCATACAATTTTTGCTTTGATTGTATGTACGAGTATATGATAAATTTCTTGTTCTTTTTTTTCTGTGTCGGTGTGTGGGCCAATTCAAGAGTGACAAATCATGGCATGCCTAGTTGGAGAAGAAAAAGAATGAGAGACGATCAATTCAAGCAACATTTTATTTTCCCCCTTGTCTGTCCGCACATATTGTCCGTCTACTTAAATACATATGTATGTATGTATCTGGCAGTGATCATTTGTTGTCGATTTGTTTGCTGCTGCTGATGTTACCGTTAATATCGCCGCCAAGTGTCTGAAACGTTAAATGTTTTATTGTGGGTGATATTTATGGCCAGACACTTAAATTAATAAATTTTTTCTTAATTTATTTATGAGCCATATCACCACTGTGTGTGTGTGTGTGATAATAATAAACAAATATTGTTTGTATTGGTATTTGTGTGAAAATCTTACCAAATTAAATGGTGGACACAGTGTATATTAAATAAAATTTATTTCAGAACAAATGTACGAGGCAATTATTAATTTTAAAAATGAAATGAAATGAAATAAAAAAACAAATTTTTTTTGGTTTAATTTATCACCGTGATAGACTTCAAAGTGTTTGAGAAGAAAATAAATTCGTTGTTGTTATGCTTGATGATGGGCAAAATGGCCTGGCAATAACACATATTCGATGTTGAATTGTGTGTGAAATATTTAATGATTAAAACAATATATGCAGTATTCTATATATACATATTTATGTATGTATGTATATACTATAGTCTATGTTTAAGCCATTTTGATAAAGAAATTTGTTTTTTTATATGAAATCTTTCATTTCAGAATAAAGTTTTGGTTTCAAAATTAAAGGGGAACCATCGTTAAAACGTTCCAATGTACAGTAAATTTAATTTATTTTAATTCTAAAAGGTCAGATATACAGAAAGAGAGAGAGAGAGAAAACGAACAAGTATGCTAGAAAAACGTCATTCTCACCCTAAGCTATTACTGAAAATAGAAAAAAATTAATAGACGAGTAAAACGATTTTCAGAACGTAACCAAGCGAATACTCTCTGATCAATACGAACTAAATTACACACCCGGTTTATCCTTCACTTATCTTGTCATCGATGGATGCTTCCGCATTAAAATTTTGAATCTAAAATATAATTAATTTGGCTAGATTTACTTGAAATTTTCAACACTGCTTTTAGAAGAGAGAGAGAGAGCTATAGACGGGGACTTAAAGCATCACAAATTAAAGGCTCCGCCAAATAACTTTTTTTTTTCGAAAATGCTTTAAAAAAAACTACTGAATATTTTCTCAAATTTCTTTTTTTATTTGAAAGTACAATCCTTCCGGTTAACAATGAAAAATAATTTCATTCAAATGGCTGCCTCGGCTGGCCATACAGTAGCCTACACGATCGGTCCAATTTTTAAGCACATTGTCGATTGTGTGCAGCTGTATTCCATCAATGGCTTCACGAATATTGTCCTTTAAAGCGTCAATTGTCTCTGGCTTGTCGGCGTAACACTTATCTTTGACGGCACCCCACAAATAATAGTCCAACGGTGTCAAATCGCAGCTCCGAGGTGGCCAAACGACATCAGCTCTGCGGCTGATAATGCGATCTTCAAAAGCAAGGCGCAAAACATCGAGTGTAGCTTCGGCTGTGTGGCACGTAGCGCCGTCCTGTTGCCAATATCATCCTCTTCAATCTTTGTGAACAAAAATTCGTTCAACATGGCCTGATAACGATTGCCATTGACTGTAACGGCCACTTCTTGCTCATTTTCGAAGAAAAATGGCCCAATTATGCCTCTGGACCAAAATCCGCACTAAACAGTGACTCGTTTTGGGTACGTCGGCTTTTCAATGTATGCGTGCGGGTTTTCTGTGCCCCAAATACAACAATTTTGCTTGTTTACATACCCGACAAGATCAAAATGAGCTTCATCTGAAAAGATGATTTTTTTTTGCCAAAATCGGCATCTTCTGGTGTAGGCTACTGCATGGCCAGCCGAGGCAGCCATTTGAATGAAATTATTTTCCATTATTAACTGGAAGGATTGTACTTTCAAATAAAAAAAGAAATTTGAGAAAATATTCAGTAGTTTTTTTTAGCATTTTCAAAAAAAAAAGTTATTTGGCGGACCCTTTAGTTTGAACTTGCCCCGCAAATCATTTTAATTAAAATAACTGATGCTCTAATAGTAAATCGAAGTAAAAAAATAGTTCACTTAGCAATGTAAACAAATCGCCATTTATATTGGTGCCTGTGCCATGTTTGATAACGTTTGTCTGCAGAAAATTATAGGAGAGCTGGTTTCGATAAATTCTCAACACAATTGTACCTCTCAATACGACGAATAAGTTCCAAATATGACTGTGTACGTACATAATTGGTCATTATATTGTATGTGTTAATTTTATACATTAGTGGCGTGACCTACAGTTTAAAATAGACTCCAGAAGACAGATTTTTGAGTTTTTCATAGAAATCCGCTGAGGAAAAGCAGCCGAAGAAATATTTTGTCATACTTCGTTTTGTTGGAGATATCTGACCTGGCGCTTGAACCAAGGCCTCAGGTCTAATATGACAACACACTGCCTACTAGTCTACGGCGATTTCATATTACTGTGTGACAAGTTAAATTATGGCTGTAAAGTCCCTGTTCTGTATAAAGTTCTCACGTATACCTTTGTAGAAGAATTCGAGGCAGTATATTTCGCGTCGCATATTGTAACTCCCCTTTCGCAGACCATAAATAGCAAATTTTGCAACGTAATTTGAGCCTGCAACATTCAACTGACCAAAAACATGTGTTCGCGGAGTGCTCTGAAGCTGCTGCCAACTGACCTTAAGTTTCATCAAGAAATCGTCTTTAACGGGGAGGCATATTTCTGTATGAATGGGTACCTTAACGAATGACATTTTCCTGTTTGGAAGGATGCCAATCCTTATGAGAATTAAGAGCAGTCAATGGATCCCGAAAAAGTCACTGCTTGGTGTGGATTTTGGGACAATATTCTTTGAGGATGACGTTGACCAGGCCATCGCTGTCAATGACGGGAACCATAGATTGATGATGACCAATTTCATTTGGCGTGATTGGGATGAACTGGACACCAACGTACGTATGTACGTACGCATTTCGTTACTAAAACCCATTCGTCAGGATTACTACTTAGCTTCTCACACCACTCACGTTGTTTGTGCTGATTTTATACATGATTGGCGGGAACTACAGTTTAAAGTCGATTCCGAACATTGTGTTTTTGAGAAAGTTTGCATGGCAACTTAATTTACTCTCCGAGTTTTTGCCAGAAATGTGCTGAGAGGAAGTCGCCGCAGAAATATTTTTTCATACTTTGTTTTGTGCGAGATGTCTGGCCTGGGATTTGAACCGAGGCCTCACGTCTAGTAGGCCAATACACTACCTACCAGACTACGGTGACTTCCTAAACACCAACGAAATGTACAGTAATCCCTCGATTTACATCGCAGTTGGATCCAAAAAAAGGCGACGTAAATCGAATGACGACGCAAATTGAAGTTAAAGGGAACAACAAATTTGACGACGTAAATCGAAACAACGTTAATCGAGGCGACGTAAATCGAAGGATTACTGTAGTTTTAACTGCAGGGCACACAGGCACACAGGGCACTGTGCCACACAACGCTTGCAACATTGAATATTCTGCACGATGGGTTTGAGAGCATCGTCAATCGTTTGCAACTTTGTAGAATGCGAAGCGAAATTACAAATTTGACACTGAAAGACTTCTTTCTTCAATCGATATTAACACTCAGCGACAAATAATCACCTTTTAATCACATGCTGGATGAATTATCTTTAAACGTTACGTTAAGAAGATGCTGTTAATGTGATGCACTGATGTTGCAACTAATACTGAGGCACTTATGCTGTACTGGTGGTGTGTATATGTTTTCAACTTCGTTAATTCCAAACTTAAACCAAAGCACGATAAGAAAGAGCTTTAAAGTGAGAGGCGCGAGAGTAAACTAAACGTGATAACTATGCGTGTCAATGTATGCCATAAATTAGTTGTAAATTGTTGATCACCTAACAACAGCTAAGACAGGAACTAATATAACGACAATGACAACAACATCAACAACAACAACAGCAATAAACAACAACAAAAAATCTATTAAAGTTCATTGAGCGCGGCATTTTTCAAACATTTTGTCCAACACGTTAACGTCATCGTCATCACATTGATCATCGTAGTCAACGTAATGCAGTGGTTATTGGGCAAATATTTACGAGACCGCTTGTATTGATTTTTGTTTAACATGTCTACGTACGTAGATATTATTTGTATTTAAATTTTAAAAACAACAAAAACTTAATGGAAATTTGACCCAGTCACCGTTGTTGATTACATAGTTATGTATGTATGTATGTACGCATGCTTACGTACATACATATGTATGTATTTACCCATTTAATCGTGTGTTAAATGACTAATAACGACAACGACGACGTCGACGAGTAGTGTTAGTGTTATGATGATTAAAAATAAAAAATAAAAAATATTCACACACCAATTTGGTGCCAATGGGCATTTTGTTTTAAGATTTAAAAATATTTGCATATACGCACATAAGTTTTTAAACTAAAATGAATAAATATGATATTAAACGATTAATAATGTTGACAATAAAACATACAAATTCAAATTAAAATCAAATTCACACGAACACCTATGATAAGCCAATGCCTTTGATAAATTTCTAAATTTATTTGAATTTTAATAAATCCAAGAAAATATTTTTAGCTGATGAAGATGATAAACGTATGTAAATCGATTGAAATCATTGCTATACCGGCTATTTTTATTGCTATTTTTTTTTAAATATTTTTCTCCATTTTTACTTTATTTATGAATATTTCCAATAGCTTCGTGTTAAATTGTACAATTTGTGCAAATTTTAATATCTTGCTACTTATATCGAAACTTTTAAATCGTCTTAGGGTTTGGCATATAAAATAAAATTTAAATTATGAATGATTTGTGTTAGAGGATCCATAGAATAAATTAAATCTAACATCATTTAACCCTTTGACGGCCATAGGCAAGTATGCTTGCCCGGGTGTTTTTGGCTTATATATTTGTCCAGGTTACAGATAGAGCAAATATGTCAGAGAATGTTTTATAGAAGGAGATTGGGGCAACAAAAATGTTGTTGAGTGCAAACACCTATCTGGCTCCACTTGTACTCTACGAGGCTCCAAATTTGGCCAAATAATGGTCTTTATACCGAGGGCTACTACAGGGTACAAGGGGATGGGAGTCAATTATGTTTTGGATTTAGCCTTTGTCTATCAAAAAAATATAATGAACAGTTTTGGATACAGTCCGAACTGCCTAAAAATAGTCATTTAATGTTTGGCAATTATGTTTGCCTATGGGTTGAAACAAAAATTATCTTTCCTAAAAACTCTAGAATTAAAACCTCTAAATTGTCATTAAATTTGAGCTTTTTTAAGCGCGTCTGTGTCTCATGATAGTGGAGCAGTCCAACCTATATGCTTTACAAAAAGGGCGTATGTTCACTTTAACCGTATCCGAGTTTAAGGCTTATATGGGTATTATCATACGTATGCGCTTAGTGAAACTCCCATCAACACGTCTGTATTGGTCAACTGATCCAACATTTCACCAAGCTCAGATTCAGGAGTCATGCCACGGGACCGATGTGAGAAAATTACAGCCAATCTTCACTTTTGCGACAACAGTAAGGCTAATGTTACTGACCTTAGCTACAAAATCCGTCCAATTATAGAGCACATTAACAAGGCTATGCCTGACGCATATACATTTTCCAAAAAACTCTCAATTGGAGAACATATGGTAAAGTTTAAGGGACATAATGCCATGAAACAGTATATGAAGGACAAACCTATTTCATGGAGATTCAAGCAATGGTGTTTATTATGTGAGTCAGAAACTGGATACTTGTATAATATTGCCATTTACACAGGAAAAAAAATCATTTGTTGAACACGGTCTTGGCGAAGCTGTCGTCCTGCAGTTATGTAAGCCACTGGCAAAAAAAGGGGTTGAAGTTTACTTTGATAACTTCTGTACAAGTCTAAACTTAATGCACATTCTTCAGCGAAATGAAATAATGGCATGTGTCGATGTAGTAGAAAGCACATACCGAAGAATTTTCCCGCGGATAAAAAAATGAAAAGAGGGGACATAAGTTACTTCACGTCAGGAAGCATTTCCGTCGTCAAATGGATGGACAATCGTAGTGTCCACCTCGCCTCAAATTTTATTGACCCAACAGAGGTAATCAAGGTCAAGCGACGTGTTGCTGGACAAGCTAATAAAATAGATATTGATTGCCCTCTGATTACACAGCACTACAACAAAGGAATGGGAGGCGTTGATCTAATGGTCCATTAAAGAAAGTTTATTATGAGTACGATCGCAGAAGTAAGTGCCGTTTTTATTTACTATTGTTCTTCGACCTATTTGAGCTATGTGTTCATAATAGTTATATAATATATAAAAAACTCATATTGGCTAACAGTTCTTCAATCAATGTGACTTCAATTGCATTTCGAGCAGCTTTAGCCAACGAACTGATAAGTTACTTCAATTCAAGTACACGAGCCTTTTCAGCGTTAACCAAATTTGGAACTCATTTTATAAGTAAGACCAAATCTCTTCATAAAATGGAAAAGAGTGAATGTTGGAAACGTCATTGTACTTCCTATAAAAAATAGAGTCGCACAAATGGTGTTTGCGTTCAATGCAATGTATTTCTTTGTTTGATTGCTTTGGAAACTATTACTAACAACACTAATTATAAATTTTTAAGATTTATTGTATTTTACTTTATATTTTTAACAAAAAAAAACTGTTCTTAAATCATGTCTAAAAATTAACAATTTGGGATTTGCCAAGCGAAATGGGGGACATAGAGGCTACCCAGGCCACAGATTATTAAAATAAAACAAAAGGTTAAATCGCTTCAGCCGAAGATGTTTGATCGTCAAAGAGTTAAAACAATTTAACTCCAACATGAAAGCTTGAAAAAAAACTTGAATAATAAAGTGGTTTTCATAATTAATGTTCTTTTCATAAAGAGGTCTGCATATTAGGCTTGGATAGACTCGTATCCGAAAGCAAGAATTCTATTCTATTCTATTACACCCGGTATAATCTCAGTTACAATTCTTAGGCTACTTCTCGATAGTTAAAATCGAAAGTTACATCACACCTCATTGTAATTACCCAACAAAACTTCAAATCAGTTCTAATCCAACGCCTTTCTGAATCCTCCTCTTTTCATTCTTCCTTTCGTCAAGCCTGTCCTTGAAAAGCCCCCCTTTCTACTCCACAAAAAAGTTCTGGCCTCATGATCTGCCTGGTTACTTACTTAATCGGTCAATACAACCGTTAAGTCAGGATTACAACCTAGCTTCTCATACCATTCATGTTTATTTATTTATTTATTTACTTATTTATTTAAGTCAGTGTATAAATCGAAAAAAAAATAAAATAGGATTACAATCAGTTTCTTCAAAAATACAAGTAATAGTTACAATAAAAATATGAAAAGGTTACGAATTGAGAAAAACAATAATGTTCCGTTTTATAATGCAAGAATTTAAAGAAAAATCAACAAAGTCTGACAAATAATAAATAAATTGACGGCAAATTCTAGTTAACGGATTAGCAACAGCATAATTAGTTCTGCAGAATTGAATATAAATCGGATTATAACAGCGGAAGTTACAACGAGGAACATTGAATTTAACAGATCTTAGCAGAAATTCACAGCAAATATTACCATTGATCAGGTTAACCATGAAGGATATATTTAACATTGTTCGACGACCCTTAAGGATAGGCAGTTTTATTAAAGCCAGTCTGCCAGTATATGAAGGCATATCCTAGTAATTCCATCCAAGGCCACGCAAGCAGAAGAGTAGAAATTGTTTCTGAACAGATTCGATGTGTTCGCTGTAAACATTATAGTGAGCATCCCATACGACGGATCCATACTCCAAAATTGGTCTGACAAGTTTTACGTATAACTGTTTAGTAATAAATGGATCAGTAAATTCCTTTGCCCAACGTTTTATGAAGCCAAGAGTGCTTCTTGCCTTATTTACAGTCAAAGTGATATGATCATTAAAGTTTAATTTTGGGTCTAATAGGATCCCCAGATCAATAAAAAAGTCCACTATCTCCAATTGATGACCTCCAAGCAAGTAATTAACCTTGATAAAATTATTTCTTGAGAACCGCATACATTTGCATTTTTTAATATTCAGCTCCATCATGTTGTACTCGCACCACAAAAAGAAATTATTGCGATCACTTTGAAGATAAATATGCTCGATGAAATTATTAAAGGAGAGAAAAACTTTTACATCGTCAGCATACATCAAGATATTGGCAAAATTAATCGTGTTGGGAAGATCGTTTATAAACAGCGAAAAAAGAAGTGGTCCAAGATGGCTGCCTTGAGGAACACCAGACAGCCCATAAATATACTTAGATAAGCTATTGTTCACACATACAGTCTGCTTTCTACCAGTCAAATACGACTCTAGCCATCTTAAACTCCTATGATTTACACCCATTAAATCCAATTTAGTTAACAGGAGTTTGTGATTCACTTTATCGAACGCCTTACTAAAATCCGTAAAAATTACATCAGTTTGCTTCCGTTAAGAAAAGACCGAATTTATCATGGATGTTAACTAAAGCACGTTAGTTGTTGTTGAACAGCCCTTTCGGAAACCATGTTGATAAGGTGATAATAACGATGAAGTATGATGAACCAAAAAATCGGCAATCAGTTTCTCGAACATTTTTGGAATAGCACTCAGTTTTGCAATGCCCCTATAATTTATAACATCAGATTTGTTGCGTATGTTAATTTTATCCATGAATGGCGGGTTTTACTATTTACTCTCAGACTTTCTGCCAAAAGAAAGCTGAAAGAAATTCACCGAAAGTAAAATTGTTTTCGCATTTCGTTTTGTTCGAGAAGGCTGACCCAGGGGTTGAGCCATGGATAAGCCAACATACTACCTACTAAACTATGCCAACTTCCTGTCGCCTTATTGTCGCGAATATTCAGTAATCACTTCAGCTTTCCATTCCAATTTCGAGTCAAACTCAGGCTCCCAGATGTCGCGTTCAACTTTCTGTCCAAGTGGAATTTAGCACATCTTTAATTGTGTACTTTCGCTTGAAAGCAACTCGAAAGTTTCCCCTTGTGCTCTGAATAATTCACTTTGTAACTGTTCTACTATATGTCCTTAATCCATCTGTATACCATAGAATGGTCCCTCTTTTCAAAGAGTGTGTAGCAAACAAATTATTCTCTTTTCTCTTCTTATCGCAGGGCCAGTTAAGGAAGCAACTGTCAGCCATTCGATTAGACTGATCACAATGTCCTCTGATTAATATCCAGTGAAACTTCTCTCCCACTAACCAAAATGCAGTTTCCATTGTTCTGATCCTCATTATGTTTGCAGTAGTTTTAAATACAACAGAGCCAGCAGCTTCGTTAAAGGAACTGATTATCATTGCCAAGCTTATGACAGCGCAAACTCGTCTGTATAACTTATCCAACTCCACCTGAAGTATTTTTCATTCCAATGCAAAGAAAAAAAGCATCGATGTTTTATCGGTGTTCATCAATAATCGATAAGATTCATCGAATCGAACATCTATGTATGTACATATATCGTCGACCACTAGCGAGTGGTATATGTATTCTGATGTAAATTTAGCTGCTGCATCTTACAAGCTCCTTTCCAATAAAGTATTGAAGAGATCACATGCTAATCGATCATCCTGACAAAAACTGCCTTTGCTATTAAATTATTCGAAAGCAGTCTTTACTATTTTATCTGATAACCTTGTAGCAGTTAATGCCATCACGCAAAGTCCTGTTAGCATTGCCGTGATACCAAACTCAGCAACGGTCTTGAACACCTTAGCACGTATCGGTCTGTCAAAAGCTACCTTGTAAGAGACAATTTCGTATCGCTAGAAGACGTTTAAATCAAATTCAAATTTTTTTTTCTTTATGAAGTGACAACTAAACTAGTATTGTAAAGGGTCCGCCAAATAACTTTTTTTTGAAAATACTTTAAATAAGAAACTACTAAATATTTTCTCAAATTTCCTTTTTTATTTGAAAGTACAATCCTTCCGGTTAGGTTAGAGGACGTGTACTTGTCAAATTAAGACAAGTACAGTACCCGGAGGTCGAATTGACCCATTGTACAACATCCTTCCGGTTAATAATGGAAACTAATTTAATTCAAATGGTTGTGTGCAGCTGTATTTCACCAATGGCTTCACGAATATTGTCCTTTAAAGCGTCAATTGTCTCTGGCTTGTCGGCGTAACACTTATCTTTGACGGCACCCCACAAATAATAGTCCAACGGTGTCAAATCGCAGCTCCGAGGTGGCCAAACGACATCGGCTCTGCGGCTGATAATGCGATCTTCAAAAACAGGGCGCAAAACATCGAGTGTAGCTTCGGCTGTGTGGCACGTAGCGCCGTCCTGTTGAAACCAAATGTTGCCAATATCCTCCTCCAATATCCTCCTCTTCGTTCAACATGGCCCGATAACGATCGCCATTGACTGTAACGGCCACTCCTTGCCTATTTTCGAAGAAAAATGGCTCAATTATGCCTCTGGACCAAAATCCGCACCAAACAGTGACTCGTTTTGGGTACGTCGGCTTTTCAATGTATGCGTGCGGGTTTTCTGTGCCCCAAATGCGACAATTTTGCTTGTTTACATACCCGCCAGAGCTTCATCTGAAAAGATGATTTTTTTTGCCAAAATCGGCATCTTCTGTAAGTCGATCGCAGGCCCACTTAGCGAAGCGAAAACACATTGCATGGTTAATTGGCTTCAACTCCTTGACCAATTGGACTTTGTATGGCGTCATACCAAGGTCTTTATGCAAAATTCGTCTCAATGATGTCTCCGAAATGTTCAATTGTTGAGAACGACGGTGAATTGATGTTGATGGCGCTTCACGCACACTTTCTGACACAGCTGCAATATTCTCGGATGTACGCACTGTTTTTGGCTTTTCACGCTTTGGTTTATCGATGAGGATGCCAGTTTCTTTCACTTTTTTTCACAAGATAACGAACATACGGAGTTGACGGTGCTTCTCTTCTTCTAAAATCCGTACGCAATTTTCGCACACATTCTGCAACATTACCATGACTTGCAAAGTAATGTCACAGTATTTCCCAATAAAACTAATTATCTGTGAAATCAGACATGAACTAAGTGTTACCATTCACGAAATAAGCACTAGTTGAAAGAAAAATGTTAGATGGCGGACTCGATATTAATCCGTGAATACCCTTAATGAAATGCGTATAAACGATGCTTGAGATAAGAATAGATTTTGTTACTTTAGCGGTTTTCAACACGTTTTGCAAATTATAAAAATATTTTATAATGACGAATCAAAGATAAAATTAAAATTCCAAAATCAAAGACAATCACCACGATGGCAACAGGTTAATGATTCAATTAAAATCAGGTTTTTTTTCTTATTTTTTGCTTTTTAAACGCTTTGCTGTTAAAGTGTAAATGAGTCAATAAGTCTGCTTAGGAATACAAGAATTTCGTTTGACAAAAATGCAAATGAAAGAGAAGCCAAAATTAGATTTGTTTTGTTATCTAAACTGGATTAATAATAATGCCGGTTTAATATTTATGGTGTTTAATTGTTTAAAGAAATGTTTTTTAATAAATAAATGCCTGACAAATTTGTTAACAGTTTAGTGGATTGCTTTCAAAAAAATT
Organism: Sarcophaga carnaria; assembly: GCA_958299815.1. Lineage (NCBI taxonomy): Eukaryota > Metazoa > Arthropoda > Insecta > Diptera > Sarcophagidae > Sarcophaga > Sarcophaga carnaria. Next base: position 47,370,226 of record OY283151.1, read on the forward strand.
CTCATTTACTTCACGTTAAGTTTCGTTTCTAAATTTTTGCTTGATTTTATTTTGTTCTGTATTATTGAACACCATAGCAGTGTACAATTTACAATTTAATTCGTAATAAAATTAACATTTCTCAAATTGCACGCAAATTTATGCAAATTTGTGCAAATTGTGCATAAAAAGACAGGAATTTTCAAAATACGAATTTTCAATAATTAATTAAAAAATTGCAAAATAAACGAAAAACATTAAATAGCGGCAGCGACAGCGAGAAAACCAAAAATTCTACACAAAATTTACTCACGCAAAACCACTAACAAAAATATTAAAATGAAACGAAAAAAAGTGTTAAATTCAGTTGATTATTGTAATTATCAAACGATACCAATTGAAATTGATTGGATGCAGCAGCAGGGATGCGAAGGGATATTAGTTCATATCGTTTATCACAAGATTGCAATGGGATGTTTAAACCCGTAGTCACAAAAAATCTGAACATTTGTCCATGAGTAATTTTCTGAGATACATTCTTTATTTAAGATAGGCAACCTTACGTCCAATTCACATAGAATCGCAGCATTGTATTCAATAGTTTGATACACAATGCAGCGAATTTCATAATATCAAGTTTTCCATCAAGCGCCTTCTATCTTTCAATTTATATTAAACATGATATGTCGTGCATATCATTCAAATTTTTTATTTATTTTAAAGATCCATTGATGCCATCATATGTGGCACATAGCATCATTCAAATATTCCCCTCGCCGTTCCACCTGAACTCCTGAATGTCTACACCGACAGCTCCAGACTAGATAACGGGGTGGGCAGTGGAGTATACTCTGGGAAATTGGACCTGAACATCTCACTCCGGCTGCCGGACTACTGCAGCGTGTTCCAGGCGGAGGTAATGGCCATCTGCCGGGCCGCACAGTGGATCCTCGCCTATGGTGTTCCTGTCCCTTTCACTCGTATCTCGATCTACTCCGATAGCCAGGCTGCGATAAAGTCTGTCGAACGTTGCGGATAATTCCAGGATCGTCAAAGAATGTCGCCGCTGTCTCAATCTCCTTTCAGGGCGCCTCGGCGTCACACTTGTCTGGGTTCCCGGACACTGCAATATTCCGGGAAACTGCAGGGCCGACGAGCTGGCCAGGGCTGGTGCACAACTTCCGGAATCTTCCTCAATCAGCTTGGGAATGCCACTTACCTCGTTCAAACTGGCTATTGCGCGGAAATTCTCCCGGGATGCCAACCGGTCCTGGATCAATGAGGAGTCCTGCTCCATCGCTAGGCCCACAATGGATAGGAGCCGTACCAACCAGCTACTTGGACTTGGCCGTAATATCATCTCGATCACAGTGGCCATGCTTACAGACACGCGGAAAGAATGCGACCCCCATTTAACGACTTCTGCCGTGGATGCAGATCCGTCGAGGAGGAGGAGGCTGTCATCCACTTCCTCTGCCAATGCCCATCCCTTGCGGGGTGCAGTTATGGGTTATTTGGCTGTCCGACCCTTGTCAGCTTGACGGAGCTATCGTCCATTGATATCAAGGACATAGCCTCGTTTATCAAACTTTCTGGCTGGTTTTCCAGCGTGGGGTAGTCGTGCTTTTTGGAAAATGTGGAACTTGGTCAGTGCAGAGGCTGCGTTCACCTGTGGCATCACAACGGGACGCTATGCGTGCTCAAGTAAGCTTTTTAGTAAATTAAAGCTACCACGCTAACCTAACCTAACCTAACCTTCCCCTCGCCTTCTGTAGGTATCCTAAATTTTGAAATTTTCCTCCAGACTCAAGCGCATATCTCAGGTTGAATTTGAGCGCTGACATGGATTATGTTGATCTTGAGATCCGCTGTGGTTTCTGTCTTATTCGCATACACGTGCGACTTAAGCAAACCCCACAAGAAAAAGCGTTATGGAGCTAAATGTTATGATATTGCTGGCGAGATCAGATAATTTCCACATGAGAGATGACCGTGCCTTCGAATCGCTCGTATAGAATATCCAATGTGGCAAGAGCTGTGTGGCACGAAGCGCATTACTGTTGAAATTACATGTCTTTAATGTCTAAATCATACACTTGAAGCCAAAAGAAGTTGGTGATCATTGACCACTAGTTTCCTCTCTTGACAGTGATTGCCTGGTCAACGTCGTTCTCAAAGAAATATGCTTCAATGATGCAGCCAGCCCAAAATCCACACCAAACACTGACTTTTCAGGGATGCATTAAAAGCTTTTGCATCTCATCTGGGTAGGTACCGTTCCAAATTCGAAGATTTTGTTTGTTTAGGTACCCATTTATTCAGAAACAAGCCTCATAGATGAAAATTAAGCCATTTCCCCCAGAGCACATTCACCGAACACACGTCGTCGTTGTCTATGGTCATTTACCTACAGTTTCTGGTTCAATAAAATTTTTTGTCACGTGTCCAAGCCACGACGCAAAATTCGCACAGTTGTGGTCTGAGAGTCGTCAAGTTCTTGTGACTGCCTTGTATGCTCCTGTACATTCTCACAGAAAGCAACGATGTTTTCGGCAGTAGAACCAAATTTATCCACCACATTGCGGATAGTCATCTCAGTAGTGTTGTTGAATGCTTTATCCGTCTATGGTTACTTGGCAAAACAGACTGAATAAATGACAACTAATTTGACAGATTTGAAGTCGCCGTAGTCTAGTAGGTAGTGTGTTGACTTATTAGACGTGAGATCACGGTTCCAACCCCAAGTCAAACGTCTGCAACAAAACGAAAATTGAAAAAAAAAAACTGTAAGCTCCGCCACTCATGTAAAAAATTAACACACACAACATAATTGGTATGAGAAGCTAGGTCGTAATCCTGACACTTGCATTAAAATCGTTTAAAAATGTGTATACCACACTGTATATGTACATGAATTGGAAAATTTCATTATCATTGCTTGGCCATGCAGCACCTGTGAATTTTATTATGAAATTTCGCTACGAAATACATACATACATACATACATATGTAAACATAAACCGTTATAAAAGGAATTAAAATTTTACAAAACGTTTTTGTTTTTCTCACATATGCATCGACAAACTATAACACGATCAGACATGTCTGCTGCTATTGAACTCTATAAAGAAAACAAAATGAAGAGAAACAATAAAAAAAAAAATTATCAAAATAAACAAAAGAAAGCAACAACAATAAAAACGAAGAACAGCATCGTTCAATCTCAAGTTGAAACAACAACAAGTAAACAAACAAACAAGCAATGAATATTTTAATTCCATTCATAAAACAAAGTGTCTGTGAAATTCACACATTCACACTCTCCTTCTTACCCTTCTCGGTTACACACTTACACTTGCAATTGCGTTTAATTGTAAGTTAAATACACTTACAACCACAACAACAACAACTTGTACGGCACATTAAAGTAAACAATATCGAAATGCGAAACTTAACAAAACAAAACAAAACAAAAAATATTCATTGAAATGTAGGAAGTAAAGGCTATGCAAAGCAGATGCTGAACAACAATCGGATATCAAGCTCAAGATCATGTTCATTATTGTATTCAATTGCGAAAGCAATTCATCTCAATCTCTAGAGTTTTTCTGCAATAATACTTATTCGCTAACGCATCACACATTGAATTTTCAGTTTATTTTGTTAAAGTATTTCCGAAGAAGAGAAAAATTTTAAAATTTCCAAAAATAAAAGGAATTGTGCCTTGTTTCAGTTCCATTATCATGTTCTTTCCAGCTAAATATAGGACTACAGGATCTAGGATGATAGATTTACCATCTCTCTTGTCTTAGAAACTATATCCTCGATGAACTTTACTCAGGGAGTACTGCCATTTTTCAACAGGCGACGATGCCTAATCTTCCTGTGATAATCCTTATTGCTGTTGTTCTTTCTTGGGGGGGGGCCAAGGAATAGTTTATTTAATCTTGTAATTCGTAAAACAAGTAAAATTTGTTCTAGATAGCATTCCATCAAATGAGTTCAGGTTAAACGAAGAGGCACTTCAAGCTTCTGTTCTAACGGGTGATTTTTTTTTAGCTATTATCTTTTTGGCAACACTGGTTTAAACAGCTCACGCACGTTTCGTGTTTTGTTTCACTGTCAAACATATTCAGTTTGGTCTATAATTTAACCAATGAATCGTGTTACAAACGAACAACGCTTGCAAATCATTGAATTTTATTATCAAAATGCGTACTCTGTTAAGAAAGTTCATCGCGCGCTTCTTCCATTTTATGGCCAGCTTAATTGAACCCACTGAAGCGGCTATTCGGGCTATTGTGACTAAATTTCGCATCAAATTTCCATTGTTGGACATTAAACCACCAATACGTTTACGTAGAGTGCGAACTGAAGAAAATATCGCAGCTGTATCGGTACAGTGTTAATGATGACCATCAATTATAGATTCGTCGCCGTTCGCAGCAATTGGGCCTCTGTTACTCAACAACGTGGAAAATTTTGCGGAAGGATTTAGGTGTGAAGCCTTTCAAAATACAGCTGCTGCAAGAATTGAAGCCGAACGACCTACCGCAACGCAGAATTTTTGGTGAATGGGCTCTTGGAAAGTTGGCCGAAGATCCACTTCTTTATCGCAAAATTGTGTTCAGCGACGAAGCTCATTTTTGGCTCAATGGATACGTAAATAAGCAGAATTGTCGATTGTTTGGAGTGAAGATCAGCCAGAAGCATTGCAAAAGCTACCAATGCATGAAGAAAAAGTCACAGTTTGGTGCAGTTTATGGGCTGGTGGCATCATTGGACCGTACTCTTCAAAGATGCTGCTAATCTTAACGTAACTGTGAATGGTGAGCGCTACCGTGAGATGATATCCAACTTTTTTTTTGCAAAAAATGCAAGAGCTTGACTTGCATGACATGTGGTTTCAACAAGACGGTGCCACATGCCACACAGCACGCGTAACAATGGACTTCTTGAGAGGCTAGTTCGGTGAACATTTTATTTCACGTTCGGGACCAGTCAATTGGCCGCCTAGATCGTGCGCTTTAACGCCTTTAGACTATTTTTTGTGGGGCTATGTTAAAGCTCAATTGACGCATTGGAAGACAACATTGAAGCATTTATTCGTGAGATACCGGCCGAAATGTTGGAAAGAGTATGCCAAAATTGGACTAAGCGGATGGACCATTTGAGGCGCAGTCGCGGTCAACATTTGCATGAAATAATCTTCAAACATTAAATTATATGGACCGTACTATCGATTCAAATAAAGATTTCATGAATTTTTCTGAATTATATGTTTTTTTTTTTGAAGAATTTTCCTATAGCTCTTAAAAAATCACCCATTATTTTCAATTGTGTTTTTTATTTTCATTAACGATCAACTTTTTTAACTTCAAATCTTCTGACAATTATGTAAATGACGGTAATATTGTTCATTCCTATACTTTTAACGATGGAGGTTAATGCCAAACCGCTTAATATGAATGACGCGCAATCTCCGAATTGTATTGTATAAATAAAGTCGATTTTTATGTTCGAAAGCTCTTGATGTTCTGGACGTGAAAATTGAATGTGATGCTCCGTGTATTCATTTTTAAGTGTCGAAAGAAGCATTTAATTGCTTCGATTTCTGAAGAGGATATAAGAATTACTTTACTCCACTTGATCTCCTTATTCAGGGATGTCACAGAATCCAATAATGTCGGAATTGGATTTGAAAACGACACAAAAATCAACTTGGTGTCATACAATCCAAGATTATCGGTTTTGTTTTCGAACTTGAATAAGTATCGTTTTTAGGTGTCACAGAATGTCTTGTTATCGGTTTTGTTATTGGAAATAAACCAAGCAGCTAACATCTGTCTGTTTGTTATATGAAATAAAAACAATTTTAATTTTACTTTATAAATCGCTTTTATTTTACCAGTTTTTTATAAGGTGTTGGCTATTTCGTCTCTGATTCTCTGACCTACACTTTGCAAAGACGTGCTTCATGACAAAATAATATTGGCTTCACTATCTGGTAATGACAAAGTCAGCTCATCCTCACTGGTTAGCACATTATAGCTCCTGCAAATGTTGTGTAGAGCACAGCAGAAGTTTATAATTCTTACTGCCTTTTCCGGATGGTAATGTATGTAATGTGCTCAATAAGCAACGGAAACGACTTTTCAGCACTCCTACACTCCTATTCAAATTCCTTTTACGATTAAAGTGTAAATGCTCGTTAAAGCTGGCCTTTATTATCTTTATATGAGTCCCGTCTATTCAACCAATTATTGAAGAAATTTTAAATTTATTAAAAATCAAGGGACTATGATCTTTGCTTGTCGTTGGAGTCCATTTCTAGTTGCATCCATTGACGGCAAATGAACCGCTACATAACTTTGAGCACATCGTCTAAAATTGTAGAAACTGCTTCTACCCAGAGATATGCTAGAATAATTTCCAACAGATCTTTGGTATGACCCTTCAGCTAAATATCGCAACATAGCTGCAAGTTTTAGCAATGGCGGTATCTTAGAACGGGAAAGGTGTTTTTTTTACTGTGTCTAGGAGCATACAAAAAGCGTCTTTTTGTTCATCCGGTAATATGTTATAAATCTGCAAAGCGACTTTAGATATGAATGTACAGTATAGCAACTATATGCCTCCGGCAACTCAACTTTTCACCTTTTCTGAACGCTCTTTCTCTAACAACAAAAATGCGATAACAGCAGCATTTATTTAACACTAGATTTACAGAGAAATTTTTATACCTATTTATACCAACACCAGTCATAATGACTGCTGTTCAAAAATAACGTTTTGAGTGTGTAAATTTTGTATGTGTTATAATGTTTTATAGAATTAATAAACAGTAATGGTAAAATATAAAATTAATAAAAAGTCCAGAGCTGTAACTTAGTTTTTATTCAAAATAGTACAAACTTTTTTTCTGTGCGTTTTCCACAAATTATTTCTTGCAGACGTCGCAATTTATTGAACTTTTATTATTATTGCAAAATACTATTTGGCACCATTTGCGTATTGCGAGGGATGTTTTTGGAGCAGCAGTTGTTGGACAGTCAGCTTCACTTGTTGTCTCTTGACCTGATGACTAATAATCAAAAGTAAGTTCTTCAGCCGAACGAAACAAATTCTTCCTTGAAATATTCTTTCCCGTTGTATTTTTGTACAAAATCCAGGAATTTATTCCGACAAAATCTAAAATATTAAAAAATACTTGAAGTGGCCATCTTCTAGATCCTGATTTCACACTATATGCCAATAGCCATATCGTGCCATTTGATCTGTGACGCCGACACCAAATTTGGTTTTATTATAAAAAGACAGTTTCAGGTAGTTTTTTGCTGTCGATATCAATTTTGACGGCTTTGTGTTTTGTACTCAATAAAACAACTTTTTGTTGGCTTACTCTTATAAACTGTAAATGTACATTCATTTGTTGCATATAGTAGTGTTGAAAAACGAGCCATACTATCCTTCTTTTAATTGCAAATTATTTGAAGGTCCCGTTTGATCGAACGTACGGTACCAACCAATGTAGTGTTTTTGGCTAATAATTTAGAAGCTAAAGAAGCACTGGTAAAATAGTTGTCGGTTGTTACAGTCCTACCTTTCATGGTATAAGGCTCCAGTAGTCCCATTACTACAAATTCACTAAGACTTGTTGCCTATATAAGGAAAGCCATTTACGACGTACTTCGTTTCAACGTCAGAAGGCAGCCAGAATTTTATTCCAAACTTGTCTGGTTTTTTTGGCATATACTGTGTAAACCTACATCTGGCTTTCGTTGGGAACAATTGTTCATCTACTGTAATATTTGCTCCTGGTTTGAAACAGTTTTGGCCGTTGACAATAAATTTGTTCCAAACAGTTGCCACTTACATAAATTTATCAGTTTGCAAGCGTTGCCTCTTTTCATTTCTTGTATCGAAACGAATAAAACGTAAATTTTATGTAAAGTCATGCCTACTCATAGTTTTAGAAAAAAAAATCAGGACCCCATTGTTTGTTCCATAAATACGACAGCTGCAACCCTTTGAATACTGTATGCACCACTGTATGTACCTCGTGCAAACAGTATTCCAATGAAAGCTTTCAATTTATCCTGTAAAAGTGTCCATTTGTTCCCTAAAACTCTAGAGGCTTCTAATTCGTTGGAAGTTTTGATATGCTCTAATATATGGTGGTCAATCAATAGTAAAAAGGCACTGCTTGGCTTCTCTTCCATAATATTTTTTCTAGCATATGCTGTAGGATCAGATAAATCTTTGAATATGCAATGAGTTGGTAACCTTCCAACAACACCTCCTTCGTTTGCTTTTTTTCCGAACAGTTCCACTTGCAGAAACTTCAAGTTGTGTATCTTCCCCGCTTTCATTATCCTCTTCAGAACTAGAAAGAAACCGCATACAAATTCGTTTTTGTATATTATGCAAAGGAACACTGTCTGCTGCCATAGAAAAACATACCAGTCAAAATGACTGGTACCGGTATAAGTACCAAAAACAAAAATTATTTTTTTTATTGTGGACACAAGATCAAAATAAGTTATCAAATTAATTGTATTTAATTGTCGTTATAAAAGTCATATAATAGTTTCGGAAAAAAATATTCACACAAAGTCAATATTTAAGGCTAAGAAGGCAAAACCAGTCATTTTGACTGGCGTGGTAAATCTAGTGTTAAAAAGATTTATTTTTTTTTTTATTATTTTAATAAAAACAGCAATTTTTAATAAAAAAAACAGTTTATATTTTGTCAAAAAAAAAAATTAATAAAAATTGTAAATAACTACACAAATGTAAACAACAATTGTTTCGAACATCGCTTTTATTTCAATTCGAAAATAACAAAACCGATTTGGTTTTGTGACAACAAATGAATCCAATATTGGTTTTCAAAAAAGGCCAAAAGGCAAAATCGACTTGGATTCTATGACACCCCTGATTATTTACACCACTTATATCCTTTGTATAGGCCGGTGCCTCGAAGTCTATTCTAATGCTTGTCGACTAGTTAATGACAATAATAGATTCAGTAGAACACTTTCAGAATTTGTCTTGTATGTCGCTATTTTACCGACGATGTGTCTGATAGAATTCAGGGAACTTGTTCCCGAAAATTGCATCTTTTTACGTAACAAGCTATTCGTGTGCAGAGATCTTTCGAGATCTTTCACCTATAATATAAACAAATTCAAATCTAATGTCCATAAATACTATCTTCTTCTTCCCTTCTATAAGCAATTTCCCTAGTTCGAACACAATGCAGTGCATGAGTAGGGGGTCATTAAAACGTATAAAAAATTGAGGTTGGTTTTTGAAGGAGACATTTCAACGACAAGTCTGAACCGTTTATCGAATAATAATAGCCACTAGGTGTACTGTTATGTTGCAGAAGAAAGAAGCATTAATTTTACATTTGTATCTTAGAATAGCAGACGGTTGTAGCGTTGCATCACTCATAAGACGATGTTATATTCAGATTTTTATTATTATTAGATTCTGATGTATGCTGACGACGTTAAATTATTTTATACTTTTGATGATGATCATGGTCAGGCTGTTCTTCAGCGAAATATTGATTTGTTTGTATCTTTGTGCAGAGTTAATTTAATGGATCTTAACTTGAAAAAAATGTAAATGCATGGTTTTCTCTCGCGGGGGAGTCCTCTTATGTGATTGATTCTTGCCCTTTGGAAACTGTGACTACATTTCTTGATTTGGGAGTTTGATTATTGGATAGGAAATTGTCTTTTATTGATCATATTAGTATGGTGATTGACAAGGCTCGGGCTGTCTTTGGTTTTGTGAAAAGATGGTCTAGGCAATTCATTGATCCTTATATAACAAGAGTGCTATACCTCTCACTTGTTAGACCTATTTTGGAGTATGCGTCCATTATTTGGAATCCATACTACCGTTGTCATAGTGATTCAATAGAGTCTGTGCAGAAGCAGTTTTTATTATTCTGTTTACGTGGCTTAGGATGGGATTGTGCCAATGGGTTTCCGTCATATGAGGCTAGATTAGGTTTGATAAAACTTCCAACTTTGGAACGTAAAAGGGCTGTTTTAGGGGTCTGGTTAAAGGTGATGTCGTTTCTGAGTTTTTGCTTTGTAACCTGAATTTCAGTATTCCAGCAAGATTTTGCACGGCACTATCGTCCTCTTTCTTTAAATTTTTATAGAACGAGCTTTGGATTTAATTTTCCTTTTCGTAGATTATGTAATGATTTTAACTTATATTATGATTTTATTGATTTTAATTGTAGTGTTTGTAATATAAAACGTAGCTTATATGCTGGCATTAATTTGTAAATTATTATATAAAAATGTATTTTCGTTCTTGTCATAGGTAGTTCCGGTTTATTGTTACTTTATTCAGCTTGTGATTAAGTTCTGTAGCTGATTTATATTCTCGTTGCCATTACTTTTCCCTTGCCCGCTACAGTCCGGACTATAGTGTGCACGTGTCCCTACCTAATGGGGACGAGCCCTCCGCGGTCGGGTGAGAGTGTGTTAGTGTGAGGCCGGGGACGTTCGAAAAAAAAAATCCGAAATTGAATAACGTATTATTTTAGTTTCGAACCATGACTCTGCAAACAGGTGAATAGTAGTGCATACGAGTTACTAACAAATTTAACCAAACCTTGCTTACGTTTTGTTTCGTTTTCAAGTTCGTAATAAAAAAAATCTCATATCTAAGCAGCACTTATAATTTCCCGAATTTTATATCAATTAATATAATAATTCTGGAATAATCTTCCTATATATGGATCATAAGAATGCTCAAGTAAATTAAGTCAAACCAAATTTCTAAAATTGAAAATATTCGATCAGATTAAAACATTTTAAACTTACCGTCTTTAAAGTGATGATTTCTATACGATGTTTTCGGCATTACGCTTATTTAATTCGGAGCAAAAAAAATATGGAGATGCAAAGGCTGAACAGTTTCTTTTTCCTTAAGTTTGAGCAAAAAGTTGTTATTGAGTTACTCAGCTATGCTTATGAGTAAGTTGTGCAGTTTTTATAAAGACAAATTGTGTGTTATTGTTGTTTTTTTTATGGACAATTAAAGCGCCGGCAAGTCTTCTTTAAAAGGGTTCATGCGTCTAAGCCCTATATACTCGTACATACATAGATATTCTGTTTTTTCTTCTTATTAGTCAGTATTTTTTGAGATGAGCAAAAAAGTGTTGACCTACAAAAAATTATACGGTGCCAAGAAAAAAAAATTTGAAAAAGAAGAAGCAGACTCAGTACTTATAAATGATATGAATATGTAGTCATATGCACACGCAATTTTTTTAATTTTCTTTTTTCCGTTTTTGTTTTGGCACTTGATGGTTTAAATTTTTTTCTTTATTGCCGTCTATTTGAATGTCTGATGACAGATGGTTGCAGAAAAAAATTGTTTTCGTTTGTTTCAAATATTTTTTTTTATCACTTTTATTTGCTTTTTTTTTTTGTTATTCTGTCAGGCAGAAACACTTTTTTTACGTTTCGTTTAAGATTTGCTAAAAATAATCCATCAGATGTGTCTTGAACGCAAATGAGACACAAAAACTTAAGAAACAGAAGAGCAAAAAAAAAATGCAAAACTAAAGATGAAACATATCTAAGGCACACATACACGCACACAGATAGATACGCACTTGCTGATATTCACAATTATTTACATCCGTCAGTTACAGATACTTTGGCTATGTTAATTGCACATAAAAATATTTACGAAAAAACTAACAACAACAACAACAAAAACAAGAGAAAAAACTCATGAGGAAAATTTAAAAAAGTTAGAACACAAGGCACAGGGTAGAGAGAGAGAGAGAGAGAGCGAGAGAAAGAGAAAGAAACGCTTATGTATTGTCAAATAGACGTGCATAAAATTTCGTGAATCAATTTTAATGTTTTTTTTCTCTTGTTTTTGTTGTTCTTTTGCAACCATCTGCTTTTGTTAATACTTTTTTTTCTTCTTCTTTTCTTTTCTTTTGTTTTGTTTTGTCGCAAAAAATTTTTTGCAAACGCTACACTGTTATTACGACGGTTACGTCACACTGTTTATTACCATATAAATACGCTTTTTTCAAAGTACCGTTCGCAACTGAGCTCGTTTTTTAGGCGAACAGATATTTTTATAGATTTGCCAAGTTCCAAACTGCTGCCACACACTCACTGCACTGCAGGCTGACGACACTTGTGCATTTTGTTGTTGTTATTATTTTTATTGTTATTTTCTTTTAAATTTTTTTTGTTTAAAACTTTTATACCTTTTATGTTATTGTTGTCTTTTTGTCTGCACGGCATTTGTTTCTGTTTGCTGTTGCTATTGTTCTTGTTGCTGTTGCTGTTGCTATTGTTATTGTACGACTCCCATTTGTTTTGCGTTTTGTTTTTGTTCGCCCCAAAAAAAAAAAAAGAAAAGTTAAATATTCTGTTGCCATTGCAACAAGGCCAACATGTTTGAAGCACCACCACTGTATCGAACACACCACCATCGGCCATCAATAATACCCATTCTTCGTACCATCACCATCGCCATCGCCATCGATACCAGTACCACGACCACCACCACACCTCATCGTCAAATACACCTGGTGGTTTGCATATTCATGCAGACTTGCATGTGCACAAGTAGCCAAAACAAACCAAACAAATAAACGACGACGACGACGACGACGAAGACTGGCCATCAATACAGCACAACAACCAGACAGACACTGCGCCTCGCTGCATTCTACAGTACCCGCACCATGACACCGCCACCCTCCCTTAGGCAGAAATTTTTTTCGTATTTTTATTACACAATAATGAAAATGAAAGTGTATCAGGGGTACTACATACATACATACATACATACGTAAAGGTTCATAAAAATCGAATTCGAATTCTTTAAAAATATTTGAAACAACAACAACAAAAAACAATAAAAATATTTGAAATGAATGAATTAAAAACGATTGTCCAAGCAAAGAGAATATCTGAAGAGGGCATTCAAGAGTATTATTTTTCTGTATCGTATTCTATTAACCTAAGTGCACAGTTAGGAATTTCGATAATTTCTTTTAAAGTTAAACCAAATGTTTGAAATTTCAAGAACAAGAACTCCTGGAACAGAAGCAGGAGTTTTTCGGTCACAGAATAAAATATTTCAAGCCCATGAAGAAACTCTCGATTGTCTTTCAAGCGGAAATCTATGCCATCGAATGATATGCTCAATTCAAGATGAGTAGAAGGTACAAAAGACAAGACATAGCAATACTATCTGCTTAGAGAATCTGAATCGGATAGGTAGGAAATACAAGACTATCTACTGCTTGGTCCCAAGGCAAATACGAATTCTATTTAATGAACAAACAACTGGACTTGCAAGAAGGTGGATTCCACGCCGCTGACGAAACCAGAAGTATTCTGTGGTGTAGGTACAGAAAGGAAAGATAAAGAGGGGCAACAAGAGCTCTTCTCAAATCAAATGGGTTTGAGGCAATCAAAACTTTTGTTTGGAAACTACAATAAGGCAAGATCTGAGACATGCATCAGACTATACAGAAATAAACTGAGGTTGGTAACCTGTCGTTTGACAGACCTTTGTGAACTCAGGGCATACTTATGCTGAATATGAATTGTCTTGAGCACACCACGTAGTTTCTGTGACACTGAGAATGAATGACTCTTGAAATCTGTGGGGAATTAATGCATCCCAAGAACAAATATCTGGGTCCACATTAAGTGCCATGCACGGAATTGTCATTGTTGACATGTAGCGGTATCCTAAAGATTGTCAAGGCAATAGGCTTGGAGAAGGCATTATAAGCATATCCTTTACAGTTTAAAGGGAGTACCATAAATCGAATGGTCTCAGTATTAAGGCTTTTCTTTAATAATAATAATTACCTGCCATTTATATTGCCGTAGTGTAGTAGATAGGCTGCCTTCCAAAATGTTAGTTGCTTTGTGTTTGAACAAAGTATCGTGTTTCATAATGCCGCTGTACAAAATATATACGTTCTATTTCAAAACGTCGTCAATGTGTATTTTTAACGCAGTCAAAAAGCAATCAGGCATCGGATTTATAGTTGATGGATTGTTTCGTTACTTTGCATATCTACATAGTTTATATACAGTAGTAGAACTGCATACAAACTTTGTATTGATACATTTTGGAAAGCAGCCATAGTGTGTTGGCTTATTAGAAGTGAAGCCACGGTTCAATCCACAGGTTACACATCTCCATTATAATGAAATAAGAAAAAATATTTCTTCGGCGACTGCCTCTCAGTAGATTGCTGGCAAAAGCTATGAGAGTAAAATAAAATTGTTATGAAAACTCTCGGAACGCTCTTGTATACACAAAAAAAATCTAAATCCATGGTAGAAAACCAGCCATGTCCAACTTATTGGTAAAAAGATTGGTCCGCGAACGCAAAAAAGATCCGTTTAAGCCAGCTACAGTGCTAAAAAAGGAGCTTCAGATAGAAGCATGTGTTGAAACAGTTCGTAATCGATTGAGAGAAAATAATCTTAAAGCATGTAGCCCACGAAAAGTTCCACTGTTGTCATCAAAACATGTGCGGAATCGTATGGAATTTGCAAAACACAACCTTGACAGGCCAGTCAATAAATGGAGAAATATTTTGTGGACGCATGAGAGCAAAATTGTGCTGTATGATGGAAAAGGATCTCCTTCGTATGTAAGACGTCCACCTAAAGTAGAATATAACCCAAGATTCACTTCTAAGACTATAAAGCACGGAGGTTCAAGTGTAATGGTTTGGGCATGTTTTTCATACTAAGGAGTGGGGCCAATATATTGGATAAAAACCATAATGGATCATACTTCATATATACGTAATTGGTCATTACAACCCTTCAGTCAGTATTATGGACTTACCTTCTCACACCCCTTATGTTGTGTGTGTTAATTCTATACATGAGTGGCGGGACCTACAGATTTTTTGAGAAGCTTTTCATGGCCATTTTATTTACTATGAAGAGTTTTTGCCAAAACTTTGCTGAGAGGAAGTCGCCGAATAAATATTTTTTTCATATTTTCGTTTTGATGTCTGACCTGGGATTTAAACCGAGGCCTTACGTCTAATAAGCCAACACCCTACCTACTAGACTTCGGCGACTTCAATCTATCACAATCAGCCTAATAATTACAGTTTATAACCGATATTGCCAATTGGTTTACCATATACTATCAGAAGGGGCAAGAAACAGTTGCAAGTTTCAATAATTTAATACCGTTACATTGCAATAAGGAATTTAGAATTTCAAAAAGTATGCAAAACAGTCAATTTGATGTGACGGAACGGAATCTCTTTTTTAATGCGTAATTGAGATGCAAAATTGACATCGTTTAAGTAAAAACCGTTTACCGTATGGCGACACAGTGGTGGTACATTTCTTACACTCTCTTGGCAATTGACAAAATTACCATGTTGTTGTAATTGCCAACAGCAGTAGCTGTGAGATGCAACAAAATATTTGTGAGTGGCAACAATAATAACAATAACTTGTAATAAACTTGTGGCAGAACTGTAAAAAGTTTTTCTTCTCTTTGTTGTTGTTGTTATTATTGTTGTTGTTATTGTTGTTGGCAAGAATGTGTCTAAATGCAACAAATAAAATATTCATTGTGTTGAACACAAAAAAAGTGGCAAGAAGATTATATTGTTGCAAGTACATACATACATACATATGTACATATTTAAGTGTTTGTGTGTGTGTGTGTATGCGAATATCGTTTCAAGTAGCAGCTGTTTCAATAACACGTTTTTTTATTCTTCTTCTTTCGCTCTTCTATTGTTTAATTTTTTTGTTATTGTTGTTGGTGTTGCTGTTACTGTTGCTGTTGCCATTGTGTTGCTGTTGGATTAAACAAGTGATGTAATCACTTGAAGCATAAATATTTTATCGTGGAATTTCTGCGATACCCCGTTAGTTGTTGTTAATGTTGTTGCCAATTGTTGTTAAAACTGATGCTGATGCTGATGCCGATGCTGTTGCCTGTTGTCTGTTGTGTGTTGTTTCTTTTCATATTTATTTTTTCTTGTTGCTTGCTTGCTTGCTGTGCTGTTGGTGCCATTGTTTCTGCTGTCTATTGCTGTTGCATGTTTGTTGCTGTTGTTGTTGTGTTTTTGTGCCTGTTATCCGCAGCAATCGATTATAATTTATTGGAATTCACTTATACCAGCCAAAGTAGTTCAAGAAAGTTTAATCACATCGCATCACATCTGTTCAATTCAATGCAATTCTGTTTACAACACTAACAACAACAACAACAACAACACAAAGAATATTTCTTTTAGCAAATTTGCCGTTTTCATATTGCGGAACTACAATGCGATGTGGAACAAAATAATTATTCAATTTAGAAAATCTGTTGCCTGCCTCTCATGCCTCATAAAATGAAATGGAAAAAGAAGTGGAAAAATAAAATCAATTTAAAAAATAATTATTTTTGAAATCTATCCATCCATTCATACTTATGTACATTCTAACTTACAAATGCCATTTGCTTATCCTCTTCCCCACTCCCATCCACATTATCATTTGTAGTAAAGATGCTGACATCTTCTAAGACACCAATCAACAATAGTGTCTCATCTCAAACAACTGTAGAGATGCATAAATGATATCGATTAGCAAGCGATTTAACAATAAGCCAAGTAATTAAGTCTTAATAAGCTTTTCGAATTGATTTTGTAATCGAAACGGAAATTAAAAGTAGTTTAAGCCACATGATGCAAAGAATTTATTCAATGTCTAGTCTAAATACATATCTAATATAAAGGAGTACAAAATTCAAATTAATTAAGCGATTAGATTTTAAAGAAATGCAATAAAATGGCAAATCTATTTGAAGCAAAAAAAATATAATTTTTAGTCATAATAATTAGCTTCTAAATACAGGTACATATCCATAATTTTTATGATTTATTCTTTACATACACACATATAAACATACATACAGGGTGGCTGATATATAATGCAACAAAGTAAAGCGCTATATTTTTTTAATTTTAGTTTTAATTTTATTGTTCAAAAGCAAAAAATGTTGGAAATAACATCAAATTTTAGAATCAGTTTAGATTTAGACCTTTGGTACGAATTATGGCTTTCAAACGGCCGACAAAGCCATCACAGGCTGCACGAAAGTGGTTCTGCGGTATTTTGGCCCATTCCCGGCGAAGCGCCGTCTTGAGATGATCGACACTTTTCTATTTTTTAGTGAGAACCTTACTCTCCAAAATGCCCCAGGCGCAAAAGTCCAACGGATTGAGATCCGTAGATTTTGGTGGCCATTGTCCGGTAGAAATGAAGCGAGGAACCTCCTTTTTAAGCCATTCTTGGTTGACGCGTGCTGAGTGCGGTGGGGCTGAGTCCTGTTGGAATGTCCATGGTCTGCGGCCGAAATGTTTGTCTGCCCATGGCTTTAATACTGTCTTTAAGACATTTTCCCGATAATATTCGGCATTTATTTTGACCCCACGGTCGATGAATACGAGCGGAGAGCGACCATCGGCCGTTACGGCGGCCCACACCATTACCATCGGCGGCGCTTGAGTTCTGGTGGCCAATCGCAGGTGTAAATTTTCAGCTGACCTCTTTGGCAAGTAAACTCGATCATTTTGTTTGTTCACAAACTGCTCAATTTGGAATGGCTTCTCATCGGAGAAAACCAAATTCGGTAACTGGCCACTTTCGTACAAGCAAAGTAACTCCTTGGCTCTTTCCAGTCTAACTTTTTTTTGTCCATCGGTGAGCTCTTGCACTTTTTGGAACTTCAATGGCTTTAGTCCAAGCTCATTGTTCAATATGTGTTGCATCCGTTCTCGCGATATGTTCAGCTCACGAGCCATTTTTCTACCACTGTGGCGTGGATTTCGATCAAATCTGGCCTTCACTTTTCGGATCATTTCTGGTGTTGTTACCGTTTTTTTTCGTCCACTTTTTGGACGCGATGCAACACTGCCAGTATCACGATAACGAGCAATGGTACGAGAAACAAAAGATTTATTCACATTTAAATGCTGGAGGGCTCTGACGATAGCCACATGCGGTTTTCCAGCCAAATATAAAGCAATCACACTATCACGCTTGAATTCCATCACGAATAACTTTTTTTCTGAATGCAATAAAATAAAATGCTTTTGTAAGCTTGTAAATAATAAAATGAACTGTCACTGGAATAAATCTGTCAGCTGTCAGACGAGCGGTTTACAAATGATAACAACCTGAAGTTGGTTGCAATACATATCAGCCACCCTGTACATACATACATATCGTTACGTTCAAAGCAGGCGATTAAATATCTGGGAGTAATGATTGATAACAGGCTCATGTTTAGGGAACACCTGACGTACATACATCGGTGGAAAGTGTGCGGCGACATCATGTGCACTTGCCCGAATAATGCCTAGCCTAGGAGGCCCAAAACAGGAGAGGAGGCGGTTACTGATAAAGTTAGTGACATCGATCGCTATATATGCAGCACCTATATGGGCCGGGGCCATGGATAAGAGGACCTATAGAGCGGGAATAAAAGCGACCTACAGGCGATCAGCTCTCAGGGTGATTACTGCCTTCCGCACGGTGTCTACTGATGCAGCATTAGTGATTGCGGGGATGATGCCCCTGAGGCTAGTAATGGATGTAGAGAGGAGGAAACATGACACAAGGAGGGGAATGGATCTTTCCAATTCTGTTCAGTTAGTGGATGATGATGGATAGATAGCAGCAAGACTGGTAAAATTCAACCAAGGCAAGATGGACCCACAGACTCATACCGAGCATAGGCGAATGGACCAAAAGGGGACACGGTCAGGTGAACTTCTACCAGACACAGTTACTAACCGGCCATGGATGTTATAGGGCATTTCTCTATAAGTATGGTCATGACGTAGACAAGGCATGCCCAGAATGCCGCAATGAAAGGGAGACGGCGGAGCTCGCAATATGTTGTTCAACGAAATTGCCTGGAGAGGACAATATGATTCCAGGTAAAGCCCGATAATATAGTTAACCTGATGTTAACCTCATGTGACAATTGGAACGCAGTATGTGTTTTCGCATGGAAGGTATTGACGTGTGTAGTCGCCGTGGTCTAGTAGGTAGTGTGTTGGCTTATTAGACGAAAAGCCAGGGTTCGAGCCCCAGGCCAGACATCAAAATAAAATACAAAAAGTATTTCTTCGGCGACTTCCTCTCAGCAGATTTCTGGCAAAAACTCTGAGACTAAATTTTAAAAAGTTTCTCAAAAAAAATCTGTCGTTCGGAGTCGACTTTAAACTGTAGGTCCCGCCACTCATGTATAAAATTAACACACACAACATAAGTGGTGTGAGAAACTAGGTCGTAATCCTGACTGAAGGGTTGTAATGACCAATTATGTATGTTATGTATGGTATTGACGCAGCAAAGATTGGCTGAGAAAGCAAGGTCAGCAGAATTTGAAGGCAGCACTCGCTGAATTTCCACCCCCCGAAGTAATACTCGATTGTGGTCCCGGGGGTGGGGGTGGGGAATCGCAAATGATTGTAAGTGTGACGAACTAGGTTGGGTTTAGTACGTATGCGTTTAGCAAGCTGAGATTAAATCTTGCGGCGAATCGTGCACATTAGTAGGCCGGGCTACCCGGGCCGGGCTCGTAAAGCTATAAAAAAAAACATATTGTTACGTTTTTACCTTTTAAAAAACATTTAAAATATGAGCTCGTACATTGCAAATAAAATAAAAATAAATTTGTGTTTAATTTTAATTAAAATTCTTTACTATTTGCACAATTCTGTGTGCCACTGTTCGCAACTTGATGTAAACAACAACAATTGCTTTTCTTTGTTATTCCTATATGTATACCCTTCGCATAAACAATAACAATTACTAAGCAATTATACGACAGATCTTTGTAACGTAGATCTTCAAACCACGATTACTATCTTCAAACGCACCGCGTCTTCACACAAGACTGACTGAACTTTACTAACTCACTCGCCTGCTTTGCCTTGTCTTTTATATGGCAGGGTAAACAGTCTAATGAACGTTCTTGAAGGCGAATGTTCATGACTTCGCCTTCTCTAGATCTCTATAAATGTAAACATCGTTGCTTACATTCATTATTGTTTGTGTATTTTGTTTATATTTATTCTTACAGTGTAACAATATACACACACATATTATTATCGATAAGAGGTGTTATGGTACTGCGGCCATACGAACTATTGTATTCACATCCAAATGTATAGGGTATCCCTGTAATGTTTCCCTCAAGCCTATTCCTCTGACAAACTTTAGGATGCTGATCGGTGTAAACAGGAATATTGCCTGTCCATAACACGGTGTGTCGTTTTGAGATGAGTTAATACGTCCCAAGATCCAAAAATATCTTCTGACGATTCATTCTCATTCCCAATATATGTGTTGGGTTCGAGACAATCCCCATTCTAAATACATTGTACTCTGAGTCTACATTGCCTTGCCTAAAACCCAGTTCCCAACCTTAGGTTATTTCACATACCCACATAGATGATTAGTCATTTCAAACCTTCAGTCAGAATTCCATCCTAGCTTCTCATGACACTTATGCTCTGTTTGTTAATTTTATCCAAGAGTGTCGGAACCTACAGTATAAAGCCGATTCCGAATGACAGATTTTTTTGAGAGACTTATTCATTGCAAAGTTTTATTTACTCTCAGAGATTTTGACAGAAATCTGCGGAGAGGCAGAGGCTGAAGAAATATTTTTTTGTATTTCATTATGTTGACGATGCCTGGCCTAAGGGTCTGAACAGTGGCCTCACGTCTAGTAAGCCAAGATAGTATACCTAATAGACTACGGCTATTTCATAAACGAATTAAGTTGCATAAATTTTGTGGCCAGTTGATATCAACATTTCCTGAGATTATTTATTCTGTAAATCGCTGTAATAAATCGATTGTAGCATGCGCGAAATGGCAGTAGGAGAATGATGCATGACTCAAAACTTTTCTTATTGCAATTTCCCAACAAAAGTTTTCATTTCATCATAACCATTTCGTTTGAGAAGAGTCTTTTACTCTCTTTGCCTTTAGATTCGGCGAGTATAGCTTCCTCCTCAACGACATGAAAGCTTTCCTCCTTGCAAGTTCATGTTACTGCTCATTATCCCCAATTCTCTCTCATATGGCCTGGGACCTAGCACTGGGTAAAGTAGATTTTCACAAACAAGCTGGTTTAGCTGCCCTAGGCATTCCACTACTATCTTTGATTTAAACGAGTGCTCGATTGGCTGCCTTTCTGGCAGTTCGAATTGCTATGTCTCATTCAAGCTATGGCCAATATTCAATTGAGCTTATCTTGCGATTTGCTCCTAATCTTCACACGAAATTCGGCAATTTTTTATTGAAGTTTGGTTTCAGTTATGACGATCATAAAATGAATGTAATTTACAAGACACATTTGCAAATGCTATCCATTTGTTAGTCCAGTCTATTCATGGTCAAATGGTAAATCTTTCTAAGCAATTTTTTCATTGCCACTATCGCGAATCCTCTTCTACACCGAAAAATCATATGGCAAGATAATAATCTGTAGTACTATAATGTATAATACCTATGTTAGCTTCGCAGATAAGCAGATGGCAAAGCTTGCTGAACAGTTTTTTCATTGACACATGTCGCGAATCTTTTTATACAGCAAAAAACCATAAAGCTAGACAATTATTCGTTGTACTATCATGCATAATATTTTTATTAGCTTCACAGATAATTAGATGGCAAAGCTTACTGAGCAGTTTTTTTATTGTCACATGTCGCGAATCTTGTTCTATACTAATAAAGCATTATAACGGGTGATTTTTTAGCTTTTATCTTTTTGGCAACACCGGTTTAAACAGCTCACGCACGTTTCGTGTTTTGTTTCACTGTCAAACATCTTCAGTTTGGTCTATAATTTAACCAATGAATCGTCTTACAAACGAACAACGCTTGAAAATCATTGAATTTTATTATCAAACGGCGTGCTCTGTTAAGAAAGATCATCGCGCGCTTCTTGCATTTTATGGTCAGTTTAATCGACCCACTGAAGCGGCTATTCGGGCTATTGTGACAAAATTTCGCACCAAATTTACATTGTTGGACTTTAAACCATCAACACGCTTACGTAGAGTGCGAACTGAAGGAAATATCGCAACTGTATCGGTCAGTGTTAATGATGACCATCAATTATCGATTCGTCACCGTTCGCAGCAATTGGGCCTCTGTTACTCAACAACGTAGAACATTTTGCGGAAGGATTTAGGTGTGAAGCCTTTCAAAATACAGCTGGTGCAAGAATTGAAGCCGAACGACCTCCCGCAATGCAGAATTTTTGGTGAATGGGCTCTTGGCAAGTTGACCGAAGATCCACTTCTTTATCGAAAGATTGTGTTCAGCGGCGAAGCACTTTTTTGGCTCACTGGATACGTAAATAAGCAGAATTGTCGATTTTGGAGTGAAGATCAGCCAGAAGCATTCCAAAAGCTACCAATGCATCCAGAAAATGTCACAGTTTGGTGCGGTTTATGTGAATGGTGAGCGCTACCGTGAGATGATATCCAACTTTTTTTTGCCCAAAATGCAAGACGGTGCCACTGGCCACACAGCACGCGTAACATTGGACTTATTGAGAGGCGAGTTCGGTGAACATTTTATTTCACGTTCGGGACCGGTCAATTGGCCGCCTAGATCGTGCGATTTAACGCCTTTAGACTATTTTGTGTGGGGCTATGTTAAAGCTCATGCCTATGCAGACAAGCCCGCTTCAATTGACGCATTAGAAGACAACATTGAAGCATTTATTCGTGAGATACCGGCCGAAATGTTGGAAAGAGTATGCCAAAATTGGGCTAAGCGGATGGACCATTTGAGGAGCAGTCGCGGTCAACATTTGCATGAAATAATCTTCAAACATTAAATTATATGGACCGTATGGATCGATTCAAATAAATATTTCATGCATTTTTCTGAATTTCATGTGTTTTTTTTTTGAAAAATTTTCCTATAGCTCTTAAAAAATCTCCCCATTACTATCATGTAAAATACTTGTGTTAGCTTTGTAGGTAAGCACTTTACGCTAAAGTTCTCAGATTTTTACTAATCTCATTACTTCTTTCTTCAGGTAGGGCATTAAATTGGAAGAAAATAAATGCTGGTGTAAAATACTAAGTCTGTCGTTTTTTTTCTGTTTTTCGAAATTTATAAACCGCGTACAAAATTAAGTGATAAACTGGACGGAAATTAGATGAAAGAGAGTGAAAAATCCCTCTCATACCTTATTACGTTTTAGGCCATTATTAATTTCCTTTTTAAGCCGGCGTTATGCAATATAAGTCCCTCTTTCTATTTTTAGCGACAAATGCCGACATAGTCTAGCAAAAAAAAAAAACAAAAAACAAAACTTGTTCGTTAAGAAATTTACATTTTTTTTATTTTCAAACAAACTTGATGGTCACATTTTGATCGTATGCTGTTTTTATTTTTAATTCAATGTTTTTTATTTTATTTTCTGTTTAGTTTTTGCCGTTTTTTTCCGTTTTTTTTTAATTATAATTTTGAACATCTGTTTTCATATGACAAGCCTAACACAACATCAAGTCCATTCGATCCATGTGTGCCTCTTATATGTTGTTTTTTGTTTGTTGTGTCTGTGCAAAGCTTCACCAAATCAAAAAAATAAAAAAATAAAATACGAACGACATTAACAACCGATGTGCAAGAATCCAATGTCTAAGCGTGCTCCTCATCAATATCGTAATGTCTGTCTGACTGACTGGCTGACTGAATGAATATTTTTTTTTCTGTGTTTCTTTGTCTGCAAATTTCACGTTTTCATAGCCAACAGGAGATGTAATCACTTGATCATAACACTTGGAACACAATAAAAAGTATTGAAAGTGTTGCCATTGCTGGCTTACATTACATTGTACTGAAATTCATGCGTAGGGCACCATTTGAATCTCCTCGTATGGCAATATCACTTTGCACGACTTGCGTTATTGTTTGTTCTCGTCTCTTTAATCGTCATCGTTTGCCAAGCAGACAAAGTTTCTTTCTTTATTTCTTATTATTTTTTTTAAATTTATTGTTGTTGTTATTGTTGATATAAATGGTCGCATAATATTGTTATTGTTTTTATTGTCTGCTGTGTCGACTGCTGCTATTTGCTAAAAATACTCGGCATTTTTCAGATGCGAAACCACCACACACAATATATTTTTGGTATCTTTTGAAATCAAATCGTACAAGAAAATCTGAAAAATACAAATAAAAACAGAATAAAAAAAACTGAATAAAAATATAAAAAAAAACATAAATGTTGTTAAATAGACACACACCAAGCAAGATATAAATAAAAATACGCATAAGATATCAAATACAGTAGAGCTGTTGTATTGCTAAAAATAAAGAATACTTTACAGTGTGACTTTTTCAATCAGGCCTTTAATTTACAATCCCTCTCTTATTTGCAAACAGTATTCAAAACACGCTTTTATCTAGTCCCGCCTCGGTTATCCGCACGTCTACGAAACCTAAACGAGCATACATTCCTTTTTAGCATATGAAAAGCAATGTAAATTCCTACCGAAATTACATTACGGTTGGATAATCATTGCTTTTAGTATTCTAAAAACTTACGTACGTTCCGTAGACATTTGGTTAATCGCGGCTTTACAAATGAACTAAACGGTCCTAGATCTCTTTACAACTGAACAACACGTAATAATTGTGTAAACTTATTACAAAATTCGTTTTAATAAGTGTACTGTGACTGCATATAAACTTAAAAGAATTTTTAATCGAGAAATTTCAACAAAAGTCTCAAGTATTCAAAGAGTGGTCAATAATTGAAGAAACTAGTTCAGTTACGGACAGGTAGAATTAGTATACCGTTTACGGAACTTAGCAGAACGTACGTTTGTTTCTAGCATGTGAAATGCAATGAGACTGATTACCCAACCGTAATGAAATTTCGGTAAGCATTTGTATTATTTTCGTTCCGCTACGTTCCATGAACGTTCGGCTAATTCTACCATTCATCAATGTACCTATTGCGGCTGTAAACGAGCGAAAACTAGTAAAATACAATACGTTTTCATCCCCAACAACTGAAAATTTCACGAAAATTTCTGCGGCGAATTTTGACAAAAGACCATCGCCTTTACGTACGTATTTGGTCATTACAATCCTTCAGTCAGGATTACGTCCTAGTTTCTCACACCACTTATATTGTGTGTGTTAATTTTATACATGAGTGGCGGGATCTACAGTTTAAAGTCGACTCCGAACGACGGATTTTTGAGAAACTTTTCATGACAATTTTCTTTACTCTAGAAAAAAAGAAATAATTTTTGTATTTTATTTAGGTGTCTGGCCTGGGGCTCGAACTATGGCTTTTCGTCTAATAAGCCCACACACTACCTACTAGATCACGGCGACCATCGCCTTTATGTGTAGAAAACAAGCTTATTCAGGAGCTCAAACCGGCTAATCATGGAAAGTGCAGGCAATTCGTGGAGCAAAGCGAAGTCAAAGTCAATCAAATTTTCAAAAATAAGTTCACTAATGAAGCAAATTTCCATCTGAATGTCGTAGTGAAAGCACAAACTTGTCGAATTTGAGCCTCAGAAAATGCGCCAGAAAATGTTCATGGAACAGATGCACAACAAGCAAACAATATGAAGCCGCCTTAGACTAAACCTGATGTCATGGTTCAAAACCCCAGGTCAAACATCTCGAGCGGATGTCTGGCAAAATCCTATGAGAGTAAATAAAATTGCCATGAAAAGTTTCTCAAAAAAGTCTGTAGTTTGGAGTCGACCTTAAACTGTAGGTCCCGCCACTCATGTATAAAAATTAACGCAACATAAGTGATGTAAGAAGCTAGGTTGTGGTTCTGACTGTAGTGTAATGACCAATTATATTATAATGAATCTCTAGTTATTATGATGGGCCTTATGAACACAGGGCCTGCTCTCTTTCGCACCGTACAAACTTTTATCCAAGGATACACAATATGTTCGAGGTTACATCTCCATTTTCAAACACGTATCGTAATAAATATGTGTATACCAGCAAGCATTTACAACGAATATGAAATCAAATACATTTAAAATTAATCTTTTAATATCCCAGTAAACCTAATCCAAATATAGAATATTTCAAGATGTGAATCAGAAAGTTTCCTGAAATAGAAGGAGCCAATTCCACATTGATAATCATAACAGAAACTACTTTCGAAACGTATTGGTATATCTGAAAACATATTTCCTTGTTTGCTGGACATTCTCTTCTTAAATAGAGAATCATTTTATTTTTATTTTTTTCTTTGCATCGTAGTTTATATTGTATTGAGTGTTTGTATGTGTAGTATGTTGGAGGCAATGTATGAATGAATATGTGAAGGAATGAATGAATGAATGAATGAACGTAAAACTGATGTAAAGTCATAATAATAATAAAAATAATCGTCATTATGTTTAGGAGTACATTACAAATCTTATAAAATGTTATGTTAAATACACTCATGCAAAATGTTTAGTAAAAACCGTTTACAAAACAAACTTAAAAGTTGAGTGCTGTTTAGAAAACGGTCGACAGGATTTTTGCTGAGGTTTAGTAATGTTATTCTCACATTGTGTCATAGTTACATAACATATGTACATACATAATTGGTCATTACAACCCTTCAGCCAGAATTACGACCTAGCTTCTCACACCTCCACCTATGTTGTGTGTGTTAATTTTAGGCATGAGTGATGGGGCCTACAGTTTAAAGTCGACTTCGAACGGCAGATTTTTTAAGAAACTTTTCATAGCAATTTTATTTATTCTCTGAGTTTTAGCCGGAAATCTGCTAAGCGGATCGCCGTAAAAATATTTGTTCATATTTCCTTTTGTTGGAGATGTCTGACTTAAGGTTTGAACCGAGGCCTCATATCTAATAAGCCAATACACTACCTACTAGACTCTGCCGACTGCTAGTTATTGAATAATATTCTGAGTCAAATGCAGGTTAACATAATGTCCAGAAATGAACTTGAAGGAAACTGGAGATTCTTAAGATATATAACAACAATGAACTTCGGATTACATATGCCACTGCAATTCTTGTTTAAATTATAATTTTTTTGTGTGTTGGTTTTTCGTTAATATTTTTATTATCAAATCGAATAGACATTAAACAGTTTCTATTTTTTTTTGAGTGTATGTTTTTTAGACTCATTGAAGAAACTACAACAGCAATAAATAAAAAAATATATTTTTTTATTTTTTCTTATTTATGAATGGATGTTTAACAGACGTGAAACGCAAAAACTATCATCATTTATACATTTAAACATTCCTCTAAAAAAAGAGCAGTATGTACTGGAACACATACACATTGTATGTAGAATTACATCCTTACATACATATATAAATAGATACATATGTACATACATAGATACATTTCCACTATTTCAGCAAAGTGTTATAAATTGGTTGGTTTCTAGACTGATCTTAACCTCAATATTAAATGCATTGGATCAGTAAAACCTATATTATATAGGGGATACAGCTGTGAACCTGTTTTTGTTTGTATTAGGCACCACATGCGCCGAATTCCTGCTAAGACCTTCACTTGATGCGTTTTGGAAACTTGAAAAACCTTTCTGACGATATGTAAACAATCCATGTGAAATTACAGGACAGGGTTAATAAGAGAAAGAGATCGCAAGCACAAGCGAGCAAGCTTGCACATTCAGTTGAAGAGCTTACGAGACTGTACTTGACAAGTTACGGACTCGATGCTGTACAACTGTAGTGTCAGTTCACCCTGTTATGTGCAGCTGCAGGCAGCACCTATGTCGGATCGTGTAACTAGCTATACAAATGTAAAAGGTATGTTTTGACCCATCACTGCAGTACTTTAAGGTCTTAAACATGGAAAGAAGCTACAATGTGTAGTGAATGTAGTACTCCAGAAGGCAATGATCCGAGAAACTCCCCGGATAATCTTAAACAAAAACAGTTTGGTAAATGGATTCAAATACCAAATATAGGAAAGACAGTTCAAGGCTTATGACATAAAACGTACTCAGTCAAAATAGAACAGTTCAGCCGTGCTGCGTTATAAAATTTACTTGATTGACATGGTATCCCATTAGTGGAAGATGTTTGACGTCGGAATTGTGAAGTCGGCTAATAGGCTGTCGAAAATAAAATGTAATTTTTCTTCGATGGACTCCATGAAGTCGCTGTGGTCTAGTAGGTAGGGTGTTGGCTTATTAGACGTGAGGCCTCGGTTCAAACCCCAGGTCAGGCATCTCCAACAAAACGAAATATGAAAACATATGTATTTTATGGGCGACTTCCTCTCAGCAGATTTCTGGCAAAAACTCTGAAAGTGAAAATAAAATTGCCATGAAAAGTTTTTCAAAAAATCTGTTGTTCGGAGTCGACTTTAAACTGCAGGTCCCGCCACTTATGTATAAAATTAACGCACACAACATAAGTGGTGTGAGAAACTAGGTCGTCATCCTGACTGAAGGGTTGTAATGACCAATTATGTACATATGTATGTATGTATGGACCAGAGATCAGCAATGAGTATTCAAAAAGATGAGTAGATTCGAATCATACTCATAATTTCTGATACTTATACGCATTCATATTTATTTCAATATCATACTCATACTAGTCATATTCAAAGTTTGAAGTACTAATCGTACTCATACTTAACAATAAGGCATGATGTTATTGATTTCGACTCTCCTTTACTCAACATTTGAAAGAATCACAAAATAAGTATGATTCGCGTACGCACACTACAATACTTACTAGAAGGCTGTGTGTATTTGATTTGCTTGCTGTCTTTGTCTTTCTCTTTCTTCTTTTTTTGTAAATGCAACAACAACTAAGACTTTAAATTTTGATGAATGATTTGAATCACTCGAATCGTTTATGAGTATTATAAGTATTTTCCTAAATTTATGAATTTGAATGAGTAGGCGTATGAATCAAACATATTTCAAATGGTATGAGTTTGATATCAACGTTGTACTCATACTCATTGCAACCTGCACATATAAATGAACGTTGTAGTGAGTACGAATGAATCAGAGTAGTTGAATATATTATATTACAATACTGTTGACTCACTCATACTCAAAATTTCATGAGTACTTATGAGTAGCGAAAAAACGATTCATATCTGATCTCTGGTATGGACTCCATGAAAAGTTCCTCAAAAATCTGTCATTCGAAAGCGATCCTAAACTATTAAACTCATGAATTAAAGTGACACACACAACATGGGAGATGTAGGAATCTAGGTCGTAATCCCGACTTAAGTGTTCGTTAATTATTAACATCTACATTCCAACGGAAACTCTATCTTTAGATAAAAAAGGAGAATAGCAATGTGGGTTCATAATTGAGATCTCATATTACAACTTAGTGGCACTTATTTTAAAATGGGTTCAAACAACAACGTTTTGATTTAAAAGATAGAAACGAGAATGGAGAAAGAATACTTTGAGGTAAGCTTCAATAAGATGTGAAAGAAACAAATACCATAACAGCCATAATTTGTATTTATTCCCTTCGACCAGAGAACGAATGTAAACTAAGCGCAACCAAAATTCTTATTTTATTTCAGGCTATTAGCGAAAATTTCAAGTGTTAAATGTACGATTGTAAATTGTAAAATTCATCTGAAATTAACTCTCGTGCATATACCAAGGATGTATCTTGTGAAAACCTATCAAACCACTTGAAGACATGGATCACATCTGATATAGAAACGTTCTGCAAATGTTTACATCAGTAATATCTTATCCATTGTAATATAGTAGCATATCCTTAAATCATTTAATATTTGTTATTTTCTTCTTCTTCTTCTATTTTTTAAGTTCTAATTTATTTTCATTATTTCAATTTGTATTTGATTGTTTATGGCAACTTTGGTTTTTTTTATATTTTTTTCTGTTCATCCAAAGAAAAACAAGAAAAACAGAAAAATTAAAACTCACATAGGAAAACAAAATCGATTACAAACAGCTTGAGTACTAGTTTTAGATAAACATACACACTTGTATACCATACAGACATACACATACACATACACCCATACACCTACAATTTCTATATTTTACATACATTTAAACTTTTTTCCACACTTCCATTTGCAGTGTGATGTATAGTGTAGTGTACTGTGTAGTGTGCTGTGTGCAGTGTGTAGTATTGTGTTGTGTTTTATTTTTTAATAATTGAAGGTAAAAATCCTTTGTAAGGATAATCGGATTTAAACAATACACACATATATACAGTAAGACCCCGCTTAACGCTGTTTCAGTATTACGCGGTGGTATTGGGATTCCCATAAATCGCACACTGTATTTGTACTTGTTGTAAAGGGCTATCCATTTGATGGTTTCAAAAGTATGGAACTGGAATTCGACATCTGTCAAACTAAGTTGTGAAACCAATTTTTTTCTTTTCAGTTGAAAGTCGGACATTGATGAAAATGGATCGCTTAACTATCACACAACGCATACAAAATTATGAAAACCTGCTACAAAAATGGTGATTCTGCCACAGCCACGTATCGTGCTTTAAGAGGAGATTATGATTTACATAATCATCCAACTACGCAAGCAATTGGCAAATTTGTGAAGAAATTTGAAGAGACTGGAGTGGTTACAAATATTGAAAGGCCTGTGCATCATCGTTTCGCTCGTTCCGCTGAAAATATCGCTATTGTAAGTGAAAGTGTTGCCGAAGACCCGAATGTGTCGATTTCTCGTCCTTCTCAGGAATTAGGGCTGTCTTACGGCACATTATTGCGTATTTTGCAATTAGATCTACACCTACATCCATATAAAGTCCAGATCATGCAACAACTGAAGTCAACTGCCCACTCACAAAGTCGCAGATACGCGGAATGGGTGCTTGAACAATAGGCGGTGGACGGCAATTTACCGAAAAAAAATTTCTTCAGCGATGAAGCACATTTCACACTCGGTGGGTATGTTAATAAAGAAAATTGTCGTATTTGGGGTTCTGAGCAATTCTCAAGTAATTGAAGAGAGGCCATTACATCCAGAAAAAGTCACTGTTGGGTACGCTCTTTGGTCCGAAGGTGTGATTGGACCTTACTTCTTCGAAAACGACGATGGAACGACTGTCACCGTCAATTCGGAGCGTTATGGTCATATGATAACCGACTTTTTTTTGCCTGCTATTGAAGAATACGACTTGGAGAATATGTGGTTTCAACAAGACGGTGCCACATGCCACCCAACTCGAGCGAATATGGATTTATTGCAAGAGACATTTCCTGGCCGCGTAATTTCTCGTCGTGGCAATATCAACTGGCCACCAAGATCATGCGATTTGACACCATTCGACTTTTTTCTGTGGGGCTACGCGAAAGACCGTGTTTATGCAGATAAACCTCCAATTCTTGAGCACTTAAAAACCAACATTCTTTAAGTCATGGCTGAGATACCGTCCAATATGTGTCGAAAATTACCTCAAAAGAATCAATGCTTGCAACACTTCGCGTGGAGGTCATTTAAATGATGTAATGTTTCACACATAATGTCAACGTTCAAACTTTACAATAAAAAAGAAATCTCATGAAAAAAAATATTTTATATGTGTTTTATTTACGTTTACTTTTGAAACCACGAAATGGATAACCCGGTATATGTGTGCAAATGAAACGGCAATGCATCAACCAAAAGCGGTGGACTATATAGCGACGGTGTATACTATGTATCTTTTTCAATGCTCTTTTGTTAGTCTGTCCTGAATAAAGATTCCGGCTGTATTTTCCGAAGCCGCAATCACAGTACGAATGCATTTTTCCTGCGTTACAGTTGATTTATTAGTTGCCTTGTTTAAGGCTGTTTCGTTTAGCGTTGGAACTTATTGGAACGTATCCCCCGCGTTAAGCGGGGTCTTACTGTACATACATATATTATTCAATATGTTTTTGCACAAAACTTTGAAAATATATTCAATAAATAATTAAATTATATAACTTTCCTATTCGGGTTTTCATTGACCAAGTTTTCTATTTTGCCAGTTCTGCCTGCTTTCCTCCTCTCTCTCTCTATCTCTCTCTCTCTCTCTATCTCTCTCACTCTCTCTTCCGTTTTTAAGGTCCGTTTTCTTTTTGTAGACAAATTCATTGCAGTTGTTTTTAATACATACTGCAGTAGCAAGCAATACCTGTCTGTGGCAAGTAATTGAAGAAATTATTGCCACAAAAGTTTAAGGCAAATCGAAACAAAAACAGCAAAAGCAGAAAGAGAGAGAGAGAGTGAGATAGATGGCAGAGAAGACTAAAAAGGACTTTTATTGGTTTTTGTTTGGTAATAAAATTTTTAAGAATACTTTGAAATTAAATTTTCCTCAACAAAAAAGACACAGCAATGGAAGGGTGCAACAGCAACAATAACAATAAATATCTATTTGACCATAACTATTATACAAAAACAACAACACCATAATCAAATTATTATCAAAAAAAAATTTAAAATTGCTTCCGAATTGTTGTTTAGTAACTCGTTACTCTATTGCAGTAAAGCCCCGTCATGCTGCATTACAAGGTATGCAATGAAGTAAACTTTTTTTTTTTTTTGTTTTAAACAATAAAAGAAGTTTAAAATATTATTTATTATGAACACAATAATAGCAAAAGATATTTTCAAACACAATGCTACTACTAGATGAACAATAATTTAAATTTGCTTGATTATGTCAAGTCCGCTGTTCCATGAGAGCATCGTGACCTCAGAAAAAAAAACTGACTGTATCTGCCTTATCTGTCCCCTAGACAGTACCAGTAAACTCTATGATTTTGGGAAATGTCTATCATTTGAAGTTGCCTTAGTCTGGTAGGTATTGTGTTACCTTATTAGACGTATAGCCAGGGTTCAAACCCCAGGCCAGACATGAAACAAAATACAAAAAGTATTACTTCGGCGACTTCCTCTCAGCAAAATTCTGACAAAAAACTCTGAAAGTAAATAAAATTGCCATGAAAAAGTTTCTCAAAAATCTGTCGTTCAGAGCCGACTTTAAACTGTAGGTCCCCCTCTCATGTATAAAATTAACAAACACAACACAAGTGGTGTGAGAAACTAGGTTGTAATCCTGACTGAAGGGTTGTAATGACCAATTATGTATGTATGCATGTTATCAACGATAATGAGTGATAAGAGTGAATAATTTGTTTGCTACATGCATACATAATTGGTCATTATAGTCCTTCAATCAGGATTACGACCTGGTATCTAACACCACTTATGTTGTATGTGTCAATTTTTATACATGAGCAGCGGAACCTTCAGTTTTAAGTTGACTCCGAACAACACATTTTTTTCATGGCATTTTTTGTTCACTCTCAGAAATCTGCAGAGTTCCAGTTGCCGAAGGGATATTTTTCATACTTCGTTTTGTTTCAGATGTTTAAACTGCAGTTTGAACCGTGGCCTCACGTTTAATAACCCAACACACTACCTACTAGACTCCCCTGACACGACAGTTCCACCCGAACTCCTGCATGTCTACACCGACGGCTCCAGACTCGATAACGGGGTGGGCAGTGGGGTATACTTTGGGAAATTGGACCTGAACATCTCACTCCGACTGCCGAACTACTCCAGCGTGTTCCAGGCGGAGGTAATGGCCATCTGTCAAGCCGCACAGTGGATCCTCGCCTATGGTGTTCCTATCCCTTTCACCCGTATCTCGATCTTTTCCGATAGCCAGGCTGTGATGAAGTCCCTGTCGAACGTTGCGGATAATTCCACGATCGTCGGAGAATGTCGCCGCTGCCTCAATCTCCTTTCTGGGCGCTTCGGCGTCACACTTGTCTGGGTTCCCGGACACTGCGATATTCCGGGAAACTGCAGGGCCGACAAGCTGGCCAGAGCTGGCGCACTACTTCCGGAATCTTTCTCAATCAACTTGGGAATGCCACTTACCTAGTTCAAACTGGCCATTGCGCGGAAATTCTCCCGGGATGCCAACCGGTCCTGGATCAATGAAGAGTCCTGCTCCATCGCTAGGCTCACTTGGCCCACAATGGATAGGAGGCGTACCAACCAGCTACTTGGACTTGGCCGTAATATCATCTCAATCACAGTGGCCATGCTTACAGGCCACTGTGTTATGGGTAGACACGCGGAAAGAATGCGACAAATCTTGAGGCAATCTTTATATTGAAGAGCACGATCAAGGTGTCAGAAAATGATAGGTCAGAAATCTCCATCTCTCCATGACAAGAGCGGGGCACTGACATATGCGATGAAAGACAGTCTCTTTCTACTCCTCAGACCCACAGCTCCTGCAGAGGTCTTTAGTTGAAATGTCGAGCCTTTCGGCATGCCTACCAAAAGGACAGTGACCCGTAAGTTTTGCTATTGTGCTGTGATGGATGGCCATACGATTTAAGGACAGAAGTGAAGAAGTGTCCATACATGCCCAGCAGAGTCTGGCAATATTGCACGTATCCTCCTTTTGTTGGGTAATTACCATGAGAAGTGATTTAAATTACGTCTACCACTATCGAGAATTAGTCTAAGTATACCAACTAATATTTTACTTGTGGTAGTTGGCGCAAAAAACCGTTGCTCTATAATAAGTATGGATTTAAACCCAATACGTAGACTATGTGATGAGGAGAATACATACACCAGAATATATATTTGGAATCTGTGCTGTGTTACTGTATCTCAGAAGGCTAGACATACATATGTGCATAACAAGTATGTAATAACCAAAAAGTTATACGAACAGCATCCTGAAGTTTACCAAGGACTGTGGGACACAGCCTATAGTGTTCTAGAATTTTTAGTACTTCGTAGAGACACCAGTAATGTTTAAAACGGGTAGACATCGTCTAAGCATATGGTCAACAAGATATTGTCATACCGAATCCGTTATATCATACTATGTAGTCTTAATTAATTCACAAATCTTATGACAATTTATGAGACACTTTCCCTTGGTGGTTGTCTTTGCTATGTATATTGCACTAGTTTATGATCAGGTTTGGATCTGAAAGTAGTGCTTCTTAGTGCACTTTTCAGCTTATTTAGGATCATTATCCTTCTGAAACATGTATCGGAATGTCATATTTTTATTCAATATAATGTAGCATGAAATTTCGAAGAATTACAACTCAATCAGTTACTTTCTAAATGCCTTAACCTAACACCATAGCAAGAAAATGACATGCAAATTAAAATGTTGTCGCTTGCTTTACCGTTAACTGCAATCAATAATTAAATAAATAAATGTAGGCAAATTAAAACGGCATTTCTAAACCAAAAAATAAAAAATTGAAACCAAAAAATTAAAAACAGGACACTTTTAAGCGCCATATGTTGGAAACTTTAGCCCTGACCTATAGATCAGTTCAAGGTGAAATTATAGTTCCGTTGCAACGCGTGCTCCTTTTAATGCATAAAACGACCAAAAAAAAAACCAATAATAGCAACAACAGCAACAACACAAAGCTATTAACTCATAACACACGAATACGAAATACGAACAAGATACCATATTTGAAAACACAAGACACAAACACAAATAAACAAAAAGAGTAAAAGTGTCAGTGTATGTGTGTGTATGTGTACATCTCGTATTTCTTAAGGTGTTTCCTTACAGTTGAAGATTATTTTGTGGCCGATATTTTTTGTTCGTGTTTTGTTTTTGTTTATTTTGTTATTATTCCTGTTTCTTACAATTTTTTTTGTTGTTCTTTCTTCTTCTTTCATTTCTTATTTGCTTTATAAATACAAGTCCTGTTTTGTTTTTTCGTTTTTTGTGTGTTTTTTGTTTGTTGGTGTAGGGGGGAGGGGTTTTATTTCATAATTAATAAGATCGTGCTCATTGTTGCTTGCTGCTCCCGTATAAGCGGAAGCAACTGCAACACGAAGATGAACAATTTCGAATAATGATTTACTACCAATACATGCCTATATGCTCTCACACCAACACCACTGAATATCGATGAATAAGACAATAACCATGAATAAAACGAATTTTAAGGAACGAGCCGAGTTCTCCACACACAGTTGTTGACAAAAAAAAAAGAAAAGAACAGCAGCTGCAAACAGTTAATAACGCTAAAGCGCATACAACTATTTTATCGTAATTTTTTTTATTCGTATTTCTTCTTCTTCTTCGTCATCTCTGCATTTGTATTGTATTAACAATTGATTGTTTTTTATTGTGCGCCATCAAAAAAACAAGTACCCGAGGAAAGTGAAAAAAGCTGTTCGCGATCATTTTGATGATACCCTACGCCACAAATGCAATTGAAAATGGCAAAAGGATTCAATAGGAGTTCATGCAGAGCATATTTGAAGTAAAGTTAAGTCACGATGGAACTTTTCTAAGCTATATTCTGAATAAAAAATTTTGGAATTGAAATTTTGAGGCTGAATACTCCAATAATTTTTGAAAGTTTTGCCGATTTTTTGAAGTCGCCGTAGTCTAGTAGGTAGTGTGTTGGCTTATTAGACGTAAAAGCCAGGGTTCGAGCCCTAGGCCAGACATCAAGACAAAATACAAAAAGTATTTCTTCGGCGACTTCCTCTCAGCAGATTTCTGGCAAAAACTCTGAGAGTAAAAAAAATTTGCCCTGAAAAGTTTCTAAAATATCTGTCGTTTGGAAACGACTTTAAACTGTAGGTCCCACCACTCATATATAAAACTAACACACACAACATAAGTGGTGTGAGAAACTAGGACGTTGTACAAGGGGTCAATTCGACCTCCGGGTACTGTACTTGTTTTAATTGACAAGTACACGTCCTCTAACCTAACCTAACATAACCTATCTGCTGCAACAAAGTGAGATCTTAGGAGGAGTACAAAATATAAGCCGGACTACGATAAAGTAATTTTCTTACTTGGCTTTTATCCCACAAAGTGATTTTAAATTGTTGATGAAAACGTGTTCCAAACCTCTAAACAAACCTGATATAATCCTTCACTGCTATAGTGCTGTACGAAATAAATACCATGGTTTCTTTGAATATTTTTTAAAAGGGAAAGAGCACCAAAATAAAACGCCAGTATCGCAGTATTTGTATTTATTTTTTTGTTAAAAACCGAACAGGCACAAACATGCCGAGCAAAACCGCACACACACACACACAAACACAAACATTTATACATGATTACGGAAAACGGAAAGTAAAGAAGAGGAAACAGTGCAATACAACAAAATATAACAACAACAACAACAACGTACAACACATAAAAATATTGCACGGCCAAGTAAATATTCACTACAAAACAGGCATTCATTTAAGCAGAGTTGTAAAGGAATTAATTCATATAAAACTCAAACAAATGTTTAAAGCTTTTTTCGGTACAACTTACCTGGTTTACAAACTAGCTTCTCACATCACCCATGTTATGTATATTAATTTTATCGAAGAGTGGTGGAACCTACTGTCAACCCCGAACGACAGATTTTTGAGAAACTTTTCATGGTAATTTTATTTTGTCTCAAAGTTTTTACTAGAGATCTGCAGAGAGGAAGTCGCTAAAGGAAATATTTGTTCATATTTAGTTATGTTCGAGATGTCTATGCTGGAGTTTGAACTCACGAGCTCTCGCCTAGTTAGCCTAACCACTACCTACTAGATCGTGGAAAGAAGTTTTAAAAATTTCAGTTTTTTTGCCGCACTAACCAAGAGATTTTTTATCAAAGAGACGTAGTGAAATTAGTCTCAACATTCTGTTAATCTATCGAAGTCGCCGTAGTCTAGTAGGTAGTGTGTTGGCTTATTAGACGTAAAGCCAGGGTTCGAGCTCCAGGTCAGACATCAAAACAAAATACAAAAAGTATTTCTTCTTTACTCTGCGAATAAATAAAAGTGCCATGAATAGTTTCTCAAATATCTGTCATTCGAAGTCGACTTTAAGCTGTATGTCCACCACTCATGATAAAATTAACACACACAACATAAATGGTGTGATAAACTAAATCGTAATCCTGACTTAAGGGTCAGGGTTGTAATGACCAATTATGCATGTATGCCATAAGCCTTAGTCTGTTGAGATATGAAATGATAAGAATACATTCCTTTACATTCATTGCAATTGTTACAAAATAACAAAGAAAAAAATTTTAAAGAACAAAGAAGAAGAAGAAAAAAGCGTAAGAGGAATAACAAAAGTATTGAAACCCTGTGTTTATTGTGGTCTTCTATACAAAACAACAACAACAACAAAACCAAAAAAATTTAAAGACAGTTAAAGATATAAAAAGAAAAATTAAATTTGTTATTGTTGTACTTATTACTACCAGTATAAACAAAAAACGAAAAAAAACCCTAAAAAGGAGAAAAGAAAAGAAACAAACGAAAGGAAAAAGAACTACAAAGTCGAAAAAGAATTCGTTGACGACGTCTGACGCATAATAATGAAGTTGTAGAATATTGTTCACTACATAAGTACATACACACACACACACACACACGCATTTAAACATTAAATATTACAATAGTAAAAACAAATAAAATAAAAACAAATTTTAGTCAGCCAAAGACGTCTACTTCGAATACTTCAGTCTAAAAATCAAACGTAAGAAAAAAAGACTCCCTTTTGACCAACAAAGTCGATGGGAACTTCGTATATTCATATATATTCAAATGCGATCTTCAAAAACAGGGCGCAAAACATCGAGCGTAGCTTCGGCTGTATGGCACGTAGCACCGTCGTGTTTAAACTAAAGGTTACCAATATCCTCCTCTTCAATTTTTGTGAAAAAAATTCGTTCAACATAGCCCGATAACGATCACCATTGACTGTAATGGCCACTCCTTGCTCATTTTCGAAGAAAAATGGCCCAATTATGCCTCTGGACTAAAATCCGCACCAAACAGTGACTCGTTATGGATGCGTCGGCTTTTCAATGTATGCGTGCGGGTTTTCTGTGCCCCAAATGCGCAAATTTTGCTTGTTTACATACCCGCCAAGATCAAAATGAGCTTCATCTGAAAAGATGATTTTTTTTTGCCAAAATCGGCATCTTCTGGTGTAGGCTACTGCATGGCCAGCCGCGGCAGCCATTTGAATGAAATTATTTTCCATTATTAACCGGAAGGATTGTACTTTCAAATAAAAAAAAGAAATTTGAGAAAATATTCAGTAATTTCTTTTTTAAAGCATTTTCAAAAAAAAAAGTTATTTGGCGGACCCTTTATTTGTACAAGGCATCTCCACCTATTTTTTGGTTTTCCTACTCCGACGTGATATTATAATGAAACTTCCTTGAAGTGTAAAAAAAACCACAAGTACTAACGCCATTGAATTTCCGAGAATATTGCTTGCTGTCATTTCGCCAGCCATACAGATTCGTAGGTCGTCGTATTATGCCAGAAGTTCGTATTTTATACGTTAAGCATCGATTGGCAAGTACCACTTGAGTTCGCATAATTCCCAATCTAGCGTCCATGGGGTACTACCGATTTCATGCAGTCTTTTAATATTTAAATTTTTGCCTTCCTTGAGATACATACATATATACAGAGTGTCATATCTTTTCATTATGGTTCTGGGAAGTTTCCTTCACAAGTATTGCACTAACGTTGGGTTTTATCGATTAATTGCGCTCTACTTGCAATTTGTTTTTTCTTCTTCCTTATCCAGCCTGACACATTTGTTTATTAATCAGTTCAAGCGCAAATATTCTCTTTAGATTTGAGGTTTTCAAGTAACTTGTGACAACTAGTGGCATTCACTTTATTTTTGTCTGAAATTATCTTATGAGCTTACATGTACCTTTTCTGCCTGTTTCTGTATACTAAAATTTTCTATACGGCATTGATTAGTACATTTATATGATACTAGCTGTACCCTACGCATGTTGCTGCGCCACCAACTAAAATAAATTTGATGGAAAGACATTACACAAATGTCCAATTCATTTTGAATCATTTCATTGACTTTGTTTTCCGTTGTCCTGATGATGAACGGGCCTGAGTAGTACGCATTCGATCAGTTTCTAATCTCACTTCTCGTTGTTCAAGTGGTTCAAGCGAACGAGTCTCAGCGGCATATACTCGAAGAGTTTCCAGGCTCAACGCTCATCTGATTCTGAGGCTCGTAATGCTTTTTTCTTCCGTGCTTGAGGTGTAGGTCGACCAATTGCTTGTCATTCATTTTGAATAATTTTCAGTGACGCCATCCATCGGAAATTAATCGCACCAACCTCCGTCGACTCATGCTCAACAACTTTGTTAAAGAATGCACAGTTTACGATTTAATTCATTTTGAGTAATTTTCAGTGGCACCACCTGTCGTAAATTGGTCATACCAACTTAGAAACCTTCCCCGGCTCATGCGCAACAACTTTGTTAAACATCATAACATGATCAAGTGCACAGTTTACGATTTAATTGATTTTAAGTAATTTTCAATAGCGCCACCTGCCGGATATTGGTCATACCAACATCGAAACCTTCGTCGGCTCATGCGCAACAACTTTGTTAAACATCATAACATGATCAAGTGCACAGTTTACAATTTAATTGATTTTAAGTAATTTTCAGTGGCGCCACCTACCGGAAATTTGTCATACCAACTTAGAAACCCTTGTCGGCTCATGTGCAAGAACTTTGCTAAAGATCATAGCATGATCAAATGCATAGTTTACGATTCTACAAGGTACATACAAACAAACATTCATTTTTATATATGTAGACTATTGGAGGTGACATGCCCACTATAGCCAATCTGCCCATTTTGTTCATATATACGTCAAAGTCGTCCATACAAGATTTGAGGACGTTAGCTGTTGCAGTTTATGAGATATGCGACATTAAATACTTATTGGGTATGTGGGCGTGGCACCTCGCCTATTTGAAATTTTAAAACCTTCCGGACATACAGGAAGGTACTGTTAAAATTTCAAGAAAATCGGTCCAGCCGTTTAGCCGTCTATAGACTTCAAACAAACAAACCCACAAACAAATGAACACACATTCATTTTTATATATATGAGAAGATGCTCCTGATGGAGAAGTGGCAAGGGATCTAATAGCAGGATCTTATAGTTTACTTTTGTCTTGCAGTGCTTACCGTTCATTTTCACCCACATAGTTCCGACCAAGATATGGGTATCACTTGATAAATCTGGACTACGTTCATCCAAATGATACCCATGCGATTTTTTTTATTGACGGCAATGTGATCGTTTTGATTTCCCATCAGGAGATCAGGTACATTTTTTTGTATTTCTATTTATACGGTGTACGATTGCTCGAGAGCAACAAGTAAACAATCGAAGGCAAGTTAACTCGGTGTTCATATGGCCGATTGTGCTACCCAGAGTGAGGTAAGCACCCTTGTCGTCATACGTTAGTGATTGATTCATAGCTTCGGCGACAAAGTTTCATTCATACTTTCTAGACGATTAGTTTCGTTAGTTCTCTATCTATTGAAAATCGATTCGAATAATCGAAATGTCGAAATTATATTACACAATGGGTTTATGGCAATAACTTTTACATACAGCCGCTAATGTTAATTTCACCAAAAAAAAAAGAAATTCTTTAGACTTTGTATCAACAGCATTTCCACTTACAAAATCTGAGTAATTTCTTATCGATAAAAATTTTTAGTCATAGTCATCCACTATGACGATCAAGTTAACGTGTGAATCATTATAATCAGTTAAACGGTATTTTTTTTTCATTTTGAAATTCAGAAATATTTTATTCGTATACGAAACTAAACAACGCGTAATCTTTCATAAATAATTATTATTGTATCTTTAAAAAAGAAAACCAATGCAATTTATCGATATGTTGCAAACTTTATAAAAATAAATTTAAAAAAAATTAAAATTTGCAACAAAAAATTTATTCCAGAAAAATCTTAGCATCGCTTTTTGCTTTCCTATGCACATTACATTACACTACATATCGACGCCTCCGTTCTATAACATTCTAAGTCGAAAAAGTGTGTTTTGACTTATGAGCTCTCAAAGTTTTCACGCGACATACGACCATATGGGTATTCCAAGTAGATTTTTCCCTATAACTTCGGAACGGATCGGCGCATCTTAATCAAATTTTGACAGTATTTACAGTACAGTTAGAGAACGTAGAGAATAGAAAAATGCAAGAACATCAAAAACGTTATAAGTACACTTAGAACGTTATAGAATGGAGGCATCGATATGTCAGAGAGTACCTCCAACTATTAATACCTATTGTTGTTGTTGGGTACTTTAAAATGTTTAAAGATTTCTTACAATATCACATCAGTGATCGTATGCATGATGCATGATCGTTGCGGGGGAAGGTATCCTCTTTTATTCAGAGAACAACACATTCCCTACTCTTGCAGTGCATTGTGTTAGAATACTGGAAAATTATTTACAGGAGAAGACAAAGCGGAGAAAAGTGTTACAATCCTTTTGGAGAAAATTTCATTTCGAACAGTGTACACTTAACATTCGACCCTATAAACACCGTAATACTGGAACAATTTAGCTTTTAAACAAAAAAAATACTTCCTTCGATTCCACAAGATAAACGGTGTACATTATATACATGGGTGTCCTGGTAGTCTAGTGGGTAGTGTGCTAAACTGTTAGCGTGAGGGTCGTGGTTTCGTTTCTTAGCAGTGACTGTGGTCTGGTACACTACACCGAACATAACTAATAAGTAAACAAATCCCATACATATATGGATCAGCTTATAATTGCGACTACTTCGTTGTTATTCGTCAAATTAATTGAAATGTAAGTGGTGAAGAGAGTCAGACATCTCGATCAAATCGAAATATGAGAAACGGCGACTTCCTCTCAGCAGATTACTGGCAAAAACTATGAGAGTAAATAAAATTGCCATGAAAAGTTTCTCAAAAATCTGTCGTTCGGAGTCGACTTTAAAGTGTCGGTCCCCCGCCACTCATGTCTAAAATTAACACGCTCAACATAAGTGGTGTGAGAAGCTGGGTTGTAATCCTGACTAAAGGGTTGTCAGGACCAATTAGGTATGCAAGTAGAGAAAGCAAATACAATCCTAAAATTGTTTACTTCTTTACACTGTAAAACTAATTTCATTGAAAGGTTCTTTATTCAAGAATTTTTATCAAAAACCGTTCATAGTTTTTATTTTTTTTTATTACCGTTGGTGGCAGAAGAAATAGAGACCCCCCTCCCCCCTCCTTTCCAAAATAATATCCCATGGGATTGTAACTTGTTTCACTTTTTCATTACTTTTGTTGCTTTAATGTTACAATTGTTTTTGTTGTTGTAATTTTTGCACACCACAATTTTCTGTCTTTGGGTTTAACGCCAAATATTTTTTTTTTTATTTTTATACTGCGACTGTCGCTGCTATTGCTATTGCTGCTGCGCTGCTGCATGAAAACGAAATTGTATTCGTATTTAAAAACAACAAACATGAGTCACACGTATCGCCACCAAAACAACAAACCAGCCAGTCAGCCTGCCATTCGGCACAGCCATCGATACCTTAAAAACCAACCACCAACAACAAGAATAAGAACAACAACAACAACAACAGCAGACAAGAGATACAATATGAGCAAAAAAAATTGAACAAAAAAAAAACAAGAAAACAAACAAAAATATTTATGTTTGTGTGTTTATAGTTGTTGTTGTTATTTTGAAAAATTCAATGTAGGCATGAGTTGTAATAGTTGTTGTTGTTGTTGTTGTTGTAATTGTAGTATATAGATACGTGCCTGGCAATCCTCAACCACCACAGACATCGCAGACACAAGCAATGATTATCATCGACGTCGTTTTCGTTTTCGACTTCGTCATCATTGATCGCCAACACCAAGTTTGGACGGACATGCTACGCCTTTTAGCCTGGCACATATGATTTTCACAATATACACTTTACAGAAGTGCTGCTGAGTGGAGTAATGACGAGGGAAGTGGAGTAAAAAGTGATTTTTTTTTCTTCGTGTTTTTGTTTTGAAAAAATCAACAAAACAAAACACAAGCAGGCGCTTGCATGGCAAGCAAGTGTTTTCATTCATTCATTGCCTTTAGAAAAAAAACACACACACTCACACACCCGGCACATAGTCTTGCTTGATAACAACCTTTACACACAACTCATACCAAAAAACAAGTTGAGTTGGAACTACAACTTGTTGCAAATGAATGTTGTGTAGAAGAGTTTGTTAGCGAACATGTTTTATGTTGCACACGAGTATATGAGTTTGTCGGTGTTTGTCCCAATTGAATACATGAATGGTTGCGTCAAACCATAATGAAGAACATTCGCACCGTTTTGTTTATTGTTGTTATAATTGTTTTTGCTTTAATATTTGTTTGTATTTCTATTGCAATTCAATTAAAAAAATTTTATTGTTGCTTCATTCATATTCCAGCTCTGCCTACTGTTGTATTAAAAATTGTTTTTTCTCTCTCTCTCTCTCTCCGGTTTATGCATTTTCCATATAAAATTACCGGGAATTTTGATTTGTTTTGCTTTTTTAATTTTCCTGCCTTTGAACGATTGTTTGTGCGTTCAAGTACGAAATTAATCAGCGAATATGTAAAAATGTTAGAACATTAGCACTAGCACGAGCAGTAGCAGCAGCAGCAGCACATGCCAATGTAATTAGAAAACAAGAAAATAAGAATTTTTAATTAAAATCCAAAACAAATTGAATTCATTTATTAATTTTTTTTTATTGTTTTTTAAATACAATTTTGCTTTAATTTTTAAT
This sequence comes from Sarcophaga carnaria, assembly GCA_958299815.1. Lineage (NCBI taxonomy): Eukaryota > Metazoa > Arthropoda > Insecta > Diptera > Sarcophagidae > Sarcophaga > Sarcophaga carnaria. Next base: position 47,414,964 of record OY283151.1, read on the forward strand.
TTAAAGGCATTGAATTACGCATTTTCTAATTAAATTCAATATAAACGGCCTTGTTGGGTTCATACTCTTTTAACCAACAGACAGTGCCAGTTTATTTGCTGTAAAAATACCACACCACAGAGAACAATACATACACATGTGAAGTAAATCTGCAATGCAAATAACTGTTCTTCACAAATAATTGGGTGTGCAATATGGACGGGGTAGTGCAATGACTTTTTTAAGGACTCGTTAGAAGAATAATTTCACAAAATTCTGAAACAATTTTTCCCGTTAAGGCAGTCAGATTTAATTTGTAAAAATAACAGAACCGGCATATAAATTCGGAGATAAAGTCACAGTTTTTATGAATTCCTAGTGAAAAGTGCATACAACATTAAAGATGATTTTTAAAGGGTATGAGATTTTTGGATGATTCAAATCTGAGCTCGATTTTTGCATATTTTTCACAGTATTTCAGCCGGTGCTCCGCCAATGTCGCCGTAGCCTAACAGATAGTGTGTTGGCTTATTAAACGAGAGTCCGTGGTACAAGCTTTAGCATTGACCTCTCGCACTAAACGAAATATGAAAAAGAAAAATTTTTTTACGGCGTGTTCTTCTCAGCAGACTCCTGGCAAAAACTCTCAGAGTAAATAAAATTGCCAAGAAATGTTTCTGAGAGCTGTTGCTTGGAGCCGATGTTAAACGGCAGTTTTCGCCACTCATGAAAAAAATTTGTACAGAAAAATTTGTAAGAAATTAGGTTGTAATCCTGACTTAAGACTTGTAATGACTAAGTTAGTGAAGTAATCTCGTCAATGGCAGGTATAATGTTATCTTCCAAAGAAGAGGCTCCATGTAGCTCCTCCAGAAGTAGTGTGATAAGATAAGACCATGCGATTTTAGCGCACAACGGATGCTAAAATACTCCAAAACGTGAGATTAATTGCCCATCAAACTTGCCTCCCAATAGGTACACATTGTACTGCATATGCCACTGCCTTATTGAGACCATGTGCATGTCAATCGTGTTCAATTCTTTCATTCTAAAGTCAGTAATTATCACACGTTGGCTTTGTTCTATTGAATGTAACGTTAAAATTTTCTTCGTCCTCAAAGAACAATGCCTTGAGCAAACCTCAACAAGCAGTAAATCTTTCAGGAGACATTGGCAGCTTTTGATTTGCCTATGGCTACTCTTCACACTAAATTCGTAAATTTTGTTTTATCGTTGAAGTACCCAGTACACCACGAATATAATTTTTCTATAAAAAATACTTTTCTCACATGTCCCGAATACTAACAAAAATACTAACAAAATTCAATAACTTGCAAGTGTTGTTAATTTGTTGGTGTATTCATAATGAAATGGCAAATCTTACTGAGTATTTTTGGTATTATCACATGTCACGAATCTGAAAAATCATCGCTTATTAAGAGACGTGACTAGCCTTTAAATAAAACATACATACATACATAATTGGCCATTACAACCCTTCAGTCAGGATTACGGCCTAGCTTCTCACAAATAAATAAAATGTGTCTTTAATTTGTTTATTCAAAAGAAACACAAACTTGAAGAGCCTATACTATGACAGGCTTTATATTGACTTTACAATAACGACTTTCGCCGCAAAAAATAAACGAAATTTCGGTGATCCTGTATTCTAAAGAGCATCATGCCTATCTGTGAGTATAGCGGCTGTAAATACGATCACTTCTAGAGACTCTAAACTGCTGCATTTCCTTAAAAATTTGTGGATTACTGAAATTGATGACGAAGGTATTAAAAACAGTAAACAATGTCCCACTTACAGCTGCCTAATTACCTTCTTCTATAGCTTACTTCATTACTTGATTGGTCATTACAACCCTTTAGACAGGATTACGATCTAAAGGGTCCCCCAAATAACATTTTTTTTTTGAAAATGCTTTTAAAAAAAGCTACTGAATATTTTCTCAAATTTCTTTTTTTTATTTGAAAGTACAATCCTTCCGGTTAATAATGGAAAATAATTTGAATCAAATGGCTGCCTCGGCTGGTCATGCAGTAGCCTACACCAGAAGATGCCGATTTTGGCAAAAAAAAATCTCTTTTCAGATGAAGCTCATTTTGATCTTGGCTGGTATGTAAACAAGCAAAATTGTCGCATTTGGGGCACAGAAAACCCGCACGCATACATTGAAAAGCCGACGCACCCAAAACGAGTCACTGTTTGGTGCGGATTTTGGTCCAGAGGCATAATTGGGCCATTTTTCTTCGAAAATGAGCAAGGAGTGGCCGTTACGGTCAATGGCGATCGTTATCGGGCCATGTTGAACGAATTTTTGTTCACAAAAATTGAAGAGGAGGATATTGTCAACATTTGGTTTCAACAGGACGGCGCTACGTGCCACACAGCCGAAGTTACACTCGATGTTTTGCGCCCTGTTTTTGAAGATCGCATTATCAGCCGCAGAGCTGATTTCGTTTGGCCAACTCGGAGCTGTGATTTGACACCGTTGGACTATTATTTGTGGGGTGCCGTCAAAGATAAGTGTTACGCCGACAAGCCAGAGACAATTGACGCTTTAAAGGACAATATTCGTGAAGCCATTGGTGAAATACAGCTGCACACAATCGATAATGTGCTTAAAAATTGGACCGATGGTGTAGGCTATTGCATGGCCAGCCGAGGCAGCCATTTGAATGAAATTATTTTCCATTGAAGGATTGTACTTTCTAATAAAAAAAAAGAAGTTTGAGAAAATATTTCGTAGTTTCTTATTTAAAGCATTTTCAAAAAAAAAGTTATTTGGCGGACCCTTTAGCTTCTCATGTTTGATATTCCAACACAATGCAGTGTGTGAGTAGGAGACATTCCCTTAGTGTTACTTAAATGTATCGTTCAAAATCATGTCAAAACCTGTTATTACGACAAACAAAAATTATTAGAAAATATCTAAACAACCGTAATTACACAATAAATTGAAAATATCCTAATTAAGCAGGAAAATACAACACCACCACCGATTAAAACCAACAAAACACCACCAGTCAGTCACTCACCCCTTTTAATCAAAAATTCAATGTGAAACAATTTTTCTTTTTTGATGGTTTGGGGAACCCTTTTAAATGTTAAACAAACAAGGCAGACAGACAATCACAGAATAAATGCTATGCGTTTCTAATACAAATGAATTCCCATGAACACACGCGGGTATTATTTGTACAATTATGCAACAAATGAAATACACACACGCACACGCATACACATACGCATTTCTAATTGAAATTACATCCTAGTTTTCAATACACATACAAGTTACACTCGATTACAGCATATTTGGGTATAAAATATTTATGTGTGTGTGTGTGTGTGTGTGAATAATTGCGGTGGAATGTAACGAACTCGTTAGTATTTCAGCCGTATCCTTAAGTCAAAGGAATAATTTGTCATGAATTCAATTGTCCTCCTTTCAGAGAACTTGTGTTAGCAATTCAAGTCGAAATTATTTTTTGTTTTTCATTTCTTTTTCTTTTTTTTTCATTTCCATCTTTTTTCTTCGGCTTTTTTACGTTTGAAGAATCTTTTGTTTTTACAAGGCCTTGCCCTCATCGGCTTAGTGCCCGTCTTATTTATTGTTGTTGCTTTGGCGTGGGTATCATCCCACGATCAACTATCCATTGGCTGCTTGATTTACTCACTACCTGTTTCCAAATTTTTTTCTGCTGCCTGTTGCCTGATTGGATGAAAACAAGTTTGGACCAGCTTAACAAAATGATCTTCAAAAACATGCAACCATCATTTAAGTGATGTGTTTTTGTTGTTTTTATTGTGATTTTCTTCAAATATGCTTCTCCTTAGGACACACCCACAGTAGCCAAAAAGAGTGGAAGAGATTCTAGAAACTTATGAAAAATAATGATTTACAGTAGCACGATGTCTTAAATACGGATTTCCTTACCTAATAGTATTGTATTCTTTTGATAGACTTTATTTCAGTCTTATCCTTTGCCATAAGTCAGATTGAAAAGAGGAGAATTGAACGTAAGACGCTGTTAAACAACCAGCAACACATACTATGGGTTAAAAATAACAACTGCTAGCTGAACAAGTGCAGAACTCTGCAAGAAGAAACAAAAGATAGTTTCCAGAATGGTTAGCAATGATAGCAAAAGAACAAGCTAGCCATGGCAACTTAAGCACATTACACTGGACGATAGACTGTCCTACCAAAGCAAAGTTTAGCTGCCTTCCAAACTGTTAGTTGCTTTGTGTTTGAACAAAGTATCGTGTTTTATAATGCCGCTGTACAAAATATATACAATGTATTCTATTTCAAAACGTTTGTCAATGTGTATTTTTAACGCAGTCAAAAAGCAATCAGGCATCGGATTTATAGTTGATGCTTTGTTTGGTTACTTTGCATACATATCTACATAGTTTATATTGTACATTGTGGCAGTAGAACTGTATACAAACTTTGTATTGATACATTTTGGAAGGTAGCCATATCATGCAGCATATCATACAAGAACTGCTGTGCGAAAAATATTCACAGAAAGATAGAACGCCTTGGGTCAAATGCCGCTAAAGTTTGACTTAATACTTAATGATTTCAGTAACTGACCCTTCCTGAAACTCCCTCCTTAACTGTTCTCTGGACAGAATCAGTAGGCTTTATAATTTGGGAAAAAAGCAATGGCACTTGATAGCATAAATAAATGGAGTAATCTGGAAACTAAACACTCTTTTCAAAAAGAAATCATTTTTTAGTACTTGAATGCTTAAGGAACGAGAGTTTATGTTTTCAGAATGAAATATTCCAAGACCAAACACATCGAAAGATGTGCTCAATTCAACTCCTACGCCGTTGATATAACCAGAACCCTGATACAAAGCGAGGCCGAAAGTTTGGATAATCATATTTAACGGAAGTGCAGATAAAGAGAGGCAAGAGCTCCTCAAAAATGCTTTGCGGCAATTTAAAATTTTGTTATGAAATTAAAAGAAAAGAGGAAAATTGAATCATACAACAGGTTATCCAGGAACACCCTAAGGTTTGTTAGACGGTCATTGCATACTCAAAATAAATTTTTTCAAAGTAAGAATCATCTCAAACCCCATATGTAAACTCTGTGACTATGAGAATAAATTATCAGAACACAATCACAGTAAACACTTGCTAGGAAGGATATTGTCCCTGTTGACACCGAACAGCATTATGAAAGATAATCACATAACATACATACATACATAATTCGTCATTACAACCCCTTCATTCAGGATTACAACCTAGCTTCTCACACTACTCATGTTGTGTGGGTTAATTTTATACGTGAATGACGGGGGACCTACAGTTTAATGATTATTATATTATTTATTATTTGCTTTCAGAGTTTTTGCCAGAAATCTACAAAATCAGAGAGGTAGTAGCCGAAGAAATATTTTCATATATTTTCGATTTGATATCTGACCTGGGGTTTGAACCGTGGCCTCACGTCTAATAAGCCAACACACTACCTACTAGACTGCGGCGACTTCAATAAAGAAAATCTTGTCTGGATAATTAGTTTATAGGAGACATTATAAGGATACACTTTATAAATTAAGGAAAGCGCAATAGATGTAAATAATGTACGACTCAATGTACATTACATTACCTATATTTATTTATATTGGGCAGACCCATTAGTAATATACGTCCATCCTTGATGTTATATTTTTAATAATAAAGGGTGTTTTTATAGAGGTATAGAACTTTAAGTTGCAATAAAACAACGATGGATTATTCGATTGACATGCATTTTATTTATCCGAAAGATAATCTTGTGGCATTACATTTTAAATATGATTTCTGGCATATGACCGCCACGGCTGGCGCGGATGTAGTCCAATCTAGACGTCCAATTTTCGATGACTTTTTCCAACATTTGTGGCCGTATATCGGCAATAATACGGCGAATGTTGTCTTCCAAATGGTCAAGCGTTTGTGGCTTTACCGCATAGACCAATGGCTTTACATAGCCCCACAGAAAGTAGTCTAGCGGTGTTAAATCACAAGATCTTGGAGGCCAATTCACAGGTCCAAAACGTGAAATTAGGCGGTCACCAAACGTGTCTTTCAATAAATCTATTGTGGCACGAGCTGTGTGACATGTTGCGCCGTCTTGTTGAAACCACATCTCCTGGACATCATGGTTATTCAATTCAAGAATGAAAAAGTTAGTAATCATGGCTCTATACCGATCACCATTGACTGTAACGTTCTGGCCACCATCGTTTTTGAAAAAGTACGGACCAATGATTCCACCAGCCCATAAAGCGCACCAAACAGTCAGTTTTTCTGGATCTAACGGTGTTTCCACATACGCTTAAGGATTACCTTCACTCCAAATGCGACAGTTTTGTTTGTTGACGTAGCCATTCAACCAGAAGTGCGCTTCATCGCTAAACAAAATTCGCTTATGAAAACAACGGAACAACGGTAATCTCGATTTGGGCCCATTCGACGAATCTACGCCTTACTTGATGATCGTTTGGCTTCAATTCTTGCACGAGTTGGATTTTGTAAGCACGCAAACCAAGATCCTTCCGCAAAATCTACCATAAAGTGGATGGACACAGATCCAATTCCTGTGCTCGATGGCGGATGGACTCATTCGGGTCTTCCTCAATGCTACGCTCTACAGCAGCAATAGCTTCTTCTGTAAGCACCGTACAGCGTCTCTGGGGATGCGAGTTATCAATAAGAGTAAACGTGGTGCGAAAACGTTCCATGGTTAATCGAATTAATTGCTCTGATGGACGATTTTGTCGACGATAAAATGGACGTAGTGCGCGATACGTTTTCCGCACAGAACCATTATTTTCGAAATAAAATTGCACTATTTGCAAGCGTTGTTCAGGCGTGAGTCTATTCATGATGAATTGCCAAACCAAACTGAGAATAAATCACTTGACAGCTGTTAAATCGGTCGCCATCTTGAAAAGTAATGCCAACTTAAAGTTCTGTACCTCTATAAAAAAACACCCTTTATAATAAAAGAAGCCATCTGAAGTCGCCGTAGTCGTGTAGATAGTGTATTGGCTCATTAGACATGAGGCCACTATTCAAACCCCAGGTCGGACATCTCCAACAAAATGAAAAACGAAAAAATATTTCTTCGGCGACTTACTCTCAATAGATTTCTGGCAAAAAAAACTCTGAGAGTGAAATAAAATTCCCATGAAAAAGTTTCTCCAATCAAATCTATCGTTCGGAGTCGACTATAAATTGTAGGTCCCACCACTCATGTATACAATTAACACACACTACATAAGTGGTATAAGACGCTTGGCCGTAATCCTGACGAAACAGTTGTCATGATCAATTGTGTATGTATGTACGTAGTCATCGGGAGGTAAAAGGAACAAGAAGACATCAGACTAAGACGGAATATTAAATTCTATGGTTTGACATCGAAAGGACAAAAGCCATCTCTAACTTCGATAAATGGTGACATCGTAAAATTATCGAAAAGTGGGGACCGAAAAGATTGCATCAACTGCAGAGATATTACTTCGTTCAACTCCATACACAAGATATGAACAGTCATAATACAGGGAAGGCTTCAAAACAAAATAAAGAAAAATCTACAAGATGAACAGGCAAACAGCGGCTTCGTAGATAAGGCCAACACTGAACGCTTTATAATATAGAAACTTCCAGCAGTTACTTCAGAACTTTTACAGTTGACAACATCCATCTTGTTAAAGCTTCATCTGTCAAATTCATTGCCATTTATGCAGCATGTTTTGCCAAATCACATGGATGACTATAGACAACGACGTGTATTATCTGAATGGATATCTGGAGCAGTTGACATACAGTGAACGTCAAAAGTAACTGTACACTATGGATAAAATACTAACAATCACCAAACTTAAGTTTTGACACTTAAGTATTGTGCCCGAAAAAATTTGGCGACATTTCAAATTTTTTTATAATATTTTTTTCGTTTCAATTTTAAAAACTGGCAATGAAATAATTTTAAAATGAAAATGACAGTAATTTATTAATATACATTTTTTAATATACAGTTTCTTTTGACGTTTACTGTACATATACTATAATTGCTAATTATAACCCTTCGGCCAGGATTACGACCTAGTTTTTCTCAACACTTTATGTGTGTGTTAATTTTATACATGAGTGGTAGGACCTACGGTATAAACTCAATTCCGAAAGACAGATTTTTGAGAAACTTTTCATGGCAGTTTTTTTTTACTCTCAGAGTTTTTGCCAGAAATCTGCTGACAGGCAGTCACCGAAAAAATATTTTTTCGTATTTTATTTTCTTTGAGATATCTGACATGCGGTTGGAACTGTGGCCCCACGTTTAACAAGCCAACACACTACAATAGCCTATGGCAGCTACAAATTAGTTGTCATTTATTAAAACTATTTTGTCATAGACTACCAAAGAGAACGACGTATAAGTGCTGAATGGACTCTGAAGCAGTTGGCAATTGACTATTTTTTGCATCAAAAAATCAACATCAGCGGTGAGACCTATTTCTGGATGAATGACTACGTAAATAAACAAAATTGTTGAATTAGGGACGATAACATTCAAAAGCGCTCAAAGCAAACCGAAAAAGTCACTATATTTTGTAGACTTTGGGCTTGCGGCTTCATCGGTTCATATTTCGTTAAGGACAACATTGCCCAGACTATCACTGACAACGGATAGCACTATAGGTCGATGTTTACCTAGTTCATTTGGCCCGAATTGGATGATCTGAATACCAACAACATGTGGTTTCAACAGAACGGCACTGGATATTCTGCACGAGCGATCATCTCGCTGAGGGCCAGATCATCTCGCGAACAGAACGGCACTACATGCCGCATTGGATATTCTGCACGAGCGATTTGAGGGCAAGATCATCTCACGTAGAGGGGCTGCATTTCATTAATCGACGTACTTATCTTGATATTGATTTGTGATATGTTTTTAGACATAAATTATTCAGGTTTTAAAAAGAACAAACTGCCTTAAGACCTCAAAAGAAGAAGTATTTAAAGTTCTATTAGCAAACGTAGCAACATTTTTTACTTGCTGACATAATATTTTATCAGGAGCGTAATTTTGTATCTGCAAATGGGACAGTTAAACGTATGGATTACTTATTGTAAAATGTTTTCTTTAATTATTTAAAAAAAACCAAAATACTGAATGAAATATTTATTTTGTTTAAAAATATGCTACGCATTCATTATAAAATATTTCTTTTTTTTAACAAAAAGTTGTTTTTCTTCCAGAAAAAAACAGGAATTTTAAATACCGAAATGATAACGTATTTCCTTGCCGACACTTTTGCAAGAATATACAAACGGCAGCATGGCTCATACAATACGATACAGTGTGTGAGAGAGAGAGAGAGAGCGAGAAAGATATAGAAAGTAAGTAAAACTAGGAAGGAAGTAAAAAATATTAAGAGAGACGACTCTTTCAAAGTCAGCAGCAGCAGCTCGCATGTTGAAGTGTATCTACTACAGCTTGGCAAGCAAATATTCATAGACGCCCTTTACAGCACTCAAACATACACTCAGCTTCATGCACACGTCCTTAAAGCATTTGCATGAATACAACATGTATGCCCGTGCATGCGAGTGTATGTGGCTGTGTATCACTAAATAGTTTCACTTCACAGTGACTATGATTTGGACTTACTTATACAAGCGCATATATACTCTTCATGGAGTCTATAGACTTGGTAAACTTTTACCCCCTTGAGGCACTTTTCAATGAACTCAAGTAAATATTTAAAGTTTTATTTGACTTTGAGTTGACGTCTAATTGTTATACAAAAAAAAACTCACACACACACATACAAAAAAACCAAACAAACTTTGTCATCTACTTGTGGAGAGGCGAGAAGAAGAAGTAGAAACAACGACAACAAATTTCCATACAAGTCAATAATTTAAAGTGTTTTAAGTGTTTTATCAACTGCCATACGAGCACATACTGTATTTTCAGTGTATTAGTATGCGTGCATTTAGATATTCAAATATGGCTTCGGTAAGGCTAGCATTCAGTAGCAATATTTTTGATTGTACTAAACTTTACTCACCACATCCATACACACTCATAAATGTGCATGCATACTCGTACAATGAAACTTGTAGACATCAGAGTAAATAGTAAAACTTAGGTGCCTAGTCGAAGGCTTGTAACGAAAGAGACTAAAAGACAAGGCACAAGGTTTGTGGATGTGTGTGTGTGACTGACAGTTGCTTAAATAGTTTGCATGTCAGAAGAGAAGTATAGGGATTGGCCAAGTAATTGCAGACATTGTCTAAAGCTACTCTTCTGTTTAACAGCACACTTAAAATATGAAGGCTTGGCACATTTGGAGAAACAATAAATGGTGGAAGGAAAGTAGATTTTTACTAACGTAGACCCCGTAGTCTAGTAGGTAGAGTTCAAACCAAAGACATCTCCAACAAAACGAAATATGAAAACAAGCAACAAGTCGTCCTCAGGCAAAAACTCTGCGAATAAATCAAATTGCAAATGTAAAGTTTCTCAAAAATCTGTCGTTCGAAGTCAACTTTAAACTATAGGTCCCGCCACTCATGAATAAAATTAACACGCACAAGATAAGTGGTGTAGGAAGCTAGGTCGTAATCATGACTGAAGGATTGTAATGAGCAATTATGTATGTACAGTGGTGGCCTTATAATTAGAAACGACTTAGCAACATGTATGTTTGTTAATTTGTTTTACAGTTTTCACTGTATACCTGGGATCAAAGGCTTTGTTTGGAGGACGTCTTACATACGTTTTTCCATCAGATTGGGACAAATTAAACTTAGTTTCGTCACTCCAGAGAACTCTGTTTCAGAAACATCGTTTCTAATTATAAGGCCACCACTGTATGTATGTAACATATAATTATTTGGGGGTCATGAGTGAACTGAAGCTGTCAAAGGCTATAGGCTTGTTGCATTCTTCAAAATTAGAGCTTAGGAAAGCAGTTCCTGCCAAAGAAACTATACTCATTGCAAGAAAATCTTCCTGGCTGTTAACCTCTAATAGGCCATTGGAAGCGCCCTCTGGCGGCAATTCAACTGTAATCATTTTTGTATGGATCGCAACTGAAGTGTGTAATTTTTGACATGACTCTGGTACACAAATCAGACTGAATTTGAACGATTGCATGGATTATGTTGATTTTGAGAACCGCTGTGGTTTGTGGTTTATTCGCATACACATGACAACTCCAGAATAAATAGTCCAACGGGGTCAAATCACACGATCCCGGTGGCCAGTTCACATTATCTCACCGTGATATAACCAAGCCTTCATATAGTAGATTAGGTTAGGTTAGGTTAGGTTAGAGGACGTCTACTTGTCAATTAAGAAAAGTACAGTAACCGGAGGTTGAATTGACCCATTGTACAACGTCCTAGTTTCTCACGCCACTTATGTTGGGTGTGTTATTTCTATACATGAGTGGTGGGACCTACAGTTTAAAGTCGACTCATGGAAATTTTATTTATTCGCAGAGTTTTTGCCAGAAATCTGCTGAGAGGAAGTCGCCGAAGAAAAACTTTTTGTATTTTGTCTTGATGTCTAGCCTGGAACTCGAACCCTGGCTTTATGTGTAATAAGCCAACACACTACCTACTAGGCTACGGCGACTTCTAAGCCCTCATATATGTAGGTCGTGCAGAATATCCAATGTGGCATGAACTGTAAGGCACGTAATGCTGTCATGTTGAAACCACATGGCATTGGTGTTCAAATCATCCAATTCACGCCAAAAGAAGTTGGTAATCGCCGGCCAATAGCACACTATTTGCCTGATTTGTTTGATCGTTCTCAAAGAAATGTGGGTCGATGGCACCACCAGCCCATAATCTACGCCAAACAATGACTTTGTAGCGATGCGTGGGGCGTTGTTGGAATTCTTGTGGATTGGCATCGTCCCAAATTCCATAATTTTGATTGGTCATGTGACCATCATCAAAACAAAATACAAAAAGTATTTCTTCGGCGACTTTCTCTCAGCAGTCCTCAGGCAAAAATTCTGCGAATAAATAAAATTGCCATGAAAAATTTCTCAAAAATCTTTCGTTTGGAAACGACTTTAAACTGTAGGTCCCACCACTCATGTATAAAATTAACACACACAACATAAGTGGTGTGAGAAACTAGGTCGTAATCCCGACTGAAGGGTTGTAATTACGAATTATGTATGTATGTATGTATGTAAGCTGATACAAAATCTGGATGGTTTTGGAACACAGAGGAATTAATCTGTTTGAGCTCAAATTAAGAAAAAAAACGTTTATTCATGTACGATCAATGAACGAATTTTGTTTGTCCATTTTAAATTGTCCAACCCCTGTTTGTGTCTCTGTTAACAAAGCATAAAATTCTAAAATGCACAAAAATATCAGAACGTCTTCATGTTCCTATGTACGGAGTTCACGTTAATTTCCTCTAAATATTCTTCTCATATTCAAAACTAAAAGCAAAAAAAAAAAAGTTCAAAAAATTTCAAACGTTTTGCAACACTAATGTAGCATGTTATCGGTACATTAAACATTCCTGTACGTCCTTAGAACAACTTTCCTTATAGCATAGCAGCGTGAAATGCCTGATATTAAGTTGCCAGATATAAAATTTCATTCACATTAATTAAAATGAACTGAAAAGCCATCCCTGAAGCAATCGTTTATTTGCAATAAACTTTAATGTCTGGCAACTCTTCCGAGAATGTCAGTGAGTTCTACTCTGCGTAGCAAATTAATGAGTCGGAAAGCTGACTTCACCTTTTAACTGATGGACTGACTTAATGGCTGACTACAATTCAGAAGTAACAGTGTGGTTAGCCTCAGTGTTAAGTTTACGTATATAATAGCCAAAGGACTACGTAAACAACTTTTGATTTCACTGCTTTCCAATTTCAAAGACTTCTTTTCTTTTTTTTTCTTTTGAATTTCTTATTTACGTACATTAACCAAGGGTAGTCCTACCATACCCTATCTATACTCCTAAGTTAATACGGAAATTCACAAGATAAGGTCGTATGCTAATTTTCTAATTCACCATGAATTATTCAGGTCAGATTAAATGTTCTGACTTTTGCAATGTCTTTCAAACTCTACAAAAATATTTAAATATTCTTGTACCTGTGAATCCAAAAAAAAAATGAAAAAAACAAGAAAAAATTGCAAAAAAAGTTGAGATATTCAAAACGCATCCCCCCCCAGTAGCATGTGGTTGAATGGAAAAGAGATGTAAAAATGTATTCAGCAAAGGAATTAAATGCTTATGATTACAACATTATTATTATATTGTATAATACAAGGTATGTCTGTCCGTCAGTCAGTCCGTCAGTCCTTATATTCATTCGTCTGTCTTCTGGTAGCTTGAATACATTTGTATTCGTATTTAAATGTGTTTGGGTTTTCCGCATACTTCTTATACATGTAAAGTAATAAACGAGGGTTGGTTTAAAAAATAATGAGAGCAAGCAGTTGAAGTCCTTTGAAATCTGGATTAAAAAATGCTACGAAATTGCAGCAGCAAATGTGAATTTGATAAAAAAATCCTGCAATAAAATTTGAAGCGATTTAAACCTAACAAAGCTTCGTCTTAAATTTCTCCTCTAAAATTAAAAAAACTGCCTCCTCGGACACTGAAAAGACCCTTAACCTGTATTATCTGCCACATGCAATTGATTTTCGTGCATGCCTATTATGGTGCTGGGTACAGCGCGACAGAGTCCACAAGCATTAACAGAAACCGCACTTTTTACCCAGAGCGCCACTTATATTCGGCATTATTTTATTTATCTTTTTCAGTCTTGACGCGAACCATTTTCAATTTCTACTTAAAGCTCCTCGCTACTCCGAGATGAGTGCGAAGTATGCCTGCGAAGTTTTCCCATGTCCAGTTTCACTTACTGTAAACACTTATCAATGTTTCAGGCGGAGGTGATGGCAATTTACCGGGCCGCTCAATGGATCCTCGTCAACGATGCTCTTTTCACTCGCGTCTCGATCTTTTCTAATAGTCAGGCCGCGATAAGATCTCTAACGGGTTTCGTGATTAACTCTGGGATCGTTAGGGAATGTCGCCGCTGTTTCGACCTTCTCTCGGGGCGCTTCAGCAGTGTCTCACTGGTGTGGGTCCCCGAGCACAGTGAAATTCCGGGAAACTGTAGGGCCGACGAGCTCGCCAGAGCTCGGGCCGCTATGCGTGGTCAAGTGAGCTTTGTGATATCAGCGCTACCACTCCGACCTAACCTAAACAATTATCAGCAGCACTTATCAGCAGCGCTTATCAGCACCGCTTATCAGCACCGTATTTGTTTTCAAGGCAACTAATTTTTGAATTATTCAGACTACACAACCACAACGCAATATCGACAGCGCAATATACAATCGAAGTACCGTAGAGGACCCCAAAATTAGTAGAAGTCCTGTAAACATGTATTCTCTGTCAATCACGTCTATTCCGTGCTGAGAGACTTAATGATTTAATTGGTAATTACAACTCTTTAGTCAGGATTACAACCTAATGTTTAATGAGCACTCCGAACGACAGATGTGAGAAACTTTTCACGGCAATTTTATTGCATTCTCAGAACATTGCCAGAAGACAGCTGAGTTGAAGTCGCCGAAAGAAATATTTTTCATACTAAGTTTAGTTCTAGATGTCAGAGCCAGGGATTGATCTCTTGGCTCTCGTCTAATAAGCCAACAAACGCACTACGACGACTTCTGTGTTCCTCAAGTTCCCTGAACTCAAACTGTCTTTTGAAAAGACCAATCGAATCATCAGTAGACTCCTGGAGTCGGTTAAATATTACTCACTCGAACACTTGGCTTGCTGAGCCAAGCATACAAGTAGTGGGTTGGCCATGCAGCTTACTAGGCTTACAAATTACACCTAAGCACTGCAGCTCTCATCTCCGAGGAAAAAATGTTTATGCTAAGCGGCAAGTCTTCATTCGCCCCAAACTTCCCGTTTGTAAAGCAATTTTAAAGGCGATATTCGATGCTTTACATGGACCAGGAGGCCTGCTATTGTGTATGCTGTGGCAAGCATTCAATTCCGAGGAAAAACTTTTTATACCAAATGGCAATTCTTCATTCGCCCCATGCTTCCCGTTTATACAGCAGCTTTAAGTGATATTCGATACTTTTTCTGGACTAGGATCCCTGGTGTCGTGCATGTAGTTTTTTATTAGAAGCGGCGAGCAGAGCGTCGAACAATTTATTATAATACAGGTCGGTTGTGCAGGCAGATCTGAGCCTCTTTGCCCGTCCTATGTAAAATTTAAAACTCATTGTCACCACGTTTTGTCCTACACAGCGCATTTTGCTCTCTGCAATAGATTTTATACAGGATCCCTACAAGAAATTCCACAAACTTCGTAGGCGACTCTCCAAGAAGCCCCATATTTCGTTTAGTTGTGTATTTTCTTCGTAATTTTGAGGCAGGGCTGTTGGCGATATGTTATGTATGTATGCCATTTCTAAGCCAACCCTCCTACATTTCTAACTCAAAGCTTTTCTAGGAGAAATTTTAAAAAGAAAATCGCAAAACGGAACAAAAAGTGAAAAACTTTATAAAATTCAAGTTGTCAGAGTGATATCAAGAAAAGGGGAACTTTTTAATTTCTTTTCACAACTTTTTGTGGTTTTTGTGGCAGGAATTCATAATACATAGTCATTAAGGTACGGTTTTTCCAAAAGATGGTTTTGCAGGTGCTTGTAACTAACTGAGTGAAGAAGCGGTAATGGATGTGGATAAAGACGTGGCAGTACAAGTTTAATTTCAAATTAGACACTCAAAACATACTTTTGTAACAAAAAAAAAAAAAAGCAACTTTACGATGGTAGTTTATCAATGTCTTCTACGTATATATCTAATGCTCCTTGAAATCCTTAAATATGTTGCTTTTTCCCCCATATTTGCAATACACAGCTACTAAGTATAGGTGTGTGAATGACTTTTTAATTGTCACTTCATAAAATACGTGTAAACATTGTAATTTTTCAAAAACTAAAACAAAAACAATAAACAAATTAAAGGAAGTATTTTATAAAAAAAAACATGATTGCTAAGAAGAATAAAACAAGATTTTTCATCTAAAATTTCAAATTTATTTACACTGTTTCCGGAAGAAATAAGTGTACAAGTATTGCTCAGTGCGATATTCATAGCAAAATCAAGACTCTTCTTCTGTATGTAATCCAAGTGCAGTGTGGAATCAGTATCTTTATGAGATAACTGATGAGATCATCCAGTAACACATTTGCCATACATTCGAGATCCTTAAGTACCCTCAAGGATTTCAGCCTAGTTGGCTAGATAGTTATTGCAAAGGATAGGATTGCAAAACATATTTCGTTATGATCAGGCATTATTTGGGATCGGAAATATATTCGACATAATTGTGGGGGAAATAGACCCCCATTTGCAGGGCTGAATAGCCCAGATATCAAGGATTCCAAAATAGTTTCAGTTACGGTCCGGCATTAATAACGAAAAGAGATATTGGTGACGAAGCTAATATATGCACTGAAGCTAATATCTTCATCATCGATCAAAAAAATGCAAGTCATCGAAAAAAAAATTAAAGTCATGGACCAAAAAATGCAAGTCATCGCCCAAAAAATGCATGTCATCGCTAAAATATGTCATCGACCACAAAAATGCAAGTCATCGACCAACAAAATACAAATCATTTGCCAAAATATGCAAGTTATCGACCAAAAAATGCAAGTCATCGACCAAAATATTCAAGTCATCTACCAAAAAATGCAAGTCACCGAAAAAAATGCAAGCTATCGACCAAAAAATGCAAGTCATCTACCAAAAAAATTGCAAGTTAGCGCCCAAAAAATGCATGTCATCACTAAAATATGTCATCGACCACAAAAATGCAAATCATCGACCAAAAAAATACAAATAATTTGCCAAAAAATGCAAGTTATCGACCAAAAAATGCAAGTCATCGAATAGAAAAATGCAAGTCATCGACCAAAATATTCAAGTCATGGAAAAAAATGCAAGTTATCGACCAAAAAATGCAATTCATCGAATAGAAAAATTCAAGTCATCGACCAAAATATGCAAGTCATCTACCATAAAAAGTGCAAGCCATCGAACAAAGAAATGCGAATTACCGAAAAAAATGCAAGTTATTGACCAAAAAAAATGCAAGTCATCGACCAAAAATGCAAGTCGTCTATCAAAGAAAATGCAAGACATCAACCAAAAATTCCGTTATCTCCTAAAAAAATGCATTTCATCGCCAAAAAATCTAAACCATCGACAAAAACAGCAAGTCATCAACAGAAGAATACAAGACAACGACAATTTTGTCTGCTTTATATAGAGAACTGTTTCGTGCTGGTATGGGAATACAATTAGTTTTGTCGCCTATATCTCCGGCCTTAAGTAACCCTCGGCCATAAGGAAACCTGTTTTGGAATTCTTAATCTATCTTTTTAAATTTAACATTCTCTGTTAACATAGCATTCACTGTAAAATATTTTGCAAACTTGAAGTCTTTTTTAAGGAAATCTTCAAAACAAACTCGGGTGAATGCACACGTGTTAACAATTAGATGAACGTTGTAATGCAACAGTAACACAAGCCACCACAATTCAAATCAAGTGTCTGCCAACACAAGAAATACCGACAGAAACAACTTTACTACGCCTTTCGTCAATTGCTGCTTTTTAAAAATTAAAAAAAAAATAGGAAAACAATAATAATTACAAGTAATAACAATAATAATAACAATTAAAAAAGAAACAAACAAATACGAGTATAAGACAACAATTCATACCACAGAGAGAGAGGGAGAGGGAGAGAGAGAGAAACATTCCTATTTAATCGTTATTTAGCGCCATCACTTGAAAGGTTTCGTCAGCAGAAGTCAAAGATCACTTTCAAAACAAAACTTATGATTTTTTTTTTCTTAACATCAATTCGGAAATGCCTTCAATAGATTACAACAACAACAAAATTACAAATAAAACACAAGCATTTAAAAATAAAACAATAGACGAGTAGTACTTAGGAGAACAAACAAAACTCAAATTGAAATTACTAAAGTAATGAAGGCAGAAGGGAGAGAGAGAGAGAGAGACTAATAAATACAATAAAAAAAACATACAACAACAAACGATAAGTACTGCTGCTGTAATGGCACTTTCATGAAAGCCATAAAAATGATATTCACAAAATGAAATGAAAATAAAAAAAAATATTTTAAAAGTAAAACAACAACAACATCAACAACATGCAACAAAGAAGGAAGTGAATTAAAATGCATTCGAAAGTATTTCAATTATTTTCATAACAATTTTCAATTGTTACAGTTTAAGGAAGTAGAAATTTTTATTTGTTTGTTTAATTCAGGTGCCTATTAAATATTCAAAATATTCTCTTATGATACACTCATGGTCGATTCGATACCATAAGGAATCTAAGGAATCAGATGAGCAAATAATTAGTCTTCTATACTGCCTTCTAATCTGATAATGGAACTGAAATTTAAGCAGTTAGCGTGTGTATGAAATTTATATATTTATATAGCGATACGGTTAATATAAAGTGTCCGCCAAATAACTTTTTTTTTTGAAAATGCTTTAAAAAAAAACTACTGAATATTTTCCCAAATTTCTTTTTTATTAGAAAGTACAATCCTTCCGGTTAATAATGGAAAATAATTTCATTCAAATGGCTGCCTCGGCTGGCCATGCTGTAGCCAACACGATCGGTCTAATTTTTAAGCACATTATCGATTGTGTGCAGCTGTATTTCACCAATGGCTTCACGAATATTGTCCTTTAAAGCGTCAATTGTCTCTGGCTCGTCGGCGTAACACTTATCTTTGAGGGCACCCCACAAATAATAGTCCAATGGTGTCAAATCACAGCTCCGAGGTGGCCAAACGACATCAGCTCTGAGGCTGATAATGCGATCTTCAAAAACAAGGCGCAAAATATCGAGTTTAGCTTCGGCTGAGTGGCACGTAGCGCCGTCCTGTTGAAACCAAATGTTGCCAATATCCTCCTCTTCAATTATTGTGAACAAAAATTCGTTCAACATGGCCCGATAACGATCGCCATTGACTGTAACGGCCACTCCTTGCTCATTTTCGAAGAAAAATGGCCCAATTATGCCTCTGGACCATAATCCGCACCAAACAGTGACTCGTTTTGGATGCGTCGGCTTTTCAATGTATGCGTGCGGGTTTTCTGTGCCCCAAATGCGGCAATTTTGCTTGTTTACATAAACGCCAAGATCAAAATGAGCTTCATTTGAAAAGATGATTTTTTTACTAAAATCGGCAACTTCTGGTGTAGGCTGCTGCATGGCCAGCCGAGGCAGCCATTTGAATTGGAGCTAGACCGTAGTCTAGTAGTTAGTATGTTGGCTTATTAGACGCAACCCCAGGTCAGACATCAAAACGAAAACATTAAAATATTTCTTCGGCGACTTCCTCTCTGTAGCTTTCTGGCAAAAACTCTGAGAGTAAAAATAAAATTGCATGAAAAGTTACTCAAAAAATCTGTCTTTCGGAGTCGACTTTAAACTGTAAGTCTCGCCACCCATGTATGAAATTAACGCACACAACATAAGTGGTGTGAGAAGCTAGGTTGTAATCTTGACTGAAGGGTTGTAATGACCAATTGCATTGGAACTAAGACATAGAAGTCACCGCATACATATGTATATATAGGGCAGTATATTGCCCGATGAAGGCCTTTGATTCATATTCCAACTCAGATGTCACGAACAAACCGAAATATGAAAAAAATTGGTTGTCATTAATTCATGCATTATTGTCTGCTTTGCCAAATCACCACAGATGACGGTAGGAACGGAGTATTTTCACTGAATGGGCTCAGGATCAGTTGCCAAATGATTCCAATTTTCTTCGATAAATTATCTTCAGCGGTGAGGCCCATTTCTGAATAAATGGTACGTGAACATGTCGAATTTGGGACGATATCATTCCATTAAGATCCAAGAGCGTGTAATTGGATCCCCATAAAGTCACTATTGGCTGTGGATTTTAGACTGTCGGCATCATCGATCCATATTTCTTTGAGACCGACGTTGGCTAGACCATCAGCGAGCACTATAGTTCGATAGTTACTAACTTCTTTAGGCTTGAAGTCGCCGTAGTCTAGTAGGTAGTGTGTTGGCTTATTAGACGCAAAAGCCTGGGTTCGAGCCCCAGGCCAGACATCAAAGGCAAAATACAAAAAGTATTTTTTCGGCGACTTCCTCTCAGCAGATTTCTGGCAAAAACTCTGAGAGTAAATAAAAATTGCCATGAAAAGTTTCTCAAAAATCTGTCGTTCGGAGTCGACTTTAAACTGTAGATCCCACCACTCATGTATAAAATTAACACACCCAACATAAGTGGTGTGAGAAACTAGGACGTTGTACAACGGACCAATTCGACCTCCGGGTACTGTACTTGTCTTAATTGACAAGTACACGTCCTCTAACCTAACCTAACCTAACTTCTTTAGGCATGACTTGCATGATCCGACTTGCATGCAACATTGGAGGGTGACATGGTGATCTCACATGGACATAGGTGATGTGAAATGACCAACAATATCGTGTGATTATGTTAAACACGTTAATATTTTTCTTGAGCCGCAGTTCTCATAGTCAATATGACTCATGACGTCGGTTAAATTCAACGCGATTATTGTGCTAGAGTCGTGGAAAATTTAACATTTTGGATACGTTCTACCCATAAAAACAGTGGCATACATTTGAACGATGTTATCTTCCACTCATAATGGCATTATTAGGTCTTTTAATCGCATAGAAAATTGGGATGATAACTCACACACCTAATTTACTTAATTGTTTATTAGTCAAGATACTAACCTAGCTTCTCACATTACCCAAGTTGTGTATCCATTTTATCCATAAGTGTCAGGGCCTTGACGACAGATTTGAGAAACTTTTCGTGTCAATTTGATTTGCTGCAAGAGTTTTTGCCAGAAGGAAGAAGAATATTTTTATCACATTTAGTTTTGTTCGATATGCCTGAGCCGGGCTTTGAACCAGAGGTTCTTGTCTAAGACAGTAACACACTACCTCCTGGACTAAGGCGACTTTACTCACATATCTCTTATACGAGTACACTTTGCTTTATTTTAATTTAAAGATGGAAAGGCCTTAGTGAAAGACCTAATATAGAGCGTCCATTAAGGCAATTGTCCCGATATGGGGCACAAGTTTCCCGACGTAACACGAATGTTACGTGAACATATTTGAGATAAAAAAAAATATTTTATGACTGTTTTGAATTATATTGTATTCGAATTCTATAAATTGATTTGAAAATAAAAATTATTTTTAAAACCTTTTTACCTTCCCAACCACTTCATTCAACAGATACCGCAACCCACAATTTGATATCGTGACGTGCAGACAGAAATCGCTTAATTGAAATCCATTTAAGTGTTGACATCTTAAAATGAATTGTGTTGGGAAAAGGTGAAACTTAATGGTGCAAGATCGTGTTTGTAAGAACAAAGCAATTAAAATAAATCATTTCTGTTGCACATAAAACATTCTATTGCTACCACAGGGGTGGTTACGATTTATTAACGCCAGTGTGTTACAAGTTCAAAAACCAGAAAAAACCCCAAAATTATTACACAACAGATGAGTTCATAAATCATTTAAATGCGTTATAATTACAGGGTATTTACACCACAAATTTTATTTAATGATGTTCATAAGGGCATTAAATAAGTATTTAAAATTGATTTTCTTTCTTTGCCCTTAAAGGCAAAGGACTTAGAGGGGGAAATTTATACAGAAAATATGATAAAAATATTAAAAATGATACGTTTTTAAATGTTTCACCCTGTATGGCGCCATACTTCTTCAAAAAGTCAAGACAAAATATAATAATCTAGGGGAGTGGGTAGAATGAAAGCAGGATATTAACCGCGAATCCTTTTGGCAGTGTTAAGGGAAAAAATTTAATTTTCTTCCTGTAAACTAGTTCACGTTAGTAGTCGCCGCAGGTCGCTAGAAGGTAGTGTATTGGCTTATTAAACGTGAGGCCACGGTCAAAGCCCAGGTCAGACATCTCCAACAAAACGAAATATGAAAACACATGTATTTCTTGGGCGACTTCCTCTCATCATATTTCTGGCGAAAACACTGAAAGTAAAAAAAAATTTGCCATGAAAAAGTTTCTCAAAAAATCAGTCGTTAGAAGTCACATGCTTAGCATTGGGAGAAGCTAGGTCGTAGTCCTAACTGAAGGTGATGTAATGACCAATTATGTATGTCTAGTGAAAGTATGTAAGCTAGTTCATGTTGCAACCTTTATTGTAGTTTCATGACCTATTGAATCGATGCAGTTATTGCCATCGAGCTCTGAATAAACTTGTCAATTTGAAATATTGACTTTCCCCGGCTTACAAAAATTCTGTTGACAGTTTCTATATTCGACTGTACCTTTGAAGTCAGCCGACTTCTAATTGGTCAAGGGAAAGTACAATGCAATGACTTCGTATTCCAAGACTTACAACTTTTAAAGCCTTCACGCTGAAGGATTTTTTTCGTAGAAGAAATATTTGACTCAGGACTTCAGGCAGTCTATTTCACCCAAATAGTGGTGTGCGAAAGGTCGAATTTATTTGAATAACGCGAAATCGACAACCTCTCCATTCCGATAAGGGAGGTCTGGAGGAATAGTGAGGTGCACCTCGCAAGAGACTCCGTACAAATTTACACCGATGGCTCCAAGCTGGAGGGAACCGTTGGGTGTGGAATTTATTCGGAATCAATTGGTATATCAAGATCTATAAGACTACCAAATCACTGCAGCGCCTTTCAAGCGGAAGTGTCGGCAATACGGGCTACGGTGAAAATTATTGTGGACGAAAATGTTCACAAGCAGAAAATTACCATACTTTCCGATAGCAAAGCGGCTATCAGGACATTGGATTTTAATGTAATGAACTGCAGGATGGTATACTACTGTCACAGATGTTGATATGATGTTTGTATCAGATGGGTACCGGGACATAGAGACATTCTCGGTAACTACAGAGCGGATGAACTCTCCAGAAGGGGCACAACCATCGAACTCTCTGATGAATTCTCGACATTAGGGATCCCTTTGGCTACCTGCAAGCTTATAATCAACAATGCAATTGTGGACTTTGGAGTAGATGGGCAGCTTTGGACAAGGGCAGTGCTTAAACACCAAAAAAGTAAGCTCAGCACTGTTATTGTGGTTATTAAACCATTAATGCCCGAATTACTTTTTTTTCTAACGGTTACCGTTTTGCTTTTTACACTAAATTTCCTCTCAGAGCATAAAACTAAGGCAACCTCTGCTGGCAACTTAAGTTGCCACTGCCCACTAATGGGTTAAGGGACATTGTATTATAGGAACGCATGCGATGCGTATTGGTCTTGGCCACCTTGCAAATGATTACTGCAGAAGCTGTGGAGATGAGGAGGAGGATAAGACTGTCCTTCACCTACTGTGCACGTGCCCGGCACTTGGTCGAAGGAGCAAGAGGCACCTGGGTGCCTACTACATGAAGGATCTGGATGAACAGTCATACATTGATATTGGAAGTCTGAGTCGCTTCATCGGAAGCTCCGAGTGGTTCCTGGACTAGGGGGAATGTGAAACTGTGGCATCACAATGGGCCATGTGTGTGGCCTAAGTGTATCCGCTCATGACTCCATAGAGGGGACAGCCACTTCTACCTATCTACCTACCGACAACCTCGTATTCGTCTGCATACTTCACGGACAGCGTTTCTTG
The DNA here is from genome assembly GCA_958299815.1 of Sarcophaga carnaria. Classification (NCBI taxonomy): domain Eukaryota; kingdom Metazoa; phylum Arthropoda; class Insecta; order Diptera; family Sarcophagidae; genus Sarcophaga; species Sarcophaga carnaria. The sequence continues at coordinate 47,438,794 of OY283151.1, forward strand.
CGTTTCATCGACAAACGGGTGTTGGTCGATCGTTACCAGTGAACTCGAATTGTGAATAGGCCTCTCGGATTTTAAATGACGATCGTAAAATGGGCAAAGCTCGCTGTACTTTGCTCGAATATTTGCAAATATTTTTGAATGCTTTATGCTTCCATGGTGATTTGGAAAAAAACGAATAAATGAAAATTAATTAGACACACGTAGCTTCAACACGATAAACGTTATAGGCTATAAAAGTTCTGAAGTCCCTGCTGATAAACCCAATTTATTCGAATGTTCACTGCAAGAGGAAGACCGATGTGGCTATAATTCCTTCTTGTGGAGTTGCTCGGGGAAATTTTGCCTAATTATGATTGGAAAACTATTGGAAACTACATTCCAACAGTTCATAGAATGCAAACAATATTTTTTCTAGTCTGTAGAAATACTTTTTCACTTTCCTAAATGCATTATTATGAACTGTAAGAATTGGGACTTTAATTAGTTTCGTAGATAGTTTGTTAATGCCAACATAAATAAAATTCAAAGTCGACTAACACCAACTAATGGGTGATTTTTTAAGAGCTATAGGAAATTTTTTCAAAAAAAAAACACATAAAATTGAGAAAAATGCATGAAATCTTTATTTGAATCGATAGTACGGTCCAAATGGTCCATCCGCTTAGTCCAATTTTGGCATACTCTTTACAACATTTCGGCCGGTATCTCCCGAATAAATGCTTCAATGTTGTCTTCCAATGCGTCAATTGAAACGGGCTTGTCTGTATAGACATGAGCTTTAACATAGCTCCACAAAAAATAGTCTAAAGGCGTTGAATCGCACGATCTAGGCGGCCAATTGACCCGTCCCGAACGTGAAATAAAATGTTTACCGAACTCGCCTCTCAATAAGTCCATTCTTACGCGTGCTGTGTGGCATGTGGCACCGTCTTGTTGAAACCACATGTCATGCAAGTCAAGCTCCTGCATTTTGGCCAAAAAAAGTTGGATATCATCTCACAGTAGCGCTCACCATTCACAGTTACCTTACGATTCGCAGCATCTTTGAAGAAGTACGGTCCAATGATGCCACCAGCCCATAAACCGCACCAAACTGTGACTTTTTCTGGATGCATTGGTAGCGTTTGCAATGCTTCTGGCTGATCTTCACTCCAAAATCGACAATTCTGCTTGTTTACGTATCCATTGAGCCAAAAATGAGCTTCGTCGCTGAACACAATTTTTCGATAAAGAAGTGGATCTTCGGCGAACTTTCCAAGAACCCATTCACCAAAAATTCCGCGTTGGGGTAGGTCGTTCGGGTTCAATTCTTGCACCAGCTGTATTTTGAAAGGCTTCACACCTAAATCCTTCCGCAAAATTTGGCCCAATTGCTGCGAACGGCGACGAATCGATAATTGATGGTCATCATTAACATTGGCCGATACAGCTGCGATATTTTCTTCAGTTCGCACTCTACATAAGCGTGTTGGTGGTTTAATGTCCAACAATGTAAATTTGGTGCGAAATTTAGTCACAATAGCCCGAATAGCCGCTTCAGTGGCTCGATTAAACTGACCATAAAATGGAAGAAGCACGCGATGAACTTTCTTAACGGAGCACGCATTTTGATAATAAAATTCAATGATTTGCAAGCGTTGTTCGTTTGTAAGACGATTCATGGTTAAATTATAGACCAAACTGAAGATGTCTGACAGTAAAACAAAACACGAAACGTGCGTGAGCTTATATGTTCTCTTACATCATAAGGACTAGATTTTATTTTTTATAATAAGGATTTTGTAGAATTTTTAATTCAGTGTTAAACTTTAATATATCAACTCAAAAATTCCCCAGCCAAACAGCAAAATACAGTGCACGACATCAACTTTAATACGAATCATTTCCTTAAACAATTGGGTCACCAAAACACACCCAGTGCAGCGCCATAATGTATATGAAATAATATGCATGAGTTAGTCAAAGTTCAACATTTTCTTTCTTTACTTGCAGTAATCGATACGTTTTTATGCCAACTTTTTCCATCACACTTCACAAGTTTACAGAGGCAGACAGAAGAAAATGTATTTAAAGAACATGAAGAAAATGGAGGGAAAACCAAACCGCCCTATAATACCAAAGGGTGAAAGAAGAAGAAAATACACGAAGCACATACAACACATATGTATGCCTTGTACCAAGTGGTAGGAGGGTGGTTGGTACAGGGATTAAAGTGGAAGTTTACATAGGAATACAGAAGCTATGCAATCGAACTTGAGATTACAACATATGCCTTCATGCAGTTCCCTGCTTGACTGAGTGAATGACTGACTGAAAGACTGCCAAGACGATTGATGGTTTCAGGTCATGTTGTGAATAAAGCCAGTCTTTTGCTTTCCCCCAAATAGACAAGTATAAGCCAATAAATGTTGTTTAAGGAAATGGCAAAAACAAAACCAACAGCAACAACATCGTGATGCACTTTATTTATGAGTAAATGTTATTGTAAACAACGCTCCACAACTTTGCCAATACAATACAATAGCAAATCCAATAAGTCGTAATTATGTTCGTTAAGTTTGCCTACAATCGGGGAGAAAAAAAAACAACATTTCAAATCAATAAATGGCTCAAGTTAAGACGATTACCATTAAATGGTTATCAATTTTCATAGGCTCCCCTCCACAGGAGTATGAATTATGTTTAATTGATACCAGTTGGAAATTATAAGCCAACAAACACAGAGAAGAGATACAGTACAAGTGGCTATACAGTACAAGTGGAGCTGTACTGTATCTTTTAGTAAATGGCTACAAAACATCATGAACAGAAGACTTAAAAAATTTTTAATTCAACAAATTTGCAACATGAATATAAGACATGGCAAATATTAGGTCTTTCAAAAGAGATTTTCGAACTTTGATAGTCTAAAGGGTCCACCAAATAACTTTTTTTTTTGTGAAAATGCTTTAAAAAAAAAAACTACTGAATATTTTCTCAAATTTCTTTTTTTATTTTAAAGTACAATCCTTCCGGTTAATAATGGAAAATAATTTCATTCAAATGGCTGCCTCGGCTGGCCATGCAGTAGCCTACACGATCGGTCCAATTTTTAAGCACATTATCGATTGTGTGCAGCTGTATTTCACCAATGGCTTCACGAATATTGTCATTTAAAGTGTCAATTGTCTCTGGCTTGTCGGCGTAACACTTATCTTTGACGGCACCCCACAAATAATAGTCCAACGGTGTCAAATCGCAGCACCGAGGTGGCCAAACGACATCAGCTCTGCGGCTGATAATGCGATCTTCAAAAACAGGGCGCAAAACATCGAGTGTAGCTTCGGCTGTGAGGCACGTAGCGCCGTCCTGTTGAAACCAAATGTTGCCAATATCCTCCTCTTCAATTTTTGTGAACAAATATTCGTTCAACATGGCCCGATAATGATCGCCATTGACTGTAACGGCCACTCCTTGCTCATTTTCGAAGAAAAATGGCCCAATTATGCCTCTGGACTAAAATCCGCACCAAATAGTGACTCGTTTTGGGTGCGTCGGCTTTTCAATGATGCGTGCTGGTTTTCTGTGCCTCAAATGCGACAATTTTGCTTGTTTATATACCCGCCAAGATCAAAATGAGCTTCATCTGAAAGATGATTTTTTTTTTTGCCAAAATCGGCATCTTCTGTAAGTCGATCGCAGGCCCACATAGCGAACCGAAAACGCATTGGATGGTCCATATTCGTTCAGCGGAAGGATAAAACTAATTATCTGTCAAATCAGACATGAGCTAAGTGTTACCATTCACGAAATAAGCACTAGTTGAAAAAAAACGTTAGATGGCGGACCCGATAGCATTCAACAACACGTACAAATAATAAAATTGTTTTTTCAATAATCGTCCTACCGAGAGGCCTAATCGCAATGTGGTGTACCACTTCGAGTTCACTGGTGCAGTTAACGATCGACTAACAGCCGTTCGTCGACGAAATGCAAGATCATCCGAAATCATAGTCGTTGTTGTTAGTGAAGTGTGCAGAATCTGAGATTGTGGATTTCGCGTTGCTCACATTAACTCGTCCTTTCGCAGCGTACAACTTACCGAATTTTGCTTCGTGACTTTGGCCTACACATGTACATACAAACATTACAACCCTTCTTCTGAAACCACTTATGTTGTGTGTGTTAATTTTTATACATGAGTGGCGCGACCAACAGTTTATAGCCGTCTCTGAACGACAGATTTTTGAGAAACTTTTTCATGGCAAATTTTATTTACTACCAGAGTTCTTGCCAAAAGCAATATTTTTTCATATTTTCGTTTTCTTCGAGATGTTTGATCCGTGGCCTCACGTCTAATAAGCCAAAACACTAGCAACCAGACTACGGCGACTTCAAATCTGTCAAATTAGTTGTCATTTATTGAGTCTTGTTTGCTATATCATCATGAAGACATATACGATTCAACCACATGTGCAAATAGTAAAATTGTAAACGTCCTGCAGAGAGCCCAATGTAGTGAATATATTCAAGTTCACTGGTTCAGTTAACGAACGACTAACACCCGTTCATCGACGAAACGCAAGATCATCCGAAAATATTGTCGATATCTGTGAAGTATGCAGCAGAATCTAAGGTTGTCGATTTCGCCTTTACTCGGCCTTTTGTAGACCACAACCAACCGAATTTTGCTTCGTGACTTGGGCCTACAACGATATAAAATTCAAATGAACCAGGAACAGAAGATAAATGTCCATAGCCAACGGACGTGGGTTTTAAAGCAGTGGTATGACCCATTTCGGGACGAATGGGTACATGAACAAACAAAATAATCGTATAACAATTCACAATTCAATTCAATTAATTAAAATTAATAACAATTCAACAATTCACAGGATCCAAGGAAGTCCAATGCATCCCGAAAAGTTTAGTATTTGGTAGGGAGATTTGATTGGTACAGGTACCCATGATTTAAGGGCGCCCAAATCTTCTTCCACTAACAGATTAAAAAAATTTATTTTGATGGTTTAAACGAAACAGCTGCCTTAACATTTTGTTTTATGGTCATTATTATTCTTATAAATTATCAATTGTAATATACAGTCAGAGAAAAAAGTCTACATACATTGTTGAATGTAGACTTTTTTCCCTGCAATTTTTTTGTTTGCTTCCAATAATTTCTAGGTGATATTTTTTATATTAAAACACTATTAATTGTAACTGCTTTGAACAACGCTATAATAAATTTGATAAAAATCACCAGGAAAAAAGTCTACATACACTGCTGTATGCACAACTCTGCTGTATATAGACTTTTTCTTCGACTGTAGCTGAGTAGATATCGATTACATACATACATACATAATTGGTCATTACAACCCTTTAGACAGATTTTTTTTGAGAAACTTTTCATGGCAATTTTATTTACTCTCAGAGGATTTTGCCAGAAATCTGCTGAGAGAAAGTCGCCGAAGAAGTACTTTTTGTATTTTATTTTGATGTCTTGCCTGGTGCTCGAACCCTGGCTTTTCTTCTAATGAGTCAACACACTACCTACTAGACCACGGCGACTTCATCATAGATATCGATTAACCACATGAAATTGATGCATGAAGGTGCATGAATAGTTTTTATTCTAATCAATAGAAAATTTAACAAGAAAAATGTGGCACACGTTTGACCCTTCTCACTACTACACGCTATAAACAACAAAAATCTTTTAATTGTCATTCAAAGATTCAAATTATTTGTCACCTTAAAATAGAAAAACCTGCATTTTAATAATGAACGAAAACAATCTGTTTAGAAGGACCCCAGTTAAAATCATATTCGAAATTTGAAAGAACAACATATGGACGATTTGTATTGTGATGCATAAAACGTATGAATTTTTTTTTGCATTCAAAAACAAGCAAACAAAAAACCAAAAGGAAATACAATTTTCAATCCATTTATTGTCGCATGCTGTTGTTTAGCACAACAACAACAACAAGATGAATAAACACTAGGATGGTTTACAAAAGGATCAATGCTTCTCCTTCATACAATTCAATTCAATTCAATTCTTATGATTCCTTTTCAATCAATAATTATCCCGCACTGCACATGTTGTTTCTTTCCCCAAAATACACTCTTTTTCAACTCTTAGATGAGAAGAAGAAGCATTTAAATAATTATCTTCAACTGATCAGATCAATGCCGTGTAGCAATGTTTTCAATTTTTTTCAATTTTTTTGTTTTTGTTTCTTCTCTGTTGTATCAATTGTGTTGCACTCTCTATCAAATACCGGCAGAGCATCAATCCATTCCCTCTGCACATGCCAAACAATTTTTATATCCGAACGACTGTATTGTGTTTTGGTTTGTGTTTGTGTTTGTGTAGACATTTCGATAGACTGGCATGTTTTCCTCATAAAAGAGTAAAGTATGGATGGAATGAATGAAATGGGGTTTGTTTGTTTATTCGTGCTGATATCTCTGATATCAATTGTAAGGAAACGTCAGCAGACACCGGCGCAGATGTTTAACAAAACCGCACGCGTGCCCTTAATAACATTTTATAGATCGTATGGTGATGGTGGTGGTGGTGGACATGTAATGCAGAGGAAGGATTCATAAAGATTTATTTGTTTTTTTTACTTCATTCCTTTGTATTCCATGTTTTCTCTTTTAATATATGCATGTATGTATTCTACCTTAATAAAGTTAAGAATGCTTTTAAGGATAAATCAGGATAAGAAAAAATTTTACATATTTGGTTAGGATTCGTTGGCACAATTAATTTTGTTCTCCAATGAAGCCGGTTTTTGATTGATTGGGTGCGTAAAGTTGTTGTCGCATCAGTCCAGATAGTGTATTGGCTTAATAGACAAGAGCCCGTGGTTCAAACCCTGGCTCAGATATCTCAAACGTAACGAAATATGAAAAAAATATTTCTTTCGGTGACTGCCTTTCAGCAGCAGTACACTGGTAAAAACCCCGTTAATTAATAAGAACATATTTATTTATTAATTACAATACAATTACAAATTATATTTTAATTATATACGAGCGAAGTAACTTGACCTGAAAAAGGGAGACCCTACTATATGCGCCAACTATAGGGATATAACTCTTCTCCCTATCCCATATAAGGTTCCTACAGGCGTATTGTGTGAACGACTGAAGCCACTCGTCAAAACACTGATTGGATCTTATCAGTGCTGCTTCAGACCTGGCAAGTCCTCCATCGACCAGATCTTCAGACTACGCCAAATCCTGGAAAAGACCCAAGAAAAACAGGTCGACACACCATCTTTTTGTCGACTATAAGGCAGGCTACGATAGCCCCATAAGGGATCATGTTTCTGATAAGGCTATACAGAATGACGTTGAACAATTCCTGCAGCTCCGTCAAGGTAGGAAAGGAGCTCTCCGAACCTTTTGGTACCGTGCGAGGTTTCAGACAAGGCGACCCCTTATCATGCAACCTCTTCAACTTCGTCGTGGAGACTGTTCTGCGAAAGGCGGGAGTGCATCGCAATGGCGCTATTTTTCAAAAGAGTGTCCAGTTGCTTGCATACGCTGACGACATTGACATCATAGGGCGTACGAAGCGAGATGTTACTGCTGCATTTAGTGCTATTGAACGGGAGCCTAGTAAGATGGGTCTGGCAGTAAATGAGGGCAAAACGAAGTATATGTTATCGACAAGTAGAGACGCGCGGCGTATTGATTCTCAGATTACGGCCGATAACTATACTTTTGGTACGGTCAAGGAATTCATATATCTTGGCTCCGCTATTACCACCAGAAATGATGTCAGTCTGGAGATCAAGCGCAGGATCACTCTTGCCAAAAGGTGCTACTATGGTCTCAATAGGCAATTGAGTAGCAGAGACCTCTGTCGTAAGACAAAACTAACACTTTACAAGACACTCATACTACCCGTGCTTCTTTATGGCGCAGACGCATGGACCCTATTAAGTATAGATGTAGCGGCCTTGAGAGTGTTCGAGAGAAAAGTACTACGCAAGATCTTCGGTCCAGTGCGAGTTGGCGATGATTTCCGTATCCGATACAACAGTGAGCTGTATGAGGTCCTCAACAACATGGACGTTGTGCAGCGTATTAATATCCAGGGCTGCGCTGGCTCGGCCATGTCATTTGAATGGAGGAGGATGCTCCGGCGAGACGGGTATTTGATGCGAGGATCTGCGGAAGTCGGCGAAAAGGACGACCTTGCATCCGTTGGAAGGACCAAATCGAGGAAGCCCTGTCATCGATTGGTGTGACCAACTGGCGTAGGCACGCACGAAGCAGAGGCGCCTGAAAGGCGGCAGGCCGAAATCCGTTAAACGGGTTGTTATGACACATTAAGTATGTAAGGAGTAACTTGACCATATGCCACAGACCAGAGTCTCTGGTGGGATTCGAACCCACGACCCTCACGCTAATAGTTTAGCACACTGCCCACTAGACTACCAGGACACCCTAATAATAAGAACATAGCCAATGGAAAGTTTCTAAAAAATCTCAGTTTAAACTGTAGGCCCAGCCTCTCATGGATAATATTATCACACTTAACACGGGTGGTGTGAAAAGCTAGGTTGTAATCCTCACTAAAGGGTTGTAATGAGCAATTAAGTTAAGTAAGTAAGTAAGGTTACATAAATATACAGAACTATTGTGTGGAGGGAGGGTAATCCAGAAGCATTTGTTCCACTACATCCACAGATATTACTGCTTGGTGCTACGGCCTGGCAAAGTCTTTGGTCCACATGCCTTTAGAAAAGACAATCAGCCAAAATGTTGCAGATGATAATGAGAGGTATAGGTTAGGTTAGGTCGGACTGGTAGCTCTGATATCACAAAGCTCTCTTGAGCACGCATAGAGGCCCGTTGTGATGCCACGGGTGAACGCAGTCCCTGTACTAACCAAGTTTCATCAAAATCAGGGAGGAGGAAGAAGTTGGTCAGCGCAAGGACTGCACAAGAGGTATAAGGACATGATAGGAAAATTATTCGTAACTCAATTATTGGCATTAGTTTTATGACATGTTGCCACATCCTGTCTGTTGAAACCCCACAGGGTGCGCTATAAATAATTTACTCAAAGAAACTTTTGTTGAAAGTGTAATTTCATGTAAGGATCCTTTTAATTGTCCACCTAGATCGTTTAATTTAACCCCATTGGATTATTTTCTTTGAGGCTATGTATGGTTATTCGGCTATCGCGAAAAACCAGAGACAGTTGGAACACCTGGAAATCAACATTCGAAGAGTTATTGGCGAAGTGTGGTCGCATATGCTTTGAAAAGTTTGTAAATATTGATGTTTCGGAGTGCACCATGGCGAAATCATATGTACATCACTTCGTGAAGGTTGTAACATTTGCAAATAAGCCTTAGCGAATGAAATCCTTAAGGTCCTAAACCACCGGATACATCAAAAAATCCTAGAGCCGGGAAACTAACAATTTACCGAATAACGCAGACAGAAAAATTGAAAATCCATTTAAGTTCCAATCGCTTACAGATAGGCGCCACACATGGAGAATTTTCATTGAGCGTCCACCATGACATAGCTTGAAAAGGAGGATGCCAGACTTTACGGAACATCATCAACGATAGCTTTGGATATAAAGAAGTATGATGCTGGCATAACAGAGTTCATATTTGAAAACGTCAAACCTTGAAGTACTTAATATAAAGTTTTTACAGACACATTTACATATGTGTTAGGTTAGGTTGGAATGGTAGCTTTGATATTAAAGCGCACTTGGGCGCGCATAGCGACCCGCTGTGATGCCACAGGTAAGCGCAGTTCGTGTACTGATCCCATTCTACTAACCACATCCAAGAAGTGTGCTGGAAACCTGCCTGAAAGTTTAATAAACGAAGCTAAAGGGTCCGCCAAATAAGTTTTTTTTTTGAAAATGTTTAAAAAAAAAAAAACTACTGAATATTTTCTCAAATTTCTTTTTTTATTTGAAAGTACAATCCTTCCGGTTAATAATGGAAAATAATTTCATTCAAATGGCTGCCTCGGCTGGCCATGCAGTAGCCTACACCAGAAGATGCCGATTTTGGCAAAAAAAATAATTTTTTCAGATGAAGCTCATTTTGATATTGGCGGGTATGTAAACAAGCAAAATTGTCGCATTTGGGGCAAAGAAAACCCGCACGCATACATTGAATAGCCGACGCACCCAAAACGAGTCACTGTTTGGTGCGGATTTTGGTCCAGAGGCATAATTAGGCCATTTTTCTTCGAAAATGAGCAAGGAGTGGCCGTTACAGTCAATGGCGATCGTTATCGGGCAATGTTAAACGAATTTTTGTTCGCAAAAATTAAAGAGGAGGATATTGGCAACATTTGGTTTCAACAGGACGGCGCTACGTGCCACCCAGCCGAAGCTACACTCGATGTTTTGCGTCCTGTTTTTGAAGATCGCATTATCTGCCGCAGAGCTGATGTCGTTTGGCCACCTCGGAGCTGCGATTTGACACCGTTGGACTGTTATTTGTGGGGTGCCGTCAAAGATAAGTGTTACGCCGACCAGCCAGAGACAATTGATGCTTTAAAGGACAATATTCGTGAAGCCATTAATGAAATACAGCTGCACACAATCGATAATGTGCTTAAAAATTGGACCGATAGTGTAGGCTAGTGCATGGCCAGCCGAGGCAGACATTTGAATGAAATTATTTTCCATTATTAACCGGAAGGATTGTACTTTCAAATAAAAAAAGAAATTTGAGAAAATATTCAGTAGTTTTTTTTGTAAAGCATTTTCAAAAAAAAAAAGTTATTTGGCGGACCCTTTATATCCCCGATATAAATGGACGATAATTCTTTTCAGCTAACAAGGAATGGAGAGCCAAATCACCTAATGTTTCTGAGTTATTAGTGAGAATATGTTCTCGTAAAGCCATTGAATGGCATAGTATCCTTATATCATAAACTATTTCCTTAGCTCGTGTGATAAAACATGAGTGCTTTGGACAAACAACGTATCAAGCCATGTTGATAAGGAAATCTTTATTGTGTCGATTATAATAGAACATGTGCTATATCATCTTTATCCTACTCATCAGACTCAACAACAACAACAAGAAGAACTTAATCGACATCGTCATCTTCATTATCCTCTTACACTTTGAAAGGATGCCTAAACAAATACCAATATTTTATACAGGATCTGTCGAGTGTAAGTGAATTTTCATTTTGCACATGCCGGATATGTATGGATGGATGGATGGCTGGCTGGTTGTTTTATTTCAGTTCTTTACTCACCACCACCATCACCACCATCACTACCATCACTACCACCACTGCCAATACAATGCAACACTCCAACACTCACTTCAGTTGTAAAAATCTTGAATGACATCTTTTTTTTGAATATCAGATTCCAGGCAGCAGTTGTATTTTATTTTACTTTTAATGCTTCTGCTGCTTCTTCTACTTCTACATCTTCTTCTTATTTAATCGTAAGGCATACAATTTATTATATTCATTCAAAAAAAGGATATTTTTATCCTACTTCCGGATCTTTTGTTTCCCCTACAATCCTGATTACTTAAGATTTGTTTTTTATTCTGTGATTGTTTGTGTGTGTGCCGCATGTGGCACGCGTAATTTCTTGCATGGAAATTAAAAATATTACACCTTGTCTTATTTGTATAGTCTGAAGACGATAGGAATTTCAAAACTCTCTCTCTCTCTCTCTCTCTTTCTCTGTCTCTTTGGCAAAGCATATGTTTTATATTTGGCCTCTGCCACTGTGTCTGCCTCAAACTACATATTTGAACCTGAGGTTTATTCAGGTCAACGTAATAACTAAATAAAGTCTTGAGTTTCTCTTAAGGGGCAAGTACTTATCATTAAGAAATTTTTATTCTTTCTTCTTATTGTTTTCAATTAACACATGTAGGCAGGAGTACATGCATTATAGAAAAGTAATCAAAGCAATTAAATGGAAATAAATGGCGCTTAATTGCTTTAATTTGCTTTAATTTGCCTTAAGCCACACAAAATCGAAAATAGTATAGAAAACCACTACGTTGGCTCGGGAATACAACAAAGCGTAATGGACACAGGCAAAAATAATGGGTGATTTTTTAAGAGCTATAGGAAAAATTTTTCAAAAAAAAGACATAAAATTCAGAAGAATGCATGAAATCTTTATTTGAATCGATAGTACGGTCCATATGATTTAATGTTTGAAGATTATTTCAGGCAAATGTTGACCGCGACTGCTCCTCAAATGGTCCATCCGCTTAGTCCAATTTTGTCATAACATTTCGGCCGGTATCTCATGAATAAATGCTTCAATGTTGTCTTCCAATACGTCAATAGAAGCGGGCTTGAGCTTTAACATAGCCCCACAAAAAATAATCTAAAGGCGTTAAATCGCACGATCTAGGCGGCCAATTGACCGGTCCCGAACGTGAAATAAAATGTTTACCGAACTCACCTATCAATAAGTCATTGTTACGCGTGCTGTATGGCATGTGGCACCGTCTTGTTGAAACCACATGTCATGCAAGTCAAGCTTTTGCATTTTGGGCAAAAAGAGTTGGATATCATCTCACGGTAGCGCTCACCATTCACAGTTACGTTACGATTCGCAGCATCTTTGAAGAAGTACGGTCCAATGATGCCACCAGCCCATAAACCGCACCAAACTGTGACTTTTTTTGGATGCATTGGTAGCTTTTGCAATGCTTCTGGCTGATCTTCACTCCAAAATCGACAATTCTGCTTATTTACGTATACATTGAGCCAAAAATGAGCGTCGTCGCTGAACACAATTTTTCGATAAAGAAGTGGATCTTCGGCCAACTTTCCAAGAGCCCCTTCACTAAAAATTCTGCGTTGCGGTAGGTCGTTCGGCTTCAATTCTTGCACCAGCTGTATTTTGAAGGGCTTCACACCTAAATCCTTCCGCAAAATTTTCCACGTTGTTGAGTAACAGAGGCCCAATTGCTGCGAACGGCGACGAATCGATACAACTGCGATATTTTCTTCAGTTCGCACTCTACCATGGAAGAAGCGCGCGATGAACTTTCTTAACAGAGTACGCATTTTGATAATAAAATTCAATGATTTGCAAGCGTTGTTCGTTTGTAAGACGATTCATGGTTAAATTATAGACAAAACTGAAGATGTTTGACAGTGAAACAAAACACGAAACGTGCGTGAACTGTTTAAACCAGTGTTGCCAAAAAGATAATAGCTAAAAAATCACCCGTTATAAGACAGAATACGATAAGAAAATAAGGAAAACTTAACGTGATAGCTTTAGTAATTACTGTGAGGACTGGACTATCTGCCTCGAAAATTTGCAAAAATATAACGAGCCTTCCAACAGGGACTTTTGAACTCTTACGGCCATTTTGTTGCAGCTGCATCTGTCAAACTAGTTGTCACTTATTTAGACCGTTTTTCCAAATCACCATGAACGGATGTAACATTCAACAACACGTTTAAATAATAAACTTGTTTCATCGCACTGAGTACCCTCTCTCTCCGCGAGCTTAGTCGATTTTACGATTGCTATCGTAATCGTCCTATCAAGAGAACTATTAATTTTATTAAAGTAATGTAATGTAGTGTAGAAGTCGCCGTAGTCTAGTAGGTAGTGTGTTGGCTTATTAGACGTAAAGCCAGTGTTCAAACCCCAGGCCAGACATCAAGACAATATACAAAAAGTATTTCTTCGACGACTTCCGCTCATCAGATTTCTGGCAAAAACTCAGAATAAATAATAAAAAATGGCCATGAAAAAGTTTCTCAAAAATCTGTCGTTCGGATTCGGATTTAAACAGTAGGTCCCACCACTCATGCTTAAAATTAACACACACAACATAAGTGGTGTGAGAAACTATGTCGTAATTCTGACTGAAGGGCTGTAATGACCAAGTATGTATGTATTTATGTAATGTAATGTAGTGAATAAATGCAAATCCACCAGTTCTGTAAGCGATCGACCTATACCGATATCGCAAGATCATTGTCCACGAGAGTGTTTAGGAGAATACAAGGCAGTCGACTTCACGTCGCTCACAAGAATTCGGCTTTTCACAGAGCATAATGTAACAAATGTAAGCGAAATTCAAATGGACCGGGAACTGAAGTTAAACTACTATGGACAACAGCACACGCACAACATAAGTGGTGTGGGAAACTAGGTCGGAATTCCTACTGAAGGGTTGTAATGACCCATTAGGTATGTATGCATGTAACGGACACAGGCAGAAATATAAGTATGTAGTAAAGAATATGGTGCAGCCCTTGCGCTGACCAACTTCTTCCTCTTTTTTCCTGATTTTGGTGGAACTTGGTGAGTACAGGGACTGCGTTCACCCGTGGCATCACAACGGGCCGCTATGCGTGCTCAAGTGAGCTTTGTGATATCAGGGCTACCACTCCGACCTAAACCTAAACCTAGTAGAAAGTATGATAAGATAATAAGGAAGGCTTTCGAATTTTGACAGTTGATAACGGCCATTTTGTTGAAGCTACATCTGTCAAATTAGTTGTCATTCTATCAAATCATGGTCGGAAGAAGCATTCAACAAAACAACAAATTTTTAAAATTTTTTATCAAAATAGGTGTTCTGTTCCGGCAACATACCGCGCATGTTTTCCTACCGGGACGACTATGCGCAATGTGGTGGATAAATTCGAGTGCAATGCTTCTGTAAACAATTGACCAAAACCGTAAGTCGATGAAACGCAATGTCTGCCGAAAACATCTCTGCTGTCCATTAAAGTGTGCAGGAGAACTCGAGACAAACAATTTCATGTCGCGCACAAGAACTCGGGTATTCGTAGACCACAACTTTGCGAATTTTGCATCGTGACTTCGGTCTGTAATCACACAAAATTCAACTAGCCCAGGAACTGACGATAAAGGTCCACACACAGCGATGTGTGTTTGCTGAATAGGCGCCAGAGCAGTTCGCAAGAAACCCTAATGACTTTTAGCATTGAAGTTTATTTCTGAATTAAAGAACACTTGAGCATAGCAAAATTGTTGAATTAGGGACAATATCAATCAGCATGAGGTCCAAAATCGTCAAATGCATGCCTAAAAAGTCACTGATTGCTGTAAATTATGGGCTGGCGGTGCCATCGATCCATATTTCTGTGAAAGCGACGTGGTCAAGGCCATTATTGTCAACGGCGTACAATATAGGTCGATGATTACTAACGCCTTTTGACATGAATTGGATGATCTGAACACCAACGACATGTGTTTTCAACAGGGCGGCGCTACTTGCCACACAGTTCATAGAACATTTAATATTTTGCCCGAGCGACTTAACGGCATGGTGATCTCACTTGGAGGTTAGTGAACTTGCATTTTGATCTCGTTATAGTTTTTCTTGTGAAGATTTCTTAAGTCGCAAGGTGTAATGCGAATAGGCCACAAACCACAGAGGTGCTGAAAACCATTACAACCCACGCCATCGATTAGATTCAGTCTGAATTAAAAGCCAGAGCCACCAGCATCAGCATTTTAATTGAGTATTTAGTTGCCCTTATCCGAAGCCGCCCACCTACTGTTGACAAGGTTCATGATTGCATTGTTAATTATAAGCCTGCAGGTATCCAAAGAGATCCAGAATGTAGAGAATTCATCGGAGAGTTAAATGGTCGTGCCCCTTCTGGCCAAATCATCCGCTCTGCATTTGCCGGGAATATCTCTATGTTCCGGTACCCATGTGATACAAACATCATATCGGTTCGCCATCTCATTGAGACATCTGCGATAGTCGTACACCGTCCTGGTGTTTATTACACTATAATCCAATGATTTGATGGCCGCTTGGCTATCGGAAAGTATGATGATTTTTCGCGCGTGAACATTTTTGTCCACAATCATTTTCATCGCAGCCTGAATTGCCGACACTTCCGCCTGAAAGACGCTGCAGTGATCTGGTAGCCTTATAGGCTGGGATATTCCGATTGATTTCGAATAGATACCAATTCCAACGGTTCCTTCCAATTTGGAGCCATCGGTGTAGATTTGTACGGTATACCCAGCGAGGTGCGCCGCACCTCTCCTCCAGTCCTCCCTTTTCGGAATGGATGTCCTAAAATTCATTGAGAAGTCAGATCGCGGTGTCATATAGTTAATGTTTCCAACAATATCAATTTCTTCAAGAATCCTTGTATGACCAATGCTCGATTCATGCCATTGTCCAGTCGCCCAAAGACGCCTACTAACCCTAGCCGCCACATCCCATCAGTATAGGTCAAGCTGTATAAGATCATTACCAGAGCGATCGTAGGAGTAGTGCGCAGGGCAGTAAAATTTTGCTTAAAATTTTACAAATGTAGTGAAAGTAAGTTCAATTCCAGGGTCGATTGCTACGCTTTCTTTTCTTTCGAATTTTGATAATCAGACTTTCTTCCACTCTTTCAGAATAGCGGTTGCAGAATATCGTTGATAATAGCGTGATTCGCCTGATAGAATTCCATTACAGCAGGTTGAATATTTTTGTGATGGCGCTGTTAACTTCTCCGATACCGACAGAGAGAGCATTTCTTAGCGGCGAAATTTTTAATGTCCATTACCATTCGGTTCGATGATGCTTTAATTACAGGCAACGTGGACTTAAAGTACCATAACTGACTGAAATAATTACTTTCTTTGCGATTAGAAAATTTAATTTCATTTCATTAATTTCTTTAAGAAAAATCTCAAAATAAATTGCATAGCATCAGTATCCTTAAGGATAAGTAGTGCCACTCTCTCTATTGCTTCTACTATTTTATTGGATTTTAATTTTTAATTCTTTTTTATCGGGTTTGATAAGATTAAAATGAGATATTAAAGATACTCAAGCCCATAAATATCTTCCCTCTTACCTACAGCATTGCATTACTAAACCGTTAAGCAGGATAAAATATAACAGTTTTTAGTTTTTATTATGAACAAAAAAAGGACAATTAAAATATTATAATGGGAAGCGAGAGAAGTTGTAATATATTGTTGACATGTGTTTATTCAGGAGAACAAAGTATTCAAATTAACGTAACCAACTATAATGCTACAATTGAAGAAAACTTATAGGGTATTAGGCGAGATGAACGTAAGTTCAATTCATTCGTGTATTACTACTAAAGGACTTGTAATAATATTCATTGAAAGTGGTTATATTGTAATTAAAATAGTTGGTCACACTATGTTCTACTCTCATGAATTAATTACAAACCAAAGTCTACAAACTCTGTATGTTTGTATGTGCAAATCCTTTAAATATTCAGCAGTTTATCCTCTAGCATTTCTATTGTTTGTAACAATTGCTGCATTACTCCGTTTACTTCATTACTTTATGTTCTCTTTTTATTGTTTACTTTCAACCTGAATTAAAAACGTTTAACCTCAACTCTGTAAATTAGTAAATTTATCCAGTTCCCCCTCATCAGGACTAACTGCTGAACCCAATCTAAAGCGAAAACCATTAAAAGCATCATAGAGTCTTTGTTACCCTCATTCAATAATACAAATTATTTAACATAACAAGGGCAACTTTATTGTAAATGAATGGAGGAATGAAGTGTATGTCATAGATGCGTTTAACAACGATTATTCGAATAATTGAACTCAAATAGACATGTTGTTGAAACCTTGTTCTGTAATCGAAATATAGTTGGGTTTCCTTAGGATATGTTCGGTTGGATAGCATACTTCAAACCTAGAAACGTAACGACAACGATCTCCGGGTACTGTACTTGTCTTAATTGAGAAGTACACGTCCTCTAACCTAACATAACCTAACCTAACGACAACGACTAGCGTTTATCGAAAAATCATTTTCAGTGATGAGGCCTATTTCAGGATGAATGTGCACGTCAAGACAGAAAATTGTTGAATTTGGAAAGTTACCAATCCATAAGAGATCTAAGAGCATACAAAATGCATCCAGCGTTCAAAGCAGATTTCGGGCTGGTAGCGTTATCCGACCATATTTCTTTGAAAGCAACAACTGGACGAATCCTATAGGTTGATCTGAATATCAATGACAAGTGATTTCAACAGGATGGCACTACGTATCATACAACCTATGCCACATCGGATATTCTGTGCAAGCGATTTGAGGGCATGGTCATCTCACGTTGAGGTTATGTTAACTGCAATTTGACACCGTTAAACTATTTTTGCGAGACATTCTTAAGATGTATGTGTATGCGAATAGGTCACACCGCACTGCGGTCCACAAAGCCATTATAAATCATGCCATGGCGGGACGCCTTACACAGTTTATGTCATATTCAATATTTTTTGCGAGCTATTTGAGAGCATGGTCATCGTTTTCTTGTGGGATTTTCTTAAGTCGTTGGTATATGCGAGTAACCCACAAGCCACAGCGGTCTTCAAAGCCATTATAACCCATGACATCGATCAAAATCGGTCTGATTTATAAGCCAGAGTTATGGAAAATTTAGCATTTCGAATGCGCTCCACCCAGAGAAGTCATGGCGGACATTTGACAGATTTTATTCCATATATAATGACATCAATAGGTTCCTCAAACGAATTTCGATAGGTTAGGTTAGAGGACGTGTACTTGTCAATTAAGACACGTACAGTACCCGGAGGTCGAATTGACCCACTGTACAACGTCCTAGTTTCTCACACCACTTTTGTTGTGTGTGTTAATTTTATACATGAGTGGTGGGACCTAAAGTTTAAAATCGACTCCGAACGACAGATTTTTGAGAAACTTTTTTTTATGGCAATTTTATTTACTCTCAGAGTTTTTTTTGCCAGAAATCTGCTGAAAGGAAGTCGTCGAAGACATAATTTTTGTATTTTGTCTTGATGTCTGGCCTGGGGCTCAACCCTGGTTTTACGTCTAATAAGCCAACACACTACCTACTAGACTACGGCGACTTCACGAATTTCGATAATTCACATAAATTTTCGTTTTAACACTATTTAAAGATTGGAAGCGCTTAAAGGAAGGTCCTATAGAAATGCAAGTCATTCATTTATCAATAAGGAATAACCTGATAGTCATCTGCCCGCATGACTAACAGAATTTCTGACCTGAAATGGGCTCAACATAACCTATCTCTCTTCGCAATTCAATTCCCTTGGAAGCCTTTCATATCAGTTATATACAGAGTTCAACTAGTTTTCATTTTATTTAGATGTCCCCTATAAGTAACCGAATCCACGAGTATGTTTTATTCAAACTTGTTGTCCCCAAACACTTCTGTATGAGTACGCAAGATTACAAAGTAAGTAACATGTTTGCATTAGTGTAAGTGAATCGTATCCATGCTTAACTCCCTAATTTACAGCACAATCCTTAGCAAAAGAAACTGAGTAAGAAAAAAAAAGAGAAAGAATAGAAACCCAAAGAAAAAAAGGAAAAGAAAATTAAACGTAACGTAATAATAATGTGTGAGTGGCAGTTACCTTTTCATAAATTACATAATAAAGTGCTGCCTGCCATTATACGTTTGCAGTTTATGTGTGTGTATGTGTGTGTGTATGTGTCCTAACCGATGACTGCAAGCTACACCGCACCACTACTGCCAACAATCAACCACACGTTCGACAATACTTAGTGAAGTTGCTCTCTACAACTCTTGTGTGTTCGTTCGTATCACTGCCTGTGATTATGTCCGTGCCTGTGTACATACTCCAGATGTACCACTTGTTCCGGTGTCGTATTCCACAATCTTTTCTTTATTTTGTTTCTTCCTTATTTTCTTCGTTTCATTATTCTTTAGAAGTAAATATTGTTCGAGCACAAATATGTATGTAAGCAGCAGAGCCAAGATGAGTAAAAGAAAAGGAAGCAAAAAAAATCATGGATTTGTGCGGTATTTGGTTTTGGTTGTGTTGCAACAAAACAAGATTAAAACAAGAAAACAAACGAAAAAATATCGAAAAGAAAAACTAAAAATTAAATGGGAAGGGATGTGTTGAATGAAGTGGAGATTGAATCAAAATTGGTTGTATTCAATGCTGCTGACTTAGACTGTCTTAACCACTGTCACCACAAATACGCTAAGGATTTCAATTTATCAACTCAATTAAGATGTTTCCTTAAGTCTCTTAATTTCGAATATTGCTATTCGTTTACAGTAAAGAGATTTCAATTCCAGTTCTTGGGGTGGACTGTAATAAGTCTGTTAAGAATGGTCGATATTTAGCAGAAGCTAAGTAACTGCTGACTAAATATAGGGTTATCCATTTCGTGGCTTTAAAAGTATGGGACTGGAATTTGACATCTGTCCAACTAAGTTGTGAAACCAATTTTTTTCTTTTCAGTTGAAAGTCTGACATTGATGAAAATGGATCGCTTCACACGCTCACACAACGCATAAGAATTATCAAAACCTACTACAAAAATGGTGATTCTGCCACAGCCACGTATCGAACAAAATTTTCTTCAGCGATGAAGCACATTTCACACTCGGTGGGTATGTTAATAAACAAAATTGTCGTATTTGGGGTTCTGAGAATCCTCAAGTAATTGAAGAGAGGCCATTACATCCAGAAAAAGTCACTGTTTGACGCGCTCTTTGGTCCGAAGGTGTGATTGGACCTTACTTCTTCGAAAACGACGATGGAACAACTGTCACCGTCAATTCGGAGCGTTATGGTCATATGATAACCGACTTTTTTTTGCCTGCTATTGAAGAATACGACTTGGAGAATATGTGGTTTCAACAAGACGGTGCCACATGCCACACAACTCGAGCGAATATGGCTTTATTGCAAGAGACTCGTCGTGGCGATATCAGCTGACCACCAAGATCATGCGATTTGACACTATTAGACTTTTTTTGTGGGGCTACGCGAAAGACCGTGTTTATGCAGATAAACCTTCAACTCTTGAGCACTTAAAAACCAACATTCGTCAAGTTATTGCTGAGATACCGCCCAATATGTGTCAAAAAGTGGTCGAAAATTACCTCAAAAGAATCAATGCTTGCAACACTTCGCGTGGAGGTCATTTAAATGATGTAATGTTCCACACATAATGTCAACGTTCAAACCCTTACAATCAAAAAGAAATCTCATGAAAAAAAATATTTTATATGTGTTTTATTTACGTTTGCTTTTGAAACCACGAAATGGATAACCCTTTAGCTTGCAGAGCTGACAATACACAGTAATTTAGACGTCCATAATCTCAGAACAATGAACATAAGTTGATAATTTTATTTTTACACTTGTATTACCTTAAGTTGCCCGGCCACTTATCAAATAATGTATCAAACTCACCTTTTTTCGTTAATGTGTTTGTAAAACTATACTCATACGTATAGGCTGAGAAGAGAGTTTAAAGAATATCAAAATACTTTTGATATGTTGCTAAGCTAAGAAAAACAAATATTACCAACAAATTTGAGCAGTTAAATTTGATTCGTCGCCGTGCGTCATTAGCATATGTTAGATTGGGTAGCATACTTCAAACCTAGAAAAGTAAGGACAACTACTAGCGTTCATCGAAAAATCGTTTTCAGTGATGAGGCCTATTTCAGGATGAATGAGCACGTGAACACAGAAAACTGGCGAATTTTGGTACGACATGAATCCATATTAGACCCAAGGGCGCTTAATACATCTACTGTTTGAAGCAGATTTCAGGCTGGCAGCGTTATCCGACCATATTTCTTTGAAAACGACAACTAGGCAAGTACTACAGTTCGATGATACCCAACTTTATTTGACCTGAAAAGGGTGATCTGGACACCAACGACTTGTGGTTTTGAGAGGATGGCAGTACGCAACATTTCTTAATATTGCGGTCTCCCGAGGGAATTGGTTTTGGTTACCATTAATGTAACTAATGATTATATTATTTATTAACAACTTAATGTATTTTTAAGTTCCAGTATCCATTTTGTACAAGTTACCGGAAGTAATATTCGTTTAGTCAGTTATAAACAACAAAGCCTCTTTGCAATCTGCAGATATTCGCGTTGATAGAAATAATCAAGACACTCAGTTCTTTCACCATAAAGTTCATTAAAAATGTGACTTTTTTTCATTATATAGGAAGAGTAAGTCATTGCTGGATTACTGTTGTGGTGGTTGTCCTTAAAGAACATTACCTTACATACGTGGATGCTGTCTGAATAACGAAGAGACGAAGACTATACAGCAGAACTTATGGATAAACTACTTGAAACAAAAAAAAGTTTCAAACTTAACTACTCTTCGAGATCCATTTCAAATACAGGGTTGTTCTTTAAGCGCTTCCAATTTTTAATTAAAAAAAAGCAAAGTATGTGTGAGATATCTTCAGAATTTTTTATCCGTTTTAAAGACCTATTGATTCCACACATAAGGAATATAAAACAACGTTTAAATGGCCGCAAGGGCTTCTCTGAGTGGATCGCATCCGAAATGCTAAATTTTCCATGATTCTAGCGCATAAATCATGCTGAATTCACAACCGATGACATTGATTATTTTTCCTTTGAGTACCGCTGCGACTTCTCTAACTTATTTACATGCACCTAAGACTTAATGAAACCCCACAAGAAAAAGTCTAATAGGGTTAAATCACACTATCTTTGTGGTCAGGTCCACATCAGCTGTACGTGAATTGGATATACCTTCACATCACACATAACATAATTGGTTATTACAACCCTTCTGTCAAGATTACGTCCTAGTTTCTCACACCACTTATGCTGTGTGTGTTAATTTTATACATGAGTGGCGGGATCTACAGTTTAAAGTCAACTCCGAACGACAGATTTTTAGAAACTTTTCATGGCAATTTTATTTACTCAGATTTTTTGCCAGAAATCTGCTGAGAGGAAGTCGCCGAAGAAATACTTTTTGTATTTTGTTTTGATGTCTGCCCTGGTGCTCGAACCCTGGCTTTATAAGCCAACACACTACCTACTAGACTACAGCGACTTCTCATCGCTTGTGCAAAATATCTAATGTGTCATTAGCTGTAAGTATGCATGTAATGCAGTCCACATGTTGTTTATGTCCATATCATATCCGCTACAGACTGTAGTGTGTACGTGTCCCTACGTAATGGGGACGAGCCCTCCGCGGTCGTTTGAAGATGGGTTAGTGTGAGGCCGGGGACGTTCGAATAAAAAAAATCAATCCATTCCGATCAAAAGAAGTTGATCATGGCACTATATTGCCCGCCGTTGACAGTGTTGGCCTGGCCAATATCTTTCCCAAAAAAATATAGACTGATGGCACCACCAGCCCATAGTCCATACCAAACAGGGGCATTTTCACCATGCATAGGATAAGCTTGGAACTTTTATGGATTGGCATCGTCCCAAGTTCGACAAATTTTGGTTGCTCAAGTAACCCTCATCGTTCAAAAATTAACCTCATCGCTAAAGATTATTTTTCGATGAAAATTACGGCGAGTTGACCACTGCTCCATAGGCGATTCAGCGAACACACATCGTTGTCTGTGACCGTTTGCCTTTACTTGCTGTGTTAACTGGATTTCTGTGCGGCCTATATTCCGGTTTCGCATTGTCATGCTTACTCTCACGGATAGCGACGATGATTTCGGCAGATCTTGTGCTGATATTGGGTGATCGTTTACTGAGCTAAAAGACTCAGATTTATTTATCACATTTCGTGATAGTTCAAGTCGGCGACGTCTAGTAGGTAGTGTGTTGGTTCAAAGACCTCATCAGACATCAAGAACGATATATGAAAAAAATATTTCTTCGGCGACTTCCTCTCAGCATATTTCTGCCAAAAACTCTGAAAACAAATAAAATTGCAATGAAAAGTTTCTCAAAAAATCTATCATTCTGAGTAGACTTTAAACTGTAGCGTGATTATGGTGATCATAAAATGGGTGAAGAGTCCGAAAAGAACATTGATTTTGATAAAACAGTTTTATTATATGCACGTGTTGTTGAATGGTGATTTGCCGAAACAGACTGAATAAGTGCCAATTAATTTGACTGACGTAACTACAACAAAATGGCTGTTATCTACTGTTAAAGTTTGGAAGTTTCCTGGTGGAACACCCTACGTAAAGAACGAATAACAGCAATATTTATAGCAGGTTTTTGTGGCTAATCAGACTTTTTGTAGCAGACGAAAACACTGTCTTGGAGCTAGCCTTTCCGTTCAAATTTTCCAAGAAGAAATCAATGGTTTCTAACCAAAACTTAGAACTAGTTTTGCTAGATTAAACACTTATCATGAATGCAATCAGATAAACCAAAGGTTTCAAGCTTCTATTCGGGTAATGAAAACAGAAGATTTTTTTTATTTCAATAATAAAGGGCTATCCATTTCGTGGTTTCAAAAGTATGGGACTGAAATTCGACATCTGTCAAACTAAGTTGTGAAACCAATTTTTTTCTTTTCAGTTAAAAGTCTGACATTGATGAAAATGGATCGCTTAACTATCACACAACGCATACAAAATTATCAAAACCTACTACAAAAATGGTGATTCTGCCACAGCCACGTATCGTGCTTTAAGAGGAGATTATGGTTTACATAATCGTCCAACTACGCAAGCAATTGGCAAAATTGTGAAGAAATTTGAAGAGACTGGAGTGGTTACAAATATTGAAAGGCCTGTGCGTCATTGTTTCGCTCGTTCCGCTGAAAATATCGCTATTGTAAGTGAAAGTGTTGCCGAAGACACGAATGTGTCGATTTCTCGTCCTTCTCAGGAATTAGGACTGTCTTACGGCACAT
This sequence comes from Sarcophaga carnaria, assembly GCA_958299815.1. NCBI lineage: Eukaryota > Metazoa > Arthropoda > Insecta > Diptera > Sarcophagidae > Sarcophaga > Sarcophaga carnaria. The sequence continues at coordinate 47,463,455 of OY283151.1, forward strand.
TATTGCGTATTTTGCAATTAGATCTACACCTACATCCATATAAAGTCCAGCTCACGCAACAACTGAAGCCAACTGACCATTCACAACGTCGTAGATACGTGGTATGGGTGCTTGAACAACAGGCGGTGGACGGCAATTTTTCGAACAAAATTTTCTTCAGCGATGAAGCACATTTTACACTTTTATTTGGGGTTCTGAGAATCCTTAGGTAATTGAAGAGAGGCCATTACACCCAGCTCTTTGGTCCGAAGGTATGATTGGACCTTACTTCTTCGAAAACGACGATGGAACGACTGTCACCGTCAATTCGGAGCGTTATGGTCATATGATAACCGACTTTTTTTTTGCCTGCTATTGAAGAATACGATTTGGAGGATATGTGGTTTCAACAAAACGGTGCCACATGCCACACAACTCGAGCGAATATGGCTTTATTGCAAGAGACATTTCCTGGCCGCGTAATTTCTCGTCGTGGCGATATCAACTGGCCACCAAGATCATGCGATTTGACACCATTAGAGTTTTTTTTTGTGGGGCTACGCGAAAGACCGTGCTTATGCAGATAAACCTTTAACTCTTGAGCACTTAAAAACCAACATTCGTCAAGTTATGGCTGAGATACCGCCCAATATGTGTCAAAAAGTGGTCGAAAATTACCTCAAAAGAATCAATGTTTGCAACACTTCGCGCGGTCATTTAAATGATGTAATGTTTCACACATAATCTCAACGTTCAAACTTTACAATAAAAAAGAAATGTCATGATTAAAAATATTTTGTATGTGTTTTATTTACGTTTACTTTTGAAACCACGAAATGGATAACCTTTAACCACAAAAAATACTAAGAAAAATCAAGTCAATTATAAAATAATGAAAGTAAGAAAAGAAATTTTATCCTTGAATTCTGTTGATTTGTTTATGTTAAGAAACAGCCGGAGAAAAGCGCCAGTTAATCGGTCTTTAACAAGTGACTATAATTTACGTTCCATTAAAGGAAACTTACCATGTCTTTTATACATATATACATACGTATGTACGCATGTACATATGTAAGTCTATATACATAGGAGTACAGTTAAGTATTAGAAGAAGAGAAAAATAAAGGAAAACAATATTAAATTATAAAAGAAGGACAAAAAAGGATATGGAAGTCTATGGGATATAAGAAAGCAATGAAATACAAACATCTTATATATAAAAATGAATGTGTGTTTATTTGTTTGTGGGTTTGTTTGAAGTCTCAACGGCTGGACCGATTTTCTTGAAATTTCAACAGTACCTTCCTGTATGTCTGGAGGGAACTATAGGATATATATATATATATATATATATATATTTTTATTGAAAAATTTCAAGTAGGCGAGGTGCCACGCCTACATGCACAATAAGTATTTAATGTCGCATATCTCATAAACTGTAACGGCTAGAGTCCTAAAACTGTGTATGGACGTCGTATACATCAAAGTATATATGAACAAAATGGGCTGATTGGCTATAGTGGGCGTGTAACCTCCCATAGTCTACATATATAAAAATGAATGTTTGTTTGTATGTACCTTACAGCATCGTAAACTATGCATTTGATCATGTTATGATCAAAGTTGTTGCACATGAGCGTTTCTAAGTTGGTATTGACGGTTTCTAAGTTGGTATGACTAATTTGCGGCAGGTGGCGCCACTGAAAATTACTTAAAATCAATTAAATCGTAAACTGTGCATTTGATCATGGTATGATCTTTAGCAAAATTGTTTCGCATGAGCCGGGGAAGGTTTCTAAGTTGGTATGACTAATTTTCGACAGGTGGCGCCACTGAAAATTACTTAAAATCGATTAAATCATAAACCGTATATTTGATCATGTTATGATTTTTAGCAAAGTTGTTGCACATGAGCCGACGAAGGTTTCTAAGTTAGTATGACTAATATCCGATAGGTGGCGCCATGGAAAATTAATTAAAATGAATTAAATCGTAAACTGTGCATTTGATCGTGTTATGATCTTTAGCAAAGTTGTTGCGCATTAATCTACGGAGGTTGGTGCGAATAATTTCCGATGGATGGCGTCACTGAAAATTATTCAAAATGAATGACAAGCAATTAGTCGACCTACACCTCAAGCACGAAAGAAAAGAGCATTACGAGCCTCAGAATCAGACGAGCATTGAGACTGGAAAATCTTCGAGTATATGCCGCTGAGACCCGTTCGCTTGAACCACTTAAACAACGAGAGATGAGATTAGAAACTGATCGAATGGGTATTACTCAGGCCCGTTCATCTGAATCATCAGGACAGCGGGAAACAAAATCAATAAAATTATTCAAAATTAATTGGACATTTGTGTAATGTCTTTCCTTCAAATTTATTTTAGTTGGTGGCACAGCAATACGAGCAGGGTACAGCTAGTAACATATAATATTGTATTTTTGTGTGTATGGCTCAGTGTGTGTATATATATGTAAACAGTGGGGAGTCAGCCGCCATTAGGATTCCTTTAGTCCTGTGTTAGGGTCAGGCATTAAAAGTAATTTTTGAAATGGGTTTTTAAAATCAACCACAGTACAAATGATTACATTAAATACAATCTGTGTGTATTAGTATAAATAACATGTGTGTGTGTGTGTGTACGAGTATTTGTACACATTTCATAGACTAACAGATGCAGAGAACATTAACAATTTAAGAGGATTTAATAGCGCTATAATCCTCTCAAATCATTATGTCAAAGTCAAAAGGACAATAAAAGTGAAACAGCGGTATGGCTAGAAAATGTAAATACACGCACACAGCTATTACGATTACTATGACTACAATAATAATAATAATAACAACACAACGTAACAACAACAACAGCGATAATAATAATAAAAAGCTTTAAAGGGGGAAAACACAACAACTGGCATACATTTAATATTCAGTGAAACAAATAAAAAAAAAAAGAAGAAAAATTAAATAAAAACCAAAGGATCAAATAGAAAAACATCAACAACGTACACACAAAAACAAAAACAAAGTAAAGCAGAGGAAAAAGAGGAAAGAAATATTTTTGAAAATCAAATAAAATGCGAATTTTCAACGTGATGCTGTTCATGCCGAATGGATAAATTCAAAACAAAACACTACCATAATATGGGTGAATTCGAGTAATTGGAGTGGAATTGTAAAACCACGAAAACAAATTATGTACAACGACACAAACATAATGATGGGACATGGTATGCATAGACAGGGATGACAAATACAGGGAATATTGTACAAAATTGTATTAAATATAAACGCTTAGGAATGCTACTTATATTTCTCCTATAGGGTGGGTGATTTGAAAGTTTAAATTTAAAAATGCAATAAAACCAAAAAAGTTTGAAATTTTGCCAAATTTCCAGTAAGAAATGGAATATTATTGCATTCATATAACTGCCGGACCAATCGGACCAGTCTTCATGCACTTTTTCGAGTGTATGGTGGCGTATCTCGGCAATGGCATCACGAATGTTGGCCTTCAAATGCTCAATTGTCTCTGGTTTGTCGGCATAACACTTTTCTTTAACGTTGCCCCACATGAAATAGTCTAACGGTGTCAAATTGCAGGTTCTTGGCGGTCAAATTGGCTATCAAGGCATTGGATTTCAGTGTAATAAACTCCAAGACGGTGTACAACTGTCGCAGATATCTCAATGAGGTGGCGAACCGATATGATGTTTGTATCACATGGGTACCGGGATATAATAATATTCCTGGCAACTGCAGAGCGGATGACCATCGAACTCTACGTTGGAGATCCCTTTGGGGACCTGCAAACTTATAATTGACAATGCAACCGTAGATCTCGTCAACAGAATGTGGGCAACTTCGGTTAAGGGCAGAGCGGCGCAAAAGATCTGGTCGAGGCTGGATAGGAGGCGCACGGCGCCTCTGCTTAAGCTCCAAAGAAGTAGGCTCAGCACTGTTATGGGGGTTATTACGGGGCATTGCATTATAGGAGCGCATGCGAGGCGTATTGGTCTTAGACACCTTGTAAATCATTTCTGCAGAAGCTGTGAAGATGAAGAGGAAGACGAGACTATTCTTCACCTATTGTGCACATGTCCGGCACTTAGCCGGAGGAGAAAGAGGTACCTGGGTGCCTACTACACGGAGGATACGGATGAACTGTCATGTATGGATATTGGCGGCCTGAGTCGCTTCATCCGTTTCGGCTAATTAAACGGATATCCAACATTTGACGCCATCCTATTGAAACCAAACAGCATTCACATCAATACTATGAAGAGTGGGTACAAAAAAATCGGTAATCATAGTGCGATAGATGTCTCCATTGACCCTAATATAGGGTGTTTTTTATAGAGGTATAGAACTTTAAGTTGGCATTACTTTTCAAGATGGCGACCGATTTAACAGCTGTCAAGTGATTTATTCCCAGTTTGGTTTGGCAATTCATCATGAATAGACTCACGCCTGAACAACGCTTGCAAATAGTGCAATTTTATTTCGAAAATAATGGTTCTGTGCGGAAAACGTATCGCGCACTACGTCCATTTTATCGTCGACAAAATCGTCCATCAGAGCAGTTAATTCGATTAACCATGGAACGTTTTCGCACCACGTTTACTCTTATTGATAACTCGCATCCCAAGAGACGCTGTACGGTGCGTACAGAAGAAGCTATTGCTGCTGTAGAGCGTAGCATTGAGGAAGACCCGAATGAGTCCATCCGCCATCGAGCACAGGAATTGGATCTGTGTCCATCCACTTTATGGAAGATTTTGTGGAAGGATCTTGGTTTGCGTGCCTACAAAATCCAACTCGTGCAAGATTTGAAGCCAAACGATCATCAAGTAAGGCGTAGATTCGTCGAATGGGCCCAAAACGAGATTACCGTTGTTCCCGATTTTCATAAGCAAATTTTGTTTAGCGATGAAGCGCACTTCTGGTTGAATGGCTACGTCAACAAACAAAACTGCCGCATTTGGAGTGAAGGTAATCCTCAAGTGTATGTGGAAACACCGTTACATCCAGAAAAACTGACTGTTTGGTGCGCTTTATGGGCTGGTGGAATCATTGGTCCGTACTTTTTCAAAAACGATGGTGGCCAGAACGTTACAGTCAATGGTGATCGGTATAGAGCCATGATTACTAACTTTTTCATTCCTGAATTGAATAACCAGGATGTCCAGGAGATGTGGTTTCAACAAGACGGCGCAACATGTCACACAGCTCGTGCCACAATAGATTTATTGAAAGACACGTTTGATGACCGCCTAATTTCACGTTTTGGACCTGTGAATTGGCCTCCAAGATCTTGTGATTTAACACCGCTAGACTACTTTCTGTGGGGCTATGTAAAGTCATCGGTCTATGCGGTAAAGCCACAAACGCTTGACCATTTGGAAGACAACATTCGCCGTATTATTGCCGATATACGGCCACAAATGTTGGAAAAAGTCATCGAAAATTGGACGTCCAGATTGGACTACATCCGCGCCAGCCGTGGCGGTCATATGCCATAAATCATATTTAAAATGTAATGCCACAAGATTATCATTCGGATAAATAAAATGCATGTCAATCGAATAATCCATCGTTGTTTTACTGCAACTTAAAGTTCTATACCTCTATAAAAAACACCCTTTAGTTGTGCCGTCCTCATTTTTATAGGAATATGGGCCAATGATGCCTCCGCTCTACAAGCCGCCCCAAACAATCACTCGTAATGAGTGCATTGACTTCTGTAAGACCACATGTGGCTTCTCCGAGCCTCAAATACGGCAATTTTGCTTACTAACGTACCCTTCTTCTTCTAAACTGGCCATTAACAACCCGATTAATGGATTACGGCCTGCTTTAACACATGGTCTTTATAGTGGCTTTTGTTTTGTTTTTTAATTTAATGATATTTTTAAGCGGGTGGGTTCCAAGCCTTAGGCAAAACTCAAATTTAAAGTCCAAGGGATTGGACTTTGCTGGAGGCATTAGTTAACATCTAGCGGATGCTAGTATGCCATCTAGAAGGGGCCAAGTGGAGGCTGCATGTCAACTTGAATACTGCAATACAAGATTCGTCCAGGAGTCAGAAATTTTACCTTGTTTGCATGCATCCCATTCCATTAACGTACCCGGGAAGATGAAAATGTGCTTCATCCGAAAAGATGATTTTTTTTTTTGGCAAAATTAACATCATCGTGCAATTTCTCATTGACCCAATAAATCCCAACGTTTCTCAAGCTTAAATCGATCCATTACGATCATATATATATAATTAGTCATTACAACCCTTAAGTTAGAATTACAACCTAGTTTCTCACACCACTTATCTTGTGTGTGTTAATTTTATACATGAGTGGCGGGACCTACAGTTTAAAGTCGACTCCGAACGACAGATTTTTGAGAAACTTTTCATGACAATTGTATTTACTATCAGAGTTTTTGCCTGTAATCTGCTGAGAGGTAGTTGCCGAAGAAATACTTTTTGCTTTTTGTCTTGTTGTCTCCCCTGGGGCTCGAACCCTGGCTTTACGTCTAAATAGTCAACACACAAACTACTAGACTACGGCGACTTACGGTCAGTGGGGATAATATACTGAATTTTGTAACAGAATAAAATGATGACATAAGTATTGTCATGACATCTGCAGATTCGAAATAATCGATCGATCAAATTTAAACCAATAGATGACTTACCCTATATAATAAAATTGAATAAAAACCAGTAGTAGGTAGTAGTCAAATTCATATCTCTTTTATATATCAAAAGAGCCTTCTTTTTTTTAATTCATCTTGGTCAGCTCTGTGTGTCACATGCCTTGAGGGTACTTTTTTCTAATAACCACCCCTGGCAAGCATAAAGAACAACACTTGTTATGTTCCAAATAAAAAATAAAACCCACATAAAAATGATAAGAATTTAATTTGTTTGTTGTACGCACTAGGATGGAAGGAATGGTTTACACCATCCTACAGGGGTGGGCAACAGGCAGATCGTTTCATAAGCATTATATGACCACGTCAAGAAATTTTAACAACTGCTTGCTCGATATACCATATCCGTGAATAGAATTGTGTTTCGTAAATGTAAACGTAAAACGCAGAAAATTAATGACACCCAGGCTAAGGGCTGTGCCTGGTGCGAGCATTTAGCATTGGGTGATTGGGTGTATTTGAGCATAAATATGTGTTCGTATATGCTGGCATACAGTTTATCGCTAAAAATACGTTTACATTTGCATTACACGCCCACATAATGGTAATTGAATTGAATTCCAACAAAATAAATGCAAGTAATATAGGGAGGAGGGCCGTATTTAAAGGAAATTTATGTACTCCTGTACATACACACAGGCTAGGCTAAATCTTGCATTGCTTAGCACTTTTTTTGAAAACTAATTGAATAAATCAATCATACCCAATAAACCATACAGTACGACAACAATTATCCAGGGAAAAGGGACATAACAACAGCAACCTCATACACAATTCAATTCCTTATTCAATTCCACAAAACAAGTCATTTATTTAAAATTACGTTAAACGTTTAAGGCATTCCTAGCTTATTCATGTAGCACACGAATATCCGGAAAATTTATGATTTGACACGTGCCTACCATACCGAAATGCCTTCAAAAAAAATCAAGGATTTTTCTTTAAAACATTAGTATTAGCGCCATAAATAAGTAGCCCTAGTGGCCTTAAGTTGGCAGTTATCATATGAATAATGATTTTACTTTCCATGTGCCCCACCACACACACACACACAATATGGTAAATGCAGGATGCATTTAAATTAGAATTCAATTTCATATTCCATTTGGTTTTGCGTTCATTTATAGAAATTTCATAAAGGAAATGAATTCCACAAAAATTTCAAATGCCACTTAGAAAAACGTAAACCACATTGTGTTTTTAGCCTCTAAGCAAAAAATTTTCATTTTAATTCTGAATGTCAAGGTTCTCCTCATAAATTCGTAAGAGGTCATGTTAAACATGAACTTTACCATCAAGATTATTTCCTTAAAATTCCTTAAACAGGCATTGGGTGACTTACGTACGTACGTACGATATGTATGAATAAGTATTGGAAAGGAACAAAATGTTGGTGCTTAGTAGTTCCATTGAGAAGTAAGTAAATTAATTGTTGATTATTTTTTTAGCAATTCAATATAAAAAATTTAATTACACCGTGCGCCAGTGAAAATACACCCGAGTAACTACATAGTCTTAGTTATCCACTAGGTTGAGTAGAACTCAAAAATACTTTTTTTTATTTTTCACGAACCCTCCAAACTTGTTTTATTTGACAAAAACGGTTTTTTTTTTGATCTTTTCACACAAAATTATTGATTAGCCAAATATGTTTGAAGCTATTTTAAAAATCCAAAGTTTTTGAGAAAGGGGTGAGATTAGCCTTTAAAACGGTATACACAAACGTTTTGTTCGAACTTATATGTTATGAGTTTTGATTGGGTAAACTTGGAAAATATTTTCTTATTTCCTCAAGTTTAGCTATTCTTAATTGCAAAATTTAATTGAAAAATATAAAATAAGTGATGACATTCTGAAAGTCCTTTATCTTGTGAAGAGATTGACACTATGTTTGATCAAGTCGGACAAAAATTACCGTAGTTATTATTTAAAAAGTATAACAGTCGTCTTTTTTGTAACGGGTGATTTTTTTAGCTATTAAGTTTTTGGCAACACTGGTTTAAACAGCTCACGCCACGTTTCGTGTTTTGCTTCACTGTCAAAAATCTTCAGTTTGGTCTATAATTTAACCATGAATCGTTTTACAAGCGAACAACGCTTGCAAATCATTGAATTTTATTATCAAAGGTCAAGTAAATCTGATTAGTTTTTATAAACCTCGACCGCCATATTGGATCCGCCATTTTGAGTTTTTTAAATCTGAATGAAGTTCTGTAATCAGTGACCCCAAAAACCCCTGAGTAACAATTTTCAAGTAAATCTGATCAATTTTTAAGGACCTCCGTAATGTGTTTCTTTTTCTTTTGCACCCATTGACATAAACCCACCCCCTACTTTAAGGGTGCATGCAAACAATTTGGCTTTGGGTTCGTTTTAAAGAGCAAAGATCAATTGTCAATTTCTGATAATAGCGATGGTTCTAGCACGTCAGTGTTTAGATCTACAATGTTTCAAAAATGGCCAAAAACGCTATTTTTAGGGGTTTCAACTCCCTTTTTCTCGAAAACCTGACGTGATGGAAAAACCAGATTCGTGTTCAGCGCACAAAATGTCTTCGAAAACACCTGAAGCCATCTTATTTGCACAAAAAAAGTCCAAATTTGCAGGGCTGTGTTATCGATTCGTCGCCGTTTGCAGCAATTGGGCTTCTGTTACTCAACAACGTGGATAATTTTGCGGAAGGATTTAGGTGTGAAGCCTTTCAAAATACAGCTTCTGCAAGAATTGAAGCCGAACGACTTACCGCAACGCAGAATTTTTGGTGAATGTGCTCTTGGAAAGTTGGCCGAAGATCCACTTCGTTATCGAAAAGTTATATTCAGCGACGAAGCTCATTTTTGGCTCAATGGATACGTAAATAAGCAGAATTGTCGATTTTGGAGTGAAGATCACCCAGAAGCAATGTAAAAGCTACCAATGCATCCAGAAAAAGTCACAGTTTGGTGTGGTATATGGGCTGGTGGCATCATTGGACCGTACTTCTTCAAAGATGCTGCGAATCGCAACGTAACTGTGAATGGTGTGCGCCATTTTTGGCCAAAATGCAAGAGCTTGCCTTGCATGACATGTGTTTTCAACAAGACGGTGCCACATGCCACACAGCACGCGTAACAATGGACTTATTGAGAGGCGAGTTCGGTGAACATTTTATTTCACGTTCGGGACCGGTCAATTGGCCGCCTAGATCGTGCGATTCAACGCCTTTAGACTATTTTTTGTGGGTATATGTTAAAGATCATGTCTATACAGATAAGCCCGCTTCAATTGACGCATTGGAAGAAAACATTGAAGCATTTATTCGTGAAATACCGGCCGAAATGTTGGAAAGAGTATGCCAAAATTGGACTAAGCGGATGGACCATTTGAGGCGCAGTCGCGGTCAACATTTGCATGAAATAATCTTCAAATATTAAATTATATGAACTGTACTATCGATTCAAATAAAGATTTCATGCATTTTTCTGAATTTTACGTGTTTTTTTTTGAAAAATTTTCCTATAGCTCTTAAAAAATCACCCATTATATGTCATCTTATCAAATGAACTTTAAGTTAAAAATTTTAAAAATTTCTAATGGATCTTGATTGTTTATCGCAAAATACGTCAATTTCACTTTTGTACGACTACCATAAGTCGGCTAATATTTGTGTTTTTTGCAAATATTATTATTTCGCAAACATTGTTCAACTTCTGGTGGTCGCTCAAATGTGAAATTGACACATTTTGCGATAAAAAATCAAGATCCGTCAAAAATTCTGAAAATTTTTGAACTAAAAGTTCATTTGATAAGATGACATATACAAAAAATATAACTCAACTGTTAGACTCTTTAAATAATATCTACAGTAATTTTTGTCCGACTTGATCAAACAAAGTGTCAATCTCTTCACAAGATAATGCACTTTCAGAATGTTACCACTTATATCATATTTTTTAATTAAATTTTGCTACTATGGACTGACAAACTTGATAAAATATGAAAAAAATTCACATTTGTCAAGTTTACCTCATCAAACCCCATAGCATATTAAGTCAAATAATATATGTATGTATATCGGTTTAAAGGCCCATTCCTCTCCTTTCTAATAAGGTTTAAATTTTGGACATCGGTTCAGAAATGTTTGTGTAATCAAAAAATTTGTGAGTAAAGTCCAAAAAAAAAACAGTTTTTGTTTTGGTTCGAGAAAAATAAAAAAAGGTATTTTTGAGTCCTACTTAACTAACTGAACAACTTAGACTAGGTAGTTACTCGGTCATGTTAAAATTTTCGTATTTTGTCGCATAGTGTTATTATCAATTTACATCGCTTTATACATGAAACACTCACTGCATACTGTTGCGCTTTCAATTAAGGAACAGAAAATTCTAAATATCACTGATGAATTGATCCTTAACGGCTTACACCTTCAGGTGTCCTGTAAGGTTTAAAATAAATAAAAGAAATCAATCAAAAGGAGGAGATCCTTTCCTTACATCTTGACTAAGAGCACTTGTCATTGAAGTCTACAAAGATTTTTATTTTTTTACTAGTCGGTTCAAGTGAATTGATAAATAATGCGAAAGGTCCCTCATTAAAGACGTAGACACTCCAGATGACACTTCCAGATGATAGGTTAGGTTAGGTTAGTACCCGGAGGTTGAATTGACCCATTGTACAACGTCCTAGCTTCTCACACCATTTATGTCGTGTGTGTTAATTTTATGCATGAGTGGTGGGACCTACAGTTAAAATTCGACTCCGAACGACAGATTTTTGAGAAACTTTTTCATGGCAATTTTATTTATTCTCAGAGTTTTTGCCAAAAATCTGCTGAGAGGAAGTCGCCGAAGAAATACTTTTTGTATTTTGTCTTGATGTCTGGCCTGGGGCTCGAACCCTGGCTTTACTGCTAATAAGCCAACACACTACCTACTAGACTACGGCGACTTCATACCCTTACATACACTGCAGAATATCCAATGGTGTATAAATTGTGTCCACTTGAAACCACATGTTTTTTGTGTTCAAATAATCCAATTTAAGCTAGAAGAAGTCAGCAATCATCGACCTATTGTGATCGCTGTTAGCTGAAATCGACGAAGCCGTCAGCTCAAAATCCATACCAAACATTAATTTTTTCGGAATGTATTGGACGCTCTTTGATCCCATGTGCTTTGGCATCGTCACAAATTCAATAATTTTGTTTATTCACGTACCCATTCATCCAGGAATGGACCTGATGGCTGATGATGATTTGCTTGTAAGTCGTCAAATGCACCAGAGCCCATTCACCATTGTTCATGGTGATTTGGCAAAACACCCTGACTAGATGACAGCTAATTTGGCAGATGTAGCTGGAACAACATTTTGACGTCCCTATTGGAAGACCCTATATTTATTTGAATAAAAATATTTAAAAACGCTGATCAAATTTATATGATCGTCATCATCTGTTTTATTGAATAATTTGTTTCAAATTCAAAAAATATTAAAATCATCTGCCACAACGATTGTTACGCCTTCTTTTTACGCCCTCCAGAAAACTTATTTCTTCAATAAATTTTCTTCATACAAACCTTCTCCACACAGCAGACGGTCAATGCATTTAGAATGTCACGTGTGTCATATTTACCATACAAATGCCAAAATAATCGAAGGAAGAACTAAAGAAAAAAAATATCGAAATGATGGCAAGCTGGCTGACTCACTGACACAATTTGAAACATATACACACACACGGCAAGAATACTATCATCATACTCTATGTATTCTCCTCTGGTTTTAGATGCAACAGAATTATTTTCATTTCATTTTATTAATCCAATCGTATGGAGATGCAATTTTTTCGATAAAAAACAACAACAACAACAGAAACAAATAGGAATTCTGTTGGAAGAAGGGAAGATGATAAGGATTGTGTAACAACATAAGGTTAATCGATAATAATACAACAACAACAGATGATAATTTGCAATATGTTTTGCTTTACATGCAATAGTCATTGTAAAAACTAAAAATGTTTCAAAAACATTTCCTTATAAAATCAATAAACAACCCTTAGGATATGAAATATAAAACGCCATCAAATTGGCACGTTCTTCTAGCCATTCCTCCAACTACGAATGTATGTATGTTTAAGAAGCAAAATTAGATACGCAACACAAATACGAAATTATGAAATTCTTAAATAGAAATTGATTCTTAAGAATCCTTTCTACTCTCCACTCTTTATTAAAAATCACATGCGTAATTTGATATTATTTTTATGCATCTCCTGCTCATAGTTGCATTACGTACTTACGTAAATATAAAATCCCTGAATATATGAACACATTAGAATTGTAAAGATATGCCTTCGCCTTCAATAGAATTGCACATGTCGCATGCTCTTTGCGAAAAGGTGAAAAAGTTTTCAAAGGAAAGGAATTTAATTTTTCTAATACACAAGCTATTAACATAAAGAAAATAATCAATTGATTTCATATTTCAGCTGCTAACAAGCCTATCGAATATTACAAATCAAAATGTTACAAAACATTAAAAAAGTGAGGTTAGAATTGATCAACATTCGTTACGTAATACCGTATGTTATCGCGTACTTCTTAGCATATGTAACGCTTTTAGGAAGTCGTCGTAGTCTAGTAAGTAGTGGGTTGGCTTATTAGACGTAAAGCCAGGGTTCGAGCCCCCGGTCAGACATCAAGACAAAATACAAAAAGTATTTCATCGGCGACTTCCTCTCAGCAGATTTGTGGCAAAAATTCTGAGAGTAAATAAAATTGTCATGAAAAATTTCTCAAAACATCTTTCATTCGGAGTCGACTTTAAACTGTAGGTCCCACCACTCATGTATAAAATTAACACACACAACATAAGTAGTGTGAGAAACTAGGACGTTGTACAATGGGTCAATTCGACCTCGACTGTACTTGTCTTAGTTGACAAGTACCCGTCCTCTAACCTAACCTAACCTAACCTAACGCAGCCTATTGGCCGGGCAAAGTACAAAATGCTGCTCGGTGTCAAAAAGGCCTTAAAGGTGTCCAGAATGTGTTCTGATAAGTTATTCTCATCATCACAGAACCTGCATATTAGTTTAGAGAGGATTGCTATTCTCCACAAGCATAATTTGAGACTACAGCGGCCTGTCAGAAGAACGATTACTAACCTCAGATTACACAGCCCTGCAAATTAGGATTTTTGTGCAATTAAGTTGGTGTTTCCGAAGGCATTTTGCGCGCTGAACATGAATCTAGTTTCAAAAACTTTCGATCACGTCAGGTTTTCGAGACAAACTGGATTGAAACCCCTAAAAATAGCGTTTTTAGCCATTTTTGAAAATTTGTAGAGCTAAACACTGACGTGCTAGAACCATCGCTATTGTCAGAAATTGACAATTAATCTTTGCTCTTTAAAATGAGCCCAAAGCCAAATTGTTTGCAGGCACCCTTAAAGTAGGGGGTGGATTTATGTCAACGGGTGCAAGAGGAAAAGAAATACATTACGGAGGTCCTTAAAAATTAATCAGATTTACTTGAACTCAGGGGTTTTTGGTGTCGCTGATTACAGATCTTCATTCAGATTTAAAAAATTCATAATGGCGGATCCAATATGACGGTCAAGTAAATCTGATTAATTTTTATAAATCTCGACCGCCATATTGGATCCGCCATTTTGAATGTTTTAAATCTGAATGAAGATCTGTATTCGTGTTCAGCGCGCAAAATGCCTTCGGAAACACCTGGATCCATCTTATTTGCAAAACCCATGCAGGGCTGTGTTATTCATGGGTAATCTACTGCAATTTTTTTCAAGACCAAGCGCTCAGGAGATGACCTCTATTCATGAAGTGCATTTTGTAGGAATACAAGAAAGATAGTTCATGGGAGAAAGGAAAAAGGGGGTAGTGTCCGATAATTTTTTTTAATAACCAGTGCATATTCCTTCGTCCCTATTTTTTTTTCGAGAGTTACTTAATTAATAATTCTTACTTTCTTGTTTCTATTGTAAGTAAAATGACAAACACTCAGAGTCTCTGGCCTGGGCACACTATCTAGGGCCATCGGTCGCCCTCCGATAATTTTGTAAGTTCTCAACAAAAGTTTTGATTGCCTCAAACCAATTTGGTTTGTGAAGAGTCTTTGTCTCTCTTTATATATTCTTTCTTTAAGTATATCTTATCTGCCTGCTCATTGCCAGGAATTTTCACATGACCTAGGGTCCAATAGAATGTAAGCGTGAAGAGTCGAGTTCTCTGATGATGGCTTGGTTGTTAAGATAGTATTGCTAAGTCCCGTATTTTGTACTTTCCATGCAACTTTAATTGAGAACATCTTTCACAAGCACAAACTTTTGCTCTAGCCATCTGTATACCATCTGTACACCACAAAATAGTTATTTTGAGTATGCAGCTTCCGGATTACTCCAGTCATTTTCATTTTATTTTCAATAAAAGTGGTTCACACTGTAGAGTGATATGTCTGGCGAAAAATTACTATTCTTTGGGCAAAGTTTTGTTACTATTTCACCTATGAGATGAATAACAACTCAAGGCATTTCCGGTGCTACACTATGTCTCAAGTGTGATACCAAATTAAAGGCACTTAAAAATCTAGGGTGATTTGAGCCCGGTTTCGAATGTATTAAAAAGCTTTTAAAAAGGTAGAATCTGCTTTCTGGGTAAAAAATCTAGATGACCCGTGTTATTTTTATATAGTATAGTAGGTTGGCGATTGGCTTATTACGCCTGAACCCGCGATTCAAAGCCTAGCGGCGACTTCCTCTCACCAGTCTTCTTGTAAAAACACTAACTAAGGGCCATTATTACAACTCGCCGTTAACTAAATGGAGGATTTTAACGGGCAGATAAATTGTTTTTCGTTATTATGAGTATACAATGAGATAGAAGTGATCGTTAAGCTAAAGGGAGGATCATCCTACTTTTAACATTTAAAGGTCGCTTTATGTTTGAACTTGCCATATTATATAAAGGGTCCGCCAAATAACTTTTTTTTTGGAAATGCTTAAAAAAAACTACTGAATATTTTCTAAAATTTCTTTTTTTATTTGAAAGTACAATCCTTCCGGTTAATAATGGAAAATAATTTCATTCAAATGGCTGCCTCGGCTGGCCATGCAGTAGCCTACACCAGAAGATGCCGATTTTGGCAAAAAAAAATCGTCTTTTCAGATGAAGCTCATTTTGATCTTGGCGGGTATGTAAACAAGCAAAATTGTCGCATTTGGGGCACAGAAAACCCGCACGCATACATTGAAAAGCCGACGCACCCAAAACGAGTCACTGTTTGGTGCGGATTTTTGTTCAGAGGCATAATTGGGCCATTTTTCTTCGAAAATGACCAAGGAGTGGCCGTTACAGTCAATGGCGATCGTTATCGGGCCATGTTGAACGAATTTTTGTTCACAAAAATTGAAGAGGAGGATATTGGCAACATTTGGTTTCAACAGGACGGCGCTACGTGCCACACAGCCGAAGCTACACTCAATGTTTTGCGCCCTGTTTTTGAAGATCGCATTATCAGCCTCAGAGCTGATGTTGTTTGGCCACCTCGGAGCTGCGATTTGACACCGTTGGACTATTATTTGTGGGGTGCCGTCAAAGATAAGTGTTACGCCGACAAGCCAGAGACAATTGACGCTTTAAAGGACAATATTCGTGAAGTCATTGGTGAAATACAGCTGCACACAATCGATAATGTGCTTAAAAATTGGACAGATCGTCTAGGCTACTGCATGGCCAGCCGATGCAGCCATTTGAATGAAATTATTTTCCATTATTAACCAGAAGGATTGTACTTTCAAATAAAAAAAGAAATTTGAGAAAATATTCAGTAGTTTTTTTAAGCATTTCCAAAAAAAAAAGTTATTTGGCGGACCCTTTATATATTTAGGGGTCAGACATAACCTAAGTTTTACGCTGATGTCTGTTTAGATTAATTCTACGAAGTGCACTCCTTATTAAAAAATAAAACAATTTATTGAATAAAATTACATCGTAACAGTGTACTTCAAGTGAGGCGGGTTTTTTTTTCAAATCTATAGAGAATCAATCAAAGTTCCATTGATTGTGTTGTAAATTAATATTTAGACGTGGAGATTAATTCGTATTAAATGTTCATTAAATTCATTACATGAATACATTGTATATAATGTTACAATAATCCGGATATACGTACGTAATGTTCATTCAATAACAGAAAGTTGTAGTTCAAGTTGAATGAAAAATTAAGAGGAAAATTATTAATTAAAAAGGGTGCCAATGCCAACAATGTGAAATGAAAACTAAAATACGAGTTCCACCAGCGGCTATGAGAACAACTGCTGATGTTTGCTTGCTGCTTGCAAGTAAAAATAATTATTTCGTGATTTTACGATTAAAAGTGCAAGTTGTTGTAATTGAAAACCATCAAAAAGTCAAAAGAGAACAACAAGAACAAAAACAACAACATTCTTGTAATCATTTACAATATTAGCAGTTTGAAAGAATGGCCCACCCGCGGCTAAAAAGAGAAAAACTGCAGATGCCAACAACTATTGGGTTAATGGATATAAATGCAGTGTGTTCATCAGGGCAAGAATGTGGGTATGAAAACGAACACCAACACCAACTTCATTCAGCAATATGATTGGAATGGATGCTACTGTATGTACGGGAAGGCAACTAAGTGCACTAAGCACTGTACAGTGTCAAAAGTTGTGAAGATTGTTGCACGATGGGAAACCAAAAGATTTCGAAAATTTTCGAAAATTATGAAAAATTATACTCGTTTGTACCACTTTATTGGATTGTTTTTTATTTCATTTGAAATAATTGCTATTGCAACAGTTAACTTGACAGAGAGCTAAGATGAGGGTTACACTTTCCTCCATAATATTGTTAATTTAGTTGCAAACAAAACTTATTAAAAATATTATTAAGCAATAGAAGTACATATTGCGTAATTAGTTAATATTATTACACAATATTTGTGAAATTGTTTTGATTCTTATGTAGTGAGGCGACGTAGTGTAGTGGAAGAAACGTGTAGAAGACGAAAAAATAAAGAGAATTCAACTCCAAAAATAATTTAAAATAAATCTCCCCAACACCTACTCTCTCGAGTGAATAATACCAACAGCGAACATCATAGGAAAGTCAGGTAGCGCCACCTCTTGAGAAAGAATAGAACTTCTTTAACACTTTTACGCCGGTGCTTTAATTCATGGTTGTCGCCAACTGGCGGCTGCGCTGAATACTTTTCGCTCTATCGTGACGTGACTCTCAGGTATTTTTTTTCGTCAGTCGAAGTGTTACAGATCTAAATATCATGATCTATTGCGTACCACCGGTGGTACACGCCACCCGATGAGAAAGTCTAGTGTGGGCCACCGGTGTTACGCGCCGCCCGATAAGACAGTCTAATGCGGGCCACCAGTGGTACGCGCCGGTGTGAACGTGTTACAGTAGAAATTCATTCGTCTGGCATCCAACAGTCCGGAATGCCCGATAGTCCGGCATCGCTCCGGAAAATTTTAAAAATTTTGGTTTTCTCCAAAAGTGTGTCTTTGAAGCAAATAAAAACGCTCGAGAGCTATTCGGAAATTTTCGGAGTAGTTCGGAAATCATCCGGAAGCGCTCGGTATTGTTCGGAATCAATTAGCGACCTGCTAGTCTCAGCTGTCACAACAACATCCCTCAGCCTACACAAAATCTTGAAGAACGCCAAAGTCAAGAAAACTGTACGTGTACATACATTATATGAAATGTGAAGTAAACTTTATTGTGTGTATTTGCATAATGTATTTGTAGTTTAATTATTACCCTAATTGTTCTTATAATTACCGCCCGATAGACCGGAATTTTCGGTAGTCCGGCATCGAGCCGGTACAGAACTTGACGGATTATCAGACTTCTAATGTAATAAATTTCACTACCACTGCTATACACTCTGTATATGTTATAGGCAACGTTCATAAGGCAACGGCAGTTGACGAAACACATGATCTGCCGAAAACATCGCCGCTGCCCGTGAAAATGTCCAGGAGATCCCGAGATCGTCGATTGAGCTTTTATAAGCAAAATATATAAGGCAACGACAGTTGACAAGACACAAGATCTGTCGAAAACATCGCCGCTTTACGTGAAAATGCCCAAATTACAACTTAGCCTGTACTTGTACAAAATTCAACTGACCCAGGAAGTAACAATCATTGACAACCACGTGTCTTTACTGAGTGAGGCTCTAAAGCATTTGACAACAGACCCTAGATTTCATCGAAAAATAATCTTCAGCAAGACACCCATTTCTGGATAAATGAATATGTGAACAAACAAAATTGTCGAATTGGAAACAATACCAATCCACATGAGATCCAAGAGTTTCCAATACATTCCAAAGAAGTCATCATTTAGTAGGGATTTTGAGTTGGCAGTGTCATCGGTCCATATTTCTTTGAGAGTGACAATAACTGGCAACGGCGAACACTATAGAACGATGACTACGAATTTCGTTTGGCCTGAATTGCATGATAGGGACACCAACGACATGTGGTACTACACAGCTTATGTTAGATTGAACATTCTGCACAAGTGAGGAGTGCATTGTGATACCATATGGAGGTGATGTGAGCTGGCCCACTGAGATCGTGCGACTCGACCCCCCGGTTGTACTTTTTCTTGTGCGATTTTCTTAAGTCGCAGGTGAATGCGAATAAGCCACAAATCACAGCGGTCCTCAAAGCCAACGTAACCCATGCCATCGGTAAAATCCATCCTGATTTATAACCCAAAGTAATAGAAAATTTAACATTTCAAATGCTCTCCGTTTAGAGAAGTTGTGGCGGACATTTGAATGATGTATTATACCACATATAATGGCATCAATAGGGCTTTCAAAAGTATAAAAAAAAATTGCGAAAATATCTCATACAATCAAATCTTACTTAACTGGTCGCTACAACCCTTTAGGCAAGATTACGACCTAGTCTCATACCACCCATGTTGTATGTGTTAATTTTATCTATGAATGGTGGAGACCTACAGTTTAAAGTCAACACCGAACGACAAATATTCTATAAGCTTTTCATGGTAATTTCATTTTACTCTCAGAGTTTTTACCAGAAAATTGCTTAGCGGAAGTCGCCGAAGAAATATTTTTTCAAATTTCGTTTTTTTGGAGATGTCTGGACTGGTATTTGAACCTCAGATTCACTTTTAAGAAGCCAGCACACTACTTACTAGACTACGGCGACTCTTATATACATACATACATAATTGGTCATTACAACCCTCACACCACTTACATTGTGTGTGTGATAATTTGATACATGAGTGACGGGACCTTTAGTTTAAAGTCGATTCAGAACCACAGATTTTCTAGAAACTTTTCATGGTAATTTTATTTTACTCTAAGGGCCATTATTACAACTTGCCGTTAAACTTGGGTTAAGTTAAAAGTAACTTTACAGTTCCCTTTAGCTAAAGTTACCTTTAACTTATTTTCGTTATTACAACTTATAGATAAATTTTTTCAAACATATGGCAGCGCCGGAGCAATGTCGATAAAACTGCTCAATTATTTTTAATGCAGTGGCAACCGCGGGCTTCGTTTTTTTTGTTGTATATGCTCATTTTGTTTAAATTTGAAGTTGCCATAATGAAAATAATAATATGGCAAGTTCAAACATAAAGTGACCTTTAAATGTTAAAGGTAGGATGATCCTCCTCCCTTTAGCTTAATGATCACTTTTATCTTATTGGGTGCTCATAATAACGAAAAACAATTTATCTGCCCGTTAAAATCCTCCCTTTAGTTAACTGTAATAATGGCCCTAAGAGTTTTTGCCAGAAATCTTCTGAGAGGAAGTCGACGAAGAAATACTTTTTGTATTTTGTCTTGATGTCTGGCCTGGTGCTCGAACCCTGGCTTTACGTCTAATAAGCCAACACACTACCTAGTAGACTACGGCGACTTCACATATAATTTGTTTTATTTAAATACATCTTTACAGCATCGCTTAATGGAAGACCTGCCATTATGATAATGGAGTTAGAATAAAAAGAAAATATTCAATATTAATTTGGTAAAATAATGAATAAAGAATTTTTATTTGCACAATATAAACTTACTTAAGTGCCTCGAAATACCTTATTTGTATGGAAATATCGTGTTCATTATGATCAGAATCAGATGATCAGACAGTCAGGTGTTTTTCAAAAATATTTTTCAAAAATATTTTTACGTCAGAGGAACATTAAATAATTTTTTAATATAATTTTTTTTTCTTTTCTTTTTTTCATAAAATAATTATTTTACAATTTATGTTCATGATAATTTCCATTATCAAAGCCCAAAGCGATTTTATTAAATAATAATCATAATTTTTGCAAATGAAAAGCAAAGAAAAAAAGAAAGGCAGAATAAATTGCTTTTCATATAAAAATTCAATTTAAATAATACTGAAGCTTGCTTGTATTGTTCTTAAAAAAAAAACTTCTTTTATTTTCTTTTATTATTATGAACATTTTTTTTCTCCTCTTCTTTTCATAATTAGCTGCTCTATTTGAAATTATAACAATATTGACCTTCCTCCATAAATGAATCGTGATTTTTTCTATTTTATTTTATATCATGAGAGGAAAATTGATTTCTTTTTTTTTTTGCAATTTTTTCCTTGTATGTGTGTGTTATTTGCATGCTTAGAACAATTTTTTTAATTGGCTTCTAACTGCACTTTTATGCAGTGCTTGTTGGAAAATATTTACAATTGCTTCATTAAATAGTATAGCTTTTGTTGTTGTTTTTGTAATTAATCTTATAAAATAAATTTCATCCAATAGTTCTTCATAGTTAAGCTGTAAAGTTCACGTATCATTTGATTCACATAAAAACATCACGTTGTGCTATTCAAAAAAAAAAAATTTCCTGGTTTTAATTTCCTTGTTTAATAAACAAAAAAATTTTCCGTAATAATGATGAGGTTAGAAACAGTAATTAAATAATTAATCAAAATTTTTCTATTATACATACACATAATTGGTCATTACAACCCTTCAGTCAGGATTACGACCTAGTTTCTCACACCACTTATGTTGTGCGTGTTAATTTTATACATGAGTGGTGGGACCTACAGTTTAAAAGTCCACGCCGAAGGACAGATTTTTGCGAAACTTATCATGGCAATTTTATTTACTCTCAGAGTTTTTGCCAGAAATCTGCTGAGAGGAAGTCGTCGACGAAATACACTTTTTTATATTTTGTTTTGATGTCTGGTCCCTGGCTTTACGTCTAATAAGCCAACACACTACCTACTAGACTACGGCGACTTCTTTTTCTATTATGGTTTATGGATTTATAAGAATTTAATGCCATCAGTTCTACTCAAAAAATCGATCTTAGAAGCTTTCTGACCACTGATCTTCATTTCCAAAGAAGACCACAAAAAGTATCATACTAAAGGTCAGGCAATGACACCTCTTGAGAAAGATTAGGACTCAATTATAACGACAGATGAACATAACGACAGATGAACTAATTAGTCTAGAACATGCTACAGCAGATAAACACCTTACTTACTTAATTGATCATTGCAATCCTCTAGTCAGGATTACAACCTAGCATCTCGCACCACTTATGTTGTGTGTGTTAATTTTATATTGTACTAGCTGTACTGCGCCACCACCTAAAATAAATTTGAAGGAAAGACATTACACAAATGTCCAATTAATTTTGAATAATTTTATTGATTTTGTTTCCCGCTGTCCTGATGATTCAGATGAACAGGCCTGAGTAATACGCATTCTATCAGTTTCTAATCTCACTTCTCGTTGTTCAAGTGGTTCAAGCGAACGGGTCTCAGCGGCATATACTCGAAGATTTTCCAGCCTAAATGCTCGTCTGATTCTGAGGCTCGTAATGCTCTTTTCTTCCGTGCTTGAGGTGTAGGTCAATTAATTGCTTGTCATTCATTTTGAATAATTTTCAGTGACGTCATCCATCGGAAATTAATCGCACCAACCTCCGTTGACTCATACGCAACAACTTTGTTAAAGAATGCACAGTTTACGATTTAATTCATTTTGAGTAATTTTCAGTGGCACCACCTGCCGGAAATTGGTCATACTAACTTAGAAATCTTTCTCGGCTCATGTGCAACAATTTTGCTAAAGATCATAACATGATCAAATTCATAGTTTACGATTCTATAAGGTACATACAAACAAACATTCATTTTTATATATGTAGACTATGGGAGGTGACACGCCCACTACAGCCAATCCGCCCATTTTGTTCATATATTCATTTGAGGACTCTAGCTGTTGCAGTTTATGAGATATGCAACATTAAATAGTTATGGGGTATGCGGGCGTGGCACCTCGCCTACTTGAAATATTAAAATAAAAAATAAGCCTATAGTTCCTTCCAGATATACAGGAAGGTACTGTTAAAATTTCAAGAAAATCGGTCCAGCCGTTTAGCCGTCTATAGGCGTCAAACAAACAAACAAACACACATTCATTTTTATATATAAGAAGATGTGTGAACTCAAAGGATTCAAACTCGCAACAGAGAGAAAACTGAGTTGATACCTCTTACGAGGAAGCTTATACTGCTGGAAATTGATATTACGATATGCGACATTTCATTGACGACGCAGAATGTAGTCAATTATCTTGGCATTCGATTGGATCCTAAACTGACGTTCTGGGCTCAGATCCAATATACTGCAACCAAAGCCGCTAAAGTCACCTCGTTACTTAGTAAGCTTATGGTCAATATTGGTGGTCCTGTACAGAGCAGACGCAGATTTATGATGGCAGTTACAGACTCTTGAAGTCGTCGTAGTCTAGTAGGTAGTGTGTTGGCTTATTAGACGCAAAGCCAGGGTTCGGACCCCAGTCCATACAAAAAGTATTTCTTCGGCGTTATATAGCAATTAACCTCACCTTCTCAATCCAGCGGGTATTAGCTGGGAGAAGTTTTGCCGTCCATCTACCACTTGTTTCAGTGTTCCATTTCTCTTGCCAGTGTTGTATGCTTCGCTTTCTGGCATCATCGACATTTACTATCTCTTCGTGTACGTTTTTAGTCTTCCAAATCCTCTTCTGCTCGCTTGCCTGTAAACCTATAGATAGTACACTACTGATTAGCTGTACTGTTGACTTGGATACAGTTCTATGCGGCGATGCCACCCTAAGTGCAGCGGTTCGTTGTACCGAAGATAAAATTTTCATTCTACAGTCGGCCTTTAATGCTTCTGCCCAGGTCTCAATACGTCATTACAGTCAGGATTACGACCTAGTTTCTCACACCACTTATGTTGTGTGTGTTCATTTTATACATGAGTGTTGGGGCCTACAGTTTATAGTCGACTCTGAACGACAGACTTTTAAGAAACTTTTCATGGCAATTTTATTTACTACCGGAGTTTTTGCCAAAAGGCTGCTGAGATGAAATTGCCGAAGAAATATTTTTTTTTCATATTTCGCTTTGCTGAAGATATATGACCTGGGCTATGAATCGTGGCCTCAAGGCTAAGGCAACATTTTTTTTAACAAAGTTGTCTTCAGCGTCAAATGTAAACAATTTAAATGTATTTTCCTTTCAAATTAAAGAGAACGACTTAAAAACTTATTTAAAAAGTGTTTGTTTTTATAAAAACTTTCTGAAATCCCTTTGAAGTGCAGAACAGAAAAGATGAATAAAAACTTTTTACGTTTTGTTGTTGTTCAATTTAAAACTAAAGCGTTATACTTTACAGTACTATTCAGTAACGTAATAGCTGCGGGCAGAAATATAGCAGTTTAAACTAAGAAAAGCGTATGTACATGACATACGATTTTGGTATCGTTTTTGTGCTTTTTGTAAAAAAAATCTCCTCGATTATAAAGGGTCCGCCAGATAACTTTTTTTTTGAAAATGCTTTAAAAAAAAACTACTGAATATTATCTCAAATTTCTTTTTTTATTTGAAAGTACAATCCTTCCGGTTAATAATGGAAAATAATTTCATTAAAATGGCTGCCTCGGCTGGCCATGCAGTAGCCTACACCAGTAGATGCCGATTTTCGCAAAAAAAAAATCATCTTTTTAGGTGAAGCTCATTTTGATATTGGTGGGTATGTAAACAAGCAAAATACATTGAAAAGCCGATGCACCCAAAACGAGTCACTGTTTGGTGCGGATTTTGGTCCAGAGGCATAATTGGGCCTCGGAGCTGCAATTGACACCGTTGGACTATTATTTGTGGGGTGCCGTCAAAGATAATTGTTACGCCGACAAGCCAGAGACAATTGACGCTTTAAAGGACAATATTCGTGAAGCCATTGGTGAAATACAGCTGCACACAATCGATAATGTGCTTAAAAATTGGACCGATCGTGTAGACTACTGCATGGCCAGCCGAGGCAGCCATTTGAATGAAATTATTTTCCATTCTTAACCGGAAGGATTGTACTTTCAAATAAAAAAAGAAATCTGAGAAAATTTTCAGTAGTTTTTTTTAAAGCACTTAAAAAAAAGTTATTTGGCGGATCTTTTAAATTTTACGAAAATATTTCATTAATAAAGCATTTCAGATTTAACCAGTGCTATATTTTTAAGCACATCTATTAGCCAGTGATTACAACATAATGAGCGTATTTGAATGGTTATTAGAATTGTAAAACAGTTGAAAAAGACTTAAAAATTAGAATTTTTGCGAAATGCAAAAACATTTTTATTTGCAGATACGAGAACTGACTGACAGGTGTATTAAATACTTTAAGTATTTAAATGTTCAAAAGAACCCATAGAAATGAATGTGTTTGCATTGTAATCAATTTTTTCTCTTCTTCAGTTTTTGTATGTTTTTTTTATCGCAAAAATCTCTGAATAGAATTAGAAAGAGGGGCGATTTAAAAGTTTCTTAAAATCACAGAAGACGAGGAACTCTTTAAATATTTAATATGACAACAAGACTATTTATTTATTACCTTCAATTTTTTGTAAACGTCCTAACGTACAGTAAGAACCCGCTTAACGCTGCTCCGCTTAACGCTGCTCCGCTTAACGCTGTTTCAGTATTACGCGGTAGTATTTGGGGTTCCCCCAGTGCACGCTCTTGTGCAGCAACGCTCTTGTGTTAGTCTGTCCGCGTTAAGCGAGGTCTTACTGTATTGTTATAAACAAAGTATTGTCTTTCGAATGAAATTATAAAACAACCTACGTACATACATACGTAGAACGAAATGTCAAGTGAAAATGAAATGAAACATTTTCGAATGAGGAAATTGTGATTTATTCTACTGAACTGGTTTAATGGTGAATGCAAAAAAAGCTGGCCAGTTTATCTTATTAAAAAAAATTTTAACTAAAACTACAATTAAAATGGAAAATAAAATTTAAATCTGTTTGGCCGTTTACACCATTTGAGAAGGATTAAAAACATAAAAACAACAATGACCCACCCTGTATATGCCAAGGTAAGATTATTCAGAAAAAAAAAAAATTTTAACATTCAAAAGCTTCTTGTTTTGTATCATTACAGAATTCCAATAATATCGGCACATTTCTGAAGCAAATGGCGACTGATGATGAAAAATTAGTTCTTCAATTGATCTACAATTTAAAATTGATTCCGAACGACAGATTTTTAATGGCAAATTGTAGAGTTTTTGCCAGAAATCTGCTGAGAGGAAGTCACCAAAGAAATATTTAAATTTCGTTTGTTTGGAGATGTCGGACCTGGGGTTAGAACCATGGCCTCACGTCTAATAAGCCAACACACTATCTACTAGACTATGGCGACTCACGGCGCAAAACATCTTTCTAACTTCTTATTATTTTCTTGCTTTCTTTCAGATTCATTAATCAAGTTTTTCTAGCGAAGCAAGTGTTAATTTATGAAGTCGCCGTCGTCAAATAGTTAGTGTGTTGGCTTACCCAAACCCCGGCCCAAATTTCACGAACAAAACGTAATAAAAACCAATATTTCTTCTTGGCAACTTGCTCTCGTTCTCGCTTATTGTTCGAATTCGACTTCAGATTGTCGATATGCCTTTGCAAAAACCGACTGCCTTCCATAATGTATCAATACAAAGTTTGTATGCAGTTCTACTACTGTATATAAACTATGTACACATGCAAAGTAACAAAATAATGCATCAACTATAAATCCGATGCCTGATTGCTTTTTGACTGCGTTAAAAATACACATTGACGACGTTTTGAAATAGAATACATCGTATATATTTTGTACAGCGGCATTATGAAACACTATACTTTGTTCAAACACAAAGCAACTAAAATTTTGGAAGGCAGCCACAATTCTATTGACGAAGCGAACAGTTGTTAAAATTTCGTGGTCATATAAAGCTTATGAAACGATCTGCCTATTGCCCACCCCTGTAGGATGGTGTAAACCATTCCTTGCATCCTAGTGCGTATAACAAACAAATTAAATTCTCATCATTTTTAGGTGGGGTTTTTTTTTATTTGGAACTTAACAAGTGTTGTTTTTTATGCTTGTCAGGGGTGGTTATTAGAAAAAAGTACCCTCAAGGCATGTGACACACAGAGCTGACCAAGATGTGTTAAAAAAAGAAGGCTCTTTTGATATATAAAAGAGATATCATTTTGGCTACTACCTACTACTGGTTTTTATTAAATTTTAATAGCATGGAAGAGAAAAATAAGTAGAATTCCTAATTCACATCAAAAATAAACCGTATTCCTAAGCATTTAAAGTCCTCGTATTCTAGTAGGTAGTGTGTTGACTTATTAGACATGATTCAAACCCCAATGCAGACATCTTCAACAAAACGAAGTATTAAAAAAATTTTCTTCGACTATTTCTCAGTTCATTTCTGGGAAAAGCTATGAGCGAAAGTAAAATGACCATGAAAAGTTTCTCAAAAATCCATCATTCGAAGTCGATATAAAACTGAAAAACGCACACAACAATGGGTGATGTGAGAAGCTTGGTTGAAAACCTGACTACAGTATTGTAATGACCAATTAAGTAAGTGGTTATACTATGTTCAGACATGCACGAATATTGAGAAAATCGCAATAAACGGCATTATTGATCCCAATATTTCATATAAAATGTCAATTAGTTATTACTCAATAAATTCATATATTGTTATAATATTGATTAAAACTTCAAATACAGCACTGTCATAAGTAAGTTCAGTGAGCATATTACAATTTTCCGAACACTTTCTATTGATATTTGACAACTCAAATGTCAACAACAAACAAAAACAAAACAACGACAAACAAAAAATGAAAGGTCATCCAACTGATGTCATATAAAAAAGAATTTTAATAACATCACAGACTTGATGTCGTATTTAATTTTTAACCCTTCCGAGTTTGATGATAATTTCTAATTTATTTCGAAAAGTTATTTATAATAACCTAAACTGAGATATTACTGGGAATCCAGTTCCTGCTCTGAAGAAAGCAGCTTCTGTTTCTACCTGTCTTCTCCAAGTATGGCTGACCTTCTAGGTCTTGACTGATAATCTATAGAGTTCTCGCAATTTCATCCTCGGGTTTATGCAGAATATGTTAACTGACCGGTATATTTTGAAAATACGACGTATTCAGCAGTTAACAAATAAAGGCCTTTGAGTTTCATTTTGCTCTAACAGTGCCATATAAGCAAAATCTTTCTTTTCTGCAAGCTATGCATTATTATCAAATTTTTCTTTCTCATCCTTCTGAGAGAAGCCACTTTGGTGTCAGAAATATTCCCCAATATTAACCGCAACACTAAAAATATTGTTATCAATAAACTGAACACTAATTCAATAAAAGTACATGTCTGAACATAGTATTACAGTGTTGGTAAAATATTTAAACGTAATTTTTTTAACTCAATATTAAACAGTTTTTCCACCAATCTTTCGAGGTTTTTTCTTTTTTTTTTTTTTGATACGTTCTTTTGAACACGAATAATTCGAATAGTTGACTACCCTAATAATAATTCTTGCCATTTTGCTGAATAACCTACGAAGTGTATGTAACAGAATTATGAATGCCTCAGTTATGTGGAACCCTATTTGTTTGACCCAACACAGACATGTTGGTCGTCTCATCATTTAAACTTTTTCCATGTATGACGTATGAAAATGAATGTAATCCTCTTAGTAGTACTGGTGGTACTGGACAAATAATTTCTGATGTTTCTTATGAGCATGTAACAGATATTTTCATATGCGGAATGGAAAAACTCAAGTAAAAATATTAGAAAATTTTACTACATACATATGTATGTTATATTGTACATACTTATGTATGTAAATAGGAAAAGAATCAAACTTATTTACAATGTGATTACATTAGAATAAAAACTTACATTTATAAGCCTCTACGATGTTAAATTCATTTAATGACCCTCAAAATCAACATATTTTTTAATGGCCATTTCTGCATGTTCTTTATGCTTTTCCGGAATGAATTTCAAAAAGAAATCAAAAGGAATACAGTGACGAAATTTCTTCAGATTTATTTGATATTTCGACAAGAAATTCATGAATATTTCAGAATAAAAGTCAATAAAAAAATTGATTTTCAATTTAAAAAAAAAAAAAAAAACTTTAAATGGGCCACTTTTGATCAGCTCTTCGTACGCAATCACGAGATCTAAGGCAAAAACTCTAAGAAAAAAGCATAAAAAATCCCAATAAAACATAAATTAAAAAAGCCAAGAAGTAAAGAAAAAAAATTCAAACAAATTGCCGGAAAAGCATTGAAGCAATAAAATTTATTGGAATCGTTAAATACGTTATAAAATATAAAAGATCTGATCGTTCGGGCGATCGGTCTATTGTTTACGGGCCACTAATGAGCAATTAAGCCATTCGATTGCAACTTTAAACAAAATTTTTAAAAATAAAATCCCATCGTACAGCATACAGTATACAATCCGGGACGTCACTCTCCATAAGAATAAGAAAATTTCTCAATGAATTTTTCTTATGTTTTCCAGCCAATGAAAGGAAAAGACAAAATTAAACATGTGAACTAAAATTAGCACATGAATATAAATTAAATCAAACGAAATTAAATCGAAACCAAAGGAAATTAAATGAAGCAAAAAAGTATCGAAATAATAAATAATATGGGATGGGTATATTGCCAATACAATTTAAATACAATTTAAAATTTGCTAATTTCTAAATTTATATTTTGAAAGTAATTGCACAGCCACAGTAATTGGTAGTGAGCAGCTACTAAGCACAGTGGGGCACATAATTTCAATAAAAATTATACAGTTTTTGTTTTTAGAATGTAGACGGATTTTTAGGAAAACAAATACTCGGAATTATTTGTTTTGATAAAAAAAATCTTTTTTTTTAATTGTTTTAATTTCTTTTTTTATTTCATTCGGTCTACTCGTGTGATTTATCACGTGAAAATCTATGTTTTTAGGCAGATTTTAAAGTGTATTATTTAGTAGAAATTGTTAATTTGTTAAATTAAATTTTACAACGCAATACGTAACGCTACGTACGCCACACAGTGGTAGCCTTATAATTAGAAACGATGTTTCTGGAACAAAGTTCCCTGGAGTGACGAATCTAAGTTTAATTTGTCCCAATCTGATGAAAAAACGTATGTAAGACGTCCTCCCAAACAAAGCCTTTGATCCCAGGTACACAGTGAAAACTGTAAAACAAATTAACAAACATACATGCTGCTAAGTCGTTTCTAATTATAAGGCCATCACTGTACGTAACAGGAACGGATTCGCGTAAGGGGAAAAGTAAATATTTCTTCACCAAATTGTGGAATCATAGGAAAAGCAAAAGAGAAAGGTTTATTCCCCCTATGGATTGGAATGAATTTATAGCGTTTTTGAGGACAGGTACAATATTTTTTCAGTGCATTGAATTTAAACGAACAAAAAAGTCCTATAAGGGAGCAAAAAACACGTTGTAATGTAGGTGGTACCGTGTGCTACGTAAAACATGATATATTTCGGGAATAAAGCTTTAAATTTTACAAATATCAAGTCGGTTAATAAGGCTTGGGTTCTCTGAATTTAAATGAAACGAACATAGAAAGTCGCCGTAGTCTAGTAGGTAGTGTGTTGGCTTATTAGACGTAAAGCCAGGGTTCGAGCTCCAGGCCAGACATCAAAACAAAATACAAAAAGTATTTCTTCGGCGACTTCCTCTCAGCAGATTTCTGGCAAAAACTCTGAGAGTAAATAAAATTGCCATGAAAAAGTTTCTCAAAAATCTGTCGTTCGGAGTCGAATTTAAAAATTAACACACACACATAAGTGGTGTGAGAAACTAGGTCGTAATCCTGACTGAAGGGTTGTAATGACCAATTATGTATGTATGTGAACACAGAAATTCTTAAGTCGTTTGATAGATCTATTAATACCATTAAGTGTGGAATATAATATCATTCAAATGTCCACCCCACAGTTTCCTTAGGTGGAGCGTATCTTAAATGTCAAACTTTCCATGAATCTGGCGCATAAATCACATTGAATTTGTAGGCTTTGAAGATCGCCGTGGTTTGTGGCTTATTCGTATACACCTGCAACTAGAATATCTTCTTAAGAAAATGTCTAACGCAGTCAAATCACATGATCTCGGTGGTCAGTTCTCATCGCCTCAACGTGAGATGACCTCAACTCGATCTTCAAAATATACAATGTGGCTTGAGCTATACGGAACGTAGCGCCTGCCTGTTGAAACCGCATGTTGTTACTGTCCAGATCGTGTAATTCGGTTTAAAAGAAATTAATAATCATCGACCTACAGTACTCGCCGTAGGCAGTAACATCCCCTTCAATGTCATACTCAAAGAAATACAGACGCTGCCAACCGTAATCCAGTAGGTAGTGTGTTGGCTAGTTAGACGAGCGCCATCTCCAACAAAACGAAATATAAAAAAATATTTCTTCGGTGACTTCTTCTCAGCAGCCTTCTGTTAAAAACTCTGAAATCAAATAAAATTGCCATGAAAAGCTTCTCAAAAATCTGGTGTTCGCAGTCGTCTTTAAACTGTAGGTTTCGCCACTCATGCATAAGGTTAACACATACAACATGGGTGGTGTGAGAAGCTAGGTTGTAATTCTGACTAAATGGTTGTAATGACTAAGTATGTAAGTAAGTATCCTGGCCATTGCCGGTGATATAAAGGTAAAGCCGCCAGCTTAAAATTCACACTAAACAGTAATTTTTTCGGAATGCATTGGTCGTTCTGAGATCTCATGTGGATTGGTATTGTCCTACAAACGGTAATTTTGTTTGTTCAATGATTTTTCAGTTGCCAACTGTTCTAGAGCCAATTCAGCGAACATACATCATTGTTTACGGTTGTTTACCTTTAGTTATTGGTCCTTTGTCAAGTTGTGGCCTGCGAAAGGCGGGCGAATCTCATTCACACTCTCACGAACAGCGGCGATGTTTTTGACAGATTTTTTGTGTCATCGATGTACGAATTCTGGTGGATTATTTACTAAACTAGCGGACTTGTGCAGCCCTTGCGCTGACCAACTTCTTCCTCTTCCCTGATTTTGGTGGAACTTGGTCAGTACAGGGACTGCGTTCACTCGTGGCATCACAACGGGCCGCTATGCGTGCTCAAGTGAGGTTTGTGATATCAGAGCTACCACTCCGACCTAACCTAACCTAGTGGACTTGAATTTATCCACCACATTCCAAATAGTCCTCTTGTAGGACGATTGGATTAAGCGAGCGGTATGTTGCCAGATCAGAACAATTCTATTATTTGCCCATGTTTTTGACTGTTATATGCGTCAATGTTTATTTGACAAAACAGTTTAAATAAAACTGGCAAATAATTTGACAGACCAAGCTTTATAAAATCATATGTTCATATCACCTATAGAAAGTAAACATATGTACATGAATGAAACTTGAACTTAACCCTCCTCTCTCTCTCTCTGTTTTTTTCCTTTACAATTATCTTCCGGCCTTCATTGAATCGTATTATTCTTTAGTAATTGTGAGTAACGGTTAATTATCTTTATTTGTTGTTTGTTTAAAAGAATACAAAGAAGAAGAATAAGTAAATAACACTTAAATAAATATGAAAACACTTCTATTTTTATTTAATACGTCGTCCAGTCCACCTACAATATGAAAACAACAACAGCAAAAAAATTTCAAAAGTTCGCAATCGTTTCTAATAAACAACAACCCCAAACGAGAGAATTGTTTACAAAATTTATGGGAACGTACTAATGAATGAATGAAAGAAATCCAAAATCCAAAACAATAATGACGACACAGTACAGACGTCACTGTTTCCGAAAAAAGTTAAGGTGAAAATAATCATTATGTAGTCATCATTGTTATGATAATATTTTAAGGGGATTTTTGTTTTTATATTCGAAAGAATACATTCATTACTTTAGTCAATAAATCACTCAATAGGGAAAGATGTTTCATGTTTTTATTTTAGGATTGTTGTTCTATGCGCCAAAAAACCGTAATCAATTCAATTGATTACGTTTATATACGAATTGTAAGCTTTCTAAAGCAAACAAATAGTCCACCAAGTCCACAGTACGATAGACAGATAGGCTGCCTTCCAAAATGTTAGTTGCTTTGTGTTTGAACAAAGTATCGTGTTTCATAATGCCGCTGTACAAAATATATACAATGTATTCGATTTCAAAACGTCCGTCAATGTGTATTTTTAACGCAGTCAAAAAGCAATCAGGCATCGGATTTACAGTTGATGCATTGTTTGGATACTTTGCATATCTACATAGTTTATATATAGTAGTAGAACTGCATACATACTTTGTATTGATACATATTGGAAGGTAGCCATATCATGCAGCATATCATACAAGAACTGCTATGCGAAAAATATTCACAGAAAGATAGAATGCCTTGAGTCGATTGCTAAAGTTCGACTTGAAATCAAAACCAGGAAAACTAAATTTATGAGCACTGAATAAAAATGCACATGGCAGGCTTATATAAAGAGCATCTCCAGAAAGGTCAGACATGCCATAATGATATGCAGAAGACCTGCACGAAAATCCTGGGAATGTAATCCAGGAATTATATGCTGGATGTATACCATGATGGTCAGCCCAATAGTGATCTCTGGGCTATTATCGGGGCAGCCAGAACATATGCTAGAACAACTCAAATGGAGTTGGACAAGATACTGACACTACAGTGCGTTGGTAAAACAGGGGCAATGAGAATGTGTCCTACAGCGGCGCTGTAATCTATGCACATGCTTTCTAAAGAAAACAACAAATAGTCAATCAAGTCCACAGTACGATAGACAGATATCATGCAGCTGGGTAATACAAGAACTGCTGTGCGAAAAATATTCACAAAAAGATAGAACGCCTTGAGTCGATTGCTACTCGTAAAGTTCGACTTGAAATCGACACTAGGAAAACCAAACTATTGAGCACTGGATTATAAATTGACATGGTAGGCTTATATAAAGAGCATCTCAAGAAAGGTCAGACATGCCATTATGATATGCCTGAAGACTTGCACGAAAATCCTGGAGATGTAACCCAGGAATTATACACTGAATGTATACCATGATGGTGAGCCCAATAGAGATCTCTGGGCCAGTATCGGGGCAGACAGAATAAATATAAAAAAAAATCAAATGTATTTGGACAAGATACTGAGAATAGAGTGGGAATATGTCCTACAAGCGTGCTAGATTCTGTGCTCATGGTCATGAATACCGGAGCTTTGAAGATCATAATTAGGCTAATAGGTGACAAAGCTAACATAAAATTCAATGGGGAAGTGTGATACCTTATGATTTGAGTAACTGGCACTTCCGGAAACTCCCTCCTTAACTGTTCTCTGAACAGAATCAGTAGGTTTTGTGATTTTGGATAATGCTTTGCAAAGGGACTTGATAGCATAAATAAATGGAGTAATCTGGAAACTACACACTCTTTTCAAAAAGAAATCATTTTTTAGTACTTAAACGCTTAAGGAACGAGAGCTTATGATTCCAGAATGAAATATTCCAAGACCATAGGGCAACCCACGGGTATTTTGCAAGCACATCGAAAGATGTGCTGAATTCAACTCCTACGCGCGGTTGATATAACCAGAACCCTGATATAAAGCCAGGCCGAAAGTTTGGAAAATCATACTTAACGGAAGTGCAGATAAAGAGAGGCAAGAGCTACTCAAAAATGCTTTGCGGCAATTTAAAATTTTGTTATGAAATTAAAAGAAAAGAGGAAAATTGAATTATACAACAAGTTATCCAGGAACAACATAAGGTTTGTTAGACGGTCTTTTGACAGATCATTGCATACTCAAAATAAATTTGTTGAAAGTAGGGATCACCTAAAATCTGTGACTGACTGTGATCACTGTAAACTCTGTGACTATGAGAATAAATCATCAGAATGCAATCACATGCAACACTTGCTAGGAAGGATATTGTCCCTGTTGACACCGAACAGCATTTTGAAAGATAATCACATAACATACATACATACATAATTTGTCATTACAACCCTTCATTCAGGATTACAACCTGGCTTCTCACACTACTCATGTTGTGTGGGTTAATTTTATACATGAATGATGGGGATCTTACAGTTTAAAGACCACCCCGAAGGACAGATTTTTAGGAAACTTTTCAAGGCAATTTTATTTCACTCTCAGAGTTTTTGCCGGAAATCTGCTGTGAGGAAGTCGCCAAAAAAATACTTTTTGTATTTTATTTTGATGTCTGGCCTGGGGCTCGAACCCTGGCTCTCAGAGTTTTTGTCAGAAATCTGCTGAGAGGAAGTCGCCGAAGAAATATTTTCATTTTCATGTCTGACCGTGGCCTTACATCTAATAAGCCAACACACTACCGACTAGACTACGGCGACTTCAAGAAAGAAAATCTTGTCAGGATAATTAGTTTATAGGAGACATTATAAGGATACACTTTATAAAGCGCAATAGATCGGAAGTTAACAGTGTTATGGCACTGAATTATGCTTAATGTACGCCTCAATGTACATTATATTACCTACATTTACATTGGACAGACCCATTAGTAATGTACGTCCATTCCTTGATCTTATATTTCAAACAATCGAAGTGTATTGCTCACACGCATTTATTATACTTAATTTATGCTAATTATTGTTGAAATATATGATCAAATTTACATAAATTTAAAAAAAAAATATTGATTGATTCGATACGAACTAAAGTGAGAACACACTTTTCTAATATTTTATGAGTATGCGAGTATTTTTTTTTATTTTGTGTGAGTGTATTGAGGAAAATTCGTATAAAATTTTAAGCATGTATTGCCATTGAAAATGTTGTTTATTTTGTTTTGGATTTGAATGTTTTCCTTCTTTTTTTCTGGTTTTTCTAATTTTTTATTCAAATGCCCACTCGCCATAAACGATTTACGAACTGAATAAGAAACAAATTACTTCTGAAAATCTTTTTTTAACAATTTTTCATGTAACTTTAAAACATCAACTAAAAAATTAGCCAAAATTTCAGTTGCAAACGTGCTTTTTTTTTCATTGTATAAGATTTTTCAAGATCGAGTTTCCATCTCAAAAACAAATTAAAAGCACATTTTAAATGAAAATTTATCATGTTTATAAACGGACAATATGAGAGGAAACCAATTTATGACCAAATATTACGACCCTTACGACTATTTCTAGTGAAATCCATTTCACTATCTTATCAGTTTTAATCCAAATATTGTCGTTCAAAGTTCAAATGTTGTCGTTTCTTTTACACAAACAACAAATAAAAATAATTAACTGTTACTCACAATTACTAAGGAATAATACGATTCAATAAAGGCCGAAAGATAATTGTGAAGAAAAAAAAACAAAGAGGAAATGATATGAACATTATAGGTGATACGAACATTTGATTTCATGAAGCTTCGTCTGTCGAATTAGTTGTCATTTATCCAATTTGTTCTGCCAAATCGCCATTGACGAATATAGCAGTCAAAAACACGTGCAAATAATAAAATTGTTGAGGTGTTCTGATCCTCCTGAAATCGCCGTGACGTGAGGCCAAGGTTCAAACCCCAGGTCAGACATCTCCAACAATACAAAATACGAAAAAATATTTCTTCGGCGACTTCCTCTCAGCAGATTTCAGGCAAAAACTCTGTGAGTGAAATAAAAATTGCCATGATAGGTTTCTCCAAAATCTGGCGTTCGGAGTCGACTTTAAACTGTAGGTCCCGCCACTCATGTATCAAATTAACGCACACAACATAAGTAGAGTGAGAAGCTAGGTCGTAATCCTGACTGAAGGATTTTAATGACCAATTATGTATGTATGCTCTGATCCTACAATAGGACTACATCGACGAAACAAAAGGTCAGTCGAAAAAATTGCCACCGTTCGTTAAAGTGTGAACGGGAATTACCGCGAATTACAAGACATACTCAATATAACAGGCTTTCATTATTGCGATCATTAATGCAGCCACAAGCAGCCACAAAGAATCCCGGAAATATAAAGGGTCCGCCAAATAACTTTTTTTTTGAAAATGCTTTAAAAAAAACTACTGAATATTTTCTCAAATTTCTTTTTTAATTTGAAAGTACAATCCTTCTGGTTAATAATGGAAATAATTTCATTCAAATGGCTGCCTCGGCTGACCATACAGTAGTCTACACGATCGGTCCAATTTTTAAGCACATTATCGATTGTGTGCAGCTGTATTTCACCAATGGCTTCACGAATATTGTCCTTTAAAACATCAATTGTCTCTGGCTTGTCGGCGTAACACTTCTCTTTGACGGCACCCCACAAATTATAATCCAACGTTGTCAAATCGCAGCTCCAAGGTGGCCAAACGACATCAGCTCTGCGTCTGATAATGCGATCTTCAAAAACAGGGCGCAAAACATTGAGTGTAGCTTCGGCTGTGTGGCACGTAGCGCCGTCATGTTGAAACCAAATGTTGCCAATATCGTCCTCTTCAATTTTTGTGAACAAAAATTCGTTCAACATGGCTCGATAACGATCGCCATTGACTGTAACGGCCACTCCTTGTTCATTTTCGAAGAAAAATGGCCCAATTATGCCTCTGGACCAAAATCCGCACCAAACAGTGACTCGTTTTGGATGCGTCGGCTTTTCAATGTATGCGTGCGGGTTTTCTGTGCCCCAAATGCGACAATTTTGCTTGTTTACATACCCGCCAAGATCAAAATGAGCTTCATGTGAAAAGATGATTTTTTTTTGCCAAAATCGGCATCTTTTGTAAGTCGGTCGCAGGCCCACTCAGTGAAGCGGAAACGCATTGGATGGTCAATTGGCATCAACTCCTGAACCAATTGGCCTTTGTATGGCGTCATACCAAGGTCTTTATGCAAAATTCATCTCAATGATGTCTCCGAAATATTAAATTGTTGAGAACGACGGTGAATTGATGTTGATGGCGCTTCACGCACACTTTCTGCCACAGCAGCAATATTCTCGGGTGTACGCACTGTTTTTGGCTTTTCACGCTTTGGTTTATCGATGAGGATTCCAGTTTCTTTCACTTTTTTCACAAAATAACGAGCATACGGAACTGACGGTGCTTCTATTCTTCCAAAATCCGTACGCAATTTTCGCACACATTCTGCAACATTACCATGATTTTCAAAGTAATGTCGCAATATTTCCCAGCGTTGTTCAAGCGTATACACAACCATATTCCTTCAGCGGAAGGATAAAACTAATTATCTGTCAAATCAGACATGAGCTAAGTGTTACCATTCACGAAATAAGCATTAGTGGAAAAGAAAAACGTTAGATGGCGGACCCGATATTTGTCATCGTAATAGGCCTTTAATACAATAGAAATCACCGCCAGCCTAATGTAAATGAAGTGCCAAATAAATGCTTAAATTATTGGATATTTCCATCTTCTTTCGTATTACCAGGAAGGACTGATTGTTGTGAGTTTATATGTTTGAATACAAAACAGATTAAATGAACACCTGCCAGTGATGTAAATAAACATTTCGATTACAGTTTAAATATTGGAAACCATTAAACAGAAAATTTATTGTAAAAAAAGAAAAACAAAAACAAAAAAATTTTTTAATTAATTTTGTTTGTAAAACAAAAACAATCTTTAACAGTTAATAAAAGTAATTCTATTCGCTCATATAAACAGAAACAAAAACAAAAAAAACCGTATTTAATTTAATTCATTAATAAAAGAAGGTGTTTTATCAAAACAATTTTCCGGTTTTTCTTTTTGTTAAAAAAAATTATTTTAAATGTATTTGGATTGTGTAGAGAATTATCTGCTTTGAATTAAAAATTTTCGTTCAGCTCATGACGTAAAAGTTTTTAAAATTAAAAATTGATTGAAAAAAAGAATATTTCCGTAAAATATGAAGTGTTTATTTGACAAGAAACACCGGTGCTGAGTTCAAACTACTACAACAAATACGAATATGTACGTATAATGTACTCGAATATTGATTCGATTAACCCATATTGATGGAATCATTAAATGAACATA
This sequence comes from Sarcophaga carnaria, assembly GCA_958299815.1. NCBI lineage: Eukaryota > Metazoa > Arthropoda > Insecta > Diptera > Sarcophagidae > Sarcophaga > Sarcophaga carnaria. The sequence goes on from OY283151.1 coordinate 47,502,623, forward strand.
ATTTCATATGGCCAGCTGGTGCTGGTGCTGGTGGGTGGGTTGGTGGTTGCTAATGGTTTATTGCACTTTTGGAAATAATTCACCAGGTTTGTTGGCTAATCAAGTGAATATTCTTTTCCGATATGCGTGTAGATTTCTAAAAATACTTATTTTCCGAATCATCCGTGAGTTTCATTTATCATTTGGAAAAATTTTTCAGTTTTTTAATTTCAAAGAATTTCTTTTTTTTCTTTTAGTTTCATGCACTGATTTTTAACTCAATGAAAAGGTATTTGTAGTAAGAATCGTGTGCCTAATTTCAAAATATTATTTAAACAAGAATAATAATAAATGAACTTTGTTTGCAGAAAGAAGTATATCATAATATTTACGCGTGAACACCAGTCGGGAATTCCCAGACTGTTAATATGTCTGGAAATGGCAATGAATGTTTTTAAATTCCTTGGAAAAATCAAAATTTTTCTAAAATTTTTTGCATTCAAATCTGTTGAAGTGAATATTTGTTTCCCGGTAGAGCATCACAAAGGAAAAATGTTCTCCTACATAACATACATACATAATTGGTTATTACAACCCTTCAGTCAGGATTACGACCTAGCTTCTCACACCACTTATGTTGTGTGTGTTAATTTCATACATGAGTGGTGGGACCTTCAGTTTAAAGTCGACTCCGAACGACAGATTTTTGAGAAACTTTTCATGGCAATTTATTTACTCTCAGAGTTTTGCCAGAAATCTGCTGAGAGGAAGTCGCCGAAGAAATACTTTTCGTATTTTGTTATGTTTGCTTTACATCTAATAAGTCAACACACTACCTACCACAAAATATGTACTAGACTACGGCGACTAATGTTCCCCTCTTAGTGCTAATTACACTAGAATTTCATGGCTATGATGTTTAGATATGTGCAAATAACATTGCGATGGCGATTAGGAAAAACTTGTTTTCATTAAAAGTGTCATTCTACAAAGCATCCTCGAGTGCTTGGCCAATTAGGGCTCTCTGTGAATCTTGGCAAGACGCAAATCAATTCCTCTACAGGAAATGTTCGTATACATGATGCCCATATAATTCTGTATTCAAGGAAATTTTGCCAAACTGTGCAGTTCATGTGTGGTGGAGTGCAAAATGGAATTGTAAGGCTATAGGATCTATAACCTCCGAGAGAAATAATACAACCGCGGTAATATGCAGTCACACAGATAATTATACGGACCCCCTAAAAATCATTTTTTTTTAAATGATAATATATGGACAAGTCAACTGATTTTTGCGCCAAATTTTTTTGTTTTCTGTCACAGCCGAACAAATTATATTTGTTCTCATCACTAAATATTACATTCGCTCAAAAATCAGTTGACTTGTCCATATATTATTCCAAATTCCAATCGTGGCTTTTTTCTCGGCGCTCGGCTGCGGAAACCGTTCTTTCTCAAAACACTTCGAACTGTTTCCGAATGCACAATAACACTGTGATCACTTTCCGAGGTATTTCGTATTTCTACGGCTGTAGTCGTAGGATATTTATTCACAATACCTTATATATACCGGGCTACCCTTAGAGAAATTTTATACGAAATATACGTCGTACGTATAATTTTCTGTGGTGCCATATTGGTTTTAAGCAAACTGCAGTCACTAATTCATAGATTTTGGGACTCTTTTTTCTTTATTTAAGTAAATGTGTCGTTACAGACGCTAATGTAAAGAAATTTTAGATTAGAAGTTCATTACTTTTTAAAAAAAAATGATTTTTAGGGGGGTACGTATAATTATCTGTGTGACTGTATGTTTGCCGGTGGACTCGGAGGACAGTGTCTCTGTCATTACAAATTATGTTTCTGGAAGCATCTGTCTTGAATTATTCATGAGGTATTTACACCTCCAAGTGGAATTATACAACCGCGGTTGTATGCTGTATGCGATTGCTGGTGGTCATGGAGGAACAGTATATCTGTTACCAAGAATGTCTGTGTCGGCGGTTGTTTTGAGGTATTCTTGTGGAAATTTATACTAAGCATGTCAACTAAGTTTCCAGATAATTGCAGCAATCGATGCAGTTTAGATTTTTGTCTGGTAAGCGATTTTTGTGGCTAAGAGAAACTGAGATGGACTGTAGTTTCTACAAATTTTGTAAATGTCTATACAAACATTCAGTCCGTCGTCGAAGCCTTGAAATCTTCTCTCTTAAGGACAATAACTGCCCTCGAAAGGGCTGAAAATTTTAATATTCGGATCGTATGAGACGCGAGACGCGAAATATGTGACAGAGGAAGAGCTAAGGGAAGGCGAAAATATGTCCGCGCTTTCGAACTTCAACGTGATGCACATGTTCTCTGATCAGGATTCAGAAGCACGTTGTAGTCTTACTTGTGTTTCTGATTGGCGGACATATTCTAATGAAGGGCCACCTTCAACATAACTAATGTTCGTTTGCCAGTTCTTTCAATTGTAGGATATTTATTAAAATAAATTCAATTATTAATTGTAAATAATTTAATTCAATTTGAAAAAAAAACAAATCAATTCAATAATTGATTGGCTGTGTATTTCAACGTTAATGAAATTAATTAAAGATGATAAAATGAAGGAGAAGGCTTATAAAATAACACAGAATATCATTCATTTCATACACAGTAAAATAATGAATTATAAATTATGAACTTTAATTGTCTACATCAGAACAAACAAGAACAACAAAAATCCAAAACAAATAAACAAAAATTATTATTTCTGATACGTACGATTCTATGATCTGCGGCCAACGTCATTCACACCTGAGTTCAGATATTTCCCTCAAGAAAAAGTAAAAGTGTAAACAATTTGAAGAAGCTAAACGCAGAAAACAAACGCCATCAGTAGTAGCAAATCAAAAATAATACATATGATGAAAATCCACTGGTCGAACGCTTTTGTATTGAGTTGATTCTGTCTGTATACTTATTATTCTTAAATGTTGTGATTTCTTCCAAAATGGAAATAAACAGACAATTTTCTTTTAAATAAATAAATAAATAAAATCGAAAAGCAACAGAAAAAAAATACAAATTTAAAAATTAAAAAGAAAAACATTAAAAACGATCGTAACAATTTAGAAAAACAAAAATTCAAACCATATTTTATGGATGATAATATTATACAGTAACAGTTATGATAAGAGTGTGCAAAAATTGAAATGATAATGCAGTTATCTGTTAAGATTATAACATACAATACAGCATTTTGGAAATAATATTTTTAAACACCGGAACTTCAAAATCTGTTTCCGGAATCGAATTTCAAAACCATCTTTAACACATAACACGGCAACAATTAGTGCTGTCAGACTATTTTCAAGTTTTATCCCGATTTAGGGATTTTCAACTCTAAAATCTTATGTATGGAAATTCATGAACACCCATTACAACTCATATTCCAATTAGTGGCGAGTTTTTAACTGGACTTTACTTATTACATACACAAACCGCACAACTCACCGCTGATAATACGGTGCAAATATGGTAGTACCGATCTGGTAATGCCCCTGCATTGTTGTTGAATAACGAAATTCTAAATTTTAATTTTATTCATCGCATTAGAAAAATTCACCACATTTAGTATAACTCACCACAGAATTTCACCACATTTTACAAAACGCACCATGTAGTAACTCACCACACTTGTAAAACTTCAGAAATCAGAGATCCCTGTTCCACTGAAGCTGTACACTGAAGAAGCTAAGGGCCCTAAATAAATTATCTCTTCACAATGTTTTGAACCATAATATTTTAGGTACGGATTTAGGGATCCACTTATTAAAAAAAAAGTGGTGGCCATCACCCACATGGAATATTGATTTATAAAACAAATAAACAATTTTATAACATCCGATTAACATGCGATTGATACTATTTTAATAGGTTCCATTTATGTTATCTTATCAGAATGTTTTGATAAATAAAAGCATATAAAAAATCGTAACAGATAAATAATCTCGCGTATAAAGAGAGTAAATATTTCTTGAACGTATATCGCATGCAATAAAAATTCCTATCAGTCACGGTAGAAATAATTTATGGAAACAAAGGCTATTTTTTAAACAAAAGTGCTTCAGTTTTTAATTGATTTCTTTTTTTTAATGATTATTTGGGACAAAGAATTTGTGAGCAAGTGTTTGTTTCTTTATTCAAACGGCGAATTGACTGTTTTTGTTCAAAATATGTTTACGGAGATGGGAATTCATTTTTATTGTAACTAAAGGGTGTTTTTTATAGAGGTATAGAACTTTAAGTTGCAATAAAACAACGATGGATTATTCGATTGACATGAATTTTATTTATCCGAAAGATAATCTTGTGGCATTACATTTTAAATATGATTTCTGGCATATGACCGCCACGGCTGGCGCGCATGTAGTCCAATCTGAACGTCCAATTTTCGATGAATTTTTCCAACATCTGTGGCCGTATATCGGCAATAATACGGCGAATGTTGTCTGCCAAATGGTCAAGCGTTTGTGGCTTTACCGCATAGACCAATGACTTTACATAGCCCCACAGAAAGTAGTCTAGCGGTGTTAAATCACAAGATCTTGGAGGCCAATTCACAGGTCCAAAACGTGAAATTAGGCGGTCACCAAACGTGTCTTTCAATAAATCTATTGTGGCACGAGCTGTGTGACATGTTGCGCCGTCTTGTTGAAACCACATCTCCTGGACATCGTAGTTATTCAATTCAGGAATGAAAAAGTTAGTAATCATGGCTCTATACCGATCAGCATTGACTGTAACGTTCTGGCCACCATCGTTTTTGAAAAAGTACGGACCAATGATTCCACCAGCCCATAAAGTGCACCAAACAGTCAGTTTTTCTGGATGTAACGGTGTTTCCACATACACTTGAGGATTACCTTCACTCCAAATGCGGCAGTTTTGTTTGTTGGCGTAGCCATGCAACCAGAAGTGCGCTTAATCGCTCAACAAAATTCGCTTATGAAAATCGGGAACAACGGTAATCTCGTTTTGGGCCCATTCGACGAATCTACGCCTTACTTGATGATCGTTTGGCTTCAATTCTTGCACAAGTTGGATTTTGTAAGCACGCAAACCAAGATCCTTCCGTAAAATCTTCCATAAAGTGGATGGACACAGATCCAATTCCTGTGCTCGATGGCGGATGGACTCATTCGGGTCTTCCTCAATGCTACGCTCTACAGCAGCAATAGCTTCTTCTGTACGCACCGTACAGCGTCTCTGGGGATGCGAGTTATCAATAAGAGTAAACGTGGTGCGAAAACGTTCCATGGTTAATCGAATTAACTGCTCTGATGGACGATTTTGTCGACGATAAAATGGACGTAGTGCGCGATACGTTTTCCGCACAGAACCATTATTTTCGTAATAAAATTGCACTATTTGCAAGCGTTGTTCAGGCGTGAGTCTATTCATGACGAATTGCCAAACCAAACTGAGAATAAATCACTTGACAGCTGTTAAATCGGTCGCCATCTTGAAAAGTAATGCCAACTTAAAGTTCTATATCTCTATAAAAAACACCCTTTATATTAAGTTAAAGTAAGTACTTGTACAACTATTTGTATCAGTTATTTTGTTTTGAAAAATCTCACACATGTCAGGAATCCCATTACTACTAAGTATAAAACTGTGTGAATACATTTAGAACAAGTTTACCATTACAAAGTAAACACAAAAACAAATCTGTTGCTTGTAAAGTCAGATTAAGCTCTTGCTCACACCTCGTAAATGGACTTTTATCATTGATTAGTAAGTTATTAAAACATGAATTAAACAATTAAAAATATTTCACGTAGTAAACCAAAGTTCATTTACACCTGTAGGTCAGCACACTACAAGTATACCTACACCATAAGTGCATTTATAATTACGGACAATGTATTTTTAATTGAAGAAAAAAACTTTATGAATCATTTTATTACGTTTTTCTGTAATAAATTATTTTTTTTAGAAATGCAACGAACAGTATTTTTTAATTGTGCAATCAATGCACGCAATTTAAAATACTGGGAACGATGTACAAGGTGTTACTAAGTTCAGTCAAGAGTAGGAGAGCATAACATTTTATCGAAACAGTTCAATGTGAACATAATGTTCACATTTTCACATCTCAGATCAGTGCATTAAGCAAAGGTCTTTCCAAAAGGAGCAAAATCGCAAAGGATTAAGAAATAAATTCAATGTAATCCATGATGTAATCCATATATCGCCATGGGTAACATGGCCCACGTATTTAAAAAAATAAACTTAAATTGAAGTTCTATACAATAAATACAGTTTGTTGATGAAAATCTTAAATTAATTTTAATTTTTTACAAAAAATGTTGCGGGCCAATGAATCAACAATCTACGATAATTAAATAAAATATAAACTTACCGTTAAAAAATTAAAACATGTAATCAATAGGTTAGGATTGGAAAGAGCAGCAATCAGCATCAGGGCTTCCCATTTAAAGCATGGTTCTCTTATATTCAAGCTGAAAACCAGCCGGAAAGTTTATTGATAATGGTATGTAGCTCGTGAGAATATTGCAAAAGGGAGATCCAAATGAAAGAAGACTGACATTGACAAATTTAGTGAACAATACTCTCTTCTTTCTCAACCGATTTGCAATCTTTAGAGAAGTTATTTGCAGGTAAGCGAAGTCTCTCCAGTGACAGAGATGTCCTATAACATATTTTAAGTAAGTTTAAAATAAAACATACATATGTATACTTACATTGATGTGTTGATTGGTATTCGTTAGGAACGTTTGCCTTTTTCAGCAAGTATATCAGCTACATAGTTTCTCGTGACAGGAAGCAGATATTGCACATACACAAAACTGCCTTGATGGTCGATCAGAAAAGTAATGCGAAATGTTTGCCAGTTTAGACATGAAAGTTGCACCCAAGATAGATCTGAAATGTAAGAGAGAACGAGGAAATTAAAATGTAGTAATTGGAGATCCCCAAAATTAGGATAAGTTTTGCTATGTGAGTAATGAATTTTTTTTCTAAAAACATATTTCATAATAAATTTTACTAATAATTTAAGAGGAAAATACATTAAAATACATTTTTTAACACATTTCTTAGGTTAGAGGACGTGTACTTGTCAATAAAGACAAGTACAGTACCCGGAGGTCGAATTGACCCATTGTACTAAATCGTCAAGCTAAGGATGAGCTTCATTGGATCGCAGTATGGCAGCTGCTCTACCATTTACACCTTGCCCGTTACAAAAGTCGTTTACAATTGATTCTAGCCACTGCCATTGTATTAAATAATGTTTTTATAAGTAACTAGCGCGGCGTACAGGTGATAGTATCCTCCCATACTTGCTATGTTACAAATAACATTGGCATCACAATCCATTGTCGTTTACCAAAAGCAAACTTTAAATGGTTTGAGAGCCATACAATGCAATTGCCCCATTATTTATCGTTGCAGTGCAGCTTGGATACGACCTTAAAGGCGTTCAGGCATAATCCAACGGACGTAGCGTCATACCACTGTTCGCTCGAACAAGTATTGTGCCATAGGTCGGTACCTGCGGTTCCTCTCGTACTACGCAGGAATGCTGTCGCAACAACATATTGTCATTTGTAGGGTAAAACTAACCTTTCTCATTTCTTTCATGAACAAAATTTATATATTACTTATCGATTGTTTTTATGTACTGAGTGTCATCTCTTTTGAATTTATTAATTTGTAAACAAGAAAAATGGAGTATAAATTAACTGAAAGCACTTGTCTTGTGGTCTTTTGAAGCCCTTCGTAGGCCGTAGCATTGTGGGCCGTAACAGCACAAAATATCAATATATGTATGTAAATTCATAAACATGTAATTAATTCCATAAATTCTTTTAAAATCACAATTTAATTTTCCAATTTTCCCAAAATTGTTAAATATTTTACCACAACAGCTGATCAAAACAGAAGACCAGTCGCATTAAAACGCAAGAATCGCATGAAACAAGGTCGCATGCACCCGGAGCAAATAATGAATTCTGGTATGAAGTCTCTTATCAAACGAGGTATAATAAATTATTGAAACAGTCTGGCATCGTCATACGTTTTATTTTCATAATTATTCAGAGAGCCAAACAAAAGAGTAAATAAAAAATAAATGCATTTGTTTATGTATGTTTTTTATAAAATGCTCTCTATTTGTTGTTGTTTTGTTGTTTTTATTTTACTTTGTAGAAAAAACATAACAGCTGTTGCACCCAATTTCCTCGAACGAGCGAGCCCCAAAACTGTTTCCTATAAAAAAAAGCAATGTTGCCTGATGAAAATGTTGAGTCTAAAAGTAGGTATTACGCTAAATTCGGGAATATGTTGGAAAATAAATACCAACTTTTGTCGCTAAATTTAACTGAAGAGAAAGTCACACTTTTGTCGATATAAACTTGGGCATAGTTTCCAAATAAAATTCTTAATGACTCCACACATTTATTTTTATAAATGAATTGGGGATTTTAAGTGGTATTTTAGAAATACTGGAATAGCACTTTTCACATCTGGCCACACTGCGAAAGAGCAAAGTAATAGACCCCCCTAACGAAGAGTTTTTTTTTTTTAAACAATGGAGAGTAGCCAACTGCAACCAGTTGTTTAAGGAACGCGCAAGTTAAAACAACGTTAACGGATAAAGCCAAACAGTTTTTTCTTTCATTTTTAACAAAAGGTAGTTAATGAAGCACTAAATGGATATACAGTTTTAAAGGTGGAATATTTTTTATCACAAAGTATGAGTGATTAAAAAAGAAAAAAAAACGAAGTGAAATTAAAAACGGAAATATTTTTATTTTTTCTGGTGTTATCGATAATGATATGTTATTAAATATAACAACAAGAGAATACATATGCGCATACAAAGCGAAAAGTATATTTTAATAACGATTATCAAGTGTATAGCATTATTTGGAGTTTCTTTTTTTTTGTAACAAGCGACAGTGACAAGAAATAACTGTCGCCAGCTTCGTTCGTTACGCGATAAAAAGAAAGTCACGAATTAAAAAAAAAACATAATTTTTGTTTATTTTTTTCATACGAGAGTTTTTAAGTGATTTAATTCATTAACAAAACATTTGCAATTTTACAAAAAAAATTCAATTTCAATTTATTCATGTGACACAGTTTTAATACATAAATGAAAATAATCACAATTAAAAAAAATTTTAATTTATTGATGATAAATTGTTTGAATTTTTGCAAATAAATTTGTTATCGTTTTTTTTTTGGTGATTTTAGATTAACAAATTGCAGTAAAAGGAAACCTTTAAAGGACACATACAGTGTAAAAAAAATTAAAAAAAAATATTTTGATATTTCCGTAAATCCTATCCAACAAAGCTTAAAATGTCATCAGCTACGCAAGAAATCACCGAAAAACAAAAACAAATTCTTGCAACTGTAAGTATTTCGCATTAAAATAATTTTAATTCCGCACTTGCGTTTTTTTTACATTACATCTAACCCTGTATTTACCAGATTAAAATTTTGTTATAATCATGTTAAACATGTTGACACAATATGAACTAGAATTTTCCAATGGAAAATGGAAGTCATTATCAATCCTACATGACATAAATATGACTTAAGCCTACTCTACACGGTCCCACAAGTAATATGATCTGTCAAAATTTTGTGTAGAAGAGTTCGGATGTGATCGTCTAAACGTACTATGTAATGAAACCATCACGCATTGAGAGAAAATACGGATGAAAAGTTTGACAGTCGTATGGCTCTCTTCATTTTTTGAAATGATTCAAAAAACAAGCAAGTCGCATTAGATCAGGGATGTATTTTTATGTAAAAATATAGAAAAAAAGTGTAACAGCTGTTTTCATTTTACTTTGTTATTGTCTTATACCGATCATGTAAACGCATAAAATATAAATCATACGACTTTTATTCTCTTTTTTGTCGTACGGATGGAATTTCATTTTACTTTTTCATTAGACTTTACGTACGTAACGTATTAACATGTGAAGTGGGCTTTAGTGGCTTACTTAATTGATTATTACAACCCTTTAGCTAGGATTACAACCTAGTTTCTCACAACACCGATGTTGTGTGTATTGATTTTATCCACGAGCGGCATTGCTTATAGTTTAAAGTCGATTTCGAATGACAGATTTGAAAAACTATTCATGGCAATTTTATTTGCTGTCAGAACTTATGTCAGAAGATTGCTGAGAGATAGTTGCCACAAGAAATTTTTTTTATTATATTTTGCATTGTTAAGCTGGGGCTTGAACCACTGGCTCTCGTCTAATAAGCCAACATACTACCTACTAAACTACGTCGCCTTCATCTTCATTCATTAATTTAAACAAATTTTGTTGTGATGATATTTACATTGTATAAAGAGGATTAAGTGTAACATTTTCTTGTTATTTAGTATTTGCAGTTATTTATTGAAATTCCATTTCATATAAAAACGGAAACTTTAACAGAATAATACACAAGCAAATATACCATGCAATTGTACCGTAGTGCATAAGAGAAGTCTATGGCACATATGTACATACATATCTTCCTGGCCAACCCGTTTATTTGTTTTATTTGTTTTGAAAATATCAAAAAAAAAATAAAAAATTTTGTTTATGAAACGCAAAAGATATAAAAAAAATTAAAAATTTGTTTTCCATATTCAACTAAATGATAAGCAATGCACTTATTCATCAGCCTATTATTTCAATTGGTTTTTTCTATTGTTTTTCAATTCAAATTTATTAATTTAAACAATTCATATGCAAATAAAATGCATATTCAAAGAAATTTCAACATGTCACGCCAATATTAAATTATTTTGCTAGTTATCGATATTTGATCAAACTCTTGCCAAGAGCCTAGCAAAAACAATCAAAGAAAATCAATTTGTATGTATGTATATATTGTATTTGTTTGAATTAAATTATAATTAAGTTAAATTTAATTTAACTTCTTTTTTCGTTTTATAAGACTGCAATAAAATTATTTGGATTTTTATAAAACTTTCGCTAGACATCTATCTGTCTCGTCTTATGCTAAAACTTGAAGTGCCTATTGAATAAAACATGAGAGCATCTGTCTGAATACATATTTCTGACTAAATTTATTTTAAAAACAATGGAAAAACTATAAATATTATGCCAAAAGGCATAAAACAATAAAATTTTGATTTATTTAAATCATCAAACTCTCCAAGAAAAAAAAAAAACGATTAAAACTTGCCAAAAGCGGAAGAGAATGGTTTAAGAAAATATCTCCCCAATTCACAACTCCATTGATAATTGCAAATATTTTATTATAAAACAGATTTTTTCGATCGAATGCCTAAATTATTAAAAATATTTTAGGGTTTTGAGTAAAACATTTTGTAAGTTTAAAAGAAGAGAAAATGTGTGTCCGAACCATGTCTTAATACTTCTGAGGGGTATTAATTCTAACCATATATGCAGGAGAGCGAAACATGCTCTAAACATAGGATACAGTTAGGCATGATCAAAGAGCCTGAATATGAAAACGGATTAGACCGAATAATATGTTTGTTTGCATAGAAAATTAAAATTTTCGCATCAAAACAGTTAACACTTTCTTGACAAGAAGATGAGGATAAAAAATCAAGTGAAATACAGTGAGCGTGTAAAGAAACTTACATTAAAAAATTGCCGTTATTTTTATTTCAAAATTGTTTCATTGTTTTTAAAATTGAAACAAAAAAAAAATTACTAAAAATTTCGTAATATTGTCAAATTTTTTCGGACACTGTGTTAAAAGTTAAGTTTGGTGATTGTTAGAATTTCATCCTTAGTATACAGTTTCTTTTGATGCTCACTGTATTTGTATATTATATTGAATAGGAAATTAAAATGAAGACCAAATCTAAAAGGCCACAATTGTTGGTCCCAATGTCGAGGTGGCATAAAACCTAAATGAGGCCTCACTCCAAGGATTACACACATGGGCTCTACAGCAGAACAACTTATGCTTCAGTACTGTAGTGGACATCTATAGATATTAAATGTTAGATTACAATAATTTACCTACCAAGCTATTTTGAAACCAATCAAGTAGACATCATACAAATCGTATCACTAGAGTATAATTAAACTTGGCTTTTATAAAGAAAAATCCAGCTACCGGACCATAACATGGTCATCCTAGTGGAGGTAGATGCAATCTGGTTAAGAGAAAATTTGGTGAACTAGGCGTATAAAAAGTTAAATATTGTTACGTTTTTACCTTTTTAAAAACATTTAAATATGAGTTCGTTAATTGCAAACCAAGTAAAAACAAATATGTGTTTAGTTTTTCTTAAACTCTCTTTATTATTCATACTACGTCTGTGCCACGGTTTACAATTCAACGATACAACAACAGTTTGCTTGTACAATATTCTATTTCAACTTCTGTCCGCGCAAACACTAACAACTATTCGTTAGATCTTCTCTGCTTACGACGCCTTCACATAAAACTGACCGAATTATTACTAACTGCTGCCTGCTTTGTCCAGCCCTTTTATAGTCCGACACAACCAGTCTAACGAACATTCTTGAAGTGGAAGGTTCGTGATCTCGCCTTCTCGTGAGCTCTATTGCTAATACATTGTTGTTTGTGTACTGTGCTTATGTTGTCTATCCCTTTTTGTCACATACATGTTGTTGTTGGTACCAGGCGCAGCCAGATTCGTCGTACATATATGTGTGTGCAGCTTTAGATAATCAACACGTTCATTGTATTCTTAGTGTTAGTGACTATTTGTACCGTGTGTATTGTGTTGGTGTAGCTGGTAGCTTTTGTTTATCGTTTTTATTGTTAAACGATATTAGGTCGTTTCGATTTATGTAACAATATCTTCATTGATAGTCAAATGGGAATAAGGGCAATAGCATCTAGGGATACGCCTTTAAGGACTGGCCTGGAATACAAGAAGACGATTAACAATTCCTCCAGACATGTCACGGTACATGTACATTATGTAGGTACCTACTCATCTATGAATGATCGAAAGTGAGGAAGCGAATAGTCTAGCCAGTAGAGCTTTAGGATGTATGTAAAAAGATTGGAATGTTTGACAATTAAAAAACTGTATTTCAAATACTAAGCCACATACTATATATGTATGTACATACAGTCACACAGATAATTATACGTACACCCCCCCCCCTAAAAATCATTTCTTTAAAAAGTAATGAACTTCTAATCTAAAATTTCTTTACATTAGCGTCTGTAACGACACATTTACTTAAATAAAGAAAAAAGAGTTCCAAAATCTATGAATTAGTGACTGCAGTTTGCTTAAAACCAATATGGCACCACAGAAAATTATACGTACGACGTATATTTCGTATAAAATTGCTCCAAGGGTAGCCCGGTATATAAAAGGTATTGTGGATAAAAATCCAAGGACTACAGTCGTAGAAATACGAAATACCTCGGAAAGTGATCACAGTGTTATTGTGCAGTCCGAAACAGTTCGAAGTGTTTTGAGAAAGAACGGTCTCCACAGCCGAGTGCCGTGAAAAAAGCCACGATTGGAATTTGCCCAATAATATATGGACATGTCAACTGATTTTTGGGCGAATGTAATATTTAGTGATGAGAACAAATATAATTTGTTCGGCTGTGACGGAAAACAAAAAATTTGGTGCAAAAATCAGTTGACTTGTCCATATATTATCATTTTTAAAAAAATTATTTTTAGGGGGGTACGTATAATTATCTGTGTGACTGTATATAAGCCTGTACATACATACATGTTTATCAAAGATCATAATAAAAAGTAAAAACATGCACAAAGAATACATAAAAATTAACAATAATGAGAATAGGAATGGAAAAATAACAATAACAATAATAACAATAAAATAAAACAACAACAAAAAAGCAATTATCAAAACATTTATTGCAACATTTTTTTTTTTAGTTCGCATAATTAATTGCTGAATAATACTGTTTTCGGTATGGTTGAGGTACAATGACCTTGTGTGCTACTACTACTACACAATATTCAGTTCTAGATTTAAAGTAAAACTCTTTTGTTTTGTTGTTGTTTTATGGTTTATTTAACAGTTTTTTGTGTTGCCCCTAAAAACTGGGTTTTTAGTTAAGTGACACACATTTCCTACTACAACTAATCATTATTTTGTTATTTTTGTTTTTGTTTTTATTTCTCACATTGAAATGTTTTTTAATTTTATACCAGTTAGATACAGATAAAGAGATTTATCTCTCTTGTATTGCAATTAAACATTGAAGGCATTGGCTTTTGGTTTTCGATATTTTTCAATATCGAGGTCTTTTTAATTTTCAAATATTTTGAAAGTCTTACTTTAAACGACATACATACACAGGCAGACAGACACATCAACGGACAATAATTTAGACAATCACGTTGATAGCTGGTTTAAGACAACTTGTTGGCCATTTATGTTTGTACAACTGTGGTTAAAATGAAATATTAACCAGGCCTATAATAAAGGTTTGTAAATATTTGAAGGAAAAAAATTGAAATTAGAAAAGCAAATAAAATCTAATTGAGCATCGGATGTTAAATTAATGGAAGGAGAATTTTGCTCGAAACTGATTTTACGCAAAATATAGCACATAAGCAAACATAAATATTTTTACTTGCTGGCCTCTGTGGAAGATTTTGATTAATTTACGACAAATTGCTGTCCAAAGTATAGTGAATCTTTGGTATAAAAATACTGCAGCAGTATAAAGATTTCACTGCGTTGGTATCTATTTTTGTTATTCTCAAATACAGTGGAATACACACGTGCCTACATAATTGGTCATTACATCCCCTTCAGTTAGGATTACAACCTAGCTTATCACACCACTTAAGTTGTGTGCGTTAATTTAATACATGAGTGTCGGGACCTACAGTTTAAAGTTGATTCCGAACGACAGATTTTTGAGAAACTTTTCATGGCAATTTTATTTACTCCCATGGCACATCACCCATGTTGTGCTGCCTCCCTCACATACGTGCGGAAATTCTCCATTTAACAGCATATGGGAACCTGGAATTTTTTTTAGAAGATTGGATGCAGGATGATCTTAGTAGACTACCCAATAAAAGTACATTTTAGATTACAATAAATGAATAGGGATTACATTGTTATGCGTATGGGATTATTTTGAACTGAAATGCCACACCGTAGTATAGTAGATAGTCAGTTGGCTTATTAGACGTAAAGCCAGGGTTCAAATCCCAGGTCAGACATCAAACCGAAACAAAAAAAGTATTTCTTCGGCGACTTCTTCTCAGCAGATTTCAGGCAAGAATTCTGAGGGTAAATGAAGAATTGCCATGAAAAGTATCTCAAACATCTGTCGACTTTAAACTGTAGGTCCCACCACTCATGTATAAAATTAACACACACAACAAAGGTAGTGTGAGAAACTAGGTCGTAATCCTGACTGAAGGGTTGTAATGACCAATTATGTATGTATGTATTTATGTATGAAATGCCACACTTAGCGAAGAACAAACGAGTTCCAAACTACAATCTTGTTGTGTTGATCATATCCTGTTGCTTCTAAAGGGTCCGCCAAATAACTTTTTATTTGAAAGTACAATCTTCCGGTTAATAATGGAAAATAATTTCATTCAAATGGCTGCCTCGGCTGGCCATGCAGTAGCCCACACCAGAAGATGTCGATTTTGGCAAAAAAAAAAAATCATCTTTTCAGAAAAAGCTCATTTTGATCTTGGCGGGTATGTAAACAAGCAAAATTGTCGCATTTGGGGCACAGAAAAACCCGCACGCATACATTGAAAAGCCGACGCACCCAAAACGAGTCACTGTTTGGTGCGGATTTTGTTCCAGAGGCATAATTGGGCCATTTTTCTTCGAAAATGAGCAAGGAGTAGCTGTTACAGTCAATGGCGATCGTTATCGGGCCATGTTGAATGAATTTTTGTTCACAAGAATTGAAGAGGAGGATATTGGCAACATTTGGTTTCAACAGGACGGCGCTACGTGCCACACAGCCGAAGCTACACTCGATGTTTTGCGCCCTGTTTTTAAAGATCGCATTATCAGCCGCAGAGTTGATGACCGGAAGGATTGTACTTTCAAATAAAAAAAGAAATTTCAGAAAATATTCAGTAGTTTTTTTTTTGTAAAGCATTTTCAAAAAAAAAAAAAGTTATTTGGCGGACCCTTTAGTAATTATCGAATGCATTAACGATAACATGGATAAGTTCCACAGCAACACAATAACATCCCATCTTAAGGAATGTACTCCTTATATGTACTCCTTATAAAAACTGAAATCACTAAACATATTGAAGACTACTTTGATTAGACTTTAAGCCGTAATTTAATTGTAATCATATGTGGTAAAGACGAATGAGCATGAGATCAATTTTTGTCCCTCCATTTATGCTGCTATATTATTAAGCAAAACTGTTAACGATATTAAAACCGATTTGCACGCTATTCAAAACGTTATACTTTAAAAAATAAAATTAAAAAAAAATAAAATAATAAAAAATAAAAAATTATTAACTTCCGTAAACTACAAAATGTTTAATTCATTTGTTTATACAAGTATGCCAGTGTGTGTATGTATAAGTGCATGCATAATATTTATTTATTTTTCATTAAATTTATTATACAATATGATGAGTTTTATTTCTACCATTTTGGCAAACATTTTAAAATATTTTCACATGAGTGATTTAGTAGTGTATTGGAAAGAAAAAACCCAAAATTTTAAACGTGCAATGACTTGTAATAAATAAATTACATTACATTAAAATTATATCACTTTTAATAGCAACCAAAAACGAAGGAATAACTAGCTAACTCACTCGTTCAAAAATAAATTGATTTATTAAATGTATAATTAAAATACAAAGTATGTATGTTGTATGCGGTAAGGTGGTTAAATATATCCCCTCTGGAAAATCTCAATTCTCGATGAGAAGAATATTTTATTTATAATAACATTACATTACGTGGCTTAAGTTCAAATTCCATTTTATTTGCAAATACGTTTGCATGGTTAATTTAATTTGTATTTTATAAATACAATACAGACAATATAACTAAATATTCTGCGAATTCATAGTGATTCAGATGCATACCTTGAACTTTATACTTCTGGATCTTGAAATTGAAAAATAATAGAAAAAAATATCGCCTTAAAACAGCTTTAACTAACAGTTTAAAACCAGTTTATAAACAAAAACAAAAACAAAATAATAATTATTGTTATTATTATTGTATTAAATATTTTGCTTATGGTTTTATACTTCAATTCTATTTTATTCAGTTTCTGTGAGCAAAATAAAATAAATTAAATGTAGAATAAAAAAAAATAAATAATAATTGCTGCTTGACAGACAGTCAACCCTCCAGCCAGCGGCGATGTGGTTTATAAACCGGTTTTGTTTGTAAAATAACATTGATTCCGAATAAAAAAATAAAATTAGTCTCAAGAATTATAAATAAAGTCTTCAATATTAAGTTTTAAATTTAATTTCAAAAACTTTATAAGCTGTAGTCAAGTGCAAAGTTTAATAAATTCCAAAGACAAAATGATTTCAAGGTAGATTACTACTAAGCTGTGATATTCAAAATCATCAAGAATCACATATTTTAAATTCAAAGATTAAAAATAATAACAAATAATTTATGAACATAACATCAATTTGCTTCACCAACTAAAATAAATTTGAAGGAAAGACATTACACAAATATCCAATTAATTTTGAATCATTTTATTGACTTTGTTTACCGTTGTCCTGATGATTCAGATGAACGGGCCTGAGTAGTACGCATTCTATCAGTTTCTAATCTCACTTCTCGTTGTTCAAGTGATTCATGCCAATGGGTCTCAGCGGCATATACTCGAAGATTTTCCAGTCTCAATGCGCGTCTGATTCTGAGGCTCGCAATGCTCTTTTCTTCCGTGCTTGAGGTGTAGGTCGACCAATTGCTTGTCATTCATTTTGAATAATTTTCAGTGACGCCATCCATCGGAAATTAATCGCACCAACTTCCGTCGACTTATGCGCAACAACTTTGTTAAAGAATGCACAGTTTAAGATTTAATTCATTTTAAGTAATTTTCAGTGGCGCCACCTGTCATAAATTGGTTATACCAACTTAGAAACCTTCGTTGACTCATGCGCAAGGACTTTGCTAAAGATCATAACATGATCAAATGCATAGTTTACGATTTAATTCATTTTAAGTAATTTTCAGTGGCGCCATCTGTCGGAAATTGGTCATGCCAACTTAGAAACCTTCCCCGGCTCATTCGCAACAACTTTGCTAAAGATCATAACATGATCAAATCCATAGTTTACGATTCTATAAGGTACATACAAACAAACATTCATTTTTATATATGTAGACTATGGGAGGTGACACGCCCACTATAGCCAATCCGCCCATTTTGTTCATATATTCATTTGAGGACTCTAGCTGTTGCAGTTTATGAGATATGCGGCATTAAATAGTTATGGGGTATGTGGGCGTGGCACCTAGCCTATTTGGAATTTTTAAAATGAAAAGTAGCCTATAGCTCCTTCCAGACATACAGGAAGGTAGTGTTAAAATTTCAAGAAAATCGGTCCAGCCGTTTAGCCGTCTATAGGCTTCAAACAAACAAATAAACCAACAAACAAATAAGCACACGTTCATTTTTATATATAAGAAGATAATTATCGGTATGTACTATAAGAAGTTAAAAATAATAACAAATAATTTATGGACACATTAGCAATTTAACAAAGTTTTTTTAAGGATTATTACTTAAGGATTATGTATTATTACTTTATGGTACCTCCATACAATTAACGATGCATGGCCGACCGAAAAAAAAAATTCTCATTTACACCACACTACACTACCAGTAAGATTCCACTCAATTACCTTACAAAAGGGCAGACATATTATTTATTATTCAAAGACTTTATTCTTGATTTTATTGTGTTTTGGGAGTGTGAAATAGGCGACAGACAGTTTGTCGTTGACAATCTGTGTCTACAATGATGTCACGTTATGTGGAATATATATTGTATACCATGTAGTAGCAGATATTTTATTGTAGAAATTAAATTTTCTCTTAACACAGCTTTTAACTGTATACACATCACTTATATGGCAGCCACACAATGCCTTCTGTTTTCCAACAGTAACAACAGCCAATAAAGGCTGCTTAAGAAAATATTATGAATGTTCTCACTCTCGCCAAGAAATTTGTCCCTATGAAGGACGCCAATATGAAGCTACTGAATAATATTTTTGTTTGAAAATAAAAATTAACATCAATCCGATACTCAATAAATTTAAAATATTCAGCGCCCCTTTTAATTGTTATTCACAGCAGCAAATGGTTTTATTTTCATTCTACAGCAGCAGTAAATAAAATTTCGTATGCCAAACATCATATCAATGAATGTGGTAGAGGGACAGTTTGCAAAACATTTTA
Organism: Sarcophaga carnaria; assembly: GCA_958299815.1. Classification (NCBI taxonomy): domain Eukaryota; kingdom Metazoa; phylum Arthropoda; class Insecta; order Diptera; family Sarcophagidae; genus Sarcophaga; species Sarcophaga carnaria. The sequence goes on from OY283151.1 coordinate 47,522,069, forward strand.
AATTATTTTGAAATCAAAACCTTCAAAAGTAAATATTTATGGAATACGGAAATTGTATTGGAAAACCATATGAGATCATACACCATAACACCGTATTTGCGGATATTAATAGGCGTGGAATCCCTTACTAAACCAATAGAAGTATGTTTGTCCATCCCCTTCATGTAATTTTTCATGGCATTTTGTTTGCCATTCGGATTTATACAAAAATGTTTGCCATAAAAATTCTGTGTAGGACTTGATACTGGTTTATAATACCATCATTAATATGAGATTCTAAGTTATTCTAAACTAGCTAATAGTATAGGAAATGAGGAAATCAGTTCATTGATTCTGGTATTATCATGCAAATTTCACTATTAGAATCTATACAACCAAAGGTTAAGAAACTTGGCAAGCCATCATTTAGGCCTATTGTGATACTACAATCAGATATCAATTATTTCAGATTTTAAAGATTCCCAAGAGTAAACCAATCCGAGCCCACGATAAATCTTGCTATTGCAGCAATTTTTATATTAGAGAGCTCGGTCAAAGATTTTCGAATGTCTCCGTCTTTTTATTACAAGACCAGGGTACTGATACATGAGGTGAAAGGCAGTCTCTTCATCCTCCTCAGGCACACAGTCAAGTGCCAGGATGATGTGACTTTCAACATGTACGATATATGGCCACGCGATTAAAGGATAGAAAGGAGTCGGTCCTCTTCTTGTCCATTCTTTTCCAGCAGAGTCTAGAAATAATTTCAAGTATCCTCCTGCTGTCAACGAGATTGAGCCTCTCAGTAAACAGATCGGAGACAACGAACTCCGTACCAGCCCTGGCCAGCTCTTCGGCAATTGAATTTGGAACGATATTCTTTTGTCCTGGACCATATAAGAGTTGGGTTTGAATGAACTGAAAAATCCCTAAGAGCCGTTTTCGAAATAGTCATAATCACCGCCGTTGGACGTGGTCTAGTAGGTAGTGTGTTGGCTTATTAGACGTAAACCCAGGGTTCGAGCCCCAGGCCAGACATCAAGACAAAAAGTATTTCTTCGGCGACTTTCTCTCAGCAGATTTCTGGCAAAAACTCTGAGAGGAAATAAAATTGCCATGAAAAAGTTTCTCAAAAATCTGTTGTTCGGCGTCGACTTTAAACTGTAGGTCCCACTACTCATGTATAAAATTAACACACACAACATAAGTGGTATGAGAAACTAGGATGTTGTAGAATGGGTCAATTCGGCCTCCGGGTACTGTACTTTGTCTTAATTGACAAGTACACGTCCTCTAACCTAACCTAACCTAACTCGGTCAAAGATTTTCGAATGTCTCCGTCCTTTTTATGGCAAGAGCAGGGCACTGATACATGAGGTGAAAGGCATTAGACCCAAAGCCCCTACAGAAGTCATTTGCTCGAAATTCATATCTTTTGGCATGTGCAATGAATGGCCATGAAATTGAAGAATAGAAGTAAATCGATCCTCTTCTTATCCAGAGTCCAGCAATATTGTAGGTACTCTCCTGCTGCCAACCAGTAGAGATTGCGAGCTGCCCAGCTCAGCAATTCAATTTCAAACGATATTCCGCCTAGAAAATCTCAAGGGTCCCGAAAGTCATTAGACCAGAAGTTTCTAGTTGGAATTCTAAAACCAAATGCTATATTCCGAAAGCTATAAGGAACTATGTAATCGACCTAGGGCGTCTATATCTTCCCAAAATAGTATCACATACATAGCCTAACTTGAGCGACGATTTAACAATGTATTGAGTCTTACTGCCACTAACTCAGCGCCTCTGTTTTAATGAAAGGTCACAGTGGAACCAAATGAGCATAGTAAATAATACCTTGATTGAGGTGAAACAGAGGGCACTAAACGTACCATTTAGCCGTGTTAGAGCCTGGTTGCATCCCAAAGAGAGAGTGTGCGGTTCAAAACAGCAATTGAGCCTGTAGGTTAGGTTAGGTTAGAGGACGAGTACTTGTCAATAAAGACAAGTACAGTACCCGGAGATCAAATTGACCCATTGTACAACGTCCTTACAGAGGGAAGGATAATAGAGGGATAAAAAGAAGAGGATGTAGGAAAGGGGAGAATGGGAAGTGGAGGAATTACACAGATAAGACAGAACAAAAAGAAGAGAGCGCGACTACACTGATGAAGCCCTAGCGCTTCTCAACCAGCCTAAGCCACTAATGAATCTGTGGAGAGCCTTGATGTCGGCGCTCGACACAGAATTCAAACTCTCAAAGAAGGCCCTGCCAAGGGTCCTCAACCTCAACCTACCAAGGGCTGGGAAGTTACAGAGGAGGTGGGTGTTCGATAGTCTCCAACTCCTCCTCATTGCAACATGCCCTGCAATAGTCCGTCAGTGACCTAATCTCGCAGCGCCCCGTGATAAAACCTGTAATTGAGCCTGTAACTAATACAACTTTCCTAATCCCTTTTTCTTTGATTCATAACTGTATCTACATATGCCTGTATTCATCATTCGTGAAACTAATTATGCAAATCTTGAATTGTGGACATATGCCAGACACCTAAATCTTCTCTTCAATACAATATATGGACCAAGAGTCAAACAATTTTTCTATCCAATATCTCTCGATGATAGCCCTAAAACTTATTCATTTTTCCTCTTCTTTTTCAGTTCCGTTCTAGTCTCCAAGACGTTTTAAATGAAACACACGATGACTACTTTCTGATGCGTTGGCTAAGAGCCAGAAAATGGGATCCGGAACAGGCTGAAAAAATGTTGCGTGCTGTAAGTACTACAGCTGATACTGATACTGTTCATATGCAAAAATTTGGTTTAAAAAATAATTACAGAGTCTTAAAACCCGTGCCATGTGGAATGTAGAGAGTCTGGAGAAATGGGATGCACCGAAAGCTTTAAAAGAGTACTTACCCTATGGTTTGGTAGGCTTTGACAATGAAGGTTCACCCAGTAAGTTTATCAAAGATGAATAAATTATACGATTATTTCACTATTAATCAGTGACTCCTCTTTGTAGTTATTGTATGTCCTTTCTACACCTTGGATATGTACGGCATGTTGCATTGTGTTACACGTTTTGATTTCCAGCGTTATGTTGTAATGCTACTGGAACGTTTTATGAAGGCTGGCTATGAGCAAAGTAAAATTCATGGCAATAAAGCACGTCAATTGGTTGTATTCTTTGATGTGGCCGATTTCAATTTGAAACAATATGCCTGGCGGCCAGCAACCGAATTGGTAATATCCATGATTAAAAACTATGAACAGAATTATCCGGAAATATTAAAAATGTGTTACATAGTCAATGGTAATAATAATATTTACAATACATATAGTTTAAATATTTCGAAATTCGAAATTCGAATATAAAATTTTGTTTTCTGTTTCTGTTTCTAGCACCCAAACTTTTCTCAATTGGTTTCAATTTCATTAAAAAGTTTTTAGATGAATATACGATGAGTAAAATTAATATCTACGGCTCGAACAGTGATAAATGGAAGGATGCCTTATTCAGTCATGTGGATCCGGATGTGTTTCCCAAATGTTTTGGCGGCAATTATATTGAAGATGGTGATGACAAATGCAGTAAATCGGTAAAAATTAAATTCAATTTGAGATCTTTTTTTATATGGAAATTAATCATACTAACCTTGGCTTAGATTATTTGGGGCGGCAAAATACCCAAGGAATTATATGTGGAACAGAAGGAAGACAGCGATAGCAGCAAGAACTTTATAGAGACTGTGGTAAATAAAGGCCATAAATTAAAGCTTGAATTTGATGTTGGCGAAAAGAAACCAGGCGAAGAGAATCAAATTTTATCATGGGAATTTCGCACCATAGACTATGACATCAAGTTTGGCATTTACAGTGTGGATAAGACTACTGGCGAGAAACAGAGTGAAGTGCGTTTGGGTACAGTTTCTTCAAATGAAATGGATGAAATTGGTTTCTTTTTTACCAGGCCAAATACCAAATGTAATTGAATTCCTAAGAAAAAAAACAATGTTTAATAATTTAATTTAAAATTTAAATTTCATTTCTTACAGACACTGTAGTTTTTGATAATTCGAACAGCTATTTACGTAATAAAAAGCTACGTTACTGGGTATCATTGATCTCCGAAAATGATGATATTAGCGAGCTGAAATCACAACAGGGCCAAAGCGAAGAAGTAGTGCCTGCCAGTAATTAATTTGTATCCACCAGCATACATGTAAAGAGAAACTTATTTATGTTATGTTTTAATACCTCTGTAATGTAATAATAAATGAATATATATATGTCTAAGCTAGAAAGCCAAATGCTTAGTTAGATAATTAATAAAATACAATATTATTATAAGTCAAATGACTTAAAACATTAACATTCCAAACGCGGGTCTCTAAATAATATTTTAAGTAGCAAAGTTAATAATTTTCCGAATTATTGTATATAAATTAAGATTCCCAATTTCAATATCTATGTATGTACTAATATCCTGTATTATGGTAATTATTATTATATTCAATTCATTTATAATTGTGATACTAGTTGGAAGGAAGAAAGTCTCTTGTTGTGTAGTGTTTTCTTTGCATTCATTAGCCGTAATTTTTATTTCTTGTTTATCTTTATCTTGTAAATACGTTGCTTATAAAGTATTGTGATTATATTTAAGTAAATGTTTTTTTTTGTTTTGTTTTCATTAATAAAATATGATTTTTTTTATCCAAAAGTCAATCAAAATTTTGTAATTTTTTTTTTTGTTTAGAAAATCAAGGAATATTTCCAACTCTCTGTAGGAAAATAATTTATAAAAAAAAAAAAAACACAAAAGTTATGAAAAGTGATCTTAAACTAGGTATATATAACGGTATATAATAAATCAAGTTGAGAAATAGAAAAAAAAATTTTGTATTATTTCCAGCCGCCTGTGCTGCATAATCATATGTTTAGATTGGCTGCCGAGCGGCGCTTTCGCCTTCATCACTGAGGACCAGAATTTTGTGGCATTTGAGGATAACCTGGACCAACTTGAGGTGGTCCTACCGGTCCGCCCATTTGTTGCATTGGTGAATGCATTATTGGATTTGGGCTAGAGCCTACCATTGGGCCAACTGGAGGACCAATAGCCTAAAAAAATTAAAACAAATTGTTTATGTCTAGACTGTCTGGTATTCTTTACAAAAACTTACCTGATTAGGTGGTGGCACATCATTTTGAAGTTGTAGATTTGTTAACAAGTCCCTCACCGCCGGGAACAATGAACATTGTCCATGCTGAACACCATATTCCGAGAAGCGTCTTAATAAGCTACTGGCCGCAACAGCTGCTGGCGATTGTACTTGTTCTCGCTTCTCCGCCAATTGTGTCAAATTTGAACTAAGATCATACACCATGGGTAATACCAGCGATGGACTGTCTTTCCACTCTTTGCCATTGTAGGGTATGCGTGTTATTTGTAACTACAAAAGAAATTCAAACATTACATATCCCTTAATAGGCGCAACATTGCTGAGTACTTACAAAGAATAATATTTTCAAGCGCACAATTAGCACACCTGGACTGCCAATAGGTATAATAGGTGCCGCCGATGGTGGTACACGCATACAGAACTGCACTGTCCATTTCAATTGATCACCTCCCAGATCTGGTTTCATTTCCAAACGCATTATTTGTATGAAATCTTTAAGTACCTGTGGTGCACAACTCAATACTTTGCAGAAACCTTGTAGAGAATTGGGACGATATGGTGGTGCCGCAACTCTTGTATCAAAGAATTGTTCGAGCACAATTAAATCATCGGGACTTAATTGGAAAGGCTGTTTGCCATCCGGTGTAGGTGTGGCCAATTGTGTAATTTTCAAGTGCAGTGACTGCATGTGCACTTGATTTAAAATCACCTGACATTGCAAACTGTCCACTTTGAAAGGCACAACACCTGGTTCATTGGAATTCAGCACAGTGAATGTATCATCATTTTGCACATGCCTTTGCAATTGGCGCCTAATGTAAACGCAACCAAGAAAACGTTCTAGTGGACTTATGTCCGGCGTGGCTCCAATTTCCTTATTGGGATGGGGACTGGGACGACACAGTAAATCAAGTTTTTCATGAGTCAATACAGTAGGTACTGCGCCCGCCCACGATCTATTGGCTTGTGGCATGCGATTCATGCCTTGGGCATTAACATTGCCACTTGAAGTAGCATTTGATGCTGTATTGCCAGGCTGGCTGGATTTATGATCGGGACTTTGTCCCGGTCTTGGTGATGGTCTTGGCATGCTGGGTGATCCCGGCCAATTCGAGTTAGCTGGTGACATTGCAGCAAAAGGTGAATCTTGATGTCCCTGCATGTACAAAGTATTGGGTCCTGGACTATGTACCATATGCGGACTTGGCTGGGGGTTTAAGGGAGAAGACGGCATTAGACCTCCAGGCGATGGGTGAGGCATATGAGGTCCTGGTGGAGAAGTCAAATTGTAATTGGGATGGCTTTGTGTATTTCCAGTATTCCCTGAAGAACCACCTCCAGCCGATGGATGCGGGCTGGCCGGTGTATGTGGATTTGAACTTAAGGGTGGAGTATGTGGTGCTGGGAATCTTAATCCACTGTCGCGTGGAGATTGTGGTCCTCTCATGCCAGCACTGAGAAATGGTGACGACCCACCAGTTCCTGAACCAGTTACACTGCCGGGACCACCAAAATTATCCTCCAAACCCAGAGGCGAAGGCGGATTATCATCGTCACTTTGAGAACGTCCCCGATAAACTGCACTCTCATCGACATATTTTGAAAGGAAGCCCTTTAAATACAACAATGAAGTAATTTAAAATTGTATTCGTTTTAAGGCTTACAAAGTGTTACCTTTAAGCCCTGTATGGGAGTAAAATCTTCTATTAGGTTTCGATCAAAACGGCTATAAGCACCATCACGTATCGACACCAAACGTCCGGTCTTAAAACGTATTTCTAAGCAAAACATAGCCTGATAAGCTAATCGTATGAGGCAAGGCGATTGAGGTAAAATACAAAATGATAAAACTGGAACCAGGGGACGCTAAAGAAAGAAATATAAAGAAATATTAACACACTTAAGGCTGTGACTTTATATGAAGAAAACTTACCGGAATACCCAAGTGAGGTATAATAGGCAATTTAGCAATTGATGATAAAGGATAGTATGTCTCATGTAGAATATAAACCATTTGTATTAAACTGTGTTGGCTATTTAAATGGGTGGCCAATTGATCCTTCATCATGGAATGTGCATTCACAGCCGTTATGCCACCCATAAATATTAAACGGAAGCCTCTAGATTGTGCTGACCAATAAATATTGCAAATAACTTCCTTTTTGGGACCGTAGCCCAGCAGAAGATTAATATAATTGTACGAATTAATGCTTATTGTATCAGAAATATTTAAACGTTCTAAGAAATAAAAGAAAAATTAAACAATAACAAGTAATTTATACTCTCAGATTACTTACTGTTCTTCATATGTTCGGAGAAATTATAAACCAATGTGTAGAGATAAACAATTTTGGACCAGTCTTTTAAAAGATCTTCCACTGTCTTGGAAAAGTCATGATTGATTTGCTCATATGTTAGATACACTGTCCGGCGATTACCTTGCTCTTTAGGATGGGTACTCTGCAACGGAATGCTAAAGAAAACGAATTCTACAATCCAAACACGAATTTGATTGTTTTTATTCATTTGTGAACGTATCGAAATGGACAACAAACGTTTCATTAGATCCTTCCATACGTGTGGCTCAATTACAGGCAAATTGGATGTATGCGTTTGAGTCTGTTGATAAAATAGTTTAGCTTGTTACCATGAATTTATTAAAGTTATGACAGGAACTTACCTTTTGTTCTTCCGCCTGCTGTTGACCTGGCTGTGGCAGTGTAAGTATTTTCAATACCAGCGAAGTGGCATTTGATTCAACCTGTAGACCACTATGTGGTATATTGTGTTTTGTCAGGGCTTGTGCCAAATTCAAAAATGGTATCTTTTCATCACACATTGCAACAACATGCGCTAGTTCGGGTATGAAATAAGCCGGATATATTGTTTTAGCCTGTTTGGCCGAAGGAGCACCATGTTCATTGCCTAATTTCCTTTTGTGAGGCGGTGTATCTGGAAATATATATTTTTGTAAGAACACATACATACGCTACCATTATAATAAAGTGCTTAAGCCTACCATCAACATCTGTTCCTGGTCCATGTGTTGCTACAAACGTATCAAATTCAATAATTTTTAAAAGTTTCGTGTACACCTTGGGTACTTCAGCATTTGGCGTACTACCCTGTTGCATAGCAGGTGGCGCTTGTACGGGTACCAATTGCTGTGCAGATTCTTCCGGCATGGGATCATTTTCGTTTGTCTGATAGGCCACAAAACCCAAATGGAAGGTATATTCCATTTCATTAGGCATATTCGACTTTTCCTTTAATTGAACAACCTGCGAAATCAAAAGTTAATCAACTACGTAATCACCAAAGTATACAAAACAAACGTTTACCAATATCACACTAGGATGTCGATGAAGCTTGACAAAGATTTTATGTCTGCCCGGTTGTAATAAAGGGTCATCGGGTATTGCTAAAAAGGGTAAACTCTCGGTTGCTGTAGCCGGCAGATGCTGTAAGGTTTTCTCACAGCGACGATGGGTTATCCAGTACCTTAATTCCGACATTATTTGTGGCAATTTGCTACGATCATTATTGAGAGTGGCTTGCATTTCCGGTATAATAGGGCAATCCAAATGTTTGGGTACATGACAACGCAACATGCCCGTATGGGTGTCAATAGTAATGTGAATTTGTTCAGCCCTTAAACAAGGTGTCAAAACGGGCACCGTCAATATGGCAGGCGTACCTTCCAACTTGACTGCAAATTAATTAAACAGCATTATTATAATACTTATGTATACGTTTTGTTTTCAAAGAAATTTACACTCACAGTCAACATCTTTAAGAAAAGCTTGAAATTCCAATTTTAAATCGGACAGCCTAGATACAGAGCGTATATAAACCGTATGAACGATTAATCTTTCCATTGATAGATGATCCGAACGTACGGCTCGATCAGCCACCTCGGCCGATTCCTTAGCACCCAATGAAGGCACATGTATTACGGCCAACGGTCGGCCAATTTCATTCGGATCTGATTGTACTGTCAAACGATAGCCCAATTCGGATTTGGGATCTTTGCTTGTCAATTCACGCCAATAGGATACAGTGATTTTAACACCTGGTATATATTCTTCCACTTGAATATTGTCATCTAAACGTTCATAACTGAGACGTAATGTCTGTGTATACAATACCTCCAACTGTAGAGACTGACAGAAATAGTGAAGACAATTGTAAACCTCACTTAAGGCATATGGATTTTCCACTAGACGAGCCTGTATCAATTGATGAATATAATTCACTTGAAGAGGATGCACCAAAGCTTTGCCATCTGAAAAGAAAGTGTGCAAGTGTAATTAATAACTCTCTATAGATTTGATTAATCAATCAGGACACAAAATATGTCGAATTTTTTTGCTCTTACCTCCTGTTTCTTTATCTTCTACCAAAATGTCAATGTCAAGTAAACGCCACGGCACATTGGGACTGTCTCCCATGACTGTCAGCGAAACATTAAATTCATGCTTGATTTCAAACGTAACGCGTCCATTGCGAATCTATAATAAAACAAAACATTACTGCTTATTCCACTTTTTGTAAGATTTTTAAAACTCTCACCTTAAATTCTCTCATTTGTGGCATAAGTTTGCCGGACACCAAACGATGTTGTATGACTTGATTTAAACGCAATAGAGTTTGCTTTTTCTCTTGCGGAGTAATTGGATCAGGAGGAACAATACGTTCTCGTATGCAGGTAGGCAAGCGATTATAAGTTCCTGTAGTCAATACTTCCACAGCAGCTGGAATATGAAAATTTGGCAAACGGGCTCGCACTAATGTCTCCCGCGACATACGGGCCAACATGTCAGCAGTTTCAACAAACAACATATTTTGTTTATCCAGAAAGCTCATTATGTTCTGAAAAGGAAAAGGGAGGATGAAACAAGGTTTTTATGAGAGAAAGTTTTCAGATAAAATCAGATTTTACTAACCGCAGATTTATCCACTTTTGAAACTGAATTTGCCCACTTTACCAAAGCAATAAGGCGTATAAATAGTTGACGCGTACGCGCGGAGAAATTATAAATTTCTATTTTACGTTCCATGTCAGATTTGCGAGGCAACCTAAGAACAAAGAAATCGTTCCATTAAAGGCCCTATAATTCCCGAATATCGAATACACTTACAATTCAGCCAAAACGGTTAGATCATGATAAGTTCTTTGTATAATAAAATCGATAAGCACAGCCAATGAAATTGTATTCATGCGAGGACTGCCTTCCTGGCCTTGAGGCAAATAGCCGGCCAGACCCTGTTCAAGTGGCTGGGGTGCAGGTGCCATACTGCTGCAAATTATCACAGTTCTTGTATTGTTTCAATAGTTTCTTGTTATTTATGTATGTATACACTTTCCTTTTGTTGTTACAATTACAGTTATTAAATATGTTTTTATGTATTTTCAACTCGTAGAAAATGTAATGAAATTTTCTCACTATTTTCCAAATTCATTAATAAAAGACGGCTTGACTGTAGTAGTTTGACATTTAACACAGTTGCTCACATAAGTAGTTAATGGTGTTGCCATTGTTGTTTATTAAATTTGTTGGTTATTTCTAACCAAAAAATTGGTTATTTTAATAATGGTTTTCCTGCATTTTTTCTGGATTTTTGGTTGTCATACATAAAAAATGTATTTTAATTATAATTAATTAATTAAAATTTGAAAACTAACAGTTATTAAGTAATACTAAGGCAATTTGAAACTGTCTATATATTTAAATTTAAAAAAAAAAAATTTGTAATTTTTTTATTGTTTATTTTCTAAATTTTGTTTTTGTATATTATATACATATATTTATTGTATTTCTGTATTTTGATTTACGCTTAAATACATTAAAAGAAATAAATGAATAAAATACAAATAGAGAAGAAACCATTATAATTTATTTATTTTAATTTCTTATTAATTTTTTACCCCATTTTGGTGATTTTTTTTTTGTTGGGAGATACAAAGTTTTATTCTTCATGGCAACTCTGGTGAAAAATTGGTTTTTGTTCTTTAAAAAAATAAACGTTCTTTAACGTAATAATTCGTACATTCTTTTTCCGTGTCCGGTATGTATGTATAAGTAAAAATTAAGCCCGTTTGTTTTTAATGGCGTGGGTGGTTGGTGTGTTGGTTTTTTCTCTACCGCTGGTTTGTTGTAAGGGGGAAGAAATGTGCGAAATTGTGTTTATTTGGTTGCCGTTGCACCCCGCTCATCATTGTTGTTGCTTGTCCATTCATATAATAACGACGGACGAAGAGCGAAAGGCAAAATTATAAATTTTTTTTTTAAGAGCGGTGAGTTTCCAGTGTGGTGAGTTTTTACAATATGTGGTGAATTTATCCGGCGTGGTGAATAAAATCGAAACTCACCAAAGTGCCGTTATTCGAAATGTTACTGTTTTACCATATATACATGTACTGTATATCGTGATTTAGACGGTGTATGCCTAGAATAGCAATTTTCTTCTATGTTAGCGGAGACATTCGCCGAAATATCTGATTACCATACGCACTGTATTACCAACGGTGAGGTTTGTATTTGGCTTTAAGGGTAATTAATCTCGATTAGTGGAGTCACAAACACCGAATAAAAGTAGTACACTCAACGAATGCAGTGTTGCTAAACAACCACTTGTTGCCATTAGTGAATGCACGAACTAATTTTAGTTTTACAGCCTAAAGCTACAAAATGCCTTGCAAAAGTGCTGTCATTAGAGCGCTTTAGCGAATGAATGGGCTTCTAACATTTCAAATTAACTATTTTTACGTTTTCTAAATGATGCTTTCAATATTTCTACAATATTTTCATTGATTCAAATAATTATTAAACTTTTAAGTTGTTAATGACCTTTTTTGCACAGATACAGTTGTATAGAAAAAGTAATTGAATCTAAAAATGTAAACTCACACACACACCGACCTACACACCCAAACAAACAACGAACCTAAATAAGTACTAAATCAAGTGGTTGGTTATTGGTGATGGTGGTGGCATGGAAAAGAATTTTATTTTTATTATTAATGTTCATTTCATATTGATGCACATTTTTTTCTCTGTTGCCATTATTGTTGTTGTTATTTTTGCTGTTGTTCCTGTTGCTGGTTTTTATAATTTGTTGTGCTTAATGCCATAAGCAATAGCGAAGTTCATTGGCCACATTGTATATACACATCGTTGTCTATATGTGTGTATGTATGTATGGATGTGTGATATTGTATTTGACTGTTGATTTGTTTATTTTCTTGTTTTCTTTTCTTTTTTTTTTGGTATCTGCGCCTATTTATTGTTTTTGTTTGGAAAATTTCTCCGCAATGGCTTCCGCTTTTAAGAAAGAAAATTTGTCTGGTTTTGTGATTTTCTTAAAAAAAAAATTCACTCTTAACAATAAACGCAAGATTCCAAACACACACACACACACGCATTTCAAAAAAGACCAAAGACTGTCGACACTTTTATTTTTATTGAAAATTTTAATTGAATTTCATACACTCCCTAAAGGGGGGAAATCTATTTCAATTCAAAAATTAATAAATAATTTAAGGATCAACTCAAGAAATGTGGTCTGTTCGAATGCTTTTTGCATTTCCTGGATAATGAAAAAATAAAATAATAACGATCAACAAATTATCTGTCATGTGGACTGAGGATTGTACACAGTGCTTAGTGGTCACCTTACAGTATGACAACCTCGATCTGAATGAAATGAAATAATTTTTACTAATAACCACAGCGTGAATCCACATTTAATACGATAAAAGCATATAGAAAGCAACGAATTATGTTGTTATCCTTCGCAATTTCATGTTGCATTATGTCGAATAAAAATATGCCACTTCTATGCATGTTGCCGCAGGATATTGACCCTAAATATACTGCATAATGCACTAAGAAATGTTTTGAAGGTGACAATATCAGTGTATTACACTGAAACGCACTGTCTTTGCATACAAATGTCATCGATAACTTGTAAAATCCATGATCTCTAGCCGAATGGAGTTCTTTGCGAATTGTGTCTGTACAACTAACTTTTCTAACCCCATTTTCGGTTTTGATTTCCAACATAATAAACTCCCAGACGGTGGTATTCTGTCGCAGATATCTCAATGAGGTAGCAGAACGATATGAAGGCCATACTATATGGTAATCATAACACAGTGACATTCCAAGAAACTGTAGAGCGTATGAATTGGCCAATTGAGGCACAACCAATATGCTCTCCGATGAATTCTCGACTTTGGGAATCACGTAAGGACGGCTTGCAAGTTTAGAATTGGTAATGCAGTTAGGGATTCCGTTAGCAGTAAATGATGGGCTCTGGATGCGAGGGCGCACGATAAGTATGCTTAAATTTCAAAGAAACACGCTTGGTATGGTTTTCGGGGTCATTACAGGGCATTGCTTTATGGACACGCATGCGAGTCGCATTGATTTTGAATGTGATTTTTTCAGAAACTGTATTTAATTGGAAGAGGAGGCCTCTTTTCACTTATTGGGTGCATGCCAAGCACTAGGTCGAACGAGAAAAAGGCACCTTGGTTGTCTACTACATATATAGGTGATAAGGAGCAACTGAGATGCATTTACATTGGCAGTTGTAGTCACTTCGTTAGAAGCTGCAATTGGATCCGAGACTAAGGTCATATGGTCATATTTCCGTGTCTTTAGCTCGGAAAGAATCATATTAAAATTGTTTAATTTAGACGTTACCCCGACTAGACGAATAAACAAAACCGTGCAATTGCTCCGCTCTAAATTCAAGTATGGAACTCTTTTAATTTCAATCGTTAATGACATCCTCAATTTGTTAAAAACATAGAAAGAAGACGAAAAAAAATCGTCGTCTTTAACAATTTGTTACCGTAATGCACTAAATTTAGAATAATTTACTGCATTTACGATACATTCAGGCAGTAAATAAAAATCTATGAAGTCATATTGGGTACGTATAGAAATGTGTGAAGAAGACCGACTTGCTTTATATTACCATACATGTACGATACATGTATGTACGGTACCTATACAAATTCTTGTTTACATTATAGGTGATAAATTCCCTTTTATTTACAATACAGCCATGAAGTATCGTTTCAAACATAAAAAATTATAATAAAACGTAAAACAAAAACAAAAATTACAACAAAATTAAAATTAAAATGAAAAAGAAAATCAATTTGAATGTGAACATTTTCTAGGAATTGTATGGAATCAAACAAACATGCCAACACACACTACCATATTCAGTGTATGTGTAACATTGAAGGGGGATTCTATTTTTAAATCGAAATCAACATGAAATGAACATTAAACATACAGCAACCGACGCAAATATCAATCAACCAAATCAAGAAAAAGTGCATCCTGTGCCTATAATGCTCGCTGCAAAACAGGCAGCAACAAGTAACAGCAAAAGACTCTCGCTCTCTCTCTCTCTCTCTCTCTCTGTCTATCTTTCTACATTCGCCTCTAACCTCATGCTAATGAAAGCATAAAAATAAAAACGTAAACTTACGCACAGTACGTACCAGAGCAATTCATTCCAAGTCCACAGCAAACAACCATCAACACATTCATGCAGGTTCTTTTAAAGCATGCATGCTAGAGTAGTGGTTGGAAGAAATAAGCAGGGCGCTTACATACTTATGTATGTGAACCCACAAGTGTTTTCTTAATTTCTTAAAAATCTAAATATTCTATGTAATGCTGCTTACTTTTATAAGCTTTTCTAATCCACAAACAAATACATTATAAAGCCTATGTAATCAGTGGATACGTAGTGGTTTCCACTAATTATACTTGACACTTATTTTTGATTGATAAGTAGAGTGGATTGAGGTTTTGCAATGGCATTTAAGTTAACAGAGTATCCTTTTATTATACTGAAAGGATCAAAAGATTATAAATGTTTCAAGGGGTCTTGGAACTTAAAATATTAATTTGGAATGCTTGCTGATGACATTGCTGTTTGTTACATCATGGTTTTAAGGTCTTTGATTATCTACATGATCTCACCATTGTAGTGTCAAGTTTTTATCAACACACCTTTGATTTGATTAGATGTACAATTAGGCCTTAAAACTTATAACAAAGCGACAATACACGCAAAATATTCACCTGACGATACAACATATTTATTTTAAGTTACCGACTTGCAACAAAGTCTTCATATCGTCAAGAGTAAAATATCTGAGAAATATTTGGATCCCCAAACTCTCCTGCAGGGATAGTGTAACAGGGAGGGTTAAGAAAGCGACCATAATACTTGCTGGCATTAATAGGAAGCGATGAAGTCTTGCTTCACGTTTGATTTTTTTTCACCGAGGAGGGGTAAATGTACCTAACCGCACCATAGAGGAAGTCGTCACATCCTCCGTGTGTGGGGCCCTCACCCACTAAATCCCCCCTCGTCTCCTGTGGACTTGTGGTATACGGTGGTATTACTTTGGAGTGGAGTCCTTCTGGCCCTTTGGCTCCTTCATGTTTATATCCGCGTCCGGATTGCGAATGGAAAGTTGAGGAGTCAGCGCCTCCACTATTCGTTTCGTCTAAATCAGCGTCTCGGTTACGCTTGGCACGTGTGTCAATATCACCTATGCCTACATGCTTACTCGTTCTGCAGCCTCAAGATCTCTCTTTTTCCGTCTCAGAGTGCGCTCTACGTAATTCACTACCGAGGTCCAATTTTCACTAATCGCAGTCATAACCCCGACAATATTAGCGGCTGTGATCGTTCCAACTATTGATGTCAGTACACAGGGATAGCTCTGCCAGCGTGCACACTCGAAAACAGTGTGCTCTGCGTCATCAATTACCTCCCCTTCCTCATAAAGACAGTAAGGGAAGGCGGCCTTGCCCATTCTGTGCAGATATTTCCTAAAATATCCGTGACCCGATAGCATTTGTGTAAAGTAGTAGTTTACCTCTCCAAATTTCCGGCCAATCCATGGCCTTATGTCCGGAATAAGTCTCGCCGTCCATCTTCCTCTATCTTCCTCGTTCCATCGTTGTTGCCATTTTGAAATGGTGTTCTCCCTGAAGTAACCGGTTATGTGATTTCCAGCCGATTTCGCTTTATAAATCTCCATCCGCTCCACTGCCAGCAGATCCACAGGGATTATACCTGCTATCATCAGTACGGCTGGAGCGGACACTGTACGATATGCCGACGCGATACGCAATGCAGCCGTTCTCTGTACTGATATAAGTGAGTTTGCCCGCTTTTTAACATCTAGTGTTTCTGCCCAAATTTCGCTCCCATAAAGCATAATGCTGTTTCCAACCTCCATCAGGAGTCTCCGTCTCGCCGGTAGCGGGCCTCCAATATTCGCCATTAATCTGCTGAGCTGTCCAACGATCTTCTGGGCCTTGCTTCACGTTTGATGGATGGTATGCAAATGACAGTGGTACTGCAGACTCACATGCAAGGCGCTTGGCGAGGCATTTGTCTTGATTATCAGCGCATTCTGTTCAACTCCAACTAAGCCATTATTTGTTATACTCAATTGGATGTCGTCAGACTTTATATTGAAGCAGAGAGCTGAGCTGGTGGCACAAATGGTCAATGCAGTTAACTGTTGGCCCAAACTGGACTATGGACATGCCGCAATATACAGAATTAATAGACACATTCGGGTAGACTACCTGGTTCCTTATAATTTTTTCGATAGGGGATTTGTTTTTATGAATTCAACCAGGTTGTTCTGGTCTGATGTTAAGATCTATGCTCCACGGCTACAAAATGCTGGACAGAGTAGGTTTCTGTCATTAAACTTTCGTATAGAATAAGCACTTCACCTTACTTATTGTGTGTTTGATGTCTTCCTAAAACTCTTCTAATTTAATCGGACAAACATATTGCAATAAAGTTCCTTGAATGTCGAAGATTTCTTAGGGAAATTTTTGATCACTGAAAGGTAATTCTTATATGGGAACCAGAACGTAGGGATATTGGCCAATGAAAAAGCCAGCTCAGTTAAACTAAGGACCCTCTGGTCAATGTATATAAAGACTATGCTCCGTTCACCCAACGCCAAGGGCAGAATTGTTAAGCTTTACTAGATTGATTCTACTTTCCTAGAATTGCAAGGTCGTCCATGATCTATTACGATTTTCACGACCCATTGCATTCCCTAGCATGACTTCGGTTCGACCACGTGGTTCCTTATATATTCTCGTTGGAGATTTCTTTTTATGACTTCAACTAGGGAGTTCTGGTCTGACAATCTCGACTTATTTCCGGTAATGTCTATGAGGGCGATTCAACGGCTCTAAAATGATGAATCGAGTAGGGTGCCGTATACGTGGTAAATACACACAGTTACTAAATTATACGTATGGTGTACATCAGGCCGACAAAAGTTAACAAATTTCAGAAATTTCTTAACCAAGACCGTCTTAAAATCGAGGAAACTTGTCAGACAATTACAAAGATTTTCACCGAAAACGGATTACTTAAAAAAATTTCTGAAATTTGTTATCCGTATGTATACTTTTGTGGCTATGTGTACATTAAAATTTCTGACACAAGACTTTCGTATAGATTGCCTAACGACGGCTCATGGGCATATTGAAAACTGTACAATACATACTGAGTGTTAGTTGTCTTACTGAAAATCTTTTGATTTAATAGGCTGCCTTTCTGCAAAAAGACCTTTATAAACGTACCTAAACGCCTGACCTCATTTATGAATGCCGCAGTTTTCTCTGTGAAATTTCGTATTTCACAAAGGTAATGCTTGGGTACCAGATCATAGAGATGTACTGTGTTGCTGGTGCAGGCCTTGCGCTGACCAACTTCCCCTTCCTTGGATCGAAAGAACTTGGTCAATACAGAGGCTGCGTTTACCTGTGGCATCACAACAGGCCGCTATGCATGCTCAAGTGAGCTTTTTGGTAAATTAAAGCTACCACGCTAACCTAACCTAACCTAACTGTGTTGCTGAGTGGCTATCCAGGAGAGTACTCGGGATGCTCTGGTCGTTGTAAATGGTGTTTTTTTATAGAGGTATAGAACTTTAAGTTGCAATAAAACAACGATGGATTATTCGATTGACATGAATTTTATTTATCCGAAAGATAATCTTGTGGCATTACATTTTAAATATGATTTCAGGCATATGACCGCCACGGCTAGCGCGGATGTAGTCCAATCTGGACGTCCAATTTTCGATGACTTTTTCCAACATTTGTGACCGTATATCGGCAATAATACGGCGAATGTTGTCTTCCAAATGGTCAAGCGTTTGTGGCTTTACCGCATAGACCAATGACTTTACATAGCCCCACAGAAAGTAGTCTAGCGGTGTTAAATCACAAGAACTTGGAGGCCAATTCACAGGTCCAAAACGTGAAATTAGGCGGTCACCAAACGTGTCTTTCAATAAATCTATTGTGGCACGAGCTGTGTGACATGTTGCGCCGTCTTGTTGAAACCACATCTCCTGGACATCATGGTTATTCAATTCAGGAATGAAAAAGTTAGTAATCATGGCTCTATACCGATCACCATTGACTGTAACGTTCTGACCACCATCGTTTTTGAAAAAGTACGGACCAATGATTCCACCAGCCCATAAAGCGCACCAAACAGTCAGTTTTTCTGGATGTAACGGTGTTTCCACATACACTTGAGGATTACCTTCACTCCAAATGCGGCAGTTTTGTTTGTTGACGTAGCCATTCAACCAGAAGTGCGCTTCATCGCTAAACAAAATTCGCTTATGAAAATCGGGAACAACGGTAATCTCGTTTTGGGCCCATTCGACGAATCTACGCCTTACTTGATGATCGTTTGGCTTCAAATCTTGCACGAGTTGGATTTTGTAAGCACGCAAACCAAGATCTTTCCGCAAAATCTTCCATAAAGTGGATGGACACAGATCCAATTCCTGTGCTCGATGGCGGATTGACTCATTCGGGTCTTCCTCAATGCTACGCTCTACAGCAGCAATAGGTTCTTCTGTACGCACCGTACAGCGTCTCTGGGGATGCGAGTTTTCAATAAGAGTAAACGTGGCGAAAACGTTCCATGGTTAATCGAATTAACTGCTCTGATGGACGATTTTATCGACGATAAAATGGACGTAGTGCGCGATACGTTTTCCGCATAGAACCATTATTATCGGAATAAAATTGCACTATCTGCAAGCGTTGTTCAGGCGTGAGTCTATTCATGATGAATTGCCAAACCAAACTGAGAATAAATCACTTGACAGCTGTTAAATCGGTCGCCATCTTGAAAAGTAATGCCAACTTAAAGTTCTATACCTCTATAAAAACACTCTTTATAAGGACACTGTACTTCGTTGGCAGCAGGAGAACACATGCAGTATTGCTAAGCTCAGATAGATTGATCTGGATAAAAAGAGGACTGATTGGCTTCTTCCCTAGAATCGCCAATCGGTTTTCAGGGACTACTGCAATTCCTCGCTTGATTTCGGCAGAAACCAGATCTGAGAAGAAGACTATTTTTCAGGTCTTTAACCTCTCATTCTCTGTCATCTTTGACTGAACTCTCTTAAATAAAAATTACCGCTTTAGCGACACGATTTTGCATACCTACAGGGACTGTTGGATCGTTGGCTTCTAATCTCTGGCCTAAGTCAGACCTTATCCTTCAAGGATAAGCCATTAACAATTTATTTCTACAGCTGCTTAGTGAAAGTTGATAATGCCATGAGCTTAGTGCCCGATACTTGGTATTGTAAATCGTTATTAAGTACAATTCTTCCTAACAAAAACTTATAAAAGAAAAAACTGAGAGTATAATATAAAGAGGCCTAAAGCGTTTATTGTGCCGACACTTTGGAATGTCTTTATGTGTAGCAATGAAAGCTATTTTGGGAACAAAACATAGCCTTCTGTGTCTGAGAATCTAGACAAATATTTTCCATTGTGACCAAAGGCAGTGAGTAAGTGAGTGCTTCTTTTGTTTGGCCCATTCTTTGTTTTCGGAAAATTTTGCTTGAAAACAGCACTCTTTCAGTTGTTTTGTTAACCGATTGTTAAGATTTATTTACTTTTGTCTTCTTTGTGGTTGTCTGTTTGTCTGTCTGGCAATTCGAGTTGATCGCCTTCGCGTAGAATCATTTGGAACGACACTTTTGAATAAGAATAACCACCATTTTGATTTCTTTATATTCACTTTACTTATGTACACACATACACATAAAGAGCAGGAGATAATATATGGCTTTAGCAGCGAACTAGTGTCAGGCAATGTTCTCTTTGCTTTGCTTTGCATGTAAAAAAATTCAAGTACTTGTTGTTTAATTACATACATACATACATGTGTACATACATACATATAGACATACATATATATTTAATACATTCGTATGTGCACTTGTTATATTGGACTATACGGCATCTGAGTGTATGAAGATGTAAAACGTATAAAAGTGTTTATAAATCGTTATACACACACACTCTGAGTTAAAATATACAATTTTTGTACTTGGTTGCCCATGGTATAGGAATACCTACGCAAAGTTGTTGTTCATGAAAATGAAAATTTTTAAAAATAAATTCTCTTCGTGGCATGTAATGCAAAGAACATTGCAACAGCCAGCTACCAACGCACTTTCGTACCTTTGGTGTACTTTTTGAGTGCGTATTTTATTCTGATTATATTCGGGAAATATGTACTTCGAGATTAGCTAAATATAGAGACTTTTAGACATATTAGGTCATTACAACCCTGCAATCAGGACTACGACCTAGCTTCTCACACCACTTATGTTAGGTGTGCTATTTTTACACATACGTAAGTGGCGGGACCTACAGTTTAAAGGCGATTCTGAACGACAGATTTTTGAGAAACTTTTCAAAATTCTTAGAGTTTTTGCCAGAAATCTGCTGAGGGAAGCTTTTCATAGCAATTTTATTTTTCTCTTAGAGTTTTTGCAGGAATCTGTTGAGAGAAAGTCGCCAGAGAAATATTTTTTCATATTTTCGTTTTGTTCGAGATGTCTGATCCGGGTTTTGAACCGTGGGCTCACCTCTAATAAGCCAACACACTATCTACTAGACTACGGCGATTTATAGAGGCGTATAATATCGGAAATATAATGAAACATTTGATTTGTCTTAAGGCCATATGAATAATGGCTTGTACTATCCTGTCCCAATATAATATATTAATATAGGAATAAGGCTTTGATGGCCTTAGATACATCGCTGTTCAGGTTCTTATTTCCTGTTGCTGTGAATACCATCACTTTCATATGCACACACGTAATAAATTTTTCACAGGGTGTAGTTGATTGAAGTCGCTAGTGGTCTAGTAGGTAGTGTATTGGCTTATTAAACTTGAGGCCAGGGTCCAAGCCCCCCCGGTCAAACATCAAAACGAAATTTGAAAAAATATTTCTATTGAAACCACGTGTCGTTGGTGTCCAGATCTCTCAATTCAGATCACCGTAGTTTAGTAGGTAGTCGGTCGCCGTAGTCTAGTAGGTGGTGTGTTGGCTTATTCGACGTAAGGCCATGGTTCAAATTCCAGGTCAGGCATCGAAACGAAAATATGAAATAAAAATATATTTCTTTGGTGACTTCCGCTCTGCAGACTTCTGGCAAAAAAAAAAATCTGGGAGTAAATAAATTGTAGGTCCCGCCATTCACAAAGGGTCCGCCAAATAACTGGTTTTTCGAAAATGCTTTAAAAAAAACTACTGAATATTTTCTCAAATTTCTTTTTTATTTGGAAATACAATCCTTCCGGTTAATAATGGAAAATAATTTCATTCAAATGGCTGCCTAGGCTGGGCATGCAGTAGCCTACACCAGAAGATGCCGATTTCGGCAAAAAATCATCTTTTCAGATGAAACTCATTTTGATCTTGGCGGGTATGTAAACAAGCAAAATTGTCGCATTTGGGGCACAGAAAACCCGCACGCATATATTGAAAAGCCGACGCACCCAAAACGAGTCACTGTTTGGTGCGGATTTTGGTCCAGAGGCATAATTGGGCCATTTTCTTCGAAAATGAGCAAGGAGTGGCCGTTACAGTCAATGGCGATCGTTATCGGGCCATGTTGAACGAATTTTTGTTCACAAAAATTGAAGAGGATGATATTGGCAACATTTGGTTTCAACAGGATGGCGCTACGTGCCACACAGCCAGATGTTTTGCGTCCTGTTTTTGAAGATCGCATTATCAGCCGCAGAGCTGATGTCGTTTGGCTACCTCGGAGCTGCGATTTGACACCGTTGGACTATTATTTGTGGGGTGCCGTCAAAGATAAGTGTTACGCCGGCAAGCCAGAGACAATTGACGCTTTAAAGGACAATATTCGTGAAGCCATTGGTGAAATACAGCTGCACACAATCGATAATGTGCTTAAAAATTGGACCGATCGTGTAGGCTACTGCATGGCCAGCCGAGGCAGCCATTTGAATGAAATTATTTTCCATTATTAACCGGAAGGATTCTACTTTCAAATAAAAAAAGAAATTTGAGAAAATATTCAGTAGTTTTTCTTTAAATCATTTTCAAAAAAAAACAAAAAAAATCTGAGAGTAAATAAAATTGCCATGAAAAGTTTCTCACAAATCTGGCGTTCGCAATCGACTTTAAACTGTAGGTCACGCCACTCATATATAAAATTAACGCAAACAACATAAGTGGTGTGATAAGTGATACTGATTGATTATGTATGTTTGTAGTCTGTAGTCGGCAGCCGGTAGTTTTCAATGTGTTTAATGTTTCACAATGTAAAATTGACATTGTAAACAACAACAATTCAAATCATATTGTTTTTAATACGTACTGATCAAGTGGTATACCGTATGATTTGTGTTTACGTGTGTACTTGTTGTAACAGTAGCAACAACATCATCTAACAGTTCATGGCATTCAACACCATTGCGGCAAGTGTAACGACAATGCCAACGATCTCATGAAGGCTGTTAAATGACGACGACAAAGATAAAAATAATTTAAAAGAAAAGGATGAACTTCGCTAACAATAAAAACACGAAGAGAACGACATTGAGCAGATTGCACTGTTTGCTGTTACTGTTGGAATATAGGCGTACATACAAATATTCATACATACATATGAAAAATGCCCCCCTTTACAAGTGTAAACGACACAAAACGGAGAATCACATAAAAAAATAAAAAGAAAACAGAAAACGTATGAAAAGAAACCAGGATGAAAATAGATTAATTACAGAAACAGTCTACGGATTGCACATTTATTACAAAAATTGACACCCAAGAGTGTTGTTGAATGCTACAAAAGGAACTTGCAGTTAAAGGGCCTACGGTGATTTGGTCTATTACACTCAGCTTAGAAGGATGAACTATTGGAATAGTGAGGGGAAACTACGTCACAATATGTTAAAATGTAATTTTCCAACATGATAAGAAGGAGAAAGCCGTGTCCTTACTTTTCTTATTTCAAAGTTTTATTTTCTGGAATTCAATCGGCCCCCGATATAAAATTGAATCCATCTCTGTTTGCTCTGTAGCCACATGAAGACGTTCCAAGTATGCATGGAAAACATTACATGTGTAATATCCATGGTACTGGAAGTTTTAAAAAAAATATTTTCAGGCAATTCGTATGTATTAATCTCGTGCTTATATTGCTCCCTCTTTGCAAGCGACATTTAATGGCACATAAAACCTAGTCACCACCACCACCACTATAGGCAGCAGCTTTGGCCAATGCCAGCTAAAGGCAATGAAAGAAAGGAAAGAGAAGAAAAAACAGATGCCAAAAATATTATTGGCAAGCCTAGTCGGCGACACATTCTGTGGAAGTAAATATAGATCTGCACGGTTTCAATGGATGCGTTTATTTATTTTCATTTCACCATCACTTGTAGAGCTCGTGCCACTTTCATGCCATGGCATTGTTGCCATGTACTGTATACTTTATACTTAGGATGGTTCCATTAGTATGAATCTTAATCTCCCTTTAATTGCAGCCTACACTTTTGGGTTGCAATAATTTGTTTATTTTTCTTTCTTTCTTTCCTTGCATTTCTTTATTTATTTTCTTATGTTTTCTGTTCTTTTTTTTATTAATTATAGTGTGATTAAAAATTCGTTAGCACAGTGTTCAAAACATTAATTTAATCTCATATCGCGGGAGTTGTTGAATTATTTCGTTCTTCATTTCTTTTGTTTTTTGTAGTTATTTTAGCACATGTCACATGTATCCGGCAGGCGGTGCGTGTATTTCTCTTTTAGTTTAAAAAGCAATAAATTTCACCAATCACCGGAATAACGATCCTCCGTTTCACTCTCTTTCTTTGTGCGTGTAACAATTAAAAATCACATCTTATTCTGTTTTCTTTGTTACAATTACTATAGTTTTCATTTCTTTTCAATTTCTTTTCTTTCAGTACCACAAAGAAATTGTGGTGTTTCATATTGAAGATCGATTAGCTTTATTAGGCCAGCCTAAATTAATAGGAAGTAAATTTTGCATTTTATAGATACAAAAGAGTGATCGTAGTATTAAAATTCAACAAAGATTTTAGTCTATAATTTTGCAATCCATTATACTCGGTTGTTATTCAAATGCAGAGTCCTTTAACTACGTATACTAGATAGAACAAATTTAAAAGATTAGGGAACAGAAATCAAAAAATATTGAATTTTTCTTATATAGGGTGATTTTTTAAGAGCTATAGGAAACATTTTCAAAAAAAAAAAAACACATAAAATTCAGAAAAATGTATGAAATCTTTATTTGAATTGATAGTACGGTCCATATAATTTAATGTTTGAAGATTATTTCATGCAAATGTTGACCGCAACTGCGCCTCAAATGGTCCATCCGCTTAGTCCAATTTTGGCATACTCTTTCCGGTATCTCCCGAGTAAATCCTTCAATGTTGTCTTCCAATGCGTCAATTGAAGCAGGCTTGTCTGTAGAGACATGAGCTTTAACATAGCCCCACAAAAAATTACGCGTGCTGTGTGGCATGTGGCACCGTCTTGTTGAAACCACATGTCATGCAAGTCAAGCTCTTGCATTTTGGGCAAAAAAAAGTTGGATATCATCTCACGGTAGCGCTCACCATTCACAGTTACGTTACGATACGCAGCATCTTTGAAGAAGTACGGTCCAATGATGCCACCAGACCATAAACCGTACCAAACTGTGACTTTTTCTGGATGCATTGGTAGCTTTTGCAATGTTTCTGGCTGATCTTCACTCCAAAATCGACAATTCTGCTTATTTACGTATCCATTGAGCCAAAAATGAGCTTCGTCGCTGAACACAAGAGCCCATTCACCAAAAATTCTGCGTTGCGGTAAGTCGTTCAGTGATTTGCTCGTTTGTAAGACGATTCATGGTTAAATTATAGACCAAACTGAAGATGTTTGACAGTGAAACAAAACACGAAACGTGCGTGAGCTGTTTAAACCAGTGTTGCCAATAAGATAATAGCTAAAAATCAACATACATACATACATACCCACATAATTGGTCCTTGCAACCCTTTAGTCAGGATTACAACCTAGCGTCTCACATCAATTATGTTGTGTGCTTTAATTTCATACATGAGTGGCGGGACCTACAGTTTAAAGTCGACTCCGAATGACAAATTTTTTGAAACACTTTTCAAGGCAGTTTTATTTACTCTTGGAGTTATTGCCAGAGGAGTGCTGAGGGAAAGTCTCCTAAGAACTATATTTTCATATTTCGTTTTGTTGGAGATGCCTGACCTAGGTTTTGAACTGTGGCTTCAAGGCTAATAAGCCAACACACTACCTTCTGGACTACGGCGACTTCTTATACAAGCTACAAATACAAGTACAGTACTACCCATGTTCATGTTCGTGGATAAGAGTGGCGGCCTTACAGCTTAACGTTTTTTTTCAACCGCAGATTTGAAAAACCTTTTCAAAATTAATTACGATTTGTTTCGATTCCAAAAAGTTTAATGCCGGAATTTTCAACAGGGACTTCCGAACATTGACAGTCGACAACGATCATCTTGTTGAAACCGCATCTGTCAAATTAGTTGTTATTTATTCTGTCTATTTTCCAAATTACCACTAGTGGATATAGCATTCAACAACACGTGCAAATAATAAAATTGTTTTATTAAAACACGTATTCTGTTTGGGCAAAGGACAACGCTTCATTTTACGATCGTCATAATCATCCTACCGAGGGGATTATTCGCAATGTAATCGACAAATTTGAGTAAATGATCGAGCAACTCCCATACGTCGGCGAAATGCAAGATCTGTCGAAAACATCACCGCTATCCGTGAGAAAGAGCACACTTCGGCCTTTCGCACACCAAAACTAGGCATCTAGTTTTGCATCGTAACTTAGACCTCTTCTCGTACAAAATTTAACTAACCCAGGAATTGAAAGGAAACAGCCATAAATAACAACGTGCGTCAGCTTAATAGGCTCTGTAGCAGTTGGTAATTGACCCTAAATTTTCTTCGATAAATTATCTTCAGAGATGAGGCCTATTTATTGATGAATTGATCCGTAAACAATTAAAATTTGGGAGTTTAGTACGATACCAATCCACATGAGATCCAAGACAAGAGGATCCAATGCATTCTGAAAAAGTTACTGTTTGGTGTGGAGTTTTGGCTAAAGGCGATATCGATCTATATTACTTTCAATGGCGAGTACTACAGAGAAAAGATTAACGACTTCTTTTGTCCTGAATTGAATAATTTGGACAGCAATGACATAGGGTTTTAATAAGATGTCTCTACGGGCCATACGTCTCTTGCCACATCGCACATTTTGATCGTGATCATTTCACGTAGAGGTTATGTGAACTGGCCATCGAGATCGTGCAATTTGACCCCTTGGTTCTTAAGTTTGCCCTAAACATTAGTCTTTACTAATATGTGCAGTGTACTTAAATTTAACAGAGATAATGCAGAAGTTTTAATGACGAATATGACGGGGAGATTGTTAAACATTTGCTCTGACTTATCTAGCACATGGTGAACTGAGTAAACTAGAGGTAATTTGAATAAAATCAAAACATTTATTAAATGGCTGGAATAAGTAAGGAATGCCTACCAGAAATTGTAGACATATGGTGGAATAGTTACAAGGGTATTAGAAGGGGGCTTTGGACTTATATCAAAAGTTTCATTGTGTCGTAGTCGTTGTGTGAAGTCGCCTTAGTGCAGTAGGTAGTGTGTCCCAGGCCAGATATCAAAATAAAATACAAAAAGTATTCCTTCGGCGACTTCCTCTCAGCAGATTTCTGGCAAAAACTCTGAGAGTAAAAAAAAATTGCCATGAAAAGTTTCTCAAAAATCTGTCGTTCGGAGTCGACTTTAAACTGTAGGTCCCACCACTCATGTTTAAAATTAACACACACAACATAAGTGGTGTGAGAAACTAGGTCGTAATCCTGACTGAAGGGTTGTAATGACCAATTATATATGTAAGTATGTGAGGCCACTGTTGAAACCCCAGGTCAGACATTTCCAACAAAATGAAAAACGGCTTCCTCTCTGCAGATTTCTGTCAAGAACTCTGTATTTCTGTATAGACTTATTGGATGCAAGCCTGTGGTTCAACTCCTATCGCAGTGTTCCCAATTAGTGTTTCCTCTCTGTCTCCCCTTTTGGCAAAAACTCTGAGATTTCATGAAATTTCTCACGGAAAAATTTCTCAAAAAATCTGCCGTTCGAAGTCGATTTTAAACTGTGCCGTCACTCATGTATAAAATTAACGCGCTCAACATAAGTGCTGTGAGAAACAAGGTCGTAATCCTGACTGAAGGGTTTGTAATGACCAATTATGTATGTATGTATGTATGTATATCTCATTGTATATATCAAGCAATCACTGTTTGCCCACACTTGAGTTCAATATCAGGAAAATATTTAAACTTGAATTTTTTTTTCCACAAAACATGGCAAGAAAAGAAAATTATTTTCTATTCTATTGAGGGAAAATAATAAAAAAAAAATTTTTTTCTTTCAAAACACTTGTCAATGTATTGATTGTGGTGGTTAATTTCAATTTAAAAATCTTTCCTCGCGATATAGAGCACGTGCAGCCCAGATTTCATAATTCTTAAAAAGTCAAAACATTATTATTAATTATTATTAATATTTATGTATGTATGTACATACATATGTATGTATTCATGTACTCTTCTACACTTTATTTTTCGTTTATATTTTA
Organism: Sarcophaga carnaria; assembly: GCA_958299815.1. Classification (NCBI taxonomy): domain Eukaryota; kingdom Metazoa; phylum Arthropoda; class Insecta; order Diptera; family Sarcophagidae; genus Sarcophaga; species Sarcophaga carnaria. The sequence goes on from OY283151.1 coordinate 47,550,375, forward strand.
TGGTAAAAAATTTGAATTTATTTCAATTCTTTTTGGTTCGGTTGTTTGGTTTAAACAATTATCTCTATTTGACAGACTTTTTAAAATGTATACGTTTTTGGCCATGTTTAGTGGTATCATTTTAATTGCTATTGTATAATACATGTTTTATAAGGATGATGATGATGATGATGATGATGATGATTATCGTGGTTATTTATGTATTTTTACACCTGACATATTGTCAAATAGACGAAAGAAATTATATGATTATTATACATATACATACATACATATGTACGTATGTACACTTATTAAGACATAAAAGCAAAAAACTTTTATTATTTAATTTTTCTTTTTCTTTCTTTTAAATGCTAAAACGTCAACTCAGCAACCAACACCTGTGATGAAATTGTTTAAATTTAAAATAAACAACATGATTATTAACGGTAAAACAACAACAACAGCAATACCAACACCAAATACATAATCTACAACTAAAAGCAAAATCAACCACTTAAATCCACTACAAAGAAAATGCCAAAACAAAACAAAACAAAATCAAAAAAAAATCAGAAAGAAAAAAGGGAAAAAGATCAAGAAAATATCTTTCTAATCATTTAAATGTCAAAGAAATAAAAACAAAGTTTCTTTAGACATGCGGATTACATACGGCAATAACAACAGCAACACTAAACAATAACAAATAATCAAAAATCGCAACAACTAATTTGGCACACAACAATAACAAATATTGTATGTATGTGTGTATGCCATGGTACATTGGAAAAGGAGTGAAAAAGTGTAAAGAGAAACAAAATAAATCCTTTAATATACGTCAACAGGTATAGAGAAGAAAAAGCATACGAAGCTTAGTTATTGAAAGGGAAAGGAAAGCACAAGAGAGAGGAAATTTTGGGGTATCGTACGTGCGTGTTGAGAGACCGGCATTTTGAACTTTTCTTCTGTCTGCTGCGTTTGTATTTGTATTAACACGGCGTCATTAGATAATTAAAATTTGTTTATATTATACTAAGGTTTGTATATACATATGTATGTGTGCTCATTATTTTCTCTAAGTTTTTTGACACTGTCCGTACATTTTCATTGTGAGGGAGATCAGTATTATTTTGTTTTTGTTTTTGTTTTTTTTCATTTCACTTTTCATTTTTAGACTTTTTTTGTGACTCTTCGTATGAGAATATTGTTTTTACTTTGGCTTCTGCGTTGTTTCTTTTAACAAGTCCTGCGCAATGGCATTAGAGGGTACATTGACGTTACCCACTGCTGAGCGTGACAGTAAATAAGTAATAATAATTGTATGTTCTCTTCTCATGTCAAGTGTTTCAGCAGAGGCCATGTATCCGTAATAATAATCATAATAATAATAATAATAATGGCCACCATTTGCTTAGAGGTGGCAACGAACCTAACGTACATATTTCAGTTTTTCATTCTCCTCTCCTCTTAATATTGTTGTTAAGAATTCGGCATATATTTCCATTCGTATCAATATTTAGTTTCTCTGAGAGTGTTTTTTAAGCATTAAGGATATTCACTTAATGCCATATGTTTGTAGAAATGTACGCATGTATCTCTCTGTAAGCAATTGATCGTAATTTTCATAAAAATAATCATATTCAGTGATTATTTCTGCATGAATGGATACGAGAACAAACAAAATTGTCCCAGAGCGTCCAAAGCATTCCACAAAAGCTACTGTTTGGTATGCATTATGGGCTGTCAATATCAGCAATCCATATTCCTTTGAAAATCATGTTGGCAAGGCCATTACTGTCATTGGTGAACGATGATTACCAACTCTTTTTGATCTGTATTGAATGATCTGGACACCAACGACATGTACTTTCAATGGAACGGCGGTACGTGGCATATGTTACTCATGTTACATTTGATATATCACAAGAGCAATTTGAGGGCATGGTCCTCTGCCCATAGAGATCATGCGATTTGGCCTTGTTATACTTGTTTTTGTGGGGTTTCATTAAGTCGCAGGTGTATGCGAATAAGCCACAAACAAATGCTCAAACAAAACATATTCACTGGCCAAATTCAGTGGAAAATATTTCTTCCGACGACTTCTTGTCTGAGAATAAAAAATGGCCATGAAAAGTTTCTCAAAAATCTCTCGTTCGAAATCTACTTTAAACTGTAGGTCCCGCCACTCATCTATAAATATTAACACTTACAACATAAGAGGTATGAAATTCTAGGTTGTAATCCTAACTAAAGAGCTGGTAATTCATTAATGCGAACCACAGTACTAAAGCATAAGCTACAATGGGTTCAACTATGCTTCTGTAGAAGCAAAGTGTCACTCTCGGTAGGTGAGGCCCCATTTAGAACCTATGAACCAATTTCCTATACAATGTAGCAACCAAAATGTTAACACACACACAACGTGGATGGTGTGAGAAGCTAGGTTTTAATCCTTTACTTATCATTTCGGTAAGTAAGTGTTTTAAGTGTGTATCTTAAAGATTAAAAATTTGAACTGTGGATTCCCCTAATTCTGTCACTAAAGAAAATATTATTCTTCTGAGTATTTTCAATTGTTGTACAACTTATTTAAACATCCATATGGGAGCACATTTCATACTCCCCGTACGTAAAGAAATTTATTTTTAAACTCACACACACACTTGTTCTTCCTGCACGCTGTTACTCTCCCAAATGCATTACGTTATTCTCTTATGCGATCTTTAAGGCAATATCCCTACCGTTGAACTGCACTCTATTCTGTGCTGAGCTGTGCCATGGCCTACCTCGGCGTACTGTGGCTGTGGCTGACTGTTGGTGTTTTGTCGGATGAAAGAACACGTAGAAATGTTTTCTACTTTGCCGTTGATTTGCCGTTGTTTGTGGTGCTTCAGCACTCTTGCAAGAGGCAAAGAATATTCTTCAAGTGTTCTCAGTTGCTCAATAAAAACTAAATGTTTCACAATGTGTTTTTCTTTTCAGTTTTTGATTTTTATTTTTAATTTTATTTTTGTTTTCGATTTTTTTTTTTACTCATTTGAGATGAGAATGAATGTTTTACCATAAGTTCCGTAAAATGTAATTGTCTGATTTGAAAACGGATCAGTCCTTTTCGAGATTTTCATATGATACAACGTGTTCTCTTCAAAACTAAAACAAGAAAAATCGAAAATAAAAATTCAAGAAATAAAGGAAAATTAATAATAAAAATTGAAAATAAGAAAGAGAGCGAAAGAGAAAGAAAAAACGAAAATCAAAGTATTTTTAAAATCCAAAAAAATTGTAACAAGAAAAATGGCATAAATTAGTGGTTTTTGTTGTAAACCATTACAGGCCTATAAAAGATGTGATTACTCAAAACGTTAAATTATTTGAAACTAAAGATCATAATGATCATAAATTGTATATAAAATTTAAAAAATTTGTGTAAAAGTCATAATAATAATAATAATATCTGTGTTAAAAACTTATGGAATTATTTGGTGATAATTTTCTTTAATTTGTTTATAGAAAATCAATCGTTGTAAAGTTTCTTTTTTTTAATAAAAAATAATAAAAAATAAATACAACAAATAAAATAAAATCGAATTAAATTGAATTGACGTTTGTGTTTGTATATTGACTGAATCATCGATCTATATTTATCGATATATACTCCCCTTTCGACGTTGTTTTTTTTTTTTTTTTTTTTTTTGTGAGTGAAAACACAAAGTGTTTTCTTCGGTTTTCACATTAATTTCTATACATTTTAATTTTATTATATCTTCGGTGTTCTTTTCGGTAAGTATTCAAAAAAACAAAATAAAGAAAATTATTTGGAATTAATATTGAATGGTTGAGCTTCTTTATGTGATCGCTATCAATAATACACTCGAAAATTATAACAGTTACGGGTAACACAATTTTTTTTTATTTCGGAAGGGAAACACGTAATGATTTTAAAATATTCGAACTTTTTTAATTTAATTTTTTTAAAAATAAATTTTTGAATCTGAGACAAATAAAAAATTTCCATAATTTTTTTGGATTTTTTTTTCTTAATTTCTAACCAAATTGATCATTACAACTTTTTAGTTAGGGTAACGACTTAACTTTTTGGTTGCTACATTGCATAGGGAATTGACTCATAGGTTCTAAATGGGGCCTCACACCGAGAGTGACACTTTGCTTCTACAGAAGCATAGTTGAACCCATAGTAGCTGTGGTTCGCATTAATGAATTACAAGTTCTTTAGTCAGGATTACAATTAAGCTTTTCTCATCACCTATGTTGTGTGTGTTAGTTTTTATACATGACTGTTGGAACAGTTTAGAGTAGACAGATTTTTGAGAAACTTTTCATGGCCATTTTATTTATTCTCAGAGAAGAAGTCGTTGGAAGTAATATTTTTCACTGAATCTGACCAGCGAATGTGTTTTGTTTGAGCTGTTGTTTGTGGCTTATTCGCATACACCTGCGACTTAATGAAACCCCACAATAAAAAGTATAACAAGGCTAAATCGAATGATCTCTATGGGCAGATGACCATGTTCTCAAATTGCTCTTGCGATATATCAAATTAATATTTTTTTTTAATCATTACAACCCTTTAGTTAGGATAACGACCTAACTTTTTGGTTGCTACATTGGATAGGAAATTGGTTCCTAAGTTTTAAATGGAGCCTCATATCGAGAGTGACGCTTTGCTTCTACAGAAGCATAGTTGAACCCATAGTAGCTTATGCTTTAGTATTGTGGTTCACATTAATGAATTAAAAGGCCTTTAGTCAGGATTACAACCTAGTTACGCACACCCCTTATGTTGCAAGTGTTAATTTTTATACAGGAGTGACAGGGCCTACAGTTTAAAGCCGATTCCGAACGACAGATTTTTGAGAAACTCTTAATGGCTATATTATTTAATCTCAGAGTTCTTGCCAGAAATCTGCTGAGAGGAAATCGCTGAAGAAATATTTTTTCAAATTTCGTTTTGGTGTCTGACCCAGGCCTCAAGTCCAATAAGCCAACACACTACCTTCTAGACTACGGTGACTACAATTTCGTGTATATTTTTATTAAATTTAGGTTCACGGAAAAATTCAAATTTTTCAAAATTTGTAAAATTTACATCTTCTAAACTACTAACCACATTGATCATTAAAACCCTGTAAATAGGATAACGTGTCAATTTCTTGAGAGCTACATTGGATAGGAAATTGGTTCATAGGTTCTAAGTGGGGTTACACACCGAGAGTGACACTTTGCTTTTACAGAAGCATAGTTGAACCAATAGTAGCTTATGCTTTAGTACTGTGGTTGACATTAATGAATAGAAAGTGATCATTACAAGCCCTTTAGTCAGGATTGCAACCTAGCTTTTCACACCCCTTATGTATGTTGTAGGTGTTGATATTTATAGATGAGTGACAGGGCAGTTTAAAGTAGACTCCGAACGACAAATTTTTGTAACAACTTTTCATGGCAATTTCATGAAACTTCAGAGTTTTTGCCAAAAGACTGCTGAGAGTAAGTCAACTAAGAAATATTTTTCCTGTTTCAGTTTGGAGTTTGAGGCAGGACTTGCATCCAATAAGTAAACATGCTACCTGCTAGAATTCTGCCACTTTTAAATTAAATTTCACAAAAAAAATGTGAATAATTATAGACTCTGATGAATTTCGCCTACTCACATCCGCTACTATATCCATTGTGAAATATTGTCTAGTCACTATTTACCAAAAAAAAAACTTGCTTTTAATCGTTTGCAAAATTAATTCAGATAGGTGGCATCATTTTATTTTCTTTTTTGAGTGTATGTTTATTATTAATTTTTTTAATATGTTTTTATTTAAATTGAAATTTTTCCCATATTTTTTTCGCCATTTTTTTCGCGAAAACAATCAGCAGGTTTTTTTTACGTAAATTGCTGTTGCGTCTGTGTATGTACATATGTATGTGAAGATTTCCTCCGTAAGTGTTTTTCCGAAAAATTACTCAAAATTTGTTTAGTTTAGAAAGAATGTTTTTTTTTTTAAATAAATTTTCATTAAAAATTAATTTTGAATGCTCTTTTATACTACTGTGTGTACATGAAAGAAAATTATTTCACCAGAATACGCAAAATAATTAATGCGAGTGAACATCATGTTGACATTTCCTGAAAACCACAACAACAATAATAATAATAACAACAACATACATATGTACATACATACATATGGATTTGCAAATGTACATATTTTATTTAGTCAGTAATTTTGTTTTTTTTTTTGTTGAAACAAATCATGATCATGATCAAAGAATGTTGCTCACAGTGTTCTTGTTTTTGTTGTTCTTATTATTATTGGTCTGCATGCGGTACCCCCACATGCGAAGATTTTGTTGGTCTGTCTGTTGGTGGGAGTTTTTTTTCTTTTGTATTGGAATTTTATTTTCATTCAATCAGTTTTTCAGTGAAATTATCACTTAATAGACGAAATAGTTTATTTCGAAAACGTTTTTTTTTTGTATTTATTTTCTCCTGCTAAAATATGATGGCTGGCTGACCATGTGTCCACATTTATTTATAAATTCTTTTTTTTGCCTTTACTTTTGTTTTTGTTTTTATTTTATTTTATTTACATATCTATTATAACGTAAATATATTTTATTATTCAAAACTAATAACGCAATTAAATTGTATTCTTTGTTCTTAATTGACTGTCGGAAATTATTTAATTATGGTCGTTAATAAATTATAATTTAAAACGATATTGACTTGTAAAAACGTATGTATTAGAATTTATTTTGAAATATACAGTTGGAAAGTTACTTTTTAAAAATCGCAGGTAATTAGAAATAATGCAACAATTGGTGGAGAGTGTCCCATAAATTGTGATATGTTTTTGGGAATTAATTCCGTGTGCGTGGCATGATATGCTAGATTTGGTATGCCACAATCCTGTTGTTTAGATGTTTAGACGATGACTATCAGTTTTACTGAGTCCCCACAAAATATTAATCAACTCTACAACAATATTAAAACTTAAATGATTGAAAATGTGTCATAATAAAAAAAAACTACTGAATATTTTCTCAAATTTCTTTTTTTATTTGAAAGTACAATCCTTCCGGTTAATAATGGAAAATAATTTCATTCAAATGGCTGCCTCGGCTGGCCATGCAGTAGCCTACACGATCGTTCCAATTTTTAAGCACATTATCGATTGTGTGCAGCTGTATTCCACCAATGGCTTCACGAATATTGTCCTTAAAAGCGTCAATTGTCTCTGGCTTGTCGGCGTAAAACTTATCTTCGACGGCACCCCACAAATAATAGTCCAACGGTGTCAAATCGCAGCTCCGAGGTGGCCAAACGACATCAGCTCTGCGGCTGATAATGCGATCTTCAAAAACAGGGCGCAAAACATCGAGTGTAGCTTCGGCTGTGTGGCACTTAGCGCCGTCCTGTTGAAACCAAATGTTGCTAATATCCTCCTCCACTATCCTCCTCTTCGTTCAACATGGCCCGATAACGATTGCCATTGACTGTAACGGCCACTCCTTGCTTATTTTCGAAGAAAAAATGGCCCAATTATGCCTCTGGACCAAAATCCACACCAAACAGTGACTCGTTTTGGGTGCGTCGGCTTTTCAATGTATGCGTGCTGGTTTTCTGTGCCCCAAATGCGACAATTTTGCTTGTTTACATACCCGTCAAGATCAAAATGAGCTCCATCTGTAAATATGATTTTTTTTTTGCCAAAATCGGCATCTTCTGGTGTAGGCTACTGCATGGCCCACTTAGCGAAGCGAAAACGCATTGGATGGTCAATTGGCTTCAACTCCTGAACCAATTGCACTTTGTATGGCGTCATACCAAGGTCTTTATGCAAAATTCGTCTCAATGATGTCTCCGAAATGTTCAATTGTTTGAGAACGACGGTGAATTGATGTTCATGGCGCTTCACGCACACTTTCAGCCACGGCAGCAATATTCTCGGGTGTACGCACTGATTTTGACTTTTCACGCTTTGGTTTACCGATGAGGATGCCAGTTTCCTTCACTTTTTTCACAAGATAACGAACATATGGAGCTGACGGTGCTTCTCTTCTTCGAAAATCTTTACACAATTTTCGCACACGTTCTGCAACATTACCATGATTTTCAAAGTAATGTCGCCATATTTCCCAGCGTTGTTCAAGCGTATACACAACCATATTCGTTCAGCGGAAGGATAAAACTAATTATCTGTCAAATCAGACATGAGATAAGTGTTACCATTCACGAAATAAGCACTTGTTGAAAAAAAAGAACGTTAGATAAATTTCTATTTAAAAAGAAATGCAAAAACCACGATGAAATTTATTTTTGTGATATGTAAGCAGTTACCTATCAACAATTTTCTTATTTTACTTACTTTCCCATCAAATCTCTAAGTATCACATTGGAATTCTTATTATTTTTTACATCACTGTACCTTAGCCTAGCCCCCATGGTTATCCTCTGTATATTTATTTCCTCTAAAAATTTGAAGAAATTTTGTCTGTGCGGTCATGCAATGCGTACAATGCTTGTATGATGGCACAATTTTCACTGAAAATATCTTGATTTATTCTCACTGCCATGCTGCGATTATGTCCTTAACGAAAGTAGTTTTAACGTCGGTCTTTGTCCTTGAATGAAGAGGATTTATTAGAGAAATTTCGTATTATTTAAAGGCAAGTCTTAAAAGAGTTGCGGGGACATAGGGTTATAGTTGGAAATTGCATTGCTGATAAGCTCAAGAAGTCGTCGTAGTCTAGTAGGTAGTGTGTTAGCTTATTAGACGTAAGGCCACGGTTCGAAACCCAGTTTAGATAACAAAACGAAATATGAAAAAATATTTTTTCGGCGACTTCCCTCTCATCAGATTTCTGGCAAAAACTCTGAGGGTAAATAAAATTGCCATGAAACATTTCTCAAAAATCTGTTGTTCGGAGTCGACTTTAAACTGTAGGTCCCCCGCCACTCATGTAAAAAATTAACACACACAACATAAGTGGTGTGAGAAGCTAGGTCGTAATCCAGACTGACAGCTGAACAGAGTCAGTGTGAAGCTCTCAATGTCCTACATGTTATAAAGTATGGGTATTTCTATTGCCTCGGTTAAATTGGTTGGTTATCATTCACTAATTTCAAGCTTAATCTCGTTGGCAGCAAGCACGTACATGTAATATTGCTAGCATCTTGCTCAGCACGTATGGATAAGAAGAGGACCAACCCACTTCTATCCTTAAATCCTATGGTTATCGATAGATAAGCGCAAAAGCGATTCCCACGGGTCACTGCCTTTTTGGTAGGCATGCCGAAAACCTTAGCATTCCAGTAAGGAACTTCTGCAGGTGCTATGGATCTGAGAAGGAGCAACAGATTGTTTTTCACCTCATGTATCAGTACTCTGCTGTTGTCATAAAAAGACGAAGGTTCTTTGGCATTTGGCATGAAATTCCTGACCGAACTTTTTAATGTAAAGATTGCTGCAGTAGAAAGATTTTTTCGTACTCGGATTGTTTTTCACTAGGGAATGTTGGATTCTCTGGTGTTTTATTGATTGTACCATCACAATGGGCCTAACAGCTGACATACAGTGGTGGCTTTATAATTAGAAACGACTTAGCAACATGTATGTTTGTTAATTTGTTTTACAGTTTTCACTGTGTACCTGGGATCAAAGGCTTTGTTTGGAGGACGTCTTACATAAGTTTTTCCATCAGATTGGGACAAATTAAGCTTAGATTCGTCACTCCAGAAACATCATTTCTAATTATAAGGCCACCACTGAACATATGTGTATGAGCAGTAGACGAGTGGGCGGATACTTGCTGCTTTAATATTTACATGAACAGATTGCTCTTTGCTTTGCATACTATAACTTATGTCCACATGTATGTATGCTCCAGTAGCTTGCATTTGGAAAACTTAATCTAACCTAACTTAGTTGAATAAATTGTGCTACTGTGTGAATTGTTAGCTAACAAGGGTGTCAATTCCGCTTTTAACTTTTGAATTTATTCCACCTGCGCTATCAGAACCTGTTAGGATATTTTAATTTTTTTTTAATTTTGTTTATTATAATTAGTGTGTATCAGTTGATTCCAACCTCCAACAACATCCCGTACAATTTAAGATCCTCTCCTCCTATACAATATATAATTGCTTGATATCAATAAATATTGATATTTTTCAAAAAATAAATACAAATCTAAACGAATAGAGACAGACAGACGGTTAATAATATTAAAAGGTTTGTGCAATTGAAATATAGAGCATGTATGTATCTTCTGCGTGATTTAAAATAAATTTTATTTGTAAAGAAATAAAATTAAGAAATAAAATAAAAAATAAGGAAAAACAACAACAATAACAACAACAAAATAATTAATATCTTACTGATCCTTCAATAATGTTTATTTATTTTCTTTAATATTTATTTATTTTTTTCTAACAATTATCTGATTGAAATCATGCATAAATCTTTTGCCAAATATCTTTGTAGAGTGATATTTTCTTTTTCGGTATTTTCAATTACAGTGATTCTCAAATAGTGATACAATCACGCCATTCCTAATTATTATATTGTATTCTGGTTTTAATTATTTTAGGATATTGCCTTAGTTATCAGTTAATAACAGCATACTCTAATACATTGCTACATATGTACATACATATAAAACGCATATAAAGTTAAATTTTGTTAAATTTTACCCAAAAAGTTGAAGAGAATTAGCCATACAGAGCCCCTTTGTGATACCAAGGGTACGAGATACTTTTACTCCGTTTCTGATAAAGCGATACCGAATGCCAGTGTCCATGTCTGATTGCACATTTAGATCATCTCTCCAGATCTCAAAACGAAATATGAAAAATATTTCTTCGTCGACTTCCTCTCAGCAGATTTCTGGCAAAAACAAAAAATTGCAATGAAAAGTTTCTCAAAAATCTGTCGTTCGGAGACAACTTTAAACTGTAGATGCCGCCACTCGTATAAAATTAACACACACAACATCAGCTCTGCGGCTGATAATGCGATCTTCAAAAACAGGGCGCAAAACATCGAGTGTAGCTTCGGCTGTGTGGCACGTAGCACCGTCCTGTTGAAACCAAATGTTGCCAATATCCTCCTCTTCAATTTTTGTGAACAAAAATTCGTTCAACATGGCCCGATAACGATCACCATTGACTGTAACGGCCACTCCTTGCTCATTTTCGAAGAAAAATGGCCCAATTATGCCTCTGGGCAAAGTTTCTCAAAAATCTGTCGTTCGGAGTCAACTTTAAACTGTAGGTGCCGCCACTCATGTATAAAATTAACACACACAACATGGGTGGCGTGTGAAGCTAGGTTGTAATCATGACTGAAGGATTGTAATGACCAATTATGTTTGTATGTATGTTTAGTAGACACCAATATGCCTTTTCCTCATCCTACATTGCGTTGTGTTGTGGTTCTGTACCCAATACCGAAATAACTGTATCCTTCTCTTCCTCACCTCTATTAGCTCAAGCGTTCGCCAGATGCCTATGACTGGCCATAATGATAATGCAGAGGATTGTAGAGTTCATAGACATGGTTCAGTTGTTTGAATTTTGAATGCACAATTGGGTATGAGTACGCTTCCTGAAAATAGGTGTCATGTTTTCTCTCAATAGTTTAAAGACACAATCGTGTGACCATTTCGCAGGAGTTCTTAGCGCTACTCAACCGCAATGTAGACAAATTTTTACACAGTTTCGTAATCGTGAGCAAAGTACGATTTCACATGCAATTCACTTAAGCAATCACATACACATACTTACATAGTCAGGATTATGAACCTACCCAGCTAGCATTTGGAAGATTGTTTTTAAAAAAATCAGTCTTTTTAGAGTACTTTTGATGATCAAAAACTCATTAGTCAGCTACACGATTAAAAAAGGACTCAAATATGATTCGCGTCAATGAGTAAAATGAGTTCTATTTAAAATACAATAAAAAGTTGTATAGCAATCGGAAATTATTCATCGAGACGTTTAAAACGTGACTATTATTTCCGTTATTTATTATTTTACTCAACTTATACTGAAGATTGAAAAACGCTTAACCAAAAAAAGATCATGCAGTTGTTTTAAAAGGAATTGTAATTAAAAAATGGCTATGATATAAAGTACAATTGTTTTCAATCAAAATTTTCTGTTTTTTTAACGAAAAAAAAATATTTTTTAAAATAAACTTTTTATGTCGGATGTACATACATCACGAATATAGACTTAATAATTCTTTATTTGTTACTTAACGTCCATACGAACGTAATTTTTGAAATCGCGGCAATGTAAATGCAGGACTCAGAAAACCGACTAAAATACATTTTGAAATACGACTAATAAATGACTCAAATTTTAATCATAAATGACGCAAAAAGGAGTTCAGAATAATACAAACATGACGGATAAATGACAATAAAAGGACTTCTAAACATACTGATAAATTACTCATAGAAGACTCGTATGCGATTAAACGATGACTGAAAGACGACTCGAAAAAGAATCATAAACGAAGGTAAATAAGACTAATAAATGATCAGAAAGCGATTTGAAAATGATCATGAAACTACTAGAAAAAGGGTCGAAAATTATTCTAAACTAATATAGAAAATGACACATAAATGACTTTTTAAGAAGACTCGCTCGTAGTCACTTTTTTCCCCGACAACAGAGTCTTTTATGATCAGAAAATGAGCGCATAGTCTAGCTTTCTAATCGCGCAGAAGAATCAAAAAATACTGGAATGTGATTAAAAAATTTCAAAAATGGTGGGTGGGTAGTTTCTCACGCCACATATGCTGTGTGTGTTAATTTTATACATGAGTGGGAGGACCTACAGTTTAAAGTCGACTCCGAACGACAGTTTTTGTGAAACTTTTCATGGCAATTTTATTTCACTCTCAGAGTTTTTGCCAGAAGTCTGCAGAGCGGAAGTCACCAAAGAAATATATTTTTATTTCATATTTTCGTTTTGAAGTCTGACCTGGGGTTTGAACTATGGCCTTACGTCTAATAAGCCAACACACTACCTACTAGACTACGGCGACTTCAAGCAATCGTTGGCGAATATTATGCGAATTTAATAAGAATTTCATGGCACAAATCGATGAATTAGACTTCGAATACCTTTCTCATTTAGAGTATAGCTTCAGACTAAGCTCCGAGTGATTGCAGTTTCCAAACTTAGGCTAGACTTCTTGACAATTAAAAAATATAATGTTGTATTCATACGAGTGTATATAAATTAAAAAAAAAAAACATATTTTTCCTTGACAATTTTTCTTTTCACAAATAGTTTGGAAACTGCTGCACCACCCTTTATATACATACATATGTACATACATATGTATGTACTTATAGATTTATAGGCGATTTTGTACGTTTGCGTCTTTAACGTTCACATGCAATTAACGTCCATTTATCTTCAAAAAGAAATGAACGCATTCAGCAAGCAACACTTGTTAAAATTTATTATAAAGTATTGTGGTGGTATTATGAATAAATATTTGTGCCTGTCCCTGCCTCCCCACCCCGCCCCGCCCCCTTACTCATCGGATATTGTTGCAGCCTTTAAATGTTGATATTTTGACATTAAATAACGAAATGAACTAAAAATATGCAAAATATTTATATAGAAGGCGAAAGACCAATAACAAGTTGAAATAGAAATTGAAAAAACAAAAAAACAAAAACAAAAAAGCAGAAGAAAAAAAAAACTATTATTTATCTATAAAAATTTATTTGTATTTGTATTTGTATTCTTTTCCTAATTACGTACATGGCAAATGAGATTTATTTGCATAGAAATTTATTCGTTTGTACGTCTGCAAGGCAACGTCAGATATAAGAATATGGACATTAATTGCATGGCACAATAATTACCACAAAAATATCTACGGCTACTACTGCTTAGTGGTGATTCTATACACATATGTACTTATGGGCTTACATTTTAGATACAATTTATCACAGCCTGACTGCGTAAAGTTATCAAGAGAATAGGGTTTAAATTTGTTAGATTTTCCAAGTTATCGAAATTAAGTAATAATCGATAACATAAAAAACAAAAATAGTTGACGTTTATTATTCAGTATCTACAATAAACACTACGTTTAAATTTTACAACACGCTCTTCTTGGTAACATCGAGCTATTAATTTTGATACACTATCCTTTTACTATGGAGTCGTCTAACAAAGACTCTCACACTCAGACATCCTGTTGTAGCTACATTAGTTGTTAAGTTAGTTGTAATTCATTCGGTCTACTTTGCCAAATTACCATGGACGGGTGAAGCATTGAAGTCGCCGTAGTCTAGTAGGTAGTATGTTGGCTTGTTAGACGCAAGACCACGGTTCGAACCCCAGGTCAGACATCAAAACAAAAATATGAAAAAAATATTTCTTCGGCGACTTTCTTCCTGTGGAATACTGTTTTGATAGGGGTTTCGACTTCCTGATCCCGAGCAGAAGTGACTGGACCCCTGGCACGACCGTTTCACCGGAACTCCTGGACGTCTACACCGACGGCTCCAGACTCGATAATGGGGTGGGCAGTGGAGTATACTCTGGGAAATTGGGCCTGAACATCTCACTCCGGCTGCCGGACTACTGCAGCGTGTTCCAGGCGGAGGTAATGGCCATCTGCCGGGCCGCACAGTGGATCCTCGCCTATAGTGTTCATGTCCCTTTCACCCGTATCTGGATCTACTCCGATAGCCAGGCTGCGATAAAGTCTCTGTCGAACGTTGCGGATAATTCCAGGATCGTCTGGGTTCCCGGACACTGCGATATTCCGGGAAACTTCAGGGACGACGAGCTGGCCAGGGCTGGTGCACTACTTCCGGAATCTTCCTCAATCAACGTGGGAATGCCACTTACCTCGTTCAAACTGGCTATTGCGCGGAAATTCTCCCGGGATGCCAACCGGTCCTGGGTCAATGAGTAGTCCTGCTCCATCGCTAGGCTCACTTGGCCCACAGTGGATAGGAGGCGTACCAACCAGCTACTTGGACTTGGCCGTAATATCATCTCGATAACAGTGGCCATGCTTACAGGCCACTGTGTTATGGGTAGACACGCGGAAAGAACCGACACCGATTTAACGACTTCTGCCGTGCATGCAGATCCGCCGAGGAGGAGGAGACTGTCATCCACTTCCTCTGCCAATGCCCATCCCTTGCGGGATGCAGATATAGGTTATTTGGCTCTCCGACCCTTGTCAGCTTGACGGAGCTATCGTCCATTGATATCAAGGACATAGCCTCGTTCATCAAACATTCTGGCTGGTTTTCCAGCGTGGGGTAGTCGTGATTTTTGGAAAATTTGCAGCCCTTGCGCTGACCAACGTCCCCCTCCTTGGATCGGAGGAACTTGGTCAGTGCAGAGGCTTCGTTCACTTGTGGCATCACAACGGGCAGATATGCGTGCTCAAGTGAGCTTTTTGGTAAATTAAAGCTACCACGCTAACCTAACCTAACCTTTCTCTCACTAGATTTCTATCAAAAATTCTGAGAGCAAATAAAAAAAAATTGCCATGAAAAGTTTCTCAAAAATCTATCGTACGGAGTCGACTTAAAACTGTAGCTCAACGCCACTCATGTGTGAAATTAACGGACACAACATAAGTGGTGTGAAAAGCTAGGTCGTAATCCTGACTGAAGAAGGGTTGTAATGACCATTCAACAACATATGCAGATAAAAAAAAATTATTTTATTTACCACCCGCTTCATCCATTTTACGATCGGTAGGACTATGCGCAATATGGTATAGAAATTTGAGTTTAATGGTTCAGTAAACAAACATCCGTCGACGAAACGCTGAATCAGCTGGAATTAGTAAAGCGGTCTGTGAAAGTGTGTAAAAGAAACCCAGGCAGAACTAAGCCCTTGGCTAACCACAACTTGTTGAATATTGCTTTACAACTTGATGCTGCCCACATATAGAATTCTACTCTCGCAGGAACTGAATATAAACGGTCATAAACAACATCATTCAACGTGTTCAATAAAAGGCCTTTGGGGCAGTTGGCAACTGACCCTAATTTTCAGCGAAAAATCACCTTCAGCGATAAGGCCCATTTCTAAATGAATGGATAAGTAAACAAACGAAATTTCGGAACACAACAATCTATAACAGATCCAAGAAAGTCCAGTGCATTACGAAAAATTGTGTGTGTCGTACTATTTTTGAACTGGCGGCGTTATCGTTCCATATTTCTTTGATAGAACGACCTTAGTCAGTTCAGCACTGTATAGATCGATAATTACTAACTTCTTTTGGCCTGATTAGATAGCATGATTATCTAACATGAAGATGATTTTAATTTGCCACTGAGATCGTACGATTGTAACATTTATTTATCGAGTTGTGAGTCCTACACACATACAAAATTCAACTGCCCCAGAAACTGACGGTAAAAAGGTCATAAACAACGACGTTTGGTTCTGGAGCGGCAAAACATCACCTTTAGCGATTAGACCCATTTATAAATGAATGGGAAATGGAAATTTGTTATGAAGATAATGAGAATTGGCCACTGAGATCGTGCGATTTTAGGTTGGTAGTTAGGTAGAGGTGGCTGCCCATCCATGAAAAATTCTTAGATGGACTCACTTGGGCCCATTGTGCTACCACAGTTATCCGCTCTCCACTAGGCTCAAAACCACTGGGAGCTCCTGATGAAGCTATTTAGGCTGTCAATGTCGATCCATGACAGTTCCTCCAGATCATCCATGTTCCTCCAGATACCCATGTACTTCCTTCTCCTTTGGCAAAGAGCCGGGCATGTACCCAGCAAGTGAGGGACAGTCTCCTCTTCTTCCTCATCTCTGCAGCCTCTGCCGAAGTCGTTAGCAAGGTGTCCAAGATCAATGCGCCTCGCATGCGTACCCATAATGCCATGCACCGTAATGACACCGACAACTACACTGAGCGCGCCTCTTTGGAGTTTAAGTAGACTCATTGTGCGCCCCCCCATCCAGCCTTGGCAAGATTTTACAAGCCGTTCTACCCGTGTCCGAGGCCGATCTTGTGATTTTACCAAGCTAGACTTATTCTTGTGAAGTTTTCTTAAGCAGCAGGTGTTTGCGAATAAGTCACCATGCTATCGTTCATATGAAGTCTGGTTTATGAGTCAAAGTCTTGGAAAATTGCACATTTTGGATAGGCTCCACCCAGGAAGCCATGGTGGACATTTCAACGATGCTATATATAACGGCAACAATAGGCCTTTTAAAGGAATAAAAAACTTTCGTTATATCTCACAAAGACTTGGCTTTATTTAAAAAATAGTCTTCATCGCTGAAAATGATTTTCCGATGAAAGTCTGGCTTATTTACCAGATGCCCCAAAGCCAATTCTATGAACACACATCGTTGTCTATGGTCGTCCATGGTGATCTAGCAAGACTGGCTGAATAAATGACAACAAATTTGACAGATGTAGCTACCACAAGATGGCCGTTATCAGCTGACAAAGTTCGAAAATACCTGTCGGAAGATAGAAGTATGAAAGCAAACTTTGTCCTTGTATTGACAGAACTAAATATTTGTTACTGTTAATTCTATTTTAAATTTATTTTTATTTCTATTTTAAATAAAGGGTCCGACAAATAACTTTTTTTTTTGAAAATGGTTTAAAAGAAAAAACTACTGAATATTTTCTCAAATTTCTATTTTTATTTGAAAGTACAATCCTTCCGGTTAATAATGGGAAATAATTTCATTCAAATGGCTGCCTCGGCTGGCCATGCAGTAGCCTACACGATCGGTCCAATTTTTAAACACATTATCGATTGTGTGCAGCTGTATTTCACCAATGGCTTCACGAATATTGTCCTTTAAAGCGTCAATTGTCTCTGGCTTGTCGACTTAACACTTATCTCTGACGTCATCCCATAATAAATAGTCCAACGGTGTCAAATCGCAGCTCCGAGGTGGCCAAACGATATCAGCTCTGCGGCTGATAATGCGATCTTCAAAAACAGGGCGCAAAACATCGAGTGCGATCGGCTGTGTGGCACGCAGCGCCGTCCTGTTGAAACCAAATGTTGCCAATATCCTCCTCTTCAAAACAAAAATTCGTTCAACATGGCCCGATAACGATCGCCATTGACTGTAACGGCCACTCCTTGCTCATTTTCGAAGAAAAATGGCCCAATTATGCCTCTGGACCAAAATCCGCACCAAACAGTGACTCGTCTTGGGTGCGTCGGCTTTTCAATGTATGCGTGAGGGTTTCCTGTGCCCCAAATGCGACAATTTTGCTTGTTTACATACCCGACAAGATCAAAATGAGCTTCAACTG
Source organism: Sarcophaga carnaria (assembly GCA_958299815.1). Taxonomy (NCBI): domain Eukaryota; kingdom Metazoa; phylum Arthropoda; class Insecta; order Diptera; family Sarcophagidae; genus Sarcophaga; species Sarcophaga carnaria. The sequence continues at coordinate 47,568,681 of OY283151.1, forward strand.
AAAAGATGATTTTTTTTGCCAAATTCGGCATCTTCTGGTGTAGGCTACTGCATGGCCAGCCGAGGCAGCCATTTGAATGAAATTATTTTCCATTATTAGCCGGAAGGATTGTACTTTCAAATAAAAAAAGAAATTTGAGAAAATATTCAGTAGTTTTCTTTTAAAGCATTTTCAAAAAAAAAGTTACTTGGCGGACCCTTTAGAAGATCCATTAAATAAACTTCATGATAAGCAAAAAATATTGGAATTTTGATGATGTAGAGCTGCATTGTATGTAACCTCTGAAGGCATACATAAGTTGTCTGGGATCCAGTAACGAATAAAATATTTTGTCAAATTAATAAGTGCCTAGTATATGTAGGTCTGTTGCAAAATATTTTATAATGAAATCATAAGATTATATTTTAATAGCTTTTTATTCATATAAAATTAACATGAATTTATTATTAGTGGCACCCACACAATTTCAATACAATAATTAATTAATATTGTTTAACAATTTCTTTGCCAAAAATTCAACAAAAGAAAAAAAAAATTAAAATACCAAATGGTTGAGGTAAGATGCACTTGGAGAAACAAAACAAAGGAAATTATCTTAAAATGTTTTTTAACAATAAATAGAACCTAAGTTCAATACCAGCAATCAGGCAAAAACTTGTAAAATAACCCACCCTCGGATTTGAAGTGCATATATCGATATAATGCCTGTTCTTTCGATAACTTTTCCATTTTTGATACATTGCTTTCAAATAACTAAAGACCTTTAGTTTGTGACATTGAACTTAATTCGTTTGTATTAAATAACGGGTGATTTTTTAGCTATTATCTTTTTGGCAATACTGGTTTAAACAGCTCACGCACGTTTCGTGTTTGGTCTATAATTTAACCATGAATCGTCTTACAAACGAACAACGCTTGCAAATCATTGAATTTTATTATCAAAATGCGTGCTCTGTTAAGAAAGTTCATCGCGCGCTTCTTCCATTTTATGGTCAGTTTAATCGACCCACTGAAGCGGCTATTCGGGCTATTGTGACTAAATTTCGCACCAAATTTACATTGTTGGACATTAAACCACCAACACCCTTACGTAGAGTGCGAACTGAAGAAAATATCGCAGCTGTATCGGCCAGTGTTAACGATGACCATCAATTATCGATTCGTCGCCGTTCGCAGCAATTGGGCCTCTGTTACTCAACAACGTGGAAAATTTTGCGGAAGGATTTAGGTGTGAAGCCTTTCAAAATACAGCTGGTGCAAGAATTGAAGCCGAACGACCTACTGCAACGCTGAATTTTTGGTGAACGGGCTCTTGGAAAGTTGGCCGAAGATCCACTTCTTTATCGAAAAATTGTGTTCTGCGGCGGAGTTAATTTTTGGCTCAATGAATACGTAAATAAGCAGAATTTGGAGTGAAAATCAGCCAGAAGCATTGCAAAAGCTACCAGTGCATCCGGAAAAAGTCACAGTTTGGTGCGGTTTATGGGCTGGTGGCATCATTGGGCCGTACTTCTTCAAAGATGCTGCGAATCGTAACGTAACTGCGAATGGTGAGCGCTACCGTGAGCTGATTTCCAACTGTTTTTGCCCAAAATGCAAGAGCTTGACTTGTATGACATGTGGTTTCAACAAGTCGGTGCCACATGCCACACAGCACGCATAACAATGGACTTATTGAGAGGCGAATTTGGTGAACATTTTATTTCACGTTCGGGACCAGTCAATTGGCCGCCTAGATCGTGCGATTTAACGCCTTTAGACTATTTTTTGTGGGGCTATGTTAAAGCTCATGTCTATACAGACAAGCCCGCTTCAACTGACACATTGGAAGACAACATTGAAGCATTTATTCGTGGGATACCGGCCGAAATGTTGGAAAGAGTATGCCAAAATTGGACTAAGCGAATGGAGGCGCAGTCGCGGTCAACATTTTCATGAAATAATCTTCAAACATTAAATTATATGGACCGTACTATCGATTCAAATAAAGATTTCATGCATTTTTCTGAAGTTTATGTGTTTTTTTGGGAAATTTTCCTATAGCTCTTAAAAAATCACACATTAAAACATCATACTTTTGGTGTGTGTTTTTGTTTTTTTTTTTTTTTGAAAGAATGAAAAACAAAATTGTTTCACATTTTTTTTTCAATTAAAATTCAAAATTTATGCTTGTATTTTTTATAATTTAATTTATAATCATTAAATCTGACATTGATTATACAATTCGGGTTGAACAGCGTAAGCGAATAAAATCTAGCAAAAGAATGTTTTTGTAAAAAAAACCCCAAAGACTCATAATTTAATGCCATCGCAAATGAAAAAGCATTTCAAAGCAAAATTCTGTTGAAAATCTGATATATTGCGCCAGGGTATTTATAAGGGTCATAATTATCTGTGGGGGTAATAAATAAAAACCAATTTTTTGATTTTTTTAAAATTTATTGAAAGAAAAAAATTAAAAAAATTAAAAAAATTATGTTCGAATAATTTTATGAAAAAAAAAAAATAATAAATTTTTATCAAATAGCCAGTCAGCCGGCCAACCAGTTTAAATTTTAATTAAAAAAAAAGTTATTTTTTTTTGTTTCCAAATGATTTGACCCAGTTTTTGTATGTCTTTCATTGATGATGTTTCAAACATCATTGCAGTTTTCCAATTTGTTGTTGTATTTTTCTTCTCTTATTTGTTTCTTTTTTTTTTATTAATTTTATGCAATCGCAACAAGTGGCTTTTTTTTTGTAGACTAATTTAAATATGTTTTCATACAATGGGCGCTAAAAGTAATCGATAGAATATGTTTTAAATAATTTAACTTTTTAAAATATAAAAATTCTTGTGATACACAATTAAGAATCAACAGCATAGAAAAGATAGAAATCTTTAAAAATATTCTTGAAACCATTCAAATAAATACTCTTTGGAATTGTCTTTCTGATACTGCTTTAAAGAAAAATTTCCTCCCAAATTCCAATTTCTATTCTTCAAATAATTTAGGACAATACGTACGTCGTACCGTACGTACACTCGCCAAAAAATCAATTTAAAGTCTATAAAATCTAAAAATAATTAAAATCTAGCAGTTGGTTAAGTAAATCGATAACACATATGTAAAGGGTGTTTTTTATAGAGGTATAGAACTTTAAGTTGGCATTACTTTTCAAGATGACGACCGATCTAACAGCTGTCAAGTGATTTATTCTCAGTTTGGTTTGGCAATTCATCGTGAATAGACTCACGCCTGAACAACGCTTGTAAATAGTGCAATTTTATTTCGAAAATAATGGTTCTGTGCGGAAAACGTATCGCGCACTACGTCCATTTTATCGTCGACAAAATCGTCCATCAGAGCAGTTAATTCGATTAACCATGGAACGTTTTCGCACCACGTTTACTCTTATTGATAACTCGCATCCCCAGAGACGCTGTACGGTGCGTACAGAAGAAGCTATTATCCGTACTTTTTCTAAAACGATGGTAACCAGAACGTTACAGTCAATGGTGATCGGTATAGAGCCATGATTACTAACTTTTTCATTCCTGAATTGAATAACCATGATGTCCAGGAGATGTGGTTTCAACAAGACGGCGCAACATGTCACACAGCTCGTGCCACAATAGATTTATTGAAAGACACGTTTGGTGACCGCCGAATTTCACGTTTTGGACCTGTGAATTGGCCTCCAAGATCTTGTGATTTAACACCGCTAGACTACTTTCTGTGGGGCTATGTAAAGTCATTGGTCTATGCGGTAAAGCCACAAACGCTTGACCATTTGGAAGACAACATTCGCCGTATTATTGTCGATATACGGCCACAAATGTTGGAAAAAGTCATCGATAATTGGACGTCCAGATTGGACTACATCCGCGCCAGCCGTGGCGGTCATATGCCAGAAATCATATTTAAAATGTAATGCCACAAGATTATCATTCGGATAAATAAAATTCATGTCAATCGAATAATCAATCCATCGTTGTTTTATTGCAACTTAAAGTTCTATACCTCTATAAAAAATACCCTTTACATATAATACAAACAAGTGTGTCTTTTCAAAATATTTACACATTTTTTAAAAATATTTTTTTTTTTCGGGAAATAATCCTCCTACTACCGCCGTCATAGATCACGCTCTTTTGGGGGATTTATTTTGGAGAGACAACAAAAGTTTCATTTTCTAAAAATAATCGAATAGTATTTAAAAATATTTTATACATGTACGTGTGGGTGTTTCATAAATTCTGTCCTTGACTGTTAGATTTATTCGCCAATTTTTATTGAGTTGAACGGCGTTGCTTGTCTATAATTTTATTCGTATAAGAAGTATTTGAACGATTTTTTTTTTGTATTCTTTAATTGAATATTATTAAGTGGCCATTTAAGTAAATCATCATAAAACTAGTGCACGCATACATACAATCATACGCATTTGTTTATAATACAATAACAACAACTATAAACATGAAAATAAAAAGAAAAACCAAAAAAAAATTATTAAAACAAACAAACAAAAACAAAAAAAAATCCGTCTTACAAACATAAATTTTTTTGCGCCAGTCATTTTACAATAAATAAAATTGTACAATAAATACAAGAACAACAACAGCAACAACAACAATATTAAACATAAATAAAATTTTTGGCCTCAATTCAATTAATTAAGAACAACAATAACAAGAAAAATTGGAAAAAAAAATATCGAAACATTTTTGTTTAAACGTTCCCATATGACGCACTCAACGCTACAGACAGAACACTTACGGATCTCTACTACATATACTTGCGGATGCAAACAGCAGCAGGTTGTTAAAGAATCGGCCAACTGATCGGCCGACCACTGCTTACGACATGCCACACAATTTGTTTTTCATTTCCGAACATTTGTTTGTACCTGAGTACCATGTGTATGTCTATATTTTTAAAACCACGTCATTACAGATTGACGAAAATTAGAAAATGTCGCAACTTATCAATTTTATGTATGTATGTATACGATAAAAACAAATATTATACGTCCACTTATCGTCCGTCCGTCTCTTAGACGATCGCGTGGAATCATCAGCATCTCTTTGACAATGTAATTAAAATGTATTTTTTGCAAGAGAATTTAATTTTAATTAATTAATTCAATTTTAGTGAATAATAACGCAAACTGGCTGCATCATAAACCTTATGCCATGTAAACGGAAGCTTTACCTTCTAAATAAGTAACCCAACCAGATAGAAATGTCCCAATGCTTAAGACATTCACTTTAATTTAATTATTCATTTGAATTCTTATTCATTTTAATTTAATTTAATTTATTTATTATTATTGTATTGTTATTATTGTTTTTCAACTAAGTCCACAAGAGACCAATTCAACAAAGGGTTCTTATTCATGGAAAAAAAATTTTTATTTCGGCAGCTTATAAATTGCTCTACACGGCTATTTTTTTTTTTTTTTTTTTGTACAACAGCCATTTCCACTAAAGCCGAATTTGACGAAAACAACAGACTTGTCGGATCTAAAGTCCTGAAATACGGTTCACTGATTTTCCCCAAATTTTTCTTTAATTTTAACCGACTTAACTTAGTTTAATCGTGTCATACGAGAATGCTATTGATACAGTTTGTTTTATTTTAGTTTTCGGGTCTACCAACAGGGACTTCCGAACTGTAAGAGTTGATTGGTTGTCTCATACGTGACTGGTCAAATCATCGCGAACGGATAGCATTCAATAATACGTGCAAATAATAAAATTGTTTTATCAAAACAGGTGTTCTGTAATGACCCTATCAAAACTGATAAGAAATTTATCAAAACTCTCCGGCTACAAGACCCATTACTAGAGGAATGGATTTGCAAACAAAATTGTCAAATCGCTGTTTGGTGTAGCGTTCTTTTAGGACGACATTGGTCACATTATCACTGTCAACGGCGTGTACTAGAGGTGGTCGATCGTTATCAACTTATTTTGACGGAAATTGCATGGTCTGGATACCAACATTTGATTTAAAAGGCAGCGCTACGTGAAACACAGCTCATGCGACATAAGGTACCGAGATCGTATGATTTGAGCCCGTTGGACTTTTGCATGTGGGGTCTTCTGAAGTTGCAGGTGTATGGCGAATAAGCCAAAGACGGTCAGAATCAAGGAAAATTGAATATTTGTGATGCGCTTCACTCAAAGAAGCCGTGGCGGATATTTGAACGATGTTATATTCCATACATAATAGCATCACCAACAGGTGTTCAAACAGACCTTTCAATTATATCTCACATACATACATACATAATCGGTCATTACAACCCTCCAGGCAGGCTTACGACCTAGTTTCTCACATCACTTATGTTGTGTGTGTTAATTTTTATGCGTGAATGGTGGGACCTACAGTTTAAATTCGACTCCGAACGATAGATTTTTGAGAAACTTTTCATGGCAATTTTATTTACTCCCAGAGTTTTTGCCAGAAATCTGCTGAGAGGAAGTCGCCGAAGAAATACTTTTTGTATTTCGATTTGATGCCTGGCCTGGGGCTCGAGCCCTGGCTTTACGTCTAATAAGCCAACACACTACCAACTAGAATACGGCGACTTCAGGCTAAAACAAGAGACTTATCATATCTAAATTCCTGAGATATGGCTTCACTGATTTTCCCCAAATTTTCCATTAAATTTTTACCGACTTAACTTAGTTCCATGAAGACATATTTCAAGAATTTTGTTGGTAAAGTTTATTTTATCACAATAATCGGTTCTTACAGCAGGGACTTCTGAACTTTAACAGCTGATAACGGCCATCTTGTTGAAGCCACATCTGTCAAAATGATTGTAATTTATTCCGTCATACATACATATGTACATAATTGGCCATTACAACCCTTCCGTCAGAATTACGATCTAGCTTTTCATACCACTTATGTTGTGTGCGTTAATTTGATACGTGAGTGGCGGGACCTACAGTTTAACGTCGACTCCGAACGGCGGATTTTTAAAAAATTTTTTCATGGGAATTTTATTTACTCTCAGAGTTTTTGCCAGAAATCTGCTGAGAGGAAGTCGCCGAAGAAATATTTTTTTTCATATTTCGTTTTGATGTCTGACCTGGGATACGAACCCGGGGGGCTTTACGTCTAATAAGCCAACACACTACCTACGACTTCAATCTGTCTTCCTAAATCAACATGGGCGACCCTATACTCTTAGAGTTTTTGCCAGAAATCTGCTGAGAGGAAGTCGCCGAAGAAATATTTTTCTTTATATTTTCGTTTTGATGTCTGATCTGGGGTTTGAACCGTGGCCTTACATCTAATAAGCCGACACACTACCTACTAGACTACGATGCATTTTCATGAATGGGTTCTGTAACAGTTGGCAAGTAATTCTGATTTTCATAGAAAAATCATCTTCTGAGATGGGGCCCATTTCTAAACGCAATTGTCAAATTTGGGACGATACCAATTCACATAAGATTTGAGAGCGCTCAATATATTTTGAAAAAGTCACGGCTTTTTGTGGATTTTGGGCTGAAGGCGTCGTTAGTACATATTTCTTTAAGAAATCTGTTAGCCAGGCCATCAATTTTAGCGGCGAACACTACAGGTCAATGAATACCAATTTCTTTTGGCTTAAATTGAATGATGTGGACACCAACTTCATTTGGTTTAATAGGACAGCGCTACACGCTACATAGCCCATAGCTTATTAAGTATCATGCACTAGCGATTTGAGGACATGATCATGACGCATGGAGGTGTTGTGAAATGACGACCGAGATCGTTCGATTTGACTCCATTAGACTTTTCCTTGTGGAGTTTTCTTAAGTTGCGAATAAACCACAGATCACAGTGGTCCTCAAATCCAATATAACATACGCCATCGGTAAATTTCGGTCTAATTTATACGCCAGAGCCATGGACATTTCGGATGCTCTCTAGCTAAAGATGGTTTGATGGACATTGGACGATGATGTATTCCCCATGTTATGGCATTAATAAGTTTTTCAAATGATTAAAAATTTCAATAATATCTCTCTCACTGTTTTATTTAAATTTAAAGATAGGAAACGCTTAATAAAAGACCCAATAGTTCGCATGTACATTTCAATTCAAGTTCGAAGTACTTTTTTAAATGCGAGCATAGTTGATGTACGAGTTTATGCTACGAGGTTTGGTATCATCAAGCCTAGTTTAAGCAAACCATGAGGATGGTGGCGAGGTATATCGTCAAACGCATTGTTTACTGTGCTTGGAAGTACAGAAGGGCTGACTTTCAAAATGTATCAATACAAAGTTTGTATGCAGTTCTACTACGGTATATAAATTATGTAGATATGCAAAGTAACGAAACAATGCATCAACTATAAATCCGATGCTTGATTGCTTTTTGACTGCGTTAAAAATACACATTGACGGACGTTTTGAAATCGAATACATTGTATATATTTTGTACAGCGGCTTTATGAAACACTATACTTTGTTCAAACACAAAGCAACTAACATTTTGGAAGTCAGCCAAGCTATGATCATGCCAAAGTCTTCTGTATAGATAGTTTGCAAATTTCTATTTACTACACAGTACTTAGTTTTATAATGAATTGATCTTATTACGATAGTGTTTTAGATCTCCAATAAAACAACTATTAACTGTAATTTTCAGATTACAATTGAACAAGGAATCTTTTTGGAACAGTTGAATTGTAGTTTGTCCCTTGGACTACTCCATTACAATTGCGATTCTACTTAGGTTGTATTGGGAAAGGATACACCAGATACCTCTGGTATAAGGAAGTTACGATGTTCTATAAAAATAGCCGGAATCCATGTTAATAACTTTATAGCACTCATGATAGCACTTAACCTGTACCCAAACATGCTTCACGCAGCCTATCTAAATCTAAAAAAAATTAGTTTTATTGAAAAAAATTCCAAAAATGTATTGGTATTTTTGTCACACATATGTAAACTGTATACAGTCACACAGATAATTATACGTACCCTCCCTAAAAATCATTTTTTTTAAGTAATGAACTTCTAATCTAAAATTTCTTTACATTAGCGTCTGTAACGACACATTTACTTAAATAAAGAAAAAAGATTCCCAAAATCTATGAATTTGTGACTGCAGTTTGCTTAAAACCAATATGGCACCACAGAAAGTTATACGTACGAAGTATATTTCGTATAAAATTTCTCCAAGGGTAGCCCGGTATATAAAAGGTATTGTGGATAAAAATCCTAGGACTACAGCCGTAGAAATATGACATACCTCGGAAAGTGATCACAGTGTTATTGTGCATTCCGAAACAGTTCGAAGTGTTTTGAGAAAGAACGGTTTCCGCAGCCGAGTGCCGAGAAAAAAGCCACGATTGCAATTCGCCCAATAATATATGGATAAGTCAACTGATTTTTGGGCGAATGTAATATTTAGTGATGAGAACAAATATAATTTGTTCGGCTGTGACGGAAAACAAAAAATTTGGCGCAAAAATCAGTTGACTTGTCCATATATTATCATTTAAAAAAAAATTATTTTTAAGGGGGTACGTATAATTATCTGTGTGACTGTATATGAAGAGAGGAATATAATAATTTTTTTTTAAGGATTAAATGAATCCTATTGAGCTCACAATTGATGCCAACGATTCCAACAAATGAAAACCATTGTCTGGATTTTTTTTTAACTTCGGGGCCACATACATAACCGACTACTCGTATACAGCGTGCGGTTCATTAGGTCGATAATAATTTGATCACTTTAGTTTTTATAAAGTTGAAAAAATATTTTATTTCATACAAAAAAATCCAAGCATAAATAATTTCTTGTCAAAGAATAAATCCTTAAAAAAATAAAAAAAGTTCTTTTCTTTTCTTTTAATTTCAGTTTTAATAATCGTCAAATCAAATTGAATTTCTAAAATGACCAAAGAACAAACCACCGTCATACCTGAGGAACTGTACAATTTAACGCAATTAGCCGAGGTTGCTGCCGAGCGTTTAAGTACAACGGACAAAACTGAAGCCCACAACAACGACTCGTCTATAATGCTTTGTAATTTTATGGAAAAGAGTATGGAACCGACAAGGAGGGCACAAGAAATTCATCATCATGTGGTAAATGTAAATGGAAAGCCAGATGTAGTAACGAAAGACATAAAATCTCTTGAGCAACAACAACAGCAACATAATAATCATCATGAAGAAAAACAAATAACAGAAGAAACATCGATAGCAATAACAAAAGCGATAGACAGTGCTTGGAATAGTTTAAAAAAGACAGAAAACAGATTACATTCATCGTCAACAATTGATGATAATTTTCAACAACATCAACTGCACAGTGTAAATAGCCAGGATCATTGTAGATTTCATCCACATTTTAATTACAATCACCAGCATCAGCAACAGCAACAGCATCAGCATCAACATCAGCATCATCATCATCATCAGTACAACACAACAGTTATGGGAACGTTTTATTCATCTTCAGATGATGATTCCAATTATTACAGCCATAAGGTGTTCGATCGCAAAAAATTGCGTCGTTCCACAATCTCCGACAATTCACGATACGATGAACATTCGTCCTGTAGTAGTGTGGCTGGTAGCAGTGGCTGTAGTGGCAGCAGCAGCAGCAGTAGTAGTAGTAGTAGTGCCAGCACTAGTGGCGATGAACAGCTTTATTCTCAGAGTAAAAGTGATGCTGCTGCTGAACGATCGAGTGTGCATATTGATGACTTGAAACAAATACAAATCGACACGAACAACGGCTGCAGTTTAAATGTTTTGGAAGACGAACACATATGCCCCGAGTGTGGCAAGAAATATTCAACCTCCTCAAATTTAGCCAGACATCGACAAACCCACAGGTCAGTGAGAATATAATAGAAAAAGCCGCGATTTGTTGTAATATTTCTAATATCAGTTTCACGAATTTCAGGTCGATTATGGATAAAAAAGCACGACACTGTCCATTTTGTGAGAAAGTTTACGTTTCTATGCCGGCATTTTCCATGCATGTACGAACCCACAATCAAGGCTGTGAGTGTCAGTATTGCGGTAAAAAATTTTCACGACCTTGGCTGTTGCAGGGCCACATCAGAACACATACAGGTAATTGAAAGTCTTCTCGAGGGCAATATACAAATTTCACTTACAATTTTCCTTTTCTAGGTGAAAAGCCCTTCAAATGTAATGTATGTACCAAAGCCTTTGCAGACAAATCAAATCTACGAGCTCACATACAAACGCATTCGAATACTAAGCCGCATACCTGTAAACGTTGTGGTAAGGCGTTTGCCTTAAAGTCGTATCTTTATAAACATGAAGAGTCTTCCTGCATGAAAAATCATCACAAAAGTGTGGACAAAGAAATGCGTGCGAATCGCAATGTGCCTTCACCACAAGACACGACTGCAAAGAGTACAACAGCAAATTATGGAAATTTGATTACAAATGTGGCATCAGCTCCAACAACACCATTAGCTGCTGAATCGGCCAAGACAACTTTGGCAACAAAACTGTTACAAAAAGAAAAGGACAGACGACAGGCAGCCTTGCAGTATACAAGTTTGCCATCCCCTCTGGTTGCAAATAATTCAGGCCTACAGATCATAACGGTCAGTACAGATGCACCTCTAATGGATGGCACAAATTTTAAATCGTATACGATGTTAACAAGTCCCATGGCTCAGGAAGAATATGAACATTACAAACGTATAAGTGTGATACAAACGCCTGCAAATCCCGTAACACCTGCTCAACTAGCAAATGTAGCTGGCGGCAACCCTAGTGAACTGCACAGCTATACAAATATGAATTCACCATCTACAGCCCTTTTAGCACCCACACATACTATGCAAGTGCAATTTTATAATACCGTTAAGTCGGTAAACGAACATGATTGCAATGAAATGCAAGAACAGCCCGTGGATTTTTCACCAAAAAATAATTTCACACACTCAGCCAAGACCAGTCCATTTGAATTGACTGGCAATTATGCAATAATGGCTTAAGCACCTCAATTTAAAAAAAAAAAAAAAATTTTTTTTTTTTAATTACAAAAGACAATGAATCTGTGAGTTTTTTAAGATTGTATCGCGCCTCCAGTGTATGTATGTATGTATGTATTTTGCATTAACAGTCTCAAAAATTAAATTTTATTTATTTTTGTTTTGTGTTATAAAATTATTTAACAATTGAATTATTTGTTTATTGTTTACAAATTTAAAACAAAACAAAACAAAGAAGAAAAGAAAATCAAAATATGGAGTGGCATTACAATACTTTTTATTAGCAACTTTAAAGGAGAATGAATTTTAAACGTCAAACTTAATTGGCGGCATATACATTTTATCAGTATTTTTTCTTTTTTTTAATTAATTTTCTTCTCTTCTCTCCTTTATTGTTTATAAATTTTATATGAAGAAAATAGTTTTGAATTTAAAATTTTGTGTGTATTTGTTTATATTTTCAATATTTTTTACAATATGTATGTATTTGTAATCGTTTATTGCGCAAAAGCCAGAATTTCAATCCCCGTTGCATTATTAATTTGCCAAGAATCTTATTGAATTTGTTAGATATCGTATTTAGAATAATTCAGTCATACAACCAGCCTCTTTTCATACCTTGATTTGATAAAAAAAAGTGTATAATTCCTATAACTTTAGTACAGAAAATAATTAAAAATGTGCAAATATTTTATAAGCATATACAATTTTAAAGTGAATAGCAGTTTACAGTTTTGAAATCCATTGTAAAATTAAAGAAAATTTAGATTATCAGCTTAAGGAAATAGATTTCTCACTTCAACTATAAATATGAGGATCTTGGATCTGTACTTAATTACTCAACACGTTGACTGCCGCGGCAACTTTTCAGAAAACTGGCCACGCAAGCCAACATTAACTTTTTGTTCTTTTCCCAGAAGCCATTTATTGATACTAGTACTGATATAATACGATTTTATTCGTAGGTTTAGTGAGCACGAGATAACTCGTAGTTGGCTCTCTAGAATGGAACGTAATCTACGAGTTATCTCGCAGGCGGCAGTCAGCGTGTTAAACGCCCATTACAACCCTTTAGTCAGGACTACGACTTAGCTTATTCCACCATCCATGTTGTGTATGTTAATTCTATCCATCAATGGGCACTGTAGGTCACTTACAGTTTAAAAAGCGACTCCAGACGACAGATTTTTTTGAGGAACTTGTAACAATTTTATTTATTTTTTTTTTTTGTCAAAAGACCACCGAGAGGAAGTCGCCTAAAGGAGTATTTTTTCCTATAAATTCGCGCCTTAACTACAAAAAATTATATTTTATCCATGAGTGGCGTGGTCTACGGTTTAAAATGGAATTCGAACGACAGATTTTATTGAGAAACTTGTCATAGCAATTTTATTTTACTTTCAAAGTGTTTGCCAGAAGTCTGTTAAGGGGAAGTCGCCTAAAGGAGTATTTTTTCCTATAAATTCGCGCCTTAATTACAAAAAATTATATTTTATCCATGAGTGGCGTGGCCTACAGTTTAAAATGGAATTCGAACGACAGATTTTATTGAGAAACTTGTCATTGCAATTTTATTTTACTTTCAGAGTGTTTGCCAGAAGTCTGTTAAGGGGAAGTCGCCTAAAGGAATATTTTTTCCTATAAATTCGCATTTTAACTACAAAAAATTATATTTTATCCATGAGTGGCGTGATCATTTCTTTTAAAATATTTTTTAAGCCATGCAGTAATGAACTTTGTTGGCAACTCAACTAACAGTCGATTGCCATTAACAACACAGGCTGACAAGATTTTTAATCCCGAAGTAAAAAAATTACCTCCTAAATCTTTTGGTGCACCCTAGACCCTAGGTTTCCGAGATGACCATGCAGTAATGAACTTTGTTGGCAACTCAACTAACAGTCGATTGCCATTAACAACACAGGCTGACAGGATTTTTAACCCAGAAATCAAAAAATTACTTTCTAAATCTTTTAGTGCACCTGACCTAACCTGAAAGGGCATTAGCATCAGCAACAACATCATCATCATCAGTACAAAGCAATAGTTATGGGAACCATTTTATTCATCTTCAGATGATGATACCAATTATTACAGCCATAAGGTATTTGATCACAAGAAATTGCATCGTTCCAAAATCTCCGATAATTCACGATATGTTGAACATTCGTTGTGCTGTAGTGGTAGTGGCAGTGGTAGCACTAGTCGTGATGAACAGCTTTATTCACAAATTAAAAGTTAGGTTTCCGAGAAGATCTAACCTGAAAGGGCGAAAAACTTGGTTTTTGTTTATATTTGAGTGGATTATTAATTTAATTGCTGAAATCTCGCTGAAATCTCATTTTGAAAGAGGTTTTGTTATGTTTCAAGAATCTATTTTGAATTTTTGCAATATTTCAGAGCTAACATTGAGTCGTCAGGTGTAACATTGAGTCGTTCAAATCCTACTAAAACTCTAAAAACTTGAAAGCACTCATTTTTATTCAACGATATCTCCGAAACAAAAAATATGTCACAATATTTATTTATTTACTTATTAATTACAATACAACTACAAATTATATTCTAATTATATACGAGCGGAGTAACTTGACCATATGCTCGGGTCGAATCCACGACCCTCACGCTAATTGTCTAGTACGCTACCCACTAGACTACCGGGAAAAAGTGTCACAATAATTTGGATTCATTGCACCAAAGACTTTTCACAAAATTTCTCTGGTGGGAATCGAACCCACGACCCTCACGCTAATAGTATAGCACACTACCCACTTGACTACTAGGAAAATATTTCACAATAATTTGGATTCATTGCACCAAAGGCTTTTAGAAAATTATGATCTAGTTCTTGGATTATATATTTTTTTAAATTTTGCCGACCTATGTATATAATCGATTCATTACTCCAATTTTATTAAGTACCTGGTGGATAAGGGATAAACACGCTTTTACGCCGATCAAAATCTTCTGTTTTTAAAAATCAAAATAATTTTTTTTTTAATTCGATTGACCAGTTATTCGAATTAAAATTTAATAATTTTACTTGCACAATTACAAATATATGATATTAAAATATAAAAATAAAAATATTCAGTAGAAAATCAGTATAGCAATCGATATCCTGTACCAACTTTATAAGCCCTGTCTAGCACATTGCAACATGTTGTAATGCTTTTACAACAAATCATATTAAGAATGTATTCTGTCTGCAGCAGTAAGAACGACAAAAAAAACACATGTGATAGTAAATTTATTTTTACCAGTATATACTTATACTATATATACTATATACTATAGTATATACTACTACTAATACATATATAAACAGTAATAGTAACATCATAAACAATTAAACAATCATATCGTATTCCCAAATGCATATTATTTTTTATTGATATTTATATGTTTATTTGATTTTTACACTGCACTCTAAAATTATACTTACGACTATTTGTGAATAATAAAAAATGTAAACATATTTAGTGTGTTTTCCATAGATTTCTTTAATAATTTTACGATATTCTCTTAACACTTTTTGGTGTTCCTACAGAACCATCTAAAGTGAAGGAGAATAGAATTTTTTTAATTTCATTTATTTAGCCAGTAGTATGATATATTTTTTTTTAAAGAAAACGTAGGCAAATAAAACAAAACGTTACAGTATTTCAAATAAAAAAAGTTTTAAATGTAATTTTACAAATTTATGTAACTCGTATTTAATAGTAGAGTTAGAGATTCCAAATAGAAAACAAAAACAAAAAAAAAAATTTAATTTATTTTTTTATAATTAATTAATAATTTTTTTTAATTATAAGTTATGAGTGTATTACACTTCGATTCTCTTTTGTAATCGAAGCTATTAATTGCTCGTAGACGAGATGATCTAGTCTTTAAAATTAGTTGAACAAAAACGTAAACGAATCGCCATGTGAACATATCAATTGATTCGTTCGTTTAATTATTACAAATATTTTTATTAATTTATAAAAAAAAACAAAACAAAAACAAAAATTTTAAATTTTAAGTCGACCCTTCAAATTGATATAAATCTGGCCGTTGTTGGTGCAATATACACACACGTTAATTTATTAATTTTTATTCACCTAAGATATGTACTTATGTAAACAAATGAATTTAATTATCTTTAGCCGATATAAACATTTGATTTTATTTTATTATTAAGAAATAAAAAGCATTTTATTATTTTTATAATAAATTTTTTTTAATTTTAATTTCCATTTTTAATTTTTATTAAATCTTTTATTTTTATGTACAATTTTAATAATAATTTTAAATGCAAATATAGCACATACAGCTAATTATACCAAAGAAATTATTGCTTGTAATTAATACATTAATTAATGAAATTAAAATTAAAAAAAAAAGCAAACAAACAATTTATTTGTAATATTTTTTAATTGTAGTAACCTTATAGACTTTATTTTTAAATTTTAAAATAAACTTAGAACTCCTCACGAAGACCATAATAAACGTACTTTTTTCTCGATTTTTATTTAATTTTTAAAAGGTAAGAATAATTATTTTACAGTTACGCAGACCCAGAAATCGAACTAAAGTCACTTCCGAAAGATAGATTTTTTTCAGAAACTTTCCATAGTAATTTTATTTTATTTACTCTCACAATTTTTGCCAGAAGGCAGTTTGTGAAGAAATATTTTTTTATGTCCGAACTGGGTTTTAAACTACGGGCTTGAGTCTAATAAGCCAACACTCTACCTACTAGGCTACATTAAGCACTTTAAGCACTGCTATCAGTTACATAACACACATAATTGATCACTACAACCCTTCAGTTAGGATTACGACCTAGCTCTCACACCACTAATGTTGTGTGCGTTAATTTTATACACGAGCGGCCGGACCTACAGTTTAAAGTCTACTCCAAACGACAGATTTTTGCGAAACTTTTCCTCCTGAGAGGAAGTCGCCGATGAAATATTTTTTTCATATTTTCGTTTTGATATCTGACCTGGGGTTTAACTGTGGCCTTACGTCTAATAAGCCAATACACTACCTGCTAGACGACGGCGGCTTCAACTGCTATCAGTTAATGTAAATAAAACAAAGTCAGTGTGAGCTATCATTGAAATTTCTTAGTGGTTTTAAAGACCTATTGATGCCATTATATGTGGAATATATATACAGTCACACAGATAATTATACGCACCCCCCTAAAATTCATTTTTTTAAAAAGTAATGAACTTCTAATCTAAAATTTCTTTACATTAGCGTCTGTAACGACACATTTACTTAAATAAAGAAAAAAGAGTCCCAAAATCTGTGAATTAGTGACTGCAGTTTGCTTAAAACCAATATGGCACCACAGAAAATTATACGTACGACGTATATTTCGTATAAAATTGCTCCAAGGGTAGCCCGGTATATTAAAGGTATTGTGAATAAATATCCTACGACTACAGCCGTAGAAATACGAAATACCTCGGAAAGTGATCACAGTGTTATTGTGCATTCGGAAACAGTTCGAAGTGTTTTGAGAAAGAACGGTTTCCGCAGCCGAGCGCCGAGAAAAAAGCCACGATTGGAATTTGGAATAATATATGGACAAGTCAACTGATTTTTGAGCGAATGTAATATTTAGTGATGAGAACAAATATAATTGTATAAATATAAATTAATATAAATATATATGTTCCTCTTACTCCTCTAGGGAGCATAGGGCCGCTATGTGGAATATAATATCACTCAAATATCCATCACGTCTTCCCTCAGTAGAGGACATTCAATTTTCCAAAACTGTAGTACATAGGTAGGTAGGTAGGTAGAAGTGGATGTCCCCTCCATTGAGTCATAAGCGGACACACTTAGGACGCACACAGGGCCCATTGTGATACCACAGTTTCACATTCTCCCCTAGTCCAGGAACCACTCAGAGCTGTCGATAACGCAGCTCAGACTGCCAATATCCATGCATGACTGCTCATCCAGATTCTCCATGTTATAGGCACCCACTCTTTCTCCTTCGACCAAGTGCCGGGCATGTGGATAGTAGGTGAAGAACAGTCTCATACTTCTCCTCATCTCCACAGCTTCTGCAGAAATTATTTGCAAGGTGTCCAAGACCAATACGTCTCGCATGCGTTCCCACAATACAATGCCCCGTAATAACTCCGATAACAGTGCTGAGCTTACATCTTTGGAGTTTAAGCACACCTCTAACACATAAATCGGGCCCAATTTGCACGATGGCATGGGTTATGTTGGCTTTCAGTACCGGTGTGGTTTGCGGCTTAAGAAAATCTTATAAAAAAATTCTAATGAGGTGAAGTCGCGCGATCTGTCTGTCCAGTTCTCATCGTTCTCATGTGAGAAAACCATGTCGTCAAATTTCTCTTGCAGAATATCAAATGTTACATGAGCTATGTGGCACATTCCGCCGTCTTGTTGAAACCACATGTCGCTGGTGTCCCGGTATTTTAATTCAGGCCAAAGTTGATAATCATCAAGCTGTCGGGCTTGCAGTTGACAGTGATGGCCTGTCAAACAATGTTCTCGAAGAACTATAGACCGATATGGATCACAGCCAGCACAAAATCCACACCAAAAAGACACCGTTTCAGGATGCATTAGATGATCTTGTATCTTATGTGGATTGGCATCGTTTAAAATGTTTAAATTTTGTTTGTTAACTTACCCATTCATTTAGAAACTGGCTTTAGCGTTGGCGATAATTTTTCGATGAAAATTAGAGTCAACTGCCAATTGCTTCTGAGCCCATACAGCATGATCGTACATGATAATTTGGCATAACAGACTAAATAATTGATAATGTGATACAGTAATCCTTCGATTTACTTTGCAGTTGGTTCCAAAAAAAGGCGACGTAAATCGAAACGACGTAAATCGAATTTCATATTGATCATACTACAAAGTAGTATGTTTTTAACAAGGAACTTAAAAAAGTTACAGTAATCCCCCGATATACGTCGCAGTTGGTTCAAAAAAAAGCGACATAAATCGAATGAAGACGCAAATTGAAGTTAGAGGGAACAAAAAATTTGACGACGTAAATCGAAACAACGTTAATCGAGGCGACGTAATCTGAAGGATTACTGTAGATATAGTAACAAAAAAATGGCCGCCCTCAATTTTAAAGGCTCAAAAGTGCCTGTTTTAAGACCGTAGAATTCTATTCTCCCTACTGCTACCATACTACTATCATACGAGTATAACATTAGAAATATAAGTGAGTGGTCCGAGCAAAGATCAAAGCCTATACATTGTAGAGTCTACAATATAAAATTCTTAGAGACTTTGCACATCAAGATCATTACGTTTTGGTCAATAAGTTTAATTATTAATGTTTTACATACAATCATAGGTTGGAAGAGATATGGTGAACAACATAAAATCATCTCCGTACCAATTCTCACAGTGTAATAAGGACGAATTTAATTGTCAGTACTTATCTCTGGTGTGATACATACTTTTCTCAATTAGCTTATGCTTTTGATATTGTCTAACGTAGCTATCATTACTTGATATCAAATCGGACACTAGATTTATTAAAGTATCAAGTAGGTTTTGAGCTTGAAGTACTAATGACGGTTGTCGAGGCAGGTTGTCAGTTAACTTAATCGCATACCTAAATGGACACCTATGGGTGCTCAAGTAAACTATAATGAAGCTACTAATTTGTCGTAACTTATGCTATGCTATCCTATGAAGATTAAGTAGATTAAATCTCGATCACACAAAGGCTTTCGATACAGTCAATCATAAAATTTTATTGAATAAGCTCCGGAAGCTGTTTAATTTTTCTAATTCTGCCGCTAGTCTAATTTTTTCTTATTTGTTAGACAGATGTCAGAGGGTTCACTTAAATGGGAATATTTCTGATTCGCTTAATATTTGTAGAGGTGTTCCCCACTGGGTGTTCAATACTGGGGCCACTGTTGTTCTGTATGTATATTAATGATCTACCGGATGTTTTAGTTGACTGCCGTGTTCATATGTATGCTGATGATGTGCAGATTTATGCCAGTACTCGTAAGGAGAATATTGATTCTTGTTTACATTCTGTTAACCGTGATTTGGATAGGATTGACCGTTGGGCTACGGCGAATGGACTGTGTATTAATCCCTCAAAGTCCAAATGTTTAATGCTTTCGAAGACCAATGTTTCGTTTGCCGTACCTGGATTGAGTATCAGGGGAAATAAAATTGACTCTGTCAAGTCTGCTACTAATCTGGGTATTGTATTTAATGACAGATTATCGTGGTCTGGCCATATAAGTGTCGTTGTTGGCAGAATATACAGCATGCTACGGAATTTATGGGCGGTCATTGATTCAACTCCTTTTGCAATTCGTATGCAACTTGAAACTTATTTGATTCCTGTGCTATTGTATGGGTGCGAAATTTTTGCAAACTGCGATAGTAATGACAACCGGAAACTAAACTTGGCATACAACAATATAGCAAGATACGTCTTTCTTAAGGGTCGCCGGGATCATATTTCTCATTTAGCGTATCAGATATTTAGTGTGAAGTTTGATAATCTTCTGAAAATTAAATGCCTCATTCTATTCCATAAAATTATTAATACGGGACAGCCGGAATATTTAGTAGGCCGAATTAAGTTTGCTAGGTCATGCCGGGGCATGAAGATTATTCAACAACGTTACAGGACTCTTCTGTCACAGCGACAGTTCTTTATACACACCACTAGTCTCTGGAATTCCCTATCAAATTACATCCAAAAGTTAGGCAATGCAAACGCGTTCAAAAAGGAGTTATTTAAATTGTTCTCTTAATGAAAAGTTTGTTACGTTCTTAGCATGTTTATTATATCGGTTAAATATTTATCCTTACTTTTCTATACCAATTTTTTTAATATTTCTTTTTTATATCTTTAGAATCCTTTATCTTTTTTAACATTTTTATTTTCTTTTTATTTCTGTAGTATTGTTAGTTTTCCTAAAATAATTAAATAAATTAATTTATATTTCTACTTAATTTTAATATTTTAATTAATTTGTTTTTTTATATTAATTTGTTAGTTTTACTTAATTTCTTATATTTCATAATTTTTATTATTTTTTTATGTTTTATATCTTATTGATCCTTAGCATAGCACTATAACTTATAAGATTAAAATCTTGTTGTGTTATGTTAATTATAAAAAAAAAAAATCCAAAAGTTCAACGTAAATATTTAATTGTTTTAATGAACGATCAAATATCTCTTCAATATAATAAAATGAATGCATAAATAAACATTATAAGAACATATTTAGTTGTATACCTTATTTGATCATACTTAAACATCGATTTGTAAATAATTTAGATTCATATGCAGTACGTACTAAGTAAAGCCTTTTCTACATATGCCAGTATAGAGCATAAATAAATTAGAAAATTAAAAAAAATTTGTGAAGGGCATAAAACAAAATACCAATGTTATGTGATTATAGTCTAGAACTGTGAATATTCCGAACATCAATTACTCTTTCCCTTGATAACCTTTAAACATTCAAGAAAAAATAGAAATTCACGCAACATTTATTTACAAAGTTTGTCTCATAGTTTCCTTGTCGTACAATGTATGCAAATGATTAATTTTTATTTTAGTTTTTTCTATTAATTTTTTTAAATTTAATTTTGAATAGTTTTTTTTAGCAATTGAATACAAATAATTAATGATTTCCAATACTGTGGTCATGTTTTTAATGTTTTTTTTTATTTCTTAACAGAATGTATATTAGAAATTGAATCGATAATATCAATTGAAAACTGTTTTAACCTTAAATACCTTTCAAGGGAATACCTTATTTCCACTTAAGATGTTTTAAAACTGTAGCATACCATATAATAATCTGAATATCTTTTTATTTCTATTTCTTTGACTGTCAATAAAGTCCATTTCTCAATCAATGTAAGGAGAACCAACTGAATGCAAATTGGTTTTAGCAACCAATCGTAACACTTGCACATCAGATAATTGAATACTAAGCTTTTTTTCTCATATTCGGTAGCATAGTTTGAAAATAGAGGAGCTCTAGTGCCGTTTTCAACCTTGTAATCAAAGTATCGAAATTCCATATCGACGCCTCCATTCTATAAGTACACTTAGAACATTTTTAATGTTTTATTTTTTCTTTAAATTCTACGTTCTCTAACTTAAATACTGTAAATTTGGTTAAGATGCGCCGATCCGTTCCGAAGTTATAGGGAAAAATCTACTTAAAATACACATATAGTCGTATGTCGCTTGAAAAACTTTGAGAGCTCATAACTCAAAACACACTTTATCGACTTAGAATGTTATAGAACGGAGGCGCCGATATGAAATATGTGAACAAAATTTATTCATAAATTTTATTTTTTAAATATACCAACAAACGCCAGCATAAACAATAGTAAGCAAGTAAACAAAAATACAACAACAAACACTACAAGAATAAATGTAAACAAAATACACTAACAACAATAATGAAACAACGATGTTTACATTTATAGAGATCTCGAGAAACCGAAGCCACGAACATTCGCTTTCAAGACCATTCAGACTGTTTACGTTGCCATATAAAAGGCAAGGCAAAACAGGCAACTGAGTAAGTAAAGTTCAGTCAGTCTTGTGTGAAGACGTGGTGCGTTTGAAGAGAGTAATCGTGGTTTGAAGATCTCCGTTACAAAGATCTGTCCAATAATTGTCTGGTAATTGTTATTGTTTATGCAAAGGGTGTAAACAGATGTATAACAAACAAAGCATTTGTTGTTGTTACATCAAGTTGTGAACAATATATAATATTGATTTTCATCACCGATTATAATTATTGTCCGTATAAAATGGGACACCAATAATTTGAAATTCAATTGTGGTGACATAGGGTACCAATCAGTAGGATTCAACAGACTAGAATTCCATCAGGAATTTGCGAACTTTTAACATTTGATAACGGCCTTCTTTTTTGAAGCTACATCTGTCAAATTAAATGTCATTTATTCACTCAGTTTTGCTAAAACACCATTTACGAGCATAAACAACGAAGTGTGTTCGCTTAATAGGCTTTGATGCAGTTAGCACATACATACATACATACATACAAACATAATTGATCATTACAACCCTTTAGACAGGATTATAACCTAGTTCCTCACACCACTCATGTTGTGTGGGTTAATTTTTATACATGAGTGGCGGGGGACCTACAGTTTAAAGTCGACTCCGAACGACAGATTTTTGAGAAACTTTTCATGCAATTTTATTTTTACTCTCAGAGTTTTTGCCAGAAATCTGCTGAGATCGGCAGTCGCCGAAGAAATATTTTTTCATATTTGGTTTAGTCTGACCTGGGTTTTAAACCGAGGCCTCAACAAATGATCATAATTGTCACACAAAAATCATTTTCATCTCCAGCACGTACCCGTTGCTGGATGAATGAGTACCCGGACAAACAAAATAGTCGCATTTGGTATAATACCATCCATATGACATCCAAGAGAATGCAATGCATCTCGAAAAAATCACTGTTTGTTATGGATTTTGGATTGTCGGCTTCAACGGCACATTTTTCTTTTAGAACGACGTTGGCCAGGCCATCACTGTCAACGGCGACCACTATAGGTCGTTCAATACCTACTTCTTTTAACCTGTGTTGGATGATCTGGTCTCCAATGGCATAAGATTTCAACAGAACGGCGCTAAGTGCCATATATCTCATGCTACATTGGATATTCTGCACAAGTGCTCTGAAGGTTTGTCATCCGAGATGGAGGCGATGTGAAGTAGCAACTGAGATAGTGAGATTTGAATACTTTAGATTTTTTCTTATGGGATTTTCTTAAGTCGCAGGTGAATACGAATAAGTCACAGCACAACCGATGAAGTCGCCGTAGTCTAGTAGGTAGTGTGTTGGCTTATTAGACGTAAAGCCAGGGTTCGAGCCCCAGGCCAGTCATCAAATCAAAATACAAAAAGTATTTCTTCGGCAACTTCCTCTCAGCAGATTTCTGGCAAAAACTCTGAGAGTGAAATAAAATTGCCAAGAAAAGTTTCTCAAAAATCTGTCGTTCGGAGTCGACTCTAAACTGTAGGTCCCACCACTCATGTATAAAATTAACACAACAACATAAGTGGTGTGAAAAACTGAGTCCATAATCCTGACTGAAGGGTTGTAATGACCAATTATGTATATGTATGTATAACCGATGTGATTGGAAAAATTTAGACTGATTTATGCGTTTGAATCATGGAAAATTTGACGTTTAGTAGGTATTTTAAATGAATAAAAAATTTGTTTCATTTAAATTTAAAGATAGGAAGCGCTTAAGGAAGGATCATTTATTATTAGTCATACAACAACAGTACTTTAAATAATAATAAAAATATAAATAAATATTAAAAAAAAAATTTATTTTTTGTTGAAATGAACTCTTACGCAGTCGTATTACATGACTATTAATATTTTAATTGTATGTTACTCGTAATATACTATGGGTATATACATATGTCTGTATGTATTATGTACATATGTATGTATGCTTGTAGAATTTACATACTCAAATAAAATTAATGTTGTTACGTTGTTGCAATACGCCAGCAACAAGCAATTTTAAATGCCATACCATACCATGCCATTACCATACCATATGTAGTCAAAAACATAATGGATGTCAATATTTACTTAAAATGGGTCAAAAGTCTATGACAAGTTAATGAATTAAAATGAAAAACACCAGAAGACTGATGAAAACAAAACTTAAGAATTGTTTTGTTTGTGAAACATTCAAATTCACACATGCCACAAATTGCCTGCCAAGTGGCAAATGTGGACCCTCAAGAACTTGAATGAAATTTTGTAAAAAAAAATGGAATCAATTCAATTGAGTTAAACTTCTTCTTCTTATTCGTAATGAACAATGTTAACAACTTGTAGTTTTTAAGAATGTAAAAAACGCAAATTTTATATTCGAATCTATTGGTTCTGACTACGTCATAGGCTAGGTTAGGTTAGAGGACGTGTACATGTCAATAAAGACAAGTACAGTACCCGGACGTTGTACAACGTCATTACAGAGGGAAGGGATTAAAAAAAGGAGAGGATGTAGGAAAGGGGAGAATGGGAAATGGAGGAATTACATAGATAAGACACAACAAAAAGGGGAAGGGCGCGACTAAACTAATGAAGCCCTAGCGCCTCTCAACCAGCCTAAGCCACTAATGCATCTGTGGAGAGCCTTGATGTCGGCTCTCGACACAGAATTCAAACTCTCAAAGAAGGCCCTGCCAAGGGTCCTCAACCTCATTCTACCAAGGGCTGGGCAGTTACAGAGGAGGTGTTCGATAGTCTCCAACTCCTCCTCATCGCAACATGCCCTGCAATAGTCCGGCTGGGATCTGTTCTAGATCCCCGTCAGCGACCTAATCTCGCAGTGCCCTGTGATAAAACCGACAACCAACCTTAAGCTGGCCTTAGCCAAGCCCAGCAGCCAACCTGTTCTCATATTGTCCGCAGCAGGCCATAGACATCTAGAGGCAAAACAACCCGATCCGTTCCACCAACGCCTCTACTCTTCCTCCCTGACCCATCCATTGATGAGGCCATAGAGGTGACAGACCGGGCGGTCAGGACCAACTATCAAATCGCCCCCAGAAAGCGAACCTAACCTAGCGAGGGCATCCGCCGTCTCATTGCCCAGTGTTCCGCTATGATCCGGAACCCAGCACAAACGGATACGGTCTAGTCCAAAAGTCCTCAACGACTCCTTGCACTCGCGAACGAGCCGTGATTTGCACCAGACCGACACAATAAACGTTAAACATTTTTGTATGTGATTGACGTAGTCCAACTTAACAAAGGAGCCTAGTTATATTGGAGTGGATATCTTACATCAACAAGTTAGGTCTTCATAATTAGCAGAGCGGCTTTAGACCAGATTGCTCAGGCGTAGATCTCATCAACAGACTGTGAATAATAATAACTGAAGGCTTTTCAACATTTTCGTAGACTTCAGGAGATGCTCCGTGTCAAGATATCAGATCCTTTAATATAAATACTAGCGCCAGACAAGTTTGTAAGCTCTGCCTGATACTATTCCCAACCGAATTTAGTGCTGCTCTACATTCAACAAACATAGAGGCAGCTGTTGGCTCTCAAGAGTAGTTGACGCAACAATGGTATGAGCATTTCGATGATATTTGTCTGACAGTACATATGCTCGAACATTCTGCACAGTAAACTTGATGGGCTACATGAAAGCGGGCGAAGGATTGCACTGAAAATAAACATTTCGTAGCCAAGATCGATGAGAATTTGATCAACAATAAAGCAAGATAATTAGGGGCAGAATCGTTATACATATCTCGGATGCATTATTGAAACGAACTCAATTCCATAGTTGATCAATATTAAGGGGTTGTGTTATGGCAGCCACCTCAATGGACGGGTCTTAAAGGGCCCCGTTGAAACACCGATATTACCTATGCCGTCATATAACTATAACTCCTGATTGGCATCTATTCTCAACCATTCAGAGAGTCTGATGATTGTGTAAGTTTTCTCAAATGCTTTTGGCTGGACATGTTTTGTTAACAAATTTTGTGATTAAGAATTCTTCTTTTAGGTTCCGAAGAGTCGCACAATAACAAAGAAGGTGTTGTGTGGACTGCTTTTCTTCTTCATCCTCGCAGCTTCTGCAGAAGTCGTTATGAGCTGTTTACAGGAGTGAAATCCCAGAGACCAGAGTCTCGTTATAACTGATATGAGGTTTCTTAGATGAAATCTTGTTAGGTTTCATGGAAAATTCTGTCCTACATGTATCAATGTCCGGTCAGATTAGACTGGTGTCCTTACAAATGGGATCATTATCCTCTCTTACCTTTACCAGTGAATGAAGGTTTCGTCAGATCATTTGTCTGCTCATCTCATATAGGAATTCTATTCAACTTTTCGTAACGCCAACTTTAGCGAGTACATACATAATAGGTCATTACAACCCTTTAGTCAGGATTACGACCTAGATTCTCACACCATGTTGTGTGTGTTAATTTTATACATGAGCGGCGGGACCTACAATTTAAAGTCGACTCCATACGACAGATTTTTGCGAAACTTTTCATGACAATTTTATTTACTCTCAGAGTTTTTGCCAGAAATCTGCTGAGAGGAAGTCGCCGAAGAAATAGTTTTTCATATTTTCGTTTTGATGTCTTACCTTTGAACCGAGGCCTCACGTCTAATAAGCCAGCACTCTACCTACAAGACCACAGCGACTTCTATCTTTAGCGAGTGCATTGGAACCTAAATAAGAGTAAAAGTCGAATGTCTCGTTATCTCCACTAGAGGCACCGGACATTCTTGGACAATCTTAGATGTGGTGAGTACATTTTCTACGGATCTAATGGTAGTTTTCATATGCGTATAGCACCATATGATATGCTCGATACCTTATTCGCACGTCACTAAAAATTATCGCCATTAAAGTAATACAACAATCTGGTAGAGCAAGGGACTATCTAATATTCAGCGGTCCTGAAAAGATTCCACATCCCACTTTGTTGCGTAATCTGTAGCCATCAGTAAAAACTTGAATCAGATTGCCTGGAGGGGTGTTAACCATTTTCATAGGAAGAACATACAGGATCTTTATTCTGTTCAACAAAATTCTTGGCGTTTTAAAAAGCGCTTTAATAGCCATACGTCTATTTAACTTCATCTATGGATACAATCAAAGTGTTTTGATCTGGCTCATCATATTCGCACCCTCCATTTCAATTTTACATTTTCCATTAACATGATCTGCATCTGACAATCTGTAATGAATGGAACATAAAGGCATTGCATTGCCGATAATGTTGTTACAGATGTTTGCGATAATGCGTGCGAAGATGAGAAAATTATGAATAACTTCACATGCTGCCATATAGGTTTGCATGTATATACGAGTATGTGTGCGTATGTATTTTTTAACCACCAGAATCTCCAGAATATTGTAACAACATCGTCATTATCATCATCATCAGTAAAAGTCACTCACAAATATTATCACATTGGAATATTTCAATGTGTCTCTGTATTGCATTTCAACGAAGCGATCATTCATCCGTCCATCCCAACCCATTCAGGCTCGATCGATCAAGAAAATGTACATATCTGTGCGCAATTGTCTCATTTGTTTTTTTTTTTGTTTTTGTTTCTTAGTTTTAATTTGTTTTCTGAATAAATTTCAATATTTTTTCAAGTATAGCTCTTGGTTCTTGAGTAAATCATGCGTTATTTGGAAACCAGCAGTTGTCGCGATCGGAAGCATTTGAAATCGTCATAAGTTCCTGGATTGAAAAGTAAAATTTAAATTTTTATTGTGATTTTTTTTTTAAATATTTTAACAAAATTAAATATTTCTTAAAGAAAAATTAAATTAAATAAAAATTAAAAAAAAATAAAACACGAGAGATCAATTGATCAAAATGTTATCAAATTAATCGATCATATATTACAAAGAAAAAAAAAAGAATATGAAATATAATTTTAAAGGATATTTTGTGTATAAAATAATTTAAAAAAGCTTAAATATTAAACACCCGTTATAAAAAAAATAGAAAATAAATTAAAAATAAAAATAAAAAAATTTAATCAACTCAGAAGCGATTGCGTATCAACAGATTAAATGGAAATAAAAAATTAAAAAAAAACTAAAAATAAAAATTAAATATTAAAACGAGAAAAAACGAAAGAAAGAATTAAATTTAATAATGGACCAAGAGTACAATCAATAATCGTGCTAAAAAGTGATAATTATATTTCTGTTTTTTTTTAATCATTTTAGTTCGCTGTAATTTGAAGTGGAATTTAGTCGTGCCTTGACAACGGCTGCATACAACATTAGAATAATTCGAATTTAATAAGAATTATTATCATTTAAAAAGTGTATTAAATTTTTAATATTTTTTTTTTGGCTCAATATAAAAAATGTTGCCCTTTCGTTGGGGCCTGCTTGGTGTGGCATTTATAATCGCCTTAACACATGGTGCATCAATTGTAAGTGAAAAAATCCTTTCAAAAAAAAATATAAAAAATTGTTGAGAATTTTAATTAAAATGGAAATGGAGCACAGGTTTTTTAAGAGAAAGTAATATTTTGCATAGCAATATTCAATTCTTATACACAGCTTTCATACTATTTGCAGATGAATTATTCAATTTTTTTTTTAATTTTTGAAACCAAAATAATTTGTTTCTTCCTTCAATGAAGTTTTTGAAGCCGCTAAGGCTAAAAAGAAAAGAATATTTTGTTCATCGATTTTAATTCTTTTTCTTTGTATTGTCCACACTCTGGCATTCTTCTTTATTCTTCTTGTGTGAAAATTTACCAGTAGCTTTAGGATAGTTGGAATATAGCGAGGTAGAAGCAATATTCAAACAGGATAATGATCCGAAACACAAGTCGAAACTAGTTTAAACTTGGTTGAAAAGTGAAAAATTTCAAGTGATGAAAAGTAGAGACTTAAACCCCATCGAAAATTTGTGGGCCATACTTAAACGAAAACTAGGGGGTACTAACTCTGGGAAAAAATATATGTATGAAATGTGGGGTGAAATTGATCTAATATACTGCGAAAATCTTGTGAAGAGCATGTCACGTCGCATCAACGAAGTTATTCGCAAAAAAGGCAGTATAATCGGTTATTAACATAGATTTTCTGAATTTTTTGAAAAGAGTGCAGAAGTGAGTTTTTTTTAGTTTTTTTCAATAAATTATTTTTGCTGTTTAAAATGAAATGTAATTTTAATTTTTAATGTTTAGTGGAATATAATAAATCTTTAGTTAATTTAGGGTAAACATTTTATTTTGTTTTCATTCGTTGTTTGAAAGCTATGCTTCCATAAAGACAGTCTAAGAAAAAAAAAAGCTTCACTTGTGCTCCGTAGTGTATACATACATACTCGTACAGTGATGTGAAAAAATAATAAGGACATCAATGTGAAAAATGCGAAGATATTTTTAGTTAACTGTACTTATTTTTAGCTTATACATAACATATCACAAAAACAAATTTCATAGCAATTTTTTTATTTAAACATTTTTTTTTGTTAATTTAAAATTTAAATAGAAATTCATTCAATTCATTCTCATTCCATTTCAAATTAGCTCTAATAATAATATTTGTACCAATTAAGTTTCTAATAATGTTTCGCTGCTTAAAACTGGCAGACATTGCCTATACATATGTACATATGTATGGTTACCAAGATCCGGGGTATATCATACCATACAGCCTAAATTAATTTCCAAGGCTTAACACAATTTGTGGAATATTTTACTCTGATTGATACACTGTGAATATTGGCAAAAATATCACATACATAATTTGGCCCTTACAACCCTTCAGTCAGGTTATATTGGCTTTGACGACCGTTTTGGTTTGAAGCATATTTGCATACACTTTAGACTTGATTAAAACGTACGATCTTCGTGGCCAGTTCACATCAGGCCCACTTGAGATAACCATCTCCTCAAATAGCTTGTGCATAATATACAATATGGACTGCGCTGTGTGATATGTAGCGCCCTAGATCATCCAAATCTGAACAAAAGAATTTGTTAATCATTGACCTATAGTGCTCGCCGTTGATTGTAATGGCCTAGCCAATATCATTCTCAAAGAAATATGTACAAATATGGGCTCGCAGCCCAAAAATTCATACCAAACATTGGTTCCTTTGGCATGCATCTCATGTAACTATTCGACAAGAAATGAGTCTCATCATTGAAGATGGTCGTCCATGGGGATTTGACAAAATTCACTGAATAAATGACAACTAATTTGACAGATGAAGCTTCAACAAAATGGCCGTTATCAACTAGCAAAGTTCTAAAGTCTCTGTTGGAAGATCAGATCTAATTTATTCCTTGTGATGATACATACGTACATAAATGGTCATTACAACCTTTCAGTCAGGATCATGACCTAGCTTTTCACATCACTTATGTTGTGTGTGTTAATTTTATACATGAGTGGCAGGACCTACAGTTTAAAGTCGACTCCGAACGATAGATTTTTAAGAAACTTTTCGTGGCAATTTTATTTACTCTCAGAGCAAAATTAATTTTAAACTTTTTTTTAAACTTTTTAAATATTTTGTTACAAGCACTTTATTATGTTTAAAGATAAAATTTAAAGCAAAATATGTTCTCACAAATTAATGATGAATTCTATAGTTTCCAAAAAACCATTTGCAAATTTTGCCACCATGCGCAGGATTCCCCGATAGTATAATGAGTACTGTGCTTACCTATTAGTATGGGGCATGATTCCCACCAGAAACTTCATATAAACTTTGTATAAATCCACTTTGTCACCTTGTCTATACTCATTTCTTTCACTGTTTCCAACACTAAGTACAGTAAGAGTAGGGGCCATCCCCTGATTATTGAGCCCATAAAAACTCCAAATATAATGAAGAAATATTATGTTATACAAGTTCTCCTGAAGACCATATAATATTTGTACACTTTTGCAATGTAAGTTACGTACATAACATATATAATTGGCCACTACAACCGCTTCAGTCAGATTTACGGTCTAACTTCTCACACCACTCATGTTGTATGCGTTAATTTCATACATGAGTGGCTGGGGACCTACAGTTTAAAGTCGATGCCGAACGACAAATTTTTGAGAAACTTTTCATGGCAATTTTTATTTTTATTCTCAGAGTTTTTGTCAGAAATCTGCTGAGAGGAAGTCGCCGAAAAAAATTGTTTTTTTCCATATTTCCTTTTGTTCAAGATGTCTGACTTGGTGTTTGAACCGTGGCCTTACAGTCTAATAAGCCAACACACTACCTACTAGAATACGGCGACTGCAATGTAAGATGTCTTTAGTAATTTGTGTCTGGCAGTGTATTAGTACATAATACTCGTACATAATTGGTCATTACAACCCTTCAGTCAGGATTACGACCTAGTTTCTCATACCACTTATGTTGTGTGTGTTAATTTTTATACATGAGTGGCGGGACCTACAGTTTAAAGTCGACTCCGAACGACAGATTTTTGAGAATCTTTTTCATGGCAATTTTATTTACTCTCAGAGTTTTTGCGAGAGAAGTCGCCGAAAAATACTTTTTATTTTTTGTCTTTGATGTCTGGCCTGGAGCTCGAACCCTGGCTTTGCATCTAATAAGCCAACACACTACCCACTAGACTACGGCGACTTCACCACTCATGTTGTATGCGTTAATTTCATACATGAGTGGCTTGGGACCTGCAGTTTAAAGTCGATTCCGAACGACAAATTTTTTGAGAAACTTTTCATGGCAATTTTTATTTTTATTCTCAGAGTTTTTGTCAGAAATCTGCTGAGAGGAAGTCGCCGAAAAAAATTGTTTTTTTTCATATTTCCTTTTGTTCAAGATGTCTGACTTGGGCTTTGAACCGTGGCCTTACAGTCTAATAAGCCAACACACCATCTACTAGAGTACGGCGACTGCAATGTATGATGTCTTTAGTAATTTGTGTCTGGCAGTGTATTAATACAACAATTTAATCATGCTGAGTGACATTAGTAACATACGGTTTATACACTCAAATACTCGTGTTAAGCCCTGGATATTTATTCATATAACTGCTATCTAGCAAAACCACTATAAATAACCGGCTTGTTTGAAAAAATAGTCGTCCATAAGCGATCCACTTTGACGCATAAAGAATTGTGGATTTGTTAGGTCACTGCTATGCTACACCTATCGACAGAGAACTCGGTTCGGACGTACTTATGCATTCATCTGATTGTCTGAAATGTCTATGAGAAATAATTTTCAATGAGTTTTTCAAAATGAATTTGACGCTCTGGAATCACAAGTGGATTGGTATCGTTTTAAATTCGACAATTTTTGTATGTTCGTGTACCATTCATACAGAAATGGACCTCATCGTTGTAGGTGATTTTTTCGATGAAAATTAGGATCAGTTGCCAATTGAACGTGTAGTCGCCGTTGTCCTCGGGCCTTATCGCTGAAGTTGATTGTTAGATGACAATTATTGTCAGTTGGTAACTGCTTCAAAGCCTATTCAGCGAACACACTTCGTTGTTTATGCACGTAAATGGTGTTTTGGCAAAACCTAGTGAATAAATGACAACTAATTTGACAGAAGTAGCTTTAACAAGATGGCCGTTTTCAAATGTCAAAACTTTGAAAATTCTTGGTAGAATTCTAGTCTGTTGAATCCTATTGATTGTGATGAGAATCAATATTCATTCAGGAATTTTATATGGAATCTCGATTCTTTGATAACGACACTAGAGACTATATTTTCAAACTATGCTGTCAAATATGAGAAAAAAGCTTTACTTTTAATTATCTGTAGCAGATGTGCAAGTGGGCGAAGTCGTCATGGTCTAGCAGATAGTGTATTAGCTTATTAGACGTGAGGCCTCGGTTCAAAGTCCAGGTCAGACATTAAAACAAAAATATGAAAAAATATTTCTGCGGCGACTTCCTCTCAGCAGATTTCTGACAAAAACTCTAAGAGTAAAAATAAAATTGCCATGATATAGTTTCTCAAAAAAAAATCTGTCGTCCGGAATCTACTATAAACTGTAGGTCCCACCACTCATGTATAAAATTAACACACACAACATGACTGATGTGAGAAGCTAGGTCTTAATCCTGACTAAAGGATTGCAATGACCAATTATATATGCCAACTGTTTCAGAGCCCATTTAGTGAACACACGCCTTTGTCTATGGTTTTTTACTTTGACTTCCAGGTTCAGTTGAATTTTGCACGGGTACGTGCCTTAGTCACGACAAAAAATTTGTAATGTTGTGATCCGCGAAAGATCGAGTTTTTGTCTAGCTTTTCTAGTCTAGTTCGTAGTGTGTTGGCTTATTAGACATGAGGGTTCGGTTCAAACCCCACGTTAGACATCTCGAAAAAAACATGAAAAACTTTTTCTTCTGCGACTTCCTCTCAGCAGATTTCTGGTAAGAACTCTAAGAGTAAATAAATTTTTCCCTAAAAAAGTTTCTCAAAATTCTGTTGTTAGGAATGGACTTTAAAGTATAGGTCCCGCCGCTTATGTAGAAAATTAACACATAAAATAAAAGTGGTATGAGAAGTTAGGTCGTAGTCCTGACTAAAGGGTTGTGATGACGATTTATGTAGGTATGTATGTATGGTGATTTTGCAAAACAAACTGAATGAATGAGAACTAATTTGACAGATGTAGCTTTAACAAGATGGTCGTTATCATCTGTCAAAGTTCGGAAGTTCCTGTTGAAAGACGCGTTATTAACGTAGTGGTTAGGAATGCTGAACTGAGTTATCTAATACTTATGTGTGCGACTGAGCAGCGATATTTTAGATAAGGTGGTTAACATTTGTGTGTATGTCTTAACTTATTTAATCTTGTTTAAAAGATCATTTTAATTTTCATTTTCATTTAAAGAATTATTTCTTTAATAATTAATAAAGGGTTCGCCCAATATCTTTTTTTTTTGAAAATGCTTTAAAAAAAACTACTGAATATTTTCTCAAATTTCTTTTTTTATTTGAAAGTACAATTCTTCCGGTTAATAATGGAAAATAATTTCATTCAAATGGCTGCCTCGGCTGGCCATGAAGTAGCCCACACGATCAGTCCAATCTTTAAGCACATTATCGATTGTGTGCAGTTGTATTTCACTAATGGTTTCGCGAATATTGTCCTTTAAAGCGTCAATTGTCTCTGGCTTGTCGGCGTAGCACTTATCGTTGACGGCACCCCACAAATAATAGTCCAACGGTGTCAAATCGGTGCTCCGAGGTAGCCAAACGACATCAGCTCTGCGGCTGATAATGTGATGTTCAAAAACAGGACGCAAAACATCGAGTGTAGCTTCGGCTGTGTGGCACGTAGCGCCATCCTGTTGAAACCAAATGTTGCCAATATCCTCCTCTTCAATTTTTGTGAACATGGCCCGATAACAATCATCATTGACTGTAACGGCCACTCCTTACTCATTTTCGTAGAAAAATGGCCCAATTATGCCTCTGGACCAAAATCCGCACCAAACAGTGACTTGTTTTGGGTGCGTCGGCTTTTCAATGTATGCGTGCGGGTTTTCTGTGCCCCAAATGCGACAATTTTGCTTGTTTAATTACCCGCCAAGATCAAAATGAGCTTCATCTGAAAAGATGATTTTTTTTTGCCAAAATCAGCATCTTCTGTAAGTCGATCGCAGGCCCACTTAGCGAAGCGAAAACGCATTGGATGGTCCATATTCGTTCAGCGGAAGGATAAAACTAATTATTTGTCAAATTAGACATGAGCTAAGTGTTACCATTCACGAAATAAGTACTAGTTGAACAAAAAACGTTAGATGGCGGACCCATTATTATCTTCGATCTTCGATGTGCTGAAAATATTTAAAAAATATTTTTAAAATAATTTATGAACAAATTCTTTTTTCATACTTCCGTTTGTATTTGGCTCACATAAATTGAACAGGAAATTACAAAGATGGATTGATAAGCTTTCAAAAAATAATTCGCTTAGAATAATTCCAAGGTCATTAATATTTTGAAAATATTATTTAGAACGAACGAATTCATCTGAAGAAAAAAGAGTAGAAAAAAAAAAAGCAATTCAAATCTGAACTGAGACAATGGAAACTGTGGAAACAGAATGAACATGATCAAGTGAAGCGTGTAATTAATCCGCTAAAAAGTAGGTCTTCTAGTTGATAAGGTTGACATTTGAAATGAACTCAACTGTTTCAAACTGTTTCAATCGCTCGTTTAGATTTTTCAACAACTAAAACTAAAAGAAATCTCTTAAGAAACTTATTTTGTTTTTTTTTTCGTTTGTTTGTTTGTATTTGATTTTAAATTAATCCAATGATAGAACAATTTGTTGTTGTTGTTGTTATTTTTTTTTTTTGCAAGGTCCTTTTACAGATTACAAGAAATTGATTTTTAAAAAATTTTGAACTGAATTTTTCTCTTATCTTTCTTACATTTCTAGAATCCAGTCGCCAATGATGACAATATAGAACAGAATGCCGATGATGTTGAGAGAACAAAAAGAAGCACGTGAGTATTTTTTTGCATTAGAAATTCAAATTACAAGGATTTTAAATGGACAAATTGAGGGATCTAAAGTAGTCGACGTAGTCTAGTAGTTAGAGTGTTGCCTTATTAGACGTGAGGCCACGGTTCAAACCCCAGGTCAAATATTGCCAACAAAACGAAATACATATGAAAACATATTTCTTGGGCGACTGCCTCTCAACAGATTCTTAAAAATCTGTTGTTCTGAGTCGACTTTAAACTGTAGGTCCAGCCACCACTCATGTATAAAATTAATACAGACAACATGGGTGGTGTGAGAAGCTAGGTTGTAATCCTGGCT
This sequence comes from Sarcophaga carnaria, assembly GCA_958299815.1. Lineage (NCBI taxonomy): Eukaryota > Metazoa > Arthropoda > Insecta > Diptera > Sarcophagidae > Sarcophaga > Sarcophaga carnaria. The sequence goes on from OY283151.1 coordinate 47,605,053, forward strand.
GAAGGCCTGTAATGACTAATTATGTGTGGATGTATATATAGGGTGGCTGATATATAATGCAACAAAGTAAAGCGCTATATTTTTTTAATTTTTTTTTTAATTTTATTAATATTTTAAAAATGTTGGAAATAACATCAAATTTTAGAATCAGTTTAGATTTGTTCGAATTGGCCACCTTTGGGACGAATTATGGCCTTCAAACGGCCGACAAAGCCATCACAGGCTGCATGAAAGTGGCTCTGCAGTATTTTGGCCCATTCCCGTTGAAGCGCCGTCTTGAGTCGATCGACACTTTGGTATTTTTTAGTGATAACCTTACTCTCCAAAATGCACCAGGCGCAAAAGTCCAACGGATTAAGATCCGGAGATTTTGGTGGCCATTGTGCGGTAGAAATGAAGCGAGGAACCTCCTTTTTATGACATTCTTGGTCGACGCCGGCTGAGTGCGGTGGTGCTGAGTCCTGTTGGAATGTCCATGGTCTGCGGCCGAAATGTTTGTCTGCCCAGGGCTTCAATACTGTCTTTAAGACATTTTCCCGATAATATTCGGCATTTATTTTGACCCCACGGTCGATGAATACGAGCGGGGAGCGACGATCGTCCGTTACGGCGGTCCACACCATTACAATCGGCGGCACTTGAGTTCTGGTGGCCAATCGCAGGTGTAAATTTTCAGCTGACCTGAATCCGATCATTTTGTTTGTTCACAAACTGCTCAATTTGGAATGGCTTCTCATCGGAGAAAACCAAATTCGGTAACTGGCCACTTTCGTGCAAGCGAAGTAACTCCTTGGCTCTTTCCAGTCTAACTTTTTCTTGTCCATCGGTGAGCTCTTGCACTTTTTGGAACTTTAGCGGCTTTAGTCCAAGCTCGTTTTTCAATATGTGTCGCATCCGTTCTCACGATATGCTCAGCTCACGAGCAATTTTTCTACCACTGCGGCGTGGATTTCGATCAAATCTGGCCTTCACTTTTCGGATCATTTCTGGTGTTGTTACCGTTTTTTTCGTCCACTTTTTGGGCGCGATGCAACACTGCCAGTATCACGGTAACGAGCAATGGTACGAGAAACAAAAGATTTATTCACATTAAAATGCTGGAGGGCTCTAACGATAGTCACCTGTGGTTTTCCAGCCAGATATAAAGCAATCACACTATCACGCTTGAATTCAATCACGAATAACTTTTTTTCTGAATGCAATAGATCAAAATGCTTTTGTAAGCGTGTAAATAATAAAATGAACTGTCACTGGAATAAATCTGTCAGCTGTCAGACGAGCGGTTTACAAATGATAACAACCTGAAGTTGGTTGCAATACATATCAGCCACCCTGTATATCCCAAAGGATAGCTCTCGTCTTCGGAAAGGTAGTGATTGTCTTGTGCTCTTTGTTATTCCCCTCTAGGCGTGGATTTCCTTTATAAAAACACATGTCTTGTTCTAGTTTTCGCTTAATATTAGCATCAGATTGTAGCCGCCGCAGTCTAATAGATAGTGTATTAACATATTAGACGTGAGCCTGTGGTTCAAATCCCAGGTCAAACACCTCCAACAAACGGAAATTTGAAAAAATATTTCTTCGGCGCCCTTACTCTCAGCAGATTTCTAGCAAAAGAGCTGAGCGTAAAGAAAATTGAGGAGTCGATTTTAAACTATAGTTCCCGCAACTCATTGATAAAATTAACACACATTAACTGGGTGGTGTGAGAAGCTGCGCAATTAAAGGCAGCATTTTCCCTTTTAATTAGGCTTTCTATACACGTTTCATCCATGTCGTCTTCATACTTACAAAGCATCGGTGTCAAGTGGAAGTTCACTTGCCTATGTTTCTTCTACGTTCAGGCCGCAAATCTCGATATGTGTCTGTAGGCCCTTTCGCCTTTTGTAGAAGTGTTCCAATTATGTTGCCATCTATTCATAGCATTGTCACTCAATTAACTTGTATGCCGCCGTTCTTTTTGCAACATGTTTCTTTCACCATCATCGCCGCAATCACCAGGGCTGCACCTATAGCGACCGTGCAACCGGCAGAAGTGATGCTGAGAGCACATCCTATCTTTTCTATAGGTCTTCTTACTAAAAGCCACTTCTCATGAGGCATAAGGGCAATCAATTTAATTACTTCCATCAGCAGTAGCCTTATTTTCTTTCTTTATTCAATAAATTTCGAATATCAATTGAACTTAATTTCAGGAAACGTGGTCAAACACAGTCGCAGTACTTAAACTTTGGACAACCAGAATTAGACGGCAAAGCTGAAGCAGAAGCAACTGAAAGTGGTTCAAGATCTACAGTATGTAAGTGAAACTAAACATTTAATTTTAACACACGAGAATGACACTGAATGACTTGAATAAAATTATTTTTGTTTTTAAGCCGGATCCCATGGCATGGGTCAAGCGCAAAGTCAATTTTCAAGCGGTGACTGCAGCGGCTGTGGTAGCCCCCTTTATGGTAATTGATTTCGAATGTTTCTTTTTAAGAAATTAAAATCAAAAAATAATTAATTTTTCATATTTTAAGAGTATCCAAGTGGTTCACCCGACCCTTTAACATTGACCGGCAATGTAATCTCGTATTCGGATACTTCTAAGCCTTCCTCTATAATTGGCTTGCCTGGTACAACTGCAGGTGGGGTGTTTGCACCTGGTAGTGGTGCTGGCTATGGGCCTGGAACTGGTGGTGCTGGCTATGGGCCTGGAACTGGTGGTGCTTTTGCTCCTGGTTCTACTTATGGTCCTGGCACTGGCGGACAATATGCTCCTGGTGGCGGTGGCGTTTATAGTCCCGATGGTGGAAGATTAGGTCAGGCAGGTCAGCCTGGTCAACCTGGTATTGGTGGACGTTTCACTCCTGGAACTGGAGGTGTTTCTTCGGGCTCTGGAAGACCAGGAACCGGTGGAGCTTATGCACCCGGTGCAGGACAAGTTGGAGGCGCTCCAGGTATGTTTTTAGTTTTATGCGTAGCAATCGGAAACTGATGCAATGAAATATTTAATTATTAGGAGCACCTTTGGCCCCTGGTTATGGTCCCGGCGCAGGAACTGGTGTCTTTGCTCAGCCAGGTACTTAAATTTATTTTCTAATGCGTTACTATTTTAATTTTGATTGTATCTGTAGGAGCGCCATTAGCTCCGGGAGCTGGTGTTGGTGGTATTGGGCAACGAGGTGTACCAGGTAATTTTAATATTTTCTGTTAAGTTTTCTAGACGTATTTATATACGTACATACTTCTAGGCACACAATACGGTCCAGGAGCTGGTGTGGGACGACCAAGTGCTCCAGGTAATTATTATCCTGTATTTTCATTAGCCTATATTGACCCGATGCTTTATATTTATTATAGGCTCACAGTTTGGTCCAGGAACTGGTGTCGTTGATGTCGGGCAACAAAGAGTACCAGGTAATTAGAATGTACCTAAAAACACATACAAGTGTTAATACAAAATATTTCTTAGATTCACGATATGGTCCAGGTGCTGGTGTCGGCGGTATTGGACAACCAGGCGTTCCCGGTAATTACAATACTATGATACATGTTCAGCATACATATACGACATAAAAAATTAATCAAATAATTTCAGGTTCTCAATATGCTCCAGGCACTGGAATAGGACAACAAGCTGCTCCAGGTAATTCTAATAAAATTCAAAGAAATTTCAAAACAATTTTAACAAATACCACATTTCCAGGCACACAATTCCGACCAGGCACTGGTGATTTAGGTCAACAACAAGGTGCTCCAGGTAATACGGTATTATTTTTTTACGTTTTCAACATTATTTCATAGAAAATTATTATCTCAAGGTATTCAATATGGTCCCGGTGCTGGTATGCAACAACCAACAGGTATTTTTCTGTAAAGGGTCCGCCAAATAACTTTTTTTTTTTAAATGCTTTAAAGAAAAAAACTACTGAATATTTTCTCAAATTTCTTTTGTTTATTTGAAAGTACAATCCTTCCGGTTAATAATGGAAAATAATTTCATTCAAATGGCTGCCTCGGCTGCCCATGCATTAGCCTACACGATCGGTCCAATTTTTATGCACATTATCGATTGTGTGCAGCTGTATTTCACCAATGGCTTCACGAATATTGTCCTTTAAAGCGTCAATTGTCTCTGGCTTGTACTCGTAACACTTATCTTTGACGGCACCCCACAAATAATAGTCCAACGGTGTCAAATCGCAGCTCCGAGGTGGGCAAGCAACATCAGCTCTGCGGCTGATAATGCGATCTTCAAAAACAGGGCGCAAAACATCGAGTGAAGCTTCGGCTGTGTGGCACGTAGCGCCCTCCTGTTGAAACCAAATGTTGCCAATATCCTCCTCTTCGATTTTTGTGAACAAAAATTGGTTCAACATGGCTCGATAACGATCGCCATTGACTGTAACGGCTACTCCTTGCTCATTTTCGAAGAAAAATGGGCCAATTATGCCTCTGGACCAAAATCCGCACCAAACAGTGACTCGTTTTGGGTGCGTCGGCTTTTCAATGTATGCGTGCGGGTTTTCTGTGCCCCAAATGCGACAATTTTGCTTGTTTACATACCCGCCAAGACCAAAATGAGCCTCATCTGAAAAGATGATTTTTTTTTGCCAAAATCGGCATCTTCTGGCTACTGCATGGCCAGCCGAGGCAGCCATTTGAATGAAATTATTTTCCATTATTAACCGGAAGGATTGTAGTTTCAAATAAAAAAAGAAATTTGAGAAAATATTCAGTAGTTTTTTTTGTAAAGCATTTTCAAAAAAAAAAGTTATTTGGCGGACCCTTTAGAAGAAATGGAAATGGAAGCGTAAAATTTATTACATTTTGAATCTTATAGGTGTTAGAAGACCAGGCAGTATTGGTGAACCGGGCCCAAGATCCCAACGTCCACAATTGATTGCACCACCTGCTGCTATTCCTGGCCATTCTCCAGGTATACCATTACCACTAACAAAACCAAACTGTACATAAGTCATATAAAAATAGCTTGAGTCCAAATAAAAGATATAAGCTGGTTTAAAACCTTGCTAAAAATATAAGACAACTATTTCGGTATTTCTAAATTCGTATCTTTTTGTGAAGCTTCATAATACAAAGTTGGATACACAGTTACGTACAAAAAAATAGCATCATTTGTAAGAAAATAAAAAAAAATCAACTATTCTAACTGAAGTAGTGTAGTAAGTTGTGGGTTGGCTTATTAGCTGTGAGCCGTGGTTCAAACCCTAGCTGAGACATTGCAAACAAAACGAAATATGAAAAAAATATTTCAGCGGCTACTTCCTCTCAGCAGTCTTCGGGCAAAAAATTTCCGAGAGTAATTAAAAATTGCTATGAAAAGTTTTTAAAAAATCTGTCGTTCGGGGTTGACTTTAAATTGGAGGTACGGACACTCATGTATAAAATTAACACACAAAACATAAGTGGTTGGAGAAGCAAGGTTGTAGTCCTGACTAAAGCATTTTAATGACAAATAACTCCAACTAACCTAGAAGTTAAAGTTTCTACAAGGGCTGTTAGAAGTAAGTACTAAGTACTGCTTGGAAAAACACAATTAAGCTGCAAAGACGCCATTAACACACGTGCTAAGATTGAACGAATTATACATTAATTTTGTTAGAAAATTATGAAAATAAAAACTTAAGAAATGAAGGAGCCAATATTATGGTTTGGAAAAGCTTATTAAGGCATGGCGTAGGGCCAATTTAGTCGTTCTAATGTGCCCATGAACTACAATCTTTACTGCCACACAATCTTTTTTGCCGTATGCGACATGACCTTGAAATGTCGATTGAAATGCCAATTTCAGAAGAACAATATTTGTAAACAAACACACTTGGAGTTTTGCCAAAAAGTGATCCTTTAAACTCAACTGAACATACAGTGGTGGCCTTATAATTAGAAACAACTTAGCAACATGTATTTTTGTTAATTTGTTTTACAGTTTTCACTGCGTATCTGGGAGCTTTGTTTGGAGGACGTCTTTCATACGTTTTTCCATCAGATTGGGACAAATTAAACTTAGATTCGTCACTAATTATTTCTAATTATAAGGCCACCACTGTACATAATTAGTCATTACAACCCATCAGTAAGAATTACGACCTAGCTTCGCGGAACCTACAGTTCAAAGTAAACTCCGAACAACAAATTTTTTGAGAAACATTTTCAAGGCAATTTTATTTCACTCTCAGATTTTTTGCCAGAAATCTGTTAACATCGGCAGTCGCCGAAGAAATATTTGTTCATATTTCGTTTTGTTGGAGATATCTGACATAGGGTTTGAACCGTGGCATCACGTCTAATAAGTCTCTACCTCGAATACGGCGAAAATCGTAGAAAACTAAGAAAAGTTCTGACGCCAATAGTGTTTTATAGCAAACCACTCTAAATTTTTGTATCTAATACGTCAACAAGCTCCACTGATTTCAATGTTTTTAACTTCTTAACTGAACTTAACTGTCTTCTGTTACCGAATAATACAATGCCAACTTTTTTTCTTGTCCGTAACTGTAGGTGTTTTTAAACGACATCCACTTCAAACCGATTAAGTTTAGTACGATATCTGATAATATAGTATACGTCACGTGTCCCAGAGCAAAAGCGTTACCGCCTTTACAATTTTCATTTGAGAGATTTAATGATTTTAATAAATTTCGTTTTAAAGCTGCTGGAACTGGTTATGGTCCCCAAATACCTACTTATGGTCCTGGTGCTGGTCAACCGATTCAAACTGGTCACGTTCAACCTGGTGCCGGACAACAAATTCTACCTGGTGGTCAACAGTTACCTCAATACGGTGCAGGTGGTCGCTCACCAACAGGCGTAGGTGGCGTTCAACCAACTTATATACCCGGACAGCCCGGTCAACAAGGTGTTGATCGACAGATCTCACAGCCTGGTGGACAATACAGACCAGGTACATACATACATATGCAAATAAAGAAATATTTAATGTCCCTTCTCTCCAATTGATACACATTTGTAGGCGCAGGTTACGCTCCAGGTCAACAACAAGTTCCAACATATGGTCCTGGTCAACGTGGTATTGGTTTCCCTCAACAGCCAGGTTATACACAAGGATATGGAGGTCAAATGGGAGAAGCTGGACGTCAAACAAGTGGAACTTTACAACCAGGTGCTGGTACTGGCCCTCAACAAATTCTACAACAGCCTGGCACAAGACTTACACCGGGAATTGGCATTGGACAGCAGCCCGGATACTCAGGCCAACCCGGAGGTTTTGTACAACCAGGAATTGGATCTCAACCCGGAAGAGGTATTCCAAGTGGTGGAGCACAACCCGGTTATGGTCAACCAACCGGTGGCTTTGTACAGCCTGGATCAGGCGCTCAACCAGGAGGTGGTGCTCTGCCAGGCACAGGTCGTGGCGGTTTCACACAACCAGGAGCTGGCAGTCAACCTGGTTATGGTGTACCACCCTTTGGTGGATATGTGCAACCAGGAGCCGGATCACAACAAGGACATGTTCAGCCTGGTGGTGGTTTTGTTCAACCCGGCACAGGCTATGTGCAGCCAGGTGCAGGAGGTCAACCCGGTACAGGTTATGTTCAGCAAGGTGCTGGAGCGCAACCCGGCACTAGTGTTCAGCCTGGTTCAGGTTACGTTCAGCCAGGAGCAGGAATACAACCCGGTAGAGGTGCTCAACCAAGTGCAGGATTTCAACCCGGTGGTGGTTCTCAACCAGGTACAGGTTACGGTCAGCCAGGAGCAGGAGTTCAACTCGGTGGTGGTTCTCAACCAGGCACAGGTTACGGTCAGCCAGGAGCAGGAGTTCAACCAGGTGGTGGTGTTCAACCTGGCACAGGTTATGTTCAGCCAGGAGCAGGAGTTCAACCCGGCACAGGTTACGGTCAGCCAGGAGCAGGAGTTCAACCAGGCGGCGGTGTTCAACCCGGCACAGGCTACGGTCAGCCAGGAGCAGGAGTTCAACCCGGCACAGGTTACGGTCAGCCAGGAGCAGGAGTTCAACAAGGCGGCGGTGTTCAACCCGGCAGAGGCTACGGTCAGCCAGGAGCAGGAGTTCAACCTGGTGGTGGTGCTCAACCCGGTACAGGTTACGGTCAGCCAGGAGCAGGAGTTCAACCAAGTACAGGTTACGGTCAACCAGGAGCTGGAATTCAACCTGGTGCTGGTGTTCAACCAGGCACTGGTTATGTTCAGCCAGGAGCTGGAATTCAACCCGGTGCTGGTGGTCAACCAGGTACTGGCTACGCCCCACTTGGACCAGGCGCTGCTGGCAGACCAGGCACAGGATATGTGCAACAAGGCGGTGGAATTGATCAACAAGGAACATTATCTCAACAAGGAGGCCTTCAACCAGGAGCAGGTTTTGGACCTAGAGGTGGTACCGGTTATCAACCAGGAGCTGGAACACAACAGGTACCTACTGGCGTTCAAGATGGACAAGGTTATCAACCTGGTTACGGTCAGCCTGGTACAGGTGTATACCCAGGCAATTCATCAGGCGGACAACAAGGTTATTTACCGGGATCGGGAATTGGTCAACCAGGTGGGCCAGGTGGTGCAGGTTTCCAACCAACCATTTCTCAGACTGGTGTTGGTCGACAAGATGGTGCTGGTGGACAACAACCCGGTGGCGGTTATGCTCAGCCTGGTGCTGGTAGTGGCTACAGGCCTTCTACCACTGCTGGTCAACAACCTGGTGGAGGACAACAACCTGGTGGAGGTGTACAACCCATAGGTGGAGGAACAGGAGTACAACAAGGCGCTGGATATGGAACGGGATACGATGCCACTTACGGTCAACCACCAAGCGGTAGCCTACCTGACGCTGGTTATGGTCAAACCGGAGTTGGGCCACAATACGGACAAGCTGGCTATGGCCCACAAACAACTGGAGTTCAGCCAGGAGCCGGTGGCACAGGATCGCAAGTAGGTTATGGTCAACCTGCAGGCACAGGTGTAACACAATATGGTCAGGGTCCACAACAAATTGTTCAACCAGGAGCAACATTCCTGCCCGGTGGTGTTCAAACCTCGGCTGTACAACCAGGTGTGAGTGGTACTGGTGTTGTAGGTAGGGATCTTTATTATCTCGTCAAATATTTAAATATTTTACGATTTTAATGTTTAAAAATTCAATTCCAGGTGGTGGTGTTGGTGGTGCTGATGATGCCTTCTCTCAAGCGGAATCGTCAATTGGAAATGGTCAGGCATCGGCAAATGCTCAAGGCAAAAAGAACGGCGGTACTGCAAAAACACAAGTTCAGGGAACATACAGTTCGAGTGGATCATTCAGTGCTAGTGCCATGACATCGGACAATGATCGCTCAGCCAGCGCGCAAGTAACAGGAGGAACAGAGGGCGCCATGAGTCAGTCACAGGGTCAAGGAGGAGCTGCTCAATCACAGGCTCAAGTGCAAGTAAATGAAAAAACTGGCGGCACAAAGGCCTCCTCTCAAAGCGGCGGCATAATACATCAGAGTCAGAGTGAGGTGAGTAAAAATTTTTAAGAAGCTTAAGAGCCGTGCCCAAAGTCTTGATTTTAATATTTAATGTTCTTTAGGTGCAAGCTAACGACAAAGGCGGTTTGGCTGATGCTCAATCTAGTGGTCCCGGACAGACATCCTCTCAAGCACAAATTGGCTTTAGACCGGGACAAGATGGTGAAATTGTGAGATCTGTGGGCGGTGGTCAAGCATCTGCACAGTCGGGTATACACTCGGGTAACAGTCAATCGCAAATACAAGGCACATCCAAGTAAGAAAACGATCAAGTCATATTCCAAATTGTCTTTTAACAATTTTATGTACATTTTAGATATGGTGTGTCCTATCATGGTGCTGCCCAATCAGCTTCCGGTACCAAAGAACAGGTGGCCACATATCGTGAACAAAACAGAGATCTTTTCAACACAATCAGTCAATTCGGCAACACTGATGCGTAATATTGTCATAGTTTTCAAGACTTTGAACATTAAACTAATTAAAGTTGTTTTAATTACATTACAGGGTAACTGATCGTGTTGATACTGTGTACAATCCATCTCTCACATCCGAATCTGATATACCCGATTTGCAATTGAAAGCTTCCAAAACGAATAAAGAAGGTATGTAGTATGTATACATATATGTTTAGATATGTATGTAATAAACACTTTTTTTTTTAGTGGCCAACTCAAATAAACTCGATAACGATGATTCAAAATTACTCGACGAGGATGATGACGAAGAACCCTATGACGATTACGAAGATGAAGAAGACTATTACAATGAAAATCCTGTCAAAATGGATTCAAAGAGCGGCAATGGCAAAAAGCTCGAATCACAATCATTATATCGCACCCACACCCAAACATCACCCACACAAACACAACAGGCGGCCGTAGCCGATCCAACAAAGAAGTACAGTGTCGTACAAAATCAAAATGGACGTGTCCAAACGTATCCACATCGAACAACTACCGAAATTGTACCGAGTGGTTTCCGTGGCACCGTTAATGTTGAAAAGAAATTCCATACGAAATCATTAGAACCGCATAAGTCTGAAAACAAACTTAACATAACGGCCGATGAGAAATCTGAACATAAGCCTAACCTAACACCCGATAGTTATGTCACTGTTACGAAATCCGTTACGGGTAGTATGGATAATTCGAAAAATCCTCCACATGATAACAAGAACTTCCAGTCCACTTACTATACCAAATCATCTACCTGCGGGTACTTCACCTTCTCCTGTAACATTGTTTATGGCGCCAATGGTCGCAGTAAGATCTGTCGTCCTAAAGCACCCGCCAACGGTAAATGCTAGGATTTAGCAATTACCGCCATTCTATGTTTTAAGTTTCTTTTTCTTTTATTTTATAACGAACACGTACACATTTTCTATCATCATTCAGTAAATAAAATCAATAAAAAATCGATTGTAACTCCCTAACCTAAATACATAGATACCCATAAGTTACATTGTAAGAGTTTATTAAGTCCATAGCTGCTACACTGTGCCACAATTTCTAACCATGCATTGTATTTGTATTTTAATTTTTTTAGAAAGTTTTTTTGTATTTTCTTCTTTTTTAGAAAATATTTTTAATTTAGTTTCAAACGCAAATTACCACTGCCCGATTTATTAATTGTATGAATATGTATGTATGTATGTATGTATGTACATATAAAGAAATTATATTTTTTTGTCCTACTACTTAATTTACTACTCTAACTAACAATAATAATAATGATAATGATAATAATAAAATAATAATAAAAACAAAATAAACAAATAAAATAATTAATAAAAATATGTTCTTTTCTTATTTAGGCTGCCTTCCAAAATGTATCAATACAAAGTTTGTATGCAGTTCTACTACTGTATATAAACTATGTACACATGCAAAGTAACCAAACAATGCATCAACTATAAATCCGATGCCTGATTGCGTTTTGACTGCGTTAAAAATACACATTGACGTACGTTTTGAAATAGTATACATTGTATATATTTTGTACAGCGGCATTATGAAACACAAAACTTTGTTCAAACACAAAGCAACTAACATTTTGGAAGGCAGCCTTACTGTGTTATGTAATATGCCCTTTGTGTAGTCGCCGTAGTCTAGTAGGTCGTGTGTTGGTTTATTAGACGTGAGACCAAACCCTAGGTCACACAATCTCCAGCAAAAAAATTATTTCTGCGGCGACTTCCTCTCACCAAATTTCTGGCAAAAACTTTGAGTGGAAATAAAATTGCCATGAAAAAAATTCTCAAACATTTGTCGTTCGGAGTCGGCTTTAAACTGTAGGTCCCGCCATTCATGTATAAAATTAACACACACAACATAAGTGATGTAAAAAGCTAGGTCTTAATCCTGACTGAAAGGTTGTAATGACAATTTATGTACGTCCATATGTAACATCACAAGGAATAAATTATATCTGATCTTCCAACAGTGACTTTTGAACTTTGCCAGTTGATAACGGCCATTTTGTCGAAGCTCCATCGGTCAAATTAGTTGTCATTTATTCAAATCACCATGGGTGACCGTAGTCAACGACGTGAGTTCGTTGCAGAGCAGTTGGCAGTTGATCTTCATCGAAAAACTATCTTCAGCAATGAGTCTCATTTCTTGTCGAATAATTACATGAGATGCATGACCAAAGGAGCCTCTGTTTGGTATGAATTTTTGGGCTGTGAGCCTATATCTGTACATATTTCTTTGAGAATGACATTGGCTAGGCCATTACAGTCAACGGCGAGCCCTATATGTCAATGATTAACAAATTCTTTTATCCAGATTTGGATGATCTAAATACCAACGACATGTGGTTTCAATAGGAGGGCGCTATATATCACACAGCGCACGCCATATTCTATATATACTTACTTACTTACTTAATTGACCATAATAACCCGTTTAACGGATTTCGGCCTGCCGCAACACATCCTTCCAGGCACCTCTGCTTCTTACAGGACTACGCCAGGTGGTCACACCAATCGATGACAGGGCTTCCTCGATTTGGTCCTTCCAACGGATACAAGGACGTCCTCTTCGCCGACTTTCGCAGATTCCCGCATCAAATATCCGTCTCGCCGCAGCATCCTCCTCCATTTGAACGACATGGCCGAGCCAGCGCAGTCGCTGGATATTAATTAATACGCTGTACAACGTCAATGTCGTTGAGGAGCTCATATAGCTCACTGTTGGATCGGATACGGATATCATCGCCAACTCGCACTGGACCGAAGATCTTGCACAGTACTTTTCTCTCGAACACTCTCAAGGCCGCTGCATCTGTACTTAATAGGGTCCATGCCTCTGCGCCATAAAGAAGCACGGGTGGGATGAGTGTCTCGTAGAGTGTTAGTTTTGTCGTACGAGAGAGGTCTCTGCTACTCAATTGCCTATTGAGACCATAGTAGCACCTGTTGGCAAGAGTGATCCTGCGCTTGATCTCCAAAATGACATCATTTTTGGTGGTAACGGCGGAGGCAAGATATTGTATATTCTGCACAAGCTATTTGAGAAGATGGTTAGGTCAAGTGGGACTGATGTGAACTGGCCACCAAGATCGTAAGTTTTAATCAAGTTTGTCAGTCCTCAAAGCCACTATAACCCATGTGCTGGTTCAAATTCAGTCAGAATTATGCGCTAGAGTTTTGGAAAATTTAACATTTCGTTACAAAGCCCGAAACATCTTGTGGGCAGAAGAAAGCTGTTGTGTTCCTCTTTTTTAGATGATATAAAGTTAATGCCGAAGCCAACTTCCAAAGCCATTGAGGAAAACTCGGCCAAGAATCCTAAGGGCCATTATTACAACTTCCCGTTAACTAAAGGGAGCATTTTAACGGGCAGATACATTGTTTTTCGTTATTACGAGTACCCAATAAGATAGAAGTGATCGTTAAGCTAAAGCGAGGATCATCCTACCTTTAACATTTAAAGATCACTTTAAGTTTGAACTTGCCATATTATTATATTATTTTCATTATGGTAACATCAAATTCAAACAAAATGGGCATATACAACAAAAAAAAACGAGGCCCGTAGTTGCCACTGCCTTAAAAAAATGTATCTGTAAGTTGTAATAACGAAAATAAGTTAAAGGTAACTTTACAGTTCCCCATAGCTAAAGGTATCTTTAACTAAACTTTAACTAAAGTTTAACGGCAAGTTGTAATAATGGCCCTTAGTCTTCTTATCTCCATATTAAGACAGAGACGCAGCATACGCTTAACAAGAAAGAAACAAGGAGAGACTACGGTCGAAGCTGGGCCATAATGGCCTCGTTATTCTGTAATCTCTACTATTTCGCCATGAAGTTCCACGGTCCATCTGCTCACTCGACTAATCAGTCCAAAGAAGCGTTCTATGTAAGGCCTTTCTGATAGATTACAATTGAAATCTTTCGCCGCACATTTCTTGTCAGGTCGTTTTATTCAATCCTGCGTCCCAAAGGATTCCAATGTCTCTACACCTTACCACTCAGCAGCTGCCCAACAGTCTTGTAAGGTACTCCTATAGATTAAAACCAGCTTCAAGTTGTCAAAATGATTACTTAGCGCCTTCATGGCAGCCTGTATAAATATCCAGGCCAGTTACGCTGTTTTTCTGATCACGAACAGCTTACTCTGGAAGATACTACATTCATCAGGGATTTTATGAGACAATCTTATATATAAAAATGAATATGTGTTCATTTGTTCGTGGGTTTGTTTGAAGTTTATAGACGGCTTAACGGCTGAACCGATTCTCTTGAAATTTTAACAGTACCTTCCTGTATGTCTGGAAGGAATTATAGGCTACTTTTTATTTTAAAAATTTCAAGTAGGCGAGGTGCCACGCCCACATACCCCATAACTATTTAATGTTGCATATCTCATAAACTGCAACAGCTAGAGTCCTCAAATTTTGTATGGACGACTTTGACGTATATATGAACAAAATGGGCGGATTGGCTATAGTGGGCGTGTCACTTCCCATAGTCTACATATATAAAAATTAATGTTTGCTTGTATGTACCTTATATAATCGTAAACTATGCATTTCATTATGCTATGATCTTTAGCAAAGTTATTGCGCATGAGCTGGGGAAGGTTTCTAAGTTGGTATGACCAATTTCCGTCAGTTGGCGCCACTGAAAATTACTTTAAATCAATTAAATCGTAATTAATCATGTTATGATCTTCAGCAAAGTTGTTGCGCATGAGCCGGGGAAGGTTTCTAAGTTGATATGACTAATTTCCGGCAGGTGGCGCCACTGAAAATTACTTAAAATCAATTAAATCGTAAACTGTGCATTTGATCATGTTATGATTTTGAGCAAAGTTGTTGCGCATGAGACGACGAATTTGGTATGACCAATTTCCGACAGGTGGTGCCACTGAAAATTAATCAAAAAGAATTAAATCGTAAACTGTGCATTCTTTAACAAAGTTGTTGCGTATGAGTCAACGGAGGTTGGTGCGATTAATTTCCGATGGATGACGTCACTGAAAATTATTCAAAATGAATGACAAGCAATTGGTCGACCTACAGCTCAAGCATGGAAGAAAAAGAGCATTACGAGCCTCAGAATCAGACGAGCATTGAGACTGGAAAATCTTCGAGTATATGCCGCTGAGACCCGTTCGCTTGAACCACTTAAACAACGAGAAGTGAGATTAGAAACTGATCGAATGCGTACTACTCAGGCCCGTTCATCTGAATCATCAGGACAACGGAAAACAAAATCAATAAAATTATTCAAAATTAATTGGACATTTGTGGAATGTCTTACCTTCAAATTTATTTTAGTTGGTGGCTCAGCAACACGTGCAGGCTACAGCTAGTTAGTTTTTCTTCTTTTCTCGGTGATATAAGCCAAAATTACTCGGGTTTACAGTCGAGAACTTCAACTACGAGCACTGTACTATGCTACAATATTCGGAAATTATTTTTTTCAAAATAAAACACTGAAGTTTATGATTTTCTTTTTTCAATTTTTCAATATTTACTTTTTTTTGTTTATTATTTGCCTTTGATTTTCTTTTGTTTAGTGTTTATTTGTTTTTTTTTTTTTATTTGGTTGTTGTTGTATTTGTCTTATTTTTATTATTTTTTATTTATTTTTTATTTTGTTTTGTATATATATATTTTTGGTTGTTTAATAATTTTTACAATTTTTATTTAATTTTTTTTTTGCTTTCTTTCTTTACCTTTTTTTTTTTTGTTTGTTTGTTTCTTTTGTTTTTTGTTTTGTTTTTCTTCCATGTTTAATTGTCACAAAATTTTTAATTGACAATAACATGTTTTTGTTGTTGTTTTTTTAACTACTTTGTTTTGTTTTTCATTATTATTGTTGCTGGTTTTAAATTCTTAAATTACATTTACATACAGACATATGAAGAAGATATTTACGGCTTTCCTCTATTAATTCTATTTTGTTTTGTTTTGTTTTGTTTGGTTTTGTTTTGTTTTGCTTAAATGTACGCATCGGTGTATGAGAAAGGCCGATAAAAAAAACAAACATTTTTAAAAGAAACATAGTGAAAAGACTGAGTGCGAGAGAGAGATAGTAAGGGGACAAAGAGCTAAAAACATGCACACTAATACATACACAGATATTTAAATATAAATTTAATGTATAAGAAATGAAAGTTGTTTTTGTTTGTTTTTTTCTTTTTAAGTTATGTTACACACCATAATAGTTAATAGGAGCGGGGAAGGGGGGTAGTGGTTACAATGTTGTTAATCAATTATTAAACATATAGAGCCAGACGGTGTATAATCGTATGATAATTCATGTTATTATTAAACAGTTAATCAGTTAATTAATTAATTAATTAATTAGTTAGTTAAGTTGGTAGATTTCAACCATAGTAACTAAAGGAAATTATTTATTATTTATACACACACATACATATAAAATGAAAGGATATCCTGTCTTTATACTACGTAACGTAAGTAACTTTTTTTTTAATTTTTATTCAATAATTTTTATTCAGTTTTCATACTTAATTTTTAATTCATAAATAATTTTTGTTTGTTGTATTGTACATAATTTTTGTTACTTTGTATTTGTATTTGTATTTGTAGTTGTTGTTGTTTTAATAATATTTATTATATACTAATATTGTATATACATTCACATAAATAGTGTTAATAATACTTTATTAATGATACATAATTACATACATATACATATATATTCTATTGTATATATTATTATACATATATAAATACATTAAAAATTTTTATTAATTTTAATTTTTAATTTAATACACATACACACATACAAATAAACTAATGTATTGCACATTATATAATATCTTCAATACTCTTAATTATACATTTTTGTTGCTGTTTGTGTTAATTTTTAAATTTACACAGATTTGTTGTTGTTGTTGTATTACTTTCTATATAATCTATATATAATAATTAATTTTCTATTTATTTATTTCTTGTATTTATGTGTTTAAAAAGACACTGAATTTCACAAAAAGTTTATTTTATTTAAATTTTTTTCATTTTTTATTTTATTTAATATCGTTTTGAGTTTTGTTTTATTTTATTTTTTTCTATATTTCTAATACTTTCTTAAGTGTAATATTGTTGTTGTTCTCTTTTGAATGTAAGTATTTATTTATTTATTTATTATATATTTTTGTCACTATTTTGTTACACAGAGCTGATCACAAAAATAGCAACAACAGTTTTTCATTTATTTACTGTCCTCTACATTAACTCAGCGTGCCTTATAATTTTAATACAGAACTGAAGCAGTCGTTTACGATTTAATTTGAAATCGACAAAGGAGATACCATCAGAAGAAAGAACAAGAAAACTAGAGTAAAGGCGTTTAAAAAATATTGTTATTAAAATTAAGAATCTAGATACTGGTGTTTTGCTTTTACATCACTTAACATTAAAATTATAAACACAAGCTACAAAACCAAAACAATGCAAATAAACAAACTTGTTTACAAATTATCGTACTGCCAGCAAACACCAGCAGAAAAAAAATGGTAAACAAGTAAACAAAAATCCACAAATAACACTACAAGAATAAATTTAAACAAAATACATACATACATAATTGGTCATTACAACCCTGCAGTCAGGATTACGACCTAGTTTCTCACACCATTTATGTTGTGTGTGTTAATTTTATGCATGAGTGATGGGACCTACAGTTTAAAGTCGACTCCGAACGACAGATTTTTGACAAAACTTTTCATGGCAATTTGATTTACTCTCAGAGTTTTTGCCAGAAATCTGCTGAGAGGAAGTCGCCGAAGAAATACTTTTTGTATTTTATTTTGATGTCTTGCCTGGGGCTCGAACCCTGGATTTTCGTCTAATAAGCCAACACACTACCTACTAGACCACGGCGACCTCACAACAAACACAAGCATAAAAAATATGGTAGACAAGTAAACAAAAATACAGAAAAAACAAAAACACTACAAATATAAATGTAAACAAAATACACAAACAACACTACAATAACAAATATAAACAACCATGTTTACATTTATAGAGATTTCGAGAAGGCGTGGTCATGAACATTCGCCTTCAAGAACATTCATCAGACTGTCTAACCTGCCATTAGTGAAATTCAGTCAGTCTTGTGTGAAGTCGCAGTGCTTTTGAAGAGAGTAATCGTGGTTTGAAGATCTCCGTTACAAAGAAGAAGACCGTTCCAATTTAATATACATATGTTCTGCTAAAGCCAAGAACATGTTATATCGTTGTAGTCCAGTAGGTAGTGTGTTAGCGAATTGTAGAGCCCGTGATTCGACGTTAAACTGTAGGTCCCGCTACTAATGAATAAAATTAACAAACACAACATAGAACAAGACAGAACACAGCAATACAATCTAAAACTAATAGGCCGTCATTCGAGCACTCGGTTCTTAGGAGGTTAAATCAAAGATAATATGAAACTAATCCAGGGTTTCAGGGTTCCTACCTAGGCGATTCAGACTCTTCAGACAATTCCATATTACCTTTCGGGATTTAGGTCATGTGAAAATTGTTGGCTATAAGCAAACCAAAGAGGAGTACTTCAACGCCACCGATGGGTGCAGAAGCCTTCTGTGGAATGGAAGCGAAAGATAAGACGAAAGGGAAGACAAAAATTCTTCTCAAACCAAGTGTTGCGAAACTCCAGCAAAAGGAGATCTGAGTTATGCATCAGACTATCCAGGAATAACCTAAGGTTGGTACCAGGGCACTGCAGTCTCAGGGTATTCTTCCTCCGAATGGGGAGTCTCTCGAGACCAACATGTAAATTTTGATACGATGAGAATTGATCATCGGAACCCATTCTTGTAACCTGTGGTTTATTAAGGCATTTCAGAAAGAAGCACAAGAGTGTATTTCAAGGGCTAGGCAAGGAATTATCATTGTTGACACTGAGCAGCATACCGAAATTTATGAAAACAATAGGTTTTGAGGAGACATTAAAGAAATACTTAATAAAGTGTAAGAATTGTATAATAGATAATATAGACGCAGTAATAAGGAATCCCTTCACGGCAATAATAATAATGGGTGGTGTGAGAAACTAGGTTTCCAATAAATCGTATGCTCGCAATACTAGGACAACCCTTCACGCCAATAATAATAATGGGTGGAGTGAGAAGCTAGGTTGTAATGGCCAACAAGTCCATACAAAATTATATAACATTTCAATATAAAAAAATTAACTCGCTGCTCAAATACATTTATTTGAATATTTTTTATGGTTTTTATTGTTTCTAATAATAAGACTTTCCGTGCCGATACTAAGGAATTTGAATTAATTTTTTTTATAATTATAAAATTATAAACGAGATACATCATTTGTATTTGCTGTTTAAACAATTATTTATTTTCTATTTAGGCATTACGGTGCTATTTTTATGATCAACTTTGTATTGAATAAATTTAATAAAGTTTTCTTTGTTTTTTTTTGTTTGCTTTCTTTCTACTAATATAGTAAAATTGTTACCGGATTAAATATTTTATTTTATTTTATTTTATTTTATTTAATGAAATGCATTTAGGTTTTCTTTGCTTGTCATTTGATTATGATTATTGCATAATTTTTTGTTGTATTTTCTTGTTTTATTTTTCTGTTTTTTTTTCTTTATTAAATAATTATGTTTATATGTATATAATAACGGTTTAATGCATAATTAATTAATTTTAATTTTTTTGTTTTTGTTTGTTTAGGTTTCTTTTTTCTACGACGGCTTTTAATTATAAATGTTTGTTGTATTTTGTATGAATTTTAGAATTTTTTGTTAAATATGTTTCCATTTTTATTTATTTCCTTATATTATATATAGTTTATGTATATATATATATAGTTTGTTGTTGTTGTTTTTTAATTTGCTTGTTAAATATTTATTTTGTGTAGAATATTTTTTATTTGATTTTTTTGTTTGTATTTTATTTAAATTTTAATAAAATATATTATATTAGTACTCGTATATATGTAAACTGGAAATGTAAAAAAAGAAGTTATGAAAGAGATCTTAAATTTGTTTTTAAAACTACATTTTTAGGTAGTATTTAAAAAACGTTTGTTATTGTTGTGGTTTTAAATTGTTATAAATTCTTATATATTTTTGTTTATTTATTTTTTATTTTTTTTTATTTAATAATTTATTTCTAAAGTGTTTAAACAGCCATAAATTCAAATGTTTTCGTGTTTTGTTTTTTTATTTTTATTTTTTTTGGTTTTTGTGGTTTTTAGTATGTATTTCTAATTTTTTTTTAATATTTATAATTTAATTAATAATTTTTTTTACATTTATTTTCTTAAATAAAAAATATTTTTTATAATAATTTTTGTTTTATTTGTTTTCTTTTAGGGAAATTTAAATTTCTATTCATAATAAAGGTACGTGAATATATATTTATAGTATTTAGTTAATAATTTTATTTTTTATTTTTTTATATTTAATATTAATTTATAATTATCGGTGTGCTTCGTTTTTAATTTTAATTCAATTATTTGTATTTGTTAATAATCAATATATGTAAGTAGTATTTTATTCTTTATTTATTTAAGTAAAATTCAACTCGGTTTTGTATTTCTTTATGAAAAGTCCATATTTTCTTTTTATTTTTATAAATTAATAAATTCTTCAAATAACATTCAAACATACACATATTTTCATAAATTCATAAATATTTATTGAATTAAATAAGAAAATGAAATATTTTTTAGGCTTTTAATTAATAAGAATAATAATCTTAAAAGCACATACACAAGGACGAGACACTGAAAAATTAAAATATTGATTTTATTTTTAATTTTTTTATTATTATTTGCCTTTATTAAAATACGAAAGAAAAAGAAAAATTAAAATTCATTATTAATATATTTTTTTAAATAATTTTTTCTTTTTTTTTTTGCTCCCTTTTAAAGGAGCTTAACTCTTTATTCTTTAGACAGTAAGGTTAATTAAAAGAGTGAGAGAGTGTGAAAAAGTGAGTGTGGGAGAGAGAGTGAAAGTGTTAGTAAGGATGTGAAAGAAATTTTTTTTTATGAGATGATGTGTTTGAGTTTAAGGAAGGAAGGGACATTTACAAATTTACATCAGCATTAATCACATGCTCCTCCAAATTGTGAAATGATTTCGTTGTGTTACCTAAGGATTATTTTTTATTTTATTTTATTTTTTATAATTTTTTTATTTTCTTTTTTGTTTTCATATTTATTACTTAGTTCTACATTTAAGAGTCTTTTAACACCAGTTTTGCAAAGTAAAACGATTGAGTGAATATAATGAAGGTTTTTGAAAATTTATAATTCATTTTTGAGTTTTTTTATATGATGGCTAAACCATTAATATTAAAATAAAAAGGTTTAATTAGTAAAAATTCAAAAAAATCTATAAATTACTGTTGCATATTAAAAAAGAACAAATAAATAAAAACTTAACTCACAAAAGCGAACATCATAATGAAAATAGATTATGTAGTAAAAAGGAAGTACAGCAGCTATGATCACGCCAACTTAGGGTAGGTCTGAATATACATATCGACTGCACGATAATTGAACCTGTATTCCGGGATAGCTTCTTTTATTACTATGGTTTACAACTCCCAGGAAACGTCCTTCAAGTTTTCACTGATGAATCCAGACCTCCCAACATAACACGGATTGGAATATTACATTGTCCCTTGCACTACCATATTTTGTAGTACTTTTCAGGCTGAAATAACGGCTAAAAATATTAGCACCATACAAATTCAGTATCAAAGTTTATTGTATGGTGGGTGATCTACGCATGTTTATTGACAGTAAGGCAGCCATTAGGTCACTAGAAAATGCCAATTGTCTCTGCAGGAGATGTCGAGACATTCCACGGTTGGCCTCATTTGCTTTCTAAGACACGAGAAGATCGAAGGAATTAATATAGCAGTTATAACGGAACACTGGTCTCCGAACGTCTTCTGCAGATGCAACAAAAGTAAAGTCTGTTTAGTTTTATTTTCTACCCACTAGATGTTAGCAGTCAATAGTTGATGGGAGATATTAATTAATTAGAATGCAATTACATACATACATACATAATTGGTCATTACATTACCCTTCAGTCAGGATTACGACCTAGTTTCTCACACCACTTATGTTGTGTGCGTTAATTTTATACGTGAGTGGCGAAACCTACAGTGTAAAGTCGGCTCCGAACGACAGATTTTTCAGAGAGTTTCATGGCAATTTTATTTACTCTCAGAGTGTTTGTCTGAAATCTGCTGAGAGGAAGTCGCCGAAGAAAATTTTTGTCATATTTCGTTTAGTTGGAGATGCCTGATCTGGGGTTTGAAACGAGGCCTCACGTCTAATAAGCCAACACACTACCTACTAGACCATGGCGACTACATATGGCTTTACGAAATGTTATTAGAATTCTAGGCACCATAGAGAACATAAGAAATCAGTATTTTACACTCGAAGAACTTTGAAACGAATGTTAGTTAGCATTGACAATAAAAACTTGTGGAACAACAAAAGTAAGAGGTTAGATTAGGTTAATTTCCACAGGCAGCCGGTTCAATAAACACAGCTTACTAGTAGTTACAGGTTGTTACAACAGTATAACCTATTCTGTACTATAATTACAGCTCTTGGTTAGCATCTTCAAATCATCCCGAAAGTCTTATGAAAGCGTGAATATTTTTCAAATCGTCTTTGGTTAGACATGTTTTATCTTTTTTTAGTTTCCAAGCGCCGGACAGAAAAGATATTCTGTGTGACATATTGGCGAAACAATTGGCTGTGAATGTGGCAATGACCCTGAGAGCCATAAGATCATGGAAGTACAAACAGCTATTGTCATGCTAAAATCGTGTATATGGTTGGTCCTTTCGATCCTGGTTTTACAACGATGCTACCGGACAGATGCTTTTATTACTATGATTTCCAGCACCCAGGAAAGGTCATTTGCATTTTTTTTATATAAATCCAAATCACCCAACCAATTCGGATGTGAAATCTTTTCAAAACCGATGAATATTACATCACTTTTGATCTACCAGATTTTATAATAGGTAGGTAGGCAGGTAGGTTGGAGTGGTAGCTTTGATAAAAAAAAGCTCACTTGAGAACGCATAGCGGGCTGTTGTGTTGCCACAGGTGAACGCAGTCTCTGTACTGACCAAGTTCCTTCAAAGAAGAAGAAATTGGTCGGCGCAAAGGCTGCACATTTAAAGCACGACTACCCCAAGCTGAAAATCCAGCACGAACGTTTGATAAACGAAGCTATATCCTTGACATCAATGGATGATAGCTCCTTCAAACTGACAAAGATTGAAGAGCCAAATAACCTACATATATCTGCACCTTGCAAGAGATGGGCATTGACAAAGAAAGTGGCTGAAATAATGGCCATTAAAATTGGCGCCTTACGAATTCAGTATCAGAGCTTAACCTATGGGGATTTACGTATATTTACTGACAGTAAAGTAGCCCAAAGATCCCTAAGGAATGTGTTCGCCACATCTAAGCTTATACAAGAACGAAGGGTAACTCTGCAGGAGATGTCAAGACATTCGACGGTTACGCTCATTTGGGTTCCTAGAAACGGGGACATAGAAATTAACTACATAGCAGTTATAACGGGACATTGGCCTCTGAGTTTACACGCCCGGAGATATGGGAATATCTCCGAACGACTTCTGCAGAAGCGATAAAAATAAAGTCTGTTTAGTTTTATTTTCTACCCACTAGATGTCAGCAGTCAATTGGTAAACCTGATAGGAGATATGAAAGAATATGCTTAAAATTGTTACTTTTCTTTATTTATTTATGATATAATTAGAATATAATTACAAATTATATTTAATTATTTACGAGCTGAGTGACTTCGACCTTATGCTCGGTGTAGTGTAACAGATCAGAGTCTCTAGTGGGAATCGAACCCACAACCCTTACGCTGGGAAGGATGCATGCATACTATGAGATACTTTAGAGACACTTCGATACTTCAATACCTTTAAATAAAGTTCTCCCTGGTGGTATATTTCACAATTATTTGAAATGATTTCAGATCTATTTGCTTAATTTTTTATTCTGAAATAGTAATTTCCGTTTTAAGACAATTGTGAGAAAAATTTAATGAAATTATTTTAAAAAAATAGTAATAATTAAATAAAATATTATGTTAAATAATATGGTAAAAACTTTAAATGAAAATGTATTTTATTTTCAATTCATATTAAAACATAAGTTTTAATGGGATACATATGTATATATTTCTTTAGTTAATAAATTCAGAAAAAATATTTTATGTTTTACTTATGTTTTAATTTATTAATTTGTATTTATTTTTAATTGTGTTAATATTTAATTTTAATAAAAATTATTTGTTTAAAAATTATTGATAATTTGTTTTTAAAGATTTTTGTTAATAGTTTTAATTTTTGAATTTCTTATTTATATACATATATATCGTATTTATATGTATACATATATATAAATTTATTTATTTGTTAAGGAAGTTATGCTATACATAATACATAAATTTCTTCTCAATTTCATTTTTTTTTAAATATTTATTGATTCATTTGTTTGTCTTATGTTTTTTGTTTATACTTGTTTTTAATATATAATACTAATTTTATTTATATATATATTTTATTTTTTTTTTTTTGTTTATTAAACATTAGGTAGGAAAAATGTACTAGTCTTATAAATTTCACACATCAACATTTCAATTTATTTATATTTAGTTACGGTTTTTAATATTTTTTTTTCAATACTACTTACTCCATTTGTATGCATTTTTATAATATAACAAAGAGTTAAGCAATAATAAATTAATAAAATTTATTAATTATTTTGAATAAGTTTTATTAAATAAATTTATTTTTGATTTTATATAACACATAATAATACAAATATAATAATATTTATGCCTACAATGAAAGGACACGTTTCTAGCTTTTATTTGATTTAATCGATTTAAACGTGATTCAATGGGCGTGGACCTACTGGTTGCTACTAGAAAATGAAAGTTTAGTCTTAAAGCTTTCGTTTGTTACCAAATTTATGACAATTGATGCTGCACAAGCAAAGTTTAAAGCATTTAAATTTGACTTTCTTAAATATCTCTAATTGGGCATGGCAAATATAATAATATTTATGCCTAAAATGAAAGTACACGTTTGTAGCTTTCATTTGATACTAAATTTATAAAAATTGGTTCTCGACTGACAAAGTTATAAGAAGTTAAAGAAAATACTTTTTTACACAACAACAAAATTTTTTGGTGAAAATTTCATCTGAAAAATTTTGTGTATTCTACCAGGCGCACAGAATTGTGTAGCAAGGGGTTGTTCGGTAAAGTATTTTCTTTAACTCCTTATAACTTCATAACGAAGGTACCGATTTTTATAAAATTGATATCAAATGAAAGCTACAAACGTGTACTTTCATTTTAGGCGTAAATATTATTATATTTGCCACGCCCATTTTAAATATTTAAGCAAATTAAATGTAAACTCTTATAACTTTGCTTATACAGCATCAATTGTCATAAAGTTGGTAGCGAATAAGAGCTATAAACCCGGACTTTCATTTTCTTATATTATTTGCCACGCCCACTCATCTTCTTCTCTTCTTTTTCTTCGAAATATGCAAAGTTAGAAGCTAATACTTTTAATCTATTTAAACGTGATTCAATGGGCATGGACCTACTAGGTGTTAAGAGAAACAGAAAGTTTATGTGCTCAGCTTTCGTTTGCTACCAAATTTATGAAAATTGATGCCAAACAGGCAAAGTTACAAGAGTTTACAAGTAATTTGTTAAAATATTTTAAAGTGGGCGTGGCAAAAATTATAATATTAACAGTGAGAATGAAAGTACATGTTTGTAGCTTTCATTTGATATCAATTTTATAAAAATTGGTGCCTTCGTTATGAAGTTATAAGAAATGAAAGAAAATAATTTACCAAACACCCCCTTGCTACACAATTCTGTGCGCCTGGTAGAATACACAGAATTTTTAAAATTAAATTTTCGCAAAAAATTTTTGTGTTGTTGGATTTGTGTGTAAAAAAGGATTTTCTTTAACTTCTTATAACTTTGTAAGTAGAGAACAGATTTTTATAAATTTGGTATCAAATGAAAGCTACAAACGTGTACTTTCATTTTGGGCCCAAATATTATTATATTTGCCACGCCCATTTTAAAATATTTAAGCAAATAAGGTGTAAACTCTTGTACCTTTCCCTGTTTGGCATCAATCTTCATAAATATGGTAGCAAACGAAAGCTAAGGACCTAAACTTTCGTATTCTTCTAACACCCTAAGTAAAAACGTAATTAAATAAAAATTATTGTAATTAAATTGAATTTATAATCCTTGAATCCCTAAACGTTTAATTATTTATTGAATACATACATACATATATGTAAGGATGTACTTATTTATTTTTATTTATTTAGTTTAATTCATTTCAATTTGTTCCTTTTTAGGATATATATATATATATATATATATATATATATTATATATATATATATTACATTACAATTATTTATATTTTTTCTCTTTGTTTTGGTTCAATAAAATTAAATTTTATTTGGACGGGATTTTTTTTTGTTTTTGTTTGTCAATCTTGTATTACATATTTAGCATTTATTTGTTAATTTTAATTTAAATTTTACAATTATTTTTATTTTATGTACTCGTACTATATACCATAACACCATTTAAAAAGTTGTTGAAAATAATTTCTGAATTATATTTAAAAGAAAATTAAATAGAAAAAATTTATTTCAAATAAAATACATGGAGATTTAAAATCTTTATTTCAGTGATTTTTCTTTCAGTGCAAATAACATTTTCTATATAATCCCAAAAGTATGCTAGATTTTTGTGTTAATAATAAAACTGTTTAAGAAATATGGTGTAATATTAATGGACTAAGGTGAGGGTGTGTGTGTGTTAGTAGGTAGCTGGGTAGGAGAGAGTAAGTAAGTACGTTTTTTGGAACTAACTGCGACGTAGATCGAGGGATTACTGTAAATTTTTTAAGTTCCTTGTTAAAAACATACATAAAATTCGATTTACTTCGTTTCGATTAACGTTGCCTTTTTTTGGAACCAACTGCGAAGTAAATCGAGGGATTACTGTAATTATTATACCATTACTGGGTAGGTAATCTATCATCTACCTGGCAACCGTGCACACGCTTAGACATAGCGACTTCTGTAGAAGATATAACCAAAAATTGGAAGCTAGTATTCTTGAATTGAATTCCGTTTTTAATTTTCTTTGTTTGACTTTTTTTTAAGATTGCATTTGTATTTTTTTTTTAATTTCTCAATTTACTGAGCCTTAAAAGGAATATAAACCGATGGCTCAGCCAGCCTAAAATCCTCTATAAATGGTGACTTTTTCGGAATGCTTTTCAACAATTCTTGTTTGCTCACGTTCCAAAAACTGGCATCACCGTTGAAGATGATTTTTCAATGAAAAACCATCATTGATCGAGCACAGTTAGTTTTTCATCTGGCCAATCAAATTAAATAAATAAATTTCTTATTGCATACATACATACATACATAATTGTTCATTACAACCCTTCAGTCAGGATTACGGACCTAGTTTCTCACACCAATTATGTTGTGTGCGTTAATTTTATACATGAGTGGTGGCACCTACAGTTTAAAGTCATGGCATTTTATTTACTCTCAGAGGTTTTGCCAGAAGATTGCCGAAGAAATATTTTTTGTATTTTGTTTTGATGTCTGGCCTGGGGCTCGAACCCTGGCTTTACGTCCAATAAGCCAACACACTATCTACTAGACTACGGCGAATTCATTTCTTACTGCATGAAGGTTTAAAAAATGTGAACAATTTGTTTAAATTTTTTTTTATTTTTTCTTTTGTTAACAGATTTATTGGTGTTACAAATTGGTTTTTCTCTTTTAAATGTTTATTCACGTGTATCATGTTATATATTTGTTATGTTGTTTATGTCTCTAGTTAATAATTAATTAATTTTTGTTTAATTGTACTTTGATTTAATAAAAGTAATAACTTTAGCTTTTAGAACATTTCTTTTTTAAACACAAATTCAAAGGTTTATTAGTTATTAATTTTCTTTGTTGTTTTTCTTTTTATTTTTAATAATAAATGCAGAATATTTGCCATTGAAACACATACAATGAAGCGTTAAATTATTAATATTTATAACTTTATTTGTTGTTGTTGTTGCTGTTGTTATTTTAATATGTCTACTGTTATTTAAACGTTAAAAATTAAAAGCTCTTTGATTTAAATTGTATTTTTTAGTTGATAAGTATAATTGGTCATTATATTTCATATTCATATTCATATTTATTTATTAAATTAATTAATTATTTTTATTATTTTTTAAATTATATTGATTTAAAGTGCTTTTATTTCTTTGGATTTGTTTTTTTTTCAATTCTATTGATCTATTTTTTGTCATTGTGTATTACAAGATTTTATTTATTTGGTGGGATATTAATGCACGAATATATATATTTTCATTTCAATAAAAACGTATGTATTTTATACGTTTTTATTTTATTTTTTTTGTTTTTTGTGAAAGACATGTATTCTTCGTTTATACATAAATATTGCAACACACTGTTAAGCATTAAATTAAATTTTATATTAAAATAATACAATAATTGGTTTATTCTTCTTTTTTATATCCTTATTTGGGATCTATTATGTATTCTGTTACAAAACAGAGAGTTTTCGAAACGTTATAAACCAGACAGACTGAATTAAAATATATATACACTCAGCCACAAAAGTATACATACGGTTAACAAATAAATTTCAGAAATTTTTTAACCAATCCGTTTTCGTTGAAAATCTTTATAATTGTCTGACAACTTTCCTCTAATTTAAGACAGTCTTTTGCATTGGTTCAGAAATTTGCGGAATTTGTTAATCGTATATATAATTTTGTGGCCCTGCAAAAGTTAACAAATTTCAGAAATTTTTTAACCAATCCGTTTTCGTTGAAAATCTTTATAATTTTAAGACAGTCTTTTGCATTGGTTCAGAAATTTGCGGAATTTGTTAATCGTATGTATACTTTTGTGGGCCTGTGTATACAGTAGGCACCCTGAAACGTTAACCTCATACGTTATAGAAACATTATTATACTTTAGCTCTTACAGTCCACTTGGAATGACACGAATGTTTACGAATATGTTTTGTTTCTTAAAAACTACACAACAAACGTGTTAATCTTTTAATATAAGTCAGACGTTTTAAGAATTGAAAATTTATTTCGATTTAAAATAGCCAAATAGATATACTGAAAAGTGGATATACTTTAAAGTAATGAAAATTGAAAAATTAAAGTAAATTAAAATTTAAAAAAAAATATTTTAAAATTTATATACGATTTTTGGCGATTTAAGCCCACAGCTGTAGTAAAATAAAATTAAAAGAAATAAACAAACCTTGCGGCTTTCAGTATATCAGTTTTCTAAAAATAAGTTTTATTTTCAAAATGGATTTGAAAATGTTTTGAAAATTTTTTGTTTCAATTGATTGAATTGATTGATCTTTTATTGTATTTGTATAAAAATTTACGTTTTGCATGGAAGGAGTCATGCTTAAAATTTTTTATTATATGCGAACTGCATCAATCCATGAGGCTTTACATAAATTGAATAAAATTATGTGGGTCATTATTTTTAGTAGATTAAACATTTGAAGAATATCGAACCTACCCATGTAGAATATTATTCCATACAGAAATAATATAGAATTTATTGTTGGACAGATATGTACAATATCAGCCATATAAAATATTTGCTCGAAATAAATGCTATGTAATGAAGGTTATCTATATACACTGAGCGCCATAAGTGGGTCAACACTTTTGTTCTTAAGTATAAAACAGTTTTGTTCTTAAGTATAAAAAAGTTCCTTTATCATGAATTGTTGTTTTTGTTTTAACATTTTATAAATAATAAAAAAAACGTTTTTATTTTTGGAAATTTATTCGACTCATCCTCATTTACTTTTCTCGCTATCCTAACAAAATGAATTATTTCAGTGGTGTTTACTCACTTTTGGCGCTCAGTGTAAATAATGCCCCTTGCCTTAACGTACAAACATTGCAGATCGACGAGTTGCTGATAGGGAAGTATAGTAATGCTTCAGATTATCACACTCGAACGATGACCACATGAAGTCTGTAATCTTTCTTTGTTTAGAGTTAATGTTGTATTGATATAGAATTATTAAACCTGCTTGGTCTATGACAAGACAAATTTTGCCTTTAACTAACTACAAGAGTATCACTGATTTAATAAAAACTCATGCTAAAATGACGATGACTTATGGTAACGATATACATTACCGCTGCCATTGTCTAAACAACGAAGAAATTTTTGTTAATGGAAAGTTGGTGGCTTCAAGTTACACAATCGGCATATAATTATACTATTACGAACCCCTACCTATCCTAACACAATGCATACGTAAATATATTATTCCTCCACATATAAGAAAAAACTGAATTTTCTAATTATTTAATTGCAACTTTTTACAACAGCCATTGTCATAGTCTGACTTCCAAAATGTTAGTTGCTTTGTGTTTGAACAAAGTATAGTGTTTCAAAAAGCCGCTGTACAAAATATATACAATGTATTCGATTTCAAAACGTCCGTCAATGTGTATTTTTAACGCAGTCAAAAAGCAATCAGGCATCGGATTTATAGTTGATGCATTGTTTGGTTACTTTGCATATCTACACAGTTTATATACCGTAGTAGAATTGCATACAAACTTTGTATTGATACATTTTGAAAGTCAGCCATAGTTTCTTTATATTTATTGGAGAGAAGTGCTAAATATAGATAAATAAAAAAAGAAATTATTTCCTATAACAGTATCTCCGAATTGAATTGAACCTGCTGCGTATGATACGAATTAAGAATAAATTGTGTTCTTTTTTGAACTGTATTTTTTCTATAAATTTTACTGCGAATATTTGCCTTAAATACAAAACACAATTTGTATAAAGTAGTAAGAATTATAAAAAAAATTTTATGCAACATCTAATGAATATTATACATAAATAACATAAGTTATTATTCTTTTAAAGGCATGCCTATGTCCATAATCTACAGATATTTATATAAATATTTTGCTTTCTTCTTTTTTAGTCCTTCCGTTTAAAGTATGTTTATTTTTTTTTTAATATTTTACTAAAATTATCTTATATTACTACTCGATGTTTTAAGAAATGTAATGAAACCACTATAATAACATTCATATTCAATCATTATTAATCGATTTGGTTTTAATTAATTATTTATGTATGAATTTGATTTTCTTGTCAATAATATCATTAAATATTTATTTTTCACTTTTATTAATACACTAAGACGGCAAAATAGATTCAATTTCTTAAAAACAAATATAAAATTAAACACCAAAACAATTCAGTTCTTAATTTCTAAAAAGCACATACCCTGAATTCAACGAATTCATTTAAATAATAAAAAAAGAGTTTCGCTTATTTGAAGCTTTGATAAGGGAAAACTCCTTGGCTAAATTAATATTGAATTGTTACTGAATTACCATAATTTTGTTAATACAGTGGTAGACATTCGTTTGTACGGAACATACATATTTTTTCGTTTATTTAAAAAGGGAGAGGATTTGCAAATATTTTTTTCACTATATTATTTATTTTTTTATAGTTTAAATATAAAAACACAAAATTAAAAAAGATTCGCCTTTCTAATATTTTTTTTAATAAAATATTTCAAATATGACTAGACATTCATTTGAACGCATGTTAAAAAAACTAACGAATTCATTAAAAACTAAGAAAAAAAATTAATTCTAGTATTTTGTATGGCCACCTTTATTCAATATGACTGAATAAATCCTTTTTGGCATCGACTCTACCAAATTTTGAATAGTTTGTATGCGAATATCCTGCCAACATTCCTTTATGGTATATTTTAGCTAATTTTCACTTGAAAATTGTCTTCCTTTTTCATAAACCTTGGATGTAAGAATACCCCATAGCTTTTCCGCTGGATTGCAATCAGGACTGCAAGCCGGCCATCCCATTACCTTTATATTTTTTTCCGAAAACCAAGCTTTACTGTGCTTAGATACATGTATTGCTGCATTATCCTGTTGAAATACATAATTCTTATCAGGATATTCATCTTACTGTGTTAACAGAATGTCTTCTAGCAGTTCTGCGTACATTTCGGAATTCATTTTGGTAGATATAAAGCAAATAGGAAGCTTAAAATCGTATGAGAAAGCTCCCCACACCATACGACTTCCTCCACCAATAGTATTTTTATTTTTTTTTTGAAACAGTTTCAAGCCTAACGGTACCCATTCTGAGTTACTCTCTCTTTAGTGTATATAAACAGCATGAATTAGAAAAAAAAATTGGTTGTAAAAATTCCAAACGAATATTTATAAAAAATTATATGCGTACAAACGATTGTCTATCACTGTAATTCCATATGAAGCAAAATCATTAGGTCTTATAAAACGATAACATATAACAGTGCATTGTTTAGTGGAGGGTTTGCTTGAACTAAAAACTCATTTTGTAATGATCTAATGTTCAAACAGTTTAATACAGTGAATAGTAGAGTAGTTTCATATTTATTTTTCTGCAGCACTGCATTCGGACTACATTTGTATGAAAAAGATTTTTATTATAAGTATTATTTTATAGTCAAAGCTATTTCTCAGAAGCTATTGCTTGTAAATCATAAATCGAATTTAATTTGCAAATTTAAATTTTTAAATTTTAAATAAAACAAATTTGATTTTTTGTATGCAATATTTTCAATCATTTTCATTAATATAATATATTTTGTTGCTGTTGTTATTATAATTATAATAATAATAATAATAGTAATTAATAATTAAAAACGAATAATAAGTAAAAGAAATCAAATCAGTATACGTGAAACTAAAACTAATAAAAGAAACAATAAATCGTTACAATAAAATTATTTTTTTTAAAAAAATGTTTTCTATTTTCTTTTCAAATATTACAAATTAATTTTGCAATAGTTAAGCATATTTTAATTAATGCCGTCTGAAAATGAAAAATCATTTCAAAAACAAATCCATTTTAATTTTTATAAATTTTTATAAATCTTTTTTCTTTCTTCTTCTTTTTGTGTTTTTTGTTTTTGCTATCATTCATTATTATTACTAATTTTTATAAACAAATAAAGCATAATATATAGTAGTTTGTAGAAAGGTTTTAATTAATTAATTATAAACTTTCAATTTTTAATTGTTTTTTTTTTGTTATCTTAACTGATTATTATTATATAAGAATACAATTCATTCAATTTATTGTTACAAATGTTTTTTTCTTTCATATTTTCAATTTATTTTGCATTTTGTCTTGTTGGTTGCGTTTAAGCTTACGTTACGTGTCTATTAAAATTAAAAGAAAAAAATTCTCCTTTTTTTTTAATAATAATATACAATATAAATGTACTGTAATTTAGTTTTTGTATTAATAATTATGGTCCATAAATTTCTATAAAACACTTTGAATAGTTAAATTCATCTAAAGACATACACGATTTTATTTTTTTTCCAATATTTTGTTTAATTTTATTTTCTTTAACTTTTGTCTGATTTTAATAAAAATGTATTCTTTAATTAAGATTATAATGTTGCTGCTTTAAATTAGCAGTCTTTGTATACAGAAACTGACATTACTAAACGGCTTTCATATTCAGGTGAATTTAAAAGTGCTTTCAAGCAGTTTTATTTATACACAAAAGACATTCTTCTTGTTATGTTTATTCGTTTCAAATCCTTTTTTTCTTTTTTGTTTTAAAATCTCTCAAATAATAATCTTTTAAATTTAAATACAGGGTAGGCCTTATGTGTTTAAAATCAAAACATTGGTGTACCTTTCATATTTCTTAAGTGAATTTAAACGATTATAAAAATATACCAGACTGACAGACCTCTCTCAGAACATGAAACCCGTATAGTGATGTCAGAAACCGTATGTTTAAAATTAAAATTTTTTTTATTAAAAAAAAAAATATTTGCCAAACGTATGTATGAAAGTAGAAAAATGCAAGCAATAGCTGTCTATTAAAGTAACCTTCTTTTACAAAAAAGAGAAAAAAAAACTAAGAATAATGTTACTAGGCTGTTGTGTGTGTGTCCACAAGGAGTTAGTAAACTTATAAAAACAAATTTTTTTAATGTAAATGAAAGGAAAATATTGTCTCAAAACGTTTGATAACCACACACATAAAATTTTACAATTTTTTTTTAGCTTTAAATAATCATCATATAATATTTGATAATGCATTCAATGGTTGTACGATTTTGTTTGAGAAAATATTTCAAAAATAAAAGACAACGAAACGTACATACTTAGAGTTTAAATTATTTATATAAACTTGGAAAAACTTTTGATTTTTGATTTGATATTTAATTAGACAACTATTTGCTTTTATTTAGTTTTTGGCATATTTTTTCTCTTCTCCTTTTCTAACAAGTAAACTAAATTACTTTGAATAAGACAAACGATTAATTTAAAAAATGAATGTCAATTTAAATTTTTGTTTTTAAAGCGTACTACAAAAAAAAGGACACAAAATCGCAACAAGAAAAAAAAAATTAAAATTAAAATTAAAATAAAATATTCTTCACAACACTTTTAGTTTTTTTTTTGTATGGTTTCTAATTAATACATTTAATTATTAATAATTAATAATAATATTGAGTTATTTTTTTGTTTCTTTGTTTATTTAATTCTAAATAATTATTGTTTTTTATTTATAGTTTATCTATATAAATACAAAATGTAATATTTTTGAAATTTTAATTTCTCTCGTTTTAATTTTTTTTTGTTTTTGGCGTATTTAATAAATATTTATTGATTTTCATTATTTTGTGTGTGTGAAAGTATGTTTATTATTAAATATTATTTTAAAAATTGAAAAATAACGCAATATATTTTATAATGTTGTATATTTTTTGTTTATTAGGTTAAAACACATACACCATATTTAATTATAAATCATAAATATAATTTAATTATTTTTATCTTTAGTTTTTAGTATCCCTTTAGTTTATAAAAAAAATGTTCTTTAATTTTTTGTTTCTTATGTTTTTGTTTTCTTTTATTTTTTTTGAATTAGTTAACTGTAATAAAAATGTAATTTGTGTTTGCTTTTTAATAACATTATTTGTTTATTTATTGAATTTTGTTTTTCTTTTTATTGTATTTCTGTAAGCTTACTTTTAACTAATAAAATTACAATTTCTTTTTTCCATTGTTTTGCTTTTGCAAAATTTATAATTTTAATAGTTTAATTTTAATTTTAATATATAAAAAAAATTGTTTCTTTGATTTTTGTTTTAGTATTTATTTTTATTTTGTTTTGTAGTACAAGAAAATTAAAGAATAAAACAAATGTTAATTAATAAAAATTGTTTAGTTGAAATATATTTTTGTTTTTGTTTTTTTTAAATAATAATATAAATTGTAAAAGTCATTAACGTCATTTGTTTAAATTTATTAAGATATATATATATTTGTTTTGTTGTTTTGTTTAATTTTAATATGTCTAATTAATAATAAATGTTATTGTTAATTTGTTTTTAATTATAAACTACATCACAATAATTACAAGCTAAGTTTTTTTTTAGTTTTGTTTTGGTTTTTTACTTATTTTTTTTTCATTTACTTTTTGTTTTGTTCTAAATAATGTATTGTTTTTGCAGAATTTCAATTACTCGTTTCAGTTTCTTTTTTCTTTTTTTTCTCTTTTCAATGTTTACTTTAAAACAAAAAAGAAATAATTTCAATCAAAAACATAAATTATTGAAATATTATTAAACCAGAAAATTTAAATTAAATTCATAAATTAATATATACCATATAATAGTAGTGTTTTTGTTATGCTAATATCAAATTCAAATCCCTCTATTATCAAGTAATTCCAATTGAAATAAAGAAAAACGAAAAAAAAAATTAAAAATAAAATTATTTTAACACAGCTTTTTTTAATTAACGCCCCCATTTTAATTTCAGAAAATGTTTAAAATGTTGTGCCACCTACTACTAATTCAAATTAATGTTTAATAGTGATAATCACTTACACAATTTTTGTGTCAAATGGTTTAATATAAAGCAAAGATAAGTAAATTAAAAAAAAAAAAATATATATTGAGTACACATAGAAAATGTATTTTAAAAACAATTAACATTTCTAATAATAAAACTTTACAAACTTTAGGGCTTAATTGAATAAAATATATGTATGTATACCGTATATGCAAAATTAGAGCTTCAAAATTAGCGGAAAAAGATTTAAATTAAAAAATTTTCAAGTTTTATAAGGCATTGGAAAAGAACAATTAACTGCTGCTATATGAATATATTAGTTGTGGAGCGTTTTTCGATAGAATTTTGTTTTAATACGAAAATATTATGGAAATTACTTAAAAGCATATATGCAAAGTTTTTAAAAAAATAAATTTAATTCAAATTACCACACATATAAACGAATACTGAAGGAGCATTATAGCGAAATACTTAGCAAACAAAGGAAACCATTCGATGTTGAAGTTAATTTCCATTATTCTTGGTATAAAATGGTATTAAAATTTACAATTCTGAAGTCGAATCTGTCAATTCTATATCTGCAGTGCTTATATACTGAAGTAGCAGGAAAGCAAAGGAAACCATTATTCTTGGTATAAAATTTACAATTCTGAAGTCGAACCTGTCCATACTTTATCTGTAGTCCTTATATAAATTTTTTTTTTTGAAATATTGCAATAGTTTTGCATTTGATTCATTTATTATAATGACTTATACTAGGAAATGATGCCATTTCCTTCTTTCACTGCCTTATAAAACAGTTTAGTGGCTTAGACATGAAAGGCAATTGAAGCTCAGGTTGTATTGCTAAACGAAATTCAATAATTTCAGTTGTTAGAATGCAAATATAAAGTTGCCAGTTGGTTATTGTTCTTTACCTAATCAATTTTCTCAAATGCAATATAAATAATAAAGAATTTTTAAAAAAATTTAAATCCAAAGCCAGACATTTTTTTTTGCATATAACAATGTACTTATGTTTTGTATTTTTTATTACAAATGAAATACAAAATAACCCCAGAAGTTTACATTAATATAAATTGTACCTTTAAAAAAAGAAAACTAATAATATTAATTCACACAAGTGGAAAGAAAAGCTACTGGTAATAAGAATTAGAATTATTCTATAAAAAACACACGGCAAAAATAATAGTTTTAATATTAAAAAAAAAAACGTAATTATTATTACGTCATTAGAAATATTTCATGTTTTGTATTTTTGAGGCTGATTTTTGTTTACGAGCTTAAACATATAAAATTGTTTATTAAAAAAATATTAATAATAATAATAATAATAGTGTAGTTATATATATATAAGTATATATTGAAATACATAGTTAATAAGAATAAATATATGTATATTGTCTTTCAATAAAAAAAAAGAAACGAAATTTTTAATTCTTACTTAAGTATTAAATAAAATAATATTTCTTTATAATTTCTTTATTAATAATATATGTAAGTAAGAACAAACAAAAAGATTTTTAAAACAATTTATGTACCACCTAGCATTCCATTACACATTTTTTACTTTGACAAAATTTCTAACGTTATTAACTGTACGTATGTATGTATGCATTGGTGTCAAAGAGCAAAGATGATTGCTAGGTTAATAAAAACAAAAAAAAAACTATTAAAAAATTAATTGTTAAACTGCATATATGTATTATTGTTTAGATACGATATTTATATATATTTTAAAAATCGCGTTTTTTTTTAATATTATTTTATATGTATGTATGCATGTATGAAAAAATAGGATTTATTTAAAACTACTTTGTTTTCATTAATCTTTATTGTTAGTATGTAATAATAATAATAATTAATGTTTTTTCTTTTTGCATTCATAAGGTACAAACTACATTTAGTGTATGTATGTGTATATATATATTTATATACATTTATTTTTATATATATATATATTTATTGTTAATTTATATATGTTTGTTAATAATGGTATACAATTAATATTTATGTATGTAAAAAAGGAATATTCATCATTTGATTTCTTTTGATATCTGATATCATCTCTCAGATATATATATATATTTTATATATGTATGCAAGTATATGTATGTATATACTTTACAATTCTCATACAATTGTAGTTTTAAAGGAAAAAAAAACGTACAGTTTTATTATTTTAAAGTATTAAGTGTACTACTAAGTGTTTGAAAAAAAAACAGGAGACAAAAAGGATAATTTCTTTATATATATACATATATAGTTATGTATGTATGTATACTTAATTAGGTAGGTATTTTTGTTTGTTGTAAAAATACATATAAAAAGTTGTGGGTTTTTTAATTATTTGTTTTAGTAATTAAACATTTAAACGATTTATTTTTTGTTTGTTTAATTTTTACGTGCTATTCTTTGCTTCTATTTATTATATTTTTGTTTGTAACTTATTTTTGTCGTTAGTTGTTTTAGTATTTTAGTTTTTTTCTTTTTATTGTGTTTAGGTACTCTAAATTCTAAAATTAATTGTTAAATTTTTTTACATATTCTTTTTGTTTTTCATAAAGAAATAGTTTTAAAAAATGTTTCATATTCATTTATATCAGCTTTTGATATCAGTTTTGTTTGTCTTCTTGCACAGCAACACTTAGGTATTTTTTTTATATTTTTAATTGTTAAATTATTAAAAAAAAAAAGTTGCCGTAAATATTAAAGGAAAAAAAAAATAATAATAAAAGTGAAAGGTATAATACGGTACAAAAAATCTCAAAACAATTTAAGCAAGTTGATGGAATTTCAACTAAGCAAAGTTACATGGCATAGCCATGTTCAGATGCTGAATTTTGAAATGCTGAGAAGTTAATATGTTAAATGTTTTGCAAAGTTATTATAAATTACTTACTAAATCGTTTGATATTTTTAAACTCGAAATTTCGTTAAAGTTTTTGGGAGTCGATCGAATGAATAAAAATTATTCCAAAAAATTTTGTTCGAATTAATAAGTATTAGTTCATATTAACAATGTTTAAATATTCATTAGCTTAAATAGTACCAAAATAATTGTTATTTTTCCCTTCCAATTTCATAACCTTAAAAAAAATTAATTAAATAAAGATTTAATAAAAAGAAAACCCCGATTATTTAATAACATTATTAAACGATTGTAAACCCTTTTGTGGACATATATATAACATTGAACAAAAGTTGATTATTGTGTGTGTGTTTGAACTTCGCTTGTTAACGAATTTAATATTCATTTTCTTTTTGTTTTGTTTTATAAATCCTTCATTGATTTGATAGATAGATATACAGATAGAATATAAAATATAATATATTTACGAATTATTAAAAAAAATTGGCAATAAAAAATAAACATAAAAAAAGATAAAAAATAATTCTTCTTTTTTTTTTCTTTAAAGAAACTTAAAAATAAATAAGGAAAAGTTAAAGGGGGGAGTAAAGGGAAATAAATAACCCAAGTCTAGCTTAGTTATATATGTATGTATATATGTATATAGATGTGTATATATTGAAATATACATATAATTATATAAGTATAAAACATATTATATAATTGAATATGTATTTTTTTTAGTATTCATAGATAATTTTTTTTTAAATAATTGAGAGAGTAAAATTATTATACAATAAACAATATAATCAATGCTTACTTACTAATTAAAAAAAAAATTAATTAATAATAACAATAATAATAATAGAAAATTATAAACAAATAAAAATACAATATAAAAAATATAATTAAAAAAAAAATATTAAAAATAAAAAAAAAAAATTAAAGAAATCAATTACATGCGTGTACGTTTAACTTTTGGTTGCTGTTTAGTTTCATTGTGATCTGCTGTAGACATTTTATATAAATTACACAAATTGCTTAAATAATCTAAATTGTTGTCAATTGTTTGCTGTTGTAGCTGTGATTGTTGTTGTTGTTGTTGATGGTGGTGGTCTATTGCTAAAACTGATGATGATAGCGTTGTTGTAGATGTAGAAGTAGGAGTTTTTATACTATTATTAATCAAAGCTAATCCATTATAATTGTTATTATTGTTATTGTTGTTGTCAAAAATATCTAAATTCTGTATAGATTTCCTTGCTAAAGTTGCTGCAACATTAGTCTCAGTATTACAAAAAATATCATTCGCCAACTGTTGCTGATGCTGCTGCTGCTGCTGTTGTTGTTGTTGTTGAAATGTTGTATTAAAATTAAATATGGTCTGTTGCATCATTAGAAACCACCATTGTGTTAATTGTAGATTTTGCATATTTTGTACCCTTGCGGCTGTAGTAGTAGTAGCAGCAGCTGGGTCAGATGTCATTGTTAATGTTTCTTGGCCAAGGCCATCAACTGCATCCGTACCTCCTCCACCACCACCACCACTAAATCCCAAGAAACCAGTATCTTCAATAAATTGTTGCAAGTCATTCAGGCTATTACGGCGGTTATCGTTGTTGTCCTTTTTAACTTTATTACGGCTATTGTTGTCGTGATCGCAGTCGCGGTCGTGGTTATTGTGTTTAGGATTATTATTATTATTAGTAGTACGCGTATAATTATCAGGATTAACTGAGTTGTCTTGTTGTATTGTTGTTTTTAGCTGCTTATTGCAATCATGCATTAACGATCTATAAATTAAATAAAAAAATTATTTTAAAATTTTTATTTCATTTTCAAATACAAAAAACTTTATTTTGCGTTTTTCGAATACGATAATATTATTGGCATTTTATTTGTAGCCATGACTCACTCGTTATGTTTAAATCTGTGTTTATTCGCCCCCATACCATATATTTGTCGGTGCGTAATGTGCATGTTTGCTGGCGGCTACCTGGGCTGGACTTAGGGGACCAAATTGGCTGTACTGTGTCGGAAATTGTATATGTGCAGGCAATGGATGGGATGGTATAACCTGTAGGTATATATATTCAAATATTCTTCATATTCATTCATTCATTTAAATACATAGTACTCTCTAAATCAAACGTCTGTCTTATCTTACATTTATTGAAGGAACAAAAAACTTCTTCTTTAAAAGTTATTGGTAACAACGGAAACGACTTACCTGACGACTTGAACTATTGTGAGCCGGTGGTGGTGCTACGACAGCGCTGTTGTAGGTGTAAGTTGGTGCTGCTTGTGAGACAAAAACCGTGGGACGTCGATAGATATCGTTTTGTACTGCAGCAGCATAAATATCCTGTTGCAACATGGCAGCGGCTGCAGCAGCTGATGAAGGCGAATTACCCATGGGTGTAGTGTTGGTCTGATGTTGAGTTTGAGAAATACCGGAGGACTGTTGTTGTTGTTGCTGTTGTGGCAATTGAGAGGTATGCGATGGTTGACGATAGACTTGAGGAGCTCCCCATGAGGGCGGACCTACAGCGGCAGCAGCTGCTACAGCTGCCGAAGACGATGATGATGAGCTCTTTGAATGGGCCATAGGGGGATGAACATTAGCCGAGGTACTCGATGAACTCGGTTGTTGAACATAACCGCCGGCCGATGATAGAGCCACCGAAGGAGCTTCACGCTTGTGTAAAACTAAAGGTGGTGGTTGCTGTTGACTGCCAGAGCCCGATGATGCAGCCCACGATGAACGCTTGCTTTCAATATTGTTTGGTTGCTGGTGTTGTTGCTGCTGCTGCTGATGCTGCTGTTGTTGTGGTTGTTGTTGTGGTTGTGAGGGATAATCATAGAATTCGGTTGGTTCCTGTTTGGTGGGTAAATGTGGTAAACTGGATGATGTTTGTGAACTGCTATTAGTGCTGCTCGGGTGCGATGACGACGGCATGTAACACTCATTTTGTGCCATGGCTAAAATGCGCTTCTTCTGTGACTGACCCGGTTCGTATTTAACACTTGCCTGGGGATATGCCGCCTGAGCTGTTGATTGTTGGTGATGTTGTTGCTGCTGTTGCTGTTGTTTAGGACTATTGCTGACGGCATGAGAGTTACTGCTGCCATTGGGATTGCGTCGTCGCATCTCATCATGGTCATTGTCACCTACGGTAACGCATGGTATTACTAGTTGTACATGTTTTGAACGATGGTGGGTTATAGAATTGGATGAATTATTTGCTGATAATGAAGTAGAAGAAGATGATGTTGTGGTGGTTGTTGGATTATTATTATTGGTAGTGGATGTGGAGTTGTTTTGAGTGTGATGATTATGTGAGGATGTGGCAAACAGATTGGATGATATTGAAAAATTTGTATTAGAGGAAGTATGGGATGATGAGGGGACAATATTAGATGTTGACGCAGAGCAGGAAGAGGAGGAAGCAACAATATTATGATTGCTACTACTAACACCACCGCCACCACCACCAACACTGCCATATAAAAGATTTGAAGTTGAATGTTTGTGATGATGATGATGATGATTTTGTTGTTGCTGTTGTTGTGGTTGTTGTTGTTGTGGTTGTGAATTTTGATTATGATTGTGTTGTGTTTGGTGGTGTTGTATGGAAGAAGTGGAAATAGATTTGGTATTGGAAGAGGAAGAGTGTAAAGAACCACCACTTGTTAGTTGATGTTGCTGTTGCGGCTGTTGCTGTTGCTGATTATGATGATGATGTTGTTGTTGTTGTTGTTGCGATTGCTGATGTTGATGCTGTTGCTGATTATTAGTACAATTCGAATTTGGCATATCAATAAAATTGCCAAATCCAGTTCCACTTCCAACCATGTATTCATTGTTATTCGTGCTATTATTACTATTGTTAGACGATGTTGTTGCTATAGATGATGTCTTTATAGACGCTATGGAGGAGGAGGCAGAAGAAAAATGATTTTTTGTATTTGTCATATTGCTATTTGTATTTGGTGTAATGGTGGTGGTAGTTTTGAATGTATTTAACGTTTTACTTATGCTATCGCTAACACTGCCAATATGGCTGCTACTACCAACAAATATCGGACAATTATTACTATTGCTAATGCTATGAGAAGGAGTATTGCTATTGCTATTGTTATATTGATTTATTATTGAGAATGGTAAAGATGATAAAGTAGTGGAGGTGGAATAGGAGGTTAAGGATTTTAAATTATTATTACTTGAACTGGAATTTTTTATGGCAGCAACGCTGTGTTGCAATTGCAATTGCTGTTGCTGTTGTTGCGGTTGCTGCAACAGATGCTGTGGTTGTTGCTGGTGTTGTTGATGTTGCTGCTGTTGTTGTTGTGAATGGGATTGATTTTGATTTGGATGTTGCGATGATGTGTGACTAACAATCATCGTTTGCAACTGCTGTTGTTGTTGCTGCTGTTGCGAGGGTTGCGGTGGTTGTTGCTGCTGATGCTGATATTGTTGATATTTATTTGAACTGGATGTTGCAGTTGTTGCTGTTTGTTGCAAATTTTTGTGGAGTAAAATAAATGAAAATTTTTTTTATAGAAAGCATATGAGAATGCCAACACAATTGGCATTTAATAGAAAAAGAACGCTGAATATTGGGAATGCATTTCTATTCGATTAAAAAATATATCAACTGATATGCAGTGCATTAATATGTATAAGAGAACAAGCTTGGCGGATCGGAAATCGTAACGAATTTATGATACAATAATCATAGAGAGAGAGCATGCAGATATGCAAATACTATATTAAGATATGGAAATCAATTATGCTTTGTAATAGAATGTTTTCATCCATCAGCTAAAACCATACAATAATACTGTAAAGTTGTAAAGTTATAAACTAATACAGAATTCACTAATTAACAGACATCAGCAAATGAATCCAGACAAACCACAAGGGGCTATTTAAACGGAATATCAGTGAAAAACAGAAAGAATTCATCACACTATTAATCTATTTGCCACAACTCATTTGTTTTGAAATAAATGAGCAGTGAAATTCGAGGAGACTTTAAACTTTAACACAAGTCCCGTCCCCATCATCCAAAGCAGATGAAATTTTTTCAAATTCCTATTATAATTTTTCTCTGAAACATCATTTTTCACGCAGGTTGTTTGCTATTAAAACTAAAGGTGTTATAGAAAAAGAAAATCATATTAATTTACCATAAGTTTGCTGTTGCTGATGATGCATTTGTTGTGGCTGTTGCTGCTGCTGCTGCTGATGATGCTGTGGTTGTTGCTGTGGCTGCGGCTGCGGTGGCTGTTGTTGAGTTTGACTCTGTTGGTGCGA
Source organism: Sarcophaga carnaria (assembly GCA_958299815.1). Taxonomy (NCBI): domain Eukaryota; kingdom Metazoa; phylum Arthropoda; class Insecta; order Diptera; family Sarcophagidae; genus Sarcophaga; species Sarcophaga carnaria. Next base: position 47,649,289 of record OY283151.1, read on the forward strand.
GTGGCCATGTTGATGTCCGTTATTGCGACAGCTCAATGACGACGATGAGGCCGAGTGTTGCAGCATCGATGATGTTGTCTGTGATTGGGCATGAGCTCTTTGCTTCATCGGTGCGACATTATTGATAATAGCTGGACCATCGTTGCCCTCGTCCTCGCTATCGGATATTGTTATTACAGCCGATGGTGATGGGGTATCGTGTATAGTAATTGTCTGTTGCTTAACAATAGCGCCATGATGTTGTTGTGGCGTCTGATGAGCATGTTGAGATTGATTATGATGTGATGAAATATGATGTTGACCACCACCAGAGGACGATGACGAAGTATTATGATGATAGCCGCTGCTACTATTCGTCGAACCATTAACAGCTCCTCCACAATTGTTAACAATATGATGATTACCGCTGCCGTCATATACGCTATTACTGCTGATAACATGCTGTTGATTCGACGAGGAACCAGTACCACTATGATGATGATGATGATTACCACTGGCATTGGCTATGTCTACAAGAAAAAAAAAAAAAAAAACAAATGAAAAAAAATTCAAGTTAATGTTATAACGGTAACTGATACTTACTGTTAGACGACGATGAGGTAACAATAGAACCGCCATTGACACCACCATTCTGGCTATTGTATCCGCTATGTTGGCCACAATAGCATTTGCTACTAGATGAAGCAGAACTAACAATGGCACCGCCATTTTGTCCATTGTAGCCATTGTGTTGAGCACAATAGCATTTTGGTGACACGTGTGAGGTGCGATTATAACGATGCTGATGAGGTGGTGAACTTTCCTTGACACGTTTCTTAACCGGTGACAATTGTTGATTTTCTTTCTTCTCATGACGCGGCACACGATACGAATTGCCTTTGCTACTACAGGTTAGCAAATAAATAAGAAGAAAAGGGACATTCGTTACGAAAATAAATAGAAAGTTTTAATTAAAAATTAAATCCCTTAATACTTACACCAAATGATGAACGGGTGATTCCTTTTTAATATCATTACGTGGTATATTTAAATGCTTTGGATAGATCTCTTCGACATTTAAGAATGGTGCAGGATCAACAATGAGCGAATGGGCGGGTGCTTGTTGGGGCCATGATGGCACCAAAGCCATTTGACGTCCAGTTTGTGGCCAAGCTACACCGCTAGCTTGAACGCGATTTGTTAAAAGCATACGTTGTCCCGAAGTTGGTTCAACCATTGAAACGGGTACGGGTACATTAACATATTGTTGGGGTGGCACCTAAACAATAGCATATAAAGATATGGGTTATTAAGGTCTGTGGATAAGACATATTTTATTCATAGTTAAAGATCGTTTTTTTATAGAGGGAAGTAATCCATGCAGTGAAACTGATTGTGAAAATTTTTTTTGTTTGTTTCTGATATATTTCAGACGCAAGTTCATTAACAATTCCTCAGACAAAGGAATCATAGTTCCTAAGGAATTCTGGACTATTATGTTTACTCTTTCTATGATTTTTAATTAATCATTCTCTTTGTGTAGGAACAAGGGGAGATAAAGTTTATCTGATTGGAGGAGAATAAGCTCTATTTATAATTTATTACTTCCTGAAGCTTATATAGCCGTATTGTTTTTGTTTTACTTTGTCGATGCTTAATTAATAGGAAATATAAATACGAACACAGGCACTTTAAACAATGTGTAGCGTCTAGTGATCAACGCAATAATCAGTTAATCCCAATCATAAAGTAAGTTTAACTTGCATAAATTTCCTCTATTTGAAATCAATGTAACAAAGAAACAAAAAGAATGATGAATAACTAGGAATTTTATATTTCTAATCTCCCACCCTCCAACACCTCGTGTCTCTGCACTGCATGAAAAGAGGGCATTCGCCAAGCACTCGTTGCATAGCAAAATAATTTGTAGAATAATTAGTTATTAATGCATGATCTTTATAAAAGCGAATTACAATAATTTCTTAATTTTTTAATTAATTTTTCATTAAGAAAAAAAAACACTTAAAACTAATTGTAGTTCTTTATTTCCTTTTAAGAATGTAATTCTCTTAAAGAAATTTGTTTATGAATGCAAAAATACAAACTTAAAATAAATCTTTTTCTACAAATTAATTCTTATTCTACTTTTAATATCACAATCAGGTTTCAAAGGGACTTCTTTACATTCCCCGACAGACGTATGGTAAATATAATTCTATCGATGCTTAGCTACAAACTAAAGGTATTTCTACATGCCGGGCGAGCGATTAAAAATCAAATTAAAAATCAAATTTTAATTGTTAAAATGATAATGAAATCTGTATGCACTTACCTGCAATGGTGGTTGCATTGTACTGCCAACAACAACATGTTTGGTGGGACTGGGCATTGCTTGATACGATGGTGGACATAGAATATTTGAAACCAATTGATGTTGGAACGTATCTGTACGACCTTGGGCGTACTGACGTCCCACATTGCGTCCACCATAGATTTGATAAAGATTCTCATAAGCCAACGGGCGTTCGCGTACTAAACGTTGTACTTGACTTGTCAATTGATTGTTGATCGTAAATGTCATATTCTCTGTAGTGCTGGGTACGAAATTCGTAACCAAAGTAGATGTGGGTTGTACACTAAAATTAATATTAAAATAATTTTGGAATCATAATGATTATTTAAATGAACATATAACTTACGGATGATAGTCGCCCCGGCGACATACTTCCATCATTTGTACAGAAGCCTTAACATTATTACAGTACACGTAGTCCACCAGGTGGGTGAGACGTGTAAATGAATGATTAAGTGCTGCGGCTGGGGTTAAGCGTCTTTCTTGATCAATGGTTAACATGCGTTTAAGCAAATCAATAAATTCACGACGATCCGTTTTTTCGGCCAACAATTGGCCACCCTCAAGATCTGTGGGCACATTCACTTGGCCAATATCATCCAAGCAATTGAATATGTATTTACGTGCCTCTTTGCTTTTCGTATTCGTTTCAGCCTCATGTTCTTCAATGGTCTTTAGACGCCAAAATGGATACGTTGAGTCCGTATCACGATAAAAGAATTTCGATGTCTTTGAAGCGCTATTCAGCACATGTTCTGTTGGTAAACCTTGAGTTTGTGATATGTATCTGCGTTTTTTGAAGAGTTAAGAGGATAATAATTATTTGCCATGTTAAGAAATTATTAAAATGAATGAAGAATAAACGTACCTAATTTGATCAAATTCTGATGAACCAGGATACAGTGGCCAACCCAAAAATAGTTCTGCCACAACACAGCCTAATGACCACATATCGATTGCTTCACAAAACGGTAAACCCAAAATGATTTCTGGTGCCCGATAGTAACGTGATTGTAAATATGTATTGCATACAGTCTTACTGACATGTGATGCACTACCAAAATCAATCACTTTTACTCTTTAAAAAAAAAAAAACATAAAAATGTTTTAATTAAATATACATGCACACTGTATTGTATGCCACATATTCGCATACATATGTATTGTATTTGGCAACATACCTGTATGGTTGTCTTACTGGATCGACCAACATAATATTTTCCGGCTTTAAGTCAGCGTGTATTAAACCCAATTGTTTAAGTTTTAATAATGCCGTTAAAACCTGTAACAAAAAATGGTTTTAGAAGATTAATTTCAACTGGCGTTTTAACAGATGGAGTGTTTACCTGTTCCAATATTGGTCGTATGTACTTGAGAGGCAATGGCGAAAATTTGTTTTGTTTCAAAAAATCATACAAATTCTGTTCGAGCATTTCGAATACCAGACACGTGTGATTTTTATGTTGAAAACACTCAAATGCGCGTACAAAATTAAATTCGTCGGCATTTTCTTGGCTTAAACGCGACAATATCGACACTTCAATTTGACCCTGCCGTGCATATGAGGGATGATTTTTCAAGATTTTTATAGCAACAATTTCCGATGTGCCACGCTTCCAACATTTCACAACTTGACCGAACGTACCACGTCCCAAAAATTCCAAAACCTTAATAAAAGAAAAGAAACGTGAAAGTGAGTGTTTCGACTGGAAAATTGTGTGTGATATGCTTACCTCGTATTCAGCTGATAGGGAATAAAGAACCTCATGTTGAACTAATTGATAATCGCCATCGGCGCCGCTGCTGGAACGTTTGCTGGGGGGCTGCGTATTAGCGTGCCCCCCAGATGTGGCAACTTTCGTATGAGCCGTTTTGATGCTGTTATTTGCAACAATGGCCGCTGTGGACGCCACGTTTGTGCTGTTGCTGCTGCTTATGACACCACCACTAATATCGTTGCGAGCTCCTCCAACAGTGTTGCCACCGACACCGACAATTGCCGAAGACTCGTTGTTATTTTTATTATGATTGTTGCCAGTAAAATGACCTGCTGTAACTATTGCTGATGACGATGATGATGAATTGTATGAATCCAAGCAACCGCAATCACACTCTGTAACATAAAAAACAGAAGACAATTTTTTAAAACAAAATTTATTAGAATTTTAAATCGAATAAAACCCGAGAGTAGCATGCATCCCAACCTTTATCATAATTTTTTGCTATTTTATAAACATTTTTTAAAATATTTTGAAATAGCATTTTCATACAAATCTCAATAATTTGTTCCACAATTTTACAAATATTTCGTTATGTTTAGATAGAAAAAAAATATCGGCAACAACAACAATTTATTTCGAAACTAAACGTGTGGTTTTGTAAGGTGAACTTTTCGAATAAAGTGCTCGGATATAATGAAAATTATTTTATGAAAATTATTTTTTAACAGTGTCGCGCACTAGGCGGCAGGCAGGCAGGCCTATGTGTATGTTTGTTTGTACATATGTAAAGCTTAACAAGGAACTGAAATGAATGGAACGGCGTATGCCATGCCATGCATTGTTTGATTGTATGATACATAAAGGTGCAGAATTGTCGTAAATGTGTCTTTTAAAATAAATTAACAATTTGCCGCTGCCGGGCCAAAAACACAGAAGAACACAGAAGAGCCTCAAGAAAAGCAGGAAAAATACATTTTATTTGTAATGCTTTTCATTTCTTCTGCTTCTTCTTATATACATATGTATATATGTATTTATATATGTATACAAGTCTTCTTTTTTTGTTCTTTAAATACACCAGAGAGCATGCTTTTCTTTCTTTTTTTTCTTATAAGATTCTTATAAGATTCCGTATTGCAATATGCATTGGCGATGGTGTTAAATTTTATAAAAATACAAAATATTTCCACAATTTTAGAAAAAAAAGAAAATTTTTCTTTAAACAACAAAGAAAATTGAGTCAAATGGCTCAGCCACACAAGACAACACAACACAACGCAAGGCAAGGCAACACAACACAACACTCGAGTCTTCTACGCGCTTTTGTTTTTCCGCAACGGTCAGAAACTGAATTTTATAACAGTAAAGGATGGAGTAATAAGGAAAGGAGTTTTCTATTTTCCTGTAATTGTTCATATGTATTTACATACATACATACATATATAAACATACAATATATCATGTTTAATTAATAAATAGATTGACAGACTGATGGACGAATTAGTTTTTTCTTCTTCTAATTTTCCATTTTCTCTCAAAATCGTTTCTATTTCTATGAACACACACTGTACCATGTGTGTGCGATTAAGAAAGCGATTGACTGGCTGTCTATCGTACTAGCCGGCTGGCGAGAAGTTTAGCAGTTTGTTGGACTGGTGGATGGTGATTGGTGATAATGTGTGATGTTTTTTGTTGATCTATTTTACATTGGCATGCAGCAGCAGATATGCGTATGATGATGCTGACTGACTCTCATACTCATATTCAAACACTGCTCAGAAAATAGTAGAGAATTTTTGTATTTCGTCGTTTTGTTCTTTGTTATCAATTTATTGTCAGTCACTCAGTTGTAGTGTTAGTTCACATACATCTTTGTCTGGCTGTTACACATAGGCGACCGACCGGGTTATTTTAAAAAAATTCTACGGACTGATGAAAGAAACAATAAATGCCCATCGTTTCCATGGTAATTGTGATCACGAGAATACATTGAACTGTCGTTGTTGGAGCGTTTTTATTACAAATGGCTGACTGGCTCAGTGCATACAATTCATAAATATAGTATGTATGTATGCACGCGTATGTGTTGTTATAATTGTTTTTGTTTCCTATTTCATCAATTCTAATGGTTTAAACCGAAATTAATTGTTATTAAACAAATGCGAAAAGTTTAATTCACATATGAATACTCGTAGATTGTAATTTAATTTGTGTGTGACAAGGAAAGTGAAAGCTCATATAAATACTTTTTTTTATTATCATACCAGAAGAAGAAATTCTCAGAGTGTATTATCCGCTTTAATTACTTCCCAACTGAGGCTGCCTTCCAAAATGTATCAATACAAAGTATGTATGCAGTTCTACTACTGTACATAAACTATGTAGATATGCAAAGTAACCAAACAACGCATCAACAATAAATCCGATGCCTGATTGCTTTTTGACTGCGTTAAACATACACATTGACGGACGTTTTGAAATCGAATACATTGTATATATTTTGTACAGCGGCTTTATGAAACACTATACTTTGTTCAAACACAAAGCAATTAACATTTTGGAAGGCAGCCTGACATTTGATATCAAATATATGCAATCGGTCCTAATTTACTATAGCGAGTTCAATTCTACTCAAAACGACATGGCGATAATTAACTCTTGGGTCAAACTTGCACAATTGTGGATATTATTGGTCGTCATTGAGGGGCACAAATATTGAAAAGACTTCGTTCATAATAATCTTCTTATATATAAAAATGAATGTGTGTTTATTTGTTTGTGGGTTTGTTTGTTTGTTTGAAGTCTATAGACAGCTGGACCGATTTTCTTGAAATTTTAACAGTAACTTCCTGTATGTCTGGCTATTTTTTATTTTAAAATATCAAGTAGGCGAGGTGCCACGCCCGCATACCCATATAAAAATGAACGTTTGTTTGTATGTACCTTATAGAATCGTAAACTACGGATTTGATCATGTTATGATCATTTAGCAAAGTTGTTGCGCATGAGTCGGGGAAGGTTTCTAGGTTGGTATGACTAATGTCCGGCAGGTGGCGCCACTGAAAATTACTTAAACTCAATTAAATCGTAAACTGTGCATTTGATCATGATATCGTCTTTAGCAAAGTTATTGCGCATGAGCCGGGGAAGGTTTCTAAGTTGGTATGACTAATTTCCGGCAGGTGGCGCCACTGAAAATTACTTAAAATCTATTAAATCGTAAACTGTGCATTCTTTAACAAAGTTGTTGCGCATGAGTCTACGGAGGTTGGTGCGATTAATTTTCGATGGATGGCGTCACTGAAAATTATTCAAAATGAATGACAAGCAATTGGTCGTCCTACACCTCAAGCACGAAAGAAAAAGAGCATTACGAGCCTCAGAATCAGACGAGCATTGAGACTGGAAAATCTTCGAGTATATGCCGCTGAGACCCGTTCGCTTGAACCACTTAAACAACGAGAAGTGAGATTAGAAACTGATCGAATGCATACTATTCAGGCCCGTTCATCTGAATCATCAGGACAACGGAAAACAAAATCAATAAAATGATTCAAAATTAATTGGACATTTGTGGAATGTCTTTGCTTCAAATTTATTTTAGTTAGTGGCGCAGCAACACGCGCAGGGTACAGCTAGTCGCATATATAAAGAGGATATTTTGTGGTAATGGAAAAAACTATTCTGGAATGTTAAAAGGTGTTCAACGCCATTAGTAGTCATTGAGGAGTGTTCAGAAATAAGGAAGCGTCTTTTCTCTCTAATAAAACCAAAGTATTTTATGCAATGAACTTGGATAACCCATTGCGTTTCAGTGCATTGGAAACCACACTGAGAAAGTGTCGGGAAACGTCGTATCACTTTTAATGGATCATTGAAATTGTAGCAAGAATTATAAATATATTATAGGGCGATCACAATTAGAGGAAAATTCAATGATTATTTTAAAACTGAATAGCGATGACTTGAGCACGTTAATGGAGTTTCATAAGTCGCCACATAATCTAGTAGGTAGTGTGGTGACTTACTAAACAAGAGCCTGAGGCTCAAACCCCGGGGCTGAGACTTCGCAAACCAAATAAAATATGAAAAAAAAAAATATTTTTGTTGTCCATAGCCTTCTGGCAAAGACTCTCAGTGTAAATAAAATTGCCATGATAAGCTTTTTAAACATTACACAACATGGGTGATGTGAGAAGGCTGGGTTGTAATCCTGACTAAAGAGTTTTAATGACCAATGAAGTAAGTAATGGGGGTGCAGCAGGACAACTACATTTGCCTCACGGCTTATAAAACAAATGAATTATTGGAGTCAGAAATTGTCCCAAGAGATCATAAAATTTAATGCCATGAGAATATCTTTTGTAATGGCGGATAAATCTAGACCCTATCGTAGTTCAATAAATAAGGCATTTTCGCCTCTTTTACCATGCATGCATAGCAGCAATGATTTTCATAGATCACGAAAGTTTTCTAAAATCTTGGGTTTATTCTAATAAATCAAAAATTATTCCTGAACATACACACACACAACAAATATGAGATCCTCGAAAAGTGTGACGCAGCAAAACTTTAATAGGCTGGATAAGTTGGTAACTTGGTAAGGCGCAAGAAATGATAAACGGCTCGCACCGCGATTGTGGTCTTTTTTAAGTAATCAGTAAAAACAAATAATGATATGAGAGTAATACTACACGAAGCTTCACTCAACAATGGCACCGAATTGGAGTAGTGGAAACTGATAAATGCATGCCGATCATGTGGTGAGGACCAAGTTTGTGGTTCTCATATTTTAGAGATGACATTATACGAGACATCAATGGTATCTGACAAGTTTACTGGAAGAAATAATGTCGGCGAATCCGGCTTTAACTTAAACCAATATTGATAAATGATCTTCAAATAGTGTGTCGGCTTATTAGACAAAAAGCCATGGTTCATATCCCAGGACAGACATCAAAACAAAATACAAAAAGTATTTTTTCGGCGACTTCCTCTCAGCAGATTTCTGGCAAAAACTCTGAGAGTGAATAAAATTGCCATGAAAAAAGTTTCTCATAAATCTGTCGTTCGGACTTCAAACTGTAGGTCCCACCACTCATGTATAAAAATTAACACACACAACATAAGTGGTGTGAGAAACTAGGACGTTGTACAATGGGTTAATTCGACCTCCGGGTACTGTACTTGTTTTAATTGACAAGTACACGTCCTCTAACCTAACCTAACCTAAGTTTGTACAAGATACAGAAAGTATGTTTTTTTATCACTAAATTATGAGCGTCGTTCAACCTGGCTACTTGACGGCTTGTCGCCTTCAAACTACTTAGCCATGGTAATGGTACTTTGTGAATGGGGTCCAATAAAGTCATAATTTATTAGCGAAAGTAATCTTAGGATATTCCGTATGGAAGTTATTAGAAGTAATTGGTAAATTGCCTTCGATACAATATTTTTTTCATTATCAAAGTTCTACTCTATGGAAAACAATTGTAGTGAAATACAATTCCCTTCCCCCTTCTTCAATGATTTATTTTCAAAAATTCTAAATTGGTCACCTATTTTAGTACAAAATAAAGTTTTAAAAATACATTAAATTCTCATTAGTTTTCAGTTTATTTAGGCGGCTACATTTAATATTTGGTTGTTCGTATTGAAAATATTCAAAAAAAAAATTCTCTTCTTCGTCCATTGCTTGAACATAAATCAGTAGAGTACTAATTGGCAAAATTAGGATAAAATACTAATGCAACAAAAATCATTTCAAAATTTTACCATATTTTTCGTTTTTCATTTCATTTTTTTCTTTTCTTGTTTTCCATATCGTGAGTGTGACAATATCTGAATTGTTATTTGAAAAACTACTACTGCTGCCACTACTACAACTACAATGTGAACATTTCAAATAACAACAACAACAATATTTAATTCAATTGCATTTAATAAAAAAAAAAATAATTGAATATGAAATGAAAATCATACATATTTTGCTAACGAACGAACGAACATATTTCTATTGAGAGTCTCTATCCCCTCTCTCGCTCACAATCAGTTGGATTATTGGTTTATTTGTTACGGAGGAGGAATAGGATTAATGGCGTAAAAAATACTGGATTTTATACATACGATTGGATTGAATTGTTTGTTGTTGAATGAAAGAATCACTGACTGAGTGACTGAATGACTGAGTGAACTGACTGAGTGGATAAACAAGAACAGATGATAAATATTATTTTAAATTCAAATTTAATAATAATATGATGTTGAATCTTTAATTTATTTAATAATCACAGACAGACAGACAGACAGACAGACTTTTTTGCAAACAAACTAAACTAAACGCCATTTATGTGCAGATCGTGTGAAAAATGGATTGATTTAATAAAAAAGAAAATCAAGTGCAAATTTAATTTTCATATGATAACATATGTACATACATATGTATGAATGATCATATTCTAACATATTTTTGTTTTGTGATTGGGGTGATGTACAGTACAGAATACTTAATTGTATGTTTGTAGCGTTTAACACATCAAGACACCGACACCAATTGAAAATTAATTCACATTTGCTACAGGAGTTGAAAGAAATTAATTTTAAATGAAAACTGTTTCAAATTCTCGCAAACATTTGCAGACCAAAAATATATATGGTCAGTGAAAGAGAGCGTATAACCGTGGAGGTAAAATTTAACAAGCAATGTGATGGGATGGGTGTGCGTACAGTCATCTATGGATGCATCCCCAGCTAGCATTTGGAAGATTGCTTTTTGAAAAATCACCTTGCTGAGCCTTTTTAGAGTACTTTTGGTGATCAAAAACTTATTAGTCAGTTACACGATTAAAAGAGGACTCATAAATGATTCGCGCCAAGGAGTAAACTAAGTTCGATTTAAAATACAATAAAAAATTGTATAGCAATCGAAAATTAATCATTATTATTTATTATATATTGTATTATTATTTATTATTATATTGTACTTATACTGTAGATTGAAAAACGATTAATCAAAAACACATCATGCAGGTGTTTGAAAAGTGATTATAAGTATGTATTTATGATCATATTTTGAACAGATGGATGATTAAACAATGCTTTTTTTCACTCTCATATATAAATTTTTATTTATGTATGTAAAAGATGGCTATGAAATAAAATAGAAATTTTTCGGTTTTTTTGTAAAAAAAAATGGTTAAAAGTATAACAAATAAAATATTTTGTTTCAGATATTTGTCATGTTAAACACAAAAGCACAGATAAGGACGTAAATGCTATTCTGCAAAGCATTTTGAGCATGCTAATTTAAAGAACTATTTTTAACGACAAAAAATTTAAATGAACTTTGATGTCTAATGTACATACATCACGAATATAAACTTAATATTCTTTCTTTGTTATTTAATGTTCATACGAACATGATTTTTAAAATCGCGGCAGTATAAATTTAGGTTCAGAAAACCGACTAAAAAAACACTTGAAGAGAGTAAAATACAATTAGAAATACGACTAATAAGTGACTCAAAATATAATCATAAATGACGCAAAAAGGACTCCAGATTAATACAAACATGACTGATAAATGACAATAAAAGGACTCCTAAACATACTGATAAATTACTCATAAAAGACTCGCTTGCTATTAAACTATGACAGAAAGACGACTCGAAAAAGAAGCATAAACGAAGTTAAATACGACTAATAAATGATAAGAAAGCGATTCAAAAATGATCACAAAACTATTCGAAAACGCATCGAAAATTACTCGAAATTAATATAGAAAATGACTCATAAATGATTTTTTGAGAAGAGTCGCACGTAGTAACATTTTTCTCCCGAAAAATGAGTCTTTTATGATTAGAAAATGAGCGCATATTCTTACTTTTCAATCGCGCAGAAGAATCAAAAAAGACTCGAATTTGATTAAAATTTTTAAAAAAATGCTGGCTGGGTCTAAACTGATACATACACACATAATTGGTTATTACAACCCTTTTGTCAGGATTACGAGCTAGTTTCTCACACCATTTACATATCGATGGCTTAATATGAAAAAGGCCTAACTCATTTTTTTTTTCAAAATAAGGTTTTTTTGTTTATTCTGGTAGACAAATGTCAGATGCACAAAAAAATTAAAAATTTTTTAAATGAGAGATTAAATGTGTTGCTGTTTCTTATTAAAAATTGTATTAAAATTTTTGTTGTATCTAAAATTTTACGAATTTTATTAAGTTTTTTCCTTCTCCTGTAAGTAACCAAAAATCGAGTTAGGCCTTATTCATATTAAGCCATCGATATGTTGTGTGTTACTTTTATACACGAGTGGCGGAACCTACAGTTTAAAGTCGACTCCGAACGACAGATTTTTGACAAAACTTTTCATGGCAATTTTATTGCCAGAAATCCGCTGAGAGGAATTCTCTGAAGAAATATCTTTTCATATTTCGTTTTGTTGGAGTTGTCCGATCTGCGGTTTGAACCGTGGCCTCACGTCTGATAAGTCAACACACTACTTACTAGACTACGGCAACTTAAATTTATCCCATATTTAAACTGATACCTTATATGTATCAAAGAGGTCATTATTCAATTTATGTCATGGTTTCGTAGGGTATCACTTACGACAAAGGCATTGACTTGCTTTAATGCAAACAGTGGTAGCTCAAAACATCGGACGAAATTTATCAAGAAATAGTTTCATAACCTGCCAAATAGCCCGTCTATGTTCCGAAGACACCCGTGGATTTTCTAACTGGATTCTACGCCAGCTCGTGAAGTTATGACGACTCAAATTTGTCTTCGAAAAAATTTATCAGCATTCATCTGCACTGAAGAATGGTCCTCTTTCAGTTTCCATTTCATTCCGCAGGACTACATGTTATAGACCTACTTACTTAATTGGTCATTACAACCGCCTTTAGTCAGTTTTACAACCTAGTTTCTCACACAACCTATGTAGCGTGTGTTAATTTTTTTTGTACATGAGTGGCGGGATTTACAATTTAAAGCCGACTTCTTACGACAGATTTTCAAGAAACTTTTCATCGGAACTTTTTTAGTCTCAGATTTTTGCCAGAAGACTGCTGAGTGGAAGTAGCCGAAAGTAATATGTTTTCATCATATTTCGTTTTGCTCGAGACGCTTGAGTTGGAGTTTGAACTAGGGACTCACGACTAACTCGACCACGGCCTTTTCAAATTGTAGACAGTCTTAGAAAATATGGTTTGCCACGAAAAAATTGGACAATTCGGTCAGTTGACGTACTTACTGCACAAAAAAACGAGTTTCTACGCTGATATTAATTGTTCGATAGAAAAACATTTCCCTCACATATCACGACTTTTAAAAATAAAATTTAAAGATTTGCAAGCATAGCTCGTCTATTTAACTCTTGATGGTCAAATGGCAAGTCTTCCAGAGCACTTTAAAACATTGTCACATGTCACGAATTCCTTTTTAAACTGAGGAAATTTACAATCATTGAAAAATACTATTAATTTGCAATCCAATTGAATGCAAGTGAAATATAAGAATTCATTTTGGATAGCAAAACGTTAAGAATAATTGCCACAGCGGAAGTTGGATTTTCAATTGCAAAATTTAATTCAAAATTTATATGAAATTCCCAATTTTTAATTTAATTTTATTTGCAGGGGAATGACAACAAGAACAATAATATTCCAACGTTGAATAATGGTACTAAACATGTGAGTTTTAAAAAATGTATCCTGTTTTCAATGCAATATGAGGATAAATATATTATATGGCACTTTCACAGCATTTCTAAGTAAAGTTTTTTTTTTCTTAATGACTGAAAATTTTATGTTTCATTAGATGACTGTTTTTGAATTTCCATTTCATTTCCATAAATAAAAATTGAAGATTTTCCTAACATTCGGCCACGGTGTTTGCAACGTGACTAGTGAGATTTGGTAACATTTTCAATGTAGTAGACGTCTTGACAATGTGATTATTGTAGTAACAATTCAAGGTTATGGACGGAGGGGGAGCACATGTATGGTGGCACATGTTTCACGTAGAGCAAAGCAATCAAATTTCGTAATACAATGTCTCCCGTGTTCCCCTATTTTAAAGAAAAACTCACATTCAATTCCGTATCCAACAATGCCAGTTTTATGCGTTGCGTAGTTATTTTGGTTTTTCGCAGTTTCATGTGTGTTCGCATATGAAAGCAACAAGAATTTTCCATCAGCAAATTATGTTGGGCGAAATACCAGATGATGAGGTGAATGGTATACAAACAACGTGATCCTTTCTTTTATTTTATTCCATATGGTTATACATGTTAATGATGGAATAGGTTAGATGGTTGAATATTTTGATTATAAATATTAAATGATTCATAAAAATTATGATTTTGGTCATGTTTTTATCACAGTTCCAATTATGTAAACAGCGTTCATTAAAAGTTGTTTATAATTCGTATGTTTTAATTATTATTCAATTTATGTGTGACTCATTGCTATGAATATTTGTAAGGTTGTTCAGTTTTTTTTTTCTTGTTTTCTATATTTTTAAATCAAATGTGGGTTGTAATTAGAAATTTTCCATTGAAATTAAAATACAAAATAAAATAACAAAACTAAACAATATTTTTCAGTATAACGTTAAACAGAACATATGTACATACATAATCGATCTATTACAACCCTTTAGTCAGGATTACAACCTAGCTTCTCACACCACATATATTGTGTGCTTTAATATTACACATGAGTAGCGGGACCTAGAGTTTAAAGTCGAATCCGAATGATAGATTTTTTAAGAAACTTTTCATGGCAAGTTTTTGCAAGAAATCTGCTGAGAAGAAGTCGCCGAAGAAATATTCTTTCATATTTCATTTCGCTGGAGATTGTTGGACCTGGGGTTTGAACCATGGCCTCACTTCTAAGCCAACACGCTAACTACTAGACTACGGCGACCAAATTATACAACAGATGCTAACATTCTTAAACGCAAAAGCTTTATACATATACAAGCAAAAATTTTTGGACCTTGAGTGCTCCAAAAGTAAAATGTTTACTGCTATCCAGTCGAAGACAACTGCAGAGACTAGAAAAAAATCATGGAACAATAGAACGTTTTGATAAACTTTTAATTCAGACTCCAAGATTAGTTCTTTTAAGTCACCAAATGGCCTCAAAACTCTTCACTGTGCTGCTATTTCAAGCCACACAATAAAAAAGACAGTCTAGGTACTTGGACTTATGTGTAGAATTCGTCGAAAAGTGTATCAGCAAACGGAATAGTCGAAAAAATTTAAGTTTTCACTCGAGACATCGACTGCATAATAACGGGTGCTATGAGCTAGGATCAGACGAAACAAAAACTAATTTCTTTGAGCCACACAAGTGAAAATCTTGACCATAAGTACACAAAATTACTTGCATCGTAATAAATGAAAATATTCATTACAAGTCTTTAGTCTGGATAACAACCTAGCTTTTAAGGCCGCCTATATTATGTATGCGTTCATTTTATCCATGAGTGATGGGGCCTACAGTTTAAAGACGACTCCGAACGATAGATTTCTGAAAAAATTTTCATGACAATTTTGTCAGGAATTTTTTACCAGCAGACCGCTGAAAGAAAATCACCAAAACAAAAAATATTTTTTCAAATGGTTCTTGCCTGAGCTGCGGTTTGAGTCACAGGCTCGGGTCTAATAAGCCAATGTACTACATAGTAGGCTACGGGTTCTTTAAACAACTTGCAACAGTCTTATGAAAAGAATGTCAATTCCCTTGGGTTAGAAAAAAGGCATTTAAAGTCGATGGCAGGACAGTTCGTTGATGATTCAGACATGCTTCTGTTTATCTGGCATAGATCAAATTGTTGTTGATTTCAAAACTTTTAATATTCTGTTCATTGTTTGAATATTCTACAGGGCAATAGATTTCCTTTTGGCGAGGATGAAATTCGCTTAAGAAGACAGGCAAACGAGAGAAGCCTAGACCTACAAAATCGTTGTATCTGGAAAATGTGCAATAAAATACACAAATTTTGATATTCTACCAGCCACCCGGGGAGTTTTTTCAAACTAATGAAAATATATGAACTAAAGATGCCATTAGGAGGTTATAAAGATGATAGAGGACTACGATCAACTTTTGAAACAATAAAATTAAAAAAAAAAAAACAACAATTATAGGAAGAAATAAGATTTTGATGTGTTCCTATTATTACAACCTCCACTGTATTATCTTTAATAACCTTTAATAACTCTTTCAACAATCGATATTGAATTTCTCTGTAAAGTATTCGCGTGTGGTCTTGACAATACTAGTTCCTTTAAATCTTTCCCAATTGATTTCTTTCGAATTTTGTTAAAAAGAAAACGTATTTAATTTTTGATTTAATTTTTATAATTTTTAAACAAATATTTGTTGTTTTATTTGTTAAAATCATTATGGCGTAGATCCGTAAAAATTAAGTTAAAAATTCATTTCGGAAAACAAAACAAAAAAAAAACAAAAAAGAAAATCAGAGTGCTACCACCACCACCGACATTAAATTTAAACACCAGCAAAGGTTGTTATTGTTATTGGTAAATGAGGATGTTGTGTTTTGTTGCTGTTGGTGTTGGTATTGTAGTATTAAATTTAAAATACAACAAACAAGTGGAAATAAATTTCGTAAAATTACAACAAAAAAGTGCAATAATCGTGCAATATTAATCTGTGTGTGTGTGTGTGTATGTATTTAATTTTAAAACGCATAAAATAAATTTTATTAAACGCAACAACAAATAAAAAAACGATATTAAAGAAGAAAAAAAAAACATGTTATTGTTGTAAATATTGTTGTTTCATTTGATTTAAAAAAAAAATAAAAATGTTTCTTGTTTTCTTTTAATTGTTAAAATTGTTGGGTGCAATAACATTTGACGCTGCAACTGTGTTAAAGGCAACAACAAAATTATTATTATCATCATTGTATGGAATAAACAACAACTACACCATCAACAGGGGGAAACAGCAATCAGCCAACAAACAAACAACAGCCAGAAACAGTTGCTGATAGCAAAAGAGAAAAAAAATTATCAGAGAAAAAAAGACGTTTTTTAGGTGCAATTTCATTTCATTCAGCCTCAGATATTTAAACGTATGCGGAGAAGTTTTCCTTAACAAAGAAATTTTCATAAGAGAAAAACATTAAAGCATTAATTACTTAATTGGTCATAACAGTCCTTTAGTCAGGATTACAACTTAGTTAAGTTGGGAAGTTCCCATACCACCCATGTTGTGTAGACCAGAGATCAGCAATGAGTATTAAAAAAAAAAAAAAAAAAAAAAAAAAAAAAATAGTAGATTCGAATCATACTCATAATTTCTAATACTTATACGCATTCATACTTATTTTAATACCATGGAACCTCTACTCGTATTCAAAGTTTGAAGTACTCATCACATTCATACTTAACAACACGTATGATGTTGTTGATTGCGACTCTCCATGACTCAACATTTACAAGAATCACAAAATAAGTATGATTCGAGTACTAACACAACAATATTCACTAGGAGGTTGTGTGTTTGCTTTTGTTTCCTTTTTTTTTTTGTAAATGCAACAACAACATTGCATACATAATTGGTCATTACAACCCTTCAGTCAGGATTACGACCTAGTTTCCCACACCACTTATGTTGTGTGTGTTAATTTTATACATGAGTGGTGGGACCTACAGTTTAAAGTCGACTCCGAATGACAGATTTTTGAGAAACTTTTCATGGGAATTTTATTTACTTTCAGAGTTTTTGCCAGAAATCTGCTGAGAGGAAGTCGCCGAAGAAATATTTTTTGTATTTTTATTTTGATGTCTAGCCTGGGGCTCGAAACCTGGCTTTTCGTCTAATAAGCCAACACACTACCTGCTAGACCACGGCGACTACACTAAGCAACAAAAACTAAGATTGTAAATTTTGATGAATGATTCGAATCACTCGAATCATTTATAAGTATTTTTCTAAATTTATGAATCTTAATGAGTACGCTTATGAATCAAACATATTTCGAATGTAATGAGTTTGATGTCAATGTTGTACTCATACTCATTGCAATCTGTACTTATAAATCAATGTTGTAGGGAGTATGAATGAATCAGAGTAGTTGAAGTTCAATACTGTTGACTCACTTATATTCAAAATTTCATGAGTACTTATGAGTAGCGAAAAAACGATTCATTGCTGGGACATACCGTCGACTCCAAACAAGAGATTTAAAAAAAAAAATTAATGACAATTTCATTTACTTTTAGAGTTTTTGCCAGAAGACTGCAAAAGGGGAATTTGCCGAAAGAAATATTTTTTTAAGTTTCGTTATGTTCGAGATGCCTGAACCAGGGGTTCTTTACTAATTATAAGGCAACTCAAACTTCATCCAGCATTTCGGTGAGATAGCTTAAACAGAATTCGAATATTTTTCTAAAGGGTCCGCCAAATAACTTTTTTTTTTTTTGAAAATGCTTTAAAGAAAAAACTTCTGAATATTTTCTCAAATTTCTTTTTTTATTTGAAAGTACAATCCTTCCGGTTAATAATGGAAAATAATTTCATTCAAATAGCTGCCTCGGCTGGCCATGCAGTAGCCTACACCAGAAGATGCCGATTTTGGCAAAAAAAAAATCATCTTTTCAGATGAAGCTCATTCTGATCTTGGCGGGTATGTAAACAAGCAAAATTGTCGCATTTGGGGTACAGAAAACCCGCACACATACATTGAAAAGCCGACGCACCCAAAACGAGTCAACGAGTTTGGTGCGGATTTTGGTCCAGAGGCATAATTGGGCCATTTTTCTTCGAAAATGAGCAAGGAGTGGCCGTTACAGTCAATGGCGATCGTTATCGGGCCATGTTGAACGAATTTTTGTTCCCTAAAATTGAAGAGGAGGATATTGGCAACATTTGGTTTCAAGAGGGCGGCGCTACGTGCCACACAGCCGAAGTTACACTCGATGTTTTGCGCCCTGTTTTTGAAGATCGCATTATCAGCCGCAGAGCTGATGTCGTTTGGCCACCTCGGAGCTGCGATTTGACACCGTTGGACTATTATTTGTCGGGTGCCGTCAAAGATAAGTGTTACGCCGACAAGCCAGAGACAATTGACGCTTTAAAGGACAATATTCGTGAAGCCATTGGTGAAATACAGCTGCACACAATCGATAATGTGCTTAAAAATTGGACCGATCGTGTAGTCTACTGCATGGCCAGCCGAGGCAGCCATTTGAATGAAATTATTTTCCATTATTAACCGGAAGGATTGTACTTTCAAATAAAAAAAGAAATTTGAGAAAATATTCAGTAGTTTTTTTTTTAAAGCATTTTCAAAAAAAAAATTATTTGGCGGACCCTTTATTAAGTTTGGTACAACGTTCTCCCAAACGGTACAGTATTACAGTGGTTTCGCAGCACCAATCTCAAGACCTTTCTCCTTGCTATTAGAACTATATTGTTCGCATGGCTTTTGCACTCAATGATAATTTCATTAAGAGTTTTTTGACAACCAAACTTTAGGTTAATAGCGAAAGAACACTCTTGTGAGCAAACTCTGGTTTCGCTAACCCCTATTATGTGGAGTTTTATTTACATTCCAAAGGCACATGTTGCAACCTCCTCATAATCTAAGAACTTCCATTATAGCTACAAGAGGTTCCTCCGAAGGTCTACTCGCTCTTTAATACCCATGTTGTCTGGGATGCAATGGGAAAACGTCCAACACTCCAAATATAATGAAGCTGCGCACCAGTTTTTTTTCAACTGATTTCAATACAAATCACATTACGAATGAGAAGCCAAAGGTAAGAGAGTTAAAAAAGAAGAAAATTTATGTTTAGAGGTCATAATCTGAGAAGGCGATTGCTCTAGAAATGGAATCCACAAGATAACATCCGCCTGTGCCGTCCTAAGACCACGTGTAGAAGTACAATACAAAAAGGCTGAAGGTAATGACCCACTTACTTAATTGGTCATTACAATCGTTGTCAGGATTACAACCTAGGTTCTCACCGCAGCCAAGTTGTGTGTGATAATTTATATCGATAAAGTGGCGAAACCTACAGTTTGGAGTCGATTCCGAGAGACAGATTTTTAGAGAAATCTTTCATGGCAATTCTATTTACATACTTTCACAGGCAACATACTGCTAAGGGGAAATCGCCGTAGGTTATTTTTTTTACATTTCATTTGGTCGAGATGTCTGAACTGGTGTGTGAACCACTGCCTACTAAACTATGTCGACTCCCACAGGGCATAAATAAAAGAGAGCCACAAATTGTGCTAGAATGTGCACAGCGATCTTCACCGTTAAGATTTTACTCGCCTTGTTTGAACAGATTTTCGCCATACAAACATTTTTGTAACCAACTTACGACTCATTCTAGATGTTTAAGTCTAGGGTCTAGGTTTGAACCATGGATTCGCGTCTAATAAGCCAACAAACTACCTACTAGACTACGGCGACCAAACCATACAACAGATAATAAATTTCTTAAAAGCAACGTATTTAAACACATACAAGCAAAATTGTTTGGATCTTGAAGTGCTCCAAAAGTAAAATGTTTAATGCTATCCAGTCGAAGACAACTGCGGAGACTAGAAAAATATCATGGAACAATAGATCGTTCTGATAAACTTTTAAATCAAACTCCAAGATTAGTTCTTTTAAGTCACCAAAATGGCCTCAAAACTCTTCACTGTGCTGCTGTTTCAAAT
This sequence comes from Sarcophaga carnaria, assembly GCA_958299815.1. Taxonomy (NCBI): domain Eukaryota; kingdom Metazoa; phylum Arthropoda; class Insecta; order Diptera; family Sarcophagidae; genus Sarcophaga; species Sarcophaga carnaria. The sequence goes on from OY283151.1 coordinate 47,670,072, forward strand.
CGAGAGAGAGAGAGAGAGTTGAGGTACCTAGACTAGACCTAGATTGATGTTTGCCAAGATACATCGGCGGCGTAATTACTGATACAATGAGCAATGATCAGACGAAACAAAAATTAATTTCTTTTGGCAACAAAAATAAAACCATGACCATGAGTACACAAAATTACTTGCATTGTAATAAATGAAAATGTTCATTACAACCCTTTAGTCTGGATAACAACCTACCTTCGAAAGCCACCCATGTTACGAGTGCGTTCATTTTATCCATGAGTGATGAGGCCTATAGTTTAAAGACGACTCTGAACGATAGATTTCGGAGAAAATTTTCATGACAATTTTGTCAAGAATTTTTTACCAGAAGACTGCTACTTAAGCTACGTCGACTGCCGACTTAAGGTAATGGAAAGCGTAAAATATTACAAAAGTACTGTTAATGCCCTAAGTTCCCACAGGGCATAAATAAAAGAGAATCACTAATTATGCTAGAATGTGCAAAGTGAAGTTCGTCGTAAAGATTTTTTCCCTACAAATATTTTTGTATCCAATTTAGATTGACATTCATATCTGGTATCACTGTCACTGCCATATCATTAGTGTTTGAAGCACACAATTTCATTTTGTATACAAATATTCTTTAAATTAATATTTTTCTAATGAATTTAAATCCATAAACAATACCTTTTTTTTTAATAATTTAAGAAGAAAAAAAAAACAAGAAATTTATAAAATTTCATAAACAATTCCAGACATATTGTTGATAAACTTTTGTGTAGACACACACATACACCCACACTTTAAACATATGGATGGTTGTGGTCGTATCGAATTGTTATTTTTATTTTTATTGAAAACAATATAATCAATTTCCATTGTATATTTAATGCAATCGATTAAAAAGAACAACAACAACAGCAGCAGCAAAAACAAGAAAAATAAATTATTGATAATGGAATTGAATTGAACTGAAAACCAAGCAACAAACTGCCATTTATTTCGAGAAATAAACAAGAAATGGTCAATAAACACCACAGAATCGCCCTCCCCCACTATCGCCCGCCCTAAGCGGTAGCAAATGTTCATATTTTTATACTTATTATTAGAAATTTAATTGGTTTTACTGCGAAAAAGAATTGTTATTTGTTTTCAATTTATTATGAAAACATGATATGGGATTTCATTATTTGATATTAAAATAAATACGACTTGATTTCAATGTTTAATTCAATGAAAATGAAATGATAATAAATGATAACATTCCTTTAAAGAACTGTTATTAAAGCACAATGTTTCACAGTGGATTTGCCCAATAACTCAGTGGAAAACGTTAAAGTTAAAACATAAAAATGATGGTCAAATTAAAGCGTATTAAAGCGTGTTAAAGCCGTTAAAATGTATTGTTTTTCTTTTTTTTTTTTTGTTCCCTTTTTATTGTTATTTCTTTTTTTTATTGTTTAAAGTTTAAATTTTTTTATGTAAAAACTTAATGTTTCGATTCGTTTTGGGAATTTTTTTTTTTGGGTAAACATAAACAGCATGTATAAAATGTTGCCGACAACATTAACCTTAAGGGTAAGAATGATGACCTCTTTCTGGAAATGTATGTGGTTCCAATAACTTGGTCGGTAGTTGGATCCGTCTTCCCCTTACAGGAATATTCTTAAAGTAACATAAGCATCCGCAGACCAACAATATACTGTAAGTGACTTGCGGACTTACTTACTTTATTTGTCGTTACAACCATTTAGTCAGGATAACGACCTAGCTTTTCACATCACCCGTGTTGTGTTTGTTAATTTTTAGCCATGAGTGTTGGGACCTACAGTTTAAAATCGACTCCGAAAGAGGGATTTTTTTTAAGAAACTTTTCATGGCAGTTTTGTTTATTCTCAGAGGATTTGCAAGAAGTAGGTGGTGTAAGAAGCTAGGTTGTAATACCGACTAAAGGGTTGTAATTACCAAATGAGTGAAGTAATGGTAAAATTCGACGTAGTCTAGTAGGCAGTGTGTTGGCTTACTAGACGTAAAGCCAGGGGGGTTACTCTGTAACTCGATACGAAAATTAAAATGTACGTATTCGAACAAATTGTACTCTGTAGTACGAAAGTACGGAAAAGTGATACCAATGTTTTCTTTTTTTTTCGTACGAGCAAAAAATTCTGTTACTCTGTATTACGAAAACGAGCATAAAAAGCTTAGTAAATATTCGAAAATTCTTCGTTAGCAATTGTGTTGGTGACAACTAATAATAAATTTAATAATAAATTAAAAATTAATACAAATACATTGCAAAATAAACATAAAATAATATATTTTAAACAATCTCAATGGAGTGAGTCAAAAAGAATTGTATATACCAACTAAAAACAATACGAAACTGTTGCGGATTTTATGATGACGCATCTGGATTTGGCCAAGGGACATCTAAAAATGCTGGATGCAAGAAACAAATCTAATAATCTGTGGCAGAAACTAAGAACAGATTTGGTTTCACTTGGTTCACCACAGCGTGATGTTAAAGTTTGGAAAAAAAAGTAAGCTTAGATAGATCTAAATATTTTAGTGCGATCTATCGAGGGATTAGAGTCTGGACACAAAAATAATTAGCTTACAGGCATACATACATATGTACATATATATGTATATTTAATGAATTCGGCTTTCTTTTGTTTTTCAATATTTTTTATAAATGTCTTTATATTTTTAAGGTGATCCCAAGTTTATTTCTGATTTCTCATTGAAAATTTTCGATCAATTTACAGGAAACGCTTTTATTTACTTATCGAAAACACTTTTCGAAAACTTTTACTTTTCGAATCGAGTTACGGAGTAACCTCCCAGGATCCGAGCCCCAGGCCAGACATCAAAACAAAATACAAAAAATTATTTTCTTCGGCGACTTCCTCTCAGTAGATTTCTGGCAAAAAAAAAAACTCTGAGTAAATAAAATTGCCATGAAAGTTTCTCAAAAATCTGTCATTCGGAGTCGACTTTAAACTGTAGGTCCCGCCACTCATGTATAAACTTAATACACACAACATAAGTGATGTGAGAAACTAGGTCGTAATCCTGACTGAAGGGTTGTAATGATCAATTACGCATGTATGTAATAACTTTGTGTGTGTGTGTTAATTTTGGCTGCCTTCCAAAATGTATCAATACAAAGTTTGTATGCAGTTCTACTACTGCATATAAAATTTGTAGATATGCAAAGTAACGAAACAATGCATCAACTATAAATCCGATGCCTGATTGCTTTTTGACTGCGTTAAAAATACACATTGATGACGTTTTGAAATGGAATACATTGTATATATTTTGTACAGCGGCATTATGAAACACGATACTTTGTTCAAGCACAAAGCAACTAACATTTATATATGAGTGGCAGGAACTACGAACGAAGGATTTTTGAGAAACTTTTTCTTGGCAATTTTATTTACTCTCAGATTTTTTGCCAGAAATCTGCTGAGATCGGTAGTTGCCGATGAAATATTTTTTTCATATTTCGCTTTGTTGGAAATGTCTGATCTGGGGTTTGAATCCCACGTCTAATAAGCCAACACACTACCTGCTGCTAGAATACCATAAATTCTCAGGAATTTTAAAAATCCCTTTATTGTTGCTCAATTCAATACAAGAGAAAAATATTGTATTTCATGATTAAAAAACAAAAAGTTTTGTTTTGAGGAAAAATTGTTAATAAACAATTTACAAAATGCTTAGAAATACATACATATGCATGAATGTATCGAAATATAAATAAGAAAAGCGTTGGAATCGTATTTAAATTTGCGATATTCATTTATAAATAAAAACAAACTCTTTTGAAAATATTTTTTAAAACGATGTGTATAATGAAGTGCAAATTATGATATACACAGTGAGCGTCAAAAGAAACTGTACATTATGCGTAAAATTCTAACAGTCACCAAAATAAATTTTTACCACTTAAGAAGAGTGCCCGAAAAAATTTGACAATATTTCGAATTTTTTTTTTGGAATTTTTATTTTGTTTCAATTTTTAAAAACCGGCAATGAAACAATTTTAAAATAAAAATAACGGTAATTTATTAATGTATGTATATTTTTTTTTAACGTACAGTTTCTTTTGACGCTCACTGTATGTACATATGTATGTACACAATATTTAATTAAATAAATATTAAAGCAGACCTCTGGCCAATATCTAAGTAAATTCATACTTAAGGTCAATAGCATAGAGTCTGGTAAAGATTTTTCGAATTTGAAAATCATGGCGACTCTACGACATCTGTTCAAATGGAAAATCTCTGTTGGAGGTATACTTTTAAAATACAAAAAGGACACGATAGTATAGCTTGACTTTTAAGTGGGAAACTGATTTTTCTTTAATACTTTGTGGAATTTTTTCTTTAAATGAGTATTTTTGTTAAAGATAGATTGTGTGTTTTTCATTTAAGTTTCATTAGGTAAAATAAATACAAAAAGTTAATGCAATGCAAAATGTAAATGCAGCAACAGAAAACCAAAAAGGCAAATGTCTGGCTAACGGGCGCCATCAGTAATGCCCATTTGTTTAAAAAAAAATATTTTTTATAGCGAGCGACTACACTGTCACAAAAATGAAAAACATAAAGAAAGAAAGAAAAATTCACCCAAAAAAATATAAAAATATTTGCCTTTTTTATCGTTTACTCCCTTGTAATTTCTTCTTCTTATATTTGCACTAGTATTTGATTTTGGTCAGGGATGGAAAACCTAATATTCAAGTTCTGTTCGACTGATAATATAAGAAAGAAATTTTCAATTAAAGTTGATACGCTATTAAATGGAAGAAACAAAACGAGCGCTAAATTATGTTTACCGTTAAAAAGGTCTAACAGGTAGTGTGTTAGACGTTAAGCCCGGGTTCGTATCCCAGGCATCAAAGCGAAATATGAAAAAAAAAATATTTCTTCGGCGACTACCTCTCAGCAGATTTCTAGCAAAAACTCCGAGAGTAAATAAAAAAGTTTCTCAAACATCTGTAGGTCCCGCCACTCACGTATAATTTTAATGCACACAACATGAGTGGTGTCAGAAGCTAGGCCGTAAACCCGACTAAAGGGTTGTAATGGCCAATTATGTATGTATGTTAAAAAGGACTCAAATTATGGCATTTATTATAGTTGTTAAAATTTTACATACCTGGACTTAAAAATTGTCGCACAGAGACCGAATAAGCACTGAGTGTTTATATTCAAAAGAGAACACGAAAAGTAGACAATAACACGACACTAAACAAATTACAATAACAAAACTACAATGGAAGACAAAGGGAAAGAGAAATATTATATATATACATTATTTCGTATTAACTCAATGAGAATTATTAAAATTTTTAAGTTCATTTCCCCATAATTTCATTTTTTATTCTATTTTGATTGATTTATATAGAGTCTATATCTCCGGTTCCAATTAATGCCAAATCGTAAGGAAAACTGTTTTGGAATCCTTGATCCAATAGCTATCCAGCCCACTAGATCAGTACCTTTATAAATTTTTATCGATTTTTTCATGATTTATGGAGGACATATTTGTTAAAAATGCTTTATTATCTCCAGTTGGAGTTCTTCAAATTGTGAATATTTTTAATACCTATGAGAGAGTTGAAATAGGAAAGTTATTCGAATAATTTGGTCTCGGACTGGCTCTCAGTCATACACTTAAAAAATGTTTGACTTTGTATGGGAAATTGAATGTGTTCCTTCCCAACTTTTGTTAATTAAGCTGTGTTCTACTGTTTTATCCCAGGTCAGGCATCAAAACGAAATATGAAAAAAAAAGTATTTCTTCGGCGACTACCTCTCAGCAGATTTCTAGCAAAAACTCCGAGAGTAAATAAAAAAGTTTCTCAAACGTCTGTAGCAGTGTTGCAAAATTTAAATTTGAAAATGGTACTGAACTATAACTGATAAAGTACTTTTTTGCATCAAATGGTACTTTTGTAAAAAAAAAATACATACATACATAATTGGTCCTTACAACCAGGATTACATTCAATCAGGATTATGACCCAGCTTCTCATACCACTTATTTTGTTTGTGTTAATTTTATACATGAGTGGCGGCACCTACAGTTTTAAGTCGACTCCGAACGACAGATTTTTCAAAAAATATTTTCATGGCAATTTTAGTTACTAGTCAAACTTACTTTCTTAATTTTTCGTTCTGTTGGGGTTTGAACCGTGGGCTCATATCTAGTAAACCAGCACACTACCTACTAAACTATTTATATTTAATACACATACGGAATGGAACAGAAAAACAAACGAATTATACGTGTTTTGCGCATACTAAAAAAAAATAACTGAATCGGAATGTAACAAAACATAAAAGCAACGTTTAGTCAAACGTCGACGGAACGTTATGGAACATACGTTCGCTTTTAGCATATGGAGAGCAATGCAAAGGCTTACCGAAATTACGTTATGGTTCGGCAAGCGTTCTCATTGCTTTTCGTATTCTAAAAATGAACGTACGTCTCGTGAACGTTTGGCTAATCGGGACTAAAGACTAATTCTACCTTTAGCACTACATTGCTAATGCATTAATAGTTGAAGAGCTTAAGACATAAAATATGTAATTATAAAAAAGTACTGAAAGCGTCGTGGGGGTACTGCGGTATTTTTGAAATGACAAAGTACTAAAGTACTGAATTTTTCAACACTGGTCTGTAGGTCCCGCCACTCACGTATAATTTTAATGCACACAACATGAGTGGTGTGAGAAGCTAGGCCGTAAACCCGACTAAAGGGTTGTAATGGCCAATTATGTATGTATGTTAAAAAGGACTCAAATTATGGCATTTATTATAGTTGTTAAAATTTTACATACCTGGACTTAAAAATTGTCGCACAAACACCGAATAAGCACTGAGTATTTATATTCGAAAGAGAACACAAAACGTAAACAATAACACGACACAAAACAAATTACAATAACAAAACTACAATGGAAGACAAAGGGAAAGAGAAATATTATATATACATTATTTCGTATTAACTCAATGAGAATTATTAAAATTTTTAAGTTCATTTCCCCATAATTTCATTTTTTATTCTATTTTGATTGATTTATATAGAGCCTATATCTCCGGTTCTAATTAATGCCAAATCGTAAGGAAAACTGTTTTGGAATCCTTGATCCAATAGCTATCCAGCCCACTAGATCAGAAAACCGTACCTTTATAAATTTTATCGATTTTTTCACGATTTGTGGAGGAAATATTTGGTAAAAATGCCTTATTATCTCCAGTTGGAGTTCTTCAAATTGTGAATATTTTTAATACCTATGAGAGAGTTGAAATAGGAAAGTTATTCGAATAATTTGGTCTCGGACTGGCTCTCAGTCATACACTTAAAAAATGTTTGACTTTGTATGGGAAATTGAATGTGTTCCTTCCCAACTTTTGTTAATTAAGCTGTGTTCTACTGTTTTACTAAAACTAGACAAAGGCAAAGGATGTTGGACGAGGTAGGGTATGTAAAATAAGAATAAATTGCCATTTTAAACGCGTCTTTATTTTCACTAAAAAAAACTTTAAGTTTATAAGGCGCTGTACTAGCATAGCCATCATGCGTAAATTGTCCTTTATACCGTGTTCAGACAGGCATTTTTATTAAGTCAATATTCGTTTATTTGTGAACAATATTTTATGTGTTCAGACAGAGAGTATTATGAATATTTTTTGACAGCTGGTAAGCAAAACAGCTGATTGTTTCAACAACATTGCTTTTAATTTAATCGTGAAAATTAGTTAAAAAATTGATAGAGCCATAATTCCTTAACCCCTTAACCGATTTCCATCAGATAAACGGCTTCTAATAGCATTTATTGATAGCTAAAACTCCTAGAACAAACTTTTCACCCTATTTATCAATCTTCACTTTTAAAAAATATTTTAAACCCATTTTCAAGTTCACCGTATATTAACCAACAGCACACCTATGAAAAAATTACTTAATTCTAAATCAAACCAAAAAATGGCCAAAAAACAAAAACCAAAATTAGAAAATACTATAAACTACCAGAATAAACTTCATTTGTATCCATAAACTACATATAAGTATTTTTAAAAAATTGTTTTCTGTTTCCAACCTACCATAAATTGGCTTGTACGGCACTTAGAGTAAAATTAAAAAAATGACAGAGCCATAATTTCCTAACCCCTCAACCGATTTCCATGAAATAAACGGCTTCTGATAGTATTTATCGAGAGCTAAAACTCCTAGAACAACCTTTTACATACAAGTGACCCGCCAATACATTTTCCAACTGTTTAACATTTCCATATGCAATTCACTACCAACAAAACAATAAAAACTTACCTTCCACTTGACCCGCCATTTTTTAATTTTTTTGTTTGTCGTTGTTGACATTGAGTTGTCAAATATCAATTGAAAGTGTTCGGAAAATTGAAATATGGTCACTGAACGTACTTATGACAGTGTTGTATTTAAAATTTACAGTGTTGTATTTAACATTTTTGTCAATTTTGAAACAATTTGAATTTTTATTGAGCAATAATTAATTCAAATTTTATATTAAATATTGAGGTCAATAATGGCATTTATTGCTAATTAAGCAATAAAAGCGCCTGTCTGAACACGGTATTACAGGCATGCTTTCATTTATTGGGATTTCAACTTACCATCTCTGATTTTTTGTTGTTGCGAATTTGTTGTTGGTTTCACTTAATTTCTTTCCCTTCTTTTGTCTTCGCTTCGTTTCGTTTCGTTTCTTTTGTTTTATAAATTGGCTGGTACTTTCGCCGTTTATTATTGCAGTTGTTGTTACTGTAGTTATTGTTTTATTGTTTTTGCTATTGTTGCCAGTTGTTTATTAAAGCTCAACACTATTATCGTATAAAAACAACAACAACTGCAATAATAAATTGTCATATATTATATAGACTTGCCTTAATGTGCACACGCACGTTTACACTGAAGTAAAGTATGGCGAGTGTACGAATGTGTGATACCGTCATCACCATCATCGTCATTATGATCAATAATAATAACAATAACAATAGCAACAACAACAACAAGATTATTCATATCGTCATTATCGCTGGTAGAGTGCAGTGACAGCAAAAATAATAACAAAAACACTAACACAAACACTTGTACGCATACGAGCACACACACAAACATACAAATGCATACACAAAGTGCAATTGCCTTACATTGACATCGCATTGCTTTGCTTTGCAATTGCATTGCATGCATGTGATGACCTCAATTAAAAGTTTTTGTTTTCACAATTCACTCACTTACTCAGCCACTCACACACACACACACACACACATTGAAGTAAACTGCTGAGTGAAAAACAAAACAAACAAAAAACTGAAAAACATGAAGAGAAAAATAATTTATACAGAAAAACACAAACAAAAGCTAATAAAGCAACAACAAACAAACACTGGTCATATCCGAACATAATAAAAGCTACAGTCGGTGTAAAAAGTAACCGAACAAATGGTGTAGGGTATAATAAAGTATTTTTATTTGTTGTTTTCGTTTATATTATCTCTTGAAAGAAAAAGAAAAGCAAAAAACTCATGAAAAGCAAAGATGCCTTTCTTTCTTCATTTCTCTACCTCTCTTTCGGTCATAAATGAGAAAGATTGTGTGTATTTCCTTTTTGTTTTTTCTCCAAGTAATTTCAAAATGTTAACCCTTTAGGGGTAAAAAAGACGAAAACATAAAAATTTTTTCTCAAACAATTTTTTTTTTGTTGAAAGAACTTTAATAAGAACGAGTTAAAAGTTAACATTGTTTAAGAGAACCTATGTATGTGAAAACGATACTCTACACCCGAATGCAATGATAGGTTTATAATACTTGAAGAGCAATAAGGTCATTAAACTTAAATTTTGTCGTATTCTAGTGGCTAAGGAAAGTGTCGGTTCAAACACCAAATTGGAAAGGTTTTGCTACGATTTTTTTGAGGATTGTCAGGGAATCATTTATGATTGGATGTACTTGAACAATTGTACAGTATGATCCGTAAGTATTCTCTCGCAAGCAGACGACACCTTTGACTAATACTGCGTTGTACATTAAAACAACAACATTGTGATGAATTTTTTACAATAAATCAAAACAAGATTGTGATTTATGCATCACTTACTCTTTACATTTGTTGCGTTTCAATTATGGCGTTGATGTGTTCAAGAATATGTTCCGATCAATCTCATAGTAACAGAATCTACATGTTGGGCTCTAGACTATACCCTGTTTAAATAAATGTATACTGAGTCTACAGTACCCTGTCAAAAGACCAGTCATAAGGCGGCAGGTTGTTCTTTGATAGTCTGATGCATGAGTCACATCGCCTTTTATTGTAATTTCCCAAAAAAAAACTTTGATTGCCTCAAACCGACTTCGTTTGAGAAGAGACTTTGCTTCTCTTCATCTTTCTTTTTCTAACATTCCAACTTCGCAGACGGATTTTGGTCCCATCAACAACGTAGAAGAACTCCTCTTTGCCCATTGCCGACAATTCTTACATGACCTGGGAACCAGCAAAGAGTAACCTTATTTTGCCTAAATAGCTGATTTAGATTCTTCAGGCAGCCACGTACTATCGTTGATTTAACCCCACAAGAACCGATTGTTCGAACGGAGGCCTGACTCTTAAATAGTATTTCTATGTCCTGTAGACCAGTGTTCGAAAAAATACTCTAAAGTACGCAACGTTTATATACTGTACTGAATGTCGTGGGTAAAGAACACAAACACATTCACTACAACGAGAGCAAAACTCTTCGTTTCTATTTTAATGTTTGTGAATATGTACGCAAACTCTAACATAAAGTACTGAACAGAGTTCACACACTATTTTTTAGTGTTTGTGTATAAAGTACGCTAAAAGATCAGTATACAACGAAAAAAAATCGAGTTTTAGTGAACTTTTTTTTGAGGACACTAAAATTTTTAGTGTACGCGAGACTCGGCATTCAGACTACTGACTTCAGAGCGGGAGCTGTGGGTCTGAGGAAGAAGAAGAGACTGTAACCTCAGGTATCAATGCACTGCTCTTGTCATAAAAAGAAGGAGGTTTTTAGCCCCTCACTTTCTGACATCTTTGACCGAGCCCTGCGATATAAAGATTGCTTCAATACCAAGATTGTTTTGTTTTCGAGAAACTTTTGTTTAGGTTAGGTTTAGTTTACCCCCGGTTAGAATTAATCGTGGACGCAAAGCCAGGGTTCGAGCCCCAGTCCAGACATCAAAGACAAAATACAAAAAGTATATTTCGGCGACTTCCTCTCAGCAGATTTCAGGCAAACACTCTGAGAGTAAAATAAAATTGCCATGAAAAAAGTTTCTCAAAAATCTGTCATTCGCAGTCGACTATAAACTGTAGGTCCCACCACTCATGTATAAAATTAACACACACAACATAAGCGGTGTGAGAAACTAGGACGTTGTACAATGGGTCAATTCTACCTGCGGGTACTGTACTTGTCTTAATTAACAAGTACACGTCCTCTAACCTAACCTAACCTAATCATACCCTCTAATTTAACCTTTCCCATGGGTTCGGAATATTTCATTCTGTGACCAAAAACTCCTGCTCCTTTTCCAAGATCGGTAGAATAAAATAGTCTCTCCGTTAAGAGAGTATGCAGCGTACAGACCGATTTTCTTTACTTGTTAAATCATGGGTAAAATAAAAATTCGCAAATTTATTTAAAATCCCTATGGATGTTAAAAAACTACGTTAATTTTTTTAAATACTTCTCCACAAAAAATTTGTTTATAAATTATGTATGTGAAGTAGAACTTAATACTTTACCAACATCATTCACGTTTGCTTTTTACCTGCAAAGACAAAGAAAATAATAGACTGTTAGACGGGGTTAAAGGAAAAATAAATTTCGTTGTTGATCAAGAACAAGCATAAATATTTTCGACTTAAATTTATTTCCTAGCTTTAAGGGGTTAATAAGGTTGTGCTGTTGAACGATTAAAAAAAGTGTTTGTCGTTCTGCTGCTGCTACCACTTGATATCAAAATACTAAAGCGTTTAAGTGTGTCTTCTTAACTTCTTTTTTCCGTTCTTTTTTTCTATCTTTCTTTAGTTAGTCAGGCAGTCAGTTAATATGGTGAAAAGTTGATGCATTCTCTCATAGAGCAGTGCACTAAACCTCACACCATACACACACAGAATTGCAACAATAGTGTATTATGATGCATGTGTATGGAGAGGCATGGTATGTGTAAATGCCACATTCTTTTTTCTCTTTTTTTTTTTACTTAAAAGCTTAAAAAATGAAATCAAATAAGGAGATAAAGAATTTTCAGCAGCAATATTGACATACAAACACTAGTGAAACAAACAAACAATTTGACAAATAAGCCAATCCCAGCAAACATTTGCATTTGAATTTGATAGAAAAAAAAAAAACAAAACCAAAAATAAATTCTTTAATTGTTATGCGTTGTGTGCACAACAGAAATGTTTGTTGGGTTGCATGGGATTATTCTACTTTCCATGTATAGCCAGCCAACTCTATTATCACGTTGTTGTCATAGTTTTGCATTCTTTTTCTTTTCTCAAAACGATTTGCAACGTTTGACTTGAAAACCTTAAAAATATTTTAACCTACACTATGGCATCACTTGGGTAATTTGATGATATTTAGTTTCGAAATTCAGTACAAAATTCCTACGACATTAAATACTTTCATCCAGATAGCAGTATGAACGATCGATAGATTATCAGCAACAGATTGCGTGTGATAATCACAGTTATAGGAAAAGTTGAACTAAAACTTTCCAGAGAGAATAAAGAAATTAAATGACAATGTGGCATCACTAGCCCTTACAGACAGGCTACTTGACAAATATTTTATTGAAGCTTGGTCACCGACAAAGATATGTAGGTTAAGTTAGGTTAGGTTAGAGGACAGTACAGTAGCCGGAGGTCGAATTGACCCATGTACGGAACGTCCTTAAAATAGAAGGATAATAGAGGGGTTAGGAAAAAGGAGAGGAAGTAGGAAAGGGACAATGGGAAGTGAAGGAATTACAAAGACCACACAAAACAAAAAGGGAGAGCGCGACTAAACTGATAGCACTCTCAACCAGCTCAAGTTACTAATGAATTTGTGGAAAGCCTTGATGTCGGCTCTCGACACAGAATTCAAACCCTCAAAGAAGCCCCTTCCAAGGTCCTTAACCTCAACCTACTAAGGGCTGGGCAGTATTTGCTCGACAGTCTCCAAATCCTCCTCATGCAATAGTCCGGCTGGGATCTGTTCCAGATCCCCATCAGCGACCTAATCTTGCAATGCCCAGTGATATATCCGATAACTAACCAATTAAATCGCCCTCAGAAAGCGTACCTAACATAGCGAGAGCAAACGCCGCCTCATTGCCCAGTATTCCGCTATGCCTCAGAACCCAGCAATGACGAATACGGTCTGGTCCAAAAGTCCTTAACAACTCCTTGCACTCGCGAACGAGCCGTGATTTGTACCAGACCGACGCAATGGCCCTTAGGGCAGCCTGACTGTCAACGAAGATCATGTAAGTTTCCGAATCCGAAGCGGAGCCATCAGCTATGGCCTCAATAGCCTTCAAAGATATGTAACAGACTCAGCTATAAATTAGGAATAAAACAGCCTGCGCGTTATCATTACAGGAAGCCCAGATGGGTAATCCGCCCTTGCCATCAAAAATTATGTCAGCCTGGAGATCAAGCGATCAGCGTTGCCCACAAGTGTTGTTATGGTCTCAACAGGCAATTGAGTAGCAGAGACCTCTCTGGTACGACGACACTAATACTCTACAAGTCGCCCATCCTCTCTATGCTTCTCTATCGCACAGAAGCTTAGCCTTGAAAATATTCAAGAGAAGAGATCTTCGGTTCAGTGCGATTTGAGGATGATCTCCGCAGCCGATCGGACAATGAGCTGTAGAGATAGGCAACGATAAGGACGGTATGCATCGCGTTAACATTAAGCGGCTCCGCAGACTCAACAAAAACGTTCGGATAGAAGAGGATGTTCCAGCAAAACCGATGTTTAATACTGTGAAGAGTTAAAGATGGCGTAGAAGACCTTGTCAGCGTTGGGATGATCAAATCGAGGAAGTTCTGTCATTGATTGGAGTGACCGACCAACTGGCAAAGGCGCTTAAGTAGTAGAAACGCCTTGGAGGAAGTATTAAGATGGGGTCGAAATCCGATAAATAGGTTGCTAAGACCTTCTTTTCCCTTTAACTGATTACAAGTGAGTACCATACTGATGCTTTATGGCTTAAATGACATATTTGTTGTTGTATTTTAAAGCCTTAGCAATTGTTTTTGACGTTGTCATTATGTCACGGGAACGAAGAAAAAAAAACTGTTAAATTTTTCGTTTCAGAAAAAACAAAGATTTCAGTGTTTATTGAGGATACCAATTTTGTAATCTTTCTACTTTCTACCTGTGATAATAGGCTTACATACATACATACATATCGTCTAAGCGCGATTAGACAAGTAAGTGGCTTCAGGACAGTGTCTGATGAAGCGATATTGGTGTTCGCAAAGACAATACCAATAGACATATTGGCGGCTGAGATGAGGCGGATATACTTTCGCCATCTCTAGTTTCCAGGACGAACTGCAGCTATATACTTTCGCCATCTCTAGTTTCCAGGACGAACTGCAGCTATAAAGGCGGAGGAACGAAGAACTTCCATGCACGATGGACATTTCACCTTATCCCTAATGTAACCCTTTGGATGGAGAACGAACATTGCGAGCTGAACTACTACGGGACCCAGTTCCTAACTGGTCATGGGTGCTTCAGGAAATACCCGCACAGATTTGGAGGTGATACTTTCCCTTTATGCCCAAACTGTGTGGATGAGGAGGAAGACGCGGAGCTTATTCTAACATGCTGCCCCAGATTTAGATGGCCCGGGGAAACGAGTTTCGGACCAGCTCGGCTTATGGAGGAGGTGTTGAATTCTAGCATTCTATGGAGCCAATACAGTCAGAGAATGGTTGAAGTTATGATAGAACTCCGAAGGCTGGAGGAACGGAGGCGAAACTTAACTTAGAGTGACCAAGCTTTAAAGCTAACCAGCCCTCCGCGAAGTAATACCTTACGGCAGTCCCGCGGAGGGAGAGTGGGTGAAGTGTGTAGGGGGTGGGTTTGGTACGTAGGCACCAGTGATGGTGAATCGTGCACTCTTTTGTTGGAACAAAAGTGTCTTTCGAAGATTCCCACCTCCGGCCTAAGACAAAAAAAAACATACATACATACATAATTGGTCATTACAACCCTTCAGTTTACCTAGGGCTACAACCTCGTTTCTCACTCCACTTATGTTGTGTGTGTTAAATTTATGCAGGAGTGGCGGGTCCTCCGAACGACAGATTTTTTAAGAAACTTTTTATGGCAATTTTATTTCACTCTCAGAGTTTTTGCCATAAATCTGCTGAGAGGAAGTCGCCGAAGAAATCCTTTTTTTCATATTTTCATTTTGATATCTGACCTGGGGTTTGAACCGTGGCCTTACGTCTAATAAGCCAACACACTATCTACTAGTCTACGGCGAGTTCAAGCACATCGACTGTTGTTGTTTAAAAGTTCTTTGCCGGAAAGTATAATTATTTTTAGCAGTTCAGCAGACTCAAGGTTCTAACACCGGTTCTATTAAAATATTTATGATACATCAACAATATATTCGTAAAATATTTCACATGACGATGACGAACATAAAAACCTCGTTTATTGATGGCATTCCTTTAATACTCTGTGGTATTGTCATAGGCATCATCATCATCACCGCATACGGTGATGGCGACGATATACACACAGTCGTGCACCCTTTGAGATGCTTTTCTCTTTAACGTCATTTGGTTGGTTGGAGGTTACAGCAGGTCATTAATCCGGTGCCTCTAACAGCTGAAGGACATTTTCTTTCTTTTTTTATGCAAAAAACAAAAAAAGTGGAAATAGAATAAAATAAAATTGTTGAGTTTTTTTTTCTCAGTTTTATCTCAAAGAGCTTCTATTTCATAATCTTTTTTTTTTTTTTTTTGTCGTGATGACGTGAAATCGACTTCAAGGGACTTATTTGTTAAAAGCCAAGTAGAGAAAAGCGTTATGAGTATAAGAAATAAATTTTATGCTAGTGGGTGGCTAGATGGTTGACTAGGTGGGTGGATTATATAAAATGTAGAAGACAATTATACAAGAAAATGAAAAAAAAAAACGTATATTTATGGATGGATTAGAAGAAACAAGTGCAAATATTTATGCAATCATCCATCTGACAGACAGTCGGACAGACGAGATGGATGGCATCAATAGAAAAATGATTGATAACCCAACCCAGCCATCAGGGTGGGTGGTTACAGCAAATACTCATAGAAATTATCTGAGATGAAATGAAATTAAATAAAAAATAAATGAAACAAATTAATCTCATAATTAATTAATATTTGTTTTCTACAACCCAACTTCAAATTAATGTAGTGGTGGTGGTATAATTTTCTAAATTATTATTTAAATTTTTATTGTAATTCCTAATGTATACCTGTGTATACTATTATTATTTACCTTTAATTAGTATGTTTAAGTTTCTGTCTGTATTCTAAATTGCAATTCATTTCATTTGTTTTGCATGTGAATTTACAGTAGCAGCAGCTTTCTTTGAAATATTTTTTAATTTTTAGTTTTTCAATTCAAATTAATAAAGTTAAGTTCGTACGATTTCCAAAATTTGAATACAATTTGTTGAGAATTTTTTTGATTCTAAAAAAAGTATGACAGTGTAGTCACAGGAAATCTTTACGTGAAATAGTCTTTAGAATGTAGATGGCAGGCCATTCATAAGAGTCGGAAAGTTATGTTTTCATAAATCGGGTAAAATTCGATAAAATCTAAAAAGGTGCGGCTTTCGAACCTAGTGGGCTTGATTGCTATTGGGTTCAGAATTTCAAAACAGATTTCTTTACGATCAAGTAATCCTTGAGACCGGAGACATAGGCGGCAAAGCTAATTGTTTTCCTAATTTGAGCAAAAACAAAGTGTTCTATATATTGTTACACAAATCGAAACGACGTAATATTATCTTACATGAATACATCGTTTAACATTAACGATAAACAAAAGCTACAAAAACAAAGGCCATGAGTACGAAAGAGATAGATGACGAAAACGCAACTAGACGCAATGTGTAAGACACAAATACACACACATATGTACAACGAACCTGGTTGCACCTGGTACCAACAACAACATGAAATGAAAGTAAACCAGCTACAACAAGTATGTGAGAAAAAGGGATAGACAACATAAGCAAAGTACACAAACAATAATGTAGTAACTATAGATTTCTCGAGAAGGCGAGAACACGAACATTCCACTTCAAGAATGTTCGTTAGACTGGTTGTGTCGGACTATAAAAGGGCAAGACAAAGCAGGCAGGAGCCAGTAAGAATTCAGCCTTGT
Organism: Sarcophaga carnaria; assembly: GCA_958299815.1. NCBI lineage: Eukaryota > Metazoa > Arthropoda > Insecta > Diptera > Sarcophagidae > Sarcophaga > Sarcophaga carnaria. Next base: position 47,687,556 of record OY283151.1, read on the forward strand.
GTGAAGTTGGGTGTGAATAAAATAAGTCGTGGTTGTAAAGATCTAGCGCATAATTGTGTGAACTAGTGAATAAAACCGATTATTATTGTTGTATCGTTAAGTTGTATACGGTGGCACATAAAAGTAGTGTAAAGAATAAAGAGTTTAACTGAAATTAAACATACATTTGTTTTTACTTGGTTTGCAATTAACGAACTCATCTTTAAACGTTTTTAAAAAGGTAAAAACGTAACAATATATATAAAAATGCATGTCATCAACCAAAAAATTTAAGTCATCAACCAAAAAATGTAAGTCATCGACCAAAAAATGTAAGCCAACTACCAAAAAAGGCAAGTCACCGACCAAAAAAATGCAAGTCATCGACCAAACAGATGCAATAGGCAAAAAAGTAAGTCAGCGACCATAAAGATGCAAGTCATCAACCAAAAAAAATTCGTCATCAACACAAAAAAAAAAAATGGACAGGATAAATGGAAATCATTAGCCAAAAAATGCAAGTCAGCGACCATAAGGAAGCAATTCATCAGCCAAAAAAGGAAATCATCGACCAGAAAATGCAATTCATCGACAAAAAAAAAATACTGCAATGCGACAATTTAAGTTCAATTCATATAGAAAACTTTTTGTTGCTCATTTGAAGAAAGCAACTAGCTTCGCCTATATCTACGGTCCCGAGTAACGCGCTCGACCGTAAGGGAACCTGTTTTGGAATCCTTGATACCATGGCTATCCAAGTCCACTAGATTTATTTTCCCCACAATTCCATTTTTTATTCCGATTTTGATAAAGCACTTGTTTATTATAGTCGCCGTAGTCTAGTAGATAGTGTGTTGGTTTATTAGACGTGAGGCCACGGTTCAAACCCCAAATCAGACAACTCCAACAATTTCAAATTTTTCCAATTATGAAAAAATATTTCTTTGGCAACTTACTTTCAGCAGATTTCAGGCAAGAACTCTGAGGGCAAATAAAGACTTGCCATGAAAAGTTTCTCAAATATCTATCGCCCGGAGTCGACTTTAAACTGTAGATCTGGCCACTCATGTATAAAATTAATACACACAACATAAGTGCAGTGAGAAGTTAGGTTGTAATCCTGACAAAAGGGTTGTAATGACCAATTCTGTATGTATGTACAGTGTTGGAAAAAATAATAGAAACGATTACTAGTTCATCATTAAAATATTGTATACTTTTTCGTTATAAACTTTTATAGTTGGAAATTACTGTCAAATACTTGCTAATGTAACGGGATTTTATTATTTGCTTTCTTTATTGCTTTCTTCTCTTTTAATTTATTGCTTTCTTCAGAAAAAAGTAAGAAAATACGAAATTTAGCTGGAAAAATTAATAGAAACGTTTTATTAAAACCGTGTTTAAATGTAAAATAAATAAACTTTTTACATGAAATATTTAGAAGCGGTAAAAATTGAGTTAATATAAATTTTTTTTGGACCATTTGCAAAATTTTCGTGTTGAGTAAAAAATGGGTCGAGGTGTTCATACCACTGATGCTGAAAGAAATGTTATCCTTAAGTTAAAATCTGATGGCTTATCACTTGGAAAAATAGCCCACATAATGAAGTGTTCTAAACATAATGTGATCACTATACAAAAAATATCCAAACTAGAGCAAGAAAGAGGAAAACGTCCACGCGTTTTGAGTCATCTAATGGGCTTAAAAATATACTAGATGCTCCAGTAACAAGCTGTACTAAAGGGTGTTTTTTATAGAGGTATAGAAATTTAAGTTGCAATAAAACAACGATGGATTATTCGATTGACATGAATTTTATTTATCCGAAAGATAATCTTGTGGCATTACATTTTAAATATGATTTCTGGCATATGACCGCCACGGCTGGCGCGGATGTAGTCCAATCTGGACGTCCAATTTTCGATGACTTTTTCCAACATTTGTGGCCGTATATCGGCAATAATACGGCGAATGTTGTCTTCCAAATGGTCAAGCGTTTGTTGCTTTACCGCATAGACCAATGACTTTACATAGCCCCACAGAAAGTAGTCTAGCGGTGTTAAATCACAAGATCTTGGAGGCCAATTCACAGGTCCAAAACGTGAAATTAGGCGGTCACCAAACGTGTCTTTCAATAAATCCATTGTGGCAAGAGCTGTGTGACATGTTGCGCCGTCTTGTTGAAACCACATCTCCTGGACATCATGGTTATTCAATTCAGGAATGAAAAAGTTAGTAATCATGGCTCTATACCGATCACCATTGACTGTAACGTTCTGGCCACCATCGTTTTTGAAAAAGTACGGACCAATGATTCCACCAGCCCATAAAGCGCACCAAAACAGTCAGTTTTTCTGGATGTAACGGTGTTTCCACATACACTTGAGGATTACCTTCACTCCAAATGCGGCAGTTTTGTTTGTTGACGTAGCCATTCAACCAGAAGTGCGCTTCATCGCTAAACAAAATTCGCTTATGAAAATCGGGAACAACGGTAATCTCGTTTTGAGCCCATTCGACGAATCTACGCCTTACTTGATGATCGTTTGGCTTCAAATCTTGCACGAGTTGGATTTTGTAAGCACGCAAACCAAGATCCTTCCGCAAAATCTTCCATAAAGTGGATGGACACAGATCCAATTCCTGTGCTCGATGGCGGATGGACTCATTCGGGTCTTCCTCAATGCTACGCTCTACAACAGCAATAGCTTCTTCTGTACGCACCGTACAGCGTCTCTGGGGATGCGAGTTATCAATAAGAGTAAACGTGGTGCGAAAACATTCCATGGTTAATCGAATTAACTGCTCTGATGGACGATTTTGTCGACGATAAAATGGACGTAGTGCGCGATACGTTTTCCGCATAGAACCATTATTATCGGAATAAAATTGCACTATTTGCAAGCGTTGTTCAGGCGTGAGTCTATTCATGATGAATTGCCAAACCAAACTGAGAATAAATCACTTGGCAGCTGTTAAATCTTGAAAAGTAATGCCAACTTAAAGTTCTATACCTCTATAAAAAAACACCCTTTATAAGAAACGGGCTCGAAGTCCAAGATCAGTAGCTCTTTTAAGTAAAACAAAAATATACAAAAAGAGGTTACAATTTGCCAGATAACACGAAAGTTGGAAAAATTGGAAAAAAGTGCTCCATCAGATGGAAAATGTTTTGTACGTCGCCCCTGCCAATAAAGAGTTTGATCCAAAATGCACAAAAAAGACAGTCAAACAGGGTGGCGGGAGGATCCCTAATGATATGGAGATGTTTTTCAACGTTTTTTGATGCGTTTCTATTATTTTTTCCAACACTGTATGTACTTGTTTGCTATATTGAAGCAAACAATTAGCTTTGTCGGCTAGATCTCTTGTGTAATGGTTAATCTTTCGCTACTCTGTTGTATTTATACTGATGGATATCAGAACGTATGGCACTTCCGAAGCAAAATTATTGCTCGTAGTGTGGTAATTTTTTCAGTTCAAGAAAAAAAGTGTAATTATGATATGATATGTACAGTTCCGGTAAAAAAAAATAGCACCAAATCTGCACATATTATTTCATTGTACATAAAATTCCTATTAATAATTTATTTCGATTTCATGGCAACACTAGATATAGTGCAGTTTGTGCCCTCTCTGTGATAATTTTTTTTCTTAAAATATGAACACTTTTTTTTATTATCAAACAATTTTAAGAGTAACACATGAAATCTGACGGTAAAAAAAATAGCACATCTCATTGTTTTTGCAAGATCTTCCTTTTGCAATTTTATTTTAAGCAAACATTATGTAGTTATTCGTGAACAGATTGTAGAAGCGAGTGTTTAAAAAGAGTTTAAAAAAATTTGAGTGAAAAAAACAATAAATATGGGTCGTGGAAAGCATTGTTCTGAGGAAAAAAGAGAAATTATTAAAAAAATGATTTCTGAGGGAAAAACTTACGCTGAAATTGGTCAGTTTCTCAAATGCTCAAACAAAATGATTAGAAACGCCATTACTTATACTAAAAAAGTCGAAACACGTGGAAGAAAACCTGCAATATCCCCGTTACTTGTCAAGAGGTTTGTACGTCAGAGCAAAAAGGATCCTTTTAAGCCAGCAACGGAGTTGAAAAAAGAGCTACAAATTGCGGCATGCGTTGAAACAGTCCGAAATCGGCTTCGGGAACATAATTTAAAAGCTTGCAGTCCAAGAAAAGTTCCGCTTATTACAACAAGGCATGTGAAAAAACGAATGAAGTTTGCATGTGAGCATGAACACTGGCCCGTTAGTAAATGGAGAAACAAAATTGTTTTGTATGGTGGAAAAGGCTCTCGAGCGTTTGTACGATGACCACCAAACGCTGAATATAACCCGCAATTCACCTGCAAGACCGTAAAACATGGAGATTCGAGCATTATGATTTGGGGGTGTTTTTCATATTACGGAGTGGGTCCAATATACTGGATCAAAACATTGATGGATCAACATGTTTACGTTGATATACTGGAGAATGTCATGCAACCGTGTGCTTCAAAGGAAATGCCATTGTCATGGGTCCTCCAACAGGGCAACGACCCAAAACACACCAGTCGAAAAGCCAAGAAGTGGTTCGACGAACATAAAATAAATGTTATGGAGTGGCCGGCGCAGTCGCCAGACTTAATCCAAATAGAAAATCTTTGGGCTGACGTTAAAAAATACGTTTGGGAAATGAAACCTACCAATAATGAGTCACTATGGGCTACAGTGAAGGAGGCATGGAACAATATCCCAAAAAAAAAAAAGGTGTGAAGAACTAGTTGACTCCATGCCAAGACGTTGTGCTGCCTTTATTGCCAACAAAGGCCATGCCACAAAATATTAAAATGTCTATTTAAAACTGTATTATGACCATATAAAAAATCTTTTCCAATTTAATGTATTTACTAATTTTTTTGTACCTGTTAGTTGAAGTGCTATTTTTTTACCGATAAAATTTAAGGTTTCAAATTAATTTTGTTTAACCGCTGGACTAAATTAAAATAAATATGTCTGAAATATTTTTAATTTTACTTACAACTATGTTTTAGTTATCTTTTTACTTAATACATAAAATTCCAAAATTAAATGTTAGAAAAATAAATGTTATAAAAATAAATAATTATTCCATCCTTAGTGCTATTTTTTTTTACCGCAGCTGTATGTATGGAAAGCAATAAAAAAAAGGTTCAATTAAATGTTTCAATTCTAATTGTTAAACTAAAGTAAATTAGGCTGCAATTTATATTTCTTTTATAAATTTATAGGTTTTGCGAATATTGTAGCAAATAGATGGCAAATATATTTAAATAAACGAAAGACAAAAAAACAAAATGGGAGTAAAAAGAGAAAAATTGTCAAAAGAATCTACTTTCATGTGATGATTGTTTAAATTAAAGTAACGAATAAAAAAAGCTACACTGTATATTGGTTTCAATTTAACATACAATAGAGAGCATAAAAGAAGATCTGACGTCCGACTAATTCGGCTTTATTTACTTGAAAGAACTGTATGTGTGTGCTTCAGAGTCTTGAGTTCAGAGGGACAAAGTACCATAATTTGCAAAAAAAAAACGAAATGCCTTTGGGGTAAAGAACATAAAACGAAAACGAAAGGAAAGGAGAGAAAAGAAAATCAGTAAATAAAACGAAGAAAGAATGACAAAAAGAAAACAGAATTATAAAGCACAAGAGAAAGAAAAGTTAAAGAATTAAACAACGGAAGAAAAAGAAGAGAAAGAGGAGGGGGGGGATTGAATAAAAGCTGCAAAGCTATTTAGTTTTGGAACAACAACACCAATATCATATTGTTATTACATACGTACATACATACCATGTACATACATACAGACAATATAACCATCAACCGCAAAGTGATAGATGGATGGGATGGATGGATATGCTGAGACGCTGAATGATATTTATTGACAAGTTTTATCAAATAAAAGTTGCAACAACAACAATTGACTGCAACAATCAACCGAACAATTGCCTGTGACTGTTGCTAAGGAAATAGATAAATAATGTAGTGAGTGGTAGAGACTAAACGATGATATGACCAACAACAGAGACATAAAGGAACAAAGAATAAAAGAATAAAAAAGGAATAAGATATGCCATCTATTATCGCTATTGCCAAGACACAAGACAAGTGTTCCTTTTCCTTGAACGGTTTTTTATAAGACTTTTCATCGTTTATTTATTTCTCTATTTTGCGTAAGACTTTCTAAATCAGTTTCATTACTTGCATCGTTCGTTAAAAACATTAAAATTTAATGGAAAATGACTTTTAAAGTCTGAACACAAAATAGTTCTTCAGAGAAATTAATTGCACGTGTACAAAGCATTATTGTTTACCGTGGAGAATTTTAAATACAATCCAATGATTATTAAATTCTAATGAAACGAATGGGTTTATTGGCCAAAAGTATAGATGAGAACAACAATTAATTCCTTATTTAAAACAAGTAAAGGCTCCGCGACAAATAACTTTTTTTTTGAAAATGCTTAAAAAAAAAACTACTGAATATTTTCTCAAATTCCTTTTTTCATTTGAAAGTACAATCCTTCCGGTTAATAATGGAAAATAATTTCATTCAAATGGCTGCCTCGGCTGGCCATGCAGTAGCCTACAAGATCGGTCCAATTTTTAAGCACATTATCGATTGTGTGCAGCTGTATTTCACCAATGGCTTCACGAATATTGTCCTTTAAAGCGTCAATTGTCTCTGGCTTTTCGGCATAACACTTATCTTTGAAGGCACCCCACAAATAATAGTCCAACGGTGTCAAATCGCAGCTCCGTGGTGGCCAAACGACAACAGCTTTGCGGCTGATAATTCGATCTTAAAAAACAGGGCGCAAAATATCGAGTGTAGCTTCGGCTGTGTGGCACGTGGCGCCGTCCTGTTGAAACCAAATGCTGCCAATATCCTCCTCTTCAATTTTTGTGAACAAAAATTCGTTCAACATGGCCCGATAACGATCGCCATTGACTGTAAGGGCCACTCTTTGCTCATTTTCGAAGAAAAATGGATCAATTATACCTCTGGACCAAAATCCGCACCAAACAGTGACTCGTTTTGGGTGCGTCGGCTTTTCAATGTATGCGTGCGGGTTTTCTGTGCCTCAAATGCGACAATTTTGCTTGTTTACATTCCCGCCAAGATCAAATTGAGCTTCATATGAAAAGATGATTTTTTTTTGCCAAAATCGGCATCTTCTGTAAGTCGATCGCAGGCCCACTTAGCGAAGCGAAAACGCATTGGATGGTCAATTGGCTTCAACTCCTGAACCAATTGGACTTTGTATGGCGTTATACCAAGGTCTTTATGCAAAATTCGTCTCAATGATGTCTCCGAAATGTTCAATTGTTTGAGAACGACGGTGAATTGATGTTGATGGCGCTTCACGCACACTTTCTGCCACAGCAGCAATATTCTCGGGTGTACGCACTGTTTTTGGCTTTTCACGCTTTGGTTTATCGATGAGGATGCCAGTTTCTTTCACTTTTTTCACAAGATAACGAACATACGCAGCTGACGACGGTGCTTCTCTTCTTCCAAAATCCGTACGCAATTTTCGCATACATTCTGCAACATTACCATGATTTTCAAAGTAATATCGCAATATTTCCCAGCGTTGTTCAAGCGTATACACAACCATATTCGTTCAGCGGAAGGATAAAACTAATTATCTGTCAAATCAGACATGAGCTAAGTGTTATCATTCACGAAATAAGCACTAGTTGAAAAAAAAACTCTAGATGGCGGACCCGATACAAAACACCTACGACTAAATAGTCAGAATGTAAGCGAGTAGAAGCAAAACGTTTCCAACATTTGTTCGAAAACGTTTGATTACGAATTTTCAGGAAACCTCTGGTCAATTTCAATTCCATATTTGTTAGAAGACACTAATAATTCAAGTCACATTATCCTGCGCTTGAAAATTCCGAATTTTCTCTCACGAAAGAAACTGCCGATAAACTTTGTAAAGTTTACGAAGATGTTGCTGGAACTATAAAAATATCTGAGGGTTGGGTTGGGTAATGTGGCGGACACCTCTTGAAAGATGGGGGCCGCCTTATGCCCACTGGAATACCACAATCAATATTCAAAGCGAGGATCAAACATTCTCTAGAGGAAACAAACAAGACTCCAAAATAAATCCCAGTATTGCAGCAATCGTTATATTAGAGAACTCGAAAACCTCAGTCTTTATTTGTCAAGAGCAGGACACTGATACATGAGGTGAAATATTGTCTCTTCCTCCTCAGACTCACAGCTCATGCAGAAGTTATTTGCCGCAATATCAAGCCTTTCGACAAGCCTACCAAAGGGAGTGTAGCCCAGGAGAACCGCTACTGTTCAATGGATGGTCATGCGATTTACAGATAGAAGTGAGTCGGTCGTCTTCTTATCTATATGTATCCAGCAGGGTCCTGCAATATTGTACGCACCCTCTTGCTGTCAACTAGATAAACATATCGGAAATTGCGATACACTGGCGAACTCATCAGCAATTTAATTTCCAACGATATCCTAATGCGGCGGAACCCATACAGAAAGTTACCTTTGAGTGAATCGAAATTTCCTTGAAAAGTGCTAGGAATTCATGGACATTGCAGTCAGGCAGCTGATAAGAAAGTATATACGGAAGGCCCTTCGTGCATCAGAGCAACTGACGCCGTGTAAATACGGCAATTACTTATTGGTTCACAGAGGCTGAGGCCGCATATAGACGGTAGTCATTTATGATGTATGGTCCACTAGCGTTTTCGCGAACGATGACACAGTATGATCAGTAGCGCTGTCGTGAAAGGGTTAACAAATATACCACAGCCCGCCCTATCTCAAAAAGAATTTGTTAAGTTCGAATCGAACTACACATTTCTCAAACAAATGATTGCATCCGATGGTCAAACGATATGGTCAAACGATTGATTCTGGCCTATACTGAAAAATCCGAAAAGGTGTTACGTTTCATAGTGCCAACGCCAGATCACATACATTTTCGATGAGCTGGTAGAAACTATGAAAGCTTGTGTGAAGATTTGGTGTATCCATCATATAGCTGGGATCGTGGATCTTCGGGTTAGCATTTGTTTTGAATCCTGCAAAGCCCACAGAAATCTGGAAAACGTAATTTAATGAGTTTCTCACTCGGATAATCCAGACTGTTACCCCAAAAATAGCTCAATAGTATCGATACGTCAAGCTTGTTTTAAATGCACGAAAAAGGTTTTACATTTGCTTCTTCAAACAACATGAAGATTAAGAACCACAAATAACAGAATCTTCATTGTAAAGTCCCATAATTCTGCAAACAATTAAGTTCCTGTCCACTTGTTCAAACTCATTTACTGAGAAGGCATAACAAAAGAGGTTTAAAAAAAAAACAAACAAAAAAATAGTCGAAGGTGTGTTATGAATAAATTAAGAAATAATGCTACATGCACACGTTGTGTTGCACAGTAACGACACTTGCAGCAACACGAAATACCATAAGAATTGGAAAAAAAGAAAAAAAAAGTATGATGGAAGTCACACACGGACGAATGAATATAACGGACGAATGAATATGGATGACGACATGGAGAAAATATGGAATGTTTTTAACAGTCGTCACCATCACAATCGAACACGTTCGTCATGAAATGGTCAGAAGTGGCAAACGTTCTATTTGCGCAAAAAACAATTCAATTCTGGAAACCAGAGATCAGCAATGAATCGTTTTTTCGTTACTCAAAAGTACTCATGGAATTTTGAATATAAGTGAGTCATCAATATTGAAATTTAACTACCTACTGTGCTTCATTCGTACTCACTACAACGTTGATTTATAAGTACAGATTGCAATGAGTATGAGTACAACGTCCACATCAAACTCATACCATTCGAAATATGTTTGATTCCTACGGCTACTCATTTAGATTCATAACTTTAGAAAAATGCTTATAATACTCATAAATGATTCGAGTGAATGGAATGCTTTTGCAAAAAAAGAATAAAGACACATGAGCCGAAAAGACTGAGCAACAAGCAAAGCAAATACACAACAATTTAGTGAGTATTTTAATGTTCGTACGCGAATCATACTTATTTTGTGATTCTTGCAAATGTTGAGTCATGGAGAATTGAAATCAACAACATCATACGTGTTGTTAAGTATGAGTACAATGAGTACTTCAAACTTTGAATATGAGTAGAGCTTCCATGGTATTAAAATAAGTACGAATACGTATAAGTATCAGAAATTATGAGTATGATTCGAATCTACTCATCTTTATGAATACTCATTGCTAAAAACCTCTGGGTGACATACAGCCACCAATATTTGTAGAGGAAATAAATACAGAGGCTTAGAGAGAAGATGAGTTAAAAATAGTGAAACAAAGAGAATGAAAATGATGAAAGTTGGAGAGAGAGAGTGAGAGAGAGAGAGAGAGAGAGAGAGCTGTAAGAGAATCATTATTTTACATTCGTGTGTTTCACGACTCTAGTAACATTAAGGATACAGGGTGGCTGATATGTATTGCAACCAACTTCAGGTTGTTATCATTTGTAAACCGCTCGTCTGACAGCTGACAGATTTATTCCAGTCACAGTTCATTTTATTATTTACAAGCTTACAAAAGCATTTTGATCTATTGCATTCAGAAAAAAAGTTATTCGTGATGGAATTCAAGCGTGATAGTGTGATTGCTTTATATTTGGCTGGAAAGCCACAGGTGGCTATCGTTAAAGCCCTCCAGCATTTAAATGTGAATAAATCTTTTGTTTCTCGTACCATTGCTCGTTACCGTGATACTGGCAGTGTTGCATCGCGGCCAAAAAGTGGACGAAAAAAATGGTAACAACACCAGAAATGATCCGAAAAGTGAAGGCCAGATTTGATCGAAATCCACGCCGCAGTGGTAGAAAAATTGCTCGTGAGGTGAACATATCGCGAGAACGGATGCAACACATATTGAAAAATGAGCTTGGACTAAAGCCATTGAAGTTCCAAAAAGTGCAAGAGCTCACCGATGGACAAAAAAAGTTAGACTGGAAAGAGCCAAGGAGTTACTTCGCTTGCACGAAAGTGGCCAGTTACCGAATTTGGTTTTATCCGATGAGAAGCCATTCGAAATTGAGCAGTTTGTGAACAAACAAAATGATCGGGTTTACATGCCAAGGAGGTCAGCTGAAAATTTTCACCTGCCATTGGCCACCAGAACTCAAGCGCCGCCGATGGTAATGGTGTGGGCCGCCGTAACGGCCGATGGTCGCTCCCCGCTCGTATTCATCGACCGTGGGGTCAAAATAAATGCCGAATATTATCGGGAAAATGTCTTAAAGACAGTATTGAAGCCCTGGGCAGACAAACATTTCGGCCGCAGACCATGGACATTCCAACAGGACTCAGCACCACCGCACTCAGCACGCGTCAACCAAGAATGGCTTAAAAAGGAGGCTCCTCGCTTCATTTCTACCGCACAATGGCCACCAAAATCTCCGGATCTCAATCCGTTGGACTTTTGCGCCTGGAGCATTTTGGCGAGTAAGGTTCTCATTAAAAAATACCAAAGTGTCGATCATCTCAAGACGGCGCTTCATCGGGAAGGGGCCAAAATACCGCAGAGCCACTTTCGTGCAGCCTGTGATGACTTTGTCGGCCGTTTGAAGGCCATAATTCGTACCAAACGTGGCCAATTCGAACAAATCTAAACTGATTCTAAAATTTGATGTTATTTCCAAAATTTTTTGCTTTTGAACAATAAAATTAAAAAAATAGGGCGCTTTACTTTGTTGCATTATATATCAGCCACACTGTAAGGAGATGATAGAAAAATGTCCATCTTTATTTCTTTCTTAGTCAACTTTATCATTGCTTTCTGATAAATAGTGAAAAGCAATTAAAAAAAAGAGTAAAGAAATGAAATTTTAATGGAGTCGTTTTGCTTTTTTATTGAAATTCTTTGATTTCAAACAAAAAAAAAAGTATGATATCCGTGTCATAACAACAACAATTTGAACCCGTGACTTCATTTAAATATTCTACTGAATCGTTGATTTTTATTTTGATTTTTTCACTTTGTTGTTATATTTTTTTTCTTTGCTTACGATGAAAAATAAATATCAAAAAAAATTAAAATTTATTCTACAGACTTGCAAATGAATGTAAAAAAAAATTGTCGTTTGTGCTGGGCCATGACTGTTGTGATTGCAGCAACCAACAGACGTCATCAGTAAGGCCGCCACAAAAACCAAAGAAACGCAAGACCCAACCAACAATCAATTAATGGATTTGGTACGCGCATTTAAAAAAAATACGTGTTAAATAAAATTAAAAAAATAAAAGTAAAAATTTAAAAAGATTCTTACAGACACCAATCAAGAGACTCAATTTTTTTTTTAATTATCACACAAACAAGATTTAAAAAAGAAATCAAATTATTTTTAAATTATTTAAAAAAAACCTGTATTAATCTGGTTAAAATTTAATTGAAATTAATTTTATTGTGATGCAATTTACAATGAATTAAGAGTCGTTTTTAACTTAATTTTTATTTACCCCCGATTTCTACAAGACAAGCGTTTTAAGACGATCAAAAAAATATTTTTGCTTTGTTAACGCACAAATTTTCAATTGCCAGAAATCTTTTATTTATTTTATTTATTTTATAATAAATTAATAATAAAAAATTAAAATATTTTAAAATCGGTTTTGAGAATTGTTTTCTAAGGCTGTGACTATTGTCTAAAATATTCATTAAGGCAATCGGAATACCTACGCCTATGCAATATATCGGAGTTTGCGAGCTCCGTCTTGGCCCTAGCCAGTTCATCAACAATGCAATTTTCAACGATATCACTATGTCTCGGAATTTATATAAGAATTACGGTCGAATGATCCAAAATTTCCCTGAGAAATCAATATACAATGACGGACGTTGAAGGAGGAATTAATTGTACCATAACTTTTATAACAAAAGTATACCGCGGGTCTACACCGGTTAAATGGAATGTTCAAAATATGGTATTTCCCGGTTTGCCCCCTTTGACGGTATAGAAGGAGTTGAAGAAACTTAAGAGCCAATGGTTAGTCAAACTGAATATATTGAGAGTTTCATTACTAATTTGAAAAAAATTAGAAAAGTTTCATTCGGAGCCAACGTTAAACTGTAGGTCCTGCCACTAATAAATAAACGAACACGAAACTAGGTCGTAATCCTGAATAAAGGGTTGTTATGGCCTATTAAGACAGAAAAAGTATATGAGTTATCATCCAAACTTTTAAATCATTTGAGAGACCTATTGATGCTATTATATGTAGAATATAACATTCGGGTGAAGCTCATTCAGAAGTCCCAACTTTCCATAACACTAGCATATAAATCTGACTGAATTTCACCGATTATATGGGTTATGTTGGCTTTGAGGACTGCTGTGATTTGTGGCTTATTCGTATACAACTGCCACTTAAGAAAACCCCACCATAAAAATCTAATCGATCTAATTATGGCTGCCTTCCAAAATGTATCAATACAAATTTTGTATGCAGTTCTACTACTGTACATAAACTATGTAGATATGCAAAGTAACCAAACAACGCATCAGCTATAAATCCGATGCCTGATTGCTTTTTGACTGCGTTAAAAATACACATTGGCGACGTTTTGAAATAGAATACATTGTATATATTTTGTACAGCGGCATTATGGAACACGATACTTCGTTCAAACACAAAGCAACTAACATTTTGGAAGGCAGCCTACATCACCTCTACGTGAAATGGCCATGCCCACAAATCACACGTGCAGAATATCCAATTAGGCATGACTTGTGTGGTACTTTGCGCCGTCATGTTGAAAACACATGTCGTTGGGGTCCAGATCATCCAATTCATGCTAAAAACCTGTTGGTAACCATCCATCTATAGTGCTTGCCATTGACAATGATGACCTGGGCCAACGTTGTTCTCAAAGATATAGTGACCAATGACGCCGCCAGCTTAAAATCTTCACTAAATAATGGCTTTTTCAGGATGCATTGAATGCTCTGGGATCTTATGTGGATTAATATCGCCCGAAATTCGACAATTTAAGTTGTACGCGTACCCTTCTATCCAGAAATGGGTCTCATCACGGAAGATAAATTTTCGATGAAAATTGCGGTCAGAGCCCATTCAGCAAACACACGTCGTTGTCTCCGGACGTTCAGAGTGATCTGGCCAAAGAGACTGAATAAGTGACAGGTATAGCGTCAATCGAAGACCCTATATTCTGCATGAAACGAGGAAAATTTGTTCAGATTATTAGTTAAATACAGACGTATCACCTCAATTTCCATCTCTAAATCTGTAAAACGACGCAATCGACAATCATTATAAACAACTGTCAGTGGCAGTCGCCGTAGTCTAGTAGGTAGTGCGTGGGCTTATTAGACGTAAAGCCAGGGTTCAATCCCCAGGTCAGACATCAAAACTAAATACAAAAAAGGATTTCTTCGACAACTTTCTCTCACCAGATTTCTGGCAAAAACTCTAAGAGTAGATGGAATTGCCATGAAAAAGTTTTATTAGACGTAAGGTCATGGCATTCCTTTCAGCAGATTTCTGGCAAAAACTCTCGAAAGCAAATAAAATGACCATGAAAAGTGTGTCAAAAAATCTGTCGTTCGGTACCGACTTTAACCTGTAGGTCCCCTGCACTCCTGCATAAAATTATCATCCACAATATAAGTGATGTGAGATACTAAGTCGAGAACTGAAGGATTGTAATGAGCAATTATGTATCGGGTCCGCCATCTAACGTTTTTTTTTTTCAACTTGTGCTTATTTCGTGAATGGTAACACTTAGCTCATGTCTGATTTGACAGATAATTAGTTTTATCCTTCCGCTGAACGAATATGGTTGTGTATACGCTTGAACAACGCTGAGAAATATGGCGACATTACTTTGAAAATCATGGTAATGTTGCAGAATGTGTGCGAAAATTGCGTACGGATTTAGGAAGAAGAGAAGCACCGACAGCTCCGTATGTTCGTTATCTTGTGAAAAAAAAAGTGAAAGAAACTGGCATCCTCATCGATAAACCAAAGCGTGAAAAGCCACAAACAGTGCGTACACCCGAGAATATTGCTGCTGTGGCAGAAAGTGTGCGTGTTGCGCCATCAACATCAATTCACCGTCGTTCTCAAACAATTGAACATTTCGGAGACATCATTGAGACGAATTTTGCATAAAGACCTTGGTATGACGCCATACAAAGTCCAATTGGTTCAGGAGTTGAAGCCAATTGACCATCCAATGCGTTTTCGCTTCGCTAAGTGGGCCTGCGATCGACTTACAGAAGATGCCGATTTTGGCAAAAAAAATAACCATCTTTTCAGATGAAACTCATTTTGATCTTGGCGGGTATGTAAACAAGCAAAATTGTCGCATTTGGGGCACAGAAAACCCGCACGCATACATTGAAAAGCCGACGCACCCAAAACGAGTCACTGTTTGGTGCGGATTTTGGTCCAGAGGCATAATTGGGCCATTTTTTCTTCGAAAATGAGCAAGCAGTGGCCGTTACAGTCAATGGCGATCGTTATCGGGCCATGTTGAACGAATTTTTGTTCACAAAAATTGAAGAGGAGGATATTGGCAACATTTGGTTTCAACAATACGGCGCTATGTGCCACACAGCCGAAGTTACACTCGATGCTTTGCGCCCTTTTTTGAAGATCGCATTATCAGCCGCAAATCTGTTGTGGTTTGGCCACCTCGGAGCTGCGATTTGACACCGTTGGACTATTATTTGTGGGGTGCCGTCAAAGATAAGTGTTACGCCGACAAGCCAGAGACAATTTACGCTTTAAAGGACAATATTCGTGAAGCCATTGGTGAAATACAGCTGCACACAATCGATAATGTGCTTAAAAATTGGATCGATCGTATAGGCTACTGCATGGCCAGCCGAGGCAGCAATTTGAATGAAATTATTTTCCATTATTAACCGGAAGGATTGTACTTTCAAATAAAAAAAGAAATTTGAGAAAATATTCAGTAGTTTTTTTCTTAAAGCATTTTCAAAAAAGAAAAAAGTTATTTGGCGGATCCATTACGTATACAGTGGTGGCCTTATAATTAGAAACGACTTAGAAACATGTATGTTTGTACCTGGGATCAAAGGCTTTGTTTGGAGGACGTCTTACATACGTTTTTCCATCAGATTGTGACAAATTAAGCTTAGATTCGTCACTCCAGAGAACTCTGTTCCAGAAACATCGTTTCTAATTATAAGGCCACCACTGTATATGTATGTCAGTGACATTAATTATAAAATTTTTAAATTTGTGGTCTCTTTATCCCATCTAGCATCCACAATTGTATGACTAAAGACCCTCTAGAGCAGGAAACTGATTCAAACAAAATAATTTTATTAACAAGATTTTGCTTTGATTTGATTTGTTTTCTTTAATAAAATTTTCAAAACCAGCGACAAGCGACGCTATTAAAACGTTAACCAACACTAAGTTAACAACGACCTACACACTGAGAGAAAAACAAAATTGAAGCGAAAAAACAAAAAGAAAAAATTAAACTGAAACTAAAAAAAAAGAAGGAAAATTACAAAATTATTTAAACGTGTTTCGTTGGAAGTCTGCTGTGCTGGTTGATTTCTACAATATACCTTCTATTTTTTGTTTTTGTTTGTTTTTGTTTTCTTTTAATTAAAGTGAGTCATGGTAGGTAAGTCTGTCTGTCTATCTGTCTGTCTGTCTGCCTGTTAGTCCGCCCATTCTCGATGTGTATTTAATGGTGTTTTTAAGCAAATTACGAAAATTTTATTGCAATAAACTTCATTATTTAACTCGATTAATTAAATAAACAGAATAAAACAAAAATATTGCGACAGACACACCACAATGAGCAACAAATTGCAACAACCATAAATAGAATTTGAAAAAAAGGCAGGCAGCAGCAAAGACAACAAAAACTTAAGTTTTTTTTTGTTTTTTGCTTTTTATTAAAGTATAGCGAGTTTTAAAACTATAGGAACACTTATATTTCCTTAGAACAAAATGAACTCGAGTCCCAAATGAATTTTAATTTTAGAGAGCACTATCAAAAGGCCGTCCGAAAGTGTGAGATCAAATGGTACTCACAAATGAGATGAAAGAAAGTCTCTTCCGCTTCCTCAGGCCTACATCTTCTGCAGAACACATTTGCCGGAAATGTCTAGTTTTTCGGTGTACCTAACAAAAGGATAGCGGCCCCAGAGAATGACTATTGTGCGATGGATGGCCATGCGATCTAGGGACAGAAGTGAGTCCGTTCTATTATTATCCATTATGTGCGCAGCAGAGTCAATGAATAATATTGAACGTATTGTAATGCTGCCAAAGAGATTTGAACTCCTTGTAAAATGAGTGGTTGATATCCAAATTAAATGAGGCAATCAGAGTAACTATTCCCTGTAAGATTGTAAGCTCCGTACAGGCCCTGGCCAGCAATGAAATTTGCCAAAAATATCTCCAAGTCCTAGTATCCATTTAAGAGTTACCGCTCTGAAATTTCCCAGAAAAATTCTTGACATTCATGGAAAAGAACGGACATAGAAACAATGTGTGTGAAGATAAATTCGAATTTGAAAATCCAAGACGCAATCCATAAATTTTAGCAATGAAATGTCAATTTTTTGCTTGAAAATTCTCTAGAAGATCAGTGGCCATTTGGGAACATATAAGAAATAGTACACCATACAGACTATATGCAAATGGTAGTCCAGAGAGTCCTCTTTCGAACCGTGATAACGGGTGTTTTTTTTAGCTATTATCTTTTTGGCAACACTGGTTTAAACAGCTCACGCACGTTTCGTGTTTTGTTTCACTGTCAAACATCTTCAGTTTGGTCTATAATTTAACCAATGAATCGTCTTACAAACGAACAACGCTTGCAAATCATTGAATTTTATTATCAAAATGCGTGGCTCTGTTAAGAAAGATCATCGCGCGCTTCTTCAATTTTATGATCAGTTTATACGACCGATTGAAGCGGCTATTCGGGCTATTGTGACTAAATTTCGCACCAAATTTACATTGTTGGACATTAAACTACCAACACGCTTACGTAGAGGGCGAACTGAAGAAAATATCGCAACTGTATCGGCCAGTGTTAATGATGACCATCAATTATCGATTCGTCGCCGTTCGCAGCAACGTGGAAAATTTTGCGGAAGGATTAAGGTGTGAAGCCTTTCAAAATACAGCTGGTGCAAGAATTGAAGCCGAACAACCTACCGCAACGCAGAATTTTTGGTGAACGGGCTCTTGGAAAGTTGGCCGAAGATCCACTTCTTTATCGAAAACTTGTGTTCAGCGACGAAGCTCATTTTTGGCTCAATGGATACGTAAATAAGCAGAATTATCGATTTTGGAGTGAAGACCAGCCAGAAGCATTGCAAAAGCTACCAATGCATCCTGAAAAAGTCACAGTTTGGTGCGGTTTATGGGCTGGTGGTATCATTGGACCGTACTCCTTCAAAGATGCTGCGAATCGTAACGTAAATGTGAATGGTGAACGCTATCGTGAGATGATATCCAACTTTTTTTTGCCCAAAATGCAAGAGCTTGACTTGAATGACATGTGGTTTCAACAAGACGGTGCCACATGCCACACAGCACGCGTAACAATGGACTTATTGAGAGGCGAGTTCGGTAAAAATTTTATTTCATGTTCGGGACCGGTCAATTGGCCGCCTAGATCGTGCGATTTAACGCCTTTAGACTATTTTTTGTGGGGCTATGTTAAAGCTCATGTCTATACAGACAAGCCCGCTTCAATTGACGCATTGGAAGACAACGTTGAAGCATTTATTCGTGGGATACCGGCCGAAATGTTGGAAAGAGTATTCCAAAATTGAACTAAGCGGATAGACCATTTGAGGCGCAGTCGCGGTCAACATTTGCATGAAATAAACTTCCAACATTAAATTATATGGACCGTACTATCGATTCAAATAAAGATTTCATGCATTTTTCTGAATTTTATGTTTTTTTTTTGAAAATTTTTCCTATAGCTGTTAAAAAATCACCCATTAGTATGTTTTTAACAAGGAACATAAACAAGTTACAGTAATCCCTCGATTTACTTCGCAGTTGGTTCCAAAAAAAGGCGACATAAATCGAATGACGACGCAAATTGAAGTTAAAGGGAACAAACAAGCAGTGCTCTGTTAATGGCAAAGTTTACTCTGCTAGAGGCAAGAAGTGGCGCTGCTAAAAGTGTGGGTTTGCGTCTTTGCTTTTTAAATTCGAATTTATCTTCACACACATCGTAGAAACAATGTTCGCTCCACTGTCCAATCATGAGATTTCTACTACCCGCCGCGCCGATTTTAACATAGTTTGCCTGGTCAGGCAGCTTATAAGGAAGTTTAATAACAGAACTCTAAATGAGTAAACAGACCACAGCCCACACCCTGTTGGAAAAAGAATAATAATAGAAAATGATAATGATTGTCACGATATAAGACAGAAAGAATATGAAAATTTGTTAAATAGGCAGTGATCACAACAGTTGTGTATATTACCACCACGAGGCGAATTTTATGTAAAAATTTTCATCATAAGGGCACGATAACATCACAAAAATACTGTTACATTCCTCCTGTGTTACTGTTAAGCTTGTAAAGTGGAAAAAGTAAAGTGTTCTTAGATCTTTAGAACACACTGTATAATTAATTATAGACTGGCTGAACTACTAGACAAATAAAAAAAATTTAAAAGAAAAAAATACGATTTCAAAACAAAATAAAAAAAACTGTGCATGAATCACTCGCTCATCATATTTACAAAATATTAAAAATTTTTTATATTTTAACATGATTTTTATTTGTCTTTATTTGTTATTATTTTTGCTGCTGTTGCAGCTACGCCACTTACATCAGCGTATATTGCTGGCATTAATATTCTAAATGCATTAAAATATGTGGGCAGCTTTGGCTACATCGTCATCTCTCACCCACTGTCTGATTTCCATTGACTACAGAGAGAAATACAAGTAAAATATGTATGTCTGTTTGCCATTTCATTATTCATATTCCTTCATTGATTTTGTGGGATGATTTTTGGATTAAGCAAACTTCAAAAATAATTAAAAATAAATACAATGAATTAAAAGTGTTTCCCCTTTTTAGGCACTTTTTTATCCCCACATAAGACACCCAAATTAATAAAAAAAAAAAAATAAAAAAAAATATTTTTTACCAAAGTATTGCCTTCTAATAGAAGAATTAAAGACATGTGTGAAGAGATAAAATTTAATTTAACTAGCAAAGATAAAAACCAAAAATTTTAATAGAGCCAATGTTAAGTGAGTGAAGAAGTCGCCGTAGTCTACAGTAATCCCTCGATTTATGTCGCAGTTGGTTCCAAAAAAAAGGCGACGTAAATCGAAACGACGTAAATCGAATTTCATATTGCTCATACGACAAAATAGTATGTTTTTAACAAGGAACATAAAAAAGTTACAGTAATCCCTCGATTTACGTTGCAGTTGGTTCCAAAAAAGGCGACGTAAATCGAATGATGACGCAAATTCAAGTAAAAGGGAACAAAAAATTAAGCGACGCAAATCGAAACAACGTTAATCGAGGCGAAGTAAATCGAAGGATTACTGTTGTGTGAATACTGCTTACCAAAAATTAGTTGCCTTGAAAACAGATGCGGTGTTGATAAGCGCTTACAGATGAAGACACCAAGTGAAACTGAACACGTGGAAATTTCACAGGCGTACTTAACACTCATCTTAGCACAACGAGGAGCTTTAGCTAGAAATTGAGAATGGTTCGCGTCAAGACTAAAGAACATAAATAAAATAATGCCGAATATAAGTCGCCCTCTGGGTAAAAATGGTGGCTTCTGTTAATATTTGTGGACTCTGTCGCGCTGTACTCAGTACCATTATGGGAACACATGAATATCAACTGTATGTGGCAGATCAGATAATACAGGTTCACTGATGTTTCTGCGCTTACAAGTCAGTCTCTGAAGAGGCAGTTTTTATAACTTCAGAGGAAAAATTCAAGAACTTTTTTTTTGGTTTAAATCGCTTCAATTGCGCAATTTTATATTCGCTAAGATCACATTGAAGTCGCCGTAGTCTAGTAGGTAGTGTGCTGGCTTATTAGACGTAAAGCCAGCGTTCAAACCCCAGGCCAGACATCAAAACGAAATACAAAAAAGGATTTCTTCATTGACTTCCTCTCAGCAGATTTCTGGCAAAAACTCTGGGGGTAAATACGATTGCCATGAAGAGTTTCTCAAAAATTTGTCGTTAGGAACCGACTTTAAACTGTAGGCCCCGCGCCACTCATGTATAAAATTAACCCACACAACATAAGTGGTGGGAGAAACTTGGTCGTGATCCTGAATGAAGGGTTGTAATGACAAATTATGTATGTAATGTTAAGTGGTTAACAGAAAATACAAAAAAAGGTGATGGAAGAAATCAACCGATATCGGAGAATGGAGCATGCTACGTCGTCTGTATCTCCAGTCCCAAGTAACGCCCGACCGCAAGGAAACCTGTTTTGGAATTTTTGATACCTTCTCGACCCATTAGGTCCATATTTCCCCTTTAAGTTCATTTTTATCCGATTTAGCCCCATTTATACAGAGCATTTTTATTTTGCTCATTTGAAGAAAATAATTAGCTTCCTCGTATATGCATACATATCTCAGGTCCCAATTAAAGCCCGGCAGTAAGTAAAGCTGTTTAAAAATCCTTGATACCAAAGCTATTCAGCTCACTAGGTCCATATCTTCCACCATTGAATTTCTTATCTGCAATTAGCCCCATTTAAACAAAGCACTTTTTTTTACTCACTTAAAGAAAACAATTAGCTTCGCCGGCTGAATCTCCAGTCCCAAGGAAAGCCTGGCAGTAAGGAAGCCTGTTTTGGAATCCTTGATAAAATGAATATTTAGTGGTATACCTGTAGCAAGTTTCATTTTTCCACAAAAAATCGATCATCCTCTCCAGACCATGTTAACATAGTGAATGTTTCTAGTTCGATTTCTCAAGTTCTAAAATTATTTGGAATATAATAAATAATTGGAGTTTTATTAGGGACACCTTAGGCTACAATTTCTATATAATGGCATGCCTGTAGCAGGTCTCATTTTTCCACAATATCGGTCATCCTTTGACATTGTTAAAAGGAATAAATTTTATAATTTTCAAAACTATTTTCGAATTACCAGAGAACGTGTGGCGTATAATTTTGTAAGGTATGGAATAGGTATTCTATTCTCCGATATCCTATATTTGGGTGATTTCTTCCATGACCATTATTTTGCATCTGCTGTTAAAATAAAGGGCTATCCATTTCGTGGTTTCAAAAGTATGGGACTGGAATTCGACATCTGTCAAACTAAGTTGTCAAACTAAGTTGTGAAACCAGTTTCTTTTTTTTCAGTTGAAACTCTGACAATGACGAAAATGGATCGCTTAACTATCACACAACGCATACAAATTATCAAAACCTACTACAAAAATGGTGATTCTGCCACAACCACGTATCGAACAAAATTTTCTTCAGCGATGAAGCACGTTTCACACACGGTGGGTGTGTTAATAAACAAAATTGTCGTATTTGGGGTTCTGAGAATCCTCAAGTAATTGAAGAGAGGCCATTACATTCAAAAAAGTCACTGTTTGGTGCGCTCTTTGGTCCAAATGTGTGATTGGACCTTACTTCTTCGAAAACGACGATGGAAAGACGGTCACCGTCAATTCGGAGCGTTATGGTCATATGATAACCGACTTTTTTTTTGCCTGCTATTGAAGAATGCGATTTGGAGAATATGTGGTTTCAACAAGACGGTGTCACATGCCACACAACTCGAGCAAATATGGTTTTACTGCAAGAGAGATTTCTTGGCCGCGTAATTTCTCGTCGTGGTGATATCAACTGGCCACCAAGATCATGCGATTTGACACCATTAGACTTTTTTGTGGGGCTAGGCGAAAGATCGTGTATATGCAGATAAACCTTCAACTCTTGAGCACTTAAAAACCAACATTCGTCAAGTTATGGCTGAATATGTGTCAAAAAGTGGTCGAAAATTACCTCAAAAGAATCAAACACTTCGCGTGGAGGTCATTTAAATGATGTAGTGTTTCACACATAATGTCAACGTTCAAACCCTTACAATAAAAAAGAAATATCATGAAAAAAAATATTTTATATGTGTATGGATAACCCTATACTTAACATTGCTCTGTTAAAATTTCTGGTTTATGTCTTTGCTAGAAAAAATCGTATTTAGCTTCATGTACATGAATTCAGCATTTTCTTATCCCTATGCTAGTCCCCTAGCATAAATAATAAAACGATTTTTCAAATGATAAATTTTTATATGAAAATCCAGATAATCTCGAGACAATAATATTGTATTATTGCACACTAAGCTAGGTAAACCAATTTCTTTATAAATATCCATTAGATCAACCATAATTTTCTTTCTTTTTTTGTTTCCTTCATATTCATAATATTATTATTGTTCTTGTTGTTGTTGTTTCTGATGTTATTCCTCATAAGACTGCGTTAACTTAACTCAACTGTCAGATGCTGCATTTCATTAAAAATAATCTCCTCTCTTTACTTCGTTTTAAACGGTTTTAAAAAAAAAATATGCGGAAACTGACGAGCGATGGAGCAAATATATTAAATAAAAAACAATAACAACAGAAACAACAAAAATAATAAATTATGTATAAAAAAACAAAGAGAAAAAAGAAGAAACAAAACAAAACAACAACATGTCGAAGGTTAAAAAATTAATGTTTAACAGATAAATTTGCATACATTAGCGGATATGAATACAAAATGGGGAGGGAAAAAAATATTGATTTATAATTAGAAAAAAAAAACAAAAAAAAATAATAGAAAAAGAAAGAGATTTTTTTAATACCATACCATACGCTGAGAGAAATAAAATTGAAATTTAAAATTTTAGGAACCCAATCATAGAATTTAAAAACACACGCATGTACAGCTGTAATCAAGATACAACAATGGCAGCACTCTACACTGTGCAAAACAAAAACAACATTTCATTTGTTTCCTGTGCATTTCGTTTGAAATTGCATTGCCAGTCAGCTGACCACAACCGATGAACATATTACAAAGTATAGTCATTCCAATTGCCTCAGCTAATTTACATAGCAAACACTCATTTTACATATGTAAATAAATACATACCAGAAATCAGCAATGAGTATTCAAAAAGATGAATGGAATCGAAATATACTCATCATTTCTAATACATATACGCATTCATACTTATTTTAATATCATGGACATAGCTGTCAGATAAATGAGGCATCAAATCGTCAAATATTTGAGAAAAATCGTCAAAATCGTCAAAGATTTTTTTAAAATCGTCAGAAAAAATATTAATTAATATTTTTCCAAAAACGGAGACATTTTATATCATTTTCAGGAAAGAATTGTTTAAGGATTAAACAATCTATCCCAGTGTTGTTTATTGACACGTAAGCGCAGCAATAATATTGCATCATCTTAATCGATGGGTGGTGTAAATATTAAGGAGTCAGAAGCTTCTGACATTCTGAGCATTCAGTGTAATGTCGGCTTCAACCGACACATTTTTCAGGTCTTTCTTATTTATTTATTAATTACAATACAATTACAAATTATATTCTAATTATATACGAGCGGAGTATCTTGACCATATGCTCGGTGTAGTGTCACAGATCAGAGTGGGAATCGCACCTACGACCCTCACGCTAATAGTCTAGCATACTACCCCCTGGGCTACCAGGGCACCCTCCATCTTAAGATCTTATGATCTTACTATTTACACCTTTTGTAACCGACCGAGTCTGGAACACAACTCTCATGTATGGGTCGGTGCCTCAATGTCTATTTTGAGGTTTATCGATCGTGTACAGGAGAGGCCGTAGTAGCTTGTTAATGACGGTAGTGTGTCCAACTATATTGAATTATTGGAGCATCGTTGCAATGTTGTTTGTGTTTCACTGTTCTATCGCTTCGACAAAAGGACTTTGCTCGAACGTAGTAAGAGGACTTTTCCCGAAAATCATATATTTCTACGTAACGCTCCTCCTTGTCGGCCACCACTTCCGTATGTGGTCGATTGGCCAGTGGGATCGCACTCTGCATTACAGTAAAAATACGTCTTTTAATCGGACTATTCGTATGTGGAACTCATTCATTGCAGAGGCCTTTCCTGTTACTTATGCTATAAATACACACAAGCCTAGTTTCCATAAACACTGTTCTCCTCTTTCCTTCTTCCCATAACATAGTTTTCATAGTTCCAAGCACAATGCCATCGATCCCCTGAGTGTTGGTCGTACGAAACAAAATAACGACGCTTGCCTTTGTTCTTTCGATGGTAATATTAGAAGCTATACTCGAATTTTTAAAATTGTCTGCAACGACAAGTGATAAACTATTCTCAACTACGAGGTTATTCAGGAGTTGTAATTTTTTGGCTTTTAAGGGGTTAAAAAGGAATAAAATACAGAAAAATCATCACAAGTATTCGAAAGTAACTTAAAAATATAATACTTTACTCTTTGTTCCAATAGTAACAATTACAATGTATATACAAAGGTTAAAGTGGCTTTTAATATACTAAAGGAAAGAATATGATGTAAATTTTTAATTTCCAAAAATCGTCAAATCTGGCAGATATGATCATGGAACCTCTCTACTCATATTAAAAGTTTGAAGTACTCATTATATTCTTAATATATACTTAACAACACATATGATGTTGTTGATTTCGACTCTCCTTTACTCAACATTTACAAGAATCACAAAATAAGTATGATTCGCGTACGAATACTAAATACTCACTAGCAGGTTGTGTGTTTGCTTTGCTTGCTGCTCTGCCTTTTTTGCTTATGTCTGTGAGACATATATACACAATTGGTCATTACCACCCTTCAGTCAGGATTACAACCTAACTACTCACTGCACTTATGTTGTGTGCGTTAATTTTATACATGAGTGGCGGGACCTACAGTTTAAAGTCGACTCCGAACGACAGATTTTTGAGAAACTTTTTCATGGCAATTTCATTTATTCTCTCAGAGTTTTTGCCATAAATCGGCAAAGAGGAAGTCGCCTAAGATATACGTTTTCATATTTCGTTTTGCTGAAGATGTCTGATCTGGAGTTTGAACCCTGGCCTCACACTGCCTAGTAGACTCCGAAGACTTGTTTTACAGGGAGGCTAAATCTCGTTTGCAACAATGTTGCTAAAATTTGCTGGACTCTTGTGGATAAGAAGAGAGCGGACCCACTTCTTTCCTTAAATCCCATGGTCATTCAATGCATTCATGGGCACTCTCACAGGACATTATCTTTCCGATAGGTTTGTCGAAAGATTTTCAGTATATCAGTGTGTCAGTATCTTGATTGTTTTACAAAAAGGCGTAGGTTTTGAAGCCCTACTCACTTTTTGACATTCTTTGCAACGAGTTCTCTAATATAAAGATTGTTGCAATACGAAGATTTGTTTTAGACTCGGGTTGTTCTCCTTTAGAGAATGTTTGATCCCCGCGGAGACTGATGATTCTGGTATTACAATTGGCCTAAATGCTGGCCTAAATGGGACCCCTTGTCTTCGAGGAAGGTTCACAACCTGACGTAAACTAACCTCTTTGGCGTCCTAAACAAGTTTTTAATGAAATTAATGTCGAGTGGTAGGGCCGCTCAATTAAGAATGGGTATTTAAGAAAAAAAAGTAAGCCATGTTGCTGACGAACTGTAGGCATTGTATAAATTCAATTTGGTATCAAGCTTAACAACGGTACATATGTGGTCAATAACTTTTTAAATGTATTTTTATTGTGCATCTGCGGACGCTGTGTTATCAGGAATATTTAAAGTCCTCGTGGTTGATTATTACCAAAAAAACATATTTTTCTTTCATTATTTTTCTTAAAGAATCTTTGGAAGACAATCAATTTTTTTTTATGAAATTACAACAATTTTGTAGAGTGTTTTGTTACTCCCACTTTCATTTAAGTGTCAATAAAAATTATGATTATTTTCTGCCGATAAATGTTGTATAAGTGCGTGGTAAAATAAAGAATTTACAACAGATTTCTTTCTTGTTGCTTTTGATTTAAAAACTGTTGTTTATGTTTTGCACAACACTGTAAAAGCTTTAAAAACATTTGTTTTTTATTTGCTCAATATGTTCTAAAAGAATATTGTTTAAATAACTCGAAAAAAATTTATGGGCTTTGAAAATTGATACTTTTGTTATGAAAAAAAAAAAAAAAAAAAAATATGTTTGAAAGGTTATAACACGTATTCAAATGACAATTTAAACAAGCGATTCTATTTACAAAAATAAACAACGTTTGCATGAGGCAATAAAATTTTACAAAATTCCAAAAGAATCACCTACAAATACATTCAGAACATTTTTGTGCCGGTTTCCGTAAGACGATTGGTTGCAGACGAACGTCTATTGGTGTGCATAATACATACAAAATTGTATGGAAAACACAAAAATTTGTATTTTTCCATACAAAAAGACGTTCTTAGCATTTTGTATGACTTTAAACTTAAGCCTTAAAGAGAATTTGCAAATGAGAAAGTGGTTTGCCAATATTTCATGGAATTATCTGTAAAGTTATCGCCTGAGGTGTAACTAAAAGTATAGCAAAAACGAATAGACTGGCTAAGTGATCACCTGGTTAATATGAGTCAAGGACTGCTCTTTGGTATTTTATTTTTTATTTTTACTGAATCATCCTCTTGCTAGTGTAGAGTATTAAAAATAAAGGCTGACCCAGAAATCTTGTTTTTTTTCAATTTCTGTGCTCTATAGCTTGATTTCTTAATGACTAAATCCGAATACAATTTCAGCCTGGTTTGTCAAAGTCAAAAGTAACTTTTAACATTAAAAAAAAAAATAAAACAAAAAATGCATTTATATCTGGGGATTAAGAACGCACATACATAGTATATCTACAAAGTAGTTGCAGCAACACTGCATATACTGCGTATAATGAAATTGAAAAAAAAATTGAGAAATATCAAAGAGTAGCTGGTGCTACTGCTTAAGAGTTTGCTTGTAAATCCTATAAAAAAAATGACGAATGTTTTAACAGCAAGCAGCAAACAAAAAAACGCATAAATTTCGCAATAAAAGCCAGTGTTTTAAATAAAAAAAAATATAAAATTTCGATTCCTTTTTTCATTTGCTCCATGGGTTGTCTCTCTATTCACTTGTCGACTTTGTAAATCACTTTTAGGCAATCATTTGCAAATGTTGTTAAAAGTTCACTCTTGATTTAAATTACATTGTAAGGAAAAAAATGAACAATACAAATATTTTGGATATTTGTTTACAAATGTAAACAAATTTTATTTTCTTTGAAAAAAAAAAATCGTTTTTTTTTAATTAATTTTTTTTTGTTTTTTATTTTTTTAATTTTTTTTCTACTTTTTTATTTTTTTCTAACTTTTTTCAAATTTTTTATTTACTTATTTTTTTTTCTATTTTTTCAAAATTTTTTTTTTATATTTTTTATTTTTTTCCTAATTTTTTTTATTTTTTTTCTAATTGTTTTATTTTTGTTTTTTATAATTTTTTTTTTAATTTTTTTTTTATTTTTTAAAATTCTTTATTTTTTTTATTTTCTTTTATTTTTTTCTTTTATTTTTTTTCTAATTTTTATTTTATTTTATTTTTTTAACTTTTTTTGAAATTCAATATTTTGTTTACATTTATGTCGCCTATAAAAATATTAAAAAAAAAAAATTAAAAATTCAATAATTATTTATTTATTTATTTTTTTTATTTATTAAAACAGCTTTTTCAAGAGTCTATGCTTTCTTTCAGTGTTCCCAGAAAACGAACCAACTTTTTATTTTACAACACTGTCAAGAGTTTAAAAGTAAACATACGTATAACAACACTGTGTTCGTTACATTTCTAGGACATATCACATCAAAATAATTTTTTTTTTCCTTCTACTGTTTGTTTTGCTACTTGTTTTTTACTCCTTTCAGATTTCCTCTCTTGTCTTTCTCTTGAACACACAAGCACACACGCACACATACAATAAGCGTGTAACACTTCTTAACCCATTTCTGAGTTTACTTTGTTTGCTGTTTTTCTTGTTATTTACCATATGCGAAGAGAAGAAGAAAAGCCTACTTTTTATTCTTGTTTTTTTTTTTCGTTTTTAGAAGTTTATTAATTTACATGGCATTTATTGTTTTCGGTTGGGGAAAGAAAAAAACAAAAGATAAACCAAAAACAAACAATTATTTACACACACATATGCACATACATGCATATAAACATGTATGTATATCAATAGAGTAAATGTTAAAACAAAACATATGTGGACAGATTGCAACATAAAAACAATCTCTTTCTCTCTGTAGATTTAATGTATCAGTTAGCAATAACAACAACAGTAACAATAAGAATTAATATAATTATTTATAGCATACATGTGTATAGGTGTGTATGTGTACATGAATACAGCTTGTATTAAAAAAAGTCAACAATATGGCTTCTTGGTCCAGTGTTGTTATAATAATTCAACAAACATTGACGTCAATTTGAGTGTATGTATAAATAATTAAGGACATAAAAAGTATCAGCGTATATGTATGTATGTAGTATGTGTTAATGGTGTTTTTTTCCCTTTTCTATACAGATGTATATAAAATATTCTCTATTAATTTTCCCTTTCTAGCTGCTCTGTTACTGCAGGTAACAGTAAACAAGAATGTTAAGAACATCACATCAACAATATTGGCGTAATAAATTGCAATACTGACAGACAACAATAAATATCACAACAATTGATCCATTACGTCGAGCATAAAAGTATTAAAAGAGCGTTAAAGCGATATTTTATATCGTAGAAAATTTCAAAATTAGGTTTTTATGATCAAATAAAAATGAAAATAAAAAAACAATTAAATTCAAAGCTTATCAGGTACTTAGCACACCCTTTTGCTTTCGATAACAAATAAAGGAAACATTTTTGTTTGGTTCTGGCAAGGCTGACAATATTGTTTATCTGTGTTTTTATGGTAACATACAGTTGTGTTCATAAAAATAGGAGTGAGCCCATTGAAAAACAAAAGCTTAAATTTTAACAAATAAAAAAACATGGTTTAATTCAATTTTTTGGTGTAATGTAATGTTGATTCAATACTAAATTATTTAAGTTATTCATTAATTAAATAAAGCTTTCAACAAGTCAGTAACAGGAAGTTTAAAAAAAAATATCTTAAAAAAATGCTGTTCAAAATAATAGGAGTATTTCAGAGTTTTCATAAAAATTTACTATTAAAAAATGTTAAAAATGCTTATGACACTATAATCAGAAACTTTAAATACGATTAGTATTTGGTAGAATAGCCTTTACTTTTTATTACAGCAGCACATCTACGAGGCATGGAGTCAACTAAATCCTGACATTGTTTTATTGGAATTTTATTCCACCCATCTTGCACTACAGACCACAACTCAGTTGCATTTGACGGTTTTCTCTCGGCAACATATTTTTTAACATCCCTCATAGATGTTCTATGGGATTAAGGTCAGGAGACTGATCTGGCCACGCCATAACCTTTACCCCATTAACCCGAAATCACTCATTTGCCAATTTACTGGAGTGTTTCGGGTCATTGTCTTGTTGGAATATCCATTTTAGAGGCGTGGAGTATGCTAACATCACTTCTCTCAAAATGCCAACATAGACATTCCTATCCATTATGTCTCTAATTGGATGTATTGGGCCTACGCCATTATATGAAAGCCTTCTCCATATCATTAGTGTTGCACCACCATGTTTAACTGTCTTTTGTGCACGCTGAGCTTTATATTTGGTGATGGGCGGACATCGAACATACTGTCTAGACCCAATGCCACCAAATAAAACAATTTTGCCTTCGTCGGTCCACAATAGGTTTCTCCATTTTTCTTTCGGATATTTGATATGTTCTTGGGCAAACTTTAAGCGTGCTGCTGCCTGATTTGTATGTCAACAATGGCACCTTTTGTGAACTTCTTACGAATAAATTGTTGTCCATCAGACGCCCACGAATAGTAGGGACACTTACGGCAAGATTCAGATCCTTTTGAATTTTATTTGAAGACGCTGAAGGATTTATTTTGCTGTATCGCACAATTCTGCGGTCATCGACAGTTGATGTTTTGCGCTTGCGCCCACGCGTTTGGAGCTTTTTTCATATTTTAATGCATTTGTGATCATTTGATTGGAACAACTTAGGGTTTCCTCAACTTCTTTAGAAGTTTTGCCTTTTTTATCGAGATTTTTGATTAGTTTTCTCTTTTCTTCAGTACAGTGCTTTCCTCGTCCCACTATTACAAAAATTAATGTGAATCACTGTTTTCACTTTTCACTTTTTTCTTTACATTATGTGCTGTGTTATATTTTTATTTTTAAAAGAACACTCACACTCCTATTTTTTGATCAACTGAATTCAGGGGCAAACACAGAAATGAATCAATTTCATCGTAAATATTAAAGTTATTACGAGATTCTCTTTTTTGTATTTTATTTCCTACATATCGTTGTTACTACCATTAAAATATATCATGTTTTGCAAATTGGTAGAATAAAAAATTTTAACTTTGAAAATATTACATGGCAGCACTCCTATTATTTTGAACACAGCTGTATACGCGTAAGCTTAGTGCGTAAACCACTAAATACTATTTGAGTGAGCATTTTACAAATTAGTTTTAGAAAGTGCGAGTGACCTACAAGGGAAAGAAATAATTTCAAATTCAACATGTTTATAGGATTAGAATTCCAATCGATTTGCATACAACCTGCTACACGGATTACTTTTCTAATGGGGATGACAACATTTTTCGTCATGGAAATTTGTCGTTTTGTTTTTGAACGCATTAACTTTTATACAGTTTTTTTTCTGTTAAAAATGTATTTACAAACAACATTTAATTTCATAGTTTAAATTGAGAAAAGATTGAATAGGTAGAGGCCAGAATTAGCTTTTAAGATCTTCCAACTGAAGTGGACGCGTGAAAAGATTTCAATCGTATCTTAAGTACGTATCCGGGCACTCAGAAGAAGCTATTGCTGCTGTAGAGCGTAGCATTGAGGAAGACCCGAATGAGTCCATCCGCCATCGAGCACAGGAATTGGATCTGTGTCCATCCACTTTATGGAAGATTTTGCGGAAGGATCTTGGGTTGCGTGCTTACAAAATCCAACTCGTGCAAGATTTGAAGCCAAACGATCATCTAGTAAGGCGTAGATTCGTCGAATGGGCCCTAAACGAGATTACCGTTGTTCCCGATTTTCATAAGCGAATTTTGTTTAGCGATGAAGCGCACTTCTGGTTGAATGGCTACGTCAACAAACAAAACTGCCGCATTTGGAGTGAAGGTAATCCTCAAGTGTATGTGGAAACACCGTTACATCCAGAAAAACCGACTGTTTGGTGCACTTTATGGGCTGGTGGAATCATTGGTCCGTACTTTTTCAAAAACGATGGTGGCCAGAAAGTTACAGTCAATGGTGATCGGTATAGAGCCATGATTACTAACTTTTTCATTCCTGAATTGAATAACCATGATGTCCAGGAGATGTGGTTTCAACAAGACGGCGCAACATATCACACAGCTCGTGCCACAATAGATTTATTGAAAGACACGTTTGGTGACCGCCTAATTTCACGTTTTGGACCTGTGAATTGACCTCCAAGATCTTGTGATTTAACACCGCTAAACTACTTTCTGTGGAGCTATGTAAAGTCATTGGTCTATGCGGTAAAGCCACAAACGCTTGACCATTTGGAAGACAACATTCGCCGTATTGTTGCCGATATACGGCCACAAATGTTGGAAAAAGTCATCGAAAATTGGACGTCCAGATTGGACTACATCCGCGCCAGCCGTGGCGGTCATATGCCAGAAATCATATTTAAAATGTAATGCCACAAGATTATCATTCGGATAAATAAAATGCATGTCAATCGAATAATCCATCGTTGTTTTATTACAACTTAAAGTTCTATACCTCTATAAAAAAACACCCTTTATAAACAAGAAATATGAATGTTTACGGCTCTAACCCGTACACTTGCCTTTGCTGTTTTCTACTTCGCTCTCAATTTGTTTTCTGCTTGCATGAGAGCTGGGAGTCCCCCGCTTTTTCTGTTACCTTGTATGTTCCAATCTTTGGCAATTCTAGTAACACTGTTTACCTTCTAAGATTTTGACCTATTCAATGCCATTTTTCTTTTCCTTATTTTAAGAGACAGGTCGTTGAGGTCTGTTCTATCCAAGAGTGTGTTATTATGGTTCTTCTTACATACATACATTACAACCTTTCAGTCAGGATTACGACCTAGTTTCTCACACCACTTATGTTGCGTGTGTTAATTTTATACATGAGTGGCGGGACGTAGTGTTTAAGTCGACTCCGAACGACGATTTTTGAGAAACTTTTCATGGCAATTTTATTTCCACTCAGAGTTTTTGCCAGAAATCAGCTGAGAGAAAATCGCCGAAGAAATACTTTTTTGTATTTTGTTTTGATGTCTGGCCTGGGTCTCGAACCCTGGCTTTGCGTCTAATAAGTCAACACACTACCTACTAGACTACGGCTCTTCTTACTTAATGTTAATTCATCACAAGAGACTAAACAATTACTAGGATTAGTTTCAGTTATTCTGAAAGAAGACTCAAAAGAACTACTTACAGAACGTTTTAATATCAAGTTATACTTTAAATTTCTTAAAATCGCCACTATATTTTGGTAGGCATATCAAGCAAGAGCCCGTGGTTCA
Organism: Sarcophaga carnaria; assembly: GCA_958299815.1. Taxonomy (NCBI): domain Eukaryota; kingdom Metazoa; phylum Arthropoda; class Insecta; order Diptera; family Sarcophagidae; genus Sarcophaga; species Sarcophaga carnaria. Next base: position 47,721,402 of record OY283151.1, read on the forward strand.
AACTCCAGCTCTAACATTTCAAACGAAACGAAATTTGAAAAAAAATATTTCTTTCGGCAGTATTCTAGCAAAAACTTTGAGTAAATAAAAATTCAATGAAAAATTTCTTAAAAATCTGCCGTTCGGAATCAACTTTAAAATGTCGCCATTCATTAAAAAAGATTAACTCATACGACGACATGGGTAGTATGAAAATCCACGTTGTAATCCTGACTAAAGAAATGTTGCGACTAATTAAGTAAGTAAACCTCTTAGTTTTCCCATCAGATTGAAAATTTTATTGTCGTGGGGATACTTTTTGAAAATGAAAACTTCAAAGTAATCAATTATGTTTCAAAAACTCTACTAGTTGTGGTCTTAGTGAGGTTCCTGATAAGTTTTAACTTAAGTAAGTAATCAATTATGTTTCAAAAACTCTATTAATTGTGGTCTTAGTGGGGTTTTAATAATCTTTAATTAAATTCTTATAAAAATTCAACACAATTTTTTGTGTCTACAACTGACCACACTCGTTATAATAAACGCTTGACGCAGAACTTGTTATTTTTTATTTTTTCTTTTTTTTTTTATTATCATTGTAGGGTGGGTTTTATCGTCACAAAACCCTGAACTATAAATTGTAATAAAACAACACAGACAGTGACAATTTTTAAAGCCCTTTCAAGTGTATTACACAATATCACCACCAATGATAAGAATTGTAATTTTAGCGGTGACTGTAGGAACAAAAAAAAAATTGTTCACACAAACGTCGACAACAGCAATAAAAAAAGAAAAAAATGATGAATTGCACAAAACGTTCAAATTAAGAGTGATTGTAGGAAAAAATAGAAGTGTTTTCTAATGTTTTATTAATATTTTGGGATTATTAGAAAGGAAAACTACATTTGTACAAGGAAACTGTGTATTTGATGTCCTTTGAAAGACACACACACATAATATGACACGAAAGATTTTTTTATTTTTGTTCCAAATCCATATCACTGTGCGGAAAACCCTTTTAAAATTAATTTTTAAAATTCTTAAATAAACAAAAAAAAATAAAAAAACTCGCAATAAAACACTTGCAATGACGCAAATTATTGTTTCAATATGAATAACAAAAAAGAGCACAAACTGAACAACAATAAACACGAGGATCTCTGTGTGCGTGTAGGTTTTATTTGTTATTTGCCGTCTCGTATTGCTTATTAAGTTTGAATTTTGAATTTTTTTCTTTTTTTGAGCTCTTTTCCGCCTTTCTCCTCTTTTTTACAGAATAATTTGAACAAAGTACGAACAAGAATGGTTGTTGGAACATAAACAAACAAAAAAAGTATACGGCATATAACACAATATAACTTAAGTATTAAAAAGCACACAACATACCATCGATTAAGAACAATAACAACAATAATAACAACATTTGAAAATATGTAAACAATTTTATTTCAAGTTGGAATAGTTTATCCACACAACTAGTTCTGGTCGATGTTGTTATTCTCGTACAATGTTTCGATGTGTGTTTCTCTTTCTTCTCTCTACCATTCGTTCACTAGACCGACAGATGACAACTTTACGTACACCAACCATTCCACACCACCACCACCACAGTAACAGAAATACAACAAGTTGTTGTTTCTTTACATGGTATTCTTTTTAAAGTATTTAAAACATGTTTGTTTTGTAGCTTCAATACAAAACAGTCTGTAAAATAAGGTACAACAATAAATGTTCCTCACAATTTAATAGCGATGATATACATACATACATATTTATGTGCATAGTACCAAAGAATATGGATATAAAGAATACGCATCATGTAGAAGTAAAATTTCTTATGGCGGGTGGTAACATTACGACCCGCTCTCACGAAAATATTTTTAAAAATCATTTCTGGGTGAGGGGAGAGGAAGACAGAAGGAAAATGAACACAAACAAAGAGCGTAACAATGTGTTGCTCTCATCGTACGTATGTACATGTGTATATATTCTTGCGTTTTTTGATTTATTTGTCGATCAGACTGCGACAAGAATACATGTGCTGCGGATGCTTTATCATTTTATTTCAGAATAACACTCGAAGAATATTTTGTGTCAAAAATGTTCTATGTCATCAGTTGGGCGTATTTTATTTTGTCCCATAGTATATTTTTTTAAATGCTTTGGAATGCTCGTTTTTTTTTCTTTAAAAAAATGGTTTTTTATTCTTTTTATTTTTATTTATCTAAAAAACATGGCCTAATTTTTAAGCCAAATATGGATAGCTTCATGTTCTTTTAATAATAAAATCGATTTTTTATTTTGTTTTTATTTATCCAAAATTATTAAGCCAAAGATAGACAGCTTTACATATGTATGTTGATGAAATGAAAATAAAAATAGCGTATATTACTAACACTTTTATATGGCTGTAAATAAATAAATTCTCTCAACTTATTTTCTCTCTCTCACTCACTAATCCATAACCATAGGCATGTGTTAACCTAGAGGAAAATTGTTAGTAATAATGTCAAGTCTACTTATTAACCCAATGATATGTATATGTGATCGGAAATATATAGAAAAATTTTACTGCACTAAATCCCTAAAGACACCGTATTTAACTTGGCAAGTATTCTTCCAAAAATCGAAATCATTTCTCATTGATATTGGTGAATACTACTGTGATATTTCTTTGGGTGTAGCATTGAAGTCTGAAAAAAGCGACATGAACCTTCTTCTTTAAAAGCTGACAAGATTTTTACGCTCGTTTTAACGAACATTCTTTATGTTCGTGTCCTATGTGTGTAAAAATCCGAAGATGTTCTTCCCCTGAGGGACATTGTCTGTTTTTAACACCAGAAAAAATAAATAAAAAAAAGTGGTCAAACAAAAAAAGCGCACGATGAGAACAACGCATGATGAGAACAACGCATTGTTACGCTCTTGGTTTCTGTAACCTTCCCTTCTATCTTTCCCCCCGCGTCATGATATATTTTTGAAAAATATTCCAAAATATGTTAAAATGCACATTCTTTATACTTTATTTTCTTTGATAGTACATACATATAAACGTACGAGGGTGGCTCAATAAGTTTGTGTCATTTGCAGTTAATTCAAAAGAAAATTTAAAACAGTTGCTCCATTCATGGCATACACTACGGCATGATTAGAGAAGAAAATGGAAAATCGAAATTAAAAAAACGGAAAAGAAAAAAGTCCATGAATTTAGATTACGAATTGGTCCCTGATTTACTATACTCTTCGAGTGACAATTTCTTGTTTCCAAGCCTTAAGAAATAGCTCGTCATGAATAAATTTGACTCCAAGGATGACAATCCCATCGATTTTTTCGAAGTAAAATGCTAGACAGAGTGCTTAAAAGAAACGGTGTTGGAAAATGAAATGATTTTTGGTCAAAAAACTGTTTTTCATTCAAAAAGCCACATGATAATCACATTCACACTTCTACCTTAGGGTTACATTTTTCTGAAAAAAAAATGAAAAAACCATAGCGGAGCGAAAATGCTCACAAGTTCTAATAAATAACCAAGTAGTGGCTGTGAAATAGACGTAGTGTTGTAGGTAGTGTGTCAACTTATTACACGCAAACAAGTGGTTCATATCTCAGCTGAGTTATCTCGAAAACGCGAAATATGACAAAATATTTCTTCGTGTACTTCATCGCAGTACATAAAATTGCCATGATAAGGTTTTCAAAAATCTGTCGTCAGGAATTGACGTTAGAACTGTAGGTTTCGCTACTCGTGAATAAAAGTAACTTACACGACAACTTGGGTGGTGAGCGGAGCTATGTTGTTATTTTGACTAAAGAAGAGTTGTAATGTCCAATTAAATATTAAGCAAGTGGTTCAACAATCATACATATGTACATACAGTTGTGTTCATAAAAATAGGAGTGAGCCCATTGAAGAACAAAAGCTTAAATTTTAACAAATAAAAAAACATGGTTTAATTAAATTTTTTGGTGTAATGTAATGTTGATTCAATACTAAATTATTTAAGTTATTCATTAATTAAATAAAGCTTTCAACAAGTCAGTAACAGGAAGTTAAAAAAAAATATCTTAAAAAGTGCTGTTCAAAATAATAGGAGTATTTCAGAGTTTTCATAAAAAATTAAAAATGCTTATGACTATAATCAGAAACTTTAAATACGATTAGTATTTGGTTGAACAGCCTTTACTTTTTATTACAGCAGCACATCTACGAGGCATGGAGTCAACTAAATCCTGACATTGTTTTATTGGAATTTTATTCCACCCATCTTGCACTACAGACCACAACTCAGTTGCATTTGACGGTTTTCTCTCGGCAACATATTTTTTAACATCCCTCATAGATGTTCTATGGGATTAAGGTCAGGAGACTGAGCTGGCCACGCCATAACCTTTACCCCATTAACCCGAAACCACTCATTAGCTAATTTACTGGTGTGTTTCGGGTCATTGTCTTGTTGGAATATCCATTTTAGAGGCGTGGAGTATGGTAACATCACTTCTCTCAAAATGCCAACATAGACGTTCCTATCCATTATGTCTCTAATTGGATGTATTGGGCCTACGCCATTATATGAAAGCCTTCTCCATATCATTAGTGTTGCACCACCATGTTTAACTGTCTTTTGTGTACGCTGAGCTTTATATTTGGTGATGGGCGGACATCGAACATACTGTCTAGACCCAGTGCCACCAAATAAAACAATTTTGCCTTCGTCGGTCCACAGTATGTTTCTCCATTTTTCTTTCGGCCAATTGATATGTTCCTGGACAAACTTTAAGCGTGCTGCTGCCTGGTTTGTATGTCAGCAAGTGGACTTCTTACGAATAAATTGTTGTCCATCAGACGCCTACGAATAGTAGGGACACTTACGGCAAGATTCAGATCCTTTTTAATTTTTTTTGCATACGCCGAAGGATTCATTTTGCTGTATCGCACAATTCTGCGGTCATCGACAGTTGATGTTTTGCGCTTGCGCCCACGCGTTTGGAGCTTTTTTCATATTTTAATGCATTTGCGATCATTTGATTGGAGCAACTTAAGGTTTCCTCAACTTCTTTAGAAGTTTTGCCTTTTTTTCAAAATTTTTGATTAGTTTTCTCTTTTCTTCAGTACATTACAAAAATTTATGTGAATCACTGTAGAAAAAGTTTTAATCACATTTTTCCGTACTTAGTTTTCACTTTTTTCTTTAAATTATGTGCTGTGTTATATTTTTATTTTTAAAAGAACACTCACATTCCTATTTTTTTGATCAACTGAATTCAGGGGCAAACACAGAAATGAATCAATTTCATCGTAAATATTAAAGTTATTACGAGATTCTCTTTTTTTTAATTTTATTTCTTACATATCGATGTAACTACCATTAAAATATATCATGTTTTGCAAATTGGTAGAATAAAAAATTTTAACTTTGAAAATATTACATGGTAGCACTCCTATTATTTTGAACACAGCTGTACATACATACATATCGTTGGTCTCACTTTTTTCGAAATTGATTTTTTTTTATTTGAATGCACACAAATACACATTGGAATCACAAAAAAAAATCAGTTTCGAAAAAAATGTGAGTTAGGGACTTTCTACATGAGACCAACGATATAAAGGGAACGCGAAATAACTTCTTTTTTTTTGAAAATGCTTTAAAAAAGAACTACTGAATACTTTCTCAAATTTCTTTATTTATTTGAAAGTACAATCCTTCCGGTTAATAATGGAAAATAATTTCATTCAAATGGCTGCCTCGGATGGCCATGCAGTAGCCTACACCAGAAGATGCCGATTTTGGCTTTGAAGCTCATTTTGATCTTGGCGGCTATGTAAACAAGCAAAATTGTCACATTTGGGGCACAGAAAACCCGCACAAATACATTGAAAAGCCGACGTACCCAAAACGAGTCACTGTTTGGTGCGGATTTTGGTCCAGAGGCATAATTGCGCCATTTTTCTTCGAAAATGAGCAAGGAGTGGCCGTTACAGTCAATGGCGATCGTTATCGGGTCATGTTGAACGACTTTTTGTTCACAAAAAGTGAAGAGGAGGATATTGGCAACATTTGGTTTCAACAGGACGGCGCTACGTACCACACAGCCGAAGCTACACTCGATGTTTTGCGCCCTGTTTTTGAAGATCGCATTATCAGCCGCAGAGCTGATGTCGTTTGGCCACCTAGGAGTTGTGATTTGATACCGTTGAACTATTATTTGTGGGGTGCCGTCAAAGATAAGCGTTACGCCGACAAGCCAGAGACAATTGACGCTTTAAAGGACAATATTCGTGAGGCCATTGGTGAAATACAGCTGCACACAATCGATAATGTGCTTAAAAATTGGACCGATCGTGTAGGCTACTGCATGGCCAGCCGAGGCAGCCATTTGAATGAAATTATTTTCCATTATTAACCGGAGGGATTGTACTTTCAAATAAAAAAAAAGAAATTTGAGAAAATATTCAGTAGTTTTTTTTTAAAGCATTTTCAAAAAAACAAAAAAGATATTTGGCGGACCCTTTACATATAATTGGTCATTGCAACCTTTTAGTAAGGATTACGGCCTAGCTTCTCACACCAATTATGTTGCGTGCGTTTTAATTTTATAAATGAGCCACGGTGTTCGCAATTTAAAGTCGACTTCGAACGACAGATTTTTGAGAAAAGTTTCTCAATTTTATTTATAATAAATCAGCACCTTGATATATCAGAAACTCGACAATTCAATTTAGATTTCAAAGTACCACATCAAAGCTAAGATTGCAAAAAATTTAAAGACACTTAAACAAGCCCGTGTTACAACTAACGTTTCTGACTTTCACGTTCACAACTGTTTGAAAACAAGACACTCTTCAATGGACTCAACGCAATATAAAATATACAGTGTTGGAAAAAATAATAGAAACACATCAAAAAACGTTGAAAAACATCCCCATATCATTAGGGACCCGCGCCACCCTGTTTGACTGTTTTTTTTTGTGCATTTTGGATCAAACTCTTTATTGGCAGGGCGACGTACAAAACATTTTCCGTCTGATGGAGCATTTTTTCCAATTTTACCGACTTTCGTGTTATCTGGCAAATTGTAACCTGTTTCTTATAGTACTGCTTGTTACTGGAGCATCTAGTATATTTTTAAGCCCATTAGATGACTCAAAAGAATTTTTTTTTGGAATGATGTACTAAAATTTGATCAAAACGCGTTTACGTTTTCCTCTTTCTTGCTCTAGTTTCGATATTTTTTGTATAGGGAATCACTTAAATACTTTATGTTTAGAATACTTCATTATTTTGGGCTATTTTTCCAAGTGATAATCCATCAGATTTTAACTTAAGGATAACATTTCTTTTAAAAGATTTAAAACATACACGAAAATTTTGCAAATGGTCCAAAAAAAAGTTATTTTAACTCAATTTTTACCACGTCTAAATATTTCATTTAAAAAGTTTATTTATTTTAAATTTAAACACGGTTCTAGAAAAACGTTTCTATTAATTTTTCCAGCTAAATTTCGTATTTTCTTACTTTTTTCTGAAGAAAGCAATAAATTAAAAGAGAAGAAAGCAATAAAGAAAGCAAATAATAAAATCCCGTTATATTAGCAAGTATTTGACAGTACTGTCCAACTATAAAAGTTTATAACGAAAAAGTATACAATATTTTAATGATGAACTAGTAATCGTTTCTATTATTTTTTCCAACACTGTACGCTTACAAAAGCAATCAAATATGAAATCTTCATTTATTGAATATATTTCTTCACGGATATTATTTCTTCTGATTGAAAATAATTTACAATTAATTGTTTTTTTAAACAAAGATTCATGGAGTAGTTAGTGTGTTCTGTTGGCCAAGTGGCTTGAAATTAAAAAAACTGCAATACAAGTGGAATAAAAAATTAATTGAAAATTCTTCTGCTTGAGAGTTTTCTTTTATAGTTAAATTATTCGTTAAATTGCACGTTACTCTTTGTTAATTTATTCTTTATATTCTTTCTATTCTTTTCTATCTCGTTCGATAGATTTTATTTAATCAAATGGATTGTTTGTTGTTTTTTTTTCATCAATTTTCAATGATAAAATTATTCAAGTTTTTGTACGATTTATTATCGATAATATCCGAGTGGTTTAACTGCTTGAAAAACTAATTTATGTTGAAATGGTAGTTAATTGATTGATTCTAAACTCTTTGATACTTTAAGTTTTATCGATTAATTGATTATTTTTTATTTTTTGCTTCTTACCGTAAAAAATAATTATGATTTAAACTTTCAACATACCTGCAAATAAATAAACAAAGAAAGTTGTTAATAAATAAATATACAAAATCAAACATTAATGAATATTTTTTTACAAAGAATTACACAAACAACAGCACAAGAAAGTATGAGAATAAGTACAAAACGAATAGCAAAATACCAGAACAACACTATATAGAAAGGTCTCGAAGTTGCCAGACTAAAAATAAAGTAGTGTAAATAGAAAAAAAGCCAATGTTGTCAGTTGTGAGTTGTAACTCAGCTGGGAGCTTTAATAAATAGCGGTATTTTACACTGCAAGGGTGATCTTTGTAAATAAAGGATCGTGAATTAAGTCCACTATGCAGTGTTATGAAGTAAAATTGTGTCTGTATTTAGAAAAGGAAAATAAATCAAATTTATTTTATTTTAATTTAAATCTTTAAATCCATGGTAAACACAAATTTGATAATTCAAAAACGTAACAATGCGTAACAAAAATACATTATAACTAGCAGCCATAGCTGCCAGATATGCGAGGCACCAAATCGTCAAATATTTGAGAAAAAAATCGTCAAAATCGTCAAAGACGTTTATTGAAATCGTCAAAAAATCGTCAGAAAACTAAATAAATAAATTAAAAGTTCTTGAAACCAAAATTATTCCATTGTAGAAAAACCTATAAAGTCAATGTATGTACATATTTGAGTTCAAAAATAGAACAACCTCATCTTCATTTATTATTTTTTTTTCCAAAAATGGAGACATTTTATATAGTTCAGAAAAAAATTGTTTAAGGTTTAAATAGTCTATACCAGTGTTGTTTATTGACACGTAAGCGCAGTAATAATATTGCATCATCTTAACCTATGGGTGGTGTTAATACTAGAGTCAGAAGCTCTTGACATTCTGAGCATGAAAATTAAGTGTAATTTTTGCTGGAACCGAGACAGCAATCCTTCGATTTACGTCGCCTCGATTAACGTTCTTTCGATTTGCGTCGCCAAATTTTTTGTTCCCTCTAACTTCATTTGTGTCGTCATTTGATTTACTTCGCCTTTTTTTTGGAACCAACTGCGACGTAAATCGAGGGATTACTGTACATTTTTCAGTTCCTTCAGTTCCTTCTTAAGATCTTATCACCTATTTACACAATTTATAACCGACCGAGAATGGAATACAACTATCATGTATGGGTCGGTGCCTCGACCGTATACAGGAGAGGCCTTAGTAGCTCGTTAATGACGGTAGTGTACCCCACTCCATTGAATGAATGGAGCATCGGTGCAATGTGGTTTGTGTTTCACTGTTCTGTAACTACTGCAGAGGGATTTTACTCGAACGAAATAAGGAGTTTTTCGCGAAAATCATATATTCCTACGTAACGCTCGTTTCTCGCCCAGCAGATCCATATGTGGTCGATTGGCCAGTGGATCGCACACTGCATTACAGTAAAAATGCGTTTTTTATTCTGATTATTCGTATGTGGAACTCAATTCCTGCAGCGGTCTTTCCTGTTACTTATGGTATAAAAATATACAAGCCTAGTGTCCATAAACACTGTTCTCCCTTTCCTTCTTCCCATAACATACTTTCATAGTTCCAAACATAATGCCATCCTTCCCCTGAGTGTTGGTCTTACGAAAAAAAAAAAAAATAACGGCGCTTGCCTTCGTTCTTCCGATCGTAATATTAGAAGCTATACTCGAATTTTTAAAATTGTCTGCAACGACAAGTGATAAATTACTCTCAACTACGAGGTTATTTAGGAGTTGTAATTTTTTTGGCTTTTAAGGGATTAAAAAGGAATAAAATAAAGAAAAATCATCACAGGCAATCGAAAGTAACTTAAAAATATAACACTTTACTCTTTTTTTGAACTAACATAAATTTCCAATTGTAACAATTGCAAAGTAAATACAAAGCTTAAAGTGGCTTTTAATGTACTAAAGTTAGGAATATGATGTAAATTTCTAATTTTTAAAAATCGTCAAAATAAGGGCATAAATCGTCAAATCGTCAATACGATATTTTTGGAGCTTAAAATCGTCAAATCTGGCAGCTATGCTAGCAGCAGACATAATAGGATTCTGAATGTACACCCCCTTGTAGTTTCTGACAATGAGAGGCAGCTGCCAAGGAAAACTAAATCCACCCTTGCACAGGTCTGAGGTCTGGCTGTTCGGGCATTCTCAAATGCTATCGTAAAATGATTATTTCTGGAATTTTAATCCCTTGTTCGGCATGCCATCAAAGTCTACAAGACACCATTCATTCGGTCTCTGAGTTCATTGTAAAAAATATTTAAAAAATGTTGTCCGGACAAATATATCGTCCGAATAATGTGGGCGAATCAGACTTTAACTTAAAACAATATTGATAAATGATCTTTAAATAGTGTGTCGGCTTAATAGACGAAAAGCCAGGGTTCATATCCCAGGCCAGACATCAAGACAAAATACAAAAAGTATTTCTTCGGCGACTTCCTCTCAGCAGATTTCTGGCAAAAAGTCTGAGAGTAAATAAAATTGCCATGAAAAAGTTTCTCAAAAATCTGTCGTTCGGAGTCAACTTTAAACTGTAGGTCCCGGTCCAATCACTCATGTATAAAAATAACACACACAACATAAGTGTTGTAAGAAACTAGGTCGTAATCCAGACTGAAGGGTTGTAATGACCAATTATGTATGTATGTATGTATATACGATCTTCAAATATTATAGGCATTTATATTGCTTTTGAAAAAAAAAAAGTAAGAAAAATAATTTAAAATATGATTGAAGATCCACACAAACAGTGGCCAAGGTAATACATTCGTATTGGCAGTCGAAAAATTATTCGTTTTTTTATTTTCGTTGATTTAAAATTCAATTGAATCACAGTGTGATTAAAAGGGAATGCTTGAAAACAACAGCAACAGCAACAACAACAACAACCACTTTTTACATGCCATTGTTACGTGCTGTGTGACAAGAAAATTTAATTATTTCGTAACTTAAAAATTTAAAAAAAAAAACAACAAAAACCAGCAAAAAAATGAAAATTTTCAAAAAAATTGTTTAAAAAAAATAAGCAAAAATAGAATGAAAAAAAACTGATGACATTGACAAAATAACAACATGAGTGAGTGAGTTTAGTTTTCGGTCGTCGATTTTAGTTTCACAAAAACTGAAATTTCATTTAAAATTCCAAGAGAAAACACGGGAGAGAAAAATATTTTTTTTGATTTTGGATAATATAAATCGGGGATTGACATCCAAACAGTAATAGCGAAATAATGGCAAAAGATTTATTAATAAATTGTGTACGTTTTATGGAGAAATTTGTCACATTAATACTATGTTCAGACATGCACGTATATTGAGAAAATCGCAATAAACGGCATTATTGATCTCAATATTTCATATAAAACGTCAATTAATTATTGCTTAATAAATTCATAAATTGTTATAATATTGATTAAAACTTGAAATACAACACTGTCATAAGTACATTCAGTGAGCATATTACTATTTTCCGTACACTTTCTATTGATATTTGACAACTCAAATGTCAACAACAAACAAAAACAAAGCAACGACAAACAAAAAATGGAAGGTCAGCAGAAAGCGATGAGAAAATATTTCCAACTGATGTCACATAAAAAAGAATTTTAATAACATCACAGACTTGATGTCGTATTTAATTTTTAACCCTTTCGATCCCAATGTTGTGTGAAAAGTTATTTATAATACCCTGAACTGAGATATTTCTGGAAATCCAGTTCCTGCTCTGAAGGAAGCAGTTTCTGTATCTACCTGTCTCCTCCAAGTATGGCTGACCTTCAAGGTCTTGACTGATAATCTATAAGAGTTCTAGCAATTTCATCCTCGGGTTTATGCAGAATATGTTAACTGACCGGTATATTTTGAAAATACGACGTATTCAGCGGTTAACAAATGAAGACCTTTGAGTTTCATTCTCCTCTAACAGTGCCATATAAGCAAAAGCTTTCTTTTCTGCAAGCTATGCAGTCTTATCAAATTTTTCTTTCTCATCGTTCTGAGAGAAGCCACTTTGGAGTCGGAAATATTCCCCAATATTAACCGCAACAGCTCGGCGTTTCGGTTAATCATTAGTAAGACCTTTTCCAATGTTAAATTGTTTTCCATTTTTTCTCAAATTATACATACATACATAATTGGTCATTACAACCCTTCAGTCAGGATTACGACCTAGTTTCTCACACCACTTATGTTGTGTGTGTTAATTTTATACATGAGTGGCGGGACCTACAGTTTAAAGTCGACTCCGAACGACAGATTTTTGAGAAACTTTTCATGGCAATTTTATTTACTCTCAGAGTTTTTGCCAGAAATCTGCTGAGAGGAAGACGCCGAAGAAATACTTTTTGTATTTTATTTTGATGTCTGGCCTGGGGCTCGAACCCTGGCTTTTCCTCTAATAAGCCAACACACTACCTACTAGACCACGGCGACTTCAAATTATTTTGGCACTAATTCTCGCGATTAAATTAAAAACAATGTTGTTGAAGCAATCAGCTGTTTTGTTTACCAGCTGTCAAATAAATTTTGTGTCTGAACACTAAAAATATTGTTATCAATAAAATGAATATTAAATTCAATAAAAGTACATGTCTGAACATAGTATAACCCTTCTTTTCATCGAAAACTTTTAATGGAGACATCTTAAAAATAATTGAGTAATTGAGTGATTTTCATATAAATGTTGGGTCATCTGACACATCGTTTGTCTTAAGCTGAATTCACCCATGCTGTCCGAAGAAAATTATTTTTTACTGAGAGTTTCCTGCAGCAGGATTCACTCATTTCGAAAAATTTGTCACGATAATCAATGCTACCAGACGACTCTGTCAAATTCGTCCGAACAACATGGGTGTATCCATGGGTGTAGAGGCAAAAAATTGTCTAACGCCGTGTGGCATTAATATTCTGGGATAACAATTTATATGGCAGCTATGATAAATTACGTCCTTGTACTTCTACACCACACCACACCACACAGTCATAGCGTTCGTTCACTACTCTACTCATTTATTAATGCTGAATTGTTTATTGTCTTTTGCTTTTATTATCGGTTTTTTGTTATGTTCTGCTGCATAGTGTTGTTGTCTAGTGAAGAGGCCTATTCATGGCTAAATGATCTACCATTTGAGTTATTTGTTGTTGTTGATAATATTTCAATGTTAATATTCTGGGATAACAATTTATATGGCAGCTACAGCCGTTTCTGCCCAAATTTTTGTTTAAATGGCGACTATGTTTGGCGAGTTTACAGTACTCTTTACAGTATCACCAGTATTTGCTCGCATACCAGAAAAACTGTTATTCTAAAATCATCAGAAAATGTAAATCCCTTGAAAAGAATGGCCAGACTTAACTGAAAAACACATGCTGCATTCGTCGCACTAATAATGTTGTTGGTTGTTAGAAACATTAGTGCAGGGTGTGTGTGTAATAAGAAAATAAAATAGAAGAGAAGCAAAAAAGCATTGTTAGTTCATTCACACTATGAACAAACACACATAGAAATGTATGTACAACGTCTGTATGGCCATTGTACATACTTGAAGCGATAAATAATATTAACATACATATCGGTGTGTCTGGTTAATGGTGCTAGTAGTAGTACTAGTAGTAGTAGTAGTAGTAGTGTACATAGAAATATATGGATGTAAACTATAAAAAATTACTTTTAATTATGTATCCTACAGTGTATATATTGCAAGTGTGTATGCATATGTAAATAAAATAAATTAAAATCTCTTATTTATAGATATACCCGCACACACACATACACACACATGTAAATGTGCGTTTAAAAATAATTATATTCACATTACATCAAGTACAGACAATACATAACAATCACATGAAATATAAAAAAAAGAATTAAAAAAATAGAAATAAAAAGTAATCAAAACAAAAACAAAAACAATAAAGTGAATTAGAGGTATTATTAAATATATATAGAGAGAGAGCGAAACGCAATCATTTCTCATTTGCCTCTCTACTTATTTCGCTTTTAATCTTCAAGTACCCGTACAATGTGACCCTCTAACTAGTCATGTTTCATTTTCAACAGGGTGTTACAAATTTTAATTTATTTTTAATAGTGTTTGATTTCTTTAAATAAATTCGCTTTCGATTTCACATGGGGATTATAGAAACTGAGACTAGAATTAGAATGTTTAAATGAATTTGCACCAGAAAGAACCTGTATTTCATTGTATACCATCGTGACTTACAATTTGTTGATTAAAAACAATAAATACTACACTGGTGGCCAAAACTAAAACAACTGCCATTACAAAGCCCTTTTGTATTCTTTCTTTCCTTCTTTGCCTTCCTACTAAAGGGTCCGCCAATTAACTTTTTTTTTTTGAAAATGCTATAAAAAAAACTATGTACTGAATATTTTCTCAAATTTCTTTTTTTATTTGAAAGTACAATCCTTCCGGTTAATAATAGAAAATAATTTCATTCAAATGGCTGCCTCGACTGGCCATGCAGTAGCCTACACCAGAAGATGCCGATTTTGGCAAAAAAAAACATCTTTTCAGATGAAGCTCATTTTGATATTGGCGGGTATGTAAACAAGCAAAATTGTCGCATTTGGGGCACAGAAAACCCGCATGCATACATTGAAAAGCCGACGCACCCAAAACGAGTCACTTTTTGTTGATGATTTTGGTCCAGAGGCATAATTGGGCCATTTTTCATCGAAAATGAGCAAGGGGTGGCCGTTACAGTCAATGGCGATCGTTATCGGGCCATGTTGAACGAATTTTTGTTCATAAAAATTGAAGAGGAGGATATTGGCAACATTTGGTTTCAACAGGACGGCGCTACGTGCCACAGAGCCGAAGCAACACTCGATGTTTTGCGCCCTCTTTTTGAAGATCTCATTATCAGCCGCAGAGCTGATGTCGTTTGGCCATCTCGGAGCTGCGATTTGACACCGTTGGATTTTTATTTGAGGGGTGCCGTCAAAGATAAGTACTATGCCGACAAGCCAGAGACAATTGATGCTTTAAAAGACAATATTCGTGAAGCCATTGGTGAAATACAGCTGCACACAATCGATAATGTGCTTAAAAATTGGACCGATTGTGTAGGCTACTGCATGGCCAGCCGAGGCAGCAATTTGAATGAAATTATTTTCCACTATTAACCGGAAGGATTGTACTTTCAAATAAAAAAAGAAATTTGAGAAAATATTCAGTAGTTTTTTTCTTAAAGCATTTAAAAAAAAAAGTTATTTGGCGGACCCTTTAGTTGTAAGAAAATCGACCGACATACTTCAGTCCTTAAATCGCATAGTCATCTATCGCACAATAGCGACTCTTGCCGCCCACTGTGATTTTGGGAGGCACGCCGAAAGACTTGGCATTCCGAGAAATGACTTTCTGCAGAAGCTGTGTGCCTGAGGCGGAGGAAAAGACTGTCTTCCTCCTCATATGTAAGTGCCCTGCTCTTGTCATGAAAAAACTAAGGTTTTTGAACTTTTACTTTCGGAAATCCTTGACCGCGGTCGCTAATATGAAGATTGCTGCAATAGTTTTAATTTGCTCTAGGGAATGTTTGGGTTTAGTATTGATTGTGATATCACAATGGGCCAAATGCTGGTCAAATGGGACCTTCTTTCTTGAAGCAAGGTCTGCCATCTACCTAACCTTAGCTGCAACGTAGTTTCTTGACATTTCGGACAGTGTATTGCTATTACAAAGAAAACTGTAATGTTGTCTTCCAGGGCTGGAATTGAGGCTGACTCTAAACTGTGGACTGTTCCAAAACGTGAGGCTATTTGCTCATCAAACTTATCCCACAATTAGTTGCAACACATGCTGTTTGACATGTAGAAACGATTTGTTGACACCATATCGACGCCTCCATTCTATAACGCTCTAAGTGCACTTAGAACATTTTTAATGTTCTTGCATTTTAATGTATGTACTCTCAAAATTTGGTTAAGATGCGCCGATCCGTTCCGAAGTTATAGGGACAAATCTCCTTAGCATACACATATGGTCGTATGTCGCGTGAAAACTTTGAGAGCTCATAACTCAAAACACACTTTTTCGACTTAGAATGTTATAGAACGGAGTTGTCGATGTATGCTAAAGATTTCTCAGGGAAATTTCAGATCATTCAAAGGTAATTCTTATTTCAGGTACAGCACATGAAGATATCATTGGAAATTGCATTATTGAAGAGCTGGCTAGGGCCGGTTTGTCATTAGTTACCCCTCTTTTTTTGATATTCTTGATCGAGCTCTCTGATATGAAGATTGCTGCAATAACAAGATTTTTTTGGACTCAGATAAGCTTCCTCAGGGGAGTGTTTAGGTTGAATGTCAATTGTGGACAATGGCTATAAATGCTAGCCTAAGTGAAACCCTCTTCCTTGAAGGGAGGTCCATCATTTTACCTGAGCTAAACCGTACGTTCTTAATATTTCGGCCAGTGTCTTACCTATGGCAGCGGAAATGTTGTCTGGCTGGAATGGTGGCAGGTATATTCTTGCATGTGGGGACTGTTTCAAAACGAGAAGGCTTCAAAATGTGAAGCTAATTGCCCACCAAATTAGTCTTACAATAGGTTGATGGAAATGCGTGCCGTGTGGCATATGAAACCATTTTGTTGATACCAAACTGTCAAACTAGTTCAGTTCTTCCATTATGAGCAAAAAAAAAGTGTCATGTATCTTTTATTTTCGAAATAAATTAAGCCCGGATAATCATTTGCATTAAAAATTAATTTCGCCCTTTCAATATGAATACCCCTAATAACTATAAAACTAAACAGTATTTGTAGTTATTGGGCTTGTAAGCCTTGGTAATAATAAAAATATTATCAACAACAACAATAATAACTCAAATGGTTGATCATTTAGCCATGAATAGGCCTCTTCACTAGACAACAACACTATGTAGCAGAACATAACAAAAACGATAATAAAAGCAAAAGACAATAAACAATTCAAAATTAATAAATGAGTCGAGTAAGAGTTAGTGAACGAACGCTATGACTGTGTGGTGTGGTGTGGTGTAGAAGTACAAGGACGTAATTTATCATAAATTAAAACAAATACAATACAAAGCAAAAGAAGAAGATGAAGAAAAAAAGTAAAAAAAAAAAACAGAATAAAAAACAAAACAGTAAAAGAAATAGAAAACAAAGACGAAGACGAAGACGAAGAAACAGAAAGAAACAATTAAAAATCAAATAAAAACCGAATGTGTCTGTAATATGTGCGTACGCACACACGATATGATTGCTTGTTGCTTGGGTATTGGTGAAATTATTTTATGATTCCCCAGAGTACAATAAACACCATGAAATTGGAGAAAGAGCCCGGCTGGGTCCAATAAAATCTCTCTTTCTCTCTCTCTCTCTCTCTTTCTCTCTGTAATAGACACCACCTGTATGCATGCAAACACATGGGTCTCCATTTACAGTGTTAGTCAAAGAAGAAAGAAGTTTTTTGTGTATGTGAAGAAAAAGTGTGTTGAAATGTGAGACTTCAACAACGAAGAATGTTTAACCGGCAAAGAAACTAGCATTTATTAGGACAGGTCAAAAGATCCAAGTTAACAAAACCAATAAATTGATTCAAAAATTTTAAAAAATAATTCAAACAAAATCATTCGGATATACTTAACAGCCTTCGAAACTACGAATCATAGATTTGCTTCATGTAAAGGGTCCGCCAAATGACTTTTTTTTTGAAAATGCTTTAAAAAAAACTACTGAATATTTTCTCAAATTTCTTTTTTTATTTGAAAGTACAATCCTTCCGGTTAATAATGGAAAATAATTTCATTCAAATGGCTGCCTCGGATGGCCATGCACCAGAAGATGCCGATTTTGGCAAAAAAAATAATATTTTCAGATGAAATTCATTTTGATCTTGGCGGGTATGTAACCAAGTAAAATTGTCGCATTTGGGGCATAGAAAACCCGCATGCATACATTGAAAAGCCGACGCACCCAAAACGAGTCACTTTTTAGTGCGGATTTTGGTCCAGAGGCATAATTGGGCCATTTTTCTTCGAAAATGAGCAAGGAGTGGCCGTTACAGTCAATGGCGATCGTTATCGGGCCATGTTGAACGAATTTTTGTTCACAAAAACTGAAGAGGAGGATATTGGCAACATTTGGTTTCAACAGGACGACACTACGTGCCACACAGCCCAAACTACACTCGATGTTTTGCGCCCTGTTTTTGAAGATCGCATTATCAGCCGCAGAGCTGATGTCGTTTGGCCACCTCGGAGCTGCGATTTGACACCGTTGGACTATTATTTGTGGGGTGCCGTCAAAGATAAGTGTTACGCCGACAAGCCACAGACAATTGACGCTTTAAAGGACAATATTCGTGAAGCCATTGGTGAAATACAGCTGCACACAATCGATAATGTGCTTAAAAATTGGACCGATCGTGTAGGCTACTGCATGGCCAGCCGAGGCAGCCATTTGAATGAAATTGTTTTCCATTGTTAACCGGAAAGATTGTACTTTTAAATAAAAAAAGAAATTTGAGAAAATATTCAGTAGGTTTTTTTTAAAGCATTTTCAAAAAAAAAAATTTATTTGGCGGACCCTTTACAACGATATTGCAGTTGTAATGCTACTTTAGGGATTTGAAATTCTACTCGTATAAGTCTTAGAAGCTATTGTACAAGGTACTTATCTTTCGAATGATTCGAATCTTTTGAGCTATCAATCCGTTTTGCCCCTCGTGTTGTAATAAAAACTGCAACCAGAAGAGTATTTTACACTGAAAGCGTGATTTTTTGTAAAAAAAAAAAAAAAAGAATCGTGAATTAAGCTGATACCGCAGTGTAATCAAGTGAAATTGTGTTTATATTTCAAATACTAAAGGAAATGAAAACAATTTTGAATAAAAATATCTGTATAAAAATCGTTTCAAATCAAAGATCAGCAATGAGTATTCAAAAAGATGAGTAGAATCGAATCATGCTCATAATTTATGATACTTATACGCAATATCATGGAACCTCTACTCATATTCAAAGTTTGAAGTACTCATCATATTCATACTTAACAACACGTATGATGTTGTTGATTGCGACTCTCCACAACTCAACATATACACGAATCACAAAATAAGTATGATTCGCGAACGCTAAATAGGAACACGCGAACGCTAAAATAGGCTGCCTTTCAAAATATTAGTTGCTTTGTGTTTGAACAAAGTATCGTGTTTCATAATGCCGCTGTACAAAATATATCCAATGTAGTATTCTATTTCAAAACGTCGTCAATGTGTATTTTTAACGCAGTCAAAAAGCAATCAGGCATCGGATTTATAGTTGATGCGTTGTTTGGTTACTTTGCATATCTACATAGTTTATATACCGTAGTAGAACTGCATACAAACTTTGTATTGATACATTTTGGGAGGCAGCCATACTCACTAGAAGGTTGTGTTTTTGCTCTGCTTGCTGCTCTGGTCTTTTTCGCTTATGGGTCTTTTTCCTTCTTTCTTTTATAAATGCAACAACAACAACTAAGACTGTAAATTTTGATGAATGTTTCGAGTCACTCGAATAAGCATTATAAGTATTTTTCTAAAGTTATGAATCTAAATGAGCAGGCTTATGAATCAAACATATTTCGAATGGTATGAGTTTGATGTCAACGTCGTATGCATACTCATTGCAACCTGTACTTATAAATCAACGTTGTAGTGAGTACGAGTGAATCAGAGTAGGTAGTTAAATTTCAATATTGTGGACTCACTTATATTCAAAATTTCATGAGTTCTTATGAGTTGCAAAAAAACGATTCATTGCTGATCTCTGTTTCAAATGAAGAATCTGTGACAAGAAATCTTAGCTAAATTCTGATCATTATAATCATTCGATTGAGACCAGCACATGCATATTAGGTTAGGTTAGGTTAGTGGACGTGTACTTGTCAATTAAGACAAGTACAGTACCTGGAGGTCGAATTGACCCATTGTACAACGTCCTAGTTTCTCACACCACTTATGTTGTGTGTGTTAATTTTATACATGAGTGGTGGGACCTACAGTTTAAAGTCGACTCTGAACGACAGATTTTTGAGAAACTTTTTTCATGGCAATTTTATTTATTCTCAGACTTTTTGCCCGAAATCTGCTGAGAGGAAGTCGCCGAAGAAATATTTTTTTTGTATTTTGTTTTGATGTCTGGCCTGGGGCTCGAACCCTGGCTTTTATGTCTAATAAGCCAACACACTACCTACTAGACTACGGCGACTTCAGCACATGCATATTACTCGCTGGAAAGATGATGATCGAAACGAATTATTAAGAAAACCGCACGCAGAATTTCACTCAACAAAAGTTTTCGCGGTGTCTGTACCTATATTCCTGTATTCCATATTCTACACACTATCAGTTTCAGACACATAACGGACATTTCATCAATCAAAACATAGCCACAGATATAATAGGGTTCTGTATGTAGTACACTCACTTGCAATGACAGTGTGATGAAGTTGCGTAGTCTAGCTGGTAGTGTGTAGACGTGGGGCCACGGTCCAAACCCCAAGTCAGCCTTCTCCAACAAAACTAAGTATAAAGAAATATTTCTACGACATTTTCCTCTCAGAAGATTTCTGGCAAATGCTCTGTGAGTGAAATAAAATTGCCATGAAAAAGTTTCTCAAAAATCTGTCGTTTGGAATCGATTTTAAACTGCACGTCCCGCCCGAAACCCATCAGTTCGAGTACCATTTAGTGACTTTCATTAAATTATTGCAATACATTAAATGCAAATGTTTTTCATCACGTAAACTTTAATAAACGTGGAGGAATACGATATGAAATTTGACAAAAATAACTTGAAATAATATTGAACATGAGGACAAAAATTTTTTAAAAGCAACAACGTATAACATGTTTATTGTATAATAGATAAGAGAGTTTATTTAATAATAATAAAAAAAAAACAAAAAAAACAAACAAACCAAATATGTGGTATTTGTTTAACGACGAAAGTACTTTTTTTTTAAAAAAAATTAAATGCACAGCCAGCTAACCAAAGAATACAAAAAATTCTTATCGCTGGGTTGGTTTTATTTTAATGCGTTTTAATTAATATTTTTTATGATGATATGTATTTTTATTTTATTTTTGTATTTATTTTTCATTTTTAAAGCACATTTTTTAATCCCTAAATACGTGGTTTTTATTCCCCCTTTTTTTGGATTTTTAATTCATTTAATTTGTTTTCTTCGTTCTGTGGTTACGAACACTACACTTTTCGATACACATAAGGGCTGCCTTCCAAAATGTATCAATACAAAGTTTGTATGCAGTTCTACTACTGTATATAAACTATGTACACATGCAAAGTTACCATACAATGCATCAACTATAAATCTGATGCCTGATTGCTTTTTGACTGCGTTAAAAATACACATTGACGACGTTTTGCAATAGAATACCTTTGTATATATTTTGTACAGCGGCATTATGAAACACGATACTTTGTTCAAACACAAAGCAATTAACATTTTGGAAGGCTGGCAGTGTGTTCGTTTCTGTTCACCTTCCGTTCTTATAGTATTAGCTTTGTTGGGACTTTTCTAAAGCAGGATTCACCCATGTTGTCCGGACAAAATATTTTTATTTTGTTACGAAAATTAAAAATCTACATACTGGTGTTTTCCTTTTACATCGCTTAACATTAAAATTGTAAACAAAAGCTAAAAAACAAAACAATGCAGTAAACAAACCTGTTCACAAATTATCGTAATGCGTAATATAACAACAAACACCAGCATAAAAAATGGTAAACAAGCAAACAGAAATACACCAACAGCACTACAATAATAAATGTAAACAACGATGTTTACATTTATAGAGATTTGTGAGTGAAGTCAGTCTTGTGTGAAGACGCGGTGTGTTTGAAGAGAGTAGTCTTGGTTTGAAGAACTCCGTCACAAAGATCTGTCGAATAATAGTCTAGTAATTGTTATTGTTTATGCAAAGGCTATAAACAGAAGAATAACAAAAGAAAGCAATTGTTGTTGTTTACATCAAGTTGTGAACAGTGGCACACAGAATTGTGCGAATAATAAAATTTTTTTATTAAAACTAAACACAAATTTAATATTATTTTATTTGCAATGTACGAGCTCATATTTTAAACGTTTTTAAAAGGTAAAATCGTAACAATATGTAGTCTGAAAGCTCTCCTCTTGAGGGAGAGAGAAAATGTTTTTTACGAACAACTCTTAGCTCACTTTGATTTAATTTTGTATTTAGTCCTGGCCAACTTGAACAGAACTGCCAATAGATTACATTTTCCACACAAAATTGCGTTGATTTACCCGTATTAATCATAAAAAAATTGAATTTTCTTTAGCAGTGTAGTCTGAAAGCCTTGATTGAGTGAACTAAGCTGCAGAAAACTCGCAGTAACAAATGATTTTTGACAGACAAGAGAGAACTTAAGGAAGAAGAGAGAGTGGCTATTGTCTTAATAAGAAATTATTGTCAACTTTGTTTTAATTTCAAATCCAAGTTAAAACTTATTGCACTCCATAATAAAGTTTTAATTCGAATAATGTTGTACAACAACAACAATAAAAAAACGCAAATAAAATTTGCAACTGCTTGCTTGCCTTGCTTAAAACAATTGCATGGCGAGAAATTGCCCTAATTTCACAGGTGTTATCATCACATCATTGATTGATCATTGTTGCCGACTAGCACATCTTCTTATCAATATGGAACACACACGTCTTGAATGCGCACTACTATAAATGTGGCTTTAATTGATAAAGAAGACAAAATAATGCAGCAAAAAAAAAATACAAAACAGCACCCAATCATCCATCTCTAGCAAGAAGCAAGTGACTTGTGGAATGAATGCAGGTTATGTACGTATGTACGTATGGTGTTGTTAAAATCAGCAGAATTATCGAACACAGTGTCCACAAAGCAATTTAGAAGAGGAAAATCAGTGCAATCATGACATCAACGACATTAATTCTGGCTTTTAACTGGTGAGAACGACTATTGGATAAGCTACACAATACAAAACGGCAGGAAGGGAAATACCCTGTATAAGCTGATTTTGTTGTTGCAGAAATTGGATGAAATTTGTAAACTTGCTTGCAACAATTGCATGGCCATACATCAAATAGCAGGTCAAACTTAACATTTTTGGTTATTGTGTTGGCTCCTCTGACGTATGATCAGCAATGAATCGTTTTTTCGCTACTCATAAGAACTCATGAAATTTTGAATATAAGTGAGTCAACAATATTGAAATTTCACTACCTACTCTGATTCATTCGTACTCACTACAACGCTGATTTATAAGTACAGGTTGCAATGAGTATGCGTACAACGTTGACATCAAACTCATACCATTCGAAATATGTTTGATTCATACGCCTACTCGTTTAGATTTATGACTTTAAAAAAATACTTATAAATCATTCGAGTGACTTGATACTTTAATGTTCGTACGCGACTCATACTTATTTTGTGAGTCGTGTATACGATCAGTCATGGAGAGTCGAAATCAACAACATCATACGTGTTGTTAAGTAGGAATATGATGAGTACTTCAAACTTTGAATATGAGTAAGAGGTTCTATTGATATTAAAATAAGTATGAATGCGTATAAGTATCAGAAGTTATGAGTATGATTCGATTATACTCATATTTTTGAATACTTATTGATGATCTCTGACATACACTTGTGGACATACAATTAAGTCATTCATGCATGCGGTTTGCCAAAACCCACCTCCATAAAGACGAACAAATTTTGGAAATTAGTATGGAGTGATGAGTCCAAGTTTAAAATCTTTGGAAACGATGACAGACTCTATTTAAGACGTCCTTTCAATACACAATTAGACCCAAAGTACACCAAAAAAACTGTAAAAAGCCTGGAGGTTCGTCAGTAATGGTTTGGGGTTGTTTTACCTCATCCGGCGTTGGTGCACTGGTAAGAATCGATGGGAAAATTAGTGCGGAAATGTATTAAAACATCCTACAGAACAATTTGACTAAAGATTATGAGGACGAACTACCACTAGCGTGGATATTTCAGCATAATAACGACCCGAGCTTGGTTTCCTGAGGAAAAAATAAGGGTTCTTGATTGGCCAGCTCAAAGTCCCGATCTGAACCCTATTGAAAATCTTTGGGGGATCGTAAAACGAGCAGTTCCATCAAAAAAACTAGCAGCAAAAACCACTTTGGCAGCTTATCCAGGCAGAATGGAATAACATTAGTTCTGAGCAGTGTCGCAATTTAATCAACTCAATGCCACAAGGATGTACTGAAATAATACGCCAAAAAGGGTTCCCCACAAAATCTTAAAGGTTCAAAATAGTTTGGTTGAAAAATATAGCAATTAAATTAAATTTTCAATATTTTTTTTTTTTCAGATAACTTAATTATGTGTCCACTTAAATTTTAAGTCTGATATCAACTCCGTACCAAAACATTTTTTATAATGAATAACTATTTAAGTTTTTGTTGTTAATTAATTATTAAGCATATGAAATTAATAAATATTAGTTGTTTTTGTTTCCACTTTTCTTAAATTTTTTAATTTTTATAAAAATGAAAAATTTTGCATAGGTAACTTAATTGTGTGTCCACGAGTGTCCATATATACATATATGTGGGCTGAGGTGAGTTTGGAGAATATCAAAATACTTTTAATTTTTACAACCTGAGTTACACAAATCATATGTTATTTTCTTCCACCTTCACAACAACTATACAAAATGAAGTTTAAAGGTATAATTTTAATGTAATAAATATTACCAACACATATGTACGTAAATTTGATCAGTTAAATTTGATGTGTCGCCATACAGCCTTACACCTCTTACTAGTGGTGTATAGGGTGGCCAACAATATACAGTTTTTTTTTTGTAGGAATGTGTGTGTGTGTGAAATAAAAGTAATATTTGTCAAGTGGAAAGTTGTACCTCTTCTGAGTAACAACCAACAAGCAGCTGCAACAATAATAACAACAACAACAATATTACATTAAAGCATCACAAAAAAAAAGTAAGAGAAACAAAAAAAATTTTTTTTATGTAAGAAGAACAAGAAGCTTAACGTTTCGTTTGCCAGCAGTAAGTAGTGTGGCCTTATATTCCCTGTATTATGTGAGTATATTTTGTATATTTTGTTTTGTTGTTGCTTTTGTTTTTTACACTCTTCTCATATTTCATCATCTTTCCCCGCACCCCTTCGTGGCCTCTTACTAGATTTTATTTATTTTTAGTTCTTAAGTTTTATATTTTTTTCTGCTTGTAACACGGAGAGAAAGTACGTTCGTTCGTTCGTTTGTTCGTACAATTGAGTTCGTACAAGAGGCTCAGCAGAAAAGAAAGAAGGGTAGAAAAGAAACTTTCTAACCAACAATAATAATAACAGCAACAACAACAACACGAGCAAAACACTGAAAAATAAAAATAAAATAAAAACGGGTAACGAACACAGGAAAAAAGGGTTACGTGTCTGGAACTTTTCTAGAGGGTACTTCAATGATATGACGACAACGAAGACGACGACAATTATGAGGCTGATGATGATGATGATGATGTCGACAAAGAGTGTTGCAAGAAATAATAAAAAAAAGGAATAATTTTACACTAACGAATACAGATTATTAATATTTTAAATATACTCCATATAAAGTAATAAAAAACAGAGAGAGAGAGAGAGAGAGAGAGAGAGAGAAGGAGAGTAAACATATGTAAGGAATACATAGAGCATGTATGAGAGTATGTGTCTTGAATTTACACAAATATGTTGTACGTACTCTTTGCTTGGGTTAACTTTAATAATATAAACAAACATAAGAACTGAAAAACAAAATCAAAATAGAAAAATCTTGAAAAAAATATAGAAAAAGAAAACATAACGAATGATGACGCTGATGAAGAAAGAAAATCCTAGAATTTAAAATAATTTTTTCAAGAGATTCTTCTAAACATAAGAAACTACTTGAGAATGAAAAAGTAATCCAAAGAAAAAACACAAACTTTTGATCAAATAGTAACCAAAACAAAATGTCATAACCTTTATGGTGGGTAAGTAAGTCCAAGTAAGATTGGGAGAAAGACACAATCCCTCTGTTGAAACTAATTAATTGAAGTCGCCATAGTGTAGTAGGTAATGTGTTGGTTTATTAGAGAAGAGCCCGTAGTTCAAGTCATAGCTTCAGACATCTCGAACAAACCGAAATGTTAAAACCAAATTTCTCTCGTTGACTTTCTCTCAGCAGTCTTCTAGCAAAAATCCAATTTCCCAATCTGGCAATTCACAGAATACCACCGCATCACATAATCAAATACAATATTAAGGCAATAGAGTTGCCAAGTTTCATAAAAATCTATCATTCGCAGTCGACGTTAAACTGCAGGTCTTGCCACTCATGTAAAGGGTGTTTGTTTATAGAGGTATAGAACTTTAAGTTGCAATAAAACAACGATGGATTATTCGATTGACATGCATTTTATTTATCCGAAAGATAATCGTGTGGCATTACATTTTAAATATGATTTCTGGCATATGACCGCCACGGCTGGCGCGGATGTAGTCCAATCTGGACGTCCAATTTTCGATGACCTTTTCCAACATTTGTGGCCGTATATCGGCAATAATACGGCGAATGTTGTCTTCCAAATGGTCAAGCGTTTGTAGCTTTACCGCATAGACCAATGACTTTACATAGCTCCACAGAAAGTAGTCTAGCGGTGTTAAATCACAAGATCTTGGAGGCCAATTCACAGGTCCAAAACGTGAAATTAGGCGGTCACCAAACGTGTCTTTCAATAAATCTATTGTGGCACGAGCTGTGTGACATGTTGCGCCGTCTTGTTGAAACCACATCTCCTGGACATCATGGTTATTCAATTCAGGAATGAAAAAGTTAGGCTCTATACCGATCACCATTGACTGTAACGTTCTGGCCACCATCGTTTTTGAAAAAGTACGGACCAATGATTCCACCAGCCCATAAAGCGCACCAAACAGTCAGTTTTTCTGGATGTAACGGTGTTTCCACATACACTTGAGGATTACCTTCACTCCAAATGCGGCAGTTTTGTTTGTTGACGTAGCCATTCAACCAGAAGTGCGCTTCATCGCTAAACAAAATTCGCTTATGAAAATCGGGAACAACGGTAATCTCGTTTTGGGCCCATTCGACGAATCTACGCCTTACTTGATGATCGTTTGGCCTCAAATCTTGCACGAGTTGGATTTTGTAAGCACGCAAACGAAGATCCTTCCGCAAAATCTTCCATAAAGTGGATGGACACAGATCCAATTCCTGTGCTCGATGGCGGATGGACTCATTCGGGTCTTCCTCAATGCTACGCTCTACAGCAGCAATAGCTTCTTCTGTACGCACCGTACAGCGTATCTGGGGATGCGAGTTATCAATAAGAGTAAACGTGGTGCGCAAACGTTCCATGGTTAATCGAATTAACTGCTCTGATGGACGATTTTGTCGACCATAAAATGGACGTAGTGCGCGATACGTTTTCCGCACAGAACCATTATTTTCGAAATAAAATTGCACTATTTGCAAGCGTTGTTCAGGCGTGAGTCTATTCATGATGAATTGCCAAACCAAACTGAGAATAAATCACTTGGCAGCTGTTAAATCGGTCGCCATCTTGAACAGTAATGCCAACTTAAAGTTCTATACCTCTATAAAAAACACCCTTTATAAAATTTAACACACACAACATGGTTGGTGTTGAGAAGCTAGGTTGTAATCCTAACTAAATGGCTTTAATGATCAATTAAGTAAGATAAATAAGAGAATAAAGAGTGGTTTAGGATCCAGTATGACCAACTAAAAAGTAAATCTAATCTAGTCTGTTGGCTTGTCCTAAGCAATAGAGTGGCACAATCAGTCTAGTGTCCAAAAAAAAAACTCTGAAGAGAAAATCCCGATTTCCGCGTCCTTAAATCTTATATTGACCATGTTAACAGCCTTAGATGCCTAGTGAAACCGTCTGTAGAGTAGTGATCTTTACTATACCTTAAATTAATAGACTTTGAAGAAGCATTTGGCCCGTCATGCGTTAAAACTTTACTTTTTCAGCTGACAGCACAACTTATGTGCTTAGTTGCGTACGATGCTACTCCGTCAATGCAACCTAAAAATTTGGGCAACCTTTGGCTTAAAAGTATTGCCAGCTGTGAGCAGCCGTTTTGTTGTTTTTCCAGATGTTTTCATTTACGGTAAACAATTTCATGCAAGGCAAAGTATTTATAGTACCAACCATGTAAGAGTTACTTGGCGGTTAGTTGAGTTACAGTTACAGGGTGGCTGATATGTATTGCAACCAACTTCAGATTGTTATCATTTGTAAACCGCTCGTCTGACAGCTGACAGATTTATTCCAGTGACAGTTCATTTTATTATTTACAAGCTTACAAAAGCATTTTTTCTATTGCATTCAGAAAAAAAATTATTCGTGATGGAATTCAAGCGTGATAGTGTGATTGCTTTATACTTGGCTGGAAAACCACAGGTGACTATCGTTAGAGCCCTCCAGCATTTAAATGTGAATAAATCTTTTGTTTCTCGTACCATTGCTCCTTACAGTGATACTGGCAGTGTTGCATCGCGTCCAAAAAGTGTACGAAAAAAACGGTAACAACACCAGAAATGATCCGAGAAGTGAAGGCCAAATTTGATCGAAATCCACGCCGCAGTGGTAGAAAAATTGCTCGTGAGCTGAACATATCGCGAGAACGGATGCAACACATATTGAAATATGAGCTTGGACTAAAGCCATTGAAGTTCCAAAAAGTGCAAGAGCTCACCGATGGACAAGAAAAAGTTAGGCTGGAAAGAGCCAAGGAGTTACTTTGCTTGCACGAAAGTGGCCAGTTACCGAATTTGGTTTACTCCGATGAGAAGCCATTCCAAATTGAGCAGTTTGTGAACAAACAAAATGATCGGGTTTACTTGCCAAAGAGGTCAGCTAAAAATTTACACCTGCGATTGGCCACCAGAACTCAAGTGCCGCCGATGGTAATGGTGTGGGCCGCCGTAACGGACGATGGTCGCTCCCTGCTCGTATTCATCGACCGTGGGGTCAAAATAAATGCCGAATATTATCGGGAAAATGTCTTAAAGACAGTATTGAAGCCCTGGGCAGACAAACCTTTCGGCCGCAGAACATGGGCACTCAGCACCATCGCACTCAGCCGGCGTCAACCAAGAATGGCTTAAAAAGTAGGTTCCTCGCTTCATTTCTACCGCACAATGGCCACCAAAATCTCCGGATCTTAATCCGTTGGACTTTTGCGCCTGGGGCATTTTGGAGAGTAAGGTTCTCACTAAAAAATACCAAAGTGTCGATCATCTCAAGACGGCGCTTCGCCGGGAATGGGCCAAAATACCGCAGAGCCACTTTCGTGCAGCCTGTGATGGCTTTGTCGGCCGTTTGAGGGCCTTAATTCATACCAAAGGTGGCCAATTCGAACAAATCTAAACTGATTCTAAAATTTTATGTTATTTCCAACATTTTTTGCTTTTAAACAATAAAATTAAAAACAAAATTAAAAAAATATAGCGCTTTACTTTGTTGCATTATATATCAGCCACCCTGTAAGGTATAACGTGTAATGGATTCTATATACCTCGACCTAAAGTCACTCTCCTGTATGGCTGCAGTGGAATATAACGACGTATTTTGCATAATTATACCGGCAGAATTCTTAACCATCAACAGCTAGGCTAGAGGATTAAAACTTATTCTGGTGCTCCTCTGTTTCTACATGTGAGCACATCGTTAGAATGATAGAAGCATAAGAAGGTGGCAGAGAATAGGCTGTGAAGCATCATCATTAATTAACAGAAACTGTTGTTTGCTGTGATTTTCCATCAAATTTGAATTAATTTGTCTCTCTTATATCCACAGAACTTTTTTTTTCTTCTATTCACCCCCATGGCTGTTGTTAGCCATGTATGTCCGCGGTGTTGATTAAAAGATGACAAATTATGCTTATTAAACGACGATACAAAATAAAATAGCAATCAATAATAAAAAAAAAGACTGAATTTTTGATTCATTTGGTGGGTTTGATGCCTGGCTACCATTTTAAATGTTGAAAATTATTTCAAATTTATTCTCCATTTTCAATTCATTTCAAATGCTAATGATGATGATGACAACAACAAATAAATAAATAAATAAATAAAGAAGAAAATAAAAATAACGAAAAAAAGGTAAATAAATAAAAAAAATAAAAAAAATATAAAGACTAACAATAACAAACAACACACCACTCTATTCATTTTTGGCTTCTACATTCTTTTCCCAAAAAAATAAATTATTTTGTTTTGATTGTCAAAATTTAAAAAACAATTTAAAGAGCAATAAAGTGAGGGGAAGTTATTGATAACGCACGTGTTGGTTTCATAACCGCTCTATACACCCGCTTAAGTCCACAAAAATTAACATCTCTTTGCTTCCTCCTATACACTCACATCAGAATACCGACCGCATCACATAATCAAATACAATATTAAGGCGATAGAGTTGCCAAGATTAAATTTTTAAACAAGTGTCATGCAAAATGGGACAAAGTATTGTCCAATCAATTTAATTTAAGTAAGGTCATATGCTGAACTATCTCAACATCTAGAAAAATGCCAATAAAATAAGGTACCGCTTAACGAATACTAAGTTTTTTGTTACCCAAATTAAAAGAACTTAATTTGGTTGACACATGTCACACGACACGCTATGCTATAAGCCCATTAAAGGACAAGTTTAATGAGCAAACGGTCATTCGACAGCCTATTTGTAATGGAGATAAATGAAGTTCCTAATGTATATGGAGAAGCTAGCCAAAATTCCAAAATGAATTTCATTCCTAAAGAAGACTTAGTTACAGCTGCCATTGGTAAGATACCGAACGAAATTCTGGTAAAAAGAAGGAGCTCATTAACACAGACCACCTATGGCGTAACTGCTGACAGCGTTTACATGAAATAATCTTTAAAAAGTAAACGGCGGGCATTCATTTGTTGACCTCAGCAAAATATTTTATTCACTTCTGCATTAGTGGGGTCCCTAAGGACCTTGATCCAATGTTGAAAAGTTTTCAGCCTTAGATAGGTAGAGGTGGCCGTCCCCCCAAGGATTTCGTATGGACGCACTTAGGCCACATGGGGCCCATTGTGATACCAGTTTTCATCAATTATCCCCTCAAGGTTAGGTTAGGTTAGGTTAGAGGACGTGTACTTGTCAATTAAGACAAGTACAGTACCCGGACGTCGAATTGACCCATTGTACAACGTCCACTTATGTTGTGTGTGTTAATTTTATGCATGAGTGGTGGGACCTACAGTCTAAAGTCGACTAGAAACGACAGATTTTTGAGAAACTTTTTCATGACAATTTTATTTTTTACTCTCAGAGTTTTTGCCAGAAATCTGCTGGGAGGAAGTCGCCGAAGAAATAATTTTTGTATTTTTGTCTCGATGTCTGGCCTGGGGCTAGAACCCTGGCTTTACCTCTAATAAGCCAACACACTACCTACTAGACTACAGTGACTTCTATTAACCCCTCAAACTACCGATATCAATGTCGACAGAACACCAAAATCATCGATGTAATAGGCCCCAAGACGCCTCTTTTTCTCCTTTGACACAGTGCCGGATATGTCAACTTCTCAGTCCTAATTCTTTACAAAAATATTCCATAAATACTCCAGAATGGCTGACTTTCTTAAAAACCTTCCCTACTAGATATGATTATAGCAGAGTTAATCGTGATCTCACACGTTTTGTTTATTTTAAAATTTATGGAGACATACTAATACCAATCGGAATCGAACCTAGGCGGCTGGCCAATGGTTTTAAAATAAAAAAATCCATGTTTTTAACCCAAAATTACTGTGAGAATTTGTAACGGGTGTTTTTTTTAGCTATTATCTTTTTGGCAACACTGGTTTAAACAGCTCACGCACGTTTCGTGTTTTGTTTCACTGTCAAACATCTTCAGTTTGGTCTGTAATTTAACAATGAATCGTCTTACAAACGAACAACGCTTGCAAATCATTGAATTTTATTATCAAAATGTGTACTCTGTTAAGATTCTCGCGAATCTTCCATTTTATGGTCAGTTTAATCAACCCACTGAAGCGTCTGTTCGGGCTATTGTGACTAAATTTCGCACCAAATTTACATTGTTGGACATTAAACCACCAACACGCTTACGTAGAGTGCGAACTGAAGAGAATATCGCAGCTGTATCGGCCAGTGTTAATGATGATCATCAATTATCGATTCATCGCCGTTCGCAGCAATTGGGCCTCTGTTACTCAACAACGTGGAAAATTTTGCGGAAGGATTTAGGTGTGAAGCCTTTCAAAATACAGCTGGTGCAAGAATTGAAGCCGAACGACCTACCGCAACGCAGAATTTTTAATGAATGGGCTCTTGGAAAGTTGGCCGAAGATCCACTTCTTTATCGATAAATTGTGTTCAGTGACGAAGCTCATTTTTGGCTCAATGGATACGAAGATCAGCCAGAAGCATTGCAGAAGCCACCAATGCAGTCACAGTTTGGTGAGGTTTATGGGCTGGTGGCATCATTAGACCGTACTTCTTCAAAGATGCTGCGAATCATAACGTAACTGTGAATTGTGAGCGCTACCGTGAAATGATATCCAACTTTTTTTTGCCCAAAATGAAAGGGCTTGACTTGCATGACATGTGTTTTCAACAAGACGTTGCCACTTGCCACACAGCACGCGTAACAATGGACTTAGTGAGAGGCGAGTTCGGTAAAAATTTTATTTCACAATTAGACAATTTTTTGTGGGGCTATGTTAAAGCTCATGTCTATACAGACAAGCCAGCTTCAATTGACGCATTGTATTGGAAGACAACATTGAAGCATTTATTCGTGAGATACCAGCCGAAATGTTGGAAAGAGTATGACAAAATAAGCGGATGGACCATTTGAGGCGCAGTCGCGGTCAACATTTGCATGAAATAATCTTCAAACATTAAATTATATGGACTATGGTACTATCGATTCAAATAAAGATTTCATGAATTTTTCTGAATTTTATGTTTTTTTTTTGAAAAATTTTCCTATAGCTCTTAAAAAATCACCCATTACATCTAAATACATGCCAACATCAGATTTTTTTGTTTAAATTAGAGTTGGCAACTCCAATGACACCCTCCATTATTATTATCATTAATACGGCATTAAAGAGAGAATTACCACTAATTGCGACATTGTTATGTGCGTGTATGTGTGTGTGTGTGTGAATAGGCAGACACAAAACACATGAACGCCATCGCACATACAGGTGTTTATTGAAGATATATTGGTAGGGAGAGCATGGATTGTGTGCGTGTGCTGTTGTGTGATTTTTTAACATATTTTGCTCTTTAAAGTTGAATTATTTACATTTAAATTCGTTGTTTTTTTTTTCTTTTTTTTTTTGGTATTTTTTGTCCATTTTGTTTGTATAGAATATTTTTACGGTGTTTTTTTCTCTCTCTCTTCTCTTCTTTTAATATGAATTTTGTTTAAATTATTTGATTACTTCTCTTCTGTGTGTGAGAGTTTATATGACTTTTAAGATTTTCGAGGTTAGTGGTGCTATAAACGTTAATAATTGTTTTTTTTTTTTGATTATTGTGTTATATGTGTCCCAATTGTATTAAAAAAAAAAATTAATGTCATTAAAAATAAAAAATAAATAAACTGGAGCCGTTTTATATTAAAACAGAAGTTTAAAAAACACTTAGTATAGACACCCAGCATTGACTTATTTCGCTTAAGTGTGAAATTTATTTTTTTTTTTAAATTTTCCATGATTTTTTTTTATAAATTTCTTTTAAATTTTTTTTTCTCAATAAACGAATAAATTAACATACACAACAGAGATCAGCAATGCATCGTTTTTTCAGTGCTCATAAGCTACTATGATTTGCTCATACTCACTGCAACGTTGATTTATAAGTACAGGTTGCAATAAGTATGCGTACAACGTTGACATCAAACTCATACCATTCGAAATATGTTTGATTCATACGGCTACTCATTTAGATTCATAGACCTTTAGAAAAATACTTCGAGTGACTCATTAATCAAAATTTACAGTCTTAGTTGTTGTTGCATTTAGAAAAAAAGGAAAAAGACACGTAAGCAAAAAAAGACAGTGCAGCAAGCAGAGCAAACACACAACCTGCTAGTGAGTATTTTAGTATTCGTACGCGTATCATACTTATTTTGTGCTTAGTGTATATGTTGAGTTATGGAGAGTCGCAATCAACAACATCATACGTGTTGTTAAGTATGAGTACGATGAGTACTTCAAACTTTGAATATGAGTAGAGGTTCCATGATATTAAAATGCATATGAATACGTATAACGATCAGAAATTATGAGTATGATTGGATTCTACTTTTTGAATACTTGTTCCGTTCTGATACACAACATGGGTGGTGTGAGAAGCTAGGTCGTAATCCTGACTAAACGATTGTAATGATCAATTAAGTTAGTAAGTCTAAATGGCAACCATTTATTTATGCCTTTTGCTAATTTTCTGTGTTTTTTTTAATTTTTAAAACCGAAAACAATCATTCGTTTTTATTAGGGTTTTATGCTAATCGTTGATTTTAAAAAGCAGTTGCTGGTTTCTTCCAGTCTGTACTTGCTTTCGACTGTACTTGTGTACATACATATGTACATATGTATTTCATATTTAATCAAATTTTAACAATAATAACAATAAAAAAAATGTTTTAAAAAATAAAGTTTTTTCAAATTGTTTATTACGTATTAAAAAATTAATATTTCTTGGTATTTAATTTCAGTTTAATTTCTCTTTTTTATGTATTTCTTTTACGTTCTCATTTCTTATTTTTGTTTTTTTTTATTTCTATCTTTCTCTCTTTAATTTTTTTAACATTTTTTGATTTGTTTTGTTTTCTTTTGTTTTTATTTTGAAAATGTTTGCCTTTTTTGCTTTGCCCACTTGCTTGCCATCCAAATCCATGACTTTCCCATTGAAGTTGGGAAGTTTATTACACAGTAATTTTGTCTTTCACTACACCTGCCCCGGGTGGTGTAAGTGAATGAGTGTGTTTGTGTGTATGAATATGTTCTCTTCATTGAAACCATCACAAAGCCATAAAATGTTCTATTTACCATCATACAACACAACAACGAAAAAAAAAAATTGTCTCCTCTTTCCTCATTTCTTTTTTCAGCGATATTGTTACGCAAAGTGTGTTTATTTTTTTTTGCTCTTTTTTGCTCTTTTTTGTTGCTTTTTTAAACTCCTCTTTTTTTTCTACGGCTGTTTTGAATTTTATAAGAACAAAGAAAAACATTTTTTATGTTTTTATTCATTTGGCTGCCACTCTTTTTGCCATTATTTACTCATAAAAAGAGATAGAGGGAGACGGAGAGAGAGAGCAAGAGACAATAATACCGAGTGACGCATATGCCGAAGGATTATGGCGTTTTATTAAAGGGGATTTTTGTTTAATTAAATCGAGAACGTAAGCAAACAATAAAATCCCAAAAAAAGGGAAAAATTAAATTAAATTTTATTCATTATCTTCAGAATGTAATTGTAATTTATATGTATGTAAAGACCTGTTAAATTAAGAAAGACTAAATTGTTCGTTCTCCAGAATGTCAACACCAACACAGTTTGACAGACAAATAAAACCCAGGCAATCTTTGAAAACACAAACAATCTGATCCATACCCCCCATTGCTTCTCCTTCGCCCTGACTGATTCATCTACCGACAAGCACCAATAAGGACCATACTAACTGACCGGGTGATTTTTTTTTGCTATTATCTTTTTGGCAACACTGGTTTAAACAGCTCACGCACGTTTCGTGTTTTGTTTCACTGTCAAACATCTTCAGTTTGGTCTATAATTTAACATGAATAAAATTACAAATCATTGAATTTTATTATCAAAATGCGTGGCTCTGTTAAGAAAGTTCATCGCGCGCTTCATCCATTTTATGGTCAGTTTAATATTCGGGCTATTGTGACTAAATTTCGCACCAAATTTACATTGTTGGACATTAAACCACCAACACGCTTACGTAGAGTGCGAACTGAATAAAATATCGCAACTGTATCGGCCAGTGTTAATGATGGCCACCAATTATCGATTCGTCGCCGTTCGCAGCAATTGGGCCTCTGTTACTCAACAACGTGGAAAATTTTGCGGAAGGATTTAGGTGTGAAGCCTTTCAAAATACATCTGGTGCAAGAATTGAAGCCGAACGACCTACCGCAACGCAGAATTTTTGGTGAATGGGCTCTTGGAAAGTTGGCCGAAGATCCACTTCTTTATCGAAAAATTGTGTTCGGCGACGAAGCTCATTTTTGGCTCAATGGATACGTAAATAAGCAGAATTGTCGATTTTGGAGTGAAGATCAGCCAGAAGCATTGCAAAAGCTACCAATGCATCCAGAAAAAGTCACAGTTTGGTGCGGTTTATGGGCTGGTGGCATCATTGGACCGTACTTCTTCAAAGATGCTGCGAATCGTAACGTAACTGTGAATGGTGAGCGGTACCGTGATGCCAGAGCTTGACTTGCATGACATGTGGTTTCAACAAGGCGGTGCCACATGCCACACAGCACGCGCAGCAATGAATTTATTGAGAGGCGAGTTCGGTGAACATTTTATTTCACGTTCGGGACCGGTCAATTGGCCGCCTAGATCGAGCGATTTAACGCCTTTAGAATTGAAGAATTTATTCGTGAGATACCGGCCGAAATGTTGGAAAGAGTATGCCAAAATTGGACTAAGCGGATGGACCATTTGAGGCGCAGTCGCGGTCAACATTTGCATGAAATAATCTTCAAACATTAAATTATTTGGACCGTATTATCGATTCAAAGAAAGTTTTTCATGGATTTTTCTGAATTTTATGTTTTTTTTTTGAAAAATTTTCCTATAGCTCTTAAAAAATCACCCATTACAACCTTAAGACCTTTCAAGATAACACAAATCTCTGCCTGAAAGACGCTAAAGTTATCATCTAATCAAAAATGAAGCTCAGTTTCGAGATCCTTATAGACAAATCCAGCTCCCGTACCGATTCGATTCATTCATGAACATGTTCCTGGAGTATCGGATCTTATAGAATGCCACAACCGATATAAGAGTCCTCATCCGAGGTAGATATATTGCCTTGGACAGTGCCTTGGAGTGCCATTGAAAATCCCATAAGATTCTGAATTTGGCAACTTGTACGGTCTACAGAGCCTTCAGGAAAAGGTAAAAATATCTGCTCGAAAGACGCTACAGTCATCGTCTAACCTAAAGTGAAGCTGCAGTTCGAGCCTCTTACAGAAAACCTTTGTGCCTCCATCAAATTGCGGCTCATCTGTGAAGATGGCAATGTCTTTCAGCCCTTGGAGTACAACCCCACCCTATCTATATCTTTTAACTAGAAGTCTGTTCTTCCCTTCTGAGAAGATGGTATTCAGAATACCAAAACCTGCTGTCGTACGCTGTTTCCAGCAGCAAGCTGGCATATACAAAATCAAGTCAGCAAAGCAAAATGTAAAGAGCAGACTCTTCCTCCTCCACACACATATGTATGTAAGTAATAACAGGTCTAACGATCGTCAAATAAATTTAGCGAATGACCTTAATCCCATACTTTATTCTTCTATCGTCGTCGTTTCGTTTCCAGTTCAGCTTGCTGGCTAGAATAACAACGCGATACTTGAGTTAAGTATGTTTGTTTGTCAAAGATTCTTTTATGTTTACAACATTTTGTCTGACAAGCCGAGATTACATATGTAATAGGGTGACTCAAATATGTTTATAAATAAAATTAAAAGAAAAAATTATTGTTTCTTACCTGTTGTTGTTTCACGTTTTCGTTTAAACGAATATGATTTTTGTAAAGCCAACGGCTGTTGTTGTTGTTGCTGTTGCTCCTGGTATTTATGCTTTGATGATGATGTTGTTGTCCCAGTATAACGAATATTATTCGTTAAAGACAATGTTCTAATGGTTCTCGTTGAATCTAAGCTCTTATGATCGTTCGTGTAGCTATAATTCGATGATTTATTATGATTGTTGTTGTCGTCGTTCCTATTATTGTTGTTGTAATTGTGGTGTACTATATCACTTGTTAAATTGTTGTCATCAATATAAATGACGCTATTGCGGCTACCAGAGCTATTTACTGTTGTTTGTTGTTGCTGCTTTGAATAATAAGAAGAGGAATTCTTATGATCTTCACTAGCGTCAGCTGCAATTATAGTTTTGTTGCTTGCAAACCGTTGTTGTTGATGATGTGGTTGGTAATCTTCAACAATTAATGACGATGAAATGGGTGACGACTGTATGGATTGTTGATGTTTTTTTGAAGAATTATAAACAATTGTTGGCAACTCTTTGTGTTGCTGTTGTTGTTGTTGCTGTTGCGTATGTTTAAGAGAGTTTTTAATCAAACATTGAGGTTCTGTTGTATCAACGTATACTTCTTCACGTTCTGGTTCATTTATTCGTAAGCCAGTTACAAATTGTTGTTGTTGTTGTTGTTGTTCTTGCTGTTCGTGCTGTTGCAGCTGTAGTAGTTCACCCTCATATACAGGGCGACTTGAGTAGTCGATATTATTTGCGCTTGAATTCGACGACGTTTTCATTTGTGTTGCACTTGCACAGTTTGTTTGGAACTTTCCTTTTCCTTTTTCTTTTCGTTTTTGATTTTTATTTTTTTGTAATATTACAGTTACAAATTTTGTTTTACTATTGCAGTTGTTGTTGTTTTTTTTAAATTTATTTTTTGGGTGGGGCGAAGAGAATTTAACAAACAAATTGTTTTTGTTGTTTTTGTTGTTGTGTTTGGTAACAATTTGCGGTTGTGTGTTGTAGACTTGATTTCTCAAATCCAAAATTGAATTTTTTTTTCTTGTGTTTTTTGTGTTAAAAACAATAACTTTTTTTTTATTGTTATTGTTGTTTTATAAGCCAATTCAATTGCAGTTTCAACTTTTTATAGCTGCTGCATCATATTTAACGCTTCATTTATAATTTACAGAAAAAAAAAAATGTTTTTTTTTTAAGTTTTTTTTGTTGTTGTTAGATTGTGTTATTTATTTATTTCATTATCTTCTTCTTCGAAATATGTATGTAATCAACATTCTATTTTATTATAGAATTTCATTTCAATTTTTATTTTTCTTTGAATATTTTTTACTTAAAATTAAGTTATTCTTCTTCTTTTATTTTTATTAATAATATTTACTTGTTGTTGCTTTAATAAATATTTATATTATAATGCATTTATTTGTGTGTGTTAATTTTGTTTGTTTTAATTTTTCTGTTTAATTTACTTTTTTTTTATTGATTTGTTTAACTATTTACAATTTTATTTGTAAGAATTATTATTAAATTTGTGAAAAGATTTTTATATTTTAAATTTGCTTTGCTTTGTTGCTAAGAAACGAACTAATTTTACTTTTTCATTTAATATTCGAAACCAAAATCAAAATAAATTTCTTAAAAAATAAGAAAAAAAACCTGTAAAGAGAAGAAAAAATAACGTGAAGATTAATAATTTTAAAATCATTAGAATAAAAACAAGTAACAATCTTTACAATTAAATTTAAACTAATAAAAGAAGTACATATTGACATACATAAATACAATATTACAGTGTCGTTCGATTCAAAAACGATTTTCTTATTTTTTTTTCTTTTCGAAAGATTGAGACATATTTATTTATTTATTTATTTATTAATTACAATGCCATTACAAATTATATTGTAATTATATACGAGCTGAGTAACTTTGACCATATGCTCGGTGCAGTGTCACAGACCAGAGTCTCTAGTCGCGAACCCACGACCCTCACGCTAATAGTCTAGCACACTACCCACTAGACTACCCGGGCATCCAGATTCAGACATAAAATATATAAAAATAACTAAAAAAAAAACTCAAGCTGATCAGAAAACTGTTTAAAACTGGGTAACCCTATTCCTAGCAAAATAAACTCTCAGATAGCTAATGGCACCTCAATCAGCAGCAGTATCATATCCACTTCAATGCAAAATTAAAGTTACTTTAGCATTTAATTGACACAGTCGACATGGTTCATTCTAGGAGTCCCTGATGGCATCCTGCAAGACAATTCGTTCCCTATTCAAAATAATACGCTTCAAATCCTTTCTTTAGCGATAAGACAGCGATACATAAGTGAAATTGTGACGGTGTTATGAAGAATCAACAGACTTGGATACTCTAGTGTCACTAGTAAGCATCTTCACCCGCTCCCCTATGTTGTCGAGAAGCTCCAAAATAAATTTTTGCGATACATGAAAGTTGTATTCTAATTTTGGTCACATATACAGCTGCGGTAAAAAAAATAGCACTAAGGATGGAATAATTATTTATTTTTCTAACATTTAATTTTGGAATTTTATGTATTAAGTAAAAAGATAACTAAAACACAATTGTAAGTAAAATTAAAAATATTTCAGACATATTTATTTTAATTTAGTCCAGCGGTTAAACAAAATTAATTTGAAACCTTAAATTTGATCGGTAAAATAAATAGCACTTCAACTAACAGGTACAAAAAAAAAATAGAAAATACATTAAATTGGAAAAGATTTTTTATATGGTCATAATACAGTTTTAAATAGACATTTTAATATTTTGTGGCATGGCCTTTGTTGGCAATAAAGGCAGCACAACGTCTTGGCATGGAGTCAACTAGTTCTTCACATCTTTTTTTGGGATATTGTTCCATGCCTCCTTCACTGTAGCCCATAGTGACTCATTATTGGTAGGTTTCATTTCCCAAACGTATTTTTTAACGTCAGCCCAAAGATTTTCTATTTGGCTTAAGTCTGGCGACTGCGCCGGCCACTTCATAACATTTATTTTATGTTCGTCGAACCACTTCTTGGCTTTTCGACTGGTGTGTTTTGGGTCGTTGCCCTGTTGGAGGACCCATGACAATGGCATTTCCTTTGAAGCACACGGTTGCATAACATTCTCCAGTATATCAACGTAAACATGTTGATCCATCAATGTTTTGATCCAGTATATTGGACCCACTCCATAATATGAAAAACACCCCCAAATCATAATGCTCGAACCTCCATGTTTTACGGTCTTGCAGGTGAATTGAGGGTTATATTCAGCGTTTGGTGGTCGTCGTATAAACGCTCGAGAGCCTTTTCCACCATACAAAACAATTTTGCTCTCGTCAGTCACAAAATGTTTCTCCATTTACTAACGGGCCAGTGTTGATGCTCACATGCAAACTTCATTCGTTTTTTCACATGCCTTGTTGTAAGAAGCGGAACTTTTCTTGGACTGCAAGCTTTTAAATTATGTTCCCGAAGCCGATTTCGGACTGTTTCAACGCATGCCGCAATTTGTAGCTCTTTTTTCAACTCCGTTGCTGGCTTAAAAGGATCCTTTTTGCTCTGACGTACCAACCTCTTGACAAGTAACGGGGATATTGCAGGTTTTCTTTCACGTGTTTCGACTTTTTTAGTATAAGTAATGGCATTTCGAATCATTTTGTTTGAGCATTTGAGAAACTGTCCAATTTCAGAGTAAGTTTTTCCCTCAGAAATCATTTTTTTAATAATTCCTCTTTTTTCCTCAGAACAATGCATTCCACGACCCATATTTATTGTTTTTTTTTCACTTAAATTTTTTTAAACTCCTTTTAAACACTCGCTTCTACAATCTGTTCACGAATAACTGCATAATGTTTGCTTAAAATAAAATTGCAAAAGGAAGATCTTGCAAAAACAATGAGAAGTGCTATTTTTTTACCGTCAGATTTCATGTGTTACTCTTAAAATTGTTTGATAATAAAAAAAAGTGTTCATATTTTAAGAAAAAAAATTATTATCACAGAGAGGGCACAAACTGCACTATATCTAGTGTTGCCATGAAATCGAAATAAATTATTAATAGGAATTTTATGTACAATGAAATAATATGTGCAGATTTGGTGCTATTTTTTTTTACCGGCACTGTATGTAGGTATGAGTAGTCTAAATAGCTACCGAATGAGTCAGGATGACAAATGTAAATCACCAACGACATGAAACAAAGATGCTAGCCCTGCCAGGTAACATAACGTGTTGCCGATGCATACTAATCTTAATCATCAAATAAATAGCCCGAGTCCAGCACAAAAAAGACCACAGATGCAGCAGAAACCATCAATCAATACCCTTCTGTAATTTCAGACATTGGGCGGCTACTATTCAGGCAAACAAAATTGAAATATGACTTGTTAGGCATTCTAAACTTTTACAGGAAGATATCCTGTCACAATTCAAGTCCTTATAGGCATGGTGCAAATATGTTAGGATCCTGTTAGACTCATTGCTCAATACCACCACAACAACAATAACAAACATTATGAATCTGATCATAGTGCAAATTCCACAAATGTTTATACAGTTTTGGAAAGGCTTCAACGAGAAAGTTGGTCGACAGATCGACAGTATCGACTGGCATGGCGCAAGACGTTATACAGTGCATGACAAAACAATGGAAACTTTTTCAAAAATTTATTTATGTGTTACAATCGGACGAAAATTTAAAAATCTTTTTAAGAAATCGGCAAAATATTAATGCCTTTTATTAATATGCACTGTTATTAACATTTCTGTATTTTAAAAAATACATAAAAAGATTATATAATTCAGTAATTAAAAAAAAAATAATTCTATTGACATATTTGACGTTGACAAAACATTGGAAACTTTGGAAACTTTTTTAATTTTTGAATTATATAATTCATTTTTATACATAATTTTAATATACAGAAACGTTAATAACAGTGCATATTAATAAACTCCACAAATGTTTTGCCGATTTTTAAAAAACATGTTAAAATTTCGTCCGATTAAGTACATTTTTGAAAAAGTTTCCATTGTTTTGTCAAGCACTGTATATCTCTGTGGATATTCATCTCATGGTGAGATAAAGGTTTAGAACAACATATTACATCCGCAAATGAATGGAAATTCAAAATATGACATGAGAATAAAATAATACGACCCTTAAGTAAAGCATTACTACGTGTTTCTTGGATAGCAGGTGACATATTACGTCATAGGAATCATTAAATATTATAAATACATGGATATACAATTACATTTTTGGTTTAGAGAAGCTCCTACAGCACTTGTGCTATATTAATATCCATCACTGTATTTTAAATGAAATACATACTAGTTTTAATATAACAAAATGTATATATTTTTAATAATAACATGAGTATACGTATATGATATAT
Source organism: Sarcophaga carnaria (assembly GCA_958299815.1). NCBI lineage: Eukaryota > Metazoa > Arthropoda > Insecta > Diptera > Sarcophagidae > Sarcophaga > Sarcophaga carnaria. Next base: position 47,764,975 of record OY283151.1, read on the forward strand.
ACATACATACATATGTAACAATGTATTGCAAACATACGGTCACTCTTTTTGCAATTTGACGTTTTTCCGCTTTAATACTCTTTCGCAAAACAATTTTGGCCAAATATACTACAGGCAGGCAAGGCAGACCAACTGCTACAAAAATAGACAAGAGAACACAAACAAAAAAACCAAAAAATTATGCAAAATATAGACAAAATTAACGAACCGGCTAAAATGAAATTATTATGGCACAAAAAATAATTTCACAAAATATAAGAAAAAGAAAAAAGAAATAAAAAAAGAGGCCTACAAAATTAAAAAATAAAATAAAAAGCAAAACATAAAAAATATAATAAAAAACACATACTTGCTATTTAACTAGTATTTCTTTTGAGAGGAGAAAAATAAAAAAAAAATAGAAAAAAGAAAAAAGAATATAAAATTTCAAATAAAAAGAGAGCCTCAAAAAAAAAAGAAGAAAACGCGAAATAAGCGATAAAATTAAAACAAAATCATGAAAGATTTCGCAACTTTCTAATGCAAAAACACAGGCAAACACACACGCACAACATACACAAACGAACACTTGTTTTTATTTATACTAGAAGAGCACATGGCGACAGATACCAAAACGACAAAAGTGTGACAAGAAATTCAAAAGAAAACACAAAGAAAATTTGAAAATTAGTAGAAGAAAAAATAAAAGTGAAACAGGCAAGAAGCAATCTGATAACATAAAAAAACAGCCCACAGTACAAGAAACAACAATAACAACAACAATAACAACCACAATATTAGTGGAGATATTTTTGAATGCTGCGCCGAATCAAATTTTAAAATTATAACACCAACACTCGTATGTGATACATATACAGCCATAGCAAGCAGTGCACAAAATATTATCGGCAATAAAACAACGAGAACAGCCGACATACAATAACAAATGATAATTGTAAATAAACAACATTGGCAACAAAAAACACAAAAAAAAAAAAAAAGAAAAGGAAAATAACTACTCTGCCCTGTTATTGTGTTATTTTGTGATAAAAAGCAAAACAAACAAACAACCAAACACACATACACACTCTTTGTGTCTCTCTCTCCCCAGACGTTTGTTGTTGTGGGCATTTAAACAGAAATAAATTGTTGTTGCTTTCGCTTTACAATGAAGAAGAAAAAATAAAAAGTAGAAACAGCAGACAGAAAATTAACAGCAAACAAAACAACAGTCTCACAAAAGCCGGTTTACTAAAGCAATACACACACACACAGGTTTAAAATATTTTTTTAAATACATACATATGCATGGGTGTACAAATGTATGTATGTATGTATGCATGTAGAAGAAGTAAACATTGGAATATTTTAGCACAGAGCAGGCGGTAACCCAATCAGTCAGTCAGTCAGTTAGCTATTCAAGCATAACAAACAGAATCAATTGTAGAGAATCAAACAGCAGTAGCAGTAGCAGCAGCAGCAGCATAGTAGTCAAGAAACCAACTAACCACACGACAGTAGCAACAACAACAATAAAGAAATATTCCTTAAAATCATTAATATTCATACACTGCCTACCGTATACAAATTATCACACGCGCTCACTCTCATTGTATGTATGTTCCGAATATTTTGTTTGTCATCACATTACACACACACAGTCTTAAAACAGGTCAAATGTCCTTGCAATACCAAGCAGAGCGAAAGCGAGAGAGAGAGAGTAATACCTACATATCTTATTAAAAAATAACAATGATGACAATAATTTAACGACGTTATTGATATTGTATTTCGTTTGTTTGCAACTGTTATTATAAACGAGTATTTTTTTCGTGGCTGTGTGTGTTTCGTCTCTCATTAACATTCTTGCCAAGACGACTGTGGCTCTGTTATTATAGCTAGTAGCTGGTGGTTTTTGTAAACAACCTGTGCTCTCGCCATTTGCTTATAATGACAAAAGTAATTATTAACATACGAAGGGGGGGATGAGGTTCACATCATTATGAAGTTGAGAAGTCAACGATAATTAAGTAGAAAGATTTACTCCAAATAAATGAGAGCAGCAGCACAAAGAGAAGTTGATGTCAAACAAAGTAAAATGAAAAGGAGAGCAGTTGAAAACACAATGTAAATAACAAACAAACCATCAATCAAACAAAATAAGGCGATTAATTTAAATTATGAGGAAAAAAAACTTCAAAATATGTTTTTTTTTCTGTTAATTTTTGAAATTTATTACGGCGCAGTAGAATGAAATATTAAAAGAAAACCGTTTAGCATTTGCAATACATTAGCCTGCAAGAAAACGAGCATCGAAGTAAGACAATTTCTTTGACATGGGACCCATTGATTCATTGTGAGCCTTTATGGGAAAAGGAAAATATTAAGCGAAGAAACAGGAGAAGAAAAGGAAACAAAATAAAGAGAGAAAGCTTCCATGAATAAAATATCATCCTGTAAATAGCCTCCTAGCCAGTCAATCCTGTTTATGAACTCTATTAGATCCTCTATCAGTTCCTCAAAAAATCGAATTGCTCAGTAAAATTTTTCAGAATTTTTTTTTATAAACAGTGAAACAGTTTTTCGGTTAACACCGTTTTTGGTGTACATACGAAGCTGATTTTTATTGAATATTTCAATTATTCCTGTACACAATTATTTTCGAGATGTATTTTCAAAAAAAAAAAAAAAAAAAAAAAAAAAAAAAAAAAAAAAAAAAACTGCTTTTGTAAGATTTGCCATTATGGCTACATCCTTCCTTACATACCTCCACTCAAGAACAGTGACGTAAAAAAAATTAACGAAAGTGGCCTACAGAAATCTGAGATACCCCTATCCGATCTGCTAATCCTCTGTCTAAAGGGAAAATGCTCCTTTAGTACTTCCATAATAACTCTTATCTGCCGTCTACTCATGCTTAAAATTAGTTTCGTTCCTAAAGGATTGAGGTTTGGCCATAAGGCTCTTGCCATCCTGTAATCCTTGCTACACCCCCAAGTACGGTTTGCGAGTGAATTAAAATTTTTGCAAAGGAGAAGCCTATTGGTGGTTTTACCGACCTTTTTCTGTTGTAGCTTCCAGAGATAAACCCGATCTTGCCAATTTATCCGCAATGACCCAGCATTTTAATGGTGTATTGGTATACAAATATATTTTGTTAGCATACAAGAATCCGTGCTTTTATTTTGTCTGAAACTGTTAATCAACTCCCGTTCAACTGATACAATTCAGTTGATTTCTGGAAAATTTACACCAGACATTAAGAAATATTGAACATTGAGATTCCGAGGTTCAAACTCCACTTTAGGCATCCCGAACGAAACAAAATATGAAAAAACTATTTCTTCCGGCTACTTCCTGTCAGCAGTCTTCTGAGAAAAACTCTGAGTGTAAATAAAATTACCGTTAAAAGCTTCTCAAGAATCTATCTATTCGGAGTTGACTTTAAACTGTAGGTCCCGCCACTCATGTACATATAAAAATTAACACACCCAACAATGGGTGATGTGCTAAACTAGGTTGTAATCTTGACTAGAGGGTTACAATGATCAAATAAGTAAGTAAAGTAAGCTTTAAAAACGTGTTGAAGTGGGTAGATTTCGATCAGATAAAAGCAACTGAATATGATTAAATAAAAAGTGATGATACTAAGGAGACGTACCGATATGGTAATTGAAACTTTCGGCGCAAAATTGTTGAAATAGATACTCTGTTATGCCTAAATGATTAATCATTCACAAATGGAAGATGACACGGTCCAGTATGGATACTATAAACTATCTTTAAAAAATTGTTTTCAATTTGCTTTTGCAAATGAAACTCAAACCAAAGAATATGGATATAAAGAATACGCATCATGTAGAAGTAAAATTTCTTATGGCGGGTCGTAACATTACGACCCGCTCTCACCAAAATATTTTTAAAAATCATTTCTGGATGAGGGGAGAGGAAGACAGAAGGAAAATGAACACAAACAAAGAGCGTTGCTCTCATCGTACGTAGGTACATGTGTATGTATTCTTGTGTTTTTTGATTTAGTTGTCGATCAGACTGCGACAAGAATACATGTGCTGCGGATGCTTTATCATTTTATTTCAGAATAACACTCGAAGAATATTTTGTGTCAAAAATGTTCTATGTCATCAGTTGGTCGTATTTTATTTTTTATTTTGTCCCATAGTATATTTTTTTAAATGCTTTGGTATGCTCGTTTTTTTCTTTTAATAAAAAATGGTTTTCTTATTATTTTTATTTTTATTTATCTAAAAAACATGGCCTAATTTTTAAGCCAAAGATGGATAGCTTTATGTTCTTTTAATAATAAAATCGATTTTTTATTTTATTTTTATTTATCCAAAATTATTAAGCCAAAGATAGACAGCTTTACATATATATGTTGATGAAATGAAAATAAAAATAGCGTATATTACTAACACTTTTATATGGCTGTAAATAAATAAATTCTCTCAACTTATTTTCTCTCTCTCTCACTCACTAATCCATAACCAAAGGCATGTGTTAACCTAGAGGAAAATTGTTAGTAATAATTTCAAGTTTACTTATTAACCCAATGATATGTATATGTGATCGGAAAATATAGAAAAATTGTACTGCACTAAGACACTAAGACACCGTATTTAACTTGGCAAGTATTCTTCCAAAAATCGAAATCATTTCTCATTGATATTAGTGAATACTACTGTGATATTTCGTTGGGTGTATAATTGAAATCAGAAAAAAGCGACATGAACCTTCTTCTTTAAAAACTGACAAGATTTTTACGCTCTTTTTAACGAACATTCTTGATGTTCGTGACCTATGTGTGTAAAAAGCCGAAGATGTTCTTCCCCTGAGGGACATTGGTGCCGACGTCTGTTTTTAACACTAGAAAAATAAATAAAAAAGTTGTCAAACAACAAAAACGCACGATGAGAACAACGCATTGTTACGCTCTTGGTTTCTGTATCATTCCCTTCTATCTTTCCCCCCGCGTCCTTAAATATTTTGAAAAATATTCCAAAATATGTTAAAATGCATATTCTTTATACTTTATTTTCTTTGCTCAAACTTTAAATCATCGAAATTTCCTTGAATAATAAAACAATTTTAAATTAAAAAAAAAAAAACAAGAGACAACATCGTCTATAAAAACTTGAAACCGCTTGCAACCACCCAGTAAACATTTAATGAAAATAAAATTATCAAAACTTGTTTAATGTCTTCATTAAAAGAAAAAATAAAAATAAAAAACAGAACAGACACCAAGATTAGAAGATTATAAAAAATAAATTAAAGAAAAATTTTTAAAGAGAAATAAAATTGAAAACTAAACAAAAACTATTGAAAATTGAACAGAATACAAATAGTCGTTAGCCGATTATAAAACAATTTGCTGGGTTATGCGTACGTACATATGTTGTACGTAGCACTGGTATATACACAATCATGGACTTTTTTTGTTTGCTATTTGAGAGGACGTGTGCATGTATTTCTATATACAAATAGATAACGAAGGTTAATTTATCAATGTTGTTGCTATCGCCGTTGCTGTTTATATTTATTTTTTCTATTTTATTGATGTTTTTGTTTATTGGAGGACCTATAAAATAAATATTCAAATCGAAATAACTAAACTAGGCTATAATTTTCCTCCTGTTTTTTTCTTTCGTAGTTTTTATTTTTATTTATTTATGTATGGACAATAAAAACACAACAAATTTTACTTACAGCTGTTAAATATATTCCACTTGTGTTGTTGTTGTTGTTGCTGTTATTGTTGTTTATGATTCTTCTTATCTATCATGCCAATACCACATTAAAAATACATATATTTTCTTCTTCTTCTTTTTATTTTTTTGCTTTTTGCGTTTTAATTTTTGTTCACATTCTAAATAACTGCTGCTGCTGCTACTACTACTACTTCGCCTTCTTCTGCACTACTTCACTAGGCAGGCACTGACGACGATCAACAAACAATCTCATCGGTTATAAACAACAATTAACCCGTTAAATGAAACGACAAAATACCGGCCATATAATCGAACAAGCCATAATAGCAAGCAACCACCGTTTTGTCGTGTACCATGAGTATATGAGTGAAATGCTTGCTTGATGCTATGCTTTCAAAACAACAACACTTCAAAACAAATAAATGAAAAAAACAACAATTTATTGTTGTTGTTGTTGTAAATTTTTCTTTGCAAAATTTCTTTCAATTTCCTAAGCGCGTCGTTGTGTGATTATGACGGCGAAAATGACGACACGACACTATTTAAAAATTTTCAACCGGAGCTGTTGGGTTTTTGTTTGTATTTTTTTTTCTGCTTTACTCACACGTTCATATTCCCAGCACTTGTACTCTAAGAGAGTTAGCGAGAGTGTAAGAGAAATGAATGTATGTGTGTTGTTTAAGTAAAGCAGCAGTACTTTAAGGTGTTGCTAAAGCCGAGAGGGGTGCAGAAGGAGGAGGATTCGATTTATACAACGACGACGACGACGGCAACCACTACATTGACACTACAACGACCGTTAAGCTGCATTACATTCTGTGTCACCTCGAGAAAAAAAACTCTTCATTAATTTTTGTCTTTTTTTTTTGTTTTTTTCTCAATTGAAATCAAAAATCAAGCATTTACCACTTTGTTTTTTAGTCGTTTTCTTTTAGTTGTTGTTGTTGTTTTATATTTGTTGTTACATTTAGATTTTATTTAAACTAAAAAACAAAAATGGAAAAATAACAACGAGGTTCGGTTTAACTATCCGCAACTGATGTCCGTATACGCCGATGTTATGAATCACTCTGAGTTGCAAAAACAACCGAAAATGTTTGCAAGGCATTTCCAAGCAAAAGAGCGAACAAGTATTAGTATTAGTTGATGTTGTTGTTAATAGTGTTGTTTTTGATGTTGCTGCAGCAACAATACACACAAGTAAAACAAGAACTCAACAGAGCGAACAACAAATAAAATGAAGAAGAAATATAGAAAAGAAAAAATATACAGAGAATTTGCACAAAATAATTACCAAAGAAGTAAAACACAATAATAGCACAAAGAGAGCAAAATAGAGAGAGAGAGCGAGCGCAAGAGTAAAAATATTATAGAGAATTTATGGTTAAAAGAGAGAGCATTAATGCGACCACATTTTAAAGGAAAATAATCCTGGAGAAATATTTAATACAATACAGGAAGTATGTGTGGTATGACAAACACATTCGATGCAGCACAGCAATTATGCTATTGTCGCTTTAGCCAAGCAGCATGTGGTTTAAATAAAGTAAGTAAAATAATTAAAAGTGTACAGTCGATTACTTCTTAATCAGTGGTGACATTAAAGCGTTTTTTTTTGTTGTTGTTTTGAATGCATCGCATTTTAAAAACGTATTTTTAGTACCTCTTTATGTATTAACAGCATAAACGCTGTTAAAATTTACGCGCTGTCTTTAAAATAGTAATTTCTACATAAACACACGTATTCTATTTCTGATAGGTTGTGACGCAGCACTTGGTTAGCGTATAGGTGTTCAGGCTTAATTCAACAAATTCTATGCATAGAAGTCAACCAAGGTTAGGTTAAGTTAGGATGTGTACTTGTCACTGAGTCAAGTGCAATAACCAGAGGTCAACAGACCCATTGTAAACATTCTAATATGAAAGAGAGAAAAAAAGAGAGTGAAGAATAAGAACTAATCTAAAAAAGACACACAAACAACTCAATCCCATTAAGGAGACCTCAAGAGATGTTGAATATCGGGTCACGACAGAATCTAAGACATTAAAAAAACTTGTACCTAGTGTCGTCAACCTCATCCTAACAAGGAATGTGCAGTAACAGTTACCCTGTAAAAGTCCGGCTGGAATCTGTTCCAGATCTGTGTCAGCGATCTAACCGCGCAGTGCCCTTTAAGAAACCCAGTAATCAGTCTCACGCAGGATTTATCTACTCAGCAGCAATGATCTGGCATCTCTATTTGTTTGCAAAAACATATAATTCTTGTTCTTCCATTCATTCACAGCAGTATCGTGTTTTCTTTTGTTGCTATTTCATACCCGAATAGCAACAACTTTAACATTTTTCTCTCGCTCTCATGCTCATTTTTTTATATGATTTTTTTTCTTCTTTATTTGATGAGAGTTTATTTTTGTTTTTTAATGCATTTCTTTTGCTTTATTTTGTTTGAAATTTTCTGTTTTATTTTTTTGTTGCTCGCATTCGTACCATATTAGTGTAAGCAGTTTTACTACTTTCTCTTTGCTAACGCAAGCGCCGCAAACAGTCTCAGACCCACAACACAGTTTAATTTTATTTTGTTTTTCTTTCTTTATTTCTTTCATTTTTTTTCTTCTATCAGTATAGCAATCATTTATTGCTGCTGTTGTTGTCGTTTTTATTGTAGCTCAACCAAATCAGACGCAAAAAAAGAGCCGGAGAAAAAAAAACAAAATAAAAACGAAAAAGTCCTTTTTTTGCCCTGTGTATACACTTCGTCTTGTTACGTCGTATTGTATTGGTTTACCCCACCAACATTGTTGTTTTGTTGCTGCTGCTGTTGTTGTTGTGTTACATTTTGAAAGGCATTTGAATGTCTTTGAATATTTCTATAGCCCGTCTAATGAGACTGTGTGTGTGTATACAATTTGGGAGCATATTTTGTTACTTTTTTTGTTTGGCGTTTGGATTTCACTGCGTAGGTGGACGACTTGTGTAAACGAAGACACGAGCAAGCAAAGGAAGGCTACCATTTCTCTCCCAAATAAACTCCAATATTTCTGTTAATTTAACAATTTCACCACTCTACTCTACTACTCTGCACTTCGTTATAAAATATAATTTTTTGTAATGAAAATCAAGAATAACAAAAACAACAAATGGGCGCTGTTTGTTGAAAACAATTCACAATTTTTGTTTTTTTTTTGTTTTCATTTTCCATGACTACTCTCATATGAGGTGCCACACACGTATAGTGGACGACATTACAAAAACAGACGCAATTTATTATTTCCATACAACTACTAACTGTATGTACATATGTATGTATATGTTGCGGTAGGCAAAGGTGGCGGGAAGGCAGTCAAGCAACCAATTTGATTGTTTGACTGTTTGACTATTTGATAGCAGCAGTCAACCTCTCGCCCATTTTTGAGCGCCAGCAATTGCCTTTGTTTTCAGTGCACAAGTGTGCTGTTGTTTGGGCAAACAAGTTTATCGTTTCTGAATTGGGGAGAGAAAGCAACAACGTCGTTGTGTTATAGTCGTCGTTAGAATTGCCGGGTATTTGTAAATACATACATACATACGTATTTATGTAGTACAGACGACCAACATGTACATATAGAGTTACCAAAATCTCTATATAACATTGTGAAACAGAGTTGCCACTGTAATATAATAATCTGATCAAAAGTGGTTATTTTGACCGAGTTATTGAACGAACACTTTATCGCCAAAAGTTTCAAACGCAAGTTGCTGTGAATGGGTCAGACATTTATTTAAATCAGGGTATGGTAAGTTAGATCACCACATTTGGTGGACCGACTTAAAAGAAATCCCATTTAGGAGGGTCAGCAATTAGACCCATTGTGATATCACAATAATATTCCCAACATTCCCTAGAGGCCACAAGCAAATCATGCTATTGCAGAAATATCCTTATATTATAAAGATTGCTGAAGCATGTTCAAAGATGCAAAGTCCAGAATCAGTTTAAGAACGCTACTTGGAATATTGAACAAAGCAATGATAATAAAGGGTGTTTTTTATAGAGGTATAGAACTTTAAGTTGCAATAAAACAACGATGGATTATTCGATTGACATGCATTTTATTTATCCGAAAGATAATCGTGTGGCATTACATTTTAAATATGATTTCTGGCATATGACCGCCACGGCTGGCGCGGATGTAGTCCAATCTGGACGTCCAATTTTCGATGAGTTTTTCCAACATTTGTGGCCGTATATCGGCAATAATACGGCGAATGTTGTCTTCCAAATGGTCAAGCGTTTGTTGCCTTACCGCATAGACCAATGACTTTACATAGCCCCACAGAAAGTAGTCTAGCGGTGTTAAATCACAAGATCTTGGAGGCCAATTCGCAGGTCCAAAACGTGAAATTAGGCGGTCACCAAACGTGTCTTTCAATAAATCTATTGTGGCACGAGCTGTGTGACATGTTGCGCCGTCTTGTTGAAACCACATATCCTGGACATCATGGTTATTCAATTCAGGAATGAAAAAGTTAGTAATCATGGCTCTATACCTATCACCATTGACTGTAACGTTCTGGCCACCATCGTTTTTGAAAAAGTACGGACCAATGATTCCACCAGCCCATAAAGCGCACCAAAACAGTCAGTTTTTCTGGATGTAACGGTGTTTCCACATACACTTGAGGATTACCTTCACTCCAAATGCGGCAGTTTTGTTTGTTGACGTAGCCATTCAACCAGAAGTGTGCTTCATCGCTAAACAAAATTCGCTTATGAAAATCGGGAACAACGGTAATCTCGTTTTTGGCCCATTCGACGAATCTACGCCTTACTTGATGATCGTTTGGCTTCAATTCTTGCACGAGTTGGATTTTGTAAGCACGCAAACCAAGATCCTTCCGCAAAATCTTCCATAAAGATGGATGGACACAAATCCAATTCCTGTGCTCGATGGCGGATGGACTCATTCGGGTCTTCCTCAATGCTACGCTCTACAGCAGCAATAGCTTCTTCTGTACGCACCGTACAGCGTCTCTGGGGATGCGAGTTATCAATAAGAGTAAACGTGGTGCGAAAACGTTTCATGGTTAATCGAATTAACTGCTCTGATGGACGACTTTGTCGACGATAAAATGGACGTAGTGCGCGATACGTTTTCCGCACAGGACCATTATTTTCGAAATAAAATTGCACTATTTGCAAGCGTTGTTCAGGCGTGAGTCTATTCATGATGAATTGCCAAACCAAACTGAGAATAAATCACTTGACAGCTGTTAAATCAGTCGCCATCTTGAAAAGTAATGCCAACTTAAAGTTCTATACCTCTATAAAAAACACCCTTTACATGCCGACGATATTCCTTTTACCCTTGACATGCCCTCACCTTCAAGATAAGGCACCATTTGTTGCGATGACAAGAAGTTGTGAATTAACGAACACCTCCTCTGCAACTGTCCAACACTTCGTATGTTTAGGAGCCTGGACAGAGTCGTCTTTGAGGGATTAGACTCTCTGTCGAGAGCTGACATTAGGCCTCTCCACTGATTCATAAATATATTGAGCTGGTTGAGGAGTGCTAGGGCATCAAGACGTGTTTGTGGCCTGTTTTTTTTTTTCATCCGTCTCTTATTTACTTCGTCTTTTGCGATTTCCCGATCTCCTTTACTATTTTCTCTCTCTCTGTCTCTTTTAGTACGTATTTACAGCGGGTCATTTTGACATCTGGGTATTGAATTGTAAATGTGCAATGTCGAGTACCTGGGCATTGATGGCACAACATTGATACAAAAAGTTTTGAAAAGATATTACAAAACCGTCTTTTTGGCTGGACATACTTGTCTGACTTTTAGCGTCACATGCTGTTAAAGTACGTTTCCTGTTTCTGAATCTTTAAAAGGACGTCTTTATTAAAAATAAAAAATTTTATGGTCTTGCCTTGAATGACGAAGAAAACAAATGTTCAATAAAATTGTTAGCCTTGGCAACACTGTTATTTTCATACCCACACATATACACATGAACGACAGGAATTTGCGCTGTTGAACAATATTATATACAGCAGCTTTATTACCAGAGAAAAATCGACTGACAGAGAGAGAGAGAGAAATAATAAGGGAGAGTAAAAGAAAAAACGGAAATTCCTAGAAAGTATTACGAAAAAATAACAATAATAACGAAATACATACCAAATACATAAATGCACACATATACACACACAAACGCGCGTATAAACAAAATAATAATAGACTATGAGGAAAACAATTTCCCTTTTAAAAGAAAATTCCCTTTTTTTTGTTCGTTCGTTTTCTTTCAATGAATACAATACTCGTATGCATGCGTTCGTATTTGTATTTGGGGAGAGACCGGCGGGATTTCGAAAAATAAAAAAGAAAACTTTCTTACATAAAAGAAATGTGGAATAAAATGTGAATCATTCATTGAAAGGCCAGGGTGGTCACATGTACATACGTTTGGACTCACTCAGCTTAGCTCAGTTCAGCTCATCACCCACCAACGTGAGTAAGCTTTCTAAAAAAAAGTGCTAAAAAATACGAAATAATTGTACGTTTGTGGTGGAGATTGTAGTGGTAGTGGTGGTGGTGGTGGTGGTGGTGGTGGTTATAATAATAAACAATAGTTTGTAATTTTTAGAGGTGAAAGTTGGACAAGTGAGACTAGAAGAAAGCAGAGGCGAGGAAATACGAATTTTATTGATGGCAAAAAGGATAAAGAGACCACCTTCATAATATGACGGCAATGATGAAACCGTTTTTTATTCACGAATATTTCTCTTTCTCTTGATACATTTACAGCAACAACAACAACAACAACCAGTGCCCCGTTACTATTGTTGCAATGGTTTTGGGGGTTCTTCGTTATTTCTGTTTTCGTTTTCGTTCTGTTTTTGTTTTCATACTGAACTGGGGCTTACCGCTAATAATAAACAATAAGGGACAATAAAAACTACAAAAACAACAACAGAAATAATATTTAATAAAGTACACTCATACATACACACAATCAATGTGTAAGTGAGTTCATGTTTTTCAACAATAATAAACGATACCATCAACTAACTAGTTAACGGCATTAATAGTGGTTATAATGGCAGCAGCAACAGCAACAGCAAAAAATAAAAATAAATAGAAGGACACACACAGCTATGACAACAAAAACAACAGCAACACCAACAACTTAGTAGAATTAAAAATTACATACAAAACGAATTTGATGATTTTTATCGATGGTGGTCGGTCGTCTCTGTCTCTTTGAACTTGTAAAATGGAATTCTTTTCAAAGTTTTAACAAAAAAAATTAAAAAAAAAAGAAAACGACGCAATAGAAAGAAAAACCAACCCATTTAACGAATGCACTTAGAAATGATGGAGAAAACCCTGGGTTTCATGTAAATTATACACAGTGAATCACCACAACCATTGCATGAATCAACAACAAATAGCACTTATGGAGAAATCCAGTTACAATTACAAATTATGTTGAAATCTACACTCATAATACACCGTGTAAGGATAAGCAAAATAAATGTCATTCATAAATACGGACTAATTTGTAAATTTGAGAGCGTTATACCGTGTTCAGACAGGCGCTTTTATTGCTTAATTAGCAATAAATGCCATTATTGACCTCAATATTTAATATAAAATTTGAATTAATTATTGCTCAATAAAAATTCAAATTGTTTCAAAATTGACAAAAATGTTAAATACAACACTGTAAATTTTAAATACAACACTGTCATAAGTACGTTCAGTGACCATATTTCAATTTTCCGAACACTTTCAATTGATATTTGACAACTCAATGTCAACAACGACAAACAAAAAAATTAAAAAATGGCGGGTCAAGTGGAAGGTGTTTTTATTCTTTTGTTGGTAGTGAATTGCATATGGAAATGTTAAACAGTTGGAAAATGTATTGGCGGGTCACTTGTATGTAAAAGGTTGTTCTAGGAGTTTTAGCTCTCGATAAATACTATCAGAAGCCGTTTATTTCATGGAAATCGGTTGAGGGGTTAGGAAATTATGGCTCTGTAATTTTTTTAATTTTACTCTTTAAGTGCCGTACAAGCCAATTTATGGTAGGTTGGAAACAGAAAACAATTTTTTAAAAATACTTATATGTAGTTTATGGATACAAATGAAGTTTATTCTGGTAGTTTATAGTATTTTCTAATTTTGGTTTTTGTTTTTTGGCCATTTTTTGGTTTGATTTAGAATTTAGTAATTTTTTCATAGGTGTGCTGTTGGTTAATATATGGTGAACTTGAAAATGGGTTTAAAATATTTTTTAAAAGTGAAGATTGATAAATAGGGTGAAAAGTTTGTTCTAGGAGTTTTAGCTATCAATAAATGCTATTAGAAGCCGTTTATCTGATGGAAATCGGTTAAGGGGTTAAGGAATTATGGCTCTGTCAATTTTTTAATTTTACTGTTTATGTGCCGTATAAGGCAATTTATGGTAGGTTGGAAACAGAAAACAATTTTTTAAAAATACTTATATGTAGTTTATGGATACAAATGAAGTATATTCTGGTAGTTTATAGTATTTTCTAATTTTGGTTTTTGTTTTTTGGCCATTTTTTGGTTTGATTTAGAATTAAGTAATTTTTTCATAGGTGTGCTGTTGGTTAATATATGGTGAACTTGAAAATGCTCCTACTAACCGCATCAGCTCAGCGTTCCTGTTACACACTAGTAGTAAGGCCTTTTCCAACGTTAAGTTGTTTTCCATTTTTTCAAAAATAATTTTTTAACTAATTTTCACGATTAAATTAAAAGCAATGTTGTTGAAACAATCAGCTGTTTTGCTTACCAGCTGTCAAAAAATATTGATAATACTCTCTGTCTGAACACATAAAATATTGCTCACAAATAAACGAATATTGACTTAATAAAAATGCCTGTCTGAACACGGTATTACAAAAAAATACAAAATAAAAATTAAATACAATAAAATAAATAATGAATAAAATGCAATTTAAAGAAATGATTTCGAAAGTTATTTCATCTTATTCTTCTGTTATTCTGTCATTCTTCCAAAACGGACTCTTAACGAGATACAGTGTTGGAAAAAATAATAGAAACGCATCAAAAAACGTTGAAAAACATCTCCATATCATTACGGACCCGCCACCCTGTTTGACTGTCTTTTTTGTTTATTTTGGATCAAACTCTTTATTGGCAGGGCGACGTACAAAACATTTTCCGTCTGATGGAGCACTTTGTTCCGAATTTGGTGTTATCTGGCAAATTGTAACCTTTTTTGTATATTTTTGTTTTACTTAAAAGAGGTACTGACCTTGGACTTCGAGCCTATTTCTTATAGTACTGCTTGTTACTGGATATACTAGATATTTTTAAGCCCATTATATGACTCAAAAGAATTTTTTTTTGGAATGATGTACTAAAGTTTGATCAAAACGCGTGGACGTTTTCCTCTTTCTTTCTCTATTATCGACATTTTTTGTATAGTGAATCACTTAAATACTTTATGTTTAGCCTTCATTATGTGGGCTATTTTTCCAAGTGATAAGCCATCAGATTTTAACTTAAGGACAACATTTCTTTCAGCATCAGTGGTATGAACACCTCGACCCATTTTTTAAAAGATTTAAAACATACACTCAACCCGAAAATTTTGCAAATGGTCCAAAAAAAATTTATTTTAATTCAATTTTGTGCCACTTCTAAATATTTCATTTAAAAAGTTTATTTATTTTAAATTTAAACACGATTTTAGAAAAACGTTTCTATTAATTTTTTCCAGCTAAATTACGTATTTTCTTACTTTTTCTTGAAAAACTAATAAATTAAAAGAGAAGAAAGCAATAAAGAAAGCAAATAATAAAATTCCGTTACATTAGCAAGTATTTGACAGTAATTTCCAACAATAAAAGTTTATAACGAAAAAGTATACAATATTTTAATAATGAACTAGTAATCGTTTCTATTATTTTTTCCAACACTGTATATAGTTACTTACTTGTTAGGTTACTTATTAGTCAGGTTTACAACCCTTTAGTAGTAAGGATTACAACCAAGCTTGGCGCATCCATGTCAATTTTATACATGAATGGCAGGACTTACAGTTTAAAGTCGCCTCCGAAGGACATATGTATTTTTAAGAAACTTTTCATGACAATTTTTATTTCACTCTCAGAGCTTTTACAAGAAGACTGCTGAGAGTAAGTTGCCGATAACACATTTTTTTATATTTCGGTTTTGTTCGACATGTTTGAGCTGGGCTTTGAACCACAGACTCTCGTCTAAAAAGCCCACAAACTACCAATTAAACTACGCCGACTTTTATGTATGCTTGGCGTCACCTTGCTAGTAAACCGCTATTGGCAGTTCCATTTTAATCGACCCTCCCCCCCTTTCCACGTTCTCGCGATTGAAACCCCTTTATTGCGTTTAGCACCGCAGTTGGTATTTTCAGTGTGCCCTACTAATCTTCATTTTCCCTAGCATACCTCCAGAGGAGCATAAAATTTGGTTTAGCGAACTCTACATAGCAACTTTCCTTATGAGATTTGATCAGACTTGGCCGCAGACATTTACTTGAAAGCGCTCGTCAATGCACATGTGTTTGGTTATTATGGCTATCGTTTATCTCTAGGTTTTCAGTGTCAAGTGGGCGTTTTTGTAATTAATTTTTATGTTTCTAAGAGAAGAAGTCGCCGTAGTCTAGTAGGTAGTGTGTTGGCTTATTAGACGAAAAGCCACGGTTCGAGCCCCAGGCCAGACATCAAAATAAAATGCAAAAAGTATTTCTTCGGCGACTTCCTCTCAGCTGATTTCTGGCAAAAACTCTGAGAGTAAATAAAATTGCCATGAAAAAGAAGTTTCTCAAAAATCTGGCGTTCGGAGTCGACTTTAAACTGTAGGTCCCACCACTCATGTATAAAATTAACACACACAACATAAATGGTGTGAAAAACTAGGACGTTGTACTATGGGTCAATTCGACCTTCGGGTACCGTACTTGTCTTAATTGACAAGTACACGTCCTCTAACCTAACCTAACCTAACCATTTGTAAACCATTTAACACACTTACTTAGCTCCTCTCATAGCGAATAAAAATCGAACATTTTATTTCTTCCTGTAGTCCTAGTATCAAGAGGGTTTACAAGAATTTAAGGAAATGAATCATTAAATTTCGATGGAAAATTTGTTTTAAATATTTTTGTATATCAATCCCCACCACTACTACAGAGTTACCAGATTTCTGAATAATACAAACACAAAAACAACCCGTATTAAAATAGAGCCTGCCTGATACTTTATTTCCATTTTAATTTATAAGAATTCTACGTAATTAAAAACGTTGTAATTTTAGATACGCGTTGACAAATTACTTAGAAAAACAAACCGAATACATTTTAATTGTATAGGATTTTATTATAAATTTTTTAAAACTTTTTCAAGGAAAAATGGAAATAAAGAAACAAAAACAAAAGAGCAAATGATGATTACATTTAAAGGAAAATATAATTTTTGATTTAAGCGTGGGTTGTTGTTTCATTTCGTTTAAAGTAGAAAATTCAATTTCAAAAGTAAGAAACAATAATTAGAAATAAATAATTATTCTCTATGGAAACCAAGATCTTGTCTAAGATGTTTATTATTTCCCAACTTACCACTGAAAAAAATTAAAAATTACTCATGGGCACAAAACGATATTGAATAACAGGGCTGTCTGTCTTAATACAGAGATGCTTAACCAATTCGAAGAATTTCGTTTAATAAGCCGGTGTGCTCCAAAAAATCTTAGAAATTAAGCCTTACTTTTAGTATCAAAGCTACCACACTAATACGGTGTTCAGATATGCATCTTTATTGCGTAAAGCGCAATAAACGCCATTATTGAGCTCAATATTTCATATAAAGTTTCAATTATTTATTGCGCAATAAATACGCAAATTGTTGTAATATTGAGTAAAACTTAAAATACAGCACTGTCATAATTATTTTCAGTGCGTATATTACAAGTATTCGAACACTTTCTGTTGATATTTCATAACACATATGTCAACAACGACAAACAAAAAATAAAATAAAAATAAAAACAATGTTGACACAACCAGCCATCAAATAAATATTGAATAAGCAGCTGAACTGCTTATATTATTATGTCTGAACACTTAAAATATTGTACTCAATAAACCGAATATTGACTCAATAAAAGTGCATATCTGAACATAGTATAACCTAACCTAACCTAAGCCGTACTTAGTTAGGTAGGGAGGTAGGTTTGAGGGCTTTTATAGCCTTCTTTAATGTCTAATACAAAAACAACTACACTGTGTTTGTACTAGAAATGGGAAAGAAAAGAGTGATAGTTTCGTGTTAGCAGGCGAAGTTCGCTAGTGCTAAAGCCGCTTTAGAATAGTTACAACCATTTTAGCGTCAAAACTTTCATGTACATAGGACCAGTAGGCTTGGGTTTAGGTTAGTGAACGTGTACTTGCCATTGAGACAAGTATAGTCCCGGAGGTCAAGTTGACCCATTGTACTACGTCATAAAGGAATGAGGATAATAGGGCGAATGCGGAAGTAGAGGAATAACACGGACCACAAACACACAAGAGAGCAGTATCAACCGGAAAGACCATTGAAGACCTAGCACTTCTCAACTAGCTCAAACTAATAATGAATCTATGGAGAGCCTTAATGTCGGCACTCGACAATCAATCAATCTATTAAGAACTGGACAGTTACAGAGGAGGTTTTCGATAATTTTCAACTCCTAATCGTCTTCTAGTCGCCGTGGTCTAGTAGGTAGTGTGTTGGCGTATTAGACGTAACGCCCGGGTTCGTATCTCAAGTCAGACATCAAAACGAAGAATGAAAAACAAATATTTCTTCGGCGACTTCCTCTCAGCAAAAACTCTGAGTAAATACTCTGCCATTTAAAAGTTTCTCAAAAATCGGTCATTCGGAGTCGACGTTAAACTGTAGGTCCCGCCACTCACGTATAAAATTAACGCACACAACAGGAGTGTTGTGAGAAGCTAGGCCGTAATCCTGACTGAAGGGTTGTAATGGCCAATTATGTATGTATGTAATCGTCTCAACATAGGCTGACTTTCAAAATGTATCAATACAAAGTTTGTGTGCAGTTCTACTACGGTATATAAATTTTGTAGATATGCAAAGTTACTAAATAATGCATCAACTATAAATCCGATGCCTGATTGCTTTTTGACTGCGTTAAAAATACACATTGACGGACGTTTTGAAATGGAATACATTGTATATATTTTGTACAGCGGCTTTATGAAACACGATACTTTGTTCAAACACAAAGCAACTATCATTTTAGAAGTCAGCCATACTCTGCAATAGTCCGGCTGGGATCTGTTTCAGATCTTTGGCAGCGATCTAATCTCGCAGTGACTCCGCAATAAAGCAAATAACTAACCTCAAGCTGGAATTATTCAAGCCCAGCCAGCTAGCCTGTTGTAACGCTGTCTATAGCAGGACACAGACTCCTATAAACATAACATCCCGATCCATTCCCCCAACGCCTCTGCTCTTCCCCTCTGACCCCAATCATTGATGAGGCCGTAGAATTGGCAGATTGAGGACCTAAATGTACCTACAGGAAATATAAAGGGTCCGCCAAAGAACTTTTTTTTAAATGCTTTAAAAGAAAAAAACTACTGAATATTTTCTTAAATTTCTTTTTTTATTTGAAAGTACAATCCTTCCGGTTAATAATGGAAAATAATTTCATTCAAATGGCTGACTCGGCTGGCCATGCAGTAGATGGCCATGCAGAAGATGCCGATTTTGGCAAAAAAAAATCATCTTTTCAGATGAAGCTCATTTTGTTTTTGGCGGGTATGTAAACATGCAAAATTGTCGCATTTGAGGCACAGAAAACCCGCACGCATACATTGAAAAGCCGACGCACCCAAAACGAGTCACTTTTTAGTGCGGATTTTGGTCCAGAGGCATAATTGGGCCATTTTTATTCATAAATGAGCAAGGAGTGGTCGTTACAGTCAATGGCGATCGTTATCGGGCCATGTTGAACGAATTTTTGTTCACAAAAATTTAAGAGGAGGATATTGGCAACATTTGATTTCAACAGGACGGCGCTACGTGCCACACAGCCGAAGCTACACTCGATGTTTTGCGCCCTGTTTTTGAAGATCGCATTATCAGCCGCAGAACTGATGTCGTTTGGCCACCTCGGAGCTGCGATTTGACACCGTTCAACTATTATTTGTGGGGTGCCGTCAAAGATAAGTGTTACGCCGAGAAGCCAGAGACAATTGACGCTTTAAAGGACAATATTCGTGAAGCCATTGGTGAAATACAGCTGCACATAGTCGATAATGTGCTTAAAAATTGGACCGATCGTGTAGGCTACTGCATGGCCAGCCGAGGCAGCCATTTGAATGAAATTATTTTCCATTATTAATCGGAAGGATTGTACTTTCAAATAAAAAAAGTAATTTGAGAAGACATTCAGTAGTTTTTTTTTTAAAGCATTTTCAAAAAAAAAAGTTATTTGGCGGACTCTTTAGAATTATCCAAGCCCAGCCAGCTAACCTGTTCTAACGCTGTCTATAGCAGGACATAGAATCCTAGAAACATAACATTCCGATCCTTTCCCCCAACGCCTCTGGTCTACCCCTCTGACCCATCCATTGATGAGGCCGTAGAGGTGGCAGATTGGGGACCTACATGTACCCACAGGAAATATACAACAAAAATCAAAAAAATTTTCAAATGTTGGGTGACTAAAAAATTACGCATAGTGCGGATATTCTATAGGCGATTTGCTGTTTTCTAACCGATAATTTGGATTCCATTGTTTTGTGATGGTGATCGAAATATTCTTGAACATATTTTTCAGTGGCACTATTCGTTCGTTCATCATTTCTTTTCTTGTATCAAAATCATTAAATTAAAATACATACATATACATATGTGCATACATGTATGTATGTATGTAGTATATATACAACAACAATAAATATATTAACAATTCATTTGTTAACAAGTTTTAAAGCCAACCAGCAATATGTTTTTAATTTTAAAATTTTTCCCCAAAAAAAGGGCTTAAACATGTTTCTTTACGTATGGTTTTGTTTCTTGCTTTTGATGCTGGTGTTGTTGTTGTTTTTGTGTTTTTGGGTCTGGTTAGGCAAGTTTTTGTTAAACATTTTTCTTTCTCCACTTTAGGTTTTTTTTCCAACTTTTTTGGTTGTTTTTGTTGTTTTTGTTTTTTCGTGTTAAACAAAGTAAATCAAACACATTTTTGATGGTCCGTGATTGTTGATTCGTTTCGAAAAATAAATTTTAAGCAGAAAAAATATAAAGGAAAAGAACTGGTCTTTTTATCTTTTTGTTGGGGGTCTTTTTGTGCTGTTTTTGTTGTTGTTGTTTTCATGTTGTTTTTGGCTTTAGAATTTTTGTGGAGTTCAAAGAGCTGTAACAGCTTTATCGTCTGTGTGTGATATTAAATAATGAGATCAAGTAGGAAACTGTTTTTTGGATGAAGAAGAGGAAGAAGAAGAAAAAGAATACGAAATATTGTTCGTATAAGAATCCCAAATACAGTACATACAACAAAAGTATGATAAAAGAAAATAACCGACAAGACAAGCAAGTACTCACGTTTTGTTGATTCTTAAACTTTCACAAACTATTGTATGTATTGTGTTTAAAAAAATTTACTCAAAAAAATTGTATCAATTTTGAAAATAAATTATCAGAAAAAATTATTATTTATAGCACTGCTGTTTCTGTTAGACAAATGGAATCAGACAAACGTCTGTCTGTTCTGTATGGAAAACAAAAACAAAATTAAATGCTTTTGCATACAAACAGCAGATGTCTTACAGAAACAGACCCGGCCCTTAACTTATTTTATTGTCTACAACAACCCTTTAGTCAGGATTACCACCCATGTTGTATGCGTTATTTTTATCCATAAATGGCACGATTTACAGTTTAAACGTCGACTTCGAACGACAGATTTTTGCGAAACCTTTCATGGAAATTTTATTTACTTTCAGAGGTTCGAACCACGGGCTCATACATACATACATACATAATTGGTCATTACAACCCTTCAGTCAGGATTACGACCTAGTTTCTCACACCATTTATGTTGTGTGTGTTAATTTTATACATGAGTGGTGGGACCTACAGTTAAAGTCGACTCCGAACGACAGATTTTTGAGAAACTTTTCATGGCAATTTTTATTACTCTGAAGAGTTTTTGCCAGAAACTTGCTGAGAGGAAGTCGCCGAAGAAATACTTTTTGTATTTTGTTTTGATGTCTGGCCTGGGGCTCGAACCACGGGCTCACGTCTTATAAGTCAACACATCACCTACTAGGCTACGGCGACTCGCACCACTCATGTTGAGTATCAAGACCTGCAGTTTAATATCGACTTCGAGTGACTTAGCTGAGAATCTTTTTCATGGTGATAAGTTACTCTATAAGTTTTTGCCAGAAGACTGCTAAGAGGAGGTCATCGAAAGGCCATAGAGGGGAGAACTATGTCCAGATTAACGCATTACATAGTCAGAGTATCTGATGTCGACAAGCTGCCTTCCTGTGTAGTTTCTCCGGATATTGAGCAAGCAAAAGCGCAGGCTGGCATCGGTGCGGTGCGGTTTTATTTTGGGAGAGAGTGCGTGGCAATCCAATAAGTTCCCTGATGAGTAGAGCAGTATCTTCAAGACAGTAGCACTCATAATTACAAAGCAATGCAGTTGGTCTGGAAACATAGCGAGCCATTTACATACGTGGACGACAGTCAGGCTGCATTGGAAGCTCTGACAGTAATGCACCTGGTTCGGAAACAGAGCACGCCATTTACATACGTCAACGACAGTCAGGCTGCATTGGAAGCACTGACTGGGCTTTATTTCAAGCAGTAGAAAGGCATTCATAGTAATTTTCGACAGTTATGGAAATCAAGTGGCAACACAGAACAGGTAAAGGACCCTAGACTTGACTAATCCACTGTCTGGATCAGACGACAAGTTGAAATTTTGTGCTGGAATATGGAAGGTTTTTTTGAGAATCTCTAGCCTATAGTCAAGAATACACTCTTCTGTGACAAAATGGCTACCGAACTTGGGTAGGGAAACTACTAGGGATCTTAACCCATTAATGCCCGAATTACTTTTTTTTCTAACGGTTACCGTTTTGTTTTTTACACTCAATTTCCTCTCAGAGCATAAAAACTAAGGCAACCTCTGCTCGCAACTTAAGTTGCCACTGGGGACTAATGGGTTAATATATTTCGACTCAGAGAGTGAGAAAATTAGTTTGTGGGACATAGTTACCCATCTTTTCGACAGGGTGTGCAAAAATGTTGAAAAGCATGAGAGTGTTGAACACATGTTGTGTCTCTGATCAGGCATACAAAGGCTAAAAGTCATAGAACTTAACCAGAATTTCTTTAGTGGCTTAGAGGAGTTAGGATTTCCGACCTGAAGGTCGTTAGTACTATAATAGATAGTGTGTTGGTTTATTAGACTTGAGGCCATGGTTCGTACACCAGGTGAGATATTTCCAACAAATTGAAAAATGATAAATATTTCTTCGTCTACTTCCTCTGAGCAAAAAATCTGTCGTTCGGAGTCGACTTTAAACTGTAGGTCCCACCACTCATGTTTCAAAATTAACACACACAACATGCAAGGCTGGTGTGAGAAGCTAGGTTGTAAGCCTAGCCTAGCTTGGTGACACCACTTCATAGTTTTTCTATGGTTCCATCTACTCTCTCTCTCTCTCTCTCTCTCTCTCTCTCATACACTATTTTCTACTACTTCAATAGTTTTACAATCTTTTGATTGCTATCGATTATTAATTCAATTTATTTAAGAATTTAAAACTCCAATTACAGAAAGCTCTTGTGTTTGTGCATTCGAAACTTCTGATCGCATTCATTTCTTTAAAGAGAATTTAATTTCGGAAAAAAGCAACTAAAAAAAGGGGTTAAAATCATTTGCAATTTGTTTAACAAAGAGCAGGATTTGTGAAATCAAATGAAATAAAATAAAAAAACATGTAAAAAGCACACATATTTGAATATTAAACAATAAAAACCAAAAATTCAAAGTAAAAAAATCTCAGGGGTATTTAATTATTAATTTTTACAGCTGCTTTTTAAAACGAAAGCGAAAAATGAATAAAATAAAGAATAAAACACAGGCACACACACATAATACAAATTTTAAAAAAGCAAAGGAGGAAACCTCATATTATGCGAGGGTCAAAAAGAAGAAATTTAAACTTTGATTTTTTATTTGAGTTTTTTAAAGTCTTCTATTAAGATTCAATTGAAGTGGATTAAATCTAATCATTGCGACCCTCGACTACGAACAAAAATCATAATCTATGGAAACAACAAATTCAACACAAATTGCTTAAAACAAAGCGTTATAAAATTACACAAACAATCGAACGGACAGAAAAAAAGATCCCCGTTGCAAGGGTAGGCTCTGCGAAACAATAAAAATGTTAACGTTAAAGCTGTGATCCATTGTTTCGTGAAATGAAAGAATAATTTGCCAAAATGGAAGAAGCTTTATGCAAAAGGCATGTGAAAAAAAAACAAATAATGGAAGCAATTTACAGCTGTGATCAAAATAATAGGAGTGCTACCATGTAATATTTTCAAAGTTAAAATTTTTTATTCTAACAATTTGCAAAACATTATATATTTTAATGGTAGTTACAACGATCTGTAAGAAATAAAATTAAAAAAGAGAATCTCGTAATAACTTTAATATTTACGATGAAATTGATTCATTTCTGTGTTTGCCCTTGACTTGAGTTGATCAAAAAAATAGGAATTTGAGTGTTCTTTTAAAAATAAAATTTTAACACATAATTTAATGAGAAAAATGAAAAGTGAAAACAGTGATTCACATAAATTTTTGTAATAGTGGGACGAGGAAAGCACTGTACTGAAGAAAAGAGAGAACTAATTAAATATCTTTGAAAAAAAAGGCAAAAATTCTAAAGAAATTGAGGAAACCTTAAGTTGCTCCAATCAAATGATCGCAAATGCATTAAAATATAAAAAAAGCTCGAAACGCGAGGGCGCAAGCGCAAAACATCAACTGTAGATGACCGCAAAATTGTGCGATACAGCAAAATAAATCCTTCAGCGTCTTCAAATAACATTCAAAAGGTTCCGAATCTTACCGTAAGTGTCCCTACTATTCGTAGGCGTCTGATGGACAACAATTTATTCGCAAGAAGTTCACAAAAGGTGCCATTGTTGACATACAAAACAGGTAGCCAAGCACGCTTAAAGTTTGCCCAAGAACATATCAATTGGCCGAAAGAAAAATGGAGAAACCTATTGTGGACCGACGAAGGCATAATTGTTTTATTTGGTGGCATTGGGTCTAGACAGCATGTTAGATGTCCGCCCATCACCAAATATAAAGCTCAGCGTACACAAAAGACAGTTAAACATGGTGGTGCAAAACTAATGATATGGGGAAGCTTTTCATATAATAGTGTAGGCCCAATACATCCAATTAGAGACATAATGGATAGGAATGTCTATGTTGGCATTTTGAGAGAAGTGATATTACCATACTCCACGCCTCTAAAATGGATATTCAAACAAGATAATGACCCGAAACACACCAGTAAATTGGCAAATGAGTGGTTTCGAGTTAATGGGGTAAAGGTTATGGCGTGGCCAGTTCAGTATCCTGACCTTAATCCCATAGAACATCTATGGGGAGATGTTAAAAAGGATATTGCAGAGAAAAAAACATTCAAATGCAGAAGAACTATGGATCACAGTGCGCGATGCGTGGCATCAAATTCCTTTAAATAGATGCCAAGATTTTAGTGACTCAATGCCTCGTAGATATGCTGAATTCATTAAAAACGAAGGTTATTCAACCAAATACTATAATAACTTTACTATTTTAAGATAATATCAAACTTTTGTACCTTTTGTTTAAAAATTATTCGGTTGCTTGCTAGCACTCCTATTATTTTGAACAATTAATTTTGAGAGTAAGCTTTATTTACATAAAATATTTGGGCAATTCACTCGACTTTGTATCGTGTATGTTGTATTAAATACATTTGTTTGTTTGTGAACGCTCAATGCTATGCTGTATTGTGTATCTCGTGGCATTCAGACAATTTGATAGCCCGAAACCAACACAACTTTTTAAAAACATGTGAAAACATATACACTTTTTTCATTCACACAATTTGATAGCACGAAACCAATACAACTTTTAAAAACATATGGAAAAAATGTGTATAAGTGTATCGGATATTTATATGAAAAATATCAACAACAATCATACGCTGTTGTATGTTCTTCCAACAATACAATGAATACAACGATACAACGGCTTGTGTGAATTGACCAATTTTTTGTTTTCGTGGTTTTAATTAAATAATTAAGTGTTAAAAAATTAGAAAATCAATTAGAAATAAATTTTAGGTCAAAAAAATTTGATATTTTCTTTTTTATTTTTCTTAATTTTAAACTTTGCTTTTAAATGAAGGGCGCTCCTATTATTTTGAACACAACTGTACAATAAGAAAAAAAATAACAAACTAAAGTATTTCTATGAAGTTAACAATAAAAAGAGATCGTTTTGCCTTCTATCACAATATAAAAAAGATTAACACTAAAACACCAAACTAGGCAATCCGTATCAAGGAAACCAGAACCAGAATTATACAAAAAAAAACGCTTCTTACAGCACAGCATCCCGAAAACCGATATTTCGGTGTTCGATAACTACTGCATACAAGTGGAAGACATACTAAATGTCCAATCAATCTGAATTTGATCGATGATACGGGTTAAATTAACTTTGAGGACCGTTGTAATAGGTGGCTTACACAAAAAAGTCGCTTCTTATAGAACAGCATCCCGAAAACCGATATTTCGGTGTTCGATAACTACTAGATTTTCTTGGACGAAATCAAAATGATGATTTACTATAATGACGGATCTATAAGAGCATTGAAAAGTCGCAATATGATCCGCGACTACGATTACATTAATGCTTTGGTGTTGTATTGTGTCCTTTTATTAACGCCTGCCTATCCTTAAATAAGAAAAGTATGTGTGAGATATCATTGACAATTTTTTATTCGTTTAACAGACCTGTTGAAGCAATTATGTATGTAAGAAATATACTGTCGTTCAAATATCCTATATGCCTTCTCCAAGTGGAGGACATACTAAATGTCCAATCAATCTGAATTTGATCGATGATACGAGTTAAATTCACTTTGAGGACCGTTGTGATAGGTGGCTTATTCAAACCCAACAGGGTGAAATCGCAGCATTATGCTCCACGTGAGATGACCATGATCTCAAATCAATTCAAAATTTGGCAATCTTCGGCCTATTGTGCTCGCTGTTGACAGTGGTGACATGGCCAAGGTCGTCAGAAAAGAAATATGGAGAGTTAACGCCGCCAGTTCAAACTCCCTTACAAACAGTGAACACTCTTAGATCTCTTGTGGATTGTTATCGGCCAAAATGTAACAGTTTTGTTCGTTCACGTACCCATTCAACCAATAATGTGACTCATCATCGCAGAAGGTGATTTCCCGAAGAAACTTGGAGCGCATTCAGCGAATACACGTCACTGTCAATGACTGTTTACCTTCAGTCCTGTGGACAGTTGCATTTTGTTCGGAAACAGGCCCAAGTCACGACGCAAAATTCGCTAGATGTGTTCAGTTCTTCTACTGATTTGGAATTCTTCGTTGACAAACGGGTGTTGGTCGATCGCTTACTAAATCAGTGGACTTGAATTTATTCACCGCAATGGGAATAGACTTCTCAGTAGAACAATTACGGCGATTATAACGGGTGTTTTTTTTAGCTATTATCTTTTTGGCAACACTGGTTTAAACAGCTCACGCACGTTTCGTGTTTTGTTTCACTGTCAAACATCATCAGTTTGGTCTGTAATTTAACCATGAATCGTCTTACAAACGAACAACGCTTGCAAATCGTTGAATTTTATTATCAAAATGCGTGCTCTGTTAAGAAAGTTCATCGCGCGCTTCTTCCATTTTATGGTCAGTTTAATCGACCCACTGAAGCGTCTATTCGGGCTATTGTGACTAAATGTCGCAACAAATTTACATTGTTGGACATTAAACCACCAACACGCTTACGTAGAGTGCGAACTGAAGAAAATATCGCAGCTGTATCGGTACAGTGTTAATGATGACCATCAATTATCGATTCGTCGCCGTTCGCAGCAATTGGGCCTCTGTTACTCAACAACATGAAAAATTTTGCGGAAGGATTTAGGTGTGAAGCCTTTCAAAATACAGCTGGTGCAAGAATTGAAACCGAACGACCTACCACAACACAGATTTTTTGGTGAATGGGCTCTTGGAAAGTTGGCCGAAGATCCACTTCTTTATCGAAAAATTGTGTTCAGCGACGAAGCACATTTTTGGCTCTCAATGGATACGTAAATAAGCAGAATTGTCGATTTTGGAGTGAAGATCAGCCAGAAGCATTGCAAAAGCTACCAATGCATCCAGAAAAAGTCACAGTTTGGTGCGCTTTATGGGCTGGTGGCATCATTGGACCGTACTTCTTCAAAGATGCTGCGAATCGTAACGTAACTGCGAATGGTGAGCGCTACCGTGAGATGATATCCAACTTTTTTTGACCAAAATGCAAGAGCTTGACTTGCATGACATGTGGTTTCAACAAGACGGTGCCATATGCCACACCGCACGCGTAACAATGGACCTATTGAGAGGCAAGTTCGGTGAACATTTTATTTTCTGTTGGCCGCCTAGATCGTGCGATTTAACGCCTTTAGGCATATTTTTTGTGGGGCTATGTTAGAGCTCATGTCTATACAGACAAGCACGCTTCAATTGACGCATTGTAAGACAACATTGAAGCATTTATTCGTGGGATACGGGCCGAAATGTTGGAAAGAGTATGACAAAATTGGACTAAGCGGATGGACCATTTGAGGCGCAATCGCGGTCAACATTTGCATGAAATAATCTTCAAACATTAAATTATATGCACCGTACTATCGATTCAAATAAAGATTTCATGCATTTTTCTGAATTTTATGTTTTTTTTTTTTGAAAAATTTTCCTATAGCTCTTAAAAAATCACCCATTAAAATAGATTTCTTTAGTAAAAAAAATATACACATTTTTTAAACGCAAGATTTTTTTCTTCTACAATTATTTTCTTATTTAAAAAATAAAACCAACAATGGCAACACTTAAAGAGTAAACAACAATAATATGAAAATAATATTAATATTAAAATAAACAGATTATATTCAAATTCAAATGAATAATGATTTAGAAATTCAAGTTAAAAAATTTAAATTCTAAAAATATTCTTCTTCTATTGCTTCTACTGACGCAAATATTTTTTTTATTTCTTTTCTAAAAAGCGTAAAACAAATTCTTTAAAAACTACAAATTTTCACATGTATTTTTGGGCAAAAATAAAACCGAATTTCATCGCCAAGTGAAATCAGCATAAAAACCAACAAAAGTGAAAAACACAATGAAAAACACAAACGACGACAATTATCACACCCTGTATACGAAAAAAAAAGAAAAATAATAAATTTGCATTGTATCTGATGTTTGGTTAAGAGAACTAAAGGAGTGGAAAGGAAAAGGGAAAAGGAGACAAAAACCAACTGAGAAATAAACGCAGTGTTATTGCTTCTATAGTGTTGCCAACATTAAAAGTACTGAATTTTGACCACCGGACAGTGGACTACGGACAAAAATGTCCGCGGGACAGCAGCACAAATTTGTTTGAGGAAAATAAAGATGTTACAAGAGAGCTACCGATCCGACCTATCACACACCTACAACAAGTCATCAAAGTTATCAAATCAAAAATTCAAAGAAATCTTCTCTGTAAACAAAAAATGATAGCCCAAGGAATGAGTGCCACGTAAAAGTTGATCCATTGAACTATTAAAAAGGCTTGCAAGGACTTGGTGCTCTCTCCAAGGCCGTACAGGGCAGTTGTTGGCAGCAGATTTAAGTCTTTTGATGAGGCACGTTGGCACAGTCATCTTAAATATGCATCGGAACTGATGCTTTGGTTAGAAAGGAATCATCACCCAGCTTCATTCTCTTACCATGTGGTCACTGATTTGCATTTCTACGAACAAGTTTCAAACAACGACCAAAGTTTATAAGAACAAGATTTGAAAGCAAGCAAGCTCAAAGGATACAAAATAATTTATCAGCATTTATCATCTCTAAAGAATGAGCCTCTGACAGTTCTCATTTAAACCCGCTGGTCTGTGCAATAAAAGGTACTCCCACATTGATTCTCTAAAGACTGCCTTAATTCGAGCTGCGGACAATTTTTCAATTGACTGATGAAATGACTAGTCCATTGCAAGATCCTTAGACGCCTGCGTAAGACATAAGCTTAAACGAAAATGAAAAAAATTTGCTTCCGATGGACCTACGTGTGACAGCAAGACAAGATCCTCAAAACACAAGTGGATTTTGATTTTAAAGAGGCTCCTTTATTATTGTCCAAAGATCCATCTACAGGTTGTTTAATCCCTAGACATGGATCCCTTTGTGGAATGTGTTGGACCCACGCAAGCACAAAAACAAAACATTCACCGGTAACATGAAAAATAACTTGAATTGAAAAAAATCGTTGAATATGCTT
This sequence comes from Sarcophaga carnaria, assembly GCA_958299815.1. Classification (NCBI taxonomy): domain Eukaryota; kingdom Metazoa; phylum Arthropoda; class Insecta; order Diptera; family Sarcophagidae; genus Sarcophaga; species Sarcophaga carnaria. Next base: position 47,795,376 of record OY283151.1, read on the forward strand.
GTTAGTGATTATACTTGTCAACACTGTTTTGCAACCAAGCGACAGTTAAGGGCGGTGTTTTTATTTTCAATTTATTTTTATAGTAAAAAAAAATTCCACTTTTATTTCTTATTTTCGTATTTAATTACTTTGTTATTCAATCGATTTCAAATCAAAAAAAAAAGAAAATAAAAACAATAACAAAACAAAAATTTAAATTTTCACAAAAAAAACATGCTGACGTCTTCTATATATTTATTTACTTAAGAAAAAATCTACAACAAAAAAGGAAAATATAAATAATGAAGAAAAAAGAGATCAAAACAATTTCACTTACATGTATTTCTCCTCTTTCGTAGCCGCTCTCAATCTCTCTCGTTCACTCTGGCAAGCAGTACTTAGCTTTACGTTCGCATGCATAAACACACCCTCCAACACATGTAGAGGAGTATGGAACATTCACGTAAAATACATACGACCAACAGTCAATTGTAAAATGACACCGTGTATAATAACAGTTTTTCTCTTCTTCTTTTTGCTTTTTTTTTCGTTGGTTTTTTCTCTTTCTCTTGTGTTCTTTTCGTTTCTACAATTGAATAATAAAAGTTGAGAAAAATTGTTGTTTTATTTTATTTTTTCTTTCTTTCTTTACAATTTTATTGAAATTATTTCAAATAAATTTGTTTTTCTGCTGTTGTAACCAATTTTTTCTTTCTTTTTTTCACTTATTTTGTGCACTGTTAGGGAGTTTTCTTTTGATGTATGATTTGTTTGCTTGATTTCTTTTTCACTGATTCCTTCTTTCTATTTTTTTTATTGAATGCTCGCCATTTTAATGTGGACACCCAGAAAATTTAATTTCTTTTATTTTCGGATTTCTTTTTTTATTATATTTACAAAACCAAGTATTTTCATTATTACAATTTATTTTAGAGGAGAAACTTTACACATTCTTTCGTTTGTTAATTATAGTTTTAAGTGTAAAAATAATAATCGAATTGCACGTAAATCTTTTTTAATACGCGACGATTTTTACCTACACTTGGAAACAAAGAATAAGAACACACGGATTCAATTCGTTTTTATAATTTCTTTTCAGCTATAAATTATTGCTTATCCTTAGGGTTTTATTTTAAAACTACAGACTAAAATTTACAAAATTAATTAAATTTTGTGGTTGGTTTTATTTTTTATAAATTTTTCTTAATTTATATTTGTTCAACTAAACTTTTCTTTTTTCCATCTATAATAAAAACGCGATACGCGACGACGTTCTCATTACAAACTGACAGTGACAGCCAGTACGAAAAACAAATGGCGACATTTGTGTAGTTTTAGTACACACAACTTTCTTGTTTGTTTAATCACAACAATTCAACGTTGGTAGCAGTGTTGCTGTTTATTGTTATTTCAAAATTTTTCGTTTCTGGCAATACTGGTGGCGGGTAAAAAATCCGTCCGTTCCTTTCAAAAAAGTTTTATAATAACTCCCACATTCTTTTTCCGCATTCAATTTATATAAATGAAAATTAAGCTCCTGTTTTGTTTAAGAATTAATTATTAATTATGGCGTGCGCGGGGATGATGGTGGGTGGTGCGGTCTTTTTTCCTGATGTCTTCCTGTCCTTCCTTAATTTGTGTGTGTGTGGTGTGCGTCATCGGTGTTTGTGGTAGTTGATGTACGTGTTGTATGTAAATTTGGTCTGGATTTGACAGTTTGGACGGACAGACGCCAAAATTAGTTTCTAACGTAGTGAGTGAGTTTTTGGAAGTGTGTAGAGTGGTGAATTTTTTCGCTGTGATAAGTTTTTGTCCGGTGTGGTGAGATTTAGGGTGGTGAATTTTTATAAAGTGTAGTGAATGAAATGGAAATTCACCAAAGTGCCGTTATTCGAAATATGTACTGTATTACCATAGAATACTGTACTATCAGCGGTGGTTTAACCGGTGTGTGTCTAGAATAAGTAATTTTCACCTCCATTAGCGTAGCCATTGGTGTAAAGCAAAGCCAGCAATGGAATACCAAACATTCAATAGAACATGTACACTCAACGAACGTGGTGTTGCCATTCAGTGTAAATTTTTTTGTTAATTATCTAAAAAAGCATTTTTCTGTATTGGCAAAACAAGTAGCATGCGTTGGTAGCTCTGGAGTTGAGAATTTTTGTACTAAAATCTTAATTAAAGTCACAAACCTTTTCAGTTTATCAATGTACACTTTGAGGTGATAAAGTGTGAACCATAATATAAGTTAGGTTATGTGAAATATAGATGTCGAACTAAAATAATTCTAGGAATGCTTTCTGTTTGTTTTGCATTACGAACGACATGTAAAGCCTAAAAGTAATCGTTGATAGATCAGAGTGCCTACAAAAGGACAATGTGACAAGTGATGTCCTTATCAGTCTCCTTATCATTGCATTCTCTACAGAGATCATTATGCGGAAGATCCAATTGGCTCGCATAAGGAGCCCGCTCAATCAATATTATGCGTTTGTATGCAGGCTTTGTACTCATGATAAGGAAACCCAGAGTCCTCCTAAATAAAAAGTAGAATTTGATTTTATTTCTTCTCTCCAATATCAGCTGAAAGGGTAGTTTATTCAGTTCTTTGCCAATCACAATTATTTTCGTTTCTTTTTTTCACAGAACAAACGCAAGCACAAATTGATGATTTAATTGAAATTTCCAAGACAGTCTTCTTATCTTTTTTTCCACATTTAATGAATGAATTAATCGCATACGAAAAATGCCAAATCATTTCTAAAAATCTCAATGCCATCGAACCATCATCCAAATTAATCTGTGTGCTCAATTTCAAGTGCAACAGACAGAAAAGTGGTTGAACTGCATCATTAAACTGAAAAATACTTGAAAATTACTATCCCGCTTCGGTTATATCGCCATGATATCGGTTATTGAGACAAAAAGTAACCCCTTTTAACAGCTTATATAAATTACAGACACTCACCTACAAAAATTCCATCAAGATCGGGATTTATAATTGGTAAATGACTTACAAGTGTTCAACAGTGTTGCCATATTGTGAAGAATATAACTTGCGACACAAAGTATAGGACAACAAAGCGGAATATTGGAATATCTGAAGCGGCCTCAAATGGCAAAGCTAACAGCAGGGAATATATTTTAACATGACATTCTATGCTTGTGAAATACTTCAGATAAAGCTTCCTTCTAAACTACAGAGATGTGCCTTTCTAGGCGCCATAAGTGCCTGTAGCCGCTCGCCACATAAAGCTCTGCATGTCATTCTTTACTTACCACCGATAGCGGAATATGTGAATAAGGTAACCTTTTTAGACTGAATGAGTTATGATCTACTGAATCCTGCAGGGACAGGTCACTCAGCACTGCTGAAGAAACTAACTTGGCGGGGTTAAATTGTTTAGACTGTCGGGACAACGTATAGGTTAGGTTAGGTTAGAGGACGTGTACTTGTCAATTAAGACAAGTACAGTACCCGGAGGTCGTATTGATCCCTTGTCCAAAGTCCTAGTTTTTCACACCACTTATGTTGTGTGTGCTAATTTTATACATGAGTGGTGGGACCTACAGTTTAAAGTCGACTCCGAACGACAGATTTTTTAGAAAGTTTTTCATGGCAATTTTATTTTACTCTCAGAGTTTTTGCCAGAAATCTGCTGATACACCGAATATGGCAATACTTGATGAGCAATTCTGGGTAGGTTCGGATAAACTTTTCGATGTCTGGACTATTTTCACTGATGGGTCCAAAACACAGGCCGGCACATGTGCAGGAATCTACTTTTTGGGATAAGTATCAAGAATTCATGCAGGCTTCCGGCGGAATGCAGTGATTTTCGATCATATTTCAAGTCACTATCCTTGTCTGCAGCTAGGTGGCCAGAGATGGCTAGGTAGTCATTTTGATAAGGAGTGGTGGAGTCTAATAGGGTTCGTAAACGGGATTAATTGTCTAAGGGGACAACTTTGGAAGAATAATTTACCCTTGGGTGCCAAGTTTTGCTTTCGAGTTTTTTTCTTTCGCATTTTTGTCTTGAACAGTAGTTACAGGCCTTGGCACAAGAAATCCACTAGATTTTCTTCACCTGCAGATTATTCAGGTAATCATTTGCTTTCAAACCTGATGATGTCAGGCTTCATGTGTTCATTCCTATTGAACACACTCGCTTAAGTCTCGCTTGAAGTCGCCGTAGTCTAGTAGGTAGTGTGTTGGCTTATTAGACGCAAAAGCCTTGGTTCGAGCCCCAGGCCAGGCATCAAAGACAAAATACAAAAAGTATTTTTCGGCGACTTCCTCTCAGTAGATTTCTGACAAAAACTCTGAGAGTAAATAAAAATTGCTATGAAAAGTTTCTCAATAAATAAAAATCTGTCGTTCGGAGTCGATTTTAGACTGTAGGTCCCACCACTCATGTATAAGATTAACATACACAACATAAGTGGTGTGAGAAACTAGGACATTGAACAATTAGTCAATTCGACCTCCGTGTACTGTACTTGTCTTAATTGACAAGTACACGTCCTCTAACCTAACCTAACGCACTCGCTTAACCTAGCTTAGCTCCAATACATTCAAGTATTTTCTTTCCCCTCCCTTTAACTGTACTGTTTTCCAATAAAAAACAGTCTGGCAACTCTAACTCTTAATATGAATTTAAAATTAATCGTTAAAAATACTTAAAATTCCAACGCGTGTGTGGTGTTCGTTCAAGTAACACTTTGTCATTTAACGAAATAATGAATGACACGGCATATTTAACTTATGGATTCAAATTGGGTGATCACAAGTGATCATCATTATCATCATCATCATCACGCACTACACTACACTACACACCTTATTTATCGACTAAAAAACAAAAAAATCAACGAAGAATTTTAAATCAACAAGAGGTTTCCTGTAAAACAAAAAGTATGACAGACATTGTTACTCCTGCCTCATCATTGGGGCCCCAAATGACATCAACTGTGTTTTTAACAAACTTCTGTCATAATTGAAATCGACTCCTTTTTTATCTTCTCTTGCTCTTTTTTCGTTTTTTTTTTGCTTTGCTCTGTTGGTGTTGATAAGAAGGAAATCTTTAAGCGGGATCACGTTTTGTTTAATAATTCCAATAACAACAATAACAATAATAAGAAGAAGATGATACGACCATATGATTATGGCTTATTGAAGAAGGGTTTCCATTTCAACGCATTTTTTATGTCAAGTCATCAACGATTACATGCAGGCAAATTACATCAACGCAAACAGTTCAAGCTTGGACTGACGTGCTTTTGCCAGCGTTTAAATGTGAAGTCGACCAAATGAGCCAACTTGTTAATGACAAGGCGTCAAAATATTAGAGGCTTTCAAATGATGAATCACTTGGTAAATTTATTCATTCACACTTTTATACCAAAAAACAGAAAAAAAGAAGAGAGAATCTTAATTTTACCTTGTTAAGTCAGCTTAAGGGAAATATAGAAGACTTCGCACTTCTCAAGCTAGTTTGAAAATTCAAAGAAAGTATTTCAGAGTCATTTTCAGTACGATTATTTGAAATCAGCAATCTTCTGGCAAAAACTCTGGGATTAAAAAAAGTTTCACAAAAATTTGTTGTTCGGAGTCGACTTTTTTTTTGGCATGTGGGGTAGGGTTTAAAATGCCTTCGCACTTACAGGGACCGTCGTCAGCTGCGTCGAGTGGGGCTTCCCCCAAAACAATCCCTCCTCCTCTTCTGGAGATACTCCCTTCCCGGGACGGCTATCTGCATTACTTCGGGAAGGGTCCAGAACGACGTCCCGTTAAGGACCGTTGTCTACTCTCCCACGTCTGGGTACGCCATATTTGAAGCCAGCCTCATGCTATTGGCTCGTCTTCTCATGTATCATTCTGCCGTACTGTATCAAGGCCGACCTTCTTCCTGCGGAGTACACATTCTACATATCTTCTCACAGCGTTCCACTTCGTCTCGCTTTCGAGCATTGCGTCAACAATGTTGTCGGGTGTGAATTCGCCAATCTGCTGCATCAGCACATTCTTCTCGTCTTGCCATTTGATGAGGTGTGTTCAGCGTCGTCACTCATTTCCTCGCAATAAATGCAGCCGGGATCATTCACCTTGCCCATGCGGTGTAGATATTGTCGGAAGTAACCATAACCCGAAAGAAACTGGGTCAGGAAGTAGTTAATTTCCCCAAAATTTCTCTGTGTCCATGCTTCTATAGATGGAATTAGTCTAGCAGTCCATCTTCCACTTCTTTCATCACTCCATCTACTTTGCCATCGCCGTATAGTTTGAGATCTGACATCTGCGGTACTAATGGCGAGGTTTTCCCTCTTCGCTTTCTATAATCTTCTTTGCTCGAATGCCAGCAAGTCGATAGGTGTCTCACCGGTGATCACGAGGACTGCGGCGCCCGAGACCGTGCGTTAAGCCGAAACGACCCTTAGTGCCGCTGTTCGTTGGACTGCTGCTACTATTTTCCGCTTGAATTTAAACTCCAACGCATCTCCCCATATCTCGCTGTCATAAAGTAGTATCGAGTTAGTCGTTGCCATAATCAATTTGCGTTTGGACTGCGTTGGTCCGCCGATATTTGCCATCAATCTGCTCAACATGCCCGTTTGTTTTGCTGCCTTGGTAGCCACATGCTGTATCTTGGGCCCAGTTGTTAAGTCTACAGCCTAGTCTGAGACCCAAGTATCTGACTGCCTTCTTTGTGATCAGTGATACGTCACCTATCTGCATACTTATCTCGAGTGGAATGTGAGCCAATGTCATCAGGTCTTATTTCTTGCGAGCTCCAGTCCGTGGTCCTCGAGCCATATCTGTGTCCTTATCACGACTTGATTCAGTTTTCTCTTGGCATCCTCCATATCGCGTGCTGAAATTACCGCCACTATTCCATCCGCGTATCCCATGAGGTATGTGTCTTCTGGCATCTCTATACCCAAGATATCGTCATAGCTCAGGTTCCAGAGATCAGGCCCCAGAATAGATTCCTGAGCTGCATCAGACGAGATCTCTACGGTCTTCCGGCCTTCGGGTGTGTCGTAGAGAAGCTTGCGATCCTTCAAGTAGCTGCATAATATTCTCAGAAGGTACATAGGAATTCGAAATCTTAAAACAAAGACACACAACATGGGTGGTGTGAGCAGCTAGGTGGGAGTCCAGACTAAAGGGTTGTAATGACCAATCTAGTAATAAAAAAGCCCTCATGGCTATCATCGCTCTTTAATAGTCATTTTAATTAAAAAAAGAAACCATTTTGAACTGAAGTCTCCTCATAATTTTTCTTTCCCCCATTTGGAAATGATGTGACATCTCTTGAATTGCATCAAAATTCATGAATTCAATTTTAAATCTCCCACTTCAGAGACGTTTTATGGCCTCTAAATAACTGACTTTCGACAAAAAAAAAAAACGAAAAAAATTTACTTGTTCAGTTACAAGTGGACTTCAATATGAAATTGAATTGAATTTCGTCTTCTTCTTCTTCTTTTCAGTCTCTAGATGTCTTTATGGCTTTACCCAAATAGTGATCTTTAGCTTATAAACAACCATACTCAGATACTTACAAAAAATACGTCGTATGGTATGTACGAGTATGCTCGAAAGAATTGAAATCTTTTTTCCGCCTAGTCATTGTCGATCTGTTGTATTGGTATTGGTGATGATTTCATAATTTTTTAATCGTTTCTATAACTTCACTGAAGATTACAATTGATTCCTATCGATGATTTAAAATATTTGATTACGTATGTATGTGACATTACCTTACTAATGCTAATTATCATCGATTGTTGGTTTTTAAAATATTCGAATGCAAAAGAAAATATTTACTGTCAACCAGTGGGAATCGAATATTTTTGGAATATTTTCGCAAACATTCAAATTTGAAATGTTTTGATTACCAATGAGGCAGAAAAATAAATCGATATCATTAAGTGGTTTACTTACTACCTGGCATTTGATAGTTTAAACATGTAATATTTCGATAACCGATAAAATGTACAAAATTTGTACTAAAGCTGGATTCACCCATTGTTTCGGAACAAAAAATTTTTTTTATATGTAGTTTGACGTTTCCCTTTTTAAGAGAGAGAGCGAAAGAGAGTAAGCTTGCTTCGGAACATTTTCAGCTCGACTTGGTTTAATTTTAATTTTTGTTCCGAAACAATCGAACTGTGCTGTCAGCTACTTTAATTTTTTAAGTAAAGTTGAACTGAGCTGCCACATCATATTATATTTACATTTGTATGTATCTATTTATGTATGTATAATATCAATTATTATCCATTTTTTTCACTTCAACAATTTCAGATTTGTTTTAATTTACAACTTCTTTGTAACACAATAAAAAAATATGATCACACTCAAGCCAAGAAAACAAACGAATTGCAATCATCTGCTACTGTGCTGCCTAATTGTAAAACTAACACGCATCGTTTGCAAAGATATTTCATATGGTAGCCTTGTTTTTACAGAACAATTGTTCGAAGTGGGTGAATCGTTTCGGAACAAACTCTCAAAAAACTGAATTTGTTCCGGAACAAGCATTTTGTTCCAAAACAATGGGTGAATTCAGCCTAAGAACTAAAGGAACTTTTCAAATGTCGATTTTCAGGTGTTCGATTACCTCTTGTTTATCGATAAATGATAAATGCCTTTACATAACATCAAAGAAAAATAATCCAATGATGATAAATCACACGTTGTTGGTAACCAACAAATTTTTCATCAAAAATTTCTTTAAGTGAGCCGATTGTAGTTAAGGGATGCACACTATCAGTAAAAGTAAGCGTTGCCTGAAAACGATCCATTGTTATTCGATTTATGTGTCATAAAATGGACAAAGTGCACGTTAAGTTTGACAAGTAGAACCATTAGTTTGATCAGAAAAAAAATTTAAGCGTTGTTCTGACGTCAGTCTATCCATACGTTTTAAAAACACTCAATGTAACTTATCGAAACAATTCGATGTTTTTTTTATTGGTTAACATCGATAAAATATCGATATATTTTTCGATAAATCGAAGTTAAGAACTTAATGCATAATCGAACCATAAATGTAATAAAATGTTTTCTTTCTTTCCCCTAGCCGACGAAAATCCTCTACCAAACCCTCCACGTGGGTGTCGGCTGGTAATGGTGGTTGCCCGATGGGGTGTCCACCAGCCAAGGGGGGAGTCCATACTCATTTGATTGTAGGTCGAATGAATTATGGCTCTCACCATAGGATAGAGGAATGGGCTGGACTAAGGTGTTATACGACCCGTGCCGATAGTCAGCCTGGCTGGGGGCCCATCAAAAATATCCCAGTCGTTAACGGAGTATCCTGGATACCGGGCGACCTCCAGGATTAACTAGCCTTACCTGGGCACAGCGGATCCCTGCTCAGGTGGACCTTCCCCTTATCCGCAACTCGTGGGACCAAAAATGAATAACAAAAATAAATTAAAGGAAAATCAGATAACTGCCTCCACTAGTGAGGACGAGAACGGAACTCGTAAAAATCCGCGTACGGGTGTTAAGCCGACGCCCGTCTCCACAGAAGAGGGAAAAGACTTGGTTGATGCTAAAGCAGACCAAGAACCTAGTACCTCAAAAAATAATAGAACACAACAAGCCAAAAGCGTCGGCCTTTCCAGAAGCAAGGTTGCTCCAAAAGCCGGACCTTCGTCCAGCAAGAGTGGCCTTGGTAATGTAAAGGTTGACACGGCTCAGAAAATGAAAGAATCGAAGCAGAGGTACAGGGAGCGATTGAGCGCAAAGCGGGTTCTAGACAGGATCTCCAAGATCCCAGTAGATAACCGCACGCAGCGCGAAGCACAATCACTGGCCTGGGCCAAGGAAAAGCTCGAAGAACTAGACAAGACGTCGACCATGGAGGTGGCTGTCAAAAGACAGCGATCTTCTGATGGAGACGCTCCAGGCGCTAAAAAATCACGCAGCTCGCATCGCACCAACACCTTATACAGTGAGGTGCTAAAAGACAGTATAGAAATGGCGGTTGTAGATCGCTCAGATCCAGACGGCAGTATTACACCGTCGAACTGGAGACTTGTAGCAGACGCCCTTGCAGACGTCTTCCTAGAAGTAATGGAGGAGAATCCGGGACCAGTTCCAGTCTACCAAATGTGTGGCTGGCACCAAGGACACGTGAAGCTAGTAACGTGTGCCGATAAGAGAGCCCTGGATCTCTTCTCCATCGCCATAAAGAGGGTAGGTGAAATCTGGAAGGGCGCCAAACTAGAAGTAGTGCCCAAGGATGCCATACCTAGCAGACCCCGAACACGCTCTTGGATACCTGTAACTCCAAAGGAGCCAGAAAATGTGCTAAAAATAATAAAAATGTGCAATCCAAAGTTACCAACACACAATTGGAAAATTGCAAAGTTGGAGGAGCGCCATGGATCTCGCTGTGCGACTATCATAATCAATCAGGAATCCCTGGAGCACCTGGCAAAATCCAATGGTGTGGTGGCCTTTGGATTTGAACATATTATCCTTAAAGTATATAAAAAGGATAATCGCCCCATGGAGTCGAGTGACAACGCCCCTCAGGGGGACAAGCCACAAGACGAACACATGGGCGCATCAGTCAATGAAGAAAAGGAGGAGGATAACCTTACAGCATCCTCAACGCAGATTCATACCCGGTCCAGAGTTAGCTCTCTCTCTTCCACTGGGTCGGATATAGCATCTGCATTTGATATGCTGTTAAGGGAATCTGATCTCCTGGACGAGGCTGATCAAGAAGATTATGGCCTAGACATTACGATGGTGGAGAAGAGAGAGGATGAAACAGACCATGGTCCGAGTAATCCAAATAAATCTCCATCACTCTAAGGCAGCATCAGCTGCACTACTTCTCCGGCTGGCGAACAGAGGAGAAGACATAGCCCTGATCCAAGAACCATGGTCCATAGCCAATAAGGTTTGTGGATTAGGGCACAAAAATTATAGGCTGGTCCATGCCAAATGTGTAGGTAGACCCAGATCCTGTATACTCATTAAGAACAATTTAATGGCACATTTGCTTCCTAATTTCAGCAATGAAGACCTAACCACACTAACGGCGGAGATCAATGGTAAGCAACATTGGATCTCCTCCTGTTACATGCCGCATGACCTAAGCAGTCACCCACCACCAGATCCAGTGAAGAGACTGGTTACAGAGGCAAAGCGCTCAAATGTTGGCCTGCTGATTGGCTGTGATGCCAACTCTCATCACACTATATGGGGCAGCACGAACGTCAACGAACGGGGTGAGTCTCTTTTTGATTTTATTATATCTAATAACCTATTAGTTTGTAACACGGGTAATAAGCCCACATTTATAACGAAAAACAGAAGGGAGGTTTTGGACATAACCCTTACCTCCGGCAATATTTATGATAGTGTCAGAGATTGGAGAGTCTCGGAGGAGCACTCCTTTTCTGATCATAGGTTTATTGAATTTTCCCTTGGTAGGGAGAACAATACTGTAAGGGCGATTAGAAATCCTAGAAATACGAATTGGGATCTTTATGATCGCCTTGTCAGGCTGGGCTTGGACCCACTCACGAGCTGTAGTATAGATAGTATTTCTGGACTTGAGGCTACAGTGGCTGAATTCACTAAGGTCATAGTAGGGGCTTTTGAAAAAGCATGTCCGAAAAGGGTCAACAGGGGTGGAAAAAAACCACCCTGGTGGGACCGGGATCTGGACATGCTCAGAAAGGAGTCAAGACGACTCTTCAATGTGGCGAGAAAGTCCGGTAATGCGGATCAGTGGAGGGACTATAAAGTGTCCCTTGGAAAATACAAGAGAGTTCTAAGACGGGCTAAGAGGGACTCGTGGAGAAATTTCTGTAGCAACATGGAAACTATCAACGAAACTTCTAGGCTAAGGAGAATTCTCTCGACAACATCCTTTATACCCAGTGTACTGCAAAGGGAGGATGGCACATGGACCAACTCTGAGAAGGAAACTTTGGATCTTCTTGTGGACACCCACTTTCCACCGGGACAAGGTTCGGATGTGCGAACAACCGTCTCGGGGAGTGAATCACAGTGGGATTACTGCTCGATCATGTCTGCGGACGCGATAAAATGGGCGATAGACGGATTTAGACCGTTTAAATCTCCGGGACCGGACGGAATATATCCGGCACTCTTGCAACGTCTGGAAAGGAAACACATCAGAATGCTGGAGGCGATGTTTGTTGCCAGTATTCGGATGGGCCATATACCGTCGGAATGGTGTAAAGTGGGGGTAGTCTTCATACCGAAGGCTGGAAGAAACTCTCATACTACACCCAAGGACTTCAGACCCATAAGTCTATCCTCCTTCTTACTGAAGACTATGGAGAGACTCGTGGATGTGAATCTGCGTCAGACCTTGGATGGAAATCTCCTTTCCGGGGGACAACACGCATACATTAAGGGGAGGTCTGTTGAGACTGCCCTACACAGCCTGGTGTGCAGGATAGAGAAATCGCTGGCACAGAGGGAATACACTCTGGCTACTTTCCTTGACATCGAAGGAGCCTTCAATAATGTGGAACTTTGCGCTATAACCAGGGCGCTGGATAGTCTGGGTGTACGATCCACTATAGTGAACTGGATAACTAAGCTACTTTGTGGGAGAACAATCTACCCCACACTTGGGAGCTCACATACAACCAGAGCTATAGGGAAGGGAACTCCACAGGGCGGAGTACTCTCTCCTCTTTTGTGGAATCTGGTGATGAATGAGCTACTAGTGATACTAGAACAAAATGGATGTGAGGCAATTGCCTATGCGGATGACATTGTTCTTGTTATCTCCGGAAGATTTGTCGACACTATCAGAGATAGGATGCAACTGGCTCTGAGAAGGGTCTGCGTGTGGGCATCTGAACGTGGTTTGGGTGTTAACCCGGTGAAAACGGAAATAGTACTCTTCACAAGAAGGTACAAGCCACCGACATTTCGTCCATTGAAACTTAACGGGACGGAACTGAAACTCAAACAGGAGGCACACTTTCTAGGACTTATTCTGGATAGGAAGCTGTCTTGGAAATCGAATATCATTAACAGAACTAAAAAGGCTTCCATTGCCCTGTATGCTTGTAACAGAGTGTTGGGGAGAAAATGGGGCCTAGGACCTAGGATGACACACTGGATCTACACAGCGGTGGTCAGACCTATCTTAACCTATGGATGCCTAGTTTGGTGGGAATCCCTTGAAATTAAAACTAACTCGAAACTAATACAGCGACTGCAGAGATCTGCCTGTATTATCATTAGTGGTGCCTTGCGCACTACACCTACGTCGGCACTGGAGATAATTTTAGGCCTCTTTCCGCTTGACCTTTTCTGTAGGGGAGTGGCTGCTAAAATAAGCAAACGTCTCTGGGCGACTGGACAGTGGCTTGACGCGGGCATAGGCCACGCAAGAATCCTGAGGGAAGTTGGAGCTGTCGGGAGCAGTGAATACATGACACCGAGGTACGACTTCACGAAGAGATTCAGGACATCGGTTCCGGATAACGGAGGCTGGAAGGGTGGTGTGACCCACCTGTTTAGAGACTCCGTACAAATCTACACCGATGGCTCTAAACTGAACGGAGCGGTTGGCAGTGGAATTTTTTCGGAATCAGTTGGAATAGCTCAGTCTATAAGACTACCAGACCACTGCAGTGTCTTTCAAGCGGAGGTGGTGGCCATACAGGCTGCGGCGAGTATTATTGGGGATGGAAGGGTCTCCAAGCGGAACGTTACCATACTTTCTGATAGCCAGGCGGCTATCAGGGCTTTGAGTTCTAACGTGATGAACTCCAAGACGGTGTACGGCTGTCGCAGATATCTCGACGAGATAGCGGAACGATATGACATCCATATCGTATGGGTACCGGGACACAGTGGTATTCCGGGCAACTGTAGAGCTGATGAACTTGCCAGGCGGGGCACGACCATCGAGCTCACCGCTGAGTTCTCGAATCTAGGCATACCAATGAGGACCTGCAAGCTCATAATTGATAATGCGATCGTCGATTCCGTCAACGACAGGTGGGCGGCCTCGGACACGGGTAGAACGGCTCGTAAAATCTGGCCAAGGCTGGATGAGGGGCGCACAAAGAGTCTACTTAAACTCCAAAGAGGCGCGCTCAGTGTAGTTGTCGGTGTCATTACGGGGCATTGCATTATGGGTACGCATGCGAGGCGCATTGGACTTGGACACCTTGCCAACGACTTCTGTAGAAGCTGCAGAGATGAGGAAGAAGAGGAGACTGTCTCTCACCTGCTGGGTACATGCCCGGCTCTATGTCAAAGAAGAAGGAAGTACTTGGGTACTTACTACATGGATGATCTGGAGGAACTGTCAGAGATTGACATTGGCAGCCTAAATCGCTTCATCAGGAGCTCCGAATGGTTTCGAGACTAGGGGATAATGGATGACTGTGGTAGCACAATGGGCCCAATGCGGCCTAAGTGTGTCCATCAACAAGAAAAATTTTTCTTGGATGGGCAGCCACCTCTACCTACCTACCTACCTTCCCCTAGACATACATATACACATAATTGGTCATTACAACCCTTCAATCAGAATTACGATCTAGATTCTCACGCTACTTATGTTGTGTGTTAAATTTATACATGAGTGGCGGGACCGAAAGATTTTTGAGAAACTTTTCATGCCAATTTTATTTACTCAGAGTTTTTGCCAGAAAGGAGAAGGAAGTCACCGAAGAAATATTTTTCATATTTTCGTTTTCGGGTTTGTACCGTGGCCTTGCGTCTAATAAGCCAACACACTACCTACTAGACTAGGGCGACTTCAATAAATGCCTGTCTATTATCGGATAAATATCCTGGTGTTTCCTTCTAAAATGTATTAACGCCGCACAGGTTCCAAGCATACGATCCTTATGTTTTGTTCTCCCCATCATGTTGTCTACATATTAGGCTGTGGATCGATCGATTCCTAAACTAAAACATCTGTTTTTGGTACTCTACTATGCCTTATGCGGATTGCTGAATAATTTGATGCACAACTTAAACTAGTATTCGTCTTTCCTTTCATCGATCGATCTTTAATCTAAAAGAAGTGTTTTTTGAACATGCGATGCCTTATAGGATTGCTGTATAGTCTGATGAATAACATAAACTCTTATTCATCTTTCCTATCGCCGAGTTATAACCTTCTAAACCCATCTTCCTATGTCACAGACAGACTCTACTTTCATCAGTAGAGTGGAAGATATTCTCCTCACAGACTGATCTACCTACTCGCTACGGTTAATTTTCTTGTAAAATGCACTCCAGCCCTGACGAGCTGATTCAGTTTTCCATTCTAATATCCATTCAATCTCGTAGGAGCTAAGACTTCAGATGGTAACCTGAACGACCCATACTATTTCTATGTCTAAGCCTTTCTCTTCCCTTCCTGTTCAACTTGAATTGAATCTAGGATGCTGTTCGCCATCAGTACGAATAAATGCACACAAACATAACATAATTGACCATTACAACCCTTGAGTCAGGATTATGAACCTTGTTTCTCACACCACTGATGTTGTGTGTGTTAACTTTTATACATGAGTGGTGGGACCTACAGTTTAAAGTCGACTCCGAACGACAGATTTTTAAGAAACTTTTTCATGGCAATTTTATTTACTCTCAGAGTTTTTGCCAGAGATCTGCTGAGAGGAAGTCGCCGAAGAAATATTTTTTGTATTTTGTCTTGATGTCTGGCCTGGGGCTCGAACCCTGGCTTTTCGTCTAATAAACCAACAAACTACCCACTAGACTACGGCGACTTCAACCGTCAGCACTTCAACCGTCAGCATTTCTTTGCGTGGCATTGCATCAGAGCCTATCCTGGCTAATCATGTAAATCTCAACATAATAATGAAAATTGTCATGCTGGAATTGTTTTGTATCACTTGAATAAGACCCCAGTCTTACACAAGTTTCGTGCTTAGGGTTGAGTTCCATTTACAATAAAAGTGGAGCCACTTAGGAGCCCGTCAAATGCAAAAATGTCATGGTTGCGTAATAGCAAATTCGCTTACTAGAGGAGCCGTGTTTCATTCAAGATCGTTTCAATGCCACTGTTCTATTTTTTTTTTGTCATAATAATGGATCTGCATTATGTACGTACGTATGTATGTTGCGTTGTTTTCTTGTATTATTTTAGCTGCCTAGACCCCTGTCTACTTATGTTTTTAAGAATGTTTGCAGTTTTTTTATGGTCTGAAGGGTATTTTCGTTTACAATGCGAAACATTTAATAACAATTACAAGCGTTTATGGCCTCTTATTAAAAGAGAAGATACAAATTAATTATTGAATAGGACAGGACACCTTTCCTTACAAAATACAAAACAATGATAAAAGAAACGTAAAATCTTAATCAAACTGTAGCAGATATTGACTACAATGTATGGAAACAATGGAGTTTTTCTTCGTTATAAACATTGAGGGGGGGAGAATAAAATAAATTCCTTGAATGTTTTACGCTAATCCTGGCCTGTGGCTTTAACAAACAATAGCTCGAGACAAGATTAGCTTCTGCACCCAGTAGTTTTTAAATAAAATGGAATGGAATGAAATGAGGCTTCAATTAAAAACTGTGTGTGAGAGAGAGAAAGATATGCAGTGTGCAATGTACATTCCGTGTGATCTTGATTTAATCTGGCCTTTGATGGCAAACAAATTGGCAACGCAATCTTTGTTGTTCATTTTGTTTTTTTTTGCGATTTTCCTAAAATAATATTTTCGTTTCTGTTTCTGTTTTTTGCTTTGTCTTTATCATTTATCGCCTATTATTTTGGTTTTATGTTGTGAAATCGAACATTTTCTAAAAAGAGAATTTCTTTGTAACAATTTTTAAACGTAAGCAGGAAAAAAACTCGTCTGTTTTTTTGTATTTTGAAAAGATTTAAAGACTTTGTATGTGATTTTGTTCTTTTTTTTCTTATGCCATATACCTCTTTGGTTTGTTTTGTACGTATAATAAATAAAATTGAAATGAAATGAAAAGATCATCGTTTGAAATTTTCGCAAATTATCAAAAGTATTTAAGTGTTATAAATATTTATCACTGGGCGTAGTATTTAATGGGCAAATTCACTAAAAGGCACAATGAAATAAAGGAATAAAGACGAGAGAATAGATAGACAGACAGACATACTGGCTGAGAAGAACACATGGTGTTGAGAAATTATTTGCTTTATGGTGTTGATTTATTAATTGCTTCATTTCCATCGCTGTGCCCTACTGCCAACTGATACATATTATCGAAAAAAGGCATGGACTTAGTCGCCGTAGTCTAGTAGGTAGTGCGTAGACTTATTAGACAAGAGTCCGAGCTTCAATCCCTGGCTCAGACATCTCAAACAATACGAAAAAGAAATATTTCTTTCGGCGTCTTCCTCTCAGCAGTCCTCTCGTAAAAATTCTGTGAGTATGGGAATAAAATTCACATGAAAAGTTTCAAAAAATTCTGTACATCCCGCCACTCATGTATAAAATTAATGCACGCAACATAGGTGATGAGAGAAGCTAGGTTGTAATAACCAATCAAGAAGTACGTAAGTAGACTTGAGTCTTATTATTATTATTTCTCATAATGTGGTGCCTTAGCACTGCAATCATACGATCCATTGTACTTTCCTAAAACTTTATAGAGTACTAGCTGTACCCTGTGCGTGTTGCTGCGCCACCAACTAAAATAAATTTGAAGGGAAGAGATTACACAAATGTCCAATTAATTTTGAATCATTTTATTGATTTTGTTTCCCGTTGTCCTGAGTACTACGCACTCGATCAGTTTCTAATCTCACTTCTCGTTGTTCAAGCGAACGGGTCTCAGCGGCATATACTCGAAGGTTTTCCAGTCTCAATGCTCGTCTGGTTCTGAGGCTCATAATGCTCTTTTCTTCTGTGCTTGAGGTGTAGGTCGACCAATTGCTTGTCATTCCTTTTGAATAATGCACAACAGCTTTGTTAAAGAATGCTCAGTTTACGATTTAATTCATTTTGAGTAATTTTCAATGGCGCCACCTGTCGAAAATTGGTCATACTAACTTAGAAACCTTCGTCGGCTCATGCGCAACAACGTTGCTAAAGATAATTTCATGATCAAGTGCACAGTTTACGATTTAATTCATTTTGAGTAATTTTCAGTGACACCACCTGTCGGAAATTGGTCATACCAACTTAGAAACCTTCGTCGGCTCATGCGCAACAACGTTGCTAGAGATCATAACATGATCAAATGCATAGTTTACGATTCTATAAGGTGCATACAAACAAACATTCATTTTTATATATGTAGACTATGGGAGCTGACACGCCTACTATAGCCAATCCGCCCATTTTGTTCATATATACGTCAAAGTCGTCCATACAAAGTTTGAGGACTCTAGCTGTTGCAGTTTATGAGATATGCAACATTAAATACTTATTGGGTATGTGGGCGTGGCACCTCACCTACTTGAAATTTTAAAATAACTTCTTCCAGACATACAGGAAGATTCTGTGAAAATTTCAAGAAAATCGGTCCAGCCGTTTAGCCGTCTATAGACTTCAAACAAACCCACAAAGAAATAAACACACATTCATTTTTATATATAAGATGCCTATAAAGTCTCCTGCAAGCCTATTGCCTTGACAAGTTTAAAAACGCTGCTCGATGTCAACAATAAGAATTCTATGCCCAGCACTTGATATGCACTCAGGCATTTCTTGCTGGTATGCATTCATTAATGCTTCGCAGATTCCAAAAATATGTTCCAATGATTCATTCTCACAGAATGTACATGCTAGGCTTGAGAAAACCCCCATTTTGAATAAATATATTCTGTGTCCACAATGCCCTGTCAATTATCTTCAGATTATTTTCTTAGTAGTCTGATGCATGACTCAGATCTCCTTTTATTGTAATTTCTCAACAATTGATTTGATTGCCTCAGACACATTGTGTTAGGGAAGAGTCTTTGCCTTTATTTACCTCCCCTTTCGTTAAGCATCTGATTCCATACATCCGCTCCTACTCCACAGAAGGGTACTGGTCCAATGTGTGACGCGGAAGCTTCCCTCCTCTCAAGCTTGACTGCTTGCTCGTTGCAGAGAATTCCCACATGATCTGCTACCCAGCAAAGTGTAACCTTAGTCTGTATACCTAGCTGACGCAGCTTCTTCAGACAGCACCCTTCTATCTTCGATTTTATCTCAAGAGAGTCTACTATCCAGATGGCGGTCTGAGTGTCAAATAGTATTACTATGTCCAACCTTTTGCATCTCCTATCCAAGTTTAATTGAGCACATCTTTCATTGACATAGACTTTCGATTGGAAGAGTATCGTGAGTATCCCCTTGAGCTCTGAGTATTTCATTCTGGGACCAAAACGTTCTGCTCCAATACCAAGATTCGTTCTTGACACATTTGACACATTCTTTTAAGAGAGTACGCAGTTTCCGGATTTCTCTGTTCATTTTCTCAAAGCATTTCCCAAAATAATAAAGTCTGCTGTTTAAGTACAGGTGACAGTTAAGGAGGAAGCTACCTAAAGAATAGAGAGCTGACATATGATACAAGCCAAAGGCTAAGAAGAATGCAGGTCACTTCCGAAGCGGCACAGGCATCCATATTGGGACCAGACCTCTGGAACGCAACTTATGACGAAATCCTGAGATTCGAAATGCCGGAGGATACTTTCCTAGTCGGATACGCAGGCGACATTGCGGCAGTCATTAGAGAAGTAGTTCAACGCAGACTACGACAAGTCATGATGTGCACTAAAAACTGGCTGGAATTTCACGGCCTGCAGTTGGCCATGCATAAAACGGAGCTGCTGTTACTAACAAGACGACATATTCCGACCGAGATCGAAATAAATATAGCCGACTTGGTCATCCCTACGAAGAGATCGATTAAATACCTTGGGATTAGACTGGACTCGAAACTGACCTACTCAGAGCAGATAGAGTATGCAACAACGAAAGCAGCTAGAATAACAACACAGCAAATACTGGAGGACCACTCCCAATTAGGAGGAAGTTACTCTTGGAGGCTAGAAATAGTATACTCCTTTATGGCTCTGAAATCTGAGCTTCTATTTTGAAAACTCGAACCAGAGCTAAAAAACTACTATCTGCGCAGAGAATAACAGCTTTAAGGGTCAAATCCTCGTATCGCACGGTATCAACCCAAGCTGTCTTAATAATAGCTGGAATGGTTCCCATAGACCTTCAAGCAATTGAGCGCCAGATTATTTTCAACGCTAGACAGAGCACGACTCTGTCGCAGAGCATAGAAACGATACAGCACGAGGTCTTCTTAAAATGGTAATATCGCTGGGAAAATGAACGGCATGGTAGGTGGACATATAAACTGATTTCAGAATTGCAAGTGTGGAAAAACAGAAAAAACGACGAAGTAGACTACTATATAACCCAGATGCTAACCGGTCATGGATATTTCAGAGAGTACCTGCATCGCATGGGGAAATGTCGCTCTCCATTCTGCATCTACGAGGAGGAGGAAATGTTAGACGATGACGAACACACTTTCTTCATCTGCAGTGGCTGGGCCGAAAGACGTCAGGGTCTCGAGGCTGAAATCGGCATTATTAGTGCTACAAACGTCGTGCTGAAAATGACAAACAGCAGAGAAAACTGGAACCCAGTAAAACAATTTGTGCACTATGTCCTACGAAGGAAAAAATATGACCTAGACGCAGTAGAATAAGAAAAGAGCGGAACCTGGACGCAGGTTACAAATGATGGAACTGGCACAGGTGCCAAAAAGGGGTCCACCTCGATGTAATACAACCGTGGTTACGAGGTGGAATGATACCCCGGCGAGGAGACCCAGTGGGAGAGTCCGACATACCATGTATGGTGACGATAAAGCATTTTCCCGCGAAAAAAAGGAGGAAGATGTGCGATAATGCTCTATCAAGTCGACCAATATCAGTCACTGCCACTGTTTGCATCTGAAAACGCGCCACATTTTCTGCCTTAAATGGCGCTAAAGTGTAAATCTTTTCGAACATAAAATTGCAAATATTTTATGCGCATCAACCCCAACCTTTTTTTGATATTTCGACTCGACTCGATGTGGTTATAGTTTGGCGTAACAGTAGGCGACAACAACAAATTTTAATTCCCCTTTTTTTTGGTTGCTTTTTCATGAATTTTTTTTTTATAATTTCGCACGATTTTTTTCTTCTGTTTTTTGTTTAGACTCCAGTCGCGTGTATAAGAATAAGAATGGAAAAATTGAGTTGTTCAGAGTGTTGTACGTGCTTTACAGTTTTATGAATGAATTTCGTTTCGTATTTTTATGAACCATTTCTTCCATTACCTCCCTCCCTCCCTTCCGGTAATTTTTATTGTAATCAAATTGCCACCTTCTTTAGTACTGTAGTGTTGTAGTTTTAGTGGCAGCCTTGTAGCATTTTGTTGATTTGATTTACTGTTTCGGTTGCGTTTCGATCGGCAAAAGATCAAAAGATATGTATGCTCTCCTCTTCATACAGATGTGTGTTGAACTGGCGAAAAATATAAAACAAAATATCGGCAATAATCTTTTGAAATCCTCCACTGACTGACTAAATATTCATTCTTGACATCAGATTTGTTTAGAATGTAAAGTGGCGGCGTTTGATTTTTGTTTCCCCCTCTTGAGATTTTCTTTTCTTTTTTTTTAAACGATTTTTATGTACTCGAAATAAATGATGATGATGAGGTGAAATAAATGGATTTATTACTTCGTAGTAATAGAAAGAAAACCCACTTTACTCCACTATATTAACATTTTATTATTGGCAAAATATTGTTTAAATGGGGGAGGGGGAGAATGTTCGTTTTTAAAACACACTCTTGAATCAAATGAAATTCTATTGAATTTTGATTTTATTGAGCTTTATTGAGACGCTCATCCTCCCCGTGCTTCTTTATGGCTTAGAGGCATGGACTGTATTAAGCACTGATGCAGCAGCCTTGACAGTATTCGAGAGAAAAGTCTAACGTAAGATCTTCGGTCCAGTTCGAGTTGGCGATGATTTCCGCAGCCGATCCTGCAGTGAGCTGTATCAGCTTCTCAGCGATATTGTGCAGCGTATTAAAATCAAAACAGCTGCGCTGGTTCGGCCATGTCGTTCGAATGGAGGAGGATGCTCCGGCGAAACGGGTATTTGATGCGGGGATTTGCTGAAATCGGCGAAAACGACAACGTCAAGGAAGCCCTGTCATCGATTGGTGTGACCAACTGTCGTAGGCGCTCAAGAAGCAGAGGCGCCTGGAAAGATGTGTTGCGGCAGGCCGAAATTGTTAATGGCCAATTAAATATGTACAAATAAGTAAGTACGAGCTTTTTTTAAATTTTAAAATTTAATTTTATTCGGTATTTAACCCAGTCGTGGTCTAGTAGGTAGTGTGTTGGCTTATTAGGCGAAAAGCCAGGGTTCGAGACCCCAGGCCAGACATCAAAATAAAATACAAAAAGTATTTCTTCGGCGACTTCCTCTCAGCAGATTTCTGCCAAAAACTCTGAGAGTAAATAAAATTGCCATGAAAAGATTCTCAAAAATCTGTCATTCGGAGTCGACGTTAAACTGTAGGTCCCGCCACTCACGTATAAAATTAACACAGACAACATAAGTGGTGTGAGAAACTAGGTCGTAATCCTGACTGAAGGGTTGTAATGACCAATTATGTATGTATGTATTTAACCCATGGGAGTGGTAATGTTCTCTACCAGGTCTGAAATTGCAGCCAGAGATTTCACGTATAGCCGCATATAATGGTCTACTACAGTCAAATCGCATGAATTTCATGGCCCATGATGGCCTATTCCAAAACTGAAGATTAGATTTCAATAAAGTCGCCTCTCAATTAGTTCATGGTCGTTCTTGTGTCGTTTGTCTTGAAGTCAAACAAGTTACTTTCTGTGCAAAAAAAAAATAAATAAATAAATAAGTAGTCATGGCATGTTACCCTACGTAGCGATGTAATTTTTATCGTACATACATATGTACATACATAATTGGTCATTACAACCCTTCAATCAGGATTACGACCTAGCTTCTCATACCACTAATGTTGTGTGCGTGAATTTTTATATATGAGTGGTGGAACATACCGTTTAAAGTCGACGCCGAACAATAGATTTTTTTTTGAGAAACTTTTCATGGCAATTTTTATTCACTCACAGAGTATTTGCCAGAAATCTGTTGAGAGTTAGTTGCTCAAAAAATACATGTGTTTTCATATTTCGTTTTGTTGGAGATGTCTGCCCTGGCGTTTGAACCATGGCCTTACGTCTAATAAGCCAAAACAATACCTAGTAGACTGCGGCGATTTCAAATTTTATCGTTCTTACAGAAATTCGGTACTATGGTGCTGGTACTCGGAAATCCCACCAAACTGTGCAGCTCTAGAAATGCCTTTGGTGGCCCCATTACCGTGGAGCCCAAAATTTGATTTAATTTTGAAGCAAAGGTTACTCTTCTCAGTCGACAATAATATATGCAGTACCTGTGTGACGATCAGATCAGGGCATTAGAACGTACTTTAGGGCTGTAAAGCGCCCATAGGGTCGCCATTGGTTTTTGCACAGTTTCACATGCCGCTATTGGTGTCATATCAGGTATACCTCCACCTCATATGATGGTTATGAAACTAAAAAGGGTGTATGAATGAGGATTGTTGGTAGAACTTTGAACACTAAGGACCAAAGCGAAGAACGATAACAGAGCTTAAACGAATGGCAAGTTAGCTGGAATGCAGCAAGAAAACGGCGATAGGCACACAGACTTAAGAGAAAACGTACAAAGATGGATTGAAAGGAAACATGGCCAGATTGATTTTTACATGACCTGGTTTCTGACAGGGCATGACTGTCCACGGCTGTTTCAGAGTATGGCCACGATGATGTGGCATGCATTTCCATTAGAATGCGGAACATATTTCTTTTTTCTCTTTCTTTGGCTGCCCTGTGGCTTACAATCTACGGCATTTCTGATGTTGTTCTATGGCCGCCATCTACTTGTTCTTCTTTATGTGGTAGTGGGCACTTGGTTGGTTGGATTCTTCCAAAATATCTGGTAAAGAAATTGATTCATGAACACTTAGACTTTCTGCATGTCTCGAGTTCTATGTGTGCTAAATAAGAGAACTGGAGGTCACCGTAGTCTAGTAGGTGTTGTGCTGGCTTATTAGACCTAAAGCTAGGGTTCGAGCCCCAGGCCAGACATCCAGACAAAATACAAAAAGTATTTCTTCGGCGACTTCCTCTCAGCAGATTTCTGGCAAAAACTCTGACAGTAAACAAAAAATTGCGATGAAAAGTTTTTCGAAAAAATCTGTCGCTCGGAGTCGACTTTAAAATGTAGTTCCCACCACTCATCTATAAAATTAACTGACCCAACATCAGTGGCGTGAGATGCTAGCTCGTAGTCCTGACTAATTATGTAAAAAAATTATGTAAATAAGGAAAACCAATTCAAAAGCACTCTTAAGCAGCCTAAATTCCATCATGTTCTCTGGATATATGTGGCTGACCAGCAATTTTTCGAAATTAAGCCCTTGAGATAACAAAACTGTTCAGACAATTTCTTTTTTCTTGTTGTTACTTACTGCAAATACTCCCTGAAAAGTGTCATTAATTCATAGGGTTTTGATCTTAGTAGAGTTTATTCTAAATACCGACACATCTGTTGCTTTCGTTATGTTCTGAAGATTTGAGAACTTGTTCAATGAAAAGACAAATATCACCTGCTTAATCGAGTTCATTCAGACGACCTTGCATTCCCCTTGTAATCGCCTTTCCACTCTTAAGCAATGGAATATATTTACCAACTTTTTTCTCCAACTAAATTGATCTTGAAATTGTTTTACACTTTCAAACTGTTGGTTTATTATTTCGGTTGTAGGCCAAATCATTAACAAACTCATTTCCTTCTAGATTTGTCATTTCAAATTATTCTTGTAAGTTTTCTTTGGAGAATTTGCTTCAGTTTACTACAGAAATAAGGAGTTGGAAAACATAATGAATGTTGACAGCATGACAGACATGTGCATTAAATACGATCACATCACAATTAGTTGCCTAATATACGACATACGATATGACATTGACATGGGGGGAGGGGGAAACAAGACAAATGTTAAATTATGTTATATACACACAGTTACTAAAGTATACATACGGTTAACAAATTTCAGAAATTTCTTAACCAATCCGTTTTCGTTGAAAATCTTTATAGTTTCCTTGATGTTAAGACGGTCTTTTTCATTGGTTAAAAAATTTCTGAAATTGAACTGAATTGTGGCCCTGCACAAACAAATATCACAAATAAATAATAAAAAATTAACAAATTTCACAAATTTCTGAACCAATGCAAAAGACCGTCTTAAAATCGAAGAACCTGTAAAGATTTTCAACGAAAACGGATTGGTTAAGAATTTGTTAACCGTATGTATACTTTTGTGGCTGAGTGTACATAGCTTATCTATATTGTAAGTATTTAAAGATAAAAGAAATCTAAAGTTTTATAAGTTGCTAGAAGAACTTCAAATATTAATCATAGGAACGTGAAAGATTTTATTTAATAGATTCTTAGCGCTAGTTTAGCGCTTGGGCTACAAATGGGCCATTTATTGGATCTATAAGTGGATTGTCAGACCAGTTTTAATGTTTACCTGCAGATTGGTTCTAAGCTTTGGTTATAAGCTGTCAACGTGAGATCTTGTATTAGGTACAAGATATTTTTTCTTTGAGTATTATTGAAGTAGTATTGTAGTCGCCGTAGTCTAGTAGGTAGTGTGTTGGCTTATTAGACGTAAAGCCAGGGTTCGAGACCCCAGACATCAAAATAAAATACAAAAAGTATTTCTTCGGCGACTTCCTCTCAGCAGATTTCTGGCAAAAACTCTGAAAGTAAATAAAATTGCCATGAAAAAGTTTCCTAAAAATCTGTCGTTCGGAGTCGACGTTAAACTGAAGGTTCCTGCCGCCACTCATGTATAAAACATGAGTGGTGTGAGAAACTAGGTCGCAATCCTGACTGAAGGGTTGTAATGACCAATTATGTATGTATGTATGTATTATTGAAGTTAGGAGGATTTGTCCTTAGGCTGCTTTTGGCACCATGCATTATATCACTTGACCTACATTTCGAGCTATACAGCGTGTAGTAATATATGCCACATGCCG
Source organism: Sarcophaga carnaria (assembly GCA_958299815.1). Taxonomy (NCBI): domain Eukaryota; kingdom Metazoa; phylum Arthropoda; class Insecta; order Diptera; family Sarcophagidae; genus Sarcophaga; species Sarcophaga carnaria. The sequence continues at coordinate 47,821,543 of OY283151.1, forward strand.
ACCCAAAACTTCAATTTGAGAAGTAAACTTCTGGATCGAGCCACGAGCTACATAGTCCCCCAAGTTAGTTTTGTCGTTAGTTTAGGTATTCATATTTCAAATGGGGCATCATAGAACGTTGAAAGATTTCAGCCACGAGTTGTTATTTTCAGGCATTGATCCAAACTGGAAGCTGGCGTACTGGTGCTTGAATGAAAATTATAGCGTTTTTCGGGTGAATACCTCGAGATCGTGGTAGACATCTATTTTTTAATACCGCTTCTTATGTGATTTTCGTTAAGAATCCTTCCCATGATGTGTTAACAATACACAATTCAAGCATTCAACACTTTTAATTCAATTATAGACACATATGTACATATACACACAGTTACTAAAGTATTTATTTATTTATTTATTTATTTATTTATTTATTATTATAAGTATACATACGGTTAACAAATTTCAGAAACTTTTTTAACCAAGACCGTCTTAAAATCGAGGAAAGTTGTCAGACAATTATAAAGATTTTCAACGAAAACGGATTTGTTAAAAAATTTCTGAAATTTTTTAACCGTATGTATACTTTTGCAGGATTACGGCCTAGCTTCTCACAAAACTCATGTTGTGTGTGTTAATTTTATACGTGAGTGGTGGGACCTAGAGTTTAACGTCGACTCCGAATGACAGATTTTTGAGAAACTTTTCATGGCAATTTTATTTTACTCTCAGAGTTTTTGCCAGAAATCTGCTGAGAGGAAGTTGCCGAAGAAATTGTATTTTTTCATATTTTCGTTTTGATGTCTGACCTGGGATACAAACCCGGTCTAATAAGCCAACACACTATCTACTAGACTATGGTGACTTCAATTATAGACAGTCCGCCAAAATCCTTTAGCTGACTGTGGCCTGCGACAGATGCCGTATTTCTAAACGGGGTAAGACTTTGTGCCAATGTTCAGACTCTAGACTGATCTGGGCTAAGTACCTTTTAAAGGCCTCTTTAACAGTACGTTTGCCTTAAAAGTTCCCCTGCTACTTGGTTTCTGCAATGTTCCCTTTAGTTTTATGGAGGGCATGACTTAACTTCATATGATGATTTTGACAGCAAGACGTTATTAGATACACGATTGTACCCGGATATCCTGCAAACACCTGCAAGTGTTTCTTGTACAACGAAAAGATTTCCAAAGTCTCTGAACTGAACTATGTGAACTAAAACGTCCGCCAAATACATTTTTTTTGAAAATGCTTTAAAAAGAACTTCTGAATATTTTCTCAAATTTCTTTTTTTATTTGAAAGTACAATCCTTAATTTAATGTTAATAATGGAAAATAATTTCATTCAAATGGCTGCCTCGGCTGTATTTCACCAATGGCTTCACGAATATTGTCCTTTAAAGCGTCAATTGTCTCTGCCTTGTCGGCGTAACACTTATCTTTGACGGCACCCCACAAATAATAGTCCAACGGTGTCAAATCGCAGCTCCGAGGTGGCCAAACGACATCAGTTCTGCGATCTTCAAAAACAGGGCGCAAAACATCGAGTGTAGCTTCGGCTGTGTGGCACGTAGCGCCGTCCTGTTAAAACCAAATGTTGCCAATATACTCCTCTTCAATTTTTGTGGACAAAAATTCGTTCATCATGGCCCGATAACGATCGCCATTGACTGTAACGGCCACTCCTTCCTCATTTTCGAAGAAAAATTGACCAATTATGCCTCTGGACCAAAATCCGCACCAAACAATGACTCGTTTTGGGTGCGTCGGCTTTTCAATGTATGCGTACGGGTTTTCTTTGCCCCAAATACAACAATTTTGCTTGTATACATACCCGCCAAGATCAAAAAGAGCTTCATCTGAAAAGATGATTTTTTTTTGCCAAAATCGGCATCTTCTGGTGTAGGCTACTGCATGGCCAGCCGAGGCAGCCATTTGAATGAAATTATTTTCCATTATTAACCGGAAGGATTGTACTTTCAAATAAAAGAAGAAATTTGAGAAAATATTCAGTAGTTTTTTTTAAAGCATTTTCAAAAAAAAAAGGTATTTGGCGGAACCTTTACGTGTGGTATATGTTTCCAATAGAATGTACAATTTGATGTCCATATACATTCACGCACTATATTATATATTCACTGTAACTAATTAATTAGAAATAACAAAATAAAGCCCCCATCCCATTTAATACAACACTCTGGCACTTTATTTATTCTTCAATTCTTTCTTAATCACGAAAATGAAAACACAATCCTTTTACTGTGTTTTCTAATTAATTAAATGGAAATCGAATATTTTCCTCCTGGACCCTTTACCAGTAACCAATATTTCATATTTTCTTTTCACGTAAAATATGTGGTGTAGAGATGGCCGGGGGCCAAATAAAATGCGGTGGAACATATGAATTAATATTCAATCGTAAATATTATTTTTATTCGATATTCACATTCACATTCACATTCAATCATGCCCATGCTCAGTACTAATATTTCATCGTGTATTGAATTACAATGAAACGGTGAAAAAAAGAGGGGAAACAAACGTGGATCCTTTTCGAAAACAGAATATTATACAAGACCTTGCAGCTATTTTTATATCACATTCAACACTTGCATACGTGTATGTATGCGTGGTTGGCACTCGTTGAATACGCCTTATGGCAAGCAAAGGAATTTATGCACAAACCATATGGACAATCCATTCCATGTCTTTTTAATTGGCGACAAAGCGAAAAATTGGACAAGCAACAGTTAACCCACCACCAGAAACAACATCCATCAAACCAAAGTGACAAATTGAAAATGAAAAGAAACAAACAAACAAACAACAACAACAAGAGGAATGAATTATAATAAAGGAATACAATAAACAAGGGGGCACACCGTGTAGAGAAAATATAGTAGGGTCCTCACTCGCCTTGGTGGCATATATCTTCAGCATAAAAATGTCTTGAATTTTGAGAAAAATTTTCTTAGGTTAGGTTAGATTAGAGGACGTGTACTTGTCAATTAGACAATTGAATTGACCCATTGTACAACGACCTAGTTTCTCACACCACTTATGTTGTGTGTGTTAATTTTATACATGGGTGGTGGGACCAACAGTTTAAAGTCGACTCCGAACGGCAGATTTTTTTGAGAAAATTTTTCATGGCAATTCTTATTTACCCTCAGAGTTTTTGCCAGAAATCTGCTGAGAGGAAGTCGCCGAAGAAATACTTTTTGTATTTTGTTGTGATGTCTGGCCTGGGGCTCGAACCCTTGCTTTACGTCTAATAAGCCAACACACTACCTACTAAACTACGGCGACATCTTTATTTGGCTGCAATTTGTTCTGATAAAAGCATCGAGTCTCTGAAATTAAGTTTTCGAGCAACGTACTGCGCCCTTTTCTCTGAAAACTCATCTTCAGCGATTAGGTCCGTGTCTGACTGAATGTGTACGTGAATAAACAAAATTTTCGAACTGACGATACCAAAAAGGCCGATGCCAGTCCACTTGAGATCCAAGAGCGTCCAATGCATCAAAAAAAAAATTCACTGTTTGATGTGCGTATTGGGCTAGAGGCGCCATCGGCCCATATTTCTTTGAAAACAACGTTGGTCAGACCATCGCTATCAACGTCATGTACTATAGGACGATGATTTCTAAATTCTTTTGGTCTGAATTAGATGATCTGGAAACCAACGACTCGAGGTTTCAACAGGACGACACATATTTGGCACACAGATCAGCCACATGGGCTTGAGAGCCTGATCATCTCGCCTAGAGGTGATGTGAACTGTAGCCACACAGATTGTGTGATTTAGGGTTTTCTTAGGGTTTTCTTGTAGGGTAAGTCTCTGGTGTATGTGAATAAGCTTCAAGCCACAGTGATCTTCATAGCAAACTTAACCCCTGGCGTTGGTCAAATTGAGCCTGATCTATGCGCCAGTCATGGGAAATTGAACATTTCGGATGTGTTGAATGTTATATTCCATACATGCATACATACATAATTGGTCATTACAACCCTTCAGTCAGGATTACGACCTAGTTTCTCACACCACTTATGTTGTGTGTGTTAATTTTTATACATGAGTGGCGGGACCTACAGTTTAAAGTCGATTCCGAACGACTTTTGAGAAACTTTTCATGGCAATTTTATTTTATTCTCAGAGTTTTTGCCAGAAATCTCCCGAGCGAAAGTCGCCGTTGAAATATTTTTTCATATTCGTTTTGTTGGGGATGCCTGACCTGTCCTTTGAACAATGGCCTCATGTCGATGACGGCGACAGCATAACTCTTGATAGAATTGAGCCTGATTTATATGCCGGATTCATGGAATATTAATCTTTTCGGATGTACTTCATCCAGAATCAAGGGAGTCAACAGGTCTTTCAAATGACTACAAAAAGAGGAAGGTAGAGGAAGCGCCTAGCTAAACATCCTAAACTAGCAGAGCGAAATTAAAAAATTTGCTACAATTGAGTATAGTTGGTAACACCACCAGTTCCGACCTATGTAGATACTCGACTAAAAAGATTTTCTTACAAAGATTTCTAAAGAATTTCCATTTGTTTAGCAAACGAAGATTGAAATAAAGATTGATATGAAGATTGAAAAGTTGAAAGTTAATCTTTAAGTTAATCGAAGCTTAAAAATAAAATCCAAATAGAAATCCTGATTAAAAAAAAATCAAACAAAAATGGAATTTTCAAATCTTATCCCAAGTCAAAACATATCGTATATTTCTTCTTTCTTTTATTTTAAAACCAGTGATCATCACTGGCTTAAAAATAATTCGGAAACAAAAAATTTTTTTTGCATACTTTGTATGTGTACTTGTGTGTTTTTTTTCGGGCAATTTGTTGTTGACTCAAACTGACTTTACAAATGAGATTCAAATGACAGCCAAAAATCCAAAATGTCAATATTTGTATTGACATTCAATTCAGTTGAATATTAAATAAACAAAACAGACTGGAGTAAATGTATAAGGACTTAGGACTAATGAAATCAGGCATAAAGGTGAGGAGAAAAAGAAAAAAAATACGTATTAAATATTAATTTTTTTTCTTAAGTTTCGCAGATTAACTGTTAGAAAATTCTATAATATTACGAGAAACCGTCCATTTAATAGGCACTGTTTCGATTTTTCAGAACCTAACCAATGCACTAAAACCATTCGATGCCGATGAATAAACTTCAAAGCGTGCGCCATAGGCCTTTTAACACAAAAAATTCCTATAAACCGAGTTTTTGAAATCTATTTCTGGATAGAAACTTTTCTAATCTGATTCATGAAATTATTCTCGTCGATTGCATGAAAGTCTAAGTGACCTAGAGACCACGATGCTAGTCATTTTCTGTACTCGCAGATAAAGTTGGTGACTCCAATCTGCTATCGAATTGAGCAAAAAATTTCGAATTTATTTTAGATTCCATCAGGCAAAGCTCCCTGACTTTTATTTCAGTCGTCTTGACGCTGCAATTGATTGATTGATTGATTGATTGATTGATTGATTGATTGATTGATTGATTGATTGATTGATTGATTGATTGATTGATTGATTAATTGATGATTACGAATAGTTTAATACAGAAAATGCTGAGAATGCAGTCTACATGGCGACAACTGATGAATTGTTTGTGAAGCAAACATTACTTTTATGGATTGCGGCTTGTCACATCTACAAGTCGAGCATGGTTTAGAATGGGTTTGAAAGTGATACTGACTTCACAACCAACGTATTATTATAATTATTGACGTGAAGAGGTTCCTTAGTATTGCGACCATTCGATCTATCGTTTTCCCTCAAACTTTATGGCTCCTACAAGCCTATTGCCTTGCTGCTCAGAATGTTGCTCGGTGTTAGGTTAGGTTAGGAATGAGTGGTAGCTCTGACTTCACAAAGATCACTTGAGCACGCATAGCGGCCCGTTGTGATGCGACGGGTGAACGCAGTCCCTGTACTGACCAAGTTCCACCAAAATCAGGGAAGAGGAAGAAGTTGGTCAGCGCAAGGGCTGCACATCAAAAGCACGACTATCCCATACTGGAAAACCATCCAGAAAGTTTGATGAACGAAGCTATATCCTTGATATCAATAGATGATATCTCCGTCAAGCTGACAAGAAATGGAGAGCCAAATAACCTATTTCTACACCGAGCAAGAGACGGGCACTGACAAAGAAAGTGCATAACAGTCTCCTCTTCCTCAGCGGATCTGCATCCATGGCAGTAATCGTTAAACGGGAGCCTCATTCTGTCCGCGTGTCTACCAACAACGCAATTACCTGTAAACACGGCCACTGTGGTTGAGATGACGTCACGACCAAGACCAAGTAATTGGTTGGTACGCCTTCTATCCATCAAGGGCCAGGTGAGTCTAGCGGTGGAGCAGGACTCCTCATTGACCCAGGATATGTTGGCGTCCCGAGAGAATTTCCGCGCAATGTCCAACTTGACCGAGGCTCGGTGTTAACAATGACAATTTCCTGCTAGCGCTTGATTTACAACCAGATGTTTCTACCAATGATTCATTAATGCACTTAAGGTTCCTCATGATTCATTTGCAGCATCACAGAATTTACATGTTTTGCTTGAGACAGTTCCCATTTTGAATAAGTGTAGCCTGGGTCTAGGGCGCCTTTTAAAAGACTGGTTACAAATCCTAAATTATGCCTGGATAGTCTGATGCATGACTCAGATCTACTCTTATAGTAGTTTCGCAACAAAAGTGTTAATTGCCTGAAAGTACTTGTCACTATTATCCTTTTCGCGGAGAATATCTTTCAAACATCCCACTCCACGGAAGGATTTTTGTCCCATTAACAGCGTAGAAGGTTCCCTACTTGGAAGCTCTTCTGCTTGCTCATTGCCGAGAATTCCCACATGATCGGCAACCCAGTAGAGGGTAACCGAGTGTGCATACTTATTAGACGTGAGGCCACGGTTCAAATTCCAGGTCGGCGACTTCCTCTCAGCAGATTTCTGGCAAAAACTCTGAGAGTAAATAAAATTGCGCCGAAAAAGGTTCTTAAAAATCTGTCGTTCGAAGTCGACTTTGAACACACAACATAAGTGGTATGAGAAACTAGGTCGTAATCCTGACTGAAGGATTGTAATGCCCAAATTATGTATGTATTGGAGTTTGCGCTAGAAACTATGGCAAGAAAGGTAACTTGTTGGTTGATTACCTAAGAACAGTCTTCACCGCATTTGTTGTGTTTGTACCTCTTCCTCTACTACAAATTTAAACAAAAAACAATTGTTGGATTTTTTCCAAATAAGCGAAAAACTCTCAATTTGTTGTGACAACCTAAGCATCAGAATCTTAATTCTGTATTAAAAGAGTTGTAGAAAAATTGTGACGTAATCCGGATGTGTTTCAATAAACTGGAAACAAAGAAGTTTGCCAATATAGTGGGAAAATACGTCAAATTCTCAGGTGTATTAAGAAGTATTTTGCAACAATTTGTGGTAACAACTTCACATGAGAATTTAGCAGCGATTAGTTGACGAAGTTACTAAGAATTTTAGTGCGTATCCGTCTTACCTGTTGTAATTCTTTGATAAGGTGCTTACAACATTTACGCGTAAGATTTTTCAAAATATTTTTGATTTCCGTTAAGCTTTACTGCAGTGGAATCTACACGATTCAAACTCATCGATTACCATTATGGATCATTAAACATTTCATATGCCAATGTTGTCAATCGAATTCAAATATTTTTCTTTATGATGAATTGAAAGAAGACGTTTACATTCACGTTCACATCTTTAATGTCCGTTCATTTATTGGTTTTTTATTTTCGTTTTCTTAATCACTATGAAACCAGCAAGTCATTTGTAAAGTTGAATGATTTTCATTTTAAATCTCGTATTATTTGTGTATGTGTTGCTTGCCACTACCAACCTTATTACCAACAACAATTAATGCCACCTACGGTAGTCAAAGTCACGTTAATGTGGCATCAAATGTGACACCTTCCTCATTGATTGATTTCACAAAAAGATTTTCTTTGTTTTGTTGTGCAGCAACAACAACAACAACAATTACAATATAAACAAACATTAACCAGAATATGTACCTGTTTGGTACAAAGGAAATGTATGTAGATATGTATGTACTCGTATGTTTAATCGTCTACTATATATTAACCCTTATGTGAATGGCAAAGATACCTATTAAGCAGAGCCAGAAGATATCAGAGTTGTTTAGAAAAATTGCAAATGAAATGCGAAATTTTCTATGAAAGCATTTCTGAAATTGAAAAAATTATCTTCAAATAGCCACAACATTGTCCATTGGATCTAAATTTAAATCCAAACACCAACGATTTTAACGGTGTTATTTATGTTATTTATGAGGTGTAGAGATAGTTCCCCATTATAGAAACACAGGACGCATCACATAAAGGGTCCGCCAAATAACTTTAAAAAAACTACTGAATATTTTCTCAAATTTCTTTTTTTTATTTGAAAGTACAACCCTTCCGGTTAATAATGGAAAATAATTTCATTCAAATGGCCGGCTCGGCTGGCCATGCAGTAGCCTACACCAGAAGATGCCGATTTTGACAAAAAAAATCATCTTTTCAGATGAAGCTCAATTTGATCTTGGCGGGCATGTAAACGAGCAAAATTGTCGCATTTGGGGCACAGAAAACCCGCACGCATACATTGAAAAGCCGACGCACCCAAAACAAGTCACTGTTTGGTGCGGATTTTGCTCCAGAGGCGTAATTGGGCCATTTTTCTTCGAAAATGAGCAAGGAGTGGCCGTTGCAGTCAATGGCGATCGTTATCGGGCCATGTTGAACGAATTTTTGTACACAAAAATTGAAGAGGAGGATATTGGCAACATTTGGTTTCAACAGGACGACGCTACGTGCCACACAGCCGAAGCTACACTCGAAGTTTTGCGTCCTGTTTTTGAAGATCGCATTATCAGCCGCAGAGCTGATGTCGTTTGGCCACCTCGGAGCTGTGATTTGAAACCGTTGGACTATTATTTGTGGGGTGCCGTCAAAGATAAGTGTTACGCCGACAAGCCAGAGACAATTGACGCTTTAAAGGACAATATTCGTGAAGCCATTGGTGAAATACAGCTGCACACAATCGATAATATGCTTAAAAATCGGACCGATCGTGTAGGCTACTGCATGGCCAGCCGAGGCAGCCATTTGAATGAAATTATTTTCCATTATTAACCGGAAGGATTGGTACTTTCAAATAAAAAAAGAAATTTGGGAAAATATTCGGTAGTTTTTTTTTTTTTTACAGCATTTTCAAAAAAAGTTATTTGGCGGACCCTTTAGATTGCAGGAAATAACTTCTACGGCGTCGATTAATGTGAGTTGAAGCACAACTTGATTATTTATCAGCATGGGGGGAGGTAAATTTTTCCCATAGTATACCATTTTTATGCATTCACTTTAATTAGCTCCCCAGCTTGGAGTCATAAGAGTTAATTCACATTCAGCCTTTCATTAACCAAAAAGCGTTGCCATCTAATTGATATAGCATGATGTAGGGCCCTGATTTACCCCGTGTTTCTGTAAGACAAACGATGTCAGAAGAACGTCTATTTGAATGGAAAACTCAAATAAATAGAGCGTCCACCTAATTGTTCTTCAGATATGATTGATATGACATGATGTATGGTCCTGATTTATCCCCTGTTTCTGTAAGACAAACGATTTCAGATGAACGTCTATTCGTATGGAAAACGAACGAACCAAAACGTTCGTCTGAAATCGTCTGTCTTACAGAAACAAGCCATTAAAAGTAAACATACATTCATACATAATTGGCCAATACAACCCTTCAGTTTGGATTACGATCTAGTTTCACACACCACTTATGCTGTGTGTGTTTTAATTTCATACTTGAGTGGTGGGACCTACAGTTTAAAGTCGACTACGAACAACAGATTCTTGAGAAACTTTTCATGGCAATTTAATTTTTACTTTCAGAGTTTTTACCAGAAATCTGCAGAGAGGAAGTCGCTGAAGAAATATTTTTTTGTATTTCATTTTGTAGGAAATGTTTGACCTGGGGTTTGAACCATGGCCTCACGTCTAATAAGTTAACACATTATCTACTAGACTAGTGACTTCCACAGATATGTTTAATATGACACGGTTTATGGCTCTGATTTATCCCCTGTTTCTGTAGGACAAACGATTTCAGATGAACGTCTATATGTATGGAAAACACAAACAAAAACGTTTGTCTGATATCGTTTGTCTTACAGAAACAGGCCTTTAAATTAATTAATTTGAATGTCTTCTTACAGATTTAATTCTATGGATATTCAAAAATTGGTTTTTATTTGTTTTATTTTAATTTCCTCTCGAGAACCCTTAAAAAAATCACCCTGTATTTAAAATACGAAATTATTTCAAACAAAAAAATTTAAAAAAAAACTTTTCTAAAATTTCTATCGAAATTCATAATAATTTGGAGTTCCCTTGTTTAGAACATCAAAAAAAAGGCACTAAAAACAAGTACTTGAACAGAATAGAGCAACATCTGCAATTGGGCATACGAACAAAACAAAAAAATTGAAATTAACTCAAGTGGTTCCTGCTCAAATTTCTCATTAAAAACGAAATAAAATTTTTTCGTTTTTCTTTTTTTTCAAAAAAATTTTTTCTTTAAGTGGTTGACCAGACATGGCAGACATTGTGTCGCCTGTTTTATTTACATTCTTTGGTCCCCGTAGACATACATAGAACCTGTAAGGAAAGGGCATCTTTTGTTTTATGTCACGCATATCTCCAATTACGTCTGTCTGTCGTATCACACACGCACGCACGTAGTGATGGTTTGAACGGAGATGGGTTTCACGCTTTTAGGCTCGAATTGTTGTTATTTATGGTTTAACTAATGAGTCTCCTCTACGCCTATTTTACACATCTTAAGGGAATAAATTTCATGCAATTGATCGATCGTTTAGGAATGTGCATAATATTGAAAAATGACAAAAAAGCAATAAAAATATTGAACAGGCGTTCATTCCTTCATACACTTAAAGAAAATATGTCTGCGAACAATCCATGTCAGATAAATTCAACACGACCTCATTTAGCAACAAAAACTATAATGAGCTGGTCTACCTATTCCAGAAGACCAATGTATATAACGGCTTCAATTATGAACCCCAACATTTAAAAGTCTTCTGGGTTGAATACGATACCAACATTGTATCTGAAACTATAACTCTTGACAATAATCCACTGTTCAGCTGTCCTCTTCAGGTCAACCCCTATCAATAATGAGGCAATCTTTATATTAGAGAGCCCAATAAAGGGTGTCGGACAGTGAGGGGTCAAAAACTTTCACAAGAGCAGGGCCTGACACATGACTTTTTTTGACTTCCTCTTTTGATCCACTGTTCTTGCAAAATCCATTTGCTGCAATGCCTAGTTCTTCGGCATTATTACCAAAAAGAGAATCGTTATTACGCTATGGATGATCATGGGATGACATTCTTTTGCTTCTCTTCAGACCCACTGCTCCTGTAGAATCCAGTTACTGATTGTCTGCTGGTGTCCTTCGGCATGGTAACCAATAAGGCAGTGTCCGTTGAGAATCGTTATTGCGCTATAAAGCTATAAATGGGCATGCGATTTAAGGATCCGTTTTCTTCTATCCATACATCACCAGAGCGCCAAGCAATATTGCAAGTACGCGCTTACTGTCAACGAGATTGAGCCTCACTGTAAATCGAGTGGACGATAGTACCCAAAATAACTGAGCCAATTGAAATACCTTTGCCCTGTAATATGCCGGAGATTGCGAGCTCCGAACCGGAGCTCATCAGCAATGCAATTTCTAACGACATTCCTATATCACGGAACCCACATAAGAGTTGCCCTTGAATGATCCGAAATTTTCTTTAGAAATCCCTGACATTCTTGGGTTGAAACTACATTTGATAGGAACTCAAACACAGCCTGGCTGTCTGAGTAAATCAAAACATTTTCAGTGCAAATCCTGGCACCCAACAAAAATTGCGTTGCTTTCAAAATAGCCACGGCCTCTATCTGGAAAACACTACATATTCAAGTAGAAATTTTAATATTAGAACCCTTAATGTGACGTATCTTTGAGCAATCGGTATAAGCCTCAAGGGTCTCATTGGAAGTCTTGAGATTACAAATCATTTCTTAGAGTTCTAAAATCTTATAATCGACTCGAATGTGTCTTTGTCTGTCATTAGAATGGTAAACAAGTAAACAAAAATACAACAACAAACACTACAAGAATGAATGTAAACAAAATACAGAAACAACAATAATGAATCAACGATGTTTACATTTATAGGGATTTCGAGAAGGTGAAGCCACAAACATTCGCCTTCAAGAACATTCATCAGACTGTTTACCCTGCGATATAAAAGGCAATGCAAATCAGGCAAGTCAGTTAGTGAAGTTCTGTCAGTCTTGTGTGAAGACGCTGTGCGTTTGAAGAGAGTAATCGTGGTTTGAAGAAAGAAAAGCAATTGTTGTTGTTTACATCAAATTGTGAACAGTGGCACACAGAATTGTGCGAATAATAAAGAATTTTAATTAAAACTAAACACAAATTTATTTTTATTTTATTTGCAATCTACGAGCTCAAACGTTTTTAAAATGTAAAACTTAACAATATTCTTAGTCCAGGTTAAACCAGGGCCTGAATGTGTCTTTCCGGAATAGCAACATATCCATAGTCAGGTAGGGCCAGGATTTGACAGCATTTAATTTTACTGTCACCCTCTTCTAAGCAAGTCAGAATGGAATCAATTGAGGGGCGCCCTGGTAGTATGGAGGGGATTGTAGTTCGTTATTAACCAAAGTGCTTACTCTACTACGCTACACCCTGATTAACGTCTTAATAACTTAGCTTACAATTCGAATTTAATTTGTAATTCTCTTGTGATAGATAAATATGTCATCTTTAATTTTTCTCTCAGTGTATTTAATTCCACTTCATTTTATCTTATTTCGTTACACATTCATGCCATCAGGACGCTGCCAATGACAAGTTCTCCAATGTGTTTTCGTTTTTATTTCTGTCCCCTTGACTAACTACTCGGGTTATAAAGTCAAGTGTAACGTTACGCGTTACGTTATCTTGTGCCCATAAATTATCGTCTATTTTTCATTATTGAGGTTAAATTTTTATTTTTAAAGATCGCAATTGTAATACGATAGGGTCTCTAGGTTTTTTCAAATGCTTCTACGAATTTTTATCATTTTTCCAGTTATTCCGGTATTTGTGTTTTGAAATTTGAAATACAAAGGAAATGATGCCATCCATACACCCATAAGGACGTTTGTCATTCAAGAGTTGAAATTTTTGTAGACATTCTGACTGATTATGAATCAGAAATCATAAATTTTATTGTAATTGTTGTTGTTTGAATGGTCACTTCCTGATCTTTTTCTTTTTTTGTGGCCAGAAATATTTCTAATGAAATGTACTAAAGTTTGTGAAAAATATAGTGGAGCGGTGTTTATAAACATAAGATTGGAATCTGTTGTCATTGCAAAAGAGCTAAGGCTAAACGACGTTTTGTGTGGTGTACCACGGTTTTAACATTTTTAACGGTCCCCTGGACTAAGCTTGCAAGAACACAATGAAAATTTCTACTTCATTGACGAAAATTTGATCAAACGCATGACATAGTGACGTTATGTACTTCAGTATTGTCCTATTTACTTAATTGACCATTAATAATCCGATTAACGGATTTCGGCCTTCCTTAGCACATCCCTCCAGGCGTCTCGCGCGCCTTCGCCTAATGGTCACACCAATCGATGACAGGGCTTCCTCGGTTTGCTCCTTCCAACACAAACAAGGTCATGCTCCGCAAATTCCCACATCAAATACCCATCTTGCCGGAGCATCCTCCTCCATTCGAATGACATGGCCAAGCTAACGTAGCTGCTGGATGTTAATACGCAGCACAACGTCCATGTCGTTGAGGAGCTCATGCAGCTCATTGTTGAATAGGATGCGGAAATCATCGCCAACTCGCACTGGACCAAAAATCTTATGTAGGACTTTTCTCTCGAATACTTTCAAGGCTACTGTATCAGTGCTTAATAGTGTCCATGCCTTTGCGCCGTAAAGAAGTACGGAGAGGATGAGCGTCTTGTAAGCAACCAACAAGATGCCAGTGAAGTTAATATTTTATATTGTGTGGTTATGTGGTTTTCCAAATTAGCCATTTTGCTGAAGCAACATCGAACATGAATTCAGTCAAATTAGCATGGACGACCATAGACAGCGACGTGTATTTGCTGAATGGGCTGTGGCGTAAGAGACGCTCAGTGATGAGTCCTATTTCTGGATAGTGTGTACGAGAGAGGTTTCGGCAAGAGTAATCCTGCGCTTGATCTCCAGACTGACATCATATTTGGCGGTACTTCAGTATTGTCTTCATATTTTTAAATTATTTGTACCATAGCTTGGTAGGTAGTGGATGGTAATTGTATGGACAGTCAGGGCACATGGAGTATAGTACCACAGCTTTTCCTTTTTCCCTAGTCCCGAAACTCTAATGAGCATCCGATGAAACAGCTCAGACTGCCTATATCAATGCGTGATATTTCCTTCAGATTATCAACATAGTCTGGACCAAAAAAGGTGCTTTTGTTTTCACCGACATAGTGCTGAACATGTATCCAATAGACTAATAACAGCTTCCTCTATTTCATCATCCTGGCAGTTTCTTTAGAAATCACTTACAAGGTGTTCAAGACTAATGCGCCTGGCATGCGTAACCAAGGCACCAAAGGTGCTTTTGCCTCCTACGACATAGTACAGGGCGTGTAACCAAAAGATGAATAACAGTGTCCTCTATTTCATCATCCTGGCAGCTTCTTTAGAAAGCACTTACAAGGTGTTCAAGAGCCAATTCGCCTAGCATGCGTAACCAAAAGGCAATTACCCATAATGACTGGTATAACCATACTGAGCGAGCTTCTTTAAAGTTTAAACAGACTTATCGAGCACCTCTCATTCAGTGTTTTTCAGATTTTCTACGCCGTTATTCTCATGTCCTAAAGCGCCTATTTGTTGTTGATGGAATCCATGACTGCATTGTCAATTATTAGCTCGTATGTGCTGAGAAGGATTCCCAAAGTTGAGAATTCCTTGAGTAGTTCGATGGTTATGTCTGTTGCACAGTTACCGGGAATGCCACTGTGTTCGGATGTCCATATGATACATACATAATTGGTCATTACAACCAGACATTATGGAATTTGTTTCGGAAAATTAAATTTTTAAAGGAGTCTACATAGTCTGGGTTAAGAGTGGTTAAGGGGAGAACGTTTGTTCGTTTTGAACATAAGAAATGCTAGAGAAATTGAATTCAATACAAATTCCTTGTCCCACAATTAGACGATGTAAGTGACCAGTTCACGTCAGCTTCATCAGATGACAATGCCCTCAAATCACTCGTGCAGAATATACTCGTATGTGGCATGAACTATGTGCCACTTAAAGTCGTCCTGTTCAAACTTCATGCCGTTGGTTTTCAGATCATCCAACTCAGGCCGTAAGAACTTAGTAATCATCAACATACAGCACTTGCCGACACAGCACTTGCTTAGCTAATGTCGTTCTTAAAGAGAAATACACCAACAATGCATACATAATTGGTCATTACAACCCTTCACTCAGGATTACGACCTAGTTTCTCACACCACTTATGTTGTGCGTGTTAATTTTATACATGAGTGGTGGGACCTGCAGTTTAAAGTCGACTCCAGACGACCGATTTTTGAGAAACTTTTCATGGGCATTTTATTTACAATCAGAGTTTTTGCTAGAAATCTGTAGAGAGGAAGTCCACGAAGAAATATTTTTCCATATTTCGTATAGATGGAGAAATCTGACCTGGGGTTTGAACCGTGGCCTCACGTCTAGTAAGCCAACACACTGCCTAGTAGACTAAGGCGACTTCATTACACGATATGGATGTCATACGAAAGTATGATAATATCTTAACCCATTAGTACCCAATGGCAACTTAAGTTGCCAGCAGATGTTGACTTAGTTTTTATGCTCTGAGAGGAAATTAAGTGTAAAAAACAAAACGGTAATCGTTAGAGAAAAAAGTAATTCGGGCATTAATGGGTTAACTGGGGATACTTGCGTCCTTAATTATTTTCTTCGCCACAGTCTATATTTCCAATACTTCTGCCTAAATGACTATACAATGACTAGCCTGTTTCAATCGATTCTGAAAAGAAACTGCCAACAACAGTTCCGTTTAGTATGGAGATTTGCACAGCTTCCTTTACGAGCTGCACTGGCCATGTGTGTACATTCATTCAAGATGTTTTGTAACACATTAATAAGTAGACAGACACACATGCATACATATATTGCAATTAATTTGCTGAATATAGTACATAAACCAGGTAAATTTTCCAACATTTTAAGAAAAGCCTCAAGTGAAATAAACAACAATTCAATGTATGTATACGAGTATGAAGAGGCAGAAGAGAGAAAGAAATGAGCATTCTTTGCATATAAATGAGTAAATTAACACGTTTCGTTGCATTTTGTATAAATTTGATTAGAATTTGAAATGAAAATCTCTTCAAAACACACAAACACACAACCATAATTACACACAGCGAGAAAAGTAACATTAACTCAATGAATGGCCTTAAGGTTGCAAACGAAGATGTACACGATGATTCTCATGACGATGATGATGTTGTTGAAAAGGCATCAAGTGATGGCCGCATTAAAAATGAATTTTCCAAGTTTATCCTTAAAACAACAAATGCTTTGAGTAAATCCCAAAGAGAATAGAATTCGTTGCATATAATGAATACGACTTCGCCCGAGTGAATGACTCAAGGCTAAAGGGGAGAGAGGAGAAGAGCCAATGTGCTTGGCAGAGAGGGTTGATTGCATGTACGAGATAATTTTAATACCGTGTTTAACAATAGAATTCATTTCACTTCATTCTCTGTCGTTGCTTGACTGTTTGGTTTGATATGAAATCCACTCTTAATACGAGACTGTATCATTCGTTCAGCCAAACGACTCGTCTTCTAGCTGTACGTGTATACCGGAGAGAAGGCCTGCAATTTGTATGATAAAAAAATACTTCTTTTTTCTTTCTCTCCTTTTTTATAATTTTGTTTTAAAGATTGCGGTTGTGTGCAGTGTTGTTGTTGTTTTTGTTTAAGTTAATGTACATATTATTTACAAAATTACGTTACGTTAATAAAGTTGATGATGATGATGATTGCGATGATGGTGGTGTTGATGGTGACGTCGTAAACATTGCGGTTAACAACACTGGTTGGCTATTGTTATGCATAATTTTATGAAAATTAATTCCTAAACAATATTGTTTGAGGCAGTAAATGAATTATAATATCAACGTTGAAATGTTGTCCTTTTACGTGGCTATACTAGACTCGTGCAAGAGATTAAAATCCCACTTAAGCAATTTAACAATTTAATTGAAATTATTTAAATTATGGAATTCCTTTAATTATTTATTAAAATTTAAATTCATTTATCGATCCTTAAATGTAAAACTTAAGATTTTAAACTCATTAAACATACAACAATGTTACGCGTGGACACTTACTAGTACGTTTCAGATGTCAGCAATGAGTATTCAAAACGATGAGTAGATTCGAATCATACTTATAATTTCTGATACTTATACGCATTCATACTTATTTTAATGTCATACTTATACTACTCATACTCAAAGTTTGAAATACTCATGGTACTCATACTTAACAATACGCATGATGTTATTGATTTCGACTCTCCACGACTCATCGTATACACGAATCACAAAATAAGTATGATTCGCGTACGAACACTACATTACTCACATGAAGGTTGTGTGTCTGCTCTCCTTGCTGCCTTTGTCTTTTTTGTTTATGTGTCTTTCTTCTTCCTTTGTAAATGCAACAACAACTAAGACTGTAAATTTTGATGAATGATTCGAAATACTTCGAATCATTTATAAGTATTTTTCTAAATTTATAAATCTGAATGAGTAGGCGTGTGAATCCAACATAGTTCGAATGTTATGAGTTTGATGTCAACGTTGTACTCATACTCATTGCAACTTATACTTATAAATCAATGTTGTACTGAGTACGAATGAATCAGAGTAGTTGGATTTCAATACTGTTGACTCACTCATACTCAAAATTTTATGAGAACGAAAAAGCGATTCATTGCTGATCTCTGGTATGTTTTCTCATGATTGATACTTGCACGGGACACGTACAAGTTCCCAAGTGACGGACAATGGCAGAGAAGATTATCTGTGGTTTCCTCTACTTCTGCTGGTCATCAGCTTCTGTAGAAATCCTTGTAATGTGTTCTCAGCCTCAGAAAATATGCAACCAGAGATTCGAGTCACGTTATAACTGCTATGAGGTTCTAATGGTGGATTCTGGTCAGGTTTAGCTCAAATTTTGTTTTGTTTTTATTTTTATATTGGGACAGAACAGTTGTATTAGGCTATACTGGTAGTAGTCTAGCTGGTATTGTGTTGGCTTATAAGTCGAGAGACCGTAGTTCAAATTGCAGCTTACTTAGGTGACTTCTGCTTAACAGTCTTCTGGCAAAAACTCTAAGAACGAATAAAATTGCCATGAAAAGTTTATCAAAAATTTGTTGTTCAGAGTAGACGTCAAACTGTAGATCCCACAACTCTTGGATAAAATTGTCGCACACAACATCTGGGTAGTGTGAGAATCTAGGTCGTAATCCTGACTAAAATGTTGTAATGAGCAATTAAATAAGTGAGTAAGTAAAATAACTTTTTTTTTGAAAATGCTTTAAAAAAAACTACTGAAGTTTTTCTCAAATTTCCTTTTTTATTTGAAAGTACAATCCTTCCGGTTAATAATGGAAAATAATTTCAATCAAATGGCTGCCTCGGCTGACCATGCAGTAGCCTACACCAGAAGATGCCGATTTTGGCAAAAAAAAAATCATCTTTTCAGATGAAGCTTATTTTGATCTTGGCGGGTATGTAAACAAGCAAAATTGTCGCATTTGGGGCACAGAAAACCCCGCACGCATACATTGAAAAGCCGACGCACCCAAAACGAGTCACTGTTTGGTGCGGATTTTGGTTCAGAGGCATAATTGGGCCATTTTTCTTCGAAAATGAACAAGGAGTGGCCGTTACAGTCAATGCTGATCGTTATCGGGCCATGTTGAACGAATTTTTGTTCACAAAAATTGAAGAGGAGGATATTGGCAACATTTGGTTTCAACAGGATGGCGCTACGTGCCATACAGCCCAAACCACACTCGATGTTTTGCGCCCTGTTTTTGAAGATCGCATTATCAGCCGCAGAGCTGACGTCGTTTGGCCACCTCGGAGCTGCGATTTGACACCGTTGGACTATTATTTGTGGGGTGCCATCAAAGATAAGTGTTACGCCGACAAGCCAGAGACAATTGACGCTTTAAAGGACAATATTCGTGAAGCCATTGGTGAAATACAGCTGCACACAATCGATAATGTGCTTAAAAATTGGACCGATCGTGTAGGCTACTGCATGGCCAGCCGAGGCAGCCATTTGTTATTACATATTATAAGTTATTTGGCTGACACTTTAAATAATTAGGTTGACATTCTTGGAAATCTTAGTTGTGGTACACACTTACGGGGAAACTAACCGCCACTTTACTGTCAATAAATATTCGTATATCTTCGATCGATAAAATTTAATACCAGATTCAGCGGCTGCCTCAATAATATTACAATGTTCGGGTAGTAGACGGAAAATGTAAGTTTTAGTCGTTCTAAAAGATATCACAACCAATTTTATTGCGTAGCTTGGATATGTGGGTGAATGTCCGGAACAGAGGTCAGCAATGAGTATTCAAAACGATGAGTAGATTCGAATCATACTTATAATTTCTGATACTTATCCGCGTTCATACTTATTTTAATGTCATAATTATACTACGCATATTCAAAGTTTGAAATACTCATGGTACTCATACTTAACAATACGCATGATGTTATTGATTTCGACTCCTCATGACTCATCGTATACACGAATCACAAAATAAGTATGATTCGCTGCTTGCTGTCTTTGTGTTTTTTGTTTGTGTCTTTCTTCTTTCTTTGTAAATGCAACAACAATTAAGACTGTAAATTTATAAGTATTATAAGGAGTATGAATCAAACATAGTTCGAATGTTATGAGTTTGATGTCAACGTTGTACTCATACTCATTGCAACTTGTAAAGGGTGTTTTTTATAGAGGTATAGAACTTTAAGTTACAATAAAACAACGATGGATTATTCGATTGACATGAATTTTATTTATCCGAAAGATAATCTTGTGGCATTACATTTTAAATATGATTTCTGGCATATGACCGCCACGGCTGGCGCGGATGTAGTCCAATCTGGACGTCCAACTTTCGATGACTTTTTCCAACATTTGTGCCCGTATATCGGCAATAATGTTGTCTTCCAAATGGTCAAGCGTTTGTGGCTTTACCGCATAGACCAATGACTTTACATAGCCCCACAGAAAGTAGTCTAGCGGTGTTAAATCACAAGATCTTGGAGGCCAATTCACAGGTCCAAAACGTGAAATTAGGCGGTCACCAAACGTGTCTTTCAATAAATCCATTGTGGCACGATCTGTGTGACATGTTGCGCCGTCTTATTGAAACCACATCTCCTGGACATCATGGTTATTCAATTCAGGAATGAAAAAGTTAGTAATCATGGCTCTATACCGATCACCATTGACTGTAACGTTCTGGCCACCATCGTTTTTGAAAAAGTATGGACCAATCATTCCACCAGCCCATAAAGCGCACCAAACAGTCAGTTTTTCTGGATGTAACGGTGTTTCCACATACACTTGAGGATTACCTTCACTCCAAATGCGGCAGTTTTGTTTGTTGACGTAGCCATTCAACCAGAAGTGCGCTTCATCGCTAAACAAAATTCGCTTATGAAAATCGGGAACAGTGGTAATCTCGTTTTGGGCCCATTCGACGAATCTACGCCTTACTTGATGATCGTTTGGCTTCAAATCTTGCACGAGTTGGTATTTGTAAGCACGCAAACCAAGATCCTTCCGCAAAATCTTCCATTAAGTGGATGGACACAGATCCAATTCCTGTGATCGATGGCGGATGGACTCATTCGGGTCTTCCTCAATGCTACGCTCTACAGCAGCAATAGCTTCTTCTGTACGCACCGTACAGCGTCTCTGTGGATGCGAGTTATCAATAAGAGTAAACGTGGTGCGAAAACGTTCCATGGTTAATCGAATTAACTGCTCTGATGGACGATTTTGTCGACGATAAAATGGACGTAGTGCGTGATACGTTTTCCGCACAGAACCATTATTTTCGAAATAAAATTGCACTATTTGCAAGCGTTGTTCAGGCGTAAGTCTATTCGTGATGAATTGCCAAGCCAAACTGAGAATAAATCACTTGACAGCTGTTAAATCGGTCGCCATCTTGAAAAGTAATGCCAACTTAAAGTTCTATACCTCTATAAAAAACACCCTTTACTTATAAATCAATATTGTATTGAGTACGAATGAATCAGGGTAGTTGGATTTGAATACTGTTGACTCACTCATACGCAAAATTTCATGAGTACTTATGAGTAGCGAAAAAGCGATTCATTGCTGATCTCTGGTCTGGAAGACGTTGTCAGGGACATGCAAACCATTATCATCCATCGGAAAATTCTTGAATGGGGAATGTCAAGAAGCTTTTGAAGCCAGTATTTATAGAATACTTCCAAAATAGTATAGTGTGAGTACTTGGTGACATTCGATACGGAACTGGCGCTCATGCTGACGTCAAGAAATATTTTCCCAAGTGAAATCCACAATTGTATCACTCACTCTATATGAAAAATACCCGACCAGATTTCACATGAAAGCGTCATTTCAATTTTTTAATTAGATTTTCTAACACAAATCAAACATTTTTTATTCACTGTATTCTTGAATGGAAAGAAAAAAAAAGATTGCGGTTAAAATCGAGTGGCATTAAAATTTTTTAAAAATAAAGCCCTGTATTGCAGTCGCTATAAATCACTTGAACTAACAGCAGCTTTTTGTTAATAATTAATACAAGGCAGAAGAAAAAAAGAAAATAAATTAAAATAAAATGAATTTTTTTAAATTAATTTTTCTATTCCCATGCAATTTTTCATTAATATTCGCAAGTAACATCGAAGAGAAGAACATTACAATACAATTGTGCTGTCAAACTGGTGAATATTTCCATACGAAACACTTCAAATG
Organism: Sarcophaga carnaria; assembly: GCA_958299815.1. Lineage (NCBI taxonomy): Eukaryota > Metazoa > Arthropoda > Insecta > Diptera > Sarcophagidae > Sarcophaga > Sarcophaga carnaria. The sequence goes on from OY283151.1 coordinate 47,843,814, forward strand.
TGAACCTTTACCCACGGATACAAGCAATTTTCAATGGAATTTGAAACTGAAATATTTAAATGGAACGGAAAGAAAAGTGAATATTTTGAAAAATTTCATACGTAAAGTGCATTTGCCATGTGAAAAACCTGAAGCTTTGCATTGGAAATGGAATGAAACCGTCGATATCGAAACAATAGTAAGATGTTGGAGGATTTTCTTGTTACTTAGTGATAATGACAGAGTTTTTGTTTTCATTTCTAGAAAGCTAATAACGAGCTTTGTTTTACGCCATATTATTTAAATACAAGTGGGAAGTTTGTAACGCTGCAAATGGATTGCAGTTTGGAAAAATTTTATTTTTTATCTTTCAAACATGAGTATAGTAAGTACAGTGTGTGACTAGTGTAGAACAGTGTGTAGACCAGGATTTCAAGTTCAAATATCGGCTTTTTGATATCTTGAAAAGAAAAATTATATTTTCGACGACCCTGTCTCAATAGTTTTCTGGAAAAATCTCCTAGAGTAACTAAAGGGTTCGCCAAATAACTTTTTTTTTTTGAAAATGCTTAAAAAAAACTACTGAATATTTTCTCAAATTTCCTTTTTTATTTGAAAGTACAATCCTTCCGGTTAATAATGGAAAATAATTTCATTCAAATGGCTGCCTCGGCTGGCTATGCAGTAGCCTACGCGATCGGTCCAATTTTTAAGCACATTATCGATTGTGTGCAGCTGTATTTCACCAATGGCTTCACGAATATTATCCTTTAAAGCGTCAATTGTCTCTGGCTTGTCGGCGCAACACTTATCTTTGATGGCAATCCAAAAATAATAGTCCAACGGTTTCAAATCGGAGCTCCGAGGTGGCCAAACGACATCAGCTCTGCGGTTGATAATGCGATCTTTAAAAACAGGGCGCAAAACATCGAGTGTGTGGCACATGGCGCCGTCCTGTTGAAACCAAATGTTGCCAACATCCTCCTCTTCAATTTTTGGGTACAAAAATTCGTTCAACATGGCCCGATAACGATCGCCATTGACTGTAACGGCCACTCCTTGCGCATTTTCGATGAAAAATGGCCCAATTACGCTTCTGGACCAAAATCCGCACCAAACAGTGACTTGTTTTGAGTACGTCGGCTTTTCAATGTATGCGTGCGAGTTTTCTGTGCCCCAAATGCGACAATTTTGCTTGTTTACATACCCGCCAAGATCAAAATGTGCTTCATCTGAAAATATGCTGTTTTTTGCCAAAATCGGCATCTTCTGGTGTAGGCTACTGCATGGCCAGCCAAGGCAGCCATTTGAATGAAATTATTTTCCATTATTAACCGGAAGGATTGTATTTTTAAATAAAAAAAAAATTTGAGAAAATATTCAGTAGTTTTTTTTAAGCTTTTTAAAAATTAAAAAAGTTATTTGGCGGACCCTTTAATTGCCATGAAAAAGTTTCTTAAATCTGTCGATTGGAATCGATGGATAAGCCTTGGTTACCCCACTTTCGGATAAAATTAATACACATGCCATGGGTGGTGTCTTGGCTAAGAGAATGTAATGGCCAATAACGCATGTACTATTGTATTGTAAGTACAGAACAAATGTTTAAAATTGTTGCGAATATTTTCAACATAAAACCGTATTTCATTATAAAACAAATGAGCTCCATGTCACTCAATCCGCTTTATTTACTTAATTGGGCATCACAACCGATTAGCCAGGATTCAAACCTAGTTTATCGCAGCGCTTATAGGGTGTGTGATAATTTTATCCATGAGTAGCCGGACCTACTGTTTAATTTCGACTCCTAACGACAGATTTAAGAAACTTTTCATGACCCAAAGATTTTGTTAGAAAACTGCTGAGAACAAGTTGACGAAAGAAATATATTTCGAGATGTCTCAGCTGAGGTTCGAACCACGGGCTCTCGTTTAATAAGCCAGCACACTAAATACTAGACTACGACTTCTGAAAATTCCTGGTTTGTGGAAGAACTTTGTTTTATTGACCGAAGACTGCTACAATCTGATTTAAGAACATCCACTGAATAAACTAATTTTAATATTTTCTTTTCAGTATATTTCTTTTCAGAATTTCTAATGATACCGACCTTAATTATTTACATTGTTTTGAAACCATTGCACGAACATTTAATGGGTAAAAGTTTAATCTGCTACTTGAGTTTGGTAATTGCAACCAATTGTATATATTTTGTGATTCCCCATATGCTTAGAATAAATTATCATTTTCCCAATGCAGTATTCATTTCCTTAGGTTGGTAAACAACTCATGGTCTTACATATTAAAACTCTATAAATTTCTTTACAGCCCTCGTACATTTCTACTTTAATATGGCCATTGTTTTTTGGCTTAACGTATTGGGTATCGAGACCTGGCTTAACTTTAGCGTGTTAACGGAAAATTTCAATCACAATCCCGCAATGAAAAAACGATTTCGCTTTTATTCTGTTTATGCTTGGACTGCAGGTGGCCTTGCAACTATCCCTACCATATTGAGGAATATTCCAAATATTGTGGACAATTGCAACAAATACGGACAATCGAAATCCTGTGTCATAATAGGTACGAATTTTCCCATGCTACTCTAGAAATATTTCTTCATAATTTTACTCATTTTCATTACAGCCTACCACACTTTATTTGAGGATATTTATTTTGCCCCCATTGTTATGACAGTGTTGGTCATAAATTTTCTAATATTTTGCGGTGTCTCCTTCAAAATCTATCGCATACGACGTAAATTTGCTGCAATTAATGCAAATAAAAAGACATTGAAAGAGAAGTGAGTATAAGATGACGGTTTTAGTTGTTATATTGAAGTATTTGAGTTACTATTTTTTCTCCTAATTTTAGTACCATAATATGTGCACGTCTGTTCGTTTTAATGGGTCCCCATTGGATTGCGATTTATTTATTCAAAGACTATCGTTATATTGAAATTTTAATTGTTTCGATGAACTATGTTGGAAGCGTATTAGTTTTTATTTTATTTGTTTTAAAGAAGAATGTACTCAGAATGATATTTAATTCAAATACAACGTAACAATTCAGTATAAAAGAATTTACAAGTCAAAGCCTCAAATTATTATTAACGTGTACCTACCTAGCTACAAGTCGCCGTGGTCTAGTAGGCAGTGCGTTGGCTTATTGGACATGAAGCCACGGTTCAAACTTTAGGTCAGACATCTCCATCAAAACGAAATATGAAAAACCATTCCTTCGGCGACTTCCTCTCAGCAGATTTTAGGCAAAAACTCTGAGTGGAAATAAAATTGCCATGAAAAGTTTCTCATTCGGAGTCGACTTGTAACTGTAGGTCCCACCACTCATGTATAAAATTAACACACACAACAAAAGTGGTATGAGAAGCTAGGTCGTAATCCTAACTGCAGGGTTGTAATGCCCAATTATGTACATATGTTATGTATGTGAACCTAACAAGGCTTAACAGAAACTCTCTTATTCAGTTGCCATGTTCAAAGTAATCCAATACTTATTAAAATCCTTAAAGCACTTCAGATAAAAACTTTGTAAACTAACTTACTTACTGAACTGAGCTTAAAAATCCATTTCTCAGGTTTCGGCTTGCCTTAACACACTCTTTCATGTGCCCTTGCTTCTCGCATACCTTCGCCAAATGGTCACACCAATCGATGACAAGGCTTCCACGATTTGATTCTTCCAATGCACACAAGGTCGTCCTCTACGCCGTCTGCCGCTAATATCAGAATCAAATACCCGTCTTGAAGGAACATACATGCATACATAATTGGTCATTACAGCCCTTCAGTCAGGATTACGACCTAGTTTCTCACACCACTTATGTTATGTGTGTTAATTTTATACATGAGTGGCAGGACCTACAGTTTAAAGTCGACACCGAACGACAGATTTTTGAGAAACTTTTCAAGACAATGCGAAGATCGAATGGGACATGATATCTGTGACGACAGTTCTTGAGGCACAACTTCCAAAATTGTAAGCAAAGCCGGCAATACCAAGGGCAAAAACTGGCCAACTAAAGACATCGGGTGCACCCATGGGTATATCACACAAAGTTGGAGCATAAGCCCAACTAGCAATGTCATCAACCGCAGAAGTAGATGAAAAAACCAAAGTTGAGTTGGATGATGGGCGATCTTCAAATTTACATCTTCTTTCAAGCTGGAAAGTTTTAAATGCCGGAAACATACCTACCACACTTTTGTTACTAGGTTTTGGATTTTTTTATGAGAGTTAAATGCCAATTGCAATTGAGTTCTTATACTCAGGCACTTGTATGGTTCTGTTGAACAAAAATGACTAGGGGTCGGATGAAGGAGTTAAGCGACCAAAGTGAATAATTATAGGTTGGAGGCCACCAAACGCTGTTGATAATGGAGCCTCTTGAAAACCAAGAAGAATAGGTAGACCTTGCCATGGTACCCGGGCTTTATAGTGATCGATCCCAATTGAAAAGACAATGCGAGCATCGAATGCTGCATGATCTCTGTGATGAAAGTTCTTGAGGCACAACTTCAAATATTGTAACCAAACCAGCAACATCAAGAGAAAAAGCTGGCTAACTACCACCCATGAGTAAATCAAATAAAGAGACAGTTGGAGCATCAGTTCAAGTAGCAACGTCATCAAGCACAAAAGTTAATGAAAAAACAAATTAGAGTTGAATGATAGGCGATCATGAAATCTATATCTTCTAGAATTTTAAGTAGCTTTTAACCCAGAGATTGTTATATGAGGGGAACATATCTACCACACTTTTGTTACCAGGCTTAGAAGAAAGGTTTTGGATTTTAAAGTAGCTAGTCCGAGAATTGCTGGGATTATAAAGGATTGCAGAGTACCAAACGTGGAATCTTTATCAGATCACAAGATAATAGAATTCTCATCTATCTAGAGCCCTCGATACCACCATTTGGAAACGCAAAGGAAACTAATTGTAAAAGATATAGAGAAACCTTGAGTTATAATTCATAAGGCATTTAAACAAGCAAACGTATGTATATGGGAATCCATATAAGCTCGAAGATAGTGGGACTCTGTTAAATAAGGCAATACTAGATGCGTTCTATTGTAGCTGCCCCGAGAGACTAAGAGGCAAAGAGAAAGACGATTATCTTACATCGTTCGTCTTACGAAAAGAGGGGACTAGAATTCCTGATTTCCTTACAGAGCGTTAAAGATCTCGCACTAGGCGTTATGATGTCATTGTCAAGGTCAAAAGACAAATTTCGAAAACCGGTTCTAACAATTGAAATCCAGTAAAGCCACTAGGCTGAAAGATTATTTGTAGATAAACTTTTCAGATGTGTTTGAGAACCACTGTAGGATGATTTCATTAATAACTGAGAACTTTGCGTAGAAACTAAAAATTAAGATTTATTCGGTTACACAATAATTAAAATAGAATCCAAATATTGAAGTGAATTTACGAAATGAACAAGAAAAAAATCTCTTTCCAAATGCAACTCCTGCAACAATAGAGGGGATTCGTAACAGGTGTTCTATTTGCACAATTTCTTATGCTCACTTACAACACGTTTTTATTAATAACAAAAACAAAAAAAAAACAAAAATCCCCTGCTTGATTGACAGGACTACCCCAGTGAGCAAACGAGGGCAACTGAGAAGAGAACAATTTTTAGGAAAAAAAAATTTGATTTACACTCATGCACAATTTCATTATTTTTGTTTCGAATTTAAAACAATTTCATGGGAAAACAAAAAAATAAGATTCGATTCCATTCAATAGCAATTGAATGGAATGGCAAACACAGCAATTGCAATCAAATGCGAAAAACCGAATGTGAATTCTTGTAATTTTTTTTTAATCCTTGGTGAGCTGCACACAATATGTTGCAACTTGCAAAATGGCAACAAGAAAAGCAAAGCAAAGAAGAGAAGAAAAATAGAGAGAAAATAAACAATAAACGATTAACGTTATCAGCCGTTGGGCATTAAAACTGTATTCGTTTTAAATTCGTTTCAGTATGTCCTTTCGTTTGTGCAACAACACTAACATTTCTATTATGTGTGTAAGTGTTGCAGCATCCAGAAGTTGGTAAAAAATCTACTGCAGATCGTAAAAAACGAAATTATGTTCCTTTAGCCCCGAGGTTAATTTCTGCAACCCCATATCCCATGTGAATTTTCATATCCTAAACGTTATACAAGAAAATAAATCATACGCGAATAGCGCAACAAAAAAAAAACAAAAATAAAATGCTTTACACTGTTGCCAATCCATAAGAATTAATTGCGATTTGAACCCGCCAATAGTCAATAACAATTCGATTTTTATTTTCGTATTTTATTGTTATCGATAACAACACCTTAAATGGTTACTGTTGCGAGAGGGATTACGTTGAGCTGCCATTTGTTTGTAAAATGCTCTTTTGAACTGTTTTATGAAGCCATTGTTTGCTCAGAGGGTTTGATGATCTTCTTCTCCATATTGTAGTTCAAATTCTACTCAATTTTATTTTGATTCGTTGTGGTGGTTATGATCTTTTGCAGAAAAGAAACAAAAGAAGAAATTCGTTTTAAGTCTTGTAAATACTCAAATTCTGTGTAGTTAATATAGACGTTTTGATGGCATATTCTAGAAGGCTATAAAGGGTCCGCCAAATAACTTTTTTTTTGTAAATGCTTTAAAAAAAACTACTGAATATTTTCTCAAATTTCTTTTTTTATTTGAAAGTACAATCCTTCCGGTTAATAATGGAAAATAATTTCATTCAAATGGCTGCCTCGGCTGGCCATGCAGTAGCCTACAGCAGAAGATGCCGATTTTGGCAAAAAAATTATCTTTTCAGATGAAGCTTATTTTGATCTTGGCGGGTATGTAAGCAAGCAAAATTGTTGCATTTGGGGCACAGAAAGCCCGCACGCATACATTGAAAAGCCGACGCACCCAAAACGTGTCACTGTTTGGTGTGGATTTTGGTCCAGAGGCATAATTGGGCCATTTTTCTTCGTAAATGAGCAAGGAGTGGCCGTTACAGTCAATGGCGATCGTTATCGGGCCATGTTGAACGAATTTTTGTACACAAAAATAGAAGAGGAGGATATTGGCAACATTTGGTTTCAATAGGACGGCGCTACGTGCCACACAGCCGAAGCTACACTCGATGTTTTGCGCCCTTTTTTTGAAGATCGCATTATCAGCCGTAGAGCTGATGTCGTTTAGTCACATCGGAGCTGCGATTTGACACCGTTGGACTATTATTTGTGGGGTGCCGTCAAAGATAAGTGTTACGCCGACAAGCCAGATACAATTGACGCTTTAAAGGACAATGTTCGTGAAGCTATTGGTGAAATACAGCTGCACACAATCGATAATGTGCTTAAAAATTGAACCGATCGTGTAGGCTACTGCATGGCCAGCCGAGGCAGCCATTTGAATGAAATTATTTTCCATTATTAACCGGAAGGATTGTACTTTCAAATAAAAAAAGAAATTTGAGAAAATATTCAGTAGTTTTTTTAAAGCATTTTCAAAAAAAAAGTTATTTGGCGGACCCTTTAATTATGTCAGATCACAACAACATAGATGGGAAGATAGATATTCTATTAAAAAAGAAGTTTGAATTTTTTAAAAACAGAAATCTTATTCAAAGATTTTAAGTTAAACGCGGAATATGTGATCGCCTAAATTCAAGTATTGAATGGACTTCTTAGCTAAAATAATTCAAGTTAATTACGCATTTATGCTATTATACAGTGAGAAAAGAAACTCTACGCTAAGGATAAAATTCTAACAATCACCAAACTCAACTTTTACCACTTAAGGAGAGTGCCCGAAAAAATTTGACAATATTTCGAAATTTTTTGAAAAATTTTTTTTTGTTTCAATTTTAAAAACTGACAATGAAACATCTTTAAAATAAAAATAACGGTAATTTATTAATGTATACTTTTCTTTTAATGTACAGTTTCTTTTGACGCTCACTGTATATAATTTGTTGCCATTCTGAAGGTGAATTGAATTCCATTTTCTTTTCTTAAAAATCATGAGAAACTAGGTCGTAATCCTGACTGAAGGTTTGTAATGACCAATTATGTATGTTATGTATGTAAAGAATCATTCGACCTAATTTGAAAAAAAAAAACCGAGGCAAACAACTTACACAAGCTTCTCACTTACTTAGCTACTGGGTCATTGCAAACCTTTAGTCAGGATTATAACCTAAATTTTTATACTTTTATCTATGAGTGGTGAGGCCTGCCCCGAACGACAGTCTTCTGAAACAATTTTCATGGAGATTTTATTTAAACTCAGAGTTTTTGCCAGAAGACTTCTGAGAGAACGTTAAAGGCTTAATCTAAGCAATGGATAGCATATCGCTATGGCAACGTTGCGATCGTCATCACACAAGATAAATCAGGTTGCTAGTTGTCGATTGAAGTCACCTTAGTCTAGTAGAAAGTGTGTTGGCTTATTAGACGCGGGCGACGGTTCAAACCCCTCAGGCATGAGAGTAAATAAAATTGCAACGAAAAGTTTCTCAGAAATCTATCGTTCGGAGTCAACTTTAAACTGTAGGTCCCTCCACTCATATATAATGTATATAGTTGTCGATTATGCTCGTTTCCCCCGCACGGGTCTATAGCCTCAATAAAGATGAAAGAAACTAGCAATTTGATGACCAATCGCAGAAATAAATACGGAATGCAAGTGGGTACTTGGAATATTCGAATTCTCCGCGAACCTTTGAAAATGGCGCAATTTTGTATAGAATTCCTCAAATTAAACTTCCTTATACTACGCCCAGTGAACGTAGATAACAGGACACAGGAAAACATTGTTCTTTCAAACGAACTGAAATTCGTATTTTCCCTCAAATCTGCAGGTGGATGTGAGAATAGGAGTTGATTTCGTACTATCAAAATATGTACAGTATGGTCCTATGGAATGGAAACGTAGCGGCCAGAAAGTAACTTCCCGTCTGACATAGTGAAACTGAAACGAGAGAGAGAGAGAGAGTTCTACATCGGCCGTTTCCGAGCAGAAATGATGGCCAGAAAATGCCATGTATTGACGATGGCGTGTAACTTGAATGCCGATATAGTGAACTTCAATACTTTGCTGCAAATTACAATGGGCCTGTATGAGATGGGCCTTATATTTATGATGCTACAGCAATAATCTGCACAAAGTAACCACATGACATGCAAAACAAAATTGAACACTTTTTTATTACCGCAAAAAGGAACGAATACTGAATGACAGATTTTTGGAAAATTCTTCATGACAATTTTATTTATTCTAGGAGTTTTTGCCAGAAGACTTCTGAGAGGTAGACGCTGAAAAAATAGTTTTTCATCTTTCGTTTTGCATGAGATGTCTGAGCTGTAATTTGAACTACGGGCTCGCCTCTAGTATGCCAACATACTACCTACTATACTACGGCGACTTATACAGTAAAACAACGACATTTGATTGCTAAATTTTATTGAAAAAGTGTTGACAAAATCCCATAAAAACATTAAAGAAATTATGATCAATATGATGAATATATTTTTTATTGTTTTTTTATTTATTTTAAGTCTATGGAAAATCCTTACAGACTAATTACATTTTATATTGCAATACAAACGTATAATAATAATTTCAATACAAAAAAAAAAAAACATTTGAAAAAGAAAATAACATTGAGTTTATTAATTAAGTAAGTTTAATTGTAAAATTATATCTGTTTTAATGGATTCCAAATTTTTGTTAAAATCTATATGAAGGTACAGATTATTAAAATCATTGCAGATTCTACAAAATGAATCGAAGTTCGCATAGTTAGTTGTGTAATATTTTATATTTATGAAATTATAGTATCTTGTTGGACGAATAGGTACTCCTATGTAAAGTTTTTCCAGAAGAAATTGAGAGTTGATAACACCATTAATCAGCTTCAGGAGAAAGACAGCATTTAGCATTTTACGACGGCTTTTTAAAGATGGTAATTTAATGAGTGCTAGGCGATTTTCATAAGGTGGTAACCTTTCATTAGGATCCCATCCATTTCCTAAACCACGAAGGCAAAATAATAAAAACTGTTTTTAAACTGATTCAATTCTGTCACAGTGTACAGCGTATTGAGGGTCTCATATTACAGATCCATATTCAGGAATTGGGCGAACCAGCGTGGTAAACAATTGTTTGGTAACATAAATCCCAGGGTACATGTAGCTTTGCTAACAGTTGATGTAATATGATTTACAGTCAAAGATTATCCCTAAATCGTTAAAGGTATTGACTAGTTCAAGAGCAGCACCATTCATTGTATAAAATCCATTGGTTGGAGATGATCTAGTGAAGCACATATACATATTTACATTTTTTAACATTCAGCTCCATTAAATTAGTACTACACCAAGAGGTTAAGTAGTTAATATCCTCTTGGAAAAGTACTTGGTATTCAATGTTATTAAATTATAAAAATATCTTAATATCATCTGCATACATTATTGCGTTTGAATTTTTGATAACAGAAGGGAGATCATTTATAAAAAGAGTAAATAGGAGTGGCCCAAGATGACTGCCCTGTGGTACGCCTGACAGTACATCAATAAAGTTAGATTGCGTATTCCTGAATTTAACGCACTGCTTTCTGTTTACTAAATACGATTTAATCCAATTCAATAATGATGAACTAAAACCAAGTTGATTAAGCTTATGAACGAGTAAGCTATGATTTACTTTATCAAATGCCTTACTGAAATCGATATAATTGACGTCAGTTTGTTTGCCTACAATAAATCCATCATTTACCAAAGTTGTAAATTCAAGAAGATTTTTGATTGTTGATCGAGACTTACAGAATCCATGCTGGGAAGCAGGTAAAATAGACAATGCTTGAAATGGCAGTGTATCACATAGGAGTTTTTCAAATAATTTTGGTATAATGTTGGGTTTAGCAATTCTTCTATAATTTGAAATATCAGCTTTAAATCCTGATTTAAATCCTGATTTAATTATAAATGATTGTTTCAAAAAGTAGGGAAAATAGCCCGGTTTAAACGATTTGTTGAATAAGTAGGTTAATGGAGTACTCAATAATTGAGAATGGTGTTTTAAAATACTGCTAGGAACCCCATCAGGACCGGCAACATGGGAAGATTTTAATTTTTGTGTATACTTGGAAACAGTACGTTGATCCATAAAAGGTATATCAAAGGCCTTTACGAAATATAATTATGTATGTATAGTATCTTATCATGCAATATTGTTTTCATTTTCTTCATTTACGATTCAATAAATTACAAATTCAATTTCAGTTTCAATTTCCCTTCAATTACTTAATTTTGTTGTCTGAATTATTATTTCTTGATTAAATGTTCTTCTATAGTAAGCTACACAACTAATAATATTTATTACACACTATCTAAAAAGATGGCAAGAAGTGGGGTAAACGATTACAAAAAATTATAATTTTTGAAAAATATCACTTGCACACCATAAAGTTGTGAGAAGAGGATCCAATTTTTCTAAATTCATTTGAAAGATTGAAAACAAAATTTACGAGATGCACTCACTAAACGAAGCTTCCCATTGGGTGCGTATGTTTTATGAATCTTGCTGATGTTGTTCTTCGTGTTGTTGGTAATGTTGTCTTCAAAACAATTCAATGGAATTGAAATAAAACACACTGTTTTCATACTCATTTTTATTTCTTTTTTCAATAAAAAAAAACAAAATTAAAGGAAAAGAAAAAATATTCACACTGCAACTCCCATGTGAAACGATTAATACTTGTTTTAAACGAATGAATGTATGAATGAATGAATGGAATGAAACAATAAGTATTGTATTATACAGTAAACAACATTAGTAAGAGTCATAGAAGTTACAATAGCAGAGTCTTGAAAGAATGATTACATTAGCAAACGAAGATATAATATTACTGCAGGAAACTTTAGAGGCCTATTGTAACATTTGCTGCAGGTTAAGTTTTATTGTAGTTCTCAATGTAAAGGGTATTTTTTTTATAGAGGTATAGAACTTTAAGTTGCAATAAAACAACGATGGATTATTCGATTGACATGAATTTTATTTATCCGAAAGATAATCTTGTGGCATTACATTTTAAATATGATTTCTGGCATATGACCGCCACGGCTGGCGCGGATGTAGTCCAATCTGGACGTCCAATTTTCGATGACTTTTTCCAACATTTGTGGCCGTATATCGGCAATAATACGGCGAATGTTGTCTTCCAAATGGTCAAGCGTTTGTGGCTTTACCGCATAGACCAATGACTTTACATATCCCCACAGAAAGTAGTCTAGCGGTGTTAAATCACAAGATCTTGGAGGCCAATTCACAGGTCCAGAACGTGAAATTAGGCGGTCACCAAAGTTGTCTTTCAATAAATCTATTGTGGCACGAGCTGCGTGACATGTTGCGCCGTCTTGTTGAAAGCACATCTCCTGGACATCATGGTTATTCAATTCAGGAATGAAAAAGTTAGTAATCATGGCTCTATACCGATCACCATTGACTGTAACGTTCTGGCCACCATCGTTTTTGAAAAAGTACGGACCAATGATTCCACCAGCCCATAAAGCGCACCAAACAGTCAGTTTTCCTGGATGTAACGGTGTTTCCACCTACACTTGAGGATTACCTTCACTCCAAATGCGGCAGTTTTGTTTGTTGGCGTAGCCATTCAACCAGAAGTGCGCTTCATCGCTAAACAAAATTCGCTTATGAAAATCGGGAACAACGGTAATCTCGTTTTGGGCCCATTCGACGAATCTACGCCTTACTTGATGATCGTTTGGCTTCAAATCTTGCACGAGTTGGATTTTGTAAGCACGCAAACCAAGATCCTTCCGCAAAATCTTCCATAAAGTGGATGGACACAGATCCAATTCCTGTGCTCGATGGCGGATTGACTTATTCGGGTCTTCCTCAATGATACGCTCTACAGCAGCAATAGCTTCTTCTGTACGCACCGTACAGCGTCTCTGGGGATGCGAGTTATCAATAAGAGTAAACGTGGTGCGAAAACGTTCCATGGTTAATCGAATTAACTGCTCTGATGGACGATTTTGTCGACGATAAAATGGACGTAGTGCGCGATACGTTTTCCGCACAGAACCATTATTTTCGTTGTTCAGGCGTGAGTCTATTCATGGTGAATTGCCAAACCAAACTGAGAATAAATCACTTGACAGCTGTTAAATCGGTCGCCATCTTGAAAAGTAATGCCAACTTAAAGTTCTATACCTCTATAAAAAAACACCCTTTACATACAACCCTTCAGTCAGGATTATGGACCTAGTATCTCACACAACTTATAGTGTGTGTGTTTATTTTAAACATAAGTGGCGGGACCTACAGTTTAAAGTCGACTCAAAACGACAGATTTTTGAGAAACTTTTTCATGTCAACTTTGTTTATTCTTAAAGCTTTTGCCAGAAATCAGCATATTTCATTTTGTTGGAGATGTCTGACCTGGGAAATGAACCGTGGCCTCACGTCTAACAAGCAAACACACTACCTACTAGACTACGGCGGCTTCTTCACGACTTCGCGAACTCCAAAGTGTCAGACTGCTTGGAGAGTAGCCAATTCAGCGGCTAAGTTCGCCGGTCATGAGGGAATTCTCGGCAATGAGCAAGCAGACGAACTTGCCTGTGTTAGACCAAAACTCTTCCGCAGAGGGGATGTTTTGAAAGCTATGCTTACCGAAAAGGACGACAAGGTATTATTTTAATTATTAAATTTCCAACAAACAAAAACAGAAAGCGCAACAACATTCTATCTGGTCTAGTCCAGCAATCTGCATGAAATTTTCCAAACAATTTATGAGTTCACTAATAACTACTGTTTGCAACTGGTTTTAATGCGTCTACGTCTACTGTCTTATTAGATTAAGTTCCCTAAACATAAATTATAAGAATTCAACAATTCTTGCTAAATCAGAATAATCGAAAAATGAATGAATTCCTTTAAATGTATGCCATGGCAAGCTCATTTACTTCATTTACAATAAAAAACAAATGGACTATCGTCTAAAAACAAATTGCCTGTTTGTGTTTTACCAGAAAAATAAAAAAAAATATTACAAACAACAACAACAACAACAACAAAAGAAAAAACATTTTCTTTCCAAAACATGACAGACACGCTGACGTTTTAAAGTTTGAAAAGTTTAATTTTCCTTTAAAAAAGAATTCAACCAGCCAGCCATTTAGTCAGACCATTCAACAATAATTACAATGATAATGATGTAGACAATGACGATGACGATGACGATGATGAAATGATCCTCTGCAACATGTTGATATTTTCCCTAGACAGAGTGCCTCACCTTCAGAGCAAAGCAGAGAAGATCCATTACTTCATGTCACAGGGAATATTTGTTTAACCTCAAGTCCAAATCCATACACAATACACATGTTCTCTCCATGCTTACATGACTCCATCACCATATGGAGTGTGTTCTTCCATCATGATGAGCTGTTAGACCATAAATATGTATGTAGTAGTGAATGTAGTGGATGTAGTGCCATTTGGAAGATGCTTTCTAAATTGCCTTCGTATTGTTGTTGTTGTTGTTGTTGATGTTGTTTTGACAAAAAGGAATTTGTAGCGTTTTATTCAAAATTTTAAAATGCGTTCTCTGTTCTCTCGCCACTGTGATTGATTGACGGATGGATGGATGGCTGGATGAATGGCTGTATGAGTAGATTCGTTTTTATTTTTAATGTGAACCCAGTCTATTGGGGGAAGTTACTTCCGTATTCCGTAGTAGATTGCATTCATTGGATTGAAGGTGTATTAATTTCCCTACTAATTGCTTGCTCAACAGATGTTTTATAACGAATTCTTCTGTGTTTATTTAAATGCTGGCAAGTCTGTTCAATTCTGTTAATTTAATACTTTTCAATAAATATTTAGACAATGTGACAATAAAACAAAAAAAAATAAGTAACAGAAATTCCATTATTTTGTGAAGTTAATGGTGGGGTGGAGAAAATACTGCTCATTATGAGTAGGCTACTTGAATAAGAATTGTTAGATTTTAATTCACTGTGTCAAATGCAAATGCTGCTTTAGAAGTTAACAGGGGCTAGACAGTCCCAAAGAAAATTATCAACTGTACCATCCTCTTTTACAGAATCACGGCTACGATAGCGCTCATTAGATTATAGTTTAGTCCATCGGACATGACATCTAATTAACCAGCGCCCAGGTAAGTACAGGCCCTAGTCTGGTTATGACCCACACACTGTGATCTATGAGCCAACTACAATGCAGACATACATACATACAGTGAGGTGCACAAATGAGTACATGTTTGTACTTTGAACGCTTTTTATTGAATAAAACTAAAAGTAATAAAGAAAACTTCAAAAGCTTTTTGTCATTTATTTAGCATTTAGTAATTAACAAAATAATATAAAATTTAAAACAGAAATCATCAAGCCCTAGGAAAAAATCAAACAAAGCCAAATCAACTCGCATGTACTCAATTTTGCACGTCTCCATTTTATGATATGTTTGCAAAAACGAATCGTAATTTTTTCATGTTTTTGCACTACTTTGACTTTCTTAAGAAAATATTAGTTTAATATTAATTACTTAATCTCGTTGAGCGAATATTTTTTGCAACTTAACGAACAAAAATCAATTTCTATTAAAAAATGAAGAAACTCTCGAAATCAACTGAAAATAGTATTGTAGCTTTGACTGGAAGTGGCTATTCTACCAGGGCCATTTGTAAATAACTTGGAGTTAGTCCGTCAGTAGTCATCAGAGTCCAAAAACGGTCTGTTGTACCCAAGCCTCAAGACAGAGGTCTTAAAAAACTACTAACTAATGCAGATGCTCGTCTAATGCTAACAAAAATGAAAGAGGACAAATTTTTAACACCAAAAAGAGCTTTTTGGCAATCGGGAAAATCGTTAGTCGATGGACGGTAAGTAGAGCTCTTAAAGATGTTGGCTATACCTCAGCATTCAAAAAGAAAAAACCTGCACTTTCGTTTAAAAATGTAAAGGCACGGTCAAAGTTTGACAGAGAACACAGAAATTATACAACGATGTCGTGTTTTACGTGGGTACCTGTCCGCGTGGACCTAATCCCACGGTGCTCTTCGTACAGGGTGAAATACAATGCGTCTACCAATGCCCCCAAATGTAGCAGACTGAGTACCAATTCGAAACCATGTATTTGGACATGATTTCCCCCATGGTTAGGAGCGGAGCCTATCTAAAACTCCTTCCGATCTTTGGGTCACGGCACCCGGTTGAATATGCAACTCCACACCGAGCCTACTGACTAGACTCTTCCCGCGATTTGGGCAAATTGGGCCCGCACAAAGACAGCAGCAGCAGCAACAGGAACGGCGAAGCGGAGCAAAAGAACCAGCAGCAATCGAGTCAAAACTGTCAACGATCGCATGCCTATCTACGCCCTGGGACAGACGAAAGCGGAAATTGGACAGTGGATGACTGGAGATATGTGATCTGGTCAGACGAATCAAAATTCAACCGCTTTCAGTACAATGGTAAGCAATATTGCTGGCGCCGCCATGGGGAAATAATTGAAAGACACCATGTTAAGGAAACGGTGAAACACGGTGGAGGACATGTCATGGTATGGGGTTGCTTTACATGATGGCACCTCGGACCACTGCAAAGAATCAATAACATTATGAAAAAAGAAAATTATTTGAGAACTTTGCAGACCCATCTTCCCGATTTTGTCGACAAGATCGCCTATCCTGCGCAAGAAGTACTTTTCCAGCTGGATGGTAACAACAAAAACACACCTCCAAAATCGTTAAAGAGTGGCTTAGTGAGCAAAATTTTTAATTAGTGCAGTGGCCGGTTCCAAACCCCGACCTCAATCGGATTGAGAATGTGTGGTCAATCGCGAAGAGACGGTTAAGACTGACCAGCCCCAACCAATTTAGATCAGCTTTGGCAACGGAAAATGAATGAAAATTGGCCCAATTATGCCTCTGGGCCAAAATCCGCACCAAACAGTGACTCGTTTTGGGTGCGTCGGCTTTTCAATGTATGCGTGCGGGTTTTCTGTGCCCCAAATGCGACAATTTTGCTTGTTTACATACCCGCCAAGATCAAAATGAGCTTCATCTGAAAAGATGATTTTTTTTTTGCCAAAATCGGCATCTTCTGGTGTAGGCTACTGCATGGCCAGCCGAGGCAGCCACTTGAATGAAATTATTTTCCATTATTAACCGGAAGGATTTTACTTTCAAAAAAAAAAGTTATTTGGCGGACCCTTTACAACCAAATTGTAGAATTTGAGGCGACAATAATCCAATTGAGATGCAAGAGCGTCCAATGCATAACAAAAAAAGTTCCTCTTAGGCGTGGATTTTTGGCTGGAGGCATTGGTGAAGTCGCCGTAGTCTAGTAGGTAGTGTGTTGGCTTATTAGACGTAAAGCCAGGGTTCGTGCCCTAGGCAAGACATCAAAACAAAATACAAAAAGTATTTCTACGGCGACTTTCTCTCAGCAGATTTCTGGCAAAAATTCTGAGAGTAAAATAAAATTGCCATGAAAAGTTTCTCAAAAATCTGTCGATCGGAATCGACTTTAAACTGTAGGTCCCACCACTCATGTATAAAATTAACACACACAACATAAGTGGTGTGAGAAACTAGGTCGTAATCCTGACTGAAGGGTTGTAATGACCAATTATGTATGCATTGTTGGTGTATTTCCCTTTAGGAACGACATTAGCTAGGCAAGTGCTGTGTGGGCAAGTGATGTATGTTGATGATTAATAACTGCTTACGACCTGAGTTGGATGATCTGACAACCAACGACATGTGGTTTCAACAGGACGACTTTAAGTGGCACATAGTTCATGCCACATACGAGTATATTCTACACGAGTGATTTGAGGGCATTGTCATCTGATGAAGCTGATGTGAACTGGTCACTTACATCGTCTAATTTGCATTGAATTCAATTTCTCTAGCATTTCTTATGTTCGAAACAGACAAACGTTCTCCCTTTAACCACTCTTAACCCAGACTAGGTAGACTCCGTTAAACATTTAATTTTCCGAAACAAATGCAATAATGTCTTGCCATCCTCGTTGTTTAATTTTATTGATCTGCAATGGAATTCATGAATAATTGAATTGAATTGTGAATTAATTATCAATTAAAAAAGGCATTCGATTCAATCGTTCATTCATTCATTCATTGAATAATTAATTCCTGAATTGTTTGTTTATTACAGAACTCCGAATGATTCTTCTTCATGGAATTCTGGGAACATCAAGCAGATCAACAACAACATCAGCAGCAGAAGAAGAGGAATAAGAAGAAAAACGCTCATAAATCAAAAGCATAAACAGGAAATAAAAGAAAACAAAATAAAAATCATCATGCCACACTAACAAATTATCAACAACAATAAAAAACCATTAAAAAAACTCCCCGCAGCCATGAGGTGCGTTCACTAGGGGCGAAGAGATGGAAGTGGGGGAGTTTAAGCTAATAATCACCTACAACAACAACATAAATACAAACGAATGTGGAGAAAAGCTGAATGCCACAAAACGATGGTGATTATGCGATCAAACGATCATCATTGATGCCAGATAAGATGCAAGCGATGATTAAAGTGGCAGAGGTGGCAATATGTAGCATCGCCAACCACTAGACCATCATCAGTTCGAAGAGCAATAATTTTCAAATGTAATTATATTTGATTTTGAAGACATATTGAAGAAATTCGTAGAAAATCTGATTGTTTTGTTTAAGGTCTGTTAGAAATTTCACTCACTCTGGCTGTCTGTTCCTCTGTCCGACTATCTGTCTGTCCGCCTGTTAGTAGGCGTGTGTATTGCCTGTACTGGCACATAAGTTTATATGTTCCATGGATCATAAATTCTGTGGCTCGTGTAAGTTATAAATTTTCTCAATTTGATAATCAGTGTGGTTGTCAGATATGGAAAGGAATTAATTCATTCAGTGAAATTCGCAAAATTAAATGACTTTGTAAAACAGTTTTCTTTGGCTTGAATATCGTATTTTTAAATTTCTAGCCCAACATAGGATACCTAGGGTCTTAGTGAATTTCGCCAGGCTCTTAGTGAGATATCAAATTAGAATTTCTTGCAGGGCAAGCTGATCCTCTGATATTGTCAAGTTCTAAACTTGAGATTGAAATCGGTTATCGTCTACCGCGACTCCCTTAATCTACTGCTATCATCTGACCTAAATTGAATAAATTGCTTGCCACCCAACTACTTAAAATGGATCGTAGGGGCTCCTCTGTTAGTAAATATTCTCAAGGGTCATTATTTAATGGATAGGCATGCGAAGGGACTTGGCTTACCCGGCAAATGACTTCTGCAAAGTTTCATAATAGGTTGAGCAGGAAGAGAATATTGTCTACTTTATTTACCAATGTCCGCCTATGGCTCAATGCAGAATTCTCTCATTTGGCACGCCCGTTCTCGATGTATAAACTTTCATTTTGATTTTTAACCTGATTCAAGGTTAGGTTTGATTAGGTGGCGAATCTTCCTGGAAGAAAGAGGTCCCACTTAAGCCAGTATTTAAGAGCATTGTGATACCACAATCAATATTCAATTCTGGTATCAAACACTCCCTAGAGGAAACAAAAATTAGCCCAAAATACTCAGTCCAGGATGGAAAGAGCAGAACAATTGCTGACACATGAGATGAAGACAATCTCTTCAATCTCTTAAAGCAATCAAAATACCTAAAGTCGCCGTAGTCCAGTAGGTAGTGTGTTGGCTTATTAGACTTAAGGCCAAGGTTCAAACCCCAGGTCAGATATCAAAACGAAAATATGAAAAAAATATTTCTTCGGCGACTTCGTCTCAGCAGATTTCTGGCAAAAACTCTGAGTGGAAATAAAATTGCCATGAAAAAGTTTCTCATAAATCCGTCGTTCGGAATCGAATTTAAACTGTAGGTCATGACATGAGTGGTGTGAGAAGCTAGGCTGCAATCCTGACTGAAGGGTTGTAATGACCAATTATGCATGTATTTATGTATGTATGTAATCGAGATACCTATGCCCTGTAAGATATCGGATTTCGCGAGTTCTGCACCGCTCCTGACCCGTTCATCAGCAATGCATTTGCCTACGATATCCCTTACGTTCCGGAACCCTTGAATGAACCAACATTTTCCTGAGAAATCTCGCCATTTATGGATAAGAATGGACGTTGAAAATACGTTCGTTAATCATAGCCTGACTTTTCGACGATATCCCCATTGCACAGAACCCATGTAGTAATCACCTTTGAATGCTCCGTAATTTCCCTGAGAAATCCTCTGCAAGTCGCCGTGGTCTAGTAGGTAGTGTGTTGGCTTATTAGACGAAAAACCAGGGTTCGAGCCCCAGGCCAGACATCAACATAAAATACAAAAAGTATTTCTTCGGCGACTTCCTCTCAGCAGATTTCTGGTAAAAACTCTGAGAGTAAATAAAATTGCCACGAAAAGTTTCTCAAAAATCTGTCGTTCGGAGTCGACTTTAAACTGTAGGCCCACCACTCACGTATAAAATTAACACACTCAACATAAGTGGTGTGAGAAACTAGGTCGTAATCCTGACTGAAGGGTTGTAATGACCAATTATGTATGTATGTATGTAATCCTCTGCAATAATGGACAAAGACGGACGTTGAAAATACATTCATTAGGACTTAATTGCAGCCTATCTGTCCGATAAAATCAAGAGATTTTCACGGAAATTACCGCCACCCAACAAGCGAGAGTACATCAACTTGTGTTGTACTTCTGTATTCGATTTCCTTGCCATATGGATCTCACCAATATACGCAGTAGTGATCCTTCTGGCCCGTAACGAACTTAATAACAGGTTCTGTAACAATGCGCCTATCAAGAGCCCTAACAAAGGGCGTCCTACACCTCAATGAAAGATGACATTGAATGAGTTTGCATACCAGAGCTTTATCAATGTTGCCCACCAGCGAGCACAGGACAATCTGATTCTAAAGAAATCATCCTTTAGTGGGAAGCTCTGATGCTGACAATCAAGACAATTGAGGGTTAGAGTTGACTCCTCAGTGATTACTGATGGTATGGTAAGATCACAGCTAGTGTAGGTATACATACATACATATGTATATAATTGATTATTACAACCCTTTAGTCAGGATTGCGACCTAGCTTCTCACACTTTTTTTTTTAAACCAGCACTCAGGGTATGGCCCCTACTCATGCAGTGCATTGTGCAGGTTTAGGAAAATAGGTCATAGGAAGATGGAAAGAGAGAGTAGTCTTTGTGGACATTTGATTTAAACTCAAGATGTGAACGGCAAGTTAATTTTATATATGAGTGGCGGGACCTTCAGTTTAAAGTCGACTTCGAACGACTGATTTTTGAGAACATTTTCATGGCAATTTTTATTTATTATTTTTGCCAGAAATTTGCTGAGAGGAAGTCGCCGTAGAAATATTTTTTCATACTTTCGTTTTGTTGGAGTTGTCTGACCTGGGGTTTGAACCGTAGAATTACGTCTAATAAGTCAACACTACCTACTAGACTACGGCGGTAGGTATAATGCTTTTACAAAATACAGAAAATTTAGAAATTTTTTGTGAAATAATTTCATGAATTCATACCTTTAAGGCACTGGTGTTTGAAATAAATTAAATAATTTTGATGATCACACGTCAGAATCATTAATGGTTTGGCATGCAATTAAAATTATGTTTTGAATGCCCCATCATGCACTTGTTGGGTTAAAAGCATGAATGATTTTTATTGGTTTTTCACAGCAACTGAAATTTTAATTATTCAGTCATTCAGTCAGTCATTCAGTCAGTCAGTCATTCATTCAATCATTCCATATACAAATTGAGGGGGTGTAGTACATGTGGTTAAATACTATTGCTACTGCTGCTGCTACTGTCGTCTTATCTGGCATTTACTTTTTATGATGAGGCTGCTGCTGATGATGATGATTTTGGTATGGAAATAATTTTTTTTTTATGAATTTCTGCTGAAGATTTGACTGTGGATGTGAACTGTGTTGGATGTGGAGTATATGAACAAACTCTTGTTAGACATGATGTCGACAATATTTTCCAAGAACTATTAAATCAAAGGTGTTTAATTTTTCTTAACCATCCCCCCAACTTCACACTCCCCAACTGATCTGGTCTGGTATGATCTAGGCTGGTCTGGTCTGTTATCTTGTTACGTCTCATATCGTTACGTTTCGTCTCATCTGAATTGATTTCTTCAAAATGTACTTAAAATTTGTAAGAATTTTTATTTTCAGTTTTATTGTTGCTGTTGCCGTAGCTGTTGCTGTTAATTTTTTCATTTTATTTTTGTCGAGTAGTTTTCATATATGATAGGCAGGCAATTTTAACGTTTGGTTTCCGATAAATTGGTAAATTACTGTAAATACTCTGTGTATAAACAATTATTCGGAAATTCGAAATTGGAAACAACAACAACAACACGATAAAAATAAATAATATAAAGCATGAATACATATGTACATATGTATATCAATTCGATTCGAATTCGAATCGTTAATAATGATTCGAATGATATTTATTTAACGATTTTTAAAATTTCTGGGAATTTTTTAATGAATTTGTTTTTATCTTGTTTGCATTTGCTATAGTTGTTGTTGTTGTATTTTCTTGATGTTAATAAAAATTTAAGAATTTAGAAATTTGTTTATTATAAAAAAAACAACAATAAAATTATGTTTAAAGGGATGTTTTGTTTTGTTTTGCTTTTTTATCGAACGACTACCAAATAACGCAGGAAATATGGTTCTGCTTGCATTTGAATTTATTGTGAAAAAAAATTTGATTTCAAATCAAAATTTTTGACTTTAACGTCTAAGCAATAAATATTTCTTTTGTTATTAATTAATCTTTAATTAAAAACAAAATGATATTGAATTTCATTTCATTCCCGTGAAAGCATTTTACGAACTAAATTCGCTGATAAAGAAATTTTGTATGAAAATTAAGAGAACAAAAACCCATTTTCGATTATTTAAACCTAAAAGATAAGGAAATAGAGTTGAAAATATATTTCAAATTAAATTTGTAAGCAATTACCGTTGGAAGCAATTTTCGCTTGGAAGTACATACAGTCACACAGATAATTATACGTACCCATTAAAAATTATTTTTTTAAAAATGATAACATATGGACAAGTCAGCTGATTTTTGCGACAAATTTTTTGTTTTCCGTCGCAGCCGAACAAATTATATTTGTTCTCATCACTAAAAATTACGTTCGCCCAAAAATCAGTTAACTTGTCCATATATTATTGGGCAAATTCCAATCGTGGCTTTTTTCTCGGCACTCGGCTGTGGAAACCGTTCTTTCTCAAAACACTTCGAACTATTTCGGAATGCACAATAATACTGTGATCACTTTCCGAGGTATGTCGTATTTCTACGGCTGTAGTCCTAGGATTTTCATCCACAATACCTTTTATATACCGGGCTGCCCTTGGAGAAATTTTATACGAAATATTCGTCGTACGTATAATTTTCTGTGGTGCCATATTGGTTTTAAGCAAACTGTAGTCACAAATTCATAGAATTTGGGAATCTTTTTTCTTTATTTAAGTAAATGTGTCGTTACAGACGCTAATGTAAAGAAATTTTAGGTTAGAAGTTCATTACTTTAAAAAAAAATTAGTTTTAGGGGGCGGGTACGTATAATTATCTGTGTGACTGTATATCCGTTCAAGAAAATCCATCTTTAACTATCAAATAGAATCCTTAGCGATTCAAAGCGTGGATACCAAGTTTAGACCAATATGATTAAGAGTTTAACTGCCCCAGGGCTAAATTTTAGTATAAGATTATATATTTTGCACTTCGCACTCCTACACAGAAGTTCAAACGTGAAAAGAAAATCTACAATCCTTCAGCGTTGCCTGGAAATTTAATTGCTTTTACTACAGTTTCAAAATTATTCTATTATCGTCAAGAAAAGATACAATAGTACTGCGAGGTAGAAGCCGATGAAGAGTAATTATGTGATGTCGACAAAGCTGGTGATGTTGAAGCACTGTGAGATTTCTTGGATGCTGATCTACGCATATCGGAAAAGGAATTTGTACTATGACTTTTAGAAAGACCATAACCCGTAGAATATGTAGAGCTATTACTAGAGCCTAATTTTGTACTTAAACTACCAGATGAATTTGATTTTTGAAATAAATGTTTTATGGATGATGATGATGACGATGACGATGACTTTGAGGATGTTGATGGTAGTGAGGAGGTTGATTTCTTAGAAGCTGGTCCACTATTTACACCCGGTTTAAGGCCAGTGTGCAATTTCTTATTATATGACAATGATGATCCAGACGAAGAGCTAGAATCATCATCACAGAATCTACATGTTGGACTCAATACGATTCTCATTCTGAAAGTACACTTGGTACTTTGAGTTTATAGTGCTCTGCCAAAAGACCAGTTACTATCTTACTTACTTACTTAATTGGTTATAAAAACCCTTCAGTCAGAATTAAGACCTAGTTTACAAGTTACTATCCCAACTATCCTTCTTAGTCAGAGAAGAGTCTTTGTGTGTCTTTATCTTACCTTTCGTTGAGCATACCTTTTCAAACATCTGTACTCACTTTACTAAAATGTTTTTGCTCCATCAAAGGCGTAGAACCTCTCCGCCACGCAAAATCACCTACCTGCCATTAATTTCCATATGACCTGAGATATATCAGAGGATAATTCTCTTCCTTGAATAGTTTCATACCATCTTCGATATTCTCCCATATGAGCCTAATGCTGAAATGGCAGCCTGACAGATAATGTTACTATGTCATACCCTTTGTATCTTCTATACAAGTTGATTTGAGGACATCTTTCGATGGCATAGCCTTCTGTTGTCCAAATATCCTCAAGTTTTCCCATGGAATCAGAATATTTTATTTTGGGACTCCTGTCTCCTGATGTTGGCGCATCTGTGTAGAAGCAAATGGTCCAGCATTGATTCTGAATAAGTGCTCTCAATGCTCGCTTATCCATTACTTAATCTTTTCAGTGCATATCCCTCTGTAACTACTTACTTACTTACTGAATTGGTCATTACAACATTTCAGTCAGGATTACAACCTACCTTCTAGCATCACCCATGTTGCGTGTGTTAATTTTATCCATGAGTAGCGGAACCTACAATTTTATGTCGACGGCGAACCACAGATTTGAAAAACTTTTCATGAAAATTTTATTTATTTTTAGTATTTTTGCCAAAAAACTGCTGAATGGAAATTATTTAGTTCGAGGACTGATACGAGTATTGATAACTTTAAAGTTGATGTGGTTCGTGCATTTACACCTATAAGCTGCATTAGATCCCGTTAAATAGAATATAGTGAAGACGCCTAAAACATTAGAATTTCTAAGTTGCAGTTGCCGTTGCAATGTAGTTATTTTAATATCTTTAATCCTTATTTGCATTCATGAAATAAATTTTAAAACAGATTTTCGCTTTTCAACATCTGCTACTTAAACCGAGTATTTCTGTTAAAGTGTTTCTGTTTATAAATACGCAGGCAAATAATCCTTTTATTTCAACAACAACAAAAACAACAACAAAACTAATACTCCAGTTGGCGCCCTATTGCCAGTGCAACTGCAGCAAGAAAATAAACTCTGTTTCAATTACAATTTGTTATAAAACAACAACAAAAACAAAAATAAATAACAATTTCTAGCGCCATTTGTACAACAACTTGTACTACAATAACTTAGAAGAAAAATAAAAAAATAAAAATACAACAAATAGATCAGCAGAGACTATTTCAAGACAAAGAGCAACAACAAAGAAAACAAAACAAAACAAAAAACGACAGAAAAAACGCAATGCAAGTCCAGAGTCTTGAGTAAAATTTTT
This sequence comes from Sarcophaga carnaria, assembly GCA_958299815.1. Lineage (NCBI taxonomy): Eukaryota > Metazoa > Arthropoda > Insecta > Diptera > Sarcophagidae > Sarcophaga > Sarcophaga carnaria. The sequence goes on from OY283151.1 coordinate 47,869,713, forward strand.
ATCGTTTCAAACGAATCCGATTACAATTCCAACGAAATAACAACAAAAACAACAACTACAACGAAAATAACCGCTAGAATAAAAAAAAGAGCAAAACTCTTTCTCTCTCCGTGTTGTCTTTGTCCTCTGTAACTGTATCTTGTTTATAATCGCTCCTTTGGCGATAAATAGATGGGGATGGACTGTATGGCTGTATGGATGCACGAATACATACATATTTCGTTAGTGGCTGTCTTAATTCACACAGAATCAACAACAGCAACCACAACAACAACAACCACAAAAGAAGAGAACAACTAAAGAAGAAGTTCAAAATGCGAAATGAGTCTTAAGCAAGGAAGTGCTAGAAGAGGAAAAGGGAATCCAAAATAAATATTTTGTTTACGAGATGAATTTTAAGCAGACACAGCATTTGTTGTAAATACCCTGGAATGGAAACAAACAAGCAACAAACAGTAACAGCATTAACAACAACAAAATGAGTTTAAAATAGAAAACAAAAAAGCAACAAAAAAAGGATTGAATTTCTTAAATACGCTACTGAAACAAAAAAAAATAAGAGACTTTAAAATTTAAAAGAATTTCAACAAAGAGAAAGAGGGGAGTGGGGGAAAATATTTTGACAATTTAAATCACTTGTCGATCTATCGACGACGAAGTCAATTATCTGACAATTTATCGAATAAAGCATTTTGATTTTATTTTTCAGAAGCAAGAAAGACAGCCAATGGTGGTATTTATTTGACACAAACAAATCTGATACAAATGTTTAACTGCAACAGAGCTTTATGGTGATCGCATTTTTCTTTGGCTTGTAATTTTTCTTTTTTCTTTATTGTATTTCCATATAAATTTGACGATAATGTCTCCAGGAATTTATAAAAAAATTTCCGTGACTGATAACAAAATAAAAGGTCATCTCTTCCCACGAAATTTTCCACAGGAACGCTGTGATTTTGCAGGGAACAGAAATCATAAAACATTCAAATACATCATGTCCAAAAAAGGAAATCCAATGCGACTTATAGGGTCTTGCAACAGGTACTTCTGAATTTCGTTGAAGCTACATCAGTGAAAATAGTTGTCATTTATTCAGTCTGTTTGCCAAATCGTCATGCACGACCATAGATAACGACGTGTGTTCACTGATCTTGGAGAATTTTGCGTCTTGACTTAAGCTTACAGCCATACAAAACTCAATTGATTCAGAAACTGAAAGTAAACGATGTGTATTCGCTGAATCGACTCTGGGGCAATTGGGCATAATTTTCATTGAAAAATCATCTTCAGTGATGAAGTACATTGGGCTGATGGTATCATCCTCCCGAACCTATAGAAAAACTCGAAGATATTTTCTAAAAGGAAATCTATGTCATGGAAAGATGTGCTCAATTCAACTTGTATAGAAGAAACAAATGATGGGACATAGTAATACCATCTGAAAGTCACGCTGCTATTCAAGCACTAGACACCTATGTGAAGAAATCGAAGATAATATCAGACTGAGGCCAAATCGCTTTTGGGCCAACCATCATTGTCAAGAGTGAGCACTTAAGACGCAGCCACAAACGATAGCGGTCTTCAAAGCCAATGTAACTCATGCCATATGTCATGTACAACCCGATTTATGCACCCTAGTCATGGAAAATTGGAGATTATGGATTCATTTCAGCCAAATTTTTCGCTTGAAGACTTCTGATTTCGTTTTATTTAAAATGTCTGACCTGGAGCTTGATCCACCGATCCGTAGCTAATAAGCCTACACAACTTAATAACCCCCGGCGACCTAATAATGTTAAACCATGCATTATTAATACGCCGTATGAAATAAAGGGTCCGCCAAATAACTTTTTTTTTTTTTTTGAAAATACTTTAATAAAAAAACAAACTACTGAATATTTTCTCAAATTTCTTTTTTTATTTGAAAGTACACTCCTTCCGGTTAATAATGGAAAATAATTTCATTCAAATAGCTGCCTCGGCTGGCCATGCAGTAGCCTACACCAGAAGATGCCGATTTTGGCAAAAAACAGCATATTTTCAGATGAAGCACATTTTGATCTTGGCGGGTATGTAAACAAGCAAAATTGTCGCATTTTGGGGCACAGAAAACCCGCACGCATACATTGAAAAGCCGACGCACCCAAAACGAGTCACTGTTTGGTGCAGATTTTGGTCCAGAGGCATAATTGGGCAATTTTTCTTTGAAAATGAGCAAGGAGTGGCCGTTACAGTCAATGGCGATCGTTATCGGGCCATGTTGAACGAATTTTTGTACACAAAAATTGAAGAGGAGGATATTGGCAACATTTGGTTTCAACAGGACGGCGCTATGTGCCACACAGCCGAAGCTACACTCGATGTTTTGCGCCCTGTTTTTGAAGATCGCATTATCAGTCGCAGATCTGATGTTGTTTGGCCACCTCGGAGCTGCGATTTGACACCGTTGGACTATTATTTGTGGGGTGCCGTCAAAGATAAGCGTTACGCCGACAAGCCAGAGACAATTGACGCTTTAAAGGATAATATTCGTGAAGCCATTGGTAAAATACAGCTGCAAACAATCGATAATGTGCTTAAAAATTGGACCGATCGTGTAGGCTACTGCATTCCGGCCAGTCGAGGCAGCCATTTGAATGAAATTATTTTCCTTTATTAACCGGAAGGATTGTACTTTCAAATAAAAAAAGAAATTTGAGAAAATATTCAGTAGTTTGTTTTTTTTAAGCATTTTCAAAACGAAAAAAAAGTTATTTGGCGGACCCTTTACTATCCGCTAGAATATCTGCTCTTATATACACACCTTTTCCGTGCTTGACAATGTTGTCCATTCCATGAAGTTGCCGTAGGTAGTGTGTTGGCTTATTAGACTTGAAGTCTTGGTTCAAACCCCAGGTCAGACATCTCCAGCAACACGAAATATAAAAAAACACATTTCTTTGGCGACCTCCTCTTAGCAGATTTCTGTTTAAAACATGGAAGAGTAAATAAAAATTGCCATGAAAAGTTTCTCAAAAACATTTCGTTCGGATTCGACTTTAAACTGTAGGTCCCGCCACTCATGTATAGAATTAACACACACAGAACATAATTAGTGAGAGAATGTAGGTCGTATTACCTGACTGAAGGGTTGTAATAACCAATTATGTATGCCTGTATCTGAATGCCCCTATAACAGTCATGGTAATCTACACTTCTAGCATCAGTACCTATAAAAATCTACGGAATCTCTTGAAAAATACTTTAGTCTCTGGTGGATCGCAAAAATATTAATCCATTGCTGAAACGGACAGCGACTGGTGATGAAAAGTGCTCCATTATTATAACAATTTTGCGTAAAAATGCTCGCTTTAACTTTAGTTCAGTCGCTGCTTGCATTTAACATCATTTGTTTTTGTCTCTTAACGAATTAATTGCTTGAAATGTCTGCCAATGGCCAAAATGCCGAATAAATTTTTGTTCTATCCAAAGAATCAATATTTAATTTATAATTAACTTTACAAGTCTTAAAAAACAACAATAAAACCAATACAGGCAGGCAGTCACTGCCAACATTGCGTTGAGTACAAAATCTATAAATTTCTGTGTAAAGAACAGAAATAAAAAAACAAGAAGAAGAAAGTAAACTCAAGTGGCACACGTTTATATTTGCTCAGCATCAACTTTGTCATCCTCATAAAAATGTTCATTTTGTTGGCTGTTGGCTGTTGCTTTAGGGTCGCCCAAGCATCGTTTATCATTTCGTTCGTTCAAAGTGGAGTTGTGGATTTGCCATTGAAAAGTGGCAACAGTAGCATCAGCAGCCATTTAACATTTTCTTTCGCTGCCTCTTCTAGTTTGTGGTTGTGTTACAAACGCACACACAATATTCTTCTTCTAGTTGTTGACGTGAGGATTTATAAGAGCTTTAAACGTTTGGCACTATGGGGCAATTAACGAGAGCATATGAAAACATTTTGTTTGATCCTTTACGTAAACAATGCCAACCCAACCAACAAACCAACATATGAACACAGCACAGCCACTTACAAACAAACCTGAAGCAGGCTATCACCCCTCGTTCTTATACAAGCATTTACTTGGAAATTTTCCCAGAAGGTTACGGTTGTGGTAGTGGCGGTAGTGGTGGTGTTAAAAACTTTTTCTATCATTTTCTTTATATTCAAGTGTTTCCATTTTCATTTACATTTCACTCGGGGGTTGCTTTTTTGAGCAACTCTTGGTCAAAGTGTTTAATTAGCAATGGCTGTTGGCAAATAAAATTGAACGCCTAAACAATATGGGGTTGGTGATGATACTTTTGCTATGACGACACTAAATTTAGTACACTGCTGTAGATTGATCGCTTGTTGTTGTTGTTAAACTTAATACAACAACCTGTATCCGTATATAAGAAACGAAATAATTTACTCGACATAAACTTTATTTTCAAAAGAAAAAATTTCTCTTTAGGACTGTGCTCGGTGCTGCAACAATGACAATTCCCTGCCTAGCACTTCATAAGCAGGCAGGAGTTTATGCCTGGCGTGTATTAATGCCTCACAGAATCCAATGTTTCCGATGATTCATTCTTATCGTCACAGAATCCACTAGTTGGTCTCGAGACACCCCACATTTTGAATAAATGAACTCTGAGTCCACAGCACTCTGTCTAAAGATCAATTATCAACCTCAGATTATGCCTGGATAGTCTGATGCACGACCCCCATCTCCTGTTATTGTAATTCCACAACGAAAAGTATGCTTGCCTAAAATCCTCTTGGTTTGAGAAAAGTCTTTGCCTCTCTTTATCTACCTTCTCTTCGAGCATAGCATTCCAAACATCCGCTTACACTCTACAGAAGGGTACTGGTCCCATTTAACGGCATGGAAACTCCCCTACTGGCAAGCTCGATTGCCTGCACATTGCCGAAAATACCCACTTCATCTGGGACTCAGCAGAGTGTAAATTTATTGTCGCTTACAAGCTGATTCAGCTTCCACAGACAGTCCCATACTGTCTTCGATATGACGTCATAAGAACTGAGTGCTCGAACGTCAGATAATATTGCTATGTCCTGTCTTTTGTGCTTCATATCCAGTTTGAATTGAGCACATCTTTCGATGGCTTTGACTTCTGCAACGAAGATACCCGCTAGTTTCCTTATTGTCTAGGAAAAACTACTGTTTCTGTTTCAAGCTCAATTCTGGACCCATCTATAGTGCTGGCCTTATAATTAGAAACGATGTTTCAGGAACAGAGTTCTCTGGAGTGACGAATCTATGTTTTATTTGTCCCAATCTGATGGAAAAACGTATGTAAGACGTCCTCCAAACAAAGCCTTTGATCCCAGGTACACAGTGAAAACTATAAAACAAATTAACAAACATACATGTTGCTAAGTCGTTTCTAATTATAAGGCCACCACTGTATATACATACTACAAAATAGTTTCTCATTTAAAAATGTATAGAGCGTTCAGTTACTCCATTCATTCATTACCAAATTTTCCCAAAATTCATAGAGTCTACTGGTTCTGTTCAAGGGACAGTTAAGTTTTGGTCTTCACTGCTATGTGCCGTGGCTTAAAATTCAACACAGTTTCCAGCAAAGCTGTAGGATAGGCTCTCATTGCCCCGATTAAGTCTACAAACGGAAGTTTTCTACTTCTTAAGAGTGGCGCTAATAAGGTCCAGCCTGGGATCAACACTGTCATCCTTTAGTGCTATGTGTCACGGCCTTAAATATAACAGAGTTTCCAGCAAAGCTGTAGGACAGGCTCACATTGCTTCTGTTATGTCTACAGACGATAGTTTTCTCTTTCTTAAGAGCGTCGCTAATAAGGTCCTGCCCGGATTTATCCTCAAGCCCACTGTCATCCTTCACTACTATGTGCCGCGGCCTTACATCCAACAGTTTCTAGCAAAGCTGTCGGACAGGCTCGTATTGCATCAGTTATGCCTACAGAAAAAAGTTTTCTTCTTTTTAAGAGTGGCGCTAGAATAGTCCTTTCCAGCAAAGCTGTAAGACAGGCTCTCACTGACTCTATACGTCTTCATACTATAGTTTTCTTCTTCTTAAGAGCGTCGCAAATGAGTTCTTGGCCAGATTTATCCTCAAGCCCTCTCTCATGCAACAGTGACTTACAACCTCAAGACATCTTTTAAGGTTGTTACAAAGAGTGTCTTCAAATTTGCCTTGAACCATCAAGACTCAATCATCTACACATGCTTGACGAGGCGAGTTTTTATAAAATTACATTTTTTTTCTTAAATTAGTCAATATAATGCTCTGTGGCACCACTCCTAAAATAATTGAAGTCATACCTCTGAGCTCCATTTTTCTCCCCCATTGACCACCTAACAGTTTTTAATTTTTAAACATTTACTTTAAAAAGAAATTCTAACACTTTTATATTTATTATCTGTCCCTACTATTACGGACAACATTGTATTGCGCTCCCCTTTTTCACCATTAGTGTGGGGAAATTCACTTTAAATTCTCTTTCATTACGAACGATTTTAACGGTTTCATTTCATTAAAAAATATTTTAAAATATTTTCTAAAATTAATTAACTGTATAACAACAACAATATCACAAAACATCATACAATACACTCAGCACATTACACACACATGCATAGACCATTTAATATGCGTGTGAAATTGTAACAATGACAGTTAAAAACGGGAATATTATAACAATGATGGCAGCTGACAAAATGTTGGTTACAAATACAACAACAACATAAAGAATGCTATCAAGTTGTCTACTGCTAAACCACCACCATAATGGCAAATAGCAATAGCAACAACAAACCGAATATTATTTATCACCTCTACTATGATAACTTCATTTTATACTCATTTTTTTTATTATTGAAAAAAAATGCAAAAGGTAATGAAGAAAAACACAACAACTCACATATACATTTCAAGTTACACATACACACTCACCTATTGAAATATGGAAAACCATTACATATTATTGTTCGAACAGCAATGAAAAGGTGATGGTGGTGGTGGTGGTGATTTGTTATTTTTCACTATAAAATTACAACGTCACGTCAATACGAAACTGCAAGAGACTGACTACAAATGTTGCTCTCTTTCCCTTTTCTCTTTCCAAAAGGTTAACTAAAAATGATTGTGTGTCTGTGTGTTGTTAAATGAAAAATCAATTTTATTATGCTCATCATCATCAACAACAAGAGTAGTACGTATTTACATACATCGTATCATTGCAATTGTTTGTTAATGTTTGTATACGAGAATACGTTTGCTGAGAGAGTAATTTTTGGCCAGAAGGCGGAGCTTAATAATAAATAACAAATTTACAGGGGAAAAGTAAACAAAAACAACGGCTATAGCAACAAATGTGTGTATAATAACGACGACAACAACAACAACAACAATATCAATAATTGAAAATAAATTTGAGAAAATTTTCAATTGATTTTTCCAGTGTTTTTTTGCTTTCAATTTTGTGTTGAATAAACGGGGGGCCTAAAGGTGGTCTAATTAGTGCAGCCGATATTGTTAATCAAGAATTTTTTGTGAATTATTTCCAATGCAAGCAAAAGAAAGTATTCCTTTGATTTTATTTTTTGTTTATTATTTTATTTATTATCATCGTTTGTTGTGGCCGCTTGTGTCTTAAAAAGTTTTGTCTCACTTAAGGACGCGTCACAGAATCCGACACACGTTGTACAATAGTTTTCCGCCAAGGTAACTAGTAATCGCCGTAGTCTAGTAGGTAGTGTGTAGGCTTATTAGACGTGAGACTACGGTTCAAACTCCAGGCCAAATATTTCCAACAAAATGAAATGCAAAAAAATATTTCATCGGCGAATTTCCTCTCAGCAGATTTCTGGCAAAAACTCTGAGTATAAATAAAACTGCCATGAAAAGTTTATCAAAAAAATTTGTAGTTCGGAGTCGACTTTAAACTGTAGGTCGCGCCACTCACGTATAAAATTAACACACACAATATGACTGGTGGGAGAAGCTAGTTTTTAATCCAGACTGAATAGTAGTAATGACCAATTATGTATATACAGTAATCCTTCGATTTACGTCGTCTCGATTAACGTTGTATCGATTTACGTCGTCAAATTGTTTGTTCCCTCTTACTTCAATTTGCTTCGTCATTCGATTTATGTCGCCTTTTTTGGTACCAACTGCGACGTAAATCGAGCGATTACTGTAATGCGCGTAAAGATTTCTACTCCACCAATCTACGCACTTACATGGCTATGAATTATATAGCCATGCTCCATGCTAGGAGTTTAAGGTTTCCACAATTTCTAATTATCTCTGTTGTGCACCAGTAATTTTAACTCGTTGTCGTGGTTAGCCGGTTCTCCCAAGATATCTAGTCATATCTCTTCCCCCTTATTTCAAAGTTAATGTTCTGCTAGATAATATTTTAATTTAAATTTCGTCGGTCACGGAGAAACAAATACTTCACCCTGGAATTAAAAAGTTGGTACTTAGTTACAGTACTAGGGTTATTTGCACGCTATACATTTTCTTACGCGTTATTGAACGGGCCTTTTGTCCTAGAATGTCTTGCTCAGGTGTTCCGTCGAATGATAATGATAACGTGTGCTATGTTCTCTCTTCAGCCAGTCTATAGCGAATGATGTATTGTTGGGAGATTTGTGAGGGCGATTCTAATTCGTTTTTCAAGAAAGAAACTACTGAAGGAAGCGACTAACATCGAACACATCCCAAATGCGCAATTTTTCATGGCTTTGGTTCATAAATCAACCGGAATTTGGACAATGGAATGCGTTATATTGGCTTTGAGGAATGTTGGGGTTTGTTGCATATACCTGTAACCCAAAAAGAACCAACAAGAAAAAGTCTAATGGAGTCAAATCGAACGACTTTAACATCAAATTGCATGTGTGGCATAAACTGTGTAGCAAATTAAGCTGTCCTGTTGAAACCGCATGTCGTTGGTGTCTAGATGATACAATACAGACCAATGGTGATAACCTGGCTAACATCATTCTGAAAGATATAGTGAACCTATGACGCCGTCAGCTAAATCCGCATACATAAAGTGAATTTTACGAAATGCATTCTTCGATCTCCAGTGGATTGGTATCGTCCCAAATTCGAATATTTTTTTCTTTACGTACCTATTCATCCAGAAGTGGCACTCCTCGCTGAAAATGATTTTTCGATCAACAGCGCCCAGTGTGTTGCCCGAATACACAGACCAAAGGCTCAATGCTTTCATTCGAGCTAATATTGACCAAATAAAGATATTTTTCTTAAAATTCAAGACATTTTTATGCTGAAGTTATATGCTACCAATGCGAGCAAGGAACCTTTCTGTGTTTTCTCTCTTAAAAATGCAAACCAAAGCAATGAATTGGACGCTCTTGCATTCCATGTGGATTGGTATCATGTATTCAACCATCGCTGAAGATGATTTTTTGAATGAAAATTAGAATCAGTTTCCTACTGCTGCAGAGCTCATTCAGTTTATGGTCGTTTACCTTGAGTTCCTGGGATAATTAGATTTTGCACAGGCACAAGCCTGTCATTACAACACTTCCGTGAGGTTTACGACCTACATTCTCACACCACTTCTGTTGTGTGTGTTAATTTTATACATGAGTTACGAGACCTACAGTTTAAAGTAGACTCCCAATGACAGACTTTTTTGGAGAAACTTTACATGGCAATTGTATTTCCACTCAGAGTTTTCCGGCAGTCGGATATAGAAATATTTGTTCATATTTCGTGGCCTCATGCCTAATAACACAGCACAGTACGTACTAGCCTACGGCGGCTACAAGCCCCAGTTACGACGCAAAATTCGCCAAGTTGTTGTCTCCGAAAAGCCGAGTTCTTGTAAGTAACGCGAAATCAATAGCTTCTCACGGACAGCTGTAATTTTTTCGACAGATCTTGTGTTTCGTCGACCTACGAGTCATGGTCAATCATTTACTAAGCCACTCGTATTTACGCACCACATTGCGAAGAGTCGTCTTGGTAAAACGATTATGATGATCTTAAGATAAGTGAATTGAGCGGTACGTTGGCCAAAAAGAACACCCATTTTCATAAGACAATTAAATTATTTGCAAATGTTGTTGAATACTACGTCCATTCATTGTGATTTTGAAAAACGGAATGAATAAATGAAAGTCTCTGTAGTCTAATAGGTAGTGTGTCGGCTTATTCGACGTAAGGCCTCGGTTCAAACCCCAAGTCATACACCAAAACGAAATATGAAGAAAATATTGCCATCGGCGACTTCCTCTCAGCAGATTTATGGCAAAAAATCTGAGAGTAAATAAAATTGCCTTGGAAAAAGTTTTTCAAAAATCTGTCGTTCTGAGTCGATTTTAAACTGTAGGTCCCGGCACTCATGTATAAAATTAACAAACACAATATGAGTGGTGTGAGAAGCTAGGCCGTAATCTTGACTAAAATATAAATTTTATTTTTCAGTAATTCGATTGCCACTCGAATGGTCAATATATCGGTCAGTTGTTATGCAAGACAAAGATATAAAAGTCGTCCCGCTCACCTTCCCTTCAGAAAAGAAAAATAAATTAAATTTCTTTTTATTCTTAGTATGAGCACTATGGTCAATTCTTTTAGATGACCATTACCTTTATTATTAAAGGTTTGGGTACTTATCCCTGGGGTATTTAGCAGACAATCATTTATAGAAAGTCGCTGAGTTGTCAGACCTATGTTACCAGCTATTTTTTCAAGCAATTTTTTCATTTTAATATATGGTCCAATGACTAAAATAGTCACGGACATGGGTACGGAATATATAAACCAAGTATTATAAGAGCTATGCGCACTCATGAAAGTTGAGAAGGTAAATTCTACTCCATATCATCATGGAACACTCGGTACTGTGGAGAGGTCACACAGAACGTTCAACGAGTATCTAAGATCATATATTTCAAATGACGGGTCTGATTGGGTCAACTGGTTAAAATTGTTTGTGTATTGTTATAATACAACGCCCTCCACAGCTCATGACTTTTGAACTTGTTTCTGGAAAAATTCCACCCATCATGGATTTCACGAAAGACGTCAGCATAGCTCCATTGTATAATATTGATTCTTATGAAAAGAAGTCAAATTTAGACTTTAGTCTTTAGTTTAGTGGAAAATGCTAAATTGAGTAGACAGAAAATTGCCAATGATCACGCTAATCCAGTAAATTTTTCGTTAAATGACCTAGTCCTCCTTAACAACGAAGCGGGTCACAAACTGGATAGTGTTGACAAAGGACCCTTCAAAGTCATAGAAATCCAAGATAATAATAACATTAAGATTGAGGATGATAATGGAAAAACAGCACTTGTATATAAAAACAGACTGAAGAAGTTTATCTGAAAGTATTTTTGTGCAAATAGTAGAACATAATTCTGGGAAATAAATTTAATATACGTACATATGTACATACATACATATTGTAATTGTTTTATTATCCTCTTAATCATAATCAATTTGACAAAATTTTTGTCGTGATTATTTAATTTTTTTTTGTTTCGTTTTGCTTCTGTTTTTTTATGGTTTTCTATAATAAATAACTAGTTATTGTGTGTATTGTATTGTATTGTATTTATTTGTTTTGTTTATTTATTTATTTATTTATTTATTTATTGATTATATTGTTTATTTATATTGTGATTCTGTTAATAAATAACATTTATTGTGATTTAAATTTTTATTAGTTGTTGTTGTATATTATTATTATTGTTGTTGTTATTGTTGTATTATATTGTTGTTTTGTTATTCTTATTGTTTTTTGTTTTTGCCATCCATGTTTAGTTAAAAAATAATTCCCTTTTTGATTTGATATTTATTTTAATTAAAATTTAGATTTTAATTGCTTAAAATTAAATAAACACACTTACACACACATACATACATACAGTGGTGGCCACGAATTTAGGACACGACATTCTATTTATATAATTGTTATAATTTTCCATGATATTTTTCTTAAGATTGTAGTAATATTAGGAAGAAAAATTAATAATATTTTGCAACCTACATTTGCAAAAAAAAAAAATTTATCCTGGTCATGAATTTAAGACATAGGCAAAATAAAACTTAATTCACTAAAGTAAAGCTCAGCTTCATAAGAAAATCCTAGTATTTGGTTGGAAATCCTTTATTTTGGATTGCAGCAGCACATCTCCTGCGTAAACACTCGACTAATGCCATACAATGTTGCTTTGGAATCGCATACCAAGCTTTTTGGATTTCTTCCCACAAATCGTTTAAATTTTTTGGTTTTACTGCTCGTACATGTTCCTCAACATCATTCCACAAGTTCTCAAGTAGAATGAGGTCCGGGGATTGAGCTGGCCACTTTAAAACAGTGATTTTGTTTTCCTCTAAGCAACTCTTCACTAGACGTGAGGTGACCGTTTTAAGGGTGTACTTTGGGTGATGCTCCAGGTTTGGAGGACACCATACGTACTGCTTTCCATCAGAGCCAAAGCGGCAAAACTTCGACTCGTCGCTACAAGGCATATTTTTCCAAAATATCATCGGTTTATTGAGATGTTCTCTCGAAAGCGCTAGTCGGGATTTGATATTTTTTTTTGACACAAGTGGTTTACGTTGTGCAATACACCCACACAAGTTTTTCTCATTTAGATGTCTTCTTATTGCCCTAGACGAAATATCAATACCAAAATCCAATGCAATTTTATTTCTCATTTTACTTGAGCTTGTGAAAGGATTGTTATCAGCTACTTTAGGGTGTAGTTTTTCGGGCTCTAGGTTACTGTTTGACATTTTTGGTGGCACCATGTTGCTTGATGTGTTCCAGCACGTTGTAAATCTTGCATGTAGAACATTTAAGCAGCTTGGATATCTCCATTATTATTTTTCCATCAAATTTTAGTTGTAGGATCAGTTTTCGCTCGGCACCGGAATTCCAAGTACCTCTGACCATTTATAATTAAATATTTCTGTGTATTCCAACATAAAATAAAATAAAACATTCGTTGCTCACCGTTTAGCTTCAAAAAACACCAAAATATCACTTAAAAACCAGATATTTCTGAAATGTCTTAAATTCGTGGCCAATTTCAAATAAACGTTTTTACAATAATATGATCAAAAAGCAACGAAATGTAAAAAGAAACAAAATAAAATAATGGTACTTTTTCTTAATATTACAGGGTACATAAAAGAATAAAGAATATCAAATTTGATATTACAGGATTGTAAATATTATCACAACTAAGTCAGTCATATGTCGTGTCTTAAATTCGTGACCGCCACTGTATATACATACACACACACATGTACACATATAAGCAATGCAGTTAAGCTGAAAATTTACAAAAATCGCAGCTTATTTGTTGGCATTTTCCTGTTTTTTTTTTGTTATTGTTTTTGCTTTTGTTAAAAGAAATTATGCAAAATTTAATTTCAATTTATTACACCAGGTTTTGATTGAAAATTTTTCAAAAATAAAACAATGAAGGCTGTTAGCAAACAGTTGGTGAGGTCCTTTGAAAATCTGTGAAAAAAATTTCTTGAAAAAACCATAAAAAATCATAAGAATACTAAAAATTGCTCATGAAAATGCAACATTCACGAAGTTAGTTAACAATTAGTGAAGCTCTACAAACAGGAATTTTATTGAATATTCGGAAATAAAAAAAATATCCTGAAGACCACGAATTTCTTCATTTTAAGTGCGGCCTTCTATTTCTATGAGACATTTTCCAAACTATTTAAACTTCAAACATTTGAAAAACCAAATGCCATGGAAAATATATAAAAAACCAGCATAAATCCTGATGCTATTAATGTATACGTAGATATTGTTTCTATTCTAAAATAAATTTTGTTCGAATAGTACACGTACGTGTACTTGTATTATACGAAGAATCTCATTTTCATTCAGTTTTTACAAAAACAAAAAAAAATGTTTCAGTAAATAAGCAAACGAAGCGGAATGATATTGAAACCACTTCAGCCATGCAGAGATGAATTAATACAACCACGGACCATTAAATAAATATTGAAACGACTAAAGAAAGTGTTGCTATTCTACGAGTATTTGTACTTCGTGTACTTCAAATATATATGAAGTTACAGTGTAACGGTTATTAAATTAAATTGAAAGTTGATTTCCATTTAATGCCTCACAACGTTATTAGATATATCACTTGATAAGGGTCACTATTTAGCGACAAACATTGTTGTTTTCTTGGATAGGTTCCAGCATAGGTATAATGGTTTGGATTCAGTGTCAGCAAAGCACAAATTGTGTAACTGGATTGGAATTGCAGCAGGCTATCTATCTACCCAAACTCTAATGCACAATTAACTCAAGGGAAGCCGATGCTTTCTCTAACTAAGAATGGTTGTCTATCTACTCGTAAATCATGAAATAATTTTTGCAAAAATTTGTTTCTTGTGTAGGATATCGAATACTCATCTTTTACAGCAAAATCAGTAGAACAAAATCAACGCTTTAAATCCTTTGCATGTATATTTTCGCATTTTTCGAAGAGAAGCTGTAGACCACTATAGGAGTTATAAAACTAAAGCATTGCTCCTGATATTTATTGCTCTAACTGATAACCAAAAGACGCCGTAGTCTAGTAGGTAGTATGTTGGCTTCTTAGACGTGAGGCATCGGTTCAAACCCCAGGTTAGACATCTCAATTGGTCAGATATTCCATTACGAAAAAATATTTCTTCAGCGACTTCCTCTTTAGCAGAAAAGAGGAAACAAACTTGAATAATAAGCTTTCCTTTCCATGAAAGCTGTCTCAAAAATCTGTCCTACGGAATCGATTTTAAACTGTAGGTCCCACCACTCATGTACAAAATTAACACACACAACATAAGTGGTGTGAGAAACTAGGTCGTAATCCTGACTGAAGGGTTGTAATGACCAATTATGTATGTATGTAATAACCTTTTAATTCAGCAGTGCAAGAGAATTTAGCAAATAATCAGAACATCAGGTAGGTTGATAGATATGTGGGTTGAAGGAGAGTAGACCAACCAAAGGTCTAACGCCTATAAGCTTACACTCAAGCTATCAGAAGGCAGGTTGCGCACACACCATTAAAGGATACCAATCATACTTTCTTATTGGAAGTCTGTACTTTCTACAAACTTCCTCAATTTCTTCAGTAGAATGCTCTAAGACGAGTTCTGGCTGGTCTAGTGTCATCCCATAAGCTTTGGGGTCTCGAGATTACACTGGTTGGGTAATGACATAAAAGGTGTCCACCGTTTCGATGACTTCGCCACCTGCTCTGTGTTCGTCGTTTTCTACCACGCCTATATGGTGCAGGAGTTCCTACAAGACGTAATGTTTCATTATTACGATCATAAGTGTACTTAAGTAACAATTATTCAGTTTTAAAATTCTCATGATTTTCTGCTCATTGGGATCGCCTCAGAGTATCCTTTGTAATCCAGTGTCACTGGTCCACAATTGTTGATGATATGTTTCCATGTATTCCTATAGCCTGATGTTCAATGCACCAGAACTCATTGGATTATTCAGGCTTATGGTATGTAAACTGTAGGTCTATTATACAGAATATTCACTTCTTCATTACCGATAACTCATTCCATACCTTTTCATACCTGGAGTATTTGTAAGTCGCCTTTTTATATTCCAGGACATTGCTTGATCACATAATCCTAAATATTAATATTTGTTGGTATTTAAGTCTCTGAATGTCAAGTTTGTTTCCATAGTTAACAGGCATCCCTGTAGTAACAAGTTTCAACAGTCAACTGCGCAATGTACTCGTACATTAAGGTGATGCAATTGGTCGATAGTTTTAAATGAGAACAAAATATCCCAATTATACTCTGGAGATACGATTTGTGGCTCTGATTGATCGATTCCCTAATAAACTAGAGACAATACGCTGTAATTGCTGCTTATTTAAACCCATACCTCAATCTATTGGATTAAAAACGAAAATGAAAAATCTAGATACTGGTGTTTTGCTTTTACATCGTTTAACATTAAAATTATAAACAATAACCACAAAAAAAACAATGCTTAATATAACAAAAAACAACAGCATAAAAATGGTAAACAAGTAAACAAAAATACACAAACAACACTACAAGAATAAATGTAAACATAATACACAAACAACAATAATGAATGAAAACAACGATGTTTACAGTATTGTTTCCTATGGCCTTATCACATGACTTACACCTAAACAATACATTCCTTGAATACTCTGAATTATTTCAATTCCCCTTGGTTGATGTCAACCACACTAATAAAGCATATGTTATTATTCGTTCTCGGTGTGTGGCTGCATTTCGAACCTAAGGGCCATTATCTGATGACATTTACTGTCCTGTCCTCCATTTCAATTTCCTATTTTACCGGGATATCCTTCATAAATTAATCAAAAGGTAAAAACCCAGGAATATTTTGGTAAATTCCGATCATTCCAAATCCATTGTACGAATTCAGATGTATCACTCTGTAACAATGCAGACGTATGGCAATGGCTTCTTTAATTTTGATTTGATGTGAGAGTCTGCAGCAAGCAAACTGTCAATCTAAAGTGTTAATGGTGATGATGGTGGTGGTGGTGGCAGTTGCAAAAAGGCTGTTAAAAATTGAAATAAAAACGAAACTCTTAAATTATAAAAATACATTCATAAGTATGTAAGTACATACATATGTACGTGTATATGTACTATATTGCAAGCCAAGCTATAAGTGAATGATTGAGTGCAGTATGTATGTACGAGTACATACACCGTCTAGATGATGACAATTCAATAAGCCATGACAGTAAATGTTTATTTAGCATAAATGCGTTAAGATGCGGTCGTTTGCTCCTTCTGTCAGTCGAACGGACGCGCTAAGTCGTCAGAGTATATATGTAGGTATGTATGAACATGTAGAAGAGGATAAAGTTTAACGACAAAATTAAACCAAAAAAAAAAACGAAGCAAATGAAATAAGAAGTAAAGAAATGAAACCAAATCATATGCCCAATAATTGTGGCAGATCCAGCTACAGATACAGACAGAAACGTTACTACAAACGACAGAAGTAGTGGAAACCACTTTAGCATTCAATCGATGGCAGCATAAGCAGTAGTAAAGC
Organism: Sarcophaga carnaria; assembly: GCA_958299815.1. Lineage (NCBI taxonomy): Eukaryota > Metazoa > Arthropoda > Insecta > Diptera > Sarcophagidae > Sarcophaga > Sarcophaga carnaria. The sequence continues at coordinate 47,886,824 of OY283151.1, forward strand.
AGTGGCAAATGGTGGATTGTTTATTTAGGATTTCATCAAAAAAACAAAACAAAACAAAAAAAAAAGGAGAAGAAGGAACCAAACCATCCAAGACAAGACAAGAGCAAATGCAGGAAATTACTTTATTGTCACCACATTCAATGCATTGGAACGGATGAATAGAGTCATAAACCGACAGCGACACATTTTGTCACTGTTGAGCATCCAGAATTATGGTGGTAGTTATGGTGACATTGCTAACGACTCCAGTGCGTAGAGTATCGTTCATTATAAGTCGTCTGAATGATTGGATATTTGACTGAAGGTTTGACTGGTTTGTTGGCTCGTTGGTTGGCTGGTTTGTTTATTTATTTTCCGTATTATTTTTGGTCATCATTTGCTATGTGAATTCACTCACTCACTCGCTTATGAATAAGAATTCTGTCTCCAATTGTAGTATGTAATGCAGTATTGCAATAATAATTAATTAAATAAAGAAATTGATTTCGTTTTTCTTTTTTCAGTTTTTTTTTGCAAAATTCTGGCCTTTAAAATGTCTCCAAGTTTAATAACAATGCCACCAAAGTAGCATAACAAGGATAAAAGAGCGGAAAATATAAAATTAGGGGGTAGCAAGGGATTAATTGCTGTTTAATTGAGGAAGTTAAAGCGTAAAAAAATAGATGAGATTAACGTTCCTACTATTGTGAATATGGAAAACGTGTTACAAACTTTGTTGCTTAAAATATTTGTTTATGATTTTTCTATCCTACAGTAACGTACATAAAGCAACGAACTTCCAAGAGTTTTACTCCCTAAAAAGGAGCATATTTATGCAAAAATTTTGTTGGATGTTTTACAAAATCGAGTTACTCTAGTCGATTTAGGCGACGAAGGTATGAAATACAAGATATCTTCTTCTTATTAGAAGTTATTGCAACCTAAACAAAGAAATCAGGAGGCATAACTCTTAGAGTTGCTCCTATAAGGTTCACTCTAAAAAAAAACTTGGTTTAGGAGATAGGTTGCCGTAGTCTAGTAGGTAGTGTGTTGGCTTATTAGGCATAAAGCCACTGTTAAAACTCCAGATTAAACATCTCCACCAAAACGAAATATGAAAAACTATTCCTTCGGCGACTTCCTCTCAGCTGATGTCTTCGAACCATACTGCAAAACAGATTTAAGACACGTATTATGAATGTACAGATGCCATAGTCTAGTAGGTAGTGTGTTGGCTCATTAAACGTCGGGCCACGGTTTAATCTTCAACAAAACGAAATATGAAAAACTATTCCTTCGGTGACTTCCTATCAGCAGATTTTAGACAAAAACTCTGTGAGAAATAAAATTGCCATGAAAAGCTTCTCAACAATCAAAATTATCGGATTACAGCTATCTTCTTCATTATATGTAAGTGTTTGGAATCTAAACAAAAGAAATCGGGAGGCACAACACTTAAAATTGCTACTATGAGGTTCACTCTAAAATAACTTGGTAGAGGAGGTAGGTACGACCTATGCCTGATTCCAGTTCATACAGGAACTCAAAGCAATGAATAGGCATATGAGCTTACCAGATAGACAGCTTCCACACCGCTGTTAAGATCAGAATATCTCTGTGAAATGGGAAGAGAAGTATAAAAGGTTATACTTAGTTAAAGGCAGATGGAGTGAAGCTGTGATTTTTTTACAATTTTGAAGCGATTGAAAGATCGTTATCTTGTGCTTGATTGTTACAATCGGAAGAGATTTGTGTGCAGAAATAGACAATCCGCAAATAACTTCGAAATAGTAAACGGCTTACCGCTTAGGCATTATAGGCCCAAGGAACACTTGTAAGAAATAGGGATTGTTCCAAGGAAGACTTGTAAAAATGGGAATGTATTAAGAGAAGTAATCGGTAGATCCTTGGAAAATGTGCGCCATTAATTAATTTCAGAAGGAAACACTTGAGATTAGCCAAGACAACAGGAGAAATTTTATCGGGGTACCCTAAACAGGTTGTGGGCAGCACAATAGGTCGCAGCATACGACAATGATAACAAATAATAGTAGTAATTGAAGTCGCCGTAGCCTAGTAGATCATGGGTTAGCTTATTAATCCAGATCACTTTAACTCAGACATATCGAATAAAATGAATTACGAAACAAAATTTCTTTCGGCTACTTCCTCTCAGTAGTCTCCTGGCAAAAAGTGAAATAAAATTTCCATGAAAAATTTTACAAAAATCTGTCACTCGGAGTTGACTTTAAACTGTAGGTCCCGCCACTCATGTACAAAATTAGCACATGCAACACGGATGGTGTGAGGAGTTAGGTTGTGGTTGTGACTAAATGGGCTGAAATGGCCAATTAAATAAGTCTGGTGTTAATGGATCGTTGAGAACTTTCTCTCCGAGTTTGATTAAAATGTAACAAACATTTCAAAATCTGGCGTTAAGCAGCTATTCTAAGCTGCCAAACATATCCAGGACTTTTTCTAGCAATATGATGATTTCTTAAGTGAGTTGCTAAGCGATTCTAGTCAATTGAAATGCCAACTCCATTCATATATTTCCGATATTAGAAAACTTCAAATCTTTACGCTGTGAGAGATTTCTGATCATAGAAGCAACGTTTTGTGAATGAAAGCAATGCAAACGAATGAAAATTTTTTTAATGCAAGCGACACAAACAAACACTTTTTGATTGATACACCACAACACAAAAAATTAACAACAAAACAACAACAAATTTAACAATGTTTTGATACAACAAACTTAAAACAATAAACTTCTATGAAATGAACTGAATTCTGAAATTGAAAAACGAAAAAAAGAGAAGAAAATAAATTTTTTATTGAATGAATTGATTTGAAATGTAACAATTTGTGTGAATGAAAAAATCTTATTTGAAGTTTCAACAAATGAAAGCAACAACATTAAAATCACCATCGGCATCATCATCGTCAGCAGCATTGATTTGAAATCAATCTTAAGAAAATAAATATGAAAACGATCAAAAAGCAAAACAAAAAAAAACAAAAAACAAACGAACAAATGAACAACTTGAAGGCAAATTAAAATGTAAATTTTGTGGTATGACACCGCCATCTGGTGGCGTTTATTTAATGTTGCACAATAACGAAATTAAAAAAAGCAAATGCCGTCTAAATAAATAAACTTTCAAACAACATACTGACACCTTTATTTATAGAATAAAAATTGCAAAAACAACAACAAAAAAAAAACGCTGAAATATTTTCCAATAAAATGTTTTCTATTGATATCACTACCCACCCACTCTCGCTTATGTATATTTGACGTCTTGAAGGAATATAGTACACAAGCGGCAGCAGGCAGTCAGGGAAATTTATAGACAAACAAGAAAAAAAAGAAAAAGAATCAAATGCAACATCAAAGATTTGATATGAATTTGCTGCTCTTTTTTTTTTATTTCAAAAGCCGACATCATTGCCAGCTACCGCCGCATGATCAGAGTCAGTCAATCAATCAGAGAGGGAAAATAAACGATAACTTTTGTTAATATTAGTGGTTGTCTTGGTAGTCTTGAATGTGCGCATATGTTGGCGTTGGTGGTGGCTTAAAAGTCATAAAAGATTTCCTTTCATATTTCCATTTTCCATTTTTTAGTGGGGCGTCTAAGAATATTGGCCATAAAGTTGGATGATGATAAAAAATCTCACAAGTTTATTAAACACTTTTTATAAGTTTTTTGCAAACATTGACGGTTTTACAGTCTTTTAGTGGATTTTCTTAAAGAAAACGTTGAAATAAAACGATAAAAATGAAATTTAAATTGATGAAGAAGTATTTTTTTTTAGAATGGAAGCAACTGTTACAAGACGTTGAATAAGAGGAAAGAACAATTTCCCAATGTGATCAAAACTAGGACTATCACGCTACAACTCATTAATCCAATTTTGACGAGCTAGGTGTTTTGGTTATTCTCACTGCTAAGTACAAGTATTGCCCTTAGAATCAGAGATCAGCAATGAGTATTCAAAAAGATGAATAGAATCGAATCATACTCATAATTTCTTATATGCATTCACACTTATTTTAATATCATAGAACCTCTACTCATAATCAAAGTTTGAAGTACTCATCATATTCATACTTAACAACATGTATGATGTTGTTGATTTCGACTCAAAATTTACAAGAATAACAAATTAAGTATGATACGCGCACGAACACTAAAATACTCACTAGAAGGCTGTGTGTTTGCTCTGCTTCCTGTTCTGTCTTTTTTGCTTACGTGTCTTATTTCTTTTTTTGTAAATGCATTCGAGTCACTCGAATCATTTATGAGTATTATAAGTATCTTTCTATGAGTTATGAATCTAAATGAGTAGGCTTATGAATCAAATATATTTCGAATGGTATGAGTTTGATGTCAGCGTTGTCCTCATACTCATTGTAACCTGTACTAATAGATCAACGTTGTAGTGAGTACGAATTAATCAGAGTAGGCATTTAAATTTCAATATTGTATATATTCAAAATTTCATTCATTGCTGATCTCTGCTTAAAATTTTAGCTCCGCTTCTCACACTTTCATTTCTTATTTACTGCTGGAACACAAAACTTATTTTTCAGATCCATTGTTAAATTATTTTTGGATTATCGAAAGCTCATCAAAGTGCGTTACAGTATCTCTAGTATCGTAGGTATTTTTGTTTGAATCTCGTTAATACATTGTTTACTAGCCTTTTAGGGTCAGGGTTAAAACCTACACCACTCTCCCACCACCACACACCGCTGTAGTGTGTGTTCATTTTATCCATAAGTGGCGGAACTTACACTTTAATGCCGAACGACAAACTCTTTATGGTAATTTTATTTTACCCCAGACACAGATATCTCGAACAGAACAAAAAAAGAAAAAAATATTTCTTCCGGCAACTTCCTCACAGCAGTCTTCTAATGGCTGATTTTTTTAAGAGCAATAGGAAAATTTTTCAAAAAAAAACACATAAAATTCAGAAAAATGCATGAAATCTTTATTTGAATCGATAGTACGGTCCATATAATTTAATATTTGAAGATTATTTCATGCAAATGTTGACAGCGACTGCGCTTCAAATGGTCCATCCGCTTAGTCCAATTTTGGCATACTCTTTGCAACATTTCGGCCAGTATTTCACGAATAAATGCTTCAATGTTGTCTTCCAATGCGTCAATTGAAGCGGGCTTGTCTGTATAGACATGAGCTTTAACATAGCCCCACAAAAAATAGTCTAAAGGCGTTAAATCGCACGATCTAGGCGGCCAATTGACCGGTCCCGAACGTGAAATAAAATGTTCACCAAACTCGCCTCTCAATATTTCCATTGTTACGCGTGCTGTGTGGCATGTGGCACCGTCTTGTTGAAATGTCATGCAAGTCAAGCTCTTGCATTTTGGGCAAAAAAGCAGTACGGTTCAATGATGCCACCAGGCCATAAACCGCACCAAACTGTGACTTTTTCTGGATGCATTGGTAGCTTTTGCAATGCTTCTGGCTGATCTTCACTCCAAAATCGACAATTCTGCTTATTTACGTATCCATTGAGCCAAAAATGCGCTTCGTCGCTGAACACAATTTTTCGATAAAGAAGTGGATCTTCGGCCAACTTTCCAAGAGCCCATTAACCGAAAATTCTGCGTTGCGGTAGGTCGTTCGGCTTCAATTCTTGCACCAGCGGTATTTTGAAAGGCTTCACACCTAAATCCTTCCGCAAAATTTTCCACGTTGTTGAATAACAGAGGCCCAATTGCTGCGAACGGCGACGAATCGACAATTGATGGTCATCATTAACACTGACACCGATACAGCTGCGATATTTTCTTCAGTTCGCACTCTACGTAAGCGTGTTGGTAGTTTAATGTCCAACAATGTAAATTTGGTGCGAAATTTAGGCACAATAGCCGGAATAGCCGCTTCAGTGGGTCGATTAAACTGACCATAAAATGGAAGAAGCGCGCAATGAACTTTCTTAACCGAGCACGCATTTTGATAATAAATTTCAATGATTTGCAAGCGTTGTTCGTTTGTAAGACGATTCATGGTTAAATTATAGACCAAACTGAAGATGTTTGACAGTGAAACAAAACACGAAACGTGCGTGAGCTGTTTAAACCAGTGTTGCCAGAATGATAATAGCTAAAAATCACCCGTTAGAAAAAATTCTGAAAGTAAGTTATCGTGAAAATTTTCTCAAAAATCTGTTGTTCGGCATTGACGAATTACGAGCCTTTAGTCAGGATATGAACCTAGCTGCTGACACCACTTATGTTGAGTGTGTGTTAATTTTATACATGAGTATAAAAAAGTCATCTCCGAACGATTCTTAGGAGACCTTTACATGTCAATTTTATTTCCACTCAGAGTTTTTGTCAGAAATCTGCAGAGATGCAGTAGCCGAAGGAATATTTGTTCATATTTCGATTTGTTGGAGACTTTGGGAGTTGAATCATGGCCCAACGTCTAATAAGCCAACATACTACCTACTATACTACGGCGATTTCTTAGTTGTTAATACTTTCTGTAATCTCATGAAAATTTCCGAATGCAATGGAATGTGGAGGTAATAATAACCGGAGATTATTTAAAATCGAATTAGGTTGGAGTAAATTTTTTCGCGCCCAAAAAAGAAGAATAATTGTCAACCAATTTACTGCTTATGACATCAGCAATCTTGTGTTCAGTGGAATACAATAAAAAATAAAACATTGCTACTAAATATAGGATTTTTTTCTTTTGCCACATTGTAGACATGCATTGTTTATTTAAGAATTGCAGAGCAGCAGCAGCATCAGCAGCATTTGTTGTCATTTTAACTGAAAAATAATTTGTTTCATTGCCCTGCATCCTTCTCCCACTTATTTCTTAAAGTAATCGCAGCACAGCTTAAATAAACAATAAAAAAAGAAATTCTGTTTTTGTCTTTTCATTTCATTTCGTTTTTTTCTCCTGGTTTCTAAAAAACAAAACGAAAAGAAAAGAATTATCGCTGAAGCGTTGCTAAATGTGGGAACAAATTGATTTGGATGGAATCAATATTTCGTTTTTTTGTGTTGTTTTAAGGATTAAAAATGAAACGAAAAGGAAAGAAAACAAAACGAAACAAAAGAAAAAAAATTAAGAAATAATTTCGTCGGGTTTTTATAAATTATGGGCTTCTGAATGTTGTCTTTGAAATACAAAATCCCAAATAAAAAAATTGAAATAAAAAAATATGTTTGATGGGACATCAGTTTTCTGTTTCGTTTTAAATTTGTTGTTGAGATTGACATTTTTATGCTGACGATATTGAGGCAGCAATATTACTCTGTTGCACAGAGGGCGAGAAAGGCAACAGTTGCAGTAATTGTATGAAATGAATTGGAATTTTTCCTTATGTTTCGCTTTTTTAAATGACTTTAAACGTTGTTTTCTTAACATTTATCTTCTCTGATGATGATGATCTACGACCAGCATTGAGTATGATAAACATTTACAGGCGTAAACAAAACGTACGTACGTCTGCTACGATCTTTTATGTCAATTTTAAATTTGCTTTTCTTTTCTTTTCTTTTTTTTTGTTTATTTTGTGATAATTATTTATAAGATTATCAATGATTATAAATCATTCTCGATGATGGCACATGTTACAGAAAAAAAAGAAAACACTGTGCTTGATTTCTGATAAACATTAATTAGAACTGGAAGTAGACAAGAGGCTGTTTTAAAATTGTACCAATGCATTAGAATTGAAAAAGAAGTTAAACGATCCACCATATTAGCCATTCAATTAAACAATAACGAGCAGTCTTCAAAATCCTGTAAAATCATGTTTACCTTCTCAAGTCAAGCTAGGAGATTCGTTTTGGTACCAGTATGTAGGCTTTTAGATCTGCTTTATTTATGAATTAATTACGGCTGCCAATTGAATATCACTTGCATTGCCAGTCATCTAAAATATTGCCAAAGATGATAGGTTAGGTTAGGTTAGAGGACGTGTACTTGTCAATAAAGATAAGTACAGTACCCGGAGGTCGAATTGTCCCATTGTACAACGTCCTAGTTTCTCACACCACTTATGTTGTGTGTGTGTTAATTTTATACATGAGTGGTGGGACCTACAGTTTAAAGTCGACTGCGAATGACAGATTTCTTTTGAGAAACTTTTCATGGCAATTTTTATTTACTCTCAGAATTTTTGCCAGAAATCTGCTGAGAGGAAGTCGCCGAAAAATACTTTTTGTATTTTGAAGTCTGGCCTGGGGCTCGAACCCTGGCTTTTGCGTCTAATAAGACAACACACTACCTACTAGACTACGGCGACTTCAAACATGATGACAACCAATAAATTTTCACTTTAAAAACAAAAATAATTCATTAAAACCTGGAGAGTGTTGGCTTATTAGACGTAAGGCCACGGTTCAACCCCAGGTCAGACATCAAAACCAAAACATGAACAAAATATTTCTTTGGCAATTTTCTCTCAGCAGATTTCTGTCAAAAACTCTGAGAATAAATAAAAATTTTCCGTGAAAAGTTTCTCAAAAATATGTCGTTCGGATTCGACTTTAAACTCTTGGTCCCGACATTCATGTATGAAATTAACACACATAGCATTAGTGGTAGGAGAAGCTAGGTTGTAATCCTGACTGAAGGGTTGTAATGACCAGTTAAGTAAGTGAGTAAGTAAGTCGATGTAGTCTAGTAGGTCTTATTAGACGTGAAGCCTTGATTCAAACCCCAGGTCAGGCATTTCCACCAAAATGAAATACAAAGAAAATATTTCTCCGGCGACTTCTTCTCACCATCTTTCTGGCAAAAACTCTGAATGAAAGTAAAATGAGCAAAACGAAGTACAAACAAAAATATTCCTTTCGGCGGCTTCTTCTCAGCAGTCTTCTGGCAAAAACCCTGCGGTTAAGTAAAATTACCATAAAAAGTTCGGCGCCGCTCACCCCACTTATGTATACAATTAAGATACACATATTAAGTGCTATGAAATGCTAGGTCGTAATCCTAACTGATGGGTCGTAATGACCAATTATGTGTGTATGTATGTAGTTGTAGCAACCGCATTTTAAAGTCGATTCCGAACAATGAAAGTTTTCAAGACAATTTTACTTAACCGCAGGGTTTTTGCCAGAAGACTGCTGAGAAGAAGTCTCCGGAAGGAGTATTTTTGTTTTGTATTTCGTTTTGCTCGACATGTCTGAGCTGGAGTATACTAAAATTGCCATGAAAAAGTTTGTCAAGAAACTGTCGTTTGGAGTCGACTTTAAACTGTAGATTCCGCCATTCATGTATGAAATTAACATACTTAGCATTAGTGATGTGAGAAGCTAGGTTATAATTCTGACTGAAAGGTTGTACTAACCAATTGAGTGGGTAAGTATGTTACGTTTTGGATGTTATTGTATGAAAACGGAATCATACAGGGCCATAAGTGTATTGCCAACGATGTCAAGGCTTTACGAAAAGCTGCTGATGGTTAAACTAAACTAATCTGGAGCATGAAGTTGGCTGCAGAATGAAACACAGTGTTATAAGAAATACACACAGATAAGGTATGCTAACCATTGAGTCGCAAACGCCACAAATATTTAATATTTCGATTAAGTTTTCTAATAAAAATTATTACGTATGGCAATTGTGCAGTAATACTAGACTAGGTAGGTAAGTAGGTTGGAGTGGTTTTGATACCAAAAGCATACTTGAGCAAAAGCACAATTGAGCACGCCACAAGTAAATGCAGTTACTGTACTGACCGAAGCTACCGTAGGCTAGTAGGTAGTGTGTTGGCTTATTAGACGTAAGGCCAAGGTTCAAACCCCATGTGAGACATCAAAACGAAATATAAAAAAATATTTCTTCGGCGACTTCCTCCCAGTAGATTTCTGGCAAAAACTCTGAGTGGAAATAACATTGCCATTAAAAGTTTCTCAAAAATCTGTCGTTCGGAATCGACTTTAAACTGTAGAACCCACCACTCTTGTATAAAATTAACACACACAAGATAAGTGGTGTGAGAAGCTAGGTTGTAATCCTGACTGAAGCTTTGTAATGGCCACTTATGTATGTATGTACTGACCAAGTTCCACCAAACTAGGGAAGAAGTTGATCAGCGCAAGTGCTGCACTACTAGACTAGACTTTAAAATCTGAAATTCTATTCTAAAGGTACTGCATATCCATCTTCCATGTGCAGGATGTTCTGTTCATTAATCCCACAGCTGCAAACTATATCTTGCGTTTTCTGCTTTTTTATTGACAATTCAAGGATTAAAAAAAAGGAGATGCAATCCTTTTGATTTTATTAACCCACATAAGTATTATTAGCACATCCCTGGTTGACCACACACAAATTGATTGCCACTCTACAATGTTTCACAGTCATAATGATGACATTGGGGGTTTATGTTTCCATATTTTTTTTATTGATTGAAATAAAGCTGAGGCAACAGAATTGCAAAGTAAACATATTTATAAACAATTTCAATTCAATATGCCTCTTTAGATTATGAATTAAAAGAAAAAACAAAAACAAGAAGAGAATCATTAAATAATGAAAGTGTTTAATAAGTGAAGCAGTTAGTATCAGATTTCACAAGAACAAACAAAAGATTCATGCGTTCGATATTGAAATTCTCATAAGTTTGGTTAACAATTTTACAATTTGATTTCGAGATCTTTAAAGCAAAAACAACGATTGATTATTTGAATCTTTTTTTTTGTTGTTTTTTTTTTTTGTTTATTTAAATACAAAATATTTTTCTTGTTATACTCGAACATCATACAATACAAAATTATGAATGAATTCCAGTGAATCTCACATAGCAATTGAATTCAATTCGATTTGATTCGATTCTACTAGACTCGGTGTCGACAAATTCCACGAAAAAAACAAAATCAAAAAGAATTCAAATATTTTTTAATTGTTTTCTTTTTTTTTGAAATAAATTTTTTTAATTTGGCATTTATTCCTCAGAATTCTTGTGTTTGAAAAATAATTAAAAAATTATGAAAAAAAATTCAAATAAATGTGAATGAATTTTTTTATTCACACTTCTTTAAACATTCTTACACGTTTCAATTTTAATTGAAATTTCAATTTTTTTTATTAAATTTTTTATACAAAATAATTGGAATTCTTTTGGCCTTATGCCACCTTCTTTCTACACCCTCTACAGGTGGATGTTTTTAAAGTATTTCCTAGAAATCTATACAAGTGTTTTCGGCTATTTGATGTCCATCTCTGTACGTTATTATTTAGAAATTTTAAACCTTCAAAAAAGAAAAAAAATCAATGCAAACGGAAATACAAATTCTTCGAAATTTTCTTTTGTATTTATTTTTGAATATTTAAATAAATATTCATTTAAAACCAAATTATCAATTAAAAAAAAAAGAAAACTTGAAAAATTAATTTTAAATCCAATCAATACCTGCATGACACAATTACGAACACCATTTCCCATGAAATTTCACAAAAAAAAAAGATAGAATCAAAAAGTTTATTCATTTATGCCACTAACTGGGTGACACAATTGGCTATATGGAGCACCGAGTGAACTTGCCTGTGAACGGCAAGGTATCCTATCCGCTAACCTAACCCAACATATGCCGCTCAATGCTTGAACAAATATTTTGCTACCTTCTCTACTATTTTCTAATTTGTCAGTATCACTCTGGATCGTTCACCTTTATGCACCTACAGTTTTAAGTCTCCCACGTTCTTAGTGCCTTGTGATTCCACTCAAGTATAGCATGGCAAATCTTATCATAAGGTTTTCTCAGGGTGTAGCCCAACAATGTCAGTTTTCTGCCTTATACTTGAGAATTAATGTCGCCATGATGTGAAAGCCGCCGTAGTCTAGTAGGTAGTGTGTTGGCTTATTAGACGTAAAGCCAGGGTTCAAGCTCCAGGCCAGACATCAAAATAAAATACAAAAAGTATTTCTTCGGCGACTTCCTCTCAGCATATTTCTGCTCTGAGAGTACAAAATAAAATTGCCACGAAAAGTTTCTCAAAAATCTGCCGTTCGGAGTGGACTTTAAACTGTACGTCGTCCCACCAGTCATGTGTAAAATTAAGACACACAACATAAGTGGTGTGAGAAACAAGGTCGTAATCCTGACTGAAGGGTTGTAATGACCAATTATGTATGTATGTATTATGATGTGAAAGTTAAAGCAATTCATCATTTGAGATGGTACGAAGCCATCATATTCACAAAATATTGCACAAGCATGTGCTGGTAAAGGCTTGTAGACGCTGTCTAATTTCCGCAGAGACAAGCCATGTCTTAAAGCCATACAGAAAAACAGATTTCAGACACATCATAAATGTACAGACGCCATAGTCCATTAGGTAGTGTGTCTGGTAAAGTTTTGTAGACGCTGTCTAATTTCCGCAGAGAAAGCCATACAGCAAAACAGATTTAACACGCGCGTTATAAATGTACAGTCGCCGTAGTCTAGTAGGTGGGGTGTTGGCTCATTAGACGTGAGGCCACAGTTCAAATCTCAGGCCAGACAACTCCAATAAACGAAATACAAAGAAAATATTTCTTCGACAACTGCCTAAAACTCTGATTGTAAATATAATTGTTTCCCAAAAATCTGTGGTCGACTTTAAAGTGCTGACTGAAGGGTTGTAAAGACAAATCATGTATGTACATATGTATTAAAAATGTGCGCTTATTTTGGCCTTTGGAGAGAAATATCCTTCCAGCCCTGGTTATTTGAGTTTCCACATATGCTAAGACGTCTCAGTCAGATGTTATGATGGTGTGTAGGTCGTCAAATTGTTAAACGTTTACGATGGATGTACTATTGAGGTTGAAAAAAGGGGGTTGTATAGCGTATACCAGTGTTGAAAAATTCAGTACTTTAGTACTTTTTTCAGTACTTTTTCATTTCAAAAATACCGCAGTACCCCCGTGAAGCTTTCAGTACTTTTTTATTATTACAAATTTTATGTCTTGCGCTTTTTAACTAAACTTAATGCATTAGCAACATGTTCAACGTAATACAAAAGGTAGAATTAGGCTTTAGCAAGCAAATGAGCATTTGCCGAACAGTGATGTAATTTCGGTGATTTGCATTGCTCTTCATTTGCTAGAATCGAACGTATGTTACATTACGTTCCATCGACGTTTCACTAAACGGGGCTTTTACGTTCCGTTACGTTCCGAATCAGCTGTTTTTGTCCTGTATGTGTATTAAATATAAACAAATAAATAGTCTAGTAGGTTGTGTGCTTTCTTACTAGACGTGAGCCCACTATTCAAACCCCATGGCAGACATCTCCATCAAAACTCAATATAAAACATATTTCTCCGGCGATTTCAAAAATCTGTCGTTCGAAGTCGATTCTAAACGTCTCGCCTTTTTCAGTTATATTCCAGCAGCATTTCAAAATTTCAGTTTTGCAATACTGGCGTCTACAGTACAAGACAACATTCCTACGTAGGAACGTTAATTTTGTGTTGCATGTGTTCTTTCCTGAATGAGAATAGAAAAATATAGTCCGCGTAGTCCAGATCTTCGAGATGTTTCGTTACTCCCCAATTTATATCTCTTTTAATGGTCGTTATTTTGTCAATTATTGTCTCCAGCGCAGAGGATAATATGCAGCCTTGTTATATCCGTTAGAATCCGTTAACCGTAGTTAACTGTAAGGCTGTAAAAGGATTCGTTTATACTACCGCTATGGACAAACTTTCGTTTATAATATTGAAAAGTAAGGCAATATTTGAGCGTTCAGTTACTACGAGATCTATTGTCCGTGTTTTAAATGCTATCACGTCGATTTAATGGAAACAAATTTAAGCCCAAGCAACGATTAACTAAGATACACAGTGATGTAGATTTGGATTTGCTTAAACCCTCCTGTCAGATGAATAAAGAAAAAGTTATTCTTTCAAAAGAAGAAAGTATAATTCGAAAGGTCCAGACTACTACAAATATTGTTTGCATGATTTGGACCAACCGTTCAAAAGAAATTTTGGTGAAAGAACTGTTGTAATAGGGGGAACATCATCTAATGACACCCAGCGTGAATTCAGCAACATATTCGCAACTCCTAAAAGATATTCTCAATTCACAAATCTTGGTGAAGATACTTAATACATTCCCATTCAGACTATTCTCCTGAAAAACCTTATAACTTTCCATTGAAAATAGTTGTTTAAATTTAAAAAAAATCGAACCTTGAAGACCTTGTTTACTTACTATATATAAATTATTCGTTACATAAATTTACTACAAAACTTATACTTAATTTCGTTCATACAACCAATAAAAAAGAAAGAAGTGTCTGTCTTTGAAATGTTTTTCAATTTCAGCCCAGCAGACGAAAAGTCTTCAATGCACCGCAGGATATGGCGCTACCAACTCGACATGGAATGCCTAGAAACAAATTTGTTTCGTTCACTCATTCTCGTGTTCATTATCGTTAATTGTGCATGTTAATGGCAACAATTAACAACAACAACTACAGCATATCTGTCGATTTGTCTTAAATCATACACCTGTTGACGTCTATGTAAAGAATGAATTTCATGAAATCCGTGCATTTCATTTCCGGTAAAACGATTGTGAATGTGAAGAAGTAAATGAAATGAGATTCATGAGTTTTTAAGTCGATAACTTATTTATACAATAAAACACCACAGGCGGTGGGGGTATACACATATAATATGTTTGTAAATATGTTTTTAACACGTGAGAAAATAAGTTCCTGGATGCAACTTAATTTTACTTCATATAGTACTGATACGAATAGCTGCATAATCAATAATAAGTAATCAATACCCGAATTGAAATAAGAGACCGCCAAATGTTTCCTTCTGGGTTGCAATAGTGCCTCATAGGTTCCAAGAATGTGTTCTCATGGAGACAGAATCTACATGTTAAGATTGATATGATCCCCATTCTGAACATTTGTACTTTGAGTTTAGAGTGTTCCGTGAAAAGGTCGAATGCTACTTGCTTACTTAATTGGTTAATACACTCTTTAGCCCGGATTACAACCTAGCTTCACACACCGCCAATGTTGTGTGGCTTACTCTGACTGACAGATTTTTGTCAGAAGACCGTTAAGAGGAAGTTACCGGCGGCAATGTTTCTTCACGTTTCATTTTGTTCGAGATGTCTGAGCTGGCGTTTGAGGTATGGGCTCACGTTTACGGTAATAAGCCAACACATTATATACTAGGCCACGAAAACTTCAAGGCCGGTGATTAACATCAGGTTATTCCTGGATAGTTTGATGCATAACTTAAAATTCATCCTCTTGTAATGTCACAATGAAGAAGTCGCCGTAGTCTAGTAGGTAGTGTGTTGGCTTATTAGACCTAAAGACAGGGTTTGAGCCCCAGGCCAAACATCAAGACAAAATACAAAAAATATTTCTTCGGCGACTTCCTCTCAGCAGATTTCTGGCAAAAACTCTGAGAGTAAATAAAATTGCTATGAAATAGTTTCTCAAAAATCTGTCGTTCGGAATCGACTTTAAACTATAGGTCCCACCACATACATACACAACATAAGCGGTGTGAGAAACTAGGACGTTGTACAATGCGTCAATTCGACCTCCGGGTACTGTACTTGTCTTAACCTAACCTAACCTAATGTCACAATGAAGGTTTTGATTGTCTCAACCCCATTTTGTTTCGAAAAGAGACTTCTTCTCTTTCCTGCGTTGAATATACCTTTTCAAATATCTGTCTCCATTACACAGATAGGTTTTGGCCATACTAATGACGTGACAGCTCCGATTCTTGTAAGCTTGTCTACTTGCTCATTGTCGAGAATTTACACATGACCTGAGAACCAGCAGGTGGTTACCTTATTCAGCCTACCTTGGTGATTCGGCTTTCATAGATTGTCCCGTACTGTCTGCGCTTGGATGGCGGTGATTCAGCTTTCATAGACTGTCCCATACTGTGTTCGCTCGGGTGGTGGCCTGGCTGTCAGATGGTAATGCCTCCTTTATATTTTCTATCCAAGCTGAATTGTGCACATTTTTCGATGGAATAGATTTCCGCTTGGAATCCACATGGGGTGTGAATATCTTATATTTTGGGGCCAAAATCTCTCATTCCTGTCACCAGATCAGTTCTTGAACCATCTGAGTACCACAAACTGGAATTTCTTTTGCAAGAGTACGTAGCTTCCTGATTCCTCCATTCACTTTTATTACTAAATTCCTTTGCGAAGCACTTCCCGGACACGAAATACATTAATGACATTCATACTAGACTTGTGTTTCATCAACATAGCCATAGTCTTTAAAGATATGGTGTTACAGCTTCGCTATGGGACAGGTTCTCATTGCCACTGTTTTGTTAACACACGCTAGCAACTGTATGTCGTCCAACTCCAATTCTTTTTATTCCTTCCTTTTCATTTTTCCTTTTCTTTTCTTTTCTTTTCTGAACGGTTTTTTACAATGGACCGATTGGCTCAACGAATTGAGCAGTGCCACTGGCAATACAGTAGCATGCTAGGTACAGTGGAACGCTGCCCTTCCTAACTAAATATAATCACCGAACTGTGAGAGAAATAATTATGAAAGTGCGAAAGATTATCTTCAGCGTTAAATTCATTTTTGGCTCAAATGAGTATGTTAACAGTCATACCGAATAGAATTACCAAATCTGTTGTGAAGATCAGTCAGATACAGTTCGAAAGGAACATAAATGGCAGGCATTCGCTTATCGCCCCAAATAAATGCTGCAAAATGCATTCTGTTGAAATGACATTTTGTCCACACTATCCTCAGCCATTCGAGTAGTGTAGTCCGTGTTTTTTTTTTAATAAAGAAATTAATTCAATGGAGTGTTATGAAGCGTGGATTTTGCTGTATTAAAAATGTGGTCTAAGATGCAATTGAAACCGTCAAAGCTTTTCCTTTTCTTCATATCGACGTACCTTGAATATTTAGACACCCAGGCAGACAGTATTTAAGCGGCAATAAATTTAAAATGATGATTAAAAATTGAAAATTACCTTTATTTGTTACATTATTTGTTGTTGTTTTTATTTTTATTTTTCACACCATCTAATTATGCTGCGAGCACCAGCAATAGCAGTTTCATCTACTTGTTTACATAGTAATGGAAACTTTATTTGGCTGGCGCCAATAAACTTTTAAAATTCAACTAAAATGAGACAACTCCCATAGAGTTTATGTGAGTTTAAACAAATTTAATGGAACACCGTTTTTTATATTCACTGTACAGTGTACACGTTGCATATAGACAGACGGACAGACAGACAGACACAACAAACAAATGATGATGCCTTGCAGCTATAAAGTACTCGAACATGAGGTTGGACTATTAAATGCCAACAAACCACTGTTTTTGTAAACAGATCAACGCACTGATCATCACACTGATCATGCACGCTTTCAATGCAACTGAAGCATCGAAGAATTTGTGGCCGATAATATTTTGTACACCTACACGTGCTCCATCCATCCATCCAGCCATACTTTGTACGCCCGGATTTATTTTCATTTTATTTTTTGAATGGAAAAGAAGAGAAAAGCAAGGAAAAGAAAAAAAAAGAGGTGGAAAAGGGAAACTCGATGGGAACAAGAGATTTATCGTTTTACATCGAGGGTGGCATGAACTCGAGTACTGAAAGGCGATTTAATTTTGCCAGATGAGCGCCAATCCTGCTGTGGCATCTAAAGTGGCATCGGTGGAATGGAATGGTGTGCTGGACTTTAGGGAAATTCGAAAGTAGTTTTGGGGTGATGAGTTTAAGGCAGAACAGATATTAATCTGCTCGCAGATATTGTTTTTTTAGGATGTCTGCTTAGAAAATCTGTCGAATGTTGCTTACAAAAAAAATAAATGAGGAGCTCTTAAAGACACAACGAATATTCCTTAAAATAACAGAAACTATTGGAAAATTAATCGCATTTGCATGTTTTGGCTTATTGCTGCTACTGTATGCAGATAATCAATGACAATATTAAACCCTATGACCACTAAGAGGAAACATATGCTGTGCTGTGCTGAATTTTTCAATTTCTTACAAGCAAATTAAATGAAAGGAGAAAGGAAATCTTTAGACATTTTAACAGAAGATGTAGTAAAAAGAAATCCATAACTTTTACTTAAAATTGAAAGAACTATTGATGCCATTATGTATGAAATAAAGGGTGTTTTTTATAGAGGTATAGAACTTTAAGTTGCAATAAAACAACGATGGATTATTCGATTGACATGAATTTTATTTATCCGAAAGATAATCTTGTGGCATTACATTTTAAATATGATTTCTGGCATATGACCGCCACGGCTGGCGCGGATGTAGTCCAATCTGGACGCCTAATTTTCGATGACTTTTTCCAACATTTGTGGCCGTATATCGGCAATAATACGGCGAATGTTGTCTTCCAAATGGTCAAGCGTTTGTGGCTTTACCGCATAGACCAATGACTTTACATAGCCCCACAGAAAGTAGTCTAGCGGTGTTAAATCACAAGATCTTGGAGGCCAATTCACAAGTCCAAAACGTGAAATTAGGCGGTCACCAAACGTGTCTTTCAATAAATCTATTGTGGCACGAGCTGTGTGACATGTTGCGACGTCTTGCTGAAACCACATCTCCTGGACATCATGGTTATTCAATTCAGGAATGAAAAAGTTAGTAATCATGGCTCTATACCGATCACCATTGACTGTAACGTTCTGGCCACCATCGTTTTTGAAAAAGTACGGACCAATGATTCCACCAACCCATAAAGCGCACCAAACAGTCAGTTTTTCTGGATGTAACGGTGTTTCCACATACACTTGAGGATTACCTTCACTCCAAATGCGGCAGTTTTGTTTGTTGACGTAGCCATTCAACCAGAAGTGCGCTTCATCGCTAAACAAAATTCGCTTATGAAAATCGGGAACAACGGTAATCTCGTTTTGGGCCCATTCGACGAATCTACGCCTTACTTGATGATCGTTTGGCTTCAAATATTGCACGAGTTGGATTTTGTAGGCACGCAAACCAAGATCCTTCCGCAAAATCTTCCATAAAGTGGATGGACACAGATCCAACTCCTGTGCTCGATGGCGGATGGACTCATTCGGGTCTTCCTCAATGCTACGCTCTACAGCAGCAATAGCTTCTTCTGTACGCACCATACAGCGTCTCTGGGGATGCGAGTTATCAATAAGAGTAAACGTGGTGCGAAAACGTTCCATGGTTAATCGAATTAACTGCTCTGATGGACGATTTTGTCGACGATAAAATGGACGTAGTGCGCGATACGTTTTCCGCACAGAACCATTATTTTCGAAATAAAATTGCACTATTTGCAAGCGTTGTTCA
Organism: Sarcophaga carnaria; assembly: GCA_958299815.1. Taxonomy (NCBI): domain Eukaryota; kingdom Metazoa; phylum Arthropoda; class Insecta; order Diptera; family Sarcophagidae; genus Sarcophaga; species Sarcophaga carnaria. The sequence goes on from OY283151.1 coordinate 47,906,136, forward strand.
GGCGTGAGTCTATTCATGATGAATTGCCGAACCAAACTGAGAATAAATCACTTGACAGCTGTTAAATCGGTCGCCATCTTGAAAAGTAATGCCAACTTAAAGTTCTATAAATCTATAAAAAAACACCCTTTATAACATCGTTTGTATGTCCGCCACGATTTCTCTGGGTGGATAACATCGGAAGTCTTTAATTTGCTATGACTCCGGCATATAAATCAGGCTGAATTTGACCGATGGCATGTGTTATGTGGTTTGCTTTGAGGACAGCTGTAGTTTATGGCTTACTTGTATACACCTGTGATTTAAGAAAACCCCACAAGAAAGTTTCTAACGGCAACAAACCGCATGATATCGGTGGGCAGTTCACATCACCACCACGTGAGATGGTCATGCACTCAGATTCAATGGGGCATGAGGTGTGTAGCACTGTCCTGTTGAAACCACAAGTCGTTGGCGGCCTATAGTGCTCAATGTTGATAATGATGGAGTCATTCTCAAAAAGATATGCCATCAGCCTAAAATACACCTCAAACAGTCACTTCTTCAGTATGCATTAGACATTCTCATGTGGAAATTGGCCTCATTGAAGATTTTTCAATGAAAATTAGGGTCAGTTGCCTACTGCTTCAGAGTAAATTCAACGAATACACGTAGACATCAACGGGTGCAGAAGCAAGTCAAGACACAAAATTCGCCAAGTTGTTGGAAAAAACGATAACAAATAATAAATTTTAATATTTAAATATCGTTTAAACAGTGGAAGTCGCCGTGGTCTAGTAGGTAGTGTGTTGGCTTATTAGATGAACAGCCAGGGTTCGAGCCCCAGGCCAGACATCAAAACAAAATACAAAAAGTATTCCTTCGGCGACTTCCTCTCAGCAGATTTCTGGCAAAAACTCTGAGAGTGAATAAAAATTGCCATGAAAAGTTTCTCAAAAATCTGTCGTTCGGAGTCGACTTTAAACTGTAGGTCCCGCCACTCATGCCTAAAATTAACACACACAACATAAGTGGTGTGAGAAACTAGGTCCTAATCCTGACTGAAGTTTTTTTTTAGTTTTTCTTTTCATCACTCTATGTCCTCTTATAATCACTTTCTCATTGGCGTGTATAAAAATATTTAAACAAGCACTTTGGCTTACACAAAAATTTTCATGGATATTGTTGTCGACGCAACGTGTATCAAAATACCCGACAGCCACAATGGAATGAAGGTGTGACTATTTTATTGAATGAATGGCTTTGCCTCTTTCCAGGTCACACAATACCTGCAATATGAAATACGATTTCGAATTGCCTACGATTTCTTATTTATTTAGTCCAACGGCAGTAAGAATGGCATCATCAACGTGGTCAACACCGGTAGCAGCAGCAGCATCAGCATCAGCAATAAAAATAGTTGTGGGCAGTTTATTTTGCATATGAAATTTTTTAACAACAACAACAAAATCAACAGGATGGCATTGTTGTGAACAGTTGGTGGTCACTTCGTTTTTCAACATTTGCTTTTGGAATTTTCTTTGGCTTTACATTTTCGATTTTCTTTGTTGATTATTGTGCCGTCGTTTTTTGGCACAGTAAGCGGAAAAATAAATTGTTGTTGCTGTTGGAACAAAAAAAAAATTCTCGAATGAATTTATTGTTTAGAATAGCTTGAAAAACAAATCAGATTATTTAAAATGAAATAGGAATAGGAAAACATAAATTTTCAATTGATATTCTGCTTACCTTTATACATACAACTACCATATACATACAGGTGTGGTACATACATACATACAAATGCTAAAATCTAAAATTTAATTAAATTTCGAATGCGTCTACAATTTAATAAATTATCAAGAGATTTACAGTTACAGTTGGAAATTTTAATAACACTGCCGACTTTCAAAATCAAACCAATTTTTTTCTGTTAATTGTGTTAAAATTTATTTGGGGATTTCATGGCCTAATGAATCGACTTCTTGACTGTCCCTTGTATAGAATCAATAGACTCTATGATTTTGTGAAATGCATCGCAATGAGACGTAGTAATAAAAATGAATGTAGTTATCTGGAACAGATGAGTATACAGAATAAAATATTCCGAGATCATATGAATACCCGCAAGTATATCTTCAAAGCTTAAGTCTAAGACACTGTATTATTAGCACAATTCTCCAGTCGAATTACGAGGTATAAAAAACAGGACAATACAATACTATTTAGCAGTCATGATGCCATTCAAGCACTCGGCTTTTATAAGGTCACACCGAAGATAACATGAGACTACCTACAAAAGCTTAATCGGATTGGTAGGCAAAATAAGGTTACCCTCTGCTGGGCTCCAGGTCACGTAAGAATTCTCGGCAATAAACAAACAGATAAGCTTGCTAGGGAAAAACTATCATGCTATAAAGCTATAACCCTTCAGTGAAGTGGGGGCGGATATATGTGGAAGAGTTTGATCAGCGAAAGGAAGGCAAAAACTCTTCTGAAACCAATTGATTTTAAGGCAATCAAAACTTTTGTCGGGAAATTACAATAATACAAGATCGAGTCACGCATTGGCTTATCAGGAAATAACCTGAGATTGACCAGAGTACACTTATCTAGAATAGGCATTGCCTCGAGCCCAACATATAGATTCTGTGCCAATGAAAGTGGACCATCGGGCCATATTCTTGTAATCTGTGTGGTATTATTGCATTCCAAGCAGCATACATGCATGCATAATTCGTCATTACAATCCGTCAGTCAGGATTACGACCTAGCTTCTCAAACCACTCATGTTGTATGTGTTAATTGTATATATGAGTGGCGCAACCTGCAGTTTAAAGTCGACTCGGAACAATAGATTGGGAAAAAAAGTTCTCAACGATCCATTAACACCGGACTTATTCAATTGGTCATTTCAGCCCATTTAGTCACGACCACAACCCAGCTCCTCACACCACCCATGTTGTGTGTGCTAATTTTGTACATGAGTGAAGGGACCCACAGTTTAAAGCCGACTCCGAACGACAGGTTTTTTGTGAAACTTTACATGGCAATTTTATTTCCACTCAGAATTTTTGCCAGAAATCTGCTGAGAGGAAGTCGTTGAAGAAATATTTTTTCGTATTTTCGTTTTGCTGGAAATGTTTGACCTATGGTTTGAACCGTGGCCTTACGTTTAATAAGCCAACACATTACCTACTAGACTACGGCTATTTCAGGCAACTTACTGAAGTTTATCATGGCAATAGGTTTGGAGGAGACATTATAGAGATACGAGAGGAGTACAGTATGTATTCGTATGGCCGCAGTACTAAAGCGCCTCATCACGACAATAATTGTAACATGTTTAACTAATAAAGCAAGTCCTGTGCAAGTCCATATGCAGAGGTTGTAATTTGTGTAATTTAAGGCATATTTTTTAATCCTAAGGACCTTATAGTTTAACGTATTGACAGAGACATTACTCAGAGCCATTTCGGGGAGCGCTTAATTCTACATCTGTAGTGAATATTATTCAATAACATGAAACATAGAATATGAAAAAATTTTAGTATAAACGGGCGTACATTTTTCTTTGTGATGCTCAGAGGTCTGTGTTATGTAGACACTTGTACAGGAGGTAGTCGATAACATTAACCGCTTCGCCACTAAACGTTGTCGATAATTAAGGAAGAGATAATTCAACATCTTTTCCATGCAACCAAACAACTCTCATAAATTTTAAGTTTTGCTGGCTGGCTGGCAAACAAACTTAAACTTCTGGCACTCAACGAAATCTAATTGTGTTGTGTTGTGTTGAAATTTTCGATGTTTTATGGAAACATTTATTATATGGAGGGGTGTGTGTTAATTAATTATGGTAAATGGCGACTATTTATTTCACTAATAATTTCAAACACACAACACACAGCATTGTTTAGGAATTTAATCATCAACAATATCGACATCAACACCATCACCATCACCATCACTATCATCATCATAACGATCATCAACGTCGTATTGATGATCGAGAGAGAATCGATAGAAAACAAACATTTATTCAACTACAACAAGAACAACAACAACAACTACTACTAGTCAAACAATTAGACACTCAGACAAGATGCGTTAAATGATGAACATGAACAATAAAAATAATCATAATTTTCAAAACAAAACAAAACAAAACAAAACATACATAATTTTTCTTTTCTTTCCTTTCCTTCTTTTTTTTTTTGTTGTTTTGTTTTTAATTTGTTTGTTGTTGTTTTTCTGTTTATTTAAAAATAAAGACTTTTTTATTTGTACAATAATTAGGGAAAATATTTAAAAAATCCATTGAGAAGAGAGCAAACAATCCATCCATCCATAGAAGAAGAGAAGGGCAGAGCAGAGCAGAGATTTATGCAAAAGGGAAATTGTAGACTTGTAGACGCAGCATGAGTTCCCTCAATGTCTGACAGAAACCGTAATGAAGAGAGTGTTAATGATTGTTTTTCTTCTTCTGTTGTTGTTGTTGTTATCTAAATTTCATATCAATTTGTTGTTCAACAAACTTGTTGTTGTATGTAGTTACAACCAACAAACCATTCATTCATACATTCAATATGGTGTGGTCATATACAAGTTTGGCCATAATTTATGGATGAATGAACATTATTTTACCACGAAACTATTATTAGAATCGATAACATAGCATAACAATCGCATCGAATAGATGAATTTTATGACTATAAATTAAATACATACATACATACATACGTATGTACATCCATATAACAATAATAAAATAAATATAAATTTTAAATTGTCGATTTAAAATGTTTTCATAGATTTTATTTTGTTGCTGAAAACCCAGAAACTTCGTGGACTGAGTGTGAAAAAAAATCCCAATTTTTTTTTCTTCTATTTCGATTGCATTCGTATAAGTATTCTTAAAGTAAAAATTTATCTTCTTCTTCTTCTTCTTTTTCTATTCGCTTGTTTTATATGTGTTTTGTCGATAATTTTTAAACAATTTCTGGGTTAAATAAACAAATATTTCTGAACTGGATAATCGATGTGTGCTTGCCGTGCTGTTATGTCTGCCTGCATGCCAAACAAACAACCAGCCACTGCCAGTGAAATTTATCACATTTCTTTACAAATTATTTTAAAAACATATACTCGTATGTATTCATCGTCAAATGTGCAGTTTTTTATATTTTAATTTTTCTAATTGCTGTAGAATTGAAGAGCAGTGGCTGAACATTCCTTTGTCACTACATTTGTATGTATGTTTCTATAGTTGACATACACATCCGTTTATTCTCATTCTCATGTGCTGGTTACTTAAAGTTTTGTTTAATTTTTATGAGGAACCTGAAGTGTCCCTATACATTATTGGTCACCTAGTTTCTCACACCACTTATGTTGTGTGCTTTAATTTTATACATGAGTGGTGGGACATACAGTTTAAAGTCGACTCCGAACGACAGATTTTTGAGAAACTTTTCATGGCAATTTTTATTTACTATGAGAGTTTATGCCAGAAATCTGCTGAGAGGAAGTCTCCGAAGATATATTTTTTGTATTTTGTATTGACGTCTGGCCTGGTGCTCGAACCCTGGCTTTACGTCTAATAAGCCAACACACTACCTACTAGACTACGGCGGCTTCAAACCAGGCAAACCAAACAACAAAAATGTTAAAGCATTTTAGAAAGAACCACTTGGGTGGTTATCAATTTCTAGGCATGGAATTATTCTTACTGACACCGAACGGTTACCTAGGCTTTATCAGGCCAGCTGGCTTGGAGATCAATACTACACAACCCCAGCAACTTCAAGGGTGTCATTGTGTGCTGAATGAAGATTTGTTTAAAAGAAAAAGCAAAAAAAAACAAGTGATTGTAAATTAACTTCCATGCCTTACCCGATATATGATTTCGTAGTAATTTTGCTCATTAAATAGACCAGGTTTTAATTTATGGCCTATGTTTGCAAATAATTCACACGTGCTTTTTCCATCCACATATGTACATACATACATATGTATGTATGTTTGTATGTAAATGTATCTGTATTTTTGTATATAAAAAATGTATTTAAATTTCAATTGTGAATTGTTGCAAATTGTTCGTTCAATATTCGTTTGTATTTTCATTGAAAACATTTAATCGGTCGTTATGTAAACATTTGCAAAATTAATTTAAAAATCCATTTAAAGAAAAATCCAATTCTTTATTCCGATTTTCTGTTTTTTTTTTTTTGGTTTTGTTTTTTTATTATTTGTGCAAAAGTGAATTTTATTTATTTCTCATTTACTTTTGCATGGAGTATTTGTTTGTATTCAAATGTGTCGATTTTGTCTGTCCCAGTAGTGTTGTGTTTTAGTGTTTACAGGCAAATGCCCCATTATTCACTTTAATCGTTTCTTATTAAAAACCATTAAACTTTTCACTCTCGCTCCTTCTCCTCCTCCTCTCTATTATTTTCTATTCGAAATTCCAGCAACACAATACAACACAACAAAACAGGTGATGTGGTTATGTTTTCTTTGCAATGCGAAATGTTACGGTAGGTTCAGATTCTGATTGTGGTCGAGATGGCAGTGAAATTTCACAAGGTTTCGATTTTGTTGAGGACATGGCACACAGTTAAAATTTGCTACGTCTACCGTACCTTATGTATACGTGCAGCCCTTCCGCTGACCAACTTCTTCCTTTTCCCTGATTTTGGTGGAACTTGGTTAGTATAGGGACTGCGTTCAGCCGTGGCATCACAACGGGCCGCTATGCCTGCTTTGTGATATCAGAGCTACCACTCCGACCTAACCTAACCTAACCGATGAGATACACTACATCACAGTCTATATTAGGTCAGGTAGGGAACTCTCCTTAAAGCACGAGGTCCCACATATGCTAGCATTTAGGACCACGGTGATACCATAATAAATATTCAATCTGAGGAATAAACAATCCCAAGAGGAGATCAATTCGAGTATTGATATTGTAGCAACGTTTATATCAGAGAACTTTGTCATGGAAGTCAGAAAGTAAAAGGTCAAAAAGATCTTTTTATGGCAAGAGCAAGGGCTTCCTCCTTAGACCCACAGCACGTACGGAAGTCATTTGATGGAATGCCAAGTATTTCGGCATACCTATCAATACTCATAGGCCAGACATCAAAACAAAATACAAAAAGTATTTCTTCGGCGACTTCCTCTCAGCAGATTTCTGGCAAATACTCTGGGAATAAATAAAAATTGCCATGAAAAGATTCTCAAAAAATCTGTCGTTCGGAGTCGACTTTAAACTGTATGTCCCACCACTCACGCATAAAAATTAACGCACACAACATAAGTGATATGAGAAACTAGGTCGTAATCCTGACTGAAGGGTTGTAATGACCAATTATGTATGTATCAAAAGGACAGTGGACAGTGCAAATCGCTGTTGCGTAATGGATGGCCATGCGATTTAAGATTAAAAGCTAGTCGATCCTATTCTTATCCATACGCCTCCAGCTGAGCATAGCAATATTTCACGTACCCTTCTGCTGCCAACGAGATTAAGCCTTCCTGTAAAAGCAGTTGCTAATAATTAAATTAATTAAGCCTACGGAATACCCATGCCCTGTTACATGTAGGAGATTACAAGCTTAGTACCGGCCCTGGCCATCAACAAGAGGGATACCGAGGTTAAGCCTCCCTGTAAAACGAGTTGATAATATCCAATTCAAGTGAGGCAATTGGAATACTTATGCCCTGTAACATAACGAAGATTACGTGCTCTAAATCCAGCTCATCAGGAAACAATGGACGAGGAATGGAAAACAGTGAAGAGCAAGAAAACGGCAAGGAAAGAGAAAAAGCAGCGACGAAAAACTGTGAATGAACGTCCAGAAGCTGTAATCATACACCCAACCGAGGGCGCAGCTACGCTGACGTTCTGAGGAACATACGGAGCAAAATTAAACCAGAGGAATCGGATATATCGATACGCGCCGTCCGAAAGACGAAAACGGGTGCTATTCTCATTGAAATGGGTAAAGGAGGCAAAAGAGACGAATTCAGGGAGAACCTAAAGAGCGTCCTAAATCAAGAGGCAACCGTAAAGGATCTTATACCTATGGCCACTTTGGAAATTCGAGACCTGGATGCCCTCACAACCACCGAGGAAGTTTTGGCAGCGGTGCAAAGAGAAGTGGACGAGATAAATCCGGATATAGCCATTCGTCTAACTAAGCAGAAAAGAGCCTTCATAACAACCTCTGCAGGTTGTGCGAATGCGGTTCTGAAACTACAGAGGATGAAAATAGGCTGGACACGCTGTAGAATAACCATCACGGAGGAATCGACACGCTGTTACCGATGCTTCGGAATAGGCCACAGACGGTGGGAATGTGATGGACCGGACAGGTCAGACCTATGTATGAAATGTGGAGAAAAGGGGAATAAGGAAAAAGAATGCCGAAACACACCGAAATGTTGTATTTGCTCTGCGGAGTCAGGAAAAACTCTGGATCACCTCCCGGGATCGCGGGGCTGTGGGACGAGCTTACGAAAGGCAGCATGAGGATATTACAGCTGAATATGCATAGAGGGAAGGTGGCTTTTTCTTTGCTATAGCAGTGGTTAGGCAGCCTGTAAGAAAGTTTCATAGTAACAGAGAAAGAGAAATAGAAGATCAAAGATATCTATCAAAACCTTACTTACTGACTTATTTAATTGGCTATTAACAGCCCGATTAACGGATTTCGGCCTGCCTTAACACATCCTTCCAGGCGTCTGTGCTTCTTGCGCGCCTACGCCAGTTGGTCACTGCAATCGATGACGGGCTGCCTCGATTTGGTCCTTCCAACGCGAACAAGATTGTCCTTTTCGCCGACTTCCACAGAACCTCGCATCAAATACCCATCTTGCCGGAACAGCCTTCACCATTTGAACGACGTGGCCGAGTTAGCGCAGCAGCTGGATATTAATTCGCTGCACAATGTCTATGTCGTTGAGGAGCTCTTACAGCTGCCCGTTGGATCGGATGTGGGAATCATCGCCAACTCCCACTGGATAGAAGATATTACGCAGGACTTTTCTCTCGAATACTCTTAAGGCTGCTGCATTACTGCTTAATAGAGACAATGCCTATGAGCCATAAAGAAGCAAGAGGAGGATGGGCGTCTTGTAAAGTATTAGTTTTGTCGTAAAGTATTAGATCTCTGCTACTCGCTCGATTAAAGCTCAATTAAATAAAAATTCAATAGAATTTCATTTGATTCAAGAGTGTGTTTTAAAAACGAACATTCTCCCTCTGCGCCATAAAGAAGTCCGTGGGGATGAGCATGTTGTAGAGTATTAGTTTTGTTCATCAAAGCCTTGCAAATGGGAAAACACAAACGAATCCTTAAACGATTTGAAAAATGAAATCTGGTGCCATTATGTCTGCGTTGGTAATAAAATTTAATTGAGAAAATCCAAATCCACCACATACACCTTCAAAATATATTTTATTTGTACAAGAAAAAGAAAGAAAAACAAAATTTTTTTTTATTTATTTTAAAATTTTTTGTTTTTGTTTTTATTGTAAACAACAACAAGAACAAACTTAATAATTCATTTTTTTTTCACGCATGTGTTTTGTTTATGATGGTAGAAAGTCAAAATATTTAATCATCATCAACAGAGAGTTTTCTTTACCCATCACCAGCACCAGCACCATCGCCATCGCCATCACCATTCATTCATTCATCCATCCACTCGCAGTTATCTGTTGTACAGTAATGAATTACGTATTCCAACCGTTCATTCATTCATTCATTCATTCATATTTTCATAAACATTTGAATACACACTCCATCTATGTATGCACATAAGTATTGTTTTTAAAGAAGCAAAAACAAAAAAAGAAAGAAAAACAACGAATATGACGACGACGTAATTTTCTATTTCAATTTCGAAATTTTAAATAAAATGAAATGCAAAGAAAAATGATTTATTTTTTTTATATTTTTTAAAAGAAAAAGAGTTAAAAATCAACAACAACAACAACAATTAATTATAAAAAATCACAAGAGTTTTCACTTCTATTCATACCACTCTAGCTACTGCTGCTACTGCTACTGCTAATGCTAATGCTGCTGTTATTATTTGTATATGAAAACGAATAGAAAATGAATTCTTTTTTGTTTCTATTTTCGTAAGATGCATTAAAAAAATATTTATAAATACTTAATAATACATTACATTCATGAAATCATTCATAAATAAACACGAGTCATCAACAAACACCATCATTTGAAAGCCTGAGTGGGACTCTGGGACTTTTAATTCAAAACCAAAAGAAATTCCAGCGAAAATATTTCCCATAAAATTAAGCAAGTCTGTCGCTGTTGATTTAAAGTGGATTTTATAAACACCTTTCTAAAAACATTATAATGAATGTGGATCAGGTTAGCTGGAAAATATTTGGCTTTAAAAAAGAAATTAAAAATAAAGAAATAAAAATTTGTGTGAATTTATTTGAAATTATTCTCAAAACATTAATAGAGAGTTAACAGTACACAATTAGAAAATATACATACGTACATACATACATAGTTGGTCATTACAACCTTTTAGTCAGGACTACAACCTAGCTTCTCATACCACTTGTGTTGTGTGTGCTAATTTTATATATTAAGTCGTCGTGGTCTAGTAGGCGTGTTGGCTTATTAATCGAAAAGCCAGGGTTCGAGCCCCAGGCCAGACGTCAAAATAAAATACAAAAAGTATTTCTTCGGCGACTTCCTCTCAACAGATTTCTGGCAGAAACTCTGAGAGTAAATAAAATTGCCATGAAAAGTTTCTCAAAAATCTGTCGTTCGTAGTCGACTTTTAACTGTAGGGTCCCGCCACTCATGTATGAAATTAACACACACAAATAGGTCGTAATCCTGACTGATGGGTTGTAATGGCCAATTACGTACGTAGTTTTATATATGAGAGGTGGGACCTACAGCTTAAACACGATTTCGAACGATAGATTTTTTTGAGAAACTTTAAATGGCAATTTTATTTTACTTTCAGATGTTTTGCCAGAAATCTAGTGAGAAGAAGTCGCCGACGAAATATTTTTCATATTTCGTTTTGTTGTAGATGTCCGACCTAGCCTCATGTCTAATAAGACAACACACTACTTGCTAGGCTACGGCGACTTCAGTGAGAAAATATTGTTCTTTAAAAGAGGAGACTTGTTCCTGCTTTATACACATAATTACAGCAACTTGTCATTTTAAATTATTAGTTTCTCTTTACAGGAAATATTAATTTAATTGGTTATTATCAGTATTACAGCCTAGCTTGTCACATCATCCATGTAGCGTTAATATCATACATGCGGGAGGACGACTCCAAACCACTTTTAATGGCAATTTTATTTTCCTTCCACAGCTTTTTTACCAACAGACTGCTGAGAAAAATTAGCCAAAAAAATTTTGTTCTTCATAATTCGCTGGGATTTGAACCACGTTCTCTCATTGAATACGGCAACACACTACCTCTTGTACGATAACTTAAATTGATTGTAAACTGATTATAATTGTAACTAAGCCGACATGTCGAAATCATGGTCATTATAACCCTTCAGTTAGGATTACGACCTAGTTTCTCACACCACTTATGTTGAGTGCGTTAATTTTATACATGAGTGGTGGGACCTACAGTTTAAAGTCGACTCCGAACGACAGATTTTTGAGAATCTTTTCATGGCAATTTTATTTACTTCCAGAGTTTCTGCCAGAAATCTGTTGAGAGGAAGTCGCCGAAGAAATACTTTTTGTATTTTATTTTGACGTCTGGCCTTTGGCTCGAACCCTGGCTTTACGTCTAATAAGCCAACACGCTACCTACTAGAATACGGCGACTACTCGAAATCACAAGTTTTATTGAATTTCGTATTCTGAAAGACAAGATCTTGTTTTACAGGTTAAACTCGAATGCAGGCATTCGTAAAATACTTTTTTGGTAAAATCTTGCAGACATTTTTACGTCCCTCCAATTGACATTTAGAAAATACATGAAAACAGGGTAGATCTATATAAGCTTACAAGGAGCACTAGGGGCTTTCCGCTCTATCTCTTTAAAGGAAGAAGTCCTAATTAGGCTCATTGTTATAACACTGTCAATATTCAAAAACATGGATCAAACATTCCCTAGAAAAAAAAAAAACAAACCTGATTGCGAAATAGATTTTCCTACTCAGTAATCTTTATATTAGAGAGCTCGGTCAAGAATTTTGGAAAGTTAAGGACCAAAAACCTCCGTCCTTTTATGACAAGTGCAGGCCGCTGACACATGAGATGAAAGACTGCGTCTTCCTTCTCCTCACGCCCACAGTTCCTGCAGAAGTCATTTGCCGAAATTCCAAGTTTTTCGGCATGTCTACAAAAAGGATAGTGGCCTCGGAGAATCGCTATTGAGCCATTGTATGGCCATTGAGATTTAAGGAGATTGAGATTGAGCCTCCCTGTTAAACGAGTTGATAATATCCAGTTTGACTAAGGCAATCGGAATACCTATTCCCTATAATATGTCGAAGACTGTGCGAGCTACGTATCGTACCTAGTAATTTCTTACGATATTCCCGGAACACAAACAAGATTTATCTTTGAATAATACGAAATTTTCCTGAGGAGTCCTCAGCATTCATAAGGAGAAAGACGTAAAGAACACTTACTGTCCTAGAAAATGTTGTAAAAATCGTGATTTTCATTAAGTCAACTTCAGCTTATTTCTCTCAAGTCACACTGTGATGAATCTTATATTATACTCCCCTCAAACTTTATAGAGTATCCCTGCAATATCTCCTCCATGCTTATTGTTCTGACATATTTGAGCATGCTGTTCGAAGTCCCTGCCTAGCACTAGGTACGCAATCAGGTGTTTCTTCCTGTATTCTGATGATTCATTCTCATCGTCACAGAATCTATATGTTGAGCCCGAGACAATTAATATTCAGAATACGTGTACTGTATCCTATCAATTGAAGCGCCGTAGTCTAGTAGGTAGTGTGTTGGCTTATTAGACGTAAAGCCAGCGTTCGAGCCCCAGGCCAGACATCAAAACAAAATACAAAAAAAGTATTTCTTCGGCAACTTCCTCTCAGCAGATGTTTGGCAAAAACTCTGGAAGTAAATAAAATTGCCATGAAAAGATTCTCAAAAATCTGTCGTTCGGAGTCGACTTTAAACTGTAGGTCCCACCACTCATGTATAAAATTAACACACACAACAAAGATCGTAATCCTGACTGAAGGGTTGTAATGACCAATTATGTATGTATCCTATCAAAAGACTGGCCATCGCCCTCTGGCTGATTCATGTCTCAGATAAGCTCTTATTGTAATTTCCCAACACAAGTTTTAATTGCCTTACAGCCACTTTGTTTGAGAAGAGTATTTGTCCCGCTTTATCATCCCTTTCGTTGATGATCCTTTTCCGAATATTTGCTCCCATTCCACAAAAGGGTCCCCTGACCCCTTCAAAGGCATGAAAACTTCCCACCACGCAAGCTCTTCTGTTCGCTTATTGCCGAGAATCCCTACATGATCTGAGAACCAGCAGATAATCTTAGTCAGTCTATCTGATGATTCAACTTTCTAAGAGAGTCCCATACAATCTTCGTTTTATCCTCACAAAAACCCAGTGCTCAAATAGCGGCCGGACTACCAGATAGTATTACTATGTCCCGTCTTTTGTACCTCCTAGAATGCAAGTTAATCGTTACCAAAATTTGTGAGTTTTCTGATTTTGTTTACTGGGTTTACTTTTATTTCGCACTTGAATTCTCTCTCGTATAATTTGTATTTTTTATTCCACAATAAATAACAATGCAACGTATTTTAACGGCATTTGTGTTGTAGATATTTGAAATGTTGTTGTTGTTGTTTGTGTGCGACATATTCTGAAGCTACTGATTGTGTGATAAATGGATGCACAGATGGATGGATGGATGGCTGAGTGGGTAGATTGACAAACAGATGAAGGATAAATGAATCGATGGATGGATAGAAAATATTTAAACTCTTGTATACGTATTGTATTGATAAAATGTTTATTATTCCTCTTCTTCTTCTTTTTTGTTTCGTTTTATTGGTTTCATTGTTATTTTAGCTGTTAAAACTGACCGACCAAAAGTGTACACACTGTACGCATGTATTCATATTGAAATGTTGGATTTTTAATTTTAAATTTTCAATTGAATTTCAATTTAAATATAAATCAACACTTTATTTATGTTAAAAAAAATCCTTTTTAAAAAAGGATACGCACACATGTGTTTATATCGTGCCACAAACTGTTTGATTTCCCAATCAAACGTTATCATGCATATGGAAACAGCGAACGAGCACAAGAAAATCAAACAAATAATGCAGTTTTCCTTGAAGGGGGTACCCTTTGATTTATAAATTTCGTTGATATAAATTTAAAAAAAGTATTTAATGGGAGTTTTATGAAAAAACAAAGCCGACAAAAGCATCTGGTTTAAGGTGGATAAGCGAGTCTCAACGGAATGGATTAAATAAGCTTTATAGTACAAGAAGTCACCGTAGTCTAGTAGTGTTGGCCTATTAGACATGAGGCCTAGGTTCAGAAACTACCTCAGACAATTTCTACAAAACAAAAAATGAAAAAATATTTATTCTGCTACTTCTTCTCAGCAGATTGCTGGCAAAAAATTTTAGAGAGTGAATAAAATTGCCATAAAAAACATTCTCAAAATTCTGTCGTCCAGAATCGACTTTAAAATGTAGGTTCCTCCACGCATGTAACGGGTGATCTTTTAGCTATTATCATTCTGGCAACACTGGTTTAAACAGCTCACGCACTTTTCGTGTTTTGTTTCACTGTCAAACATCTTCAGTTTGGTCTATAATTTAACCATGAATCGTCTTACAAACGAACAACGCTTGCAAATCATTGAATTTTATTATCAAAATGCGTGCTCTGTTAAGAAAGTTCATTGCGCGCTTCGTCCATTTTATGGTCAGTTTAATCGACCCACTGGAGCGGCTATTCGGGCTATTGTGACTAAATTTCGAACCAAATTTACATTGTTGGACATTAAACCACCAACACGCTTACGTAGAGTGCGAACTGAAGAAAATATCGCAGCTGTATCGGCCAGTGTTAATGATGGCCATCAATTATCGATTCGTCGCCGTTCGCAGCAATTGGGTCTCTGTTACTCAACAACGTGGAAAATTTTGCGGAAGGATTTAGGTGTGAAGCCTTTCAAAATACAGCTGGTGCATGAATTGAAGCCGAACGACCTACCGCAACGCAGAATTCTAATTGAATAGGCTCTTGGAAAGTTGGCCGAAGATCCACTTCTTTATCGAAAAATTGTGTTCAGCGACGAAGCTCATGTTTGGCTCAATGCATACGTAAATAAGCAGAATTGTCAACTTTGGAGTGCACATCAGCCAGAAGCATTGCAAAAGCTACCAATGCATCCAGAAAAAATCAGAGTTGGGTGCGGTTTATGGGCTGGTGGCATCATTGGACCGTACTTCTTCAAAGATGTTGCGAATCGTAACGTAACTGTAAATAGTGAGCGCTATCGTGAGATGATATCCAACTTTTTTTGCCCAAACTGCAAGAGCTTGCCTTGCATGACATGTGGTTTCAACAAGACAGTGCCACATGCCACACAGCACGCGTAACAATGGACTTAGTGAGAGGCGAGTTCGGCAAACATTTTATTTCACGTTCGGGACCGGTCAATTGGCCGCCTAGATCGTGCGATTTAACGCCTTTAGACTATTTTTTGTGGGGCTGTGTTAAAGCTCATGTCTATACAGACAAGCCCGCTTCAATTGACGCATTGGAAGACAACATTGAAGAATTTATTCGTGAGATACCGGCCGAAATGTTGGAAAGAGTATGCCAAAATTGGACTAAGCGGATGGACCATTTGAGGCGCAGTCGCGGTCAGCATTTGCATGAAATAATCTTAAAACATTAAATTATATGGACCGTACTATCGATTCAAATAAAGATTTCATGCATTTTTCTGAATTTTATGTGTTTTTTTTTTTGAAAAATTTTCCTATAGCTCTTAAAAAATCATTATAAAAATAACGCACACAACATAAGTGGGGTGTGAAGCTAGGTTATAATCCAGACTGAAGAACAAGATTTTAAAGAAACGATGAAGTCACGTATTGTTGGCCACGAGTAAGTGAAATAAGTATGCGTAGAGAATTTTTACAGAATTCGACTAAATTAAAAAACTGCGGGGTGCCCTGGTAGTCTAGTGGGTAGTGTGCTAGACTATTAGCGTGAGGGTCGTGGGTTCGATTCCCACCAGAGACTCTGGTCTGTGACACTACACCGAGCATATGGTCAAAGTTACTCCGCTCGTATATAATTAAAATATAATTTGTAATTGTAATTAATAAATAAATAAAAAACTGCGTAATTGAACCCAACATTTGCTGAAACCATAGTGAAATAATGGAATTTCTTTTTACTACATCTCATACATTCTCTTCTCAATTACTTATTTCAACCGATATATAAAGGGTACGCAAAATAACTTTTTTTTTGAAAATGCTTTAAAAAAAACTACTGAATATTTTCTCAAATTTCTTTTTTTATTTGAAAGTATAATCCTTCCGGTTAATAATGGAAAATAATTTCATTCAAATCGGTTCACAATCGGTCCAATTTTTAAGCACATTATCGACTGTGTGCAGCTGTATTTCACCAATGGCTTCACGAATTTGTCCTTTAAAGCGTAAATTGTGTCTGGCTTGTCGGCGTAACACTTATCTTTTACGGCACCCCACAAATTATAGCCCAACGGTGTCAAATCGCAGCTCCAAGGTGGCCAAACGACATCAGCTCTGCGGCTGATAATCTTCGATCTTCAAAAACAGGGCGCAAAACATCGAGTGTAGCTTCGGCTGTGTGGCACGTAGCGCCGCCCTGTTGAAACCAAATGTTGCCAATATCCTCCTCCTCAATTTTTGTGAACAAAAATTCGTTTAACATGGCCCGATAACGATCGTCATTAACTGTAACGGCGACTCGTTGCTCATTTTCGAAGAAAAATGGCCCAATTATGCCTCTGGACCAAAATCCGCACCAAACAGTGACTTGTTTTGGTGCGTCGGCATTTCAATGTATGCGTGCGGGTTTTCTGTCCCCGAAATGCGACAATTTTGCTTGTTTACAAACCCGCCAAGATCAAAATGAGCTTCATCTGAAAAGATGATTTTCTTTTTTTTACTTCTGGTGTAGGCTACTACATGGCCAGCCGAGACAGCCATTTGAATGAAATTATTTTCCATTATTAACCGGAAGGATTGTACTTTCAAATAAAAAAAGAAATTTGAGAAAATATTCAGTATTTTTTTTAAAGCATTTTCAAAAAAAAGTTATTTGGCGGACCATTTATAAGGCTGGTATATAATTCATTCCTTTGCCATATTTTTCGAAGAGTATTCCCAAAAGAATTTTTTGTTTGTCAAGATTTAAAAAAAATGTTTTTTTATAGCAAATATCCATGAAATGAAAAACATTTATTTGGCATCATCGCATCACATCTCATTGGCCTATAAGCACGATTATGGTGATAAAACACTTTAAATTGTTAATACTTGAACGTGGCGTCAATATTTGGCAAATATTTGATACGATATTTACTTTCTCCTGCAGCATAAAAAAATAGAAATAAAATTTGTTATAAAACGAAAAGCAAAATAATTTAAAAACCATTTAAAAAACTATTGATTGATAAAAAAATAAGTTAACAATTTTTAATCAATAATGAAGCCAATAATAATCTGGGCTACGAATCTTATCGCACACTCGATTACACCCTACACTATATTAAATAAGAAATTTAAACTGAATTTACGGGTCTTCGTAATCCGAAAGGTAAGTGTGTTGGCTTTAGGCAGAGAAATCGAATAACACGAAATATAAAAAAAAAATATTTCCTCGGCGACTTCCCCTCAGGTTGTCCGACAAAAATCTCTGCGAGTAAAATAAAATTGCCATGAAAAGCATCTCAACAATGCGTCGTTCGGAGTCAACTTTAATCTGTGGGTTCTGACATTCATGGATAAAATTAACACACACAACATGGGTGCTGTGAAAAGCTAGGTTGCAATCCTGACTAAAAAAGAGTATAAATATATTAATAGCTCACTCAACAAATGTATTTGACATGAGAAAATCTAAAATAAAATGTTTTACGTAATACATGTCAAAGTGTATCTGTTTATCACATTGAACGACTATAGATAACCACGTCCGTTTGTTGAATGGGCTCTGGAGCAGTTGGCAAGTGAGTATAATTTTCATCGAAACGTCATCTCCCGAGAACAGACACATTTCTGGATCAATGGGATATGAGATCCAAGAATGTCCAATGTATCCATAAATAGTCAGTGTTTAATGGTGATTTTCAGTTGGTCGCGTCATCAGCCCATATTTTTTTGAAAACGACATTGACTAGGCCATCACTATCAACTATATTCTGATGTTTATCAACTTCTCTTGGCCTGAATTAAATGATCTGCACACCAATGAACTGTACTTTCGTTATAAAGACGCTACGCTGTATGTCACAGCTCCTGTCATATTGAATATTCTGTACGAGTGATGTTTATCAACTTCTTTTGGCTTGAATTGGATGCCTTGGACACTAACGTCAAGTAGTTCCAAAAGGACAACGAAGCTGTGTGCTATGTTGGATATTCTGCATGAACGACTTGAGGGGCAAGGTCATTTCATGTCGTGGTGATGTGAACTGCCCACCAAGATCGTGCGTTTTAACCCTGTAAGACTTTTTCTTGTAAGGTTATCTTAAGGCACCGGTGTATACGAATAAGTCACAAACTACAGCGGTTCTCAAAGTAAACGAATTAAGCCTGATTTATATGCCACAGTCAGCGGCAATTGGATATTTCGAATGCTTTCCACTCAGAGAAGTTCTGACGGACGTTTAAACGATTTTATATTCCACACATAATGGCATCCATTGGTTCTTCAAACGAATAAAAAAGGACGATGAAATCTGACATGCATACACATTCATACATAATTTGCCATTACAACCCTTCAGTCAGGATTTCGACTTAGCTTCTCACACCACTTATGTTGTGTGCGTTAACTTTATACATGAGTGGCTGGACCTACAGTTTAAAATCGACTCCGAACGACAGAAATCTGCTGAGAAGAAGTCGCCGAAGAAATTTTTTTTTTTTATATTTTCGTTTTGATGTCGGACCTGGGGTTTGAACCGTGGCCTTACGTCTAATAAGCCGACACACTACCTACTAGACTACGGCGACTTCTCACATACACTTTATTTTATTCAAATTTGAAATTAGAAAGCGTTTAAATGAAGAACCGATATTACACCAAAAAAAATGTAAGGCGTTCGCATATAATTTCTAAATATGTAGTGATGACGTCACATGTCACAAATTGTATCTTCAACTCATGCTGCCAACAGTTTTCTTTAAAAATGGCAAACATTATGAACAGCAAGTGCCTAATAATAGATTTCAATTGTGAAGCAGCAAAATATAAAACTGAGATTGAAGAGACTGGCGCCAGTCCAAAGTAAATGGTGCGCCAAAGTGTTTAAAAGTGAACCACGCACACACTTTGTAGACAAAAGTCTATTGAAAGTTGTCAAAAAGTCAATGGAATAGAGAGAGAGAAATTTTGCATTGTCATTGTAAAAATGAAATCATAAATTGAAATCAATGGACGTACATACATACATACATATGTACTTAAAAATCAGTTAGTCAGTCAGTTATCAGGTGTAGTGTTGGCATTTCAGGCATTAAAATTAAGTTTTCACTTCCAAACAATACAGCCATAATACCTTAAATCCCAAGACAATAGTTTCGTTCATATGCATGCACCATATCTGTCTATCTATTGGGTTAATTTCGGACTTAAATCATAAAAAGAAATGAAGAGAAAATAACGTAGTTTTTAAACAATTTTTGGTTTTTTATATTTCAATTTTCTTAATTCCATTGTGCTGTCGATTTGTGGCTGTGGCTGTGGTTATGGTTGTGTGTTGGTGATGATACTGAAGCCGCACCGCAAACAATGAGCCGAGGTATTAAAATATAAAATATTTGCATTACAATTAAGATTTGTATTCTGAAAAAATAGATCATCATGCGTTTCAATTTGTTTCCACTTTTTTTTGTTTGCTTTCCTTTGTTTTTTCTACTTCCCTTGAATTCAATCAACGTGGCATGACAAGCCATACAGCATGTGTTTACTGGCACTCACACACTCCCCCACACACACTCAATCATTTCACTACACATTCACTTACTCTCTCATACACTGACTCAGTCATTCATTCATATGCTCGCACTTTTATGCATCAGCACTCAGGTTTCCTTGCGGCAAAATATTTTCCAATTCCATGTGAGTGAATGTTTTCGTTTATTTTCCCTTACCCGATGCCGGCGTTTTTCGAGTTGCACAGAGTGGCGTGAATAAAAGAAATCAATTGTTCGGAAAACACAACAATCAGTGATGCCAATATGCAATTTTAAAGCGGGACAGTCATAACAGAGGCACCTTCATTGCCCTTATTGGACTTAACGCAGCCGGGTAAGCAAAAATTGTTATATACAAATTCAAGTTCTTTTCGCCATGGCTTATCAGGATGGAGCGTATCCGAAATATAAAATGATTGATGATTGATTGATTGATTGATGATGATATGATTCCATGGATTATGTCAAATTTGAGGCAAGGTGTTGTTTGTGACTTATTCGCATACGCCAGTGATTTAAGAAAATCCCGCAAAAAAGGTGCAACGCAGTCAAATCACACCATTTTGACGGATGATTCACATCACCACCATGTGGGCTGACTAAGCCCTCAGATCGCTCTTCTAGTGGAATGAGCTGTGTAACTTTCACCGCCATCTAGTTGAAAACGCATGTAGTTGGTGTCCAGGTTAGCCAATTCATAGAACTTGCTAAGTTTCATGTGAGTGAATGTTTTCGTTTATTTTCCCTTACCGATGCCGGATTTTTCAAGTTGCACAGAGTGGCGTGAATAAAAGAAATCAATTGTTCGGAAAACACAACAATCAGTGATGCCAATATACAATTTTAAAGCGAGACAGCCATAAAAGATGCTCCCTCATTGTCCTTATTGGACTTAAAGCAGTTGCGTAAGCCAGAATTTTTATATTAAAAATTCAAGTTCTTTCCGCCTCTGCTTATCTGGGTGGAGCGCATCCGAAATGTAAAATGATTGATGATTGATGATTGATTGATTGATTGATGATGATATGATTGCATGGATTATGTCAGATTTGAGGCAAGGTGTTGTTTGTGACTTATTCGCATAAGAAAAGTCCGCAAAAAAGGTGAAACGCGGTCAAATCACACCATTTTGGCGGATAGTTCACATCACTACCACGTTAAATGACTAGGCCCTCAGATATCTCTTCTAGAATATCCAATGGTCTAAGCTGTGTAACTTTTGCCGTCGCCTGGTTGAAAATACATATAATTGGTGTCCAGACCATTCAATTCAGGGAACTATCCAAGTTCAGAAGCCCTTGTTGAAAGACCGGATGCAACGCAAATTATATTCTCATTTAAATAAAAGAAAAATCGCTCAATTGTCAACACTGCTACAATTGTTAAGGAAAATAGAAAAATTATAAACCAGCACAGCAAATAAAAGATCGACGAGAATGAAACACAATGACTGAAGGCAAGGCAAGGCAAGGCAAGGGAGTATTTTGTAGGCTGTTTGTAAAAGGATAATATATTGATGCTGCAAATGTATTTTGGTTTTGGCGTGTGGCATTAATTTTATGCCTCTTTTGTAGTCCTTTTTTCATGTTATTTTTGTTTCTACTTTTTTTTTCCTCAAACGACTTTAAAATGAAAGTCAAAAATGAAACAATAAAAGATTAACGATATTGTTTGCATATCTGCAGTTTAATATGCCTTGTAAAGGGACTTAAAGATTTTAAATGGGAAGAATTTTAATTATTTCAACTGGAAAGAGAAATTGATTTTCTTTTTTTAATTTACGAATTTTAATTTGCATGAGAACATAAGGAATACTGTTGTACTGTTTGATAAATTGCGTAACCCAGGCCTTTTCACTTTTTTCTCAATAATCCATTGAAGTTAAAAACTTTAATCGCGTGAAATCGTAACTTAATTTCTAGCACTCTAGCAGGGCGTATATTACAGCTAGAAATTTATTGACCCTGAAAATTTTGTCTCTTCTGATAAAAACAAATTTGTTATCGATTCATTCAAGCATTCATATCAGCTATGATTACCAGATGAAACTCGTTTACTTTGCAATGCGTCTAAACCTTACCCAAAAATGTACCCTCTTGAGATATAAAACTTTTCCTTCTTACCTTATTCTTATCATCAAGGTTAGGTTAGGTTAGATTAGAGGACGTGAACTTATCAATTAAAACAAGTACAGTACCCGGAGGTCGAACTGATCGCCGAAGAAATGCTTTTTGTATTTTGGGGCTCGAACCCTGGCTTTACGTCTAATAAGCCAACACACTACCTACTAGACTACGGCGACTTCTTCTTATCATCAAGGTCCGGTGTCTTTTCATTAAGAAAAATTTTCCAAGAACAATTTATGTTTTTGCACAGCAATGGATTTCGTTCTGTCTGGAAACGTACTCAATAGGTTTCACCGTCTGGTTCATTCTGATCCAAAGAGTTTTGAAATGATCCTAAAGAATTTGCTCATTTCTGTGATTGTCCACATTCGTGCAATATTATTAAAGTCTTTCGGAGTTGATTCAACTATTGTTCCAAGGCAGCTCTTCCATATCATGTTGGCTGTAGTCGTAAAATAGATCTTGAAGGATAAGAGTAGCAGTTCTTGCGGCATACATTATTGCACCATGGAGGACACATGAATTGTCTAGAATATAGAAAGTGCGTAGAAAGTCATTGAAAATGTCAAGCACTGTTACTGTCTAGGCAATGTAACACACATAATTTGCCATTATAACCCTTCAGCCAGGTTTACGACCTAGCTTCTCAATACCACTCATGATGTGTGTGTTAATTTTATACATGAGTGGCGGCGACTACAGTTTAAAGTCGATTCCGAACGACAGATTCTTAAGAAACATTTCATGACAATTTTATTTAATTTCAGAGTTTTTGCCAGAAATCTGCTGAGAGGAAGTCGCCGAAGAAATATTTTTCATATTTCGTTTTGATGTCTGGACGGGGATTTGAACCGTGGCTTCGCATCTAATAAGCCAACACGCTACCTACTAGACTACGGCGACTAGGCAATATAACCTTCCATTAATTAGAAGGCATACAGTCGAGAATTACGATGGAGCTCACTGACACATATTCATCAAATGTGAAATCAGCGCTTTTGGAACTTAACAAATCAAAGCGCGTAGGCATTTAGAAAACGTTTCATATTTTGTGGCCAGTAATTAATTCCAATTACCCTTACTAAGGGTAAGCCTTAGTAAGCCCAGCGACCACATATATTCAAGAATATCACGAGTATTCCCAAGGAAGTCGAAAACCTGCACGGTTTCCCAGTAGATGAACCTTATTTAAAGCCTATGCCCCCAAGTGTCTTCATCGTAATATTTTATTATTAATTCGAGTAGTTTTAAACAACTTTGTCGAAGTCCTGTTGTACTTATTTAATTGGTCATTACAACTGTTTAGTTAGGATTACAACTTAGCTTCTCACACCACTCATGTTGGGTGTGTTAATTTTTACCCATGAGTGGTGGTACCCATAGTCGATTACCATGGCAATTTTCTTTCAGCCTCAGAGCCGAACGATTTTTTTTAATTTCTTTTTGTTCCAGACTTGTCACCGGATGTAAGCGGTTTGGAATTTATTGAGAAAATAATGAATAAGAGAGAGTATTTAAAGAACATATTCGCCTTAAGTTGGGCAGAATTAAGAATTCATAATACTTACAACAAGTCAATGAACCAAATCATACTGCAGCTCAGGGGAAAACGTGATTTGCCTTCCCCATAGGCTTAATATTCTTGCAAAAAGTTACGATAAGGATCCATGAAAGTATTTAGAAGATCGATTACGTAGTCGCTAAACCACAAACAATAGTCAGCTGAAAAACTTGCCCATGAGCGAATGGCTGAAAATATAAGCAAAGAACTCAAGAAAAATCGGATACATTGAATGCCAAATAGGTTAAGGGCCATTATTACAACTTGCCGTTAAACTTGGGCTTAGTTAAACGTACCTTTAGCTAAAGGGAACTATAAAGTTACCTTTAACTTATTTTCGTTATTGCAACTTACAGATAAAATTTTTCAAAAATATGGCAGTGCCGGAGCTATGTCGATAAAACTGCTCAATTATACAAGTTTTTTTTTAACGCAGTGGCAACCGCAGGCTTTGTTTTTTTGTTGTATATGCTCATTTTGTTTAAATTTGAAGTTGCCATATTGAAAATAATAATATAATATGGCAAGTTTAAATATAAAGTGACGTTTAAATGTTAAAGGTAGGATGATCCTCCTTTTAGCTTAACGTTCACTTCTATCTTATTGGGTACTCATAATAACGAAAAACAATTTAAATGCCCGTTAAAATGCTCCCTTTAGTTAACGGCAAGTTGTAATAATGGCCCTAACTGAAGTAATTGTCCTTTAGGGATATGCTATTACATACAAGAGATAACATTTGAATATAGTGGGCGTTTGGATTATAAAATTTACACCCGGTGCAAAAATATGGAGTCACCAGAAAGTTTTCCTGTTTGTCTTTTGGTTTGTGAAAAATATTTAAAAAAAAATTTTGTTTTATAATAAAATAAAAATAGAAACCAAAAGAAAAATAATAAACTTCAGTTATTTTTTAATATAATTGCTTAAGAAATACATATGCAAAGAAAATATATTGAGGTACCTAGACTTTTGCTGTCTACTGTATATTAAATTTAATATTCCGTAGCATGACAAATGTTTCAATTTTTTTTTATTAAATATTGTATTCATTACTAAACGTTCTCTTAGTAAGCGAATATTTTTAAGCTTTAATTCAAAGTAAAAATATTTGCTATCCAATAACAGCCGACATTCTGAGAAGATATGTATACGGGCTGCTTTAATACGAAAACCAAAAGAAAATTATTCGAATAAAAACTTCAATACAATTTTATTTTTTTTATTTAAACACATATTTAATGTTTTTTGTTTCTTTATTTGTTTATTGTTGTGTTCGTTGGTTGATTATTTTATAATGATTTTTCAATTTTATTTTGTTTTATTTTACTTGTTTTTATTTCCATTTTATTTTTTTTATTGATTGAAACTTATTTTAAAAAGTGTTTTACGAATTACAATTTCAAAATATATTATTATTACACTAACAATTGTTGTTGTTGTATTACATATTACAATATTAATAATATTAATTATAACTTAATTAATAATTTTTGTTTATAATTTTATTAACTTATGAGTAGTCGTAGTAGTAGTACGTAGTAGTAGTTATTTAAGCACTATTTTTTGTTTTTTCTTTTATAATTACATCACATAATTACACTTTTCATATACATACTTATTTTAATGGTATTGAATTATAATATAAAATTAAAAATAAATAAAGAATTAAAATAAATAATAAAAAAAGAAAAAGAAAACGAATAATCAAATTAAAATTTAGTTTTCGGAAATTTTTTATTAAAATTTTTAATGATCGTAACTTAGTTTATATCGTATACTATACGCAGTATGAGTTCGGTATAAAAATGAAAGTCTATTTTGCTATTAAGGCGAGATACATATAATGAGAAGCTAGGTTTTCTAATCTTGACTAAAGGATTGTGATGGCCAAGTAAGTTAAAAAGGAATACAGTAATCGTTCAATTTATGTTTTCACGATATACGTCTTCACGATTTACGTCGTCACGATTAACTTCGTCATAATTTACGTCGTCACGATATATGTCGACACAGTTTTGCGACGTAATACTATGTTCAGACACGCACATATATTGAGAAAATAGCAATAAACGGCATTATTGATATCAATATTTCATATAAAATGTTAATTAACTATTGCTCAATAAATTCATAAATTGTTATAATATTGATTAAAACTTCAAATACAGCACTGTCATAAGTACGTTCAGTGAGCATATTACTGTTTTTCGAACACTTTCTATTGATATTTGACAACTCAAATGTCAACAACAAAAAAACAAAACAACGACAAACAAAAAAAAGCTATGCAGTATTATAAAATTTTTCTTTCTCATCCTTCTGAGAGAGGCCACTTTGGAGTCAGAAATATTCCCTACTAACCGCAACAGCTCGGCGTTTAGGTTAATCATTAGTAAGACATTTTCCAATTTTAAATTGTTTTCCATTGTTGTTTTCGCGATTAAATTAAAAACAATGTTGTTGAAGCAATCAGCTGTTTCGTTTACAAGCTGTCAAATAAATTTTGTGTCTGAATACTAAAAATATTGTTATCAATAAACCGATTATTAATTCAATAAAAGTACATGTCTGAACATAGTATAATTATTTGCCACCAATCGCTACGTAAATCGAGGGTTGGCTGTAATATGTGTGTTATTTTCGGACGAAGTTTATAAAATACTGAATGTTGCAGTTACCGTGCTTAATGCACAATGTCAACTTTATTTGGAACATAAAAATAACTTCAATATTAACTCAAAATTATATTATTTTTTTTTTATTTTTGTTTATTATCAGGCTTTTATCACTATCTTCAGCACAGCGAAATCATAGAAAATATTCTAACTTGTTCAATCGTGCAACATTATATTTATGAATCTTAAAGAATTAAAAACACCAATAATGCGACGTTAATAGTACATAAGCAAATATTTTAAAATCTATTTCAGCTAAAACTATTTGATTTCAACATGAAGAAGCTAGTGATAGTAATAGACAGCTAGTCATAATAAAAAAGTTTATATTTTATTCGAAATATTAGGAAACTTTATCCAATTGCGTTTTGCAGGCCTCTAATTTAAATTTACATGATTAAAGGAGTTCTACAGAGAGCGAAACACTTGAGAATCAGAAGATGCAGGGTCCGAACTATTGGAAGCATTAAAACTTCCTAGTCAAGCTCTCTCTATCTGCTTCCGCCTGGTCACCAAAAAATTGTGTATAACATGACATTGCTATAATGGAACATTTTTATTGTTGATGGAAATATTACGGAAGAAGTAAAGAGAATAGGCATTATAGTGGCTAATAAATGGTTTTTGTATTAAGCAGATGGTAATCTCGAATTTATTTAGGCCAATAAGGACAAGATGTCATTAATTCCTATGATGTTCGTTGTTGATGTTATACTCGCTGTGAACAAGGATGGCCACATTGCTGTAAAAACGCTTAATCCAAAAATATAAGAAGGAAAAGATGCTACAAAAAGATTGATAAAGACTCTCTAAAAACTCTCAAATAATGTATTTTGCTTCGGAGTTTGCTATTGCAGTAGAAAAACAGTTGCTAGTTGAACAGGTCTTCAAACCGCAGAAAGTAAGTCCTCTTCGGATAATCTCTGCAATGTTAAAAACTTAATGAATTAAAAACGCGAGACTTCGATATTGCAGAGCAGCAGATGTTAGGGAGGACGCATACCTTACTCTTACGGTATCAGGACTATCACGTTGGAAGGCTGGTGGACGTATCTACTTATACCCTATAACTTGGTTCCAAGAAATGATAGGAAATGGAAATTTTAGTAGCCGGCTTAAACTCAGAGATATTGGCTATAAAGATTATGTGGCTATAAGGAGGAGAGAACAGAAAATAGATGCTGATGCAAAATAATTCTTATAATCTGGTACTCTTTCATCATCTATGGGGCACCTATGTAGCAAATGTATGAAAGCTTTTTGTGTCACATAATGAAGTAATATAGCAAAATACTTCGAACAACCGAGTTTTTGAAAAGGGGGTGTAGGAAAAATTAAATACGCAATCCGTGATCGGATCGGATGAGCAGAAATTCGTGAAGTCACTACTTGATAATTAACTATCAACACGTTTTCTTAATTTTATAAATTTACGCGGCTTTGTAATCGGAAACTTTAACCATTATAACGCGCCATTGTCCTATATTGGCCATTTAAAATTTATTAATTCACATATCATTTGACATTTAAACAAGTGTGTTGCAAATTTTTTTCTTTTAAATTAAAAATTTTACATAAAACAGATAAAAATTTGTGTAAAATTAAAGTATATTGTTTGGATATGGGCCCGGCAAAGCTAATAAATGATACCGAAAAGGATTTACACAATAATCTAAAGCAAAATGGATATTCTAATTGAAAACTTGTTGCGAAGAGTAATAAGAAATTCTAAAAATTGGAAAGGGAAAGGGCAAGTATGATATTAGGCTACTATAAATCGTTACTCCATGGATTGAATGGAAAAAAATTAAGTCCAAAGCACGATTAACTAAGATATACAATGAGAAACGTCTTGAGCTTGCCTACACATACCTTTTGTGGATTGATGAAAGGAAAAAGTTATTATTCGCCGACGAAAAAAGGTACACAGTAATCCTTCGATTTACATCGTCTCGATTTATATCGTCTTGGGGTAACACAGTAATCCTTCGATTTACGTCGTCTTGATGTCCATCAATTTCAAAATATATATTTACGCTTCTGCTCGGTGAAATTTTGCAGGAGATTTTAAGATTTAAGCCTCGTGGCTTAAGAGAAAAAATTATCGAATTATTTTATACGAATTGATTCTGTTATTATTTTATTACGAATTGATCTGTTTTTTAAGTTTAATTGTTTTCCGAATAAATTTTACCTGCACAAATAGTTTGACTGGTGATACTAGCTTAAGTTATTACAAATGGCTGTACAAAGTGAAATTAAGAATGTCAATAGTGACACAGAAGACTTTATTAGTTTTATATAAGTTTTGTAATTTCTTGGAACTAATTGCAATGTAAATCGAGGGATTAATGTAAGTACCAAAAAAGAGACAGAAAGGGCAGGTACTAGATGAACTCACTAAAAATCACTCCTCATCTTTCGCCCGTGGTTTAAATGAAAAAAATGAAGTCTAAACCACGCTTAACAAAGATACATAGCGATAGACCTCTTCGATTTGTCCAAACCCGCATCTCATAGATCAACGAATGGAAAAAGTTATTTTTTTCCGACTATTAAAGTTGTTATCGGCTTAATCTTGACCTCTCTTTGTAAATTCAATTCGACCACTGCCAATAATTGACAAGTACACGTCGTCTAACCTAACCTTGACCAAGCAAACGTTTCGATCCAAGAGAAATTATGATAAAGAAAGCGTTACGGTGTGGGAAAGTTATCTGATAACTTCAAGCTGCATTACCACCTCAACGCAACTCACATCAACTTTTAAAAGATATTCTTTTCACAAAAGTTGACAAAACTTTTCAAAATCACTACATTTTTCAAGAAGATATCGCGATTTTTTTTCTAAATACGATCTCGTTCCATGACCGGTCTGCAGTCGCGACTGCAATCCATAGATTTACCATAAAACTACGGCGGCCAAACGAACGCCTGTGAAAGTATTGACACAGCCTATAGCTGCGGCTAGGTTAGGTTAGGTCGCAGTGATAGCTCTGATATCAAAGAGCTCACTTGAGCACGCATAGCGGCCCGTTGTAATGCCACGTGTGAACACGGTCTCTGTGGCTGCGGCACATTTTTCGAAACTCCCGGCCTTCTTCGTTACGTTTTGAAAAGTTTTAAAAAACAGAATGTCTTCAAAAAATATTTGTTCTCTGCGATAAGTAAGTTTGATTAGAGTTAGGGAAACCTAAATTCATGCAAGAACTTTATACGGATTTTTTCAATGGAATTATCAGGTTTTTTGAGTTCGTTTTTTTAGTTTTTTTTTCGAATTAAAATTAATAAAAATAATAAAAATTAAAACAACAAAAATTAAATTGAAAAAAATTTCATAAATTGATCCCCGTGATTCAATAGGGCAAAAAATTTCCGGCGATTAAAATTTTGTACACAGAAAACAAGTCAAAAATTATTTTAAAAAATTTATATGAAATTTTCAAAACATTTCTCCTAAAAAAACAGGGGGATATACCCCTTTATATATATGTATGTGTGTACACATAGTGTCTTATTAATCTACTTGTAAATCGTTATTATTTTCCTAAATATTTCACATGTGATACAACGAGAACGAGAGCGTGACACTCTGCATCACATTTTATCATTCGTTTAAGGCTTAACTAGATGAGAATTATTACAATACATACATATACCAATATTAGGTGTTGTAAATGCTTAAAGGTTTCTAGTTTTATTTTTTTAGACTAAATCGAACAGAATATTTACACGGATTCCTTCCTTCATTCATTATCTATTCGGTTAAGTGTGTTCTACTATTTACAGGTGATTTGAAGTCGTTGTCGTCTACCGGTTTAATCGTATTTAGACACTGTATTTGATGCCATAATCTTGATAGTGGCCCACATGAGATCTGTAGTGTGATAAATTGCTGAGGTTACTCAAGTTGCTTAAATTCCCGCTCAAGTGATGATGATGGTGGTGATGATGTGATGAGATGAGAGCAGCAGCGGCGGCATTCGTTGTCACAGATGGCGGTAGATTTGAAGCCGGTGGACTGGCAGATTGTAGACTGCCTGTAGGACTACCAGTGTCCATTTGGCAGACTTGATTCTGTTCAAAGATCATATCGCGGAATCCTAACGATGTGTGACCTGTTACTACTGCTGTTGCGGGACTGCTGCTAGTGACCACCACTGAGGACGCATGATTGTTTGTGTTGCTATGGTGATGATGATGATGATTGTTGCTATTGTTGTTGTTATTGTTATTGCCTGCACTATTGTTGTTGTTGTTTGTGTTGTTATTAGAATTTGAAGGTGTATTATTGTTGTTGTTGTTATTGTTGTTGCCATTGATCGAGTTATTAATAGGCTCTGAAGGCGGCGTTTCCGGTGTATACCAGCCACCATGAGCTGGACCATGAGGTGTAGTGATTGTGGTGGGCGAATTACCAGAGGAGGTGGTGGTTGTACCAGAACTTATGCCACCCAACTGGACACCATTATGACTAACGCCGCCCGGTGTTAGCGGATGGGCATGACTGGCCACATGATGATGATGGTGATGGTGACGCAACTGTTGGGCATGATGAGCTGCTGCTGCATGATGGGCATGCATTTGTGTTGAGGCAGCCACGCTTAGATTCTCCTCGTTCAAGGCATGATGATACGGATAGGCCGTATGATGTAAACGTGGATTATAGACGTTCATTAGAGAATCGACAGTGAAACCAGGATGATCTACTGCACCGGCGGTCAAGTGATTCATTTGTGCTAAACTATCATGGCACGAATTGAGCATGGCTGCAGTGCTAAGGCCGGCGGCCATCGAATCTTTGCCACTTAAGCAGCCCAAATCCATGCTTAAGGGTTCCTTTTTGAAGTGATGGGCATGGGCCATGTGTTTGGCATCAATAATACTGCCATTGGCGGTCATTAATTTTAAAGGCTTCATTTCGGCCAGCTTCTCATTCATCATGGCCTGTCGTTTCATGGCCTCTTCCTTTTCACGCATAACATCTTTTTTCTTAAAACGCCGGCGTCTACGCAAAAACGAGCCATTATCGAACATATTATAGGAATCGGGATCCAAAGTCCAGTAGGAACCTTTGCCGGGCTTCTTATCATCACGGGCCACTTTCACAAAACACTCATTCAAGCTGAGATTATGGCGTATGGAATTTTGCCAGCCTTGTTTATTGTCCCTGTAGTAGGGAAACCGTTCCATTATGTATTGATAAATACCGTTGAGGGTGACCTTTTTATCGCCGGAATTTTGTATGGCCATGGCAATCAGAGCAATGTACGAATAGGGCGGTTTGACGATCTCCTTATTTTGATGTGGTGCACCCAGACCATAAGCAGATGCGGGATACGAATAACGCGAATACTGATCGTAGGCATAATGAGCGGCGGCTGCTGCAGATGCTGTTGTCATGGCACCGGCGGCTGTAGCCGCTGAGGCTGGATACCCGGCGGTCTGAGCATAATGGCGTGAAAACGAATTCTGATCGGTTGTGAATAGGGTATGCATTCTCACTGTTCGCACACAAAGAAACACACGCGGTTAAGATTTCACTCTTTTAATATTTTTTAATTTTTCAATTTTTTTCTTTCTTTTTTTTTTTTTGGAAATATTTGCCAACAAATGATTTATTAATCCCAAGGGTTAATTTTTTTATTTTCTCTCTTTCGTTTTATTATTTTGATTTAATTTAACATTTTTACCGTTATTTTTTCTTTGTTTCCGAATTTTTTATTTATTTATTCCATAAATTCTTCATATTATTCACTCTTTTCCTCTCTCTCTGGAGGATTTATTTTCATTCACAAGAAGAAATCTAGACTAGACAGGGTATTGATTAAGTGAAGTTTTGTTTTTGTTTATCAAGCCGTTTTTCAAACGTTTATTTATCTTTTCAAATTTATTTATTTTCTTTATTATTTTTAAATATTTTACTGTGATGTAATAATAATAAGAAGAATACACGGTTTCTCACACAGGCAATCACGTTTTCACTGTGTATGTGTATGTTTTTCTATTTATTATTCTTCTTCTTCTTCGTTTTTTTTATTATTTTTTCAAAGTGAACGATGCGTTCGCTTAAGTAACACGTCAGATACTGAAACTGTGACTGAAACAACATTCGTTATGAGTCAGTACGAATGCAGGAAAAATCTCCGCCAGCACCCGCACTTTTGTAACACAAAAAAACACAAGCACAAGCAACTCTAAGCACTACAGACACCAATACTGTTCCTGCTGTTGCTGCTGCTGCTACTATTACGCCAGCCATACACAACACTCTGTGCTGTACGCACTTTACACAAATTGCAGAGCGCCCGTTAAACTGTGTAAGTGAAGTGTAGTATGAGAGATAAAACGTATGTATATGTGGAAGTGTATGTTTGAAATGTTGTTGTTTTCATAGCACAATTTCACCACCAACATACAAAAACAAATTCTCTCTCCCTCCCTAGGGATTAGTACAATTCTATTTGGATTTTGTAAATTCAACTCTTATGCCATAAGCAAGAATGAGAGAGCGTGTATTTGTTGTTTTTACTCCCTTAATAGTTGTATATACAGACAAACACACATTAGCACAAACACATATACATACATACATAAATTATGAAAGTGCCTACCGGAACATGGTGGCCATTCATGTTGAACAAAATCTGTTCTGATCATTTTTGCTCTCCGATTTCTATGCTATTCCCGCCTTTCTCTTGACTCTCTCATAAAATTTATAACGAAAGCGTGTTCATGTAGGTTTGCTTGATTGTGTATGTGAGAGCATTAAGTAGTGGTGTTTATTGTGTGTATTTAGTAAACAATAACAATAACTCTTGGCCCAGTATACATACATATTTATATTCTCTTTTACTCAGCTACTGCTACTACGTTTAACTGTGTAATGTTTTTCTCCCACCAGTATGTAAACAATTCCGAAATTTGTTGTTTTTGTCCATAATTTACCTGATATTTCTTGTTTGTTCGTTTTGTTTTCTAAACTGTGGCTCCCCTTTTCTTTTACATACTCTCACTCTAACACACTCTCATTCTCTCTCTCTCTCTCTCTGTCTCTTTCTTTCACTGTTTAATTTGTTGCTGGTTTGTGTACAGTGCATATGACTTTCTTTGGGTTGTTGTTGTTGTTGTTGGTGTTGCTTTAACCATAATATTAATGTTGGTTATAAAGCAAATGACCATCTCTGTTTTCATTGGTCATAGGTGTGTGTGTGTGTGTATGTGAATTGATGTGTTTTTCTTTTACAGCATTAGTTATTCAAATTTATACTGTCGTCTCTCTAATTGCGGTTGCCAATCGTTGATTATTTTAAATTGAAAAATCCCTTACAGGGCATAAGTAAATCAAAACTTGACAAATTGACTCAAAAAACAAGAAATTTTTCAACGAGAAATTCCAAGACGATCTAAAATAATGAAAGTCCCACTTAAGCCAGACTTAATGCGATACCATAATTAATATTCAACCTGTGGATGAAACATAAGAGCCGGATACAGACACATAAGGCTTAAAGACAATCTCTTCTTCCTCTTTAGACCCACAGGACCTATGTAAGTCATTTGAGACAATGCCTACTATATATAGACGTGGCTACCAATAGGACAGTGGCCTGTAAAAACCACCTTAATTCGATTTCTTAGTGTTCTCCTTACTCATACAATACAGGAGAGCCTGTACAATATTTCAAGAATCTTGCTGCTGCCAACTAATTTGAGTCTATCTGTATAACAACTGAAGAGTATCTAATTTAACTGACTGGTAATATGTTGGAGATTGAGAGCTCTTCCTTGCATTTTCCAACGATATTCCTATGCACGGGAACTCATGCAAGAGTTGCATTTGAATGATCCGAGATTTCCCTGTTAATTCCTCGGCATTCATGGAGGACTGTTAACCTCGAGGTGACATTCGTTAAGAACTCGCTAGCGGTCACACTATACGAGTAAGTTAAGAGCTGACCATGACCTCCGCCTCGAAAACACTGGTGTATGCCGCTATCTACTAATCATTAGCACCGTTAGATAAAGCTTAATGTGATGACAGTTCTAAGTCCACAAATCTTGCTCACAGTTCTTTTAGCAATGTAAAGCGCTATTGTCGCTCTCTTTATTCTCAATTTCTTTGAATTTTTAAAGCACAGGAATACAGTCATATTAGATTTTCAAATAGACAATGGCAACTCTACCACAGAACACCAACTACTATGGGGTTTTTGTTTAAGAGACAACAACAACTATTCAGGCATCTCTTCTCCATGGCGTTGATCCAAATTTCATTTTTACCCTTTAAACTGTTTTATTATACTCTGTTTATTTTATATTCTCTCTCTCTCGCTCTCTCTCTCAATCCCTCTCTTTCTTTCATACATATGTACATACATACATATGTTTAGTTGAAAAGGCATTCTTATTTCAAGTTTTTGGCTTTTCATTGCAAACAAAAAACGTAAAGACAAACAGACAGACAGACAGACAGATGGACAGATTCCAGGAGAATTGTTTGCTTTTGGCTTTCGGTAGGGATTTATTGTTTTTGTCAAGTTTAGTTTGTACAGGTTTTCCAGGCTACCTGCCTCTCCCTACCTCTTTTGTACTCTTGCATGCCAGCGTCTGCCGACGGCGTCAACGTTGTTAATAAATTACTGATGGTTTGCAGGTTTGACGGCTTCAGTTTGCTTGGCTGCTGGGTAGCTTAACCGTAAAGGTGTAACAGAGACAGAGTGAGCCAAAGGCTGGGTGGCTGACTGAATGTATTTATTATTCTGATGATGATAATAATGATGACGACGATGATGACGACGATGACTATGATGATTTGCCTGCAAGTGGGTTGAAAATATCTGTTGTTGCCAATGTTGATTGAAAAATTGCTCCTCGTTTATCCCCCGTGTGCGTTTTTGCTGTTCAACTTCTTTTCTTTCTTTGTTATCGTGTTGTTGCTGTATATTTTGCATTTTAATGGATTTAATTAATGTCCCGATATACATACATACGTACATATGTATGTATTGAACAAATATAGATTAAAATTTCTAATCGGTTTATTATACGAAAATTGTGAAATTCTATTGCATAAAATAATATAATATACGAGGGTGGTTTGGCTGAAGAGGGATGGTGCCAATAATACAATATTATCAATCAATTCAATTACAGGCTCAATTGGAAAACAAAACCAGAGAAACATTATTGCAGCTGATGGTTTTGGATTGAAGAATATACATGAGATTTGAAAAGCTTAAAATCGTTATTGACGACAAAAGGATTTTAAGCATATACCCTTACACATATACACGTACAAAAAAAGTCTGATTTTCTAAGTTCAACCATAGGATTTTACCAAAAAATTGTACGACAAATAAGATCAACTTTAAATGCATTTTAACCACACTTTACAAGATTGGTGTGTTTAGTGTGTTGGCTTATTAGACGAGAGGCCACGGTTCAAACCCCAGGTCAGACATCACAACTTAAGAAAAAAATATATTCAGCAGATTTCTGACAAAAACTCTGAGTGGAAATAAAATTGCGATGAAAAAGTTGCTCAAACATATGTCGCTCAGAGTCGACTTTAAACTATAGGTCGCACTACTCATGTATAAAATTAACACACACAACCTAAATGGTGTAAGAAACTAGGTCGTAATCCTGACTGAATGGCTCTAATGACCAATTACGTATGTATGTAGTCACTATAGTTAGAAAGGCGGTAGTAACTACAGCCTGCTTTCTCCACTTGCCAACATGTTATGGTTTTTCTCTGATCTCCGCATTTGCCGTAAATTAACTTCTAATTAAACAAGTTATCGTGCTCGTGCAGAATA
Organism: Sarcophaga carnaria; assembly: GCA_958299815.1. Classification (NCBI taxonomy): domain Eukaryota; kingdom Metazoa; phylum Arthropoda; class Insecta; order Diptera; family Sarcophagidae; genus Sarcophaga; species Sarcophaga carnaria. The sequence goes on from OY283151.1 coordinate 47,942,570, forward strand.
TCAAACTTACAAGAATCAGTAATAAGATCCCTAAATTTAAATGTTATCTTTGGAGGGCTTTCAGACAATAAAGTTTATTGAAAACCATTTCCTTCTCTTTCCCTGACTTCCCACTGGCTCCTCAATTGTAATTTACAACAGGCAGTTACATATGTTATGAACATCTAAACTTATTACGATTAACGGATTTCGTTCCACCTTAACACATTCTTCCAGGCGCCTCTGCTTCTTGCGCGCCTCCGCTAGTTGGTCACAAAAAACGATGATGGGGCTTCCTCGGAAACAAGGTCGAGCCAGCCCAGCCGCTGGATGTTAATACGATGCACAACGTCCTCTCCGTTGAGAAGCTCATACAGCTCATTGTTGGATCGAATGCGGAAATCATAGCCAACTCGCACTGAATCTAAGATCTTACATTTCTCTTGAATACTTGCTAGGCTGCTGCATCAGTGCTTAATAGTGTACATGCCTCAGCGCCATAAAGAAGCACGTAGAGGATGAGCGTCTTGTGGAGTATTAGTTTTGTCCTACGAGAGAGGTCTCTGCTACTCAGTTGCCTATTGAGACCATAGTAGCACCTGTTGGCAAGAGTAATCCTGCGCTTGATCTCCAGACTGACAACGGCGATAAACGATAAATAAATTCATTGACTATATCGAAAGTATAGTTATCAGCCGTAATCTGGGAATGAACATTTAAACACGTTGTGTAATTGTACATTTACAAACACTCGTGTTTTTAGGACATCCGAATGCTCATTATTCCGGTGGTGATGTTAGAATCGATCTCAACGTTAGTTGATTGACAATATGAAATAAAATAAAAAAAAATTTAATTGTCTGGTCATTGATTGCAATTGATTGGCATTACAAGCGTCTTTCATGAATTTATGACAAGTTCGACGTTTTTTGCAAGTTGTAGCCGATCATGAGGAGGATGCTACGGCGAGACGGGTATTTGATGCGGGGATCTGCGGAAGTTGGCGAAAAGGACGACCTGTCCCTGTCATCGATTTGAGTGACCAACTGGCGTAGGCGCGCAAGAAGCAGATGTGCCTGGAAGGATGTATTAAGGCAGGCCGAAATCCGTTAATCGGGTTGTTAATGGCCAATTAAGTAAGTAAATAGAGTAGAGTGGGGACTGTCATTCAAGTCCATATGAAGAGTATTTATTTGATCAAAGCAACTCCTAAATGGTCAGGCTAGGGAGTTCCTTTAGCTTTCAAGTTAAACAGGGAACAGAATTTCAAGATGTATCATTGCAGCATAGCCTACTAGAATGTCTTCATATTACTAGTGCCATGACTTCTAAGTGAAGGGTAAGGAGAGGATTTAGGATTAAGGGATTTTCAAAAATCTCGTTAAACATGTAAGGAAAGGAAAAATAATGCAGTAGTAACGTCGAAACTTTCTAGGACTATACTGTCAATTAAAGCCTATATACATATATACTCAATTGGTCATTACAACCTTTCAGTTAGGTTTACAACCTAGCTTCTCACACCACTTATGTAGAGCATGTTAAATTTTATACATGAGTGACGAGACCTACAGTTTAAAGTCGATTTCGAACGACAGATTTTTGAGAAACTTTTGCATGGCAATTTTATTTCACTCACAGAGTTTTTGCCAGAACTCTGCTAAGGGGAAGTCGCCGAAAAAATATTTTTTTTCATCTATCGGTTTGTTGGAAATTTCTGACATGGGGTTTAAACCGAGGACTCATTTCTAATAAGCCAACACACTACCTACTAGACTACGGTGATTTAAACTGAGTTACGGTGACGTGTATTTATGACTGTAATGAGTTTATTGAATATCATTCCACTAATGGTCGTAAAAGATACATTTTATGTGATTGGTGACTCTCTTTATTTTTCATTTTTTTGTCTTTTCAATAAATATAGGATTGCTTGTGTCTAAACTTTAAAACTGTTTGAAATAAAAACGGGTTATCACTAGTTAAACGCTTTAACACTTTCAATGCATAAATTAACTTCCAATTTCATATTTGAAATCCTTTTCGCCTCTCATTATCAAATCTTCAATCAATCTTCTTACCAACATCGTAAAGAAAATATTTTTAAATGTCAAATCCATGCAATTTTATTCAATTCGATTTCATGAAAATCTTTATAAAAACAATGAAAAGGCAACAACACTTGACCCACATATCAATGAAGTGGCCCAGCCAACCCCTACTCCATAAGTCTTTCATTCAAGGCATTCTTCAACTACAAATAGATTTTTAAATGAAATTGAAAATGTATAGAGAGACAGAGAGAGAGAGAGAGAGAGAAACGGCTTCTTTATTTGTAAAAAAAAAAAATAGAAAAACATTTAATATCCTCATCATCATCATCATCGTCATCATTATAATGCAAAATTAACACATGAAATATTGTTTTAACCTTTTTTTTCGATCAAAACAAAACGATTAAGTTTTGAATAAATTTTTAAAAACCTTCATGTATTTAATCGTTTAAGGAAGAAAAACAGGATGAAAGTAATATTCTGTTTTCGTTATCCTTGAGCTGTAAATAATTGCATGGTGCTTAGAAGTAATAGAGGCTCAACCGGAACTTTATTCGAATTTTTACATGCATTCTGACATAAGAAATGCAAACGAAATATTTTAAGCGACTGGTTTGGTTAAGGTGTTATAGGGTGTTCCCACAGGGTTTTCCGGACTTGAACAGTTGATAACGGCCATTTTGTTGGAGCTACAATTGTGAAATTCATTGCCGTTTATTCAGTCTGTTTTCCCAAATTACTATGATCGACCATATACAACGAATGTACACTCGAGCAGCTGGTACATGCATAACATACATAAATGTCCATTACAACCCTTCAGTCAGGGTTACGACCTAGCTTCTCACACAACTCATGTTGTGTGTGTTAATTTTATACATGAGTGGCAGGACCTACAGTTTAAAGTCGACTCCGAGAGGAAGTCGGCGAAGAAATATTTTTTCATATTTCGTTTTGATGTCTTACCTTAGGTTTGAACCGTGGCCTTACGTCTAATAAGCCAACACACTATCTTCTAGACCACGGCGACTTCGAGCAGTTGGTAACTGACTTTAATTTTTATCGAAAAATCACCTTCAGCAATGGAGCCAATTTCTGGATGAATGGTTACCTCAAAAAACAAAATTTTCGAATCCAAATAACATTCAAGAGCTTAAAATGCATTCTGAAATATTCACTGTTTGGACGTGGATATTAGGCTGGTGGTGTCATCGGTCCATATTCCTTTGGAAACGGAATTGAGTAGGCCGTCACTGTCGTGTGTGGCGAGAACTATTGGTCGATGATTACCAAGTTTTTTTTTAATTGAATGATCCGCATACCAACGACATGTGGTTTCAATAGAACGGCGCTACGTGGCACATTGGATATTCTGCACAAACCATTTTTAGGAAAAGTCATCTCACGTTAAGGTGATATGAACTGGTCACCAAGATCACCCGGTTTGCCAGCGTTAGATTTTTTCTTGCGGTCTTCAAGGCCAACATGGCATCGGTTGGGGGATTACTCTCTATTGCGATGCGAAAACAAGTTCGATGCATAAGTCAAATGCGTTAAGAGTACAATTTGATACTTTGTATCGCTTACGCAAAAGATTTCGCAGATTTGCGCAAGAGAAAATACGAAAGCGCAATAAAGAGTACCAACTGTTCGATTACGTACCATTTTCTTTTCGCAGCGCAATAGAGTGTAACCCCCCAGAATTTAAGCTGATTAAATATGTCAGATTCATGAAAAATTTAACAATTCGGATGTTTCTTTGATGACTTGGCAGAAACTAAGATGTTTTGATGCATTCACCACACACAGCATGGACCGTGGCAATCTTGAGATTATTATGCCTGTAGAACTCTTTTTATAATGTAAATTTAAATTATAATTTAAAGGCCTTTAAAATGCACTTGAATCAGTTTCTCGTTTATTAAACTCGCCGTAAAGTCAGCGTAGTCTAGTAGGTAGTGTGTCTGTCGGCTTATTCGACGTGAGCTCGTGGTTTAAACCTCAGCTTAGACAACTGGAGTAAAACGATAAATGAAAATTTTGTTTTCTTTCGACAACATTGTCTCATCAGACTTCTGGCAAAAGCTCTAAGAGATGAATGAGGCAATTTGCCATGAAAAGTTTCGCAACAATATGTCGTTCAGAGTCGACTTTAACATGTTCATCGCCATGTCAGTCATATGTGTCTGACGCTAAGAAGTTCTACATGAGCCATGTTAGTCATATGTGTCTGACGTACGCGATTTGGTAAATCACAGATATCCGACGCAAACGATGCTGTGTTCAAAACAACAGGTTAATACTTGTGGTATCTTGTTGTATCTTGTTTGGATGCGTCAGACATATGAGACTAACACGGCTTGTCGATTAGAAAAGTTTTAATATATGACAATGTCAGTCATATATGTGTGACATAAAAAATAGTGTTTTTCCGGGAATTTTGGAAAAAAAAATTTCTGTGATACATTAAGTTTCCTGATAAATTTTTAACTAAATTATATAATAAAGTTACCGTGGCCCATGTGAAAATTTTTCTGATATTATCGTGGTGATGAACGAGATCCTACTTCTTATGAATCAAATTAACACTCAGGAAATATATCGGTGGTGTGAGAAGCTAGATCCTATACTTGGCTAAAGGGTTGTTGTTGTTGTAACAGCTCTGCTGGGGGAAAAAATTCCGATTGATATACCTTTCGCTGGGTTAACAATCCTTGGCCGATGTGTATTCGGGTCGTTCCGGAGCGTAGATCCAATTGTCATTGTAACGTGAGGGTTGTAATGACCAGTTAAGTTACTAAGTTTTCATTCCAAAAACGTGTTTTTAGCAGTTTGTGTTTTAAAAAGAGAATCCAAAATCGTTTATGAATTTAGGGCTAAAAATTACATTAAATTATGAAAATATTTCTTTATTTTATAATCATTTGAAAAGTAATTTCCTCTGCCCTATGCATTCCTTCCAAAACAAAATTAATTTTTATACATAACGAGATGTACCCTGCGCGTGTTGCTGAGCCACCTACTAAAATAAATTTGAAGGAAAGACATTACACAAATATCCAATTAATTTTGAATCATTTTATTAATTTTGTTTTCCGTTGTCCTGATGATTGAGATGAACGGGCCTGAGTAGTACGCATTCGATCAGTTTCTAATCTCACTTTTCGTTGTTCAAGTGGTTCAAGCGAACGGGTTTCAGCGGCATATACTCGAAGATTTTTCAGTCTCAATGCTCGTCTGATTCTTAAGCTGGAGGTCCACACCACGCATTCTACGCGTTTTCGCATTCTACGCGGCTGTCAAAAAAGTAAAATTAATGTATTTATTTGGTGCAAGTTACACGCACAAAAGCGTAGGATGCCATGACTCAAAAAACGCGAAAAGTAAATCTACTTTCTACTTTTGTAAGCATCACAAGCGGCGCGCTGATTTTGACAGGTTGTTTTGTTTTAATTAGTTAAATTTTTTTAAAGAACAATGGAGGAAAAATTAATCGAGGCAGTAAAGAAACATGAAGTCCTTTATAAAAAAGCTCGCTTGTTTATAGGAATAACTTTAAAAGAGCAGCTGCTTGGAAATCCATTGCCGAGGAATTAAATGTACCAGGTAATAACATATACATAAATTAAAAAATATTTGTACACATTCATGACGGTATTTTGTATTGCTTTTTTTAGAGAGCGTTTGCCAATCTCGTTGGAAAACTCTGAGGGACCGATACGTTAAAATATGTGCGGAGAGCTATCATGCCTCTGGTAGTGCTGCAGAATACAAAGAAAACCAATGGGCATACCAACAGCAAATGGAATTTCTGCGCGAACATATAAAACCACGAAGGTAATTTATGTTTGTGTATTAAAAAGAGAATAAAATAATTTTTCCTTTCCCATTACAGAACAATAACAAGCTTGACAACTCAACCAATTCTTGAGAATGATGATGAAAATAGTGCAAATGCATCGAATTTTACAGTTTTAGACGACCGCTCACAAATTATTGAGGGCTTTGTAGATGTATGTATACAAATATTTGTTAAATTATTCACCAATTTTAAAATTTTTGTGTACAGACGTCGTTTTTAGATGAGGAGCTGCCTACTTCACCATCACTTAGCGTACCAACTATGGATACTGAATCCAGCTCCTGCCCAGTCGATGTGCCACATAGCAGCCGAAAGAAGCCAATACGAGAGAATGATAGCGAAGCCTTCAATGAATTTTTAAATAAAATGACGAAAATAGCAGAAACTCGTTTTGCCGTTCCATCATCTCAAAGAGAAAGTGATCCGCACGAAGGTTTTTTTTCTATGCTGAGAGAAATTTTCGAGGATTTACCAAGTGATGTTGTTAAGGAATCCAAATTTTTTTTCATAAATTATTTGCATGGCAAAGTGGCAGCAAATAAAAAAGACTAATTTTTCAAATTTTATTACATTATTTTATTATATATTATATTTTTTATTATATTATTATTTTATTAGCTTTAAACCATAAATTTTTAAAAGGTGTACCTGAATTGAATGATTTAAAAATGAAACCAAAAGCATTTAAGTTTATTTTATTATTATTATTTTATATTATTATTATTATATATTATTTTATTATATTATTATTTTAGCTTTAAACCATGAATTTTAAAAAATAAAACGATATTTAAGTTAAAAAAGAATTTAATTTTTATATTTTATTTTTATAAAGGTATTCACACAAAATGTCTCTTAGCTGAAATGCATTTCTGGTTGAATTATTGGAAGAGAATTTTGGGCCTTTTTCCAATGGCTGGGTTTCTTGCCTCTACAAACCTTCCGTAACTAAACCGTCTTTCTCTCGGTCTACAAAATCTGGTGGGCAATATGTAGTATCGTGCATTTTTAAGTAATTGTGAAGAAAAACCGTGGCGCATACAACTTTTTCAGCAGACTCCGGTAACATATTCAAGGTTCCACGTAAAATTCTCCACCGTGCTGTCAAAATACCGAAAGCATTTTCTATGGTCCTCCGGGCTCTAGATAACTTTTTATTAAAGTTTTGCTTTTCATCACTTAACAAGAGTCCGGGATATGGCCTCATGATGTACCACTTAAGAGGAAAAGCGGCATCCCCAACTAAATAATAAGGAAACATAATTTTGCTATTTGGCAATATTGTGTCCGCTGGAAAATTTAAGTTTTCTGATCGCAATAGCCTTCCAAAATCCGAATGCGTTAGCACTCCACCATCGATTTGGCTTCCATAGGCACCTATGTCAACCGCAGTGAAAATGTAATTCGCATCGCACACTCCCATTAGGACAATGCTATATGTTCCTAAAAAACATAAAACTTTAATAACAAATACATTTAATAATAACAAATACATTTAGTCTATAGACTAGGATATGGTCTATTCTACAGTCTAAAAAACATAAAACCATACCCTTATAATTGTAATAATTTGAACCTGAATGTGGTGGACATGTTATGGCGACGTGTTTGCCATCGATCGCCCCCACACAATTCGGCAAATTCCACATATTTTTAAAATCCTCCGCTATTCGCTCCCATTCATACGTGTTTGGTAAGGATAGGTAAATGCCACTTAATTCATTCCACATAACCTCACACGTTTCCAAAACGATTCATCTTACTACGGTCACAGACATTTTAAACGTCAATGAGAGGTATTGCCTACTGGTGCCATGCGCTAAATAACTAAATGGGAAACAAATATAGCACTATTTAATAATATAAATAATTTTAAACTTACATTAAAGTTAGGAAGAGCCGACAGACAGTCCGCTGGTATAGCTCTCGCTGAGTTCTTCTCAAGTTTATCCTTCAGAATAGTGAACAGACAGTCAAAGATGTTTGGAGACATTCTTGTTGCTATCCGGAACTGTTCATGGTCGCTGTTTTTTAACTTTAGGAAAGTTGCGGCAAAAAAACCAAACACATCTCGTTCCAAGTACAAAGGACGCACCCAAAATCGTCGTTTGTTCTTTTGGAGCTTATTGTACACACTTATGCCACAAAATATTATATTCACAAACTCAATTAATTCTATAAATTCTTTAAAATTATCAATTTCATTTGGCATTTTTGTACGAAATGTTTTATTCAAGTATTTTCAATCAAATGTTTTTATTTTGTTAACAGCTGATCAAAACAAACATTGGCGCTTAAAAAGCGTTGCATGTAACTTGAAGCGTAGAATGCGAAGAAGGTATGAAATGCACACAACGCTTTGACGCGAAAACGCGTGGTGTGGACCTCCAGCTTTAGGTTCGTAATGCTCTTTTGTTCCGTGCTTGTCATTCATTTTGAATCATTTTCAGTGACGCCATCCATCGACTCATGCGCAACAACTTTGTTAAAGAATGCACAGTTTACGATTTAATTCATTTTGAGTAATTTTCAGTGGCGCCACCTGTCGGAAATTGGTCATACCAACTTAGAACCTTCGTCTGCTCATACGCAACAACTTTGCTAAAGATCATAACATGAGCAAATACACAATTTACGATTTAAATCATTTTTAGTAATTTTCAGTAGCGCCACCTGTCGGAAATTGGTCATACCAACTTAGAATCTTCGTCGGCTCATACGCAACAACTTTGCCAAAGTTTATAACATGATCAAATGCATAGTTTACGATTCTATAAGGTACATACAAACAAACATTCATTTTTATATGGGTATGTGGGCGTGGCACCTCGCCTACTTGAAATTATAATAATAAAAAGTAGCCTAATAGTTCCTTTCAGACATACAGAAAGGTACTGTTTAAATGCAAAAAATCGGTCCGTTTAGCCGTCTATAGACTTCAAACAAACCCACAAACAAATAAACACTCGTTCATTTTTATATACATATAAGAAGAACGAACGCTTTCATGCGCATGAATCAAGCAACCAATCAAGCGTTAAATAATCAGAAATTTTAAATTTATTTCAATATTATGTTGAAAATATTTAATATACGAAATTCCTAAGAGTTTTTCCACAATGTTTTAATGATGGATGGATGCTTTAATTGAAAAGATAAAGAAAAAGAAAATGATAAACTCTCACTTCAATTCACTTCATTTCTTTCTAATGATGCCAGAATTATTTTAAATTGTTACAAAGATTTTATAACAATCGATACTAATTTACTCCAATTCTATTGTTGTTTTTTATTCTTTTTAATTTTCACTCAAATTTTATTGAACAAAAAATATTAAAGAAAAATGAAAAACTTAAAAGCAAAAGAAAACATAAATAAATATTGTGTTGAATGCTAAAGAAGAAGAAAAAGAAAAATATATTTTATTAATGATTGTATGTATGTAATCGTATGTATCTATGTCTAAATAAGTATATATTTATGTGTGTATATGAATGAGTGTGTATATCTTAAAAACAAAGTGAAATTATTTGAGAAAATATTTATTCTGAAAGCAAAACAGTAGACACTGTAAAAACAATCGGCGAAATACATACTTCCCCATATCCACCACCACCATCACCAACTCTCAAATTCATGTTTGCAATAGTGACAGTGTATCTGTGAGCATTCTTCTGTTAAACGTATCCCGCAACTTATTTATTCCCATATTGGCGTAGAAAAAGAAAATGTGAAAAGAAACGAACATATGAACGAATATAGGCATTGAAAGTGACAAAAGTGTGGAAGAATATTTGAGAAGAAAACGAAATTGTATCAGAGAATCCATATTGGATTAGCATAAGAGGATAGGATATCAAAATATTGTATTCGTAGGATACCAATCACATCTCTAAAGCGATGATATTTTAGTATCTCCAGCTTCACGAATTAAAAGCGGAATTATAAAACACATAAGAACTCTAAAAGGCCAGTGACATAGTAATACAGATTGCAATAAGCTGTAGTTGGGCCGAAAATATCTCCGGAAGGTATATTCCCAATTTTTTGAAAGCAAAAAGCTGCATTAGATGTGAAAGTAACGAACTGCAGAACAGTTTTATTAATATCGTCGTGAAACCATACTACCATACAGTCTTTTAAGTTCTCTTCGCGTTTTATAGGGCATTCCTATAATATCTCCTACAAGTTTATTATTCTAATAAACCTCATGATGTGTGCAGCCCTTGCGCTGACCCACTTCTTCCTCTTCCCTGATTTTGGTGGAATTTGGTCAGTACAGGGACTGCGTTCACCCGTGGCATCACAACGGGCCGCTATGCGTGCTCAAGTGAGCTTTGTGAAATCAGAGCTACCACTCAGACCTAACCTTACCTAACCTCATGATGTTGCTCGGTGTCAACAATGACAATTCTCTGCCTAGCTGCCTGCCTAGCTCAATATACTCAGGTATTTCTTTTTCTATGAAACATTATTGCCCCACAGCTTACAAAGTTGTGCTCCAATGATTCGTTCTCATCGTCACAAAATCTACATGTTAGGTTCGAAACAAACTCCATTATGAATAAGAGTACTACAATACATACATACATACATACTTAATTGGTCATCCTTCAGTCAGGATTACGGCCTTGCATCGCACACCACTTATGGTGGGTGTGTTAATTTTATCCATCAGTGGTGGAACCTACAGATTTTTGAGAAACTTTTTCATTGCAATTTTATTTCCACTCATAGTTTTTGCCAGAAATCTGCTGAGTGGAAATTGCCGAAGAAATATTTTTTCATATTTCGTTTTGATATCTGACCTGGGGTTTGAACTGTGGCCTCTCGTCTAATAAGTCAACACATTACCTGCTAGACTACGACGTCTTCATAAGTATACCACGATGTCATGTCAAAAGGCCTCAAGCTATTCCTAAATAGTCTGATGCATGACTCAGATCTCCTCTTATTGCAGATTTGAGAAGAGCGTTTGCCTGTCCTTATATTCCCTATCATTTCCACTAAAGGATTCTAACTCCATCAACAATGTGGAAGCTCTCCCTCTAGTAAGCTCTTCTTGCTGGCTTATTGCCGAGAATTCCCTCATGACCTGCGACCCAGCAAAGTGTAACTTTATTTTCACTACGCGGATTATTAAAATTCTCCAGACAATCTCTCATTATCTTCCATTTAACCTCATAAGATCCGAGTGCATGAATGAAAGTCTGACTGCCAAAAAGTAAAGTGGCTGCCCATCCAAGTAAAATTTTTGCATGGACTCACTTTAGCCGCATTGGGCTCATTGTGCTACCACAGTCATCCGTTATCCCCTAGTCTCGAAACCACTCGGAGCTCCTGATGAAGCGATTCAGGCTGCCAATGTCAATCCTTGACAGTTCCCCCAGATCATACATGTAGTACGTACCCAAGTACTTCCTTCTCCTTTGGCAAAGAGCCGGGCATGTACCCAGCAGATGAGGGACAGTCTCCTCTTATTCCTCATCTCTGCAGCTTCTGCAGAAGTCGTTAGCAAGGTGTCCAAGACCAATGCGCCTCGCATGCGTACACATAATGCAATGCCCCGTAATGACACCGACAACTACACTGAGCGAGCCTCTTTGGAGTTTAAGTAGACTCATTGTGAGCCCCTCATCCAGCCTTGGCCAGATTTTACGAGCCGTTCTACCCGTGTCCGAGGCCGCCCACCTATCGTTGACAGAATCGACGATCGCATTATCAATTATGAGCTTGCAGGTCCTCATAGGTATGCCCAGATTCGAGAACTCATCGGAGAGTTCGTCAGCTCTGCAGTTACCCGGAATACCACTGTGTCCCGGTACTCATACGATATGGATATCATATCGTTCCGCTATCTCGTCGAGATATCTGCGACAACCGTACACCGTCTTGGAGTTCATCACATTAGAACTCAGAGCCTTGATAGCCGCCTGGCTATCAGAAAGTATGGTGATGCTCCGTTTGGAGAGTATATCACAAAATAGTGCAAGCAGCTCCAGATTATTCCGTTAATATTTGTAACTAAGTCTCGTTGCGAAATATTTTTCAAAATCATACAGGCTACTGATTCTGTCCAGGGCACAGTTAAGGAAGAAGATGTTAGCCATTCGATTGCTTAGGTATCCTAATCGATTACTGAATTTTAGACTTGTCTACCATGAACCTAACCAGAGAAAATACTTTAGTTTTCACTACCATGTGCAGCGTTAGAGTCGCTGTAGATCAGGCTCTTGTTGCCCATGTTATGCTAACAAATGGTAGCCTCCATATCTCTTATCCAAATCCGTTTGAGCAATTGATCCAAAAGCTATAATTGCTCTAACAATGATGGTAAACATCCTTTACGTTGGGCGCACAACGAAAATAATTACGTAACAAGCGATTATAATCTGCATGATTGTAAACTTATCCACCATTTGCAGTAAGTAAGGCATACTTTGCGCAAAAGAAATATTTTGTCTCTAAGTTGGAATCAAGGACATGCAAACTTAATGCCTACAAACCTATGTATTACTAGATCTACTGCCACAAATGGATCCAAATGAATTGCTTGAACTAAATATCATCAGCATCTTAGATGTTGTCAGCAAAAAACTGTTGTGTAAAGAAATTTATTTTGAAATTGATTTTGAAATCAAAATAGGCATGAAATACTTATGAAATCTGTTTTGAAATCAATATTCATTTCACAAATCAAATGAAAAAAAGAGAAAATAATACAAAAAGCATTTTTTTTAAATTAAAATAAAAATTCAAATTATCTGTCAGTTTTTTATTTTATTTTTATTGTACACATCAATTGCTGACATATACATGAAGGTCATTGAAAATAGATTTGACAGTCGTCGTTGCCACATGTCCATTGCCAGAGGCGAAATCCATAAATCTTTTTCATTAATACGCGAGTAATAAAATAAAAAACTACGGCGGATTTGACAGAAACATGAAATATTTCAATATTTTTAATGGCATGACGAAAACGTTAATACGTTTTCGCAATTTCACAGACAAAGTCTCAATAATTTTTTCTGTGATGCCAAATAAATCATCTCAACTCAACGCGACTCGTCTTTACTCAATAAAATGAATTGAATGGAAAATTTAAGAATGTGTGTGTACCATAAAGAACAGAACATTGACATTTTCTTGATATGAAATTCAAATTTGTTACACTTTAAATGCTTAAATAAACATTAAAAGCCAGGCGATAGGTATTTTTTTAACACAAACGATCTTTACATGGCTTTATTTTCAACACAGACGATGAAAAGCCTTTCTATTGCAAATAAAATTTTAAAATTTCTTTAAATTTTCCCTAAAAAGTTATGTGGTGTAAAGGCCGACGTAAAGAAATAAAATAAAACTGCAAATGCAAATCAAATTAAAGACAGAAAAACATTTTCAAGCAAAAAAGCAAAAAAAAATCGAATTTAACAACTGACGCCATGTGTCAACCATCACAAGCCATAAGAAACACAAAGAAAAGTCATTCGAGGAAAAAATTTAAAAAAAAAATGGCAAATTAAAGTGAAGACAAAAACCAAACCCAACTAACGCAATAGCTAGGTTTGGTTGGACGTATACATAGATGGGGGGCCATCAAATAAATATTCATTTTTACTAAGTGATGAGGGTACAAAATAAAGCACTTGGCTTTTAGCAAACGCTTACAAACACGTATGCAAGGGAGACGAAAATAAAACAAGAAGAAGAAGAAGATGGAGAGAAATATAAATGCAAAGTGTGACAAATTAATTTCATGCTGCTTACTGCGTTCAGAATGGCAAATAAAATTTAAAGCCAAAAAAAGGAGAAGAGAAAAAATTCTTAAAAAAATATTTATTTTGAGGACAATAAACGAAAACGAAAAAAAAGTACAAAAAAAAATTGTGTGCTAAAAATGCTTAAACGAACGATAAATTTAAAGCGATAACAAGTGAGTTTCAAAATAAAACTAAAAATACACACACACGCTCATACACTTACACACTTACACACTTACATAGGTATTTTGGTTAACAAGGAATCCTGTTTAAATACCCTTCGTTAATAAACACGCAAACTCTGTTTGCAGCATATAATAAACGGAAACCAACAAAAAAAACACTTTCTTTAGCAATCTTATGTGAAAGAGTGTGAGTGAGTCCAAATGGCAATCAATTCATGAATATTCAGTTACTTTTGATTAAAACAATAAAAACAAAAACAACAACAATGCCTGAGAGAACAAACCAATTATATAAACTTTAACAGTTACTCTCTCTCTCTCTCTTTCTTTTCTCTGTCTTTCTTTCTTTCTATGATTCTCTCTTGCGTTTGGCATATTTTACAATTCAACCATATTTGTTCAAAATTAACCGTACACACACCATTAAGGGGCGTTAACATATTTTCTTACCTTATACTTTATTAGCTCTCTAGTAAAAGGAAATAAAGTGTAGCACGTCTCTCTCTCTTTATTATTTTGTCTCTGTTTTACTCTTTAGTTTTAAATGTCTGCCTTTGGCAGTGTATGTGTATCTCTTTTCTTTACTTAATTCTAATCCTCGAATAAAGAAATTCACCACAAAGTTGAAATTCTTCTTGTTTTTTTTATTTTTTGTTAAAAATTTCTCTAATGAAGGTGAGTTACTCCCCACATATATATCTCTTTCCCCTTCATTATTCAGTTATACGGGGTTGAAAATTTCATTTTTAAAGTATTTTTTAAGCTTTTAATGTATGACTGACTGGAAACTTAATTTATGGCAACGAAACAAAAAAAGAAAAAGAAAAAAAATATTTTCAATGATAAGACACCTGTGCTGCATCTAATTTTTTTTTTGTTAATTGTTCGAGAAAATCTCTGCTTTAAAGCCACATACAACTCTTCTTATGAATAAAAAAAAACAAAAAAAGAGTCGCCTTAAAACTTTATAACTTGCCGTACTAGGAAGAAAGGATATCAACTTTAATGTAAGACATATTGATAAACAACAAGAATAATAACAACAGCAGCAACATCTAAAACTAAAACTCAGTCTACATATAAAAAACAAACCAATTACCCCCGTAATTTAGAATTTTTAATTGAAATCTTTTGAATATAAAATTGAACATCAAAACTGCAGTCATTCCTTACACCAAACAACACATTTGCACATGAGTTATAATCCTTAGATTTCAATTTGAATTGATTTTTTTACTCTAAAAACAAGGATATCGATTACAGGAAAATATAATTGCTGCCAGTATCAACGAATGTATGGCAAGTAAATAAATCGTTGAAACCGTTGAGCACTTCTGTGAAGGCAAGATTTTGCATGACATGCCGAAACTCAACGCATTACATACATACATACATAATTGGTCATTACAACCCTTCAGTCAGGATTACGACCTAGATTCTCACACCACTTATGTTGTGTGTGCTAATTTTATACATGAGTGGTGGGACCTATAGTTTAACGTCGACTCCGAACGACAGATTTTTGAGAAACTTTTCATGGCAATTTTTATTTACTCTCAGAGTTTTTGCCAGAAATCTGCTGAGAGGAGAAGTCGTCGAAGAAATACTTTTTTGTATTTTATTTTGATGTCTGGCCGGGGCTCGAACCCTGGCTTTTCGTCCAACAAGCCAACACACTACCTACTAGACCACGGCGACTTCCAACGCATTAAACAGCGAAAAGTATAACAAGGAAATTAGTCGCCTTAGTCTAGCAGGTAGTGTGTTGGCATATTAGACGTGAGGCCTTGGTTCAAACCCCAGGTCAGACATCAGCAATCAAACGAAATATGAAAAAATAGTTCTTCGGCGACTTTCTCTCAGCAGTTTCTGGCAAAAACTCTGTGAGTGAAATGAAAAATTGCCATGAAAACTTTCTCAAAAAACTGTTGTTCGGAGACGACTTTAAATTGTAGACGCCACCACGCATGTATAAAATTAACACAAGCAATATAAGTGGTGTGAGAAACTAGGTTGTAATCCTAACTAAATGGTTATAATAACCAATTAAGTATGTATGTCTGTATGTAACTATGATATTAGCCAGTAAATTATCATAGTCTTGTAGGCCTTGGGGAAATTATCGCTTTAATCAGGATTACAAGCTGCCACACTACACTAGCCATGACGTGAGTGTTAATTTTTCATGGCCATTTTATTTAATCTCTGAGTTTTTGCCAAAAGAGATTTTGTTCGGGATCTCTCTCTACAATTTTCTAGCCATTAAGATTCAGAAAGAATTTAAGATTCAGTTCTGAGAAGGATTCCACATTCGGCTTTGTTGCGTGATCTGTGATCCATCAGTAATACTTGGATGACGTCTTTTGAGAGGTGTAATCCTTTTCATTTTCGAAAGTACATACGTTCAGGTAGTTCAAGTAGTTACTACCTATGAATATATAGTAATCCTTCGATTTACATCGCCTCGGTTAACGTCGTTTCGATTTACGTCATCAAATTTTTTGTTCCCTCTAACTTCAATTTGCGTCGCCATTCGATTTACGTCGCCTTTTTTGGAACCAACTGCTACGTAAATCGAGGGAGACTGTAACATACTACTTCGTAGTATAAGCAATATGAATGAAATTCGATTTACGTCGTCATTCGATTTACGTCGCCTTTTTTGGAACCAGCTGCTACGTAAATCGAGGGATTACTGTAAAGATTAAATATACCCAGGATTTTAGAAAAAGGAAAGCTTCCTGACTTCCATGTTGTTCTGTGGCCAGCTAAGTTTAGTAAACAGTGCCTTAAATAGTGTAGTCCTCAGAGCACCTGTTATCACGATCGCCACCATTCTCATAATAGGCTCAGGTTAGGTTTGATGATGACTTTTCTTCAAATTCTACCTTCAAACACTGTTTGGTATCAGAGATCAGCAATCAGTATTCAAAAAGATGAGAATCATACTCAAAATTTCTGATACTTATAGAAATTCATACTTAATTTAATATTATGGAACAACCTCTACTCATATTCAATGTTTGAAGTACTCATCATATTCATACTTAACAACATTCAAAGCATTTTTCTATGAGTTATGAATCTAAATGAGTAGGCTTATGAATCAAACATATTTCGAATGGTATGAGTTTGATGCCAACGTTGTACGCATACTCATTGTAACCTGTACTTATAAATCAACGTTATAGTGAGGACGAATGAATCAGAGTAGGTAGTGAAATTGCAATATTGTTGACTCACTTATATTCAAAATAACATGAGTGCTTATGAGTAGCGAAAAAACGAATCATTGCTGATCTCTGATTGATACCTCAATTAAAGCCTATAGCTCTGCTAAAACAATTAAAAGCAGTTGTGTCGTAGTGATTCTGGTTTGTGTTTTTATATTGCAGTCTAATTTGCTGTCCAATTGGATAGAGTTATACTAGGGATTGAATTTTATAACTCCTTGTAAAGAATACGAACTCCGTCTTGCTTGGATTAAATCCCAGGTTCCTTTCGTTGCATCAGCCTGATAGTAATCCCAACTTCGAAAATCATTTTAAATCTGTGGCTATTGTTGCTACTGCTTCAATAACCATGCATGTTCTCTTCCTAACTGCCATGGCCATTTTTTTTAATTGAATGAATCTTAAATCAATTTTTTTTCTAAATTTTCTTGGAAAAATAACGTAAAGAAGCAAAAATTTTGGACCCATGACCTGGCATTTCAGAGAATCCAACCATAAAGATTTCCACATGCAATTTAAACTCACAAGTTTTAATTTAAGTTGAGAACACATGTAATCCAAATTAATTTCTGTGATATTTTAACAATAGTTTCCAATCCTATTTGCTTGTTTTCTTTCTTTCTTTCTTCCTTTCTTGTTTTTTTCTAATCCGCCAATAATCGTCCAGTATTACGTGAAATCAATGCGGATTGCCAATGTAGTCTACTGACAGTATGGCAGTAATCACAACCATTAATCACGATCATCGCACGCATATTGATCTGATGATTACCGCATCATTAAATGTAAGACCGCAGGAAATATTTTAAAATACCTGACTAAGTACCTGCAGCTTAAAAGTAGCACAAGCCGTAGCAAAAGTAAGGAAATCCTATGGAATTTCCCTCAATTAAACAGTTGTTGGCTGAATTTACTATACCTGGTCGCAACATTTAATTCTTAATGTCACTGGATTTACCAGCCAATTTCTACCGGCCGAAGACACATTTAAATATTCGGCAGACGACCGTCCAGGCAGCATGGCATTGTCTTGAGTTTCTTAATAAGCGCATAACGATGATGATGGGTATTATTTTGGTCGGCTTGTGGTTTTCTGTTGTGGATTAAACGGTTTTCTTTATCATTATTACCATCCATCCATTCATCCATCCGGCATATTCATTTTTACATGCAGCTAACCGTTCGTCCGTCCATTTCATTCGTCCGTAACAAGGCTCTGAGTTTGTTGCCACATGTTGACTATACACATACAAACAAAATACAACCAACAATCTCCTTTCGGAAGCTTTAGTAAATATGTATGTAGTCTCTAGTCTTATTCATCTTTTTCTAGAGATGCTACCCGTAATGTTTTTTGTTCAAATATTTGCATTCCTGTCATGTTTCTCATGGCTACAGAAGGTGTTGTTCTATTAACACTCCTGATTAGGGATTTCTCTGTTTGAATATGAATTGGCCCAACAACAACAGCAACTGTGTGCAAAGCAATTGCCAAAGAAACGAACGAAAATATGTTTTCGATTAGTAGGGGAATTTTCCAGCCTTTTATTATCCCTCAAACCATTTCATTTGTTTCAATATGGGTGGCAGCAGAGGGTACGTTTTGTTGTGAAAATTTTGAAAAATAAACGATTTTTAAATGCCCATAACCACAGCATTGTAAAACCATAAAATATTCAATTTTGTTTTCCTCTTCCTCTTCTTTGTTATTTAACCGTAAATATTTTAATTTTATTTACAAAGGCTATGTAGAGTGAGAGAGAGAGGAAAAGGTTCACAACTATTCATCAAAAATTGTAAACTTTATTCGGTGAACATGCTTTCATATCCTTACAAAAAAAAATTGCACAATCATGGCAGCTAATGAAATGCTACCAAACGTGAGTTTAATTGCTCATCGAATTTCCCCTTTCAATAGGTTCATGGTATCGCGAACCTTGTTGCATGTAAGTAATATTGTCTGGTTAAACCAGATGACCATCCAAGTCTAACTCCTCCATTTTGGGCAAACAAAAAAGTCTGTAAACGTTGTATGGTACCATTTATTCCATTGAGTGTCACGTTGCGATTTTCATCGTTCTAGGAGAAGAACGATTTCGTGATGTCGTGAACCGCACCTAAAAATTAATCTTCCAGGGTGCATCGATCGCTCTTAAATTGTCTCTGGCTGCTCATTACAGCAAATTGAACTTCGTAGCTGAAGACAATCTTACGATACTAAACACTTTTCTCACATACACGCATAATTGGTCATTACAACCCTTCAGTCAGGATTACGACCTAGCTTCGCACACCACTTATCTTGTGTGTGTTAATTTTTATGCGTGAGTGGTGGGACCTACAGTTTAAAGTCGACTCCGAATGACAGATTTTTGAGAAACTTTTCATGGCAATTTTATTTACTCTCAGAGTTTTTGCCAGAAATCTGCTGAGAAGAAGTCGCCGAAGAAATAGTTTTTGTATTTTGTTTTGATGTCTGATCTGTGGTTTGAACGGAGGCTTTACATATAATAAGCTAACACACCACCTACTAGACTACGGCGACATCATAATAGTGGATATTCAGATGAACATAAATATCCTCGTGCAATGGATTTTGATTATGTTCATGTTTTTTTGAACTAACTTATCTTAATTCCATAGTAGGAATAGGATTTCACACTAAAGCTAAAGATTCTAGGCCCATCAGTCTATCCTCATTTTTACTTAAAACGTTTGAAGGAATGATAGACGTCTACCGGTCTGAATTCTCCTTCAGCAGCACAACGCGTCTTCACAGAGGATAAATCTACCGAAACTGCACTTCAACACTCATTAGTTGGTCACATGGAGAAATTCCTATACGATAAAACATATACTTGGACCTTGAAATAGAGGGTGCTTAACAACGTTAAATCCGAGTCGGTAATTAATGGCATGCGAGTTCGGCAGAATTCAGCTCAGCTTGCGAGGAAGTTAATTTTTTCCATGCCAAGACAATTCAAACGCTTTTGAGACAATCTGAACATTCGTTGGTAATGAAAATAAATCTGATCGTGCATTGTAAGCTTAAAAACACCTGTTTTAGAATAGGAATCGATATATAGGCCCTGAGGAGAATGGATCACCAGAACATTTTAAACTGTAGGTCCCACCACTCATGTATAAAAGTAACACACAACATAAGTGGTGTTAGAAGTCAGGTCGTAATCCTGACTTGTCAACGAACGACAGATTTTTGAGAAACTTTTTCATGGCAATTTTATTTCCACTCAGAGTTTTTGACAGAAGTCTGCTGACAGGAAGTCATCGAAGAAATATTTTTTGTATTTTGTTTTGATGTCCGACCTGGGGCTCAAACCCTGGCTAATAAGCCAACACACTACCTACTAGACTACGGCGACTTTCTCACAAACAACAAAAAAGGCAATCTTTACCAAAGTCCGTGGTAAAAAATAATTTGAAGAGCTGAGTACAAGACCCAGAATAGCAATGTATTAGGCCCAGTTTTTTTTTTATTTACGATCCACACTCAGGAGATGGCCCCTACACATGCAGTGTCTGGTGATCAAACTACGAAAACCGGTTATGGGAAATAGAGTTTGTGGACATTAAATTTGAATGTATTTTATAAGTGACACGACAGACCTCTGCAAGATGAAAGTTTTACATACGGATTGTTCGACTAATGAACGAATTCTATTTGTAATGTAGGCTGCCTTCCAAAATGTATCAATACAAAGTTTGTATGCAGTTCTACTCCTGTATATAAACTATGTAGATATGCAAAGTAACGAAACAATGCATCAACTATAAATCCGATGCCTGATTGCTTTTTGACTGCGTTAAAAATACACATTGAAGAGGTTTTGAAATAGAATACATTGTATATATTTTGTACAGCGGCATTATGAAACACGATACTTTGTTCAAACACAAATCAACTAACATTTTGAAAGGCAGCCGTAGTGTGCAATCTACTAGCCAATCGACCACAAACGGATATGCGAGTATAACGTCAGAATAAATACTTTTGTAGAACAAAACACTTTATTTCGCTTGGGAAAAATCAGTTGTAATAGCGATATGACAGTGCAACACAAGCCACATTGCGATGTTGCTCGAATAAATCAATAGGGTTGAATACCCCATCGTTACAATTAACACGCTCTCTCTGCTCTCTCCTATACGCGGTCAAAAATCAAAATAGACTTCGATGCAGCAACCCATTTATGTCAGCTGTATTACATTTTCATTCAAAGTGGTGTAAGTAGTAAAGAAATACTGTTAGGGGCACTATGAAAGCAAACTATCGGGTCTTCCAACAGGGATTTTGATAGTTAATAATGGTAGTTGTTAAAGCTAATGAATGAAATTCTCAAATTAATTGTCATTTATTCACTCGGTTTTGCCAAATCATAATGGACGAACACAGCATTCAACAAAATATGCAAAGAAGTAAGGCTGTTTTATCAAAATGGGTGTTCTCTGTTTGGACCCTTAATTTTCATCGGAAAATCCTCGTCAGCAATGGAATCAATTTTTGGATGAATGGGAGCGTAAACAAACAAAATTATCGAATTTGGGACGTCACCAAGCCACAAGAGATCCAAAATATGCAATGCATCTCGAAAAAGTCCCTGTTTGGTGTAGATTTCGAGTTAACGGCGTCATCGGTCCATATACAGTAATCCTTCGATTTAAGTCGCCTCGATTAACGTCGTTTCGATTTACGTCGTCAAATTTTTTGTTCCTTCTAACTTCAATTTGGGTCGTCATTCGATTTACGTCGCCTTTTTTTGGAACCAACTGCGACGTAAATCGGGGGAGACTGTAACTTTTTTATGTTCCTTGTTAAAAACATACTACATTGTAGTATAAGCAATATGAATCAAATTCGATTAATTCGTTTCAATTTACGTCGCCTTTTTTTGGAACCAGCTGCGACGTAAATCGAGGGATTACTGTATATATCTTTGAGAATGACGTTGGCCAGGCCATCACAGGCAATGGTAAGTAAGCATTATAGATCGATAATTACCAACTTCTTTTGGCCAGAATGAAATGATCTGATCTTTGAAGTCGCCGTAGTCTAGTAGGTAGTGTGTTAGCTTATTAGACGTAAGGCCATGATTCAAATCCCAGGTTAGACATCAAAAGGAAAGCATTAAAAAATATTTCTTCGGCGACTTCCTCCCAGCAGTTTTCTGCAAAAACTCTGAAATTAAATAAAATTACAATGAAATGTTTTTTAAAAGTCTGTCGTTCGGAATCGACTTTAAACTGTAATTGCCGCCACTCATATATAAAATTAACACACACAACATATGTGGTGTTAGAAGCCGGGTCGTAATCCTGACTTGTCAACGAACGACAGATTTTTGAGAAACTTTTTTATGGCAATTTTATTTACTCTCAGAGTTTTTGCCAGAAATCTGCTGAGAGGAAGTCGCCGAAGAACTATTTTTTTCATATTTTCGTTTTGATGTCTAACCTGGGGATTGAACCATGGCCTTACGTCTAATAAGCCAACACACTACCTACTGGACTACGGCGACTTCACCAATTGTGTTATGTTTGAGATGATCTGACCATAAACGACATATGGTTTCAAAAGTATTGCACTGCGTGCCCCACAGCTCATGCCACATTGGATATTCTGCACTATGGGCTTGAGGGCATAGTCAGCTCACGTGAATACGATGTGAGCGGGCCACCGAGATCGTGCGATTTGATTCCGTTAGGATTTTTTTGGTAGAGGTTTTTACGTCACATTCTTGTGTATGTGAAGAAGCCACAAGACACATCTATCCTCAAAGCCAAAGCATATCATCTGTCAAATTTAGCCCAATTTATGCGCCAGAGTCATGGAGGATTGAACATTTCATATGTGCTCCACTCAGAGAAAACGTGGCGGACATTTGATGTTATATTCCATGCATAATGGCATCAATAAGTCTTTCACTTTTTTATTTAAATTTAAAGATAGGAAGTGCTTAATATAAAACGCGATACATATCGCACACATTGACTGTATTTTATGTCCTTGTCGAACGAAGTTTTAAAAAGTCTGTTGAAATATTTAGGAGACTGCAATGACGTTAGCAGATGTAAGAAGAAAGAGCAGGTTTTTTTATTCATTTTTATGCACTGATAAACTACTCCTACTTAATACTGTTACTTTTGAAATAATTAACGCCCATTGCCTCTGAAGTTTTTCACCCAAAAATTGATATACAAAGTGGTTTCGATAAAAAAATCCAAGATCTTATCAAAGTAAAAAAACTTAAAATTTAACACAGAGCGTTAGAGTTAATACGTTAATAGAACTTAAAACATGATTCTATATTGAATAACATTAGTATTGTCATATTCACAATGTAAGGGTACTCATTATCTTACCTTAAGCCCTTAAAATCGGGTGAAATCAGATAAAATTTAAACCGATAGACGTCAATAACAATCCAATTATTTTGAGTAATTGTTTCAATGTTTCAAAAGTAAATTAAAATCCCAACAAGTCAAATGAATTTTAAGTATGAAACTTATATTCTTCTCTTTATGCACGACAGCAAAGGCAAGAACCCACAAGGCATAATATGCACAACCGATATGGTAAAAATGCATGCATTGTGCCATGGTCACTAGTGAAACGCTTTGGAAACCAAGAGAAAATCGCATCAAAAAGTCGAAACAATAATTGGAAGAACAAAACGAAAAATACAAAGGAAACCAAACGAAAAAAACAATTTTTTTTTGAAAGAAAATAAAGGATACCTGAACTGATGAGAATGGTGATGATGATCATCATTATAATCATTAAATGACAATAACAGACGGTTGTTATTTTTTTGCAAAATCCAAAAGAACAACATCGACACTGCAAAAATGCAGGAAAAAATAACAACAAAAAAAGACCGAAATACTATGAAATCCTTTTGCTGTTTTCAGTCAAACAGATAATCAGGCTTAAATCTCTTTTAAAAGTTAATGTTTACGTACGCACCTACTGAAAAAGCACAAAAACAAAAACCGTAAAGTACTTTCTCAGTGTCCGTAGAGAAAATAAAAATTGCATTTCCTTCTCTATTTCTGCAATAAACACATACACATACACACACACCGTGTAGCTCTAAAGCAAAAATGAGCAGCGTCTGATTAACCGTAACTCTACAATGAGAAATAAAATCCATAAAATAAACACAAAAAAGGATTCCAGAAATCCTACAAAAAAAAAAAAATGCAAAATAATGAGGATTTAATTCCGGCATTTGAAGGTGATACATACGCGTCATTGCAAAAAAAAAATAAAAATAAAAATAAAAATTAAATAAAATCCACTTTTTAAATAAATATTTAATTTTAGGCATTATAACCTGTGTGATGATGATAAATAAATATTAAAAAAATATAAGAAAATAAAGCAAGAAATAAGCGCTTAAGTGTAAAATAAATATTAAATTTTAAAAACTAAAGGTGGTCGTTCCTAACCTAAAATAACAGGCGACAATTTGCGGAAAAAAAATATTTGAAATGTTTTTGCAAATAAATGTTGACATTTTCTATAGAATTTAAAGGTTTTTTTTAATCAAAATAATCTTTATTTTTCACATATTCATTTTGGTCAACAAAATGAAATATTTAACAAGAAATTTAGAAGAAGAATTTAAGAATGGGAATTTTTTTTAAATAATACTACTTCCCAATTATTAATTCTCAAATAATATATGTATATACATATGTATTGTAGGACAACACATTTTTTCAAAATATATTCGAAATAGAATTATAAACGGCCGCTCGTAAGTATTCAAAAAGAAGAATAGAATCGAATCATACTCATAATTTCTGATGCTTATACGCATTCATACATACATACATACATATGTACATAATTAGTCATTACAACCCTTTAGTCAGGATTACGTCCTAGTTTCTCACACCACTTATGTTGTGTGCGTTAATTTTTATACATGAGTGGCGGGACCTACAGTTTAAAGTCGACTCCAAACGACAGACTTTATGAGAAACTTTTCTTGGCAATTTTATTTACTCTCAGAGTTCTTGCCAGAAATCTGCTGAGAGGAAGTCGCCGAAAAAATATTTTTTCATATTTCGTTCAGTTGGAGATGCCTTACCTAGAGTTTGAACCGAGGCGTCACTACCTACTGTACGCATTCATACTTATTTTAATATCATGGAACCCCTACTCATAAAATAAGTATGATTCGCACGAACCAGAGATCAGCAATAAGTATTCAAAAAGATGAGTAGAATCGAATCATACTCATAATTTCTGATGCTTATACGCATTCATACTTATTTTAATATCATGGTACCCCAACTCATATTCAAAGTTTGAAGTACTCATCATATTCATACTTAATAACGATGTTGTTGATTTCGATTCTGCATAACTCAAGCAACGAATCTCAAAATAAGTATGATTCGCATACGAACACTAAAATAGTTTGCCTTCAAAAATGTTAGTTGCTTTGTGTTTGAACAAAGTATCGTGTTTCATAATGCCGCTGTACAAAATATATACAATGTATTCTATTTTAAAACGTCGTCAATGTGTATTTTTAACGCAGTCAAAAAGCAATCAGGCATCAGATTTATAGTTGATGCATTGTTTCGTTACTTTGGCATATCTACATAGTTTATATACAGTAGTAGAACTGCATACAAACTTTGTATTGATACATTTTGGAAGGCAGCCATACTCACTAAATGGTTGTGTGGTTGCTCTGCTTGCTGCTCGGTCTTCTTTGCTTATGTGTCTTTTTCTTTTTTTTTTTTGCAAATGCAACAACTGAGACTGTAAATTTTGATCACTCGAATCATTTATAAGTATTTGAGGTATTTTTCTAAAGTTATAAATCTAAATGAGTACGCTAATGAATCAAACATATTTCGAATGTTATGAGTTTGATGTCAGCGTTGTTCTCACACTCATTGCAACCTGTACTTATAATTCAACGTTATAGTGAGTACGAATGAATCAGAGTAGGTAGTTAAATTTCAATATTGTTGACTCATTTATATTAAAAATTTAATGAGTGCTTATGAGTTGCAAAAAAACGAATCATTGCTGATTTCTGGTGAGTATACTCAATCAACGACGATACCAACATTTTTGATTGTGTTAAATTCTACATTGTTTTAATGGATATGAAAAGTTTTTAGTGTGATTGGTAAGGTTTAGTTTTGTACAATATATTGTACAGGTTTCTACAAGTTGCAAATTAATTTTCAAATCCAAATTGAACGGACATTTGTTAAATTTATAGTTATATATTCACACATAAATAAATACATACAGTGCTGGGAAAAATAATAACAACACCCAAGTGACACTTAAGGATTTGAAGAGAAAGTAAGTAAAGTTACAAAATTGCTGATAAGCCACTACATTTATTAGCAGTTTTAAAAAATTATTTGTTTTTATTGCAAATTATTTTTTTAAATTAACACTAGAATAAAAAATAAGGAAACTACACCACATTCTTTTCAAAATTTTAAAATAAAAGGTAGAATTATAATATGTAACACATAAATACATACATAATTGGTTATTACAAATCTTCAGTCAGGATTACAACCTAGCTTGTCACACCACTTATGTTGTGTGTGCTAATTTTATACATGAGTGGTGGGACCTATAGATTAAAGTCGACTCCGGACGACAGACTTATTGAGAAACTTTTGCATAGCAATTTTATTTTACTCACAGATTTTTTGCCAGAAATCTGCTGAGAGGCAATTGCCGAAGAAATATTTTCTTCATATTTCGTTTTATTGCTGATGACTGACCTGGGGTTTAAACCGTGAACTAACGTCTAATAAGCCAACACATTACCTGCTAGACTACGGCGGCTATTGTTCTGGAGTGGTTAATTTTCTATAGAGACTATAGTATATTGGTAGAGATATCGTTTAAACATATGATGAAGAATATTTTGGCATAACGCATCTGCTACATCATACCACGGAGCCTTAAATAATTTTTAAAACTTATCAACATTTGTTGTACACTTTACTTTGTTGTTTTTACTATATTCCATAAGTTCATAATTGCATTTGGATTTCAAGATATTGCGGGCCAGTATAATACACTAATATTGTTATCTTTGAACCATTTCGACTTGCAGTATACTTGGAATTATTATCCTCCTGAAGCACGCATCAAAGTGGTACTTTATTCGCCATAATGTAGCCTAAAAGGATGGCAAGGATTATAACGTAACTTGTTACTTTCTAAATGATTGTAAACGATATTGTGACCCAACACCAAGAATAATATTTCTGCCACCATGGGTGTCAATTTCATGTTCTATTATTTTCCTCATCACTGTACGTACAAATGATAAGTTAGTGACTGGCTTTCATTCATATCGATTTATTTGTTTCTCCCACTATTATGATAAAAATTTATTCAATTCATTTCGCAACAACGTATGCTTCTGAGCTGTAAGGCTGAGAACTGTATAAGAATTGCCCTCTAAGTGCTCTCTATGTGTATAAGATCACTTTTCGGAGGATAAGGAATCATAGTAATTATATCCATCCAATTTAGGGACGTACACAGTGATCATAAGATTCCCAGCTATGGTTATCTTTTCTTGCGGAAAGCGGTGGATTCCTCCAGGTCGCACCTCAGCGTTCTCGATAAAGTATGAAGATTACTTTGTCTGCCTATTATCCAATCCATAAGATCCTGGCCTAGGCCTTCCACGCAGGGACTCAAGAAATCGCACGTTACGCCACCATTATATAAGCAGTGGGCCGGTAGATCTTGATGTTGGTTATTTTGAACATTGGTGTTATCCATAGGAAAGAGTACCATTCCTAAAAGATTTGGCAACAGAATTTGTCCTGCGGAACAACACTATCTACACTATATGCGTCTGTGTAGGATCGAATATTTATTCTGAAGAATTGGACCTTTCGGTTTCTCTGCTGTACAGTTTTCCAGACGGAGGTTGACGTCATTAGTCACAAGGTGTATTCTGGAATTAAATCTCGTAACTATTGACAGCATCGCACTTTGCTCTCAACGCCAGCAGAATAAGAATGAGGTGCCTTATAAGATGTACAATCATATCGATCTTATATGGATCCTAAGTAGGTCGAATATCCGAAGAAATGACAATACAAGCTAGTGCACTAGTAGTGATCTCCTAGTCTGTCTAAGTACCACTGTCTAACTTGAATTCAGTGGACCAACGTTCTAAATTCTTTAACGTTTTCTGTTAACGGAAAGTACAAAAACTACTTTAACAAGCATAATTACTGGACACTATATGGTGGAGCGTATGAATGAATGTATAGGTTAGGTTAGGTTAGGTTAGAGGACGTGTACTTGTCAATTAAGACAAGTACAGTACCCGGAGGTCGAATTGACCCATTGTATAACGTCCTAGTTTCTCACACCACTTATGTTGTATGTGTTAATTTTAAACATGAGTGGTGGGACCTACAGTTTAAAGTCGACTCCGAACGACAGATTTTTGAGAAACTTTTTCATGGCAATTTTATTTACTCTCCGAGTTTTTGCCAGAAATCCGCTGAGAGGAAGTCGCCGAAGAAATACTTTTTATATTTTGTCTTGATACCTGGCCTGGGGCTCGAACCCTGCCTTTACGTCTAATAAGCCAACACATTACCTACTAGACTACGGCGATTTCAAGGAATGTATAGGTTACTCATATTATTATTCGGATTTAGAGCACCAACCAAAAACCTTAGGAAAAGTCAAATCCTGGGTCCCTGGGTTATTAATTTTTTCTTTAATTTTGTCGGCCTGTGTTATTAGACACTTTTCTTATCCTGTCAACTAAATGAGAATGTCTGAGAAAGTTCTCTTTTAATTTCAAACAAAAGTAGCTCATTGGTAAATCGGTGATCATCGTTTCATTCTAAATTTTGTATACTTGTACCTACGTTGTGTTTTATTTCAACACGAAATGTGTCATTATAAGCGTGTGTATTAGTGTGTATGTGTGTGTATATGTGGACCTTTATGACCACCTATTGAAAAATTAATATTTTTGTCCTCCCTACGCTATTCTAAATATTTTTCTATAATTTCAACTTAAACAAACATATTGTCAAGTGGCGGTGGTCGTAGTGTTGTTGTGGTGGTTGATTATGGACCCATACACTCATGCCTCTTCACACCATTCATTGGCATGACAACAAAAACAAGAAACCCAGAATGAATGAATGCTATGAAGTGCACGTTTAAATGAAAATTGGTTGGTTATTGTGCTCGTGTGTGTGTGTGTGGCATATCCGGTATCAATGACTGAATGAATTATCAATCGTACGTACATTCATACATTGTATGTATGAATGACTGAATGAAGAGATGCTTGAAAATATTTCAATTGCTTCCTATTATTGATGTTATACTCTCTTTATTTACTATTGTTGTTGTATTTGTACTGTTCCATATCGATATCGGTCAATGGCTATAAGAAATTTGCTGTTTATTGGTACGTATATACGTACGAACGTATATGTACCTTGAATATTTTTTTGAATTTCATTTCAAAATTAATTGAAATTTTTTTTGCTGTGTCATGGAATGTTCTATAAAAAGTGTGAAAATTTCTTTCCTTTTTTTTTGTTGTTATAGTCGGTTTTGTTTTTCTAAATAAATACGTATGTATGGTATGTACATATGTGTGATAAATAAATATTTAAAAATCACAAAAAATAGTAAATTCCGTAAATTTTTCTTAAATTATTAAAACAAATAGAAAATATTTAAAGACAAAATTAGTTGCTTCCTTTTATTTATTTAAGTGGAATGGATTGTTTCAGATTAAGTGGATTATTATTTGCAAAATTATTTACTTTCGCCCAATTACCAATTTTAATGTACATATGTTTACTACAGTAATACATTAATTATGTTAATATTATTCTTAATAAATAGAAATTATGGAGTGGCCTTCTCCACAATGTTGAAAAATTCAGTACTTTTGTATTTTTTTCAGTACTTTTTCATTTCAAAAATACCGCAGTACCCCCACCAAGCTTTCAGTACTTTTTTCTTCAAATTCGTTTTTTTGTTCGTCCAAAAAATAACAATAATTATAATAAATATTCGCACATTCTTTTTCCATTTCCGGGCTTATTAAGTAAAAATTACGCCCCGTTTGTTCACTGCACTCTATGGTGGTCTGTCTATCTAATAGGTAGTCGTTACAAGTTACAGTAGCCTTATATTAGACAGACGCTCAAAAAAGCCACTGTTCAAAACCCAGGTCAGACAAAACGAAAACAAAAAATAAATTTTTTTGTTAGAAAGAAAAAAGTAGGTTAAGGTAAGTTAGTAGAGCTAGTTAGGTAAATTCGGTCGCCAAAACCCAACAAAAAACTCGCCATTCGTTTGAAAACAAAAAAATTGTCCCACTGCTGGTTTGGATAGAAAAAGAAAAAAATTTTAATTTTTTTAAATTTTCTTTTGAAGTGAAATTCACCAGTTGTGGTGAGCTTTTTTCGCAAAATGTGGTGAATTTTATTCGGTGTGGTGAATAAAATCTAAATTCACCAAAATGTCGTTATTCGAATTCATGTACTGTATATTGTGATTTGGACGGTGCGTGGCTAGAATAAGTAATTTTCACATCTATTAGTGGAGGCATTCACCGATATGTCTGGTTACTGCATTAAAACAATGTTGCCATTTCGCTGGGGTGGTGAATAAAAATAAAATTCACCACTAAACCCTTAGTCCAAACGATACACGACACTAACTACATATGTACCACCATTTGCACGTCATTACCACTGTCTAGTTTGTGTCCGGATAAAGGACAAATAATCTGATTTAGTGGAGTCACAAGCACTGTTTAAAAGAAGTACACTCAAAGGATATAGTGCTGCCATTGGGTTAGTATATTCATTTATTATGCATTTTAAAATATGAATAATACAGAAAATTGTCGCAGGTTGTTGTCTAAAATGTATTGAAAACCCAAAAACAATATTTATTTAAAACAATTAATAATTAATATTTATTGGAAAAGAGTTAATATTTCTTCTTTTATTTATATTATGTACCTCACTCTGTGAAATTTTTAAAAGCTTGTGTCGCAAAGAAAATGAATTCTAAATCTATTCCAAATTAATTCATTTTTCACGACAATCGACGAGTTGTGTGAACTCACTATAAAATATTTAGCTCTGGTCAGAGCGATACTAATTAAAAGTGATGTCAAGTTCCAAAACTAAGGCAAGTAGCAAAGACATTAACCATATGTCCTAAGTTATTTACTAAACAAAATAAAAACTGTTTCTTGCAGCCGGAAATCGTCTGATTTTCTTACCGATAATGCCGTGTAATAACGTTAACAATAGTGCATGAGTTTGGTAATTTTATTAATGTTGGTGTAATCACCGAGTAAACAGCTTAATATGAGAGGGACAACAAATACTACCTCAAAATACACTCAGCCACAAAAGTATACATACGGTTAAAAAAATTCTGAAATCCGTTTTCTTTGAAAATCTTTATAATTGTCTGACAACTTTCCTCGATTTTAAGACGGTCTTTTGCATTGGTTCAGAAATTTGTGAAATTTGTTAATCGTATGTATACTTTTGTGGCCCACTACAGGCCCACAATAGTTAACAAATTTCAGAACTTTTTTAACCAATGCAAAAGACCGTCTTAAAATCGAAGAAAGATGTCAGACAATTATAAAGATTTTCAACGAAAACGAATTGGTTAAAAAATTTCTGAAATTTGTTAACCGTATGTATACTTTTGTGGCCCTGTGTATATCTGTCTCTCTCAGATTATTTGTCAATTTTGTTTACTTATTTTGTTTAAATATTTCTGGCCCTAAGAAGGGCCCTTAATATCGTAATAAACCATTTCATGAGGAAAACGGAATTCGGAGCTGGTGTATTTGTTTATAGGATTGCATTACGAATTCAGAAGGCAACAGTTGTCAGACAATAGTTTACATTTTACGACTGGTATTGATCAAAATTATCAAATTCTTTAGCCTATGGCACCTAATCAATAAACAAAATTTAGTGACACAATTATAACATATTGCCACAATTGCCACACAATATTGAGCTACGATCTTGTGGTTAAGAATATTTGATTTTGTCTACATTAGTCCAACTGTTAGTGTATTGAGTAACTCTAGTGGGTAAAATACCTTCCGGAAACCTAAGTTTCCTTCTCTTGCAATCAAATTGCGTGACAGCATATGTCGCAGCGCACGCCGGTGCCCGATGTATTTGCCGCTGTTTCCGCTGTAATTGACCGTAAATCTCCGCCGAATTCAGCGTCTGAGCAGAGACGCTAACGTCGGCGGAGATATTGGCAGATACGTTATCAGCGACGCAGGCAACGACACCGGCAGAGACGTCGGCGTTGGCAACAAGTTCGATGTCGGCAAAAACGTTGACAGTGTCGCAGGCACGGACGTCGGCAGCCGCCATCCGAGCACCAGTCTCTCATAAAGTCAAATCAAAGATGGAATGAAACAGAAGAAGTCGCCGTAGTCTAGTAGGTAGTGTGTTGGCTTATTAGACGTAAAGCCAGGGTTCGAGCCCCAGGCCAGACGTCAAAACAAAATACAAAAAATATATCTTCGGCGACTTCCTCTCAGCAGATTTCTGGCAAATACACGAGAGTAAATAAAATTGCTATGAGAAGTTTCTCAAAAATCTGTCGTTCGGAGTCGACTTTAGAAATGTAGGTCCCACCACTCATGTATAAAATTAACACACACAACATAAGTGGTGCGAGAAACTATGTCGTAATCCTGACTGAAGGGTTGTAATGACCAATTATGTAGAATGAAACAGACTATCTGCAGAGCTGAATCCGGAGCTACAATGACCAGTGAGATGAGCTTGCTAGGGGAGCTATCGCGCTACTGATGGAGCCAGAACTGTTCTATACAGTGGGCCAGATATACTCAACGAATGGGAAGATAAAGAGAGGTAAAGACCACAGGGTTTTGAGGCGATCAACACTATTGTTGAGAAATTAGAATAGGAAGCGATATTTGAAATGTGTATCAAACTAGCCACTAATAATATGAGGTTAGTAGTCGGTCTTTTGAAAGATACAAAGTTCACTTCTTTCAGAATGGATATCGTATTGAACTCATCATATCGACTCTGTGATGATGACAATGCATCATCAGGACACATTCTTGGAACCAGCGAGGCACTAACGTATTCCAGAAGGAAACATCTGCTACTGGGCAGGAAATTGTCCCTGCTGATACTGAACAAAAGGCTTGGAACAGACATTTTTAGCGCGACCCTATCTGGATTGAGCGCAGTACAGTAATCCCTCGATTTACGTCGCAGTTGGTTCCAAAAAAAGGCGACGTAAATCGAAACGACGTAAATCGAATTTCATATTTGCTCATACTACAAAGTAGAATATTTTTAACAAGGAACTTAAAAAAATTACAGTAATCCCTCGATTTACGTCGCAGTTGGTTCCAAAAAAAGGCGACGTGAATCGAATGCCGACGCAAATGGAAGTTAGAGGGGACAAAAAATTTGACGACGTAAATCGAAACAACGTTAATCGAGGCGAAGTAAATCGAAGGATTACTGTACTGTGGTATCTTTTCAAGATGGTGATATTAATGGGTGTATGCCGATAGTCAGAAGGCCATGTATGTACCCCTATGGTTGGTATCCTCCCCTTCAGCCTTTAATAAATTTAAGAAATTAAAAATTACATCCGTTATTAACTTATTTTAAGAATTTTATTTTTGTTTAAATTAAAAATCAAATTTCCTTGTAAAATTCATGGCGTTTGATTTTTTGAGAAGTTTTTCCTCTAAATTTTCTTAAAATTTCTAATTTTTTTTTGTTTTTGATTTTGTTTTTGGTTTTATTTTTGGTTGTTGTTACTAAATTTATATTTTTAAAATATGTACGTTTGTTTTTCTATTTTTTGTTTTAGGAAGAGGAGAGTGAAGAGAATGAAAAGAACTACAAATAATTATGAATATAATGAAAATAAAAAAATGGTTTTTTGGTGTTAATTTTTGTTAATTTGAATATTTAATGTGTTCGAAATAAGAAGAAGAACCACCACCACCACTACCACCGCCATTGGCATTGCCATTACTGCCACCCCCGGCACCAGCACTGTTGGAACCACCTACGCTTAATTGTTGATGTTGTTGATGCAGTGGCGGGGTTGAGATCGCACCGGAAGGAGGAGTTATTGAGGGTAAGAAAATCGGTTTGCGATCAATTAAAGACGATGCTGTTGAAGCCGATGACGATGTGGGTGGCAAATTCGATGAGGATGATGAAGATGCTGAGGTTGAAGGTAACGATGGTGGCGGCGTCATGGACGACGTCGCATTATTGTGATGTGAGTTTTGGTGATGATTGTGCGAGTGCAGATGCTGGTGATGGTGAAGTGTGTGATGCGGCGATGACGACGATGCCAGTGAAGACATTTGCGTTAAAGACATGGTACGTAGGCCTGCAAAAAAAGCAAATAAAAAATTTAATAAAAAGAATTTATTTCATTAAAAAAAAATATTTAAATGAGCGCCATTAAACAAATATGATAACTGTTACAATGTGTTTAATTTTCTTCAGCTCTATGCAAATTGCTTATAGAAAACGTATCCGAGACATAATTTATGGCATTCAACAGAGTGAGAATTTTTAATGTTTTTTTCATAAAAATTTTATGATTGACATGATCACCCTCTTTGCTGTTGATGACGACGATAATGTTTATGCTTACCATTGCCGATGTTGTAAGTGGCGTCTGTGGGTGATGAAGCATATGGATTATAACCATTACCGGCTGCCATTAAAGAAGCAGTAGCGTAATCTAAACCGGGATTGGATTGTAATGCTGCCGCTGTCACCACAGAGCTGGCATTTATAGAAGGTACAGGCGAGGAACTACTGGTCGATGCATTCGAAATGCCATGAGCCATAGGCGGTGTGGGACTATTGTTTTGTAAAGATGCCGTTACGGCTATATTCGAATACTGAGGTAAACTATTCTGGCCATGTCCATGGCCATGTGTAGCCCAAGCATCACTAAAACCACCGCTGCCATTGGCTGATGGATAATCATAAGAAGTAAAAGCCTGAGAAGCATAAAAGTTTGGATTATCCTGAAAAACATACAAAAGAGTTGTATGAAATTAAAAAATAAGAAAGAAAGAACAGAAAAATTACCATTCCTGGATCATATGAACCGGTTGCATAAAAACCATTAGCAGCTGCATATGGTTTTACCTTCAGTTTGGATCGGTAACCTCGTGGCCGTCTTCTCAAACTGCCTTCATCTTGAAACATATACGCTGAGTTTTGTTCAATGGTCCAATAGTTACCCTTACCAGGCTTTCCCACACCCATGCCTTTGGGCAACTTCTTGAAACACTCATTCAAACTTAAATTATGGCGGACAGAGTTCTTCCAACCCACATAGGAGCCACGAAAGAAATCAAATCTGGAAATATGAAAAGAAAGATTCAAAACATTATACAGTCGAGGGAAAAATATTAACCACAGAGACCAAAGCCAAAGATTAACTTAAAAAACCCAATGATGCATAACCCAAATTCCTTCTCATTGTAATTACCTAATCAAACCCGTTTGACATGACAAGAACGTCGCTTGATCTTTCTTTTCGCTGGTAAAACTCTTCCAAATCCTTCTTCCTTTCGACTGAGAGGTTCTGACCTTAGCTTAGAAGCTATACCCTCAGCAGCTTGGAAGCTATGATATGTCTTGCAAACTGATATGCCTGCTCTTTACCGTGGCTTCTAATCCAAACTAAAGACATTATTTTAGGAGTTAATTATTCGAAAGGTAGAGTGACCGCCAGATAGCATTGTAATGTCCTCTGTACTGTCTGTTCAAGATGATTAGATGGCGTAAACTTTCGTTTACGCGTGTTTCCCCATACATACATAATTGGTCATTACAACCCTTCAGTCAGGATTACGACCTAGTTTCTCACACCACTTATGTTGTGTGTGTTAATTTTATACATGAGTGGCGGGACCTACAGTTTAAAGTCGACTGCGAACGACAGATTTTTGAGAAACTTTTCACGGCAATTTTATTTACTCTGAGAGTTTTTGCCAGAAATCTGCTGAGAGAAAGTCGCCGAAGGAATATTTTTTGTATTTTATTTTGATGTCTGGCCTGGGGCTCGAACCCTGGCTTTTCGTCTAATAAGCCAACACACTACCTACTAGACCACGGCGACTTCGTGTTCCCCAACGAATCCGAATATTTCAGTCGTGGACAGAACACTCCGTTGCTGCCTCACTATATGTTCTAAACCTATTGGAATACCTCAGAATGGTGTCCTCTTAAAAGCGAATGCATCAACCATCTTTCCTTTTATTGTTATTCCTCGTTCTCGTTGCGAAGCGTTTCCCAAAATCATAGAGTTGACTGGGACTGTCTGCCAAATAGCTAAGAAGGTCAACTGTCAATCATTTAAGCAACCATCAATGCAGGTCACAATCAGTTTTGACGAATCTGGAGTTGGACTTTCCCCATTAACCTAAGTACAGTGGGTGCCCTGGTAGCTAAATGGGCAGTGTGATATATAAGCGTGAGGGGTGTGGATTAAATTCCCACAAGAGACTCTGTCCTGTGACACCTCACCGAGCATATGATTAGAGTTACTCAGTTCATATATCATTAAATATAATTTCTAATTGTATTCTAATTACAGTAGAAGTCCATTAGTCCGGCATCCAACAGTCCGGAATGCCCGATAGTCCGGCATCGCTACGGAAAATTATAAAAATTTTGGTTTGCTCCAAAAGTGTGTCTTTAATGCTAATAAAAACGCTCGAGAGCTATTCGGATGTTTTCGTGATAGTTCGGGATCATCCGGAAGCTCTCGGTATTGTTCGGAGACAATTAGCGGCCGGCTAATCTCAGCTGTCACAACAAATTCAGTGCAGTGCAGCTCCGTTAATCAATCACGAACTATACAGACTGATGAGGAAAAAAACCATTAAGATGCTCTGACCAAAGTTTTTGATGTCGTCAGAAGTGCTGACAATCGCATGAAAAACCTGCCTGAAGATAAGGTAGAGGAGTGACTTCTAATCGACGAGGATAAGACTGTTGAACAAGAACTAACCGATGAGGACCCTTAGCCTACTCAAAATCTTGTTTCTTCAAGAACACAAAAAGACATTCGTGACATTTTTAAATCTAAGTGAGATATGTTTTACAGTACGTGTACATACATTCTATGAAATGTAAAGTAAACTTTGTTGTATGTATTTGCATACTGTATTTGTAATTTAATTATTAACCTAATTGTTCTTATAATTACTGCCCGATAGATCGGAATTTTCGGTAGTCCTGCACCGAGCCGGTCCCGAACGTGCCGGATTATCGGACTTCTACTGTAATAAATAAATGAACAAATAAACAACCTAACCATAGTATCAATAGCTTTGGTTCTCTCTACCGCATGCAACGGGTGTAATCCCAACAGAGCCTGCAACACTGTTATAGAATAGGTTCTCATTGCCATGTTTATACCAACACAAGCCAGCCTCTGTGTGTCATGTAACATCACTTGATCTTTTTTCCAAATCATTTTTGGACATCTATGGATCGAGTATGCATGGTTTGTTGAATTTGTGTAAGTATTTGTATTCAGCTTTGAACTTCGCTGCATCAAATAAAAAAATACCGATATTGACCAATAAAAAGAAACATCGAATTATATCGATAAGTTACACCGACCTCTTGTAAAATATCGATATATATCGTCTACCAGTACTCAAAACAAGTTAAATACCTACGAGATGAATTCATAACAACCAAAGCAAGAAAGTTTAGTCAAAATTTCTGCTGTCCGCGTCAGTAGTAGTTCAAGTATTTAATTTTTTTAAATTTTATGTTGAATGACCACTGTAATTAACTGCTCTTGATCGATTATTTGTTTCTCTTTTTTCATTTATTTATTTTATTAAATCGTTTTTTTTTCTTTTTCACATAAATACGAATATCTTCTGTATGTTATTATAAAAATTCCTACGAATTTTATTAATTTGAGAGAATTTAATTGGGACTTTTACAAAAAAAAAATTGATATTTTATTCTCGAATATCAGCATTTGATCAAATATCTTGTGCGTCTGGCGTATGAGAGATGACAGGAGTGGCCTGATACTGTCAGGCCAGCTTCAAATTTCTGCGCCACTCAGATTATTATGATTATTTTTTCTTTTTTTTTTTTTGTTTAAATAAATAAACGCACTTTTGTTTTTGCTTTTAAAAGCTCAAAAATAATATTTGCAGCTACACATACATACTTTTTTAAATATCTTTCGATAACGTGAGAAAGTGTAGTTGTTGGACAAAGAAAATACTGTAAAGGATTAAATTCGATTACACATGAGCATGTATATCGGAGTAGTTAGCATTATTGTGCTTCTTTGAGTATGCCTGTTATGCTAAATTATGAATTACATTTTTTTCGAATTTTAAATTTCTATAAAGACTTCCTACGTGAAGTTGTTAAAATCAATAGCATTCAAGTTTTCTACAATAATGTGGATGCTTACAGTAATCACTGGATAAAATTAACACATATACAACATGTGTGGTGTGACAAGCTAGGTGGTAATCCTGACTAAGTAAGTAGAAACACCTCAAGCAGTGAATACGCATGAATGCTCAAAATGTACTACAATGATAGAGGATTGAAAAAATCCAGGTATTATAAGATCATAATTACTTACAACAAACATTCTTACAAATCAAGAAGAGTCAGTGGCAGCAGGGTTAGGGGAAAAAAGCCATACATTTCAAAAGGAAAAAAAAGCTCAGCTTAAAATTACATGAAATCATCTCAATTGTATTGGAATACAAATAAGATTTTAATACAAAACAGTCAGATGGAATGAAAAGATTATGTTTTCAACTTTATCTACTTCTGGCCTAAGTTCCATGATATAAAAATGGATCAAGGACATATAGTGGGACAAAAGCTGTAATGTTCAGAGGCAAAGGATAATATTTAGAGTACATGGGGAAGCTTGCGATTTGCTTTCTGAACTTGTAACGGAAGAATAGATGGTGGGACATAGCAATACCATGTGACAGTCAGGTACACACAGTTACTAAAGTATACATACGGTTAACAAATTTCAGAAATTTTTTAACCAATCCGTTTTCGTTGAAATTCTTTATAGTTTCCTTGATGTTAAGACGGTCTTTTGCATTGGTTAAAAAATTTCTGAAATTGAACTGAATTGTGGCCCTGCACAGGCACACCAAAAGTATACATCCGATTAACATCATTTCACAAATTTCTGAACCAATGCAAAAGACCGTCTTAAAATCGAAGAAAGATGTCAGACAATTATAAAGATTTTCAACGAAAACGAATTGGTTAAAAAATGTCTGAAATTTGTTAACCGTATGTATACTTTTGTGGCTGAGTATACATACATACATAATTGGTCATTACAACACTTTAGTCAGGATTACGACCTAGCTCCTCAACACCACTTATATTGTAAGTGCTAAATTTATACATGAGTGGCGGGACCCACAATTTAAAGTCGACTCCGAACAACAGATTTTTTGAGGAACTTTACATGCCAATTTCATTTACGCTAAAAGTTTTTGCCAGAAATCGGCTGAGAGGAAGTCGCCGAAGAAATATTTTTCTTTCGACCTGGGGTTGGAACCGTGGCCTTACGTCTAATAAGCCAACATACTATCTACTAGACTACGTCAGGTCGCTATCTACCAATTCACCTCCTATGAAGTTGACTAAAGTTTAGGTGCAGCACTGGATTGCAGATCATGGGGCATTCGATGCCGCTTCCAATTCAAAACCTTCCTGTGAAGTAGTTAGAGGAGCTTGGGGGTAATGTTTACTCGGCTAAGGGAATAGTGAAAAAAGACGGACGCTATTCTAAAAACAAACAGATTCTAGACAATCTAAATTGTTGTTGCGTAATTACAATGAGAAGTGATTGGATCAGTCTATTGGAAAGTTGACTGAGGACAATAATCGTAATTTCACCGACTATCATAGACTCATGTGGTAGAATAGAATATATGTGTTATAGAATTCGGGCTCTGTAGTAAGGCAAACGAATGTCCAGATAGCGCGAGCCGTTATAATAAAATGATATTGTTACTTTCGAATCATTCCTTAGAGCACTTTGCCGTATATTTAGAATCATTATCCTACCGGAATACACATGGAAGTGCCCAATTTTTATTCGATATTTCTAAGGATTACAACATAATTTGTTACTTTTTAAATGCCATTTACACGATACAGTTTACCTAACACTGTAGAATGAAAATAACCTCCAAACAATAATATTCCAGCCACTAGGCTTTATTGTTTCAAGAGCGAGCTGTGGACTCCTTACAGTATGACGAAAATTTTTGGCCAATAACCACAGTTAATATCCACTCTAAGCATTTAAGATCCGTTAAGATCTTTTGAAACATTTGAAATTGTTTGGTTTTTTTAAACCAGAAAAGTCGATTAACCTCTTCACAATATTATATTCCGAACACACGCTATTGTTGAAAATTAAAATTGCAATCACGATAGTTCTTTAAGCTCTTCTGCTAAACATTGTTGCAGTTATTTCGCATTAGAACAGCGATTTAAGCTAGGATTAGCCGAACGTGCACTTACGTTCGTTTATAGTCTAAGAAAATAATACAAATGCTTATGGAAATTCCATTACGGTTGGATAATCATTCCTTTCACATGCAAAAGCGTACGTTCCGTATACGTTCGGCTAACTCTGGCTTTAATGTTGATTTTAAACAAAACAAGGAATGCTCATGCATTCTTAAAAAGTATTTTTTTTAACAAAATCCGTGTCATTTTAGTGAATCTCCCACATGGGGCAACTTACCTCTTTTGTAAAAAACTATAAATTTCGTTCAACGTTAATTTGCCCGTGGGTGATTCTTTAATTGCCATGGCAATCATGTTTATATAACTGAGAGCAGGTTTTTCCGGGCGACGAGTACCAGGCTTTTTGGTAGTATCCGGTGATGACAGATCCTGTGTAGAGGTGGATGAAGAATTTTGTTGTTGCTGTTGCTGGTGCTGTTGCTTTGATGAACTGTTGACATTATCACTGCTATTGCTATTGACCGACTTGGCCGGGGAATTGCTTAGGGAATACACCCCTGATGCAAGTATCAGATTTGCATCATGCGGATGGGAGTTATTGACAGAGGTAATAACACCGCCTGACGTTGATGTATGTTGTATGCGTTGCAGTGATTGATGCAACAATTCATGTGTGCCATGTGTGACATGATTGCCTTGATCCATTTCCTCATTATTATTGTTGTTGGACGAGTGATGATGTTGTTCCTGTTGCTCATGTATGTCCGTATGCTCGTTATTTTGTAAATAATCCGAGGGGGTTTTGCTCGAGCAATATTTAATGGTGGAAGCATAGTGATGAGTCAATTGCTGGCCCAATGAGCTGTTGGTGGCATTGGCTGTGGCTGTAGCGGTGGCGGTGGCGGT
Organism: Sarcophaga carnaria; assembly: GCA_958299815.1. Lineage (NCBI taxonomy): Eukaryota > Metazoa > Arthropoda > Insecta > Diptera > Sarcophagidae > Sarcophaga > Sarcophaga carnaria. The sequence continues at coordinate 47,984,177 of OY283151.1, forward strand.
GGGTAAGAGATTCACAATTTTATTGTTATGCGTTGAATGATAGTGCTGTTGCATTTCACTCTCCGTCGGCGGGCGCTGTGCTGATGGTGATGAATTCCCAGAGGGTGGTGCCTCCTCGTTGCCAACATTGGTTTGATGATTGTTCAGCAATACACTGTATGGCGAGAGGGGACTGGAAGATGCCGGCGGTGTTGCCATGCTGTGCAATGAAGTCAAACCATAATTTATGGTATCAGGTTGAGTCATCATTGTGGCATAATATTTGCGTTCATTTGTTGTGTATGGCGGTAGCATTATGGGCTTTTCATCTTGCATTTCAGGTGAATCCTGATGCATGCGCATTACCGCACTTGAGGTGGTGGTAAAATGCTCGCCACCACTGCCATACATAATGGGTTGAAGATTGGAGGAAGCCAAGATATTGGCTGGCAAATTACAATACAAAGACGAATGATGGCCGCTCAGCTGATGCAAACTGTGAGTGGATGGATTCAATGATCCACCACAGACATTTGTATCCAACATATCCTCACTTTTAATCATGCTTTTGCTTCAATAGAATTATTGTGATAAATTTCTTTTGAATTTTGTTTTTCCTATTTTTTTTTTCTTGTTTCTTCCTCTTCTTTTTATGTTACAATTTTGCTACTTTTTTTGTTTTGTTTTGTTTTGTTTTGGTTTTTATTGTAGTTGCTTTGGTAAAACACTTTTATTACGGATTGTATTTCACTGGACATTTGTTCATAATCGATTTCAAGAGAATCTCTTCTGGACGGACAAAGTGACGGACAAGACAAGAAAAAAAAATTGTTTAAGAAAACAGATTCCCGTTTAAACCGTTCGACACGTCTATACGGTTGCGTTAATCTAATTGAACTAAATTTTATGCTCCACTTTTCAATTTCAATTGCTGCATTCATCAGATTCAATTATCATCAGATTTTACTCTGAAATCCTTTTGTTTCTTGAGTCAATTCGGCTTTTCATTCATACACTCTCTCTCTGCATAATTGGCTCTCGTTCTCAAGTGCTACTTTCCTATGCCCAATTGCTTAGAGGCCTGCAGTGATCGCAATGGGTTAAATTCACATGTGTATGCGATCGAGTATTGTGCCTTATGGCACCATATGTGGGAGTGTTGTGAGATAATTAATGTTTCGGTGTTAAAATACACTGAAGTAGAATACACTCAAACTGTTCATGAGCATACAGAAACAATCCATAGGAATCTAATCAATTGAATTGCGATTTGAGTCAAAACGTTAAATTGCCTCTTCCTTTCAAGATTGAGTGGAAGAGCGGAACGATCTACGCTAATGTGGAGATGATTTTTGAACTTTTTTTTCATTCGATTTGTTTTTCTGCTGATCAAGCATAAATATTAAATAACTTATAATTTAATATTTAAAATGCTTCTTCTTTGTTTTTTTCTTTTTATCTTTTTTTGTTTTGCTTTTTTTTGCCATAAAGACCTTGAAATATTGATAATTGATGCAGCAGATGTAATTGGTGTCGTTTTAAATAAAATCAAAAAACTACAAAAAAAGAAAAAATTGCGAAATCAAAATTGAATTAAATTTCTTAATGAGCCTTTTAGCGGCAGAGAGAGAGAGAGGGAACACCTTTTCATTGATTTCTTTGTGAACTTTTTTTGAACTGAAAGCAATGCGATCGATCACTGAAATGTTTTCTTCATGGCATTTACTCAATAAGTTTTTTTGTCGTTCCTCTCTTTTTTATTTGTATTTTTTATTTGGGATGCTAATAATTATAAATTTTTGGTAAACCTCATAGGCGAGTATGGCTGACTTCCAAAATGTATCAATACAAAGTTTGTATACAGTTCTACTACGGTATATAAATTTTGTACATATGCAAAGTTACCAAACAATGCATCAACTATAAATCCGATGCCTGATTGCTTTTTGACTACGTTAATAGTACACATTGACGACGTTTTAAAATAGTATACATTGTACACATTTTGTACAGCAGCTTTATGGAACACTATACTTTGTTCAAACACAAAGCAATTAACATTTTGGAAGTCAGCCTATGTTAGCTTTTGTTGTACCTTGGTTTGTTTTTTCAATTAATTGATTAATTAACATTTTTTTAATTATTCCTTAATTACATACATATATATTTGGTCATTACAACCCTTTAGTCAGGATTACAACCTAGCTTCTCACACCACTTACTTTGTGTGTGTTAATTTTATACATGAGTGGCGGGACCTAGAGTTCAAAGTCGACTCCGAACGACAGATTTTTAAGAAATTTTTCATGGCAATTTTATTTACTCTCAGAGTTTTTGCCAGAAATCTGTTGAAAAGAAGTCGACGTAAAAATATTTTGCTATATTTCGTTTAGTTGGAAATGCCTGAGCTGCAGTTTGAACCGAGGCCTCACGTCTAATAAGCCAACGTACTACCTACTAGACCACGGCGACTTCTATTCCTTACTTAATAATCACTTTTTCAATTGATTTCTAAAAAAGGTGTTTAAATACGGATTTTATTTAAGCCTTACAGATCATTAGACGCAGCTTCGCCTTAGAGACTTACTATACTTCCTAAGAATCTTATTTTATACTTTTTTGGACAAATTTATTTAAACAAATGAATCCTTTTTATATGTTAAAGAGGACATTTAAAAACCAAGTGTGTTTGAGGCATTCAAAACTTTTGTTGGTAAATTACAATAAGAGGAGATCCCGAGTCATGTAATACACTGTGAAGAACTAAGCTGAGGTTGATAACCGATCTTTTGACAGGGCACCATAGTTTCGGAGTACACTTTCTTAGAATGGGGGTTGTCTCAAGCCTAACACATAGATTCTGTGATGATGTTAATGAATCATCAGAATAATTAATCGAAGCCTTTGGGAGAAATATAATCTGCTGGCATATCTTCACATATATGGAGATAGAGATTGTGATTGATGACTATTTCAAATGCTTGATGGGTATTCGAAAACATTGAATACCACTGAGTAAACTGCAACGAGCTAGATTATTTTATGTTAAGAAATAAATAATATTAATTTCAAATTAACACATTAGGCATTAACTGGATGAAAGACTTTGAGGAGATTATATAAATTCTGGTTTTAAATTTCAGTTCGTAGTCCAGCACTTTAACCACTACACAACATCACCTGTATAATAATAATTAAAAATAGTTCATGTTTGTATTGGAATTTTACGACATTAAAGTTTATTACTTAAGACATCACAAATAAAATTTTATAAGGCTTCATTGTATCGACTTTGTAACACATTCTCAATCCACGGTTGTAATACCGAAACGCGAGCATATACCCCAGGCCTTAGCGGTAGAGCACAACCAATACCCCATGATACAATGCCAATAAATTTGTCGTTGGCTATTAAAGGCCCGCCTGAATCCACTATGCAGGCATCAACACCACCAAACATATAACCAGCACAGAGCATGCGATCTGTTATAAGCCTACCCAATAAACCTCGGCATTCGTTTTGGCTTAAAACTGGCACTTGAGCCTCTCTTAAACGTTCGACTGTCTGTTGTATGCTGGGATCTGTGGAGCCCAAACCCAATACAGTGGCTAGGCTACCGGGTATGGTGTCTCTCGGATCAGCCAATTTAATAGGTTGTATTGTGCTTTTAAAATTGAAGGATCCTTTGATTCTTAATAAGCCCACATTGTAATCTATTGTCCTAGAAGTCCACATTTCATGAGAATGTGTACGTTCGATATCATCCCAGAAAAAACAAGAGGGTGGATATCAACTGCAACATCCTATAACATCCTGAAATTTAAAAAATCTGAACCTCGAAACTATTTAGGACAGCAAGAAAAAAACTCCTGTTATCACGATAATGGTACAAAGGATGCTTTAATCAGATGCCTCTGAAGCGACTACTAGGACAACAAATGCAATTTCATTGACAGACCTAAGAGCATTAACAAAAAATAGTCGGAATACGCCAAAAACATAGTCTTCGTTAGTCATAGCAGGACTACACCAGAAAGATGAAAAGAAGAAAACTGCAAGCGGCACTGGAGCAAATAGATTGCAAAAAATGCGGAAGTCGAAAACAAATCATGATGTGGAAAGAGCATTGCACGAAGTTTAATTTTAACATTCAATCCACAATATATGCACAATCTGTTCTTGTCAACAACATGCAGAAAGCACTCAATTTAAGATATCCTCCGGGATGATAGCGACTGGCACTTACTTACTTATTCAATTGGTCATTACAACCCTTTGGTCAGTATTACAATCTAGCTTCTCACACTACCAATGATGCATGTTTTAATTTATTTTTTCCATGAGTTGCGGGACCTACAGTTTAAAGACCACTTCGAACGACAAATTTTTGAGAAATTTTTCATGGCAATTTTATTTACTCTCGGCTTTTGCCAGAAGAAATATTTTTTCCAAATTTCGTTTTGTACTAGATGTCTGAGCCAGGGGTTAAACGATGGGTTCTCATCTAATAAGCCAACGCACTACCTACTAGACAACAGCAACTTTAACCGCCACACAGAGGAGCATTTTGCCTGAAAACCTGGCCAAAATTAATAGAAGTGTTTTATGAGTTAATGGCTGGCATTTTTTGATAGTGTTAATGATAATTCGGCCCAAGGATGAACCCAACTGAGTTTGGATCAAATCGGTCTGTGATTTCGCCTAGCCCCCATACAAATTCCCCCCGAAATTGCACTGTATGTGTAAATAACATAATTATGATAATTATGCAACAATCATGATAAAATTTAGCATGGATAAGTTCTGTGTACTAAGAAATCATGATGTAAAGTTTGGTGAAAATCGGATCACATTTGACCCTAGTCTCCATATAAAGTCCCCTTTAGAAATTCACGTTTGAGCTTACAAATGGCTTAAAAATATCGGGGTATTGTGATGAAATTTGGTATGAAAGTGTATTTTGTAAATCTAAATCATATTGCCAAATTTTTTTGTGGTCGGTCCATAATTGCCCCTAGGCGAAATATCCGAAATAGGGTCCCTTAAGAAAATATGTTTAGCAATTATAATTGCCTTAAAATTTTTATTACCTCGATGAAATTCGACATGAACATGTTTAATATGAATGTGAATCATTTATGGTCACATTTTATTATGATCGGATCATAAGTGCCCCTAGGTAACACACACGGCCCATTAAGAAAATCAAACAAACATCTCATATTGTTATAATAGTCGATATATGTAAATAAGTTTTTAAAGTTCTATGATAATACTGGTATTGCCGCAGTCCCTTCTAGCCATTTAGCATATGTTGTTAAAAATCGGTACTCTTTTCGTTGTGATAAACTACAGTACCTTCTAAAATAATTGTTGAAATTAGTTAAACATAGCTTTAACATACATAGCTTTCTTTGCATATTCAGTTTCTTAAATTTCTTTAAATTCAGTTTTGCCTTTTTGGCCAGCTTTTCAGGGTAAATGCCACTTAGTGCGCCACATCAGCATTTAAATGAAATACCTAAGGGCGGTTTTCTGTCAGGGAGCAGGAATTGATGAGATATGATCCTGCTAATTGCGATAAACATAATAATCGTGCCCATAATTAGCAAACACCTCACAGAATATACATCGCCCAGCATGCGAAATGAACAAGATGAATACTAAGCGGCGATATATTCAGTTGAACTACGGGTAGGTGTTAAAGTGATTCATTCATTCCTAATATTAAAATTTTTAAAAAAATGCGTATGAAATATTAATTTATGATTAAAAACAAACGAAACTGTACGTATTCATTCGTCTATAACTGTCTATAATTTTTTCTATTTGCCACACTTCCATTAAAATCCAATGAACCTGTTTGAAGTCATTTTTCATTTCAAAAATGGAGGTAAAGTGATAAAAAAAAATATTAAAATGAATGGCAACAAACAAAAACCTGTTCCTTCTGTACTACCACACCGGGTGATCAAGTGTTTTATAACGATTTTCATCCCTTTTGTGAAAAAAATTAATTTCATAAAACCGAACAAAACACGAACACAACAATCGATTTATTCACTTAACTATCCGTTATGCTTGAAGGGAATGTTTATAAATTTTGAGAAAATCGTGTTCAAAATCAGGTCCGCCATTGTTTCGTTTACAACAACTATAAAATGTCACCACCTTTAAATGGCAATAACAACAACAAGTACAACAACTATGGCATCGATGCTTTCACTATCTTTTTTTCATTTCTTTTGATGCCATCCAAAACGATGTATTTTTTTTTTTTTGTTTCTTTTATGTATGTCAACGCCAAATTAGTGAGACACACATTAGCGTGGGCAATTCGAAATACTAAAGGAGAACCCCTGTGCGAGCATTTGGCATCTGCATATGTACGTACGTATGTATAAGATGTAGTGCCTATGCCTGCGATCATTATTTTTATCAGCAACAGTCGAGAAGAATAAACAAAAAAGGCGGAGTTTTGTTTACATTCAAAAAAAGATGAACAAAATAAGAGAAAATAGAGAAAAAGAAAAATTTTTAAAAATAAAAGCCAAAAAAGATCACAAGAAAAACAATAAGAAACTTTTTTGTTAAACAAAACCGGCCTTTAACACGCCCTATACCTTTGTAGGAGGCAAATTTTAAGCCAATTTTAATGTGTTCCACATATGTATGCATGTTTGCATGTAAAATATTTTAAAAAGAACTTTTAATTACAAAATTTTATACAGATCGTTAGATTAACATGTCATGTTCTCTTCTGCTCATAACATAGCGATCACTGAATTTGAAGACTGATCGAAATGTGGTTGTGTGTAGGGAACAACCGCGTCTTCAGGCATCGCCAGTCTGTATGCGTCAGCTACAAACGATTGGCAGGCAGGCAGCTTGGCTGACTTGTTGGCTGGCTGGTTGGCATTTAGAAAACGCTATGCGTTCATTAAAGCATTCACAATATGTACGAATGTTTAGAGCGAAAAAAAAATTAGAAAAATTTAAAATTAGAAAAAAAATTTTTTTACATATTTTAGGTTGGCCATCAGTAAAATGCTTGTTTTCTGATTTTAAATTTAAAATCACTAGACATCAGGTACAAGTAAAATACAAACTTTTGTTTATAAATTTACCATTTCCTTAACTTAACTGGTCACTAGAATCCTTAAATCATAATCACAACCTAGCCTCTCACACCACCAGTTTGCTTATTTTGTTTTAGCCATGAGTGGCGCGACATACAGTATTAATGTCGACTCCGAACGGCAGGTTTTTGAGAAACTTTTTATGACAATTTTATTTACTCGTGGGGTTTTTGCGAAAGATATTTTCATACTGAATAATTTTTACCGCAGCCAGTATGGCTAATTGATCCGCTTGGAAGACCATGGGGTTGTTCTGTATGAAGTCGTTCTGAGTGATGCCTAGGTTAGGTTAGAGGACGTGTACTTGTCAATTAAAACAAGTACAGTACCCGGAGGTCGAATTGGCCCATTGTACAACGTCCTAATTTCTCACACCACTTATGTGGTGTGTGTTAATTTTATACATGAGTGGTGGGACCTACAGTTTAAAGTCGACTCCGAACGACAGATTTTTATTTATTGAGAAACTTTTCATGGCAATTTTTATTTACTTTCAGAGTTTTTGCCAGAAATCTACTGAGAGGAAGTCGCCGAAAAAATACTTTTTGTATTTTGTCTTTGATGCCTGGCCTGGGGCTCGAACCCAGGCTTTTGCGTTTAATAAGCCAACACACTACCTACTAGACTACGGCGACTTCATGAGTGATGCCTACCAACTGCGAAAAAATTCCACCATCTTTAGTACAGTTTGGAATCATTCGTATTCCTCAAGCCTATTTTACAGTATGGGTGCTAAGTAAGGTGAGAATACCATGGTAAGACGAGTAGGAAGATATGCCTGTATAATCATCAGTGGCGGTGTCTTGCGCACTACACTAATGTCAGCACAATATTTCTTTCCGCATGATCTTGATTACCAGAGCTTAGCGGCTAACATTAACAGCGATCTCTAGGAAACTGAAGCATGGCTTAGATTATGGCTTGTTACTGGAAGATCTTGAAAGATTTTGAGAGTTTTGGCTACATGGTACCGCGATATGATTTCAGAGCATCTCCTCCGGCGAAAGACGTCTGGAAGAATGGCGTAATATACCTCGTTGGAGACTGCGTTCATACCTGCAGTGATCGCTCCAAACTAAAGAGAACTGTGGGTGGCTCAAACGAAATAAACTCCAGTGCGGTATATAGCTGTAGCTCAGCAAGGTTGCGGAACAGTACGATGTTTATATCGTATGGGTACTAGGATACAGTCATACTTCGAATAATTGTAGAACAGATAAGCTGGCCAGGCGTGGTACAACCATATAAATCTCCGATGAATTTTTTTGCTTTGATAATCTATTTAAAGACCTGTGAGCTTAAAATTGAAGCTGGATGGGTGGTTTCATATAAGGGCATGGCTTAATAGAGGGCACACAAAGACTACTTAAACTTTAAAGGAGCATGCTAAGTAAGTATGAGTATGTTAGAGTCATTACAGGTACACTCCTGCGAAGAACAAAATCTGCAGAAGCTGTGAAAATATGGAAGAGGTACAATTATTGGGTATATGTCCAGCACTATGTAGGAGGAGAAAAGGTTATCTTGGTGTCATGGGCATTGGCAGTCTAGGAAACTTGGCAACCAATTTCTCCAGAAGCTGTGGAAATATGGAAGAGGTACACCTATTGGGTGTATGTCCAGCATTATGTAGAAGGAGAAAGGGTTATCTTGGTGCCATGGACATTAACAGTCTGAGTCGCTTTATCAGAAGCTCCGAATGCTTTTGGGATTAGAGAAAACTGGAAAAGTGTGAACAAGGCATCTAACTATGCTGACACAATATTATTTCCATTAAGTCTGGTCACCTAAATGCTTTGATTTTTATGTGAAAAATATTTATTATTTCGCCATCGCATTGGAATTTGTTTTTTATTTTTTTTTTTTGGATTTCTTTTTGTTTTTAACTAAAAATCATTTAAATTAATTTTCAATTTTTATGGTTTTATTATTTCGTTATTTTCACTGGCATTCAATACGTTTGAGCATAAGTTTTTTATTATTTTTTTTTTCGTTTATTTTTTATCATTATTTTTATGGTTGAAATCCAATGCCCACCATTTTCGATTTGCAACAAAAAATTTTTGTTTTCCTCTATTTCTTCCCCTTTTCATAGGAACTTTAAGGCACAAAAAAACGACAATAACAACAATAATGTGAATATTACCCTCAACATTAAAAATAAAAGAAAGCAAACAATTCAAAAGACATGTAAAGAATGAAAATCGATCGATCGAATCGATCACCAATAAGAAAGCCTTTTCCGGAAAGCAAAAAAGAAACAAAAAATATCTTTTATTCAACGTGGTTTTTGTCGATCATTCAGATGCGATCGCCTGTTGTTTGTTCATTTAAACGTTTATTATTAATAACCAATTGGCCTGGTATGACCAGGCCGGCCATTCGTTTAACACTTTTCATTCGGCCATAATTGGGTCATTTATTGCATTCACCTGCTGTGGTACAAGTACAACACTCCTCATGCGATATTTTATTTTCATTTTGATTTTAAATTATTTTTTCCATTTTTCCATTGTTTTTCAGGTCGATTGGCCAGTTGATTCATTCTGATTTCAGTTATCGGGGTCTCTGCTTCTTTTATTGCTTAAAAATTGCGCATTTAACCGAAAAAAAAACACTCACAGAAAAATATTTCGTTTAATTGCCTTTTTGTTGTATAAATTTTTGTATATTTTTTTAAAATCAATAAATCATGGTTTATTACAAACTTAAATCGAATCCATTTTCCATTTTCCATTTTTTTCTTTTCTTTTCTTTTCTTTTCTTTCGAAGAAGAAGAAAAACCGTAAAATTAAAGAATTTTATGTGAAGGTTTTTAAGTGTTTTCGCAATGATCATAGAAAACATAGCAAAAAAAGAAAAACCATCGAAATATTTTTTCAATGATTCATTTCCCAACAACAACAACAATATTTCGCAATTTCCTTCTGTGAAAATATCTTCATTTTGTGGTTAAGAAATGATTTTTTTTTGTTTAATTTGCCTTTTAATGAATTTTAAAAAAATTTTTAATTGAAAATAATTTTTATGTGATTTCTGTAATTGTAATATAAAAAAGGAAAATGAAAGAAGAAAATGTCCGTGAATAAATAAATAAATACCATATACTACCATGTATATAACATGTTTACATACATATGTATATTGAGTTTAACAAGAAAACATAGTAAACAATTTTGGATACCTTTTTTTAATTATTTTTATATTATAGACCTATAGTTTGTATTGCTCATAACTATCTGATATTTACAGGCCATCACTATCAACAGCGAGTACTATAGGTCAGCTTCTTTTGACCTGAATTGATTCATCTGCACACTAACGACATGTAGCTTGAACAGGACTGAGCTACATGCTACACAGTTTATGTTACATTGTATATTCTATCCTTGTAAAGGTGATGTGAACTGGTTACCAAAATCATTCGATTTGACCTCATTAGCCTTTTTCTGGTAAGTATTTTAAGTATTTTTACTCTACCACAGCTAACATATCTTAAAATTGAACATAGACTGGCCGCTAGTAAAGCTAGTAAAGTCATTACAATCGTTTAGTCAGATTATAACCTAGGTCTAGGTCGGCGTGGGAGCTCTGATGTCACAAAGCTCACTTGAGTACGCATAGCGGCCCGTTGTGATGCCACAGGTGAACACAGTCCCTGTACTGACCAAGTTCCACAAATATCGAGGGCTGCACATCAAAAGCACGGCTACCCCACACTGGAAAACCTGCCATAAAGTTTGATGAACGAAGCTATATCCTTGATATCAATGGAAGATAACTCCGTCAAGCTGACAAGAAACGGGGAGCCAAATAACCTATATCTACACCTAGCAAGAGACGGGCACTGACAAAGAAAGTGGATAACAGTCTCCTCTTCCTCAGCGGACCAAGACCAAGTAATTGGTTGGTACGCCTCCTATTCATCAAGGGCCGGTGGTGCAGGACTCCTCATTGACCCAGGATAGGTTGGCGTCCCGAAAGAATTTCCAAGCAATATCCAACTAGACCGAGGCAAGTGGCATGCCCAATTCAATTGAAGAGGATTCCTGAAGGAGCGCACCATTCCCGGAATGTTACTGTGCCCGAGGACCCACACCAGTGAGACACTGGTGAAGCGCCCAGAAAGAAGGTCGAGACAGCGGCGACATTCCCTAACGATCCTAGAGTTATTCACGAAACCCGATAGAGATCTTATCGCGGCCTGACTATCAGAAAAGACCGAGACGCGAGTGAAAGGAGCAACGTTGACGAGGATCCATTGATCGGCCCGGTAAATTGCCGTCACCTCCGCCTGAAACACAATGCAGTAGTCCGCCAGACGGAGAGAAATGTTCAGGTCCAGTTTCCCAGAGTAGTCACCGCTTCCAACCCCATTATCGAGTTTAGAGCCGTCGGTATATATATCCAGGAATTCCGGGGGGACAACCGCGTAAGGATTCCAGTCGTCGCTACTCGGAATCAGAAAGTGGAAACCCCTGTCGAGACAATATTCAGCAGGGAGATAGTCGATATTCATAACCTAACTTCTCACACCACCCTTACTGTATGTGAGTGCTAGTTTAACCTATGAGTGGCGGGACGTTGATACCGAACGATTTGAGACACTCTTCATGTCAATTCTAATGACTCTCAGAGTGTCTACAAGAAGACCTTTCGTATTTCGTTTTGTACGGGGGTTTTAATCTGTGTCCTGCGTACCTAAATGTGTTTGAAAATTAACAGCGAAAATTTGTTACAAGAAAACTAAATTTATTGAACATTCGGAAGCCTTTAACGTGGGTTGATCACCTGAACCTCTAACTCGATTTCTGAATTGAATTTTGAATTCTGATTCTGAATTTGAATTCCGATTTAGAAGAAAAAATATTTCTAAAAATTCGACAAAAATTTCGGAATTCAGATCAAAAGATATAAGACTGATCGGCTGTCTAAAAAATGCATGATGAACAATCCAAGCCTAGAAAGAGACTAAGATTGTGCAGTTAGAACCACAATACTTGTTAAAAATTTTATCAAAATATTTGATGTGTTAATTTTAGTGTTTGAAGTGTGGACAACTCTACGTGCTCTAATCATCAGGATAAATATTCCCTCAAAATGTATGAAAAGAAAATACGATCTTGAAGGATATAAAACCGTTAATAACCACTTTTCCGATCTCCATATAATGATATCATGAGTCATGACTAATTTGTATGAAATTTCCCTGTTGTTTCTTCGTCTGGGTGAGTGTCTTTGCATGTTTAAACAATTTGCTGAGAACATTGAACCTGATTTCCTCTAAACAAATCATAAACATGGGACGACCGACCACTTCATTATAAATATTTTCTTTTTTTTAATTTCATTTATAAACATTCAACAATAACTGCAACACCAACAACAACACCAATATATACTGAAAAACATAACAACTGAAAAAGATCAACAATAAAAACAATAGCAAAATAATAGTAAACAATTGAGGGAATTCCCTCCCCAAAATAAATTACGAATCTGATCTCTAGAGGACAATGAACTGGAGATTCTACGTTAACGTAACGTAAAGTAACGTAAACTATTTATTAAACATTAAAAGCAACAACAAAAAACAAACAATTAATTAACAATAAATGAATGTGAATAACAATCATAGACAACAACAACAACAACAACAATATGGATAATAATCAAAATAATAAACATAGTATGCGTACATACATATGAAAAGAAAATCATAATAATCGCATCAAAATTTAACGCTGACTGCTGCGATGACTGACTGTCTGACTGTCTGGTTTGCCAGCATCAACAAACACAGCAACACCACATACATACAACAATAAAAACAAGTAAATAAATTAATTTGTTTTAAATTTCCAAACAATTATTACAAAAAAAAACAATTGTTGTTTACTCTGATCATAATCGCAACAACATCTCCAATATTTTCTATCACAACAAAAAGGAGACAGAATCACACAGAGACTCAGCGCTTCCAATGAGCAGAAATGTGATAGAAAATGTTTGACGATAACATTGTAAACAATAGACGGAGAGTGCGGAGAATTCATTCATGAATTTCACGAATGTACGAGGAGGGTATGAGGGATTTCTTGTTTATTTATCATACCATTCTCGATTATTTTGAAACTAAAACTTTATTTTGTTGAGATTATAATGACGATACAAATAAATCAACAAAAAGAAAAGAAACGTAAAATTAAATACATTTAGATGTTGCAAACCAGGAAAATATAACGGGTTAAATAAACAACTCGGAAGGAAAAATGATTATGCGATACTAATAGTGTACGTTACCCACCTGACTATGATGTTTTAACTTGGAATGGGTTATATATCCATGGAGTTGATAAGAGGCATTGGGTTATTCAAGTTCAAAAATTTATTATCCTATCAGACATACATACATAATTGGTCATTACAACCCTTCAGTCAGGATTACGACCTAGTTTCTCACACCACTTATGTTGTGTGTGTTAATTTTATACATGAGTGGTGGGACCTACAGTTTAAAGTCGGCTCCGAACGACAGATTTTTGAGAAACTTTTCATGGCAATTTTATTTAATTTCAGAGTTTTTGCTAGAAATCTGCTGAGAGGAAGTCGCCGAAGAAATACTTTTTGTATTTTGTCTTGATGCTTGGCCTGTGGCTCGAACCCTGGCTTTACGTCTAATAAGCCGTAGTGTGTTGGCCTACTAGACCACGGCGACTTCAATCATAGAAAATGTAAAAATGCATCGCAAGCCGTTGACAAAATTTGTAAAGTTCTCAGTTGTAGCTAGAAAATCAGCAACGAAAGTATTTGTTCGTTTTAGATCTGGTCAACTAATAATAAGAATCTCATAACCAACGTTTTAAACATTCATCAGTTATTAACAAGTATCAACTATTTGAAGCAGGCTGGACCCGCACTAGATCCAGTTATTTAGATTCCACAGGAAAAGTCGAATCACTCTGAGGCACTCTGATTATAGTCGACGAAAAGTAAATCAATTGAAAATCATAGGCAGAAAATGTCATAATCGAAGAAGTGTGAAGTTACATAGCCGCTAGCGAAACCAAGACTATACCAAGAAACGCGAAGTTGTGTATCTGCTGGCAAGAGTAAACTGGAAGCCGCTTACTTTCTCAACAGAGGAGCTATTTTGTAATATACCGATAGGTCAAAAACGGATATTAGAACAGAAGTGAAGTATACCGAGCCCATGGCGAAACACGTAGACATCTTCCAAGCGAAAATCTATGCCATCAATATCTATGTGCTCAATTCAACTTGGATAAGAGGTACAAAAGGTAGGACATAGCAATACTATCTGACAGTCAGGCCGCATTTAGAGCACTCGGCTCTTATGAGGTTAAATCGAAGATAGAATGGGACTGTCTAAAAACGCTGAAGCAGCTAGGTACACAGAGTAATATTACCCTTTGCTGCGTCCCAGGTCAGGTGGAAATTTTTGGAATATAAAGACATCCAAAACTCTTCTCAAATAAAGTGAAAACTTTTGTTGGGAAATTACAATAACAAGAGATCTGAGTCATGCATCAGATTATCACGAAATAAGAGTAGACTCAGGGGGCATTCATTCAAAATGGTGGTTGTTTCGGGCCCAACATGTAGATTGTAGGACGATGTGAATGAATCAGAATACATTCTTGCAACCTGTGTGGCATTAAGGAGTCTCAGGAAGAAACACCTGAATGTATATCAAATGCTAGGCATGGAATTGTTATTGTCGACTCCGAACAGCATCCTGAAATTTGTCAAGGCAATGGGCTTGGAGGAGATATTATAGAGATACCCTTTAAAGTACAATAGATCGTATGCACTTTATTACGACTAATAACTAATCTGGTAGCCATGAGAACACTTCTGGCAGAAAATAGCTTTCATGGTCGCATCATCAAATGAGTTGAAGAAAAATACTCAGCAACACTTAGGATTGGAGAAAACCTATCTTAATAAGGATTCAGAAACCTTATAGTTTAGTATGTTCTTAGAATGTCTTGGGAAATGACAACAGACCCAATGTACGATTACTTTATTACGACAAATAAATAATCTTGTAGCCATGAGAACACTTCTGATAGAAAATAACCTTCATGGTCGTATCGCCAAATGAGTTGAAGAAAAATACTTAGCAACACCTAGGATTTGAGAAAACCTATCTTAATAAGGATTCAAAAACCTTATAGTTTAGTATGTTCTTAGAATGTCTTGGGAAATGACAACAGACCCAATGTATGACCACTAGTCAACACATATTAGGTATCCAAATACGCAAAAATCGCTATCAAACACGGCAGTAATGATGTTGAGATGTTTTACAGCAGCCATAATAGATCAATTAGTAAAAATATATGGCCGTCGCCGTAGTCTAGTAGGTTCATACCCCAGGGCAGACATCAAAACGAAATATGAAAAAAATATTTCTTCGGCGACTTCCTCTCAGCAGATGTTTGGCAAAAACTCTGGAAGTAAATAAAATTGCCGTGAAAAATTTCACAAAAACCTGTCGTTCGGAGTCGACTTTAAACTGTAGGTCCCGCCACTCATGTATAAAAGTTAACGCACACAACATAAGTGGTGTGAGAAGCTAGGTCATAATCCTTTCTGAAGGGTTGTAGTGATCAATTGTGTATGTATATGTATGTAAATGGCAAAATGAGTCGGAAATTGTATAAAGACAGCCTGCAGAATAATTCCAAAAGCGATTATGTTATCACTCTGGTTCTCAATAAAAATTTCAAGAATATTATTGTCATGGGAAAACACTGTTATTTTATGTACAATTTTAAATACATATAAACACACTTTCTGAATAATTAAAACAATTAATTTTAATTTATTTTGTTATTGTTTATGCACATATGTACACTTACTATTTATCCTCTTACCAGGCCCCCACGACTGTTTTTTTTTTTTTGGTAGATAATCTGGAATTATTTATTAAAACTTTTTCTAAACAACTCCAAGTATAAACAAATTTGTTTAAAAAATAAACTGACATCAACAAAAATAATTGTTTTAATAAAAAAAGAAAGGAATTGTTATTGTTGTTGCTGTTGTTGTTGCTGCCGGTGATTCTCGTAGTGTTGGCAATGGAAATAGTGATGATGGTAATGATGTTTGGATTTGAATGTGATGTTTTCATTATCTCTTCTTCTTCTCTTCACTATTATTGTGTTATTATTATTTTGCTTTTGTTTTTGTTTTTGTTTTTGCACACTGACCTATAACAACAACTTGTTAATACAATGGCGCGCGTAAGTATAACCTGATTCCATTTAGAAGAAGACAATGTTTATACTCCCTCTCTTGATCCATAACTCGTGTCTGCGGAGGATTCGATTGTTTAGCATTGATTTCTAAACAAAACAAAATGATCGGAAGTCTAAAGAAGAAAAAAAATTAAAATTTCAATTTCAAAATCAAAATATTTACAAATACACGAATAAAGAAGAAGCAGCAGCAACAACAGCAGCATATATTTAAAACAACAACAACAACAAAACAAACTTTAACAATAATGATCACCTTTACAAATGATCTCAAAGTGAAAGAAAGAGAGGGGGAGAGCGAGGGGGAAGAGAGATTTTCTATTGTATATTTATCCTAAAAAATTTCCAGTGAAAATCACGTGCCATCATATTCGCCGTGTATACTCATATAATAACAACAACATGACTTTCTTTCGTTAGAGACCTTTTGGATTTATTGTGGCAGTCAGTCTTGGATCATTCTTCCATTCTAATGTTTATAGAGACCCATTGTTTACAAACAATTATTATTGTTTCGTTCTTATTGTAAATTATTTTTATTCTATAATTTTAAATTTGTTTGGATTTAATTTAAAAGGAAAAAAAAACAAAAAGAAACAAATTTGAACAACTAAATATTTATAAATTATTGGCAAAATTTATATAAAAAGAAGAATTACTCTTCTCTCTAAATCAGCTGAGTTTTGCTAGAGACTGTCATATGTATACCGTTGACGTACGATCAAAGTATTGTCTGGAAAACGTCAAGTCTGTTGTTATGATTTGTTTGTTAAGAAGACGTACTTTTCTTTGACTCTGACGTACAAGACCAGCTTCCCGAAGGATAACGGATATTGAATGAACTAGAACAGAAGGTAAATAAGTAAGTATTTAATCAAGTTGTGATGGAATTTGATGTCGCCATAGTCTAATAGGTAGTGTGTTGGCTTATTAGACGTAAAGCCAGGGTTCGAGACCCAGGCCAGACATCAAAACGAAATGCAAAAAGTATTTCTTCGGCGACTTCCTCTCAACAGATTTCTGGCAAAAACTCTGAGAGTAAATAAAATGCCATGAAAAGTTTCCCAAAAATCTGTCGTTCGGAGTCGACTTTAAATTGTAGGTCCCGCCACTCATGTATAAAATTAACGCACACCACATAAGTGGTGTGAGAAACTAGGTCCGTAATCCTGACTGAAAGGTTGTAATGACCAATTATGTATGTATGTATGTGTGTATGTTGGAATTTGTATATGGAAACTTTACAACAATTGCATCGAACTTCAGACATTGTCTGTAATTCGTTGTTTGATTCCATTAACATATTTTGGTTTTATTTTTTAAAACTCTTGCTTAATTATTGTTTTCCTTATTGTCGTGAAGACGTGCCTCAGTACTGCGACCGTACATATATTGTCTCCTCCAATCCTCTTGAATTGACAAACTTCAAAATTCTGCTCGGTGTCAACAAGAACAATTCCCTGACCAGTATCTGCTATGTATCCATTCCTGTTCTGTTGATTTATTCTCATCATCTGAACAAGGTAGGTTACGCTTACAGCACCCAATCAAAACATCGCTTACTTACCCCGAATTATTCCAGGATAATGTGATGCATGACTCCAGCCTCTCTTATTGTAATTTCCGAACAAAATTTCCATATTGATTGAAAAGAGTCTTTCTTTGTCTGTCTTTATCTTCCCTTTGGGAAGAAAAGAAAATTTCTATTTCCAATAGCGGAATGGCAGTTGTCCTCCTTCCAAGTTTATCTGTCTGCTCATTATCGCAAATGAGAAGAGTCTTTCTTTGTCTCTCTTTATCGTCCCCTTTGGGTGAGTATACCCTTCCAAACATGTAACCCTACTCCACAGAAGATTTCCGTTCCCAATAGCGGAGTGGCAGTCCTCCTTCTTCTAAGTTCTTCTGTCTGCTCATTAACATGAATTCCCTCATGACTAGGAATTCAGCAGAAAGTCCTTACCTAACTGATATGCCGTCCTCAGAGAATTCCATACTATCTCCGATTTAATCTCATAAGCACCGAGTGCTCAGTTGGAACATGACCGCTAGATAGTATTTCTATGTCTCGTCCTTTGCACGTTCTAACAAATTGAGCACATTGCCAATAAAGAGAAGTTTGTGTTCATATACAACCATGTTTACAAAGTGCAATGTCTGTCTCATGTTAACCTGGCACTAGTCTATGCTTAAAGAGGAAAAATTCACTGTTTGGTGCAAATTTTTGGATGGTTGGTGGCATCGTATGTCCATATTTTTATAAGAACGACGTTGGCCAGGCCATAATTGCCTACGGCGAGCACTATAGGTAGGCGGTTACCAACTTCTTTTGGCTTGAATTGGATTATATGGACACCAACAATATGTTTTTTCAATAGGACGGCTCTACGTGCCATAGATATGTGAAAATAAAGTGACAGATCGTGTGATTTGACTTCGTTAGAATATTTTGTGGGTTTTATTTTAAGTCACAGGTGTATACCAATAAGCCACAAAACTCAGCAGTCCTCTGTGTCGAAATAACTTATACAAGCAGACCAATTTGGTCCGACCTCTAAGCCTATGCCATAGCAAATTTGATCTTTCGAGCGCCCTCCATCCAAAGAAGCAATGACTGATGAGTGATGCAACACGAGTACTGCAAGCAACTATTTGAAGCGAATTTCGATCCGTCGATTAGATCGGCCTTATATTGAATTTTTTTAATTCCATGAAGATCATGAAAAAATATAAAAAAGAAACGAGTTGAGTTTAAATATTGAAATCAATTCCAACAATTTGATTGAAATTCATTTTAGAAATCCTTCTTGACTGGAACTGCCATCCCATTTTTTCGATGGAAAATCAACCACTAATCACATCACACATACTGTGTGCCGACATTCGGTATCAGATTCCACTTGACAAGCAGTCAGACGTCTATTGTGGTTTAATGATGCCCACAAACGATACGAACACATTCATGCATACATACTTTACATTTAGGAAACCACTTGTAATCGGCTACAAAACGATCCATGATAAATAACGGTATCGGTATCAACGAACTAATGTATACAAATTGTCAAGAGAGAAAAAAAAACCTCAAGTGGAGGAAGAGAATGAATTTTGCCGTGTAAACATGATCTCCGCATTCTCCGAAGATGACAAATTGTAGCTGTTGCTGTTGTTGCTGTTGGACGGTAATGTGTTAATGAAATATTATTTATCAGCGATTTTTGTCACTCTTTGATTCTTTCTCTCTCTCTCTTTCGCTTGTGGTTAAAATTGTAACTAATGATCGTACAAAATATTTTGACATTTTGACATTCATTAGAAGGAAGGCCTAATGGCTACATTGGGTTACAATGCGGTTTAAAATGTCAGCGGAATGGGACACTGAATGGACCAGGACAATTGAAACTGGCGCCAGTTTTATCGATTGCCATTATGGCAACTAATTATGAATATTAAAAACATATCTTTCTTGGGATTATCAACAGGAGAATAGAGAAACAAGGGAAAATTAGAAGAAAATTTAGACGATTTTTAATTTTAAAAAATGTATATGTATGTATGTGTATGTACATATGTATGTATGTATATGTATACATATATATTTTTATTTTTGGTATTTATTTGCGCTTTTTAAAAAATATTTTCGTCTCTGTGTGGTCTCTCTAGATGGTTTTTGTTGTTCTTTTTTTTTTTGTTGTAGTTTATGGCACTTGTTGTTGCAAAGTGGCAGTAGTCAAAATACAACAACAATATCAGCCATTTAGAATTACCACATTTCCTTTATAAATTTCAAAAGTTTTTCTCAACAGCAGCTCCTCACTCTGCACGCCGCGTACCGCGCGAATGATCTTTTCTAATCCAAAAATAGTAACACATTTCACCGAGCCACTCCATTGGCACACAAAACCACAAAAATTCGCACGGACCTCAGTATATAGACGCCATTCTGTTCTTTAGAACAGAATTATTTCGCCATAAAGAGAAGAAACCAATGCACTTTACGAAACATTTCTATATCACCCCGGTCTACATATATGGGGAGAGTCGATGGTGTGCGTTTATCATTCACTTTACAGGCGGACTAATACATGCAATGTGGGCCCATATACTGATGGTATATATGTACATACGTATGTACATATTCTCATAGATATATGTATGTATGTATTTAGAGTATATGTATTTGTATTTGTGTATATTAAGTATTCATGTGTGTATATGATGTTCTTAAAATGATACCGAAGCGAAGTCTCATTAAAAAGCATTAATCTGTACGGCAATTCACAGTGGGACTGCAATACTTAAAGTTGTAGGAATATTTTTAAATAATATTTTTTTAAATACATATGTACGTACATAAATACATATGTATGTATATTACATATAATATTAATCAGGTTCCTATCGTTACTGTTTATAATTTTGGACTATAAACCCCTTTTGTTATATTTATGGCCCTTGGACTAGAAAATTATGATACAGAAGCGACAAATCTTCTGTAATTTATTTTTAAAAAAGAAACTAGAAATTCCGTTTCTTTTCTGAAGAAATACGATTCTACACATACAAATTTAGATAAGAAAATTCAATGATTTTCAAACCTTATACGTTTGTTAATCTATTCATCTATTCATGATGATTTTTGGCACATGTCACGATTATTCGTTTTATACAGAGTCTTTCATTCAACGCTTTCTATCTTTCAATTTAAACAAAACAGAAATGTGTGCATGGAACATCATCGAAATTTTTTATTCCACTGAAAGACCTCTTGATGCCATTAGTGTGGAGCACAACATCGTTCAAATGTCCGCAACAATCCAATTTTTCTTGACTCTGGCGCAAAAATTAGGCCAACGCCAAGATTAATATGTATTGGCTTTGAAGACCGCTATGGTTTGTGGCTTATTCCCATACACCAGCGTTCCAAACAAAAAAACCTAAAACCTAACAAAAAAATTCAAATGACTATCAGATGACTATCCTCAAATCGCTCATGGAGAATATTAAATGTGGCATGAGCTATGTGGTCCAGGTCATCCAATTAAGAACAAATTAAGTTGGTAATCATCGACCTATATTGCTCGCCGTTTACAGTGATCTCAAAGAAATATATACCGATCACACCATCAACCAATCAAAATCCACACCAAACAGTGAGTTTTTTTCTTGCACTGGGCGCTCTTAAATCTCATGTGGATTAGTATCGCCAAATTCGAAAATTTTGCTTTTTCACATACCCATTCATCCATCGCTGAAGATGACTTTTGGATGAAAATTAGGATCAGTATCCAACTGTTCCAGCGAACACACGTCGATGCCTATGGTCGTTCAACTTTTGTTTCTCTGATCAACTGAAATTTGAACAGGTGCTCTCGATATATTCGGTAAATCGTCCATTTCATCGATGTACGGCATCATCAGGTTGTATTGTTTTAAAAACGACATTGGCCTAGCCTTCTCTGTCAACGGCAGACACTATATACCGATGATTACCAACTTTTTGACCTGAATTAGATAATTTGGACACCAAGGACATGGAGTTTTACGTGCCACACAGCTCATGCCACATTGGATGTTTTAAACGAGCAATTTGAAGGCATAGTCATCTCAAGTGGAGGTGAATTGAACTTTCCAACAAGATCGTGCGATTTGATCCTTTTGGGGATTACTTAAGCCGCAGGTGTATGTGAATAGGTCACAAACCACAGTGGCCTTCAAAGCCAACATAACATAAGTAAATCGTCCATTTCATCGACGTACGGATGGATCTCCGAATAATCACTTAATGTAAGTTCATGATTCCAAGATGTCAGCCTGGAGATCAGGCGCAGGATCACTCTTGCAAACAGGTGCTACTATGGTTTCAACAAGCAATTGAGTAACAGAGACCTCTCTCGCAGGACAAAACTAATACTCTACAAGACGCTCATCCTTTACGTGCTTCTTTATGGCGCAGAGGCATGGACCTTATTAAGCACTGATGTAGCAGCCTTGAGAGTATTCGACAACAAAGTCCGATGTGAGATATTTGGTTCAGTGTGAGTTGGCGATGATTTCCGCATCCGATCCAACGGGGAGCTGTATGAGCTCCTCAACAACTTAGACGTTGTGCAGCGTATTAACATCCAGAGGCTCCGAGGGTTCGGCCATGACGTTCGAATAGAGGAGGATGCTCCGGCGAGGCGGGTATTTGATGCGGGGATCTGCTGAAATCGGTCAAGAGGTCAACCTTGTTCGCGTTGGAAGGACCAAATCGCGGAAGCCTTGTCATCTATTGGTGTGAGCAACTGGCGTAGGCGCGCAACAAGCAAATGTGCCTGGGAGGATGTTAATCGGATTATTAATGGCCAATTAAATAAGATTCTAAGATTTCCACAATTCAATTACAATTATTTGTTCCACTGTACCGTGAACCGTGTAGTGCATTGAAAGAGTCTGGTAATCGAAATGAAGGAACAAAAAGCGAAAGAGTCGTGAAACATCAATTCACAAGAATGACGACAACAATTGTCGAGTGAAATGAAACAGACATCGAGCAATGCCAACAGCCAACCCAAATTAAGCAAAACAGTCAGAAAAAAGTTTGCTTTTCAAAGAAAAAAACAACGCAAACAAACCGCCATACTCTCCGTACCAGTTGTCTGCGTACCTTTTCAACGATTTTATTGTGGATGATGTGTTGGAGAGTGTCGTTAAGTTCTTAATTGATGATGTTGCCAAATAAAATTCAATTGGGCAGCCATAAAACTGACACTTTCAAAATGGGAAAAACAATTCACAGGAAATTCTGTTTCCTTTTCTACAGGCGTTTATATTTTTCTCTTGTTTTTTTTTTTTGTTTTGAATAAATTGACCCAGAAAAAAAAGAAAGAATGAAGTGAAGTGAAGCAAAAAAATACGTTCCATCTTTCGTTCTCTCTCTCTCTTCTGTATATTTCAACACTTGCTCTGGTCTGTTTGGGAATTTCGTGAAAATAAAATCGTTTGTAATTAATTTGGTTTGAAAGTACGTATGTATGTATGTATTCGATATTTTATTTTCTTGTTTTTTTTTTAATTTTTTTGGTTCAAAAAGCCATTAAATTGGCAAATTACTTTGCTTTTATTTTTATTGTATTGATTCCATTTAATAACGATTGCCTTTGTATTTGTGGCTGTAAAATGAAATTCAGAAATGAATCTCTGTATGTATCTGGAGAAATATATTGTATTTATTGATCGTATGCAGATCATGGCATCGTAAATCTCTCTATTTTATCGTTTATCGTTGTGAATATAAAAATTCATTGGAAATCCTACGACAGTTTAATTGCTCACACCAAATGAGTCCTGCTGTTTTCATTCCAATTGAAAACAACATTCAACTGCGTTTTCTTTGTCTTTCGAATATAAAATTCTACTAAGCGTTACGATTTTCTACATGGAATTTTATATTAAACTGGATGAATGGGTGTTTGAGCAAACAAAATTGTCAAATTTCGGACGATAACAATCCACATAAGGTCCAAGAACATTCCGAAAAGTTAAATGTTTAAAGTGAATTGCAGGCTAGAGGCATGATCAGTCTGTATTTTTTTAAAAACGACATTGGCCTGGCCTTCTCTGTCAAAGGCAGACACTATACACCATTGATTAAAAACTTCTTTTGACCTGAATTAGATAATTTGGACACCAAGGACATGGAGTCTTACGTGCCACACAGCTCATGCCACATTGAATATTTTGCATGAGCAATTTGAAGGCATAGTCATCTCAAGTGGAGGTGAATTGAACTTTCCAACAAGATCGTGCGATTTGATCCTTTTGGGAACTACTTAAGCCGCAGGTGTATGTGAATAGGTCACAAACCACAGTGGCCTTCAAAGCCAACATAACATAAGTAAATCGTCCATTTCATCGACGTACGGATGGATCTCCGAATAATCACTTAATGTAAGTTCATGATTCCAAACTGTCAGCCTGGAGATCAGGCGCAGGATTTGAATTGAACTTTCCAATAAGTTCGTGCGATTTGATCCTGTTAGACTCTTTCATTTGGGGTTTATTTAAGCTGCAAGTGTATGTGAATAGGTCACAAACCACAGGGACCTTCAAAGCCAACATAACAGCCTGATTATGCGCCAGAATTATGATAAATTCTCTATTATTGTGTACGAATCTAGACAGTAGCAGAAAATGGCTTCAAAGACTTCGTGTCTTGGATATTTAAGTGAAATTGCATTCGAACTCAAATTTGTTTGCGGGTCAAGGTTAGGTTAGGTTAGAGGACGTTTACTTGTCAATTAAGACAAGTACAGTACCCGGAGTCCAAATCGGCCCATTGTACAACGTCCTTAAAGAGGGAAGGATAATAGAGGGAATGGGATATAAAGGAGAGGATGTAGGAAAGGGGCTAATGGGAAGCGGAGGAATTACACAGGCCAGACACAACAAAAGGGGAGAGCCGCAGCACCTCTCAACCAGCCTATGCCACTAATGAATCTGTGGAGAACCTTGATGTCGGCTCTTGGCACAGAATTCAAACTCTCAAAGAAGGCCCAGCCAAGGGTCCTCAGCCTCAACCTACACAGGGCTGGGCAGTTACAGAGGAGGTGTTCGATAGTCTCTAACTTCTCCCCATCGCAACATGCCATGCAATATTACGGCTGGGACATGCCCTAATCTCGCAGTGCCCCGTGATAAAACCCTCAACCAACTTTAAGCTGTCTACAGAAGGCCATAGACATCTAGAAACAAAACAACCCGATCCGTTCTCCCAACGCCTCTGCTGTTCCTCCCTGACCCATCCACTGATGAGGTCGTAGAGGTGACAGATTGGGGGGTCAGGACCAACTATAAAATCGCCCCCACAGAGCGAACCTAACCTAGCGAGGTTGCTGGTCAAACAAAAACACAAAAATTTTTGAATTTCTAATGATGTGCGTGATAAGAACACCAGTTACTAGAGCTTTGAATACAACACATTATATCCAACCGAAAGAGATACGGGTTCGATAGGAGATGGCCATTAATTGTACCATCAGGGTGTAATTGGTACGCCGGACAGATACTTTCTAGATGCAAAGCCTAACATTGTAACATCAACCAATTACTCGTATATCACTCTGATACCAGACTAACTTTCAAGGTTAAGTGGGTCCATGGCACAGATATTTGTGGAGGCTTGTTGCTATACATTTGGATATAGGACCTTAAGGGTTCTATATATAGAAAAACTAGAAATCAAACCATACCTCCAACTACGGGACCATTATACGAATATTAGGGCAATAGAAATACAATATCAAGGACTGTTGTTCAACATTAGAAAGAGATTGAATGAATGAATGTGAGTGCTTCCCAGCCGATTGTTGTTCATTTGCCAATTGGAAGAGTATTGTGATCAGTTTTGGTTATAATATGTACTGAAGACATGCCGTTTGGCATTGATACTCACACCTTTGCTGACTATACCGATTTTCTTGAGATATTTTATAATATTTAAACTTTTTTAATTTTTAATAAAAAAAGCGTTTTTTATTTCCTAAAAAACAAATAACATACAAATTTGGAATATATGTCCACATCTCTTTATTGCATGTATGGAAAGTGTTGAATAATTTCTAAAAAAAATTTTAGCCGCCAACTAGATTTCGATTTTTTCGTGTTCAAAAAATTGTTTTCGGCGTGTCGAAAAACTAAACGTCTATCAAACAAATCATTTTGACGAAACGGCTTTTGTCAGACAACCACAGTACGAGACTGATGTACTACAGCATAGATATGTATGCACGCCGCCACAATGATCGAAATACCGATTAACTTAGACGTTGTAGATGCACACCCAACAATCGATCATTGGCTTTAACAAGACACTGGCAATCAATTTCACATTTCAACGCCTTAAAATTGTTCACTTTTTTATAGAATAATTCATTGGGGAAATCTTAGAAGAGAAAAGAAAATAACAAAACGATTTTTGCTGAATTTTCAAATTGTATTTCGAACTCTTTGTTGTGGATGAGCGTATATTTTCCATTCTTTTTTTTTAAAGAAACAAAAAAAAAAAGAAATGAAATGAAAACGAAATCATTGAAGTTTGCCGTCAGTGTCAGTCAGTCACTAAAGTGAAAACAAAACAGAAAAAACAACAAAGTTTAGTGGTATCATCTCATCGTCATTATTATCAAAGCCAGCCTCTGGCAAGTGTAGAAGCAATAGAAGCAGTAGCCATCAATTCACAGCTAAAATAACACAAGATCATCATAATCATTATCGCGTTCATCATATTCAGCAGATTTGATTGTATTTTAACCGATTCACCACTCTCTCTCTTTCTCTCTTTATCTCCCCGTTCAGTTTATGCCACTCACTCTTACTGCAGAAGACACATGCATCCATGCCATACCATCCCATCCATTCATGGTTAAGGAAGCATTGTGCGGCATGTATGTTGGTTGCATGCATACATTTGGGGATCACTTGACATTAGACCACCCATTATGAACACACTCATTTAAATTCATGTACAACAAAAACAACAAAAAACAAATGAAATATTCCTAAAAACCATTCAGCATTATTATTATTATTGTTGTTGCATTATGCGGCATTCTATTCCTTAAAACTGTCTACTACTTTTCAGAAACCGCATAAAAAGAACATAATTTTTCCCCCGTTTTAAAATATTTTTTCACTTTTTTATTTTCTTTTATAGAGGAATAAAAGTACGTTTTTACGATTCATTGATATGATCAATTGTAATCGTAAAAGAAAGCAAAGAAAAGATGCAACATCTTGGGTAGACTTTTTCTTTCAAAAGAATACAAAAAGAAGTGGTGCTGCCTGCTTGTAAACATGTGTAAATCTTGTTGCCCCTTTTGACTGACTGGCAAAAGGCCTCATTGTGTCATGATGTATGACTGTGACGATGACGATGAGCTGAAATACAATCTAGAACGTGCAGACATGAAGAAGAAGAAGAATTGTTTACATAATTGAAACGGTCGATGAGTTTTCGAAAGAGTAGCTTCTTATTGGCTAAAATTCAAGTTTGTGTCAATTTCTATTGCATTGTTAGAAAGTTCTGTGGAAAAATCTATTTTTAAATAAATTTTCATTTGATCGCTCAGCTGTAGTCAACAAATTTGGCAACATTTTTTTGATGGACGGACACTCAGGGAATCTATGGATTCGAAATTATTTCTTAAACTTCTTTTAATAAGGATAGTCATAGCCAGAGTCATAGCGAAGTCGCCGTAGTCTAGTAGGTAGTGTGTTGGCTTATTAGACGTAAAGCCAGGGTTCGAGCCCCAGGCCAGACATCAAAACAAAATACAAAAAAAGTATTTCTTCGGCGACTTCCTCTCAGCAGATTTCTGGCAAAATCTCTGAGACTAAATAAAATTGCCATGAAAAGTTTCTCAAAAATCTTTCGTTCGGAGTCAACTTTAAACTGTAGGTCCCACCACTCATGTATAAAATTAACACACACAACATAATTGGTGTAAGAAACTAGGTCGTAATCCTGAGTAAAGGGTGTTCATGGTCAATTATGTATGTATAGCCAAAGTAATGAGTATGTAGGAGAGTAGCATTGATTTATTGCGATATCCAACAATAATACACAAGGTATTGGAAAAATATAACAGAAAACAAAGCATTTAAACTATCGATGATATCTCGCATTACCGATAACACCTGCAGTGGTTAGATTAAGCTATTGTTGGAAAGAAATACTGTTTTCTTATACTCATCAACGCCGGAGAATAACTTTGCAGTAAGTAAGATAAGACGTCGTAACACCCACTCACACAAATTTTTTTCTTAAACATGCCTGACTTGTGCATGCATAGCAAAGCATTAGCATACTCTTTCGATCGAACTAACTGCCAGGCATCTTGTTAACCAGTCTTGACAACCATTCTTGCTTAGAATCAAGTTCAAAAGCGG
This sequence comes from Sarcophaga carnaria, assembly GCA_958299815.1. Lineage (NCBI taxonomy): Eukaryota > Metazoa > Arthropoda > Insecta > Diptera > Sarcophagidae > Sarcophaga > Sarcophaga carnaria. The sequence continues at coordinate 48,012,511 of OY283151.1, forward strand.
CCTTTAAATTTCATTAATCTAGTGATCGATTTAAAGCATTCGTTAGACCACCGAGAAGCTAATTTTTTTTTTCAAATGAACAATAAAATCAGGCAAAATCTGGTAATGGAATGGCGGGAGAAATATGTAGGCCGGTTGGTCACCACTTCGTATCGGAGATATCTGCGACTAAGCTAAAATAGGCAACAAAGCTAATATCTTTGCCATCGACAGAAAATGCAAGTTATCGACAAAAACCATTGAAGTAATCGACAAAAAAATGTTAAGTCATCGACAAAAAATGCAAGTTAACGACCAAAAGAATGCAATCCAACGACACAAAAGGAAACTTGTTTTAGAATCCTTGATACCAGGGCTATTCAGTCCATTACCCTCGCCATTCTACTTATTATCCTACGTTGCCAGATTTTTGAAGAATATATTTTGTGAAAGTCTAGTAGGTAGTGTGTTGGCTTATTAAACGTAAAGCCAGGGTTCAAAGCCCAGGCCAGGCATCAAACCGAATACAAAAAATATTTCTTCGGCGACTTCCTCTCAACAGATTTCTGGCAAAAAATCTGAGAGCAAATAAAATTGCCATGAAAAGTTTCTCAAAAATAAGTCGTTCGGAGTCGACTTTAAACTGTAGGTCCCGCCACTCATGTATAAAATTAACACCCGCAACATAAGTGGTGCGAGAATCTAGGTCGTAATCCTGACTGAAGGATTGTAATGACCAATTATGTATGTATATTTTGTGAAAATCTTGATCTTTCAACTTGATTATCTCTAACGAGGAAACAGTTTTTCTTCATATTTGTTTGTTTTTTTTTTTTTTGTAAAATTCAAAGGTTTGCCTTCGTCTTTCTTTTAATTTTCTCCAATTTTTTCCTATTTTTGTGATTTTTAATCGATACTTTTTCCAAAGTTTTTAAAGAGCTTTAAGAAGATGACATTAAGAGAAACGTATATTTTGAGTTTTGAATAAAATGGCGGAGGCATTTCCTTTTTAACTTAGTACTGGATATAACGAACAACGAGCAGGCCTAACAACAATTAGGTTCGTTAAATCGGACAACTACTGTAGTTGTTTAATTCCTGGAAAACAAATCCTTTCACATACTCAATCAAGTACAATATGTTGCCATCATGTACATACATATGTATGTATGTATCCTTTGCCGTTCACACTTTCCATCCTTAACGTTTACGGGACAGTAGCAAAACACAATTTTTGTTGTGGGAATATGGCGCACCATCAGAAATCGATTTTTCGTTTTTATTGTTCTCGTATTATTTTTGAACCCACACATGTGATTTATTTTTAAAGAGAACAACAAATAAATCAATTTCTATTTTGGCATAAATGATGGTGTGAAAAACAAACATGAAATTCGAACATAAAAAAAAAAGAAAAACGAAAATATTTGATCAGGTTGAGGAGGAGATACAATACAACACATACAACATTCCACAATAGCAACAACAAAATTTGTTTCTTTTTTTTATAATTTTCCAAAGAAAATTCCCCAAAAAAGAAACGGTATTTTCAATGAAAAAAAACGAATAAAATTAACGGAGAAAATAACAAAAGCGGATATTTTACAGATACTAAGAATATAATGTAGGATCCTAGGAAGAACCCATTGAAGGTCATTAAATTTTGAAAAAGAAAAAAAAAACATTTTTTTTTGTTTGAATCCAAAAAAAACTTAACTCTTCCAAATAATTGCTGCAGTTTATCTATTCACAGGTGCTTTATACATCATTAGATTAGTTTTTTTTTGTTTCTTGCCTTATAACCAGTCAAGTCGATCACAGCGCACATGTGTTAATTTGAAACAAATTGTGAGTGACTTTGAAGTACTCTACTGCTTATTCTGCTTATTGAAGAATCGATATTTTGAAGTATGTATTCAATGGTATACAATTCGAGAATAAGCCTTACTTACTTAATTGGTCATTACAGCAGTTAAATCAGGATAACGACCTAGCTTTTCACACCACCCAAGTTAGGTAGGTAGGTTGGAGTGGTAGCTTTGATACCAAAAGCTCACTTGAGCACGCATAGCGGCTCGTTGTGACGGCACAGGTGAACGCAGTCTCTGTACTGACCAATTTCCTCCAAACCAGGCAAGAAGAAGAAGAAGTTGGTCAGCGCAAAGCTGCACATTTAAAGCGCGACTACCCCACGCTGGAAAACCAGCCCGAAAGTTTGATAAACGAAGCTATATTCTTGACACCAATGGATGATAGCTCCTCGCAAGAGATGGGCATTAACAAAGAAAGTGGATAACAGTATCCTCTTCCTCAGCGGATCTGCACCCACGGCAGAAGTCGTTAGATGGGAGCTGCATTCTTTCCACGAGTTTTCATATTACACAATGACCTGTAACCATGGCCACTGTGATCGAGATGACGTTACGACCAAGTCCAAGTAACTGGTTGGTACGCCTTCTATCCATCGAGGGCCATGTGAGCCTAGCGGTGGAGCAGGACTCCTCATTGGCCCAGGATAGGTTAGCGTCACGAAAGAATTTCCGCAAGATGGCCAGCTTGACCGAGGCAAGTGGCAGCACCAAGTCGATTGAAGAGGATTTCAGAAGTAGTGCACCAGCCCTGGCGAAATAGTCGTCTCTGCAGTTTCCTGGAATATTACTGTGCCCGGGGACCCAGATAAGTGTGGCACTAAAGCGACCCGAAAGAAGGTCACATTTCCGGCGACATTTCCTGACAATCCGAGAGTTATTCACAACATTCGACAGAGATCTTATGGCAGCCCGACTATCAGAAGAGATCGAGATGCGAGTGAAAGGAACACCATTGACGAGGATCCATTGAGCAGCCCGGTAGATGGCCATTACTTCCGCCTGAAACTTGCTACAATAACCAGCAGTCGGGGGGAAATGTTCAGGTCCAGTTTCCCAGAGTAGACTCCGCTATCAACCGCGTTATCGAGTTTAGAGCCATCGTTGTATACATCCAGGAGTTCCGGGGAGACGATCATGTCGGAATCAGAAAGTAAAAACCCCTGTCAAAACAGTATTCCACCACCCATATTGCGTGTGTTAATTTTATCCATGAGTAGCGAGATCTATAGTGTTAAGTCGACTCCAAACAGCAGATGTTAAGAAAACTTTTCATGACAATTTTATTGGCCCTCAAGGCTTTCGTTCTAGATGTCATTACAAAACTTTACCCAGGATTAAGACCTAGCTTCGCACACCACCCATAGTGTGTGTGATAATTCACTCCATGGATGGAGAGGCCTACAGTCGACTCAAAATATTTGTAAGAAACTTTTCATTAAATTTTACAGGATATTGCTGAGAGGAAGTCGCCAAACAAATATTATTAAGTCGACTCCAAACAGCAGACAAATTTTTCATGGGTTTTTCAGGGATTTTGCCAGAAAATTGCTGAACGTAAGTCGCGAAGAAATAGTTGTCATATTTTGTTTTGTTCCAGATGTCATGACCAAATATTAACCAGTATTAAGACTTAGCTTCTCCCACCACCCGTCTTGAGTGTGGTAATTCATTCCATGGGTGAGGGGATCTACAGTGCAAAGTCGATTCCAAGCAACAACTTTTTAAGAAACTTTTCATGTTAATTTTACAGGATATTGCTGAGAGGAAGTCGTCGAAGAAATATTTTTTATATTTCGTTTTGTTTGTGATGCCAGAGCTGGGATCTGAACGATGTCTAATAAGCCAACACACTACCTAACCTTAGACTATGACGAAGAAATTAATTTTATTCAAAGCGGTGATCTTGCAGTTTGATGGAATTTTCTAATTCGAAGTACAGCAGTTTTCTGTGGGTTGGAGTATTGAATTTGAATTATTAACGCTGTCTAGAATGCTATGAGGTATGCTTAAACAATAAATTCTTGTTCAAAAATATTCCAAAAAACTATTTAAAGAATTAACAGCTTGATAAATTCTTTGAAGGAAATATATTTTTTTCTAATTTTAGCAAAAAAAAAAAATACAAAACCATTCAGTGTACAGGTTGGCAGCGTATGTTGCCATAAAAATAACTTGAATTACTTTTTATTGTAAAAGGGAGAAAACACAAAAAAAAAATAATATAAAAACACAGTGATAATATAAACAATTGATGTGGAGGAATGCCTCTTTTTCTAGTAATTTTTTTCTGAATTTTGAATTTTGATGATCGTCAACAACATGATCATTACGATGATGGTCTACGATTTCCATACATGTGAAGAAGCATCAGAAGATCATTTTAAACGCGTGGCATTGTCGTTGTTTACAAAAACTGAAACTATTTTTGAACTTTTTTTTCAATTCAATTCAATTTTGATTTTTTTTAATTTTTTTTCAATTTTTTTCTAATTTTAATTTTTACTATCGCAATTGATCTTTTTATATATTTTTCTTGTTTTGTTTTTGTTTTTGTTGTTTTTATTTTCGTATTTTCCTTATTACGTTATTATAATCTTATTATTGTTGTTGTACGGAGGCAATATGCCTGCCTGCCTGCCTCCTGATAATTTATTTCCCAGCTTGAATTTGGTAATTATTACTCTTTTTCTTTCTGCGTGTGTCTGTATGCATATGTCTGCTATATGTTTACGTATGTATGTATGTATGTACGTATGTATGAGTGTATCCAGTTCAGTAAAATATTGTAAACAAAAACGAACAATTTTTTTTTCTCATTTCTCAATTTCGAAGCAAAATTGTACAATTTGGTGTTGCCAGCAATTTACGTACGTGAACGTGTATGAAAATTTTTTTATGAATAGTTGCGTACATTTAGAAAAATTTAAAAAAAATACATTTTAAAAACAACACTCAAATTATATTAGAAATATCCATGAGTGCATAGAAAAGAGATTAATTGGTTTACTTATACTAAGGTACAACGTAGGAATCTACCGATGTGTCGGGCCTCTATGGGCAATTCCAGGTTACACTCCTCTACGAAGATACTTACTAAAGTCTTAGCTGAAACAACAGAAAAATCCTGTAGGAAAACTATTAGAAAAGCAAGCCTAAAAACCTACAGGTGGAATGCTTGAAATGTGGAAAAAGACAAGGTTTGCAGGCCTAAAGAAGTGGGCAATGTGTCACATACATACATACAAATCCTCATGGAATGTATTCAAAAAATTAATCCAGGAGAAAAAAGACAATCCTGGAAGAATTTCTATGGCAATGTAGAATGTATTTTGAAAGATTTTACCAACAAATCCCAATTCCTCCGCTTCCTTATTCTCCCTTTCCTATTTCCTCTCCTTTTTTCCTACCTCCCATGTTATCCTCTCTCCTTTAGGACAATTGTACAATGGGTCAACTTGACCTCCGGGTAATGTACTTAACTCAATTGACAAGTACACGTCCTCTAACCTCAACCTAAACTTAATTCCACAATACCACCTTATATTCAAAAATCCCATGGTTACCGAACTGCTCATAGTAAAGATATCCTGGATGTAGCTACCGAAACTCTCTTCACCGAACATCAAATGCATATGATGTACTGAATGTACCGATTTTAAAACATGGCATTAGAGGGGTAGTAGAAAACTTTCAATTCCGGATCCTAATTGAATCATACATACTACATACATACATAATTGGTCATTACAAAACCATTCAGTCAGGATTACAAACTAGTATCCCACACCAGTTATGTATGTTGCGTGTGTTAATTTTATAAATGAGTGGCGGGACCTACAGTTTAAAGTCGACTCCGAACGACAAATTTTTTTGAGAAACTTTTTCATGGCATTTTTATTTACACTCAGAGTTTTTGCAAGAAATTTGCTGAGAGCAAGTCACCGAAGTAATATTTTTCATATTTTCGTTTTGATGTCTGACCTGGAGTTTGTACCTAGGCTTTACATCTAATAAGCTAACACACCACCTTCTAGACTACGGCGACTTCATAACAGTGGATACTCAGATGAACATAAATATCCTCGTGCAATGGATTTTGATTATGTTCATGTTTTTTTGAACTTACTTATCTTAATTCCATAGGAGGAATAGGATTTCACACTAAAGCTAAAGATTCTAGGTCCATCAGCCTATCTTCTTACTTTTCTTACTTAAAACGCTTGAGAGAATGATAGACGTCTACCGGTCTGAATTCTCCTTCAGCAGCACAACGCGTCTTCACAGAGGATAAATATACCGAAACTGCGTTACAACACTCATTAGTTGGTCACATAGAGAAATCTATACTACAAGGACTATACTTTGACCGCTTGCCTTGAAGTAGAGGGTGCTTAACAACATTAAGTCAGAGTCGGTTATTAATGCCATGCGAGTTCGGCAGAATTCAGCTCAGCTTGCGAGGAAGTTAATTTCTTCCATGCCAAGACAAGTCAACGCTTTTGAAACTATCTGAACATTTGTTGGTAATGAGAAGAAATCTGTCCGGGCCTTGTAAGCTTAAAAACACGTGTTTTAGAATAGGAATCGATATGTAGGCACTGAGGAGAATGGATCCCATACATACATACATAATTGGCCATTACAACCCTTCAATCAGGATTACGACCTAGCTTCTCACACCACTCATGTTGTGTGCTTTAATTTTATACGTGAGTGGCGGGACCTAGAGTTTAACGTCGACTCCGAACGACAGATTTTTGGCCAGAAATCTGCTGAGGGAAAGTTGCCGAAGAAATATTTTTTTTATATTTCGTTTTGATGTCTGACCTGGGATACGAACCCGGGCTTTTCGTCTAATAAGCCAACACACTACCTACTAGACTACGGAGACTTCAATAATGGATCACCAGAACATATAGTTGGCACTTGATCGCCTTTAATACATCTCAAAAGGAAACACCAGGGTATGTACATATCAAGTAATAGGCAGGAATTAGTCTTTGCTGACGCCGAACAGCGCCTTGAAGTTTATCAGAATAACAGGATTTGATTGATTGAATGAGGAATTATACCCGAAGGTATAGTGAGTATAACAATTTCAGAAATAATTTTAAATTTTCTTTCTGTGTATTCTCTGTTCAAATGTTCAATGAAATGATAGAAACACCAGAGAGGAAAAAAACACACACTAAACAAGATTTATGACCTAAAGGAGGTGAATTTTATTTCATTTTTATTTTCAATTTGTTGGCGATTTTTTCTTCACTTTCTTTTTTAATAGAGTTTATTAAAAAAAAAGCAAAAAAAAACATTTTATTACTCTAAACGAAGAGATTACAAACGAGCATATTTTTGAGAATTTAATAAAGAAAAAATAAAATAAGGACAGTCAAATAAGATCCTTTAATTGGCAAATAAAATAGAAATTATTTACTTTTATACACGTTTTTTTGTGAAAATTCTTCCCCATAAACTGTCTGATAGTTTTCTTCTATCTTTCCAGCGAAAGATTCCTATTTTTTATTGTTTTTTGATGCCAAACACATTCATGATCAATAAAAAATTCAAATTTAAAAACTGATTTGTTTATTTACACAAAAGACACATCGAAAAATAATAATTTTTCAATTCTCTATTTAAAGGCGATATAATATAACAACAACAACAAAAACAAGTACTATTACAACAACACGGTAAAGAAGAAAGAAACATTTGATTTCATTTCAATAATAATAAACAAAACAACACTAGTAGTTCACAAAAATCAAAAAAAAAGAATTAAAAATCAAAAAATATAGAAATGAATATGAAAATCAAATGAAACTATTTCAGAAATGTACAGCAGCATGAGCATGTCATTCGCATCAGAATTAGTGGTACCCTACACTATATAAATTGGTCATATAGGCATGCACTCAATCAATGTAACATCAAATTGATGAAAATTGATGAATGTATGTGTAATCGATTACAATGAAATAAATTGCTATAGGCATGTAAGACAAAAAATCGTTAATCAACCCTTAAAAGTAAGGTTCAATTGGATTTCTAAACCTCATATATATTAGGAGTCTACATTAGCTAAAGCCATCATTTTGATTCGATTGATTCCTGATACGAATCAATTGTTGATTATCGAAGGGTTAATTACTATTTGAAACCCCTTTGAAATTTCTATGATATTTATATTATCGTTATGTCCTATGATATTGTGAGGTTAGGTTAGGTAAGGTTAAATTGGAAATCATTCTCAATGGACATACATAGCTTTCGTCGGTCGTAAAAAGTTGCAAGTTCAATGATTCCTTTTCTTTAAAACCAACCACAAAGAACTATGGCTGCATAGTATAGTAGTTTTAAATTGTGTATTCATATTCTAGTTTAGCTTGCCCTCCAATATGATTTCAAGATATTTGGCGTTATTAAATAGAGTAAGACCTACTCCCCCCCCCCCCCCCCTCATTGCTTCCGGGGGTACTAAATTTAGAAACTTTGTAATTCCCTGCACTAACTCGGTTTTGTTTGTTTTAACTCACAGTTCATATTCGTTTCACCACTTCGTTAGTAAAATCTCAGCGCAGATTGCAGAATTTTCGAAAGTAATTCAGGCGATTTTGCCAGTAGTCGCTACCACTACGTCTATTTGCGTAGGTGAATATCACGCAGTATATTTCTTTGCTACGTAGCACCCTGGCTTCCCCGGAACTCCTGGATATACATATATACATATATACCGACAGCTCTAACTCGATGGCGGGGTGGATAGCGGAGTCTACTCTGGGACATTAGACTTGGATATTTCACTCCGGCTGCCGGACTATTGCAGCGTGCTCCAGGTGAAGTAATGGCCATCAACCGCGCCGCGCAGTGGATGCTTGCATACGCTGTTCCTTTCACCCGCATCTCGATGTTTTCTAATAGCCAGGCTGCCATAAGATCTCTGTCGAACGTTGCGAATAATTCCAGAATCGTCAGGGAATGTCGTTGCTGCCTCAACTTTCTTTCTGGGCGCTTCAGAGTCACACTTGTCTGGGTCCCCGGACACTGTGACAGTCCGGGAAACTGCAGAGCCGACGAGCTAGCCAGAGCTGGCACACTATATCCGGAATTGTCTTCAATCAACTGAGGAATGCCAATTACCTCTTTCAAGCTGGCCATCGCGGGAAAATTCTTCAGAAACGCCAACCTATCCTGGATCAATGAGGAGTCCTGCTTTACCGCTAGGCTCACTTGGCCCTCTATGGATAGAAGGCGCACCAACCAGTTACTTGGACTTGGTCGTAACATCATCTCGATCACAGTGGCCATGCTTACAGGTCACTGTGTTATGGGTAAGCACGCGGAAAGAATGCGGCTCCCATTTTACGACTTCTGCCGTGTGTGCAGATCCGCCGAGGAGGAGGAGACTGTCATCCACTTTCTTTGTCAATGCCCATCTCTTGCGAAGTGCAGATATACGTTATTTGGCTCTCCAACCCTTGTATATATAGCCTCGTTTATCGAGCTTTCTGGCTGGTTCTTCAGCGTGGGGTTGTCGTGCTTTGAAATGTGCAGCCCTTGCACTGACCAACTTCTCCCTCCTTGGTTTGGAGGAACTTGGTCAGTACAGAGACTGCGTTCACCTGTGGCGTCACAACTGGCCGCTATGCGTGCTCAAGTGAGATTTTGGTGTGAAAGCTACCACACTAACCTAACCTAGCACTCTGGCTTTTATTGAGGATTAGAACCTACAACAATATCACCAATCGAGTGAGAACCTGGTTCGTATGTTAGACCTTTTGCTCCCCAGAATCCAACAACACTTCGTTGCTTAAGAGAGACTGTTAAGGTTGGAGTTCCATAGCAAAAGCGGAAGTACACATCCTTGCGATATTTCCTCAAACCTGCACTTGTATCTTAGCAGCTTTTCAACAAAACTGATAACCACAGGACTAATAATCAAGTTTAATCATGACATTAATATCCTTCGCCAGGTTATAGTTAATGCAAGCACCCTCTCTTTGTATAGGGGAAGCAGCCAAAGTATATCCCTTGTAGTATGCGGATTTCTCTGTGTGACCAACTAGCTAATGAGTGTAGGTAGCCCAATTTCGGTTAATTTACCCTTCGGGTATTGGCGTCAATAATTCTCTCAAGCGTCTTAAGTAGAAATGAGGACAATCTGATGGCCCTAAAATCTTTAGTTTTTGTGTAAGATGCTTTTCTTCCCTTGTAAATGAAGACAATCTTCTAAAACTTCCAATTCAACAGATCGCGTGATAGCTGTAAACACGCCCTGGAAATTGTCGAAAGTCACGGTATGAAGATATATCTTCTGTAAGTCCTTTGGTAGGATCATCAGGTTCTGGAGACTTAAAGCGATGGAAATCGTTATATTTAATGTACCATAACCATTTGTATTTCAGCCTCCAAATGTCAATGTACAGCCAAGGAATTAAGTCTTGAAGAGTACATCCAGGATATCTCGGCTATTGGTAGTTCAGAATCCATCAGATTTTTAAATATAAGATGACATTTGGTAGGACTTGTTGATAAAATCTTTCCAGACCGACTTATCTTTGTGCTGTAGTTTTTGTTGCTTGTTGACAACCTCTTAACAACAGTATTCACAGTAAATTGTTCAATATAAAATACCAGGTGGCAAGTATGGATCCTATACCTTCAGTTCCATTAACATTTGAATCTTATGAAATTCATTAAGCTCTTGTCCAAACTCTGCGCAAAGAATGATGTGAAGCGAAGTTGTTAGAACTTTTCTAACCTCAATGATGTGAACAGATTCAAGTCCAATACCAATTAATGGTATTTCTTCTTCTTCTTAGTGCGTGCCATCCACATGAGTGTTGATCGTGTAAATTTAAATTGTACCAGAGAGAAAAATAATACACACCAATATCGGATTGATTATGTAAATGAATACCAATCAATTGTAGCACTCTAGTAAGGTTGGTGTAGGCTAAATAAAGTAATCGTAGGTATAATAAACAAAATATCAAAAAAAAACATATGAATCGACAAATCCCAATGAAATTAGAAAAAAAAACATTCCTTATGACAGAGAAGCAAAAGGTATGTCTTTTGATGTTATTTTTTAATATTAAAGAAAACAAATAAAAAACAAGATCAATAAGGAAAATTATCATTAAAAGAAAGGTAAAATAGGATGACTAATTTTATACTGTAAAGATTAGTAAAAAAAACTATTTGCGATATTAATTAGCGGATGTTTATCATTTTCCATAAAACGTTTATCATTTATTTTTAAGTAAGAAAACTCAAAGGTTTCCTTCCATTCATTCACACTGCAAATAAAGTCCATATTTCTGTCAATAATATAAAATGAATTGAAATTCAATTTTCCTTCCCGTCCCAATGTTCTTTTTTTTGTCTTAATAATTATTAAAAATTTAATTTTAATTGTAAATTTTTCAACGTCTTTTATTTATAATGAATGAACTTGATCTTCATTTCGTACCTCCTCAAATACAACAAAATTTTGAATACCACCGTCAGTAAGTAAGAAAGAAGAAAAGAAATTCATTTTTGTTTTCTTTTTTTTAATAATTTTTAGTTTGTTTAGTTTGAAAACTACAGAATCTTTAAGAAAAACAAACAAATCGCCGTTGAGTTGAGGCATTAAAATCAAATTAATTTGATTGGAATTTTAATTTACGGTCTGAGAAATATTGTTCTCTTCCAAGAAACCTTAATTTTTACGTTCCCAATTTCTTTATTATTTTTTTTCTTATTCCTCCAACAAAAATAAATATTTTTATTCTCGTTTGGCAAAAGTGATGAGAAAGAAAATCCTTGGGAATGAAAATTTTGTATTTGCATCATCATCAGTAAACAAAATATAAAATAAAATGTTTTGCCAAATGATAGTAAATCTAATCATTATTATATGTTTGTGACAATATTCCAAATATACATAAAGCAGGTCCCTTTTTCCGTCCCAATATTTATTGTTTTAAGTCGTAAGCCAGTCAAACAAAATATTTTGATTTAAGCTTAAAAAATGATCACAAACATTTTCGACACTGTAAAGATTAACGTTTTTTATATTCCAAATTACAGTTCACACCGGTTGCTTTTCCCACATATGTAGATCGCCGATTACAATCTTAAAATATGATTACTGACTATCTGCATATTAATTTTATGTGTGCTACTGGACAGGGGTGTATTAAAGGTAACAACACAGCCGACGCATTTATAAAAGCTGGTACAACAGATAAGTTGAAACGAATTCATACGTAAGATTAGTTAGTATTCCTCTTATAAAACAAAAAATCCCACACAAACATTGTTCATTCCAAGTGAGGAGAAATGGGATAATGGAGACGACACCAAACAAATCTAGACCATTATAAATATATACAAAACAAGATTTGTGCTAAACGGAATCCAGAGTCCATCTTGGTAACCTAATTTAGCATTATATCTATCACACATCGTCTTCTAAAATGTGTTTTTGTATTCAATATTTTATTTTTTTATACTTCCTTCATTCAGGTATAAATATGTGCTTCCTTCCTTCTTTCTTTATTTTCCCAAATGTCCAAACATTAATATAGTGAGTGACAAAATCTTTCTTCCCTACTTGTGTGATGGCTCCAATTAAATTTAAATTCAAATTAACGGACACAAAACATCCCTGTTTATATATTGTATTATTAACTCTGTACACTACTACTACCATCACCGTCTTTGCCTATCTGTGACGACCAGTGTTGCCGTTTTTGGTTATCTCTATCTAACCAAAACTGGTTCTTTTTTGTTTTTCTGTAGTGAATTTAATTGGGGGTAGTGGGTTTTACAAAGTGTGGTGAATAAAATTGAAATTCTCCAATGAGTCGTTATTCCAAATATCTACTGTATTACCATATATCAATGTACTACGAGTTGTAAATTAACCGGTGTGTGTCTAGAATAAATAATTTTCGCCTCCGTTAGCGAAGCCATTGGGTTAACATAAACCCGTCATATATATAAATTGGGGTGCGAAACAGGGAAGCTGGAGTTACGCAGTGTTGCCATTCTATCAGTAAATTCTTTTTATTAGGTACCTAAAAAATTAAAAAAAAAAATATTACGTAATGCATAAAAATATAAAATTTATATTATTTTGTAATTAAATTTTTGAATATTTTTTTGATCTTTTCAACTTATAAGGGAAGAAAACAGAGATTTTTCTTTTTGGCTAATTTAAACTTTCACATTAGCCTCAAACGTTTGAAAAAAAGCTACAAATTAGAATTTCTTCGTCCAAATAATTTATAATTTTTAGTGCTTTGTTTGGAAGTTGATTACAAAAGTTTTTATTTCCTGGCAATATTGGTGACGATGACATTGAAATTGACGGCGTTATATTTGTAGGTAGTAAACGCTTCTCTTACGCCGTCGGTTTCTTAGATGATCGGCTTGCCGCACAAATTACACCTACTGATAGAGATCATTTTTGAATTTCAACACAAGTTTTCGCCTGCTCGTCTTCGTTGTCGGATATAAAAAAAGTAAAGTTGTGTGAAAAACAAGTTAGCGGCGTTAAATTTGCTTTCAAAAGAAGTGCAAAAATTAAATAAAACAACAGAAATATTGAATACAATCAAAAGAGAATAATTTTAATAGAAGAAAACAAAGAAATTCCGAAAATAAAAAGCGCAGACGCAAACGACGCGTGTTAAATTCTTTGACAAGGAATGTTTGATTGAATATAAAGAAATACAAATAACTGGTGCTTTAGTGAATAAACAAGAAAGAAAAAGGAGTTAAAAATTGAATTATTTTTTAAGTGTTTTTTTTTAATATTGACAATAACTAATCGACAAAATGGGTTGCGCTGTAAGTACTGCGCGAGATAAGGAAGCAATTGAACGTTCCAAAAGTATTGATCGGGCTTTGCGTGAGGAAGGCGAGCGTGCCGCATCAGAGGTGAAATTGCTACTTTTGGGTGCGTCTGTTTTTCTTTCATATATTTTCTTTTTTTCATTTAATATTATTTCATAAACCAAATTTGTAATTCCATAAAATTAAGATTGACTGACTGTTTGTGATTTATAAGTTTGTAATCATATTTATCGCAAAAATTACTCATCGTTGTCGAATGTTAGTTATTTGAATGGAAGAGAGAGAGAGAGGGGGAATTTCTCAGAAATTCAACAGTACTTTTTTCTTTTGCCATTAACTGCTCACTTCGCTTCATTTTTTTACTTCACTTCTTGTTGTGTTGATTGTTGGTGTTGTGCTTCAAAATGCTGAGCAGTAGCGTCTGTCAACAGTAGTTTGTATTTATGCAGAGCTGCGGCTGATTTTTTGATTTCATTTGTTTGTTAGAGTTGCCAAAGTTTGTTATATCAATTTATTATGGCAATATTTTATGGTTTTTATTCGAGCTAAAAATAAATAAAATATAAAAATTATTTTCATTTATGATAAAATCTTAGTGGTAAACAAAAAAGCTGAATAACGTAATATATTATTTTTCTGTCATAATACCCATATGTGGTACGGCCCAAAAAGGGAATTGGTGGCATTAGTGCAGCTGATTGTTTTTACTTTATTGAATTCAGTTTCGACCGAATAAGCATTTAGTTTGTTTACATATACTTTTTTAATATTGTCAAATTTAAACACCTACATTAAACGCTTCCTATCTTTTATGTGTGGAATATGACATCATTCAAGCGATAGTCACAGTTCCTGTGGCTGAAACGCATCCGAATTGCCCAATTTAGCCGATGGGTTTGATAATGTAGGTTTTGAGCACCGCTGTGATATGCGGTTTATTTGCATACGCTAGCAGCCACAAGAAAAAGTTTAACGCGGTCAAATTGCACGATCCCGGTAGCCATTTCACATCACCTCCGCGTGAGTTGATTATACCCTTACTTGCAAAATAGCCAATGTGACATGAGCTGTGTAACACGTACCGCCGTCTGGTTGAAATCACATGTTGATACTGTCGAGATCATCCAATTTAAGCCAAAAGAAGTTAGTAATCACCGACTTATAGTGCTTGCCGTTAACAGTGATAGTCTACCAACGTCGTTTTTAAAGAAATATGGACCAATGTTACTACCAGATTCGCCAATTTTGTGCGTGGTAGATACAGAACACGTATAGAACGGTGCAGAACACCTATTTCGATAACACAATTTCGTTACTAGCATGTATATTTAGTTAATTAGAAAGGGTCCTGAGTCCTAACTATAAATTCTGATTTCTATTGTAGAGAATGGGTCCCTCTATAGAAAAATGTTTATCAGAGCATCAATCCCGCGCATTGTTAATGACTTGCCAAAAGGGACGACAGTTTCAATTGCCCACAATTTATCGAATTAAACGATGCATATTTGTCCTAATTGGGAACCATTCTGATTGCGGTAAATAAATATCCATAATTTCATGGACTATCTCCTCTAAATATTCAATAGAAGGATTTTATTATTCCATTAAATAGATACGCTACCTTTGGACCACAATTCAAAAATAATAATAAAACTATACCAAATTGGGTGTTTTGAATGCGAGAAAAAAGCTTAAAACTTAAAGCTACAATAACAACAATATCATCGTATAATAATGGCATTTTGTTTAGTTTATGAGAGTATCAAATAGATGTGAGATTAAATCAATTGTATTATATCTAATGCCCGTTATAATACAATACACCAAAAGTATATTCACCTAAACATAAAACAAAATGTAATTTAAGCAGGGTAGACTCCATTACACACCATTTCCCCCATTTGCTTTTAATGAAACCGAAAAGTATTATGACTACATAATAGCCGGTCATACATATAAACAAATGCTGTTACGGTTTATTTTATATTTTTGTCTTCTTTTTTAATTTTTAACAATTTAAAGTGTAAATATAGTTTATTACATACTACATATATTAAAATTGGGTTATATTTGTTAGTTCCTTTCAGTTAATTTAGTAAAATTGAATAATTTTTGGAGAATTATTTAAATATTTAAAAAAATAAATAAAATAAAAGTAAAATTAAAATATTTATTAAATGCTACTTAGGCACAGAGATAGGTAGTGCAGGAAATATTTTGTTTCCAACTAATTTTGGTGGTTCAATTGCATTTAAAAATAAACATGAAAAACGTAAGCAATAATATTGATAAGAAAAAAATGAAATACTGTAATAAATTTACATATAAATATCACTTATTGTTATTTAATTTAAAAATTAAGAGGGGAGTACTTTTAAGAAATTTTTTTTCACGTCAAAAAAAAATAATAACTGACATTAAAATACAACAAAAGGTATTCTCATGATAGGAATTGTATTGAATATAAATTCTTCATTTTTCAACACTATCTCAAACTAAAAAAAAATAATAAAAACACTATATGTACACCGAAGAGTAAACACTAAGAAATATAATTTAAAGTCTTAAAGCTGATAAGCATTTTTATATTATTTACTTTAGTTTAACGTTAAAAAACATATTAATTTACTTAAACAGAATCAAAAGAATACCGGGAAAATATAAAAATTCCAAAAATATCAACTTTATAATAAATATGTACAATATGTACATACATACGTATGTAACGATATATTTATATTTACGCTCATACCTCTTTAGGGTAAACAATTCACTTTATAGGTCATTATATTCAGTGTTATTCTTTTTTTTAAATAATTTATAACTAAGCGTTTAAAATTGATTCATCATCCGGCAATTATTTAACAATATTCATATGCTAAATGCTTATTCATAGGTTTTCCTTTATCACTTGCAAATAATAGAATATCGAGTAATTATTTACCATCAGTTCACGCACGAACATAGATACATACAAACGTATATTTTTATTATCACAATTAGTGGGCGTCGTTTATTGATTTTATATAAAAATACTTTTCTCTTATGGTTCCATTATTAAGATTTTCTTATTAATCTCTTTGGCAAAAAGTAGGTATTATTTATACCTACTCTTTTTTTAATTTAAAACATATCCAAAAAAAAAAAAAGATTTTCGGGTGATTCACACGGTTTTTTTTTTTTTAATGACTTCATTACTTTCATCTGGAAATTAATTACTGACTAGGAAATGCTAAAATTTATATATTAATCTGAATTGCTGATAAATAAACTGCAGCATAATAACAACTTTAAGAAAATTAATTTTGAAAGAAATCTGACAATAATTTTAAAGATTGCAGCGTGTAATGAAAATATATTTTTTTCAAAAGATCGCTTTGGCAAACAGTATTCCGCGTTTTATATGTAAGATTAGATCACAAAAAGTGTTATGAGACTGATACTGTTTTACACTAGAAAGCTTCTTTGAGGTTTTCGTGATTGTGCTTGGAATGACTAGATATTTTAAGAGCTTGTATCGACAACTATACCAGCAAAGAGAAATTATGCCACACTTTAACGGATTTTTTACGATGTAAGCACTTTTTCTATTGTCCAGGATATACACACAGTTACTAAAGTATATATACGGTTAACAAATTTCAGAAATTTTTTAACCAATCCGTTTTCGTTGAAAATTTTTATAGTTTCCTCGATTTTAAGACGGTCTTTTGTATTGGTTAAAAAATTTCTGAAATTGAATTGAAAGTATACATCCGATTAACAAATTTCACAAATTTCTGAACCAATGCAAAAGACCATCTTAAAATCGAAGAAAGATGTCAGACAATTATAAAGATTTTCAACGAAAACGGATTGGTTAAAAAATATCTGAAATTTGTTAACCGTATGTATACTTTTGTGGCTGAGTGTAAATATTGTATAAAAAAAACTATCGATAAGGCTTTATACAAAATGTACAAAGAAATCAGTTTTGAAATTTCTGTCAAGCGAAAACAATCGAGGTCAAAAGACTAAGGACTATTCTGTCAAGAATCATAACTTTTAAAGAAAATAATTACCAATAAAAACAAATAGAAGAGGAATTGGATACCTTCAGGTCTAGGACAGGTTTCATACATCAATTGTTGATTTTCCAAAACTCCGGAAAACTGGTTTAAAATAGAATTTTAGACGGTACCACACAATTGTGAGCGGTAAAGTTATCTTCCAGTGTTGGAATTGAAGCTGACTTGCATCTGAGCACGAGAGACTTGACTTATCCCCTCCACTAAAAAGTAGTATAAACTATTCGAAAAAAAGTGAGATTAATTGCTTACTAAACTCGTTTCTGCATAGGAACATACATGGTATAGCGAGTTTTAATGCAAGTGACACCGTTTAGATAAAAACAAATGTCCACAGAGTCCTATTCTTGCATTTTACATGAAAAAGAGTGTAATTATTGGACGGTACCTTGATTTATTTACTGTAACCGCTTCGATTTTTAATGGTTTTTAAGAAGTACTGACCGTTGTACTGGCCGCCGGCACGCAAACTGCATGCAACATTGAGTCTCTTAAGGAAATGTATAAGTTTGTCATACTTTTAAGTACATTTTTATTTAAAACCTCCATTTTTTCCATTGTGTTTTTAATTGAGATGAATATATGTGTACTATTACTTAAACATTACTTATTTAAACATTTAATATTTTTTTTATCAAGATAAAATAAAATGTCTGCTATTGAGCTAAAATTAAAAGTCTTTGTGGAACACTTGAAACAATAAATTGCGTTGCCTTTAGTAATAATATCTGTGACTCAACTATAGGAAAATAAAATAATAATAAAAACTACATTTGTAAACAAATTAAAATAATAATTACTTATTTCGATAATGCTTTCAGAATTACATTCATTCATATATTCCACAATTAGTTTTCAAATGGTGTTTGTATATTATCTCAAGCGAAATTTTTCTATTCAAAAAGCAACACCCCAGGTATATAACTAACAGCAGGTAATAAGTTTATTTTCTCTTTTTTTCTTCAGTTTCTTCCAAAAATAAAAGTTTCTTTATATATTTTCTTTGGTAATTATTTTATAAGTAGATTATCATAAAGAAAATAAGAAGTAAAATATATTTTCATGTACACTTGACTGATTTTATTCATTTTTTTGTACAAAATTTTCCCACATTTTTTATATTTTTTAATATCTTTTTAAATGATCCGTGTTTCTACAAAGACAACTTCTTGTGTAAATCAACCCTCAGAAATTGTTTTTTTCTTAATGTTAAATATTCGCTTCATTCATCCTTAATATGGCATTTGGTTAAATACAATTCAATGTTGTGTCTTTATGATTCCAAAAGAATTACATTTGGATGCATAATTTTTATGCTTACTATTGCATATGCAGAATGAAAATATTTATGTCTTCAAGATTGTTACGCATGAATAAGATAATCAGATATGTATTCTTAATTATATATTTTTTTTTTGTATTTCTTATCAGCTTGTCTAAATACTCAAGTCCACTTTGATTATGAAATATGTATTCATATCAAAAGTTTTACGTAAATAACAAACAAAAAATTCTGGAAACGTAAATAGTAACCGAAAGAATTTAACAAACAAACTTTATGTTCCTTTTAAACTTTGTGGAAACTTTCTCTCATGAAACGATAATATTTATAGCATTATAGTATTAACATAAAGAATTTATTAAATGTTATGGAGTGCAGGCCCCGGTCCCATTCTCGAATAAAAGCAATTTCTAATACTTTAATCATATGTACCTTACTTTTTAAAGTATCGCTTAGCTTACGAAGGTATGTGAGAAATGAACACATTGTATCCAAGATTTATAAAATAACAATACAGAAGAGAAACGAAATGACACAATTAAAAAGCCAGGGCGAAAGTTAATACAGAGAAAAGGAGAGAAAAAATAAGTGGAGAAGATTTAGGAAGTCAGTTCACCAGCCAACCAATGCCCAAAGTTGAACTCCAGCCTCCAAGGCCATTAAGGAAACCCTGGCCTAGTATCCTGTATCTCCATCTCTGTGTACTTCGGCAGTCTCTGATCACTCACACTTCCAAACACTTTGCAGAAAAAAGGAGTGAGTGTGTTCCGTAAACTTGTCCAAGATACAGACAGTACACAATCCCATCTAGAACGGTTGAGCCTGGACCCAAAGGTTCAGTAATCTCTTTTCTTTATTGCTGTAAAATGTAAATCAGCGAGAAGAACTATCTCAAGGGAAGTCTACCAGACATGTGTCAATTATTTCGATACAGTCTCTATGGGAAGAGGCATCAAAATAGCTGAAAGACATATATTTGTATTTTATCTAGAGTCCTTAAGGAAAGAATCTATTTCGCCTTAGTGAAATTGATGTCAAGATAATATGGTGGAAAACTTTCACGTTACCATTAATACCACAGAAGTCGCCGTAGTCTAATAGGTAGTGTGTTGGCTTATTAGACGTAAAGCCCGGGTTCGTATCCCAGGTCAGGCATCTGAGAGTAAATAAAACTGCCATGAAAAAGTTTCTCAAAAAAAAAATCTGTCGTTCGAAGTCGACGTTAAACTGTAGGTCCCGCCACTCACGTATAAAATTAACGCACAAAATATGAGTGGTGTGAGAAGCTAGGCCGTAATCCTGACTGAAGAGTTTTTATGGCCAATTATGTATGTATGTATGTATGAATACCATATCATCCGAATAAGCTGACAGTTAACCTTCTCTCAACTTCGAAATGACTCAAGATGTTGCTAACCCAACATTTCTTAGCAGAAGTGATAACAACTCTCCAAGCGCAGACTTCTAGAATGATGCTGCTTTTGAGAATAGCCCAGAATATTCCATAGCACTAAATGGTAGCGTTTCGGAACTTTGATTTCATCATACAAGTTCCGCGTATATTTTGTTCACTTTTAAATGCCCATAACAGTAATACTCATAATGGTTGACTTCTATTTACTGGCCAAATACATGATAATAAAATAATACAGGAGTTTAAAATACACTTCAATGTTTGTGAGTAATTATGGAGACTGATGTTTGTCCAAAAAAATGATCATGCTGCTAATAATCGTTTGGCAGCAGCGTGAAATTGGTATCACTTTAATAGCCGGCATCTGAGTCCTTTTTTATTTTCAATTATTTTTAATTAGCATTCCAAAGTTATTTAAGTTTAATTAAAAAAAATGCTCCAAAAAAAACTGGTTATCCAGATTCTTAAAAAAGAACTAATATTACTGCACTGCAAATATTTTTATGTTCATAAGTATTTTTATAAAGTCGTAATTTTAAATGATACATTTAGATCTCCGTTTTAAATTTGTTAAATTCAATTTTTTTTTATTAAGCCTTGTTAGCAAATAAAGTAACATTCATATACTCCATGTACATACATATGTTTTTAAATAGTTTGTAAATATAAACATCAACTCTAAATTAAAACAAAAATAGAAAAGTAACACAATTTTCGATTTTTAAAATTGCTACCAATGAAAGCTAATAAACCGTTAATACCAGAACAAAAGATCAAATATTTTATCACTACATTATACGAGCATAGATCTTAAAAACAGCGGCATACATATATTGTATGTAAATATACTATAAATATTACAGTGCAGTTCTGTTACAACGACTTCCACCAGTAATCACGCGAGTTTCTCTGATATAAATTGAAGGTTTAAAATATAAAATATATTTTTATACGTCAATAATCATATTAATTTTAATTTATTTAACTTTAAATTAATTTAGGTTTGTTTATAATAAGCGATAACTTGTTATAGCCGGGTGTTCGTTATAATCGAACTTCACCGATAACGTTATTATAAAATTAAATTTTACCATAAAGCGAAAAGATTTAGAAAAACAATAACAATGTTTTATTTGCATATCAATGGAGGAAATAAATTATTTTTCATCTTTTTTTCACCGCCTCTATAACCAAAATAAATTTGATACTT
This sequence comes from Sarcophaga carnaria, assembly GCA_958299815.1. Classification (NCBI taxonomy): domain Eukaryota; kingdom Metazoa; phylum Arthropoda; class Insecta; order Diptera; family Sarcophagidae; genus Sarcophaga; species Sarcophaga carnaria. The sequence continues at coordinate 48,034,184 of OY283151.1, forward strand.
TTTTTTATAACTTTTACTATCATATAGTGAGAGCACTGTCTCCCAATTAAATGAATTCATTTTGATAATCGAAATAAATTTCCTTAATTTTAAAAGTATTTAATGGGACATTTCTATCTTGTTATAGATCGATTAGGGCCTTTTAAATTCATTTTTTGAAAGAATATATCACATATTTAGGGTAAAAAGGTAGGTATACAGTAAATTATGTCTGTCAGATATTTGATATTACACTGTGAGCTAAATTTTACAAAACTTTATGGATTGGCTGATTTAAACCAACATTTAGTTTCTTGGATGCAATACACGACTATTAGAATGATGATACTTGTGATCGTGATCATCATAGTGATTGTAATAATTCTCTTTCTCTCTCTCTCTCATATATTGTTTATAAAAATATAAGTCTACAGTATGGTATATTCACGTTTTCTTTGATGAAGGACTACTCTATTTAAAGAAATATGTATTATTATTGTATATTTTATAGTTATTGTTGTTTTTTCTCTGTTAGCAAACCTTTTTGTGATAATTTCGAGGTCATTTGAAACATAAATATTCATTTACTACTCACGAATGTTTTAAAAATTAAAAGTGATAACAAAAAGAAAAGATTAATTAGATTTCTTTTGCATACATATGTATGTATTTATAATTAAAAAACTTTTTTGTTTACATGCTTTAAATAAATCAATTTTGTAACCTAAACACAAATAATAAAAAGATTATAATTTAAATATTGTTTATTAAAAAACCAATGAAAAGAAGTTTAAAAATATAAATAAATGTACTTTTTGTAATATTCCATTGCTATTTTATTTGAAATACTTGCCCTTACTTAATTTTTTTCTTTTCATTTCACTTTGTCGCTTAAAAGTATGATGACTTTCACTGTTAGTTTGTATGAAAAAATTTAATTTCAGTTTCAATTGTAAGAGTATCATTATTATGTCTAGGGCAACTATATTTATTAGTAGTTGTTGCTTTATTTATTGTACTTTTTATAAACACCAACAGGGTATTGAAATAGTTTATGTATTCTTTACAATAATTGAATAATTATTTATATATCGTATCCATACTTTACTTAATAATAAACACAAAAATGTTGTTCTCAAATTGTATTTTTATTTGAGGTAAAAGTGAGTTTGCAAATTAATTAAGAAATATTGAAGGATAGTGTCCATCGTCATTTCTTCAACAAAATTACTTCATATTTGCTTAATTATAAGTCTTCTGCCTCTTGAATCTTATAAAAACTTGCGTGCGGAATACTTATGAAAGCCGGTCCATTTAAATATTTTGATATTCAACGCTTCCTGCTATTTTGCAACGGTTTGGCAGTGAATTTTATTAAGTTTTATACGTTTGTCGAGAGTTATTTTAAGTTAATTTCAGTAGATTAGGTTCGATTAGCGGGTAGCTTGCCGTTCACAGGCAAGTTCATTCGGTGGCCCATTGTGTCATCCAGTGTGAAGTGAGCTTACTTGTCATGATCCGTTGATGGTGGGTTTGAACCACCCCGAGCTCCGGTTGAAGCCAGGCATATCCCTTAGTGGCATGTTCACCACCAAGCTCAGATCTTCAAACGTTCTGTTACCCAAACACCGTTGACATCTGTTCTGAAGTGCAGGGCACAACCATCATTTCAAGTTCATTTTAGTAAATTTAAAAAACTTAGTTTAGATAGCTGACAATAGCAAAGTAAGTCTGAGACTGAGGCTAATATTCTGGAACTTTCCCTTTTGGAGGCCATAGTCTCGTTTTAGAAATCGAGAATCATTTTTATTATGAAAATTAGTTTTATTTTATTTTTTTTTTTTTTAAGAATCATTTTTATTATGAAAATTAGTTTGATTTAATTTTTTTACATCTCGAAATTCTTTTTAAATAAGCGTACTTGAACCAACGACATTTTATAAAATTTTAAAACAAAATAAATTTACAAATTTAATTTTAATGCGAATTATCGTAACTTGTCTTCTATTGGAGACCCTGTTTAAGTTTTGAAACTCTGCAAAACAAGCACTAAAACTGTATTTTATACTAATTGTATAGTGGATAGCACTTGCATATGTATGTATATATATGCATATGCTAATAGTTTATAGTAAAAGTAACTTAAATTAAATTTATATTTTTACATACATATTTAGTTTGTACGTGTTGAGTTTATTGTGTTTCTTTTATGGCAAACACATAATTTATATTCAAAGCTCGAAAAATGTATGTTTAAAATAAAAGAATGAAGTAGAAAATAATTGCCAGACCAAAAACAAAGTACGTGTGTTGCGATTTTTTAAGTTTTTTGCAAATCCCAAAAAAAAAAATATGAAATTGATTACTTAAGCAATGCGATATAATATTTATTGAATTAAATAATTGCTAAACTAGCAATAACAGCAATAACATTCTTACAAGTGGCATTCATTGCTGCATTACTTATTAATGTACAAATGAAAAGGAACAAAAAAAATGTTTTATATGTAATTACTTTTAATTAAAACCAACATTTTTCCTTTTTCCTCCACATGATTGTCAAAGTGATTCGTCATTCATTTCATGATCATGATCTCTCCACCCAATAGAATATTAAATAAATAACAACAACAAGTCATTCATTCATTGATGCTATTTTCTGTTACTCTTGTTTTTTTATCAAATCTTTTTATCTTTTTTTACTTCTATACCATAACAAATTTATTTGTGTATTATTTTCTTTCTTTCTTTATTTTTTATATTACAATCGTGCAATACGAACAATTAAGTTTTCATTCATGAGCTTTTTTTTGTATTGTTTTGTTTTACTATTTTATTTAGTTTTTATATATGTATGCTATAGTAAATTTATTTAGTTTTTTTTTTTATATAAATATACACCTTCGTCTAGTTTTACGAACAAATAATTGACTCTTCTCTCTATTACGTTAAATCAACAATAATAACATTGTGTTTGCTATTGAGTTTATATACGGAAATATATTTACACTCAGTTGTTATTAGTCACCCATTATAATGAAATTAAAAAAGATTTTATTTAATTACTATTTCCTTCAATTTCCTTTACTCTTTATTTGAATTATACATTAAAAACAGTTCAATATTTTAAAAAATGCGTTATTTTTCATCTCGACTAGCATAATATTATCGTAAAAGGATATTCATCACATTATAAACATTTATAACTTTGGCTAAATGTAATTGATTTTTTAATTTTAAATGATTTTTTTATTCATATGTTGTGTACAAATTTTATTTTTTTTATCGAAAATGGAATTAAGGTTCATAAGAAATAAATTTATGTGGCGATTCAGTACTCTTATATTTTAAGCTGGCTGTTATAAATCAATTAAAATTTCGTTTCATTTTCATTTAATTATTTGTTTACATACATATTTCCGACATGGCATTTCCGTTTTTATTATTGTTTTTTATTACTATTCTACATGTTAATTTTGTGACTTTCTTTTTGTCAATTTGATAATGTCATGCTAAGAATACTAGTTTTTTAAAAGATCTTTTTGTTAACACAACAAAGGAGTGAAATTATATAAAAGTATGTGTTATGTTTTGACAAATGTTTATTCAAATTTATAGGAACTTTTTGTCTTAATTAAAATTAAAGTGATTGCTATTATTCTTCTGTAAACACAAGAACATAAGATGTTTTAATTAAAACCAATTTTTAATTGAAATAAAACAAAAAAAATTTAATTAAAATTTCGCATTAACTGAGTATTTTGTATACCTTTTCAATTTAATTTAATTTAATTATGTATGATCAATTCATTTTTAATGCTTTAGAAACAATAACATTTAAATAATAATTTTATTCTTTTTAGGCGCTGGAGAATCAGGCAAATCGACCATCGTTAAACAAATGAAAATCATTCACGAAAGCGGCTATTCACAAGAGGAATGTGAAGAATATCGTCGTGTTGTCTACAGTAACACAATACAGTCCCTAATGGCAATTATACGTGCAATGGGCCATTTGAAAATAGATTTTGCTGATCCCTCAAAAACGGAAATTGCACGACAATTTTTTACATACGCCTCAGCCGCCGAAGAAGGCATACTCCTGCCCGAATTAGTGTTACTAATGAAAAAACTATGGTCTGATGCGGGTGTCCAACAGTCATTTGCACGTTCCCGAGAATATCAATTAAACGATTCAGCTGCGTATTATTTGAATTCATTGGATCGTATATCACAGCCAAATTATGTGCCAACACAGCAGGATGTGTTACGCACGCGTGTTAAAACTACTGGCATTATTGAGACACATTTTAAATGCAAAGGTTTATATTTTAAGTGAGTTGAAATCGTGACTTAAGTTTAAAGGAATTTAAAAAAAATTTTATTATTTTTTTCTTTTTTGTTGTTTTATTTTTTTTAGAATGTTTGATGTTGGCGGTCAACGATCAGAACGTAAAAAATGGATTCATTGTTTTGAGTGTGTCACAGCAATTATATTTTGTGTTGCATTATCTGGTAAGTGTTTCGAATAAATTTAATCATTTTTTTAAATGAAAAAATGACGTCATTTAAATTAAATATACAATTCTTTGTTTATACATAAAACTTAAAAGAATATGATAGTAACTCTAGTTGCCTGTATTAGTTACTTAGTTACTTAGTATATTGATTCTTAATCAGTTCTAACAAACTCACTAAGTTCTTTAATATCAGTCGACACTATGTCAGCCAGTCTATCAAGCTATATAGAAAACGCCTCATTAGCGTCATTACAAGTTTTACAGATGTTATTATGTACATACCTATTCTCATATGTATACCAAATTGACAATGGGCAATAATCACCCTGTCTGTATTAAGCTGTAAACATATAATAATGATCTTGGGGTTGGATGCCTAATCCATTTAACTCATTAGAAACGCTTTCAGAAAAGTAGTAAGCCCACCAAATGTAAGGAAAACTTAGAATCTTTCGATTTCAGACTCCGAACAAGTAAAGGGTCCGCCAAATAATTTTTTTTTTTTTTTTAAATGTTTAAAAAAAAAACTACTGAATATTTTCTCAAATTTCTTTTTTTATTTGAAAGTACAATCCTTTCGGTTAATAATGGAAAATAAAATCGTTCAAATGGCGGCCTCGGCTGGCCATGCAGTAGCCTACACGATCGGTTCAATTTTTAAGCACATTATCGATTGTGTGCAGCTGTATTTCACCAATGGCTTCACGAATATTGTCCTTTAAAGAGTCAATTGTTTCTGGCTTGTCGGCGTAACACTCATCTTTGACGGCACACCACATATAATAGTCCAACGGTGTCAAATCGCAGCTCCGAGGTGACCAAACGACATCAGCTCTGCGGCTGATAATGCGATCTTCAAAAATAGGGCGCAAAACATCGAGTGTAGCTTCGGCTGTGTGGCACGTAGCGCCGTCCTGTTGAAATCAAATGTTGCCAATATCCTCCTCTTCAATTTTTGTGATCAAAAATTCGTTCAACATGGCCCGATAACGATCGTCATTGACTGTAACGGCCACTCCTTGTTCATTTTCGAAGAAAAATGACCCAATTATGCCTCTGGACCAAAATCCGCACCAAACAGTGACTCGTTTTGGGTGCGTCGGTTTTTCAATGTATGTGTGCGGGTTTTCTGTGCCCCAAATGCGACAATTTTGCTTGTTTACATACTCGCCAAGATCAAAATGAGCTTCATCTGAAAAGATGATTTTTTCGCCAAAATCGGCATCTTCTGGTGTAGGCTACTGCATGGCCAGCCGAGGCAGCCATTTGAATGAAATTATTTTCCATTATTTTTTTTAAGTATTTTCAAAAAAAGTTATTTGGCGGAACCTTTACTTGACCTCATCGATCAGTGAAACTCCACTCCATTAAGAGTGTTAAATGCAAAATTTATATTCTTTCAGTTTATAGTAATGGACACAAACCAAGCTTCAGCTGGATTTACACAGTTCATTTCACTCACACTCACGGTTCAGAATCGTGCTGGTTTCTTAGTGAACTTAAAGCAATTTTTTCCTTAAACTGCTAACAGGTATTAAAAGTTTTCAATTATGTACCCTAAACGAATTGACATTTCTTGAATCGGAGTGATGAGCTTAGCAGATTTAATAAGATGTGTTAATTGAAGTACATAGAGCAACCCGTATTGTTTTATTTCTTGGTATAAAAGATAATTTCTCTTAATTAACAGTAGGCCGTCTCACTCAATGGTTTTAAAATTTATGAAAAAAAAAATTATGTTTTCGAAATAAAATTTGAACAGTATTTGTAGATTTTAATATACATTCTACATTTCTAAAATAGCAATTTAATTTAATTTTAAATGAGGTAAGAATTAATATTACTTATGATTTTGAAATATATTTCCAGGCTACGATTTAGTACTTGCTGAAGACGAAGAAATGAATCGAATGATCGAGTCTCTTAAACTGTTTGACTCTATTTGTAATTCCAAATGGTTTGTAGAAACGTCAATAATTTTATTTTTGAACAAAAAAGATTTATTTGAAGAAAAAATCAAAAGATCTCCACTTACAATATGCTTTCCAGAATACACAGGTAAATATTTTCTTAAGAGAAGTGAAGTAACATTAGATTTTTATGCATGTTTTTAATATTCTTTAAGGTCCCAATACATTTGAAGATGCTGCCTGTTATATACGTATGAAATTTGAAAGTCTAAATAAGCGTAAAGATCAAAAAGAAATTTATACACATTTTACCTGTGCCACCGATACAAGTAACGTACAATTCGTTTTTGATGCTGTCACCGATGTCATAATTAAAAACAATCTTAAAGATTGTGGTTTGTTCTAGATTTTATAACAAATTAGTCGTTTAGGAGTACATAGTTTATTATTCTCTTTTCATAAACATATACACACACACACACACACACTCATACTATATGCACATACATGCAGTCATCATCATTCCATTGTAATTTAAAAAATGTGTTTTTGTTTGTAATACACAATAAACAATGCATACGATTAATTAACAATCATTTTCTAGAATCAAAAAAAAATAAAACAAATCGAACACCACAACTCAATATAATCATATCCATTTAGAAAAAACAAAAACAGAGAAGAAGTTTAAAGAGAACATCAAATGAACAAAAACACAATTTTTTTTTTATTAAGAAATTCCATTTTAATTTAATTAAAACAAAAACAAACAAACAAGAAAAAAAACACTATTGGTATATTTATATTTTTATTTTTAATACTTAAAATCAACAAAATAAAAGCTGTGAAAAATTATAAGAGTATATATTGCTGGTACGATCAATAGAATTTTGAAAGAAAAAAAAGAAAAAACTGCTACAGTTTGGCTTGAAGTTTAGCATTTTTTGTTTTCATTTTAATTGCCTGACAAATTAATATAAAAAAAACATAAATCGTGTATTCTCTCTATATTTATATACATATTTTTTAGAGAAAATTGATAAAAAAAAAAGTTATATTTAGTGTCCTCCTCCACTGTTTTCTAATTTTCATACTTTGGCTATATATTTTATAAATATTTATCTTTAATTTAAGTAACATTTAATTTCTATAATTTTCTCTTATCTACGACCAATTCATTTTCCTATGTATTTAGCAATAATATTTTTATTTTTAATCTAGTGTGTTAAAATATTAATAAAAAAATATAAAAAAATTAATGAATCTCATTTAAGTTATTATTATTAATGAATTAAAAATAAAAATCATAACATGAAAACAGTTTCATAAAATTTCAATTGGTATCAAAAGTTTTGAATCGTTTTAAATCTATTGCACTGTCTTTCAAATTAAATCTAACAATTTTTGTTTTTCCCAAAGTTGTGAAAAAAAAAATACAAACTTGCCCCAACATATTTTTTAAAAGCAAATTAGAAAACGTTATTTTCACAAACCTTTATGAAAAAGTGATAAAATATTAAGATTTTGTAATAAAAGATTTAAAATCAAATTTATTAAATAAAATTTTCTTAATTTCTAGAATAGTTTGTGTGAATACGGAAACTAATAATAATTATTTAGACGTCTCACGGAAATTAATTGGAATTTACAATGGCAAATTGTCAGGCTAAATACAAAACGTTTGATCACAAAATTATTTAATAGTTGTTTTCAAAACTAGAAATTCTTAACTTTGCATATCCTTAACATAACCTATATCTTTCTATTACGATAGCGTAACGTGATACTTATACTTAAGTGCAGTTGCACCCACCTACTGCGTTCATTTTATAAAAATGTGTAGTAAAATGTACTTAATAATTCAATATTATTTCAGCAGGTGTCATAAATGAATTCTAGCCATATTTTACAGATTTTCTTCGATAAAAGCGAGAGGACAAATAAAGCGGCTGAAAGCAGCCAATTCCCAAACGAAATGTATAGGTTTGAATCAATATCACATCGCACATATGGATAGTAATTCACCTGAAGCTCTGTCGAGAGATTTTTTAAATCCCCAATTTGAATTGCACATAACAGAAAGTTGTTATCTCTTTATAATGAGCAAAAAAATTCTTAAATGTATGTCAATGCTTACCAAAGTTTAACCAACTTTGGTTTTTCACAAATTTTCATTTATTTTCGAGTATTGAATAGACTAGTTTTATTTGATTACATAAAATCTGTTTATGTAAAACGTTTATGTTTAAAAAAAACTATTTTAAAACTGATGGGCCTATTATGAACAGTAACTAATCTTCAGTTCCTGTGCCGAACTAACTAAATTTTCGACAAAAGTTATTTTTGGCAAAAGAAACTCTTCAATTTGGTTGCCAGTGGCCGTCACAGCTTTTGCAATGGACAATGCAATAGAGATGTAGCCATCTATAATGGAGCCATAATACTTGAGTTCAGTAAAAAGTTATTGATTATGAAGAAGCCAAAAAATTATATTTGTCGAATGAAATATTCCTATATCAGCGGAATCTTAACTATCACTTCATTGAGTAATATCTTTTGAAGTCAGAATTTCTTCCATCACATTTCCTATAGCATTATTTCACGTTCAGAGATAACCACATTCATACTCAAAACATCACTGCGAAAATGATTGAAAAAGAAACGCATTTTGTTCGGAATTTCTTAAGCAGTAAAGTTCATAGTTTTTTTTTTATAAATATTTACAATACTTCATGGGATCAAAACCACAAATTTGAATACTCTCAGAATTGTTTCCTCAACTTTTCTGATACGTAGTTCCAAAAATATTTGTAAAAAAATTGCTACAACAACTATAAATTTATGGTTGCACAGCAGTCAACGCAAATAAAGCCCGATTGCAATCCAACCCAAGAATCTTAATGCGATAAATAGAAATAAAATTAATGTTAAAAAATTATAATTTATTACATTTTATTTCACGACAACCCAAAGTAAACAAACTTAAGATATGCATATAAATACAAAATTTAATTATTAAGGAAGAGAAAGAAAAAAAAATTTAATTAAATAAAAATGTATTTCGAGAATTTATTTCGTTGTTGTCTCCTTGCGAGCTTGTTCCATTCGCTTAAGTAATACTTTCCAATAATGTTGTATAGTGGGATTCTTAATTACGTATGTATCAAAAAATTTGAGAGACATACAAACTATGTAGTAAGTGAAATCCCATAAATATACCAGAGACTTGAATAAAAAACTTTCCACTTGATCTCTGCTGGGCAATTTAATGTCTGGCTTTTTAAACTGACCTGCGGAACAGTTATCAATAAATGACTGAAATGATTCAATTTTTGGGGGTGATGTGGAAGGTGATTTACTTGATGCAGTGGCAGATGATGATGATGTGGACGATGGTTTCGACTCAGATTTTTTTTCAGCAGACGGTTTCGGATTAGTAGGTTTTGCTGCCGCAACAGTGCTTGTGTCTACGGTTGATAATGGCACATCAGTTGTTAAGGGGTTATTAATGGCATTTACAGCGATATTGTTATTTTCAACAGTTGAATAAGGATAGTTTTGCATGCGACAAGATGACATAAATGAATATGAGGATGAAAACAAAACTAAAATTTGTTATTTCACAATGAATATGAAACCAATGTACAATTAGATGAGTTTGTTTATATATTTACCTCCTGGGTTAACATCTTTTGAATAGGCAACAGCAAGCGGCTTTGCGTGCCACATGATGGCAGGCTGCATTCTCAGTGGAGCCGTTGCCAAACGTGAGCATATGCTAGGTTGCGACATCCGAATCGAGGATAAATATAAACATCTGGTAGCCAACATTCTACAATTCGAAGCGTTCAATACTATCAAATTAAAAAATATTATTTTTTCTACACAATGGCTTACATATAAATCAATGAGATCACTTTGTTTTCGTTGTTTCCACTGGTTTATTCACACAGTAAATTGGCAAAACAAATGTACAGTGCTTTGCTGTTTAAAGCTTTAGAAAATCAAAAAAAGCTTTTCGCTAATAAAAAAAATATGCAAACTTTTTAAAGCAACAAATAAAATTGGTTATGGGCAATTGTCAAACGATGACATTTAATTCTTATAACAGCCATAAAAACAATTTCAAAGTATAGTTGATCTGTTAAACAAAAAAATTTTAGAACACAAGTGTTTTATCGGCTTTTATTTAAAAAAATATTGAATTGTTTTACAATTTCTTTTTCGAAAATAATTATGTATTTATAATGCAATGATTTAAGCAAAAGTGTAATTTTCTAAAAGTTTTGCCAAAAACTTGATAATTTTATGGCGTGCTTCAACCAATTGCGGTGGATCAGATTTAATCGGTTCGTACATGTTGGCGCAATGAGCGGTACCTAAAAAAAAACAGGTGTGTCAATAAAATTAGGAACTGGAATAGGTAGTATTTGAAATAAATATGTATTTCGAGTAACATTAAATAGGTTTTATTTGGTAAATGAAAACACAGATTAACTTTGTTGCACCAAATTTGTGATAAATGAGTTTTGGATATTATTGCAACCAAATACAATGGCGTCTGTATAGAATTTTTTCATATTACGATATCTGATCAACAGAAAACTACAAATTTACATTAGAAATATGTATCTTACACGGAACTAAATCATTAATTAATAATACTTTAATTACCAGATAGAGAATTTATATGATTTCAAAACCAAAAAATAAATAAAAATTGTTTGTCCGTGCTTTGTTGTGGTACTGTCATCCTGAAGGTGCAAATAATGTGTTAAAAAATTATTCTCAGCTTCTATATGACCTGAACATTGCGTAAACACTATATGATTATATGTTTTAATGTCCCTTTACGTATACCTATGTGAAGATATCGTTCGTTATACATATATTGATAATTAAAGGCTCTATTTCATCTACTGAATCATCAGAAATTGATCTATCTTCGGAAAACTTTTTTCCTTCCATTACGTAAATTGCCTTCGACATGATAAAAATCGTTTTAACTTTTGCCTTCTGGAAAAACGAATTCTCTGTTTTAGGTTGATAGGTTTTGAAACCACGCTTAAATAACATTCTTTTTAAATACTACGTTAATAGCAATAGAACTCGAAGACAGATATGCTGTTTTTAGATGTCGTAGTCTATTAGGTAGTACTTCTTTACTTAATTGGTCATTACAACCTTTTAGGAATGATTACGACTTAGCTTTTCACACTACCCATGTTGTGTGTGTTAACTGTATATGCACATAAGGGGCGGGTCCTAAAACTTAAGTCGACTCGGAACGACAGATTTTTTGAGAAACTTCAGGGCAATTTTATTTACTCTGAGTTTTATACAGAAAACAGGTGGGAGGAAGCCGCTGGAGAAATATTTTTTCATATCTTTTTTTTTGTTCGAGACGTCTGAGCCTTGGGATTGAAAAACGATGTCATGTCAAGCCAACACCTTACCCACTAGACTACAATGGGTAGTGCATTGGCTTATTAGACAACAGTTCAGTTAAATTTCAAATCGTTAAAAAAATTATATTTCTTATGGCGCCTCGATCTCAGCGGTTTTCAGGAAAAAGAGAGTCGTTCGGATAATCTGTAGGACCCACAATTTAGATATAATATTATGAAACGTTACATGGATAATGTATGTCTTTTCACTAGAAAAAAAGTGATTTTTACAGAATAAATGAGAGCGACAAGATCAGTTGAAATGCGTATCCGTTTAAGCCAGGTATCCATTATAGATAAAAACATTATAATCGTTTAATGTACATACAGAAATAGTAAGTCAATGATATTTTAACAAATTCTGTGTGTTTCGATTCGAAGCTTAACATAATAAAAGATCATAAACTTACCTTCTATGTATATTGTTGGTTTTTTCGAATCTTTAGAACTGGTTAATCCCAATGCATGCCAAGGATCAATGGAACCGTGTACATATAATACATTTGTAGTCGACGGTTTTAAACCACCATAATATTTATTAGTTTCTGATACGACTGAATTTAGATATTTAGCATCCATACTAAAATTAAAAAAGTTATAAAAAACACATGTAAAAAAAACTGCAAGAATGGCCTACAAAACCGTAATCATAAAATCATAAACTTACTTTTCGCCATAAATATCCATACATTGTTTAATGAAAAAATCGACGTTGAAACGATTGCCAAAAATATCAGAACTATTTTCAGCTGTTTGATAGAAACCAAATTCATTACATGTTTGCCAAACCCATTGGCGCATACCCTTGGCTACATCAGCTGACCAAGAAACATTCTTCATTTCTTCGATCATTTTATCGTATTTGTAATCCAAACATTTTTCATCATTTTCCTTTAAAATCATCGTTGCTACAGCAGCCAAACGTGTAACGGGTGGTCCAATTGTTGTATTTAGCATGACATCACACACTTCATCTATGCTAACCTTAGCAATTGCTGTATTATCCTTATTGTATTGCACAACACCAGCAAAACTACCAGCAACATTTTCGAAAAAGTTTTGTATATCTAAACTGTTTTCAATGGAATCCTTAATAGGGGTACAGGTTCTAAAAGTAATGTTTGGAAAAACAGCATTTACAACTTGTTTGATATTCAACCCATTAAAGTATTTACTTGAATTTTTCATCCAAATTACGTTGGCCAATCATGTGCTTCATTAGAATATCAATTTGTTGAAAACCTCTGCCTACAGCAGTAACACAATCTGGTTTATAACTTCTCAATGATTCTCTAACCACGTCGAAATATTCTGAAATTATGTAAAAATTTTATGAAAATCTTTAATTTTGTTTAATTTTTTAAATTTATGTACCGATAAAGTCCACTTTAGCTAATAAAGGTCCACTAGAGCTAATAGCTCCAGATATTAAATCGGGATACTTTTCTCTTGCCCATGCAGCTAGGGAGCCTGGATAAGAACCACCAAATGCAATCCATTTTTGTGTTGCAGCAAAATTATATTCTTGCTTCATGGCCAATATAAACGAAGCCAAATCTGCTAAGGCCTGTTTTGATGTTAAATATTGCAAGTTTGATGCTGATAAATCACTGAAAGCGAAGTTTTTATATGAATACACAATGTCTTACAAAACGATGGCTTAATACAACAAAGGCCTCTCATTACTAATTAAGAGTTAACATATCCTGATTGTATATTGTGCAATAGGCGAGGAATTTATTCAACTTACCTAGTGGGTTTTGATTGACCATAGAAACGATGTTCCAGTTGAAAACAAAATGCTCCAAAATGTTCTGCATAATGTATCCAAGCACCTTGATGCAACCATTTTTTAGCTGCCTCAGCTTCTCCACCAATCATTATGAAAATAGGGGCGTTTGTATCATTTCGATAGTATTGATCATTGACAAAATAACGTTGCTTCCAAGTTAAAGTATTCTTATCGTCGAAATGATCTAAACGTTGCTCAAACCATAAGTCCACAACGTCACGCTCATCCTGTAAGGAAGGAATTTTACTTGGCTCGCCAAGAAAACCATTCCAATGACGTCCCAAGTAATAGTTTTTATTTAGAGCAAGAACACTGCCGCTCTTATCAGCTTGAAAATAAACAAACAATACCAATACAACGTGCAAAAGCTGGCAACGAAAACCCAGATAATTCGAAGCTACTGAGACACTCATTGTCTTTGTGTGGATAGATGTGTAGATTTGTGAAGTGACTTTCGGTCAATGTTGTTATTGTTATTATTAAGATTGACTTATATTCTAAATACGAAATAGACAGCAAAAATTAATTATATATTAAAAGATTTAATTAATGCTTTTAAACATAAATATAAAACGATATATTTATTAAATTATTTACACAATTTTATGTACTTTCGTAACATACACCACAATAGTTATTTATATCTCTATTTGAATTGATTTTTTTTTTACCAAAAAGAAAAATATTTTACACCAGACGCTCAAAAGTATAAAAGATAACCAAACAAAAACGTCCCGTTTGTTTAAAACGATGATTAACGAATGATTTGTTTATTGTTAAATTTTCTTGATACAGCGGTAACTAGGGGAAAACAAAACATAACAGAATAGACTTTGTTTACAGCAGTGTTGAAAAATTCAGTACTTTTGTATTTTTTCAGTACTTGTTCATTTCACATAACGCAGTACCCCCGCCAAGATTTCACTACTTTTTTCATCAAATTCGTTTTTGTTCGTTCAAAAAATAAATATTTATTTTAATAAATAATTCGCACGTTCTTTTTCCACTTCAGGGTTTATTAAGCAAAAATTAAGCCGCGTTGGTTGTGGTCTGTCTGTCTAAAAAGGTAGTTACAAGTTAAAGTAGCCCTATTAGATGACGCCACTGTTCAAACCCCAGTAGTTCAAACTCCGAAGTATGGTGAGATTTTACTGTGGTGAGTTCTTCCAAAATGTGGTGAATTTATCCGGTATGGTGAAAAAAATCGAAATTCACCAAAGTGCCGATATTCGAAATGTGTACTGTATTACCATAAATTTATGTACTGTATATCGTGATTTGGACAGTGTGTGTGTAGAATAAGTAATTTTCACATATGTTAGTGGAGGCATTCACCGATATGCTGGTGTTACCGCATTAAAACAATGTTGCCATTGTGTCATTCTATTTAAAATTCTAAAAAATTCAAATTAGATAACTGCATACGAAAAATAATTAAATTTAAATTATTTTGTAAATGAATTTTTGAATAATTTCTTTCTTTTATGTTTTATTCCCAAAATGCTTTTGCAAATTGGAAATTCTTTGTCGAAAAAATTATTAAAGAAAATTCATTCAGTTTTTTCCTCTTTTTCACAAGTTGGTTACAAACTTTTAGTTTCCTGACAACATTTCAATTTCAAAACATTTCAGTACTTTTTATTATTACAGATTTTATGGTTTGCGCTTTGTAAATATAAATGGGGTTAGGCTAATGGTACAGGTTAGCCAGGGTCTAACGTAGTATGTATGTTTGTTCGCTTTTAGATTACGAAAAGCAATGATAATGCTTAATGAACCGTTGCGTCGACATTTTGGACTAAACCTTACGTTTCGAATCAACTGTTTTATATATATATGAGTAAGTATAAATAAATATATTTTTATAAAAGTACCATTTGATGCAAAAAGGTACTCTTTCAGTTATAGTTCACTACTATTTAAAAATTTCAATTTGCAACACTGGTTTACAGTAACATTAGAGATTCATATGCCGGTGTTATGTTACTCAACAGCAATAGTTTATGTTAATAACAGTCAATTATTTATAAGCAGTTCGAATTCGTTGGTAATCGGTAATCACAATAGGTGTGTTCGAGCCAAAGTCGAACAAATTAGAAAAAAGAAACAATTCCTTCACAAAATTATAAACTTATTTACCAAAAATTGTTGAAAAACAAAAAACCTTATTTGAAAAACAAAAGAAAAACATTTTTGACACTTTTAACGAACATAAAAATAAACACTGAAAGTAAAACGAAGAGTCTTTATTTTCATTTTTTGTTGAACATCAAAAACATTTACAGTTAATTAAATGTATTAAATCTTATTCAAGGAAGATATCTTTTATTTAATTTTTCTTATGCGATTACCGTTATTTAAAAGGGAAAATATGTAGACAGCTTTTACACCTTCAAAGTTTACTTTGCAGACTCTAGCGTTTAAGGAAAGTAATGCGAATTTGTATAGGTAAACTTTACGAATATAGAATTAACGAAGCAGTTTATCCCGGTTCACACTCGTCCAGGTAAACATTATCTGTTTTGTTCACTTCACTTTTAAGCAATTCACATTTACGTTCACACACAACAGTCAGTTTGCAACTTCGTGCAGAATATTCTGCATAATTGGAAAAAAGAATAAACTTGACGATACTCCAAAGTCTGTAGCATATTTCATTCTATTTTTTCCCTCACAGAAAAACTCTAGACTTGACGTGTATAAACGTCCTAGAAATGAAAATTAAAAACAGCTGATTGAGTTATTTGACAATTTTAGCATTTTGTACCAAAAAAATGCGAATAAAATCTGGTACGAGAAAAAAATAAAAATTACTTCCTCAACAACGATTTTATTTCCCTAATTTTTAATACAAGCAGCGCTTTATGGTAATATTGATAATCCGCTGATTTTCACAGTAACGTATGTTAATCGGGCAGCTAGTTGCCGTAGTTTCGCAGGTAGAGTGTTCGCTTACTAGACGAGCTCAAGACCTCTCGTACAAAACGATATATGAAAAAATACTTCTTTGGCGACTTCCAAGTAGTTGGTGGCAAAAACTCTGAGAGTAAATACAATTCCTTAATATTTCCTTCTTAAATCTGTCGTTCGGAGTCTATGTGAAGGTGTAGGTCCCGCCGCTCATAGATAAAATTAATACACACAACATGGGTGGAGTGAGAAGCTAAATTGTAATCCTGACTATAGAATTATAATGATCAATGTTCATGCAAAACAAGCTAGTAAACGTCAAACCATAATTTAACATTAACATTTTTCAAAAGAAATAACCGCAAACTGTTATACAGTGAAGCTTAAAAAATTAGCATTCTAGATTGGATAGTTTTGATTGTTACTGTATTGGTTTTGTTCACATATTGGTTTTATTTTTCTGTCACTTTTTTTCTGAATGAAGTATTTGAATATTCGACGTTTTCAAAAAATTGTTCTTTCCTGAATAAAATCTAAAATTTACTTTTAAAAACTATTATAAAAAAAAAAAATATTTAAATTGTCTTAAATGTCTAAATTCTTTGTATTCTCTAAATTATGCCAAAACTTAAATTTCAAATATTATGGACTATTGTATAATACAAGATTCTTAAGACCTAGCCGCAAGCTAAGTAAAAACACAAATGAGTTGTTAGCCGCGAGCCAGAACAATGTAAATCGCAATGTTTTAATGTCATTCCCGAAAACAAGGTACTCTTTTAATCGTCATATGAGTACCAATAAAAAAGATGGGGATGGTAATATTGATTTAAAAAATCCTAATCATGATCAAGCGGCAGGGAAGAGAAAAAGAAATATTCTAAGAAGATTGAAATTTCGGCGCATAAAAATTGCAAGAATTAAAAAAGAATGCAAAAGATGCAAAAGGAAAGAAACGACGGATCCCGAAAAAGTGCCGACTCCTACGGTTGAGGACGGAATGCATAAAAAGAAAGGTTCGAATATATATTTGAATATATATATGTGCATATATTTTTAAATATCTGTTAATTTTTTAGATTTAGATACTAATATTGTAAAAATAGAAACACTCGGTATACCAGGCATTTCAAAATCCCAGTTACCTCCAAAAAATCGTAAGTAATTTATATTTTCATTGAAATAAAATCTTTTCAAAGTCAACACCCCCCATAAAGAAAACTTGTATTTATGCTTTTAAAAATTAATATAACAACAAATCTAACTTTAATATTTAACTCAGATTAAATTCTACATCTGAAACATATATCTTATCTCTTTAGTCCACGTCGAATTTATGGAATCACAAAATCTTAAAGACTTCAATATCAACAAAGATCAACGCAATAACAAATTCAATGCAAAACCGAATGTAATTAAAATCAATTTTATTCCAACACCACCACCATCACCACCAAATGGTAAG
The DNA here is from genome assembly GCA_958299815.1 of Sarcophaga carnaria. Taxonomy (NCBI): domain Eukaryota; kingdom Metazoa; phylum Arthropoda; class Insecta; order Diptera; family Sarcophagidae; genus Sarcophaga; species Sarcophaga carnaria. The sequence goes on from OY283151.1 coordinate 48,052,207, forward strand.
TTCTGAAAAAAATTTAAAATAATTTAAATTTAATTTATCACTTGATTCATTAAAAATATTAAATTTAGAAAATCCAAGCGGTAATATATTGAAATTGGTGGTCAGAAATAGCCTGCCCACATTGGATACTAAGCATTCAGAGAAAGTAAATCAAAGTCCTGATAAAACTCTACCCGTGGTAAAAGATGCCGAAAATAAAAGTATGTTGTACTCGATCTGTAGAAATTAAAATAATATTTCATTAATATTCCTTTTGTTGAAATTTTAGCTCCAAGTAGTCTGTTTAATGCCCTAACGGACATATCACGTAAAGTTAATGGCACTATACCGCAGGAGATAAAACCGAAATCTTTAACGGATATGGCAGTGAAATCTCAAATAAAAGAAAACCTATCACCCAAAACTGGAATTATTGCAAAAATAACAATTGACGAACCATACGATAGAAATTATGGTATGGGTATGTTCCATACATTGGTTTTTAATAATTATAAATAAATTAATATATTCTCTTGTCTTTTCACAGATCAAACTCCACAACAAAATCCACCAAAATCTGATACTTTGACTGAAGCAAGCAAATCAGCATTTTTAAATGAGCGTAAAGAAATTCCTTTGGTAGGCACTAGTCCTTTACGCCGTAAGGGTAAGCAATCATATTTAATTACGTTTTACTTTAAATATCTAAACTATACATCATAGGCAGAATACCTGTTCATTCCATATATAAATTTCATGCTTTAATCTCAATACCATACCAGTATATTTAGTAACCATTCAATAAGGATCACCCAGATACCTCCTACTTTGGACTAAACATTGACTCAAACAAAAAGTTCATAACGGTGTTTTTATCATCCTGACAACTTTTTGTTTATCATCCGATTATGTATGGTTTTGATGACAAGCCATCATTCTTTTCATGAAATTTTCTATGACTACTTATTCACAGAGATATGGCTGTGTCTCACTGATGACGCGGTGTATCTTCGATTTAAGCTCAGGACTTGTTTTTAGTTCGTCCGCATTATCACAAGATTTCACTTAACCGCAGAGAAAAATATTGCACGATGTTAAATCGTATGATCTTGGTGGCCAGCTGACAATCAGTATGTTTTGTGATAATTTGTTCTGGAAATCTTTGCTGCAATAAATCGATTGTTGCACACGCAGTGTTCTAAGCAACGACGTTTTCCTAACATTACATATCGTTCAGATCACAAGAACTCCATTATCATGTTCATGTTATAAATGCCGTTCACAGTCACTGCGATTTGGGTTTCATCATTGAAAAAAAATAAGCACCAACCAAGCCACCTATCGAAACTCCGCACAAGATAGTAGTTGATTGTGCGTGCAATGGTTTCCTATTGACTTGAATTTGATTGACGGAATTGTTCTACCCCGAATTCCACAATTTTGGGTATTCGCTAAGACAACTAGTTACAGATGCGCTTCAGAGAAGATGAGTTTTTTTTTAAATTTGACATTTTGTCCTTTCGTAAAGCGCTCCATTTTTAATAATGGGAATATGTAACAGATGTCAACTTTCGGGAGCCGTAATCTGACCAAAAAATGACACTAAATTTAAAAAGTACACTCTTGCTGGAACACTCTTTACATCGATATAAAGAACAACAAAATAGTTATAGGACCTCATGCGTTTAATTTACAGCCGGACTCCATAAGAAGATAATATGACGCAACAAATTCTAGTAATGCCTCAATTTATACATATATGATCAGATCAAAGATTGGTGGTTCTTTGTATTCCCCATAATTGATACAATTTAAAAATGTATAGAATTTATATTCAAAAATATTTAAACATACTTCATTATTAATTTATTAAAATTATTTGTATCGATGGATTCTTTTATAGATCACAGTTTTGATATGAACTTCACAGCAAGTAAGAATTCTACTATAACTGCAATGCATACTTCCAAACAAAAAAATTCCTCCGAGAAGAATATCAGTCCAGAACAAATTATTTCCACCAAAGGAAAAAGTGACAATATACGTGTTTTATATCAGGGTCGTCGGAAAAAAAATCGAAAGAAAAAATGGACTGACAAATTATCTCAGAAGAAAATTAATTTCAAACCGGGTGAGCCTTAGACTTAATTTTGTTTTTACACAACTTGACTTTAAACACAAATTTAGATGATGAACATATGAATTATAAAGCTTAAATAGGAATCACAAATAATCACAGATATTAATAATTTGATAAATATTGATGTTGGCATTTTGTTTTCAATATTTCAGAGCCTATTACGCCTTTTAAAAATGTTGAAGAAGCAAACAAGTCTGCAACCAAACCTATCGAAGAAACATTATCCAAGAGCACCATACCTAAACCCGGTAAGTTAAATACTAAACAAGAAAGAAACATTTAAGATTATTATATTACACATTTAAGATACATTATATTACAGTACATGACATAATTTTAACACCATTCTTTTTAGAAGAGAATTAAAATTTCTTAATTAACCCAACTTTTCTTTTATTTGCAGAAAACACCACATATCCAAGAGAAGAACTGCCAAAGGTTGATAGTACTTTAAACTCAGCAAGGCAAGTTGGTGAGTATTTCCCCATATTATGTGGCCTTTTATTAAGATATTGATTTTGTATTTTATCCGATTTTTTTTTATTTCTAATTATAATTTGATTATAAAAAAATTTTCTTAAACACCCTTAATAGTTTCAGAAACTAGTAAGTCTGTTCCAAAGGTAGAGCCCCTAAGGGTTCATAGTACTGAAAGTGAGTATTTCCTTTCACATTAAATATTTTATTGGAAAATTTATTTCTTTCAAATGATCTCTTATTTTCAAGAAAATAATTCAAATTTGTTAATCATTATATTTTTTCATAGAAAGCACTACGCCACCAAGACAAGATCCACCAAAGGTTAATAGTACTTTACATATAGCAAAACCAGAAGGTAAGGATTTCTCATATTATTGAAGTATTGATTAAAGACATTTTAAAATACTCTATTAGTTCCAACCGGGAATTCATTTTCCGGGTTTTTAAGTTACTTAAATTATCAATTATTAGTCCTGAAAGTATGTATTTTATTGAAATATTGGTTGTAGAATATTTCTAAGTTTTTATTATTTCCAAGAAAAGAAATCAAATTAGTTAATCGTTCTATCTTTTCACAGAAACCACTACGCCACCAAGACAAGATCCACCAAAGGTTAATAGTACTTTAAATATAGCAAGACCAGAGGGTAAGGGTTTTTGCCATTATTAAAGATTTTATTGAAAAATTGTTTAAAAACATTTTAAAACTCTCCATTAGTTCCAACCCGGAAATAATTTTCCGAGTTTTTAAGTTACTTACATTACAAATTCAGAAAAAACGAACTTTTTTTTAAATTGTTTACAGAAATTAACAGCCATTCTCCAAGAGAAGAACCCCCAAAGGTTAATAGTATTGAAAGTTAGTATTTTATTGAAATATTGATTGTAGAATATTTCTAAATTTTTATTATTTCCAAAAAAAAAATTCAAATTAGTTAATCGTCATATTTTTTTCATAGAAAACAACACGCCTCCAAGAGAAGATCCACCGAAGGTTACTAGTACCTTATACACAGCAAAAGCAGAACGTAAGATTTTTTCAATTTTTTTTTCAATTGAAGTATTGAGGGGAGTTTTAAAAACTTGAAAGTTTTTTTTCTATTATTTTTTTCTTACAGAACCCATCAAGAATTCTCCAAAAGAAGAGCCGCAGAAGGTTACTAGTACTGAAAGTAAGTATTTTTTGTCAAGTAACATAGAATTGAAATCTCTTGAAATCTTTTTTAGCATTCAATCCGAGAGTTAAAATTTTTAAGCAACAATTAGAAAACAGGCAAAACTCTACCCATAACCCAAAAGACGAGCCCCTAAAGAGCAAGGGAGCATTACTAGAACGTGAGTTTTGATTCTATTCAGTATTTAATTTATTTATTAATTAGAATACGAATTACGAGCTTAGAGTTTAACTTAGAGTTTATGCTTATGAAGTCGCCGTAGTCTAGTAGGTAGTATGTTGGCTTATTAGACGTAAAGCCAGGGTTCGAGCCCTAGGCCAGACATCAAAACAAAATACAAAAAAGTTTTTCTTCGGCGGCTGCCTCAGCAGATTTCTGGCAAAAACCCTGAGAGCAAATAAAAATTGCCATGAAAAAGTTTCTCAAAAATCTGTCATTCGGGGTCGACTTTAAACTGTAGGTAACACAACTCATGTATGTATGTAATTAACACACACAACATAAGTGGTGTGAGAAGCTAGGTCGTAATCCTGACTGAAGGGTTGTAATGACCAATTATATATGTATGTATGTACGTATTTTATGCTCGGTGTATTATAATAGATCAGAGTCAAGGGTGAGAATAGTCTAGCACACTAAGCCTTAGATTACCAGGGCACCTAAGTTTCTATTAAGTATTTAATTAATTAAATTTTTCATTGAATTTTTTATTTTGTTAGATTTATTTCAGAAATTTTTATAGAATTCCCTAAGTTTAGAACTAAAAATTTTGTAATCTTTATAAGTGACCAATTACAATTTCTTTTTTACAGAAAACATGCAAAATTCTAACCGTACCCAAAGAGAGGAACCTCCAAAGGGTAAGAGAACTTAAACACACAACAAAACTAGAACGAAAGTATTAATTTAATTTATTAATGAAATTTATTTGTAACATTTTTATCGAATTTCTTAACTTTAAAGCCTAGTATCTTAAATTTTTTTTAAATGATTGGAAATTTTTTTACATCAATTTTTATTATTTTTTTTTGCAGAAAACATGCAAGATTTTACTTTTAATCCAAAAGAAGAGCCTATAAAAGGCAAGGGAGCATTATATCCAAGAAAAGTAGGAAGTGAGTATTGATTTCATTAAATATTTAATTAAATCATGGATTTGTTGACTTTAATTGTTAAATTTATATAGAATTCCTTAACTTTAAATCCAAGAGTCTTATGAGTGAAATGGGTGAAAATATTTCTAAAATTTATAACAGTGCATTGTATCCTACCAAAGAGGGCGGTAAGTACTATCAAATAGCCTACATACACCTATTGACACCTAATTAGGAACGCTTTAAAATTTCATAAAATATTGAAATATTTTTCATATTGTTTATTCTTTTCAAACTATTTGTTATTTAATTTTATAAAGTCATAAAAAGAAACAAAAAAACTTAACAAATCTCTTATTACTAAACGCTTAAAAAAAAGAAAACAATTTTTTCAAATATTGGCTGCGACACCTAATTAGAAACGATAAAAACCATTAGAAAAAAATTGTGATATTATGTTTATATTCTTACTTATTGTCAATATATTGTTGCAAACCGTTTTTGTTTTAACACAGCTTCACATCGCCTCCGCATTGATGTTATAAGGTTACGACATCGCTCCACTGGCATTATTAGAAATAAAACTATTTCTCAAACTATTTCTCGTATTTGTATTTAACAATTTATTAATTGATTAGAAAAGGCAAAAGTGAAAAAATAATTTGAAGTGTAACACAACGAGTTCTAGAATAATCTAATTGTGAATTTATTGTCTGTGTTTATATGATTTGAATACTCAAATAATTTTCAACACTCCTCCTCAAATTAGTAAACACCAGATTTCAGTCTGAAGGTTTCCAGTTTTGTTGTAGGCAACGCTTTTGTCAGCATGTCTGCTATCATCTCCTCGGAAGGGCAGTAGTTACAGCTAATTATCCCCTTGTCGACGTAATCTTTTACAAAATGGAATTTCGTGTCTATATGTTTAGATCGATTGCTTAATTTCTCGTGTTTGATCAAATTCAGGCAGCTTCTGTTGTCTTCGTATGTTGTGGTTGGATGAGTTTGCTGACATCCCAAATCGGAAAGGACATTTCGGGTCCATATAACTTCCTTTGCAGCTTCGGAGAGTGCGATGAATTCCGCTTCTGTTGTTGACAAAGATACACATGTTTGTTTCTTGCAAGCCCAGCTGACTGCACAACCATTAAATAGTAATATATAACCAGAGTTGGACTTCCTGTCAATTGTGCTCTCCGCCCAGTTGGCATCTGCATAGGTGATCAGCAGATTTCGACTATCTGAGCCACCGTTGAGGTTTAAATACATATCAGATGTCCCCTTTAGATACTTCGCTATGCGCTTCAATTCATTCCAATCTTCATAGGAGGGGTTACTTGTCTTTCTTGCCAATATGGAGACACTTGCAGAAATGTCAGGACGTGTATTTACGGATATATATAACAAAGAACCCAGTAAACTTTGGTATTCATCATTTCGTGATAACAATTCAGATTCGTTTTTGCCGTAAGAGGGTTCCAACGGATATTTGGAGTGCTTTGCATCTTGCAAACCGAATTTTATTAATACATTCTCAATATATTGTTTCTGTCTCATCTTATAATTGAAGTCATCGGTTCTTATAATCTCTATACCGAGATATTGAGAAATAGCTCCAAGATTGTTCACTTCAAAGTTTTTATTTAACATACTGTAAACGCCTTTTATCTGTTGACCATTTTTAGCAGCAACCACCAAGTCGTCAACATAGATCAACAGGTAAACATTATTTGTATTTAACAATTTATTAATTGATTAGAAAAGGCAAAAGTGAAAAAATAATTTGAAGTGTAACACAACGAGTTCTAGAATAATCTAATTGTGAATTTATTGTCTGTGTTTATATGATTTGAATACTCAAATAATTTTCAACAGGCATTGCCTCCCATGCCTTCTTAACTTAGTCAAAAAGAGTCGCCATGTTTGTAACATTTTTGAGACTCGCAGCTTTTTACACATCACCCTATAGGTGTTCGATGGGATTTAGGCCCGGACTTGATGATAGCCACTCCAAAACATTTATGGAATTAACTTCTTTGTTATCCGTGTGCTTTGGATCGTTGTCCTGTTGAAATTTCCAAATAACAGGCAAATTACCCTCAGCCCACGGCAACATCACATTATTAAGTATGTCAACGTACTTTTCCTTATCTAAAATAATAGTCGATCATCCACCATGCTTCACTGCATGTGAAACATAGCGAAGATTAAATTCTTGGTTGATGGGCCTTCTAACAAATCTTCGACCATCTGGACCAAGGCGATTTATCCCAGTTTCGTCACTCCAAAGCACATATTTCCATTGATTGACTGTCCAATTCAAATGGGACGTTTTCTCTGAATTTTGCTCAGAAGTGGTCTCTTGCGTGCTGCTCTGCCATTTAGCGCGACTTCAACCAAACGACGTGAAATGGTCCTCTTGGATATGGAGATATTAAATCTATCGCAAATTTCACGCTGGATATCCGCAGACGACTTTTTGGATCGGCTTTGGAGATTCGCCCAATAATGCGGACTGTATAGTCTGATGTTTTCCTGGTGTGTCATATTTTTGAATGTACTTCAGAGCGTTAAAACCCATTTTTTTGAACACTGAAGCTGCTTTTATATTTCTCTATATGTCTTCCAGCTTTACGCAGTTCGAAAATAGAGCTCCTTACTTCAGGAGTGCAGCTCTTACATTTTCCCATTAAAAAACTTAAAAATATTAGGCGAATATATTTAAATATTTTGAATTAAAAAAAAATTTAACTACCTTTTTCTAAATATTGCCTTTCAGAGCAAATTTTAAACAATAAATGATCGTTTCTAATTATGTGTCGTACTTTTTTTAAACTATACTAAGAACGTGTTTACAAGTTTGCAAAAAAAATAACGGTAATTGAAATGCTTAATAAAGAAAGTAAAAGCGTTTAAAGATAAAACAGAGTAATAAACAAAATACAAGTATTTAGAAGGCAACATAACGGTAATTTTCCCAAAAATTATTTATATTACTGACTGCGCTAAAGTAAAAAAAGCGTTTCTAATTAGGTGTCAATAGGTGTACATATACATACAAATATCATTGATTTGTTCAATGTTCAATTGTTCAATTTGTTGATTAAATTCTAAATACCACTATTCGTAGTAATTTGGAGGTAATTAATTACATATACTTTTTCAAATGGAGTGTTTACATCGCAGTTGGAAAAAGAGCAGCAAAAGCTGCAATTACCTCTCAATATTCGACCAAAAAATTCATATCGTCAGCTTATGAGAGGAGCATATATCCTGTAGGGTAAATTCTGCCTGTTCTATTATTCTTTTCCAACACAATATTGGAGATATCATGCGATAATCGATTACCCTGTCTGAAATAATTTTTAGTATTAAATGAGAAGAAATCAAACATTAACGAATAGTGGCATAAGTCAATTTATTTTTCTTTAGTCATTCTCTAGGAGTGACAACATTTGGTCGATGGTAGCAGGCTTAAAGTCAGTCTGGTGCGAACTTATTGCATCTTAAATTTTTGTTTTTAATCTTCCGCAGAGAACCCTAGGCAGAATTTTGTACCTTAAAATTGTTATTCTCTTCTTTTTTATGTACAGGACATAACACACCTTCGGCATGCATTCTAATGAATTGAGCCGTGCGCCTTGCCAAAATCACTTATCCGGCAATACTCCGGACACACGGCTTTGTTAGTATGAAGTCGGTATATTGCCTTTATCACCCTGTCTTGACTGGGTGGGGCACATTCTAGTACTAAAAAAAATAGATCAGCAAAAGTTTTTAAAACCTTTTTAGTTGGGCAAAAAAAAAATAGTTCAATAGTGGGGTCTATAATTTTTTTTTAATGATTTTTTTAATTTCAGAGCTTCCAAAAGTTGCAAAGACAGATAAGCAAACTAAAGTTTTGCCTAATGTTGGTGAGTACAGACTTATCTCAATAAGGGAATTATTTGTAATAAAATTTTGAATTTTATATTCATGTAGATACAACTTTTCTGAAGGTTTCGGCAGTAAAAAAGGATATAGACAGTAGCAAATCTGATATAAAACCAAAAACGGTAGTTTATAAAGGTAACATATGATTACGAATATCTGTTCTAAATAATCAGAATTCATTAAATTAAAAACAAACAAAATAAATTAATAATAATAACAATTTGTCGCCTACTACACTATCTTCCATTCTCTTGTAATTATCTTTCCGGTATTTTAACACAATTCACTGTATGAATAGGAATCTTTTCCTGAGAAAAGCTCTCAAAGAAAAACAATCCGATGTACATTGTGACCCCCATTTTTAATGTTTATATTCAATTAAAGTCTAAATAAAATTGACTTTGGACCGACCGAGTGTTCAACATTCAATCACAGTGCATATCGATGGCTTAACCCATTAGAGGTCAAATGAAAACCGGCTTTAAGTTTTTGTTTTCAGATGTATTTATTAATAAAAACAAGCATAAAAAAACATAAACTGAAATAAAAATTATAAATTTTTGTTTTGGAAACGAGTTTTAGGGGTGTACTCAAATGAGTACACCGACTTTTTAAGTATGCAATTTTTCGAAACATTATTTTTCGACTAAAAGTGTTTTATAGCATTACTTGCATTGCCAACGTACTCGGGCATGGCAAACTACGCACCGTAACTGTTTTTCTATTTTTGCGGGATAGTGCCAAACTCTATCTTGAGGTAAACCTTCAACTATTGACCCAGATTGCCGTGATTTGTTTTGTCCACCTTGGCGTAAATAATAACACGCAATGTTTCGGCGAAACAAAAGTTGATCCATGGGACTCTCACTGCTCATTACATGTAGCCTCCAAGCGTTAGAAATTGTCATATCATGCATGTATGTAAATAATACCCACTAAAACTTCTTACCATCAACACCTTCCTCTTCGTCAGTTAGTTCACTCGGATTAGGTGGTATGATTGCGATATCAATTTCTTCATCTTCACTATCAGCTAAAATGCTATCAATGGCCTCTTGGAGCCCTTTGAAACTCTGCTGGCCCTTAAATCGTATACCACTCATATTTAAATCTAACAAAAAAATAAAACATTCTTACTAATGGATGCTGTCATTGTACTCAAACGAGTACAGCCAAATTTATACCTTCCTATTTTATGTATTTTTTTATTTTTAAGTATTTTTTGAAGCCTGTATGTTTCGTTGTTATTATTTTTATAAAAATAATGCAAAATTACTAAACAAATTTTATTATTGTTTCAAATATTTTCAAAATAGTTTGCTAAACCACACTCTTTATTCTCGACACAATTCAGACTGATAGTTCTGCATAAGCAACAGAAACTACATACAAATTATTTTTCTGGAGCTCTTAATGTTGTTGTTGCGAAACTAAATAACGGTACAACGATTGTTTTTTCTTTAGTTTTGCTTGGATACACGTAAAAATACAACTGTACTCAGTTGAGTACGGAGACTTCTAATGGGTTAATATAAAACGATACGTGAAATGTTTAAATTATATTTCTGGACACATTTTAATTATTCAACATTTTTATCAGATTTAGAAAAAGTTATTCACTGAAATATTAAAGATCCTAGTGCCTGGTACTTACACACATACATAATTTGTCATTTGCCTTCAGTCAGGATTACGACCTAGTTTCTCACATCACTTATGTTGTGTGTGCTAATTTTATACATGAGTGGCGGGACCTACAGTTTAAAGTCGACTACGAACGACAGATTTTTGAGAAACTTTTTCATGGCAATTTTATTTACTCTCAGAGTTTTTGCCAGAAATCTGCTGAGAGGAAGTCGCCGAAGAAATACTTTTTGTATTTTGTTTTGATGTCCGGCTTGGGGCTCGAACCCTGGCTTTACGTCTAATAAGCCAACACACTCCTACTAGACACGGCCTGGTACCTGGGTATGATCGATTTGAATATTTCATATAATAAAATGCCAAACTAATATTCTTAACTAATAACTACTTTAATTGTAAAATACCATTTTATGTATTAAATTATAAATATTAAGGTCCAATATTTTTAGAAACTCTGCCAAGAACCAAATATAATCTAGGACCCGATCCAGCTGAGGTTAATAAAATCGAAAGTAAATTAGCAAAGGATACTGAAAAAAGTAAGAGAAATATTATTCAATTCAAATTTATGAAATTATATTTAATATTTTATTATTTTTTCCCCTTTTTTCTAGAATTGGAAAATAAAACAAGCGGTGTTAAGCTGGCAACATTTAAAGGACGTAAGTAATATATGTATATAAATAAGTACATATCGACGCCTCCGTTCTATAACATTCTAAGTCGAAAAAGTGTGTTTTGAGTTATGAGCTCTCAAAGTTTTCACGCGCCATACGACTATATGTGTATTCTAAGTAGATTTTTCCCTATTCGGAACGGATCGGCGCATATTAACCAAATTTTGACAGGATTTCAGTTAGAGAACGTAGAACGTAGAAAAAAATGCAAGAACATTAAAAACGTTCTAAGTACACTTAGAACGTTATAGAATGGAGGCGTCGATATGTACACATATATTCGCATACATATGTATCAGGCGTTACAATAAGATATCCATAATTTTTTTTATGAAATTGTATGGTGTTTATGGCATAAAATGATTATACTCATCGCAAAAATGAACCGGCTTTGTAATTGCTCTCTCATAGCGACCATAGCTGCTATTAGCAAATCGATTTTCATAAGCTTCTATTGAAAATTATTCAAAGTGGACAGGAACAGATGATAATCGCTTAATTTTGAGTTTCAGTCGGGTCGCTATCGACATATGCAGCATTATCTAAAAGTTTCCAAAAAAATTGGTGAAATCCCTTAGGTATCCTTAGGCAATATTTTATTATTTTATACCCAGACGGTCAAGACAATTTTTAATTATTAAATATAGAATTTCTATATAAAACAATTATTAACTTAATAAAGGGTCCACCAAATAACTTTTTTTTTTAAAATGCTTAAAAAAAAAAAACTACTGAATATTTTCTCAAATTTTTTTTTTTTGAAAGTACAATCCTTCCGGTTAATAATGGAAAATAATTTCATTCAAATGGCTGGCCATGCAGTAGCCTACAGGATCGGTCCAATTTTTAAGCACATTATCGATTGTGTGCAGCTGTATTTCACCAATGGCATCACGAATATTGTCCTTTAAAGCGTAAATTGTCTCTGGCTTGTCGGCGTAACACTTATCATTGAGAACACCCCACAAATAATAGTCCAACGGTGTCAAATCGCAGTTCCGAGGTGGGCAAACGATATCAGCTCTGCGGCTGATAATGCGATCTTCAAAAACAGGGCGCAAAACATCGAGTGTAGTTTCGGCTGTGTGGCACGTAGCGCCGTCCTGTTGAAACCAAATGTTGCCAATATCCTCCTCTTCAATTTTTGTGAACAAATATTCGTTCAACTTGGCCCGATAACGATCTCCATTGACTGTAACGGCCACTCCTTGCTCATTTTCGAAGAAAAATGGCCCAATTATGCCTCTGGACCAAAATCCGCACCAAACAGTGGTTTTCTGTGCCCCAAATACGACAATTTTGCATGTTTACATACCCGCCAAGGTTAAAATGAACTTCATCTGAAAAGATGATTTTTTTGCCAAAATCGGCATCTTCTGGTGTAGGCTACTGCATGGCCAGCCGAGGGAGCCATTTGAATGAAATTATTTTCCCTTATTAACCGGAAGGATTGTACTTTCAAATAAAAAAAGAAATTTGATAAAATATTCAGTAGTTTTTTTTTTAAAGCATTTTCAAAAAAAAAAGTTATTTAGCGTACCCTTTATCAAAGCTTGGCACATCTTTGCTATCTAATTGAAAAATAATGGATTTCTTCTTACTAACTATTGATTACATGCCTTGTTAATTATATTTATCTTTTTTAAATAAATTTCAGATAACAAATTTGAAAAAACCACCAAAAATATTCTAAAAACCGTTGAAAATGTGAAAACAAATGTTACGAAAAATGGTAAGTAAGATGATTTAATTACAAATATATATTACTGTTGCCATGCTTTACTGTGCTGAAAGTGTATCTACGCAGGGGTTATTTAACTCAGATCGAGGTCTTCATACTATAAACACAATCCGCAGCCCATAACAAATATTAAATGTAGTTAAACTGAATTTGTATTGCCAATATAGTCAATATAGATAGCTCTGTATAAATATCTCCACTCATGGTGATTTCTTTTAGCAATTCCAATACCTAAAGTAATGGGAAATACTCAAATCAATGTGAATACTACTAGCAAAACCACAGGAACCCCACCATCGAGTCCTGATTGTAAGTACTATTATTCATCCTAATCTAATGGTTAACTGTATTCAAACCTTAATAATAAAAAAATTTAATTTTTATCGAATAACAGTCAAACAAAATAAAGTACTATTCAAAGCCGATAAGAGTCTGTTGAAAACCGCTAGTAAGCCACCACTCCAGAGCTCTATCAGTTTGTCAGAGAGAACGGCAACAAAAGCAAATGTAACTGCACAGCCTAGAGGACAATCGCCAAATAATCCAACGAAATGTAAGTCTATTTTGTGAGGGCCAGAAGGCCTAACCTCATTCGTATAGACTAATTTGAAAACATGTCCTCTTCTTTTAAAGTCTCTATTAATAGCAATAGCAATAGTGTACTGAATTCTTCAACTGGTAAACCCAAAAACATGTTTGGTGAATACATGCCTCCCGAAAAACTACAAGAAGTTCAAAAAAAATTCGACGCCATTAATACATCAGCCATCGAAGCTGCTAGACCAAGTATAAGAAGAAAGAATATTAATCATCCAGGTAACTAAGATTTTAATACTGAAGTTTCAATATTATTAACATGAAATAAATATAAATAAATAGCATCAACAACCATAAAGACAGACAAGTTATCCAAATCTAAAGGAGCTTTCAAAAAAAATCAAGATGGCGGTAGTCAAGGTGGTGGATATCCAGGTGGTCCGACAGGTGGAGATGGTGGTAACAGATTTGATCAAAGTAATGCAGCAGCTCTTAAAGGTATATTACAACCTAACCTCTACACTCAATGTATTTTTAAACAATTTTCGCCTTATCACTGGACCTACACAAAACGTTGGTTTTAAGATTTTGTAGTTGGGTAGCAAAGGAAGAAAGTAATGAGAGAGTGCCGAATAATGATGGGTATAAATATCCTTCCTAGAGTATTCAACCTTTTTTATCAAGAGCTGTATCTTCTCAAACTCCTCATCTCCACATTTCCTGTAGTGACCAATTACCAGCCTTACGTTTAACCTATTAATTCCCAAGGTTAGGTTAGATTAGAGGACGGTGTACTTGCCAATTAAGACAATTACAGTACCCGGATGTCGAATTGACCCATTGTACAACGTCTTTAAAGAGGGAAGGATAATAGAGGGATAAAAAGGAGATGATGTAGGAAAGGTGATAATGGGAAGTGAAAGAATTACGCAGATAAGACACAAAAAAAAGGGGAGAGCGCGACTACACTGATGAAGTCCTAGCGCCTCTCAACCAGCCTAATGAATCTGTGGAGAGCCTTGATGTCGGCTCTCGACACAGAATTCAAACTCTCAAAGAAAACCGACAACCAACCTTAAGCTGGCCTTATCCAAGCCCAGCAGCCAACCTGTTCTCCTATTGTTCACAGCAGGCCATAGACATCTGGAAACAAAACAAACCGATCCGTTCCCCCAACGACTCTGCTCTTCCTCCCTGGTCCATCCATTGATGACACCGTAGAGGTAACAGACTAGGGGGTCAGGACCAACTATCAAATCGCCCCCAGAAAGCGAAACTAGCCTAGCGAGGGCATCCGTCTCGTTACCCACTATTCCGCTATGACCCGGAACCCAGCACAGACGGATAGGGTCTAGTCCAAAAGTCCTCAACGACTCCTTGCACTCGCGATTAATTTCCAATAGTGAGTCAATTTTGTCACCGTCAATGAATAGCAAAGTTCTAAACATCCCTTCTGCCAAGCACTTTTCCAAATGAGCATATAGGGACATCAGATTTGGTGCAAAGAATAATAACCTCAGCTTCCTTGCTCGCAAGGCTATAACTGCGCTCCAGAATCTAACAAAAATTAATTGAATCTAATTCTGCAATCAGTAACTTTTATTTCCTTTGACTATCTTTTGGCGGAGACGCGGACATTACTGCCGCCAACATCTGAAGAGGAGGGGTAACCACTACTCTTTATAGGCCGAAACAGGTAAAGCAGCTGACTGGAAAGCAAGGGTGGTGCGGAATTTCTGCCATTTTGCTCCCAACGGTAAATTGGAGGCGACTGGAGGACAGTCTTTCGATGATAGTTTTGTTACCGGCTTATTCTGACAGTGGAGAATCAGTATCTGGCGCCACATATATACATACCATCAGTTCAAAATTGAATCGCGGAAAAAGTTGCGTCATTAAAAGACTTCTCCACATTCGCTAACATCTATCAGTTGGAGAGAAATTCGAGTCAATATTTATTCTAATTCGCACAACGAAGAGAAACGTATTTTTACGAGTGTTGGAGATGGTAAGATTCCTATATCCTTTGTTTTTGTTCGGTTAGATTATTTTGATCACAGGAATGAAGAAATGTGGAAAGTTCAACCACGCTATAGCCCACTTTAGTAAGATATATCAGTGATTCCACGATGAGGCGTCCATGTATCAGTGAGGTTACGTTATAATAGTATCGAATGAAATTACAAACCAACTGTTAACAAAACTTGGCATGACACTACAATTTAGGTCTGAGAATTTCTTTACGATGTAGAGGGAACCTTTGGTTACCTATTCCAAGCCATCCTGGATCATTGAATGCATTCCCCCATAAGCTTTAAAACAATATCTTGCTTCTTTACGCTTTTGGTTTTATTATATCCTGTTTTTTGTATTTTTCTCTAGTTGAACCTTCCCGATTTTGGAGAAGATTCTCATTTTCCATATTGCCCATATTGTTTGGAATCACACTGTATATAGTCTCTAGTGTTGGAGCAGCCGAATTTCTTCGACATATGCATTTAATGAAAAACCAGGATGATCCATTGGCTATCAAAATGTTGCCTACATTCTATGGAACTGAGACAGAAATTGACGGTCTTGGTTTACAACAAGACGAAGAATCTAACGAAAGTGATGTGGAACAGGAGACTACAGATGATTTGAATGAAGTCTCTAACGAAGATAAAGTTGAAAAACTTTTTAATGATCCCCGACTGGATGAGGCATAACATAACACCAAGAATCTATAATACGTGATCAATAATATTCACTGATACTCTGCTGGTAGATTCTTTTGAACATTTCAAATACTTTCAAAAATTTTAGTTTTTTTTTGTCAAAAAAGTTTTTTCTTTTTTTTTAATCATTATTTTGATTTTTATATTGGATTTTTATAAATACGCATTAATTTTTCAATAAAGAAATTACAAATCGCTAAAATATATATTTTATAAGTAAGCTTTTAATGTGTAAACAAAATTAAGAATATCATGTTAAAATTCAAGTCATTTGCACCTCTTGTGCTATCCAACATACGTAATGGACGACTTCAGTTATATTCGAAAGCAGCATCACAAGCAGAACCAGCTCTTAGTATGCCAGATGCTTTGGGTGCCAAAGTTAAAGAGGAAGCGGTGAAGCCTGCACCTAATCCAGTTCCAGTAGTAGAGACAAGTGTAGAACAAACTGAAAAAACTTTACCGTCAGTTGAAACCAGCGAAACGACCGATGTTACCACTTCGAGTGCAGCACCAGCAAAGAAACCGAAAGGATGTAAACAAGCCGGTGAAGCTAAAGGAAAGAAAGGTAAAAAATGTGGTCAACCAAAGCCGCCGCCACCGCCTAGACCACCTGGTCCCCCCGGAGGCTCTTATCTTGAAGATAAATGCGGCATGTACGATATTCCCAAACACAATACGCAAAAGTGGAGAAAAATTTCATATGCTCTAATACCTTTTGCCCTGGGACTGTCGGCTTTAGTCTTTGCCACTAGAAAAGAACCTCCAGAGCAGGACTACATACCGTATGAGTACATGTATATGCGAACGAAGCGCTTTCCTTGGCGTGATGGTAAAACATCATTATTTCATGGCCCCAATAATATAATACCTGAAGAAGAGGAAGAACGTATAGATAGAGAGGCAGAAGAAGCACCACCACCTGATGCACCAGCTGACAAAAAAGGGGCACCACCTGACAAGAAGGGTGCACCAGAAGACAAAGGTAAGGAACCCCGATATAAAAAGTCTGTCGACGAACATGAGGAAAAACTAAAGTTACGTGATCAGCACGCCAAAGAAGAGCTAGAAAGACGTAAAAAACGCCATGAAAAAGAGAAGGCAATAAACGAGGCAAAGGAGGCAGAGAAGGCAAAGAAGGATGCAGAGAAAGCAAAGAAAAATCCAAACGCACAGCAGAAGGAAGCTGAAGGTTAAGCACGTAGTTTTTCCAAATGAAATTTATTTTTGACAAATTTGTGATTAAAAAAAAATTAAAATAAAAAATTTTAACATTTTCTTACGTCTGCTACAAAATTACAATTTTCTTCAGGCTTCTTTTTGGGCTGTACCGGGGGACATTCAATACAGTTGACATTATTTTTAGGTGTATTAGCAACAAGACCATCAATATTTTCCTTTTGTGGGCCACTGCGAGCACTGTTGCCTGTTTTAGGTTCAGATTTTGTTGGTTTTATTTCGCCTAACTCGTACGGAGGAGTATCTTTTCCCCAATATTCCTATAAATTAAAAAAGTGAATAAGAACTGAGAAGATTTATTCATAAAAGGAACACAATTACCTGAGGTACATCCCATATTATTATGGCGCCATCATTACATCCTGTAACGAAGAATTTTCTACACGGACTAAATGCTACACTTTTGACCGAAGATGCATGCTCTGCACCTTTAGCCACAACCGTACCTTTATTGTAATCCCAAAGCTAAAATAAAAGTGAAAGACAGCAGTAAAGCCGAAGGCATGTTATTTTAGTCTAAAATCGTCTGGAGCTCACCTTAACCATTTGATCACTACCGACAGAAACAAAATAATCTCCAGTTCCATTGATTGCTACAAAATTAACAGAAGACTTTGATGATCCCTGTAATTCCCGTATTAGTCCACCATTGTAAACGCTCCAATAGCTAATACGACCATCAGTACCGCATGTTAAAATCTGTACACCAGTGGGAAAGTATTTAGCAGTCATGAATTGCGTATTAGCGGTTATAACTGTCTTCCGTGTCAAACGGCTAAAGTATATAAGAAGCGAAATAAAATCAGATTAAATACGCACAAAGAAAAGAATGGCAATCAATTACTTGACATCCCAAATGACACAGGAGCCATCAATGCTGGCTGATACCACTTCAGTATCGGACTTGTTGAAATCTAATGACGTTATTGGACCCGAATGATCTTTTAAAACAGCTAATAAACTTTGACGAAACGGTTCTATTTTCCATATACGCACTTGTCCTTCTATGCCTCCAGTTACCAAAATACGACCAGTCGAGGAGATAGCCAAGGAGCTACAACCTGGAATAAAAATTTTTAAAAATTCATCTTTTTTGTTTGAATTGCCAATCCCAAACATACCTTTATTATGAGCATTGGGTATAGCATATATAAGTTTACCACTTATGGGTGTAAATGCTCGTATAACACCATCATTCCAGGCCGATACAATGCTAGTGCCATCAGAACTGAACTCAATGTCGGCACATTTGAAATTGTATACCATTATGCGTAATAACTCTTGCAGACGCTTGGTTGACCATATACGTATGGTCTCATAGCCAGCCGTGGCAAATACTGAAGATAAGTTTCTAAAAGCCAAACATTAAACCAAAATCTCTAGACGAAGCCATTTCAACTTACTTGGGAAAAACAATGTTGTGTACAGTCATTTTGTGTGATGTCTTAAGAAGTTTGAGCAAAAACGTTTTTATATTGAGTAAATAAATTTCATTTGATTCTGTAGCAATATAATATTCAATAGGATTGATTTCTACAAGCGATGAAATAGAGCCATTCACTTTTGTTTTCTTCAACTGCAAAGAAAGAAAGTTTTTAAAATTTTCAAAATTCTTTCCTAATTTTTTCTTCTCTGCTTTCATTCCTTAAACTCTTACCGTTTTCAACATGGGCCAAGTGGGGCTTGGATAATTTTTAAATATGATATCTTTAATATCCTTTCTTTCTTCCACTAGTTCCACCGTACCATCTCCTGCACCCATCAATAGTAGACCGTCACCGACTATATGCACCACTTTCAAGCCATTAATGTATCGATCGCAATCCTTGCCAAACGGTTTACGACAATTGTGTGTTCCATAGGCACCTATCATGGCAGCTGACTGTCCAGGTCTAACGACATTCAATTTGTCGCAACAGTTTAAAGATATTTTCACCACATCTCCAGATTGGGTACCAACGTAAGCATACTCATCGTTACTATCGATACAAACGCTTGTGTAGAGCCTTTTTTGCTTTCCAACATAAACATCGTGAACGTTTAATTTTTTCATTTCACGATGAATACTCCATATACGTAGATGACCTACAAAATTAGAATATTATTCTCTATTGATCCCTTATTCCGATTCAAATATAAACATATAGAACAATAGAACATATATAAACATAACGAAATTCCCAATCTACAACAATTTACAGGTCATGGGCATTCCTTTGGCTTGTCGTATTGGGAGGCTCAAATTCGTTGCCAGCAAAAATATGCAGGACTTTTATGGACAAGAAACGAAGTGATTCACTTCTGTCCTTAAATTCTATTGGGTCACTGTTTTATTGGAAGGCATGGTCAGCAGAAAGGTTTGTATTTTATTTATTTATTGGAGTCAGAAATATTCCCTACTAACCGCAACAGCTCGGCGTTTCGGTTAATCATTAGTAAGACCTTTTCCTTTTTTTAAATTGTTATCGAATGACTTCTGCAGAAGCTGTGGGTCTGAGGAGGAGGTAAAAACTAAACGGAAGTTTTTAACCTTTCAGTTTCTAACATCCCTAACCTAACTCTCTGATATAAAAGTTGTTTCAATAGCAAAATTTATTCTGGAAACTTGTTGGTTGCCTTTAGTAAATTGTACGATCCCCTGTGCCCTATTCTTACCCTGAAGAGGTGGAATATCTTAACATTTCAGTTTCTATCATCCTTGGCCTAACTCTCCTATATAAAAATTGTTAGAATGACAAAATTAATTCTGGAGACAGGTTGCTTTCCTTTAGGGACTTTTTAATCCCCTGGTTTGGTGTGGCATCAGAATAGGCCTAACGCCATTAAGGAAATTATTTCCGCAGAATTATTATTCCTAACGAAGGATCTTGAAACTATATTTTGTGCATATAGGTATGTATATATAGTTTTAATCGACAGCAATTCTAAATTTCAAATATTTAAATAATTTTTATACTCACGATCTCCAACTGATAGAAAATATGAGGAATATCTGTTCAATGCTTTTGCGACCAAGGCATTTCCATTAATAGACCGAGAAGCCACACTCCTACAAATCGGAGATCTAAATGCAAAAGAATCTTTTATGATTTTACTACCGCAAATATAATTTTTTAATTAATAAATAAATTCTTACAAAGTCTCTACATCGAAAACAATTACAGTGCCATCATCACGGCCACCGACAGAAATCATATACTTGTCTTCGGCCGTAAAACAAATTGATTGTACACGAACCTAAAATTCATACCAAAAGAAGATTAATAAATCGAAAGAAATTTGCATCTAAGAAATCTTTCATCATACCTTGTGTAAATCATGGCGCACCATTTCACGTCGTCCTTCAAAATCGTATAAAATAACGAAACCGGGAAAACCCATATGATTTATTTGGCCAGATCCCATATAACGGCCACTAAATATTGAAACAAAAAAATAAACGACATTATAAAGCAAAAAATTTTCATATTGAATTTCGAATTTTTACCTTCTGCTCAGATCCAAACATGATATATTATTGGTGTGACCACCCAAAAAGTTCTGTTTATTCGTTTTGGTATTACAAATGCCAACTTTATTACCCAGAGGAAATATAATATGTTCACCATCTGGATGCAAATGTAAACCAAAAGCCACTGATCCGTTTATGCCAAAAATGGCCCGTGGTTCTAAACGTTTAACTGATTCATCGATTTTCGCAGTTTCAGTCATTTTTTTATTATTTTATTGTATTTGTAAATTATTTAAAAATATATTTAAAAATATACGAAAATGTATTTTTATTTTATGTTGTCAGTACGACTCGTAAAAAAGTATAGAAATGGAATTGAATATTTTCAATTCTAATTTCAACACTTTTTTAAAGGGTTGCTAACGGTTACATTCATTAACGTCAATATTTTTTTGGAGTTCAATATGTTCGTATTGGTTGCTATAGGTTGTTGGTCTGTTAAGCAAATGTTTTTTTTTTGAATTGCAAAAGAAATTTTCCAAAGAACTGTTGTTGCTTCACTCTCCAAGTGACCAGATGCCATTGCAAGGATAACATTCGAATATCTTGTCATCTTGTTGTGAAATGTTCAATATTTACTAGTCAGATTGAATATATACATGGCTCTTTGAACCTCTATAATCAATAATTAATGCCTTAGCCATTTGCCAGTCTTGAAATTTGAAGAAATTTGGGTCTTACGAATACATCCCTCAGCCTAAAGTTAATTTTTTTTGTACAATCCCTTTTCTATAGAGATTCTCACGATATAGAACCGTAAGTGAAGACCTTATTACAATATAGATCCATACGGCAGTCATTATTGAAAGCAAAGCACTAATCTATATAGCTGGGGTATAAACTATGGTTTCCTGTTCTATATGAGTAGTCCTTGTAGATAAAAAAGTATAAAAACATTAATGTTTCTATGGTTACGACAAATTTTCAAGGTGATATTCTGCTATGAAAGATGTGTTTCCGCAAGGGATAAAAACTAAACCAAAAAACATTTTACCTGCCCATACAGAAATCTAAAATCAATGAGTTATTATATAAAGAAGTATGAGCGAAAAAATATGTCGTGGTTAACAAGATTTCAATCCTTGTAGTGTTCTAAACCACAGAAATTTTATTCGTTAATAGAGACGTTGTCATAGTCCAGATCTTGAACATAAAAATTGGCAAACTTTTCGATTTTGTGAATCAGAATATTCTCATTATCACTTACGATTTATTTTAAATTTAAAATTAAATATAAAAAAAATAACGGAAATGAAATTTAATCATAGTTTTCAAATGTGTGCTGCTTATATAGTACTAAAATATACAACTGCTCGGTAGTTATTGCCATTCATTTGTCTCTATAAATGTCAAATATTTCTGCAGAGAGAATTCATTTGTAAAAGAACTGTAAGCAAAAGCAGATGTACGGCTTGTTTTTACTCTTTATTTTTTTGTGTTACATTTTGTTGTTGTGCAGTTCATTCTTTTTGTTAATTTAATGTGTGAAATATAATAAATAATTCAAATAAGACCAAACGTACAATGTATAAACAGTTTATTTAAATTGGACCATAAAGAAACAAAGTGTTTAACCAAACGCATTACGCTCGAAAGAATAAAAAACGGAGGTTGTTGCAGCACCCCCTCTACTACCCAGCTACCCTTTGATACAACAGCACACGCAAAAAAAATAACACCGAAACAGAAAAACTTCCTGTTTTCTAAGAAATCTTAAGATAAGAAGAAAATCCATTTATTATTGTTAAAGAAATTTTATCAGACAAAATAAAAAGTGCAAAAACAAAATGAGTGCTATGAAAGTGTGTTGTATAGGAGCGGGTTATGTCGGTGGTCCCACATGTTCCGTTATGGCACTAAAATGTCCAGATATTACTGTGACCGTTGTAGACAAGAGCTCTGAACGCATTGCCCAATGGAATTCCGATAAATTACCCATATACGAGGTAAGTTTAAGTATGCTTACAGCAATTGCTGCTTGAATGGTATAAATTATTCTCAATGTCCAACCGGTAATTAATCATATTGTTTGTCATAGGAATACAAGAAATTCTACATTGCTTTTAGTGTTTATGAGTGTGTATGCAAATATTGAACAAAAAAATAAAAGAAAAAAAGAAGAAAGTAAGCAATAATCCAAAGGGAATGCCAACTAACCAACCAACACCTGTGGTAAACCAGTTTGGCAATTGAATTCGGTTATAAAATCAGCACATTACGAATTATTGACTACAACAGACAAATATTGTTTGTTTTTGTATCATAACCGATTATTTACCGTGCGTTCATTGACATTGAATTCAAATGAAATTAATTAAGAAGTACAATTTCTAATAATCCAATTGAATTTCGGAAAAAAAAATAATTGATCTTTGATCTACAATAAAACACCAACGTAATCTTTATTACGAAGAACTGAAAATCTCTAATGAAATTCATCATTAAAGTACACTAAAGTAATCGAGTTTAATTATGATTCTTTTGGCTTAATAAAGTACCATAAAAAGTGCTTGAAGTATAAACATAAAAAAAAACGTGTGCGCAAGGTCAATGTAATCTAAGAGGCCTTTTTTCGTTTTTGTTTTGTTTCTAAACTAAACTGACACCTCAGACATACATAACACAATAGTTTGCTAAATAGTTTTGGACGCTCAATTGTTTTAAGGCCATACTGGCAAATCAATTGAAATTTACATACATATGAATATATGATGTATGTGTTTATGTTTGTCTGTGCGTTGATAGTGTTGAATTATTCAATTATTAATGATTTATTTAACAAATAATATACTTTATTATATAATAATTTTATTTTATTATAATAAGATTTTACCAATACGACCCAAAGACATTTATTGTGGGAAAATACTTTGATACAAGAAATAAAATTGACCAACCATTTAGTTTTATTTGTATTAGGTAATCCAAAGGGCTTATAAGGTTTCTCTGATTTCGAGAATCAGGTACTACTGTTTGGAAGGCTTGTTCAATTTGGTTTTAGTGGGGAAGTGCGTAGTTTGATCATGGTAGTAAAATTTTATGAGTTTTGTTAGATTCTGGGATACAAAATGTGTATTCACCACGGTTTATCCGTATCATGATTTCGTAAGTAGTCTATACCATCCCTTAAATGGACTCCATCCATGTGCTTAATGCATTCTGTTATACAATATTACTCGGGTAGTTTATTTCAGCGTTTTACTTCGTTTAGCAGTTCAAACGTATTGGATTAAATACTGAATTGTAATTGTTTTTTGACAAGAAATTCTGTGTTCTGTGTCATACGCCGTACGCTAAATCGTGAGAAGTATAAAAAATGTCATGTTTGACATTATTTGTAATGTTTCTGGGTAAACGAACAAAAACATTCAACGCTGCTACACGGTCTGACCAATTATCTCAGCATAACAATATATCTTAACACATCATAACTCTCGAAAGAGTTGCAAAAGTCCAGCGACCTCGCTTCTAGCAAATATTTTTTTCGAAATTTTTCTTTTTGGCACGAAAGTGCTTCCATATTCGGCTGAAGATATATTTTCTAAATTACTTTTTTAAGATTGGTAATATTAAAAGTATTTTTACTACAATTTATTGTGTTTGCTATAATTAAGTAGGTTGTGTACTTAGTCTACTCTCATTAGTTTAGTTATGATCTAATCAGTGAAAGTAATTTAGACTCATTTTTATTATGGAGCAAATTTCTTCACATATTTGAGAGTTATGCCACGATGTCAAAAAGCTGTTCAATGAAATAGATTTTTTATATTGAGAGACATTTCCGTGTCACAAATTTCAAAAAAGGTCAAATAGATCTCCACATAAAAATTCATTACTTCATTCATTCATATCATATTTCTAGTTATAGTTTTCATTTATTAAATAATAGTAGTTCCATTAATAATTTAGTTGTCTAGTATGCATTTTTTGTTTTTCTTTATATCTAAATTGAAATATTTAATTTCGCTAGTCTTATCAACTGTTTGTACTTCAGTTATTTTTTTTTTTATATCTGACGCAAATTTATACACTAAAAAGAAAAAGAAGCATATTCAATTTATATAAATATGATAAGAATTTTCCTAAGAGTCCTAAATTTACGATAATGTCTTTTCTTTTTTTTATTAAAATTAAATTTCATTTTAATCTTGAAACTTACAAAGCAGAAATATAACTTTTTTGGCTGCATCTTTTTAATTTAATTTTGATAAATAAAATTAAATAATTAAGAAAAATAAACCTATATTTAAATTAAAAGAAAACACCCAGATGTACGATATCGGAAAATGGAATCTCTATTCCATGCCTTAAAAATTATGCCCCACAACGTTCCTGAGTGTAACAGCTTCTCTGGTAATTCCGAAATTTTTTTAAAAATTGAAAAACTTAGACAAAGAAACCCAAAATGGGGAAAAAACTAAAAAAGATTTAAATAAAGTTAATCCGGAAAATTTAAAATTATCAAATGTTATTACAAAAAATAGTGGAACAGTCGTTATCGAAGTAGAAAATAGCACAGAAAGAGAAAAAGCGAAAAATTTAATTAAGGAAAAATTAGGTGAAGAATACGAAATAAGAATTCCTACCTCTTTATATCCGAATATATTAATAACTGGAATTAGTTTTGAATATGATGATACGCGACTATTGGAGTTAATCAAGAAACAAAATCAATGTATGAACAATACTAATGTGAAAATTATCAAACAATATGAAATAAGGAAAAATAACAGAACTTATTATAATGCGATTGCAGAAGTTGAACCGAATGCATTTACCAATATATTAGCAGCGGAAAAAATGAACATTGGCTGGGAACGTTGTAAGGTGTACGATGGAATCAGGGTACTACGATGTTTCAGATGTAAAGGATTTAATCATAAGGCAGCAAATTGTACAAGCGATGAAGTATGTGTTAAATGTCATGGTCAACATAGGCATTCCGAATGTAATCAAAGCCAAGTAAATAAGTGTATCAATTGTATACGTGCGAATGGGAAATTTAATTTAGGTTTAAATGAAGATCATGATACTATGAGTAAATCCTGTCCATCTTATTTAAACAGGCTTGATGCAAAGAAAAATAGAATTGGATATTAACAATTACGGAATTATGACAATGCCAAAACAAAAGATAATACCGAAAATATTAGAAAATATAACAGCAATGTGATCAAGTGTATATATGTTAATATAAGTAGTATAGTAGCGAATAAAGAGGAGTTAGAAAGAATTATTGAAATTCAAGAAGCAAATATCGTACTTTGTTCCGAAACATGCACAACTATTAACATAGAGGACGCTGAAATTAGCATTGCTACATTCAATATGATTCGTTGTGATTCACACTCTCGTCACACTGGTGGTGTATTAATATATATAAAAAAATCTATTAAATACAGCTTAATTTGTAATAAAACATTTGATCAAAATATGTGGTTCATTATAATTAAATTGAAGGAGTTTCAAACGAAATGGCAGATTGGTGTACTGTATCATTCTCCAAGTGCTGACAAGTCGGAATTTTTAACGTACTTAAAAAGTACGGTAGAGACATATTTTGAAGGATGTAATAATAATATAATTATTGGTGATTTCAATATAAATATTAATAATGAGACAGCTTATACAACAGAATTAAATAATATTTTCTCATCCATGGCCATGAAACAGCTTATAAGTTTTGATACTCGCGTTACGGAATTTTCCAGAACTAAAATAGACCTTCTTTATTCGACGTCTGATCAAGTGAAAACTAAATGCTTGAATAGTTGTAATATAACGGACCATGAGACTATAGAATTCTCTGTGCCGGTGGAAAAAGAAGTAAGAATGAGGCTTGCAATAAACATTACGTGTTGGGAATATTATAATGCGGACAATTTAATGGCATTATTAAGGCTTATTAATTTAAACGAGCTAAATTATGGTAATTTGGATGAAAGAGTTGAAAATTTTAACGCTGTGCTAATAAATATAATGAATACCCTAACCTTTAATAAACGTGTGTACAAGAAACTTATTAATAAATGGTATGATCACGAACTAACGCATCTGAATAGAAAAAAATATGAACTCCTTCACATAGCTAAAAGAACAGGTGAATGGACTGAGTATAATGTTACAAAAAAGGCATACAAAAAACTATTAAAAATAAAAAAGAAACAATATTTGGAAAATAAAATCAACTTGGCGTATGCCGATCAAAAACTTATGTGGAAATATTTAAAAGAGACAGTTAACATGATACAAATAAACCAGCCAATAAAGAAAATTTATATAAATAATCGGTGGATGGAAAATGAACATGAACTAGCGGAATCGTTAAACAGCTATTTTATAGATAGTATCACTAAAATCAATAATGAAATTGAGAAAATAGATTTTGAAGAATCGGAAATAAATATATATGGCAACGAATTTAAATTTAAACAAGTAGATACTACAAACATACTAAATATTGTAAAGGCTTTTAAAAACAAGACAGGAGGTAAAAAACTGCTTTCTGAAGGTGTCATAAAAGAGTCAATGAAGTATATGGCATACTTTTTTGCCGGCATTGTAAATGATTGCTTACGGTTTGCTTACGTTCCTGAAATATGGAAGATATCTACAGTTGTACCTATAGAGAAAATTAAAAACACAACGCGTCCAGAAGAGTTGCGACCGATTAATACATTACCATCAGACGAAAAAATTTTAGAGAGCATAGTGAAAGAGCAATTGTTAGAGTACCTAAACCAACATGATGTAATTATTAATCAACAGTCTGGTTTTCGAGCTAAACACTCCTGCGAAACTGCGTTGAATATGGTTGTCGCTGATTGGAAAGATTTGATGGCAGATAAACAAGCAGTAGTAGCAGTTTTCTTAGATTTGAAGCGAGCATTTGAAACTGTGGATAGAAGTATATTGCTGATAAAATTGAAGCGAATCGGTATAAGAGGCCAAGAACTAAAATGGTTTGAAAACTACTTAAGTAATAGAAAACAACGCACGGCAATAGGAAATGTAATATCATCGCCACAGATGGTGGATATTGGTCTGCCACAAGGATCTGTTCTGGCACCATTACTTTTTTTGATTTATATTAACGATATACCGAAATGTTTAAGTAATTGTAAAATTGTTTTGTTTGCTGATGATGCTCTTTTATATATTAGTCATTTCAATCTCATTGATGCTGTAAATTATATTCAAGCTGATTTAAATGAATTATATGTATGGTTATGTAAAAATAAGCTAAAATTAAACTGTGATAAAACTAAGTATATGATATTTAATAGAAATTATGAAGAATGTAATAATATAAGGCTGAAAATTAAGGAGCATGAAATTGAAAGTGTTGATAGAATGAAATATTTAGGCATCATTATTGATAGAAAACTTAAATGGGACAATCATGTTGATTATGCTGAAAGTAACATCGCTAGGAAGATAGGGTTTATGTATCGATCATGTAAATATGTTAGCAAACGGCATAAATTAACTATTTATCGAACGATAATTGAACCTTATTTTGTTTATAGTCCTACAATTCTATTTTCACTTAATAATGCCCAAATGAATAGGTTTCAAATACAACAAAATAAAATTATGAGATTTATTCTGAATAAGGGGTATGATACTCCGGTTGCCGAAATGATTGAGAGTTTGGATTGGCTAAATGTAAAACAATTAATAACATACCACACATTGAAATTTATTAACAAATTAAGGTTAGGTCAATTACCAAGTTATTTATATGAAAGAATTCAGTATAACTTTGAGGTACATGATTATAATACTAGAAATAGGAATAATATGAGACTGCCGAGAATTAAGTCTGATCTTCAAAGGAAAAGTGTATTTTTTGAAGGGTTCAAAATGTTTAATGAGTTACCGGCTGAACTTAAGGAATGTCAGAGTGAAGATATTTTCAAAAGACTATTGAAAATACATTGTAAAACATTATTTATTTTAAATTGATAACTGTTTTTAGTTTTATTATATAATTAATTTATTATGTATAATGTATTATAAGGATAATTTTGTATCTAGGTCTAGGAGACCGTAATAATAATAATAATAAAATAATAATAATAATAAAGAAATGTATTTCTCTTAGCAATTTAAGAATGATTCATATTGTGGAAAAATGTGGCTTGCTGCAGGTATCCCATTATGTAGAAATTGTAGCCTAAGACGTCCCTAATAAAACCCCATAAGTGGCATATCCCAACTAATTTTATAACTTGATAAGCCGGGCTTGAAAAATTGAATCTGTTGACAGCGTCTGGGTAGGACGATCGATATTGTGGATCAATGGTAGTTGATGTACATTGGTATCCCACCATATATCCATGGTGTCAAGAATTCCAAAACAGGTTTCCTTACTGTCAGGTGTTAATTCGAACCGGAGAAATCGGCGACGAAGCTAATTGTTTTCTACAAATGAGCAAAAAAAAAAAAGTACTCTGTATAAATGGGGCTAAATCGGATAAAAAATGGACTTGTGAAAGAAACAGACCTAATCTCGGACCTATTTGGCTGGATAGCCATGGTATCAAGAATTCCAAAACAGGTTCCCTTACAGACGGGCGTTAATTATTACCGGAGATATAAATGATAAATTAGCACAAAAAAAAAGTGCTCTATATAAATCGGTCAAAATCAGATTAAAATGGACCTGTGGGCGAATTGGACCTAGTGGGCTGGATAGACATGGTATCAAGGATTCCGAAACAGTTTTCCTTAGGCTTGAGCTTTACGTGGGACCGAAGATATTCAAAATTTTCGGTCATAAAGCAAAAAAATAACATTTTGGGGAAATGAACTTAAACATTTTAATAATTCTCATTGAGTTAATATATATTTACGAGTATATATAGATGACTTGCATTCTTTTTGGTAGGCAATTTGATTTGCAATTTTTTGGACGATGACTTGCACATTTTTGGCCGGAGACATGCATTTTTCGGTCGATGACTTGCATTATTCGGCCGATGTCTTGTATTTGTGAGGCGATGACTTGCAGTTTGCGGACATGACTTGCATATTTTTGGCCGATGACTTTCATTGTTTTGGATGATGAATTGCATTTTTTTCAATGCCTTGTATTTTTTCGGTCGATGACTTGCATGGTTTTGGTTGATGACTTGCATTTTTTGGATGATGACTTAAATTTTTTTTTTCGTAAAGCCCATATGACAGTGTTGAAAAATTCAGTACTTTGGTACTTTTTTCAGTACTTTTTCATTTCAAAAATACCGCAGTACCCCCTCGGCGTTTTCAGTACTTTTTTATTATTACAAATTTTATGTCTTACGCTTTTCAACAATTAATGCACTAGCAACATGTTAATGCTAAAGGTAAAATCAGGCTTTAGCCCCGGTTAGTCAAACGTTCACGGAGCTTCGTTTTTAGAATACGAAACGCAATTAAAACGCTTGCAGAGCCGTATTGTTATATGGGTATGCATTTGCATTGCTCTTCATATGCTAAAACCGATGTTTTTGTCTTTTATATGAGGAACACGAATAAGTCGTTAGTTTTTCTGTTCCGTGTCGTCTGTGTATTAAATGTAAATAAATAAACAGTCCAGTAGGTAGTGTGCTGGCAAACTAGACGTGTACCCACGGTGAATCATCTATTAGAGACTTAATGCGAAACATTCAGGAGTCTTTGAATTTGCCTTTCTTGACCTTCTGGTAACAACTCTGAGAGTAAATAAAATCTGTCGTTCATAATTGACGTTAAACTGTTAAGCATAAACTTTATAATCCTGATTAAAAGTTTGTAACGATTTGACATCTCGGCGACTTCCTCTCAAAAGTCTTCGTGAAAAAACTCTGAGAGTAAATAAGATTGTCAAGGAAAGTTTCTCAAAAAAAATCTGTCGTTTGAAGTCAACTTTAAACTGTAGTTCCCACCACTTATGGATAAAAATTAACGCACACAACGTGGGTAGTGTGAGAAACTTGGTCGTAATACAGGCTAAAGAAGCATGTTCAACGTCTTTGTTGAAGGCATTATTATACACTGCGTTCTGTATAAGCAAGGGAGCGCGAAAAGGCCAATCCTCATCGGTTCAAATAGAGCAGAATACAAACAACTAACACACACAACATAAGTGGTGGTAGAAGCTAGGGCGTAATCCTAACTGAAAGGTTGTAATGACCTATTATGTACATATGTATGTATGTAGAAACAATCTATTTGTCATGAGTCTCACACTTTTCAATTTTAAGAAATAAAAAAGTTAAGTGGCTTACTCCACATATAATCCATTACTAGACGTTTCCAACAAAACGAAAATATTTCTGAGGCGTCTTCCTCTCACCAGATTGCTGGCAAAAACTCTGAGAGTAAATAAAATTGTCATGAAAAGCTTCTTAAAAATCCTTCGTTCGGAGTCGACCTTAAACTGTAGTCCCACCATTCATGTAAAAAAAATTAAATGACACAAAATAAGTGGCATGAGAAGTTAGGTCATAATCCTGATTGAAGACTTATAGTGACCAATTATATATGTATGTATGTATTTTTTACAAAAGTACCATTTGATGCAAAAAAGTACTCTTTCAGTTAGAGTTCAGTACCATTTCAAAATTCCAATTTTGCAACACTGCCATATGACCATTCATAATCCTTATCAATGGATACCAACAAGGGCAACATGTCTAAATCACATAACCCTGTTAAATCCGGACCCACAATTCCTTCTATGTACCCTAACAACACTGCTGCCAGATTTTTTTCAGCCCTCATCCCCAAATCCATTTTTTTATCCCCAAAAATCCCCAAATCCATTATTTTATCCCCAAAAAAATCCCAAATACAATTAAAAAAAATATTGTTTCTTATTTTTATATAAAATTATTATATTAAAAATTAATTTTTTTATGTGCACATATGTATGTAAGTACAATATTACCATATATGTACATAAAAGTATACATACTACTTTTCATAAAATAATTTAAATTCATTTTTATAAACTACCTTAAAGTTTGTTTACTTCAAATAAAAGTAAAAAATCAATTGGATTAATTACAATATTTAATAATATATTAATAATATATAAATATATTTAATAATCTATTAATTCATATTGCATTTTATTTCGTATTTTTGTTTTGGTAAGATTCATTATTAAAAAAACGCGTTCAACGCAAGCGTTACTTGTTGGTACACAAAGAATATTTAAAACTAGTTCAGCAAGTTCCTTGAATGGTTTAGGACCTGCAGAATCTTTGTGGCAATAAACTTTACTCCAAAATACATTTAAATTTTGTCCAGGCTCTTCTACAAAACAATCGTTACATTTTATTCTATTCTATTTGGATATTTGCCTTTAATACAGGATTAAAATTTTAGCAATAGAACAAAAATTTGGTTGCTCCATTCAATTACAGCATATACTTGGAGAAAATTGTTTGTATGTTTAAAAAAACATAATTTTTGTTGGAGAACGTTTTAACATTTGAATCACAACAAAAGAAAACTATAGACTTGCCAGAGTAAACATTCTATCACATAAATATTTTTTATTATTATCCATTATGTTACTAAATCGACTTTTATATGTAAAAAAATCTATAGTTTTTTATCCTCAAAAACTCCCCAGCAGTGTTGGTTCATCCCCAAAAAATCCTTAGATCCCCAAACTGAAATTTTCATCCCCATTGGCTAAAAAAATCCCCTATTTGGGGATAAATCCCCTAATCTGGCAGCAGTGCCTAACAAGACCTTTTTTACTACAACCTCTTTAGCTTAACATGTATATATGCAGAATTTTATATAAATTTACTTTAAGACTGGCACAGAATAATCATATGGCAACCTTGTCCCACATAAACATTTATTTTATTTCATCATAATTATTTTTTAATGTTTATTTTAATGACTTTTCAACAAATCTTCAACAAAACTATTCTTGCACAATGAGATTTTTTATACACAGCGGTTGTGTACTTTTTATTCTTTAAAGTTATTTTTAGAATACACGTTTTTTACTTAAATATTCTTTAACATTAAATAGCTTAAACTATTCTATACGTAGATGCTTTTTCTATTTACATTGAAAAAAAAAAACAACAAATCAATTAAACCTTCAACAATCATTTTTAAAATGCTTTGTGCTTTAATCAGTTTAATAAAACCGAGTAAGATTAATTGAACTTGGTAATAAATTAACCTAAACATTTACGTAATAAGACAAGTAAAACATATTTCTTTAATCATGATCAGTACGTACCTATGTTTTATAATATCATTAAGGATACAGGAAAAAAAACAATTCTAATATTGGCTGTTTTAAATTTGTTAATATATTGTCGAGGTTCCATTGTTGTTTTAAAAGAACGAGACATAGTCGACAAGCCTTAATTAATTCTTTTGTTTGATATTGTTACTACATTATTCATAATAAGGAGCGGATTTAGATCTGGAGCCTGTCTAATACACAAATAAGCTTAAAAAACCACCCAAGTGGCATATTTTCTTCTCCATAAGTTAGCATACAAGTTCGGAGGATTTCAATATAATCGCTTGCTTTCCCAATATGTACTTCCAAACAGCAATGTTATCCTCTTTAGAGTGTACTTAGAATTTTGTACGCTGTATTAATTGGTTAAGTTATGAGGAGTCCTCTTATATCACTTATGTACTGTGTCAACAAATATTAATCTGACCGATTAATGTCTTTATAATTGTATATAATCATCACTGTATATAAATTTTGTTACGTGTCATATTATAAGTGTGATATTAAAAGATTGTAAAGTTTTATTGTACAAAAATCTGTGAATTATTCTACAAGGTTAATCTCTCATCCGCTCTATAATCCGAAAATTGGCGTCTAGTAACTATTGCCATACCTGAAGAAAAGGCTTCGAAAGCTATTGTATTCCACTTTCCATTTTAAATAAAAATCGATCTTTCAGTGATTTCTGAATCCATAGGCAACTAAGTTTCAAAGAAATATGGGGGAGATGAATTTTTTTTCTGGTAGCCACTTTTAGGCTAAATATCACGAAAAGAAAATAAAAAATTAAATCGCTCCAGCTGAAAGATTTGGTTTGGATAACTTTAGGCTAACCAAACAAAAATTTGTTTATTTATTTGTTTAATCAGAAAATAATTTATAGTTAGGGTGTAATCCGTTTACAAAACACGAACCAGTCTAGACTCTCTCTTCATCTTCCTCTCCAAATTTAGGACAAAGGGTGACAGTATCCGTTTTCGAAGCTAGAACAAAGGTAGCTAGCTTTCGTTTAATTTTAATTATCTCACTTTGTACTTTAGTACATAAATAATTGGGTATTACAACCCTTCAGTCAGGATTACGACCTAGCTTCTCACACCACTTAAGTAGTGTCCGCTATTTTATATATGAGTATATTATGAGTGGCGGAACCTACAGTTTAAAACCGACTCTGAACGACAGATTCTTGAGAAACTTTTTCATGGCAATTTCATTTACTCTCGGAGTTTTTGCCAGAAATCTGCTGAGAGGAAGTCGCCGAAGAAATATTTTTTCATATTTCGTTTGATTGGAGTTGTCTGACCTGGCTTACTCTCCTAATTAAAGTATTAAAAACGAAACATTACAGATAATTAGTTGTAGAAAACTGGTCATAGAAAACATTCTTTGGATGCCAAGTATACATTGGTATGTTTGTTTAACTGTATCAGCATAATAAATATAAGCTGTTTTTGGAAATTTTTAATATTTACATTTGAATACGTTAATAATACTATGTATTTAAATATCTGTATATACAATTATTTATACATACATACGTATGTACATACAAGATAAAAAATAGAACAGATGTGTTTAAATTTAAAAAATTGAGTTTTTTTTTTCTTAATTTTCATTTCGTTTACATTTTGTATATTCTTTGAATTTTTTTCCAGTTTAAAGTGATTATTGTTGAATCTGCGTGTTTATTTGAAAAGAACACCAGAATTTAGGTTTTTCTACGATAACAAATTTATATGCTTAGCACGTTAAAGAAAAATAGAAATAGAAAAGAATACTTGAAATAGTTCAATACATGTATTGTTTTATAATTAAAAATTATTTTTATGGTTTTCAAAACAATGGAATTTTTAATTTACATAATGTGTGTATAGACAGATAGGTACTTGTACTAACAACAAATATTTGAAAAGTGTAATGCAATACATGTGTATTGTTGGAAGGAAATGACAAATTAATATGTTCAAATAATTGCCATAAAATTTTAGTTTAAATTTCAAGTGGCCTGATAGATACAGGGTATGTTATGACACGTATTGTGTTAGGCGCTGTCATTTACTTTAATTGTTTCTTAAAATGATAATTATGTTTGTTTTACTCATATATGTACGTACATATAAAGATATAAGTTTAATTATTAACTTTATCGTGTTGTATTTCTAATTATATTTCCAGACGATTTTAAATGTTTTGGTACATGTATTGTGATAAGAGATCCATTAGATTTGTTATAGCTTTTTAAAGTATTTCTGTTTTTGTAGCTTTCTTCTTTATAAACAATGTTATCAGAATTACTGCATTTATAGGAAACTATTAAGATATTGTTTTATTTTATTTTTTGTTTCATTTGTATATATATATAATATTATATTAAATTAGTTAAAACGTGTTCAAAAATTAAATTGAAAAATATTTCTTGGAAAGCACTAATTATTACAATGTATAAAGAGTTAAAGAAGTTTAACAAGCAACAAGAAAAACGATAATAGTTAAATCGTTATTAGCTAACATTTGTGTTAAAGCTCTAATTCTAGGGGTTAGCTGTTTAAAATTTTGTTAACACTTCAAATTTAAATTAAAAATCATTCTAAAAGTTTTGATATGAAGTGCAATAACACTAAATTTTAACTCGTATATATTCTTTATTTATTCTAGCCTGGCTTAGATGACGTTGTCAAAAAATGCCGTAATGTAAACTTATTTTTTTCGACTGATATTGAGACTGCTATTAAAGAGGCCGATTTGATTTTCATATCGGTAAATACCCCAACAAAGACTTTTGGTAATGGAAAAGGTAATTATTAAAAACAAAATGTAAATAAACATTTTAAATGGAATTTATGTAAACGTGATGTTTGTCTAATAGGTCGTGCTGCTGATTTGAAATATGTTGAAAGTGCTGCACGCATGATTGCCGAGATTGCCCAGTCCAATAAGATTGTGGTAGAAAAGAGTACGGTTCCAGTAAGAGCTGCCGAAAGTATTATGCATATATTGCATGCCAATCAGAAGCCTGGCATTCGTTATGACATACTCTCAAATCCAGAGTTTCTAGCGGAGGGCACTGCCATAGAAGATCTTTTGCATGCCGATCGTGTACTTATTGGAGGTGAAGAAACTCCTGATGGTCACAAAGCCGTCGAAAAACTATCGTGGATATATGAACACTGGATACCCAAAACTAATATATTAACCACAAATACATGGAGTTCCGAACTATCGAAATTAGCTGCAAATGCTTTCTTAGCTCAAAGAATTTCCAGTATTAATTCTTTATCGGCAGTATGCGAAGCCACAGGTGCTGACGTTTCCGAAGTTGCCCGGGCTATTGGTTTAGATTCACGTATTGGTCCGAAATTTTTGCAGGCATCAGTTGGTTTTGGCGGCAGCTGTTTTCAAAAAGACATTCTTAATCTAGTTTATATATGTGAAGGTCTAAATTTGCCCGAAGTAGC
Source organism: Sarcophaga carnaria (assembly GCA_958299815.1). Taxonomy (NCBI): domain Eukaryota; kingdom Metazoa; phylum Arthropoda; class Insecta; order Diptera; family Sarcophagidae; genus Sarcophaga; species Sarcophaga carnaria. The sequence continues at coordinate 48,088,776 of OY283151.1, forward strand.
TGCCTATTGGCAACAAGTTATCGATATGAACGAATATCAAAAGAATCGTTTTTCACAAAAAATTATTGAAAGCCTATTCAATACTGTTTCAAATAAGCACATTTCCATTTTGGGATTTGCCTTTAAGAAAAATACTGGCGACACCCGAGAAACACCAGCAATAGCGGTGTGCAAAACACTATTGGAGGAAGGTGCTAAATTGGATATTTACGATCCCAAAGTGGAGCCTGAACAAATTATTGACGATTTGACGCATCCGTGTGTCACTGAATCTCCCGAAAGTGTTAAACAAGCTGTTCAAATACACAGTGATCCCTACAGTGCCGTGAGAGGGACACATGCAATAGTATTGTGTACCGAATGGGATGAGTTTGTGGTAAGTAATAAATAATTTGAGAAACTCTTAATTTACAGCATACTAATGTCATAATTATTTATTTTAGACTCTTGACTATCAACGCATTTATCAGTCTATGATGAAACCAGCATTCATTTTTGATGGCCGTAAAATATTGGATCATGAACGTTTGCAGCAAATCGGTTTCCATGTGCAAACTATTGGTAAAAAATATTTGCGCACCGGTCTCATGCGCTCTTGGGGTAGTGTACCACAATTGTAGGGCAAGAAATCGGTAAAACTTAATACTAGTTTTGCCAAAAGAAATAATTCTCTTTATACAACAAAAAGGTGAAAATAAAACGGAATGAATTCCTTTAGTCTTTTTTCTATTGATGCCACTCTATTTAAGGAAAATCACAAAATAAAACTAAAAAAAAATAAATCTACTTTTGATCTTGCACAGTATTTAAAAAAATAAAAACTAAGTTATTTATGTAAATAAGAGTAATTTTATGTACTTTATAATGTTGACAATGATTGCGACGTTTCCATTTGTTAAGTGAAAAGTCAATGAAATTAATTCCAAAAAAAGAGCTGCAATACCTATCGTATATTTAATGCAATAAAATTGTAGAATATTTAAAATATTTTACTTTTTTAAATTTGATACTTGATTAAATACCTAAGGAATAGCATTAACAAAACTATATACAATACAATATATACATACTTGTATTTAAAACTTACTCAGAATTCTTCATTTTCATATATTTACGTACAGATAATGTAAATTATAATAATTATACAATATTTGAAATAAAAACTTAACAAGAGTAATAAAAGTGTAATTAAAATGCTCCTTTTTTCAATTCTAAAATGGTTTCCTTTTTAAAATAGTTCGATACCATAAGAAGCTTGTAGCTAAGGATAAACTGTACCAAGTGACTAAATAGGATAAATGATCATTACGCAATGTAATGCGAGTTTGTCCTCCAATTGGACCGCCAGGTACTGATGATTCATATGAAGCATCTAATAAAACTGGTTGAGCTCCCGTCAAGGCACACATTTTCGGCAAGTCTCTGTAACGAATAAAAAGTTTACGTAAAACAATTCAAAATTCATTTTAATTTAGCAATTATACCTATAAAGAAAAATTCCCCCCTTATGTTCAGGTGTAAATTGTGGTCTTTGTTCTCCTCCTCTAACTACACAAGTTAATTCAACTTCTTGGGTTATTTGACCAGCTGAACGTGATTCAGATTTAACACGTTTACGTGGTATCCAACCGCGATTGATCAAGATAACATCACTTGAAAAATATGTTTATCATAATGCTAATTCACGAAACATAATTAATGCTTATTGAAACTTACTCTCTACCTGATACTTTAAATGGAGTTATAACCCAATATCCGTTGCCAGTGTCACGTTGTGAAAATAATCCTCCAGCAGTTTCTGCACCATCTGGTCTAATAAAGCTTCTAGGGCCCATAATAAGTTCTTTGTTGTGCAAAAAAGTGCCCTTAACTTTTACTGTTCGATACTCCATATCTTCTAGGACTGAAAGGCTTAAAATAAGTTTTAATCAATTTTTTTCATTTTCTATACGTAATTAATATATATTTACTCTTCCGGTAGGTCTACTGCAGGCATTTGCGTAAATTTCTCCATATCTTTAATAAGTTGTTCTTTCCAAATTTTACGTTTTACTTGCCAACAACCCAAAGCAAATGTAGTAATCGGTATAAGCTGTAAATTGAAAACTCAATTGTAAATCTTAAGGGGCTTATTATGAGCAACAACCGAACTTCTATTATTTTGCAAAAATTGATTTCTAATATTTGTTAGATGTACTTACCATTAAAAACCAACCCAAAGGAGTTACTTTCTCTTCGTTTTTCATAGATGGAGCACCAGGACCGGTGAGTGATGTACTTGCACTACGTTTCGATAGACAAGTCTGTGGTGACTTTATGGCAGTTTTAAAGTAATTGACATTGTGCCTTAAGCTGAAGCCTATTAATGGGACCCCTTGTTTCTTTATGATTTGACCACATAATCTTAACATTTTATTAAGAAAATAATAATTTCAATAAATGCTTTATTGCACAATAGACTTGTTGAAAAACATGTAAACAAAATATATATTCCCACAGCTGATTAGCCTCAAAAGCCGACACAGCATTGCCATATTCAAATTTTTTAAAGCTTTACAAAAAGTATATAAACAACCCTGTTTTAGCAAAAGTACTAAAACATTGTTGCTGTTTTTAATTCCATATTGTAAAAGAAAAAAATTTTACAACTTGTTCGTTTAAATTATTGTGAAAAGTGATGAATTTATTAATTTTATATGGGAGTCAAACTGGTACGGCACAGGATGTAGCCGAACAAATATGGCGTTCATCTAAGAAATATAACTTTGAGGGTCCAGTACTGCCCATGGATGAGTTTCCAATACAAAAATTTACTGAGCAGTCACTGATTATATTTGTTGTGGCCACAACAGGCGATGGTGATGTACCCGACAATATGCTTAATTCCTGGAAACTTTTATTACGAAGAAGTTTGCCATCAAATTTATTGGAAAACCTACAATATGCCTGTTTGGGTTTGGGAGATTCCAGTTATGCCAAATTCAATTACGCGGCCAAAAAATTGAGCAAACGTTTACAGCAATTAGGAGCTAAACAAGTGATACCATTGGGCTTATGTGATGATCAGCATGATCATGGTTTAAGTGCAGTGGCACTACCATGGATAAAACAGTTATGGCAGCAAATTGAAGATGATGTAGGTGTTAAACCTAAATTTGTAAATGGATTCGAAAGTGATTCAAAAATTTTTAGATGGCACTGTAATAAAATAGATGAAATGAAGAAAGATTGCGAAAATCCTAGTGAATTGCATTACCGTTTTTGGCAGAACAACGATAAACCTCATAAGCTAATTCTAAAAGGCAATACACGTACTACAGATGAGCAACATTTTCAAGATGTTAGATTGCTAGAATTTATAACTCCAGAAGATTTAAATTGGGCTCCTGGAGACGTATTACAAGTGCAAGCACAAAACTCTGAAAAACAAGTAGAAGATTTCTTTGCCTGGGCTGAAGAGCATCATCTAAATTTTACTGCTGATACTGTGGTAGAGATAACCAGCAATTACAACGATATGCCTCTGCCAAAATGTTACAGACGACCAATAACGGTTAGGGAAATGGCAACATATGTGTGGGATCTTAACTATCGTCCTAGACAAAGAGCGTTTGAACTTTTGGCTTTGAACTGTGATAATGAGTTAGAAAAGGAAAAACTATATGAGTTTTGCACGGCTGAGGGTCTTGACGATCTTATTAACTATATAAATAGGCCACGCAGAACGATATTAGAGGTCTTACAAGATTTTCGCCATGCATCTTCTAAATTGAATTTGAACACTTTAATTGAACTTTTTACCTTCATACAACCGAGAAGTTTTTCAATAGCCAGCTGTAAGGAATCCGGACAGTTGGACTTACTTGTGGCTGTTGTAGAATATAAAACTAAACTTTCTGCGCCCAGATTAGGCCTGTGTTCAAATTGGTTGAAAAGCTTGAGCAAGGGTGCACAAATATATGCCTCTATAAAACCCGGTACCCTTAAACTACCTCAAAACATTGCTACACCACTTATAGTGGTTGGACCAGGAACAGGCATAGCTCCATTTCGCAGTATAATTCAAAGTTTTTACATGAAAAGAACAGAAAACTTCTGTACAGAACCTCACATTACTGTATTTTTTGGCTGCCGTAATAAAAGTAAAGACTTTCATTTCCAAGAGGACTTGCAAAAATGGGCTGCAGAGAAATTTATACGCCTTTATTGTGCCTTCTCTAGAGACCAGGAAAACAAAGTTTATGTGCAACATTTAATAGAAGAAAATGCCCAACTCCTAAAGCCCTTAATATTGGAAAACCAAGCATATATTTATGTTTCTGGTTCCTCAAAAAATATGCCCAAATCGGTAAAAGAAGCTTTTGCCAAAGTTTTAGATAATGACGAGAGTATAGTAGAACAATTAATAAAGACTAGAAGATATCAAGAAGAAACTTGGTCTTAAGATAAATAAATTTTCGTATGTACACATTTATTGATAATAGAAAAATAAATTAGTAAAATAAATTAGTAAGCTATAAATTTAATAATCTTCAAATAATTTTTCAGCTGGAGTACGACAAAATGGACAAAATCCCTTCTGTAGAACTTGCAATTCAAAGTCTTCAGCATAAAAAACCTTCAGATAAGGCATATATTAAGTTTAAATTGTGTAAAATAAGTTAAATAACATACCAAAAGGCACTCTGGACAATATGTAATCTGTAGGTCCGGCAAGATGTTCCGGTAAAATATAAATTTGCTTTTTGCTTTAGAGCGGCGTTTTAGAATTAACACGTGATTGGGATCAATAGAACGTAAAGTATTTCGATCTAAACTAAGTGGTAACGCACTTGCAGTATCCTTGTTGAGTGAATATAAATTATGAAGAGGGTTAAACTTAAATTTCATTGAATATTTACCTCATTAAAAGGATCCTGGTCATCATTTGTTTTTGGTGGAGCCAAAAGTAGCCTTTCAGCTTCACCATCGGCTATATCCATCTCCGGATAAAATTGTACTAACGGTAATATTTCTTTGGAATATGAAAAAGTACATTCATACAGTTATATAATATTCTAAAGCGTAAGTAAATTTGTTTATATTTTAATTCTCACCAAAGGATATAAAAGAGAATATATAGTCCTGCCTACATGTTGGACAGATGTTTCCGTTTAAATGTTGACTATAATTTGAGCATTTATAACATAAAGGCAATAATTCTTCGGGGTCATTAAAACCACTTTTACAGGCTTTACTATTCAAGTAGTTGATCTAAAATTATTGTGATGCAGTAACATAATACTTTTTCTCCACATTATACAACAACTTACATCAATTTGTTCCTGTACTCCTGATGACGGCTTAAGGGATTGTAATCTTTTATTGACTACTAAACAGAGTTTATTTGCTTGCAAAAATTTAGCTTGCTTTGCCAAAGTAAACAATACAGCACTACAACAAATAACATCACATTAAATCCAATACTATTTAGTTAATTTAAAAATAATTAACACTTACAACATGCTTACACCTTTAGGAGCACCCTTGTATTCCACTTCGTTTAGTATAAAACGAGATACGTTGAAAAGACTCACAGGTGAATACGTAGTAAATGGTTCCTTCATATAATTAAAAATTAAACTATAAGCATAATAAATTTTGGCTATGCGCAAATGGTTATGATATTCTTTTAAATGAAAATCAATGGGATTCTGTGCTCTACAAATTAAGAAGTAAACGATTACTTAAGACCAAACAAAAATTATAAATCTAGACGTACTCTTTATCGTAATAAATATCTAAATATTGTTTAGACAATAACCAATAGAAATAACTGGCATCTAAGAAACGTTCCTCTTCTATGGCAGAGTTGCTTAATTGTTTTAACAAACGATTGGCATCCTTTATACGTCCAGCCTTTAAGTAAGCTTAATTTTCTTTTTCAAAAGTATACGTTAATTAAAATTATTTAAAATAGTATACCTTCATGCGCTTCTATGAATTGGTCATTTTCCGCCAGCCATTGGGCATGTTGATAGTGTACTTGTGGAAGTATATCTGGCATATCATTGGCTAAATGAAAAGCTTCTGTCCAGTCATGTGCTTCGACATGCAATTGCACCACTTCCGCTTCGTTTCCTAACTTCTTAAACACTTCAGCAGCTAAAGGCAAAGCTTTCAAACGCTTTAGATTGTAAGCTACCAATTCTAAAGGTTCTTTTTCACTCTGACTTAAACGCCTGCCAATGTCGTACAGACTGTAAAGCGAAACCCATTATTTTCATCCATTCAAAAATATTATTTTTATATGACTTACACGTCAGCCCATCCTTGTTCTGAAACAATTTCAATTGCCTTTTGATGCTCTCCGACACTTAATAATAACTCTGCTGCTGCTCTCGGTTCTTTTACTGAGTACGCCCACTCGGCTCGTTTTCTAACCAAATTTTTCTTTTCTTCCGCACTACCGTCCCTTATAAACTCCTGCGCCAAGTCAAACATTCTTAAGTCCGTATACATTTCCAATGCTTTTACAGTTAAAGAACATTTTTCAAAAAATCGAGCAGCTTCCTTATGTTTGCCAGAATAGGCGCATATTTCGGCCTGTAAAACCTCTTTCGGTACCTGACCGCGTTTTTGCTTCTCCATTAGATCTCCAATCAATTGAAGCCAAGGTAAGTTACGTATCTTAACGTAGGCATCTCTAGCAATATTTAGTCGCAATGCTTCTAAAGCAGACTTAGCTAAACCTTCCCAATCTGCATTAGTAACACCTAAGCATGCTACTTGATATGCTTGTCTATAAAATAAATCAAAATATGGTTTGCATTTAATGCACAAATTTCAAATGTCATACTCAAATAAACCAGCTTCAATAAACTGCCACATTGTTGCTCCCAAGGCCAAAGGAACATTATGCATGACATTGCCTCTTAAACAAAAAGCTGTGGATCCACATAAGCCTACTACCACACCAATCATTTGCTGTGGAGCTCGTGGTGGCAAATTACCCACGCGTACTGAAAGACCACCTGTTGTATGAGTGTAACATAACATGATATCTAAATGAGTATTCCACGTAACCGAATTAACGCCCGTATCTTGAAACAATAATGTGTCGTTATAAATGTCTCTAACAACAAGACGCCCTCCATCATCAACCACGGCGATTTTTGTGCGATTCGCATTGACATCTAAACATCGGACAGCAGATACTGATGAGGTTATTAGCAAAGGCAGGGCGTTGTCTAGAAATATGCGATACACCTAAAAGAATCAAAACATTTTACGTTTATTGTATCGACAACAAAAAAATTTTTTGTCTACTTACCTTACCATTTTTTAAGCCAACCATTAGACCTTCGCGTCCTGCAGGTCCACCTATGACCTTTATATAACGTATAAAAGAATCCATTAACCATTCCCTTTGCAAAACACCATTAAAATCGAGGCATTGCAGTCTCTGGTCTTGGCATAGAACAATATGACATGCACATACGACCAATAAACTACAATCGAATTTCTTTTGAATTTTTTCTTTCACTTTATAGTGCATTGGTTGATCGTCCACAGAATTTAATTCATACAGAACTACGCGCTCCGGCAGCTGGACAGCCAACTTTTGCCTATAAATTGCGATTTTTTGTACAAGATCGCGACATTTAATTCGAACTTTTTGTCCTGAAATCAAATGTTGGATAATGACATCACACATATGCTCACGAAATGCATAGCGTTCTCGATATAGGGCATGCACTGTTGTAAAGGCAATTGTATATGTTGATAAAGTTCCATTTTGACAGCCAATACTATAGGACTGACCACTGGGATGAACTGCCACCGACCAAATCCACGAAGTATCAACATTATCACCTAATATACCCAAACGCACACCTTCGCGAGTAAAACAGTACACATTACCCACACAACCTGACACTAAGCAGTATTCCCCGTTGGGTAAATACGTTAAACACAACGGATCGAATCCTAGCGATCTTTCCTTGCCAATCATTTGTCCGCTTAAAGTATGGAAAGACAGACTTTGACTCCAATCAGTTACAGCAATTGTATCTGTATTGGGTTCCGCCAATGATGGGCAACATTGTACGCCATAAATCGCACTTGCCGAACCTCCGGGACGATCAATCCGACTTTTCTCCTCTCCGCTTTTATTGCGTATTGTAATAGAACCGTTAGTTAAGCCCAATATTAAATATTGGCCATCATTTGTCCAACAACATGCATTTACCCTTGAATGTATTTTATATTTTTGTACTGCCTTCTGGTCAGATGACCAGAATGCAAAATCTGATGTAGAACATGAGGCCAAATGATGAGAAATGGGATTGAAACACATACATTGTACCGAATCTCCGTGGCTAAAATTCCAAAACAACACAACATGAAAACATGCACTATACATATATTTAAGTGTAGAAGAGTACATACGAATACTTTAATAAACCTTCTAGTTGCGGAGACCATACTATTACAGTTTTATCAGCCGCTCCACTTGCAAATTTCTTTCCATCTCTGGCATAAGCAACACAATTGACCACATCTTTGTGTGCTTTCAAAGTGTTCAAAAGTGTACCATCTTTCGGATCATAAACCAACACTCGTTCTCGAGCAGCCACTATCAATTGGGTGCCATCAGGATTATAGCAGACACAATGAATGCTGAAATCGGGTTTGCACCATATTTATTAGTATTTATCTGATTGCTTTTGTAATTCCATAAAAGTAGGTCAGACACAATGTCTGGAAAAAAGATTTCTTTGTTTTACCTGATATCTTCATCATTTATATTGGGGAATTCAACTTTATCGATCCATTTTAAAATTGCTCTCATTTTTTAAAACTTTAATTTTAGCAATAGGCAAATGTTTGAAGTATATATTACTTTTCCATTTTATCTTTATTTTCAGAAATTAGAACATTTTTTCCGGTTTTTTTGTGTCCAGTTTATGCTTCTCAAATTTTATTGTTTGTTTGTTTACATTTTTATTGTTGTTGTTAATAGCAACCAAAACAGACCAATTTTACCTGATTTTTATTTAAAGTAAGTGATGCCGGACTTTTTTATTATTACTTGCCATTACAACCTTTGAGTTAGGATTACGGCATATCTTCTCTCTCCACACATGTTGTGTGTGTGATGCGTCCCCTATACGTTGCGGTTAATTGTACAACATAGTTAAATAAATAAGTTGTGTTGGTAGTATCATGTAGTTCGCATGTTGAATGAAAATCAGATTTTTTTGGTACAATTGCTTGTACAACCAACTTGTTTAAGTTGGTATTAATTGGTTCTACAATTTAATCAAGTTGGTTGTACAACCAATTGCAAGGTGTAAGGGCCACATTACATTGCAGTTTTACGTTCACTATTATCTTTAATTTTTTCACACACTACCTGTCAAAATTCCCAGAAATTGATAGATGTGAACTATTTATCAAGAAACAACAACAAACAATGGTTGCAGATTTTTTAGCCAACTGGTTTGCATACATCAGTTTAAAGAAAATTTAAACATTCATTGAAAGCAAAATTGGTTATCAACTGAGTTTCGATTTTTGATTGTTAGGAAAAAACTGTGACCTGCCTGAAGGAATATGTATAATTATCTACCTATCGAACATTTAAATTTGATTTTGTTTTTCTCTACCTAACTCATTAAATAAATAATAAATTTATAAAATCCCAAAAAATGTTTGTACGAATAATCGATTAAATCGCTTCACTGACCATATATACCGCCATTTATTTTTCTACAACACCAGTCATTATCGTGCATTCGACGTAAAGACACGCGTTTTCTGTGAGAAATTTAGTTTCACGTCAATGGATAGATGTTTCGCTTAAGAATTAATGGAAACATTTAAATATTTGTGTGCTAAAGGTATTAAAACTTAAAATAAATTAAAAGAAATACTTATAAAAATTGCCGGGTGGTGTATGCAAAAATGCCGCATCGCTGATATCGAAAATAATGAATAAAAAGCGGCATAAAATTAAACGTTCACGTTATTTTTTTTTCATTCGAAACAAACAACGAAGCTGCAGCAAATGAATTAAGGCAGCCATTTTGACTTAACGAAAGTCATGTTATGAGTAATGTGGTATATGGCTGTCCTTTATTTAAACATAGAAACTTATGTGCGTTTATGTTGAAAAGAAAGAGAAAGATATTTGGAAGAGTGAGCGTTAAAAACGGTTGGATTTTTTAGTGTGTGAAAAATTTTAACATAGTACAGTGTTGCTTGTGAATTGCAAAAATTAATAAATAGGCGAAAAAAAATAGAAAAAGAAAAAAAATCGTTTAGAGCTGCATTTTTAAAGAATTTCTTTAGATAATCCAATTCCAAAAGTGATTTCTTTGGCAAACAGTGTATGTATGTTTAATGAAGGAAATTAGTAGATAATAAACAAACCACCACCATTATATATTTATGTCGTGGGTTTATTTTCCTACCATTTTTTCTTTTTTGGTTCATCCATGTCGTCTACTTTTTCCTTCATCATAGCCGCCGCTGCTGTTCATGCCAGTGTGTTTTCTTCGTTAAGTTTTGCCTAGCATTCGTACAGTAGTGGCTCTACTGACTAGTATTGAACATTTTTCCGTTGTGGTAACGCCGTTGATTTGTTTTGTTGTTTTTAATTTTTTTATATTCTGCTCGTTTGATGTCAAAAATAAAAAAAGAATTAATAAATGAAGATAATACATATGAAATTTTTATAAAAATAAATTGTTAATTTATGGAATATTTTATAATAAAGTGTTTGAAAATGGTCAATTAAAAAGATCAACATTTTCAAGGTAATTCGCGTTTTTCTTAGAGAATAGATTGTTTACATACATGTGGAAAGTGTAAAAAAATATTTCATAAACTTTTTGGCGCGTCTATCTGTTTTGCAAAATATATTTTCGCTGTTTTAATTGTTCATCTAGTTTTACTTACAAGGTCTTATTTAGAACTTTTTAAAAAGAGTTTTGTTATAAAAATAATTATAAAATAATAAATGCATTTAATAGGAAATAACCTAAAGTGAAGATGAAAATCGGTGTATGTGTTCAACTCAACGTTAGAATAAAAACAAAGAGTCAAATGTGTTTTAATAATATACAATATGTAAGAAAATTAATTTCTAATTTAAAACAACCTTTGGATATTATAATTACAAAAAATCAACAGAACCAATTCCTTTAAAAGAAGAATAAGAATAATTTTGTGATTAAGATTGTAGTGCCTGAGAAATTTAAATGAAACTTAATAAAATATCTTAAAAAAAGTTGTAAATTAATTTACTTCTTTTAACCCTCTCGCCTTTGCTGCCCTCTTGATTTATTCATAAATATTAACTTTGTTTCATATCGGTTCTTTCGTTCCTCAATCGTTTTGCAGAATTTTTATTCCCCCATTTTTTTTTTGTTTCGTTAAGTTTTTTTTCGCTCACATTCGTATTTTGATTTTACGAACAGCATGTGTCACAACTAAATTTAACGAAAACGGTGTAGTTAACGATAGAAAGAATACCCGTCTCTTTATAAAAAAAAAAACACTGGCAAACACCAATACATAACCATTACAATCTCTTGACAAGCTGTTTAAATAAGGGTTGCCATTAGTAATAAATCAGAATGTACATAAATGGATTGAAATAGGAGAACTTAACTAAATGGCAAATAATATCCAAATTTTTTTTATATATGCTGATATTGTAGGTATGTTTTATATTAAACATTTCTTACTTATTCAGCTGATTGTTTGTTTCCGTAAAAATAATTCATAAAATAAATTACAAAAAATTTGATGAAAAACTATTATTGTTATATAAATAAATAAATAAAAGAGAAATATATATAAATAAATAAAAAAGATATATATGTATATGAAATATCAGGTAATATGAGATAAAAAGTAACATTTTTGGAAATTCCACAAAAATGTAAATGATCGCAATCTACATATTTTAAAAATTTCCAAAACATATTTTTATTAAGACGCGTAATAGTAATGATATAGCTATGTTATTTTAGTACGCATATTTGTGACCCACAATCAAGCTCAAGTATGGCTTAACAAAAACTTTTTAAAGTCAAATTCTAACAACTAGTACTTCATGTTTGGATTCTCAGAAAAACTATTTGCAAGCAAACAATTGACCTTTAGTGTTTTTCATAAAATTTGGTAAAAAAATCTAAAGTATTTACAAATATATGACATTATTAATGTAGGATTTCCATTTGATGTTGTTCTTAAAGTTTTTTCTAAGCCAGTGGATTACAACGTAATCTTGTGTGAAACATTTTTAAACTTATAATCTCAGCTGAATAATTATCAAACATTTAATTCTTTTATTATTTTTTTTTCAGGTGAATGTAAGAATACAGTATAAAAGCGACAGAAAGGGAGGAATTTATTTTGATTACTATTAAGCTGCCATTAAGTCTCATCCTGCATCGCAATCATTAAGAGATAAACAATTATAATGAATAATCAAATGAATAGTGCGGTACGCAAAATACATAATCTACTGTCCAGTGGGGCAGTAACTGTGACTGGACCAAATCAGCCACGTATTCTTAAGCAGAAAATCGTTGGATCTGGTACGACTGCAACAACAGTTACAACAGCATCGATTGGCAATAATATCCAACAGCAGCAACAGCAAGTTGTATCAACAACGATAAATCGCTGCTATGTCTGTGATGATGCCCTTGGTGCAAATCAGGCTCAACATCAGTTGACAGAAATGCAAACAACGCACACAACAACAAAGTTTCCAAATAAAATTGGGCAATTGGTTGGTGATGCGTTCATGGTTATAGTAAGCGTCGAAGATGTCGTTTGTTCCCGTTGTACAAATCTTATTAACTATCTGGACCGTCTAGAAAATGACGTAGAACGTGTTCGAACAAATCTAATGAATTTGCTGCACAAAAAATATGGCTTGAACGATGATACTGGCAGTATAGTAAATTCAAATGTAGGCGGTACAGCAACAACTACAATTGCAACCAATATAGCGAACAATATTTCATCGGCTTCAATACAAGCACCTCCAAATAAATTACAAAAACTAAATAGTGGAGCAGCAGGTAAGAAAAATAAAAATTAGCTCAATTTATTGTTTAATCACAAATTTTAAAGATTAACTAAATAATAAATATTGATACGAGGTCTTACAAGAAAATATACATACTTTTACTTAAACAAAGCGGAGGTTTAGTAGTTTCTTTACTTCCATACATACATACAATTTGTACATACATAGATATTAAATATCAAATTAAATTTTTGTTGTATTTTTTTTTAATAGTTAGTGCAGTTCAACAAATGAAAATTTCGACCCAGTCGCCTACAAATATACAACAACAATCAGCTGGCACACAGACATTGCAACGCAAGACAGCCAAGATATATAAATGCTTATCGTGCGACTACAAGACATCCGATATGCGCCTCTTTAATACACATTATGAAACTTGCAAACATCAAAATTTCCAATGCAAAAATTGTAAGAAAATCTTCCCTAACTTTGGTGCCATGAAACAACATATGGTACGTGAACACAATACCCCAATGGACAATACATGTGCAGTGTGTCACATTAATTTTGTTAGCGAAGCTGCTTTGCGTAAGCATATGGAAATCAATCATAGTACTAATGTAGTTGTGACAAGTACTACAACTCTGCCGGTATCACAAAATGCTGCACCAGCAGCTGATTCAATAACAGGCGTCAACGCACAAGTATCACAAGGGACAGGCACTACATCGCTCTATACTTGTAATCATTGTCAGTTTAAGTCAACAGATAAGATAGCTTTCGACGAGCACATGCGTAAACATATGGCTGGAGTAAAATCAAAACCATTCAAATGTCGCCTGTGCGCCCAACGTTTTGAAACTCGCGAGGCAGCCACAACGCACGCTAAGCAGCATCAAGGAAACGTCTTCAAATGTGGCACTTGCGCGATGTCTTTCCCCAAGAGAGAAATGCTGGTGAAACATTTCGAGGAACATCAGCAACAGCAACAGAACACACAACAACATCAACAGCAGCAGGTTCAGCAACAGCAGCAAATGATTACAATCAAGCAACAGCAAACTCCACAAGCGTCTCAGAACATGCTGACAACCCAGAAACTTTTGCAAGAAACAATTGACGAAGCTTTAAGCGATTCTACCACGCCAGTAACAACGACACCCACCACAGATGTAACAGGAGCCGCTTCTGCTAACAATATACGATTCTTTTCATGTCACATTTGTTCATTAACATTTATACAAGAGAATTATTATAACCAGCATATGGAAACCCATAGAAGAGGTGATACTCCATCCAATACTACCGCAACCACGGTCACAGCTCATAAAAAAGCTTCCACTTCGGTTATTGGTAGTAACTCGTTGTCTACATTAAACGCTGCAGCTTTGCTAAGTGAAGCAGTTCAGCAAGATTCAAATGAATTAGTCCATCACAATTCTGATCTTAATGTACATCATCAGCAACAACAACAACAACAGCAGCAACAACAACAGCAGCAACAACAACAACAATCTGCCACCATAGGTAATACTGGCAGCAACACAATTTCTGAAACAGATATCGAGAGCATTTTTGAAAAAATGCATTCCGACAAAGGCGACCCCAGTGTTGCAGCCACGACCACATCCTCTGGTAACGGTGGTAATGGCAATGATCAAGTTGTTATCACTTCACAAGCCGGCTCTGGTGGGGGAATTACATTTAATATAACTATACCCGGTCAGGAGTCGGGTAGTGTCACTGCGTCCAGCGAAGATCATACAACAACTACGACAACTACAACCACAGCTCCAGTTTCAGTTAGCATAGATATGCCTATGTTAGACCAACCTGATGATTCAACACATGCTTCTACCACCACCACAACAACCACCACGACAGCATCTACAAATCTTAAGCCAGAATCACCAAAACCGGCAAGTACAGGCCCTGTCAGTATGCCAAGTTTAGACGATGATAATGAAGAACAACCTGCTAATACAACAACGTCAGGTGTTTCAAGTGAAAAGTCGAAAAATATGGAAGAACCTGCGCAACATAACACAGATGAATCAGCAAAACAACCTGCCACAGAAGAGGGAGAAACAAAACCAGATGATCCCACAAGAAATAATAACAGTGAACAAACATCAGACGTTCAGTCGGCGCAAGAATCAACTGCCTCAACAGAAACTCAACAAACCGAATCAACTCCAACTGATGAATCACATTCACAACAGCAAACACAGCATCAGCAACAACAAGATGTCTCAGAGACAGGCGAACAACAACAAACACATGAACATCACGAGTTAGGTGCTGGTACTGAAGGTGGCGGTGCAGATGGAGAACAACAACAGCAACACGTTGCCATGGAACTAGATGAAGCTACTATGCAAGCACAAGTTGATGGTGGTCAAATTAAATTTATACTCAATGAGAGTGGACAACTACTACAGCTGGATAACCATATTCTAACTGATGCTGACGGAAATCAAATTCTTGTTCAAGATCCTGAACACATCCAACAACTACTCCAGTCAGTGGGCGTTCTGCAGTCAGGCGAAGGCCTTGATGGTGAAACTCTACAAATGATGACAGATGCTAACGGTCAAATGGTCTTAGTTCAAGGCGAAAATAATGAAACTCAACTAATAGATGCTTCCTTATTGAATGCGGAAGGTCAATTGGTTATTCAGCAGTCCCAAGATGGAGATGGTGGAGCCCATGTCATTGGCGAAGACGGTACACGTATTCCTGTTTCAGTTTCCTACACCGAGGATGGTCAACCTATAGTACAAGTTCAACAACAAGTGCTAGAAGCGGCTGCTGCTGCTAATGAAGGAGTGATGGAGAAGGATGCCACGGGTGTAGAAGGTAATAATATCGAAGGCAATAATCATCCTCCTCTTACTGCCACTTCAACTGAAAGTGACAGTATGATGAGCGATGGTTTCATTTCCTTTTAAAGAACTTATACAACAACAGTCTTCACCCTCAGGAACAGCATCATCGGGAGGTACGGATAAAATTGCTATCAGTTCTGATTAGGGGTGGCTGCTATAAAATATCATACATATTTAAATACTGCATAGCTTAATCACAGCTGATGGCCCTTAATTGCATTGGTAGTGGGAGTGTTAAAAAGGTAAAACTTAGTTTTTAAAGTTGATTGTGAAATTCTCTATCAAAACGAAAAATATTTATGTAGGCAATATAAAGACGACCTAAAATTTAAGGTCATAAAATAGAAGTTCATTTGATTTGTTTATTTGTATAAAATTTTCCTTCAGGGCTATTATTGGTCAAATAAATTTTGTGTTTGTAAAGTAAACCGAAATTCTTCAAATATGTCTTTCCGAAGTAAAAAGTGATTATTTGCTTTAAAACACGTAGATTTTTTCGATGCAATCGTAAAGAAGCATCGATGTTACATCGATTTATCACAAAATACATCGATCTGAGTTTTGTAATTAAATGGACCGTGACCAAACGATGTATTGCACTGCCCGTATAAGATATTCCCGAAATATATCCCCCACTCATGCCATGTTTATCCTTCTGGTATGCAATAATACCGCACAAGTTCCAAGTATGTATTCTAGTAATTCTAGTTCTTTGTGTCTACAATGCCGACTACAATGCTCAGGCTATTTATGGATACTCTAATGCATAAATTAAATCCTTTCTCATTGTAATTGCACAACGAAAGCTTAGACATTCTCAAATCCTTTTGGTTTAAGAGAAATGTTCGTCTCTCACTTCATTTTTCTATCGGATCAACCATTAAAGCTGAGAAGTTTGCTTCTAGCCAGAGACAGATATTAAAAAAATGATTAAGAAGTAGGTTATACTGGGATATCTCTCTGCATATCTTAAGATCAAGTAGGTAGGATTCAGTTCCACGGTCTACTGTGTGTGTATATTTATTTTGAAACCCTGTTCCAAATTTTAGTTTGGAATCGCATACCAATATAAGGTTTAGACAAAGTATAGTCAATTTCACTTAAAACCTCCTCAGACAGAATAAAGGAAAGAAAGAGTGCCCAGAGGGAATCATTTCCCAGCATTTCTTGGCAAGTAATCTATATGGAAGCCAATTAAGCATAAATAATCATAATCGAAAGTTTTTCTTCATCAAATCAGTTTACAGCTTAAAACAAAATTCATAACCAGGTTAAAAAATTCGAATTTAATATTTTTGATAGCATAACACAGATGATGGGGGGGGTATTCTAAATGTAATTATTATTATTTTATCTAATATATATACATAGTATTTACATTATTTAATATAAATAATAATAATAATAATTTTTATTTTTCAGATTTTATTGTTGCGTTGGATGTTGTAATGTCCGTCTAAGTTTTAAAAATTTTATTATACATGATGAAACGTTAAAATTGAGTGAAAAAGTACGCAAAATAATAAATGAAAATCATCACTTAAAATGACCTGCTACCATTTGTTTTCTATAAATAATATAAACCGTGTGCGTATAATGGATCGCGCGTATACATATATAAAATTTATTGATTATTTTAGTTTTTTTTTTTCTTAGTTTATAAGTTGTAAAATATGCTTAAAAAACTTTCTTATGTAGTTTTATTATTATTTTTATAGTTTTAAATCTAATGTCATAATTTACATTAGTTAATAGCAAAGCAGAAAGTCAGATAAAAAACTTTTTATATACATATTTATAAAAAAAAAATATTCTCCTTAAAAACCAACACTTACTACATATTTTCACCCAAAAATACCGTGCGCCCATTGCATCCTTTTGAATTAAGAGAGAACTTTCTTTAGTTTAAGGAAACTCTAAATCAGCAATAAAAACTTTTTTTTTGAAAACTATATATAAATACATATATATATACAAAAGTAATTTGTAAAGCAGAGTATCTAAAATTCATTAAACATTTAAAATAATTTATAATTAAATAAAACAAAGCTAAATCATAATAATGATAATAATAATAATAAATTTTGTCGTTAGTTAATAGGCTTAAATTTTCTTTAAACAGAAACTATTATAAAGAAAAAGAATTATAAGAAGTAATAATATTAACAATAAAATTTAAATAACATTTATTGTAATTTTAAATAAAAGAAGTAAACAATAACAAAATAAATAATAAAAAAACGTCTTTAATTAAATTAAGTTTCAAAATGATTTTTGAAATTCTATATCTTTGAAGTTAAGCAGATAGCAGAACTAATAAAAAAAAACATTTCAATGAACAACAAAGTGTACATGAAATAAAAAAGAACAAAAACAGATTAACTGAAAGGAAGCAAATTAAAAAGAGAAAAATGTAATAATAATTATATGATCTGAGTGAATATTATCTATTCGACCATATTATTATCTAGCGTTAAATGTTTATATACTTTTTTAAGTTGTTAACCTTTCGCTATACCTTATGAGCATATTGTTTTGAATGTTTGTTTTTAGCTTCAATATGTTTGAAAAATTTTTATTTTCTCTTTTTTTTTCATAGTAATGTTAACGATTTACAAAAAGTTTCAATGAATTCAACTTTCAAATTTAATACATCATGCACTTACTATATTCAATTTATAATCATTAAATATAAATTGAGTTATTGTTTTTATTTTTATTCGATCATTTTATACAATAATACATATACATACTTGTTTAGATAAAATCGTTTTAAAATTAATTTTACATTTTACTTTTAAGATAATAAATTGAATGATAGATTTAATCAAGGACTATATTAATGTGTAAATATATATAGTTGTCTTGATGAAATCAGACGAAAATGTAAGGATTTAAAGTATAAAATAAAATAAAAATAAATGTATAAATGAAATAAACATAAACATTTTGCACATTTTTAATAAACAAACATAAAAAACTTAAGGATAAATGATCGCATAACCTCACAAATATACATACAGTCACACGGATAATTATACTTACCCCCCCTAATGAACTTCTAATCTAAAATTTCTTTACATTAGCGTCTGTAACGACACATATACTTAAATAAAGAAAAAAGATTCCCAAAATCTATGAATTTGTGACTGCAGTTTGCTTAAAACCAATATGGCTGGCACCACAGAAAATTATACGTACGACGTATATTTCGTATAAAATTTCTCCAAGGGTAGCCCGGTATATAAAAGGTATTGTGAATAAAAATCCTAGAACTACAGCCGTAGAAATACGAAATATCTCGGAAAGTGATCACAATGTTATTGTGCATTCCGAAACAGTTCAAAGTGTTTTGAGAAAGAACGGTTTCCGCAGCCGAGTGCCGAGAAAAAGCCACGATTGGAATTTGCCCAATAATATATGGACGAGTCAACTGATTTTTGGGCGAATGTAATATTTAGTGATGAGAACAAATATAATTTGTTCGGCTGTGACGGAAAACAAAAAATTTGGGGCAAAATTCAGTTGACTTCTCCATATATTATCATTTTTAAAAAAATTATTTTTAGGGGGGTACGTATAATTGACTGTATATGTGGCATTATATGGACTGGACTTTAAGTAAATCAAATGTAAGAGAATCGTAAACATTACTGCATTATATAACATTTTTTAGCATAAATTATTTGTTGTATTCAAAGGAGAAATTAGTTTGGAAGCAATATTTAAGTAAGTCTCACTCTGTCATTGAAAACAAAAAAGTGTTTTTCTTATCATCTGCTGTATATTTATAGGAATTGTAACTATTCATCTGGTATGTTGGAAATTTTGATCGATTAAACAATTATGAAGTACGGATACCTGTCATTGAATTGCAGAAGATTAGAATAATAACACAGGCCGAAAAGGTTTTTAACCCAGAAATCAACCTACACATTCCCAAGGGTTTCTGGTGCACTGAATCTGTTTCCGGTATTAGTATTGATCTATTAACGTAGGCTTTCGAGATATCCTAACCTAGAAATGCAAAAAAACATGTTTTTTGATATTTTCGAGTGCATATAACGTCGTGCTATTTTTTTCTCTCAAAATCTCGTTGCAGCATGAAATATTGGCTTTAATATTTTATTAAAAAAGTTTTTAAAATTTTAAGACAGAAAGTATAAGTTTCGCTTTAGTTCATTAGATATAAAAGGACACTTGTATATCAGGTTTAATGTGTATGCATGTATGTATGTATATGTAATTAGAAATATAGTTTCTTAAAGAAACTTGCTTTTTTAAACAATTAATAAAATTAACAATGATTAATTGATGGAATAAATAAAAGATGATATACACGTACACATATAAGTGTAATAAGTATACGAGTATGAGAAAGAAACCAGACATGGAATAAATGTGTTTCCCTAATTTCAAATTAAATTCAACATCAGAAATCTAGTTTTATTTCTAATTGTTATAAATTAAATTGATTTAAAACGTTCAGTACAGTGTAGCAAACAAAAGATTTATAAAATAAAGCAGTTTATTTGAAGGTAAAAAAAAGTAATAAGCTAAACAGATATAGCAAAAGTATTGAAGAAAAAATTAATTTAAATATGTATTATCAAACGGATTGGTTACAAACGGATTGTAGTACTAATATTACTACTGCTGAATAAGATGTGGTATTTAATTTAAGCAAAAATGGATTGCATCAAATGGCAATTCATTATACAAAAAATAAGTGCTCTGTTCGGGCATCTGTTTATCGGCGATAATACCTATTTCTGAATGAATGGGAATGTGAACGAACAAAATTGTGGTACTTGGGATGATACTAATTCAACAAGAGATCTAACGTTCCGATCAATGCATCCCGAAAAAATCACTTTTTGATGTGAATTTTGAACTGCTAACGTCTCCATACACATTTCGTTAAGAACGATGTTTGCCAGGCCATCATTGTGAACGGTGAGTGCTTTAGTTCGATGGTTATCAACTTATTTTGACCTAAATTTGAAGATCTGGACCCCAACGACATGGGGTTTAACAGCACGGTGCTACTTGCCACACAACTCGTGCTCCTTTGGATATCCTGCAGGAACGATCTGAGAGCGTGGTAATCTCACGTGGAGGTGATGTTTAACTGGCCACAGATATAGTGCGATTTGACCCCGTTTTTCTTTTTCTAGTGGCGGTTTCTTAAGTTGCCGGTGTATGCGAATAAGTCACCATATCGGTCCTCAAAACCAACATAACTAATGTCAGCGGCTAAGGAATTAGTCTGCAAAATTTGACATTTCGGATGCGCTCAACCGAAAGAAGCCAAGACAGGCGTTTAAACGTTGTTATATTCCATATATAATGGCATGGCAAATTTAGATGTTATTCCACACACACACATAAGTATGTGTACCTGTAAAGAGCAGGATATTTATTTCATGTCCTAAAAACCGTACCTCTTTTCAAAATAAGTGAAACAAATAAAAAAGCAGATTGAATGCAAGTGCATACACAACACGTCACGTCTTATGGGGGAATAACATTTCGGAATTCTCAAAATGTTTAACAAAACTTATTCCACATCTTATCAATTAAATAAGAGCGATTTAGAACATATGCATTAAAGTACCGAAATTCAACTCAAAATAGAATCCATTACGTTCTCTAAATCTGTGAGAAGTATTAAGAAATGCGAAAGACAGAATTAAAAATAAGAAAAAGTGATGATAACGTTAGTGACATTTCTTATCAGTCATCGATTGGTACCGGACTCATTTGTTACAGCTGTTAATAGTGTGTAGGGGATTTTTAATAATGAATAGAATTGAATTGAATTGAATATCATTTCAGTTTATAACAGAATTTTCGAATGAACAGAAGCATTAATCGATACCCCCCAAGGCTTGAGTGAATATATTTCGTAATAAATCAAAAATCATGTTTAGAAAAATAATTACACCAACAAATAATTTACGGAAACTCTCCTTATCATCAGCAAGAATTGAACAACGTTGCTTTGCTTCGCAAGCATCGAATGACAAAGCTGAACGTACAGCACTTTATGATTTTCATGTTAAAAATGGTGGTAAGATTGTGAATTTTGGTGGATATTTTCTGCCCGTACAATATGCTGATCAGGGTATAAGTGCTTCTCATATCCACACACGAAAATATGCCTCCATATTTGATGTATCGCACATGTTACAAACGTATGTTCGTGGCAAAGATGCTGTGGCATGTATTGAATCCATATGCACAGCCGATATTCAGGGAGCTGTAAATGGTACAGGTTCATTAACCGTATTTACGAATGAAAAAGGTTGTATTCTGGATGATTTAATTGTTACCAAGGTGAAGAATGATCTTCTCTATGTGGTATCAAATGCTGCCATGAAACAGCAAGACATGGCAATAATGCAGGAAGCTGTTAATCAGTTCAAATCGAAAGGTAAAGATGTTGCCATTGAATTCCTTGTACCAGCAGATCAATCACTAATAGCCGTACAGGGTCCAACTGCCGTTGAAGCCTTATCAGGTGTAACATCTGTAGATTTAAAGAAACTGTACTTTATGAATACAGTGGTGGCGGAAGTGGCTGGTGTGGCCAATTGTCGCATAACACGTTGTGGTTACACTGGAGAAGATGGTGTTGAAATATCCATACCCTCTAATCGCATTGAACATGTGACTGAGGCTTTGTTGCAACAAACCAAAAAACAGGTTAAATTGGCCGGTTTGGGCGCACGTGATTCCTTACGTCTTGAAGCTGGTCTGTGTTTGTATGGTAATGATATTGATGCCAAAACAACGCCCATTGAAGCAGCACTTGCTTGGCTGGTAGCAAAACGTCGTCGTGTAGAAGCGAATTTCCCTGGAGCTGGTGTTATTAATGAACAATTAAAAACGGGTGTAGAACGTCGTCGCGTAGGACTTAAGTTGACAGGTACGGGTAAACCACCACCAGCTCGTGCTGGTGTGGAGATTTTTAAGGCTGATGAGAAAGTGGGCGTTATTACTAGTGGTTGCCCTAGCCCTTCGTTGGGTTTTAACATTGCCATGGGTTATATCAAGGAACAATTCAAACAAGCCGGATGCAGTGTGCAATTAAAGATACGTGATCGTTTTTATGATGCTGAAGTGGCTAAAATGCCTTTCATTAAAACAAATTATTACCTTAAACCAAAACAATAAAATTTATTAAGAATTCCAGCTGCCGGACCATACGAGTGCCGTAGAAATTAATTTAATTAATTGACTTCAAAAAATAAAAATAAAAAACATATGTATACTGCATAAAAATATAAGAAACAAAACAAAATAATTACTAATAAAATTAAAATGCTGTCATTATTTTAAATTAAAC
Source organism: Sarcophaga carnaria (assembly GCA_958299815.1). Taxonomy (NCBI): domain Eukaryota; kingdom Metazoa; phylum Arthropoda; class Insecta; order Diptera; family Sarcophagidae; genus Sarcophaga; species Sarcophaga carnaria. The sequence goes on from OY283151.1 coordinate 48,112,051, forward strand.
GTTTATGCGCTTCTATTGTTTTTTTTTTGAAATTTCGAATAAAGGTTATAAAAGAAAATTTATTCTTATCCTTATAAGCGGTAAATAAAAGGCAGAAAAATAATTAAAAGTAAAAATTATTTTTATATAGTGGACATGGCCAACGAGTTCGTTTGCATAAAAGTTGTAGTTGTAGTTGTTTTTTAATCATTAATTTTAAAAGCAAAATATTGAAGATATATGTTTGTAAAAAATTAAATTATTTCAGTTGTCTTTAAATAAAATTAAATCTTAGCACGGTAAAGTATGGTAATTGTAGGTAATTTCCCAAATGAGGTCACCTAACACCCTCATTTGGTCCCTATGCCAGGTATTTAGAAAGTAATGGATTATGTTGCAATCCTTAAAAATTTTATGCTACATTGTGTCGAATAATAATATGCCACTTCTATGCGTGCTACAGTAGGATAATGACCCTGAATATACTGCAAAGTGCACTTGGTTTGAATGGTTTGAAGATAACAATTTCAATGCATTATACTATCCCTCACTATCTTTCGATTCAAATGCAATCAAGAACTTGTGGAATATATTAAAAACAACAGTCAAAGGAAAGTGTTCCACAAATGCTGATAAGTTTTGGGAATTAATTTAGACTGCGAGGTATAATACATCGAACTTAGCCGATGCCCATCAGTTTTAAACAACACCGGAGTTTTTACAAAATATTAGCCGCTCTCGAGCAACATAAGAACTGAAATTAGTGGAAAAATAATATTTTATAGTTTTTTTATAAGTATTTTCATATTTAATAAAAGTCATGCAATGGTCCAAGGATGTTTTTCTCAGGTGATATTCCCTAATCAATGTGTGAAAATATCGGAATCTAAAGGAGGAAAAAAATGATAGAATTAATTGTGTGAATAAACTAGGTGTTGAATTATTTTTAATATTTTAATTTTTGATGACCAGTGTTATAGCTTCTTCACAAAAAATTTTTTTGTTTATTTTTTTTAATAATCCACAAATTTTTAAAATTTTTTTTTGGATAACAACGAAGTCTTTTGGGGTACTGGAAACCACAGTCCCCCATACATGCATATTAGCTCTCTGCTCAACGGATAATGGGGGTATCCAATGGCTCCATTACATAGAGCAAATGACACAATATGCACAGAACGAAATTACCATTATGTAGAGATGTCAATAGGACAACGACCGCAAGTATACAATTAAACCTGGATGCATATTAAAAGAGTGGTTTCGTGAAAATAAAATCCTGTTGTGACCCTGACCAGCACATTCGCCTGATCTTAGACCCATAGAAAATCTTAAAAATAAGTGTAAAAACTATAGATGGACCTATCATACAGACATAATTGGACATTACAACCCTTCAGTTAGGATTACGACCTAGTTCTCACACCACTTATGTTGTGTGTGTTAATTTTATACATGAGTGGTGGGATCTACAGTTTAAAGTCGACTCCGAACGACAGATTTTTGAGAATTTTTTCATGGCAATTTTATTTACTCTCAGAGTTTTTGCCAGAAATCTGCTGAAAGGAAGTCGCCGAAGAAATACTTTTTGTATTTTGTTTTGATGTCTGGCCTGGGGCTCGAACCGTGGCCTTACGTCTAATAAGCCAACACACTACCTACTAGATTACGGCAACTACAGGGTTATAGCTTCTTCAAAAGAATTTATTTTATTATTTTTTAATTACCCACAAATTTTTAAAATTTTTTTTTGGATTACAACGAAGTCTCTTGTGCCACTCGAAACCACAGCCCCTATACATGCAGATTATCACGCTACTCACTGGATTACCGGAACATCCAATGGCTCCACTACAATGGATCATATGCAAAGCACGAAATGACCTTTAAGGGGGGATGCCAACAGGACAACGACCCCAATTCCTCAATTAAACCTATTTTCGTGAAAATAAAATCTAAGTCTTGAACTGATCAACGCAGTTGCCTGATATCAGTCCCATAGAAAATCTGCAAAATAAATATAATAATAAAATCTATAGATGGACTTATCGGCAGTTGAAAAGAAAGATAGTTATAGGAGAAAGGAAAGAGGAGAAGTGTGCGACAAATTTTATTTTTGAAACATGGTTTTTTTTCAGTGACCAGTGTAAAGCATTTGTCTATTGCGCTTAGCCATATATGATTAATGTTATCAAGCAGATAATTATAAAACATCCAGGGTCTCAGGGTGGGAATCGAATCCACGGTCTCAGCACTTAAAGTTTAGCACACTACCTACTAGACCATCTCTAGTGTTTCCTCTACACTTTAACTTTTGCACACTTCCTACTAGGCCATTGGGGCCCTACCTAATCTAAATGATGCGGGTATGCAGAAGTTTTAATAAGATTTTTATATAATAACCATGCCATTATTTATTTAGTTACTTATTAATTACAATACAACTACAAATTACACTCTAATTATATACGGGCTGAGTAACTTTGATTAATTATTTATTATTAGTTATTGTAAGTACTTGTTTCATTAGTCGAATATGTATGTATGTATATGCTCTTGTTTTGTTGTAAAGGGTCCGCCAAATAACTTATTTTTTTTTGAAAATGCTTTAAAAAAAAACTACCGAATATTTTCTCAAATTTCTTTTTTTATTTGAAAGTACAATCCTTCCGGTTAATAATGGAAAATAATTTCATTCAAATGGCTGCCTCGGCTGGCCATGCAGTAGTCTACACGATTGGTCCAATTTTTAAGCACATTATCGATTGTGTGCAGCTGTATTTCACCAATGGCTTCACGAATATTGATTGCCCTTTAAAGCGTCAATTGTCTCTGGATTGTCGGCGTAACACTTATCTTTGACGGCACCCCACAAATAATAGTCCAACGGTGTCAAATCGCAGCTCCGAGGTGGCCAAACGACATCAGCTCTGCGGCTGATAATGCGATCTTCAAAAACAGGGCGCAAAACATCGAGTGTAGCTTCGGCTGTGTGGCACGTAGCGCCGTCCTGTTGAAACCAAATGTTGCCTACATTCTCCTCTTCAATTTTTGTGAACAAAAATTCATTCAACCTGGGCCGATAACGATCGTCATTGACTGTAACGGCCACTCCTTGCTCATTTTCGAAGAAAAATGGCCCAATTATGCCTCTGGACCCAAATCCGCACCAAACAGTGACTCGTTTTGGGTGCATCGGCTTTTCAATGTATGCGTGCGGGTTTTCTGTGCCCCAAATGCGACAATTTTGCTTGTTTACATACCCGCCAAGATCAAAATGAGCTTCATCTGAAAAGATGATTTTTTTTTGCATGGCCAGCCGACGCAGCCATTTGAATGAAATTATTTTCCATTATTAACCGGAAGGATTGTACTTTCAAATAAAAAAAGAAATTTGAGAAAATATTCAGTAGTTTTTTTTAAAGCATTTTCAAAAAAAAGTTATTTGGCGGACCCTTTATTATACAAAGATATATGTGAGTACATGCATCCTTTTTTTAATTTCTAAATACAGAATATCATAATTTGTAAAAATTAATTTCCAACATTTTGTGCTTTAGTTTTGTCCGATACTGTACACCTATACTGCAGCGGCATTAAGTAAGTAGGTATTAATTAATCTATTCGAAATTCAAGACGTTTTTTGGTGCAGTGTAACTACAGAATTAATAATACTGAAATTAATTTTTTAATATTATTTATTAAACACTCTTTTATTATCAGTGAAAAAAAAACAGAATGTGCCTTCTATTTATTTTGAACTTGTAACCAGTTTCACTAAAAGAAATAAAAGAATTTTTTGTTTAAAATACTTTTTTCCGACTTTCATCTTCCGTATTGTGTTAATGGTATGCATTCTATTTGTATTTGCATTCATTCCATTACGTAAAATTCATTATATGGTGGTGGATTGCGACAAATAAAATACTTGACATCACTTTATAAAACTATGTACGTACACGCGTATGTATTTTATATGTCAAACCAGATAGAAATATTTCAGGAGGCGTGTGTTCCAAATGCAATAATTTATTTTTATTTTCTATGGTATTATATTTATGTAGATGTATATGTACCACATTACCACACAATATATCAAATATTCTAAATAACACTTGCAAATATCAAACGATGAACGAGAATTTCAAAATATTGCTGCTTGAAGTGGAACAGGGATTATACAAAATATCAGTATGTCACCGACTGGTTCAAGTAGTTAATAATTATGAAGTAATTTCTTGAAATCTGTTATCTTCTTGATGGTGAGTAGCAACAATGCCACTCTTCTATTTACTGCATGGAATAGCAGAAAATAATACTAATAATCGTATTAATTAAATAAAACACGGTTTAAAGAATTTTAACATTTTTAATATGCATATAATTTTTACACCCAAAAAAATAATGTTCGTAAATAAAAATTTCATTGCTTAAGTAATGGTTTGCTTTGAGTTCTAATGTTATGGGTGTGGTAAATAGGTCGAATATTTTAATAATAAAATGAGTTATAATATACACACATATGTATGGTATATACATATGTATTATTCATATATATTTGGTTTTTTTTTTCATTCATAATGATTATTGCGGTTTGACATATCCGATATGCATAAAATAATGAATAAAAATGAGACGCTTTATGCAAACTATCTACTTCTCACATAAGAGTTGTTGAAACAATGTGAATAAATAAACAAAATTGGTTGACATTTATTTTAACAAATGCTAGTTAAACAAGTTAAATATTATAGTTGACCAAATTAAATTGATGATACCCTACAGAAATTCAATTTAAATAAAACGAAAAGGCCGATATAAAACATAAATTTGCTTTAATTTGTCCTTACATGTATTTTCATACACGTATAATATAAAAATAACTTTACAATGTAATAAATATTATACTAGAGCCTTGTCCTTATACTTGTTTATTTGGAGTATAAATATGTATATCTTTTATATGTAGTAAAGTAAACATTTCAAAAAAAGTATGCATAAAATTTGTATATACAGTGGTGGCCTTATAATTAGAAACGACTTAGCAACATGTATGTTTGTTAATTTGCTTTACAGATTTCACTGTGTACCTGGGATCAAAGGCTTTGTTTGGAGGACGTCTTACATACGTTTTTCCATTAGATTGGGACAAATTAAACTTAGATTCGTCACTCCAGAGAACTCTGTTCCAGAAACATCGTTTCTAATTATAAGGCCACCACTGTATGTATGTAGATTTGACTTAAAACGCATTATTAGTTTATTCTGGAAAGTGTATGTATTATATTTGAAGACTTTTACTTGGTTATGAAAAATTTTATGTGAAAAAATCGTTTTTTATTGTATACAAGCGCGTTCATTACATACATACATACATAATTGGTCATTACAATCCTTCAGTCAGGATTACGACCTAGCTTCTCACACCATTTATGTTGTGTATGTTAATTTTATTCATAAGTGGCGGGAACTACAGTTTAAAGACTCTGATTTTTGACAAACATTTCGTGGCAATTTTATTTACTCTTAGAGTTTTTGCCAGAAATCTGCTAAGAGGAAGTCGCCGAACAAATATTTTCTCATATTTCGTTTTGCTGGAGGTGTCTGAACTGGTGTTTGAACTGCGGCTTCACGTCTAATAACCCAACACACTACCTGCTACATTACGGCGACTACAGAGAGTACATTGCATCCTGAAAATGTCACTGTTTGGTGTGGATTTTGTGCTGTCAGCTAAAACACAGCTGTTTTACTGCATTAGTGGATGTTGCTTAAGAATTGAGGTCATAATTGGATCAAAATATGGTACCAATTTTGGTGTTGCTTGATCATTCAAAAGCCATTGATACTGTTGGCAATGATATCCTTTATCAGTCCATATTTCTTTGAGAACAACGTTGGTCAGATCGTCACTGTTAACGGCGAGCACTATATGTCGATAATTATGAACTTCTTTTAACCTCAATTGGATAATCTGAACTACAACGACATGTGGTTTTAACATTACATACGACACAGCTTATTCCACCTTGCAAACTCTTCACGATTTAATGCCATAGTCATGTAATCAGTGGTGTTGTCGGGTCGGAACGCTCCGAAACGTCGTTCCGGTACTTCCTTTTTGGACAGGAACGCGTTCCGGAACTAAAGATGATTTATGATAACGAGAATTGGCTGACGTTTTGAAACAAAAAAAATTAAAAAGAATTGCTGATTTTTCTTCTCAAATTTTTGACGAATTTTTATATGTATTTTTATAAACAAGGGTTTGAACCGAACCCGAACCGGAACAAAAACCGGAACGAACCGGCTTGTTTTTCCGAACCGTGAATTGGAATCCGGAACGCGCATGTAATGTGGAGGTGATGATAACTGACCACCAAGATCATGCAGTTTGACCGCGTAAGACTTCTTCTTGTGGGGTTTTCATAAGTCGCAGGTGTATGCAAATAAGAAACAAACCAAAGTGGTAAAATTCACCTTGATTTGTAAAGAAAAATTGGCCATTTTAGATCCGTTCCACCCAAAAAAGTCGTGGCGGACATTTGAAAGATGTTGCATTCCACACATAATGCCATTAATAGGTTTATCAATTTAATTTAATGTTTTATTTAAACTTAGAGCTAGGAAACGTTTAATGAAAGATCCGATATATCAAAAATGAATGCTTCGATATATAATATTGTACTTTACTTAATATTTTTCAAAAGCTTTCACTGTTTAATGCTAATGTTCGTATTTTCGCATCTTTTGTTCTAAGTTGTATTGACTTTAATTTAATTTTTATTTTCTTGCTTTAGTCCTTTCGATTTTTTTAAATTAATTTCTTGAATTTATTACTCCGTATAACAAAAGAAAACAATTGCAAAAAAAAATCATGTCTTTAAACAAATGTTTTAACGTGTGCATTTGCCATATTTGCTCGTAAATATTCTACTTAACGATAACAAGATCTAAATTGCAATAATAAAATTAAAATAAAAACAACAACAATATGGTTTATTATTAATGTCATAAATCAATTTTATTTGAATTTTTTTACTGTTATAATTATAGTATAAGTAATTATCATAAGATAAATGCAATTTTATTAACTAAAGAACAGCAACAAAATTAAGTTAATTATTAAAAGAACTTGAACACAATCATACGAATGTAAAATGAATTTACACAGTTATTAATTACACTAATTATTATGTTTTCTCTTTTTGGCGCAAAAGTATATTTTATTTACAGTTGATCCTCAATTTACACTGTTATAGGCGAATAATAAAATAAATTGTTAAAGTCAGTGTTTGGAATGCAGTTGACGTTAAAATAACTTAAAAAAATAAAAGAATAAAAGGACGATGCAATAAAATAATCTCGATTATAAGAGGAAACCACTTATAAAATAATTTTTAAAGTCTCAATGAAAAATAATTAATTTCTATTGTAATTAGCCGTTATCATTTTAGATAAATTAATTTATCTGTAATATATAATATTTATTGTAAAAAAAAACATATGATTCTTCTTATCCTTATTTTCTAAACCACACTTTATGTTTTTATTTAGAATAAGTTTAGCAAAACAACATTTGACTTTGGGTTCTATGTTTTACTTACTTATTACCAGTTTATAAAAATATAATATTCATTGGACTTAAAAAAAAGGAGTAACGTAATCCTTTTATTTCTAGTCAATTGTGTAAATCGAGGGACATTGATCTTTAGTTGTTTTAGCTCACAATCTACGTGATTTTTTTCCATCGTTGACTGGATGCTTACGTGTATGGTCAGTGGATTTGGTAACATATTGTGGTAATTTTGGTATATGGTCACCTTTCGGATGATAGCCATTACTGTCGGCCACATAAGTCATGGTAATGGGTACACCCTCTAAGGACACGTATTGCACTACACCGCTTGCTCCATACTCATTACCTGCCGACTTGGTTGTAATGCCATTTGAGGTCTGAAATTCGAAATGATAGTGGCCAGTCTTATTTGCCGGTTTATTTTTGTAGTAAATTGTATAGGCATTACGATCTATGGGTCTGGTATCGGCCTCTGTATGTGTGATGTGGGTGCTAGCAATGATGATGATGATGCAGTAGATAGCAACATTGACAAAGATCTAGAATTGAAATGATGGTACATGTTTGTATATTTTTGCTATTGTTTTAATTGATTTATTTTATTTTATTTTATTTCTTTTCAATTCATTTTATATCATTTTTTTTCTATTTTTTTCATATTTATTATATTGTTATTGATGATATTGAAATCATTCTAAAACCAGATTTTTTTAAAATCATTCACAACCACCACCACCACCAACCTTGAAATTTTGTTTTGATATTTGTGATAGCAACATTATATATGTATGATTTTATTAATTTAATAATAATAATAATTATTTCACTTTTTATTTATTTGGTTTGACAACAAATTTCTTTTAAGGAATGTTTCAAAACACACACAGAACAATCGATTGATGCGTTTTTTTCGTTTGACCGTTGTTTTCGAAGCAAAATTTTAAAAACAACTGCAGTTGCTTTTAATAAATTTGTGTTGAGATTTTAATAAATTCGGGTTTTTGTCATTAACGTGTTTATGTCTAGAATTAGAAATTTCAAAAACAGAAGAAGAAGTAGAAGATGTATAATAAAAAACGAAAGTATAAAAACCAAACCACTTGTCATATAAAAGAATATTGGATTTGATTTTATTTTTCTCGTGATTTACTCAAAAATACAAAATTATGGAGCTATTTTGAATGAGTTTTTTTTTAAATTATTAAGTACTTTGATTAAGAGAGTACCAAATAACACAGATACCGTTAGAAATTTCTCTTAAGTTTATAAGAGTTTTAATACAAATACGAAAACAGGATTTGTGTGACTTTGGGTTCATGTACTCAGCAATTTATTTATTAACCACCTGCTGAAATTCTCGTGTGTTGTGATGTTAAAAACAGAAAAAAACGAAGTTATTTAACTCGTATTGCCATTTTAAGACAATATTTATGGCGATCAATAAAACTGTAATAAAAATACAAAATGATGTGTGAAATTAAATTGTATGGATTTTTATTATAATTAGCATGAGTGCAGCCTAAAAAAATGAAAATTATTTATTTATTAATTTTAATGCCTTTGTTATACATCAAATAAATGTTAAAAAATATACAGTGTTGTGCAAAATAATAATATTGTTTGGAGTTTAGATTCCGCAAATGGTGATAGATCACTATGTTACTATGCAAGGTATTTAAAAAGTAACGCATTATGTTGTTGAAATTTCATGCTACATTATGTCGAACAATAATATGCCTTTTCTATTCGTAGAAAACTGAAACTGAAGTTACTGAAAAGTACAATAAGAAATGATTCGAATGCATTATACTGACCCGCATTATCTTCCGATCCAAAAGCTATCAAAAACCTGTTTTATATAGTAAAAAAACAATCAGAGGAAGATGTCCCAGAAATTGTGATAAACTTGGGAAACTTATAAGTCTTCGTGGTATAATATACATTCAGCCACAAAAGTACACATACGGTTAACAAATTTCAGAAATTTTTTAACCAATCCGTTTGCGTTGAAAAATCTTTACAATTGTCTGACATCTTTCTTCGATTTTTAGACGGTCTTTTGATTGGTTCAGAAATTTGTGAAATTTGTTAATCGGATGTATACTTTTGTGGGCCTGTGCAGGGCCACAATTCAGTTCAATTTCAGAAATTTTTTAACCAATGCAAAAGACCGTCTTAAAATCGAGGAAACTATAAAGATTTTCAACGAAGACGGATTGGTTAAAAAATTTCTGAAATTCGTTCACTGTATGTATACTTTAGTAATTGTGTGTACATACTGGATTCGGTATGTCTAAATCTTGTTGACCATATGCTTAGACGATGTCCACCAGTTTTAAAACACAACGAAGTTCGAAGAATAACAATCCTTTACTTTATAAAGTCCTTGTACACGATATAGCAACCTAGCACCATAGTAGGAAAATAACCACGCTTCGTTGTACCATCTTAAGAGTGGACTGAGTGGACGATGTGCTTATTGGTTTCCTTAAAGTATTAAAACGTCGTTCTGATTAAATAAATTAATTTTTCAATAACCACAGTGTAGATCTACTTTTAGTAATCGCCGTAGTCTAGTAGATAGTGTGTGGGCTTACAAGAAGTGAGGCCTCAGTTCCAAATCCAGGTCAGACATCTCCAACTAAAAGAAATATGAAAAAAAATATTTCTTGGTCAATTTCCTCTCAGCAGATTTCTCGCACAAACTCTTAGGGTAAATAAAATGAATGTGAAAAGTTTCTCAAAAATCTGTCGTTCGGAGTCGACTTTAAACTATAGGCTATGTACATCCACTTTTAATAAACAAAAAGTTAAAAAGCCACTGTATAATCGACGCCTCCGTTCTATAACATTCTAAGTCAAAAAAGTGTGTTTTGAGTTATGAGCACTCAAAATTTTCACGCGATATACAACTATATGTGTATTCTAGGGAGATTTTTCCCTATAACTTCGGAACGGATCGGCGTATCTTAACCAAATTTTGACAGTATTTTAGCTAGAGAACGTAAAATTTAAAAATGCAAGAACATTAAAAACATTCTAAGTACACTCGAAATATAAACTGAGAATAAGTGCAGTTACACTTATCAACAATTTTCTCATAAAATCTCTAAATGTCACATGGGTGTTCTTAGTATATTTTTGAGATCACTGTATATTACATAAATACATATTTAATTAATCTTATTATTTAATTAATCTTATTATTTAAGGGATCATAAACATTGTGGGATTGGGTCTTAAATTTTGTATAAAATTTTATCTCAAACTAAGCAGCCTTTTTTTAAGATGTTGCAGATTTCTTAAGTTTACTATTTCCACATGGGCTTAAAGCACATTATCAAAGTGTGTCACAAGCCAAAGTTGTTTAATTTTTTTTAGTAAAGATGTGCTGTTTCTGATGAATGCAAGTTTTTTAAGACTGTTTGCCAATTTTAATCAAACAAACAGGGTTGAGTCTTCAAAGCACTACAAATATGGCAGTTGCATACAATTGTAAAATGTTGAAATAAGTTTTTTTATTTGACAAATTGCTTGAAGCAAAATTGATTTGAAGAAATTAAAATTTTCAACATAATGTGTCAATCAGAATGTTAAAATTTATATGTTTTTTGTTTGTTAAATAATGAAACACTTATCTTTCAACTTCTGTGAACGGCTCCACGTGCCATACAGTTCATGCCACAGTGGATGTTCTGCACGAACGATTTGTAGGTATTGTCATTTGATGTGTGAATGATATGAACTGGCTACTGAGTACTTGCGATTTGACTGCATTAGAGTTTTACTTGTGGGATTTTTTTAAGTTTCGGTTGTATATGAGTAAGCCACTAACCATAGCGTTCCTCAAAGTCAACATAATCCATACTATCGATCAAATTTAGCCTGATTTATACGCCAGAGTCTTGAATAATTAAACATTTAGTTCTTAATCTTTAAATTTATGTTGAGTGTACTCACTGTTAAAAGGGTAACAGAGCGATTTGACCGCATTAGAGTTTTACTTGTGGGATTTTTTTAAGTTTCGGTTGTATATGAGTAAGCCACTAACCACAGCGTTCCTCAAAGTCAACATAATCCATACCATCGATCAAATTTAGCCTGATTTATACGCCAGAGTCTTGAATAATTAAACATTTAGTTCTTAATCTTTAAATTTATGTTGAGTGTGCTCACTGTTAAGAGGGCAACAGAGCTATGTTAAGTTTAAAATCTAATATATCTTGTGATAGTGATTAATGATTCTTTAAGAAGACGTTTCGATACAAATTTAATTAGATTTGCATAACTCGCTCTCCTTGATGGTATGTGTCATTGCCTGTATTTATAATTGTTTTGTCATATGGATGTGTCACCATTCATAGTAAATGAAAATTTGTCCCTAAATTAAAGTAATTCATCAAATTCTCAACAATAACCATAAAACCTAGGCTCTTGGTATTGGAAAAACTTGCTTTTGAATGTTAAATATTCATCACAAATATATTCCATAATAAATGTTTAAATTGAGAAATTATTTTTAAGTTTTTAAGTTTTTTTCAAAGACGAATTCAGTAGTTTTTACTCCTCAAGCATTCACGTACACATAGCCACAAAAGTATACATACGGATAACAAATTTCAGAAATTTTTTTAACTAATACGTTTTCGTTGAAAATCTTTGTAATTGTCTGACAACTTTCCTCGATTTTAAGACGGTCTTGGTTAAAAAATTTCTGAAATTTGTTAACTTTTGTGGGTCTGATGTACACTTTTGTGAGTTTGCACAGGCCCACAAAAGTTAACAAATTTCAGAAATTTTTTAACCAATCCGTTTTTTTGAAAATATTTTTTTTTATTTTGTTTTGGTTCAGAAATTTGTGAAATTTGTAAATCGGATGCATACCTTTGTGGGCCTGTGCAGGGCCACAATTCAGTTCAATTTCAGAAATTTTTTAACCAATGCAAAAGACCGTCTTAACATCAAGGAAACTATAAAGATTTTCAACGAAAACGGATTAGTTAAAAAATTTCGGCAATTTTTTAACCGTACGTATAATTTAGTAACTGTGTGTAACTTATTCACATAATTTATAACTAAAATGTATTGGAAGTTTCTTTTTTTATTATTTAAACAAACACAATAAATGCTAATCACTGAGTAAGTCGATATGTTTTCAAAACATATGATATGAAAATAAACTTAAAACTAAATCCTATGGATTGTACTTAAACACTGGATGCTAACACTGAAAGCATATTATACTTGTTGCGTTGTAGCATGTTGCTTAATATAGTCAATGGAACGTAAAATATAGTCAGGTATAGGATGTGGTCTAGGCAGATGGCGGCCTACTGCATGGAAACCCAATTCATCGGCAATATAACGAACTTCGATGGGTACACCCTCAGGTGAAGTATAACTGAAAATACCAATTGTCTCAATAGGGCTGCCAGCGGCCTGCACGTCAATGCCATTGCTAGTGGCGTAGGCGTATTTGAATACACCATTTTCATCAGCAGGCGCCACACGAAATTTGGTTATTTCTGCTTCCATTTCTGAAGTTGCCATAGCGTTGATAGCAAATAAGGCAAGAAAAACTGTCGTCCAAATATACAACTGTAAAGTTTTCAATTAAAACATCTTTTGTTAATTATAATTATAAGAAATTTATATTAAATACTTACCATTTTACTTATTTTTAAATGTTGATTTAAATTGTTTTTTTTTATTTATTTTTGTTTCAATGTGTTTTTGAATTGTTTATTATTCTAATTTGTTAACACGACTGCCTCTTACGAATTTAGAAAATATGCTTTTTATGCCAATGAGGCTTATTTTGTTTTTGCTTCTTCTTTAAAATATAAATTTTTATGGAATTATTAATAATTTCGTTTAACAAAAAAAAAATATTATTATGTTGGCATCCGTAGTAGATGTTAAGATCTGTATAAAGCTGGTGGCAATAAAGATGCTGGTTATGTTTGAAGACAGATAATGTTGTTTCTTCTTGTGGTGCTCTTGTTCAAATGTTTTCGTTTTGTTTTCGTCCACATCGATGAAATAGCCATTTTTTGTTTATTTGTTAATACAAGAGTACGTTTATTATTTTCGTTGATTAACATAAATTTTGTTTTCTTTTTATTAAATTTATTTATCGCTTATTTATATAATTTTTTTTGCTTAACATTGTTGTTTTTGTTTTCCTTTAACATTTAACATTTTTTTTTCTTAATTTCTGTATTAAGTTATTCAAGTTTATGTTCACGTTCATTGGTAAAAGGTTGTCATCGAAAGGTGTTTTGTACTTGTTTATCTATTGTAGTTTTACTTGTTCAATAATTTACACTTTGTATGCACCCTATAAATGTCAAATTAATGTGTACAATAGCTGACAATAACCAATAAAAAAAAAAGATTTTTAGCAAAGTCTACTGCTACTGATGGGAGCGAAATATTGCCTTAATGGGATACCATTTATCTAAATCAAATCAAAGTAGAATTTTTCTCATGGATTGAACACTAAACATCTATTATGATACGACAAATATCCATGGGCGGCGAGAGAAGCTTTTCATGGCAATGTTACGTACTCTCAGAGTATTTGCCAAAAGATTGCTAAGAGGAAGTCGCTGAACAATTATTTTTTTATATTTCGTTCTCTTCGAGATGTCTGATGTTTGAAACACCGGTTTTTGTTTAATAAGTCGCCGTGGTCTAGTAGGTAGTGTGTTGGCTTATTAGACGTAAAGCCAGGGTTCGAGCTCCAGGCCAGACATCAAGACAAAATACAAAAAGTATTTCTTCGGCGACTTCCTCTCAGCAGATCTCTGGCAAAAACTCTGAGAGTAAATAAAAATTGCCATGAAAAGTTTCTCAAAAATCTGTCGTTCGGAGTCGACTTTAAACTGTAAGTCCCGCCACTCATGTAAAAAATTAACACACACAACATAAGTGGTGTGAGAAACTAGATCGTAATCCTGACTGAAGGGTTGTAATGACCAATTATGTATGTATGTATGTAAGTTAAAACATTATCTACTTGACTATGACAAAGCTATATCTGAAGCTACATACATCTGTCAAACTAGTTATCATTTATTCAAATCATCATGGATGACCATAGACAACGACGTGTGTTGGTTGAATGGACTCTGAAGCAGTTGGCAGCTGACAATAATATTCCTCGAAAAATCATCCGAGCAATGAAGCTCATTTCTGAATTTGAGGCGATATCCCTGCATATGGGATCCAAAATCATCCAATTATTTCAAAAAAGTCGCTGTTTAAGGTGGTTTTGGGATTGGCGGCGACATCGGTCCATATTTTGCAGGTGGTCAGGCTGACACTGTCGATGGTGAGCATTATAGTTCGATGATTATCAGCTTCTGTTGGTACGAATTGGATGACACATGGTTTTAAGAGGACGGCGCTGCATGCCACACACTTTATGCCACAGTGGATATTCTGCAAGAGCGGTTTGAAGACCTGGTCATCCCATGTGTATATGATGTGAACTGGCTACCAATATCGTGCGATTTGATCCCGTTAAACTTTTTCTTATTGAATTTTCTTAAAGTGTATGCGCAGGTGTATACGAATAAGCCACAAACCATAGCGTTTCTCAAAGCCAACGTAGCATAAGTCATCGGCCAAATTCAGTCTAATTTATGCGCCAGACTTATGAGATCACATGAGATCCAATAGTGGTGTCCAATGCATACCGAAAACAATCACTCATCAAACAATCATCGGTCGATTTTTCTTTCACATCGACGTTGGCCAGGCCATTACAGTCAACGAAGTCGATGATTACATGGACGCCAAGAAAATGTGGTTTAAACAGAACTGCAGCTCACGCCACATTTTATATCCTACTCGAACGATTTTAGGGCCTGGGCATTTCACGTTGAGGTGATATGAAGATATGTAAGGTATGAGGTCATGCGATTTGACTTCATTAAACTTTTTCTAGTGGAGTTGTCTTAAATCGCAGATTCTCAAGCCAACATAATTCATGCCATCGGTTGAGTACAGGTTGATTTATGCGCCAGAGTTATGGAAAATTTGACATTTCCACTCATAGAAACCGTAGCAGATATTTGAACAACATTACAATCTCCACATAATGTCGTCAATTGGTTTTTCAAACAAATAAAAAATTTCAATTATTTTAAATTTAAACATAGAAAACGCTTAAAAAAGATCCTATAAATATATTTGATTTATTTGGTTGTCAATATTATAAAGATTTTAAAGTGTTATAGTCTTTCGATTAATAATGATGTCTAGTTTAGTTCAAAATTAAATATAGTGTATGCTTCAAGTCGATCTTGATCGACTATAGAGTGCCTATATTTAGAATTAATATAAAACAGCAATGCACTGCGTTAAAGTAGTTTTTAAAATAAATCGATATGAAATAATTAATTTTTTTTTATTTTTTTTTTTTTGAATACTTAAGCACATGATGGATTTTTATCAAATTAAAAAATGATTCAAACTGTCGGATAAAAATTATTTTGAAAGCATTTTTTAATTTATTGCAGCGTGATTTCTTTGTTAATTTATCATTTTGCCGACTGATTGGCTGCTGGTTTAGGCAAATGCCAACCAGATAGTTTCGATGGGTCTATTTCCATCTTTTTTTTCAACGTTTGGTTTGGTTTGGCATTAATTGGTTTCTTTTTTTTTTTTGGGTTAATATCATTGTTTTTTTCTCTGTTATGGGCTTAAACATTATGGGCCATATTAAATTCTTGTTAAATGCAGGCTTTTAGATGTATAATACAATGAAATTCATTTGCATTTTATCAACAAATTATTGTTGTTGTTTTTTTTTCGGTTTTTCACAGTATATGAATAAATGTGTTAATATGTTGTGTGTGTATCTTTTGAATTCAATTGACTCTTCGTGATACTGTGCTGTTGATTTAAGGCCATGTATATTTTTCTTTACCTTCTTTAATAGGCCACCTCATAGGCAAATAAATAAAATATTAAAATCGAACCAAAGAAAAAAATCTGTATCATAAATATTTCAGTTAATCATACAACATTAATGCATAAAATTCTTTGATGCTTCATATCACAATGTAGGTAGGTGTCTTCTAATGTGTTGTTTTGATAAAGTTTGCATTTCCGGAAACAATTTTATGTCGTATCAACATAAAATAATACGGTGAATTAGAAAGTACCTTCAATTCAATATGATTTTTAACAAAATAACTGGTTTTTATTGTATAAAAATTATTTTTTATCGTCAATCAATACTCAGGGGATAGCCCAATAGCCCTCACGATCAATTAACACTCAGGGGATAGCCCATACTCATGCACAATTAACTCTCAAGGAATATCTCCTACTAAGGCAGTACATTACGCTAGATTTAGGAACATAGGCTGGAGAAAAGAGGGAGCGTTTATGGATGTTAGATTTAAAACTAAATCTATTAAAATCGTAAGTGACAGAAAAACCTTCTGTAGGTAGAGTATTCCACGTACGAATAGTGCAGCTGAAGGGTGAATTTTCCCAGTAACGTATAGTGGGTTCCACTAGTTAATTGAAACACAAACGGATGTGGTCTACGATAAATACGAGACTACATATTTAAATATGATTTTCGGAAAAAGTTCCCTTTATTTCTCTAAAGCACAAACCGTTGTAGTTGAAATAGTGAAACACAAGCCATACTCCGAAGGTGCTCCAATAAATCAATAGAGTTGGATGCACTACAGTCATTTCCTGCAAGCCATCGAGTGGGCTCAAAATAGACTTCGATTCACCGACCCATACATAACTGTTGTATGCCATTCTCGGTTGGCTATAGGTAGCGTAAATAGTAATGAGATCAGATGGAAGTATTTCTTGTGCCGCCTTAAGCAATCAAGGCACTTGAATATGTTGGTTCCAGCGAACTTCACATTGAGTTCTTATTGGCAGAACATCAAAAGCTTCTGACTTCCTATTATTTATATCACCCACAGCTATAGGAGATATAATAACACTATTGCGCTTGTGTGTCAATAAGCAGCATTGGGTCTTTCATACATTAAAATCGGGTTTATTTATTCGACTTCATTTGGAGATTGACTCTAGGTTGAATGCGAGTCAGCCATCATATGGCGCATTTTCGACCCAATGTCCAAATTGATCGACGGTTGACCGATTCAATTCTTATTGATATTTTGCTTTTTTAATATCTAAATTGCTGAAATGGAATTTAGGACACCAATTATAGTAGCAGGACCATAAATACTATTTACATTTTTAGCTGCCAAGCTTGCGATTTCACGGTTGTTCCAACAATACTTGTTAAGCGAAAACAAAAAGCAGTCAGAATAGTAAGTTTTACTATACGCCATCTAGCGTAATCGAATTGAACAATGCTAGTTATCTTATCATCTTCTTATATATAAAAATGAATGTGTGTTTATTTGTTTATGGGTTTGTTTGAAGTCTATAGACGGCTAAACGGCTGGACCGATTTTCTTGAAATTTTAACAGTACCTGCCTGTATATCTGGATGGAACTATAGGCTAATTTTTATTTTAAAATTTAAAGTAGGCGAGATGCCACGCCCACATACCCATATAAAAATTAATGTTTGTTTGTATGTACCTTATAGAATCGTAAACTGTGCATTTGATCATGTTATGCTCTTTAACAAAGTTGTTCTGCATTAGCCGACGGTTTCTACATTACGATGACCAATTTCCGACAGGTGGCGCCACTGAAAATTACTCAAAATGATTAAAATCGTAAACTGTGCATTCTTTAACAAAGCTGTTGCGTATGAGTCGACGGAGGTTGGTGCGATTAATTTCCGATGGATGGCGTCACTGAAAATTATTCAAAATGAATGACAAGCAATTGGTCGACCATGGTCAAGCATGGAAGAAAAGAGCATTATGAGCCTCAGAATCAGACGATCATTGAGACTGGAAAACCTTCGAGTATATGCCGCTGAGACCCGTTCGCTTGAACTACTTGAACAACGAGAAGTGAGATTAGAAACTGATCGAATGCGTACTACTCAGGCCCGTTCATCTCAATCATCAGGACAACGGGAAACAAAATCAATAAAATGATTCAAATGGATAAATGGATATTTGTGTAATATCTTTCCTTCAAATTTATTTTAGTTGGTGGCGTAGCAACACGCGCAGGGTACAGCTAGTATAATATAAATAACTTTAGTTTTAATACATCTACAGATAAATATATTTTCGTACCACTCAGGCCTTGTGTCATATAAATTCTGTCACACTGTATAAATGCTGAAATATTTTTTTGTTTGCTGATCCTCCCCTTTGACATTTAACTTTCATATGAGTTCAGTTTTTAAAACAATTCTTTGTAATACCCATGTATTAATCTTTATTTAAATTGCTACTTTTGTTTCTTAATTATAATACGCAATTAATAAATAAAGATTTATTTGATGTAGAAACGCATATAAACCACATAAAGTTATATTTAGTATTTAATCACCCGTTATTTTGGTATAAGCGTTTTAGATATCAGCATTGTTTTTCGGCTATTTCCGGTTTTATTTTATGTTTTTATAAAAAAATTTTATATTTATTGTTGAGACACCTACTGTTGTTAAGATACAAAAAATTTAAGAAAAGAAAAAAAAGGAAACTCAAATTGTTTATTTGATGTTTTGACATGAATAAACCGAAACGTGAATACTATACGATTTACGATGACGATGACGTTTTGTGGGAATTAAATGAGTGTAAACATTTAATTTAAATAATTTAATTTTAAACGGTTTCCAAATAAATTCAGAATGGTATTGATTTGCGTATATCCCATTCAAATTATATGCTCGCACGCATTATACATATAATCAATATAAATGCTAATAAAATTAATTTATGGCATTTAGGAACTTGAGATCAGTCAGGGTTTTATTTATAAATTTAATGAAAAAAAATTGATATTTTAATCAAATTTTGCTTTAAAATTGCTTTTTCATGACCTCAAAAACCCACAATAACTTGATATCTAATTTGAGATGCTTGAATATATTTTTAAAACAAAATTTGAGTCATTATAGTAGCTTAGATAGTGAGAATGTTAGTTACCAAGCTTGATATCGTTAAACTGCTTTATCTCGAATCTTACTGCAACAGATGTTTCGTAGTGTCCTTCTAAAGGAAGTTGTGTAAGAAATCTAAGTCTTGTTTCGCTGCATTTCATTATTTTTAAAACAAATTTCTATTGTGTGGAAAGTATATTTCCTTAATGTTGTCTCATAAACAGAAAATATGTTTTGAAGTCGTCGTAGACTAATAATGACTTATTAGACGTAAGACCGCGGTTCAAACCCTAGTCCAGAGATCTCGAAAAATAAGAGTGGTGCGAGAAGCTAGGACGTAATCCTGACTAAAGGGTTGTAATGACAATTAAGTAAACAGTATGGCTGCCTTCCAAATTGTTAGTTGCTTTGTATTTGAACTAAGTATCGTGTTTCATAATGCCGCTAAACAAAATATATACAATGTATTCTATTTCAAAACGTCGTCATACACATTGACGACATTTAACGCCATCAAAAAGCAATCAGGCATCGGATTTATAGTTGACGCATTGTTTCGTTATTTTGCATATCTCCATAGTTTATATACAGTAGTAGAACTGCATAGAAACTTTGTATGGATACATTTTGGAAAGCAGCCTATGTTAAGCTAATGTCTGAGCTCGGTATACCTGCGAAGCTGATAAGGCTATGCAGAATGACGTTGAGCAATTCCTGCAGCTCCGTTAAGGTAGGAAAGGACCTCTCCGAACCTTTTGGTAACGTGCGAGGTTTCAGACAAGGCGACCCCTTATCATGCGACCTCTTCAACTTCGTCATGGAGAGTGTTCTGCGAAAGGCGAGTGTGCATCGCAATGGCACTATCTATTTTCAAAAAAGTGTCCAGTTGCTTGCGTGTGTTGACGACATTGACATCATAGGGCGACATTGACATCATAGGGTATTGATTCTCAGATTACGGCCGATAACTATACTTTTGATACAGTTAATGCATTTATTTATCTTGGCTCCGCCGTTACCAACAGAAATGATGTCAGTCTGGAGATCAAGCGTAGGATCACTCTTGCCAACAGGTGCTACTATGGTCTCAATAGGCAATTGAGTAGCAGAGACCTCTCTCGTGCGACAAAACTAACACTTTACAAGACACTCATCCTACCCGTGCTTCTTTATGGCGCAGAAGCATGGGCCCTATTAAGTACAGATGCAGCGGCCTTGAGAGTGTTCGAGAGAAAAGTACAGCTCAAGATCTTCGGTCCAGTGCGAGTTGGCGATGATTTCCGTATCCCATACAACAGTGAGCTGTATGAGCTCCTCAACGATATAGACGTTGTACAGCGTATTAATATCCAGCGGCTGCGCTGGCTCGGCCATGTCGTTCGAATGGAGGAGGATGCTTCGGCGAGACGGGTATTTGATGCGGGAATCTGCGGAAGTCGGCGAAGAGGACGACCTTGCATCCGTTGGAAGGACCAAATCGAGGAAGCCCTGTCATCGATTGGTGTGACCAACTGGCGTAGGCACGAACGAAGCAGAGGCGCCTGGAAGGATGTGTTGCGGTAGGCCGACATCCGTTAAACGGGTTGTTATGGCCAATTAATTTAATTTAATTAATTTAATTAAGTGGCTTAAGGTCGACCGGCCAAAGAAAGATAAGACGGCCTTGCTTTGATGGCAGTATAAACCTATTGGCATTTAGATTTCAATTAGACATAGTGCTTGGCACAGCGGGGAAAAACTATAGAACCCATATTAACCTTAAAAGAGAAAGCAACAGAATTTCTGGAAACCGGGCCTGAGATTGCTAAAATAAATAAAACGAAGTGATGCGTTATTTCAATGAAAGTTTATTGGTGAAAATAAAAGGAAACATTAAAAAACCACGACGTATTAATACTGCCAGTTTGACCTTTGTAGTAGATGGGTCCTGTTATTTCAAACAAATAAAGAACTTATTAAAAATTGTAATCCCCGGAAATATTTGTTGTCAAAAAAACTAAAAACGTTATAAAAAAATAAAACGTAAAATATGTATGTATGTATATTTAATAACAATTCATCATCATCACATTTCACTTTCGTTGCTTTCGTCATATTATTTGTTTTTTGGTCTATGTATATAGAACTAAAGTTAATTTATAGCATGGCTGTATTAATTTATTTAAATGGGTAGTAAAATTGACAATAGCTAATTTTTATTATGGATTATTTGATTAATCTAAAATTTTTTTTCAAGCAACCAGTTATAGAAACTGTCTTCTTTATTTAAAACAAACAAAGAACACTTAAATATTCACTTCATACATTTTTAGCCAGTTGTAGACCTATAAGTATAAAATCTTTTAGAAATGGCAACGAACTTAAGAATTTTATAAAGTTGTTCACGCGTTAAACACGAACGCTTAATCACACCCCAGTGCACACTGGGCAATACATGCCAAAAATATGATAATATTTTTTACATTTTTTCTGTAAATACATTATTCTTTAGAATATTCTTTATTAAACAAGAAAATAACAAAATTACAAAAAAAAAAAATTATTAAATTGGTCCTATTCATTTCTAGCTCTTGTTTCTGGCTAACTAGTCAGTTTAAACCACAAATTCGCATACATATTTGGGAGACTTAGGGCCATTATTACAACTTGCCGTTAACTAAAAGGAGGATTTTAACGGGCAGATAAATTGTTTTTCATTATTATAAGTGGTAGAAGTGAGCGTTAAGCTAAGGATGATCTTCCCTACTGGTAACTTTTAAAGTTAAATTTATGCTTGAACTTGCCATATTATATATTATTTTCAATACGGCAACTTCAAATATAAACAAAGTGAGCAAATACAACAAAAAAAAAAGAAGCCCGTCATTGCTACTGCGTTTAAACAAAACTTGTTTAATTTGAGCAGTGTCATCGACATTGCTCCGCCATTGCCATATTTTTGAAAAAGTTAACTTTATTTTATCTGTAAGTTGTAATAACGAAAATAAGTTAAAGGTAACTTTACAGTTCCCTATAGCTAAAGGTACCTTTAACTAAACCCAATTTTAACGGCAAGTTGTAATAATGGCCCTTAGAGTGACTTTTTAATCTGAATAGACAAATAAATTTAATGACGAAGGATAAAAAACATTTTTTTTCAGATTAAGATCGGTACATAGGTAACCACATTTGTCATAAAAATCTAATTTTAAAATTTGTTTCAACTAAAATACAAAAAGTAAGTGCCTTCAGGCCCATTGTGCACAACTAAAAATTTCTTCAAATAACGTAATCTTTTCTAACCACAGGTTTTAGGTTTTTAATCACTCTTAATCAGCAAAACAAAAATACAACAATTTTGCATAAATTTACATTAAAAAAAAAAGAAATAAAGAATTATTTATGCTTTTATTTCTATCTTGTTACATAACATTTCATTCCGTGTCCAAATAAAAAGCAATCGTTTTTGGAAAGGTGTTTATGCGAATTGGCGTAAATTTAAATAATTTAATAAACTTTAAACTTGATTTACTAAAGTTTAAATTTTGTTTTATTTAACAGATGCTAAGTATGAACTTAACAGATTGCCTTAAAGTATGTGAAATAATCTACAAGAAATTATCGTTGTATACAGTTAACCATTAAATATTTTTTAATTAATGTTTCAATAATAACGAATACGAAATAAGATAAATTAAAAATTTCAATTTATTTAGATTAGAATGGATTTGTTTTTAGATACTTTTGATTTATTTGCTTTTAATAAACATTTAAGCTTTTTAGATCGGTATTTAAAATAAATTATTTCGTTGTTTTTTTTTTCTTCTAGAATTGCGAATATAAACGCTTATGGCCGCTTTCTAAAAGACAACCAAAATTAATGCAATAAAAACAATAAAGCTGAGCGAATTTCTATTTATTTTTAATGCAATGTTATATTCGTCGGTCCATGTAAATATTCGAGTACTTAACATGGTTCTATTAAGGTATCCTTCCATCTTTTCTCAGAAGAAACATTATATGGAGACACTTTTTCGTATTGTATTATTAATAGTTAGTTTAGTTAGTTAGTTAATTGGCCATAACAACCCGTTTAACGGAATTCGACCTGCCGCAACACATCAGTGGTCCAGTTGGTCACACCAATCGATGACAGGGCTCCTTCGATTTGGTCCTCCCAAAGGATACAAGGTTGTCCTCTTCGCCGACTTCCACAGATTCCCGCATCAAATAGCCGTCTCGCCGGAGCATCCTCTTCCATTCGAACGACATGGCCGAGCCAGCGCAGCCGCTGGATATTAATACGCTGTACAACGTCAATGTCGTTGCGGAGCTCATACAGTTCACTGTTGGATCGGATACGGAAATTATCGCCAACTCGCATTGGACCGAAGATCTTACGTAGGACTTTTCTCTCGAACACTCTCAAGGCCGCTGCATCAGTTCTTAATAGGGTCCATGCCTCTGCGCCATAAAGAAGCCTGGGTAGGATGAGTGTCTTGTAGAGTGTTAGTTTTGTCGTACGAGAGAGGTCTCTGCTACTCAATTGCCTATTGAGACCATAGTAGCACCTGCTGGCAAGAGTGATCCTGCGCTTGATCTCCAGACTGACATCATTTTTGGTGGTAACGACGGAGTCAAGATAAATAAATTCCTTGACTTCAAAAGTATAGTTATCGGCCGTAATCTGAGAA
Organism: Sarcophaga carnaria; assembly: GCA_958299815.1. Lineage (NCBI taxonomy): Eukaryota > Metazoa > Arthropoda > Insecta > Diptera > Sarcophagidae > Sarcophaga > Sarcophaga carnaria. Next base: position 48,136,310 of record OY283151.1, read on the forward strand.
TCAATACGATTAATACATTCATGCGAAATTGAAGCTTCTCTGAAATAGTCTTTAATCCTTAGAAACGTTCCATCAGCTGTGAAAGTAGGGTATAGGTTAAGTTAGATGAGAGTATACTTAATTCCACACAATTATGCCATCGAAAGTCGCCGTAGTCTAGTAGGTAGTATAATGGCATATTAGACATAAGGCAACGGTTCAAACCCCGGGCTTGTAATGACCAATTATGTATATATGTATACCATCAGAATCATAATGCTACCACGAGAATGCAGAGTCTTCACAGTAGAATCGAGCTGTGATCCTTATATATCCCAAAATCATTTTCAGCTTAAATTTCAGACATCAGACAGGTCCGTGAAAGAAGTTTATCCAGGAAGTTTTTTCCAAGAGTCTACCAACAAGAACAGGGCAGTAATAAAGTCTGCTCTTTAACCTCATATCGGCAGTAATGATAGTTAGGTTAGGTTAGGTTAGGTTAGCGTGGTGGCTTTAATTTACCAAAAAGCTCACTTGAGCACGCGGCCCGTTGTGATGCCACAGGTGAACGCAGCCTCTGCACTGACCAAGTTCCTTCCATCCAAGGAGGGGGAAGTTGGTCAGCGCAAAGGCTGCATATTTTCCAAAAAGCACGACTACCCCACGCTGAAAAACCAGCCAGAAAGTTTGATAAACGAGGCTATGTCCTTGATATCAATGGACGATAGCTCCGTCAAGCTGACAAGGGTCGGAGAGTCAAATAACCTATATCTGCACTCCGTAAAGGATGGGCATTGGCAGAGGAAGTGGATGACAGTCTCCTCCTCCTCGGCGGATCTGCATCCACGGAAGAAGTCGTTAAATGGGAGTCGCATTCTTTCCGCGTGTCTACCCATAACACAGTGGCTTGTAAGCATGGCCACTGTGATCGAGATGATATTACGGCCAAGTCCAAGTAGATGGTTGGTACGCCTCCTATCCATTGTGGGTCAAGTGAGCCTAGCGATGGAGCAGGACTCCTCATTGATCCAGGACCGGTTGGCATCCCGGGAGAATTTCCGCGCAATAGCCAGTTTGAACGAGGTAAGTGGCATTCCAAAGTTGGTTGAGGAAGATTGAGGAAGTAATGATAGTTCTCGGAATACTTTGTGACAGTCTTTATACTTAGAATGTAATGTTCACAAATAGAAGACACAAATATGCTCATATCGCTCCTTTTTGTGCCTAACATCGTCTACTGTCAAAATGAAGCGTAATTGCCTGAGTTTCCGAAAGTCACTCCTAGCCGCTCTTCTACTATTCACCCATCTGCTATACTGTACAGTGTGACCCCGAAGTTTAAGTCTGCAGCAGATAATGGACACATCCACGCCTTTAAAATTCCGTTAAACCCTACTCCTTTAATTTCCCCGTATGTTGCTGTACGCTGGGACAAGATAAGATCTGAATATTAAACCATCTACTATACTGTACGCCTATTATACTATATGGTGTCAAGCCAAAGTTGAATTTTGCAAGAAATTAAAGCCTTTAAAATTCCATAGAACGCTAGCCCTTACATTGCCCCGTATGTTCCTGTGCCCGTGGGGCATATGCGATCCAAATAATAAACTGTTTAACACGTTAATGGATAAATAATAGTCAATAAAAAGGATTTTCAAAACTTCCAATACGTGTATATATAAAACAATATTTGAAAAAACAAAAATCCTTGATAGCAAGGATTTTCGTTTCGTAAACGCTGCAATGATCTGAAAACTTTCTGGATATGCTCTCTCTAAACATTCTAGAGGATGCTCCAAAACTAAGACTTCCTTGTATTTTGGATTCATCTGAACAAAATTAATCAGAATACAAGTATTTCAATCTATTGTGAAGTACTCTTGAGGCAAATTGAAAACGTTTGCTGTATATACCTTACGTTCCTTTTTTTCTAATAAGATTATCTTCGTGTTATCTTCACGTAAATGTTCTAGCAGCTTCGGGTAACACAACACTCTACAACACTAACGTCAAACAAAAAAGGCGCAAGGTATTATATTTTTCAGCAATATTCACGCAATATTTTACCGATTAATTCTCTTGCATGTGGAAAGGTTTGAATCGTAGTACGTACGATGCCTAAATATGTATAACGATTGTAGTTCCAATTTATATATTTTTAAATGGTTATTTATTTATTTATTTTTTTTTTTGTTCTTAAACAAGTAATTCATCTTAATCTATAACAATTGAGTTTCTTTTTAACATCTATTCATTTTCAACAGCCTATAAATCCATTCACATTTGAAAGGTTATGGGAGGGGGGGGGGGGGGGATTACGTCCTTGTTTTTTGCTTCGATACGACTAATTAACAAGTAATCTTTTTTAAATTTTTACAAAACAAAAAGAATTTATTGGTCCTTAATCTGTGCTGGTGGATGAGAACGAATGTATTCCAAGGCACGTAAGACGTAAGCAGGCACTGGTGGCGGTGTGGGCAAATGGTCACCAACTGGATGATAACCTTCTTCATCAGCCGTATAGGTTAAGGCAATATGTTCACCTTCAGGTGAAATATAATTGACAGAGCCACGTACACCAGCGGGATTACCAGATTCCTGGACTTGTATGCCATTGCTGGTCTCATAGGCATATTGATAGTTGCCTTCGGCATCAGCAGCATCATTGGTTAAGCTGCGTATTTCGGCATCTTTATCGATATTGTCGGCACGGCAGATGGCAACGACAGCAAGAGCGGCAATACAAACAAACTGAAATTGAAAGTTTCATTTGGCATTGACCAGAAATTTATTAAAAACCACTTGCGTTGGAAGAAAAACAAAAAAAAAACAACACGAGCATTAACTTACAAGTTTCATTTTTAGGCTGTTTAAAGAGGAGATTGTAGTATACACTGTGTTTAAGCAAGTAATTGCAATTGGAAACTGTTTAAACTTTTGCCAAACATGAGTGTTTTTATACAAAATAAAAATTTGCAGACTCTGATGAACTGATTACACCCCGAATGGCAACAGAAAGAGCAACGATGGCGAAAAAAAGGGTTTTTTTTGTTTCTTCATTGACCTGCATTGTTAATGTGGACCCAAACAAAATAATAAAAAAAAATTAACAAGAAATTTAACTCACTAAACAAGTTTAATACACACTCATGCGAAAAATCCTTAAAAACCAATTTTAAATGTGCCACACATTTCGAAGATGATGAAAAACAAAAAAAAAAACGAGAAACAAAACACAAAAATGATAATAATAATGAAATAAATTGAAAAAAAGATCAAAAGTCATTGTAACACCATTATTATGAAGATCATCATCAGTTTTCTTTTCTACGTTCGACATTATCATGATAAAAATAAATTTAATACCCTTTAAACACAAAAACCCCAAAAAACTGATAAAATGCTCGTACAAAAATAAAATTGTTCAAAAACGCCAATAACTTTTCACACATATTGTTGGTGTTGTTGTTGTTTTTGGCATATCGATTTCAGCGAAATGGATTTTAATTAAATTTACTTTAAAATTTTGCCACAAAAATGTATTAAAAAATAAAATCTGGGAATTGTGTTACTATCATCATCATCATCAGTTTAAACAACAGAAACAAATGAACAAAAAAAAATGCAATTTGTAACAGTTTTTTGTTTCAGTTTTTTTTAAACAATTTCAGTTATTTATGCTTAAAGTTTTCATTTTTTATATCAAAAAAAAAGTAAAATGATTATTTAATAATTCACATAAGCAAAAGGATTGAAACGGAGTAGGTTTGGATGAAACACACAATAAGGGGCGCTACATAAGCTAGACTAACTGTGAGATTTGATTTAAGATTTACATTGAAAATCTGAAAACGTTGTTCAAACTTGTTAAAATTTTATAACAAACTTTTTAAAATTTGGTTTTTCTATCGCTTTAAAAAATACACGATAACTGAAGAGCTCTTGACATTCTGAAGCAATTAAATACTAATTATCATGAGCCAGGGTACTTATAGCAAATGCAAAATAGTTATTGATCTGAATTGATCATACTGTTACTATTGTTACATACTGTCATATTGTTACTATATTGAACACACTCATTAGACTACAAATTATGAAAAATTTTAGGGACATGATTTGCTACAAAAAATACCCCAACATTAAGCCTCTAGTGCCCAAATTTTTTTCTGAATTAAAAAATTATTTCTGGGTTTGATTTGTTATAAAGGAAAGCAAAACAGAATTTAGAAAGCGAATAAATGAGCATTAAATTTAAGCCGTCTACAGGCTGTCTTGGGCAATATCCAATTGACACGATGCATATAGTTATTGATGACTGGCCACTCCGACTTAAGGCGTGCATTGAGGTCAAAGGCGAGCATGTGAAATAAATATTTGTATTAAGTTTTGTAGCTTGAAATGTATGTGAAAATGTTCATGTCCCTGCTAAGAAGTATAATACCCAATCAGGCATTTTATCACATCACTTTTTAGACTACTTACAACAATAAATCGGGGTGGTTTAAACCAACCACTAACAGATCATGACAAGGGGACTCAGAAAGGGCTATATGGCCACCGAGTGCACTTTCCTGTGAACGTCAAGCTACTCGCTAACCTAACCTACAGCATAGAATAATAATTACGCCACTAATTGCTGGTTAGATTAAAATGGGCGGGATTTGAGGGATATATATTTACTGCCAATTCAGGCTCTTTATTGTAGATCGTTTTTTGTCCTATGTAGACTCGGCCATGTCTATATCATCTATTAATTAGTTTTGAGATAAAATTTTATTTTATAAATTCAAGCAGCATTTGTGATTTCCTCATTAATTTTACTGTTAAGTTGACATTGCAAGGCCTGATGACAAACTTAATGCCAATTGATTATTCATTCCAAACTCTAAGGCATTGATTTTGCTAGAGTTAAGTCGAAAATTATTGTATACAAATAATACTTTTCAGTCTTAAACTTGTGGTTAAAAATGCAACTTTTGAATGAATCTCAAAAAAGCAGATATGAACTTGGCGGTACCATAAACCCCAGCTCATCAATAAATTTGAGCCAAATCTTTAAGTCAAATTCAGTCTTGAATACATACGACAGCATTACAAACACTATAGATATCTCACAAAAACAAACATGGACTTGGCGGTACCATAATCCAACTTATCAATAAATTAGAGCAAGATTTTTAGGTCAAACTCATCCTTAAATTCAAACACAAGCGTTACCAACTATAAGTTTCTGTTTGGATACAATCAAAATGATCGCAATGTGTAAATAAAGAAATTTATTCGTTCTTTTATATCCTAACCAATTTGCAAATTATTTTTATAATCGGTTCCCATACAACCAACTACCACTAATAAAAAGCGTAGGAAATAGGGTATTCAAAAAACCATCTACATTTTTAGCATGACGAATTGTAAAAAACGTGTACGTTTAAATGTAGGATTGTTTTTTCTTGATATTTTGTCGCAAGGTCAGTAGCGTAAACATCATTATTAACCGCATCATCGTCATACTCATCATCAACAATAATTTTTGACCACAACATCATGACATTCTGCATTAATATTGTTAAACTCCCCACATAGCATTCGTTTTTTTCATTAAAATTACTACCTTAATGATCATTATCATGCATCGATGATCATTAACAACTTTTCTGTTTGTGCTGCCTGTCGTTTAATTAACACACAAACTCTGTTTTGTTTTGTTTTTGTTTTTTTTTTTCGTTTACATTTCTTTCTTCTTCCACTTCATTACTGTTGGTTACTTTTGATTTCTTCCAATTCATTAAATAAATAATTTTTTTTTTGGTTTTTGTTTTTTTTCGTTATTTTTAACATTTATAAATTTGTTTTTGTTTTTATGTTTTCTACTGTCTGTCTATTAATATTTTACTTTGTCATAGGTCAGTAAGTGAAGTGAATATTATGAAGAGCTGGTCGGTAATTTTTGAAAAGATGTGCATTTTTTTTTTCGGTGGCATTGTAAAGCTGTTTCAGCTGAAATGGCAGTTTGGAATGTACTCCACACAAAAACCAAAAAAAAGTACAGAAGAGATAATATATGCGTTTGTATCTTAAGTCTTTTGTTTTTTTCTTATATTTTCATTAAATTTGTACATAAGATATAAAGGAGGTATTTTTTGCTTCAAAGTTATTTTTAATTTTTTTATTAGAAACACTTAAAGACTCCCAAGTTGTTAATTTGAATTTAAGTTTTCAAAGTCGTTCATTCAGGAAAACTTATTGTAGTTAAAATAGTTTAAGGTTAATTAACATTTAAATGAAATATCAATTTAATTACACTTATGGGGATTAAATTTCGTTAACCTTAACAAATTAATTAATTCAAAGACTTCCTCTAATTAAAAATTCTAATTAGATTACCCTCTGTTTCTGTAAGACTAACGGTTTCCGACAATCACAAAATTTATATGAATAGCAATCAATTACTCACATATATTGGAGTTATCTATACATGTATGTATATACACTAGTGGAACAAACTAAAACTGATATCATTTAACATTTCTATAGCAATCTGGTAACAAAAAACCTGAGAATTTTTAAAGGTAACTGTTAATTAATCGGATCAATTTATTAAAAAAATATTCATAAACATTTTTTATATCGAAAAAATATGAATAAAAAATTACCATGTTTTAAATTTGAATGGCAAAACCTAAAGCAACTCATTTAGATTTTCTATATTTTTTCATACATTAACAATTAATTAATATTTCCTATCTTTTTGGAAAATATCAGCTCATTTCGTTTCTGAAACGTTTTCCTATGCTTTTTTTATTTGGACGAAAAAATTTCATTAAACCGACCCTTGATCCTGTTTTCTTTTTCTTTCCATACCCATAGTTTTACAACTTTAAATGAGAAATTCAAAGGCTAAGACGTTTAAACACTATGCACCCTAATGATTCCAACTGATATGCCTTTTTGTTTCGAATGATTAAAATTTTCCTTTCGTTTGACATTTGGAATTACTGTTATCAACATCAATTGTTGTACATATTTTTGTACAGCATATTTGCTGTATAATAAAGTCGCCGTAATCTAGTAGGTAGTGTGTTGGCTTATTAGACATGAGGCCGCGGTTCAAACCCCAGGTCAGATATCTCCAACAAAACGAAATATGAAAAAATATGTCTTCGGTGACTTCCTCTCAGCAGATTTCTGGCAAAAACTCTGAGAGGAAGTAAAAAATTGACATGAAAAGTTTCACAAAAATCTATCGTTCGGAATCGACTTTAAATTGTAAATCCTGCCACTAATGTATAAAATTAACACACACAGCATAAGTGATGTGAGAAGCTAGGTCGTAATCCTGACTAAATGGTTGTAATGGCCAGTTATGTATGTATGTATTTATATGGGAGGCCGGAAAATATAAATATTTAAAATATAATAAATAAATCAATAAATTTATAGCGAGATGTTTACTTTTCACTTCCACTTTCGCACTTTTTTAACAAATTCATAAACATACCTTTATATCATTTTTTTTAAATATTGTTTGGTAAATGGGGGTTTTGTTGGGGGAAAATCAAAAATTGTTGGAGAAAAATCCAAAAAAAATATTCCTTTAATTTGTTGGGCCAATAGAGACCTCAAATTAAAATATTTTATTTTGGTTTAATCCGGTTCGAAGTGAAGTCGCCGTGGTGTAGTAGGTAGTGTGTTGGCTTACTATTCGTAAAGCCCTTGTTCGTATTCCAGGTCAGACATCAAAAAAAAAAAAATATTTCTTCGGCGACTTCCTCTCAGCAGATTTCTGTCAAAAACTTTGAGAGTAAAATAAACTGCCATGAAAAAGTTTCTCAAAATTCTGTCGTTCGGAGTCGACGTTAAACTGTAGGTCCCGCCACTCACGTATAAAATTAACGCACACAACATGAGTGGTGTGAGAAGCTAGGCCGTAATCCTGACTGAAGGGTTGTAATGGCCAATTATGTATGTATGTTAATCCGGTTCGAAGACCCAAGGGTTTCTGGGGAATTGGGGTAACAGATCCAATATAGTTTACTTGAGCCACAGAATAAATAATACAAAAGTATTAGAAAAATGCAAAACAAATATTGCACAAAACGTACCTTTTTGTTTGGGGGTTGATTGAAGAAAGAATGAAAATTCTCTTTTCTTTTATTATACAATATGACATACATTTCACAGTAAAAAAATAATAATAAAAAAGTTCAAATAAAAATGGTCGTATTTACATATTAAAAAATTACAATTAAGGTGCCCAGCGTAAACAGCAGTTAACGCTATGTTACGAACTTCATTGTCATACGCTTCATGCTAAAAATTTCCGAAAAAGATTGCAATTGATAAGCCAATCTACATCCCGGCATCCTTAGTAACTTCTCTAATTGTGATTCGAGGATACTCCATAACCATTTTTTTAGTTTTCCAACATTATTCACATCTTCCCGACCTTCTGCGAAAAGTTTCGCTGCCATATGTTTCATGTTCAAAATTGCCGAAAAAAGTGCATGGCATGACCCAAGCGTTCTCACCATCTGTGAAAAGCAGTTACCACTTGTAAACATTTTTTCGACTCAGAGTACTCACACCGTACATCACAACATTTAAAGTGTTTTTGCAAATTCACCTTCACTTTTGAACACACCTCGTGTATAAGATGCGAATAAAATTTAATGAAATTAATTTTAAACACACCCACATAGAATTTTACCAGTCAAAATAATCCGATAAACTAGTTTCTTCACTTTAAGGTGAAATTTTATTATTTAAATAGGCTGCTTAACTATTTATGTGACAAATTAGCGATAACCATTAGATTTCAAATTCCATCAAAACAACATTCCTCTATAAAATGCGTTGCCAGCTAGTGAACTGCTTTTTAGATAATGTTGACGCATTTAGAACAAAATTGCTAACAATTTAAAACTGTTTAACGATTATTAAACTTAAAACACTTAAGATCTTAGTTGGCTTCAATTTTCCGATTGAAGTTCTTATTAAAATTTGTAGTTTTAATTGGCAATTTTTATTGTTGTTAGTGAATAGGCAGACGAATGTCTATTTTAAATGGAAGCACGTTAGATATTGCAGTAGTACTGTATTGGATAATTTGCAACATAGGTTTTCCCTAATAAAAATTTTTTTACAACAACAGTACCGTACGCATAGCTGCCAGATAAATAAATCAAATCGTCAAATATTTGAGAAAAAATCGTCAAAATCGTCAAAGACGTTTATTAAAATCGTCAAAAAATCGTCAGAAAAAATATTAATTAATTTTTTTCCAAAAACGGAAATATTTTATATCATTTTTAGGAAAAAATTGTTTAAGGATTAAACAATCTATCCCAGTGTTGTTTATTGACACATAAGCGCAGCAATAATATTGTCTCATGTTAATCTATGGTTGGTGTAAATATTAAGGAGTCAGAAGCTCTTGACATTCTGAGCATGGAAATTCAGTGTAATGTTGGCTTCAGCCGACACATTTTTCAGTTCCTTAAGTTCCTTCTTATTTATTTATTATTACAATACAATTACAAATTATATCCTAATTATATACGAGCGGAGTATCTTGACCATATGCTCGATGTAGTGTCGCAGATCAGAGTCTCTGGTGGGAATCGAACCCACGACCCTCACGCTAATACCCTCCTTCTTAAGATCTTATGATCTTACTATTTACACCAATTGTAACCCACCGTGACTGGAATACAACTCTCATGTATGGGTCAGTGCCGTAGTAGCTCGTTAATGACGGTAGTGTATGCAACTCCATTGAATCATTGGAGCATCGTTGCAATGTGGTTTGCGTTTCACTGCTCTACCGCTTCGACAAAAGGATTGTGCTCGAACGAAGTAAGAGGACTTTTCCCGAAAATCATATATTTCTACGCAACGCTCGTCTTTGTAGGCCACCACTTCCGTATGTGGTCGATTGGCCAATAGATCGCACACTGCATTACAGTAAAAATACGTTTATTAGTCGGACTATTCGTATGTGGAACACAATTCCTGCAGAGGTCTTTCTTGTTACTTATGGTATAAAAATATACAAGCATAGTGTCCATAAACACTGTTCTCTCTTTCCTTCTTCCCATAACATATTTTCATAGTTTCAAGCACAATGCCATCCATCCCTTTAATGTTGGTCGTACGAAAAAAAAATTATGGCGCTTGCCTTTGTTCTTCCGATGGTAATATTAGAAGCTATGTATACTCTAATTTTTAAAATTGTCTGCAACGACAATTTTTGATTTCCAAAAATCGTCAAATTAAGGACATAAATCGTCATATCGTCAATATGATATTTTTGGAGTTCAAAATCGTCAAAATGACGATAAATCGTCAAATCTGGCAGACCGTACGTATAGTTAAGTTTAATATGAAACGAACCTTCCTCATTGCTACACGGTTTTTATTTCCTAATATTAACAGAATCTTCCTAACAGAATATTCTTCCGTAAATAAACTTGATATGTTTTTGTTTAAAGTATTTATACAATAATACATATTTAATCCATGTATTCTTTCCTAGAGGAATTAATAATAATGTTGCATGTACAATAGATTAGTTTTTTTTATTTTAAAGTTCTTTTAAAAGCTAGACAATAAAAATTTCCGTGTTTTACTGTTTTTGTTATAAACAAAATCCAAGATTAATTTTCATTTTCATTTTGCAATTTATCATAAAAACCTTGAGTCTTCAAAAAAGTCTTTCCTTTCACTTTTGTGTCATCATACGAATGCTTAAAGTTTTTCCTGAATACCTACGTCATGGTAAATTAAATATTATATGCAAACTGATGTTTTAAATATATTAAGATAAATTTTAAAATTGTTAACCAAAAGAAAACATTTCGTTCATAAAAAATGAAAAACTGAAGAATTAATTTAAAATTTATGTGAAACTGAGTAAAGAATTAATTTAGGCATAAAATGCCCAAAAACGAAAAAGAACAACCAAAATTGCTGTTGAACATAAATCAATTGAAAAATATTACCAAATAAAATAATCTTTTTTTGGGTATTATTTTCAAAACTAGTTATTCTTTAATATTTAATTAAATTCATATAAAAAAATAGAAACATACATAAGAATTAAGCTTAGTTTTGGGTTAACGCTTTATTCATAAGTGCGTGTGTTGTTGTTGTCGCCATCACTTTCGATTTAAATTTTTAAGCAGAGCTTAACATGTAAAACAATATATTTATTGGTATTAAACTTATGAAATGATATTTAAAGGAATGAAATCAGTTTTAGTGTTTGATTTCTAATCACTTAGACAATATCGTTTATCCTTAATTAAATGCATTCCATTTAATGAATTTATTTCGTCAAAGAAAAAATAAATTTCAAAATCTTTGCATACAGAATATAAATTTAAACGCTTAAAAACTTATTTTATTACCTACTAAAGGTAAACTTTAAAATTAAAATGCTTGGTTTTACACAAAATAATTTTCAACACATTTAAAACAGAGGTTTTCAAACGACACTTCAATAGATATGTCGTAATTTAAAATTACAAAATATATAAACATGTAAAATGGTTGTAGTCGATGAGGCTCATTAATGACATCTTACATCACAGTGCCTTTTTTCTACTATTTAGTCTGTCGCTTGGCTGCTGTATACTTTACAAAACTTATTTGGGTCAAATTACTTTTTAATTATGCTACAAAAATATAAAAAGCACCACATGCAGCGCCACAAACTGTCAAAAACAGAATACATGCGTATATATGGACATGATTCTTTTAAAGGCAGTGAACCAACAAGTCGCCATAGTCTAGTAGGTAGTGTGTCGGCTTATTAGACATAAAGCCCGGGTTCGTATCCCAGGTCAAACATCAAAATGAAATATGAAAAAAAAAAAAAAAATAAAAATATTTCTTCGGCGACTTCCTCTCAGCAGATTTCTGGCAAAAACTCTGAGAGTAAGTGAACCTGCCATGAAAAAGTTTCTCAAAATCTGTCTTTCGGAGTCGATGTTAAACTGTCGGTCCCGCCACTCATGTATAAAAATTAACGCACACAACATGAGTGGTGTGAGAAGCTAGGCCGTAATCCTGACTGAAGGGTTGTAATGGCCAATTATGTATGTATGTATGTGAACCAACAAGCGTTGATGATGCTACTGTGCCTTTAGGATAATTTCTATTTGCGGCAACGAACAGATTAGTACTGTCAATACAATAAGAAGCATGAATAACAGATTTTAAAAACGCAATTCATGCAATATAACGCGAAGAAACGTGTTAACACTGGATTTACCACGCCAGTCAAAATGACTGGTTTTGCCCTATTAGCCTTAAATATTGACTTTGTGTGAATATTTTTTTCCGAAACTATTATATGACTTTTATAACGACAACTAAATACCATTAATTTGATAACTTATTTTGATCTTGTGTCCACAATAAAAAAAAAATTTTTGTTTCTGGTACTTATACCGATACCAGCCATTTTGACTGGTATGTTTTTCTATGGCAGAAGACAGTGGTCTTTTGCATAACATACAAAAACGAATGTGTATGGGGTTTCCTTCTAGTGTGAAATCAGGATCTAGGAGATGGCCACTTCAAGTATTTTTTAATATTTTAGATTTTTTCGGAATAAATTCCTGGATTTTGTATAAAATCACAACCGGAAAGAATATTTCAAGAAAAGATTTTTTGTTTCGTTTGGCTGAAGAACTCACTTTTTGATTATCAGGCATCAGGTCAAGAGATATGAAGTGAAGCTGACTGTCCAACAACTCCTCTTCCAAAAACATTTTATTATTATTTTACCAATACTGTTTATTAATTCTATAAAACATTATAGCACATACAAAATTTAGACACTAAAACGTTATTTTTGAACACCAGTCATTTTGACAGGTGTTGGTATAAATGGGTGTAGAAATTTCTTGGTAAATCTCGTGTTAATGGCTCTGCTGCCTTTAAAATAATTAAAGCGCATGCTGCTTGGCTAAGGCACCAATTGTGAAATTGTGGCGCAGCATTTGATGCCTCTAATGTGCTATCAATACAATAAGATGCATTATCAACAGATTTTAAAAGACAATACATACATACAATAAAGCTATTAAAAATGTGAAAAAACTTTTCCGTGGCGCTGCTGCCTTTCAAATAATTAAAGCACATGCTGCTTGGCTAAGGCGCTAATTGTAAATTTGTGGCTCACCGTTTGATGCCTCTTATGTGTTCATAGCATTACGTTACTGGGTTTTAACCTACAATACATACATACATAATCGGTCATTACAAACCTTCAGTCAGGATTACGATCTAGCTTCTTATATCACTTATGTTGAGTGGGTTAATTTTTATACATGAGTGGCGGGACCTATAGTTTAAAGCCGACTCCGAATGACAGATTTTTGATTAACTTTTCATGGCAATTTTATTTACTCTCAGAGTTCTTGCCAGAAATCTGCTGAGAGGAAGTCGCCGAAGAATTTTTTTTCAAATTTCGTTTTATTGCAAAGTCTGACAGGGGGGGCTTGAACCGTGTCCTCATGTCTAACAAGCCAACACACTACGTGTTAGACTACGGCGGTATACAATACATGTCTTTTAAATTTTTTAATTCTTGAATAAAATGAATTCTCTAGTCATTCCTTCAAACGACTGCAATTCTTGTAAGTATCAAGCATTTGAACAAAATCGCCAACAAATTGAAATTCTTTAAATCATGTATTTAATAATGTTCTGTTTTGGGGTTAATCTGCATATTTTTTTTCTTCTTCTTTGATTTACACTTTAATGATTAAAACGGTTGAGGTGAACTTGAGATTTAATTTAGGCTCGTAAAATGAAATAAAAAAGAAAAAATAATCATAAAAATCATAAAAACACACGCACTTTTAATGTTATTTCTTCTGTTAATTTCTGTCTCTTCGGTTTATGCCTTTAAGCCATATAAACAGGCCTCCATTTAATTTAGTATATCAGTTTATTAAATTAATTTTAATTAAAAAAAATAATTAATTAATTGAATATTAGATTTCAACATACATACTTTAGAACGCTCAATACGATATTGATGGTATTCTGCTATTTAGCATTAAGAGCATCATCATTAAGCATCATAGGAGCAATGAAAAACAAGTTTAAGTTGACAGAACCTGATTATTGGCAATATAAATCGAAAGTTGAAATGAATTTTGATAAGATTTTATTTAAAACGATTTATTATTCTCAGTTCCTTTTCAATTATTCTTAAGAATACTAATAAATTTTATAATAATTTATTATTATTTTGTATTGATCGTATGCACGTACATATGTATGGCACGTATGTATGTATATGTATTAAGATTAATGGCTACTAATTAATTTTAAATTTGCCAATATACTTTCCGAACAGAAGAAGAATTTATTTGAAATAAATCTCATGCAGTTTCACAGGTTTCAATTGTGTATGAAATATTTGTTTCAACATCTGTGTGTGTTCTTTTTTATTTTCATTAAGACAAATTCATATTTTTATTTAATTATTATTATTATTATTGCATTTGTAGCTTAAGAACACAAATCTAAGGCCAAACTTAAAAGACGAAGCTCTGCTAACTGGTTCACATTTAACGATAATTACATGTGGGAATCTAAGCAACAAGATTTAAAAAGAAAAAAAAACTATTATTGAGTGGTTGTCATGGTGCATGTGTCTTAAGTCTTTTGATTACTTTATACCATACCAGATTGGTATGCGCTTTAATTTGTTTCAGTCTCATTGAAAGCAATAAACAACTTAAATATCAATCTTTAATTATATTTTTTTTTGTTTGTGTTTTCTTTTCTTTATCTTCTCATAATTAAATTGTTCATTGTATTGCAGTTAGTTTTGATGATATTGTTATTAAATAAAAGTTAAAAGAAAAAAAATCAAAACTGAGAATACCTTATAAGCATGCAATTTATAAATTAAATATTACAACATTGCAGTTTAAAAACAACCTAAAATTGTATATCTTCCCATAGTCATTACCATCAAATGTATCCAATCTTCTTAAATCGTATTATAAGCCACAAACCCTATGGATATACAATTGAAATTAACAATCCATTCACTATTCACCATTTAAATAAACATAATTAAGAAACAAAACGCACAAATAATGGCGGAATAATACAGAAAGAAGTAAGATTATTATAAAGTAGATCCTAACAAAGAAAAAGGGCTTCTTTTGACCAAATTGCTCGTTTAAAGCAAAATGTTTAAAAGTGTTAAAGATAAGATTTTCAGTCTTTCTTGGTTGTAATTGTTAGTCTAGCCATTATAGTTTTTATTTTTTGTGTAGAAAAAAACTGTTTTTATGTTTAAAATTATGGGCTCTTAAGTGCTTAAAGATCTTGCAAATGACCTTTTTTAAATTAACCGCCTGTGTAAAGTAATTAAAAGTACTTTATTTGTTAATAATGAATTTGGGATACCCTACTGTACTCCCCTCCAACTTTATAGGGTATCCTTATAATATCTCCTACAAGCCTATTACCCTGACAAACTTTAGGATGCTGTTCGTTGTCAACAATTAATGTTCCACAGGTTGCAAGAAGTCGTCGTAGTGTAGTAGATAGTGTGTTTGCTTATTAGACGTAAGGCCACGGTTCAAACCCCAGGTCAGACATTTCCAACGAAACGAAATATAAAAAAAATATTTCTTTGGCGATTCCCTCTCTGCAGATTTTTGGCAAAAACTCTGAGAGTAAATAAAAAATTCTAAAAAAAATCTGTCGTTCAGAGTTGACTTTAATCTGTAGGTTCAGCCGGTCATATACAAAATTAACACACACAACATATGAGAAGCTAGATCGTAATCCTGACTGAACGGTAATAATGACCAATTCTGTTCTGTCTGTAGGTTCCAAGATGGTGTTCCGTTGATTCATTTTCATCTTCACCGAAATTACATGTTGGGCTACTAAATAAGTTTCCCCTGAGTTTATAGGTTTTATTACGGGGCACTGCGAGATTAGGTCACTGATCCCAGCCAGACTATTGCAGGGCGTGTTGCGATGAGGAGGAGTTGAAGACTTTCTAACACCTTCTCTGTAACTGCCCAGCCCTTGGTAGATTGAGATTGTGGACCCTTGGCAAGGCCTTTTTTGGTAACTTGAATTCGGTGTCGAGAGCCGACATCAAGGCTCTCCACAGATTCATTAGTGGCTTAGGCTGGTTGAGAGGTGCTAGGACTTCATCAGTGTAGTCGCGCTGTCCCATCCTTTTGTTGTGTCTGGTCTGTGTGATTCCTCCGCTTCCCACTCCCCCCTTTCCCATATACCCTCCTTTCATCCTATCCCCTATACTATCCTACCCTCCTTTAGGACGTTGTACAATGGGTCAATCCGACCTCCGGGTACTGTACTTGTCTTGACTGACAGGTACACGCCCTCTAACCTAAACTAACCTAACCTTATAGTGGCCTGTCGAAAGACCGATCTCCAATGCCAGGTTATTCCTAAATAGTCTGATGCATGACTCAGATCTCCTTTTATTGTAATTTCCCAACAAAAGTTTTGATTGCCTTAAACTCACTTGGTTTAAGAAAAATGTTGGCTATTATTAACTTTCTTTTCGATTAACATACCTTAGCAAACATTCCATTCATGGTTCTAGCACCATCAACAGCGCGGAAGCTTCCCTTCTTGGATGCTTGCCTGCTTGCTCATTGCCAAGAATTCCCTCTGTGCTTGAGAGTCGGCCTGACTATCAGATAGCATTGCTATGTCCTGTCTTTGGTACTTCCTATCCAGGTTGAATTGAGTACATCTTTCGATGGCATAAACTTGGAATATACCCACGGATTTTTCCATAATCTCGGAATATTTCATTCTGGGACCAAAAACTGCTGCTCCTGCTCTAAGATACGTTCTTGGTCCATCTATATATCACTAGGTTAGGTTAGGTTAGAGGACGTGTACTTGTCAATTGAGACAAGTACAGTACCCGGAGGTCGAATTGACCCATTGTACAACGTCCTAGTTTCTCACACCACTTATGTTGTGTGTGTTAATTTTTATACATGAGTGGTGGGAGTTTAAAGTCGACTCCGAACGACAGATTTTTGGGGAAACTTTTTCATGGCAATTTTATTTACTTTCAGAGTTTTTCCAGAAATCTGCTGAGAAGAAGTCGCCAAAAAATACTTTTTGTATTTTGTTTTAAAGTCTGGCCTGGGGCTCGAACCCTGGCTTTGCGTCTAATAAGTCAACACACTACCTACTAGACTACGGCACAAAATAGTCTTTCTTTAAAAATTCACCACAGTTTTTGGTGGGTAATGAATTCCCCGTTCCTCACGCTTTCTTCTATAATTTCGTTTTGTACGAGATGTCTGAGTTGGGTGTTGAACCATGGGCATTCGTCTAATAACCTAATACAATATCTACTAGATTACAGGAACTTCAAGATCTATAATGAACGAAATAAGCTAACTTAAGAGAAAAGTGACTCAAGTACATATAAAAGAACTCAAAGGAAATCATGAATATAATATGACACCTTGAAAGCCCATAGGGACATAAACACAGGTCATGCTTTGAAACAAAGGCGGCTTATCAAACGGTAAGTGGTATCATCTGTTTGATTTATTACTGTATGGGCATTAAGTGATCGGAGCATTTTTAAAACTAATGGCGAAATACTTAACATAAGCCTCTACTGTGATGCATGTGTTCTAAGTCTTTTGATTTGGTTTTACTAAACCTCAATTTGTCTAATAGTTAAGGCAATAATTTGATTGTTTTTTTTTTCATTTTAAGAGATTAAATTTTGAATTTAGAAATATTTTTAAGAGGATCATGTTCTTTATTGGTGTTGTTGTTGCTAAACACAGCTGATTAAAATCAAGTTGATTATTGTCGTAATTTGTTGTGATTGTCATTAAATTTGTTTTTTTTTTCTTTTAATACTCGTTATTTTGTTTTTATTCTTTAAGTAATTTTATTGCTTTTTGCCATTTTGGTCAATGTTTGAGCGCATCAGCTTTAAAATTTTCAGTTTGTTTAACTCGCATAAATTTGATGAGCTGCTGTACATAGTTGTTGGTATTGCGCTCAATGGTTAAATTGTTGGTGGTGGTGTTAAAATTATTACTAACCTGGCCATAAAGTTATTATGCTTAGCAGACAAAGCAAACAACTACAACACCAACAACAATAGAATCTACATTCATTATAAAAAAAACGAAATGAACGAAAAAATATACGTAAGCACGGCTGTTATTTTTTATCTCTCTTTTTAATGCCTTAATATCTACTGCTGATGTCTGTGTTGTTGTTATTTTTTTTTTGTTTGTTTCTTTGATTGCTTTTTGTTTTGAGATGAGTGGCGTATAGAAGATGCTTTTTTTTATTTTTCTTCTTCTATAAATTTCTGTTAGAGTAACAATTTTTCTGTGTGTTTTCTAAGTCAGACCAAACGCTAAATTGTGATATAAAAGCAAAGGTTTTCAACAAAATCATTAACAGTTTATCAAAGTGTAATTTAGCAAAATGTTCAAAATTGTGAGTAAAACAAATTTTGTAAAAAAAATATGAAAATTTTTAAAAAATATGAAAATATTTAAACTTTTTGAAAACTCACCTCATAGTGAAAAAGGATATTTTATGCAATATAGAGTGGCCAATAAAATAAAGTTTTGATGAATGCAAGCACATGGATTTATACACTGAAATTAAAATAATAAAGAAAAACACGTGTTAGAAAACGTTAAAATATGTTGACATTTTAAATAATTGAATACAATTAAAGCAAAAGTGAATGGGAAAATTATAAATTTTAATTGCATATACAAATGTGGCAAAACAAAATTACAAAATGTTTGTAATATTGAAAAAAAGTTGAAATAAAAATTTAAAAACAAACAGTATTACAATTAGAATAGAATTCTGTTAATATTCTGAGTACTATACCACAAAATAATTCTCGATATATCATTAAGACTTTTCAATAAAGTCATTTGATTGCAACCTTTATTGATAAAAATTCCTTTAAAAATAATTTTTTTTTGATATTGTTTATAGCCAATATAACTACAGTGGCTCACAAATTATTTCAACCAGTATTCTTAAATAAAATTAAACTCATATAATTTTGAAACAAAGCATGATATTAAAAAATTTAATAACACTTTATAAAACGCATTGAGAAATTTGAGAAAAAGTTTTATTCAGTATCAAATTATATGAGTTTATTTTTTTTGTTAAGGTTATGGTTGAATTAAACTGTGAGCCACTGTAAATAAATGAATAAACTTTTCTAATATTGTAATTTAATTATTTATTTATTTATTTATTACAATACAATTACAAATTATATTCTAACTATATAGGAGCTGAGTAACTTGACCATATGCTCGGTGTAGTGTCACAGACCAGAGTCTCTGGTGGAAATCGAACCCACAACCCTCACGCTAATAGTCTAGCACACTCTCCACTAGACTACTAGGGCTCCCTATTGTAGCTTAGTTTCTTACCATCTTTGGTAAACTTTTTCTTTTAGAATTCTTTTCAAAGATTAGGAAATTATTAGAAATTAAAGTATAGCAGCTTTATTGTTTCTAAGAAAACATCATTTCTATAATATTAGTATTTGATATATAAAATTTAATTTTTTTAAAAATTCCTTTCATTATTAAAAATTTGTAATCTTTGGGCGGCTAATGCAGAAGATATTAAAAAACATTTTAAATCTAACCTTTTAAAACAATTTATTTTGGTTAATTACACCGGTTTTCATACAAGTCTAAAAAAAATTACTCTGAGTTTTAATAATTAATAGGAAAACATTAAACAACGACAAAAATTTAAATAATTAAGCCTAAAAACATCAACCATAAAAGCCAACCATTAATTTGCTTTAAAAATTAAAGAGAAAAAAATGCAAATAGAGCATAGCCAGGCTAAAAGCAATTAGGTTCTGCTATAACATCAAAAAATTTTAAACAAATTTTTATCCGGTTTTAATATTCAAATTATACTCTGTATACAGTTAAAAGTTGATTTATTTAATGGCAATATTAACCCTTAACGGGTGAAAATTAAATAAATAATATATTTCTAGCTAATAATAGCCAACAATAACTGTACTATGCTGTTATTATTTCTTGTATATAAAATTACAGTTTTATTTTCATAGTCACTTAATACATGTGTATTCACTTAAGGGTTAATAATCGTATTTTCAGTTTTTTAAAACTCTTTAAAAGAATATTAAAATTAAAATACGAAATATTTCGTTAAGTAAGTTTGTTTATTAACTGTCATAGCTTTATCCAAGGTTAATGACACCATGATGCCAAGAGTCTAAAATTTTTGAAATATTCAAGAATTTGTAGAAATTCTTTTTATTTTTTGAGGTTGTTTATCTATTTTGTAAATCATTTACTACCCTTGAAAGGTTTTTGAATCACAAGTATGGAGGCATTAGCCCCTACAATAACCACTTTAACCATTTGTATCAATAAATACTCAATCAAGATACCGTTAATCAAGATAACTTTATTAAAAGTATTTCAAAGACAAGGAACAACACTAATACTCGCATATATTTTTCACAAGAAACTTGTATAGAGAGTAACTTCGACGGTGCCCATTTTCAGACCTATGTTTTCACACAAAAACACTAATTTTTTTTTTATTGTAAAATTTGTTTTATTTTAAGAATACATAATTAATTTAAATTTTATCATGTATAATAATAAATGCTAAGCATTTTTTTCTAAACATATAATTTTTGTTTTTCAGTTCGTATTGACTGCTTTATTGGCTTTTGCCTATGCCGACAACATCGACAAAGATGCTCAGATATTGAGTTTGAAAAATGATCCCGCCGATGCTGAAGGCAATTATGCCTATGCTTTCGAGACCAGCAACGGTATTCAACAACAGGAAGCTGGCAATCCTAATGGTGTAGCCGGTTCATTCGAATTTGTATCGCCTGAAGGTGAAAAATTCTTTGTTACCTATACGGCCGATGAAAATGGTTTCCAACCAAGCGGTGCTCATTTGCCAACACCACCACCAATTCCAGAAGCCATTCTTAAATCATTGGAATACATTGCTGCTCATCCCCCACAAGATATCATTCAAAAGAAATAAGAAAGCCGTATGGATGGAAGACAGTAGAAGAATTATAGTGAACAGAGCAAGGTAGTGCATACAGAATAAGTAGTTGAAGTTAAATATGTGACGATCGATAGAAAAATTCCTTAATAGTGATAGCAAGTAAAGAGAGAACTAGTCAACATGAATATTGGTTTCACTTAAAACAATCATTGTATTTAAGTTCAACTACCTATTCTGCATTATATTGCTCAACAGATAAGAAATGTTAATATTTGGTTGTAAAAAAAAAGTTTATTTTAAATGTGAATTCTTTTCACATTTTCTATACCTAGTATTAGTTTTGTTTTGTATTTTATTAATTTTAAGGTTAAACAAAATTTTATTGTTATTTTTATATAAAACAATGAATAAATAAAAATGTGGCAAGACTACAAAAAAAAAAGAAATAAGAAATTCTGTAAAGTATCTTTGACAATAAGTTTGTAAGTTGCATTAATAGAATTACAAATTTTCTTAATAGAAATTGTTTTTAAAAAACTGCTTCCCACTGTAGGAAGACATTGACACCTCACGCTAGTTATATGTCATGGCATAAGATCTTCCATTAAATGTAAAATACCCATGAAACAGATTATAAGAATTTACAAGCCTTTAGTTAGGATTACAACCCATTTTCTCACACCACTTATGTTGTGTACCGTTAATTTCATCTATGCTTGGCGCGATCAACAGATTTAAGAGACTTTTAATGGCAATTTTATTTACTATCAGAAAACTGCTGAGAAGAGGTCGCGAAAAGCAATATTTTTTCATATTTCGTTTGTCTTAGCAGGGACTCAAACCACTTGCTGCTAATTAACATACTATACTCTCTTAGAGTGAGCGATAAAGTCTATACATTTTAAAATTCATTATAATTCTTTAACTATACATACAATTCATAAAATATAATATAACTACGTAGAGTTTTCAAATATTTAAATTCCTCTCTCTAAAACATTCTTATTTTCCGTATTTCATTTCATTAATTTTGTATTCATTTTATGCCGTTTGACAAATCTTTCCCTAGCTTTATTAATTCATTTTGTTTGTTTGTTTTTATTTCATAATACAAATATACATAATTTTTATTTTAATTACTATAATCTAAATTCTCTTCCTGGATTGTTGTGCATAAATGTTTTTTAATTGTCTATTTTTTGAAATATTTTTGAATAGAGCGAGTTTCGCGTTTGCAAAAATTTAGCGCTTAATTTTATAAAGAAAAATAACTGTTTTCGCATAATAAAATCATTTCTATCAGCTTAAAATATTTCTCATGTTTATTTTCATATAAATTAGGGCTTAAACGTTACTTGGTGCTGCGGTTTAATACAATAAGATATTCACAGTTCAAAAAAATTTTAATTTTGAAGGATTTCTTCCATGAAATAATAAAAATAGTTTGTTTATATCATTTGATATATCATTTGATGTCAATGAAAAAAAAAAAATAATTATAATAATAAAAATATTATAATATACGCATGTTTTTAATATGTTATGGTATGCTATCGGGTTTTCAAGGTGGTGCAGAATTAGATCCACATTAAAAATTCAATCAAATCATTCGCCTATTCATAAAAACTTTGTTACTGAGTCAAGGATGAAAATAACAAGCTATTGTGTGTATCATGATTATTTAAAATTTATAATAGGATTCTGGTGGACTGATAGAGTAGATGTACGCAAATGTTACTCGTAACCTATACAGGATTATCCTACAATGTCTCATCTAACCCTGTTACCGCGATGAAGCTCATGATGTTACCCGGTGCCAGTGGGGTTAACTCCCTGCTTAGTACTTCATAAGCACACTGGCGTTTCCCTTTGAAATGTGTTATAGCTGTCGATGCGCTTATCGATCTCATCATTTTCCGCTCACATGTCTATAAGATATTAAGACAGCACCAAAATCATAATCTTAGGTTAGGTAAGGTTAGAGGACGTGTGCGGTACCCGGAGGTCGAATTGACCCATTGCACAACGTCCTAGTTTCTCACACCACTTATGTTGTGTGTTAATTTTATAGATGAGTGATGGGACCTACAGTTTAAAGTCGACTCCGAACAACTGATTTTTGAGAAACTTTTTCATGGCAATTTTATTTTTACTCTCAGAGTTTTTGCCAGAAATCGGCTGAGAGGAAGTCGCCGAAAAAAACTTTTTTTATTTTGTCTTTGATGTCTGGCCTGGGGCTCGAACCCTGGCTTTGAGTCTAATAAGAGACTACGGCGGCTTCAAAAAATCATAATCTTTGTGACTTATAGTTTAATTACAACGTTTCTTTTCTAAATGTACGTAGATGTCGTGGGTATAAATGAGTTTGATATTAAAGAATCGTGTGAAGTCGCCGTGGTCTAGTAGGTAGTGTGTTGGCTTATTAGACGTCAAGCCAGGGTTCAAACCCCAGGCCAAATATCACAACAAAATGCAAAAAGTATTTTTTTGGTGACTTCCTCTCAGCAGATTTCTGGGAAAAACTCTGAGAGTAAATAAAAATTGCCATGAAAAGTTTCTCAAAA
This sequence comes from Sarcophaga carnaria, assembly GCA_958299815.1. Lineage (NCBI taxonomy): Eukaryota > Metazoa > Arthropoda > Insecta > Diptera > Sarcophagidae > Sarcophaga > Sarcophaga carnaria. The sequence goes on from OY283151.1 coordinate 48,159,934, forward strand.
AATCTGTCGTTCCGAGTCGTCTTTAAACTGTAGGTCCCACCACTCATGTATAAAAATTAACATACACAACATAAGTGATGTGAGAAACTAGGTCGTAATCCTGACTGAAGGCTTGTAATGACCAATTATGTATGTGTGAGTGAAACTTGTCAATATTGTGAATTGAGAGATGAGATGGCAAAGTCTTTCATAACACCACCTAACGTTACTTGATCAGTCGTTACCTTTGAACCGTTCAACGTAATTCCGGCAGACACATAGTCTGCAAAGGGGCATCATACAACAAGTACATATCTTCATATCACGACTCCCACATCGTTTGCGTAGGAAGCCGTCTTCACATGGATTTCATTTTTTCCCGTTTCATTGCCATTTGTGTGAATACAATGTGTGAGTTGCAGACACAACCAGGTAATTGTTTCATATCACAATGACCAGTCCATACTAATAATAAACACACTTTATTTCTTTTTATAAAATCTTTAAATTACAATAAAACATTAAGGCAATGCAATGACCCTGATGAATTGTTGTGGTTAACAAAATGCTAACGTACATAGATAAATGATTAATAAATGTGGGATGTGTGAAAAATATTCGAATTTAATAACAAATATACTACGGAAACTAAAAAAATAATATGTATGCTTATAAATATGATTGATTATTACCCGTTTGATCTGAAACAGAAACTGAACTATTGCTATAAAAAGAATTTAGCTGACTAGGCTACATATAAATAAAACATTTCTGAGATTTACATTGATCGGAAGAAATTCTTAAACTATTAATCAGATTAAAAATAAAAATTGCTACAAGAACTATAGCAAAACAAATAAATATTATTTTCAACTAAAACTAATAAATCTATTCCTCTCTATTCTTGGTCATTAATAAGCTAATTTGCATAGCTACGCGTTTTATAACTAAGATGAACTGATTTTGTGAAGTTAAAGCTTATTCTGGCAAACGAGTATTATTTAATTCTACGCGTCATTGAATAAAAACGAAAACCACCCACAAATTTAAACTTTCATTTTTTCAATAATCGTTCTAGGCAATGATAATATGTAAATATTTCCATATATGTATGTAAATACATACATATATACATAGGTATGTTCATATACATATGTATATGTACACATATATATATCGTTTTAGATATCGAAAAATTTTAAAAATTCAAAAACACAGAAACAAGAACATTGTACGCGTTTACTTTACTAGATCATTTTTTAGTTAAGCATGGCATTTCATAAAAATTTCTTTCCGATTCCTGTTTCAAATTAAAATATGTTATCGTTCTAATGGTAATTGTTATGACATCTAGCAGATGAGAATTTAAAACAATTCTCTTTAAAAATCCACGCATATAAAGGGTCCGCCAAATAATTTTATTTTTTTGAAAATGCTTAAAAAAAAACTACTGAATATTTTCTTAATTTTCTTTTTTTATTTAAAAGTACAATCCTTCCGGTTAATAATGGAAAATAATTTCATTCAAATAGCTGCCTCGGCTGGCCATAGTAGCTTCTTGGACGACTTATGTTCTCTTTGACTTTTTATAAGAACAACCAAAATTTTAACAAAAAAATTTTTTTTTTAATTTTTCATGTAGTAAACGATAATAATAATTACAGACACCCAAGGCCTAATTTTAGGTATTAAAGTGACGCGAAGTCGCCGTAGTCTAGTAGGTAGTGTGTTGGCTTATTAGACGTAAAGCCAGGGTTCGAGCCCCAAGCCGGACATCAAAACAAAATACAAAAAGTATTTCTTCGGCGACTTCCTCTCAGCAGATTTCTGGCAAAAACTCTGAGAGTAAATAAAATTGCCATGAAAAAGTTTCTCAAAAATCTGTCGTTCGGAGTCGACTTTAAACTGTAGGTCCCACCACTCGTGTATAAAATTAATACACACATAAGTGGTGTGAGAAACTAGGTCGTAATCCTAACTGAGGGGTTGTAATGACCAAACATTGCGGCTTCTTCAGTTTTTAAAATTTGTAAACTTTTTAAACGCAATTATTTTTACAAAATAGCTCTCTTTAAATGACCCAGATCAAAAATTAAGAATAATTAATAATTAATATTCGTGGAGTTAGCATGTGCTGTTAATATTTTTCGTAGTTTTGTGGACTTAGCGTTTTTGCAAACCACAAAATTGCAACAACTTTAAACTACATACTGACATTTTTTTTGTCGTAAAATATGTATTTGGTATAGTGTTATCGTTTTGCATTAAAATCTCAATTTTGGAAAAAAGTGGACTTAGCGTCTTTGCGAATTATACTAACGATATATATATTAAATTGAGGCTTCACAGCTCTCGCCGAAAAGTAGGTAAGAATATAATGCTGCACATTCTCTATCCGAAGTCGCCGTAATAATGTAGATAGTGCTTTGGCTTACAAGAGAGGTCATGGTTTAAGTCCTGGCTCAGGCATCTCCAACAAAACGAAATATAAAAAAAATATTTCTTTCGGCGACTTCCTCTCATATGTTTTCTGGCAAAAACTTTGAGAGACGAATCTGTAGTTCGGAATCAGCATTAAACTGTAGGTCGCGCCACTCGTGGATCAAATTAACACACACAATATGAGTAGTGTAGACGGTCAATTCTTGAACCCTATTTCTAGCCTTTCTAACCACTGGAATCCACAGCACTGTCAGCATAACACTGATCCCAACACAAATCGCCTATGGCACACTTGGCAGAACAGAGAAAACATTTAATAAGTAGGAGAATGGGGCTAGTGCACCCTGACCACGTGAATGATGATGCAATGAATAGGTGGCAGCACGAGTGGACTTCTTCCACAAAGGGAAGAGGGACCTACAGATTAATACCGAATATAGAAGAATGGACTGGCCAGGTGAATTTTTACCTTACACAGTTCTTAACGGGCCACGGTTGCTATAGGACATACCTCTACAAGTATGGGCATGACGTGGATGAAGCGTGTCCATCATGTCAAAATACAAGCGAAACAGCGGAGCATATATTCTTTACTTGCCCGCGCTACGAATACCGACGAAATTTCCTGGAGAGGACGATAGGATCCCAGGTGACTCCCGATAATGTGGTTAACTTGATGCTAACATCATGCAAAAACTGGAACGCGGTATGTTTATTCGCGAAGGAAGTTCTAGTACAACAGAGGATAATAGAGGGAGTAAGAACAGCTGAAATGGATAGCAGCACTCGCTGAATCTTTACCTCTCCCGATATAATACTTGATTGTGGTCCCAGGGGTTGGCTTTAGTACGTATGCGTTTAGCAAGCCGAGAGTAAGTCTTGCGGCGAATCGGGATACCAATGTCTTTTGAAGATTCCAAGCCTTTAGCTCGCACAGCTATAAAAAAAAAACACTTGGAAGCACATAGAAGCAACTGCCTTCACATATAATTAATGGAAATCAAATGACTTATATATACATAGTCAAATTTGAAGCAATTTGTACAAACTTTGTAATCTAAATGTGCCCTCAGGATAGACAAACAATAAATAGAAAAGATAAAGTCATTACTTCGTAAAAGATTTACTTCGTTTAGGAAGAAATGCTTATTAAAACAAGTCAACTTATGTGAGTTTAAAATCCAGCATTTTTCCAATGTAGCTGCACCTTTAAAACTGAGAGCTTTTATATCTGTATAGTCCAATACTACATGCATACATATGTATGTATGTAAACATATAACATGGATATGTACCAAATGTATATACATTTATTATACAATAAGTAAGTTAGTGTGTTAAGGCGTAACTAGGTAGTCAACGGAGTGTTTGTAGGTCAGTGTTATTTTTATTCCTCTTTGGAAATAATTTTTTAATTAACATATTTTATTGATTAAAAATTTGTTTCTGTAATACTTTTTTTCTTTCTTATTAATTTTGTATAACTTGTTAATAAAGTAAAAATAAAATAAACAAAAAAAAAAGCCAAAAAAAAATAAATAAAAATAAAATACATGAGAAATGATGTTCACGAGACCATTCATTGCTGGCTTTATTAATACACTGTGTCCCTTTAACAGGAAGTAAACGAAATCAACAACAATACATTCATGGCCATTAAACTCCTTCTCAATAGTGTGCGCATTTAATATAATAATAACTGGTTATAGGCTTATAAATAAAGTTTCATTTTGTATGTTGTAATTGTTGTAATGTAATTATCTGTCTGAATATCTGAATATTTTTTTTTTGTTTGGTAATGACTTGTCTTCTCTCTGTAATTTAAATTATAAAATATGTGCCTGTTTCATAAACAAGCAACATTTAAACAGGATTTTATATATACTCGTACATAAACATGTAGTACATGTGCGAATATAAATAATAATGAATATGAAAAGGGTTCAACTTTGCTACATGGATTAAATAATATAAAATGTTTATAAAAATATATATAATGTTGTAATATTATAAGGTTTTATGTAAGCATTATAAAATATAAGCAAATTATTTTGTAGGAGTCGACTAAATAATGAATGTTTTTAATACAGATTCTGATAATATAAATCTAACTCATGGATAGGGCCATATATCGAGAGCAGACCTTATTAGAATAGAACCCGTGGTTCAAACCCCAGCTCAGACATCTAGAATAAAACGAAATAGGAAAAATATTTCATCAGCGACTTGCTCTCAGTAGTCTTCTGGAAGAAAAAACCCTGCGAGTAAAACAAAATTGCAAATTTTGTTAGGTTAGGTCGTAGTGGTAGCTTTGATCATGTCACAAAGCTCACTTGAGCGCGCATAGCGACCCGTTGTGATGCCACGGGTGAACGCAGTCCCTGCGCTGACCAAGTTCCACCGAGACCAGGGAGGAGGAAGAAGTTGGTCAGCACAAGGGCTGCTCTAATGCAAATTTTGTCAATCGGAATCGATTTTAAACTGTAGATTCCGCCACTAATGGATAAAATTAACACACAACATGGATGGTATGAGAAGCTAGGTGGTAATTCTGACTAAAGGGTTGTAAATGACTGATTAAGTAAATAAGATGGCAATAATGGTTTTTGATGCACAAACAGAATTGTATCCAGTGACTACTACTAACCTGGCAAATATGTTCTTTTTAACAATACAATCTAATTTTATTTTATTTGTTCAATTTATTAGAAAAATACAACTAATATTTATATGTTTAAAATAATAATACACGCAAAGACGTTTTTACAACTGGCAGAGGATGTAAAGTATGGTTTTCACTCATAATCGCCCCGAAATATATTTATGTTTGGAGCAAGCATCTTTCGGTATTTAGAACTAAGAAGTTAAAGTTTTTAAACACTTATTAAATAATGTCTGTATGTCTAAATTAACGTACAGCTTTGGAAATTGTCTTAATTCTAAACGTAAAAAATGTAAAAACATCACTTTTTCTCAACAATATACAAACAATATAAAAAATACGATTTTTTTCAAATTAAAATGTTAAGTATGTTCTCCCAGAGTTCATGTTTATGTAAACTTTTTATTTTTATGAAAAAATTCACAATTTACTTTCTTTTTCCGACTTAGCTTGCTCTTTGGCGGCTTTAGCCTGTTTGGCTCTAGCTGTTGGCCCAAAACGATTTATAAAATCAACAATTGGTTCTATTATTGACTCGGGATTGTTCATGTGCAAATGATGAGTTCCATTAGTTTCAAAATATTCGAAATTTGGTTTCGTTTTAAGCACATCCATCACTTCATCGTAATACCGTTTATCTTCAAAATATGAAGAATTCTTGGCTTTAATAAACAGGTAAGGGCATGTTATACGTTTTGCCATTTCCACACAAAGTTCTTGGGAACCAATTGCGTAATTATAGAACTTTAGACGTCTGTCGCGGGTAAAGAAATATTTATCGGGATATTTCTCAGATTTTTGAACATTACGCGCTAGCATGTGTTTACAATGCTCCTTGTTTACCGAATGGAATGTACCGACGTAAACACGCTCAATAATTTCATCGTATGTATAGCTGGGTGGTTCACTTTTGTTACGATTGCGTTCATCTTCACGTAAGAATTCATCCATACGAGTCTCCATGGTACGAATAACACTGGGAAATGGACGCTGATGGGGTTTTAATGCATCAATGCCGATAAACATGTCAACTTTTTCGGGGAAAACAGCCGCAAATACAAAACCAAGTATTGATGACATTGAGTGGCCAATCAATGATAGTTTTTCCCATTTGTATTGCTTCATTATCACTCGTATCACATATAAATTGTCAATGGAATTATAATAACAGCCATCTGGCAGTCTAGACGATAAACCATGGCCTGGTAAATCTACCGACAGAAACGCCACATCAGGTGGCAGTAAAGGCACTAACAAATCAAAAGTACCTGCATTATCTTGCCATCCATGCAAACCTAATATGGGTTGAACATTTTGTGGACCATACCATTTGCCTGCCAAATGTCCCCATGGTACAGGAATTGATACTTCAGCAAACTATTTAAATAAAAAATAAATTTAATTTTCATAAGTTTCACCCAAAATTTATTTCAATCATTACCTCTCTAGTTGGTGGCTCTCCCGTTAAATCACCGGCATGCCTATACCTCTTAACCGTTGCTGTACCATCAGCATTTGTAACACTATTTGGTTCCATGCTGCCTACTGCAAAGAAAAGATTTTTGAAAATATAGGTTTCAATCAGGTGTAATAGGTTAGTATACTCCAAATGCCACGCCAGAAATGTTTGTTTAATTTTTGAAATCATTAATTGAATTAAGTTATCAAAATATTTTCATTCAATGATAACAAACAATCGTTTTTATACAAAAATAGAAATAAAGCAGCAACTTCAGCTGCTGATAAAAAGCCATAAACTCAGGAAGATAAACACAGCTGGCAAAGGGTGAAAAGTCACAGTGGTTTGGAAATATAATATACCTTCATCCTTTTGTGTATTTTATAAACTTTTTTAACCTCGCTTCTAATTAGCTAACACACTATCTACCAGACTACGACGATTTCTCAATTCCCATCACTTATTAAATTTAACTCCCGCTTCGTGTTTGACGTAGAAGTTAAGAATGTAATCCTGACAGAAGGATTGCAATGCCCAATAGCGTATGTATGCCTAATATTAAAGACACTCAACCAAAATTTAATGATATAGTTGTTATACGTTTACAGCTTTAGAGTAATAATAATTAACTTTGAATATAAAGAGAATAGTTTTACAGACGATTGTCCTATAAAACTTTGTGCCATAATATTATAATCATAAAGGGTTGTGTTAGGCCGCAGTGGTAACCTTGATATCAAAATCTCACTTGAGCGCGCACAGCGGCGCGTTGTAACGCCACACGTGAACGCAGTCCCTTTACTGACCAAGTTCTACCAAATTAGGGAAAAAGAAGTTGGTCAGCACAAGGCCTGCACATCAAAAACACGACTAACATACGCTGGAAAACCAGCCCGATAGTGTGATAAACGAAGCTATATAGTTGACATTAATAGATGATAGCTTCATTAAGCTGACAAGAAATGGAGAGCCAAATAACCTCGTAAGATATGGTAACCGAATGACTGGTTGGTGCGCCTTTATCCATCAAGGGCCAGCTGAGTCTAGCGGTGGAGCAGGACTCCTCATTGAGCCAGAATTTCCGCGCAATGACGACCTTGACCGAGGCAAGTGGCATACAAAAGTCGATTGAAGAGGATTGCGGAAGGAGTGCACCAGCCCTGGCGAGCCCGTCGGCCCTCCAGTTTCCCGAAATGTTACTAAGCTCAGAGACCCAGACCAGTGAGCCACTAAAGCGCCCAGAAAGAAGGTCGAGACAACGGCGACATTCCCTAACGATGCTGAAGTTCCTCATAACGCTCTATAGAGACCTTATGGTGGCCTGATTATCAGAGAAGATCGAGACGCGGGTGAAAGGGGCACCGTTGACGAGGATCCACTGAGCGGTCCGGTGAACGGCCATTACCTCAGCGTGAAACACGCTACAATAATCCGGCAGTTGGAGGGAAATGTTCAGGTCCAGTTTTCCAGAGTAGACTCCGCAACCAACCTCATTATCGAGTTAGGGGCGTCTGTGTATATATCCAGGAGTTCCGTGGGGACGATCGTGTCAGGGTCCCAGTCGTCCCCACTCGAAATCAGAAACTGAAAACCCCTGTAAAGACAATATTCCGCAGGGAGATAACCGATGTTCAATCATAAAACATTTAATTTGTAAATTAATTTATAAGTATTATTGTACAACAAACAAATTTCGTTTATTACCACAGTCAGAACCGGCAAAAAGTTCACAGCCATAAAGTAAGCCCGTAATAGGATAGGTTGTAGCAAGTAGTTGTCTTATTTGTAGGGGTTCGTAATATTACGTTGGTCAAAGGAAGCTAAGGTATGTTCTGTCAATATCCATATTTGGTATCAAATTTGGCAAAACATCTATAGAACATCTATAGAGCAAGATACTCTCTAAAACTGATTTGCTTAATTTTTCAAAATTAGAAATTTTCCCGACTGCCGTTTGATTTACAATATGCATCATAACTTTTTATATAGCAATAGTTGTCTTATTTAAATATTTACTTGTGTTCGTTTGGTTATAAAAATAAATGTACTTTTGCAAAAGGAACGTCAAATTAGAAAAATAATTCAATTTTAGTTGAATTATAGCTAAACCACTGTGCACAATAATCGTATTGCGATTTCTTAGATTAGAATTTCAAAGAAGTCAAGCGAAGTAGATAGACATTGTGCATGAAAACCTGTCTCGTTGGTTTATTATTCATGCCGCTCAAATTGGACTTTGAGACAAGCAAATGCAAGTGCAAATAGTTTTGATGGGTCATATAAATTCACAGAAACACATTCAAGTGATCTTTACCTTATAATGAGTTTGTTTGCTTGTTTCTTTTTTTCACTTGACTTACGTGTTATCTTACTCTCGGGAATCTTTAAAGATGTCATGATTAATTACCAATCTATCAAGAACTTAGGTACAGGTTGTAAATTTATTTTCGACACCTTCTCTGTGAACTTTCAACTGCTGTGCGCTATCGTTCTAATTACTAATGGTTCTACTATGAATAGACAAAATAATTACAATTAGAAATTGATAACATTTTTACTTCAACTACTATTGCATTGTTTGTGTACGTTTTTCTGTTTATATCTGCGAACATATGTTTTTGACACTTCTTTAGATCGAATACTTTGAGCTGCGTTGCCAACTTATATTTACGGTAAATTTTAAAGAGGTCTTTTGCCGTTATTTTTTATTTTAGATTTTAAAAATTTGTTTAAATTTTAAACATAAAAAGGCAAACATAATTTGATATCGACACCTTTTTTTTCTATAAATAGTCCTTTAAAAGCAATGAGTAATCTTATTCGGGTAATGATATTATCAGGGTTTCGAATTCATAAACCTATTATTAAAAGATTTACACACAGACATCATACTCAATAGGTACATATTTCGTAAATAGCTTTTTAAATCTCCATATATTGTCTTTGTACACTTACAAATTCAGATTAGCAAACCTAAAATACTCAATATTGTATAGGTTGTCATCCATTATATTGGATCGATGGCAAGTACTCGGACGAGAGTAGATCGATATGTCGTTGACTAAAAAAAAGCAACACCCTCTGTGGACTTGAATTGAGTCTAGTTGGAACTAGTTGACTGACCTTCCTTTGATGCCCGTTGTTGATGCTATCCTCTCTTCAGAGGACCGTGAGCTTGATTATACATGATGTGGAAAATAATAAGGACACCAATGTGGCTCATAAAGATTTGATGAGAAAATAAGTCAAATGAAAAACTTGCTGATAAGTAATGTGAAAAATAATAAGATCACCGATGTGGCTCATAGAGATTTGATGAGAAAATAAGTCAAATGAAAAACTTGCTGATAAGTAATTTGAAAAATAATGACACCAATGTGGCTCATAAAGATTTTATGAGAAAATGAGTAAAATGAAAAAATTGCTAAGTAATGTGAAAAATAATAAGAACACCAATTTGGTTCATACAGATTTGATGAGAAAATAAGTCAAATGAGAAAATTGCTGATAAGTAATGTGAAAAATAATGAGGACATCAATGTGGCTCATAGAGATTTTATATGAAAATAAGTAAAATGAGAAAATTGTTGATATATGGCTTTAAACATAGTGCGGACCATTCTAATACACTGATATCGTTACCTTCGAACCATTTAGTACGCTTTGCAGTATATTTAGGGTCATTATATTATTGGAACACGCATCGAAGAGGCATATATTTATTCGACATAATGTAGTTTCAAATTTCAAAGGAATACCAAGTAATCTGTTACTTTCTAAATGCCTTGTATACCATATAGTGACTATACTACTCTAGTAGGAAAATGAACGAAGAACGTTTACAAATTCTTCATTGATCTTTGGCCAGGAAGGCGTTTACCTTGAAGATTCTAATCAAGAAGTACGATTGGTCAAATTTAGTTTAGTTCTTATTACAAATCGCTATTGTAGTAGCAGTAAATTTGGCTAAACACGACAAAAAATTATCAAATTCTCTTAAAATATTTCTCTTAGTAGAAATCGATCTCTAATTGACAATAATAGTGTAATGAGTAATAGTTTAAAAATTATTGCATTTGTTAGAATGTGTACAGGTATATTAGGCTTACTGTCAGTCAGTCTACGATGTTTTAACAGAATTTTTCATTCTAAAGTTTAATTATACATATGTTTGTAATTAGTGTTCTTAATTTGTATATTTCTATACATGCTTGTAAGTATTTATATTTATATTTGTACCTACATACATATGTATGTATATATCCAGATACCACAGTAGCGGTTTAACAAATATTTTTTTTAATTTCAAATTGTTTTTGTTTTCTTTCGGAAACGTCTACAAGCTAAACGTTTATAGAGAGATTTAGGAATAAACATTTCACTGTTTTCACAAGTTTTTAATAAACAATGAGCCAAAAATAACAGCAATAAAAATGAAATTGTTTATACATACATAATTGTGTTGTGAACAATGCGAGACGGTGTAAATTGTCTATAAAACAAGATGTTGACTTAACGTGGCATCCACATGCCAAAAATTTAAATCTTCTGAAGAATGATTTCGTTTGTACATTTTATACCACGTAGGAATAATTGGAATTGATATCTTTATACATATATGTACTACCATTGAAATGTATTGGAAAATTTTCGCATGACTTTTAAGGTCATAGATTGGTAAGCAAAGTATGGAATGAAACAATATTAGGCTTCGTATAACTGTCTTAAATATAAATCAATTTGTATGGTATCTGGTTAGGAGATATACATATGATGGAACAAGTATTGAGTTTACTTCTAGATGAAAGGTACCTATTCTAGATTGTATCATGTATAGGATCAAAGAAATAACAAAAAAAACTTTAAAATAAAAAGCGAAAGTACAGTTGGTTGAGTAATAGTGGAAATTCACAGGGTCAGCATAACCGCCAAGAAGGCAGTAATGTATTGATAGAGTTTGGAAATAGTGAAACAAGTTTGGTATAAAAACATTATAAACATGAATTGTGTGATTGTAACAGTGGCCTAAATCAATGCTCCATATAACCAATTGAAATCTTATAACAAAAACATAAAATTGTTTATTAATTCAGTAAAATTGTATTTTATTTCTTTAAATTTGAGAAGAAATAAAAAAGCAAAAATGAAACAACATCTCCATATTCATAAAATGAATAAAATAAATAATACCAATTAACTCTGACCCCAACTGATAACACACGTTTTATTTTCGCTTCATATTTCTCAAGTACGTACTTTAGAAAAAATAAGAAAGAAAGAAAAAAAAACAGCAGCGGTGGCAATAACAAATAACATTGTTTTGAAATAAAATTAAAAAATAAAAAACAATAAGAAATGATGACGATGATGATTTGAATAAATAAAGAAAAACACGTATGTTAAAATTTTTCATTATTTTCATATATTCAATTCTTTTTATTTTATTTCATTTAATTTTTTTTTTAATTTTTCCTTCATTTGAATGTAATTTTTATTGATTTTATTTATGTTAAGTTTTATTTTAATTGATAGTCTTAATTAAAAATTTATATTTTAATTTTGTTGGATTCTATATTCCGTTTCCGTCGTTTTGTTTTTTATTTGCATCGTGATTATTCCTTTCTTAATAAATATGCGCAAGTGTAACATTGAAATATTCTTTTTATTTTACTTCTTGTTGATTAATTTTTTTTTCACTTTTTTCATAAATTTTTCATATTTTTGTTTTTGCAAACCTTAAAATATACTTTTAACCTTTTTTAGTTGCGTAGGAATTAATTTAATTTTATATAAGTAAACAATTGTTTTTTTTTTTGTTTTTTAATAATAATTATTATTACGAGATTATAACAAATAGTATTGAGAGCTTTGGAAAAAATAACAACAAAAGAAGAAGAAAAACTTCAACAAAATTTTCATAAAAGATTTTTTAAATATAAAAAAATATGTATGTATGTATGTATAGTTTAAATAAATAAATTTGTAATTAAATTTGTATATAGGTATGTTTGTATTGTATTATTTGTAAATAATTAAATTATAAATGTATTGATATTGCATTTAGTGGTTGTTGTTTCAAATATGTGTGGGTTGGTATAATTGGTTGGGATACGTTTAATTTATTGGAGTATTTTTACGTTTAGTTATAATTATTTGGAAATTTCTATTTATTTTCCATTTTATTTATAAACTTTCAACATTTTTTAGTATTTTATAATTTTCTTTTATTTTTCTTTTGGTTTTATTTGGAAATGTATATAGAGTCTAGAGCTTAATGCGTATAGTTTAGTTATTTTTAAACTTTTTTTTAATATATTTTTATTTATATATGTATGTATGTATACTGTTTTAAATAGAATGTTTAGAGTTCCAAGGAAATGCTTTATATATAGTATATAATTATATTTAAATACAATATTACTTGTATATGTAAATTTTAGAGAGTGTTTAATATTCTTTTAAAAAGGCTAAATAGTTTGTTTACACACATGACCTGTTTACAATGCTTTACAAATATTTCTTTGTAAACTCTGTCTGGTTTGGGAAATTCTTCTATAAGCTTAAGAGACAGACTGTTGTCATAAAAATTATGGAGTTTTTTTTGGGATACAATACAGCAGCTAAATAATGGTTGGATTTATTTCAAAATTTGCACATTATTTTCAATTTGGCACCATACGGATTTTATACAGAATAAATATACTTTTCACTATAGGACTCTGTGAAATTATCGATCACGTTCACACCAGGAGATTGCAAATACATATTTCTATGTCTGAAATGTTTGGGCAATTAAATAAACAATTAGGCATGTACTTTTTGTAGTTGTTGCAGTTTAAGTAATCGCTAATTGTAATGGAAATCATTCGGTTTGAATTAAATTAAAATAAATTTAATTTCTTTTAGGAAATAAATTTAGATTTCAATTCCTTATTAGTGTAGTTCTTCACTCACTTTAAAACAAAGAAAGCTGGTTATATTTGTAATTAAAAAACCACAATAATATGTAAATTGTTAGGAATTCAAATTGCGCAAATCTACATCTCTTAAAATCATTTAGAATTCTGAAAGAAAACATAATTTTATTTTCTAACATTAAAAGAATTGTTTTGAAAGCATAAGCCATTATAAAGCATTTAACAGACAAGTACATAATTTAATTCCTCCATGTTATGGTTATTAATTCCAGTGAACTTAATTTTATATGTAATTGATTACAAAAACCGCACTCTTTTATAATATTTGTATCCAATGTAAACAAGTCCAAGTGTAAATTGATTTGATAAGAGTTTACTTTCATAGTGGTTGTTATTTTTTATATTTTTATTTTTATTCTTAACTTTTTCTTTCAATCTTCAAATAAACTACTAAGTAGTCATTTAAAATAAAAATCTATAAATATAAGTACAATAATAATTAAGTATTTCATTAGAGAGCTTTAAAGAGATTTCAGAGAATTGTAGAGAGATTGTGTTTCCTTTAGGGTATTAATTAAAATTACAAAAATTTTAGAGCTTAATTTAAAATTTTATGAGAGTTTCTTTCTTATTTTTTTTTTTTTTATTAATAATTAAGTTTTACATAATTAGTGTTTTACGTTTTACTTTAAGCGGAGATATAAAAAATTGATTTTTTTTTCTTAAAGATTTTTTGTTAAGTATTTTTATATATGTATATATGTATACAATATAAACATACATATGTATGTATATTGTATATGGTATACATATATACAGTATACATATAAATATGTTATATATGTATGTAAGAATAATTTATTCAGTTTTATAACTCTTTCAGTTTTTAAAATTTTTATGTTTTTTTGTTTTGTTTTTTGTTATTATATGTATATTTAGAGAGAGATTTTAACTTTAGTATAACTTTATTAATATGTATAATTGTTAAATTTTGTTTTAATTAATTTATTTGCTTGTTAATGTTTTGTTTTTTATTAAATGTGTAAATATTTGTAAGAAAAGATAATTATAGGTTGTTATATTAAATATATAAGTACAAGCAGGTGCAGTATTACTTTAAGTCATGGATTAATAAACATGCGTCTGCTCTCTTTAATTATTATTATTATTTTGTTTTTTTTTCAATTAATATACGTTTTTATATTTTACTATAGCAGTTACTTTGCAAATAGTTGAAATTTTTCTATATAAAATCAGGGTTAAAGATCGTTTAATGAGAAGGTAAAGGTAGAAAAAAATTAAAAAAAAGAATATAAATTCGTTCGAGAAAATTAGTCTTAAAGAATATATGTATATATGTTTGTATGTAACATACAATATAGAAGCGTATTAAACTTAAGAAAGAAAAAAAAAATTGCATGTTCACATTCAGCTTAGAGATAAGAAGAACACTTGTGTAATTCAGTAATATTCAAAGTATGACATTCATAGTAAATATTAATGGATTTTTAAATGATTTTCTTAACAAAAGAGATGTGCAATTAAATTATAAAATCATATACAAAGTGATTAATGTAAAAAAAAATAAAATAAAGTACAGTATACATATCCTAATAAATTGAAAAAGCCCAATAATTGCCTCACTAAATTATCCGAAAATGGATTTATAGGTATTCTTATCTCAAATATTTTTATAGAATTCATATTTACACTAAATCCTTAACCTTTTAAATTATAACAATTGAAAATGACCAAAAATTTTCGTATAATTTCATCATTCTTTTGCCCATAGAAGCAAATTAATAATAAAAAAAAACACCTTTAGAAACTTGTAGACTGTCATAATTAAATAAGTTTAATTCAAATTAGATCATAGCAAATATGTTGGCAAGTACACGCATATATATATTAAAGGGTTTATCAATATTTCTTTTCTTTAGCAGAAAAAAAAAAACGTTTATTTCTCTAGTGTGCTTTTAAATAGTGCGAAACATGTAAAAAAACACTAGAACATGATATCATTTTCTTTCATTTTTATTGCTTTTTCTTCGGCCGCTATTAATTGAGTTAAACTAGTAGGCAACAACTATTCGTAAGTATTTGTACGGTGTTAGAGCCTCACAGTCCCTATAAAATTCAAATACAATTGTTTTGTGTGTATAGGTCCCAATAAGCGAGTTAATAATGTAAAGAAAAGAGTAATAAGTGATATAATTATATTCTAAGCATTTCAACCCTATCCTTTCTTAAAACTAATAAAATTAAATAATAGAATTAAGTAATGGCACATCTCTTAGAAGCGTAAATGATATTATAAATTCGATCTTTAACACTGATTTCCGTTTTATATTTGCGTTTTAATAAATTTCATACGTTTAATATTTTTAATGCGTTTAAAGCCCTTAATTCGATTTTTTTTGTTTTGTTTTCAAATGTGCAATATTCAGTAATGACAAAAGAAAAAAAATATTTTAATTTGATTTGATTTTCCTAAATTGTTTTGTTTTACATCACGTTTGTTTTTCTCTTTTTGGTTTATCGAATTAATATTTAGTTTTCCGATTTGTTACTACCTCTTACTAGTTTCATTTATTTATTTCCTTTGGCCGCTGCCATTTAAGCAAGTAGCAGCGGTTGTAGAATTTTGTGATGAGATTCTTTGGCTTTGAAACTCAGCAGCATTCGATGATGATGACGAAGTTGTTTTATCGTTAAACGTACTTGATGTTCCAGTTGTTTCTTCACCTCCAGCTGTCACACTAGTTGTAGTTGAATCACCTGAACCAGTGTTGTTTTTCGAATCTTTTAAAAGGTTACTTCTGCTGCCCTCACTGCTACCTAAAGCTAAACGCTGCATTTGTCGTATAACGGTGGCAGCTAAATACGCCTGCTTCCATCGTGATTTCGCGAAATTCTTTTTGAGTTGTTCTGAAACCGTAGCATGAATATTTTTATTACCGGCCGCATTACCGGAGATCCAAGGATGTGCTAAAGCTTGCTTGCATGTATAGCGTTTTTCAACATTTACACACATCAAATGACGTATAAAATCTTTTGCCGAATCACTGATCTCATCCCAATAGGGTGAATCAAATTCAAATTCTCCCTTTAAGATTTGGGCAAATAAATTTGCATCATTTTCATCATAAAATGGAGGATACCCACAGAGTAGAATATAGGATATGACACCTATACTCCAGATATCTACGGCTTTGCCATATGGCTTCTGGGCCAAGACCTCGGGCGCTACATATCCGGGCGTACCACATGCTGTTGCCATTATTCCCGAATCTTCCATTTTTGACAGGCCGAAATCACTTATCATTATTTTACTATCATCATCGGGGCTATAGAAAAGTAAGTTTTCAGGTTTCAAGTCCCTGTGTACTACACCCTGCTCGTGCATGTAGTCAACGGCCTCCAGTATTTGTCGTATCAAGTCGGATGCATCCTTTTCCGTGTAGGATCCCTTCTCGACAATTCGATCGAAAAGTTCTCCGCCAGTCACCAGTTCCATGACAAGGTAAATTTTTGATTTATCCTCATACGTCTCATACAGCTGGACTATATTTGGATGTGTTAATCTGTTACCAGATTGTGGATCTGTGGCAGCTGCGGCATCATTCTGATGATTAGCGCTAAATCTTCGCAATACGCGTATTTCATTTTCTAGCGACTCCTCTTTGCCCTTCAGTGCCTTTTTATCGATTATTTTTACCGCATAATGTTTGCCTGCTTCATCCTTGCTCTCCGCCAAACGAACCTCTGAAAAGGCCCCTGTACCTAGAAGACCGTGTAAATTGTATTTTTCCTCTATAGGTATAGTTTTGTTTAATTCCTTAATATCCTTGGCCTTGCTCTTTTTGGCCGAATCTTTTTTGCCAAATAACGGCATTTTTTTTATTAATACACTTTTGCTACTCTTATCCTTAAGCTGTTTGCAAAAAAAAAATCCTTTTAAATCCTTCCGATGTTAATGTTATTGGAGAGGGGAAGAGTGTTTGCTTTGCTTCGTACCTTTTTAATGCTCTTATTTGAATTTTTCCTGTAGATTCTTCACTTAAAAATCTCTAACATTTTTTTTGTTTTTTTCTTATTCCGTTGAATATTGCTTTTGTTTAATGCTTTTAGTGCAATACCGTGCGTTTACACTACTTGTTTATTTTATTATCTACTTCATATTACACTAAATTATAACAATTTAAGTAAATTTTCTTCTAATTAGAATAACAAAATTTTTCTAATTGCAAAAAATCACAACTTTTCTCTTGTAAAATTTTCCTTTTTTCGTACG
Source organism: Sarcophaga carnaria (assembly GCA_958299815.1). NCBI lineage: Eukaryota > Metazoa > Arthropoda > Insecta > Diptera > Sarcophagidae > Sarcophaga > Sarcophaga carnaria. Next base: position 48,177,687 of record OY283151.1, read on the forward strand.
TCACGCACAGAAAAAAACGGTATACCTCTCATCCGCGCAGTGGAGATACTCTTCAACAGCAAATAAACACAACATACACAGATTCCAACTAAAAAATCGCCATATTGGAAAACAACTAAAATTACATGTCAAATAAGAGAAGTGTCAAAAAAGAGAAGAGGAAAAAAGCAAAAATAACAAAACAAACTTCCTCCATTAAATAGTGGTGGAAAAAGATTTTAAAAAGAGGTGGGAAAAGATTTCAAATAATAAAAGTATATTTGTATACACATATAGCAAATCTAAACTTAGTACATTCGGAGATTTATAAAACAAGTTCATATTTTTGAAAAATATTGCTAAAAAAGGTACATTCGTATTTATAAACAAAAATTCAAAGACATTAAAACTCTTTGTTTATATCCGAGATGGAATCAGCTGCTAAGTTACCTACCACACCTGCTATGTATTGCCAAGTTTCTGTTAAAATGTTGTACTATAACGCCGTTAATTTTAAAAGTAGTTGTTTGAGTTATATGACAATTCTATTTAAATATAATTTATAATTGAACTAATGAGGTATTAGGTTTTATATGTAATATAGTAAACAACCAGAATAATTATCTGCATCTACTACAATGCTATTGTACAACAATAAATAAACAACATATATTTTGCTCCACAATTTGTTAAGAAAATTATCAAAAACGGATTGGATATTATAATTTTTAAATATTTCTCAAAATTGATATAAAAAAATCTAAAGAAACTAAAGCGTTATTTTAAAAAACTAAACTTTAAAACTGGCGCTATAGAAACACACTATAATGACAACACATAAAACAGCTGACTTTTATTATTTAATTTGTTTCACCACGAACAACCGAATATCGACGTTACCCTGTGATGTAGACAGCTCATCAAAAAAAAAAAAAAGAAAAAATATTGTGTTTACTTTTACCTTTTTTTGTTTCTTTTTTTTACAAAAAAGTAACATAAACCATAAAAAAATAAACGCCATACATTGTGCAAGGCTCAAAGTCTAGCAAAATTAAATGTAGCGAGTCATTGTCAAGGTATTTTTTCATGCTGCAGCGGACACTTGGTATCGTCAAATATTATTACGTTGTGCAATTTGCCGCCCTGTGCGACAACAATATCTAAATAATTGTGTGCAAATAAATTTATTGCATTAGTTTTATGGGAACATCGCTATTATCGAGATTAATATTTCCTAGTCGTAAAATTAATTTAGGAGCCGTTAATTGAAGTGTAAGTAAATTGATTATTGTGCCACAAAATAACATAAACGAGACAAGATAAACAAAACACCAGTCGGTATTGACACTGTTGGTCTGGCATGTGGTGATTTGCAAATTCTATTTTGGTTACTGATAACAATACGAATGATTTTGACATAATAATCTTCATTTCCTAGTGAATTAATATATACCAAGTGGTGTGCATGAGAATCTTTGGTAACAACAATGTAATAAAAATAATTATTCAACAGAAAATTATCGCGGTATGATATGTGCTTAATTGTTTAGGCGATACAATTAACTACTTGTGGTAAATAATGACTGTGTAAAGTGTATCTGGATTAAACCATCTATATTTGTCAGTGCTCTTCCATTATAGGCTCTCTTGACTAGTAACTATTAGCTGCTGATTCTGTTGTATATTACTAAAGTGTAACACTAGTTACAATAGTTTATCACCAAGAGCCTATCCATCTGAATACAGATTCTGGAACAGTAGAAACAGACAAAAATGTTATTCAAAGTAAAATAAACATTAATTCGTAAACAAGTCTGTAAAATTTATCCACAATGATAAGCCTTATTTAAAAGGAATCGTTAATAAGCATCCATTCAGAAGCGTAAAAGGAATGCAGCTGAAATCGAAATGTACCAAGTTGCAACAGTGTCATCTGATATAAAATGAAAAAAACTGACTCATACCAGCATCCCAAACCGAGACAATATTTCAATGTTTTTGTAACATCTGAAACTCATTTAATTTGAGGTGATTTATCTCTTCTTATTTTTCATCAAATATACCAAACCCCTCTTACCAAGCCACAGAAAGTTTCTAGCCTCATCAGTGGCATGAAAAATGCCCTTCCCTCTACCACCTTATTGCCACAAATCTATCTAATCTAACAGAGCCGTTATGGGATATGTTTTTATATCTTCCACGGTTATACCAATACAAGCCGTCTCCTAATCCAACTTCACCTAAGCTATTTGCAAGTGTATTTAAGAAATGTTTAACTACATTTATAGGTTGATTGGGTGTTTCACATGGTATTTGTATTAAGTTTTTAACTTCGAATAAAAAGTATCGATTTTATTCTCACAAAGAAACATCGAATTGTTTAGATGTATCGATTAGAGGACATGTCTTTAGTAAAATTTCAAATATAATTCATATTTTTATTATATTTTATAATATAATTTTATTATGTTTTTCAGGTATTGTTTTTACAGTATGACAAGCCAAAGCCGATCACATTTGTTACGTTTGGTTAAAACTTTTAAGCAGCAGTTAAGAAACGGCTCATTTACATCAGGAAACCCTGCGCATAAAGTCAAACAATTTCAAACTAGACATGTAAGTTTACACTACACAAATAAATAGTAAAGAAAACGTTAAAATTCTATTAATATTTTGTCTTTTTAGTACGAAGAAATACAAATACCTGTTCCTTGGGGATATGTTGCAGGCAAATGGTATGGTCCGAAACATGAACGTCCTCTTATAGGTCTACATGGATGGCAGGATAATGCGGGTACTTTTGACACGTTAGCACCGTATTTTCCTTCGAATATGGGTTTCCTGGCTTTAGATATGCCAGGCCATGGTCGTTCATCATGGCTGCCTGAGGGCATACACTATCATTCGGTTGACTATGTTCATCTTATAAGGCGTATAATGGAAGAATTTAAATGGGATAAAATTTCAATAATGGGCCATTCAATGAGTTCCATTAATGGATTTGTTTTTGCTGCTCTTTTTCCCGATAAAGTGGATCTGTTAATCAGTTTGGATGTTTTGAAACCCATAACACGTTCGGCCGATAAAATTATTGAATACTACGGAGATCGCATAGAGGCTAGTTTAAAAATTGATCGAAGAATGCGTGACAAAACTGAACCGCCATGTTATGAATGGGACCAATTGGTAGAGCGTTTGCATACGGCAACTGACAAGTCTGTGGATGTTGAAACATGTAAATTTCTTCTACAACGGAATACAAAACCTTCCGAACACGAGCCTCACAAATATTATTTTTCCAGAGATAACCGTTTAAAAACTTCCCTATTCTATGCATTTTCCCAAGATGTTCCAGTTCAAATGGCGAAAAAAATCAATTGTCCACATTTATTTATTAAAGCTTTGCAAGGGCCTTACTATGAGAAAAAGGAATATTACGATGAAGTATTGGCAATTTTGAAGAAAAATCCGAAATTTGAATACCATGAAGTAGATGGTACCCATCATGTTCACCTTAACGAACCTGAAAAAGTAGCGAAAATAATCAATTCGTTTCTTAATAAATGGAAATTATGACAAGACTAAGTAATATTAAAGAGACTTAATGTGTTTTACATGTTTTTATGTTTGTAATTAAAGTTTCATGTTTTTGTGTGTTAAATGTTAAAGAACATGTTTCAGTTACAAATTAAATAAAAGATACTGCAATTGCTTATGTCCTATATTTATTTTATGTACATTTTTTTTATTTAAATGCATAAATTAGTAATTATCAGTAACAGTTTTCCGTCCAACATGTTAATGCTAGCTTTTAAATCAGTGAATGGTCCCAAAAAAAAAACACACTATTGCACCCCCTTAAATTTTACGTGCACCATAAGTAAGGTTAGGTTAGGAAACCCTTGTTGAAATTGTTCGAAAGACTACTACAAACACGATTGTTAATTAACCTTTTCCTTCCCGCCTTATAATGTGGCAATGTCCGATCTTGAATGCATCCTGGTGTATTGAGACTATCACGATAATGATGTTATACCTTTAATAAGCTTAATTTGGTACATATGTGGGTGTTTAAAATTATGTTTTATATTTTAAGTTATACTTTGAACAGCAATATGTATAGTTATTCTAATATTTATAAATACATATAAAACTTTATATAATTCTCTCTAATTTACAACTGACTGCAATTATTCTTGCATAGCTTCAGATTCCTTGTCCTTTGGATCGTCTTCGCATGTAATAAGGCAATCGTCATATGTCCACTTGGGGTAGACGCGTTTGAAGAGATACATAAACGCTGTATCATACGAACGCAATTGACCATCAAAGTAACACTTCATATGGCCATGAGTACCCAGTGATTCCTTAATGTGTCCCACACGACCACACTTAGTACGTAGTTTGACTGGTTTGAAATAATCAACATCTTCCTTGTTGAAGAACATGTAACGTATAGTCGCAGATTTGCGATTAATACGCATTGGATGGCCACTTAGAACAACGCGTTTTAGTATGATACGATCAGGATTACAGGATAGAAGACAACCTCTGGCCACAAGCGCCAATGTAGAGTCAGGATTTGTTTTAAAAGCTAAAACAGGTGCTGGTGGAAATTGGATGGGAGCATAAAACGTGGCACATACGGTTGTGTGTGGTCTAAAATAGCGTTCAAACTGTAAACGAAAGTAAAAAAATATAGGTTTAAAACATAATCATTTTATAATTTACATGTTTTTTCTACCTTATGCTTATCACCATTTGTGTGTTGACTAAATATGGGATTCACAACAAATCTTCTGTAGCCACATTGTATAACAAGTCTTTCCTTCGACTTGATGGGCATTTCCGAATCAGGCATTCTTTTCAGCACAACATTCATTACAGACATTTGATGTTCATGTGGTAAAATACCATAAACAATAACATTTTCAGTTAGTTGGGCTGATTTAAAAGCACGCCACTTTGTGGCAGATACGTTGTCCACATGTACGGTAATATACCAGCCAGGCTAAAAAAGCATCAAAAGTAAATGAAACTATTTTCTTATATGTCAGTCCGTAAATACACTTACCACTGCACCATCAATTTCTTTCGCTTCCGTAATGATACGCCGCTTAGTACGGTCGAAATTTTGGAATTGATAGATGCGAGCATAGTCGCTGGGTAGATTTTCCTTAGGATCCCAAGGTGATGTTCTATAATTGTATAAATTTAGTTTAATTAAAGTGTTTTTTTTTTATTTTCAGAATCGAAAGTATGTGTATGTGTACCTAAATGACTCCAGGCCTCTAAACTTTTGAAATCTTGTGCGGGCAGGTATATCCAAGGGGGTATCTATTTCATCGGGCCACATTTGATCAAGTCGAGCCTCTTTGAGTTTTTTCATGGTTTCACGTTCTTCATGGAAATCCATTTGCAAATCATATTTTTCATCATTTATGGCAACATCCGAAACCGAAGCTGTGTCGGTATACTCCTCCGTATCTGAATCGGGTTTCTCATATTCACCATCAAATGATTTATTTTCACACGACATGAATTCATCTTCATCATCGTCCTCTTCATTACTATCATTTTCATCGTCAGCCATTTCGTCATCTTCGTCTTCATCATCATCCTCTACCGTTTCAATATCTGGTATCCAGGCAGCCTGATAAGCACTAAAACCTTTGGGAACACGTTTAATCAATTTCATTTTTCTTGTTTCCTTCTGAGACTGCTCAATTTCTTCTTCCGTTGGCCAAGTCTGTTCAGCATCCATGGGATCAGGCTCGTTTTCAGTTTGTAAAGAAGTTTGTTTATTCGGGTCTGCTCTAGCCACTACCCGAGTTTCGGACATTTCTTGATTGCGTGACTTATCTAATTTATATGGATCTTGAGGAGCGTCTATTTGTGACATTTGAAAATCGCCAAGACCAACTACATGCACCAGGCCGTTAACATCTAAAGGTGTACCACGCAAAAATCCTGTAACCTTTAAAGAACCCTCGTCTTCTGATGGATCAGGATTTGGTATGAATTCAACATGATCACCAAACAAATGCGGCCGATTGTTACGATTGAGTAAGATGTTTTTCTTCTGACCACCTATACGCCGCATTACAGTTAGGCCTTAAATTAAAAGAAAAATTAGTTAATTGCATACAATTTTTATGTACATTTCCTAGACTCACCTTCTGGATTTGTATCCAACTGCATTATTTTCTCTTTAGGCAATAATTTCGAAATGAATTTCTGGGCAGCCGCTTTGGCGGAAGTACGCCGCTTGGGATTTAACGATTCTAAATCCATAAGAGCCACAATAGGAGTGGGTATACTTTGAGCTGAGATCATATTGAAAATACGATGTCCCCATTTATCGAAAACATCGTCCTCACCCATTGCAGCCGAGGTTAACATTAAAGTAGTATCGCACACTTTAAGGTAATCCAATACGGCCAGTTCATTACCTCTACCAACTGGAGGTATAATAAAGGCAAATCGTTGCTTGAAACGGGGCAAATTGATATATGTGACTCCACTGGCTGTACGTTCCACAACCGCTTCTTCATCGCAGCATTCTAATATACTTAAAGCTGAGCGAGGATCAACTTGCAAGTGCATAGGCAAAATGCATACCAAAAAGGGAGCGGTGTTTTGGCCACCCAATTGACGTTTTACAGCTATAGCTTCCTCACGTTTGTTTTTACGCAGCTGCAAACAAAGAAAAAATACTCAATTATGGAAGACAGATTCCTATATTTGCCTATAACTTACCTGGTTCATTTGATTACGTCTTTGCTCCTTACGTTGTATCTGCTTGTGCTTGTGGCTTACAGCAGTATTTGAGACTTTACCTATTCAATTTTAATTCATCTCGTTAAACGAATTCGCATAGTATTTCTTATTTTGATTTCTTACCTTTGAGGGCATTATCAATAGCACCCTTCGAGCGATGTCTACCCGTTTTATGGGATTTATTGGCTTGTTTTAACGGCCCTGGCCGATGAAACACATGATCCGCCATAATGTTCAAACTTTTCTCGCAATTTATTTAATTTTTTTTAATTTTATTTCAGTGTTTTATGGAAGCACATGTGTTCTCTTTTTCGAATTCAGTTGGAGAAGAATAAGCATGCTTCTTCTGCTGCTTCGTAAATATTTGTGAGTGAAGGTGTGTGTATAGTTTGTTTCTTTTGAAAATGTCATTAAAAATGAAAACAAAGAAAGAAAAGCGATGTAAAGCAATTGACAACAAAAATAAATGCAACAGGGTGTCTCGAATGTTTATTTAATTGGTGTTGGTCCTATGATAGAAAAGCCGTTAAATATAAAAAAAATATGTAGAAGTATGTATGCTTAAAATTCAGATGAATAGACAATTAACGACTAAAATAAATACAACAGGGTGCTTAGAAAGTTTATATAATTGGTGCTAGTCTAATGCTTGAAAAGCCGTTAAATATAAAAAAATATTTCAAATTTAGATGAATAGTAGTATTGAATATAAAAGCGATTTTTCAAAACTATGAAAACGTTAAAGTATCAAGATATATCAAGTGTTCAAGAGAGGTATTAAACTGTGCAGATCAAACAAATCTGTAATATTGACTTTCGTAAACTTAATAAATAATTTTATTTATTTACGACTCTTTTGTGACTAGATACCAAAATAGTTATTTATTAGAATAAAAACTATATTTTAATTATTACAAGGTGGATAACTTTAACCTTATGAGCAATATCACACACAATATCCACTAGTTACCAGGGCACACCTACAGTATAGAAATTAATTTATTAATGTTCTGCTAAATCTATGAATTAATTTAAAACATACTCGTACATATATTTTTCTATGCGTTGGAAATGGTGTAAAGGTGACTTGCATTTTATTCTTTTCTGGTTTTATATGATGTGCATATTATATTGAAATTGCAATTAATTTAAATTAATTAAATTTTCTTTATTAATTTTTTATTTATGTAAGAATACTTTTTAAGCAAAGTTATATTTAAAGTACCATTAAATGTTTATTTCCTTAAAAACTAAACAACAATTGATTTAAATACGGTTAAAAAGACTTGAATGTGTCTAATAGATAAAATATTATGTTATTGCTTAAATGTGGTTAATTTTTGTTTAAATAAAAATTTATTCACGATTCTTGTTGTTACTGACAAATTTCTGGAGGCTTCATAAGTGATTTGAAAAATTGAAAAAAATTACCGAAACTGTTAATATTCTTTTTACAATTTTCAATGTCGCTACTACACGTTCTTTTTTGCTTCAGGCAATACAGTGTTTTCAATTTAATTTAATTTTTTAATTATTCATTTATTTGATGACAAACATAAAAATGTTGCTTCTTGTCTTTGGCACGTCAGTTTGTCAATACATTGTTATTAACAATATAATTAATTTTTATTTAATAATAATTATTTTTTTGTTAGATTTTTACATTTCATATATAAATTAATGTTTGTTTCATTCAAAAAATTAAATTTATTAATCATAAATAAAACTATAAACAATTATTTCTTTACGATTATATATCAAGGTTTAAGGGAAATTGAGCGAGAAATTTTTCACTACAGTTTTGTTCAACTTTAAATCTTTATTTAATACTGTTTCATTTCTTTTACTACATTTTTCTTTCTCCTAGCCTAGTAGGTAGTGTGTTGGGTTATTAGACGTAAGGCCACGGTTCAAACGCCCGGTCAGATATCAAAACGAAATACGAAAAAATACTTCTTCGGCGACTTCCTCTCAGCAGATTTCTGGCAAAAACTCTGAGAGTAAATAAAATCGCCATGAAAAGTTTCTCAAAAATCATTCGTTCGGAATCGACTTTCAACTTTAGGTCCCGTGGTGTCAGAAGCTAGGCCGTAATCTTGACTGAAAAGTTGTAATGGCCTATTATGTATGTTATGTGTGTAGGTTAGGTTAGGTTAGAGGACGTGTACTTAAGACAAGTACAGTACCCGGAGGTCGAATTGACCCATTGTGTATATATATAGAATATATTGTTATTAAAACATGATAAATTTCTATACAAAATTTGTATTTAGGTTAGGTTAGGTTTGAGTATGTGTAGTTTTCATTAGGACAAGTACAATACCCAGACGCCAAAATGATCCGTTGTAAATACATCCTAGAAGAGAGAGAGAGAGAGAGAGAGAGAGAGAGAGAGAGAGAGAGAGAGAGAGAGAGAGAGAGAAGGATAGTGAATGAAATAGAGAAATTGGAAAAGAAGAAGAAGTAGGAAAGGGAGCATATAAGAGACGGAGGAACAAATTTGTGAAGCACAAAACACAAGACAGCGCCTTGATGCGTTAGCACTTCTCAACCAGCTCAACTTATTTATGAACCTTCGAAGAAGCACCTCGATGCCTTAGCACTTCTCAATCAGCTCAACCTTATCATGAACCTTCCAAGAAGCACCTTGATGCCTTAGCACTTCTCAACCAGCTCAACCTATTTATGAACCTTCGAAGAAACCAGAATCCTCAACCTCAACGTACTAAGGACTGGACAGTTGCGGAGGAGGTGTTCAATAGTTTCCAACTCCTCCTCATTGCAACATATCCTGAAACAGTCCGGCCGGGATCTGTTCCAAGTCCTTTTGAGCGATCTAATCTCGCAGTGCCGTATAATGAAACCAATAACTAACCTCAGGCTTTCCTTATTTAAGCCCAGCAGACCTGTTCTAGCATTATCAATAGCAGGTCATAGACTCTTAGACACATAATGGCTGCCTTTCAAAATGTTAGTTGCTTTGTGTTTGAACAAAGTATCGTGTTTCATAATGTCGCTGTACAAAATATATACAATGTATTCTATTTCAAAACGTCGTCAATGTGTATTTTTAACGCAGTCACAAAGCAATCAGGCATTCGATTTATAGTTGATGCATTGTATGGTTACTTTGCATATCTACTTAGTTTATATGCAGTAGTAGAACTGCATACATACTTTGTATTGATACATTTTGGAAGGCAGCCAATATCTCGAACCATCCCTGCAACGTCTCTGCTCTTCCTCCCTGACCCATCCAAGGATGAGGATGTAGAAGTGGTGCTGGAGTTTGTGTTTAATTTATATTAGAAAAAAGAAACTCAAACTTGTAGAAGCATGTATAAATTTATTAACTATTTTCAGCGAATTCTGTTTTTTGTAAAACGTAAGGCAACTTTAAAATTTTAAGTGAAGAAATTCTACACAGGAATTTTTGGAAATCAGATTTCATTCAAATGTTAACATATTGTCTGAACGAAATTTAACAGGAAATATATTTTTTATTTAAATTGTTAAACATTTAAATCAATTTAAATTTAATTAAGTTATATATACTTGTGATTTTATTTAATAAACAATGTTGAAATTGTTTAAAACTTTATTTCTTAACACTAATATGCCAGTTTTGTACGTGTTTGGCTAAAAGTAAGTTTTATTACTTTTTTTTATTTTTTGGTTTTTTGCACAGAAAAAGAGGTCTAATAAGGAAATAAGTTTAAATCAAGTCATTATTTTAAATGAACCGCAAAGAATGTTTTCAACAAACAAATGAATGAATGAATGAACGAATGAGCAAACAAACATGTGTGAATAATAACCAGAACGCCATTACATTTTTAGATGCTTTTTTTCTTCTTTTGTTGTTGTTGTCTGCTGTTTAATTAATGAAATATTTAAGTGAATTAGAAATAAAATAAAAATAATGATGCCAACAACAACATAATTAACAACTAACAAGATCTTGTACTAAAGACCAGTGATATAATTGTTAAAAATGTTATTCAATCAAATCTATGTATGTTTCTAAATTGTATTATTCGGTTAATAAAGTCAATTAGATTCACTACAAAAAAAAAAGCAAAAATTATTCATTGTTGTTAGAATACGCTTTAGAGAGAGAGAGAGAGAGAGACAGAGAATAGTTTTTAGTACCCTAGGCTTAGGTTTAGGTTTAGGTTATAGGACGACCCATTGTACAAACGTCCTTAAGAGGAGAGGATAATAGAGGAGATAGGGAAAAAAGGAAAGGAAGTAAGAAAGGGAAGAATAAGAAGGCGGAGGAGTTACAGAGCGCGACTAAACTAACGACGCCCTAGTACTTCCCAACCAGCTCGACCTAATAATGAATCTATAGAGAGCCTTCATGCCGGCTCTCGGCACAGAATTCAAACCCTCAAAGAAGCCCCTGCCAAGAGTCTTCAACCTCAACCTACTAAGGACGGGACAGTTACACAGGAGGTGTTGGATAGTCTCCAACTACTCCTCATCACAACATATCCCACAATGGTCCGGCTGGGGTCTGTTTCAGATTCTTGTCAGCGACCTAATCTCGCAGTGCCCCGTAATGAGCCCAATAACTAATCTTAAACTGGCCTTAACCAAACCCAGCAGGCAATCTGTTCCTCCACTATCTATAGCAGGCCGTAGACACATACATACATACATAATTGGTCATTACAACCCTTCAGTCAGGATTACGACCTAGTTTCTCACACCACTTATATTGTGCGTGTTAATCTTATGCATGAGTGGTGGGACCTACAGTTTGAAGTCGACTTCGACCGACAGATTTTTCAGAAACTTTTCATGGCAATTTTATTTATTCGCAGAGTTTATGCCAGAAATCTGCTGAGAGGAAGTCGCCTAAGAAATACTTTTTTTTTTTGTTTTAATGTCTGACCTGGGGCTCAAACCCTGGCTTTACGTCTAATAAGCCAAAACACTACCTACTAGAGTATGGCGACGACAATAGACCATAGACACCTAGTCATAGACACCTAGAAACATAACAACCCGATCCATTCCCCCAACGTCTCTACTCCCCTGACCCATACATTGATGAGGCCGTAGAGTTGGCAGATTGGGGGATCAGGACCAACTATTATATCACCCTCAGAAAGTGAACCCAACCTAGTTGGAGCATGCCCCGTCTCATTACCGACTATTCCTTTATAACCCGGAACTCAGCATAGATGGATTCGTTCTGGTCCAAAAGTTCAGGATATTGCCAACAATAGCAATGATTATCTTGGGCTTATTCAAGACTTTGTGGCTTCTCAACAATTATGCATTAAAAGGACATATTATTGGACACAGTTTTACAAAGTAAGCCATCAGGGTAGTTGGCAATGCAACACTTATCGGAATCACCACTGAAAATAATCGATTTTATTTTAGAGATTTTCATATTAATTAAATCTTTTTCTAACGGATTTAATTGAGTGAAACGAATTATCCTAAATATTCAATATTAATTGAATTAAATCATATCCTAATTTTGAAGACAAAGCAAACGAACAGAGACTGCATAAATAATATCCATACCATGACAAATGCTATCAACAGATAATTAATTAATCGAAATTGGAATCGAATATGCGTAGCATAAATAAACAAAACTAAGAAAACGAGAACAGTTCGAATCACATTCTACGAAAGATTTATAAATCACTGGCGCCATGTTACACAAACACACAAACCCCTAAATGCCAAACATGGCTTGTTTGTTTCAATAAAACAAGTCTTTAGCAAAAGATCAAATGAGCAGCATCATAATCCCATTTCAAAGAACACTGTTTTTTTTTGTGTGTGTTCAGTTATGAAAACTTAATAGACGACGTAAAACAATTAAGAAATAATCATTAAACATTTAAAATCATATGTATTCGTTTTTTTTTTTGGTTTTTTGACAACTACAACAACCACAACAACAATAACGCATTGATCTTTCAATACTTCCGTGTCAAGTGGTGATCTCCCTTGCACCAGTGATCGATACTTTTGGTTTGTCTTTTACAAATTAAGACAAGTTAGTTACGGCTGGCTAGTGCAGTTCGAATATATGGCACCCTATAATTATCTTTTTTGCATTCATTGTTCTTTTTCTATTGCTTCCTCAGTCATATCGTCGATGTTATGGGAACTCCTAAAGTGGATTAGAGTAAGCCGATTAAATGTAAATGTTTCCATGGTATGGAAATTGTGCTTTGGAATGCAAATTCCAAGTAGTTAGGGCCTACCTTTGAATTTTCAAGAGAAGAAAATCATTTGCATATCATTCTGGTTTAGGAATTGTGCTTTTTAGATTAGAATGCAAATTCCAAGTAGTTAAAGGGCCCACTCTGGACTCTAATCGATAAGTCTTTAAAGCAGACAAACTTCGCTTGTGTATTGTAAATTTGTCACAGGATCTTTCGACAAAAATATGATCTTTATAAATTGGATTTTGACTGAGGTTGTTACTATGTTTGAATATACGATGGATTAGTTTGGCGGATTAGATGGATTAGAGCTCAAGTCCCTACAGCCGGAATAGAATTCAAATAGTAACATATTTTGTTGCAACGTTGAAATATACCCAAGAGGCTAGTCTATAGCCAATGTTCTTTCAACATCCCTACATAATTACTTATTTAATTCCTAATTCCAAAGCACTTTAATCTGAAGGACAGTTTTTTGAGATATTCTTCATGGCAATTTGATTGTACTCTCAGAGTTTTTGCCAGACGGTTGCTGGGAGAAAGTCACCGATTAAATATTTTTGTCGTATTTCATTTGGTTAGAGATGTCTGGCCTGGGGTTTGAACCGTGGCCTCACGTTTAATAAGACAACGCACTACCTACAAGACAACGGATAGTACAATATGTATAACATGTCTAGACACATTGAGAGCATAATGGTGAAACTAACTGGGATAGATCTCACGATATGAATGTAGGAATGTAGGAATGGATAATGGTATGTATTTTTAAAAATTTTAAATGTAAACTAATTAGTTCAATGCTCTTGCCCACATATCCAGATGTTATTGTTTTTTCTCAAACTAGATATCGTTGAAATATTTAGATTTTCAAACTGTTTTACAGTTTTATTCTTTTAAATTGTTGTTTTTGTTTTTTTAATATTATATTAATTTATATTAATACAAATTTAAATCATTAGTTAGTTGGGTTCATTGCTCAAATATGGAAGTTATTAATATTTTAATCATTTAATATATTTTTATTTAATTTATTTACGTTTTATGTTTAAAATATGATAAGAAATATAAATATTAAACATTTTTTCACAATACAAAAATTTGTTTTTGGTTCCTTCTTTCATTTAAAATGCATTTTGTTCTCTGAGGTAATTTTAAATACATATTTATTTTGTGACTTTATTTCTCTCGGAAACATTTGTGTATAAATACATACATACATAATTGGTCATTACAACCCTTGAGTCAGGATTACGACCTAGCTTCTCACACCACATATTGTGTGTGTGTTAATTTTATACCTGAATGATGGGACCTACAGTTTAAAGTTGACTCCGAACGAACTTTACATGGTAATTTTATTAACTCTCAGAGGTTTAGCCAGAAATCTGCTGAGAGGAAGTCGCAGAGGAAATATTTCTTAGAGATGTCTGACCTAGGATTTGAACACAAGCCTCACAGCTAATAAGCCAACCACTACCTACTAGACTACGACGACTATGTATAGCAATACTATTCACGATCCTCAATGCATTTGGAGTATGCTTTTCTCGTTATACACTATTGTTATTCATAAAAATTAGTTCCTTCAGCACTACAGTTCTTATTCGTCCTGACTTAGGTCTAATCAGTTTTACTAAGTCCGTAAATTCGTAATACTTGTATAAAAAGTGAATAACAAGAAACAATTCTGGCCAATTTTATAAAATTTCAAAAACTTTTTATTGCCTTTTCGATCTTGTAATAAAAAGACTGCGACGCTTTTCTCTGGATTGGATATTTCTTTTGCCAGCTAAAGCAGGCAGACTATTCTACTATTAAAATCTATTAGAAATATGTACGTTTATGGTCTTGGACACCTTGCAAATGATTTCTGCAGAAGCTGTCGAGATGAGGATAAGGATGAAACTATTCTTCACCTACTGTGTCTATACCCGGCACTTGGTCGCAGGAGGAGGAAGAGGCACCTGGTTGTTTACTACATGGAGGATCTGGATAAACTGTCATGCATGGATATTGGCAGCCTGAGCGGCTTCATCGAAAGCTCCGAGTGGTTCCTGGACTAGGGGGAGAATGTGAAACTGTAATAACACAATGGGCCCTGTGTGCAGTCTAAATGTGTCCGCTCATGATTCCATCGAGGGGACAGACACTTCTACTTATCTAAATATGTAAGTTAATGTCATGACTGGATAGCGCTTGTTGCAGGAGCTTTTAAAAAATATCTTTGGCTTGTTGGTGCTGATGCCCCGTCTGATGTTAGAATATTTAATTTTGATGGTGACTATTATTAGACGTTTGTTTTAAAGAGTCAGCCTACAGCACAAACAAAAAACTTTCTAGCGAACTACAAATCCGCATGTAAATTCATGCGTATTCTATAATATGTATATCTTGAATGCCTGTAACATCGTATTTATGCTTACTTATGCGGTACATCCGTTAATACCGCCAATGCAGCTATTCTATACAAAATGCAAACGTTTCAGGTACAGATTCTTTAACCATTTACCTAAAAAACGCCTTCCAATTTTATGTGCATCTCTGAGAAACAATCTGATTAGAATCATTCCATTATATCGGCTTTTAAAATATTTCTCCGCCTATGGATTGATTTTATATTGTGCCGCTTAATCCAAACGTGTGTCCTTAAACAAATTACGTACTAAATATTTATTGTTGTTCAGTAATTTGACATTGATTCTGTATATGCTAACGCAATATTTAATTTTTTTATTATTAACTGAATAAGTGAATAAAACAAAATAAATTCTATATTACTGTTGGCAAAACGACACTAGCAATAACAACAAACAAATCATATACGGTTACCATGGTCATTATATTGGTCAATGGGTTAAATTGAAATAAAAGCAAAAGTTCCATCACCATCACCATTACCAACACCATCATAATCATAATCATCAACCATGAGAATGTACTACGCGCCTATTTTGTTTTATTTTTATTCATTTTCTTTACAGAATGTTGTAATTTATTCCAAAGATGTACTACAAAAACAAAACTAAACAAAACAGAGAAAATGTACAAAATAAAATACAACATCAAAAACACAGCAATGACAACAATAACCTCAAGCTCAAAACAAAATGAATCCAAACACCCAAAGGGAAGTGTGTTGGATTTCTAAAAATAGAAAAACACTTGTTCTTGGGATGCTTCAAATTTCAAACGGTTGGCAAAGCCAAAGCCAACCAACCAAACAAGCAACATAAATAGATGATCATGAGGTTTCTTCATAAAGTCGTTACTGTTGTTGTTGTGTTTGTACAATTTATCATAAAAATTATACTTCAGAACTATGGCAGCATAACACTCGTAATGTTTGAAGATTTTTCAAACAAAAACAAACTTTTCTAATGTTGTTGTTTCTCACTAGAGGGGAAGTTAAGGTTTTTGATCTCCAATTCGTTAAGATCAAGATGTTAAGGTCACTTTACAGTTTGAAGTTAATTTAGTTAAATTAAAAGATTATAACTTGTAATTAATTGTAGTTTGTAGAATACATACATACACACAAATATACATACATACATATGTACATAATTATATTAAATATAGGTTAGTGCTTGTATTTAGTGGAGGAAACTAGATAGAATTCGATTCTATAGGAAATTATCATTATTATTGAAATGCTCATGTCAATTAATTACAACTGTGAGTGGGTTTCATGTGTTCGATTAGTGTGTTAATGATATGCATAACGAATAAATGGATATCCGATGTTAGAATATATAATTAAATGGATTTTTTTTAAACATAAATAAACAAACATATGAAATAGAAATATACATATGTATAGTAATATATGTCTAGATATATATTTATATGTATTGAAATAAGCAGCTGAACAATGAAAATAGAAACTTTGACCATTTAACTTACAACAATAAACTCTCATTATTGTCTATTAATTTGTCTGAAAATTATAAATGTTTTGCGTGTATTGAATAATAAAATTGTGTTATTAACACGATATACCATGACCCTTTAATAAGTTCATTTTAAAGAATTGCTCTTGGATATTGTGCAATTATCGGTATAATAGTTTTTACTGTAGTATTCACAGTACAGTGGAGGCCGTAGTGTGAGCCCGCGGTTCAGACACCAGGTCAGACATCAACAACAAAACGAAATATGAAAAAATATCGGTGACTTTTTCTCAACAGATTTCATGCAAAAACTCCGAGAGTAAATACAATTGCCTTGAAAAGTTTCTTAAAATTCTGCCCTTCGGAGTCGACTTTAAACTGTAGTTCCTGCCTTTTATGAATAAAATTAACACACACAACATATGTGATGTAAGAAGCCTGATTGTAATCCTGATTGAAGGTTTGCAATGGCCGATTATGTTATGTTATGTATTCAAAGTACACTTAGTACTTAGTAGAGCGTGCTTTGATAGTCTAGACAGTGAGCTAAACATTTCAGAATTTACACGACATCGAGTATAATATCTTAATTTTTAGCTCGTTCCCAATCCCAATATGATTGAAAAGCCATACCAATCAATATATCTTAGTGGTGGACGACATATAGTATATCAATGTTTCAAAAACACTTTATGTTATTTATCGATACGTATTTTTTAATAGATCAACATCGATGCTTCTTACTCG
The DNA here is from genome assembly GCA_958299815.1 of Sarcophaga carnaria. Classification (NCBI taxonomy): domain Eukaryota; kingdom Metazoa; phylum Arthropoda; class Insecta; order Diptera; family Sarcophagidae; genus Sarcophaga; species Sarcophaga carnaria. Next base: position 48,195,286 of record OY283151.1, read on the forward strand.
ATGTATTGAAATTAAAAACTTAATACAAATAGCTTTACAAACATAATATGTCATGCATAAGTTACAGAGACTAGCTGGCGTTAGTATAACTGTGGCAATGAGAAACTGTCCCGCTTATGTTTAATTTAATTACGCCCTTAGTGAGGACCAGACCCATGGAGACTATGGTCAAGTTAACGGGAGACAATTCTAACTCGATATTAAACAAGTGGCATCGTGAACTGACAAATCGAATGACTGACAGTTCTTTCTTTAACTTTTCTCTGGATGGTCCCGTCAAACTCTACAATTTTAATAAATGCTTCTATAACAAGGGCGAGTATTAAGGCTGAAAGGAATAATTTAACTGCTACATACGCCTTTAAGAGAGAGAAATCATTCTGTGGTATACTAATGGGTCAAGGACATATAATGTGGACGGTCTTATAATTAAATATTCAAGACACGTGGGGCTTCCAAGCGAAATTTTACTCCATCGAAAGATGTTTTCATTTAGAAGTTTATAAAATGGGACATAGTAATACTACCTGATAGTCAGGCCGCTTCCAGGGCATTCAATTCCTGTGATGTAGATCTACGTGCGTGAAGGGTAGTTTCCACTCCACTAACGATGTTAGAACATTTTTGTGAAGCAGTAAGAGGTGTTTAGAAGGGTATTTTCGAAAGAAATTATGAGTAGAGGCGGCAATATTACCAACTTGAACAGATTTCAGATAATCTTTACTTTTGTTGGGTAATTACAATAAGAAGTGCTGTGATTTGTATATCAGACTATCGAGAAGTACCCTAAGGATTGTAAGTGACATTTTACCGGGTATAGTAGACGCAGCAATTGATGGGAAGAGGGTATCACTGAACATATACTTAGAATCTATGAACCCTAAATGTATTTCAGAAGCATGCACATGGGTGTTTATCAAGTATTAGGCAGGATGTTATTTTTACTAAAACCGGACAGAATACTGAAGGGGATGTGGAATAAGTTTGAGAGTGTATCTTCGGTAAAAAGAATAATAGAGGCAATACTCTTTCCAACTCGAACAGATTTAAGATAATCTTTACTTATGATGGGTAATTACAATGAAGTTTGTTTCGAGTTATGCTCAGACTATCGACAAGTAGCCTGAGGATTGAAACTGGCATTTTGCTGAGCATAGTAGATTCAGATGTAGAAAACTTCGTTTGGAATTGGAATCTATTTAAGCCAAATATGCAGATTTTGTGATGAGAAGAAGGAATGACCCGACACATACTTAAAATCTTAACATTCTAAATGTATCTCGGAAGCAAACTCCTGGCTGCTTATGAAGTAATAGATATGAAGCTATTTTAACTAATGCTGAACAGCATATTGAAGGGGGTGCATGAGAATTTTAGGCTGAGAGAATAAATCGTCTGGTAGCTTTGTTACACATCCTTTAAATAATTATAAATACCTTCTATTTATCGAATTCTATCCATCGAAAAACATCAATGTTTTCTTTTAATGTCCATTACTAGGTGAAATAACTTTCTGAAGTTTAAGGCTTCAGTTTAACTGCTATTTTATAGGATAAAAGGATATTTCATTATATTAGAATACACTAAGTAATGATGCTTTGAAATACTTTTTAATGAATTTATAGTTTATAGGGTACTTTTATATATATTGCAATAACTTTCAATATAATGAAAAACAGAAAACGTATTGTATAATTTTCATTTCACAGTTTTTTTTTATTAAACTAACGAGAACATAACAATTTAATTAAATTATTAATCAAATTAGCAAAGCCTTATGTTAATCATTAATTTTCATTAAAAATAAAAGGAAAATAAGAAATTTGCAACACTTGTCAGAAAATTTATTAAAAATAAATACAAACAAAGAAGAAACCAATGAATGATTTCTAAAGATGGCAAAGGAAATTTACCAAAAAACCATACACATTGGGTAACTAAAAATATAATTTAGCAGAAATAAATTTTTAATTATTGAAAGATAATAATAAAAATGTTTTTTGTTGATGTTTTTTTTTGTGAAAAGAAATACAATAATTGAGAATGGGGAAATGACGCCATCCAAATCAGTTGAATTACTTGAAATATTTATTGAGTGTTGGATAATAAGAGTCTGCAAAAAAAAACAGAAATTGAAACATTTTAAGTACTTTTTGAAATATAAATATTGAATATTCATTATGATTATGAAACAAATAAAGGAAAACAATATGAATAACAACTAAATTCATCAAGTCATCAATTCATATTCATCATTGTATCTGGACTTGTTAGTTTATTTAATATTTGCAAACTATATAAAGACAGGTTTACCTAAAAAAAAAAGAAACAAATAAAAAAGTGGTCTAGACCCATTAAAATAATAACATAAAAAAAAAAACAGAAATCATTTTCCATATGCAATTATAACAACAATTTTTAAATTAATTATAGATATTCCATATATTCGCGTATTTAATTGTAAATGATAAATTGAACACAATTAAACATACATATATTTGCTCCATAAATTGTAGTAAAACAATTGAGTTGTTATGTAAAAAATTATAAATTCAATTTAAATTGCTTTTTACATCACTTTAACCCATAAACTTAACCCATAAACTCAAGATACATACCATATTTTTAAATTTAAATTCAAGCATATAAATAAACATCTTCAGAAAAGCTATATTAAAACCATTAAGGATAGGTACTTATGAACTTTCTTTTACAACTGAATGAAACAAAAAAAAAAAACGGTTCCGGTTAACGCAATGTAAGTGGCACTGCTGAAGTCGCCGTAGTCTAGTAGGTAGTGTGTTGGCTTATTAGACGTAAAGCCAGGGTTCAAACCCCAGGCCAGACATCAAACAAAATACAAAAAGTATTTATTCGGCGAATTCATCTCAGCAGATTTCTGGCAAAAACTCTGAGAACACATAAAATTGCCATGAAAAGTTTCACAAAAATCTGTTGTTCGGAGTCGACTTTAAACTGTAGGTCTCGCCACTCATGTATAAAAATTAACGCACGCAACATAAGTGGTGTGAGGTCAAACTAAGTCGTAATCCTGTCTGAAGGGTTGTAATGACCAATTACGTATGTATGTATGTAAGTGTTGCCGTTGCCATGGATCATTATTGCCTCCATTGGGAACGCTACCTTGCCAAGGGAAGTGAATAGAGGCATTCCGCAAGGTGAAGTTATTTGCCCTTACTGTTGAATATCGTTGTAGAGGACTTGTTGGAAGATCTATGGTTATGCGAATGCTTTGGTCATTATTGTATTGGGCTTTGATCAGGCATACTCTCTCATTAATTTACATACAGTCATACATCATACAGTCTACATACACCGTTGTATGCAGCATGTTTTTCCACTATTTTTTTTCTAATAATTTCTAGGTTATCTTACTTTATATTCGATTTTGTCTGCAAACATTCTTTATTGTCACAGCCTTAAAGAACTCTGTAACACATTTTTTAATTTGAAAAAAATCTCAATCTACATACACCATTGTATGTAGACTTCTTTCCTTGACTGTACATACATAATTGGTCATTACAACCCTTTAGTCCAGATTACTACCTAGTTTCTCACACAACTTATGTTGTGTGTGTTACTTTTACACATGAGAGGCGGCAGCTACAGTTTAAAGTCGTTTCCGAACGACAGATTTTTGAGAAACTTTTTCATGGCGACTTTATTTCCTTTCAGTGAGCTGTACGAGCTCTTCAATGACTTAGACGTTGTGCAGCTGGCTCGGCCATGTCGTTCGAATGGAGGAGGATGCTCCGGCGAGACGGGTATTTGATGCGGAGATCTGCGGAAGTCGGCGAAGAGGATGACCTTGGATCCGTTGGAAGGACAAAATCGAGGAAGCCCTGTCATCGATTGGTGTGACCAGCTGGCGTAGGCGCGCAAGAAGCAGAGGCGCCTGGAAGGATGTGTTGCGGCACGCCGAAATCCGTTAATCGTATTTACTTTCAGAGTTTTTGCCAGAAATCTGCATAGAAGAAGTCGCAGAAGAAATATTTTTTCATATTTTGCTTTTTCGAGATGTCTGAGCTGGATTTGAACCGTGACCTCACGTCTAATAAGCCAATACACTACTTACTAAACTACGGCAACTACAGGGGTTATTCTAGATTCCAAACTCTCATCTCATCGAAGGAGATGGTAAAGAAGAAGGGTAAGCCACAGTGCTTTACACCTCCGAAACAACAATGGATAAGATATGTGGGCTTAGGAGAGACATCTATACTGGCTCTATTGGGTACAACGGTACCTGATGTTCCTGGTTGGTGGACGATAAGCAAACACTTCATTGTCATTGCCTTCTGATAGACAGACTATATAAACAGTCAGCCGTCTTGATCAACTTTATACTTTGTTTCACTTCAACTAGGGTTGTATTTGCTACACTTAAACGTCTATCCTCTGATGTTCTACAAAAGCAGAGGGTTGAGAAGGTCTTTGGCCTTTGTATGTCATGCACGGAATTCTGGGAACATATGAAAACATTTGGAACGATTATATGGTTTCTTATAAGATTGTGAATGGTGCATTTGAATTTAAAATTTCAACCAGCGACTGGTCTGGAGATTCAGAGATTCCCGATGATAATGTTTACACCGATGCAGTACAGAGTTCTGCTGCTGCGTTCTGATATTAAGCTTTTGGCTTGTCAGGCTGCCTAATCACTACAGTATTTTCCAGGCGCCGGTTGTATCTATTTTGAAAGTGACACTTTGTCCTTTTGGGTGGTAGAATTTTCCAACAGAATCTTTTAGGTTGCTTGAACAGCCAGACTGCTATCAAGTCTCTAGCGAACTTCACCTCGAAGTTCGTTCTCGTCTATGAATGCTGAGGACTTTTCAGATAAATTTCAGATCTTTTGAATGTAAGTTTTGTATGCGATTCAGGACAGACTGATAACGTCGGAAATTGCATCGCTGATGAACTGACTGCGGCTGGTTGCGATTGCCTAATACATCCCCTGTAACTACAGAGGAAAATCTTTTTATTTTGGGGAATACATACGTAGAAAAACTTGATACCTTACCATGTAGCTCAGATACATTGTCATAATTTTTTAACGTGAGAAAAGTATTGTCATGCATATCCTCGTACCGATCATGAATATAATTGAATTCAATCGCAATCATATTTTCTTTCTTATTTGTATGACTACTAATGGCGTCAATCAATGCAATAATGAATCATTGCTATACTGAAAGGGTTAAAAAAAGTATTTAAAATTAAAATTCCCACGACATACAATTCATTTAACATTTAACATTTTCGAAATAATTTGTATTTTTATTTTTGCTTTAAAATTTCAATTATTTTTCGTTCTGCTCTTTGATAAATTCACACAGAATAGTACTCCAAATAATTAATTATATTCTTGAATTTTTTTTTCTTCATTTATTTTTGTTAGTTTGTGGCTTGGAAGTAATTAATTGGTTTCATATTTCTTATCTGAAATATTATTATTTAACAAAAAAAAAACAAAGGAAAACAGAACCAGCCACCTCCAACAGCGTGTGAGTAACCTTTTTTTATTTTCGATTCGAAAATAAAAATTGAAAGTGAAATTCAAATTGCATCACAAAAAGATACGTCGATTGAAATTAAAAAAAAAAAAATTATAAATTGATCAACTGCGCCTATGTGTTGTGCTACTATCTGTTAGCTGTATACTTCCTACATGGTAGACTGATCGCCTTTGATCAAACTCTAAACAAAGATTGCTTAAACCAATTACCTTCGTTTTCTTAAGAACCATGCTATCGTCTTTCAATTGCTACGGTGGTTGCTGGTTTTAAATCTGGTGTCTTCAGATGTTTTAAAGTATTTTAAATGACTTTCCTTATTGTTTTTGGAATAAATTTAGAGCGCAGTTAGTAAATTTGTTCTTTATAACCATTTAGTGGAATAAATTCTTTTCACAAAACCTTTAAATTCGTAAGCATTAGATGAGAAAATTTCAGAAAACATTGATAGCCTTTCTATGAAATTTTCGCAAATTTATTCTAAGCCTGGCGTTATAAAGGGCCCGCCAAATAACTTTTTTTTTTGAAAATGCTTAAAAAAAAAACTACTGAATATTTTCTCAAATTTCTTTTTTTATTTGAAAGTACAATCCTTCCGGTTAATAATGGAAAATAATTTCATTCAAATGGCTGCCTCGGCTGGCCATGCAGTAGCCTACACGATCGGTCCAATTTTTAAGCACATTATCGAATGTGTGCAGTTGTATTTCACCAATGGCTTCACGAATATTGTCCTTTAAAGAGTCAATTGTCTCTATCTTGTCGGCGTAACACTTATTTTTGACGGCACCCCACAAATAATAGTGCAACGGTGTCAAATCGCAACGGTGTCACAGCTCCGAGGTGACCAAACGACATCAGCTCTGCGGCTGATAATGCGATCTTCAAATACAGGGCGCAAAACATCGAGTGTAGCTTCGGCTGTGTGGCACGTAGCGCCGCCCTGTTGAAACCAAATGTTGCCAATATCCTCCTCTTCAATTTTTGTGAACAAAAATTCGTTCAACATGGCCCGATAACGATCGCCATTGACTGTAACGGCCACTCCTTGCTCATTTTCGAAGAAAAATTTCCCAATTATGCCTCTGGACCAAAATCCGCACCAAACAGTGAATCGTTTTGGGTGCGTCGGCTTTTCAATGTGTGCGTGCGCGTTTTCTGTGCCCCAAATGCAACAATTTTGCTTGTTTACATACCCGCCAAGATCAAAATGAGCTTCATCTGAAAAGATGATTTTTTTTTTGCCCAAATTGGCATCTTCTGTTGTAGGCTACTGCATGGCCAGCCGAGGCAGCCATTTGAATGAAATTATTTTCCATTATTAATCGGAAGGATTCTACTTTCAAATAAAAAAAGAAATTTGAGAAAATATTCAGTAGTTTTTTTTTAAAACATTTTCAAAAAAAAAAGTTTTTTGGCGGACCCTTTATTTAAAAAGGAATTTTTAACAATTACTTCTACATCTTACAAACATCTCATTGCACTCAATATACCCTCGAAACCTACAGTTTAGAAAAAAAAAACCAAGTAAAAACCATGTGCGTGGCATGTTTAATAGGCAACAACAAAACAGCATAGAAAAATTCCCCAAAAAATAACGTCAAACATTGCAAGAATAGAATTTTAAATAAGAAATCAAAATTAATGATGAACATACATACATTCGCTCATTCGTTCAGTCAACTTTAGTCACAGTTTAAAAATAATAAGAAGGAAAATCTATGTTTAGAATACTTAATTAAATTTTTATTTTTTTTTTTGTTAATAAATTTTGTTTATTTCTAATACAATAGTTATGCATGAACCTTCAGTTGAAGTAATTTGAAAATAATTCAACGAAATGTTATTACACACAAAAACAAAACAAAAAAAAAATAAACATTTAAATTATGTATACAGGCAATAGTAGGCATTTAACTAAGAGGTCAAATGTGTTATTAAGAATTCGAAATAAAAATAATGATTTTTAAAATTGAAATATGCATGGAATTTATGAAGGCTTTGAGAGCGCAAAGAAGTCATAAACTTGAAGGAAATGTTCAATATTTTTATGAGCGTCTCTAATCTAAATGTTATATTAACTTAGGAAAACACAGCTGTAGGTAATAAGTAGTTAATAAAGAGAGTATAAATTAGATTGGAGTGTATTTTGTTAAATAATTTATAAATAGCTGCCACTCTTTAAAAAATAGAGTACCGGTAAGCATACTATTTTCGTAACTTTCATTACTTTTTACCATTCTATCAGATTCCCAAGACAACCAAAACTTTTTCTATAATTCTGTTACGTTTGAGGTAGTGTGTTGGCTTATTAGATGTGAGGCCACGGTTCAAACCATAGGTCAAGCATCTCCAGCTAAACGAAATTTGACAAAATTTTTCTTAGGCGACTTCCTCTCAGCAGATTTCTGGCAAAAACTCTGAGAATAAATAAAATTACCATGAAAAATTTCTCAAAAATCTGTCGTTTGGAGTCGACTTTAAACTGTAGGTCCCACCACTCATGTATAAAAAAAATTGACACACACAACATAAGTGGTGGGAGAAACTAGATCGTAATCCTGACTAAAGGGTTGTAATGACCAAGTATGTACTTATGTGTATGAGTGTTTTGTGAAATAATTTATAAATAATTGCCACTCTTTAAAAAAAAATATGGGGATAGCTTATAAGCCTACTATCACTGAATCTTTCGTTCTGTTTTAATATTCTATCAGATTTCTAAAGCAGTATGGATGCATCGAATGCATAATCCATACTGCATTGACATACCTTAAGATTCATATCTAATTAAAATCCTAATCTATCGAATAAGAGTGCTCAGTTGAAGTTTCGAAAGTCTGGTTGAAGGGCTGGCATTAAATAGTTTCTACCAGTTCTTGTTCTTGATTTTTTGCGCTGATTTACAATGTCAGTTGTGGTGAGAGTATCATGGAAGTACCACATGTAATTACCTTAATTGGGCAACTCTAAGGGCTATTATTACAACTTGCCGTTAAAGTTGGGTTTAGTTAAAGCTAACTTTAGCTAAAGTGGACTTTAAAGTCAGTTTTCACTTCTTTTCATTATTATTATTATCATTATTAAAGGTAACTTTAGCTAAAGTGAGCTTTAAAGTCACCTTTAACTTCTTTTCGTTATTACAACCTACAGATAAAATAAAGTTAACTTTTTTAAAAATATGGCACTACCGGAGAAATGTCGATACATACATACATAATTGGTCATTACAACCCTTCAGTCAGGATTACGGCCTAGCTTCTCACACCACTCATGTTGTGTGCGTTACTTTTATACATGAAAGGCGGGACCTACAGTTTAACGTCGACTCCGAACGACAGATTTTTTGAGAAACTTTTCAATGCAATTTTATTTACTCTCAGAGTTTTTGCCAGAAATCTGCTGAGAGGAAGACGCCGAAGAAATACTTTTTGTATTTTATTTTGATGTCTGGCCTGGGGCTCGAACCCTGGCTTTTCGTCTAATAAGCCAACACACTACCTACTAGACCACGGCGACTTCAGTCGAAACACTGCTCAATTAAACAAGTTTTATTTAAATGCAGTGGCAATGACGGGCTTCTTCTTTTCTGTTGTATTTGCTCATTTTGTTTATATTTGTAGTTGCCATATTGAAAATAATATATAATATGGCAAGTTCAAACGTAAACTTAACTTTAAAAGTTAAAGGTGGGGTGATCCTCCCTTTAGCTTAACGCTCACTTTTACCTTATTGTCCACTTTTAATAATGAAAAACAATTTATGTTCTCTTTAAAATCCTCCCTTTAGTTAACGGCAAGTTATAATAATGGCCCTAACTCTGCTAAGTATGTTAAGTTAAGTTAAAGTACGTGAAATTGTGCAATATTCAGAGGTCAACTGACATGTTGGAAACATCGTAATAGGTAGAAAGACTTAAGAAGCAGGGAGAAAAGGGAGAGAAAAAGAAAGGGAGAGATAAAGAAATGATAATCGGAAAAACAAAAAGAAAAAAGACACAAACACTATACACAAGAGGGCACCGTCATGATATTCGAATGCCTTCATACCTTATAATCTTCAAATCACAACCTCATCATACTTAGAGCTGGATAGATACAGAGCAGGTGTTCGATAGTTTCCAATTTCTTCTCCTCACAACATACCCTGCAATAGTCCAGATCCTTGTGGTAACTATGCAATGGCGCGTAAGAAACACAGTAGTTAGTTTAACGTTGAATTCATCAACAAGTTTGTCCTAACAACCCCTATACGTTTCTGTTCCTTTTCCCTGCCTCAACTTCCGATGACAAGTCCGTAGAAGTAGCAGATTGGAGGCTTAGGATCAACTATAATTCGCCTGTATATTGCTTATGTTCCGGAACCCGGCAGAGACTGATCTGAACTGCACCTTGCAATCGTGAGCCCTTAGGGATGCATGAATGTCAACGAAGATCACGTGAGATTCTTAATCTGAAGTGGATGCGCTAACAACGGCCGCAAAAGTCTTTAAAATAGAAAAAATTTCTGCCTAAAAAACGATACAGTCATGATTTAATCTGAAGTGAAACTCAAAACCGAGAGTCTTACAAAAAAACCAAGCCACTGTGCCTAAATAGTCAGTCTAACGTTGGATTTATGTAAAATTCATCAGCAAGCTTGTTCTAACAACCCATCCAACGAGCCCGCAAAAGTAGCAGATTGGAGGCTTAGGATCAACTATTACATTGCGTTCATACTGCAATGTTCCAGAACTTATCCGAGACTGATCTGATATGCTCTTTACAATCATGAACAGGTCGTGATTTACGCCAGCCATACGCAATGGCTCTTAGAAATGCATGACTGTCAACCAAGCTAATGTTTGATTCTGAATTTGTAGTGAATGTGCCAGCTAAGGCCTAAAAGTCTTCAAGATATCAAAAATCTCTGACGGAAAGACGCTATAGTCATGATTTAATGTAAAGTGAAGCTTAAGTCCGAGATCCTTACCGAAAACCCTAGCCCTTATGCCTCCAGACAACTTTAAACCATTTTTAAAAATGTTTATACCCCTGTGTCCTTGGAGCACTCCACGCTCTGCTACGTAGAAGCCTTCAAATTTGTGTTTCAAATTGGCAAATAAATTCAATGCCTAATGCCGATGGTACTTTTGTTTTTTTGTTAATAGCAGCTGTACGAATAAGTTATTCTATTAATTTCAGATACAAGATTTTCATTGGCCATATTTTGCGAATCGAAAATTGATTTCCGCCTTGAAATGAAATTAATGGAAGGGAAGAAGTTCTCCTTGCATAGTTCATGTCACATGAAACATACAAAATGTGAAGATTTTTTTAAAACAAAAAAAAAAAAGAAAACAAACAAAAATATGTACTCAAATTAAAATTTAATTTATTTCTTAATAGATCCGCAATTCTAGTTCAATTATACATATAAGGGGTGAAGGTCTCATATCATAAACAGATTTTATTCGTGACAATTTACTTTTAATTATAAAACACGTACGAGTACTTTACTTGTACTTGCCATATAATAATGATGAATACACACGCTTAAATTAATTTTTGCATATGATTCATATGTTGTGCTTTTATTTAATTCATACTCATAATTTTAAATACACTTCTTATTGATTTATAAAACAGATCCTGTTAGTAACGCAACAACAAAAAAAAAAAAAGAAAACAATTCATAATTAAACAGTGAAGGGCAAATAAAATTCGTCACATATTTCAGAATAATTATGTTTTCTAATAAAAATTCATATGGAATTCATTGTTTGTTATTTAATTTGTTGTTGTTGTTGTTGCTGTTGTTTTCTTATATTTAATTAATTATAGTTTATATGTTTATGTTGCTTGTTTGTTGGTTTTTTCTTTTGTTTTTTAACCACTATTTACCCAGTTACTTACTTACATATTGTTTTGTTTTGTTTGGTTTTTTGTACCCACAACACTTATTATTGTTATATGTACTGTATGGATGGTTGGTTGGTTGGTTGGTTGGATGGATGATGGTTAAGAATAAAATAAGTTCAATGCCACATTTAACTCGTATATAACCTCACTTTTTCTAAAATAAGAAACAAAACAAAAAAAAAATACTCATATATCGTAGAAAACATTTAATCGTAGAAGAAACGTCAAGCTGACTGGCAGACATAAATACAAATAATTCTTATGTTTGCATCGATAGACTAAACCAACAAGTGGCTTCCTTTTAAACAATTCCTAAACAGACTATCCGTTTTATCTCTCATGATCTCTTTTTAGTCATACAGTTAAGCGGAACCATCACAATTTGCATCACTTGTTCTGTAGCGCAATTTTCCCTGACAATCGGTTAATTTACTTGGATAGCTAGGCTGCAATTAAGTCCCTAACAAATATACTCCCAACGTCTGTTCTTGTCCTTTCTTATGATTATTTCTGATCTTTGAAAGATAAATCTTATATGAGTTCCGGGACATAGAAATATAGTTGGAAATTGAATTGCTGATGAGTTGGATTCCTTTTTAACAATCGTGCACCATTAGTCGCTAATTCCTAAACAGGTGATCCGTTTTATCTCTAATAATCTCTTTTTATTCATACAGTTAAGCTTCAGCGATTTCTTAGCGGGTCCATTACAATTTGTGACACTTGTTGGATGGCGCAATTTACCCTGACAATCTGTTAATTTACTTGGATAGCTAAGCTGCGAATAAGTCCCCAACAAATATATTTCCATTGTCCGTCCTTGTCCTTTCTTAGGATCAGTTCTGATTATTCAAAGATAAATCTCGCATGACTTCCGGGACATAGAACTATTGCGGGAAATTGAATTGCTGATGAGTTGGATAGGGCTAGGGCAGGTACGGAGCTCTTAATATTCGACATGCTACAGGTATTCACTAGATATTCCCTTTGCCTCAGTTAAATTGGATGTAATTCACTCGTTCTTCAGGGAAGGCTCAATCTTTTTGGTATCAAGAAAAAAACATACGTACATACATACATAAATGTTCATAACTATCCTTCAGTGAGGATCACGAACTAGCTTCTCAGTGCACTTATGTTGTGTGTGTTAATTTTGTACATGAGTTGCGGAACCTACAGTCGACTGTTATATACTCTCTCAGAGTTCCTGGCAGAAATCTGTTGAGTGGAATTATTTTTTCGTTTGTTCGAGATATCTGAGCTTGAATTTGAACTGTGGCCTTACATCTTATAAGCCAACACACTACTACTTCGACATGTTAGGTTAGGTTAGGTTAGAGGACGTGTACTTGTCAATTAAGACAAGTACAGTACCCGGAGGTCGAATTGACCCATTGTACAACGTCCTAGTTTCTCACACCACTTATGTTGTGTGTGTTAATTTTTATACATGAGTGGTGGGACCTACAGTTTAAAGTCGACTCCGAACGACAGATTTTTTTTGTTTTTGAGAAACTCTCAGAGTTTTTGCCAGAAATCTGCTGAGAGGAAATCGCCGAAGAAGTACTTTTTGTATTTTGTCTTGATGTCTGGCCTGGGGCCCGAACCTTGGCTTTATGTCTAATAAGCCAACACACTATCTACTAAACTACGGCGACTTGTTACTGATATTCAATAGGTATCATGTTTTCCTCAGTTAAATTCTATGTTAAAACGAGTGTACAGGGAAGCTCAATCTTGTTGGCAGCAAAATTACTAGACCCTGCTGGAAACGTATGGTTAAGAAGAACACCGACTCACTTCTATCCTTAAATCACATGGCTATCCATCGCATAATAGCGATTCTCATGGGCCACTGTCCTTGAAGATATGCCGAAAGACTCGGCATTCCGGAAAAATTACTTCTGCAGAAGCTGTGGGTTTGAGGAGGAGGAGGAGAAGACTGGCCTGCTCTTGTTATAAAAAGACAGAGGTTTCTGGCCTCTCACATTCTGACGCCATTGATCGAGCATTCGAATATAAAAATTGCTGCAAAAAAAGAGATTTATTTTCGATTAGGTTGGTTACCCCACGGGAATATTTGACGATTGGTTTGAATATTAATTGTGGTGTTACAATGAGCCTAAATGCTGGCCTTAGTGCTGCCTTCAATTAGTTTGATTCAGAATGTTTAATGCCTGTTTGTTTAATTTTAAATAGAATTTTCATACAAAATCCTCGTAATGTTTCACCCTGTATACGAAAACGATTACAAGTGTTGAAGAAACAAATTTATTTGAAAGACAATATATGTTGTTTAACGAAAATACCTTAAATGAATTTTAATTTTTACTTAAACACATTAAATTCTCATTTTTATTTATTTATTTGTTTAAAGAAACATACAACAATGCAACAACAACAACAACACACAAACAACTAAAATATATTCTTGATTTTCACTATTTAACCCTGAATAAATAAAAATAAAACAATAAGAAAATGAAAAAAAAATATTAGAAACCTACAAAATAATTGACAACACTGTTATCATTCAATAACATAATCATTATGATGACAATCATCATAATTATTTAAAGATATAATTGTATACAATGATCAACAGCATAAAACTGTTTATGTTTAATAAAAACAAATCTGATTATAATTTTTTTTTATTAAATTTACGACAATTTTATTTTTTTAAATTGTAATAAAAATGTTAGTTTCAATACAAGCGTATGTGTGTAGTGTATATGAAAACAAATAATAAAGGGTCCGCCAAATAATTTTTTTTTTGAAAATGCTTTAAAACAAAACTACTGAATATTTTCTCAAATTTCTTTTATTATTTGAAAGTACAATCCTTCCGGTTAATAATGGAAAATAATTTCATTCAAATGGCTGCCTCGGCTGGCCATGCAGAAGCCTACACCAGAAGATGCCGATTTTGGCAAAAAAAATCATTTTTTCAGATGAAGCTCATTTTGATCTTGGAGGGTATGTAGTAAACAAGCAAAATTGTCGCATTTGGAACACAAAAAACCCGTACGCATACATTGAAAAGCTGACGCACCCAAAACGAGTCACTTTGGTGCGGATTTTGGTCCAGAGGCATAATTGGGCCATTTTTCTTCGAAAATGAGCAAGGAGTGGCCGTTACAGTCAATGGCGATCGTTATCGGACCATGTTGAACGAATTTTTGTTCACAAAAATTGAAGACGATGATATTGGCAACATTTGGTTTCAACAGGACGGCGCTACGTGCCACACAGCCGAAGCTACACTTGATGTTTTGCGCCCTGTTTTTGAAGATCGCATTATCAGCCACAGAGCTGCTGTCGTTTGGCCACCTCGAAGCTGTGATTTGACCCTGTTGGACTATTATTTGTGGGGTGCCGTCAAAGATAAGTGTTACGCCGACAAGCCAGAGTCAATTGACGCTTTAAAGGACAATATTTGTGAAGCCATTGGTGAAATACAGCTGCACACAATCGATAATGTGCTTAAAAATTAGACCGATCGTGTAGGCTACTGCATGGCCAGCCGAGGCAGCCATTTGAATGAAATTATTTTCCATTATTAAGCGGAAGGATTGTACTTTTAAATAAAAAAAAGAAATTTGAAAAAATTTAAAAAAAAGTTATTTGGCGGACCCTTTACGATAATAAAAATAATAAATAAAAATAAAATACATGGTAATCTTATTGAAACGCCTTTTAGAATTCTGAATGTTATCTGTTTTTTTTTTCTTTTTTATTTCATAAAAAAAACAAACCAAAAATGTTGGCTTCTGTCAAACAAGTTGAGAAAACCCCAAATTTTTTACGTTTATATCATCAACGACGTAATCGCCGTCATCACGTTTATTTTGTTTTATATTTTTTTTGAATAGCAAAAACAATAACAACAACAATACAAACATTTTAGATTAATTTTTATACTGATTTATAAGCCTGAGTGTGTGTATGCTTGTGTTGTACATTTGGCGTTTTTTTCTTTTTAATTTCTTGTTTATTTTCAGTTTTTTTTTCGTATTTTAAATTAATGTTTTGCTACCGTTGGCCTCATATATAAAAAAATAAATAAAAACTAAAATATAAAACGAAAAAGATAAAAAAAATATTCATGCGTTTTTATTTATTTGACTACCGTTTCTATTTACTCTGTGTCTCTCTCTCTCTCTCTGTACATCTATCAGTTGCTATTAATGTCTGGCAAAACTGTGTGTATGCCTGTGTATATTTTCAAGCCGCCTCGGTATTGTGCGTAGAATTCCAGTAGTTGTGGCATAAAGTCAATGCGAGTCAAGTCAAACCGTTAATCAAATCGCAAATTTTTTATAAATGCACAGACATGAACAAATATTTTCAAAAAAATTATGATTATTATGCCAAAAACAGATGTGCCAATGAGCAACTAACTATTCACCGCAAACTAATTGCGGTTTTTAGCATTTAAAAACCGGCGTTTATAAAATAAAATAAAAAATAAAATTTAATTTCTTTGATGAAAAGATAAATCGATGGGAGAATTATTTAAAATTTTTATAGTTTTTTTTTAAAATACGAGCAAAAAACTTGTTAGGGTGCTATATTCATTTGTATCGAATCTAAAATACTCCTCCATTAATTATAAAAAGTGCCAGAATAACTTAATTTTCTAATTTCTGCTTGTCTAACCGCATAATATATTTATTGATAATAAGCTACTTAAACTATTTTCCATACTTAAATTAAAATTTTAAAAATATGTTTTGAAATCTCTTGCTCTCTCTTTTTATTCCAGAATGATTGAAGTTTATTGCCCGACCGCCTAGGAATTTTGTTATGCAGAATTGTTAATATATGCTCAATAGAGTTTCAATCGAAGAAGGTTTTAGAAAATATTGTTTCGTTACCTTGGTTATGCCTTTGGAATCATAATCTTGTTAAAAGATAAAGTCCTTCACACCCATTCCTTCAGCACAAGTTCTCTCTAGTAGTTTTGAAACATTTTGTTATCTGTTGTCCAGCTTTGTTACACACATACACACGTAATTGGGCATTACAACCCTTCAGTCAGGATTACGACCTAGTATCTCACACAACTTAAGATGTGTGCGTTAATTTTTACACATGAGTGGCGGGACCTACAGTTTTAAGTCGACTCCGGACAATAGATTTTTGAGAAAGGCAGTTTTCATTTACTTTCAGAGTTTTTGTCAGAAGACTGCTGAGAAGAAGTCGCCGAAAAAATATTTTTTCGTATTTCGTTTTGATGTCTGACCTAGAGGGTGCACCGTGGCTTTGTTATGTCTACTTAATTGTTCATTGCAACATTTTAGTAAGGATTACGACCTAGTTTCTCACACCATCAAGGCTGTAGGGTGGGGGGGGGGGGGGAGTATGGGGTGTTTCATCCATGGGTGGCGATATCTGCAATTTATAGTGGATTCTGAACGACGAATTTTTGAGAAACTTTTCATAGCAATTTACTCTGAGATATTTTGCCAGTGAGAGGTAGGCGGCGATGACATGTTTTTTCAAATGTATTTCGTTTTGTTCTAAATGTCTGGGCTGGGGCTGGAAACACGGTCTCACCTTTAATGAGCCAAATTTCTACCTGCTAGACTACAGCGACTTATCGCGTACAACTATCACTGTTGATTTCATTAGATTTCCATCACAATGTTTGATTGTAATGAATAATGTTCTTAGCTTTTGTACTGCTATCAATGTTTTGCAGCTAATTCGTCTGCTGTAGCAGGTTCCAGGATGATAGGGTTGCCATCTGTTATTGCCTATAAACTTTGCTTTGCTTTGGATTTTATGGACTTTTTAAAAGATGGCATTGCCTGACCATCCTTGTTGATGTTTTACTCTCTGAGTGGTAAAGGATGTTAGGATTTAGATTTGGACTAAAGCCTATTCTGTGTCAAAATCCACTGCATGATTGTTTCCTTTATAGGAGACTGTTTACTTTATATAAAGTACTGTAGTATTGTAAGAAAATTATTTAATCATTATTTTGGGTGATATAAGGACATAAAAATGTAGGCTAATTGCCATCTGTACTACTGAAAAACAGTCAAAAATTTATTTATTACCATTTCAAACGTTTATAACCTAAATAGACTGTAAAGCTGGCTTTACTTAGCAATCTTTTGTATTAGAAAATGCCACACAGTTAAAGTTTTTGTATTTGTTAAAAATTTTTATTACAATATTTATTTATTAAATATTTACAAAATATAGAAAAAAATAATTAACATTTTATATGAAACAAATGAAATGTGATGTGCATAGCCAAACCAATGTTATTAAATTTAAAGAAAACAAATCAATTTTCAATAAATTGTGTGAAATTTAAACACCACTCTACCACAAATCAATTTCAACAGAAGAAGAAGAATACAAAAAACTGCATTCAAATTAAAGAGAAATGTAAAGTTGCAAATTCCCAATAAATATTTGTAATAACTTGCCACAGGGACCCATAAATATTACAAAATACATGTACATATGTGAACATGTAAACAACAAAAGACTTAAGAAACGAACACAATTTTCAACACAGCAAATATTATTTCAATATAAAATTTATTTTTTCATCTTCTTCTTCTTCTTCTTTATTTTTGTTTTTATTACAAAATTTTGCACAATGGAACGCATTGTACGGCACTAGCACGTATTGAAAAACGTGGTTTTGCATCAATACAATAAGAAAAAACAGAAACACAAAAAAAAAAAAACAACAAACCACACATAATAAAATGCAAAAACAAAAAAGAAGAAAAATAAATCTTGAAATATTATAAATTAAGTTATAAATTAAGAATAATGCGTTATAATAAATTCAGTAAAACATTACCGTAAAAATTAAAACTTAAAACGAAAACAACAAAAAATGTGTCTTTAATTGAAATACTGCTGCTGCTTCTGCTACTGCTGCTTATGAAGAACTTCTGTTGGTTTCTGTACGTGCAGCACAAACGATGATAATTTCGTAGAGATATCGTTACGCATAAATAAATATCCGAGTTTTTGGGAATGTTGTATGTGCGTGACACGCGGTGTTGTGTTCTTAAAAAAAAAAAACATTTCAAAGTGGATGACCCTTCATTTATAACACTAACACAATGACACAATGACTATGCTACACTTGTTAAACCATCAGTTGGTATGCAATACGTAGCAGCACATATGTATGTACGTGCACATATAAATTAAATTCTGTTTTTTATTTTGTATTGTTTTTATTGCATTTGTTGTTAATGTAATAAATGTTTCGTCTTTAATTTCATGATATTGATTTCTTGATTTCAATTTTATTTTTTTAGTTTTATTACGGCTTTTTTCATTTAAACATTTTAACGGGTTGTCAACTCAGTTGCTCATCATTGTTGTGCGCGTAACGTTGTTTGTTCATGCTTCAATTCGAAATATTTAAATAAAAAAAACGAAAAAGGAAAAAACAAAACACAGTTAATAACAGCAAAAAAAAAAAAAATTAAATGTTCATATAACCGACGACGGTCAAGTGCATGTGAATTTTGTGTAACACAGTGATTTTATTTCAATACAAAATTATTTTTTTTATTTTATTTTTATAAAAAGCATAACCAGTGTTGCTAAGAAAATCTGTTACAAATTGATTGAAAAACAAAAAAAAGTAAAATATAATAACAAAAGGAAACGGAAGTGTAATTAAATATAATAGACGTTAAATTTAATTTAAAAAAAAATAATTACTTAACAGAGAAGGGTCTTTCCTGTCAATTGCAGTCTTGTAACAATAATTGTGTATACGAAATATAAAGGAAATTCAAATCCAATCAAAGTAAGTAACAACACTTTAAATTCAAATCTTTAATTATCTACAATTATAAGTAGTTAAGTAGTAGTAGAGATAAGTAACTTTAGCCATAATTTTAGAAAATAAGGAACAACATTTAAGATTTCATTAAAAGGTGTACAAGAATAATTACAATTGGCATACATATGTACATATGTACATACATAATCGGCCATGACAACTCTCCAGTCAAGATTACGACCCAGTGTCTCACACCACTTAACCACGAATGACAGATTTTTTTGAGAAACTTTTCAAGACAATTTTTCATTACTCTAAGGGCCATTATTACAACTTGTCGTTAAAGTTGGGTTTAGTTAAAGGTACCTTTAGCTAAAGGGAACTGTAAAGTTACCTTTAACTTATTTTTGTTATTACAACTTACAGATAAAATTTTTCAAAAATATGGCAGTGCCGAAGCAATGTCGATAAAACTGCTCAATTATACAAGTTTTTTTTCAAACATAAAGTGACCTTTAAATGTTAAAGGTAGGATGAACCTCCCTTTAGCTTAACGATCACTCCTGTCTTATTGGTTACTTATAATAACGAAAAACAATTTATCTGCCCGTTAAAATCCTCCCTTAACGGCAAGTTGTAATAATGGCCCTAAGAGCTTTTTTTTGCCAGAAATCTGCTGAGAGGAAGTCGTCGAGAAATATTTTTTTGATATTTCGTTTTGTTAGAGAAGCCTAACATGGGGTTTGAACCGTGACCTCACCTCTAATAAGCCAACACACTACCTACTAGACTACGACGAATTTTTTTTGAATTTTGGCACACGTGTGATAATTCTATCGTGAATACAAGTAATAATACAAGTATTTTCAGTCAAAATGGTCAAATAGCGACTGCTGAGGTCGCTGTAGTCTAGGTAAGTAGTGTGTGAGGTCACGATACAAACGCCAGGTCAGACATTTACAATGAAACGAAAAATGAAAAAAAAAATATTTCTTCGGCGACTTCCTCTCGGCACTATTCTATCAAACCTTTTGAGTGTAAATAAAATTGGTTCCCAAAAATCTGTCATTCGGAGTCCACTTTAAACTGTAGCTTCTGCCACTTATGAAAAAAATTAGAACACAAAATATACATGGTGTGAGAAGCTAGGTCGTAATCTTGAATGAAGGATTGTAATGACAATTAAGTAAGTAAGGCTGTCTTCCAAAATGTATCAATACAAAGTTTGTATGCAGTTCTACTACTGTATATAGACTATGTAGATATGCAAAGTAACCAAACAATGCATCAACTATAAATCCGATGCCTGATTGCTTTTTGACTGTGTTAAATGTACACATTGACGACGTTTTGAAATAGTATACATTGTATATATTTTGTACAGCGGCATTATGAAACACGATACTTTGTTCAAACACTAAACAACTAACATTTTGGAAGGCAGCCTAACTAAACTAGCGTCTGATCGATTGGTTAATGTACTGAAGTTTTTTGGGTTTATTAGAATGATGTGTCTTTCAACAACTAGTAAATGATTTGGATTTGTTTAAAAAGATCATAACAAATAAGCAACTGTTAATAATGTATTGTTACGTTTACCAGTATTTCAATGGATTAAAGGAATGCAATTTTAAAATGAAAGAAATTTACTGTTATTTATTTTATTTCAATACCAACAGAGTTTATTGCTCAAACTCCTTATTGCATGCAACGCCAGTGCTTATACATACGTCGCTATTTTATTATAAAGGGTGTTTTTTATAGAGGCATAGAACTTTAAGTTGGCATTACTTTTCAAGATGGCGACCGATTTAACAGCTGTCAAGTGATTTATTCTCAGTTTGGTTTGGCAATTCATCATGAATAGACTCACGCCTGAACAACGCTTGCACAAATAGTGCAATTTTATTTCGAAAATAATGGTTCTGTGCGGAAAACGTATCGCGCACTACGTCCATTTTATCGTCGACAAATTCGTCCATCAGAGCAGTTAATTCGATTAACCATGGAACGTTTTCGCACCACGTTTACTCTTATTGATAACTCGCATCCCCAGAGACGCTGTACGGTGCGTACAGAAGAAGCTATTGCTGCTGTAGAGCGTAGCATTGAGGAAGACCCGAATGAGTCCATCCGCCATCGAGTACAGGAATTGGATCTGTGTCCATCCACTTTATGGAAAATTTTGCGGAAGGATCTTGGTTTGCGTGCTTACAAAATCCAACTCGTGCAAGATTTGAAGCGAAACGATCATCAAGTAAGGCGTAGATTCGTCGAATGGGCCCAAAACGAGATTACCGTTGTTCCCGATTTTCATAAGCGAATTTTGTTTAGCGATGAAGCGCACTTCTGGTTGAACGGCTACGTCAACAAACAAAACTGCCGCATTTGGAGTGAAGGTAATCCTCAAGTGTATGTGGAAACACCGTTACATCCAGAAAAACTGACTGTTTGGTGCGCTTTATGGGCTGGTGGAATCATTGCTCCGTACTTTTCCAAAAACGATAGTGGCCAGAACGTTACAATTGATGGTGATCGGTATAGAGCCATGATTACTAACTTTTTCATTCCTGAATTGAATAACCATGATGTCCAGGAGATGTGGTTTCAACAAGACGGCGCAACATGTCACACAGCTCGTGCAACAATAGAGTTATTGAAAGACACGTTTGGTGACCGCCTAATTTCACGTTTTGGTCCTGTGAATTGGCCCTCAATATCTTGTGATTTAACACCGCTAGACTACTTTCTGTGGGGCTATGTAAAGTCATTGGTCTATGCGGTAAAGCCACAAACGCTTGACCATTTGGAAGACAACATTCGCCGTATTATTGCCGATATACGGCCACAAATGTTGGAAAAAGTCATCGAAAATTGGACGTCCAGATTGGACTACATCCGCGCCAGCCGTGGCGGTCATATACCAGAAATCATATTTAAAATGTAATGCCACAAGATTATCTTTCGGATAAATAAAATGCATGTCAATCGAATAATCCATCGTTGTTTTATTGCAACTTAAAGTTATATACCTCTATAAAAAACACCCTTTACAAAAATCGAATTCTACTTTGTATACAACGGCAGTGTTTATACGTCGCTGTTTTATTACACTTCTTTCGATCTGGCAACTTCTGGCAAGTTGCAGTAATCTTGTATGTGTGTGTTGGTTTATTAGACGCGCCCAGTTTAGACATCTCGAACATAATGAAATATGAAAAAAAATTTCTTCGGCGACATCCTGTCAGCAGTATACTGGCAAAAACTCTCAGAGTAAATAAAATTGCCATGAAAATGTTGTTAAATGCTATTCAGTTTTAAATTGTCACAATTTAAAAATAATGTTTGTGCTTAAAGTGTCTCCTTAAATTTATTATTCTCCGAATTATCCTAAAACATAAGGATATTGTCTTTCAAAAGTGCAACACACAATAATTCTTAGGTGCTCTGAAAATGTCACTGAATGTGTCATGAAATGTGCCCATGAAATGTGGCTTAAAGTCATAAATTATTATTCAAACAATAAAAGTGTTTATGATTATAAATAAATAAATATTTAAATAATTGTTATTCATTAAGCGCAACATTACATGCACATTTGTTCAATTCAATCATACAAACAGTGAACATAAATCAAAAGGTCATTGTACTTGAACTTTCTTGAATACCTTTGAAATATTATTTTTTTTCTTCTTCTTCTGCTTCTTTATGGTTTAAATATAAATAATGAATGAATGTATTTTTAATTATAAATACATGGGTTAAGTCATGTAAAAAATACTTTGTAAATTATTTATAAATATTAGTACTCGTATTAATTAATAAATTATTGAAATCATATCTAAGGAAGGTAAAAAGTATCATAAGATAACCCCCATATGGAACAACAGACAGTGGCCAATATGACTGCAGGTACAACTTTGTATGCAGGAATGTATGTGTAAAATAATATTTGAATCACGGATGACACACAAATCGTGATACTTGTTTTGACAACAGAAAAAAAAAAGACTTCAACTTGAAGTGTAAAAACATTTTCATTTCATTTGCAATTGTAAGTAAGGGTTGCTTAGAAAAAATTTAAATGCAAATTATTTTAATTGTATCGTTTTAATATGCAAAAATTATGCCAAACGATACTCTCTATACACAATATTATTCCAACTTAGTCACTTTTCCCTTCAGAATGCTACTTAAGATCAAAATAGATTTGATATGAAGCCAAGTTCATATAGAAAAAATTGAAATCAATAGGGTTCTCAAGTTCAACATGTTTTTTATTGTTATTAAAACTAAATAAATGGGTTAGCAAAGCAAGATTATTACGTTAATGGTTTTTACGTAATTTACATGCACTATTTATTTATATTCTATTTATTCTATTCTACTGTATCCACTCTATTCTATACGATAAGTTAAACGGTTTTACAAAATAAAAATGAAAATAAGAAAAAAATAAATTATTGCCAAGCATACAGGCGGATATTTGTTTATGAGTGGGAAATCCTCTATAAATATTCATTGAATTTGTAACACGTGCCGCCAGCCTAGAATGAAATAAATCAATTAGTTTTTAAGCCTTTTGAGTGTAATATGAAATGTCTTGTCTTATGATTTCAAGGCTTTTAAAATGCAATTCAATTTTTAATCGTCACGGATATCCTACTAAAAGTGGGGATTTCCCATACCTTTAACTTGCGTTATAGATTCCGTGTTCACATTTCTGGCGAAAGTAATGTTATTGCGCGCTCTTCTTTAGCGCCTATTATACTAGCGAACCCTGGATTACAATCTAGTTTCTCACACCACTTATGTTGTGTATGTTAATTTTTGTACATGAGTGGCGGGACCTACAGAACGGCAGAATTTTGAGAAGCTCTTCATGGCAATCGCCGCAGTCTAGTAGGTAGTGTGTTGGCTTATTAGACTTAAAGCCAGGGTTCGAGCCCCAGGCCAGACATCAAGACAAAATACAAAAAGTATTTCTTCGGCGAATTCCTCTCAGCAGATTTCTGGCAAAAACTCTGAGAGTAAATAAAATTTACCATGAAAAGTTTCTCAAAAATCTGCCGTTCGGAGTCGACTTTAAACTGTAGGTCCCACCACTCATGTATAAAATTAACACACACAACATAAGTGGTGTGAGAAACTAGGTCGTAATCCTAACTGAAGGGTTGTAATGACCAATTATGTATGTATGTACATATGTCTTCATGGCAATTTTATTTATTCTCAGAGTTTTTGCCAGAAATCTGCTGATAGGAAGTTGCCGAATAAAATATTTTTAATATTTTTTGTTTGTTTTTTTTTATTATTCGAGATATCTGACTTGAGGTTTTAACCGTGGCGACTTGTCCAGCTTCCACGGCTTCTAACAATGTTAATTTGATGTGTGGTCATGCAGCTTTACTATGCTATTTCTAAGAAAGAAAAATAATCAAGTGCCCTTCAAGTAGTCGTAGTCTTATTAGACGGTAGCCTAGGGTTCAATTCGCGGCTCAGACATCTCGAATAAATTTTATAGACGACATGGGGTACGTTGGATTTTGTTTAAACATAAAACCCCATAAATATTGCTTCTGATTGTCCTTGCAGTGGCTAAATTTAACTACTGGGGAAAGTCAAAAGCTGTTGTTGGCTGAGCAACAAAATTTCTTCAACAACTTGTATGTAATTATCGATATCCGAATTTATATACATACATATTTGACATACATACACTTGTCCAGCTTCCACCGCTTTTAACAATGTTAATTCGATGTGTGGCCATGCAGCTTTACTATACTATTTCAAAGAAAGACAAATAATAAAGTGCCCCTCAAATAGTCGTAGTCTTATTATTTATTTATTTATTTATTTAAGTCAATTGGCAAATTCCTTACTGACTAATAACACAAATCGAATAAAATTAAATAAAATTACAATCAGTTTCTTCAAAAATACAAGTAATAGTTACAATAAAAATATAAAAAGTTACGAATTGAGAAAAACAATAATCTTTCGTTTTATAACGCAAGAATTTAAAGAAAAATCAACAAAGTCTGACAAACAATTAAATTGACGGCAAATTCTAGTTAACGGATGAGCAACAGCATAATTAGTTCTGCAGAATTGAATATAAATCAGATTATAACAGGGGAAGTTACGACGAGGAACACTGAATTTAACAGATCTTAACAGAAATTCACAGCAAATATTACCATTGATCAGGTTAATCATGAAGGATATATTTAACATTGTTCGACGACTCTTAAGGGTAGGCAGCTTTATTAATGACAGTCTGCTAGTATATGAAGGCATATCCAAGGCCACGCAAGCAGAAGAGTAAAAATTGTTTCTGCATAGATTCGATGTGTTCGCTGTAAACATTATAGTCAGGATCCCATACGATAAATCCATACTCCAAAATTGGTCTGCCAAGCGATACGTATAACTGTTTAGTAATAATTGGATCGGTAAATTCCTTTGTCCAACGTTTTATGAAGCCAAGAGTGCTTCTTGCCTTATTTACAATCAAAGTGATATGATCATTAGAGTTTAATTTTGTGTCTAATAGGATTCCAAGATCAATAAAAGAGTCCACTATCTCACATTGATGACCTCCAAACAAGTAATTAACCGCAATAAAATTATTTCTTGAGAACCGCATACATTTTAATTTTTTAATATTCAGCTCCATCATGTTGTACTCGCACCATAAAAAGAAGTTATTGCGATCACTTTGAAGATAAATATGCTCGATGAAATTATTAAAGGAGAGAAAAACTTTTACATCATCAGCATACATCAAGATATTGGCAGAATTAATCATGTTGTGAAGATCGTTTATAAACAGCGAAAAAGAAGTGCACCAAGATGGCTGCCTTGAGGAACACCAGATATCACATAAATATACTTAGATAAGCTATTGTTCACACATACAGTCTGCTTTCTACCAGTCAAATACGACTCTAGCCATCTTAAACTCCTATGATTTACACCCATTAAATCCAATTTAGTTAACAGGAGTTTGTGATTCACTTTATCGAACGCCTTACTAAAATCCGTAAAAATTACATCAGTTTGCTTCCGTTGAGAAAAGGCCGCATTTATCATGGATGTTAACTGAAGCACGTTAGTTGTTGTTGAACAGCTCAACAACAGAGCTGGATGCCTAGGGTCCAATTCCTGACTCAAACGTCTCGAATGAATTTTATAGATGACATGGGGTACGTTGGGTTTTGTTTAAACATAAAACTCCATAAATATGGCTTCTGATTTTCCTTGCAGTGGCTAAATTTAACTACTGGGGAATGTCAAAACCTGGTGTTGGATGAGCAAGAAAATATCTTCTACAACTTGTCTACAATTATTAATATCCGAATTTATATATTGGAATGGGTACCTTGGTAGTCTAATGGTTAGAGTGCTAGACTATTAGCGTGAGGGTTTTGGCATCGATTCCGACCGGAGACTTTGGTCTGTCCCACTACACCGAGCATACGGTCGGAGTTACTCTGCTTGGATGTAATTAAATAATATTTGCTGGAATTGAAGTCGCCGTGGTCTAGTAGGTAGTGTGTTGGCTTATTAGACTAAAAGCCAGGGTTCGAGCCTCTGGCCAGACATCAAAATAAAATACAAAAAATATTTCTTCGACGTCTTCTTCTCAGCAGATTTCTGGCAAAAACTCTGAGAGTAAATAAAATTTGCCATGAAAAGTTTCTCAAACATCTGTCGTTCGCAGTCGACTTTAAACTGTAGGTCCGTCACACCACTCATGTATAAAATTAACACACACAACATAAGTGGTGTGAGAAACTAGGACGTTATACAAAGGGTCAATTCGACTTGCAGGTACCGTACTTGTCTTAATTGCCAAGTACACGTCCTCTAACCTAACCTAACCTAACCTAACATTGTACCATAATATCAACGAAATCGATCAAGTAGTTTTTGCTATACGTGATCGCTATGAGCGTAACGCTTGGCTCGATAAAGGCCAAGCGATCATCTGCATGTGTAGACATATTTTGCGTACATATTTCTATTTCTTTTCGTATTGTTTAAGGGAAAAGAAAATTTCTACCTTAAACCTATGACTCACAAGTAATTAAAACCGTGAAAAAATCAATTTTTTTCAAACTTAGGAGGTGCACGAACCCCTTAAGCCAGCTAAAAAAATTTAAACTTAAAATACCAGACCATTTAAATATGTAATTACATATTTTGTAATTCACCTTGATTTATTAAGTGTTAAAATTTTCTTAACAATACGCTACTTACGCTGTGTTAAAATATTTTCAAAAAAACAATGATTTTTTTTTCACTCATTTCTTATTAATTTTTTTATTACAACACCATTTAACACTCAATGGAAATTAAAAATTTAAAACAAAACAAAAAAATATTACAACCAACATTAACAAATTTTAAAAACAAATACAAAACCCACACAGACAGACAGTGCATTTCGTTGAATTTTTTGTTAAAAATTTTGTTTTTAAAAAATGAATGAAATTTGTAATGAAATTAAATTATTTCATAATTTTGCATAATTTACCGGCAATATGAACTTCAATTTGTGTTTGTAGTTGTTGTTGTTGTTGTTGTTGTTATTGGCTAAACTAAAGCAATTAATGAAATGGTACGGTACGGTTCGTTATAGTGTTGGATGAGTGTTTTAAATCACGTGACTATTAATGAAAAACACAAAAAAAAAAAATTTAATAACATTGTTGGCAACATATTAAAGAAAATGAATCGTCGATAAATTTACTGCATTTACATTTGTTTGTATAAGAAAAATAAAAATATTTTAAAAATCTTTAATAAAAAATGCATTTTTTTCATTTCTGATGCGCTTAACGAATTGATTTTCAACTCGTTTACTGGGTTTTTTTTATTGTTATTGTTTTCTTTTTTTTTCCATTCAATTTCTCTTCTTATATTTCAATGTCAAATGAAATTACAAGTGCCTTGTTTTTACATCATTTTAACCCACTTTTATTATTAATTTTTTTTCCATTGAATTTAGATTTGTATGTCATGAGCACTTGTTTGGGATGATGTAAAACATATTGTAAATAAAAATGACAATAAAAACAAATAAAATAAAATAAAATATAAACAATAGCAGATGTACATACTTTAGTTTATTTTTATGTTTCTTTTATTTTTTCAAATGATATTTCACACAATCTTTTTTTTGCATTTTATGGCAAATTTTTATTTCTTTGTTTTGTTTAATGATCCAGACTTGCTATTAAACTAAGAATGGCTAATAAAACTCAATTGATTTTTAGTTAAAATGATTTGTGATAGCACCAGAAAACTTTAAAATTCGCTTAACAATAATCATTGAAGCACACATTATTTGTTGAAATGAAACCTCATCAAAAGGTATAAAGTTCGTTGCTTAAGTCTTTTGTTTTTATTGAAGCAACGAGTATTTAAAAAAATAAGAATCTATAATAAAAGTAACATAACAATTTTGATGCTAAATACTAAACAAATAACAAATTGGTGGCATAATTTTAGTCATGGAAGTTATAAAACAAAAACTCTTAAATTTTTTAATGTTTTAATTAACAAAAGAACACAAATAAAGTTAATCAATTAATAAAACAAAACTAAAGTTTTGAAGGCTTTGAAAGATATTTTTTTTTAAACAAGATCTCTATACTAAAAAGCGTTTTGCTGATCTTTTTTTACTATAATCACTAAAGGCATGTTTCATGTTCATGTCTTTACATTCCTATTTTTGGTTATGGAAGTAAGTATTAAGGAAAGGAGGCATTGACTCCCTATGGGTTAAGCAAATATTTTTTATTCCTTTTATTTATTAAATACAATACAACTACAAATTATATTTAATTACATACATACGAGCTGATTAATTTCGACCATATGCTGGTCTGGTAATGTAACAGACCAGAGTCTCTGGTGGGAATACAACCTACGAGCCTCTCGGTAATAGTCTAGCACACTACCTTCTAGGCTGCCAGAGCAACCATTCAAATATATACATACATACATAATTGGACATTACAACACTACAGTCAGTATTACAACCTAGCTGCTCACACCACTTATGTTGTGTGCGTTAATTTTATACATAAGTGGTGTGACGGACCTACAGTTTAAAGTCGACTCCGAACGATAGATTTTTTGGAAAACTTTTTATTGCAATTTTATTTACTCTCAGATGTGAAGTCTTCATTTAGTCATACAGTGAAAGAAAAATGTATACATACAATACTGTATGTAGACTTTTTTCCCGTTAAGTTTTTTTTGTTGTTTTTCCCAAAAAATTCTACGTTATATTTTTTCAAATTTCCTTTTTCTTCAAACATTCTTAATTGTAAATGCCTTTAGGTTAGGTTAGGTTAGAGGACGTGTACTTGGCAATTGAGACAAGTACAGTACCCGGAGGTCGAATTGACCCCTTGTACAAAGTCCTAGTTTCTCACACCACTTATGTTGTGTGTGTTAATTTTTATGCATGAGTGGTGGGACCTACAGTTTAAAGTCGACTCCGAACGACAGATTTTTGAGAAACTTTTTCTTGGCAATTTTATTTCCTCTCAGAGTTTTTGCCAGAAATCTGCTGAGAGGAAGTCGCCGAAGAAATATTTTTTGTATTTTGTTTTTATGTCTGGCCTGGGACTCGAACTCTGGCTTTACGTCTTATAAGCCAACAAACTACCTACTAGACTACGGCGAATTCATGGTACAATGTTATCAAGACGAATAGTTTTTGCACAAATTAAGATATTTTTGATCCGATCCATTTAATATTTTCATTAAACAATTAAGTCACCATAGTCTAGTAGGTATTGTGAGGCCACGATCCAAATCCTAGGTTAAATATCAAAACAAAAATATAAAAAAATATTTCTTCGGCAACTTGCTTTCAACAGATTTTTGGCAAAAACTCTGAGAATTAATAAAGTTGTCTTGAAAAATATCTCAAAAATCTGTCGTTCGGAGTCGACTTTAGACTTAGTGTAAGTTTCGCCACTCATGTATAAAATTAACACACACAACATCAGTGCTATGAGAAGTTAGGTTGATATCCTAACTAAAAGCTTGTAATGACCAATTATGTATGTATGTATGTATGTATGTATTAAACAACTATGGTAGAAAAATAATTGAAAACAGGAAAGATAAACATCAAAACGCCGCCATTTTGTTATTTTTTGAAGTTTTCAAAATATCCAAGTTCAGGCTATAAATACATTCGACGCACTAAGGCGCTGCATAGAAAGCTTGAATTGGAAATTGTTCCTTAAAAATATCGGTTATTAAACTCATGTTATTTCTTGATAGTCTGATGCGTGACTCAACTCTTCTCATATTGTAATTTCACAAGAAAAGTTTTAATCGTGTCAGACCCTCTTGGCTTGATTATGATTTTCTTTGATTCTTTTTATCTTCCCTTTCGTTGAGGCTATAAACACTTTCGAGGCACTAGGTTAGGTTAGGTTAGAGGGCGTGTACCTGTCAGTCAAAACAAGTACAGTACCCGGAGGTCGGATTGACCCATTGTACAACGTCCTAAAAAGGCACTAAGTGTTGCACAGAATGTTTGAGCTTGAAATTGTCCTGTCAAAAGACCGGTTATCAAACCCACGTTATTTCCCGATAGTCTGATGCATACCTCAGATCTCCTTATATTTTAATTTTACAATAAAAGTTTGGATTGCTTCAAACCCTCTCGATTTGATTATGATTCTTTTTGATTCTCTTTATCTTCCCTTTCGTTGAGCATACTTTTCACAAACATTCGCTATCACTCCACAGAAGGGTTCTGGTGCAATCAACTGCGTAGAAGCTTCCTTCCTCGCAAGTTCTTCTGCTTGCTCATTGCCGAGAATGAACTAAAATCCAGCAGAGGGTAACCTTATTTTAGCTACTTAGCCTAGAATCTCTAGATCCTCCAGATTGAGTGGAGTTCTGATAAGGTCTGACTGTCGAATATTGTACTGTTATCGTACTCTCTATCCACGTTAAACTGAGCACATCCTTCGATGACATATACTTTTACTCACGAATACATATACTAGATACTCACGAATTTTCGCATGGGACCTGAGTATTTTATTGTGGGACCAAAAACTCCCGCTACTGAGCCAAGATTTGTTCTAGGCTCATCTGAATATCATTTCAATTGTCTTTCTTTTGAGGGAGTCTGCAGCTTCTGAATTACTCTATTAATTTTTGAGTTGTTGGAAAGCATTAACCAAAGTCATGGTTCTGTCCAGAGGACAGTTAAGAAGGCAGCTGTCAGCCATTCGATTCCTTAGGTGTAAGGTTCAATTATTTTGTAATAATACCTGGTGTTCCATCTTATAAAGGGTCCGCCAAATACCGATTGACACCGTTGGACTATTATTTGTGGGGTGCCGTCAAAGATAAGTGTTACGCCGACAAGCCAGAGACAATTGACGCTTTAAAGGACAATATTCGTGTGCTTAAAAATTAGACCGATCGTGTAGGCTACTGCATGGCCAGCCGAGGCAGCCATTTGAATGAAGTTATTTTCCATTATTAACCGGAAGGATTGTACTTTCAAATAAAAAAAGAAATTTGAGAAAATATTCAGTAGTTTTTTTTAAAGCATTTTCAAAAAAAAAGTTATTTGGCGGACCCTTTAATAGAGGACAAAACTATTAGCTCAGTAAGAGGAGTTTGGAATGCAATGTCGGAATTTGAAATGGAAGTTTACCAAAGGAAGGAAGGAGAAAGAATTGTCGACAAAGGGACGAACCTTTATTTACTTTTTATGAGCACATACACTTTTTCTATATTCAGGAAAACGATAACGTTTGGTTCCACAGTGCATCTATGTTAGCACTTTTGTACAAATTTTTATGCCTCTGTGCCAGGCAATTTGTTAATCTGTTTTGCTATTATTTTGCATTAAAAAACAAAAATTTTTTTATTTTTAAATTTTTATTCAAATTGTAATTTTTTGTTTCTTCAAACACATGTTTTTTTATTACTGCAGGTTTTTTCTTTTGTGGGGGATAAATTGCTTCTCCCTGCCCAGTTGGAGGAATAGCAAAGCTGTCTAATTAATGTATGTTTTGTTTTGTTAATAACGTTGTATAAATGCCAATAAATTAATTTATTAAACTTTAAATGGTTGTTGTACTATTCTTCTTCTTCTTCTTCTTCTTTTTCTACTGTTTATTAATAATAAAATTTATTGTTTTCATTATTTGCTGATGATGGTCTAAAAGTGAATGCAGCTGCTGGTCTACGTTTAGCATGTATCGTACGCAAGTGAACATACATGCTGGTTGCTTATAAGCAATGTTTACGTTTAATAACGTAAATGGAGTAGCAATTGTTTATGTATGTATGTATGTTGTTGTTGTTATAGTGGCTTTTAAAATATTTTTTAAGATTTTGTAGTTATAGTTGTGTTACGGCGTCATTTTAGCCCGTATTGCTGAAGACGATGACGAAGATGACACTGTGGTTTTTGGTCAATGACCGATAATTTTGAATGACATTGATTTTGAAAAAAATTATTTTTTTCTTTTTTGTTTATAATTTTTGGAAAATAATTTTTATGGCATTTTTTCATATTTTTTTTCTCTTAATATTGTTTATGATTTATTTCTTGCTTTTGTTTCGAGGCACCTTATGAGCGAATTTGTAAAATGCTTTAGAAAATCTTGATTTGATTTATGAATGTTTAATTAACAAATCAATAAATACTCGTACAAGCTAATCAATTTAAAATGTATAATCTTGCTTAAATGAAATTTTTGACACATCATTTTGTATTTAATTTAAGCATTATAAGCATTATAAGCATTTTTGTTTTAATACACAATATGTTCTTAAATATTAAATTTAAATATTTAATGTTATCAAGTAATTTTGATTGGCAAAGAAATATTTGTTTTCTTTGCCGTTCCATAAAATCGATTAGCTACAGTGGGCAGGTATGTTTATTTTTAACTTGTTTTTTAAATAGAAAACTAATTTATCTTTTATTTAAAATTTTTTTAAATTTCGAAAACTGTCTGCTGACAAGTGTGAAAAAAAGGAAAGGGAAACAAATTGTTTCTAGAAATTTGAAAACATTACATAAATAAACAAAATGAAATCATTTATTCATTAATAATTTAATTTATTCAATTTATAATAATGGGTGATTTTTTTAAGAGCTATAGGAAAATTTTTCAAAAAAAAAAACACATAAAATTCAGAAAAATGCATGAAATCTTTATTTGAATCGATAGTACGTACGGTCCATATAATTTAATGTTTGAAAATTATTTCATGCAAATGTTTACCGCGACTGCGCCTCAAATGGTCCATCCGCTTAGTCCAATTTTGCCATACTCTTTCCAACATTTCGGCCTGAATCTCACGAATAAATGCTTCAATGTTGTCTTCCAATGCGTCAATTGAAGCGGGCTTGTCTGTATAGACATGAGCTTTAACATAGCCCCACAAAAAATAGTCTAAAGGCGTTAAATCGCACGTTCTAGGTGGCCAATTGACCGGTTCCGAACGTGAAATAAAATGTTCACCGAAAAAAAGTTGGATATCATCTCACGGTAGCTCTCACCATTCGCAGTTACGTTACGATTCGCAGCATCTTTGAAGAAGTACGGTCCAATGATACCACCAGTCCATAAACCGCACCAAACTGTGACTTTTTCTGGCTGCATTTGTAGCTTTTGCAACGCTTCTGGCTGATCTTCACTTCAAAATCGACAATTCTGCTTATTTATGTATCCATTGAGCCAAAAATGAGCTTCGTCGCTGAACACAATTTTTCGATAAAGAAGTGGATCTTCGGCCAACTTTCCAAGAGCTTCGTTCGGCTTTAATTCTTGCACCAGCTGTATTTTGAAAGGCTTCACACCTAAATCCTTCCGCAAAATTTTCCACGTTGTTGAGTAAAACAGAGGCCCAATTGCTGCGAACGGCGACGAATCGATAATTGATGGTCATCATTAACACTGGCACCGATACAGCTGCGATATTTTCTTCAGTTCGCACTCTACGTAAGCGTGTTGGTGGTTTAATGTCTAACAATGTAAATTTGGTTAGAAATTTAGTCACAATAGCCCGAATAGCCGCATTATTTAAACTAACTCATGTTCAGTTGCCATTGATAGATAATAAACCTTTTAATGTTTTAACCAGCCTCCATAGATTTGATGGCTTAAGACATACGTTCTTTTCATTAGGAGATGTTGATTGTGATATAAAATGTACTGTTTGTCCAGCTAACAATATCAAAGCATGACTGGCTTTCATTGTACTTTAATATTATTGATGATAAAATTGACTGATAAACTTCAGAGTGTTGCTCGATGTAAACAATAACAATTTCCTGCCTAGCACCTGATATATTCCCAGGTGTTTCCTTTCGGGATGCATTAATATCCTACAGATTCCAAAAATGTGTTCCGATGGTGCATTCCCATTGTCACAGGGCTTGTATAGTGGATTTCAGACAACCCTATTCTGAATAGGAGTACAGTGCCCTGTCAAAAGGCCGTTTATCATACTTTAGTTATTCCTGCATAGTCTGAATAACTAACGGTTGAAATGCTAAAGAAGACAAACAACGAACCTGGTATTAAGGTCAGGCATCGTTACTCCTTGGGAAGTATAAGAATTCAATAAAAAAAGTTCTTCACCCCAACGCTTACTAGAAACAATCAATATATGGTTAAGGACACCGAACTAGTCAGGAAACATATACCGAAGAGCTCAAGAGCTACAGTTTATGTAGATAATCAGGCAAAACTAAAGGCTTTGAAAGGATAAGTTTTTAGGTCCCATCTGGTCTGGAAGAGTAAAAGACTGGTATTGGTTGCTGATAAATTGGCAAGATCAGGTTCATCTTTGACGGCTATAACAGAGAAAAAAATGGTGAGACAACCAATGGGCTTCCCTTGCATAGGGATGTAGAACGGGCATGTTAGATTGCATTGTTACTGTTTTGTATTGAACCTTGTGGCCAAAGTTTTTATAGACATGAAACTACTCCTAAACACGAGTAGGCGAAAGATGACGTCTATTATAGTAGTATTAACGCGGCATGACCCCTTTGGATACACGATTAGCAGATGGAATCGAGATATCTTTGATTTCTGTAGACTGTGTGAAGGAGCAGAGGAGAATGCAGATCATTTTTGATGTCACTGTCCTTTTCTGCAGGTACTTAAGAGGAGGTGTGTCTAGATAGTTGACTTGTTGAGGCATTGGTAGATCCGAAGGACAGCATAATTAAGGATCTAAAAGAGTTCAAAAATGGCAACGACTGACTTGGTTGGTCAATTCTTTCTTTTCTTCTTTATCTCTGTCCTTGCTCTTCTTTTTTACTTATTATTTTTTACTTATAAAGGGACTAATGGGTGTCTGGCTGAAGGCGCGGAACTGTAAATACAAAAATGCGCCACTCTTCCAACATAACCTACATACATACATACATATGTACAGGGTGGCTGATATATAATGCAACAAAGTAAAGCGCTATATTTTTTTAATTTTTTTTTTAATTTTATTGTTCAAAAGCAAAAAATGTTGGAAATAACATCAAATTTTAGAATCAGTTTAGATTTGTTCGAATTGGCCACCATTGGTACGAATTATGGCCTTCAAACGGCCGACAAAGCCATCACAGGCTGCACGAAAGTGGCTCTGCGGTATTTTGGCCCATTCCCGGCGAAGCGCCGTCGACACTTTGGTATTTTTTAGTGAGAACCTTACTCTCCAAAATGCCCCAGGCGCAAAAGTCCAACGGATTGAGATCCGGAGATTTTGGTGGCCATTGTGCGATAGAAATGAAGCGAGGAACCTCCTTTTTAAGCCATTCTTGGTTGACGCGTGCTGAGTGCGGTGGTGCTGAGTCCTGTTGGAATGTCCATGGTCTGTGGCCGAAATGTTTGTCTGCCCAGGGCTTCAATACTATCTTTAAAACATTTTCCCGATAATATTCGGCATTTATTTTGACCCCACGGTCGATGCATACGAGCGGGGAGCGACCATCGGCTGTTACGGCGGCCCACACCATTACCATCGGCGGCGCTTGAGTTCTGGTGGCCAATCGCAGGTGTACATTTTTAGCTGACCTCTTTGGCAAGTAAACCCGATCATTTTGTTTGTTCACAAACTGCTCAATTTGTAATGGCTTCTCATCGGAGAAAACCAAATTCGGTAAATGGCCACTTTCGTGCAAGCGAAGTAACTCCATGGCTCTTTCCAGTCTAACTTTTTTTGTCCATCGGTGAGCTCTTGCACTTTTTGGAACTTCAATGGCTTTAGTCCAAGCTCATTTTTCAATATGTGTTGCATCCGTTCTCGCGATATGTTCAGCTCACGAGCAATTTTTCTACCACTGCGGCGTGGATTTCGATCAAATCTGGCCTTCACTTTTCGGATCATTTCTGGTGTTGTTACCGTCCACTTTTTGGACGCGATGCAACACTACCAGCACCACGGTAACGAGCAATGGTACGAGAAATAAAAGATTTATTCACATTTAAATGCTGGAGGGCTCTAACCATAGCCACCTGTGGTTTTCCAGCCAAATATAAAGCAATCACACTATCACGCTTGAATTCCATCACGAATAACTTTTTTTTTTGAATGGAATAGAAAATGCTTTTGTAAGCTTGTAAATAATAAAATGAACTGTCACTGGAATAAATCTGTCAGCTGTCAGATGAGCGGTTTATAAATGATAACAACCTGAAGTTGGTTGCAATACATATCAACCACCCTGTAATTGGTAATGACAACCCTTTAGCTAGGATTACGACCTAGCTTCTCACACCACTGATGCTGTGTGTGTTCATTTTATATAATAACAAATTTTTTGAGAAACTATTCATGTCAATTTTATTTACTCTCAGAGTTTTTGTCAGAAATCTGCTGAGAGGAAATATTTTTTTCATATTTCGTTTTGATGCCTGACCTGGGGTTTGAACCGAGGCCTCAAGTCTAATAAGCCAATACACTATCTACTAGACCACGGCGACTAACCTTAACCAAAAACTAACCTAATATTGCAACAGCACTATTGGAAGCCAATAGAATTATTTCTCTTTAAACTGCAAAGTACTACGATTACTTATTGTATTTTCCTAAAGTTGTTGACCTAATCAGCAATATTTTGCTTAACTTATAATATTCCAAGTAATTATTTTTACTCATTATGGTAAAGAATTTATTCATCATTCTTAAAATATTCTACATAATATTAACACTTTGAAAACATAAAATACAACGATTAAAAGTTCAATAATTAATGACGCATAAATGGATTTATCCTCAGCACCACCAAAAAAAAAAAAGATAAAACAGTGCCAAAAACAAAAGTCATTTACATTTAATTTTTTATTTTCTTTAATATTTTTATTATTATCTTTTTTTAAACAATAAAAAAGGGAATTATTTTCGTTGTAAAAATTATTTAATTTTTATTGACAGTTATTATTATCAATAAAGATTGCGTCTTAAAAAAGCATTACTTTAGTTTTATTGTGTGTTTTATAAGAAATTAATTTTTTTCATATTGTTGTTGTTGTTGTTGCTGTTGGTTTACATTATAATGTAACCTTGTGGTATGGGCTTAGGAAACCAACAATTTTTTGTTAATTTACGCTACGAACAGAAAAAACACCAAAATTCACCTTTAAAAAGTGTTCATTGTGTTCAATTTTAATGTTGTTTTGATTTTTTTTTCTCAGTCATTACATTCATTATTAATTCTACCCACATTAAAAATGCGGAATTGAATTTTATTTTATACGAATTTGAAGTGAATTAGAATCATTCACTTGAGCGTAATTTATTTGTGTATACGTTGTTTGTTCGTTTGTAGTTAAGCATTCGTTGTATCATTAATGGCAACAAATTTCAATTTCATAGCTTTACAAGACTTCATCACTCCATTAACAATAATTGCTAAATACGAATAAAAATGAATGAGTAAATGAGTGAATGAATGAATGAATGTGTGATAGAAGGAATGAATGAGTGTGTGAAACATCATTTCTAATTATTAATGCATTTGTGCTTCACTTTTTTTTTAATTCCTTTGTTGTTTTTTATTAATTTGTTACACATATTGATGTTATTTAGAGTATAATTAACGAAAAAAAAAGTCATTCACATTAAATTTTATTAATCATAGTGTTTATTATATTGCTATTGTTGTTGTACCTAATTTTCTATTTTTTTTTTTTATTTTTTTTTTTGTAAAGTGTTCTAGGAAGTGTTGTTAACCATTGTTGTTCTTCCAGTTGTTTGTTTTATTTTTTTTTAATTAATTAATTGCTTTGTTTTAATCACACACTGTAATAACTTATTAATTAAAATTAAGAAAACATTAAAAAAAATTGTTTTTCTCTGTTATTGTTGTTTTTTTAATTAGGTTTTCGTTTTCGTTTTTTTTTTTGTAGAACGTAAAATTAAAAAGATGTTACTTTTGTTACTTCCGTTTTGTCGCAGATGACAATGAGCGTATGTGTGCGTTTTCGTGTGTATTAAAACAAAAGACTTAAGACATAAGCGTCCTTGAATATGTTTTAAGGTTTATAGTTTGTGTAGCCAATTAAAAGGAAACTAACTCATCATATTTTTATTTTATTTCTGGGAAACGGAAGACACATGTTAACATGTTAATGCCAAGAATAATCTCTAAAACAGCTAACGAATGATTTAAAAATCTAAAACTCTATATAGCAAAGAAATATTAGAATTATGAAGGTCTTTCTGTCTACATGTGTAATTAGGTAATTTACTTACATACCTAATTTTACAAAATTTGTGATATTAGAGTTAAAGAGATTACAAGCCTTGAGTACTGCCAAATAAAATTTTGAGAAGATAAAATAAATTTATCGACGACATGTTTTTCTATAGTAAATTCATCAATAAATTGCTTTTTCTATAGTAAATTCGTCGATAACTTGCATTTTTTATAGTAAATTTATCGATGACTTACACTTTCTATAGTAAATGCATCAATGACTTGCATTTTCTATACTAAATTTATCGATGACTAGCATTTTCCATAGTAAATTTATCGATGACATGCATATACTATAGTAAATTTATCAACGACCTGTTTTTTCTATAGTAACTTCATCAACGAATTGCTTTTTCTATAGTAAATTCGTCGATAACTTGCATTTTTTATAGTAAATTTATCGATGACTTACACTTTCTATAGTAAATGCATCAATGACTTGCATTTTCTATACTAAATTTATCGATGACTAGCATTTTCCATAGTAAATTTATCGATGACATGCATATACTATAGTAAATTTATCAACGACCTGTTTTTTCTATAGTAACTTCATCAACGAATTGCTTTTTCTATAGTAAATTCGTCGATAACTTGCATTTTTTATAGTAAATTTATCGATGACATGCATTTTTATAGAAAATCTATGACTTGCTTTTACAATAATAAATTTATCGATAACTTACACTTTCTATAGTAAATGCATCAATGACTTTTTCTATACTAAATTTATCGATGACTAGCATTTTCCATAGTAAATTTATCGATGACATGCATATACTATAGTAAATTTATCAACGACCTGTTTTTTCTATAGTAAATTCATCAACGAATTGCTTTTTCTATAGTAAATTCGTCGATGACTTGTATTTTTTATAGTAAATTTATCGATGAAATGCATTTTTATAGAAAATACATCTATGACTTGTTTTTACTATAATAAATTTATCGATGACTTACACTTTCTATATTAAATTTATCGATGACTAGCATTTTCTATACTAAATTTATCGATGACTAGCATTTTCCATAGTAAATTTATCGATGACATGCATATATTATAGTAAATTTATCGGAGATTTGCATTTTCTATAATAAATTTAACGATTTCCCTTCTATTAGATGAATTTCTCAACAAATCAGCTACCTATTCATCTCTGCCTACGTATGTGCAGACAATGACCTGGTTTCTTACACCACTTATGTTGTGTGCGTTAATTGGCTACATAAGTGGCGGCACTTA
The DNA here is from genome assembly GCA_958299815.1 of Sarcophaga carnaria. Lineage (NCBI taxonomy): Eukaryota > Metazoa > Arthropoda > Insecta > Diptera > Sarcophagidae > Sarcophaga > Sarcophaga carnaria. The sequence goes on from OY283151.1 coordinate 48,235,526, forward strand.
CAATTTAAAGTCGACTCCGAACGACAAATTTTTGAGATACTTTTCATGGCTATTTTATTTACTCTCAGAAATTTTTTGCCAGATATCTGCAGGGAGAAAGTCGCCGTAGAAATGGTTTTCATATTTTCGTTTTGATGTCTGACCTGGGATTTGAACCATGGCCTTACGTCTAATAAGCCAACACACTACCTATTGGACTACAGCGACTATATTGCTAAATCCATTGTAAATCCATCGATGACTTGCTATTACTATAATAAATTTATCGATGACTTGCATTTTCTATAGTAAATTTATTGATGACGTGCAATTTTTTATAACAAATTTGTCGATGACTTGCATATACTATAATCAATTTACGGATGACGTGCATTTTCTATTTTAAATTCGTCGATAACTTGCATTTTCTATAATAACTTTATCGATAACTTGTATGTACTATGGTAAACTCTTCGATGACTTGCATCTTCTATACTAAATTTATCAAAGTCATGTATCTTCAGTGATGCAGCTTATTTTTAGCCTAATGAGTTCGTCAATAGTTAAAATTTACGCATTTGGTGTGAAGAGGTGCCAATGTACCCTAAAAGATCCACTGTTCGGTGAGGTTTGTGGACCAGCAGCATAATTTGATCATAATTGGTCAATGAAAAACGCGACGTTGCGGTCATTGAAAGAAAGCATCGTGTGATGATTAATAGTGTTTTTTTCTTGCTCAGAATAGAAGAATTTGACTTGGTGAGATGGAGTTTGAACAAAATGATGCCACTTGTCATTCATTACTATATCGTGAAATTATTAAGAAACGAGTTTGAAAAGGAATTATTTTCACGTTCTGAAACTAGATTACCTTTTTGTGAAGATAAGTGAAGTTTCGTGTGTGCAGGCTCAAACCAGTCACATAAATGGTCCGCCAAATACCTTTTTTTTTGAAAATTAAATAAAACTACTGAATATTTTCTCAAATTTCTTTTTTTATTTGAAAGTACAAGCCTTCCGGTTAATAATGGAAAATAATTTCATTCAAATGGCTGCCTCGGCTGGCCATGCAGTAGCCTACACGATCGGTCCTATTTTTAAGCACATTATCGATTGTGTGCAGCTGTATTTCACCAATGGCTTCACGAACATTGTCCTTTAAAGCGTCAATTGCGTGTGGCTTGTCGGCGTAACACTTATCTTTGACGGCACCCCACAAATAATAGTCCAACGGGGTCAAATCGCAGCTCCGTGGTGGCCAAACGACATCAGCTCTGCGGCTGATAATGAGATCTTCAAAAACAGGGCGCAAAACATCGAGTGTAGCTTCGGCTGTGTGGCACGTAGCGCCGTCCTGTTGAAACCAAGTGTTGCCAATGTCCTCCTCTTCAATTTTTGTGAACAAAAATTCGTTCAACATGGCCCGATAACGATCGCCATTGACTGTAATGGCCACTCCTTGCTCATTCTCGAAGAAAAATGGCCCAATTATGCCTCTGGACCAAATTCCGCACCAAACAGTGACTCGTTTTGCGTGCGTCGGCTTTTCAATGTATGCGTGCGGGTTTTCTGTGCCCCAAATGCGACAATTTTGCTTGTTTACATACCCGCCAAGATCAAAATGAGCTTCATCTGAAAAGATGATTTTTTTTTGCCAAAATCGGCATCTTCTGGTGTAGGCTACTGCATGGTCAGCCGAGGCAGCCATTTGAATTAAATTATTTTCCATTATTAACCGGAAGGATTGTACTTTCAAACAAAAAAAGAAATTTGAGAAAATATTCAGTAGTTTTTCTAAAGCATTTAAAAAAAAAAAGTTATTTGGCGGACCCTTTACAAGTAGAAATGATTGAGAATATCTGTCAACATTGAGAATTCTACAATTTGCTTGATGCTCAAAAAGCAATACGATATTTTTGTAAAGATTCATAGCGTCTACCTATGGTAGACGCCCATTAGAATTTAACCTTGACCTTATAATGTGAACCTTACAACCACAGGAAAAAACAACCACAGGAAAGGATTTACTATTGAAAAGAGATTAATATTATGGAAAAAGGCAATTTTTGTACGCGTAATAATTTTTGAGTATGAGCAATAAATAACTTGAACTGGAAAAATTATAAGCAATTTATTATCGATATATACAGTTAAACAAAAAATGGCCAAAAAATGTTTTATAATTGAAACAATAAAATTAGAATGCATTTTAAAAATTATTTAAAAAGAAATCTCAACAATTACTCGTATAAACAAAGGGATGTTATATGACACCTTCAAACTACAATTAATAACTCATGAAACAAGTCACAACAGTTGTTGTTAATTTCAATTTTGTTCTTATATTAAATACAAGTACATACGAAGAAAACATTTATAATTGCAGAAATTGTTAAATATGTTTAAAATTAAATAAAAACAACAACAACGCTTCAAAATTATAAATGTAACTAAAAATACTCGAGTACTGCTGTAAGTGATGTTGATACAGCTGGTGGTGATGGCGGTTGGTGGTGGTGTTGGTTTTGGTGGTCGTTATACTCGTATATGGGGGGATACACAATAAATGATGAATTTAACTGTCTTCTTCAATATATTTTATACGATGTTTTTTCGTACTTTGTTTTTTGTTTTTTTTTGTTTTTTGTTTGTTTTAAAGATGTTGCACATTTTGAATGTTTTGTCTACGTTTGCATGTGTATGTTTGTGTATGTGTGTGTTTATGTAATCTTTCAATTTCAAATAGAAATATTTCAAGGTTGCAACAATTAGTACTAATATTTGTTTAACACGTGCAACCATAAATACCTGCATGTTTAGTAAATATTAAAAAGCCAAATCATTTCAAGCTTAAAATACAACAAAAACAATGAAAGAAAAAAAAAAACAAAGTTTAAAATACAATACATACATACACTTGTAGAATATTAGAAAGAAAAAAAATCTCAAGCACATCAGTAGTTGCAATGCCAATGCAAAAAAAGTGAACAAAAAAAAATTAAAAAGATTCAGCATTTAATAGAAAAAATTCAATGGCAAAAGGCAATTAAATGCATTTCCTGCACTAAACGAGCTCAATGCAGTTTCAGATCATCAATATTACAGTCGTCATCACTTGCGATCACCATCAACATCATCGCCATCATCACACATAGCAACGGTTACAGCCGACAATGAAAATAAACAATATGCTGCTCATCATCATGGCTATACAATTCATTTATAAGGTCTTTCATTAAGCGCTTGCTATCTTTAAATTTAAATAAAACAAAAAAGGCGCATGAGATATGCTTGAAATTATTTATTTGATTGAAGGACGTATTGAGGCCATTAAGTGTGGAATATAAAATTGTTCAAATGTATGCCACGGTTCTTCTGGGTGGAACGCATCTGTATTGTTTAATTTTCCATTACAGTGGCGTATAAATCAGGCTGAATGGCATGTGTTATGTTGACTTTGAGGATTGCTGTGGTTTATGGTTAATGCGGCTACACCTTCGACTTAAGAAGACCACCAAATAACGCAAACGGGCGCAAATAGCAAGATCTCGATGGACAATTGGCATTTCCTCCACGTGAGATGACCATAACCTCAAATTCGTTGGGCAGAATACCCAATGAGACATGAACTGTGTGGCACGTAGTGCCGTCCGACGTTAGTGTCAGGTTAGGTTAGGTTAGGTTAGAGGACGTGTGCTTGTCAATTAAGACAAGTGCAGTACCCGGAGGACGAATTGACCCATTGTACAACGTCCTAGTTTCTCACACCACTTATGTTGTGTGTGTTAATTTTATACATGAGTGGTGGGACCTACAGTTTAAAGTCGACTCCGAACGACAGATTTTTGAGAAACTTTTTCATGGCAATTTTATTTACTCTCAGAGTTTTTGCCAGAATTCTGCTGAGAGGAAGTCGCCGAAAAATACTTTTTGTATTTTGTCTTTGATGTCTGGCCTGGGGCTCGAACCTTGGCTTTGCGTCTAATAAGCCAACACACTGCCTACTAGACTACGGCGACTTCAAAACGTTAGTGTCCAGATTATAAAATTGTGGCCGAAAAGTTTTGTAATTATAGACTTATAGCGCTTGCAGTTGGCAGTGAAGACCTGGCCTACATCGTTCTCAAAGGAATACGGACCGATTACCCTGCCGTCTATACCTCACCATATAGGGGAATTGCATTGAACGCTTTTGATCTCATATGGAGATTTAGCCTCCATTGTTTTACTCTCCGGACTCTCCGGAGTCTAGTAGGTAGTGTCAGGCCTCGGTTCAAACACCAGATCAGACATCTTCAGCAAAACGAAAAATGAAAAAGTTTTTCTTAGGCGACTTCCTCTTATCAAATTTCCCATATTTGATAATTTTGCTTGTTCAAGCACCAATTCATCCGGAAATGGTCTTCATCGCTAAGATAATTTTTCTATGTAAATTAGGGCCAGTTGTCAACCGTTTCGGAACCCATTCATTCACGGTGATTAGGCAAACAGACTGCATAAATGACAACAAGTTTGACAGATGTAGCTTCAACAAGATAGCCGTTATAAATTCTTAAAGTTCGAAAGTCTTTGTTGGAAGACCCATATCAAATATCTGTACGGCTATTTTAGAGTAGAGTAAGAAACATATGAACAGGCACACTGACAACAAAAACTTCTGCTTTGGAAATCCATAAAAGGTTTTCAGTTAAAAATCTATTGAAACAGAAATCAAGTGATTCCTTCATGTTTTACTTTAAATGTATACAAGTTATGAAACGAATGCCTATTTGATGGCCAGTGGTAATACTACTATTCCAAGTGCTAAGTGTCATCATTGGCACACGGTGTTCAACTGGCAATTTACGAAGTGAATTCTTCAAAAGCATGCACTTGAATCTTGACTCACATGTCATTAAAAGTCAATGCATTTCGGTCACATTGACTTCACATTACATACGGTACGGTACGTACATCAACTAAACGAATGACTAGCTAGCTAGCTAGCTGACTGACAAACTTACTTATGGACTTAATCGATACATTTAAACTTGCAAAAACAACAACAACAACAAAAAACAGAAACAGCAGCACATGCATTGAAAGTAACAGATGTTGTTAAATGGTTTTTTTTTTCATCTCTCTTTACAATTTGTTGTTAATTTTATTGTGACTTTTTTGTTTTACTCTGTTGTATCATTCGGTTTCTTTACAGAAATTGTGTAAATCTGTACGATGCGATAGCATTTTACATGGAGGAGGTTGTTGTTTAGTTGACTTTGAGTGGCAGTTATTGTTTTTTTTGTTGATATTTTTTTAATTATGCAAAGGAAATTAATTATGGCAGTGGTCTCAATAAGCTATTTTACTAATTGCTGTTGTGTATTTAAATATTCTTAAATAAATTATTAAGTTTTTTTCTTAAAAAAAAAAAAAACGTCAAAGGCTTGACAACAATTATTTAAAAGAGTGCAATGAAAATCACCCAATAGGCAAAGATGTTCAAATATGGTTGCAAACTTTAACGGTTTTTATACGATCAATTCGTGGCCACTAAACTTATATTCTTCTAAACTTGCATAATTTTTCAGTGTATGAATAGGAAACGGTGTACCATCGTTTAACATTAAAACGATAAACAAAAGCTACACAAACAAATACAACGAACTTTTTACAAGTAAACCAACAACATTAGTATGAAAGAAAAGGGGATAGACAAGTAAGCGAACGGAACAACAAGCAATGTGAACAAAATACACAAACAACAATGAAGTCTCGATAGATTTCTCGAGAAAGCGAAACCAGGAACGTTTGACTTCAAGAACCTTCATCAGACTGATTATGTGGGCATATAAAAAGGCAAGACAAAGCAGGAAAGACAAAGCAGGCAACGAGCAGTAAGAATTCAGTCAGTCTTGTGTGAAGACTCGTTGCGTGTGAAGAGAACAGTCATGGTTTGAAGATTGCCGTTGAAAAGATCTGCGTTGTAAGCAAAGAAGAATAGCGTACACACAAAAGTAGTAAAGAGTTTAATTGAAACTAAACAGCAATTTATTTTTACTTTGTTTGCAATCAACGGACTCATATTCTAAACGTTTTTAAAAAGGTAAAAACATAACAGTATCATACGAGGTATCAACTCAAAAAAAGTATACTGGCTATACGATTTTGAAATCAAACCTACTATGTTTTACGGAGCCGTTGTTTGATAGGCTTTGGAGGAAAGGAAACATCAAACTCAGTTTGCTGATCTAAGTATTGTTTAATATCCTTGACGGACCGTCACCATACAAGTGGCTATGAATAGGGCTATGAAACTTAGTGCCTCAATCAAGTTTTGATCTTGATTTCTCTATTGACAATACGATAACTAAAGCCACCACAGAACCTTGTGTTACCACAGAAATCCTCTTATAAAAATGGTTTGCATCTCTCAGGGAAAGGTATTCAAGTATTCACTAACAGATCCAATTCCTGAGACATAATAAGATGTGGAATATTTTTCGAATACTTGGATCTTAATTTGACCCTTACTCTAGCCAATTACTGTGGTACTATTCAGGCAGAAATAATAACTGGCGTTGTACGAATCCGATATTATTATCTTTTATTATTATTATCTTTTTGTTATTATCTTTTTGGCAACACTGGTTTAAAAAGCTCACGCACGTTTCGTGTTTTATTTCACTGTCATCAACATCTTCAGTTTGGTCTATAATTTAACCATGAATCGTCTTACAAACGAACAACGCTTGCAAATCATTGAATTTTATTATCAAAATGCGTGCTCTGTTAAGAAAGTTCATCGCGCCCTTCTTCCATTTTATGGTCAGTTTAATCGACCCATTGATGCGGCTACTCGGGCTATTGTGACTAAATTTCGCACCAAATTTACATTGTTGGACATTAAACCACCAACGCGCTTACGTAGAGTGCGAACTGAAGAAAATATCGCAGCTGTATCGGCCAGTGTTAATGATGATCATCAATTATCGACAATTATCGATTCGTCGCCGTTCGCAGCAATTGGGCCTCTGTTACTCAACAACGTGGAAAATTTTGCGGAAGGATTTAGGTGTGAAGCCTTTCAAAATACAGCTGGTGCAAGAATTGAAGCCGAACGAACTACCGCAACGCAGAATTTTTGGTGAATGGGCTCTTGGAGAGTTGGCCGAAGATCCACTTCTTTATCGAAAAATTGTGTTCAGCGACGAAGCTCATTTTTGGCTCAATGGTTACGTAAATAAGCAGAATTGTCGATTTTATAGTGAAGATCAGCCAGAAGCATTGCAAAAGCTACCAATGCATCCAGAAAAAGTCACAGTTTGGTCCGGCTTATGGCCTGGTGGCATCATTGGACCGTACTTCTTCAAAGATGCTGCGAATTGTAAGGTAACTGTGAATGATGACCGCTACCGTGAGATGATATCCAAATTTTTTTGCCCAAAATGCAAGAGCTTGACTTGCATGACATGTGGTTTCAACAAGACGGTGCCACATGCCACACTTATTGAGAGGCGAGTTCGGTGAACATTTTATTTTACGTTCGGGACCGGTCAATTGGCCGCCTAGATTGTGCGATTTAACGCCTTTAAACTATTTTCTGTGGGGCTATGTTAAAGCTCATGTCTATACAGACAAGCCCGCTTCAATTGACGCATTGGAAGACAACATTGAAGCATTTATTCGTGAGATACCGGCCGAAATGTTGGAAAGAGTGTACCAAAATGGGACTTAGCGGATGGACCATTTGAGGCGCAGTCGCGGTCAACATTTGCTTGAAATAATCTTCAAACATTAAATTATATGGACCGTACTATCGATTCAAATAAAGATTTCATGCATTTTTCTGAATTTTATGTGTTTTTTTTTTGAAAAATTTTCTTATAGCTCTTAAAAATCACCCATTATAACATAAAAATTCAAATGAATTCTTCTGTGGGATTGGAAATCAACAGAAGGTCCTTTTAATTAAACTTTACTTATTTACATACAAAAGATGAGTAAAAAGCTACAAGTAGGACAGACAAATTTGGTCCAAACTGGCTATACGATCTTGAAATCAAACCAAAATTATGTTTCACGAAGCCGTGATTTGGTAGGCTTTGCAGGAAAGGAATCATCAAACTCAGTTTGATGATCTAAAGTATGGTTTAATATCCTTCACGGGCCGTCACCATACAAGTGGCTATGAATACGTCTTATGGAACTGAGTGCCTCAACAGCATATCAAAATCTTGGGTATAGTTTAAAACAAAGCCTGTGATAAAGCAAACTAAAGTCCATCATAATACACTGTCTCTGGGTACGTTGACATGGAGGCTGGGAATATCTCACAACGACTTCTGCAGCGACTGTAATGAGAAGGAAGAAGAAGAGGCCACAGAATATTTCCTCTAACATTGTTCGGCACTTGGGAATCTGAGACAAAAGATACTTTGGCATCCGGAATTTATTGACGTGAAAATTCACACAAGATCAGGTAGTCATTGATTAGATGCAGTTGGATGCCGTATGGTGCTTTAAATTGTAAAAGAAAAAGTTTTTTTTTTGAAAGAATTTTTGATTTTTGATCTGGCATATAACTCAGTTGGTTGTAAAGCTCAAAATGTGGCATTACGATAGAGTTCTTCTGTAAATGCGTTTACTTTATGGGAAGCTGTAATTAATTATTTATGTAAACCCGTATACAATTTGAAAACGTTTTTATTCTCTTATTTTCCATGCTCTGCTTTGAAATCATAATTAATAATTCATATTGTATAATAATTGTTGATTTTTAATTATGTATTGTGGCTAGTAAAGCAGCAAACGAGTACTTTAGTTAGTGATTAATGCAACAACTTAATTATATGGAATACAAATGAATGGAATTAAGAAAACCAAACCCAGGCCAAAACGAACCAAACTGAACTGAACCGAACCAATAATACACAACAAACAACCCAAATGAACCACCCAACCAACCAACTTATAAAAAAAAAAATTGAAATGAAATCATGTAACCAGACAACATCTGTTCAAAGTGGGTTTGTGTACCAGTGTCATTTTGCACATCTGTTGTGCAATTTATTCAATTTTTTTGCATTTTTTTGCATTTGTTTTTTTTCTATTACTGTAAGTAATAGTTTTTAAAAAAATTTTGAAATTAGTTTGTGGTTTAATTTCATACCAACCCGGTGACAACTATAAAACTGCAATTATAAATGCAATCCTATACACAGGCGCGTGGCCTCATTTATGAAAGAGATAAACAGAGTGTACAGGTAACTGCTTGTCGGATATTTCAATTTAATGTCACTTTAAATGGTTTTGTTTTAAACCTAAACTTCTATTTAATTCTTAATAATTTATGAGAATCTACTTGAAGAAACCACCACTTTAAAAATTGGAAAAAAAATTAAATGTTGAAAGCCATATAAAGACCATTTTAAATTGTTCACCCTTTGATAAAAGTTTATAATTTAAATTGTCATTTTTTTTAAAATGTTTATATTGTTGCCAAGGGTTTGCAACAGGTGTTCGATGAAACACGTACTTTTTTTTAATTCAAGTATAAATAAATTTTAAATTATTATTATTAAATTAACACATTTTATTATTACAATATTTAATACACAACACAACTGAGGCATGTCATTAGTTTGTTCGTTTTTCTTTTTTTTTTCTTTTAACTGAATTACAAAAACAAATATAAAATAAATTAAAAAAATAAAAAGAATTCTTGTTTAATTCATATTCACAATTAAATGCAATTAAATTAAAAGCTTAAACTATAGCAACTTGTGGAAATAGTTTAACCTTATGTCTTTCATTTTCGGCTATAACAAGCCTTAACTAAATTATTTATATTTTTTTTTCTTTTTGATGCTTAAGAATTATCTAATCCCCACATTCAACTTGTAAATGAAAAGCAATTTCAAAAAACATACAATTTTATGTTGCATTCTATTAACGCTGAGTTAATTATTTAAGTTTTAAACATATTTTTTTTATTTTATTTAATAACGGTTAGTGTTGGTTTTTATAAATTTTTCGATTATTGCAATCGCCCACTATTCTTATATACAAAATATTGAAAGTATGTGTCTTAAGTCTTTTGATTATAAATACAAAACATTTTTCATAAATTAAGTTTAACGTTTTTACTGCACTAAATTAAAAAAATAACAAAAATTAATTAATAAAAATATCAACTAATAAATTACAAGTGGTTTATAATGATATACATACGATAGCAAATAACTCTTGGTCTTAAGCTAGAAAATCTTCAGGCCTACAAAAGTTTAAAAAATTAATAATCTAGGCTACAGAACATATTGTTACGAAAATGGAAACATCGTTTAACATTAACAAAAGCTACACTAACAAATATAACGAACTTGCTTGCATATACCAAAAACAAGTATGAAAGAAAAGGAGATATGCAAGTAAACAAGAACGCAACAACAAACATACATACATACATAACATAGTTGGTCATTACAACCCTTCAGTCAGGATTACGACCTTGTTTCTCATACCACTTATGTTGTGTGTGTTAATTTTATACATCAGTGGCGGGAACTACAGTTTAAAGTCGACTCCGAACGACAGATTTTTTTAGAAACTTTTTCATGGAAATTTTGTTTACTCTCAGAGTTTTTGCCAGAAATCTGCTGAGAGGAAGTCGTCGAAGAAATAATTTTTGTATTTTGTTTTGTTGTCTGGCCTGGGGCTCGAACCCTGGCTTTTCGTCTAATAAGCCAACACACTACCTACTAGACTACGGCGACTTCAACAACGCAACAACAAACAACGTGAACAAAATACACAAACAACAATGGAGTCGCAATAGAATTCTCGAGAAGGCGAAAATAAGAAGCTTCTGCTTCAAGAATGTTCATCAGACTGATTTTGTTTGCATATAAAAAGGCAAGACAAAGCAGACAACTAGTTAGTAATAATTCAGTCAGTCTCGTGTGAAGATGCGTGTGTGCGAAGAGAGCAGTCGTGGTTTGGGGATCTCCGCTATACAGATCTAACGAACAACTGTTGTGCTTACGCAAAGGGTGTGAGTAGAGAATAACGAATAAACAAATTGTTGTTGTATCGTTAAGTTGTATACGGTGGTACACAAAAGTAGTGCGAACAATAAAGAGTGTAATTGAAACAAAACACCAATTTATTTTTACTTTGTTTGCAATCAACGAACTCCTATTCTAAACGTTTTTAAAAAGGTAAAAATGTAACAATATTTTTCTTAAAGTTTTTAGTGCATTGAATTCGAATCCGACCTTAGAATTATTTTATCACGCTAGGTTTTTAATATAGCCAAAACTAAAAGTGTTGGAAACACGGTTTCAAGCTATATTGGAGCTTATTTAGGATTATTTATTTTTATTTATTTATTTATTTATTTATTAATTACAATACAATTACAAATTATATTCTAATTATATACGACCGGAGTAACTTGACCATATGCTCGGTATAATGGCACAGACCAGAGTCTCTGGTGGCAATCGAACTCACATCCCTCACGCTAATAGTCTAGCACACTACCCACTAGACTACCAGGGGGGCACCCTAATTATTCAGGATTATATTTTTCCTGAAATTTCGTTGCTGCGTCTAAAAGTACAAAACCTACGAGGCAAGACTTTTTTTATTGAATAAAAAGTTCCCAGATGAACACTATTGTTTTACTAACATACGTCCTTGATTGGTCTTTATAACCTTTTTGTCATTGTTTAATCCCCGCTTCTCATACCGCTTATGTTGTGTGTGTGTTAACTTCATTCATGAGTTATGAGACCTAGTCATGATTACAACCTAACTTCACACGCCAACCGTGTTGTGTGTATTAATTTTATACATGAGTGGCGGGACATACAGTTTAATGTCGACTTCGAACGAGAGATTTTTAAGAAACTTTTATGACAATTTTATTTACTCTCAAAGTTTTTGCCAGAAACCTATTGAGAGGAAGTTGCCGAAAAAATATTTTTCATATTTTGTGTTGGTATGTTGCACCGAGGCCTCATGTCTAATCAGCCTACTTGACTGCGGTGACTTCAATATATCTTAACCCAAAAGTGCTGGAAACACAATTTCAGGCTATATTCGAGCTTGTTTTATATCGCAGATTACATTTTTCCTGAAATTTCATACTTTTTTTGTACTTTAGTGTCAGGCTTTAAACCAAGCTTCTCATATCATTTAAGTTGTGTGTGTTAATTTCATCCATTAGCTATGGGACCTACAGTTTAATATCGACTTCGAACGAAAGATTTTTAAGAAACTTTTCATGGCAATTTTATTTACTCTCAGAGTTTTCGCCAGACCATGGCGACTAGATTTGGCAAATATTTTTGTTTTTATTTTGCTAAAGACGGTCTTAGCGCATGGACAGTAGTTTGGAGAAGCCAGAAAACAATAAGACACCAATAAGCCCATGAATTTCAGAATGTTTCAACTTAATTTACGCAAATTTTGTTCCATGCCAAAATATTTGATATGTAATTACCGTGTTACTATGTGATGTAAACGTAAATGCTATCCGCACACATTTTTTTCATTCAGCTTTATACCCCAAAGACTTAATTTCCTTTTCAGATGAAAGATGTGTTTTCTATAGGCAAAAATACGCTACAAGGAAGTTATTAGGTATGCTAAGGAAAGGAGTGTCATTACTTATTTGCCTTTTTTTTATTTAAAAGTTAACTACTGAATGTGTCTCAAAAGATTCCCCTGTGGTATATCGATTGAAATTGGTTGAGGCGCTGTTACACTGGCGTTTTCATTAATAGAAAAACCTTCGGTCGCCTTCTAGAACTCCACAATATTAATGTTTACGTTTATCTTCGACATTCCGCCTTCATCCCAAAACTTTTGTTTGTATTATTCGGTATATTTTTTGTTCAACCATAGTGTATTCCTTGCAATTAATTAATGATCCGGAATACACCAATTCGCAATTAATATTGACTGTAGTTTAGTTAGTAATCTAGCAGGTAATGTGTTAGCTTATGAGATGTGAACCCATGGTTCAAACCCAAAATATGAAAATAATTTCTTTTTGGCAAAACCTCTGAGAGGAAATATAAATTGCCATGCAAAAGTTTCTCAAAAATCTGCCGGTCGGAGTCAACTTTAAACTGTAGGTCCCGCTACTCATGTATAAAATTAAAACACACAGCAGAAGTGGTGTGAGAAGCTAGGTCATAATCCTGACGGAGGGGTTGGAATAACCAATTACGTATGCTATGTACTCGTATATAGTTTAGTTATCAGCAGCTAAAATCGGTGGTAATACTCTCATGATTTCACTTTCCTACGATCGTGATCAGGCTTAGGTATCATCTTAACTAGTTGAAGTAGTATAAACTACTCTTGAGAGCCAATATTAAAAACGTAAAATAGTATTAAAAACTAAAGGAATTCCACATTGAATATTTGCTTTGAATACGAAAAGAGAACTTTTTTTATTAAGGAAATAAATTCCTTAAAAATATCTTCTTTTTATTTTTGGCAAACAAACGAAAGTTATTAAAAAAAGTCATTTTCACTTGCTTACTCATAATTACACCCACACGTTTTTGTAATTTATTTTTAATTTTTCAATAAATTGAAACAAAATTTAAATAAAATTCATAAATTATTTATAATCGTAATCGTAATAATTACTAATTCAATCACTTTATAAATGAAAAAAAAACAAAACGCCTTTCATTTCTTTTGAACACCTGTTACAGACCCTTGGCAGACAGATGACAACAATTTCCAATTTCACAATTAAATTATTATTAATCAAAAGCAAATTCAATTCAATTCAATTCAATTCAAACAGGGCATGTAATTATCGTTAAACAACCATATGGGACGACAAGTGTAATAATTATTATAAAATGATAATATTTTACAACAACAAAAAAATTGAATAGAATTTCAGAATAGATTTTCATAAATTAATAGGCAAACACATGTTTCACTAGGTAAATTAATATTAAATGAAATCGATTTATAATTTATGGTCTTATGAAATTGATGTTCAATTTTTAAATGCATAAGGAAATGAAATTTAAAAAAGATTTAATTTTTTTTAATGCACAGTGTGCGTCAAAAGAAACTGTACTTTAAAAAGTATATAAATTAATAAATTACCGTTATATTTATTTTAAATTAGTTTCATTGCCAGTTTTTAAAATTAAAACAAAAAGAAAACAAAAAAAAATTCGAAATATCAAATTTTTTCGGGCACTCTCCTTAAGTGATAAAAGTTGAGTTTGGTGATTGTTAAAATTGTATCCTTAGTGTACAGTTTCTTTTGACGCTCACTGTAAGTACCAGATAGTTTAAAATTAATAGTAAATATTTTTCGGAACGAGTTCTTCGCCTGCATGATTATTCGTTTGAAGTTATCATGAAGTTATCGATTAATTTTCGACATAATTGTAGCTCTATCATCAAATCTAGTACGACGTTAAAATTGTGGCTGCTACTTCACTTACATACATAACATACATACATACATAATTAGTCATTACAACCCTTCAGTCAGGATTACGACCTAGCTTCTCACACCACTTATGCTGTGTGCATTAATTTTATACATGAGTGGCGGGACCTACAGTTTAAAGTCGACCCCGAACGACAGATTTTTGAGAAACTTTTTCTTGGCAATTTTATTTACTCTCAGAATTTTTGCCAGAAATCTGCTGAGAGGAAGTCACCGAAGAAATATTTTTTATATTTCGTTTTGATGTCTGACCTGGGGTTTGAACCGTGGCTTTACGTCTAATAAGCCAACACACTATCTACTAGACTACAGCACTTCACATACACTCACAAAAAACAGTCAACTGGGTTCAAATTGTATGTTCTTGGCGGTCAAAGGCAAGTGTCGCTCTATTATTGGATCACACGTCAACCATGACAAAAGCTTGTAGTCATCGCATGGTGTCTTATCCTATTGAAAGTAACGTTGCGATATTTATCTCTCTTGAACTGTGTCTGCCTACTTCTCACCCCATTTGGGCAATAATATTCGACAGAAACGCATTTCTAGGCGGTCAAAAGCATGTGCCACGCTCTTATTGAAGTATACGTCAATCATAACAAAAGCCTGTAATCATTGCATGGTGCTTTGTCCTATTGAAAGTAACGTTGCGAACTGCCTCGGTTTACTTCTCATCCCAAATAGGGCAATAATATTTCGATAGAAACGCATCCCTCAGAGAGCATGGATTTTGAAAATAAAATTATTTGTAAGCGTTGGTCCTATTGTCATTACGGTGAAGTGGCCAACCTTTTCACAAGTAGCCGTAGTCTAGTATGCAGTGTTTCGGCTTATTAGACGTGAGGCCACGGTTCAAACCCCAGGTTAAACATTTCCAACGAACGTCTTAACAGAACCCGTTTTCAACATCACAGATCAGCATACCAACAGCCTGCAAAACAATACTTACAACATTTGTAATTAATTTACTATCTATCTTGAGTGCATATCAAAAACTCTTTTTACTCAAATAAGCCCGACAGAACTGAAGATTTGAAAGATAACATTAGGCTTGAAACTGGTGATAAAGTAACAAAAAGTGACAGTAAAGCTTTACGTAGATCCCAATTCTAATTTTCCTATTCTTTTAATGAAAAGAAAAAAAATTTTTAATAAAAAACTAAAAGCCTTCTGGTCGTTAAATATGGACATGTCTTTCATCCTCACTTTAATAGAAATTACGTCAGTGAAATCCAAGGAGAACTATTAAAATTTAAAAAAGTTTCCTGAACATTAATAGTCTACCAGGGTATAAAATGTAGTACTAATAGCCGTCTGTTTATGTTTGTAATAAAATACTCAGGAACCATTAATTTGAAACTTAAAACACGATTAAACGCAACAAATTTGTAATAAATCTTTATGAAACATTAAAGGGCAATAATAAATTAAGTTCTTTACTTACACATTAAAAATACTCACAAGTTAGAACTTCATGGCAGTATAATTAAAAATTTTAATTGAATAGTTATGATACTAACTACAACAAAAAAATCGAACATAAGAACACAAATTTGACAGATGTAGCTTTAACAAAATGGCCGTTATCAACTGTCACAGTTCGGAAGTCCTTGTTGGAAGATAATACTATGTTCAGATATGCACTTTTATTGAGCAATATTGGGTTTATTGAGTACAATATTTTAAGTGTTCAGACATAATAATATACGCAGTTCAGCTGCTTATTCAATATTCATTTGGCAGCTGGTAGACAAAACAGCTGGTTGTTTCAACAACATTGTTTTTATTTTGTTTTTCGTTGTTGATATTTGAGTTGTCAAATATCAACAGAAAGTGTTCGGATAATTGTAATATTCGCACTAAACGGACTGATCACAGTGCTGCATTTTAAGTTTCACTCAATATTATAACAATTTTGCGTATTTATTGCGCAATAATTAATTGAAACTTTATATGAAATATTGAGCATTTATTGCGATTTACACAATAAAGGTGCATATCTGAACATCGTATAATATAAATACGACATTAAACCTGGGACCTGTATAAAAACCTATGAATTAATTTTTTTCAAGCCAACCTTAAACTATACAGACAACGTTCTCTGCCGCCTGCTGTAAATATTGTAGCCTAGTGATCATATCAAAATCTTTCGCTAAGCATGTGTTTAAGGAAAATTAAGTCAACAATTTAACCAAAGACTGATCGTCTACAACGTGAGGTTATCCTTAAATCACTCTATCTGTCTCATTATTTTCTGGCTTCACCAAACTACTGTCCATGCTCTGAGACCGTCTCTAGGAAAATAAAAACAAAAATATTTGCCAAATCTAGTCGCCATAGTCTAGTAGATAGTTTGTTGGCTTATTAGATGTAAGGCTTGGGTTCAAACCGCAGGTCAGACATGTTCAACAAAACGAAATATAAAAAATTATTTCTAAGGCGACCTCCTCTCAGCAGATTTCGTGCAAAAACTCTGAGAATAAATAAAAATGAAATTAAAAAGTTTCACAAAAATCTGTCATTTGGAATCGACTTTAAACTGTAGGTCCCGCCACTCATGTATAAAATTAACACACACAACATTAGTGGTGTGAGAAGCTAGGTCGTAATCCTCACTGAAGGGTTGTAATGACCAAATATATATGTGTGTACGTACATACGTTTTAAACTTATCCCAGCAATGTTAAGCAACTTTAAAAGTGACTGTGATAAGGGATAAACAACATCATGAAACCTTTTAACACCCTATAGAATTTAGCGAATATTGGTCCGTAATTATGGGCTATGTAAAGCTAGACTTCACCGATTATATGACTTTTTTTCTTGTTATTAATTAACTTGAATTGTTTCCATGTGTCTTAATGTTTAATATTCAGAAAAAGTTATATGAAATGGCATCTAAAAACTATGATTTATTTATTTGCATTTAAGTTTTGTTTTTAATTCTAACGAGTAGTAGAAGAAGATTTATTATTAAAGTTTTAAAAGTGTTAAGTATTTATTTGTAATCGTTTGCCTTTGACAAATTATTAACAATTATTTATATTTGTGATGTAAGCTTGTGTTTCTCACTTTAGGTCATTTGCCTTTGGAAATTGTTTATTGATTATCAATTATAGCATGGCCGAGTATTTCTTTTTTTTTTTTGATAATGGAGAAAAGAATTACAATATTTAGGATGTTTTACAACACCAGCATCAAAATTCTTAGATTTCTTTGAATATATTTTCAATTTAGTTTAATTTATGAAAGAGTTTGTTTTGGATATTTATGTGCCGCAAAATATTTTAAGTTTTTCTTTCATAATATTTACAATCTGAATTATATTAACTTACTTACTTAATTGGTCCTTACAACCCTTTAGTCAGTTTAGCTTCTCACACCACCCATGTTGTATGTGTGAATTTAAAAGTCAATTTTTTTTATACAAATTAATTTTCATATTAATTCTCTCTCGAATAAAATTTAACCATTATTGGACCATTTTCTTTAAAAATTTTAAGAATTTTAAACCACTCATGTATAAAATTAACACAAACAACATAATTGGTGTGAGAAGCTAGGTCGTAATCTTGACTGAAGGGCTGTAATGACCAATTATGCATGTACTATGTATTCTTGTTTTATATATATGTAAAGGGTGTTTTTTATAGAGGTATAGAACTTTAAGTTGCAATAAAACAACGATGGATTATTCGATTGACATGAATTTTATTTATCCGAAAGATAATCTTGTGGCATTACATTTTAAATATGATTTCTGGCATATGACCGCCACGGCTGGCGCGGATGTAGTCCAATCTGGATGTCCAATTTTCGATGACTTTTTCCAACATTTGTGGCCGTATATCATACGTATATAATACGGCGAATGTTGTCTTCCAAATGGTCAAGCGTTTGTGGCTTTACCGCATAGACCAATGACTTTACATAGCCCCACAGAAAGTAGTCTAGCGGTGTTAAATCACAAGATCTTGGAGGCCAATTCACAGGTCCAAAACGTGAAATTAGGCGGTCACCAAACGTGTCTTTCAATAAATCTATTGTGGCACGAGCTGTGTGACATGTTGCGCCGTCTTGTTGAAACCACATCTCCTGGACATCATGGTTATTCAATTCATGAATGAAAAAATTAGTAATCATGGCTCTATAACGATCACCATTGACTGTAACGTTCTGGCCACCATCGTTTTTGAAAAAGTACGGACCAATGATTCCACCAGCCCATAAAGCGCACCAAACAGTCAGTTTTTCTGGATGTAACGGTGTTTCCACATACACTTGACGATTACCTTCACTCCAAATACGGCAGTTTTGTTTGTTGACGTAGCCATTCAACCAGAAGTGCGCTTCATCGCTAAACAAAATTCGCTTATGAAAATCGGGAACAACGGTAATCTCGTTTTGGGCCCATTCGACGAATCTACGTCTTACTTGATGATCGTTTGGCTTCAAATCTTGCACGAGTTGGATTTTGTAAGCACGCAAACCAAGATCCTTTCGCAAAATCTTCCATAAAGTGGATGCACACAGATCAAATTCCTGTGCTCGATGGCGGATGGACTCATTAGGGTCTTCCTCAATGCTACGCTCTACAGCAGCTATAGCTTCTTCTGTACGCACCGTACAGCGTCTCTGGGGCTGCGAGTTATCAATAAGAGTAAACGTGGTGCGAAAACGTTCCATGGTTAATCGAATTAACTGGTCTGATGGACGATTTTGTCGACGATAAAATTGCACTATTTGCAAGCGTTGTTCAGGCGTGAGTCTATTCATGATGAATTGCCAAACCAAACTGAGAATAAATCACTTGACAGCTGTTAAATCGGTCGCCATCTGGAAAAGTAATGCCAACTTAAAGTTCTATACCTCTATAAAAAACACCCTATATATCGAAAAAATTTATACTGAAAACACAATAAAAAAAAATTACTCGTTACGTGCAATAGTTGAAGGGATGTATAGTATGATCCTCTAACATTGTGATGAATAAAACAAATGCCTTTAACATGAGCAGGAGTATCAGATGAAATGTTAATTTTTTTTTATTTACTTTATGGGAATTCCTTTGCATATTTTTATGATTAAAACTTAACATTTATTTTGATATTTTCCTAAGCTTGGTTTTAAATTTATCCCACAAAATTTAAAATATTTTCCGTATTTTTTTTCTTTTCTTTTTTTTTTTGTTGCGGCTTAAATATCAACTAGAATTTAAGCTCAACTAATTGCAATCGCATAAAAAGTCAAAAGAGAAGAAAAGAAAAAATAAATTTAAGAAAAACAAAAAAAAACCAAAAAACATTTGAAAATAAATAAGAAATAGACAATAAGCCCGTAAATCAATTTGACTTGGTTAAATTTTGGGTGGGGAAAATAGAAGATAAACAAGACATTTAAGACATTCAAGATAATATCGCCAGCCCCAAATGCCATTTGCAACATTTAAAATCGTAGATTAAATTTAAACAAACAACTGACAATTTGTCAAACTCTATTTATTGCATTCTCTATGACAAAAAGAAATGTTTCTGTCAGTCAAAAACAAAAACAGAAGAAAAAGAATATTTTAAAGCGATTAAATGAAATGAATAAGTGTAATGGAAGTATAATAAAATTAAAAAACACCCGCTTATTGCTGAAACAATAACAATAAACAATACAAACAAAAATAATAATAAAAAAGAATACAATAAAATAGAATATTTATTCATCCATCCATACTATGATAATGAGGTGTGGGTATGGATATTTGTATCTCTTTAAAGTATGAAATTGAACAGTGCAAGAGACCTCTAATATTTTAAACAGTCTTACAACGAACATATTTACACACTTTGCACGTTGCACAATGGACTGATTAAGTATAAATTTAGTGAAAAGTAATTTTGGTTTTTTGTATGTATTTGTACTGTTTCATAACAAATCATGCCAAACTATTCCGTAGGGGATGTTGTTTCCAAAGATGACAGATCGTCTGTTTATCTGACTACTTTGTGACGACCCTATGTTTCTTAAACGAATAAAAATGTATTAAAGTATCGATAAGTTAAAATGCCTGCGATTTTTGCGTTAAGTATCTACCATTCTATACCATCGGATCTTTCATTAAGGGCTTTCAATCTTCAAGTTTAAATAAAATAGTATGTATGAGATAGCACCGACATTTTTATTGGTTTGATGCCATTATGTGTGGAATATAACATCGTTTAAATGTTCAACGCGGTTTCTTTGGGAGGAGGGCATCCAATCAGCCTGATAATAGCCTATAGCATGGGTTATGTCGCCGTGGTCTAGTTATTAGACGAAAAGCCAGGGTTCCAGCCCCAGACCAGACATCAAAATAAAATACAAAAAAGTATTTCTTCGGCGACTTTCTCTCAGCAGATTTCTGGCAAACACTCTGAGAGTGAATAAAATTGCAATGAAAAGTTTCTCAAAGATATGTCGCCGGAGTCGACTTTAAACTGTAGGTCGCGCCACTCATGTATAAAAATTAACACACAACATATGTGGTGTGAGAAAATAGGTCGTAATCCTGACTGAAGGGTTGTAATCAGCAATTATGTATGTATGTATGGGTTATGTTGGCTTTGAGAACCGCTGCAGTTAGTGGCTTATGCGCATATATTTACGAAAACCCCACAAGAAAAATTCCAACAGCGTCAATTGGGGAGATCTCAGTGGCTAGTTTACATTACCTCCATGTGATATGACCATGCTTTCAGATCTCTTACACAGAATATTCAATGGGACAAGAGCTGTATGGCACATAGCATCGCTGTAATGAAAACACATGCCGTTTGTGGCCAGTTTACCAATTTATCCAGAAATAGGCCTCATCACTGAAGATGATCTTTTGATGAAAACTTGGGACAATTGTTTCAAATTCCATTAACTGGACACATGATGTTCTCTATGCTCGTTTATCTTCAGTTCTTGGATTAGTTGAATTTAACTTATGGCCACAGGATCAAGTTATGACATAAAATCCGCTTAGTTGTGGCCTAGGAAGTCAGAGTTCTTGTGAGCAACGCGTATCTACAATTCATCCAGAAATAGGCCTCATCACTGAAGATGATTTTTCGATGAAAACTGTGGACAATTGCTTCAGATCCCATTAAGTGGACACATGATGTTGTCTATGGTCGTGTATCTCCAATTCATAGATCAGTTAAATTGAATGTATGGATACAGGCCCAAGTTATGACATAAAATTCGCTTAGCTGTGACCGAGGAAGTCAGAGTTGTTGTGAGCAACGTGAATCGACAGCCTCGGATTATTTTACAAGCTCGCAATCATATTTATCCATCACATTGCGAATTGTCCACTTGGTAGGACGATTATGGCAATCGTAAAATGAACGAACAATTGATAAAACTAATTTGGTATTTGCAAGAGTTGTTATAATGGGTGATTTTTTAAGAGCTATAGGAAAATTTTTCAAAAAAAACACATAAAATTCAGAAAAATGCATGAAATCTTTATTTGAATCGATAATACGGTCCATATAATTTAATGTTTGAAGATTATTTCATGCAAATGTTGACCTCGACTGCGCCTCGAATGGTCCATCCGCTTAGTCCAGTTTTGGCATACTCTTTCCAACATTTCGGCCGGTATCTCTCGAATAAATGCTTCAATGTTGTCTTTCAATGCGTCAATTGAAGCGGGCTTGTCTGCATAAACATGAGCTTTAACATAGCCCCACAAAAAATAGTCTAAAGGCGTTAAATCGCACGATCTAGGCGGCCAATTGACCGAACGTGAAATAAAATGTTCACCGAACTCTCCTCTCCATAAGTCCATTGTTACGCGTGCTGTGTGGAATGTGGCACCGTCTTGTTGAAACCACATGTCATGCAAGTCAAGCTCTTGCATTTTGGGCAAAAAATTGGATATCATCTCACGGTATCGCTCACCATTCACAGTTACTTTACGATTCGCAGCATCTTTGAAGAAGTACGGTCCAATGATGCCACCAGTCCATAAACCGCACCAAACTGTGACTTTTTCTGGATGCATTGGTAGCTTTTGCAATGCTTCTGGCTGATCTTCACTCCAAAATCGACAATTCTGCTTATTTATGTAACCATTGAGACAAAAATGAACTTCGTCGCTGAACACAATTTTGCGATAAAGAAGTGGATCTTCGGCCAACTTTCTAAGAGCCTATTCACCAAAAATTCTGCGTTGCGGTAGGTCGTTCGGCTTCAATTCTTGCACCAGCTCTATTTTGAAAGGCTTCACGCCTAAATCCTTCCGCAAAATTTTTCACGTTGTTGAGTAACAGAGGCCCAATTGCTGCAAACCGCGACGAATCGATAATTGATGATCATCATTAAAACTGACACCGATACAGCTGCGATATTTTCTTCAGTTCGCACTCTACGTAAGCGTGTTGGTGGTTTAATGTCCAACAATGTAAATTTGGTGCGAAATTTAGTCACAATAGCACGAATAGCCGCTTTAGTGGGTCGATTAAACTGACCATAAAATGGATTTGATTCATGGTTAAATTATAGACCAAACTGAAGATGTTTGACAGTGAAACAATACACGAAACGTGCGTGAGCTGTTTAAACCAGTATTGCCAAAAAGATAATAGCTAAATAATCACCCGTTATATGTACGCTCATGGTTGTTTGTTAAAAAAGACTGAATAAATTACAACAAACTTGACAGATGTAGCCTCAACAAGATGACCGCTGTCAACTATTAAAGTTCAGACAGTAGATCCTACATATCATCAATGATTTTTAATTGCATCAAAATAAATTTGGTTCAAGTAAAATACACTTGGTTCCCCTCAAATAGTCATGAATAAACGTCTCAAATCTGTTTATCGAAGTCGACAATATCCACAAGGTGGGTGGTATTAAAAGCTAGAGCGTAACGTAGACTTATGGATTGTAATGGCCAATAACGTAGTTTTAAATAACGTCAATGACGATGAATGCAATGATGAATTAAAATGTTAATATATTTCAGTTTTGAATAGTACTCCAACGAAGCTTAAAAAACCAAACCTTTATCCCGCCCCATTTGGCCCATTGTAAAGCATTACATACTGCAGTAACTCACTCGTCAATTGTAAGAAGAAAAAATAAAAACAAATAAAGTAACGTACGAACGAATGTGTATTCAAAAACTAACAAAACTTATTCAACAACATAAAATACCAGCAATAACAACAACAACAACAGCATAAAATATAACCTCAAAAGCAAAACAAAATACAAAAATAACAGACAAAATTTACTTCTTTTTTTTTGTTTTTTTGTTGTTCGCTTAAAAACAAAATAATTTTTTAATACTTGAGCCGGCATTGATCAGACACCGAAGTCAGTTTAAGCACAGCCGCATTGGAGTGTGCACGCGATTTACAAAAAACCAAAAAAAACAGAAAACAGAAAACAGAAGAAGTAAATTCGAAATCGAATCGAAAAAAAGAGAGATAAAAATAAAGAAAATCATAATAGTAAAAAAAGGCAAGAAATCGAAGCAGACAGTTATCGGGGGGAATGTAAATAAATTTTAACTGGACGTTTAAAATTATTTAACAAGAAAAAAATAAATGTGCATAATTTTTATTTCATGCAAACGATATATTAACATATTATTTTTATATTAATTTGGTTTTTTTTTTGTTTTATAAAAATTGAATAATTGAATAACAAAAACAACAACATAACAGCATATGTGTGCATAACCAAAATAAATAAAAAGAAAATTAAATAAAAAATTTAACAAAAAAAAGTAAATAAAAATAAAAGAAAACATATATATTTTATAGTTGTTGTTGTTTTTATTTGTATTACACCCAAAAAAAAACAAACAAGTTGAGACATTAGCCACAAAAATAGCAAAAAATTAATAAAAACAGGAAAGATTAAAACAAAAAAATAAAAATAAAAATAAAAATAAAAATAAAGAAAACTTATACAAAAATAGTGTGTATTTATTTAAAAATTATAAAAGCAAACCAGCTTTTTTTATTGAATGTTATTGTTGTTGTTTACATTTTTATATCCAAAAATTGCAAAACCACCCACTACTACCACTGCAACCATACATTACATACTCATATACGGTGGCCTTAAAACTTACAATTCAAATCTTTTAAACGAAGGGAAAATTGAAAATTTAATTCAAACTTAAGTTCATAATTGGAATTAAAATTTAAAGAATTTTCTCTTTTATTTAAGAGAAAAACATGACCAGTAATCTGTTATGAAAGCCCGTGTAACCCTGCGTAACCCAGTTTCTTTAATTTCTTTTTTTTGTTTTTAATTGTGATATATTTTTGGAACAGTTTTTTTTTCGTTTCATTTCTTTAAAATAATTTTACCGCCAATTGTGTAAAAACCTAATATTTAAAGAAAGAAAGATAAAAACGAAATATAAGATCAAAAAAAAACTAAAAATAAATCTGTCATAATTATTAATTTCACAAAAACAGAAATTCCAACACTTTAAACTGACAAATCGTTTTAAAAATTAAGCAAAAAAAAAACGACAAAAATAATCATAATAAATAAACGATGGATTCCCTTAAGCAACAACAAAAACAACAACAACAACAGCAACAGCAGCAGCAACAGGTATTTATACAAATTTCAAAAAAACTATTTTAAAACGACCTTTAAATTGAAAAAACCATTATGAAAATGTCTCATACTGATGATGACAATTACAATTATTACAACTAATAATAATAATAATAATGATAATAAAATTTCATTTAAAAAACAATTTTTTAGATGAAATAAAATGAAATAAAAAAATACACAGGCCTTGAAGTAGCATGTATTCCCAATTGAATTTGTTTGGAATCAAATTATCAAGTATTTACATTGGCAATGACCATACACATTAGCGTTGATTATAAACTGTTGATACAATATCATCCCCAGTGATTATATTACATCACTGGAAACATTTCAGTTGTGGGAGGTCATGTTGCATTAGTAATTTATATTGCAAGTTGTGTAATTGGCTTAGACCAGCCTGGCATTAGACAGATAAGATTTTGTCATTGTATTGTTACAGTGAGCATCATAAGTACAGTATCGGTCAAAACATATTGGACAAAATTCAGGTTATAATATTTTGTACGATTTAAAAGAAATTATATATTTTAGAAACAACAAATACATACTAAAATAAAAATACATCCCTAGTATAGTTAAAAATAAAATTTAATTTCAGTGTTTATTATGATATTATTAAAAATTAAACAAAAAGTTAAATAAAGATAAAAAATTCATACGACAAAACATATTGGATTATGCAGCATGATCTAATATTTTGTTGCATAACCGCGATTTTTCAAAACTAATAAGATTCTCTATTATATTCGTTGGAATAGCTGACCATGCCTCATTTAAAGCTTGATATAATTTACCTTTCTATTTACTATTTCCCATAAATTTTCTATAGGGTTAAGGTCGGGTGACTGTGCAGGCCACTGCATGACATTAACGCCTTCTTGTTCCAAAATCCCTTTCACCAGTTTGGATGTGTGTCTCGGGTCGTTGTCGTGTTGAAATATCCATTGGCGTGGCATTTTATCACGGGCATGTGGCAACATCTTCTCCAGCAATATATTTTTATACATTTGTTTGTCCATAATACCGTCGATTTTGTGTAAAGGTCCTAAGCTTTCCCCAGAAAATCAACCTCACACCATAACATTGCCACCTCCATGCTTAACTGTTCCGGAACAATATTTGAGATTTAGTCTGCTACTGACAGGTCTTCGAACTCTTCTCGATCCATCAGAATCCACAAAATTAAATTTGGATTCATCGGAAAACAAAACAGTGTTCCATTGTCCAACTGTCCTGTTCAAGTGTTCTCGAGCAAATTTTAGGCGCACCTTACGGTTTTTCTGTGATAGCAATCAGTATTGTTTTCTCTGAAGACATAGTATACATATAACAATTTTCTGTCCAATATGTTTTGACCGACACTGTATATACCAGAAAATCGAAAATTCACTAGGTTTTGCAGTTTATCTTTAACGACACAGAAAATGCAAGCCGAGCAGCTATATTTCACATACAAAGTAAAAGGTTTAGAAGTCTGAGAGCAAATAAGATTGCCATGAATAGTTTCTCAAAAAATCTGTTGTCCAGAGTCGACTTTAAACTTTAGGTCCCGCCACTCACGTATTAAATTAGCACACACAACATAAGTAGTGAAGGAAGCTAGGTCGTAATCCTGACTAAAGGACAGGACTACGGATTACGACCTAGTCTACGGAGAC
Source organism: Sarcophaga carnaria (assembly GCA_958299815.1). NCBI lineage: Eukaryota > Metazoa > Arthropoda > Insecta > Diptera > Sarcophagidae > Sarcophaga > Sarcophaga carnaria. The sequence goes on from OY283151.1 coordinate 48,262,259, forward strand.
CTAGTACCAATTATGTACTTATGTATGTATGGAAGGGTGATTTGAGATACTCAGCCTTTCAGGATGTACATCTGAACCGTGTTTTGTCAGGACGAAAATTATGAATGTAGGGCATGTGCTGAAGGCAACGAAACTATGGAAACCTTTTTATATCGTTACCTGCAATTCGTTAACTCTAAATCACATTATTTTGGGGATGATACTATACCAGACATAACTTGTCTTAGAGGAATTGACTGGAAGACTTTCTGTAGAAAGTATGATTACCAACCCTTAAGACAGAGCGCAAAACAAGCCTAATTGATAGCTTCAACTTCTCTACCTGTTCACATCCTAGTTTAAATTCTTAAAACTTTGGAAGAAAATGTTCCAATAATGGTTAAATTTTATTCGAGTAACTTGTTTGAGAATTAATTTGTATAAAAAATTGACTTTAACATTCACACATACAACATGGGTGGCGTGAGAAGCTAGGCTGTAATCCTGACTAAAGGGTTGTAATGACCAAATAAGTAAGTAAGTTGGTACAAGACTAACCTCTTTAAACAATATGGTAAATATTAAGAAAAAAAACTTGAAATTTTTTATAGAAAATAAAAATCGAAAAGAAATTCTTTCATAAGTTAAACTAAATAGAAAATATTTGTAAAGAAATTACGAAAATTAAAAGGTAGTGTTGTAAAAACCCTAGATATTGTAATTTTTTTTCTTTATTATTAAAAAAATACTCGGCCATGCTATTGTATATAATTGATGATCAATAAACAATTTCCAAAGGCAAATGACCTAAAATGAGAACCACATGTTTTTTACATTACAAATATAAATAATTGTTAATAATTTGTCAAAGGCAAACGATTACAAATAAATACTTAACACTTTTAAAACTTTAATAATAAATCGTCTTCTACTACTCGTTAGAACTAAAAACAAAACTTAACCGCAAATAAATAAATCATAATTTTTAGATGCCATTTCATAGAACTTTTTCTGAATATTAAACTTTAAGACACCTGAAAACAATTAACGTTAATTAGTAACAGGAAAAAAGTAATATAATCGGTAAAGTCTAGCTTTACATAGCCCATAATTATGGAACAATATTCGCTAAATTCTGTAGGGTGGTAAACAGTTTCATGATGTTTCTTATCACCTATCACAGTCACTTTTAATGTTGCTTAACATTGCTGGGGTCAGTTTAAAACTTATGTACACACATACATACATGATTGATCATTACAACCCTTCAGTCAGGATTACGATCAAGCTTGGCATACCACTTATGTTGTGTGTGTTAATTTTATACATGAGTGGCGAGACCTACAGTTTAAAGTCGACTCCGAACGACAGATTTTTGAGAAACTTTTTCATGGAAATTTTTTTTACTCTCCTGAGTTTTTGCCAGAAATCTGCTGAGAGGCAGCCGAAATATTTTTTCTTATTTCGTTTTGTTGACTGGCCTGGGGTTTGAACCATGGCCTTACGTCTAATAAGCCAACACACTACCTACTAGACTACGGCGACTTCAATGGAATGCTGATCCGTGATGTTGAAATCGCGTGCTGTTAAGATCTTTTCTATGATTAGCGATATTTTCAGATGGTGAGGTGTAAACAACTTACTGAATGACCATGTGACCTTAGCGGTACGTTGGTCTATTTTGGAGAGAGTGTGAAGTTATGCTATAGACTCCTTGATAAACAGTAGCATAATTGCGATTAATAAGACAGCATAACTGGTTTAAAAACTAATCGCCTCAGTTATGAGGAGTCAGTCTGCCTTGAATGTTCTACTAGAACCTGCAGAAAATCCCTCATAGTGTCCCTCGACAGCATATTATAAAGCTGTGCTGAGTTAGGTAGTGAAATGATAAAAAAAAGTTTAGCAAATGGCGTGGACCTTGTGAAGGTGTCTTAAGACAAGGGATCAGCTGAAGAGTGGATATAGTAGGTGAAACACAGTAGATTGAAGAATTTCTGGATTAATATGGCCATGTCTCGACCTTTCTAGAGTGAATTGAGTACAAAAATTGAGTAGGGAGACAATTACCAACTGCATGGGCCTTATGCTCTAACGGCGAAGATCAAATTTTATCTTTTGTCTGCAGGCTGTGTTTTTAAACCCTGAATCTGAAACTTTTAACAGATTCCCACCATTTAAAGTAAACTCCTGTGAAAATCAATCATTCAATTTGAATACTTTTTAATGTTTTTTTTTTACAGCGGCGATATTCGATTTGGTAAATATTTTTGTTTTTATTTGGCTCTCCATTGATGTACAATCGTCCTAGAGATGGCTTTAGTGCGTGGACAGTAGATTTGAGAAGCCAAAAATCAATGAGTTAGGTAAAGTGATCTAAGAATAACCTTACGTTTTAGGACGTCAAGCTTGAGTTCTATTGTTGGCTTAATTTTCCTTAAACACATGCTTAGCAAAAGATATTGATATGACCACTAGGCTATAATATTCACAGCAGGTCTGTCAATTTTAAGGCTGGGCTGAAAACAATTTAATTCAGAGGTTTTTATATAGGTCCCAGGTTCAATGTTGTGTATAAAGGATCTTCCAACAAGGACTTCCCAACTGTGACAGTTGATAACGGCCATTTTGTTAAAGCTACATCTGTCAAATTAGTGTTGTTATAGAGGTTCTGATTTAATCTCCGACTTTTTGTTGCAGATAGTATCACACAGAGGGAAAACTGCCTAATAAAATCAAGAAGATTTTCTCTACGAAACGTTTTTGGAGTGAGGGGTATTACAGCAGAAAGAAACGAAGATTTTTTCGTAGAGATTTCTTATTATTTTTATGTGATAAATCTTTTTAATTTTTTCAAGACGTAAACCACATACATTTAAGAAGAAAACTTGTTATTTACCATTTTTTTACTCAAATTCCGTCATTTTTGCCACCAAAAAATGCAATCCATAGAGAAAAACTTATTTATTCTATTGTGTTTTCCTCTAAATTGTAAGAACTTCTTATTAATTTCATTGGGCTACCTAATAAATTTTTTCAAAAAGGTTTTTCTTATAGATTTCATTAGGCTACTTAATAATTTTTTTTAAGGACTATTCCTTATTGATTTCATTAGGTTTCTATTTGATCATGTGTAAATTATCTTATTAATGTTTTAATAAAAATATCTTCTTGAGTATATTAGCTGGCTTGTAAAAAAAAGTGAACAAGTGGCAAATAAAGAAGTGGAAAAAAGTAATAAAAATATTCCTTCTTAAAAACAAAGTAAACTTAAATAAAAAAATTGAATTGTTTTAATTTCAAAAAAAAAGTGTTATAAAAAACAAATAAAATTTTGAGTAATGACCCAATTTTTAAATCCTGGGAGCTCCGTGATGAAACGTGCAACATTCTTTTAAGTTTTGGAATTACATCAAGAAACATATTAAAAAATGGAAATCGAAGACGTTGAAAATTTATTCAAAAAGGTGGACCAAAAATATACTGGGGAGTTGATTAAAATCAAAGCAGGACTAAGGGAATGGAGAAGAAATATTGTTCGTGCAAAATCATTATTAATAAATCAAATATTAAATTAGTTTCTAAGTAAATATATCAATAAAAAATCTATAATAATATCAAGCAAAATCAATAAGTATTATTTATAAAAATAAAGGGATAGTCTTATAAAATTAAGAAGAAAATCTTTTGGAAAAAAAAAACAAAAAGAAAGCCTAGTAAAATTAAGGAGAAAACCTTTTTAAAAAAAATCATGAAGACTATCTAGTAAAATCCGTAAGTTTTCTTCTTGATTTTTTCAAAAAGGTTTTCCTTATAAAAATAATAAGAATCTCTTGAAAAAAACCATAGAAAATTCTTATAAACTTTGTTCTAATTTACTTTGTATTTATTAGGTTCAGTTTTCTCTGTGCATAACTATTCAATTAAAATTTTTAATAATACTGCCTTGAAGTTCTAACTTGTGAGTATTTTTAATTTGTAAGTAAAGAACTTAATTTATTATTACCCGTTTAAAGTTTCATAAAGATTTTATAGATAATTTATTACAAATTTGTTGCGTTTCGATATCACCAACAGTGTTTTGGCCAGAAATCTGCTTAGAGGCGGTAGCCGAAGAAATATTTTTTCATATATCGTTTTGTTGAGTGACCTGAGGTTTGAACCGTGGCCTCACGTCTAATAAGCCAACACACTACCTACTAGACTAGGGCGACTACTAGCCCCATTGCATACTCTACTTTGTTTTCACAATTTCGGGATTAATTCAATTCAAAGTCGCTTTAGTCTAGTAGGTAGTGTGTTGGCTTATTAGACGTAAAGCCAGGGTTCGAGCACCAGGCCAGACATCAAAACAAAATATGAAAAAATATTTCTTCGGCGACTTTCTCTCAGATGATTTCTGGCAAAAACTCTGAGTGTAAATAAAATTGCCATGAAAAGTTTCTCAAAATCTGTCGTTCGGAGTCGACTTTAAACTGTAGGCCCCACCACTTATGTATAAAAATAATTCACTCACACAAACTAGGTCGTAATCCTGAATCAAGGGTTGTAATGACCAAATACGTACGTTACGTACGCAATTCAATTTGCTAATAACCACTTTATCATGTAACTAAAAGTATCTAAAAACTTTACATCGTCGCGTAAATGAAAATAATTTCCGTGCAATACTGCTAAATAAGGAAATTCATTTGAAATGCAATTTAAATATTCACGTATATGCCTTTAATGGCTTTAAAATATTCACAAAAAACGTTTATTACGCAAGACTATATAAAATTGATTAAATGTAAACGATTTTCGAGTGAAACAAATTCTTTTGAGCTGACCTTTTGTCGTTCATTATTCAAAAAAAAAATGAAAATGAAAAGTGACGACGTTATATACCAACCCATAAAATTTACGAACAAAACAAAAACAAATATTTTTTTGAAACAGTTTAGTTAGCATTTTAAGATATAAATTCTTATTTCATGTTACCGAGGAAAACAATCTTAATATTTTACAACAATTCCATTTTTTTCGTTTTTTGTTTTGTTTTAATATTTGATGGTTTATTTTGTGTTTTTGTTTTTTTTTTTTGTTTTGGTGTTTGACATTTAATACGGTTTTAAAATTGAAAGTTGTTTTACAAGTGCCAATAACTTTGAAATTTAAAGAACAGTTACAACGGCAACAGCAATAATAATACATATGGCGGTACTATAAACGTTTGACACGTGTTGTAAAAGTAAATTGTAGAATGGCAATATGGTAATACGTAACGTAACGTAACGTAATGTAACGTAACATTGTGTAATACATACATGCAATAAATATTACACAATCCATAGCAAACATTCGATAGTTTTTATTTCTATTTTTTTAATTTCAATTTTATTAAATGTGCGATCGTGTAAATTTAATTGATTGAATGACTCACAAACACAAGATTTGCAAACAAATAAAAAATCATTTCAAATAAAGTTTGTGTCTTAAGTCTTTTGATTTATTTACTTTATAAACGAATTGCACATCAAATAAAGCTCGAGATTTAAATGCAATGACAAAATAAATAAATTTAAATTAACCCATTAATGCCCGAATTACTTTTTTTTTCTAACGGTTACCGTTTTGTTTTTTACACTCAATTTCCTCTCAGAGCATAAAAACTAAGGCAACCTCTGCTGGCAACTTAAGTTGCCACTGGGCACTAATGGGTTAATGAAAACCCATAACAAATCTGTTGAAACTGTTCCACATTTTTCTTTTATTGATCTTCATAACCACTCCGTTGAGGTTGAAATAAAAAAGTCAATCAAAATATTTATCACAACTGCATCAGCATACGTTCGATTATTCTACTGAATATATCGCCACTGTAGAAAAGATTATTAAAAAGTATTCAAATTAGTCAATTGGTTGGTTTTCACAGGAGTTTGCTTTAAATGGCGGGAATCTGTTAAAAGTTTCAGATTCAGAGTTTAAAAACACCGGCTACAGACAAAAGCGATGCCTGTGTTCTAAAATTTGTTCTTCACCGTTAGAGCATAAGGCCCAGTCAGTTGCTAATTGTCTCCCTACTCAATTTTTGTACTCAATTCAATCTAGAAAGGTCGAGACATGGCCATATTAATCCAGAAATTTTTTAATCTACTGTGTTTCACCTAATGTATCCTCTATCCAGCTGTTCCCCTGGCCATACAGGCCAAAGATTTATCTTAAGACACCTCCACAAAGTCCACGCCATTTGCTGCACTTTTTTCTATCGTTTCACCACTTTACTCAGCACTGTTTTAGAATATGCTGTCGAGAGACACTATGAGGGATTTTCTCCAGGTTCGGGTAGAACATTCAAGGTAGACTGACTCCTCATAACAGAGGCGATCAGTTTTCAAACCAGTTATGCTGTCTTATTAATCGCAAAAATGCTACTGTTTATCAAGGAGTCTATAGCATAACTTCACACTCTCTCCAAAATAGACCAACGTACCGCTAAGGTCACATGGTCGTTCAGTAAGTTATTTACACATCGCCAGCTGAAAATATCGCTAATCATAGAAAAGATCTTAACAGAACGCGATTTAAATATCACGGATCAGCATTCTATTGAAGTCACCGTAGTCTAGTAGGTAGTGTGTTGGCTTATTAGACGTAAGGCCTCGGTTTAAACCCTAGGCCAGACGTCAAAACGAAAATATGAAAAAAATATTTTTTCGGTGACTTACTCTGAGCAGATTTCTGGCAAAAACTCTGAGAGTATATTAAATTGCGATGGAAAGTTTCTCAAAAATCTGTCGTTTAAACTGTAGGCCCCTCCTCCACTCATGTCTAAAGTTAACAAACACAACATAGGTGGTGTAATAAGCTAGGTCGTAATCCTCATTGAAGGGTTGTAATGATCACTTATGTATGTATATATGTAATCTACCCTTTCTTTAAACTCAATTTGTAGAAATAAAAGTGAAGGAAAAGTAGTTCTTGGACGATGACATAAGTTGTATATGAAGAATTTTGATGATAGAAGTTTGCAACATAAAGATCCAATCGGCATAGGCAACCTAAACAAATTAGTCTATTGCTGATGAAAACTGATGTAATGTTGATTATGATTCAATTTAAAATTTATCTCGTATTATGGGTATGTACATACATATGTATATGCGGTACATATGTCACATTGTATTTTCTAAATGCCTTAAAAGATTTACAAAAAATGTTGAAATCTTGGTTTTGTCACTGAAAACTATACAGAAGCATTGTGACCTTTAGCTAAATGCCTTAAAAGTCTTCCAATTGTACACTTTGTTTTCATTTTATAAATCATAAGACCTTATTTGCACATTCGATCAATGAAAACTCATCTTCAATTCAACTAAAACCCATTTAAAGTCATTGACCCATTTTTTTAAATACAAAATTATATATGTACGTGTAAACAATACATATGTATACAATTGAATTTTAAATAATTTTTTTTAATATTTTGTAATCTCTCAGATCATATGCATTATTAGGAAATGATTTATTAATCAAATGTCAACACAACACCAAGGTTAACGATCTAAAAGTCTAGGAAATTTGCAAAGAAAAAAAGTTTTTTTTTTCATTTGTTTTCTGCTAAAGGTCAGCCAGCCTAAACATACATATGAATGATGTGAATAAATATTATTTTATTATTTAAAAATTTATTGGCTTTAATTCAAATTAACACCTTTTTTGTTTGTTAAGCCCGGCTTCTAAACCAGAATTAATATTTCACTTCATTTCGTTTTTCGTTTCGTTTTTTTTTTTGGTTATCACTGGGTTAGCGTTTGGGAAATCCCTCTCTATTGATCTCTAAAACAAAATCTCACAATTAATAACAACAAAACAAATGTAAAACCACTTGTCATGCAAATAATAATTGCAAAAATAAACGCCAAAGAAATAAAAAAACAAAAACAAAACACAATAAAACAAATAGAGGGCAGGCATGTTCATGTTTGTTTTATTAAAAAAAAAACACACAAAAAAGCCGGTAGACATTGATAACACAAGCCCACACACTATTAGACATTTAAAAAAAAACAATAACAATAAAGCAAAAACAAATAAATGCCAAAATCAATGTAAAACAAAACACCTGTAGACTCAACAATATCGGTTATTTACACTTTGATATTCAATATTCCCCCCCTATTAATACCATTTTACTTACTCTCTCTACGCTCTCTTCCATACATAAATACGACACTTTTAATTTATTTTATATTACATTTTTGTATATACGTATGTATGTGTGTATTGGTTGATCTCGTTTACACTGGGAATAGCAAAAGAGTGCTTTGTGTAAGAGGTGGAGAGAGAGAGAGAGAGTTCATCTATAAATGCCATATTGGAACACTCTCCCGCTATATTTAATTTTTTCTTTTTACTTTTTTTTTTTGTTGTATTTATATTTCACATGTTCATGCAAATTTGACCTTGACATCATTTTAAAATACATACAACAAATATTTCATAATGAATTGAGAAAACAAAACAAATAATGAAACGAAAAAAAAAATTACTTTATCAGGTGGTGAGAAAATAAGATGAAAAAAAAATACGAAAACGATATCGACCGTTTATCTAATAACAATAATGGCGAAATATAAACCGAGAGAAACAATAACAAAATGAAATGCAACAAAAAAATTTTAATGTGAAATACAGTATGAAATCTAATAAGAAATTATTTTAAATAAAATGTTACACCCATAGAAAAATGTTAGTACAAATTGGACAAACAAAATAGAGGTTCGAAGTATTTTTGATAGATTTCTTAAAAGAAATTAAATTCTGGAGTTTTTGAATTAAATAAGGTAAGTTGCGGCTGTTTCTAACTGTATAATGGCTGTTGAATAATTAAAAAAAATTTTTTTGATTGAATTTAACCCTTTCATGCCCGATGTTGCCTATTTTAAATTTTTTAAAAAAAATTTTTTTTTTGCAAACAAACTTGGTTAAAAACGTGTAAAAGCAGAATACGTAGGACTCTGAATTTAATATCACTTCATATTTAGGCCAAATCAAATACAAACACATGTCCTTAAAAAACTTTTAGCTCTGGCCCAAAAAATTCGGGCATGAAAGGGTTAATTTAAAATAAATAAATAAATTGAATATTTTTCCAATTCCCTTAAAATAAATATTTTAAATATTTTTTTAATATTAAAAGCTTTAACGAGTTAACTGTACAAACTGCAGAAGAAAAACTTGTAACAGACTCTTACATACAGTCACAGAAAAAAATCTACATACACCGTTGTACATACACTGTTGTATGTAGATTTTTTCCCCCTATTTTTTTTTTTGTTTTTTCTAATAATTTCTGGGTTAAATTTTTTATATTCGATTTTGTTTTCAAACATTCTTTATTGTGACTGCCTTAAAGAACACCTTTTTTTATTTTTGGAAAAATCACAGTCTACATACACCGTTGTATGTAGACTTTTTTCCTTTACTGTGCATACATAATTGATTATTACAACCCTTCAGTCCGCATTACGACCTAGTTTTTCACACACCACTTATGTTGTGTGTGTGCCACATGAGTGGCAGGACCTAAGGTTTAAAGTCGAGTCTGAACGTCCGATTTTTGAGAAACTTTTCATGGCAATTTTTTATTTACTCTCAGAGCTTTTGCCAGAAATCTGCTGAGAAGCAATCGCCAAAGAAATATTGTTTCATATTTCGTTTTGTTGGAGATGTTTGACCTGGCGTTTGAATCATGGCCTTACGTCTAATATAGGGTTATCCATTTCATGATTTCAAAAGTAAACGTAAATAAAACACATATAAAATATTTTGTTCATGATATTTCTTTTTTATTGTAAAGTTTGATGTATGAAACACTACATCATTTAAATGACCTCCACGCGAAGTGTTGCAAGCATTGATTCTTTTGAGTTAATTTTCGATCACTTTTTGACACATATTGGGCGGTATCTCAGCCATAACTTGACGAATGTTGGTTTTTAAGTGCTCAAGAGTTGAAGGTTTATCTGCATAAACACGGTCTTTCGCGTAGCCCCACAAAAAAGTCTAATGGTGTCAAATCGCATGATCTTGGTGGCCAGATGATATCGCCACGACGAGATATTACGCGGCCAGGAAATGTCTCTTGCAATAAAGCCATATTCGCTCGAGTTGTGTGGCATGTGGCATCGTCTTGTTGAAACCACATATTCTCCAAGTCGTATTCTCCAAGTCCAGGCAAAAAAAGTCGATTATCATATGACCATAACGCTCCGAATTGACGGTGACACTCATTCCATCTTCGTTTTCAAAGAAGTAAGGTCCAATCACACCTTCGAACCAAAGAGCGCGCCAAACAGTGACTTTTTCTGGATGTATTGGCCTCTCTTCAATTACTTGAGGATTCTCAGAACACCAAATACGACAATTTTGTTTATTAACATACCCACCGAGTGTGAAATGTGCTGTATTTGCCTATAAGGAGTGGTAAAAAGAAAAACTGTTGTCTTTAAATACATATATCAGCACCGTTTAGTTGAAAATAATTCCAATTACAAAGCTCTCTTGTGGAAACCCATGTCCTTACGCCACTTTTTTGAACGTTTACTTCAATAAAGTGTTTTTAAAATTTTCGTTTAAACTTTATATCGCTTTATTACACACAAAAGCTTGATGTTTATGGGCCACATAAAATGATTTTGAAAAATTTAATACAACGACTTTCCATCTGCGATTAAAACGGCTAAAACAGAAAGTACAAAGCCAGAATGGATTTTACGAAACGAAATGCTGTGTGTCTGATGGATTTCATCAGAAATTGTTCACTGTGATCTCTACTGCCAGCTGTTAAAGAGATTAAAGCACTGAATTCAATTGAAACGATCAGAATTGATTAACGGGAAAGACATTGAGAACACCAAACCACACATAGCGAGCATAGCTGAGAAGTTTTGATACATCCATCAATAGAAGCGTTATTAGAGAAGGTTTCGATGCATGGACAGTAGATTAGGTTAGGTTAGGTTAGGTCTGAATGGTAGCTCTTATTTCATAAAGCTCACTTGAGCACGCATAGCGGCCCGTTGTGATGCAACGGGTGAATGCAGTCCCTGTACTGACCAAGTTCTGCCAAAATCAGGGAAGAGGAAGAAGTTGGTCAGCGCAAGGGCTGCACCAGTAGATTAGAGAAGCCAAAAAATAATGAGACAAGTAGAGTGGATAACCTTACGCTTCAAGAGATCAGGTTTTGGTTCAATTGTTGACTTAATTTTCCTTGAGCATATCTTAGAGAAAGATATTGATATGGCCTTGAGACTGTAACATTCACAACAGGCTTTAGAGAATGTTGAAAAGTATTTGAAGGTTGAGGTGAAACAAGAATTTAATTCAGACATTTTTATGGAGGATACTTTCGACATCGTATGTGTAGGGTGTAGGGCACTCCCAAGCTTGTTGATAAGGACCATCTTGTCGAAGCCACATGTGTCAAATTACATACATACATACATAATTGGTCATTACAACCCTTCAGTCAGGATTACGACCTAGTTTCTCACACCACTTGTGTTGTGTGTGTTAATTTTATACATGAGTTTTGGGACCTACAGTTTAAAGTCGACTCCGAACGACAGATTATTGAGACACTTTTCATGGCAATTTTATTTACTCTCAGAGTTTTTGCCAGAAATCTGCTGAGAGGAAGTCGCCAAAGAAATACTTTTTGTATCTTATTTTGATGTCTGGCCTGGGACTCGAACCCTGGCTTTACGTCTAATAGGCCAACACACTAACTACTAGACCACGGCGGCTGTGTCAAATTAGTTGTCATTTATTCAGAATGTTTCGTCAATCCACCATGGATGACTAAATACAATGACGTGTGTTCACATGATTGCTCTGAAGCAGCTGGCAAGTGACCCTAATTTTCATTGAAAGATCATCTTCAGCGAAGAAGCCTATTTCGAGATGAATGGGTGCGTAAAAAAAAACGAAATTGTCGAATTTTAGACGATACCAATACACATGAGGTCCCAGAGCGGTCAATGTATCTCAAAAAGTCTCTGTTAGGTGGGGATTTTGGGCTGGTAGTGTAATCGGTCTGTATTTCTTTGTGAACGCGATTGGCCAGGCCATGACAGTCAACCGAGAACATTATACGTCGATGTTTACCAACTATTTTTGGCATGAATTGGATGATCTGAACAGTAACGACATTTGGATGGTGACAAGTGACACACAGCTCGTGCCATATTGGATATTTTACACGAGCATTTTGAGGCATGGTCATCCCACATGAAGGTGATGTAAACCGATTAAGGCCGTTAAACTTTTTCTCTTTTGTGGAGTTTCCTTAAAACCCAAGTGTATTCTAAAAAGCACAAAAGCCAACATAAGCCATGTGTTTATAAAACATTTTAAATTTTTTTCAGATTAAATTTACGGCACTGGTTTAGAAATCTAAACATCATTTAAATGTTTTATTATTAAATATTCGGTGTTAAATGTTTTCATACTTTAAAAGGTTTTCATTTTTCATTTTCCATGGCAAATGCTTGGCCAATGTTCGTTTGCTTTGGTTTTTAATTATTGAAAATTAAAAATTTTAATTTGTATTCATATTCGTATTCACAATGTTGTTACCAACATGCAACCATCGAGCCAATTCACAAATTCGCAATGAATGAATTATTTCTGTTCTTCAATCATTTGCAGACAATAAAAATTTCAAACGAAAAGGTTCACATAAAATTTATTTGAAAAAAATAAAAATAAAAAAAATTCTAAATTATGAGAATAAAATTTTACGTAAAATCACACACAAAACCGAGTGTTTTTTTATTTTTGTTTAAATATTAATTTTCAATTTTTATTTATTTTTTTATTTGTTTGAAATAATAAAAAAATAATTATTTTTGTTATAAAAATGGTTTAAAAAGGCATTTGCATAATAAAATGTTTATTTCGTTCGTTCTTTTTTTTTAAATAATAAAAAAATTATTTATTGTAAGTAATTGTTTAATTATTAGCAAGTGATTTGAATGAAATATTTTTTTTCATTTCAAATTCATTGCCATTTTGAAAAGACAGCAAAAAAAGGCCGCAAAAATCATTTAATTTTTGATAAATATTCTGGTTGTACTTGTTCGTTGCTTTTATTCTATTGTGTTGTTGTTATTGTTGTTGTTGTTTTTAATGAAATCGATTATTTAATTGAATTTATTGCGGACATTTGACTGCATTTCGGTTTAATTGAGGTCAATATAACACAAATATTTTAGAAACAAACCTTATTTATACTCTTAACAAGAAATTATTTTTCAATTTGTATTTTTCATTTTCATATTTATTGTAATTTCATTTAAATTATTTTATTTCATTTTAAATTATAATCTTATCTACACGCTTTGCAATACAATTTATTTCTTTCAAACGCAAACATCTTACAAAAAAATATGGTAATTATTTCAATATTTTCGTTTTTTTTTTTTTTTATTTGCACGTGATAAGTCAAAAATTAAACACAATCGTTCAATTTCAATGAACTTTAATTAAAAATTGTGCTTAACTTTTGAGTTTATTGGATTAAAATCAAATACAAAAGACTTAAGACACAAACCTTTCGAAATAAAATGTTCATTAAGTCCATATTTAATAAGAGTTCCAAACGAAGGTGGCCTTTATGGACCTATACTGCTCACCGCTTACGGTGATGCCCAACGTAGTCCTCAAAGAAACATAAAGTAAAGTAATTTCAATAACAGCAGCTTAAATCAAAGAAAATCAAAAGACTTAGGAAACAAACTTGTTTATGCAGACACCATATTTAATAGGAATTTCTCTTAAGTCCATTACAAACATAAATAATGGGTGTTTTTTACAGAGGTATAGAACTTTAAGTTGCAATAAAACAACGATGGATTATTCGATTGACATGAATTTTATTTATCCGAAAGATAATCTTGTGGCGGCATTACATTTTAAATATGATTTCTGGCATATGACCGCCACGGCTGGCGCGGATGTAGTCCAATCTGGACGTCCAATTTTCGATGACTTTTTCCAACATTTGTGGCCGCATATCGGCAATAATACGGCGAATGTTGCCTTCCAAATGGTCAAGCGTTTGTGGCTTTACCGCATAGACCAATGACTTTACATAGCCCCACAGAAAGTAGTCTAGCGGTGTTAAATCACAAGATCTTGGAGGCCAATTCACAGGTCCAAAACGTGAAATTAGGCGGTCACCAAACGTGTCTTTCAATAAATCTATTGTGGCCCTAGCTGTGTGACATGTTGCGCCGTCTTGTTGAAACCACATCTCCTGGACATCGTGGTTATTCAATTCAGGAATGAAAAAGTTAGTAATCATGGCTCTATACCGATAACCATTGACTGTAACGTTCTGGCCACCATCGTTTTTGAAAAAGTACGGACCAAAGATTCCACCAGCCAAACAGTCAGTTTTTCTGGATGTAACGGTGTTTCCACATACACTTGAGGATTACCTTCACTCCAAATGCGGCAGTTTTGTTTGTTGACGTAGCCATTCAACCAGAAGTGCGCTTCATCGCTAAACAAAATTCGCTTATGAAAATCGGGAACAACGGTAATCTTCGTTTTGGGCCCATTCGACGAATCTACGCCTTACTTGATGATCGTTTGGCTTCAAATCTTGCACGAGTTGGATTTTGTAAGCACGCAAACCAAGATCCTTCCGCAAAATCTTCCATAAAGTGGATGGACACAGATCCAATTCCTGTGCTCGATGGCGGATGGACTCATTCGGGTCTTCCTCAATGCTACGCTCTACAGCAGCAATAGCTTCTTCTGTACGTACCGTACAGCGTTTCTGGGGATGCGAGTTATCAATAAGAGTAAACGTGATGCGAAAACGTTCCATGGTTAATCGAATTAACTGCTCTGATGGACGATTTTGTTGACGATAAAATGGACGTAGTGCGCGATACGTTTTCCGCACAGAACCATTATTTTCGAAATAAAATTGCACTATTTGCAAGCGTTGTTTAGGCGTGAGTCTATTCATGATGAATTGCCAAACCAAACTGAGAATAAATCACTTGACAGCTGTTAAATCGGTCGCCATCTTGAAAAGTAATGCTAACTTAAAGTTCTATACCTCTATAAAAAACACCCTTTACAAGATTAAGTTGTCAGAATATTTCACACTTTTCTGACACCGCCAATCCAAAATCCACATCAAACAGTAAGTTTTTCGAAATGCTCTGGATACTTTTGGATCTCATATAGATATCGTCCCAAATACAATAATTTTGTTTGTTATCGTACACATCCAGTCAGCTATCGGCCTCATCAGCCTGTGAAAATTAGGGTCAGTTGTGTGCTCCAACCCTTTCAGTGAACATACCTTCGTTTACCTTCAGCTCCTGGGCCAGTTAAATATTTCTACTGGTTCAGGTCCAATGTTTGCAAAGTAGAGGTGAGCGAAATGCTGAGTTTTTCTAAATAACACGAAAATCTGTCATTGTTACGTACTAAAGAAGCAAACTCACCAAATCATCCAAATATTTGTCCAACTGAAAGGCTTTGCTGTGAAGATACTTAACAAATAGTAAGAAATTATTAAAAAGCCAACACGAATTCAAATATAAATTGCGAAAAACCTGCTGCCTCGTTGACTTAAGGTTCGAAAATTGTAATTTTAATATTTTAAATACAATAATTCAGCAAAAAATTTATGAAATAAAGTTGTATTGTATTCATTCCTTCATCATTCATCCCTTTTAGTATCAAAAACCCGGCGTTCAATATATTCATAAACTGTTAAATAGATATTAAACACAGATTGTATAACAATCATTAATTTATTGCTTAACGCAAAACGATATTCTAATGATGTTATAAGCATATTATTACAATCATTTAAATACATTTTTTTTTATTTTCTATTTGTCTCGATAAAATTATACAATTCCTCATCCGTTATTAATTAAATAATTGTTTAAAATTTTTTATTCATTCACTTTTTCCCCTCTCTTTAATTACTTCAAAAAAAAATTGCTATAAAATTCAAAAGACTTAAGAAACAAACTCGTTTGAATAAACTCATACTCAAAACGAAATCAATTTTTTTCATTTCATTTCATTTTCTTTTCTTTTTTTTGTTTTTCATTTTGATCTCCATTTGTTAAGGCAATTAATGTTGTTCAATAAAAATGTAAAAATGAACTGCAATAAAATTCTAATACAATAAATCTGATAAAAAATCATTAAAATACAATAAAAATGCGTTTTTTTCTGTTTCTTCTCTGTTGTTCGTTCTCTGTTGTGCATAATGAATCTGAGAAAAAGTGAAAAAAGTGAGGTGAAGGTCGAAATTATTTGTTATGCTCTCAAAACATGTTTAATTACCAAGAATAGCAATTAAAATCAAACAACAACAATAACTTCACATTCACACACAAAAAACAGCAGTTATAAAAGCGTATAAAGCAACAACAACAACAACTATTTACTATTTCAATTAAGAATTAAACTCTCACTTCTCTAACAACCAACAACAATAAAGCATTGCATTCATATTGTTTTTCTACAGATTAAGCTAAGAGCGTAGCATTGTTGTATGCACGTATGCCATGCTTTTATGTTTACATTTCCAGTAACAACAACAACAACACTCTATGTAATATAATAACGTAAACATTGAAGCCATGAGAGAACGATTGAGAATAAAGTCGCATAACGGTTATTTGTTGCATTTTATTTGCTGTGTTCAGTGTTCATGTGTTCAGTTTACTCTATCAGTTGCTGTGGTAATTTGTTGTTGCATTATTAAACAAACAAGTTTTCTGTATATTGCACTCAATTTTTTTTTGTCACTCTTTTTGAATTAAATTGTTCTGTCTCCTTGCTGTTGCTATTTTTATTTTAAACAATCTTGACATGCATTTCTGTGTTTTTTTTTTTATTTTATTTTATGGTAGTCGCATATCATTTGTTTGCTATTGTTGTTGTTGTTGCTGCTGCGGTTATGTGTACATTTTTACTTCACAGTTGTCATAAACCGTGTGATAATAATTTTTTCTATTAATTTATTTACATCCATTATTTTTTTTCTTTTTTTTCTTTTTTTTACTGGTGTTGGTTATGTTATATTGTAGAGTTGTAGCGCTGTTTGATTTATGAAAAGATCATGGTTTTCAGACACTCATACATATGTTGTTGTTGTTGTTATTGTTGTTGTGGTGCTGGTGGTGTTCTTGTTCTTACTTGTCATCATTAATATTGTGGTTATTTGAAATGTTACTGTTGGTTTGTTTTTATTTTTTTTTTATTTATTTTTTTATTTCTTTCTGATTTTCTTCTTTGACATTTGCGTTTGTAGAAAATGAATTTGCAAGACCACAATATGTTCACGTATGTATATTTGCATGGATGTTTCTTCATGTATGTGACTTTTCTTAAATGTTGGCATTTCTGGCTTTTTTTTATTTATTTTGTTGGCTCAGGGCAAAATGTCATTTCTTTTGTAAGCGTTTTATGAATTAAAAAAAAAATAAATTATAATTTAATGCATGGTAAACCAATAAAAATAATCAAAGTACAATACATAATAAGTACATACGTTTTTTAAGGCTTTAGATTTGTGCTTTAATTTAATAAGTTATTGTTAAAAATTTTAAAAGACATACGCGACCACAAAATAAATTTAAAAAAATCATTTGAAAAATTTTTTGAAATAAATTATTGAAAATTGAAATGTTCTCTTGTTACGGCTAACAGCGAACGCAATTTGTTTTATTCTCATATTTAAGCACTGATATGACAATAATATAAACATACATACATTATTGCTCCTTACAACTCTTCAGTCAGGATTACGACCTAGCTTCTCACACCACTTATGTTGTGTGTGTTAATTTCACATATGAATGTTAGGGTAAGTCTAACAGTGTCATTTAGCTTGATCTCATTTAGTTACATCTCTTCCATGTGAAGATCATGCTCTCAAATGCAGAATACCTAATGTGGCTTGAGCAGTGTGACACATAGCGCTGTCCTATTGAAACCACATGTCGTTGGTATCCTGATCATGCAATTCATGATAAAATAAGTTGGTTATAAACGACCTATAGTGCTCGCCAGGGACTATGATAGTCTGGTCAATGTTTTCTTCAAAGAAATATGCACCCAAATTTATGACAATTTAGTTTGTTCACGTACCAAATTCATCCAGAAGTATGTCTTACCGCTGAAGATGATGTTTAAATGAAAATTAAAGTCCAGTTCATTTCAACTCTAGAATTAAAGACAATTGCAATCAATTTTACAAGATTGTTAATAAAACAACTAAAACTGTTACAATTAAAAAAACAATTGATTTTCAACACAGGACATTGATTCCTTTTTTGAAAATGTGCTTAAGAGCTTTAAACTTTTTCAGAAACGCTATTAACATTATAATTTTCTTTTTTCTTTTTAGGTAAGCATCAAGTATTGTTAATAATATTTAATATTCGTGCAACAATTTTTAAAGTAAGTACGTTAAATAGTTATTCATTTAGGACCATTATTATAACTTAAATAACCGTTAAAGTTGCGTTTAGTTAAAGGTACCTTTAGCTAAAGGGAACTGTAAAGTTTCCTTTAACTTATTTTCGTTATTACAACTTACAGATAAAATAAAGTTAAGTTTTTCAAAAATATGGCAGTGCCGGCAGTAATGTCGATAAAACTGCTCAATTAAACAAGTTTTTTTTAAAGGCAGTGGCAACGAGGGTCTTTTTTGTTGTTGTTGTGTTTCCTAATTTTGTTTATATTTGAAGTTGCCATATTAAAATAATATACTCGTATAATATGGCAAGTTCTAACACAAACTTAACTTTAAATGTTAAGGGTAGGATGATCCTCCCTTTAGCTTAACGATCACTTCTATTTTATTGTCCACTTTTAATAATGAAAAACAATTTATCTGCCCGTTAAAATCCTCCCTTTAGTTAACGGCAAGTTGAAATAATGGCCCTTAAAGTATAAATTACAACAGTCGTAGTTTAATATTTAATATTTTGAAAATGTTTTCTTTTAAATTGATTCCAATTAATTTAGACGATAGTAATATTCCATATTACTGACTGTTTGGAAAATCCTTAAAGTCTGTAGAACTAAAAACCGCAACTAAATTTTACCAACTTAATCTGACATGAGACTATAATTTCAATCCCCACCAGTTCATTCCTTTTGGATAAGCTGCAGGTGCTATTTGTCTTCTCTACTAGAATTCCATTCAATTTTTATTCTTATTCTATCTTATTACGTGGCGGATTCAGTTCCATATTCGTTTATCAATTGGATTTAGATTGTCCATGTGGTTTAAACAATATTCGTCCAAAATACTTTCAATATACAGTCACACAGATAATTATACGTACCCCCAATAAACATCATTTTTTTAAAAATGATAATATATGGACAAGTCAACTGATTTTTGCGCCAAATTTTTTGTTTTCCGTCGCAGCCGAAGAAATTATATTTGTTCTCATCACTAAATATTACATTCGCCCAAAAATCAGTTGACTTGTCCATATACTATTGGGCAAATTCCAATCGTGGCTTTTTTCTCGGCACTCGGCTGCGGAAACCGTTCTTTCTCAAAACACTTCGAACTGTTTCGGAATGCACAATAACATTGTGATCACTTTCCGAGGTATTTTGTATTTCTACGGCTGTAGTCCTAGGGTTATTATCCACAATACCTTTTATATACCGGGCTACCCTTGGAGAAATTTTATACGAAATATATGTACGTCGTACGTATAATTTTCTGTGGTGCCATATTGGTTTTAAGCAAACTGTAGTCACAAATTCATAGATTTTGGGAATCTTTTTTCTTTATTTAAGTAAATGTGTCGTTACAGACGCTAATGTAAAGAAATTTTAGATTAGAAGTCCATTACTTAAAAAAAATAGTTTTTAGGGTATAATTATCTGTGTGACTGTATGTATTCCGCAGTGATCTGTAAATAAACAGCTGTAGAGTTTATTAGTATAGGATTTATTCCAAGCTTCGGAACTACATAGTAGTACCGAATGCTTATTTGATAAGAAACCCCGGTTCTTTGCTTTTTATGGGGGTATATGATTCCTCCAACTTTGTTAGCCTTTTGTTTGCGGTATAGATTATGCAATCGCAGGCCTCTTCCAGAAGGTATTATACTTCCTATATACATATAGAAAGGAGGCACATCCCAAAAACTGTACATCACCTAATCTAGTATATTTATTTATCAGTGTTAGTGTGAATTATAGTCGCCGTAATCTAGTAGGTAGTGTATTGGCTTATTAGACGTAAGGCCTTGGTTCGAGCCCCAGGCCAGACATCAAGACAAAATACAAAAAGTATTTCTTCGGCGACTTCCTCTCAGCAGATTTCTGGCAAAAACTCTGAGAGTAAATAAAACTGCCATGAAAAGTTTCTCAAAAAAATTTGTCATTTGGAGTCGACTTTAAACTGAAGGTCCCGCCACTCATATATAAAATTGGCGTACACAACATAAGTGGTGTCAGAAGCTAGGTCGTAATTCTGACTGAAGGGTTGTAATGGCCAATTATGTATGTGTATGTATGTAATAGTGCAGCAGTGGTCGCCAAATTAAATTATGTTTTTTTCTATTTTTTTTCAATATTTCAGTGCTGATGTTTATACTCTCGAACTATTTTCTAATAAGTCAACCTGCTAGCCACCAGATTATGGTAAATTTTTTATTCAATTCCAATTTTCTCGCAATATTCCTTGCATTTTTACTGTCATATTGAAGAAAGTATATGAGAGAAGACCAATGGCATTAGTATAGTCAACCACTTTTAAGTATAATCCCCTAAAGTCCTTAATAGTATCACAGCTATTGTGGTCGGGTGGCTAAGATTTCTGTAAACATTTTACTCAATTAATGTTGAGCATAAAATGCGCTGCAATACGATTATTTTTAAACAGAGTCTACAACACATACGAGTACTTATGCATAATGGCTGCGGGTTCCGTTTTAAAATTCCAATGCGTCGTTCAATTGCGTTTAAGCGGGTTCTGTTTATTAAAACAGCACGTCCGTCTCAACAGAGAAAGAGAGAGAGAGAGAAAAAAACAAAACAAAAATGAAGTAAACTGGTGTAAATGATTGAAGCATATATAATTAAAGCAATAACGGGGTACATAAATGTTGTTGTTATTGTTGTGTAATACTTAAGCAGACATTTGAAAGTATGAAAACGTTTATAAGAACAAATTTATTGAAAACATTGTCTTTTTTTGGCATGAAACGAAATCATTCTTTTAAATTTCTGTTTTAGACATTAATTTTCATTACTTTGAGAACTTTTTGTGTTTTTACGTGTATGGAGTTCTGGTTTTATTTCTTTTAAAATGACTTTTTCTTTTATTTTAAGCTCCCGGATCTTTTTGCTTTTTTCTTTACCAATTCAAATCTGCGATTATTTCCGATTCTTTATCACAAACAATGATTTTTTTTGTCTTTTTTGAATTTCTGTATTTTCAAAGAAAAGTAAAACAAAAAAAGAATTGTTCCAATTTTATTTGGTAATTTTTTTCTTGCCCCTATAAGATAAGCAAAATTAAGTGATCATTTACGCCCTCTATTTGATTAATAGGATCTGATTTCGGTTTTTTTTTAAACAACAGTATGAATTGAAATTTAATTTTTATTTCTAATTTACAAGAAAAAATACGTTGGGTTTTTTTCGTTCTGGAGAGAGTGGCAAAAAAGAAATTAAATTCGATAAAAAAAAAACTTTCATTTGAAATTGGATTTTTATTCGTCTGATTTTTGGAATACCCCAGCATTTCAGTAAAAAAATGTATATGAAATGTTTCTTTTCTTAAAACACTTAATGTGTATGGGAATTTCTCTTGTGAATCATAAAATATATTTGAGATGATTTGAAATGATTTGGTTTGCTTTGGTATTTTTTTTTTTTTTAAGAAAATTGTTTCATTCTTAAAAAATATGTTTGAGGTTGAATATGCGAGAAGATTAATGATGAGGGTTTTTACTAAAAACGGTCAATATTTTGGGTATTTTTTTCTTTACCATTTAATTTATCTTCTTAAATAAATCACCGTAATGAGATGATTTCGAAATATTCCATTGGCGTCTCATAATAACACAATTCAAAAGCCCAATAACCTTTAAGTGAATCATTTTAGTTGCAAGATGTGGTAAAAAAAACCCCATTAGTTTTACATGAAATTTAAAGATTTGATTTCGTTTTATACTGATCCCACGTAGTTTAAATGTAAACCACTTTATTTGATAACTCCATTGTTGCTTTATACATACATACATTCATAATTGGTCATTACAAACCAGGATTACGACCTAGTTTCTCACACCACTTATGTTGTGTGTGTTAATTTCATACGTGAGTCGCGGGACCTACAGTTTAAAGTCGACTCCGGACGAAAGATTTTTGAGAAACTTTTTCATGGCAATTTTATTTACTCTCAGAGTTTTTGCTCGAAATCTGCTAAGAGGAAGTCGCCTGGCTTTTACGTCTAATAAGCCAACACACTACTTACTAGACTACGGCGACTTTATAAGTTTATAAGTTCCTCAAAGAAAATTTTTCAAAAAAAAACACATAAAATTCATAAAAATGCATGAAATCTTTATTTGAATCGATAGTACGGTCCATATAATTTAATGTTTGAAGATTATTTCATGCAAATGTTGATCGCGACTGCGCCTCAAATGGTCCATCCGCTTAGTTCACTTTTGGCATACTCTTTCCAACATTTCGGCCGGTATCTCACGAATAAATGCTTCAATGTTGTCTTCCAATGCGTCAATTGAAGCGGGCTTGTCTGTATAGACATGAGCTTTCACATAGCTCCACAAAAAATAGTCCAAAGGCGTTAAATCGCACGATCTAGGCGGCCAATTGACCGGTCCCGAACGTGTTCACCGAACTCGCCTCTCAATAAGTCCATTGTTACGCGTGCTGTGTGGCATGTGGCACCGTCTTGTTGAAACCACATGTCATGCAAGTCAAGCTCTTGCATTTTGTGCAAAAAAAACTTGGATATCATCTCACGGTAGCGCTCACCATTTACAGTTACGTTACGATTCGCAGCATCTTTGAAGGAGTACGGTCCAATGATGCCACCAGCCCATAAACTGCACCAAACTGTGACATTTTCTGGATGCATTGGTAGCTTTTGCAATACTTCTGGCTGATCTTCACTCCAAAATCGACAATTCTGCTTATTTACGTATCCATTGAGCCAAAAATGAGTTTCGTCGCTGAACACAATTTTTCGATAAGGAAGTGGATCTTCGGTCAACTTTCCAAGAGCCCATTCACCAAAAATTCTACGTTGCGGTAGGTCGTTCGGCTTCAATTCTTGCATCAGCTGTATTTTGAAAGGCTTCACACCAAAATCCTTCCGCAAAATTTTCCACGTTGTTGAGTAACAGAGGCCCGCCCAATTGCTGCGAACGGCGACGAATCGATAATTGATGGTCATCATTAACACTGACACCGATACAGCTGCGATATTTTCTTCAGTTCGCACTCTACGTAAGCGTGTTGGTGGTTTAATGTCCAACAATGTAAATTTGGTGCGAAATTTAGTCACAATAGCCCGAATAGACGCTTCAGTTGATCGATTAAACTGACCATAAAATGGAAGAAGAGCACGATGAACTTTCTTAACAGAGCACGCATTTTGATAATAAAATTCAATGATTTGCAAGCGTTATTCGTTTGTAAGACGATTCATGGTTAAATTATTGACCAAACTGAACACGAAATGTGCGTGAGCTGTTTAAACCAGTGTTGCCAAAAAGATAATAGCTAAAAAAAATCACCCGTTACATACCAGGCAGTAACTTTTTGGGGACACAATGGAAGTTCTTAGATCTCATTGGGTTTAGTATCGTTCCAAATTCAACAATTTTGTTTGTTTACGTTCCCATTTATCCAGAAATAGATCTCATCGCCGAAGATGATTTTTCGATGAAAAGAACGGTCAGTTTCCATGTGTTGTTGAATGCCATATTCGACCATGATAACTTGGCAAATTGAATGTGATAAATGACACCTAATTTGACAGATGTAGCTTTAACAACAACGCCCGCTGTTAGCAACTGTTAAAGTTACGAAGTCCTTTTATAATCACTTTGAGAGCGTAGACTGTTCTATATTTACAAAGTAAAAATTGATTTGAATAAAATTATAACTTAAAATGTTTTTTAAATGTTCAACTATTTAATTGGAATTAATTTAATTCAGTGTTATTAATAATATTAATAAAATTGAATGAAAATTAAATTAAAAAATATTAAAAAATATTTTTTACTACGCTGCCATAAATAAATGTTAAACCCAGTGATGCGTGTTAAAAAATTCGCGTATTTTTTTCGCATTTACTCACGTGCTGTCATCAGCTGTTTTGATTGAATTCGATTGGAATTGTGGGCTGCGTCACGGAATTCATTTAATCCGGGAGTGACGCAACAATTTGTTTTCGTTTCGTTTCTGTATGTTTTATTTTTATTTTAGTTTTTTTTTTTTAATAAGTTATTGCAAAATTCTTCATAATGTTTTTTATGCATATTTGAATTATTTATTTTTTATTTTTGTTTTATTTTTATATGCGTCATAAAAATAACTCGCAAGTTTTAGAACTATTAACAGTGGATGTGTTTTATGGCCGGGGGAAGTATTCCATTCAAAGAATTATGAAGAATACGCAATGTAATGAAATATGAAAAATGCATAAATAACTTCATTGTAACGGGTTTTTTTTTCGCTATTATCTTTTTGGCAACACTGGTTTAAACAGCTCACGCCCGTTTCGTGCTTTGTTTCACTGTCAAACATCTTCATGTTGGTCTATAATTTAACTATGAATCATCGTACATCGCTTGCAAATTATTGAATTTTATTATTATATAAATGCGTGCTCTGTTAAGAAAGTTCATCGCGCGCTTCTGCCATTTTATGGTCAGTTTAATCGACCCACTGAAGCGACTATTCGGGCTATTGTGACTAAATTTCGCACCAAATTTACATTGTTGGACATTAAACCTCCAACACGCTTACGTAGAGTGCGAACTGAAGAAAATATCGCAGCTGTATCGGTGGCAGTGTTAATGATGGCCATCAATTATCGATTCGTCGCCGTTCGCAGCAATTGAGCCTCTGTTACTCAACAACGTAGAAAATATTGTGGAAGTATTTAGGTGTGAAGCCTTTCAAAATACAGCTGGTGCAAGAATTAAAGCCGAACGACCTACCGCAACGTAGAATTTTTGGTGAATGGGCTCTTGGAAGGTTGGCCGAAGATCCACTTCTTTATCGAAAAATTGTGTTCAGCGACGAAGCTCATTTTTGGCTCAATGGATACGTAAATAAGCAGAATTGTCGATTTTGAAGTGAGGATCAGCCAGAAGTATTGCAAAAGCTACCAATGCATCCAGAAAAAGTCACAGTTTGGTGCGGTTTATGGGCTGGTGGCACCATTGTATCGTACTTCTTCAAAGATGCTGAGAATCGTAACGTAACTGGGAATGGTGAGCGCTACCGTGAGATGATATTCAATTTATTTATTTTTGCAAAATGCAAGAGCTTGACTTGCATAACATGTGGTTTCAACTAGACAGTGCCACATGCCACACAGCACGCGTAACAATGGACTTATTGAGAGGCGAGTACGGTGAACATTTTATTTCACGTTTGGGACCGGTCAATTGGCCGCGTAGATCGTGCGATTTAACGCCTTTAGACTATTTTTTGTGGGGCTATGTTAAAGCTCATGTCTATACAGACAAGCCCGCTTCAATTGACGCATTGGAAGGCAACATTGAAGCATTTATTCGTGAGATACCGGCCGAAATGTTGGAAAGAGTATGCCAAAATTAGACTAAGCGGACGGACCATTTGAGGCGCAGTCGCATGAAATAATCTTCAAACAGTAAATGATATGAACCGTACAATCGATTCAAATAAAGATTTCATGCATTTTTCTGAATGCTATGTGTTTTTTAAAAAATCACCCATTAGAATTCGAATAAAATTATCAATTTATCAATTATGGGGTGCCCTCCTGGTAGCCTAGTGGGTAGTGTGCTAGACTATTAGCGTAAGGGTCGTAGGTTTGATTCCTGTGGCACTATACCGAGCATATGATCAAGTTATTCCGCTCTTATATAATTAAAATATAATTTGTAATTATATTGTCATTAATAAATAAATAAATAAGTATCAATTATGTTTTCATATCCTTCACTGGACTAGCATTCCCCTATGAAAATATTTTTTCGATTTTCATTCTACGTTTTGCATTTTGTTTTGGTTTCATTTATTTTTAGATTAAAATTATATTCTTTTTTACTATTTTTAGCTTTTAAGTATTTTTTTTTTATTTATTTTTTATGCAGTTCTTAGTCATTATTTTTCTTTTAAAGCAAGCGTTGACAGGCTGCATAACTATTTCTTATATCCGTACCAGTTTCGTTTTTATGGCTTAATTTTAAACTCGTTTTCTTTTTGGCCGTATTGATATGTATTTTTGTTTTATTTTTTATTTTTCCATTAATAAAGAATTCATTTCTTATTATCTGATTGCTCAATATTGAAGAATTTTACTTGGTTCGGATATGGTTTCAACGCAGCCATTTGATGCCTAGCATGCGATACTATGAACCTATTGAGAGGCTATACGTCAATTACTGTGACGTTTTGGGCGCTATTCGTTGACTGCAAAGTATACAATGATTTAAAGAAGTAGAAATTTGGTTTCTTCAAGATAACTTCCTACGATTTCTTTTCATGGCGATTCTGGATTGAACTATTGTAGCAGGCCGTACGATGATTTTTTTTTACGCTGGGGAGGGGTAAATGTACTTAACCGCACCATAGAGGAAGTCGTCACATCCTGCGTGTGTGGGGCCCTCACCCACTAAATCCCCCCCTCGTCTCGTTGACTTGTTGTGCCCACTGCGGAACTACGGTGGTATTACTTCGGATTGGAGTCCCTTTGGCCCTTGCGTGTTCATATCCGCGTCCGGATTGTGTGTCGAAAGTTGAAGTAACATCTAAGTGTCTCCACTATTCCTTTCGACCAGGTCCCTGTTTCGAAATTTCTCTTCACACGTGTGCCAGTTTCATCTATGCCGGCGTGCCCACATGTTCCGCAGCCTCAAGATCCCTCTTCTTCAGTCTTAGAATGCTCTCCACGTAATTCGCCACTGAGGTCCAATTTTCTCTACTCGCGATCATAACATCGACAATGTTACCGGCCGTGATCGTCCCAACTATCGACGTCAGTGCAGTGCCAGCCTGCACACTCGAAAACAGTGTGCTCTGTGTCATCAATTATCTCCCCTTCATCGTAAAGACAGTAAGCGGAGGCGGTCTTGCCTATTCTGTGCAGATATTTTGTAAAATATCCGTGACCCGATAGCATCTGTGTAAGGCCGTACGACGATAGGTTTGTAAAAATGCAGTCTGTCACGTAACATACATACATACATTACCACCCTTTAGTCAGGATTACAACCTAACTTCTCACACCACTTATGTTGTGTGTAGACATGAGTGGCGGAGCCCACGGTTTAAAGTCGACTCCGAACGACAGATTTTTGAGAAACTTTTCATTGCAATTTTATTTACTCTCAGAGTTTTTGCTAGAAATCTGATAGAAGTCGCCGAAGAAATATTTTTTCAAATTTCGTTTTGTTAGATATATATATCCGGGCTGTGGTTTGAACCCTGGGCTCACATCCAATAAACCAACACACTACCTTCTAGCCTATGACGACTTCATTGCAGTCTGCCGTTGCATATAAACAATACCCTCTGTGAACATGGAGAAACTTATTTCAATAGACTTTCACTGCTACTCAAGAGAACTCTGTGGGATAGACTAGCAGCGCATATGTAGAGGTGCCTATCTATTCAAGGCGGTTGGTGGACACTTTTAGGTCACATAGGGAGCATTGTGATATCACAGTTTTCCTTTAACTGCTAGTCCTGGAACCACTTAGAGCTTCAGATATAGCGTCTCAGACTGCCAATGCGTGAAAGTTATTCCAGATCGTTTACGCACTAGATACCAAGATTCCTATCCATTCGAGGCGTTTCGATAGGCATACTTAGACCACATAAGGTCCACCACTTAGAGCTTTTGATAAAGCGATTCCGGCTGCCGATGTCAATGCGTGACAGTTAATTCAGATCGTTTACACAGTGGACACCAAGATTCCTTTCCATTCAAGGCGTTTCGATAGACATACTTAGGGCACATAGCGCCCATTGTGATACCACAGTTTTCGATTATCCCTTAGTTCCGGAACCACTCAAATCATTTGATGAAGCAACTCAGACTGCCAATGTTAATGCGGGACAGTTCCTCCAGATCGTTTACATAGAAGATACCAAGATACCTTTTTCTTCTATGATTTAGGGCCGTGTATGGACCCAGTAGGTGAAGAACAGTCTCCTTCTGTTTCTCATATCTGCAGCTTCTGCAGAAATCATTACCAAGTTGTGGAAGATCGATGTACTTCACATACATGCTTATAATGCAATGCCCCCTAAATGACCCTAACAACCATACTATGCGTGCTTCTTTTAAGAATTCAAACCGACTTTTCGTACGGCCTCCATTCAGTTTTGGTCTGATTTTTGATGCTAGCGCCGGAAGCCACTTATCTATTGTTGAGGGAATCGGCGATCGCATTATCAATTATAAGCTTGCAGGTTTCCAGAAGGATTCACAAAGTCGAAAATTGATCTGAGAGTTCGATCTTGGTGCCACGCCTATTCAATTTATATGCTCTACAGTTACCTAGAATGTCACTGTGTCCTGATACCCATAAATATCATATCTTTCTGCGATCTCATTGAGATATCTGCGACCGCTGTACACTTTATCCGATTTTCCCATCGATCGTACTTCGAACATAGGGTCTCCCCAGAGTGGTGGTCCCAGCAGACAAAAAATTATTCAGTGATTCTGTGCAGAAATAAAAAAATGTTCGTTATGAATGTCAAGCTAATCTTTGACCTTTCTTAGGTGTCATCACTATGTACTTAGTGCATGATACATGTGGATTATATTAGAAACTGATACAGTGCTCGACCTGCCTAATAATTTACACGCCCGTATCGTGATATTTTAACAAACTTTGGATTTGTTTGACTAGAATTTCGAATGCTTAAAACTCCAGTATAACCCCAAAACAATGCTCCATAAAACCAACACCTAATTTATGTATTTTTAGTTTCATTTTGAATATGATGTACAAAAAAACTTGTAATTTATGTTCTTCTTTCTTTTAAAATTTAAATATAAAATCTTTGTTGTCCAAAAAAAAAAAAACCAATTAAAACTTGGAAACGATTTTTTTATAGGGAGAGAGGCATGGCAATATAAATTTTTAAAGTCTTTCAATTAAAATTGTGAATGAAAATCCTGCTACATAAACTTTTATTGCGAAATAATTATTCAATTTTTATTTTGTAATTAAAATGGTCATTCAAAATAAAATTAATTAAATTACTTTGAAAATAATTAAATTTGTGAATGAAACTCTTGGATTAAGTGTTAAAAGAGTATAAACAAATTAATTTAATTTCTAAATCAAATTGTTTCAAATAAAAGTATCATATTTAAACGGTATGTGTACATGCATACATAAATTAAAATTAAAAGCAACAATTAAAAAAAGTTAATAATTAAGACATGATGATGATGCAACTAACAGTACTTTTTGAAAGCGAACGTTTCACCAACGAATTCAAAAATGCAAGTGACCTCATTTATATTTTATTAGGAATACCCTGTGAATGTGAATTCTGCTATCATCAGACAAACATTGGGAGTGGCACTGCAATATCACACAACGTTGTATTAACAAACGGGGTATTTGTTTATTGTTGCTTAAAATAATATACTGCGACCAGACGATCAATATATATAGGGTTTCCCTATGACGTCCACCAATCCTGTTGTTCTGATGAACATAAAGATGTCGAGGGTGCTCAGAAACTCAAAACCGCATAGATTCAAGGTATATGATCAGAGGATTCGTTTTCCTCATCGCGGACTCTACACATAACAAGTTCAAATCTTATTAGTTTGGTACGATTTTATATTCTAAGCAAATGTCCTGCAGAAAGTCAGTCAGTAGATAGGATTCTATTCCCAGGTTACAGCCCCCTTGTTTTTTTTCGCCGAGGAGTGGTAAAAGTACCTAACCGCACCATAGAGGAAGTCGCCACATCCTCCGTGTGTGGTGCCATCACACACTAAATCCCCCCTCGTCTCCTGTGGACTTGTTTGTGCCCACTCCGGAACTACGGTGGTATTACTTCGGAGTGGAGTCCTCTCTTTGGCCTCTTCATGTTTATATCCGCGTCCGGATTGCGAATCGAAAATTGAGGAGACATCTAAGCGTCTCCACTATTCCTTTCGTCTAAATCATCGTCTCGGTTACGCTTGGCACGTGTGACAGTACAGTGTGCCGACATGGCTACCTGTTCTGCAGCCTCAAGATCTCTCTTCTTCCGTCTCAGAATGCGCTCTACGTAATTCACTACCGAGGTCCAATTTTCACTACTCGCAGTCATAACCCCGACAATATTATCGGTTGTGATCGTTCCAACTATTGACGTCAGTACAGAGCGATAGTTCTGCCAGCGTGCACACTCGCAAACAGTGTGCTCTGCGTCATCAATTACCTCCCCTTCCTCGTAAAGACAGTAAGGGGAGGCGGTCTTGCCCATTCTGTGCAGATATTTCCTAAAATATCCGTAACCCGATAGCATCTGTGTAACGTAGTAATTTATCTCTCCAAATTTCCGACCATTCCATGGCCTTATGTCTGAAATAAGTCTCGCCGTCCATCTTCCTCTATCTTCCTCGTTCCATCGTTGTTGCCGTTTTGAAATGGTGTTCTCCCTGAAGTAACCGGTTATGTGATTTCCAGCCGATTTCGCCTTATAAATCTCCATCCGCCCCGCTGCCAACAGATCCAAAGGGATTATACCTGCTATCACCAATACGGCTGGAGCGGACACTGTACGATATGCCGACGCGATACGCAATGCAGCCGTTCTCTGTACCGATACAAGTGAGTTTGCCCGCTTTTTAACATCTAGTGTTTCTGCCCAAATTTCGCTCCCATAAAGCATAATGCTGTTTCCAACCTCCATCAGGAGTCTCCGTCTCACCGGTAGCGGACCTCCAATATTCGCCATTAATCTGCTGAGCTGTCCAACGATCTTCTGGGCCTTGTTAGCCGAGTACTGAATCTGATACGAGAATGTCAGTCTGCGGTCCAGCCTTATTCCCAGGTATTTCACCGAGCTCTCGGTCTTAATTACCTCGTTTCCAATACTCATGTCCACATGCAAGGGCATACGACGACCAGTGATTAGCAGCAATTCCGTTTTATACATGGCCAGGTCTAGGCCGTGGGAATCCAACCATGCTTTTGTCCTTAGCATAAGGCTACAGCTCCCTAGTGCGACTCAATATTCAAATGTCTTCACATTGCAATTAGCTAGACAAAGTTAAAATTCTCTTAAAACTCTTAGGCTTGCTACTAATGGCAGCATTTCTCCATCATCCTTTTAGTCGAGTATAACCTTCCAAACTCCGAGGAGCGGAGATGTTAAACCGTAAACTATTGCGAACTTTGTCGCGCTCTCTCTCTCTCTCTCTCTCTGCTTCTTCATTGGCACTTTGTCACTACGCGTCCAAGATGTTTCGATCTCGTAAGTAATTTTTTTCAGAAAAGCCAGTTACTGTGGCATGTCGGTTCCAGCTTTATTACCTTTGGAACTATCCTAGTCATTACTAACGGGATAGAAACTCGCTCTACCGAATCTTGATTATAAGTTCATGAACCTGATCCATGATCTAAGATGATTGTGGTATCCAGCTCCATCAAATCTTGAATACAAGTTCACGAGTTTGAGCCATCAGCTAAGATGATTATGTCATCCAGTTCGTCGTTAATACTCAAGGACAGATCTTAAAATCCCAAGTGGCATTATCTTGCCTCAGAGGAATAGTTTTCTTTAACAATTTCTCCTATAGTTCTTCTGAAGTTGAATCTGTTGATTTTCTAAACTCAAGATATTCAAAATTTTCCTCAAATCCTGTTACAGTTCGTCGTCTGAATGTCCTAAAGTTAATGTTAAGTTTTTATGATTATGATTTGATTTTGATTATGATTTTGATTATGATTATGATTTTGGTCCCATGTTACTCATGGGATCATTCACGTAAAAACAGTGTACATGGACTAGGCATCCCATCCTCTGGAGCGTTAAAGGAACCCAACTAGTCATCCAGGTTTTTATTACAAAAGCCCTTGGAATTCTACCATTCTTTGCGACTACTGGGGTCTGGCAAAACATTGATGACAACCAGTTGGAATCACGGATAGAGAGAACCCCGCCTGAGTCTAAAACCATCATATTACATCAAGACATCTATATAGTTGGTCGATAAAGGTAACATGCACATGAAGGCACACACACTGTGCGAGAAAAGTAAAATAAACTGTTGTTGCCAGGGCCCCTAAAGTCAAGCGTGCGATTAAATTAACTTTTCTTTTTTTTATAACTTTAAAGTTTAATCATAAATATTCGAAATAACTTTGCTTGAGGGCTTTAAAAAGTGTTACTTTAACGCTCAATCGGTTTTAGCCATTAAATCTATAATTTTCTATAATTAATCATCATTTGAAAATGAAACGATTGTTTCATACATTTTGTCACAATACCGCTATAATTATTCGGTATGAAAATGAATTTATCGAATTAATACAGGATTATTTAAGAGAAAAATAGAAAACATCTTCGGATAGCTTTGGTTAATTACAATGGATAAGAATAGAGTAATAACCTTTGCTCCAAAAAGCTCCAAAGCTTTACTTGTTCACATTCGTATAGGACTCTTGTCTCAAAGAAGTGATTTGAGTTCTTCTTTTCGCTATTATGTCTATAGCTAGGAGGGAAATAACGAGCGGGTAAGGTGCATGAATCTCTATTCTGCCCTAAAAAAGGGATATCCCATGATATGCACCAACTATTGATAGGGCTGTGATATAATCACTTAGAGAAACTCACTTGAAATGAGAGTCTATGATTGGTCTGGCTGTATAGTATGTTATCGGCGAGTAAATCTGTGAGTCGTATCGGATACCAGATTTCGGGCGATAACTACATACATACATAATTGGCCATTACAACCCTTCAGTCAGGATTGCGACCTAGTTTCTCACACCACTTATGTTGTGTGTGTTAATTTTACACATGAGTGGCGGGACCTACAGTTTAAAGTCGTTTCCGAACGACAGATTTTTGAGAAACTTTTCATGGCAATTTTATTTACTCTCAGAGTTTCTGCCAGAAATCAGCTGAGAGGAAGTCGCCGAAGAAATACTTTTTGTATTTTATTTTGATGTCTGGCCTGGGGCTCGAACCCTGGCTTTTCGTCTAATAAGCCAACACACTACCTACTAGACCAAAGTATTCGGTCGATAACTACATATATTTTCTATATTGTTGGTGAATTTGTTTATACTGCCTTCGCTGAAACTAGCAAAAATTATGTGAGAATAATATCTCAATTGTAAACTGAGTAGCAAATTAGTAGTAGCTGCTCATTCTCTATGGCTTAGAAATTTATAAGCTGTTACGCACAGCTTCAGCAGCCTTGATTATATTTGAAAAAATCCTACAGAAGTTCTACGACACTGTGCGAGTCAGCCTTGATTTCCGAATTCAGCAAAAATTATGTGCTATTATGCTCACAATTGTAAACTCAGTAGCAAATTAGTAGCAGCAGTTAATTCTCTATAGCTTGGAAATTTAAAAGCTGTTACGCACAGATTCAGCAGTCTTGAGAATATTTGAAAAAATCCTACAGAACGACACAGTGCGAATCAGTCTTGATTTCCGAATTCAGCAGAATTTATGTGCTATTATGCTCTCATTTGTAAACTAAGTATTATTAGGAGTAGCAGCTCATTCTCTATGGCGTAGAAATTTATAAGCTGTTACGCCACAGATTCAGCAGTCTTGAGAATATTTGAAAAAAATCCTACAGAAGTTCTACGACACAGTGCAAGTCAGCCTTGCCTTCCGAATTCAGCAGAATTTATTTGCTATTATGCCCTCATTTGTAAACTAAGTAGCAAATTAGTAGCAGCAGCTCATTCTCTATGGCGTAGAAATTTATAAGCTGTTACGCACAGATTCAGTAGCCTTGAGAATATTTGAATAAAATCCTACAGAAGTTCTACGACATAGTGCGAGTAAGCCTTGATTTCCGAACCCGATCCAATAATGAGGTTTATAAGCTTCTTAACGATATAAACGATGTTCACCGATTATTAACGATATAAATGTTGTTCAACACATCCAGCAGCTACGCTGGTTACACTTGTAGTTTGATGGAAGGGAATGTTCCGGCGAGGCAGGTATTTGTTGTAGGGTTCAGCGGAGACGATAACTAATGGGTGATTTTTTAAGAGCTATAGGAAAATTTTTCAAAAAAAAAACACAAAATGAAATCTTTATTTGAATCGATAGTACGGTGCACATAATTTAATGTTTGAAGATTATTTCATGCAAATGTTGACCGCGACTGCGCCTCAAATGGTCCATCCGCTTAGTCCAATTTTGGCATACTCTTTCCAACATTTCGGCCGGTATCTCACGAATAAATACTTCAATGTTGTCTTCCAATGCGTCAATTGAAGCGGGCTTGTCTGTATAGACATGAGCTTTAACATAGCCCCACTAAAAATAGTCTAAAGGCGTTAAATCGTACGTTCTAGGTGGCCAATTGACCGGTCCCGAACGTGAAATAAAATGTTCACCGAACTCTCCTCTCAATAAGTCCATTGTTACGTGTACTGTGTGGCATGTGGCACCGTCTTGTTGAAACCACATGCCATGCAAGTCAAGCTCTGGCATTTTGGGAAAAAAAAAGTTGGATATCATCTCACGGTAGCGCTCACCATTCACAGTTACGTTACGATTCGCAGCATCTTAGAAGAAGTACGGTCCAATGATGCCACCAGCCCATCAACCGCACCAAACTGTGACAATTTCTGGATGCATTGGTAGCTTTTGCAATGCTTCTGGCTGATCTTCACTCCAAAATCGACAATTCTGCTTATTTACGTATCCATTGAGCCAAAAATGAGCTTAGTCGCTGAACACAATTTTTCGATAATTTTTCGAGCACGCATTTTGATAATAAAATTCAATGATTTGCAAGCGTTGTTCGTTTGTAAGACGATTCATGGTTAAATTATAGGCCAAACTGAAGATGTGAAACAAAACACGAAATGTGCGTGAGCTGTTTAAACCAGTGTTGCCAAAAAGATAATAGCTAAGAAATCACCCGTTACAAAGGCGTCTGAAGACCCTCTTTTTCTAATCTTTTTGTATCATTGAAAAATCTTCAGTGATTTATTTGCCCACGCCTCTGACACTAAAAAACCGTTCAACAATTTTGCTAAAATTATGTTTTCTTTAATTCGTTACCAAATTATCGAATTCCATATGAAGGAAAAATACTTAACAAGTATGTATGTTCCACAGATAACATTGCTAATCCAGCGATTGAAGTTTTTAATTTAAAATAACCTGCGTAGTAATAAAAAAACCTGCCATCAAATAGATTACATCTTTGAATGTGATTTCCATTAAGATTTATCTTGACACTTTATAATTAATACGCGTGTCAGTGAGTGCGTTTTTATAACTGTCATTTGTCAACTTTCACTCCACGTAACTCCTTCCCTATGCCATAAAATATTAGCGTTTTTTCCCGGTGATTAAAATTTTTTCGCTTTTTGACAAACAAATAAATGTCAAGAGACGGAAATGTAGTTTTTAAGCGCTTTACACAGAGATATAAGGGCCAACACAATACTATTCTATAAATAGAGAATGATTCAGTTGTTTGCTATTCTTTTGCTTCGTAGTATAGTTGACCTTGTAGCTGAATAGAGAGTTTTTTTTACATATTTTTGTCGCCTCTTTTGTAGATTTTAATTTATAAGTGATGACAAGATGAAAATAAATTATTTTTTGTTACTTTCAATAATTTCGTATATAAAAATATGTATTTTACATTTAAATTCTTATATAAAAATACACATTAGGGAAGGGAATAGGAGATTAATAAGAATTAGAAAGCAATTATAAAAGATTTTAATTTTCATAATGAAGTCTTTATCATTTCGAGAAAGTCTACAACGATTCCAATGCCCAAAGCGCCCAATATAATTCCAAATCGTTAAACTTACTTGCATACTTAATTGCCCATTGACAACCCAATTATCGGATTTCGACCTGCTTCAGCACATCCTTCTAGGCGCCTCTGCTTCTTGCACGCCTTCGCTAGTTGGTCACTCCAATCGATGGCAGGCTTTCCTACGCAAATTGGGTCATCCTCCTCGCCGAGTTCCGCAAATACATACATATGTACATACATACATAATTGGTCATTACAACCCTTCAGTCAGGATTACGATCTAGCTTCTCACGCCACTTATGTTGTGTGTGTTAATTGTATACATGAGTGGCGGGACCTTCAGTTTAAAATCGACTTCGAACAACAGATTTTTGGGAAATTTTTCATGGTAATTTCATTTACTCTCAGAGTTTTTGCCAGAAATCTGCTGAGAGGAAGCCGCCGTAGAAATATTTTTCATATTTTCGCTTTGATGCCTGACCTGGGGTTTGAACCTACTAGTCAACGGCGACTTAATACGCTGCACAGCGTCCTCATCGTTGAGGAGCTCACACGCCTTATTGCGGAAATCATCGCCAACTCGCACTGGCCCGAAGATCTTACGTAGGACTTTTCTCTCGAATACTCTCAAGACTACTGCATCAGTGCTTAATAGTGTCCATATGTTCCAAGCCATGTAGAAGCATGGGGAAGATAAGCGTCTTGTAGAGTATTAGCGTATGAGCGCCTAGTATTGTTTATCCAGCCAATCCTTTTATGGAGCATATTTACGCGTGAAGGACACAGTAATTCACGGGTAGCCCATTGCCTATGAATTCGCAAATCTTTAGCGAAAACTCCAACGACTGTTCTACATCCAGCTTCAAGCAATGCCCCTTATCTTAGGAAAACAGATGTGCCACTAGTCAAAGCACTGACTGGACCTTTTCGTTGTGGATCCAGACTGGGTAGGTTAGGTTAGGTTAGCGTGGTAGCTTTAATTTGCCAAAAAGCTAACTTGAGCACGCATAGCGGCCCGTTGTGATGCCACAGGTGAACGCAGCCTCTGTACTGACCAAGTTCCTCCGATCCAGACTGGGTAAGTCTATCACCAAATCATAGAGAACACCCATGAAAATCAATTCGACACACACTATCTTTTTGCGCCTTTAAGACAGCCCCTGATAACTTAATAAAGGATCGTGCCTTTGCTGAAAATGTGCAAAATCGCGTAGATCAACTCCTCATTTAGCTTACCAAGCAAGTCTACAAGTGACTATTTTTGGAGAAATATTATACGTGAACTATCAATTTGAACAAAAAATTTTTGATATAATTACCCAGACATGTCAGAAGACGTAAGATATGCTGTTCTTTTTCATCCTTCACCAAACCCATGCGCCATAGGTTAAATGGGTTCCAGCAACCTTAGTATACCTGCAGTATACGATTAAATAAATTGTAACCTTGTGTACTTCATAATCACAAAAAGTATTGGAAGTCTTTATTCGGAAATCATTAAAATAACGTAGATTGTGGACGTCATTCTCATTAAATGGGTGGAAATCAATTCTAAAAATTCCTTAAAAAAACGAACGTAAAACTTTTAATGCAACTCTTTGCCCAAACTAACAATTTTCTAATAAAAATTGGGGGATTTTTTTCGCAATCGAAATTTTTCGAATAACAAAACGTTTATAATTTTTGTTTATTATTATTTTTTATTCAATAGACTTTTATTATGTTAAAAGAAATGCTAATTATAGATAATTTATAGACAAAAAAAAAGATGTCATACGATATTCAAGAATAATAATATAAATATAAATATTATTTAAAATACTCGATACATACAATATATACTCCATCCACACGGCATGCACAGTATTATTTTGTTTTGAATGTAAAAAATTTGTTAAGTTTTTAAGAAATTCTACTTTTATCTAAAACGGACAAGATATATAAAAGAATAATTAAAAAAAATACATTTAAAAAAGAGAATCAATAGGTATTAAAAATAATATTTAAAAAAAAAAGAATGCTGTTTTTAGAAGTAAGACCTCAGGGCAGTAGCGGAGGAGCAGCTGTTCTAATAGGCTTGCGCTAATTAAATTTGCATTTGGAGAAATCCAATTCAGGATGTTGTTGTTTGAATCTGTAATGAAATAATAATGTGCAATGAATATATAAAATTAAACTGTTATTTAAATTTAAAAATGATTTCCTACTTTTCTAAAATATCCATTTTCTTTTGATCTTCACTGGTGGGCAGACCCATTTCCTTTTGGCGCTGGTCATACATCATTTTCTCAACCAAACTTCTGGTTTCTCCCTGCAAATCAGAGAGCTTGGAAGGCTCAGGATTTATTTTACGTGTAGAAATTGGTGGATCGGACATTACTAAACGATCCCACCAGTTCATTTTGTTAATCTAAAAAACAAAAAACAATTTTTTTTTGTCGTTAAAATTTCAAAATTCATTCAAATTTGGTATGGTTGAAGACAAAAGTACCTTTTCTAAAGTAATTTGTACAATTTTACTATCTTGCAACACCCACACACATTCCTCTACTTTCACCTCAGCACATAACTGGCCATTAATGATGGGTTCGTGACCTTTAAGGCCGACCTTAAGGTTTTTCTTTTGGATGTCTACGACCAAATCACGAGCTCTCAAATTAAAGGAAACAGAAAATGGAATTTTTATCTGAAAATAAATATAAAAAAATACGTTTCATTTTATAATTTATTTTTAAATTAACACTTAAAACTAACAAGACATGGAAAACATAAAAAACAGATTACAAGATTAAACTGAAATAAGTAGAAAACAATGCTCTTGTAGATCTTCTTCAAGAGGAGTTCTCCAATTAAAATACAGAAGAAGAAAAAAGAACAAGAACCTTGACTTTTGAGTTGTTATTTTTATGTTCTTTACATTGTATGGTTTTTTTTCCAAAACAGAAACTCAAACCTACAATTATTCCATTCCAAATAAGACACACAGCTATGAAATATTTTATTTTGCCATCATCATCATCATGATCAGCATCAGCATCAACATGTTGTTTAAAAGTTTCCTTTCTTTTCTCGTTTTCAAGAACATAAAAAACATTTTCTAAAAACGCCTATTTTGCCTTTACGGCTGGCTATTTAAACTTGGAATATTTCTAATAATTACCACAATATTTAGGAGTCAAGGGAAAATGTATGCCACCAAAAATTATGCTCAATTCACCTTAAACAGGAAGTGAAGAGGATGGCTTGTAGCAATACTATCTGACAAGCAGGCTCCTATGAAATTGACTGGATATGGAAAGCACGATCAGCTAGGCTGGTCGCGATGCCACTTCACGTGGAAATTAATCGCAGTGAACAAGAGATCAGACTGTGAGAAAGGTAGCATCCATGCCGCAGATGAAACCTTTCTTTTGAGTGGGAAGTAGGGTAAGGACTCGGCAAAAGGACAAATGATACTCTTGGCAACCCAAACGGATTTAAATTAAGCATCAAACTATAGAGCAGAAGCCAGAGGAAAATAAATGGTATTTTTATTGGGCATCGTAGATTAAAAGGACTCTTGTTTTAGAACAGTGATCTATTCAAGCCCAGTGATAAGTCACCATAACACATTATTAGAAATTGCGGGGCCTTCAGAAGGAAACAGCTGGATATTTATCAAATAATAGACAAGCAATTATTCTTACTGGCGCCAAACAACATCCTAAAATTTGTCTGGGGAACAGAATTGCAGGAGACATTATTTGAATTCCCACAAGGTTTGATGGTAATGCAATAAACCTTCTTTCTACCGGTAGATAGGTTGGACTGGCAGCAAAACGTTATAGCGAGCCGTTGTGATGTCACGGTTAAACGCAGTCCCAGCAGTGACCAAATTCCATCAAACTCATAGAAGAAATTGGTCACCGCTGAAGACCAGCCTGAAAGTTTTATGGTTTTATCCTTGATATCAATGGATAATGATAGCTCCGCTAAGCTGACAAGGAAAGGAGAGCCAAATAGTCTAAATCTGGCCTCACGAGAGATTGACAAAGAAAGTGGATAACAGTCTCCAGCTCTTGAGCAGACCCGCAACCTCGTTCGTAGTCTTTCGAAGGGAACTGCAGTGTTTCCGCATGTCTTCTCATAACGCAGTGACCTGTTAGCATGGCCACTGTGATCGAGATGATTTTACGATCGAGTTACAGAAGTTGGGTCAAGTGAGTCTGGCAATTTTTCAGCAAGATTCCTCATTTGTCTAAGATAGACTGGCTTTCCGAAAAAATTGTTGCCTAATGGCCAATTCACCGAGGTGAGTGACGTACCCAATTCAATTGGCGAAGGTTCCGGAAGAAGTGTATCTGCTCTGGCAAGCTCCTCAGCCCTGCAGTTTCTACTGAGTTTCTGATAATGTGGGGCAGTCTGAAACTGTCTAACGCATTTTGTACCTCTGCCTTAGCGTACAAGGGCGAAGACCAAACACACTTGATCAGGGTTCTTAGAATGATCTTGGGAAGTCGTGTTCAATCAAAATTTCTGACATTTGAGGGTTTTCACGTCTGACTTTAGTTGCCTAATAAGTTGTCTCTGTTCTGTTCTATTCTGTTGGTTCTTTTCTGTTTAACTTTTTTCCTTTCCTATCTTATACTTTCTTTCAATCTTTTCTTCCTTCCTTCTACTCTTCTTTTCTATTCTGTTCTATGTTCTCTGTCCCTGTCTAACAATTTTTGAAGACACCATAAATAATTGGATTTATTTTATTTTTATAGGGTTTTAGTGACCCCTTCCAAGGTTAGCTGTATTCCAATGGATACTTTATTTTTAAAATTCTATGAATTTATCATGCATGCTTATGGCGTAAAAAGTTTTTTACGAGAATTTTCTTTATAAACTTCTTCTGCTAATTGCATTAGTACGAGATTAAGAGAAGAAAAAAAAAAGACAAATTAAAACAGAATATGATGGGCATATAAAATTATGTTATAAAGAGAATAAGATATGCTTTTTGAAGTTTGTTTTGTTTAACATTTCATAGTTTGAGGAGCCCCCATCAATCTACAAGTATTCATCGTTTTTTGTAATTTCATTTCAAGTATCATGTTAATGACTTTCTGATTATTTTGTTTTCGTTTTAGAATGTTAATGTTAATGTGTTCGCCGCAGAGTACAACAATTTAAATAATCATTACTCAAATTGAAGTTGTTGTTTTTTGTTATTGTATGTGCGTGTTTTTATTTTGTTTTGTTTTGTTTTGCTTTGCTTTTTTTTTGTTATTTATTTTGGGGCCGGTCACGATAAAGTCACTGTCCAGCATGCTTTTTCCCTTTGTCAAGGTTACCACCACCAGAGCTTTATTTTTGTTTTCTTTTCTCTTCATTCTTCGTTTTGTTTTTTGTTGCTTGGGTTTTTGATTGCCTCTGATTGTTATTGTTTTATTTTACAATCAGTAGGGACCCCTTATTGTTGTTATTGCCTGGTGCCTTTGTGCCCTGCAAACGAACGGTATTTTTTTTGTAGTTTAATTGGCCACAACATTTCAAGGTCGCTGCTGCAAAAATATTTCCAAAGGCAGTGACAATCACACGATGATGATCTTTGAAGTCAATTTTTTTTGTTTTGTTTTAATGTTAAACTTTTGTTGTTTTACTTCTTGATTTTGTTTTTGTGGTGTTTTCTTTAGGAATGTAGAACAACTTGTTCAGTTTATAGCAGAACCCAGAGCAGCATTAAAGACCACAATAATAACAACAAAGGCCTGTAAATATTTAAGCATACACAGAGTACCTGTTATAAAAAAAAGAAAAACAAAACAAAACAAGGCATCCCCTTTGATTGGCAAAGCGATATCTACAGAGTACAGTGTTACAAAAAATTACAACGAAAAGATTGGTTTTAACCAGAATATTCTTGACCTACCTTAAGCATAAACAAAACAAAAATTTATATTGAAAAAAATGTCTAAAAATCATAAGAAATTTAAAATTGTTTACAATTCAAATTCCTATGTGGATGAAGGATAAACGAAGATTAAATCGAAATAATCGTTAAAAGAGAGAATTCTAGTGAAGAAATTCAAAAATATTCCATTAAAATTCATATATTTTCGAAGACTTTCATATTTTCTCGAGGCTACAGATTATTCCCTTAAATATGGAAATATTTGATGTGTTGGATCTCGGATTTTGGTTCAGGACTTGCTTGCGGTTTGTACGCATAAAGTCCGATATTTCACAAAACTTAAAAAAAAAAATCTCACGACGATAAATTGCATGATCTTGGTGGCCAGTTGACATCGAAATTTTTTGTGGAAATTATTGCTGGCGATCAGATATATAGCGTCCAGTTGAGGCCACAACAATTCAAGCGATTTACCACTCACTATTTCATTTTTATTTGTATGTTTTATTAAAAAGTTAAGTTGGCATTACTTTTCATGGCAAAACTTTAACGCCCCTATTTAGATACGCCACCTAAGCGTCAATGCTGGGCCCTAATCAATGCTTTTATTAAGGATGGCCTGTAAGACACTTTTTTTACATGTGAAATCCCATGTTATGGGTACGAAAGTTCCCAAATGTTCTAAAATATTCGTACATGTTAAGCTATTCGCAAAATTAAAATAATAATAATAATGCCGTAAAGCGATAATTTATTCACTTTGCATCCCTGCATTACAGCACAATTCGTTGACTTCATTCTTTTATGTAATTAAAGTGGGCGTTAATTTTAAATATTTTTTTTATTTTTGTGTTAATTTTTTGTATTATATTCGCATTAAAATTGTAAAAGTTTTTTTTGCTTTGAAAAAATATTTTTTCGTGCATTAATTAAGCAATTTCGGTTACGAAATGTTCTTAAATAAGCAAACAATAATAAATTTCTCATTTGAACAATAGCGAGACGGGTCAAGGTCAACTTTATTATACGCTCGACATTTAATAATACATCGGGAAGCTTTAATAAAAAAAAAACAAATAAACAAAAAACGAAAATGGTAACAC
Organism: Sarcophaga carnaria; assembly: GCA_958299815.1. NCBI lineage: Eukaryota > Metazoa > Arthropoda > Insecta > Diptera > Sarcophagidae > Sarcophaga > Sarcophaga carnaria. The sequence continues at coordinate 48,305,484 of OY283151.1, forward strand.
AGACAGATTAATTATACACAGGAGGTAGGAGTTAATATGATTTTATTATAAAAAAAATATTCTTTTTAAACGAATCTAACAAATTTTAAGCTTAAAATTCCTCAAATCCACTTATAAAAACTCTGAATAGAAATATGTAGACAAGGATTTCTTAATTAACTTAAAAAAAATCGCATTTTATGGAAATTTCACACCAAGTTGATACTGGGTTATGTACATGATATTTAGCTAGGGTTAGGCTATATCGTCGTAGTCCAGTAGGTAGTGTGTTGGCTTATTAGACGTGACCCAGGGTCATTTATAAAAATTAACACACACAACACAAGTGATGTGAGAAGCTAGGTCGCAAACCTGACTGAAGGGTTGTAATGGCCAATTATGTATGTATGTATGTAGGTAAGACGGTGGATCTTCCTTGCAGAAAGAGATTCCACTGAGACCAGCTTTTAAACCCATTATAATACCACAATCAATTTCCTATAAGAGGATCCAGCCTGAGTTTAAAAAATCTTGCTATTGCAACAATTTTTTATATAAGACAGCTCGGTCAAGTTTCTAAGAACGTGAGATGTCAGAAACCTCTGTCGTTTTATGAAAAGAGCAAGACACTAGCACATGAGGTGAAAGACAATTTTCTCCTTCTTCTCCTCCTCCTCCTCAGATCCACAACACCTGCAGTATTATTTGCCGCAATGTCAAGATTTTCGTCATGGCTATTAAAAGGTCCATGACTTGTGAGGATAGATATATTGTGCGAAGGATTGGCCAGGCGTTTGAAGGATAAAAGTGAGTCGGTGCCTTTTACTTATCTAAAGGGTCCGCCAAATAACTTTTTTGTTTTGAAAATGCTTTAATAAAAAACTACTGAATATTTTCTCAAATTTCTTTTTTTTATTTGAAAGTTCAATTCTTCCGATTAATAATGGAAAATAATTTCATTCAAATGGCAGCCTCGGCTGGCCAAGCAGCAGCCTACACGATCGGTCCAATTTTTAAGCACATTATCGATTGTGTGCAGCTGTATTTCACCAATGGCTTCACGAATATTGTCCTTTAAAGCGTCAATTGCCTGTGGCTTGTCGGCGTAACACTTATCTTTGACGGCACCCCACAAATAATAGTCCAACGGGGTCAAATCGCAGCTCCGTGGTGGCCAAACGACATCAGCTCTGCGGCTGATAATGAGATCTTCAAAAACAGGGCGCAAAACATCGAGTGTATCTTCGGCTGTGTGGCACGTAGTGCCGTCCTGTTGAAACCAAATGTTGCCAATATCATCCTCTTCAATTTTTGTGAACAAAAATTCGTTCAACATGGCCCGATAACGATCGCCATTGACTGTAACGGCCACTCCTTGTTCATTTTCGAAGAAAAAATGGCCCAATTATGCCTCTGGACCAAAATCCGCACCAAACAGTGACACGTTTTGGGTGCGTCGGTTTTTCAATGTATGCGTGCGGGTTTTCTGTGCCCCAAATTCGACAATTTTGCTTGTGCCCACCAGAGTTTAGTAATATTGCACGTATGGTTTTGATGCTACCAAGATTGAGCCTCCCTGTAAAACGAGTGGATAATATCCAATTCAAGTTAGGCAATCTGAATACCTGAGTCGTGTAACATATCGGAGATTGCTAGCTCCGTATGGGCCCTCGCCAGAGCTAATTAGCAATACAATTTCCAACAGTATCTGTATGTCCAGGAACCCAGAGTTATTTTCAAATGATCTGAAAATTTCCTGTGAAATCCTCGGCATTTCAGCAGAAGCAAGGATGTTAAAAAAATATTATTGAAAGACGCGATGAAGGCATTAGTTGATGATAACAGGCGAATAACAACACGTGAGACCGGATTGACGTTAAATTTATCAAATTCAACAGCTTATGACCACTTGAATGGCCTGGGATTATTCTCAAAGCACGATGTATGGGTTGCCCATGTTCTTACAGAGAGAAATCTATGTCGCCGCAATGACGTCTGCGATTCGCTTCTCAAACGTCACGAAAATGATCCGTTTTTGAAGCGCATCATCACTGGGGACGAAAAATGGGTTGGATATTCCAGATATTCAATCCCCCAGAGCAAGGATATTTAATTATACACAATACATTTTCATGCTTTAAATTAAAAATCTATTTTAGGCCGATTGTTTAATGCTAATCATGCTCGAAATTAATTGTAATAATTCAAGAAAAATAATTCCACAATAAATATTGAAAACTATAAATAGCCAAATTACTGCATTTGTTTTGAAATTTTAATAAATGGCTGTGTGGGGAACCCATTCAAAGAATGAAGAATCGCTTCTTAGGCGAAAGAAATCCATCGTTTTTACGAGGAAGAAGATAAATTAGACGCTTCATCTAAAATATAATAACAAATAATTATTTAATTATTTATTTAGTGCTGAGTTAAAAATAGAAACAAAATTTATACAAAAATATTGTGTATCAATTTTATAAATGAAAAGGAATGGAATGGAATGGGAATTATTAATCATTTGTACACATCATTATCACAATTCGCCTGTATCTCTCGAAAAGCCATAATGCTGGCTACTACTTAATTAAACTATTTTAATCACTGGAGCCGTCATTAATGTTGTTAATTAATTATTATTTCATTTAAGTGAAATTTATATTCCATAACTAATTATTTACGAAGAAAAAGAACAAAAAAAAAGAACCGAAAAAAACATTATTCAAGGATTTCTGCATAACATCCGCTTAGACTAACTAAATTTGTTACTCCTCAAAACTTTTTATACACAATCAAAATTAACACTTCAATTACTTGTGGTTTGTTGTTAACAATTTTAAATGCAATTCCATTATATAATTAGATGAACAGATAATGTTAACAATTTAACTCAAATGCTACCATTAACAATTATAAAATAATTAATTTTATTAAATAATAAGTGAATTAAATAAATTATTTAACACTATGCTGTCGACAATAATGATTAAAAAAATTAACAAGTTCTTCAACATTTGTATGTCAAATGATTTACTAGGAAAGAGACATATCACGTTAGAAGAATCGCACATAAAATGTCTACAGTTTTGTAATAGATTAACACCTACTACGCATTACAACCTAGCTGCCTACATCAACCATGTTATGTGTGTCCACTTTATACATGAGTGGCGGGATCAAAATTTTTAAAGTTGACAACGAACGACAGTTTTTTGACACACTTTTCATTTCCGTTTTATTTACTCTCAGAGCTTTTGCCAGAAGATTGATGCTAGAAAGGATATATTTTTTCTTATTTCGTTTTATTCGAGATTTCTAAGCTGGGTTTTGAACCATGGAATCGTGCCTAATAAGCCAATACACTACCTACTGAAGTCGCCGTCAAAGATAAGTGTTACGCCGACAAGCCAGAGACAATTGACGCTTTAAAGGACAGTATTCGTGAAGCCATTGGTGAAATACAGCTGCACACAATCGATAATGTACTTAAAAATTGGACCGATCGTGTAGGCTACTGCATGGCCAGCCGAGGCAGCCATTTGAATGAAATTATTTTCCATTATTAACCGGAAGGATTGTACTTTCAAATAAAAAAAGAAATTTGAGAAAATATTCAGTAGTTTTTTTCTTAAAGCATTTTCAAAAAAAAAGTTATTTGGCGGACCCTTTTGTAGGTAGTGTATTGGCTTATTAGACGTAAAGCCAGGGTTCGAGCTCAGGCCAGATATCAAAACAAAATATGAAAAAATATTTCTTCGGCGACTTCCTCTCAGCAGATTTCTGGGAAAAACTCTGAGCGTAAATAAAAATTGCCATGAAAAGTTTCTCAAAAAATCTGTCGTTCGGAGTCGACTTTAAACTGTAGGTCCCGCCACTCATGTATAAAAATTAACGCACACAACATAAGTGATGTGAGAAACTAGGTCGTAATCCTGACTGAAGGGTTGTAATGACCAATTATGTATATGTATGTAAAACCTTCACCTCAAATGAGGAGGTCAAAAACCACCTCAATCAGGTTTTTTGCTAGCAAAGTCACAAAAATTTTATGAGCGTGGAATTATGCTACTACCAGAAAGATGGGAAAAAAGTGTTGGACCAGAACGGCCAATATACATATAATTTAAGAAAGTAATTGTTTATTATACGAAAACTGTTTTTCATTTTCACAAAAAAAAAAAACGAAATTTCTCTCCGAAAAACCCACCTTTTTATTATCAAAAAAGGCTCTTGCAAAATATCTAGAAACAGATTATTTAATTCCTAAAACATTTAGGGTCATTGTAACAACTTGCCGTTAACTAAAGGCAGGATTTTAACGGGCAGATAAATTGTTTTTCATTATTATAAGTACCCAATAAGATAGATGATCGTTAAGCTAAAGGGAGGCTCATCCTACCTTTAACATTTAAAGGTCACTTTATGTTTGAACTTGCCATATTATTATATTATTATTTTCATTATGGCAACTTCAAATTTAAACAAAAATGAGCATATGCAACAAAAAAACAAAGCCCGCGGTTACCACTGCGTTAAAAAAACTGGTATAATTGAGCAGTTTTATCGACATTGCTCCGGCACTGCCATATTTTTGAAAAATTTTGTCTGTAAGTTGTAATAACGAAAATAAGTTAAAGGTAACTTTACAGTTCCCTTTAGTTAAAGGTACCTTTAACTAAACCCAAGTTTAACGACAAGTTGTAATAATGGCCCTTAAAAGTACTATTACTTCTATTGATACTGATTTTACAAATAAGAACTCTTGTTCAAGCATTAACTAAAGACCCTTGATGATCTAAACCGTTTGCCAATTGATAATATTGCGTAATCTTTTGTATGGAATTAATTTTCCCAATTTATTAAACACTTAAGTGTTTATAATCTGAAAATATATTATGATATAATCGGTATTCAGAAGTACAAATTATAGTGAAACCATACGATAAAATGATTTATTGACCAGCATTTATCAACGATAATTAAATAAAATTACAGGCTATTGTACAGAAACGATAGATTCGATAGAACTATTATTAGAAACAACAATGGTGTTAATTTGTTTCAACAGGTAGGAATCATTATATGATATTGGCAGTCAAGTTAAACATATTAAAACGTATCCATTTTAATTAAATACGGGGGAGCAATAACAATATCAGCAGCAGCAGTAGTAGCAGTAGCATCATCATCATCACAACGAATTCATTTCATAATCCAGAAGATTGCATTTCCATTGTGCTACTGAAGTATGGTGGCTGCTGTGGTTGTTGTTATTATTATTCCAGGTGCTGGACTTTTTTAATTGATTTTTAATTGTTGAATGAATTTTTTTTTATGACTAAATACCGATATTATATGTTGTATATTGTGTTTAAGCATTTGTATTTAAAATTTATTTAATTGCTGTTATTGAATAACATTTAAATTTAAAAATTATTTTGTTTTTTTTTATAACGAATTAAATATAAAATATAGTCAGAATTGCTTATTATGAGACAATTTTCCAATAATTGCAAAAAAGAAAGAAGAAATTAATGAACAATACAGACGTCATTTCTTTATTAAAAGCCAATTTAAAGACCCGCATTAATTGGTTCAGTTTTAAATAATTAATTTCATTTCACAATGAAAAAAGATATTTTTTTAAATAAAGGGTCCGCCAAATAACTTTTTTTTTGAAAATGCTTTAAAAAAAACTACTGAATATTTTCTCAAATTTCTTTTTTTATTTGAAAGTACAATCCTTCCAGTTAATAATGGAAAATAATTTCATTCAAATGGCTGCCTCGGCTGGCCATGCAGTAGCCTACACGATCGGTCCAATTTTTAAGCACATTATCGATTGTGTGCAGCTGTATTACACCAATGGCTTCACGAATATTGTCCTTTAAAGCGTCAATTGTCTCTGGCTTGTCGGCGTAACACTTATCTTTGACGGCACCCACAAATAATAGTCCAACGGTGTCAAATCGCAGCTCCGAGGTGGCCAAACGACATCAGCTCTGCGGCTGATAATGCGATCTTTAAAAACAGGGCGCAAAACATCGAGTGTAGCTTCGGCTGTGTGGCACGTAGCGCCGTCCTGTTGAAACCAAATGTTGCCAATATCCTCCTCTTCATTTTTTGTGAACAAAAATTCGTTCAACATTGCCCGATAACGATCGCCATTGACTGTAACGGCCACTCCTTGCACATTTTCGAAGAAAAATGGCCCAATTATGCCTCTGGACCAAAATCCGCACCAAACAGTGACTCGTTTTGGGTGCGTCGGCTTTTCAATGTATGCGTGCAGGTTTTCTGTGCCCCAAATGCGACAATTTTGCTTGTTTACATACCCGCCAAGATCAAAATGAGCTTCATCTGAAAAGATGATTTTTTTGCCAAAATCGGCATCTTCTGGTGTAGGCTACTGCATGGCCAGTCGAGGCAGCCATTTCAATGAAATTATTTTCCATTATTAACCGGAAGGATTGTACTTTCAAATAAAAAAAGAAATTTGCAAAAATATTCAGTAGTTTTTTTTTAAAGCATTTTCAAAAAAAAAAGTTATTTGGCGGACCCTTTATTTAAAAATAAAAATAAAAATAAAAATAAAAATAAATACTCAAAATTTTTTTATATTTTAAGGCACATAAAATAAGAAAAATTTTAATTTTTAATTAATACGTACATAATTATGTTAAACGATCTGTTCATCAAAGTTCAAATGAATATTCAATAATTTAAAAAACTTTTCACATATCTGTAGCAATAGTTCAAACGTTTTCATATTATATGATTCATATGAGATTATCAACATGTATCAAAATTATTTTTCAACATTGAACGCTAGTGTTCTACTTCCGGTTCAAAAATCAAAAAAAAATTATTCAGGGGTCAATGCTGAAAGAGTTGAAATCAGACGTATAACTCAGTTTCAGTCGTAAAAATCAAAGTTTGAGCATGACATGACTGTTTTCGATGTCACCTCTGTTTTGCCTTTGTGATACCATGACCCAAATTCCAACATAGGCATTTCTCCAATGCCGAATGCGGCATTTGTAAGTATTCAAGCATATGTATGCCGAAACATTTCTTTATTTTGACTGAATGCGAAACTTATACAGTAAGCGCCTTAAGTGAGTCAACACTTTTGTTCTTAAGTATAAAAAAAGTTCCTTTATCATGAATTGTTGTTTTTGTTTTAACATTTTATAAGTAATAAATAAACGTTTTTATTTTTGGAAATTTATTCGACTATTCTCATTTACTTTTCTCGCTATCCTAAGAAAATGAATTATTTCAGTGGTGTTTACTCACTTTCGGCGCTCAGAGTAGTTCTTGATTAGCACAATAATTGATGCTAAGGTTGATTTTGAGAAATTCTTCGTTTTGAAGATAAACAAGTAAAACCAAGGCATTCGCAAACTACGAAAACACAAGACGCTTACAAGGCAATCAGTTCAAACAAGGATTTCAGTGAAACCTAAAGGAATATTTTACATGCATACATACATGCATACATACATACATACATACATACATACATACATAATTAGTTATTACAACCCTTCAGTCAGGATTGTAACCTGACTTCTCACACAACTAATGCTGTATATGGGCAATTTCGTGTCAATTGACCCAATTTTTAAAATCGATGTCTTCCGATTTGGATGAAATTTGCACCAAGGTTAGTACTATTGGATAGTAGGCCAGACACAATTCAGCAGCGCGTCAAGATTGTTTAAATCTTTTACGACAATGGCTTTCAAATTAAAATGCATTTCGTTAACCTCGTCATATTTTTTTTTGCTTTTTGTCAAAATAATTGACCAAATGTGTCCACAATCGGGAAAATTGTACCCAAATTTCAGCAAACTGGGTCTGTAGAAAATGCGAAAACATCTATGCATGCTCAACCAGTTCATTCTACGGAAAACATTGCTGTTGTTTGCGATAGTGTGGCAGAAAAGCCGTCAAACTCGACTTGTCGGCATCTCACGGACATCACTGATATGAGTTTCAGACAAACTCTTACAAGATTCACTGACGCAAGAGTTCAATCCTACTGACTATTTCAAGCGTCGCCAATACTCAGAATGTATGGTTGAACAGACAGAATTGAATGGTGAATGGTGCCATGAGGTACACTTTCTCTTCAGAGGATTCGATAACAAGTAGAATTGCTGCACTTGGACAAATAAGAATTCATGAGTGAATGTTGGAAAGCCGATACTGTCACAAAGAATGGCTGATTAATGTAGATTAGGAGCTGGTAGCAGTTACCGTGAATAGTGTTCACTGTCACAGGATGATAGCGGACTTTTTGTGGCTAGAAATTGAGAATATGGACCTGGACGATGTTTGGTTCCAACAACATGGTGCCACTTGCCACACAGCCAACGAAGCAAGAGTACTTTTGCAAGAGAAATTTAATGGCTGTGTTATCTCACATTGTGGCGATGTTAATTGGCAACCACAATCAAATTTCTTTGGGGATATTCAATAAGCCAAGAACAATTCAAAAGATAATGGAAGAGAGCATTCGGCATATAAATTAATTTGAAAGTCAATTCTGTTGTAAAGGGAAAATAATTTCATTCAAATGGCTGCCTCGACTGGCCATGCAGTAGCCTACACGATCGGTCCAATTTTTAAGCACATTATCGATTGTGTGCAGCTGTATTTCACCAATGGCTTCACGAATATTGTCCTTTAAAGCGTCAATTGTCTCTGGCTTGTCGGCGTAACACTTATCTTTGACGGCACCCCACAAATAATAGTCCAACGGTGTCAAATTGCAGCTCCGAAGTGGCCAAACGACATAAGCTCTGCGGCTGATAATGCGATCTTCAAAAACAGGGCGCAAAACATCGAGTGTAGCTTCGGCTGTGTGGCACGTAGCGCCGTCCTGTTGAAACCAAACGTTGCCAATATCCTCCTCTTCAATTTTTGTGAACAAAAATTCGTTCAACATGGCCTGATAACGATCGCCATTGACTGTAACGGCCACTCCTTGCTCATTTTCGAAGAAAAATGGCCCAATTATGCTTTTGGACCAAAATCCGCACCAAACAGTGACTCGTTTTGCGTGCGTCGGCTTTTCAATGAATGCGTGCGGGCCCTTTAGAATCATTGAAAATATGAACCATCCGAGGGCATGAACTTTAAAGTTTTCAAGTGCTAATAAATATGAATCATAATTATTAAGACTCATAAGCTCAAAGAATTGTTTGCTTATCCGGCAAAACAATTTCAATTCTAATTAAATTGTTATAATCGAAATTATTATTCCAAGTAGAAATGACAGCATTTCATTAATTTCAAATTATTATTATAATAGGACTGCATCAATATGCAATATAATATTGATTAAATGAAACAAGTCTGCAGTAATTAATCAATTGAAATCACCTCATACAAAAAAAGGTATTATTTATATGGCTAAAGTGTCATAAACCTGGTTAATAAAAATTAAATTCGAATAAGACCCGTTTTTCGCATTTGACGTCTACAAATTAATTGAGAATTAATTATTACAAAATTAGCAAATTTATATAAACAAAAAACAAAAAACAATATAAACAATCCCATTTATAAGACCATATTACTTTCAAAACAATCTCCTTTTCTTTTAGCCAATGAAATAATAAAAAATAAAATAAAAAAATAAATTTGATAAAAAGCCAAAAATTAATAAATTTTAAAACACAAATAATAAATATTATTGACGACAAACAAAAAACATTTTAATTATCACAAACAGCAAATTGTTTTTATTTTATTCTCTTTTTTCTAAATTGAAAAGTGTTTTTTGTATGTATGTTTTATAAAGAATAAAAATTCTGGAGATAATTTATTAATGATAGTGATTGGTTAAAAGAAGTTGACATCATTAATAAAAAAAATTTAAAGACAACAATGCCTGCCTAAAATGAGCTACAAATCATGCAAAACAATTGATTTGTTTTTGTTTTTATAAAACAAACCTACGATAACAACGAAATAAAAACAACAGAATAACGGCAGATGGTCAACCCTCAAGACTTTTCATATTTATTTGCAAAACAAAATCAAATTTCGATTCATTTGATCAATAACTTTCAAAATTTCAATTTCTTTTTTTATAAATTTGTTTAAAAGAATGTTTTTTATTAAGAAATTTAAATATTGTTTTTATTGCCACAAAAAATTTCAAACAATACAATCTCTAGGGATTTTTTCCTCGATGCCATTAAGAATCTATTGAATGTCAGTGACAGCTTTCATTTCAATAAATCTCTACCAGGTAGGCAGTAAAAAAGAGAAATATTATCATATAAATCATCAGTCTCTTATTAATTTAAATATTTACAAGTTACAGGGCCATTATTACAAACTTGCCGTTAAAGTTAGGTTTAGTTAAAGGTAACTTTAGCTAAAGTGAACTTTAAAGTCACCTTTAACTTATTTTCGTTATTACAACCTACAGTTAACTTTTTCAAAAATGTGGCAGTGCCGGAGTAATGTCGATAACACTGCTCAACTAAACAAGTTTTTTTTTTTAAACTCAGTGGCAACGACGGGCTTCTTTTTTTGTTGTATTTGCTTATTTTGGAGGTGCTGAGGTTGTGGAGGAAACACTTCTCTACTCTGCTACAAGGTGATGACGACAACAATACCGCCTTTAGAGATGATGTTCCGAATCCGATCGACGATGACGGCGTAGATATTTCGCCGCTCAGCCATGAAGAGGTCAAAGTCGCGATTATGCGTCTTAAAAACAATAAAGCGGCGGGTCCTGATGGCCTCCCCGCTGAATTGTTTAAGACCGGATGTAATGAGTTGGTAGGGCGCATGCACCAGCTTATTTACAAAACATGGCTAGAGGAAAGTATGCCTAACGATTGGAACCTTAGTGTCCTCTGTCCTGTCCTAAAAAAGGGAGACCGCACGATATGCGCCAACTACAGGGGTATCAGTCTTCTCCCTATCGTATATAAGGTTCTTACAAGCGTATTGTGTGAACGACTGAAGCCACTCGTCAAAACACTGATTGGACCTTATCAGTGCAGCTTCAGACCTGGCAAGTCTACCATCGACCAGATCTTCACACTACACCAAATCCTGGAAAAGACCCACGAAAAGAAAGTCGACGCACACCATCTTTTTGTCGACTATAAGGCAGCCTTCGATAGCCCCATAAGGGATCGTGTTTTTGCCGCAATGTCTAAGCTCGGTATATCTGCGAAGCTGATAAGGCTATGTAGACTGACGTTGAGCAATTCCTGCAGCTCCGTCAAGGTAGGAAAGGACCTCTCCGAACCTTTTGGTAACGTGCGAGGTTTCAGACAAGGCGACCCCTTATCATGCGACGTCTTCAACTTCGTCATGGAGAGTGTTCTGCGAAAATCGGGAGTGCATCGCAATGGCACTATTTTGACGACATTGACATCATAGGGCGTACCAAGCGAGATGTTACTGCTGCCTTTAGTGCTATTGAACGGGAGTCTAGTATCTTACTACCCATCTGGGTCTGGCAGTAAATGAGGGGAAAACAAAGTATATGTTATCGACAAGTAGAGACGCGCTGCGTATTGATTCTTAGATTACGGCCGATAACTATAGTTTTGATACGGTCAAGGAATTCATCTATCTTGGCTCCGCCGTTACCACCAGAAATGATGTCAGTCTGGAGATCAAGCGCAGAATCACTCTTGCCAACAGGTGCTACTATGGTGTCAATAGGCAATTGAATAGCAGAAACCTCTCTCGTAAGACAAAACTAACACTTTACAAGACCCTCATCCTACCCGTGCTTCTTTATGGCGCAGAGGCATGGACCCTATTAAGAACTGATGCAGCGGCCTTGAGAGTGTTCGAGAGAAAAGTACTACGCAAGATCTTCGGTCCAGTGCGAGTTGGCGATGATTTCCGTATCCGATACAACAGTGAGCTGTATGAGCTCCTCAACGACATAGACGTTGTACAGCGTATTAATATCCAGCGGCTGTGCTGGCTCGGCCATGTCGTTCGAATGGAGGAGGATGCTCCGGCGAGACGGGTATTTGATGCGGGAATCTGATGTCAGTCTAGAGATCAAGCGCAGAATCACTCTTGCCAACAGGTGCTACTATGGTGTCAATAGGCAATTGAATAGCAGAAACCTCTCTCGAGCGACAAAACTAACACTTTACAAGACCCTCATCCTACCCGTGCTTCTTTATGGCGCAGAGGCATGGACCCTATTAGTACAGATGCAGCGGCCTCGAGTGTGTTCGAGAGAAAAGTACTACGCAAGATCTTCGGTCCAGTGCGAGTTGGCGATGATTTCCGTATCCGATACAACAGTGAGCTGTATGAGCTCCTCAACGACATAGACGTTGTACAGCGTATTAATATCCAGCGGCTGTGCTGGCTCGGCCATGTCGTTCGAATGGAGGAGGATGCTCCGGCGAGACGGGTATTTGATGCGGGAATGTGCGGAAGTCGGCGAAGAGGACGACCTTGTATCCGTTGGAAGGACCAAATCGAATTGGTGTGACCAACTGGCGTAGGCGCGCACGAAGCAGATGCGCCTGGAAGGATGTGTTCCGGCAGGCCGACATCCGTTAAACGGATTGTTATGGCCAATTAAGTAAGTAAGTAAGTATATGCTTATTTTGTTTACTCCGAGCAACATTCTGAAATTTGTCAGGGCAATAGAATTGGAAGAGATTTAGGGGAATACAATTGATCGTATACTCGATCGCTAAACAACAAAATTATCATCGCCTTGCTGTCTTTACATTTGAACAATTCAAGCTGGATAAATTCTGTTTCTGTCTTGAATTTAAAGAAAATATTGTATTTTGAATATAGAATGTTCTGGCTTTAGTAGGTTTTATTAAGACATGCAATAATCAATTCCAAATGGATTGACTTTTTATTATTTATTTTTTTTAATTGCAATTTTATAGACTTTTTGGCATTTTCATAACGTAAACAAATTTTGTTTATAAGCATTTTTCTAATGCATAACAAATGCTACAGCTGTTAACAATAAAACTCAGAACACTTGCATTTCATATCTCGTACATTTGTGCACACATGTCATATTTAAATAAAAAAAAATGTTTATCATTCATCGAAATCTTTTTCAAATTAACAGAATTTTTTGGCAATTTTTTCTTTTTTTTTTTTTGATATGAATTGCATAACTTGCATAAAGAATTTCCACAGCTGCCTACTAAAGGGTCCGCCAAATAACTTTTTTTTTGAAAATGCTTAAAAAAAAACTGCTGAATATTTTCTCAAATTTCTTTATTTTTTTGAAAGTACAATCCTTCCCGTTAATAATGGAAAATAATTTTATTCAAATGGCTTCCTAGGCTGGAAATGCAGTAGCCTACACGATCGATCCAATTTTTAACCACATTATCGATTGTGTGCAGCTGTATTTCACCAATGGCTTCACGAATATTGTCCGTCAAGCGTCAATTGTCTCTGGCTTGTCGGCGTAACACTTATCTTTGACGGCACCCCACAAATAATAGTCCAACGGTGTCAAATCGCAGCTCCGAGGTGGCCAAACGACATCAGCTCTGCGGCTGATAATGCGATCTGCGGCTGATAATGCGAACAAGGGACAAAACATCGAGTGTAGCTTCGGCTGTGTGGCACGTAGCGCCGTCCTGTTGAAACCAAATGTTGCCAACATCCTCCTCTTCAATTTTTGTGAACAAAAATTCGTTCAACATGGCCCGATAACGATCGCCATTGACTGTAACGGCCACTACACATTTTCGAAGAAAAATGGCCCAATTATGCCTCTGTGACTCGTTTTGGGTGCGTCTGCTTTTCAATGTATGCGTGCGGGTTTTCTGTGTCCCAAATGCGACAATTTTGCTTGTTTACATAGCCGCCAAGATCAAAATGAGCTTCATCTGAAAAAATGATTTTTTTTGCCAAAATCGGCGTCTTCTGGCGTAGGGTACTGCATGGCCAGCCGAGACAGCCATTTGAATGAAATTATTTTCCATTATTAACCGGAAGAATTGTATTTTCAAATAAAAATAGAAATTTGAGAAAATATTCAGTAGTTTTTTTTTTAAAGCATTTTAAAAAAAAAAGTTATTTGGCGGACCCTTTACTATTATTTGGTAACCATAAACAAAAAACCCAAATTAACCCCCCCTTTTGTGATTGACCACATGCTAAATATTGTAAATTCATTTAGGCAAGTATAATCCATGTTTAGAAAAGTACTATTTTGAATAACTAATTTGAACAATAAATTATAAAATAAAACACATAAAAAAAACTACTAATAAAGATGTCTGTCTTCTAACAGACAGACCATAAAATTCTTCGGCATTTAAATTCTTTATTTTTTTTTTAATTCCGTTTTTTACGACGCGCTACAAATCATCAAAGAAATATTTTATGTGGATATGATTAATTAAAATCAAAACAAAATATTCCACGCACATTAAATTAAACAAAAAAAAATTGAAATTTATTTTTAAACGCTTCCAAATACAATTCTAATACCAATCTATTGAAATTGACTTGACTAGTTGGTTGGCTGTTCGTTCTCCTCGCCAATAATTTTGTCAAAAACTTATTAAGTTGTTATCACAACAACAACAACACAAATATGCGAAAAATAAAAATCAATTCAAATCGAATCGAATCGAACTGTTATAAAACGGTTGTTATTAATACAAAAAAAATAAATAAAAACCAGTTTAAAATTTCCAATTAAACTAATAAAATTGAGTAAATGGCCGTGTTTTTCTTTTTCATATTATACAAACAAATTAGCAAAATATTAGGGTATATCCCCGCACTTCTAGTAGATAAATTTGCACAACAGCTGTGAATAGCCTCAATAGCTTAAATGTAACTTGTTTTTCTGCTTCATATAATACTCGTATTAGAATTCTGTTGAGAGAACATGTCCAGATTTGTTAGAATGGTTATTGGGTTTAGAAATGGGTTTGTTGTTGTTTGTGTAGTATCCAATGTTACCAATATTTGTTGTATAACCAATTTAAAAAATAATTTCATTTTAAATTAAGCTTAAGCGATTGAAAGTATCAAAGGTTTAAAACGAATTTGTAAGGCACTTCAGATGCAAGTTAATTTATTAATTTCCCACAACAATCTGCATCATTTATCACAAGTCAAATGTAAAAAAAAAATGTTAGCAGGTCACCGTAGTCTAGACGTGAGGCCACGATTCAAACCCCAGATCAGATATATCAAAACGAAAATATGAAAAAATATTTCTTCGGCGACTTCCTGTCAGCAGATTTCTGGCAAAAACTCTGAGAGTAAATAAAATTGCCATGAAGTTTCTCAAAAATATTTCGTTCGGAGTCGACTTTAAACTGTAGGTCCCGCCACTCATGTATAAAATTAAGGCACACCACTTAAGTGGTGTGAGAAGCTAGGTCGTAATCCTAATTGATGGGTTGTAATAACCAATTATGTATGTATGTAGGTTACACAAAAATTCAAAAATAGCCAGGAAATCAGTTTATTTACAAAGATGACTATTTGAAGCAGAAAAAAACTTTATAACTTAATCTAAAGGGTCCGTCAAATAACTTTTTTTTTGAAAATGCTTTAAAAAAAAAACTACTGAATATTTTCTCAAATTTCTTTTTTATTTGAAAGTACAATCCTTCCGGTTAATAATGGAAAATAATTTCATTCAAATGGCTGCCTCGGCTGGCCATGCAGTAGCCTACACCAGAAGATGCCGATTTTGGCAAAAAAAATCATTTTTTCAGATGAAGCTCATTTTGATCTTGGCGGGTATGTAGTAAACAAGCAAAATTGTCGCATTTGGGGCACAGAAAACCCGCACGCATACATTGAAAAGCCGAAGCACCCAAAACGAGTCACTGTTTGGTGTGGATTTTGGTCCAGCGGCATAATTGGGCCATTTTTCTTCGAAAATGTACAAGGAGTGGCCGTTACAGTCAATGGCGATCGTTATCGGGCAATGTTGAACGAATTTTTGTTCACAAAAATTGAAGAGGAGGATATTGGCAACATTTGGTTTCAACAGGACGGCGCTACATTCCACACAGCCGAAGCTACACTCGCTGTTTTGCGTCCTGTTTTTGAAGATCGCATTATCAGCCGCAGAGCTGATGTTGTTTGGCCACCTCGGAGCTGCGATTTGACACCGTTGGACTATTATTTGTGGGGTGCCGTCAAAGATAAGTGTTACGCCGACAAGCCAGAGACAATTGACGCTTTAAAGGACAATAGTCGTGAAGCAATTGGTGAAATACAGCTGCACACAATCGATAATGTGCTTAAAAATTGGACCGATCGTGTAGGAAGTAAAATTTTGCCCTTACAGGATCACAAACAAAACTAGGCCTTTCATTTCAAAAAAGGTTAAATAAATAAATTATGATTAAGGAAGCAGCAGAGCATATTCCAATAATGCTTAGGAAAAGGAAAAGCAAAGAAATTTTAATAAAATATGCTATAAAAATAGTCTTAAATTTCTGATAATCCCAATACTCGTATCCCAATAATAACTTAAAATTTATTTATAGTTTGTATTGCTTTAACAAATTCTTGCAGATTTAAAAATTGTTTCACTTTTTTTTTCCAACAAATATTTGCTTAATGTGACCCTGTCTTAATAGAATATAAGAAAACATTCTTTCAAAGTGAAATATGCTGTAAAAATTCTTAGCACGTTTTAAGATGTGTACTGACTGTAATAAAAAAAATACCCATACTTTACTTTTATCATTTATCAGTAAAATGGGCTTTTACCCAACATGAAACAAGGGTAACCGTATACGTGAGAAAAATTTTATAATTTGTGTCAAAATCCTCCAAAATAAAAGCCAAAAAATAATAATATTCCTGGCAATGAAATGGCGCTCTATTTATTAATGAAAATGTATCACGAGTTGAAAAGATAGTCATAAACAGCAACAATATTGAATTTAAAAAAAATAAAAACACAATGATCATATCAACACGAATTATCGATCACATGTTGGTTGATTGGCTTTCATACGATTCTATGCTAAAGTCGTAAAATATCGAAAAACCGTATTACCATACTATTCGTGTTATCACACCCTACAGCATAATATTGGGTACATTGTGTTTGAGGGATTGAATACAACACCTTAAATCAATTTCATGGATTAATTTTAAATATTTAAACTTCTTCAGTAATGGGTGTTTTTTCTAGAAGTTCATAACTTTAAGTTGGCAACACGCTTTATTCGATAACCATTTAACAGATAACAGTTACTTTTTGTTAGTTTAGTTTAACACTTCATTATGGATAGGCTTACATCAGAGCAACGTTTACAAATTATTGAAATTTTTTTATTCAAAATAAATGATATTGACATCGAGTTTTTATTCAAAATGTTTTTTCTGCACAGAAAGCCGATTTTTGGTTGAATGGGTGCGTAGGTGGGTAGAAGAAGCTGTCCCCTCGATGGGGTCATGAGCGTACACACTTAGGCCGCACACAGGGCCCATTGTGATGCCACAGTTCCTCATTTCCCCTATTCCAGGAACCATTCGGAGCTTCCGATGAAGCGACTCAGGCTGCCAATAACCATACATGACAGTTCATCCATATCATCCATGTAGTAGGCACCCAGGTACCTCTTTCTCCTCCGACTAAGTGCCGATAGGTGAAGAATAGTCTCATCTTCCTCTTCATCTCCACAGCTTCTGCAGAAGTCATTTGCAAGGTGCCCAAGACCTATACGCCCCGCATGCGCTCCTATAATGCAATGCCCCGTAATGACCCCGACAACAGTGCTGAGCCTACTTCTTTGGAGTAAAGCAGAGTCGCCGTTCGCCTCCTATCCAGCCTCGGCCAGATCTTTTGCGCCGCTCTGCCCTTATCCGAAGATGCCCACATTCTGTTGACGAGATCTACGGGTGCATTGTCAATTATAAGTTTGCAGGTCCCCAAAGGGATCCTCAACGTAGAGAATTCCTCAGAGTTCGATGGTCGTGCCTCTTCTGGCCAGTTCATTCGCTCTGCAGTTGCCAGGAATATCATCATGTCCCAGTACCCATGTGATACAAACATCATATCGGTTCGCCACCTCATTGAGATATCTGCGACAGTTGTACACCGTCTTGGAGTTTATTACACTGGAAGCCAATTCCGTCCGTGAACATTTTTGTCCACAATAATTTTCACCGCAGTCTGAATTGCTGACACCTACGCCTGAAAGACGCTGCAATGATCTGGTAGCCTTATAGACTTGGATATTCCGATTGATTCCGAATAGATACCAATTCCAACGGCTCCTTCCAGTTTGGAGCCATCGGTGTAAATTTATGCCGAGTTCCTTGGGAGGTTCACTGAACCACTCTTCCAGTCCTCCCTTTTCGCAATGGATGTCCCAAAGTTCATTGAGAAGTCATATCGCGGTGTCATGTAATCATTGCTTCCGACAATATCAATTTCTCCCAGTATCTTTGTATGGCCAATGCCCGATGCATGCCATTGTCCAGTCCAGCCCAGAGACGCCTGCTAACCTTTGCCGCCATGCTCCTGCAATAGAGGTCAAGCGGCAGAAGGTATAACATTAACTCCAGAGAGAATGGGTGCGTAAACCACAACCTTTTGTCCAAACACCATTCCATTCACAGAAAATCACTTTTTGGTTCATGGGTTGGCCTAGTCATTGGTTGTCAAATGTTAATGTCAATGGTGAACGGTACAACGACATAATTAGAAATTAGCAGACAGTGCTATCAACAGGACGGATTCATATGCCACACAATATGTGTTATGTCGGGTTTATTCAAAAAAAACTTTTGATGAAAGAAGAATTGCACTTAATTGATACCTTAATTGGTCATTACAACCCTTCAGTTAGGATTACGACCTAGCTTCTCACACCACCCATATTTGTGTGCGTTAATTTTATCCATAAGTGGCGGGACGTACAGTTTACAGTCGATTCCGAATGACAGATTTTTGAGAATCTTTTCATGGCAATTTTTATTTACTCTCAGAGTTTTTGCCAGAATACTGAGAGGGAGAAGAAGGAGTCTTTTTATTTTCATTTTATTTATTTATTTAAGTCAATGGACAAATTCCTTACTGACTAATAACACAAATCGAATAAAATTAAATAGGATTACAATCAGTTTCTTCGAAAATACAAGTAATAGTTACAATAAAAATATGAAAAGTTACGAATTGAGAAAAACAATAATCTTTCGTTTTATAACGCAAGAATTTAAAGATAAATCAACAAAGTCTGACAAACAATTAAATTGACGGCAAATTCTAGTTAACGGATCAGCAACAGCATAATTAGTTCTGCAGAATTGAATATAAATAAGATTATAACAGGGGAAGTTACGACGAGGAACATTGAATTTAACAGATCTTAACAGAAATTCACAGCAAATATTACCATTGATCAGGTTAATCATGAAGGATATATTTAACATTGTTCGACGACCCTTAAGGTAAGCCAGTCTGCTAGCATATGAAGGCATATCCAAGTAATTTCATCCAAGGCCACGCAAGCAGAAGAATAGAAATTGTTTCTGAACAGATTCGATGTGTTCGCTGTAAACATTATAGTGAGGATTCCATACAATGGATCCATACGCATAACTGTTTAGTAATAATTGGATCAGTAAACTCCTTTGCCCAATGTTTTATGAAGCCAGGAGTGCTTCTTGCCTTATTTACAATCAAAGTGATATGATCATTAAAGTTTAATTTTGCGTCTAATAGGATTCCAAGATCAATAAAAGAGTCCACTATTTCCAGTTGATGACCTCCAAGCAAGTAATTAACCAAAATAAAATTATTTCTTGAGAACCGCATTTGCATTTTTTAATATTCAGCACCATCATGTTGTACTCACAGTCGCCGAAGAAATATTTTTTTTTGTATTTCATTTTATTTGAGATGTCTGAGCTGGGGTTTGAACAATGGACAAACTATCCACTAGACTACGGACTATATATATTTTTTTTTTTTGGGTTATGTAAAGTCAGTTTGCATACGTCATTAAACCAGAGCCAATTATCCCCTAGTCTCGAAACCACTCGGAGCTCCTGATGAAACGATTCAGGCTGCCAATGTCAATCCTTGAGAGTTCCTCCAGATCGTCCATGTAGTAAGTACCCAAGTACTTCCTTCTCCTTTGGCAAAGAGCCGGGCATGTACCCAGCAGATGAGGGACAGTCTCCTCTTCCTCCTCATCTCTGCAGCTTCTGCAGAAGTCGTTAGCAAGGTATCCAAGACCAATGCGCCTCGCATGTGTACCCATAATGCAATGCCCCGTAATGACACCGACAACTACACTGAGCGCGCCTCTTTGGAGTTTAAGTAGACTCATTGTGCGCCCCTCATCCAGCCTTGGCCAGATTTTACGAGCCGTTCTACCCGTGTCCGAGGCCGCCCAACTGTCGTTGACGGAATCGACGATCGCATTATCAATTATGAGCTTGCAGGCCTCGGAGAGTTCGATGGTCGTGCCCAGCCTGGCAAGTTCATCAGCTCTGCACTTACCCGGAATACCACTGTGCCCCGGTACCCATACGATATGGACATCATAACGTTCCGCTATCTCGTCGAGATATCTGCGACAGCCGTACACCGTCTTGGAGTTCCTCACATTAGAACTCAGAGCCTTGATAGCCGCCTGGCTATCATATTAATTTCATTAGAAAAACATGATCCATAACCAGTCACTACAACCCTTTAGTCAGAGTTAAGACCGCTTTTGTTGTGTGTTTTGATACATGAGTGGCAGGGTCCTACAGTCTAAACTCGAATCCGAACGGCCGATATTTTTGAAAAGCTTCTCATGGCCAATTTTATTTACTCTTAGAGTTTTTGCCAGAAATCTGCTGAGAGAAAGTCGCCGAAGAAATATTTTTTTCATATTTTCGTTCTGAATGTCTGACCTGGGGTTTGAAGCGTGGCCTTACGTCCAATAAACCAACACACTAACTACTAGACTACGGCGACTTCCAACCATAACTAGGCTACTTGTTTAAAATCAGAAAATTCTGATAGGACCCACCTTAATGAGAGCAAATTAAGAATTCAAATGGATACAATCGCTAAAGAAACTAACTTCATAGTGTAGGGTGGAGGGTAACACAGTGTCTAACTTGACCGTCTTTGACTTTCTTATTTTTTGTTATTGATTTTAGGATTTTGTTTTTGTTTTTTTTCGTTTCGCTGCTCTTACTCTTCTTCATTTTATACATACAATTCGCTCGTTTTTTTCTTTTCATTTTAATTTTTTTTTTTTTGTCAACTCATTTAGGTGAATGGCTAAAAACCGATTGGTTTTGTTTTATTATGTTTATTTCTTATCATGCGAATTAAATTATTCTTGTTGTTGTTGTTGTTGGTGTTTTGTGTTACCAATTTAGCTGATAAAAGATTCTGTATAAATTATATAAAAAAACTCATCATAACAATACTATTTTAAGGTTATTATTGTTATTGTTGTTTGCTATTTTGACTAATTTAAAAATCAAGAGTTTTGAAAACAAAAAAACTCTAGTTTTTGGTACCGTACCAGTCTCCGATGTACGATGTTATCATTATAAATTTTCTAAAAAGATTTTTAATTAATTCATCTGCTTAAATGTTTATCATTATCATTATCATAATCATTGTCGTCGTCGTCGTCGTTGTCGTCGTCGTTGTCGTCGTCATTGTGTGTTGGTTGGGACAGTTTAAAATTAAAATTTAAATGACAAAAATTAATAAGAAAGTCAACGAACAAACATGATCGTACATCAAAATGTTTACTGGATGCGAGATGAAAACCTTTTAAACGAATTATTTATTTATTATGGCTCTTATATGAAAATAACAACAATTTTAAATTTTAACCAAATGAAAGCCATAAAGAAAACGTAACATCTTTTTGTTTTATTTTTATTTTTTTTTCTCTTTAACTTTTTTCCTTTTGTCGGCCGAGATCTACCATACAATCGACATGGAAAAGACGCGTGTCTGTTTTAGCGTCATTTGCCATTTCTCATCATTAAAATTTGTGGAAGGGAGGCTGGTATTATTAAAAAACTTTTTTGAAATTTATTAACATTTTTACTTCAAATGATGTCTCATTTTAATAATTATGCTTGTAGCGAAAGAGTTAAATGATCGTTTAGAAGCTACGTGATCAATTTTTTTTTGTTATTATTATTTTTCTATTTTTAATTCACTTTTTTTTTAAATTTAATTTTTACTGGCAAAAAAAAAATATGAATTTAATTTAAACTTGTTTTTAAAACAATAAAACTTTTTGAAATAAACCAGATATCTCCTCCCTATTCTGCAAGTTATTTCAATAGCATTTCGAAGTGGTATGAATTTAATGCAAAGATTGAAAGTTAAAATACCATTCAAAATTAAAAGAATTAAATGCCCCGATTGTTCCATTTAAATACATAACAGATCGATATTGATATGCTTTGATAAGGTTAAATAAGTTTAAAGAATAATCTTAACCCATATGTGCTCATCGCCTCATTTTTAGAATGGTAAGATATTAATCAGCTGTGTGGTTAAAAAAAAAATTTTTTTTTTTTTTGAGAAAAAAAGTTGGGCACATACGGGTTAAAATCACAAGAATAATAGAAATTTATTTACTATCAAATTGAAGTTACGGTAACTGGTACCTTTATTCCCACCAAGGTACCAAACTCTAGGTTCATTTCACTTCCAGTTTTATTTAAAATTTTCGTACCAGTTAGTGCTAGTTTTCATAGCACAGAAAAAAGGAAAATAGGGATTAGCTTGACTAACATTTACCAACAATTTACCACAAATTAATGTCTTTAATTTATGCAAATAAGCCACACGATTAAACAAAGGTAAGAAATTAATTGTAAAAAAATTCATGAATATTCATCATATTTTTTTTTTTTTTTGAATATGCCGCAGCATAAACGTATATATTTAGCGGCATAAAGAAATGTGCTGGCAAGGGACAGACAAACAAGAGTTTTGCGAAATAAATTAAAATTAAAAAAAAAAATCACAAAAGCCTAGACCATTAGGCGATAATTTTGTAAAGGCATAAAGAACTAACGGGTGATTTTTTTTGCTATTATCTTTTTGGCAAAACTGGTTTAAACAGCTCACGCACATTTCGTGTTTTGTTTCACTGTCATCAACATCTTCAGTTTGGTCTATAATTTAACCATGAATCGTCTTACAAACGAACAACGCTTGCAATAAGCTACCAATGCATCCAGAAAAGGTCACAGTTTGGTGCGGTTTATGGACTGGTGGCATCATTGGACCGTACTTCTTTAAAGATGCTGCGATTCGTAACGTAACTGAAAATGGTGAGCGCTACCGTGAGATGTTATTCAACTTTTTTTTTGCCCAAAATGCAAGAGCTTGACTTGCATGACATGTGGTTTCAACAAGACGGTGCCACATCCCACACAGCACGCGTAACAATGGACTTATTGAGAGGCGAGTTCGGTGAACATTTTATTTCACGTTCGGAACCGGTCAATTGGCCGCCTAGATCGTGCGATTTAACGCCTTTAGACTATTTTTTTTGTAGGGCAATGTTAAAGCTCATGTTTATACAGACAAGCCCGCTTCAATTGACGCTTTGGAAGACAACATTGAAGCATTTACTCGTGAGATACCGGCCGAAATGTTGGAAAGAGTATGGCAAAATTGGACAAAGCGGATGGACGATTTGAGGCGCAGTCGCGGTCAACATTTGCATGAAAAAATCTTCAAACATTAAATTATATGGACCGTACTATCGATTCAAATAAAGATTTCATGCATTTTTTTGAATTTTAAGTGTTTTTTTTTTTAATTTCCTATAGCTCTTAAAAAAGCACCCATTATAAAGAAATGAATTGATTCTAAAGCTAATTGAATGCCCTCAATGCACATGGTTCAAATCCCAGCTCAAATAACTCGAACAAACGAAAAAAAAATATTTCTTTTGGAGACTTCCTCTCAGAAATCTTCTGACAAAATCGGAAAAAAGGTAGGTATGTAGTCGTAGACCAACCACGGGTCCCAAGCCTATTGACATCCACCTAAGCCATCATGTACACTTGTTGTGCGCTCATCATTATGAGTAGCACCTTCATTTCTATAAGAAGTTTGTACAAGAATCAGCCACTCCTCTAAGACGAGATATGTCTGGTATAGTATCATCGTAAGAAAAATAAAATTGCAATGAAAAGTTTCTTAAATCTGTCAGTCTAAGTTGACGTTAAACTGTAGGTTCAGCCCCTCATGTATAAAATTAACACAGACAACATGGTTGATGTGAGAAGCTAGGTTGTAATCCTGGCTAAAGACTTGCAATGACCAAGAAAGTAATGCCATTAATAGTCAAGACAACTCTCTAACTCTTTCGTGTTAAAACAGTGAATTTTATGGCCATTGGTTTTACTTATAGAATTCATAGTTTTACTTATGAATTCCATTAGATGAAGTTGCCGTAGTCTAATAGGTAGGACATGAGGCCAGGGTTCAAACCCTAGTTCTCCAACAAAACGAAATAAGAAAAAATATTTCTGCGCTGATTATCTCTCAGCAAATTTCTGGCAAAAACTCTGAGAGTAAATGAAATTGGCATGAAAAGTTTCTCAAAAATTTGTTGTTCGGCATCAACTTTAAAATATACACTCAGCCACAAAAGTATACATACGGATAACAAATTTCAGAAATTTTTTAACTAATCCGTTTTCGTTGAAAATATTTATAATCATCGTCTTTCTTCGATTTTAAGACGGTCTTTTGCATTGGTTCAGAAATTTGGGAAATTTGTAAATCAGATGCATACTTTTGTAGGCCTGTGCAGGGCCACAATTCAGTTCAATTTCAGAAATTTTTTAACCAATGCAAAAGACCGTCTTAACATCAAGGACTCTATAAAGATTTTCAACGAAAACGGATTAGTTAAAAAATTTCTGAAATTTTTTAACCGTATTTATACTTTAGTAACTGTGTGTAGGTCACACACAGCATAAGTAATGTGAGAAACTAGGTTGTAATCCTGACTGAAGGATTGTAATGAGCAATTATGTATGTATGTCTGCACACAATCGATTTTTGACATTAAATTAACGACGTACCATGAATTTTTACTCAGTAATGACGATTAATTTTTACTGAGTAAGGTTCGTTAGGTCTCTGAATTATTCAAGCACCTTTAAGCAGATGTAGTACTACTTCTTTACCAATGTTTAATAGCTAGGGATTAAAAAGGAAGGCAGTACTAGAATATAATATATAATACTGATACTGATACTGTTCTTAAGTATAAAAAAGTTCCATTATCATGAATTGTTGTTTTTGCTTTAACATTTTATAAGTAATAAATAAACGTTTTTATTTTTGGAAATTTATTCGACTATTCGCATTTACTTTTCTCGCCATCCTAAGAAAATGAATTATTTCAGTGGTGTTTACTCACTTTTGGCGCTCAGTATATATGCATAATTGGTCATTACAATCCTTCAGTCAGGATTATGGACCTAGTTTCTCACACCACTTATGTGATAATTGTATGCATGAGTGGTGGGACCTACAGTTTAAAGTCGACTCCGAACAACAGATTTTTTTAAGAAACTTTTCATGAACTTTTACTCTGAGAGTTTTTGCCAGAAATCTGCTGAGAGAAATTCACTGAAGAAATATTTTTTTTCCATATTTTCGTTTTGATGTCTGACCTGGGGTTTGACACACTACTTCCTAGTCTGCAGTGACTTCAATTGATCTGATTGATCAATCTGATTGATAGAAAAATGTTATACAATTACTATTGGGGATACTTAATGAAAACAACTAAAAATGTATGACAAACTGGCCATTAGATTTAGAATAAAATTAAAATGTATCTCTTGTTATTAATCTTTTACTGTTTTTTTTAAATATATTCACTCTAAAGGCTGTATAAAAATTTCAAAAAAACAAATATTCAATGTTAGGCGACCTTTGAAAATATTTGAAAATTTCAAACAAATTTTTTATAGACACATCATCTTATTACAACAGGTTTTAAAATGATTTTTTTTATATTTTTAGAAGAAAAATTCAATATTATTGAATAATATAATTAATATAAATTTAATGGGAATTTCTTTGAAAACATTAATAAATCTATTGATTAATCATCACAGTCAGAGAGAGTAGCAAGAACTTAACAGCAAATATAAACTAAATGACACAGAGTAAATGACAAAAAAAATGCAAAAAAATTCAAATAAAATTATGAGGAAAACCTACATGACTCACAACAAAAACTTTCAAATAATAAAAGCAGCAACAAGTTAAACAAAAAACCCAATACATTTTATTTCTATAAAGAATTAAAGAATTAACATAAAAAGAATTCCAACCAACATTTCAAGAAAAGATGAAAAAAAACGAGTAAAAATACTAACAACAAAACCCAACTGATAATGACGAATGTTATGATGCTGGCGTTTTGGTAAAGTAAAGTTTAATAACCCTTCCTTCTATCTGTCTTTTGAGTTCAAAGAAAAGCAATGAGTCGGTAACAAATCAATCGATAAATTAGGTTGAACTGGAAAATAAATGTGGTGTGAATTGTATATCGCGGCTTAGGTAAATCATTAAGAAATTTTCTTTAACAAGTAAAGTAAATCTAGATCGCTTCACATACATACATACCTATACAGACAAAGAAAAACAACATTTGCTAGACTAGTAGACGACAACATTATTTAACTCTGGGTATTCCACCACCATTCCACCATACTATGTGTGTTCATATGTTAATTAAATGAAATTTTTGGTTGTAAAATCTCAACAAAAAAAATTTAAAACAAAAGCGGCTCACTCTCACAATTATAAACGTTCGATGTCAAAAGCAGTGTTAAAAACATCGATTATAAATAATGATGAGTGTTGGCATTCACCTGAAGCCACTTTCTGTGCCAAACGGCACAAAACCAGAAAAAGAGCAATCAGAAAAAACAAAAAAAAAATTAATATTTCCGTTTTTGATTTTTAAATGACTATTCGTTAGAAATGATAAATATTTAAATTTCATTTCATTTAATTTTTTTTTTGGTGTTTCTTTTTGCATATATAAAAACCTTTCCATTGTTCATATAAATATGCTTCAAATTGCTTTCATTTTTAGGCGTGATAATGAAATGCCTTTATAACCTTATAAGAATACTAAATTTGATTTATTTTTCGTTTGACAAACAATTTTTTTTAAAAAAATTTTTTAAAAAATCTTTTAAAGTTCAATTGCTTAAAAAAAGTAATAAAAAAAATTTTAATTTAATGATTCTTTTTATTAATATTTAAGGCCTGTTACACGAGTCTGCTTTACTAATATTAAACTTGAATTTAAAATCAATTAAAAAAAAATAAAAAAAAATTTTTTAAATTTAAAATAAAATTTAAATAAAATAAAAAAAAAAAAATTTTAAATAAAAAAAAATTATTTAAACAAAGTTAAACAATGCCATTACCCTCCTTTCTATTTAAAACAAGTGAAATACAGTGAAAAACAAATTTGATGGGCGTTTTAGAGACGAATTTTATTCAAGAAACTGAATTTTTCTTCGAATTGAAATAAAATTTAACAATAAATCTTTTATATAAATTCCCACAATATGTACTATTACATTACATTGTATAATATTTATAATTATTGCACATAAATCTATGTCATTATGAGATGCTGTCACAATTAATCTAAAATTTGACATTATTTAACATTTCTTAGAAGAAAGTTTGTTAATTATATTGAAAAATATCCCCTTGTAATTTACTTTGTATAAAATATTTTTAATACAAAGTTAAAATAATCTCCTCTTATGTATATAGTCTTAGTAGTGAAATATACAGTGATGAAAAAATGTATAAGGACTTCACTTAGTATACAAGGACTTAATGAAAATGTAAGCAAACGAAGGAAATTATCACCAACAGCATTAATTCTCAGCTTATATAAAACAAATTTCAAATTTTATTCCGTTTTTATACAGTGAGCGTCAAAAGAAACTGTACACTATGGATAAAGTTCAAACAATCACCAAACTCAACTTTTACCACTTAATACCAATATTTCGAAATTGTTTTAAATTATTATTTTTTTTTTTTTGTTCCAATTTTAAAATTGTTTCATTTTTTTTAATGTACAGGTTTTTTTGACGCTCACTGTACATATCGTTTAACAATTAAAAATTTGTAACGGCTGATTATTTAGCTATTATCTTTTTGGCAACACTGCTCACGCACATTTCGTGTTTTGTTTCACTGTCATCAACATCTTCAGTTTGGTGTATAATTTAACCATGAATCGTCTTACAAACGAACAACGCTTGCAAATCATTGAATTTTATTATAAAAATGCGTGCTCTGTTAAGAAAGTTCATCGCGCCCTTCTTCCATTTTATGGTCAGTTTAATCGACCCAGTGAAGCGGCTATTCGGGCTATTGTGACTAAATTTCGCACCAAATTTACATTGTTGGACATTAAATCACCAACACGCTTACGTAGAGTGCAAACTGAAGAAAATATCGCAGCTGTATCGGTGCCAGTGTTAATGATGACCATCAATTATCGATTCGTCGCCGTTTGCAGCAATTGGGCCTCTGTTACTCAACAACGTGGAAAATTTTGCTGAAGGATTTAGGTGTGAAGCCTTTCAAAATACAGCTGGTGCAAGAATTGAAGCCGAACGACCTACCGCAACGCAGAATTTTTGGTGAATGGGCTCTTGGAGAGTTGGCCGAAGATCCACTTCTTTATCGAAAAATTGTGTTCAGCGACGAAGCTCATTTTTGGCTCAATGGATACGTAAATAAGCAGAATTGTCGATTTTGGAGTGAAGATCAGCCAGAAGCATTGCAAAAGCTACCAATGCATCCAGAAAAAGTCACAGTTTGGTGCGGCTTATGGGCTGGTGGCATCATTGGACCGTACTCCTTCAAAGAGGCTGCGAATCGTAACGTAACTGTGAATGGTGAGCGCTACCGTGAGATGATATTCAACTTTTTTTTTTTGCCCAAAATGCAAGAGCTTGACTTGCATGACATGTGGTTTCAACAAGACGGTGCCACATGCCACACAGCACGCGTAACAATGGACTTATTGAGAGGAGAGTTCGGTGAACATTTTATTTCACGTTCGGGACCGGTCAATTGGCCGCCTAGAACGTGCGATTTAACGCCTTTAGGCTATTTTTTGTGGAGCTATGTTAGAGCTCATGTCTATACAGACAAGCCCGCTTCAATTGACGCATTGGAAGACAACATTGAAGCATTTATTCGTGAGATACCGGCCGAAATGTTGGAAAGAGTATGCCAAAATTGGACTAAGCGAATGGACCATTTGTGGCGCAGTCGCGGTCAACATTTGCATGAAATAATCTTCAAACATTAAATTATATGGACCGTACTATCGATTCAAATAAAGATTTCATGCATTTTTCTGAATTTTATGTTTTTTTTTTGAAAAATTTTTCTATAGCTCTTAAAAAATCACCCTTTAGTTTAGTCTCTACTCCACTAGGTTAGGTTGGGTCGAAGCGGTAGCTCTGATATCAAAGAGCTCACTTGAGCACGCATAGCGGCCCGTTGTGATGCCACGAGTGAATGCAGTCTCTGTACTGATCAAGTTCCACCAAAATCAGGGAAGGGAAGGAAGTTGATCAGCTTAGGGGCTGCACTCTACTCTACTAAGTATTATTCATTTTTCTTAAAACAGATCTGCAATACAATGAACCTGCCTCTTTATTTCTTCAAACTTTGTTGAGTACATGACAATTTCATGAGCAAATTTTCAAAGATAATCCAATTATGTAGGATGCGCGAGTAAACTGCTTTAAAAAATGTTCACCAAATTATTGCTTTTTCTATACGAATTATTTCCTACGGATTATTTGAAAAAATAATGAACAAAAAAAACGTTCTTCAAAATATTGTGTGTGTGACGAAAAACGGAATTAAAATCTTTAAATTGTTTATTTTATGTAACAATAATCTAATCAACGTTGTTTTTTTTTTCTTTTTTTTTTTTTTTTTTAAATTACTTGAAATAATTAATCTTGTAAGTGATTAATCCTTGAATGGCTTTGGAAATCAATACTTAAGAAAAAAATAAATAATTTTTGTAAAACTTTAAATTGAAAATTAAGCTTAAGAAACATTGTTTATTTTATTAAAAAAAAAAAAGAAAAAAAAAAAACATTTCAAGATTTTTGCAAGTCAGCTTTAAAAAAAAAAAAATAAAAAAAATAAAAAACAATAGAAATATGTAGACTACGATTACTTGTGACGTATGGAAAGAATAATAAAAAAAATTTTGAAAGTTAACAATATTTTTAACATTTCAAAATAATGATGATGATTATGAGGAGAACGAATGATAATTATGTTGGTAACAATTCGTGTCTGGCACACCAAGATACTCTTGGACCACTTTAGCTATAACGATTTCTAATTACGGATTTTCAAATGTTTAAACATCCAATCACCGAAATCAAAATATAATTATGGTGGAATATTACTCTCGATACCCCACATGCAAAATTCCAAATGTTGTTTCATTCTCAATCCGAAAACACAATTATGAAGAAAAAATTAATAAAAAAAAAAAATTGGTCTATCAAAGTCTATTTGTAAATCTAAAATAAATAAACACAACTGGCAGGCAACATGTGTTCATATAAACATACATTACTTATCGATCGCACTTATAAGGTGCTGAGAACATAATACTTCATCCAGTGAAATTTTATATGCACACAAAAATTAAGGAATGTTGAATTGAATTTACTTACATATGTATATACATACAATTTATCTTATATTTTTTTAGTTAGATTTTCAATTTATTTTCCTCACACATAAGTAATTGCTATTTATTTGAATTCGTTTGTTTTTGTCTTTTTTTTCAATTAAACAAAAAAAAACTACAATGTATTGACATTGTTGACATTCAGGCATATTCTGACAATCGCACGATTTGAAATCGCAAGTGATTTTAAAAACGCAAAATTTATTTCAGGGTGTTCTGAAACTCACGCGTTTTACTTGCGATCTTCGATTTTCGATTGTCGTTTATGAAAAAAATAAAACATATGTTTTAGAATTACAAATAAAAATCAAGACATCAAAACTAAAGAAATAAATAGAAAAATGCCAACAGTTTTTTTTTATTAAGCATAATATGTTTAAAAAAAGCTGCAAACCAGAAAAGAAAAATAAAAAAGGACGTGTCCTGAGGGATTATTCTAACCCATTAGACGCTCCGGAGCAGGCGAGAGCATCAAAAATGCATTTTTATCAAAAGTTTAAAATTCCAGGAGTAATTGGATCGGTAGACGGCACCCATGTAAGGAACTTTATTTTTGCAGAAAGGGGTTTTATAGTCTAAATGTGTTAATTGTTAGTACTCCTATATGAAGGTTATTTTTAGAGTTCTAAACAATCAAAGTGATGTGATGAATGAGGATACAAGCTGTTAACACATCTAGAACTGGTTCATGTCACGATGTTGCTGGCGGATTCAGCATATGCTCTACAGCCGTATGTTTTAGTACCGTACGTTTGTTTAAATCGCCAATTTAAGTAAAAAAAATGGCACAAAAAATTGGTTAAAAATAAAGCAAGTTTTTAGCTTGGTATTTTTTATTTAGAAAAGTGTAAAATTGTTATCATTTTTTGTTAAGAAGTTTTGCCTGAACATATTTCATCAGTTCACTACAATATGCTCTTGTGATTTGAAATCGCTTTTTTTGTTAAGAAGTTCTGCTTGCACATATTTTCATCAGTTCACTGCAATACATATACAAATTTTTAGCGTTAAGCGTTTTCCAGAACATCTATTTGGCGATTTCGAATCGTATACATTTTTTTTAGCGATTTACACCCTCTTGGCGTTTTTAAAACGAAAACGCAAAATTTAGGCGATTTGCGTTTTTCAGAACATGCCCGATGGTCGTAGCAATTTTAACATTATTGATATAAAATTAATAAGAAAATCATACAATATTTTAAATTATTAGAAAACATTGTTATTTATTCAATATTTAATATGACCACTAAATAAATAACAAATAAAACATTAAAAATGCATCGAAATATCCAGGAAATAAATTCAAATGAAATACTATTTGCTTAACACCAACGTTCATTCGTTGACTTAATACATTGACTGCCAATAATGAAATTATTCGTCAGCAATGACTAGCAATCTTGATACGCACTCTGGCGTTTCTTTCTGGCATGCAATAATGCCTTACTCATGTTTGGCTCTAACAACCCCCATTTTGAATAAATTTAGCCTGACTTCAACAGTGTCCTGTCAAAAGATCGGGTTTCTACCTCAGATTATTACTTGATATTCTGATACATGACTTAGATCTGCTATTATTGTAATTTCTCAACAAAAGTTATCATTGCTGACTACATAGAAAATCTCGTAAGACATTCAGGCATCGCCTGATCATTCAGAGCGTTCCCATTGCCATTCTGCAGATGATTCTATATGATGCTCAGTGCATTCTTAGCTTCTCTCTGTGTAGATACATCAAAAGGCCTATGAGTTTTGCAATTTGAATGTCCAGACTCTATCTAGCTTACTTCTTTCGTTTTTGTTACTAAAAATCATAAAATCTACTGCTTTTGTCAGGAGCCAATTAAGGAGGAGCTGTCAAGCCTATCGATTTCCAATCCCCTAATGGATTTCCTTTTACACTTATCTCCCATCAATCTAACCACAGTCTCTAAAGCTTTTGTGTTCACTACATAAATCTAACAGATCAATCAGCTCCTCTGTAGGACAGGTCCTCATTGTCCTTATTATACCGACACACGCTATCCCCTGTATTGTGTTGTTTTCAGATTCGTTCTATTTGCCCAGACAATGGGCCCATAGACCACTATTGTTATGACCATCAACTGAGAAACTTTTCATGGCAATTATATTTTACTCTCAATGTTTTTGCAAGAAATCTGCTGAGAGGAGGTCGCCGACGAAATATTTTTTCATATTTCGTTTGGTTGGAAATGTCTGCTCCGGTGTTAGAATCCAAGCCTACCCATTAGACTACGGCGACTATCTACCTCAGATTATTTCTTCATAGTCTGATGCATGACTTAAATCTCCTCTCGTTGTTATTTTCTCCACAAAAGTTATGATTAACTCAAACCCACATGACTTCTCCATTCATGTTTGTTCCTAAGCCTGTTTACGAAGTATCTCACAAAAAATAAAAAAATCTGCTGGTTCTGTCTTAAACCCACTTGGTTTCTACACTCATTTTTGTTATTAAGTCTCATTGGAAAATCATAGAATCTACTGGTTTTATACAGGCGATAGTTAAGGAAAAGGAGCTGTCAGCCAATGGATTCCTAACCATCTGCCATCAACTTAACCACAGCCTCTAAAGCTTTGCTGTTCATTACTTAAATATAAAAAGAGATTCCCGCGCCCTAGTAGGACAGTTTGTCATTGCCCCTGTTATACCTACACGCACTAGTCCCTGCATTGTGCCCAACACCAATTGATTTGTTTCCAGATTATTTTCTGTATGCCCAGACTATTGCCATGACAATCATGTTATACATAAAGGGTCTGCCAAATAACTTTGTTTTTTGAAAATGCTATAAAAAAAAACTACTGAATATTTAAATTTCTTTTTTTATTTGAAAGCACAATCCTTCCTGTTAATAATGAAAAATAATTTCATTCAAATGGCTGCCTCGGCTGGCCATGCAGTAGCCTACACCAGAAGATGCCGATTTTGGCAAAAAAAAAAATCATTTTTTCAGATGAAGCTCATTTTGATCTTGGCGGGTATGTAAACAAGCAAAATTGTCGCATTTGGGGCACAGAAAACCCGCACGCATACATTGAAAAGCCGACGCACCCAAAACGAGCCACTGTTTGGTGCGGATTTTGTGGTCCAGAGGCATAACTGGGCCATTTTTCTTCGAAAATGAGCAAGGAGTGGCCGTTACAGTCAATGGCGATCGCTATCGGGCCATGTTGAACGAATTTTTGTTCACAAAAATTGAAGAGGAGGATATTGGCAACATTTGGTTTCAACAGGACGGCGCTACGTGCCACACAGCCGAAGCTACACTCGATGTTTTGCGCCCTGTTTTTGAAGATCGCATTATCAGCCGCATAGCTGCTGTCGTTTGGCCACCTCGGAGCTGCGATTGGCACCGTTGGACTATTATTTGTGGGGTGCCGTCAAAGATAAGTGTTACGCCGACAAGCCAGAGACAATTGACGCTTTAAAGGACAATATTCGTGAAGCCATTGGTGAAATACAGCTGCACACAATCGATAATGTGCTTAAAAATTGGACCGATCGTGTAGGCTACTGCATGGCCAGCTGAGGCAGTCATTTGAATGAAATTATTTTCCATTATTAACCGGAAGGATTGTACTTTCAAATAAAAAAAGAAATTTGAGAAAATATTCAGTAGTTTTTTTTTTGAAGCATTTTCAAAACAAAAAAAAGTTATTTGGCGATCCCTTTTTTTCAGTGTATAATTTCTGGTTTGCATCCCCAGCATTTGTTTGTCATCTCCCCACAAAGATTTCAATCTTGTTTAAATGTCTTCTTTTAACAGCAAAATACAACACCTTAAAACACATTTTTTCTCTTTCAACTTAACTTCATTAAAATTCTAGATTTCTAGTGTTTTTAATAGAATATATTGCAATATATATACAAACAACAACAACAACATTTCCATATTAATACACACTTGACCTAAATCCATAAGAAAAAGAAACTCCATTAAGAAAGGGGTGTGTTTGATTGTTAATGCAAAAAAAAAACCGCAAACCCCTATTGATTGTTTAAGAAACTTATTTCAACAAAAAAAGAGTTTAAACAGGAAATAAATAAATAAAACGATATCGCATTTCTTAATACAAACATAAATAATAAAAAAAACAGTAAATATTGAACTAAAAAAATAAAGCAATGATGCTCTTATCATTTATCAACTCCAAACAGTTATAAAAAATTTTAAATTGCGAAAACACTATGCACGACACTTTGAAACTATAGAGCACGGCTTCTTTAAAAAAGAAATAAAAAAAATTATTAAAATATTCTAAAAATCAAAAGAAAACACGTAAGAATGAAAAATTGCAAAAAAAAAAAGGGTGTTCGATTTATAAAAGCAACACGCATAACCTGAGATGAATGAAAAATCGTGCATGGCGTGCGTTGCTCAACACACATCATAAACAAATAATGCAAAAAAAAAATTAAAAAATTAAAGAAAAAAGCGAAAGAAGTAGCAAAAGCAGATGATGTACGTATGATTATATTATTATTCTAATAAAACAAAACAAACAGAAAAAATAGTCACAAAAACTATTGGAAAATAATGAAAAAAACCGAAAAAATCACACGATTTCGGAGGCAAAATCGAAAAATTAAAATCCCAAAATGTTAAGAATGTTTATTTCATGGGTTCGTAAGCTTGTGTGTGTGTGTATATGGTAGTAGGAACCAACAGAAAAAAAATCCGGCAATCTAAAGCAAATATTTAACAACAACTACAACCTGTTGACAACAAGTTCATACACAATGGCAACAACACAGCAGCAGCAGCAGCAGCATAAAAACACCCAACAAAACAAGTATCAACATCAGCGCGTTTATACCATCCAACGCCAGTTACTAGAGCCATACGTCAAACAGACAAACATTTTTTATTCTTGTTGTTGTTGTTTTTGTTTAGATTTCAGTTCGATTTTTGCTTAATATTGTTTTGAATTTTATTGTTTTTTTTTTTTGCTAAACAAACGACAACGGCAACAACAACACATACTCACACGACACCAACACTTTGTTACAGACTATCACTCGACTAGAGATTTAACAAAAAAAAACACACACACACACACACACACAAAACAAAAACAATTTTTGCCAAAGCTTTAAACTCGAACAAATGAGCAAACGTTTGTTATTTAGAGATTTCAGTTTGATTCTTGATGTTGGATAGATCGGTTCTAGATACGGTTGTTGTTTGAAAAAGAAAACAAAAAATCACCGAACGAATTTAAAAAAATCAAAACTCCGCAACACTTTTTATTATAATTTTGTTAACAAGCAAAGAACATTTCAAAATCTTTGTAAACAAAACAAAAGAAAACATCTAACAATAGTTTACAAAATAACAATAAATAAAAAAACAAAGATTTTAAGTGTTGTTGTTTATTTAAAGAGAATTTAAGGAAAAAATAAATTTGAAAACGAATTTAAATGCAAATTTTCTTTTAACTGAAACAAAAATCCATACGTATAATAAAAAAAAAGGATACGATAATTTTCCAAATCAAAACAAGTGACTAACAACAGATAACAATCAGCATAAAAGTTATAATTTATTAAAAAAAAAAAAAAAACAAAATCAATTGTGATATTTAAATAAGATTTTATTTTTAATTTAAAAAGAGAAAACAAAAAAAAACATTAACAAAAACCGCCAACACATTTAATTTAACAGCAAAAGTAAGTAAATTTTATATTCTTTTGTTTTTTTTTTTTTTGGAAGTGAAAACAAATTAACAAAAGTAATTAAAATTGAAACAAAAATAAATTCAAAAATAAAGATAAAAACAAATTAAATTCCTTAAAATACTTCCGCCTGGATGATGATTTAAAAACCAAAAAAAAACATTTCCCGCATTGCAATATAAAAAATTATTTTTACACTTGAAAACGAAATACAAAGCAAATGTAACAGTTTATTTGTGCTTAATTTGATTTTTTGCTTTGTTTTAATTTTTTTTTTGTCAATGCAAATTTTTTAAGAATTTAATGAAAAAAATACAATTCCTAAAGCAGTTGATATTGAACAGTACTACACAAAAGACTTAAGACACAAACTTTGTTTAACAGTTTAACTCATTCTCTGATTATTTTGCAAACTTCCGCCAGCCAAAAACGAATCAAAAATTCAAATCAAATCGCAATTTGAAATTTTTTTCTTGATTCTTTTAAAAGTTAAATAATTTATAAATTAAAGTTGATTATCAATTACCAAAGAAAGTAAGTCTGACAAATAAGGCAAGTGCTATAAAAATCCAAATACAAAATTTCTGTTAAAACAAAAAGAACGAAAAACAAAAAACTTTTTAAAATTCAAATTGGCAAAAAAAAAAGAAAAAACCCAGCAAATAATTAAAGTCAAAAAGTGTTTAAAAAAGGCAAACAAAAATTGCAAATAAACAAAAAATTATTGGTGAATTCAAAAAAAAAGTAATGTTTCTCTACGAAGACCGAAAAATTGTTTGAAGAAAATTTAAAAAAAAAATAAATTTATAACAATTAAAATTATCAAATAATTGTAAATTTTAAAGACTTAAGAAACAAACTTAAAATTAAAAAAAGAACTTTGTGATAAAAAATTAAAAAAAAATTAAATCTGGTATTAAAACATAACCAAACTTTATTAAAAAAATTAAGGACTTAACATGCAATCTTTTAAAAAATAAAAAATATTAAAATTACAATTAAAAAATTTAAAACACAAGACTAAAAAATAAAAACAATTTTCATAATAAAAAATCTTTGAACAAGAAATAGGCAAATAAAATTAAAAAAAAAACCGTGTAGTTATGTGGAAAAATTTATTTAAAAAATTTGTTT
The DNA here is from genome assembly GCA_958299815.1 of Sarcophaga carnaria. Taxonomy (NCBI): domain Eukaryota; kingdom Metazoa; phylum Arthropoda; class Insecta; order Diptera; family Sarcophagidae; genus Sarcophaga; species Sarcophaga carnaria. Next base: position 48,343,080 of record OY283151.1, read on the forward strand.
ATACAAAAAATTTAATTTTTAAGTAAGTTTATAATATATTTTATATAGTTGCCGTAGTCTAGTAGGTAGTGTGTTGGCTTATTAAACGTAAGGCCACGATTTAAACCTTAGGTTAGTCGCCAAAACGAAATATGAAAAAGTATTACTTCGGCGTCCAACTCTCAGCCGATTTCTGGCAAAAACTCTGAGTGTAAATAAAACCGCCATGAAAAAAATTCTCAAGAAGCTGTCTTTCAGAGACGACTTTAAACTGTAGGTCCCACCACTCATACATAAAATTAGCACACACAACATAAGTGGTGTGAGAAATTAGGTTGTAATCCTGACTGAAGGATGTATGTATGTATGTAATAACACATTATTTCAATTATTTATCGATTATATTCCAGTTGGAAGAAGATTACTTTAATTAATTGAAAGAAAGTTTAGAAAATTATTTCTTTGTATAAAATATTGGATTTTTTTGTATACAAAAATCCAAAAATAAATATTCTTTGGATTTAGAAAGTGAAAATATTTAAAAAAAAATATTTATTATTTAATAATTAAATTATTTAATAAATAAATATTTAATAAATAAATAATAAATAAATTATTTAATAAATAAATATTTAATAAATAAATAATAAATAAATTATTTAATAAATAATAAATATTTTTTTTTAAATATTTTCACTTTCTAAATCCAAAGAATAAATAATAAATAATAATAATAAATAAATTATTTAATAAATAATAAATATTTTTTTTTTAATATTTTCACTTTCTAAATCCAAAGAAAATATTCGCATTCAAGCAAATAAATTTGAGTAATATAAACTCCTATATTCATAAAATTTTTTTCGATTTATAAAAGGGTTTACGAAACATAATAATGTATGAAAATTTGTTTCAAAAGTAATACTTATATGGAAGAAAGTTTGTGAAATAAATTTTCCAATTTATATTTCTTATCAAGCTTAAAAACAGATTTTCCGTTTTCCTTTTAGACTAAGATTTAATGTTCTAGAACTTATTAGAGTTTTATTTTTTAAATTTCTTATTGAAACCATTTCTTTTCAAAAAAATTCACGAAGCTATACTTAAAATATTAAAATTGAATAAAAAAAAAATTTTAAAAAAATAGATAAAAATAAGAAAAATATTAAGGCAAATTTAAATATAAAAAGCTTTACGATTCAAGAACAAGAAAAAAGAAACAAGTTTCTTCTTTCAATTTTAACAAAAAAACAAGAAAAAAATTATACTCTACACAGGCAAAATGAATTGGTTTTTATAATAACTTAAACTCAAGTCAAGTAATGGTTCTTGAAATATGGTTAAAGAAAGAAAGGAAAAACGAAAAAACAGAAGATGTTTTAAAACAATAGCAAAAGATAGAAATATTACAAAAAGATTTTATTTTTATTTTTTTTTTCATGATGATGATGCTCTTATAAATCAGAAACAAAACATGCTTTAAGGCGAAATACTACTTAACAAATACCATACCACAATAAAGCAATAAATATTATGGTTTTTTTTATATATATTAAAAGATAAGAAAACATCTTTCTTTTTTTTTTAAAGAAAACAATCGTAAATTTAAAAATTTGTCACACGCAATAAAATTAATTTACAATCTTAGCTTATAAGGAGAATGGAATTAATTTAAATTAGAACATAATTTCGTAGTTACAAAATATTGAAATTTATTTTATTTTGTTTGCCTTTTTCTATGTTTTTTTAATAGAATTTAAATTGACAATAAAAAAGAATTTCTCTGGAGTGCTATTAAAAATGTTAAAATATTTAAACGTGGGTGAATGTTAGAATATGTTAAATGATTATAAAACAAGTTTAGAAAGAAAGAAAAAAAAACAAATTCAAATTAAATTAAAATAAAATGTGTTTTTAAATATCCTCTAGAAATTATAAACATAATAAAGTGTTTGTTTTTATTAAAGAAATTTAAAAAAAAATCCAGAAAATTTATTTCTTAAGAAAGCTTTAATAAAAGTTTATTTCTTAAGCATTATAATGAACATTTTTCACAAGATAATAAAATTTATAAAGCAAAGTTCTAATAAAATGTTAATTAAAACACCAATAGTTGCTAGGCCTTACTATTAATTTAGTAAAAATGATAATAAAAAATTGATTAATCATAAACATTTTAAAGTATTAAAATTTTTAATGAAAACTTAAATGCTTTTATTATACGTAGTCTCTGTCTCTGTCGTATATGTATTGAAAATGAATTGTATCTTGAAGTGTTTCATTATAAAAAAATTAAATAAATGAAAATAATTGAAAACAATTTGCAAAAGCTTTAGTTAATATGTCTTTTATAACGGTATTGTTTTTCTAAAGAATAAAAATTTTACTTCAAGGCCGTTTAATATTAAAAAAAAAATTGCAAAATTTTTGATTTTTTTTTAACAATTAAAATTTTTTTTAATTAAATAATTGAAAAATGATTGTGTTTTTAAGTGTTTTAAAATAAAACTCGCACTCTTTATGTATAAGCAAAATTTCAACATTTTTTAATTTAGAATCAATTTTTTTTATATTAATAAACGACCTAAATAATCATTTGATTAATTAAACGTATTTCTATATTGAAAGTTAAATTATATAATTTAACTAATTGGCTATTTTAATTGTGATATGGCCAAGATATACTAATTATTTATAAAATAAGAAACAAAAGCCAGTAGAACAACAACAGCAACTGCAACAATCTTTCAAATTTAATTCCTTAATAATAATTTAAAACTCGTCTTTGCATTTTTATTGTTTTTTTTTAACGTAAACCCAGTATAATATTCCTTTCACTTAACATGACATCAAAGAATATTTTTTTGTTTTTGTCGATAATATTTAACAATTCTTTGTTTTTTTTTTTGTTAATTTTTTTTAGATGAATGATTACTGGCACATACCAAGAGCATCACTCTCACCATCCTCCGCATCGTCGAATGTGTCTTCAGCATCGTCGACACAGCGTAGTAATCGATCGCAAAATAAACAAAAATTAACGCCTACACATTATGGACAACAGCAACAGCAAACGCGAGTTAATGGAGGCAGTAGACGTGATAGTGAAATGAGTGCTACAACCAGTGCAGCAGTAACTGCGGCGGCAGCTGCTGCTGTTTTGGCTGCAGCCAAAAGAGGTTCCAGATCATCACAGGGTAGCAATGATAGCAACAATAGCACAAGGGTAAGTTAACTGATTTTTATTTACCCCGTTAAGAAATTGAAATTAAAAATAAATTTTTTGTTTCATTTCATTTTAAATTTAGAGTGCCGCTTCTGGTTCTTTGCTTTTAACAGCAGCGAATTTAGAACGTATGGCTGAAATCCATAAGAAACAACAACAACAAAATAATCGCCAGCTTTCAATTACACAACACTCCAACAACACTTCAGTGTACAATGCAAATTTGGTTCAAGCCTCAAGAGGTTATCAATTGGCAACAATACCTTCATCACAATCCGATATAAGAAATGAATATCAACATCAACAACAACAACATCAAGATCATCAAAATCAACATAATCAACAACAACAACAACATCAGCAAAGAGAGGCTGCTGTCATAAATATTGATCCAAATTTGAATTTTATTAAAACCAAAGATTTAGACACGGTATCCATAGCAAGTTCAATGCACTTTACTATGGTGAATGGTGAAGCCGGAGCCAATAAGAAAACCAAAAAGGGTTTATGCGATCGTGGTAGACAAGTTACCGTTTTGATTGTAACGATGAGTACAATATTTTTATTGCTCATTATTGGCATGGTGTATGCACTTGAAAGTAAGTATTTATTCTCTCTCAAAAAATTTGGCCACTAAAATCATTTATTTATTTATTGTCTCTTTCTCCCTCTCCCTTTTTTTGTTTTTGCAGTGCGTGCACGTGAAATGCCTCAAAGTTAACAATACTTTTTACAAACAACAACAATGAAAAACACTTTTTCTCTTTAACACAATTAATATAAGAGTTGAGTTCTCAGCAACAGAAAGAGAATCCCAATGAAGAGTGTAAACAAAAATAAGAGTATTTTTATTATTATTATTATTTGGTACGATAGTTCATTTTACAGTTATTGTAAAATATTATCGTATACAACCATTTATTTCTATTAATTAACCACGACGCTTCTTAAAGGAACAAAAAAAAAGAAAAGAAAGAAACAATTTAAACAAATATTTATTAATTTTAAAAGCAAAACATAAACAAAACAAAAAAACCAATTGTTAATTAATTACATTTTAGTTATTAAGTTTATTTATTTTATTTTAGATGAAAAACATCAAGAACAAACAAACAAACAAAAATCAAGCAAAAATATTAGAAATTCTATGTCATCACAAAAAAAAAATCATTTCAATTGAACAACAAAAAAATATTTTCCAACAAAATTTATTTTAAATAATTATAATTAATTAATCACACATTACCACAAACATACATACATATGCCACATTGTTACACCATATGAAACATAACATAATATTTTAGTTTATTATTTTTAATTTTATTAATTATTAATTATTATTTTTAATTTTTTAATTTTATTTTTTTAATTTTAATTAAAAATCGTCCCCAAGAGTCACGCACAAAAAGTAATTTTTTTTTTGTAGTTTTAAAAAATCAATTAATTTTTAAGTTTCCTTAAATGTTTTACTTTGTGTCTCATACTGATTTAATCATTTATAAACGATGATAATGATAGTGATTTACAATCTATTAACATTGTTAATTACGAAAATGTTAATTTTAGAGAAAAGTAATAATTAGAATTAAATGCCTTTTAATTTCTATTTTATATTCAGAAAAGTTGTTCATCATTGTATTCAAAAATTTGTTGTAAAAAATGATTCATTAATGAGAAAAAAAAATCAAAATTAAAACAAAAACAAAAGCAAAAAAAACATACATTATTTTAATTATAAATCTTTATCCCTGTGATATGTTTAAATAAATCAATCAACCAATCAATTAATTAAAAATTAAAATTAAAAACGAAAATTTCATTCATTGTTTTTAACAAGAAAAAGAAAAGACAAGTAAGTAAATACAATATTCAAGAGTAGTTTAATATCATCACTGTATAGATATGAGCAATTAATTCATAATTTCTTACAGAAATTGAAAGTGTACACGCAAAATAAAAGCTTTGAATTAAAATGTAAATTTAAAATCAAATCTAAGGGTTTAAAAAAAGTTTTAAAAACTAAAGAATAAGTGAAATACAAAGTATTGAAAATGTAATGTTTAAGTCACCACAATTTCCGCTTATTGATCTGACAATGACAATTATCGTGACGACATCATATCACATGCAAAAAAAGGAAAGCAAACTTCCCTTGAGACACGCAAAAAATAACACAGATACGAATAAGAATGGAAAATCCTGTCAGGAAATAAACAAAATTATGCGAATGAATTATTTCACTATAAAAAAAGGTATCAGACAAGTACATACATACATACATAATTGGTCATTACAAGCCTTCTGTCAGGATTACAACATAGCTTCTCACATCACTTATGTATGTATGTTGTGCATGTTATTTTTATAAAGGGTCCGCCAAATAATTTTTCTTTTTTTTTAAAAATGCTTTAAAAAAAATTCCGAATATTTTCTCAAATTTCTTTTTTTTATTTGAAAGTACAATCCTTCCGGTTGGTTAATAATGGAAAATAATTTCATTCAAATGGCTGCCTCGGCTGGCCATGCAGTAGCCTACACGATCGATCCAATTTTTAAGCACATTATCGATTGTGTGCAGCTGTATTTCACCAATGGCTTCACGAATATTGTCCTTTAAAGCGTCAATTGTCTCTGTCTTGTCGGCGTAACACTTATCTTTGACGGCCACCCCACAAATAATAGTCCAACGGTGTCAAATCGCAGCTCCGAGGTGGCCAAATGACATCAGCTCTGCGGCTGATAATGCGATCTTCAAAGACAGGGCGCAAAACATCGAGTATAGCTTCGGCTGTGTCGCACGTAGCGCCGTCCTGTTGAAACCAAATGTTGCCAATATACCCCTCTTCAATTTTTGTGAACAAAAATTCGTTCAACATGGCCCGATAACGATCGCCATTGACTGTAACGGCAACTCCTTGCTAATTTTCGAAGAAAAAATGGCCCAATTATGCCTCTGTGACTCGTTTTGGGTGCGTCGGCTTTTCAATGTATGCGTGCGGGTTTTATGTGCCCCAAAAGCGACAATTTTACTTGTTTACATACCCGCCAAGATCAAAATGAGCTTCATCTGAAAAGATGATTTTTTGCCAAAATCGGCATCTTGTGTAAGTCGATCGCAGGCCCACAATGGTCAATTGGCTTCAACTCCTGAACCAATTGGACTTTGTATGGCGTCATACCAAGGTCTTTATGCAAAATTCGTCTCAATGATGTCTCCGAAATGTTCAATTGTTGAGAACGACGGTGAATTGATGTTGATGGCGCTTCACGCACACTTTCTGCCACAGCAGCAATATTCTCGGATGTACGGACTGTTTTTGGCTTTTCACGCTTTGGTTTATCGATGAGGATGGCAGTTTCTTTCACTTTTTTCACAAGACAACGAACATACGGAGCTGACGGTGCTTCTCTTCTTCTAAAATCCGTACGCAATATTCGCACACATTCTGCAACATTACCATGATTTTCAAAGTAATGTCGCAATATTTCCCAGCGTTGTTCAAGCGTATACACAACCATATTCGTTCAGCGGAAGGATAAAACTAATTATCTGTCAAATCAGACATGAGCTAAGTGTTGTTACCATTCACGAAATAAGCACTAGTTGAAAAAAAAACGTTAGATGACGGACTCGATACATGAGTGGCAGGACCTACAGTTTAAAGTCAGCTGAGAGAAAGTCGCTGATGAAATATTTTTCATATTTTCGTTTGGATGTCTAACCTGGGATTTGAATCGTGGCCTTACGTCTAATAAGCCAACACACTACCTACTAGACGGCGACTTCAAGTATACGCGAAATATTAAACGTTATAGAACGTTGGAACATTCTAAATAACAGGCGAAAACCGGATTGAATGCAAATGAATCGAGAACGAAATTAATATTCTTACAAGGGAAACAAAACTCTTAGTAGTTAAAAGGCAGACGTTTGAAAGTTTCACCTCCCATCATAGCTCGTATAAAAGAAAAATGCACCAAATAGCAAGAAACAAAGTTATCTTGTGGCACTCCGCCGTGGTACTTTCTGTATAAATGAATTTTTGTATAAAAATGTGGTTTTAATTATTTAATTACAGAATAAATGTTTACTGCAGTTATTGTAGTCTTTTTGGCATACTGCAATAATTAGAGACCCAGTCAATAAGAAATCCTATTTCTACATCCAAAATAAAGTTTGAAGGCTGCTAGGTGGCCTTAGGGGGTACGCTAAAATCAAACACACACAGACTTTTCTGAATGCCAAGGTCTCTTTTGGTACTCCTGGATATTTTCATTAGGAACGTCCCGATCAGATTAATACAAAGGACTTAAGAGTAGCTAATGAATTTCTGTATAATTGGTCTGGCTATGAATCTCGAGACTTCGAGACTAAATTCATGATTATAGTCTTCAGTAAACCATACGATATCCATCTGCCCTGTGGGTTTTTTAACCAATCAGGTTACTTAGCTATCCTCTCCTCTAGGCGGAAATATAAACCATAGAAGTCGCGTATCTAACGTAAGAACTGGCCTTGAATTCATTAAAGTTTCATATCGTTATGGAGTCTTCCAGCAAATTAGATTTTATATACTTGCGCCATATAAGAAAACTTTTTATACAACAGCATTCGATCACTTGATGAAAACAGATACATTAATACTCAAATTTCCATGCTAGTTGAGTTTTAGAACCCGATTTACATGTAAAAACACTTAGCCAGTGGAAAAAAATACTTTCAAGATCCTTCGAGAAGGCAATTTCAAAATCAAGCCTTAAAAAATTCTTTAAAAACCTATCAAGCTATCGAATATTGGCGAGAGTTTAGCGTTTAAGTTTGTTCGGATCCATAAATAATGTGTAAATTATTTATAAAACATTTTCGATATGATGTTGATGTGACATTATCAAAACCGCAAACAGAGATATTACCGCATGCTACTAAACTTTGTTAAGCGGAGATTGTCTATAACATTTCTTCGTAAGGAATGAGCAGACTTTTCCGAAAGTATAAATCGTGTGCTGACTTTACCAACAGTTAAGTGAATGGATTTCTCCATAAATTTCGAATCTCAACAGTCTAGAATATACTAACGTGTTCTATCCTTTCAAAATATAATGATAATGGCCTATTAACATAGCTTAAAATGAATCATACTCCACGAAAGTTATGTAGGCTAACTACATACATAATTGGTCATTACAACCCTTCAGTCAGGATTACGACCTAGTTTCTCATACCACTTATGTTGTGTGTGTTAATTTTATACATGAGTGGTGGGGCCTACAGTTTAAAGTCGACTCCGAACGACAGATTTTTGACAAACTTTTCATAGCAATTTTATTTACTCTCGAATTTTTTGTCAGAAATCTGCTGAGAGGATGTCGCCGAAGAAATACTTTTTGTATTTTGTCTTGATGTCTGGCCTGGGGCTCAAACCCTGACTTTTCGTCTAATAAGCCAACACACTACCTACTAGACCACGGCGACTTCATTGTCGGCTAACTAATGACAATAAAAATAGAAATAAAACAGCTCCTATCAGTTATTCTCTTCAATATACTTTTGGAGAACTTAAACAGAAATGTTGGAAATAAATGCCTCGTTTAAAACCTTTGCCATTAACGATCAGAATCTTGACTACAGCAAGATGTTCAAAATTCGAACTTCCTAGCCGAAATCCCTCAGTTTCTGTTGTAATGCATTGTTATGATGGTAAACAACAAATTTTCGGTTGCTGAATCGGACAATAGAGATCACAATCAATCGCTTAACAGGGTATTAAAAAGATTGTAATGAGCATTTCGCTTGCAAATCCACCAGAAACTAGTGATGGACATTAAAAGAAGGCATCAATGCAATGCATCGGTATTACATCGATTTTCCGCAAAGTGCATGAATGTTTTCTGTGATTGTGCATTGGTTTTTTTGTAACAAAATGGAATTAAAATAACAGAACGTACTCATTAAGACGTGGAGTTGGTAGAGTCCTTTGACCAAACGTTTTATTGTGTTTATTGTCAACCTACTTGTCTCCAGCATCCTCTTTAGAATGTTGTTCATGGTCAGTAAGAATACCTCCCGCCCTGATGTTTCCCTATTAGATGCCTTTAAGTTGCATATGCTCGAAGATTCGTTCTTCTCACCACTGGGTGTGCATATTGGCTTGAATCGTTCCCTATTCTACTATGGCAGCTTAAAATTTGGTTCTAAATATGGTTCTTAAACAAATTTTGTATTCATATTTGTTTTTGTTTACTTTTCAACAAAGAAAAGTTGCCATGGCAACATTGCTGGCGAGGCTTTTATAACTACGGTTTTTTTTTTTTTGTAACGGAATCACTGACAATGTTGTGGTTCAATTAATTTAAAATTCGATAAAAATAAATATTCGATAATAAATAACTTAATTTTTATCACTTACCTCGACTTCACTTAATGTTTGTGTCCAAACGTACTTGTCTAGAGTGCATCCGTTACCAGAATTTGGTAGCAATTTACCAACTTCACTCTTTTCACTTTCATCTTCGACTTCCTCGATTGGTTTCGATTTCTCTTCAGCAACAGCCACTGGCACATTACCATCACCCCCAGCTTCACTTAAAAGCTTTTGGCGTTTTCTTAAGAACAGAAATATGAAATTAGAAACATTAAATACAATAGAATTTAATCTTCCCTTACTTCTTCTCTTCTTCTTTTATGATTTCAGCAGCCTCCTCATCGGTAATGTCACAGATTTTATTTTCAGACATTTCCTTCTCACGAGCAGCTTTCTCCTCGAGTTGCTTTTGCTCTTTCAATTTTTGACTCTGTTCCTGTATCTTCATTTTCTCTTTGTGTTCAGCCATAGCAATATCGGCTTCTTTGCGCAATATTTCCATTATAAGTTTCTCCCAGTCGCCCACAAAGAAGTCACTGCGACGTCTTAAGAAACCAGCAAACGTTTTCAAGACCTGTGGAAGATCGTTGTAAGCGTTTCTTAGAATGCAAAGAAAAAATTGGATGAGATTTTCAACTTACCTCTGGCATGCCACCAGTATGTTTTTGGGCCATGGCCAGTAAAATGTTGTCATATTGTTCCTCTTGGCTCGACATTTTCTGTTTTTATTCAGTTTTACAATGAATTCAATGATTTTTTTTTTAGATTTTTCTAGAAACTATTTTCAAAACAAACGCTTCCTATGATTTTTCAGCACCGGTATAGACAATAACGAAACGTGCAAATTGGTTTTTTTTGTTATTTTTTTCTGATTTGTCATCTGTTACCAACAAACATTTGTTTTGACAACAAACTGTCATGTTCTATGCATGTAAAGTTGTCAGGCAATACAGGTTAACAAATTTCAAAATTACAACAGGGTTGATATCAAATATTAACGGGTAATCGTAGTAAAGCCAATACTTTTTCTGCATGCATACTAAGTACTCGTTTGAATTGTTAAAATTTACTAACAGAAGGAGAGGTCTAACGGGGCCAAATCGCATGATGTCTGTGACCAGTTTACATCACATCTATGTGTGTGTTATGCAGGGCCATACTATTGAATGTTATTGTTGTCGTTGTTGTCCAAAATCTTCCAATTTAGGTAAAAAACCTGGTAATTATTGATCTTTATTTAGAGCTTGTTTTTGCTAGTGTTGACCTGGTCAACGTCGTACTCAAAGCAATATGGGCCGATGACGTCATCTCTTGTTGATTAGTATAATTGCAAATTCAGTAATTTTGTTTATTCACTACCTATTCATCCAAAAATTTTACCCATTCTTGATTTATCGAATTTAGGGTCAGTTAGCAACTGAACTCCAGAGCTCGTTCACCGAAAACTAGTTGTTGCCTACACTCGAAACCTGCCTCAAAAAACTATATTGTCCCTAAAATTTGCATTAACTTTTAAGAGTTAATTTCGGTGCACATATTCTTTCTGTTCAAATCAAAATGGGGCTTCTTTCTAACAACATAAGTATTGCAAAAAATGAATTCCTATTTTTTGGTAAAAAATCTCATAATCTATCTGACAACACTGCACAATAACACAATTTTTCAATTCCTCTTCAAGGGGTTAGTGTATTCGATAAGTAAGTCGTGGCTTGAATTTTGTTTTTCAAATGTAGAGTAATTTCATTTCCCTTTTGCATATATCTCTGATAAATAAATATACCCTAGATACCTATCCGATACATTTCACAATCTAATTCCATACACAAACCGCACACTTCTCCACTGGTAATACAGTGTAATCAAGGTAGTAATTGCATGTCGGTAGTACCGATCATAATTTGGAATAACGGAATTTGTGGTGAATTTCAGATTTATTTCACCATCCTTCGTATAACTCACCACAAAATGTCACCATATTCCACAAAAACTCACCTCATGGAAACTCACCATAATGAAAATCATTTTTCCTCCCCCCGGGCGGTTCCATTATGTCCTACCGCCACAGTAACTACCTCTCCCCGTCTATCTTCATCATCCGTAGTATATCCCGCCAGCAATCCGTTCTCCCACCAGACACAAACAGCTCCTAAAATACCACACCCTAGGCACAAACCTTCCTACACAGAGACAACACGCAAACAAATTTTTCTTAAAACGATCTCCTTTAATGTTTATATGTACAAACCGGATACGGAAAAAGAATGTACGAATTATTAACATGATAGTGGGTGGTGGGTGTGTGTGTGTGTGCACTTTTTAACGAACAAATTTTTCAACCCACCAACCAACCTAATCCAGTGTTGCCAGACTGCTTTCAAATTGTATCCTCGATTTTGGAATACCCAATAAAATTAAATTCCCAATACTCCCTCAATTATCCCCAAAAATACTTTGGTTTTTATCTTTTACAATCCCATTCAAAAAATAAATAATCCCCATTTTGAGGGGAAATCTATCCCTCAACAACACTTTTGCACCAAATATGACAACTTTCTGGAGATTTGTAGTTGGTTAATACACGAGTGCCTACACAGCTTCTTGTTGCAAAATCTAACACGAAAAACTTGAACAATTTTTACCATGTCACACAATAAACAAAAACCACTTCAAATTCCATCACTCAAAAGCGTAATCACCCTAAAATATCAAAAAGAGTCCCCGGACAAAGAGTAAAACAGGCACAACTGGTAACGCTATTTGCGCAGTTGTTTGGAGTGCATTTTTCCATAAAGAGCTTCAAATATTCTCTCAGTTCTGTTCGGTCTTCTGAAGGAGTCAGTCGTTTAAAACGTTTATGTCCTCGAAACTTAAGAATTTTTCTATAAAAAAGCTGTGAAGTGAATTCTGTTTTTTTGCATAAAAGAAGTAAAAAAATCTTTTGCTTATACACAAAAAAGTTCATATAAAGAAAAATCTCAATAAATTTTTCCAAAAATAAAAGTGTTTCAGAAAAAATATTGGAAAAGTGCTCAAAAGAAAATAAAACTTTCTAAAAATTTTCCAAATTAAAAAAATCTTTAAGGTTTTCTTTCCTTCCTCTCTATACATACATACAGAAAAACTAAATAATCAAGCAATAAGAAAAAGTAAAGTATAAATCAGTATTTATTATTTATTTAATAATTAAATGTTAAAATTAATTTGTTTTTAAATGCTTTTTTTCTGTCCATAAAAAAAGTTCCTCAATGGTGTAGAGAATTTTCATTCTTCTTTAAATCAATTCTTTTACAACTAATTACGGGGGCAGCCAGTCAGTCAGCTAAACAGACAGATACACACACACATACACCGTTCTTTCTACACGCATTGGACTAAAAATAAATATTGGCAAAAGAGAATAAACGTTTGTTTATTATGCGCATTTTGTTTAATATTTACATTTTATTTAATTAACTAATCAATCTCCTTGTATAAAAATTCCTTTCCTTTTGCAAAATTTGCATTATTTTTAACAGCCCTTCGTTCTTCACTTCTTCCTTCATTGCTGGGGGTATTTACTTTTTGTTACTTGCCTGGCAGAGCTTAACTTTGCCGTACAAGTAGAGAAAAATCGATAAATTTTATTCCCACATTTATGCACTGTTGTTAATGTTAACGTTATTGTTGTTGTTTTTGGCTCTTCTTTGCTTTTTAATGTTAAACGTACGATGCATTGTGTGTGTGTGTGCATGAACTTCTCTGCAGTTTTGTGTTCTTAGCAATTTACACGCATAAGTAAGTGTATATACTACTTACATTCTTACTTTAGTAGAACAACAATAAAAAACCACTGTGGTGCCATATGTAGATATTAAATGTAAAAAGAAATATAGAAAAAAACTTATAACCAGCACTACTTACCATCAGTGTTGCCTGTTCACTGTCAATACTAGTTATTTTTCATTATTAGAGTGCACTTTCATTTAATTTTGATTATATTTTATTCACTTTTTTATTAATAATAATTTTTGTGAATTATTATTTTAAATACATTTTACATGAATCAATGAGAAATTTTCTTAATGTAGTCTTCTATTACAAGAAAATTTGTGATTACATAAACGATGGGTTATGGCAACACTGCTGGACAACATACCCTATATAAAAGCAAGAGAGTGAGAGAAATTCTCTTCAATTTTTTTATAAATGGAGAAGGAATACCATGTGTTAGATACACTAGAACAGAGTGTGATATTGTTTTGAGTCTTTTCTGAACAATAAAATGTTGGTTTGGTCAAAACGTGCTTTTGCATTTCTAAAATGGATTTTTGTACAAGTAGTTTTTTTTGTATTTGCTGAAAGAAAATATGATACAGAAAGCATACCACACTCCAGGAATGTTATATAATTGAAGTAAGATTATAAGATGGTTCGTCAATGAGCATTTCTTTTGTATATAAAAAGGATAAAATTACATACTATCAACCTTTTTTCATATTTTCAAATGTTGTTTTCAATAATTCTTGAAGTTTATTGTCTAAAATAACATAAAAGGGCTTAACTCAGGGTAAATTATGTACATATATTCGTGAGTTATATGTGGATAAAGCAACTTTTATGTCAAATTATACATTCACACGCTTTAACTTGGAGCAGAACACTCTTTTTATTATACCGATAAATATGAAATAAAGTACAACACATGTTACTACTTACTGAATATTCTTACTATCATCCTGAAAAAAGAGTAGGCTATACAAAATAACACATAATGCCAGATCTAAAAGCAGAACAAACTGTAACATGAGAGTAATCTAAAATGGAAGTCAATTTTATTTGTTTGCATGCGTAGTTAACTAAAAATAATTGAACAAACTCGTCCGTTTGAAATCAATGAGTTGCAAATGGTGTTTTCGGTAATTCCATGTGATAGTTGCAGATAGATTTGATAGTAAATACGGTTCTAAAGAGAAAGTGGTCCCCTTATTAAACCTTCCCCCTTTCAACTGTATTGATATGCTCAGGTATACATCATTTTTATCAATTTGTTCAAACCCTTCCCGGGTAAAATTATCGTTTCTTATTCGATTTTACCGCTGTTACTGCATTTGAATTATTTGCCACATGAATGACTTTTGCTCAAATAAACCTTTTAAACTTCATAATTAGATTTTATTAGTTGTCTAGTAGAAATGACGAAATGACGCCAAATTATGATATGAAAATAGGTTAATAATTTCAAATACTTAGACTTAATAAATACTATCAAGTCTATTAATTATAATTTCCCAAATGAATTATTGATTAACTTTTTCTATGTGATTTTATCTAAAATGTCAACATAAGTTTTTTAAAACCGACATGAGTACGTATATATGTACATACAATATCAAATAAAATTTTCTATGCTGAATTCCCTATCTAATAAAGATATAAAAATGTACATAGTATGTCTATACATTATAAAATTATGTATGTACCTATGTGTGTATTTTAGATATAATTTAGGTATAGTTATTCAATTTATATTAATTTTCTATGTTATTCGAATAGCTATTTTAAAAATTATTTTGATTTCATGCTTCGAAGACCATAATTTGATAGCCAAATTTAAATTGTGGTAATTAAAGTTATTTGTACACAAAATATTAAAACATTTAGAATTTTGACAATGATTACAAAAGCATAACTTTTATTTGATTGGTTTGCGTGTTTAGAAAAATCACTTTTTTAAATGATTAGGAAGATTTTTTTTATTTATTTTATTTAAACAAATAAAATTGGTAAATAAATTTTCCATAAGTTTTTCAAACCGCTACAGAGGTCATATAAATATAACAGCCTGTTCATTAGATATTCAATCAAATATTCATCAAAAAAAATAAAAAATCAATTTAATTTTATTTAACTCAAATATTTATTTCTACAGTATAACAATAAAAATTGATGAGAATTTGTGATTGACATATAAACAGTATATTACTGGAATAGACTTACAGTAAAAAGATTTATAATTCTATTCCTTTGACAGCTATGTAAAGTTCGGAACTCGAAAACCCATCTTCGCATCTTACGCTAGGGATACTCTCTCCTTTCTTGAGAAAAAAAAATTAAATAAAAACTAAAATATAAGGCACGTTACTTAGTGCTTCGCTCTTTTAATTTTCTCACACATTTCTTAAGTATTCGTTTGCATGTACGTGCACCAATGTGTGCAGTTGTGTATACACACACATATGCAAACATATTCAACTTGAGTTTTTGTTTAAAGTTGGAATCTTTCGTTGTTTCTGTTTATTGTGGTATTCTTATTTCTATTTCTCTAAAAAGAAAAAAAAAGAATAACAACAATGCAGCTTTGGAATACGTGAGTGTTCTCAAAAAGAAAACAAATACAATACTCTTGTGGAAGTATGTATGCGTGTGAGAGATATTTTTGTGTTTTACCCCCATTTACGGCAGCAATTTTATACTTGTTGTTATTGTCGCCGCAAAAGTGTTGCTGTTGTTGTTGCTTTTTTGCCGGTTAGAGCAGAAAATTGTAATATTTTTTTCTTACTAAACGTTGTTGTTTTTTTGCGTTGTGATTTTTCTGTACGTTTTTTTTTGCCAATTACCCGTAAACTAATAACAACAACAACATCAAAACCAATAAACAGATAAAATTATAGCTTTAAATTAAATAAATAAACAAACAAACAGTAACAAAAACAAAGTGGAACAACATTAGAGAGCAATACTTTCCAAAAGGTCAATTCAAGGTTGTTGGCTGCTGCTGCTACTGTGGTTTGACTTACAAAAAAAGCAAACATCTTAAATCTTTGATTCAATTATTCGTTTTTGCTACTGAAAACATTGTTTTTATTTATTTATTCCTGATTTTATTATCATTGCCAATAATAATTCTTTATTACCATTTTGATTTTGTAATAAAAATCAAACACGAGTTGTTCATTAAAGAAGTTTTTCTAGTTTAATGGCTTTCTTTCTTTGCTAGACCCATTGACGGCTGTTTTGTGTTAATGGTTTCATGTGGTAAACATGTGTGTTGGTTTGGGTTCTGTTACAAATAAAAACTTTTTATACATATGTTCTTCCTTCTCTCTCTCTCTCTCTCATTTGCTTTTAAATCTCATTTATTCAGGACATCCCTAAATATTGCTTGGTGTTGTTTATTTCACTTTCAATATGTGTATAAAGAGGCAGTGCTGCCAGATCATAAATTTTATTAGGAGAATAAATAAAGTAAAAATAATAATTAAAATAAATAACCATTAATTACAAAATATTAACAAAATCAAGAGATATATGTATGTTGGTTACGAAAGGACTGATCTAAGTGAAGCAACATCCTTGCAAGGAAGTTTCGTTTTCTAACATGTATCGAATTCTCGCGTAACTTGTCATGGTCAATATTAGTGCCATAGTCGTACATTCGAGCTTTGAGGGTTATGATTGTTATCAAGTGTCTGCCAGTAATCGCTTTATCAATGTCTGTATAGATTCATCTAAAACATGGATTTCGAAAGTAAAAATCGGGATTTATTTCTCTGATATTTAATTTTGGTCTTAAAGTAAAGATCTGCCTGCATAATTGGCACTGGAGATAATTTTATGCCTCCTTCCGCTTGATCTCTATTGTAGGAACTTAGTGGCTAATATTAGTAGACGCCTCTGAGCATGGATCAAATACTGGTCACACAAGGATCCTGAAAAAATTGGGTTCTATCGGTAGTAGTGACTATATGATACCGCGATAAGAGTTCTCAAAGAGATTAAGAACATCCATGTCGGATGAAGAGGTCTGATGACTACAAATTGAACGGAAGTGTTGGTAACAGAATTTTTTCTTATTAGATTGGAATAATACTGTCTATAAGGTTGGCGAATCACTGTAGCATCTAGCAAGCGGAAATGTCTGAAATACAGGCTGTGGCAAAAAACAATAAGAACGCAAATATCTGTAGGTGAGCTATTACCATACTTTCCGATACTTAGGTGGGTATTAAAGCACTGAATTACAACGTGATGGACTTTAAGACAGTATATAGCTGTCGTATATATCTCAATGAGGTAGCAGAACGATATGATGTAGCTGTAGAGCGAATTAACTGGCCAGGTGTGGCACAACCATCGAACTCTCCAATGAATTCTCGACTTTGGGAATACCACTAAAACCTTGTGAGCTTATAGCTGACAATGCTATCATGGATTCCGACAACAACTGATAGGCAGCTTCCGAAACTGTATGGAGGACGCACAATAAGTCTGCTTAAACTCAAACGAAGCACGCTCAGTATGGTTATCGAGGTCATTGAATTATGGCCACGTTACAAATGATTTCTACAGAAGCTGCAGAAATGAGGAAGAAGAAGAAACTGTTCTTCAATTACTGATTACATGCCCTGCACTATGTGGGAGGAGAAAATAAACACCTTGGTGCCTACTATATAGATGATTGCATTGGCAGTCACAATTGCTTCATCCGAAGCTCCAAGTGTTCACAGGACTAGTGGAGAACGTAAAACTGTAGTATCACAATGGGCCCTATGTGGCCTAAGTGAATTTGATCCATTCAACTTCCTTGGGTTGACAGTCACCTCTATCTACCTATCTACGTAAATTAAGAAATTGAAGTTATAAAGGGTGTTTTTATAGAGGTATAGAACTTTAAGTTGGCATTACTTTTCAAGATGGCGACCGATTTAACAGCTGTCAAGTGATTTATTCTCAGTTTGGTTTGGCAATTCATCATGAATAGACTCACGCCTGAACAACGCTTGCAAATAATGCAATTTTATTTCGAAAATAATGGTTCTGTGCGGAAAACGTATCGCGCACTACGTCCATTTTATCGTCGACAAAATCGTCCATCAGAGCAGTTAATTCGATTAACCATGGAACGTTTTCGCACCACGTTTACTCTTATTGATAACTCGCATCCCCAGAGACGCTGTACGGTGCGTACAAAAGAAGCTATTGCTGCTGTAGAGCGTAGCATTGAGGAAGACCTGAATGAGTCCATCCGCCATCGAGCACAGGAATTGGATCGTGCCCATCCACTTTATGGAAGATTTTGCGGAAGGATCTTGGTTTGCGTGCTTACAAAATCCAACTCGTGCAAGATTTGAAGCCAAACGATCATCAAGTGAGGCGTAGATTCGTCGAATGGGCCCAAAACGAGATTACCGTTGTTCCCGATTTTCATAAGCGAATTTTGTTTAGCGATGAAGCGCACTTCTGGTTGAATGGCTACGTCAACAAACAAAACTGCCGCATTTGGAGTGAAGGTAATCCTCAAGTGTATGTGGAAACACCGTTACATCCAGAAAAACTGACTGTTTGGTGCGCTTTATGGGCTGGTGGAATCATTGGTCCGTACTTTTTCAAAAACGATGGTGGCCAGAACGTTACAGTCAATGGTGATCGGTATAGAGCCATGATTACTAACTTTTTCATTCCTGAATTGAATAACCATGATGTCCAGGAGATGTGGTTTCAACAAGACGGCGCAACATGTCACACAGCTCGTGCCACAATAGATTTATTGAAAGACACGTTTGGTGACCGCCTAATTTCACGTTTTGGACCTGTGAATTGGCCTCCAAGACCTTGTGATTTAACACCGCTAGACTACTTTCTGTGGGGCTATGTAAAGTCATTGGTCTATGCGGTAAAGCCACAAACGCTTGACCATTTGGAAGACAACATTCGCCGTATTATTGCCGATATACGGCCACAAATGTTGGAAAATGTCATCGAAAATTGGACGTCCCGATTGGACTACATCCGCGCCAGCCGTGGCGGTCATATGCCAGAAATCGTATTTAAAATGTAATGCCACAAGATTATCTTTCGGATAAATAAAATGCATGTCAATCGAATAATCCATCGTTGTTTTATTGCAACTTAAAGTTCTATACCTCTATAAAAAACACCCTTTATAAAGAAGTTTTAAATTTGAATTCTAAAGACCTTGAGTAAATCAAATTACACACTTTGTGCGTTCATAAGAAGAGCCTGTAGTGTTTTTAGTGGTTTTGCTAAACAACTGGTTACTATGGTATGCTGTCTTATATTATTTTTAATCAGATTTTTTGCCTCTACAAAAAATGAGAATTATTTTCAAAAAGTTTGGTACATAAAATCTACCTACAGAAAAATAAGGATATCATGTAAAATACATATGTATGTATATACATATATTGTTGTTGTATTTTAGAACATTTCAGATGTAGAAAGATTCGTTGTCCTTTTACAGAAACTAAAGAAGAGCGAGCAAAACGAATACGAGAATGTGGGCGTTTAATAGATACACAAATTGTAGAGTACATAGTATGTACATGGTTTTCTATATAGTATCGGCTTATACATAGATGTTTATAGTATACATACATACATATGTATGTATGTATATTATGTGTATATCATCATTTTCATTATATAATGATTGTTTTTGTAATCTTTATTTGCAATGTAATATTGTAAATGTTATATGTACATATACTATGTATTGTTTTTTTTTTGAATAGAATATAATTTTATTAAAATCCCAAAAACAAAAGTAAATAAGTGTACGTAAGTGGTCTTTGAGTTTCAGCACTTTGTACAGGATATATTTTTATATGTTCTAAGGATATCTAAGGGTGTATACATTACAATATTACATAATCTTGTTACACATTTGTTTTCCATTTGGTTTAATGTTCAAGATTTCTTTCTTCGTAACACTTGATTTAATCGCAAGCGTGTGTTTGACATTTAAGCGTTTTTCGATGTGGTTCTTAATCTTCTCTCAAAGTCATTCATTTGATATATTTTAAGTGGTTTTCAATAGCCCATTAAGCATACAACATATGTTGATAAAGGACAAGATGAGCTGCTCTGAATGCGTTGTTAAAATTTAATCATTCGTGTAATTAAATATCGATGAAAGTATTTAAAAAAGAAATTATAAAATTACTTTGGCATTATTTCAAGACACAACTAAATCATTAAGGGCCATTATTACAACTTGCCGTTAACTAAAGGGAGGATTTTAATGGGCAGATAATTTTTTTTTTTTTCATTATTATAAGTGTCCGTCACTTGCTAGGTGCAGAAATAGATTATTTGGCTCCCCGTTTCTTGTCAGCTTGACGGAGCTATCATCTATTGACATCAAGGATATAGCTTCGTTCATCGAACTTTCTGGCTGGTTTTCCAGCGTGGGATAGTCGTGCTGATGAGTAGCCCTTGTGCTGACCAACTTCTTCCTCCTCCCTGGTCTCGGTGGAACTTGGTCAGCACAGGGCCTGCGTTCACCCGTGGCATCACAACGGGCCGTTAAGCGCGCTCAAGTGAGCTTTGTGACATGATCAAAGCTACCACTAGGACCTAACCTAACCTAAGTTGACAATAAGGTAGAAGTGAGCTAAAGCGAGGATCATCCTATCTTTAACTTTTAAAGTTCACTTTATGTTTGAACTTGCCATACATACATATATATTATTTTGAATACGGCAACTTCAAATATAAGCAAAATGAGCAAAAACCACAAAAAATGCCCTTCGTTGCCACTGCGTTTAAAAAAAAACTTGTTTAATTGAGCAGTTTTATCGACATTGCTCCGGCACTGCCATATTTTTGAAAAACTTAACTTTATTTTATCAGTAGGTTGTAATAGAAGTCGCCGTGGTCTAGTAGGTAGTGTGTTGGCTTATTAGACGAAAAAGCCAGGATTCGAGCCCCAGGCCAGACATCAAAACAAAATACAAAGAAAGTATTTCTTCGGCGACTTCCTCTCAGCAGATTTCTAGCAAAAACTCTGAGAGTAAATAAAATTGCGGTGAAAAGTTTCTCAAAAATCTGTCGTTCGGAGTCGACTTTAAACTGTAGGTCCCGCCACTGATGTATAAAATTAACACACACAACATAAGTGGTGTAAGAAACTAGGTCGCAATTCTGACTGAAGTGTTGTAATGACCAATTATGTATGTATGTAATAACGAAAAGAAGTTAAAGATGACTTTAAAGTTCACTTTAGCTAAAGTTACCTTTAACTAAATCCAACTTTAACGGCAAGTTGTAATGATGGCTCTAAAAAAGATAGAATTTAGAAAGGATTAGATTGTGGAAAGTGGTGGAAAAAGCAATGCAGAAGCTTTGGAATTCTGTTTCCAAATGTGTTCGGCTGTCTCAAACAGATTATGACACCGCGAACATAAAATATGCCGTACCTACCAGTCCAAATTAAACAATACAACATCTGAAAGGCATCGTTTGCGAAAACGCAAGTGAACAAATCAAAGACTGCCGTATATATGCCAACAGCAACAGAGGACCAATAAGTAACTGCCGTATTTACACGACGTCATCCGCTGTAATGCATCAAGTAACTTCCGTATATACACAGCATCCGTCGCGAAATTGTTACGGGTTCTGATATTAAACTCTCGTATAGGCTGCCTGATCACTGCATTGGTTATCATGCAAAGGCCATGACTCTTTTAAAAGTATCGCAACGCTTATTTGGTGCCTGGATTTTCCCTCAAAATGTCTTGATTTACTAGGGTGGACATCTGCGATTAAGGCCCCAATAAATCATAATTTCAACAGCCATGAATGCCGAGGAGTTCTCAGCAAAATTTCGATTTATTAAAAAGTAACTCTTACATGGGTTCCGGGACATAGGGATATCGTTGGAAATTGTATTGTTGATGAGCTGGCCAGTGCCAGTACGAAGCTCACAATCTCCGACATGTTGCGAAACATAAGTACTTCGATTGTCTCAGTTAAATTTAAAATTATTCACTCATTTTACGGGTAAGTTCAATCATACTGGGAGCAATAGGGTACGAACAATATTACTAGACTCTGCTGAACATGTATGGATAAGAAAAGGACTGACTCTATCTCTATATATATCTGTCCTGTATATCTGACCTCTATCCTTAAATCACATGGCCTTTCATCGCACCATAGCGATTCTTATGAGGACACTGTCCTTTGGGTAGGCATTTCAAAAAAAAATTGCATTTCGGAAAATAGCCTTTTGCAAGAGCTATGTGTCTGAGGAGAAGAAAGTGACGATCGTTCATCTCTTATATCAGTGCTCTTGTCATAAGTCTGACGTCTCAGTTTGTGACATCCTTGTCCGAGCTTTTTTATATAAAGAATACTGCATTAGCAAGATTTATTTTGGACTCGGTTTGGTTTCTTCTAGGGAATGTTTAATCTTGGTTTGAATATTGATAGTTATATCAGAATGAACCTAAATGCTGGCCTAAGAGGTTTTGTGATAAATCTCTTTGCACTTTGAATTGTAATTGTCTTGCTATGCTATGCGCTGGTGATGTTACCCTTTCTGGTGGGTAAGGGATGGTCTTGTACAAAATGTTTGTAGGGGCATTGAAGTCACTTTACTTTTTTAGCATTCGAGATAATGTTACAATTATAATTCAGTTCCAACAATTTCAAACTCCAATGAATGAATGCATCATACATTACACACTCCAATGGGTAAATGTGATGTCTTACGGTCTTCAACATCAAACAGTTTATCATACATTCTTGACTGTTCAAATCTTAGTAAAGTAAGTACGAAAGTACTTCTTATTCTGGCATTTTGCCTTTTATTGTATAATTTTAAATCAAAAGTAAATACATACGTATTCTCTCCCAAATATTTGTTTATTTTCTTTTAATGTCTTCAAAAATAAACACGCAACAAAATTGGTTTTTAGTTTCGTTTTCGTTCAAACGTAAACAATAAAGTTTGCAAATTATGAAACGAATTTTAAAAATTTCAAATATTTTGAAAAAGACTGCACATTTCAATCACTCAATGGATTTTAATAATGTTTACACACCCTGTATGGCAAATGTTCAACAAATTAATTGCTTTACGTAGTATAAACAATTCCATTTATTTTGTCTATTTTAAGAACTGCAAATAAAAAAAAAGCAAAAGAAAATAAAAAAACAGAATATAATTCATAAATGAATTGACTCTCCAGTATGAAATTCTGAAAAGAAATGTAATTTTCGCGCCGGTCCGCTGTTCTGGCCAACACAGCCGGCATTGTCACGCAATACAAGTATTTGCAAGAAAAAAAAAAGAAAGAAAAATTATTAAAATGGGGCCAAACAAATCATTATTGTTTAGCGAAATAATAAAAATGGAATCCATGAGTTTATTTTTAATTAATTGTTTACAAAAGGCAATGAAAGAAACTGGATATTAAGAAATTTATTTATGATCTCTACTGGAAAAAATATATGAAACGTTTGCAATTTTCTAAGGAAAAGATTGATGTTTTTTTTTTTAATTTGAGATTCTATTCTGCAGGATGTTTATTATGGAGTATTAAATAACAATAATATTTATTTAATTTAAATTGATTTTATTTTATTTGTTTTTATTATAATTTAATCGTATTTAATGGCAGACTATGGGCCATTATTACAACTTCCCGTTAAAGTTGCATACATACAGTCACACAGATAATTATACGTACCCCCCTAGAAACCATTTTTTTAAAATGATAATAAATGCACAAGTCAACTGATTTTTGCGCTAAATTTTTTGTTTTCCATCACAGCCGAACAAATTATATTTGTTCTCATCACTAAATATTACATTCGCCCAAAAATCAGTTGACTTGTCCATATATTATTGGGCACATTCCAATCGGGCTTTTTTCTCGGTACTCTGCTGCGGAAACCATTCTTTCTCAAAACACTTTGAACTGTTTCGGAATGCACAATAACATTGTGATCACTTTCCGAGGTATTTCGTATTTCTACGGCTGTAGTTCTAGGATTTTTATACACAATACCTTTTATATACCGGGCTACTCTTGGAGAAATTTTATACGAAATATACGTGGTGCCATATTGGTTTTAAGCAAACTGCAGTCATAAATTCATAGATTTTGGGAATCTTTTTTCTTTATTTAAGTAAATGTGTCGTTACAGACGCTAATGTAAAGAAATTTTAGATTAGAAGTTCATTACTTTTTAAAAAAATGATTTTTAGGGGGGTACGTATAATTATCTGTGTGACTGTATGTACATACATAATTTGCCATTACAACTCTTCAGTCAGGATTACGGCCTAGCTTCTCACACCACGCATGTTGTGTGCGTTAATTTTATACATGAGTGGCGGGACCTACAGTTTAAAGTCGTTTACGAACGACAAATTTTTAAGAAACTTTTCAAGGCAATTTTATTTGCTCTCAGAGTTTTTGCCAGACATCTGCTCTGATGTCTGACCTGAGGTTTGAACTTTGGCCTTACGTCTAATAAGTCTACCTACTAGACTACAGTGTCTTCTACTCCTGTTAAAGTTAAAGTTCTCTCGTTAAAGTTAAGTTTAGTTAAAGGTAACTTTAGCTAAAGTGACCTTTAACTTATTTTCGTTATCACAACCTAATGATAAAATAAAGTTAACTCTTTCAAAAATATGGCAGTGCCGAAGCAATGTCGATAAAACTGTTCAATTATACAAGTTTTTTTTTTAAACGCAGTGGCAACCGCGGGCTTCGTTTTTTTGTTGTATATGCTCATTTTGTTTAAATTTGAAGTTGCCATATTGAAAATAATATATAATATGGCAAGTTCAAACATAAAGTGACCTTTAAAAGTTACCGGCAGGATGATCCTCCCTTTAGCTTAACGCTCACTTCTATCTTATTGGGTACTCATAATAACGAAAAACAATTTATCTGCCCGTTTAAATCCTCCCTTTAGTTAAGGGCAAGTTGTAATAATGGCCCTTAGTCAGGTCAAATATATTGAACAGATTGGATTACTTGTTGTTTGATCCAAATTATAAGAAGCAAGGCAATGAACCTATCAACCAAGACCTTGGTTGATCCATAATTTTATTTTGACCAAAAGCAGCTATTTGAGAGTGGTAGCTTCCTGCAATGGTTGAATTGTTTACTTAACACGTTCACGCCGGAGCGTACCACCGGTAGCCCGCACTAGACTGCCTTATCGGGCGGCGCGTACCACAGGTGACCCTCACTGGACTGCCACATCGGGTGATGTGTACTACCGGTGGTACGCATTTGATTATGCTATTATACGGTACATAACACCAAATATTTAGATCTTTAACACTTCTACTGCCGAAAAAGAATACTTGAGAGTCAGGCTCTATTTTAAAGCATTTATTTTTAATAACAACTAGCTGTAAACTGCGCGTGTTGCTGCGCCACCAACAAAAATAAATTTGAAGGAAAGACATTACACAAATGTCCAATTAATTTTGAATCATGTTATGGATTTTGTTTTCCATTGTCCAGATCATTCAGACGAACGGACCTGAGTAGTACGCATTCGATTAGTTTCTAATCTCACTTCTTGTTGTTCAAGTGATTCAGGCGAATGGGTCACAGCGGCTTGTACTCGAAGATTTCCCAGTCTCAATGCTTCTTGAGGTGTAGGTCGACCAATTGCTTGTCGCTTTGGAGGCATGATTGCATGGGAAAAATGCGTTTAAATTTATTAGAATCTCACAATGTACTCAATTCAATTGAACACAACAGCATTTTTAAAAATTTTCCAAAATTAAAATGTTTCAAACTGTTGATGGACATTTTACGGGAATGAATTATACTAAATGTTATTAAAATCGTAAATGATGAATCCTAAAATGTCTGGTATTTGTTCGATAAACACATGATCAAATGCATAGTTTACGATTCAATTCATTTTGAATAATTGTCAGTAGCGCTATCTATCGGAAATTAATCGCACTAACTTAGAAACCTCCGTTGATTTATGCTCAACAACTTTTCTAAAGTTCTTCATATCATGATCAAATGCACGGTTTACGATTTAATTCATTTTGAGTAATTTTCATTGGCGCCACCTGTCGGATATTGGTCATACCAACTTAGAAACTTTCGTCGGCTAATACGCAACAACTTTGCTAAAGATCATAACATGATCAAATGCATAGTTTACGATTTTGAGTAATTTTCAGTGGCGCCACCTGTCGAATATTGGTCATACCAATTTAGGAACCTTCCCCGGGTCATGCGCAACAAGTTTGCTAAAGATCATAACACGATCAAATGCATAGTTTACGATTCTATTAATTACATACAAACAAACATTCATTTTTATATACGTAGAAGATTATAATTACTAACGTAATAATTGAGTTCTGTTCTATTTTCACGGTAACAATTCAGAATATTTAGTGCGAATGAGACGACTTCACGAAGAATTCGCACAAAGTTCACACAAAACTTTATACGATATCGTTGCATTGTTGGATTGTTTATGCTGCATAATAGCTGCCGTCCGATACAGCTAAAAGCACTAAGTACAGCCGCCATTTTACGACAAGCATAAATTACAGGACCGGCGTGAACGTGTTAATTAAAAATTCCGAGTTTGCCGGTAGTAAAAAATTTAATTACTTGCACATCTGAAAGTTGTAACGTTGCGCCAATGAGAATATACGTCCTTTAACAGAAAGTCATGCTTCTTGATATAGTTTCTAAGAAATATTTTATTTAATAAAATTTCTATTTATATATATGTAATCGTACTATGGACTAACTGCACTTGTTCCAATTCTATTCCTTTACGTCACATGGTTATTTGCTATTATTGTGGTTAGTCTCACTGGTGTTATTTTTAGAAAGCCAAGCTACGTAAGCTAGAACGTCTTCGGTTAATTACATACTCATACCCAAACTTGCGGGGGAATAATAACCATTAAAGATTTCATTGTGGAAATATTCGCATTTATTATTTACGATAATGAAACATTTATTACATCAACATCACGATTATCACCAGTAGTCTAGGGCACTTCCTTTGATTTATGATAGCCTATTAAGAATTTATGAAAGATAATCAAATAATGAAATTATAATCTTATCGTAATATACGATATTTGTATACTCTATAGATTATGTAATAAAAGTTTTTTTTTAGAATGAACTGAATTATTTTTAATCTTAACGTTAACACCTGTCAACTGCATGAAAAGTTTGAAAGTGTTTGACTGTCCATAGGTTCTTAAGAGTAATTTTAAGAATTTCGAATCTTAAAAACCCGAGGTTATAACAACCTTAAGTGAAAATGTTTGAAATAAAGCAGCTTTTTTATCTGTTTTGTGTAGATAGATCTAAAGTTCATAGATTAAAAATGTTCCTTCTTAACACTTGATATGCATCCAGGCGTTTCTTCCTGAGCTGGATTAATACCCCAAAGGTTCGAAAAATGTGTTCTGATAATTCATTCTCATCGTCAGAGAATCCACATGTTTGGCTCAAGACCACACCTATGTTTTACTCTGATTATGCAGTGCCCTATAAAAAAAACGGTAACCAACCTCAGGTTATTCCTGGATAATCTCATCGTATTGTATTTTCCAGACAAAAGTTTTGCTTGTCTCAAATCCCCTTAATTTGAGAATAGAATTTGCCAGCCTTTACCTTCCTACGCATCCACACAACAGAAGAATTCTGGTCCCAACCGCGGCATGCGAGCTCCTCTCCTCACAAAATCTTTTGCTTGCTGATTGTCGATAATTCTTACATGACTAGGAACCCAGTAGAGTGTAAACTTATTCTCTATACCTAGCTTATTCAGATTATTATAGATATTCAGATATAGATATAGATATTCAGATCTCTATAGAGTTTCATGCTTTCATCGATTTGACCTTATAAGAGCCGAGTTCTCGAATGGCAGCCTGGCTGTCAGAAGGCATTTGCTATATCATGTCTTTTGTAGCTCCTATCCAAGTTAAAGTGAGCATATCTTTCGATAAAGTCGCCGTGGTCTAGTAGGTAGTGTGTTGGCTTATTAGACGAAAAGCCAGGGTTCGAGCCCCAGGCCAGACATCAAAAAAAATAAAAAAAATATTTCTTCGGAGACTTTCCCTCAGCAGATTTCTGACAAAAACTCTGAGAGTAAATAAAATTGCCATGAAAAGTTTCTCAAAAATCTGTCGTTCGGACTCGACTTTAAACTGTAGGTCCCACCATTCATGTATAAAATTAGCACACACAACATAAGTGGTGTGAGAAACTAGGTCGTAATCCTGACTGAAGGGTTGTAATGACCAATTATGTATGTATGTTATCAACGACAAAACGATAATTATCGAAAAGTCATCAGTTGTCAGTCAGCTGTTTTTGGTCCTTTGATTATCAGAACGGCGCACTATGTGGCATTTTGCCTGAAAACCTGGTCAAAATTAATAGAAGTGTTTTATGAGTTAATGACTGGAATTTTTTGATAGTGTTAGTGATAATTAGGCCCAAGGATGAACCCAACTGATTTTGTTTCAAATCGGTCCGTGATTTCGCCTAGCCCCCATACAAATTCCCCTCGAAATTGCACTTATTTACACATAACTATGGTAATTATGCAACAATCATGATAAAATTTAGCATGGATCAGTACTGTATACTAAGAAATCATGGTGTAAAGTTTGGTGAAAATCGTATTACATTTGACCCTGGTCCCCATATAAAGTCCCCTTTAGAAATTCACGTTTGCGCTTATAAATGGCTTAAAAACATCGGTATCGTGATGAAATTCGGTATGAACGTGTATTTTATAAATCTAAATCATATTACCAAATTTTGTTATGGTCGGTCCATAATTGCCCCTTGGTCCAAAATAGAGCCCCTTAAGAAAATATGTTTAGCAATTATAATTGACTTAAAAATTTTATTACCTCGATGAAATTCGACATGAACATGTTTAATATGAAGGTGAATCATTTATGATCACATTTTATTATGATCGGATCATAAGTGCCCATAGGTACCACATACGGTCCATTAAGAAAATGTAACATACATCTCATATTGTTATAATAGTCGATATACATATGTAATTAAGTTTCTGAACTTATCATAGAAATTAATATTTATTTATAATATTTATTTTACATTATTTAATACTTAATTTAAAAAAATACTTAAAAAGTGAAACTAACTACAATCGTTAAAATTGTTATCATTTTCATCATCAATGTCAGGAAGGAGTAATTTAATAATATCTGAATTCCTTCGCAATTTCTTTGTACTGCAGCTTATAAAAGGGTCACTGCTTAAAAGTAACCTATTCAGGACATATCGATTGGTATCGCTTCGACTGAATTTCCTCGCATAATTCGTACGCCATATGGCTTTATTGCCTATGGCTTTTATTACACTGCGTCTAATTTTTTTAATTTTTCAAAAAAAGTAAAATTTTCAAAAAATCGCCAAAAATAATTGCGCAAATTTGCGCAAACTTTTCTTTTTGTTCCTTAATGTAGAGAGTTCGTATTTTCTTGTGGTATATAACATTAAAACACTAAAAACTACTTTCACCTTTAAAATCCTTATCTTTTTTTAGGAAGGGTAAAAAATGTGAAATTTTTATTATTTTTAAATTTTTAACGAATAATTTTAACATTAATATATGAGATATACATATATATATATATATAAAACTGAAAGTAGCAGTTATTCATACCTTTCAAATAAAATAAAAAATCAATATAAAACCTCTATTTGTTTAGCCACAAAAAAATATCATATAAACCTATTAAAATTTCAAAAAAAAAACTCCAAAAACGCATTTAATTTTCTTCACTTTCCTGACTTTGACATCGTCTCAAGTCTACAAATCTCAACTTAAAGTCGTGAAAATTCACTATATAATGCAGAATTTTGTTGTCTATCGAAATGCATATTCAGTTTCTTAAATTTCTTTAAATTCATTTTTGCCTTTTTGACCAGCTTTTCAGGGTAAATGCCACATAGTGCGGCGTGAAGTTGATAGTACTTTGTGGTTCGTTATATTGTTTATATAACGAAAGGAAAAAATTCTACTCTCTAAAGCCCACTTCACACGGTAATACTTTACGTACGTAAAGTCTAATGAAAAAGTGAAATGAAATTCCATCCGTATGACAAAAAAGAGAATAAAAGTCGTATGATTTATATTTTTTGCGTTTACATGATCGGTATAAGACAATAACAAGGTAAAATGAAAACAGCTGGTACACTTTTTTCTATGTGTTTACATAAAAATACATCCCTGATCTAATGCGACTTGCTTGTTTTTTTGAATCATTTCAAAAAATGAAGAGAGCCATACGGCTGTCAAACTTTTCATCCGTATTTTCTCTCAATGTGTGATGGTTTCATTACATAGTACGTTTAGACGATCACATCCGTACTCTTCTACACAAAATTTTGACAGATCATATTACTTGTGGGACCGTGTAAAGTAGGCTTAAATTATGACGTACGTACGTAATTGGTGATTACAACCCTTCAGTCAGGATTACGGCCTAGTTTCTCACACCACTTATGTTGTGTGTGTTAATTTTAGACATGAGTGGCGGGACCTATAGTTTAATGTCGACTCCGAACGACAGGTTTTTGAGAAACTTTTCATGGCAATTTTATTTACTCTCAAAGTTTTTGCCAGAAATCTGCTGAGAGAAAGTCGCCGAAGAAATACTTTTTGTATTTTTTTTTTTTTTTTTATGTCTGGCCTGGTGCTCGAACCCTGGCTTTACGTCTAATAAGCCAACACACTACCTACTAGACTACGGCGATTTGTTACCAATATGGCAACTTCAAATATAAACAAAATGAGCACGAAGCTCGTCGTTGCCACTGTGTTTAAAAAAAACTTGTTAAATTGAGCAGTGTTATCGCCCTTGCTCCGGCACTGCCATATCTTTGAAAAAGTTAACTTTATTTTATCATTACTACCTACTAGACCACGGCGACTTCTGAATTATAACCATTAATTTTATAATTTTCTTTTTCAAAAACAATGTTTTTAACTGTTCTATCTGTTTATTATACTAACAATTTTTCTTTGAGCGTAAAACCACATGCTTCGTCGTTCTACGAGTGTAAATGTCTGTGCAAATGTCTGGCATTTGCTTTTTAATTTTATTTTAAAAAAAATAATAAAAATAATAACAATAATTATTCTATTAATATTTACGTATGTACGTACCTATGTGCATATAATAATAATAATAAATAATAACAAGAAAAAAATTAAATATTGATAAGAAATACTCGTATACTGTTGTTGTTAATAAAGAATTTCTCATCAACAGCTAAATCTACACAATCAACGGCGTCTGATTGTTGTTGTTTTTTTTTACATTGACGCCGCTGACGTTTTCCCAGTAATCAAGTGTGTGTTTGTAGTTGTTTTTTCAATTGAATTTATTTTTTAATGGACTTTTAAGTCTCTTGCGATCACACTTGCGCCCACGATAATGTATCGAATTCGATGATTTTTTTAGGAAATCACACGCAAATAAATCACATTTTTGGGGCAATTAACTGCTTAAATCAAGGGTGAGGAGGAAGGAGTTGATGAGCAATAAAACCAATTTAATCTTTAGAGAATTCATGTTCAAAAGTAAACTTTTTTGTAGCATTTTGCAAGGCCATTGCATGTGATCTAAATGTGGGTTTTGAAAATTTTTTAATAAATTTATCGACCGCAGTTAATTACTTTTATAAAATTATTTTTTTTTTATAAAAATCTTTAATAATTTTATTAAAATTTTTAAAATAATTGTTTTAAATATGATTGAAACTTTGCGATTTAAAATCACGTTTCGAAATATGTGACAGTAGAAAGCAATTTTCTAATTCAATACGGAATTGTAATCTAATCACTGGAGATTTTTAATTTGTGTGCTCCGCCAGATAGAACGCCAATGCAAGCACTAAATTGCGGTTGCATGATTTAAATATTGAATTTCTTCATGTCAATTGTCGATTTTTCTCTCTGGTATTTGTTTGCCTGTCAATTTTGCCTCCCATCCATGCGAATGAATGATTATCTATCTGAGCCCATTAGTAGGTGTGTGTTTGTTTTTTCCCCCTGTTTCAAGTTATCAATAATTTTTCCAGCGGTTTTCAATGCCATTTTTATTGCGTCTTTATTTAGTGCACGAGTAATCATCATTTAAGCGCAAAATATTAATTAAATAAATAGTAAATTGTACAAAAACACAAGAAGAACAATGTGAAAAAAAAGTGCAATTAATTATATAATACTTGTTATATATTGTTGTATACTTATTTGTATCAAATTTTTGATATTTATGAACACACTGTGGCAGTGGTATTCTATAGCCTTCCACTATAAATATGTACATCCACTCTCTAGATTTGCGGTTAAAGGAGGGAGGGTTGGCATTAGAAATTGTAATAATGATGGGGTTTTTAATTGTTTAATATGTATTGGGAATAAATTGTTAATTGTAACGGAAATTAAATATTAATTTATTCACATTTGATTAACAATAAACAATTGTAATTAAACAGGCGTCTAAGTGTTACTCAATTAAAGCATGTAATTTTGTAAAATTGAATTTGTTTTTATTAAAAATTTTTAATAGAAATTTTAATTAAATTTATCATCTCACCATCTACTGTACTGTACTCTCAATATACTACATAGGGTATCCCTATAATGTCTCCTTCTAGCCCATTGCCCTCATAAACTTCAGAATACTGCATGGTGTCAACAAGGATACTTCCCAGCATAGCACATGATATGCAACTCCTGCTATATATTAATGCCTTATAGGTTGCATGGATTTTTTCTGCCAACACATTCTCATCATCGTAGAATCTACAAACTTCGTTATGTGAGCTTCGGGTCATTTCTGGATGCATGAGTCAGTCTGGGCAGGCAGAAAGAATCTGAAACCAAATCAATTGGTGTTGGACACAAGGGCAATGGGAACCTGTCCTACAAAGGCACTGGAAGCTTTGTTAGATTAAAGTAGTGAATACGAAAGTTTTAGTGACTCTGGTTAGATTCATGGGAGATGAATGTAAAATGAAATTTATTGGGGGATTTCGGGACGTTAGGAATCGATTTTCAGATAGCTCCTTCGTCTTAACTGTCTCCTTTACAGAACCAGTAGATTCTATGATTTTGGGAAGTGCTTCGTAACGAGACTGATGAACAAAAATGAATGGAGAAACCTAATGGGTTTAAGGCCTAGCTCGCTTCCACTACGCCACTCTGCTATTGGGTTTAAGGCATTCATAACTTTTCTTGAGATATTATGATAAGAAGAGATCTGAGTCATGCATCAGACTATCAATAAATAATCTGAGGTCGATAATTACCGTAGAATAGTATGTAGTGTGTTGGCTAATTAGACATGAGGTCTCGGTTCCAAAAGGAAATATGAAAAAATATTTCTCTGGCGACTTTCTCTCAGCAGACTTCTGACAAAAATTCAGAGAACAAATAAAATTGCCATGAAAAAGTTTCTCAGAAAAATCTGTTGTTCGGAATCGACTTTAAACTGTAGGTCCCGCCACACTCATGTATAAAATGAACAAACACAACATAAGTGGTGTGAGAAGCTACATCGTAATCCTGACTGAATGATTGTAATTACCAATTATGTATGTACATATGTATGCATGAATCAAATCTTATAATTTCCCAACAAAAGTTTTGATTGCTTCTTTTCATCTGCCCTTTCGTTAAGTTTACTTTTCGAAATATCCATCTCCATTCAACCAAAAAGGTCTGGCTCCTTTAGAGACGTAGAAGTTCCCCTCCTCGCACGGCTATTGTGGTGCTCATTGCCGCGTAATTCTATTCTCTTTTCCCTGACAATTTTCAGCTTCCTCATACAGTATGGCTGACTTCCAAAATGTTAGTTGCTTTGTGTCTGAACAAAGTATAGTGTTTCATAAAGCCGCTTTCCATTTGTTTACAATGTATAATATTTCAAAACGTCGTCAATGTGTATTTTTAACGCTGTCAAAAAGCAATCAGGCATCGGATTTATAGTTGATGCATTGTTTGGTATCTATTCATATCTATATAATTTATATACCGTAGTAGAACTGCATACAAACTTTGTATTGATACATATTGGAAGTCTGCCTATCATACATATTATCTGCGATTTTACCTCATAAGAACTGAATGTGAGAATAATGGCCTGACTAGTCCAGATAGTATTGGTTGTACCATCCTTTGTACATTCTATCCAAGTTGAATGCATATATACTTGCGCTTTGATGATACCCGCAATTTTCTCCATGGACTCGAAATATTTCATTTTGGAACTAAAACTGCAGCTCTTGTCCCAAGATCCGTTCTTGGTTGTTGTTCCATCTTTATATCAGATCCATCTTTATATCAGAAGTTTAGAAGTCGCCGTAGTCTAGTAGGTAGTGTGCTGGCTTATTAGACGTAAAGCCAGGGATCGAGCCCCAGGCTTGACTTCGGCGACTTCCTCTCAGCAGTTTTCTGGCAAAAACTCTGAGAGCAAATAAAATTGGCATGAAAAAGTTTCTCAAAAACCTGTCGTTCGGAGTCGACTTTAAACTGTAGGTCCCACCACTCATGTATAAAATTAAGACACACAACATAAGTGGTGTGAGAAACTAGGACGTTGTACAATGGGTCAATTCGACCTCCGGGTACTGCACTTGTCCTAATTAACAAGTACACGTCCTCTAACCTAACCTAACCCTTATATCAGAAAAAGTTTTCTAAAAAGGTACAGTTTTCATAATTCACTCTTGTCGCTAAGTCTCGTGGCAAAGAATTTCCCATGATTTTTCATAGCTTCAGAAACAAGAAGTTTATGTTGCAAATTCAAGCACAAAACGTTGAGAAAATTTAGTGGAAAACTGAAAGTCTTTTTTGCCTACTTTTTGTTACAAAAATAAGGAAGTCTTGATCGTAATGGGAATGATTGCAAAACATACTTATAATAAATATTATGAATAGTACAGCACTTCATACATATGAACATATGTATTTACAATTGCATTTTTTACTTTACAAAAGCCCACTTGTGTTTCATTTCAAGTGCATCTATTGATAAGACGTCAATTGGAAAAATTCACATTCTATTGCATAAAGTCTAAAGACTTAAGAAAGAAAGAAAGAAAGAAAGGAAAAACACTTGTTTTTAAAAAAGAAAAATAAAAAAATTTAAAGAAAATTAAATGCATTTAGTAAAAAGCTTATTAGATTATGAAATAAAAATTTATTTTAAAATTGGATTTCACAATTTATTTTATTATGATTATTATGATCTGCTTTAGTTTTTCAGTCTGAGTGTTAATATGACATGAAATCGTATTCAAATTTCATTGATTAATCAATCAGTCAGTCGTTTTGAGTTTTTCTAATTTATTGATTGATAACAACAAATGTCGTAGTTATTGTTATCATTCACTGTTGCTGTTGCTGTTTTTTGCTTTAATAAATCATATAAATTGTTCGTCATCATACATATAAACAAAGTCTAATTACCCCCCAAAATTAAACAAAAAAAAAAACCGAAAAAAATTTTGTTTCTTATCATTTTAGCCCATTTACCTTCAACGGAATGGAAAAAAAGAAAACGACTGTAATTCACGCACAAGCCATACACGTGTTGAATGCATGAAACCTAGCCAGTGTTTTTTAAAATTCTTGTCTGTTATTTTCCACTTTTTTTTTCATTTAGCTTATATCAGATTAAATCTCAATTATAAAATCATAATTTCCTATAAAAACCAAAAAACAAAAAAAAAACAATCAAAATTAAATTAAAACCATATTAACCCTTAAATGCACACGGCATTATTACATGTTTTGTAATATTCAATTCGAAAAAAAATCACTCTATTCCATGTGGAAGTCATTAGGTAGGTAGGTAGAAGTGGCTGTTCCCTCGATGGAGTCATGAGCGGACACACTCAGGCCGCACACAGAGCCCATTGTGATACCACAGTTCCTCATTTCCCCTATTCCAGGAACCATTCGGAGCTTTCGATGAAGCGACTCAGGCTGCCAATATCCATACATGACAGTTCATCCATATCCTCCATGTAGTAGGCACCCAGGTACATCTTTCTCCTCCGGACATGTGCACAATAGGTGAAGGATAGTCTCATCTTCCTCTTCATCTCCACAGCTTCTGCAGAAGTCATTTGCAAGGTGTCCAAGACCTATACGCCCCGCATGCGCTCCCATAATGCAGTGCCCCGTAATAACCCCAATAACAGTGCTGAGCCTACTTCTTTGGAGCTTAAGCAGAGTCGCTGTGCGCCTCCTATCCAGCCTCGGCCAGATCTTTTGCGCCGCTCTGCCCTTATCCGAAGATGCCCACATTCTGTTGACGAGATCTACGGTTGCATTGTC
Organism: Sarcophaga carnaria; assembly: GCA_958299815.1. Taxonomy (NCBI): domain Eukaryota; kingdom Metazoa; phylum Arthropoda; class Insecta; order Diptera; family Sarcophagidae; genus Sarcophaga; species Sarcophaga carnaria. The sequence continues at coordinate 48,379,806 of OY283151.1, forward strand.
AATTATAAGTTTGCAGGTCCCCAAAGGGATCCCCAACGTAGAGAATTCATCAGAGAGTTCGATGGTCGTGCCCCTTCTGGCCAGTTCATCCGCTCTGCAGTTGCCAGGAATATCATTATGTCACGGTACCCATGTGATGCAAACATTTTATCGGTTCGCCACCTCATTGAGATATCTGCGACAGTTGTACACCGTCTTGGAGTTTATTACACTGGAATCCAAGGCCTTGATAGACGCTTGGCTATCGGAAAGTATGATGATTTTCCGTCCGTGAACAGTTTTGTCCACAATAATTTTCACCGCAGACTGAATTGCTGACACCTCCGCCTGAAAGACGCTGCAATGATCTGGTAGCCTTATAGACTTGGATATTCCGATTGATTCCGAATAGATACCAATTCCAGTTTGGAGCCATCGCTGTAAATTTGTGCCGAGTTCCTTGGGAGGTTCACTGAACCACTCTTCCAGTCCTCCCTTTGCGGAATGGATGTCCCAAAGTTCATTGAGAAGTCATATCGCGGTGTCATGTAATTATTGCTTCCGGCAATGTCAATTTCTCCCAGTATCTTTGTATTGCCAATGCCCGATGCATGCCATTGTCCAGTCCAGCCCAGAGACGCCTGCTCACCTTTGCCGCCATGTGGGTGTCAAGCCGCTAGAAGTAGCCGTAGTCGTCTAATAGTTAGTGTGTCGGCTTATTAGACGTGAGACCTCGTTTCAAACCCCATGTCAGACATATCCAACTAAACGTAATATGCATACTTCTGGCAAAAACTCTCAGAGTAAAATAAAATTGCCGTGATAAGTTTCTCAAAAATCTGTCTTTCGGAGTTGACTTTATACTCTAGATCCCGCCACTCATGTATAAAATTATCGCACGCAACATAGGTGTTAAGAGAAGCTAGGTCGTAATTCTGATTGAAGGGTTGTAATGACCAATTATGTATGTATGTAAAGCCGCTAAAGGGTTAAACATATTTAACATGCTTCTTCATTCGCCAGACAACTAGTCATTCAGCTAGTGAGCGAGTGAATTACTCTTGTTTATGTGTAGATTACAAATCACATAGAAAAACATACCATAAATCATTCAGAACTAAAAGATTATGAAATATTTTGTCAATGTGCCCACAGGGACGATAGATTAAATTCCCTGTATGTATGTTTTACATAAGATTTCTGTTTTTAGATAAAAATAAAAAAGTTTGAAAATGAGTTGAATCCAATGAACTAATTATAGATAACAAACTCACTTCAGTTGACTAGTTTGGAAAAGATGGCAATTACTTGTAAACATTTCGCTGCAGATCGATAACATCGATAGCTGCAGAGTTTTAATTCCAACGGCCACAATCGACTTGTTATTACATCCCCTGAACATTGGCATAAAGTTGTCATTATAAAATCGCTCTTTAGACGGTTGCGTTTATTAAAATTCTAATCTAAATTTAAAATTTTATTTATTTGAAATGCTATTTATAAACTTAATCCATTTATAACCGTCATCATATATATATTTTTTTTGTTTTAATTAAGGCGTCTGGTTAAAATAAAGCAACAAAATAATAAAAACAAAAAAACGTATCATTCATAAAACAATTGTACTAAAAAATAACAACAAATAAAAAAAAATATTTTAAATGTCGTATTATAAACACACAAAAAAAAAAAGAATGAATGGGACTTTGTTCCTGCACAATCATTGTCGCTGACAAATGAAATCTAAAAACTAAAATAATAACAATTAAAATTATTAAATTTAAAATAGAAACAAAACAAAAATAAATAAATAAAAATATGAAATAAAAAAATGCCGCTACACGACCTTGAGATACGCTAAAGAGAGTAGTAAAACTAAAAATATTCACAAAATCATGTTCTTTAGGTATTTTATCCCCTAAAAAATCATTCGAGTCCTACATGATCACCCCTATACAGTTATCAGTGTAATCCCTACAACAAATGATTCCGGACAAAGCACATTCGGGTTTCGATGCAACCTCTAATTCAAATGTTTACTTAATAGAAAGCGACAATCCGCAAGCCAAGTTCAAATAGTAATATTTTCGTTTTCCGAAGTCTAGTAAATCTCCGATAGGACATCCATTAATTGATATCGATTGAAAATGAGCGATTTGATCTTGAATTGTACAAAATGTGCTCAATGTTATGTTCTGAAGTCGTCGTAGTCTAGTAGGTAATGTGTTGGCTTATTAGACGAGAAGCCAGGGTTCGCGCCGTAGGCCAGACATCAAAATAAAATACAAAAAGATATTTCTTCGGCGACTCCTCTCAGCAGATTTCTGGCAAAAACTCTGAGAGTAAACAAAAATTGTCATGAAAAGTTTCTCAAAATCTGTCTTTCGGAGTCGATGTTAAACTGTCGGTCCCGCCACTTATGTATACAAATTAACGCACACAACATAAGTGGTGTGAGAAACTAGGTCGCAATCCTGACTGAAGGGTTGTAATGGCCAATTATGTATGTATGTATATATGTATGTAAGTCCAGTAAATCAGCGATACCGTTATACCGTTTGAAAACGTACGATTTGATCATCAATTGCACAACATGTGCTCAATGGTTTCATCCTCCTCCAGACAGAGCCTATACCCCGTTTCATGCATAAGACGTAACCTATTCGGATAATATTCTTCAAATAGAAAACCTGATATTCTATTAATCTTTGCATTTTCAATTTATAACGATCTCTTCTTAGGCGAAAGGCCCAAATAAGGTTCTTACAATGTGGGAGTATTTCAAACAATACACCCTCGTGCTAGCTTTTTTCAGGTAATACCATAATAAAGTCTGTTTGAGGTTCATTCCTTCCGTTAAACGGGAAAGGCTCTTACCTTTTGGAGAGATTAATTTACTTTAATAGATAAATGTAAGTGTTATGCTATAAACACATTCGACGCGCCAAGTGCTGTGCAGTAACCTACCAAAAATAAAATACGGCTGCATTCCAAAATGTATCAATACAAAGTTTGTATGCAGTTCTACTACTGTATATAGACTATGTAGATATGCAAAGTAACCAAACAATGCATCAACTATAAATCCGATGCCTGATTGCTTTTTGACTGCGTTAAAAGTACACATTGACGACGTTTTGAAATAGAATACATGTATATATTTTGTACAGCGGCATTATGAAACACGATACTTTGTTCAAACACAAAGCAACTAACATTTTGGAAGTCAGCCTACATGTGGAAATAAATATTTTAAAGGCAGTGCGTATACAAGCGTTGATGCTGCTGCTGCGCACTTAGGAAAGAAACGTTTAACGTTTTAGAAAAGAGAGGTTTTTAAAATACGATCCATACAACATAACTATTAAATAGTGGCACCATAGACAAATAAAATCAGCTGTTAGCCAAGCGTATTCTAAATTAACGAATTTATTGAAACGAATGTAGTGAACCAACCGACTGTAGCTCATTTTTTTTTGTTTTATCTCTAGTTGATAGACCTTTTTCAATTCGTATGCCAAAAAAAAATCAAAATGAAAATGAACAACAAACGACACGGTATTAATCGTATAGACACTTAGGTATTTCTATTTAAATATGAAATATTGTTGGTATATGAATGTATGTATATATAAATGTCCGCCTTTGACCTTCTCGCACGCCTTAAGTTGGACTGGCCAATCAACAATATCCCCACGCACCTTATCAATACGAAAATTGACCACAGTACGAATCAAGACTGTCTTAACTGTTCACAATTTGTTGTCCAGCAAGTTGAAGTCAAGATGTTTGCTGGTGAATTGTTTTGAAGCCTGGTTTGAATAGTTTTGGCTTTATAAGCTGAAGTAAAATTTTGTTCGAAAGTCAATAAGTGAATTTGGAACATAGAACGGCAGGAGGTTTTACAGTAGCTTTCAAAATCGTTTCTTAGTATACTTCGAAACCAGCACTCAGGGGATGGCCCCTACTCATGCAGTGCATTGTGCAGGTTTAGGAAAATAGGTTATAGGAAGTGGAAAGAGGGAGTAGTGTTTGTGGACATTTTATTTAAACTCAAGATGCGAACGGCAAGGAAACGAGTTGCTGCTAGGTGACTATATAATGGCCAGTGCTATACCTTCACCAAAGATGCAAGTCAGTGCCAGCATCGTAATAGATATCACACCAAACCAGTTCAACTGTAGCTTTTTCCCCAAAACGACAGCCAATAAATGCCTGGTACGTCGTTTGAAATCACCAAGTCTCAAGTATTTTTTAATAATTCGACTCATGGTCATTTGCAAGACATTAATCTCACGGCCATCATTTTTTGTTTACGTATCGAATATCGCCTTGATTTAGCAACATTGATGTGGTACGGCTTTGGAACTGTGCATGAACGGTCCGACCCGGTAGCCGTCTTTTATATCTCCAGTCCAATGAAATACTTTTAAGCACCGATAGCCTAACATGCGAGTAATTCCGAACGGATGAAGCATTTTGAAAGTATCATTTTTTTCCTCATAAACCCTTAAATACCGCTATGCAAGCGATACGGTTTTAGTTCTCTAAGCACTTGATGGCGAAACCTGAAATAATTTAGAATTTCCAATACAGAATGATGATTAAAAGATTATACTTCATAACCCATGTGGTAATAACGTGGTATATTTAATTCTTCTTTATTATACTGAGTGTGTTCAATGTTGTTCTTCATGTCTGATCACATTAGTTGGGCGTGTGAAATCTTATCACTTAGATTCGATGTATGGAAAGACCATAAATCGAATAACAACATTTTCTTAAAACGTGATAGGCTTAGGGCCATTATTACAACTTGCCGTTAACTAAAGGGAGTATTTTAACGGGCAGAAAAATTGTTTTTCGTTATTATGAGTACCCAATAAGATAGAAGTGATCGTTAAGCTAAAGGGAGGATCATCCTACCTTTAACATTTAAAGTTCAAGTTTACAGTTCCCTTTAGCTAAAGCTACCTTTAACTAAACCCAAGTTTAACGGCAAGTTATAATAATGGCCCTTAATATGATATTTTTAAGGCATTTAATAATAGAAAATTTAGTATTTCGATGGTTAATTGCGTGAATTTATTGTTTGAAATTCGTTTTTTGTGTGACTATAAAAACCAATGTCCTCAAGCATTTGTTATCTATAAATAGAATATAAAAAAAACTTACAATACAATACACGAAATACATTTTTGTCTGGTAGCAGAAAAATTCATATTTATTGCCTTCTATTCTTGTTTATTAATTTATTAAATTTTTCCATTTATTTATGCCGGCCGTATTTACAAACATTTCGTCATTTAGTGTTCCAATCAGTATAGAAATCCATTTGAATTTTCTAAAATTGAAGATCCCATACAGTTTTCTGTTTTTAAGCTGAGTAATAATAAGTTTCGATTGAATTTGATTGATTGATGAGTTTAGATTTGTAGACAATTATGAAATTACGAAATGAATTTAAATTGATAATAAAAAAATTGTGTTTCATTTTAGTCTGTAGACGAAAAAAAAATTCCATTAAGAAAATATAAACGGAATAGTATTACGTTCAATAAAGAGATAAGATTGCATGGGGACGCATGTGTACTTTTCGAAAATCTTTCAGTTTTTATCGTAAATAATAATAAAAAGAATATTTAGGGCCATTATTACAAACTTGCCGTTAAAGCTGGGTTTAGTTAAAGGTAACTTTAGCTAAAGTGAACTTTAAAGTCGCTTTTAATTTCTTTTCGTTATTACAACCTAATGATAAAATAAAGTTAACTGTTTTCAAAAATATGGCAGTGCCGGAGCAATGTCGATAACACTGCTCAATTTAAAAAGTTTTTTTTTTTTTAAACGCAGTGCCAACGAAGGGCCTCTTTTTTGTTGTTGTTGTAACAGTTCGGCTGTTGTCTCCGGAAGCTTTTCCCTGTATGTAATATAAAGATGGATTATAATTTTAGTTTATGTGCTCTATTGGTTGTGTGCCGTGTAATTTGGTGGGGATGGGATGGATTGGAGATGGGATTGTTGTTGTTGGTTGTATGTGTGTGTTGTCAACGTCATGTGGTAGGTAGTCCGAGGAAGTCAGCTGTCGTCGTAGGGTTCAGCCATAGGTCTACTGGCCGTAGGGCTGTCGGTTTCGCTGGACAGCTAAAAATGTGCACCGTATCGTTTGGTGTCTGGTTGCACAATGGGCAGCTATCCTGGGTTCCCGGGATAATCCTAGCCCTGTAGCTATTCAGGAAGTTCGACCATCCTGATCTGAGCTGGGCCAGAATAGTTCTCGTGACTCTTGGAAGCTGCTACGGGTGGTGGGTGCCGATTAATGACCTTATTATGGCTGAGCTCGTCTCTGGCCGTCGCGACGATGGTATTATGAAGGGTATTTTGTGCCGCCCTGACGGACAGTGTGTCAGTTATTGAGGGCATAAGGTGCACAATGTCTGAGTGGTAGATAGTGAGGTCTTGTCTTATGCGGCGAGGAGGGGGATCATTCAAGACTATGTGGTGGTTTGGATGGGAAGGTTGGTAGCAGGCTATGAGGAACTGTTTATTTAGCAGCTCGTTGTGCTCTTTTTTGTTGTTGTGTTTCCTTTATTTTGTTTATATTTGAAGTTGCCATATTGAAAATTTACTTTAAAAGTAATCGGTAGGATGTTCCTCCATTTAGCTTAACGCTCACTTCTACCATATTGTCCACTTATAATAATGAAACACAATTTATCTGCCCCTGAAAATCCTCCCTTTAGTTAACGGCAAGTTGTAAAGTTCTAATTTTATATTTCTCATAAAATTAAGTCAAATAATTTACAAAAATTTTGAAAGTAAAATAAAATTGTCATATAAAGTTTCCCAAAATAATCTGCCATTCGGATCACTCGTAGATAATTAAAACACACAACATGGGTGCTGTGAGAAGATAGGTTGTAATCCTGGCTAAATTGTTGTAATGTAATGTTGCGATTAGGATTGTAAAGCACATGGTAACTTATATAAAAAATATGTCTTAAATTACAACATCATTGATATCTTTTACTTTCTTATTCAACTAATGGATTTCTTCTAACTACACCTTATATTAAATATACATAAAGATATTAACCCAATTGAAAATCTCTGGGAACTCTTGGACAGAAAAATTAGGGAAAGGCAAATTGGGAACAAAAATGATTTAATACAGGCTTTGCAAGAAGAATGGGCAAAAATATTATCGGAGGTGACCCAAAATTTGGTCATTTCTATTCCAAGAAGATTAGAAGCCATAATTAAAAATAAGGGAGGTCAAACAAAATATTGAAAATATTGTTTGAAGTGATTTTTTTAAATTAATCATAAGTGAGCACTCAATTTTTGTAGGTGAAAATTAAGTTCATTTTTGTTTTTGTTTTTTTTTTATAGAATAATATGAATTTTTTTAAGTTTTTAAGTATTGAATATTAAACTATAATAAATGGTGAATATAAAAATAAATTTTGTTTTTAAAATACTTATTTTTTTTAATAAAAATATGCGTTAACAAAATCAAAGTAGCTGTGAGCACTCAGTTTTTGGAGTGACTGTACATATTACGTATTTATGGCATGAAACCCTCACACAATATTGAGATCAATTGTTAAGACAGAATAATAAATTTTTATTTTATTTTTAATTATTAAATGAAATGCAAATTATTGTGACATAATAAATTACGTTGCATTTTAATACAGTTTGTGGGTAGGTGGGTAGGTAGTCAGTCTGTGAAATATAAAATTTTATTACAATAATATCTGTTGGAAAACGTCAAGGGATTCTTCATAGTTTTTTTTTTGTTTGTTTTTTGTTTACTTGCCAGTGTAGTCTTTCTGTTTGATTTTCTAATTTTATCGGCATTTAATTTAAATGTACGTAAAACGATACAATAATACGAATATCAATTTTTTTTATTGTTGTTGGTATTATCCACAACAACAAATGCCTTCTTATTTCAAATAACAACAAAAACAAAATTTTCTATTTGTTTGTTTTTGGAATTCATTTGTTGTAATTGCGACTTAAACAAATTGAAAATCCAATGAATCCAATGGTTGGTTATGGCGATAGCAGTAGGAAAAAGGTGTCGTAGAAATATTTCAACGGTGAATTACTATCACTGCGTCAGTTATTTGTTTAATAAATAATAAATATTTGTTTAAAAAAAAAACTATTTTTATTACACAAAAAAAGAGAAGAGAAATAAAATAAAAAAACTAAGGATGGAATAGAGAATAGTTTATTGAATGAGTTGCCATCTAACAAGCAGTCGTAGAAAGAAATTACGGAAAAAGGTAAATCAATCCTTTACAATTTTAATTCATAGTAATGTCCAGGGTGGCGATAAAGGAATTTATTTGTTTCAATAATACAATGGTGACGTTTTTTAACACACCCAAACATTTTAAAACAGAAAAAAACCATAAAAATATGTAAACATTTGAAATATTTATGAACTTTGGCCATTAAAATAAAGGGTCCTCCAAATAACTTTTTTTTGAAAATGCTTTAAGAAAAAAAACTACTGAATATTTTCTCAAATTTCTTTTTTTATTTGAAAATACAATCCTTCCGGTTAATAATGGAAAATAATTTCATTCAAATGGCTGCCTCGGCTGGCCATGCAGTAGCCTACACGATCGGTCCAATTTTTAAGCACATTATCGATTGTGTGCAGCTGTATTTCACCAATGGCTTCGCAAATATTGCCCTTTAAAGCGTCAATTGTCTCTGGCTTGTCGGCGTAACACTTATCTTTGACGGCACCCCACAAATAATAATACAACGGTGTCAGATCGCAGCTTCGAGGTGGCCTAACGACATCAGCTCTGCGGCTGATAATGCGATCTTCAAAAACAGGGCGCAAAACAGCGAGTGTAGCTTCGGCTGTGTGGCACGTAGCGCCGTCCTGTTGAAACCAAATGTTGCCAATATCCTCCTCTTCAATTTTTGTGAACAAAAATTCGTTCAACATGGCCCGATAACGATCGCCATTAATTTTCGAAGAAAAATGGCCCAATTATGCCTCTGGACCAAAATCCGCACCAAACAGTGACCCGTTTTGGGTGCGCCGGCTTTTCAATGTATGCGTGCGGGTTTTCTGTGCCACAAATGCGACAATATTGCTTGTTTACATACCTGCCAAGATCAAAATAAGCTTCATCTGAAAAGATGATTTTTTTTACCAAAATCGGCATCTTCTGGTGTAGGCTACTGCATGGCCAGCCGAGCCAGCAATTTGAATGAAATTATTTTCCATTATTAACCGGAAGGATTGTACTTTCAAATAAAAAAAGAAATTTGAGAAAATATTCAGTAGTTTTTTTTTAAAGCATTTTCAAAAAAAAAAAGTTTTTTGGCGGACCCTTTACAAACAATATTGTATTGTGTTTGAGAATTTTCTAAAGCTATTTATATCCGAGAATATTTTTCAATATTTTTGACAAAAAACAAAAATAAATAAAATATTAAGCAATAAACACAACTGCAAAATACAAAAACAAAAAATATATTTTCATATATGCAGCATTGATCACTTAATTAGAACAAATTTTTAGATTTTGAAAACCAACAAATTGTTAGTAAATGTGCCTCTTTGGCATCAGTGCTTCATTGACGAGTCCATTATCTTGACGAAATATTGATCAAGTATCATCCGAGCAATTTTGTCACCAAAGAACCACAGTCGAGCCTCTACCGTAGAACCAATAAAATCAGTACTTTTCAGCATAATCTTCTTCATTCTCATCCTCGCAGCAGCATGATTACATCACCTTTATTCATCCTCCTCAGTGCGTGCACGGCGAAGATTGGATCTTAACTACTTGTCTGTCCAGCAGTCACTCTTTGTCTGCATGGGCACACTCAGGCCTTCTAAATTTGGTGGAATCTGTCAGATAGTGGTATGCTAGTAAATATTCCTAATGCGATTGTACAAAACATCTACTATTCGCAGTCCGCATAGGTATAATTATGCCTTCTAAATCCGGTGGAATATCTGTCTGGTAGTGCCAGTCATGAAAAGCTCATTCGTCCTCATATTTCCATATGTTTTTGTACCTTACTTATAGCCACCTTGTCTATTAGGCAGTGTGTTGGCTCATTAGATCTGCAAGTGAAATGGACCTAGTGGGCTGAATAGACATGGCATCAAGGATACCAAAACAGGTTTCCTTAAGGTCGGGCGTTACTTGGAACCGGAGATATAGGCGATGAAGCTAACATTTTGTCAAATTAGCAAAAATGCAAGTGCTCTATATAAATAAGTCAAAATCGTTTAAAAACTGGACTTGTGGAGGAAGTGGACCTAATGGGCTGGATAGACATGGTATCAAGGATTCCAAAACAGTTTTCCTTAGAGTCGAGTTTTACTTTGGACCAAAGATGTAGACGACGAAGTTAACTTTTATGAGCAAAAAAGTGCTCTATATAAATTGGTCAAAATAGGATAAAAAATGATCATAAAAATTTTAATAATTCTCATTGAATTTATATGCATTTATATGTATGTATAATATATCCGAAAATTACAGCGTATTTTTCGTTGTTGCATTCCTTTGGTAGATGACTTGCATTTTTTTTGTTAATGACTGGCAGGTTTTTGGTCGATGACTTGCATTTTTTAGGGCAATGACTTGCATTTTTAGAGGCGATGACTAGCATTTTTTTGGGTCGATGACTTGCATTGTTTTGATAGATGACATGCAATTTTCGGTCGGTGACTTGCATTTTTTAGGTCGATGATAATTTTTTAATTTTTTATTTATTTTTTTTTTTTTAATTTTACACGATAATTTGCATTTTTGGTCGATGATAAGTCAAATTTTGCCCTGTAAAACGCAAATTTTGCTCTGTTAACGCCAAAAATTGGCGTTGCTAAAATGTCGGTTTGCGTCTTTGGTTTGGAAAATTGAATTTAACTTCACACACATTAAACAGCCTACAGGATTCAATTTTTTATTTACTTATTTATTTACTTGATGTTCTAGACATATGGTGTTATAATTATAGTACCGAACTTAACTCTAACCCTCCGAACCTAAGACAGTCTCATTGCAAACTTATTTTGAATGCAGTAGCCAGAACCCTTTTGTGGAAAAAGAAGACAAATAAAAGCAGACTCTCCCCAAACCAAGTGGATATGAGGCAAACTTTTGTTGGAAAACTACCATAAGAGGAGATCTGAGTCATGCATCAGACTATCCAGGTATAACGGTCGTTTGACGGTGATCTATAGACTCAAAACACATTTATTCAGAATGTGGGTGGTTTTGAATCATCGGAACATATGCTTGGAATGCATCTCAGAAGAAAACAGCTGGATGTACATTAAGTGCAAGGCTGCCTTGCATTATGTGCACCGAGTAAGATTTTGAAGTTAGCCAGGAGACATTGTAAGGATATCCTATAAAGTTGGAGAGGAGTACAATAGATCGTATAAAAGTTTTACATAAGAATTATTTTTAAATTGCATTGCCAAAGAAGTAATTTGATTTTTTTGGTTTTCACTAAAGTCGTTGCTTTCGTTTTGCACACTACTGTATATCAATAAGATCAATTAAATAATTGAGCTTGGTTTCAACTAAAACTTTAAAAAAATATTGCATTTTATATTGTAAAATATGGACAGAGGGGAGTTTAATGGCACATTTAAAATTTTATTATTCAAATCACATGGAAACTACAGGTTTTCAGCACACCATCTGCTTGACGCATTCTCAGAAAGCGGTAATTTTTTTTTGCACATGAGACAAACACATATATGTACGTATGTACTTACATACACAGTTGAGTTAGGTTCGTAAAACTCAATTAATTATTGTATTATTAAAATTTATTTTTAGACGATTATTAAGTGCCTCTTTATTACACGCTTGAATTTCTATGTGTTTTGTCATTACAATATCCACCTAAATTTTAACAAATATTCATCAGGTCAAGTTTGCAAACGAGGGGATTCCTGCCAGGCGAAACTCAATCGTGTGATAGGCACTTAATCCAAAACCAATGTATAACCAACCAATATTGGTCGTAGTGGAAATGCGTGTTTTTTTTTGTGGGAATTTAAAATACGTACTTATTAAAATCGATAAAAATCCGATTACATTTACAATTTCTCTACTTCTTCGCATTTTTTCTTAACCAAATTTCCGTTTTTCTGCTTTACTTTACTTTACATGTGTTTATATTTAAAAACAACGTGTTTTTCTCGGCAGAAAATAAAATGAAATAATATTTTAAATAAATAAAAGAACAACAATAATTACATATACAACTATGTACATACTCGTACACTTGTACCTAAACGTACATACATAATGTGTTAAACAAAAAAAAAACTGAAATGCAAGCACGTTTACGAAAAAGAATTAAACAAGGGAAAAGAAAAAAAAAGGAAATACAACAGCAAAATAACAGACGCAATATTTGTTGTTGTTCTTGTAAATTTCAACATTAATACAAATACATACATAAACACAAGTTTTTATCTTCAATGTTGTTCACACAATACTATTTTCTTTAGGCTGTTGTAAGAGAATGAATGTGTTAAACTCTTTAAAATTAATGAGAACAATTACATTTTACTTATGTATGTATGTATCAGTGTTGAAAAATTCAGTACTTTGGTACTTTTTTCAGTACTTTTTCATTTCAAAAATACCGCAGTACCCCCTCGGCGTTTTCAGTACTTTTTTTTATTATTACATATTTTATGGTTTGCGCTTTTCAACTATTAATGCATTAGCAACATGTTCAACGTAATGCTAAAGGTAGAATTAGCCTTTAGCCCCGGTTTGTCAAACGTTCACGGAAAATACCTTCGTTTTTAGAATACGAAACGCAATTAAAACGCTTGCAGAGCCGTATTGTTATATCGGTAAGCATTTGCATTGCTCTTCATATGCTAAAAACGAACGTTCCATCGACGTTTGACTAAACGGGGCTTTTACGTTTTGTTACGTTCCGAATCAGATGTTTTTGTCTTCTATATGAGGAGCACGAATAAGTCGTTAGTTTTTCTGTTCCGCGTCGTATGTGTATTAAATGTAAATAAATAAACAGCCTAATAGGTAGTGTGCTGGCTTACTAGACGTGAACCCACGGTAAATCATCTATTAGAGACTTAATGCGATACATTCATTCTTTGAATTTGCCTTTCTTGACCTTCTGGCAACAACTCTAAGAGTAATAAAATCTGTCGTTCATAATCGACGTTAACCTGTTAAGCTACTCTTGCATAAACTTTATAATCCTGATTAAAAGTTTGTAATGATTGACATCTCGGCGACTTCCTCTCAAAAGTCTTCGTGAAAAAAACCCTGAGAGTAAATAAGATTGTCAAGGAAAGTTTATCAAAAAAAATCTGTCGTTTGAAGTCAACTTTAAACTGTAGTTCACACCACTCATGGATAAAATTTGACGCACACAACGTGGGTGGTATGAGAAGCTTGGTCGTAATATAGGCTAAAGAAGCACGTTCAACGTCTTTGTTGAAGGCATTATTATACACTGTGTTCTGTATAAGCAAGAAAGCGCGCAAAGGCCAATTCTCATCGGTTCAAATACAGCAGTATACAAACAACTAACACACACAACATAAGTGGTGATAGAAGCTAGGGCGTAATCCTAACTGAAAGGTTGTAATGACCTATTATGTAGGTATGTATGTAGAAACAATCTATTTGTCATGAGTTTCACACTTTTCAATTTTAAGAAATAAAAAAGTTAAGTGGCTTAATCCACATATAATCCATTCAGAAAACTTTTGATCTTCCATATACGATAACATCAACAATCGCTAATAAGTAAATTCACCGCAGTCTAGTAGGTAGTGTGTTGGCTTATTAGACGTTTCTCAAAAATCCTTCGTTCGGAGTCGACCTTAAACAGTAGAATCCGAACTTCATATATAAAACTAACACACACAAAATAAGTGGCGTGAGAAGTTAGGTCATAATCCTGATTGAAGAGTTATAATGACCAATTATATATGTATGTATTATGTATTTTTTTACAAAAGTACCATTTGATGCAAAAAAGTACTCTTTCAGTTATAGTTCAGTACCATTTAAAAATTCCAATTTTGCAACACTGGTATGTATTATCACATGAGAAATTTAGAGAGGGATTTTTGTAAACTACAGTCGTATTCGTAAGTTAAAGTAAATAATAAAGAAGAGAAACAAAAAATTATATTTTGTTATAGGGATGACTGATGATAGAGAGAAAAGTGCACAATCAGACAGACAATCTACTACAACAATAATAATTAAATAATGAACGAAAATCATTTATATTTTTTATTTTCTTTACTTTTCTTTTTAATTGCAAAATGCATGAATGATTGTTTGTTTCTTTTTATAAAATTTATCGTTGCTGTTGTTGGTTGGCCGCTACATACATATGTACGTGTTGTTGGTTGTTGGGGTATACTGCAAATTATTTAACGAGAGTCTGCTCATTCAACGGGAGTCACTCGTCGCAGTCAGTTCTGTTTACGGTAAAATTTAGGGAGATACTACGTGCATTTTACAATCTGTTTAAAGAACAGCAATTACAGTGTCTGTGTGTGTGTAAAGAGACAACGATTTAATTTAATTTTTTTTTATTATAATACAGGCAATAAACCGATAAAAGTAAATAAACAATTTCTATACATATTTTTTTTCAGTGCCCATAAAATAAACAAATCTCATGTTTTTTTTTTATTATTATTTCGTAAATTAAAAATATTTGTTTATAATTAAATGTGTCACAAAAATACAATATTGTGTAGAAAAGAAAAGAAAAAAAGCATTTAAAAAATTTAATTTTTCCTTTTTAATACAATCTTCTTTTATTTAATAATTTTAAATAATTTTCTAAAAAAAATTCTAACCTTATTCCCTTTATTATTTTCCAATAGAACTTGAACAAACAAACAAAACTAAATGTTAAGAAAATAATAATCTTAAAAATAAGAAATCAAAATCAATAGAAGAATAAGTTGAACAAAAAAAAAACAATAAAAATCAAGTTCAAAAACCCTTCAACAACACTGTGAGTGCTATAAAAAGAGATAAAAATAAGAACGAAAAACAAAAACAAAAAAAGTAAAGAACAGTGAAGTGAATTATTTGTGTTTTAATTTGAAAAGAATATAATGGCCCCAATAATTGCTGACAATTTAATTGAATCAGGATGTGAATTTGTTGATAATTCCGAAACGACCGTTACCGCTTCTGCTCAAACTAGTGAAACAACAACCTTTTATAGTGAAGCTTCGTCCTCCTCGTCCAATTTAACCTTTTCGCATGAAGCAGAAACTGTAGATGAAGCAGAAGAAGAAGAAGAAGAAAAAGTAAAAGAAGAAAGTGCTAACGAATTGAAAAATTTTAATAAAAACGTTGAAAATGAATGCGAATCTGAAAATGTCGATACATTTGTGCCCAAAAAGCAAATGCCCTGGGAAGGTCCAGGCAAACAAGGACTCTATGATCCTCAAAATGAACATGAAGCGTGCGGCGTTGGTTTTATTGTCGCCATCGATGGCAAACGCTCTCACAAGGTAAGTTTAATTCAGTTTTTTTCTTTTTAACGATCATTAACCCATTAATGCCCGAATTACTTTTTATTCTAATGGTAACCGTTTTGTTTCTTACACTCAATTTCCTCTCAGAGCATAAAAACTAAGGCAACCTCTGCTGGCAACTTAAGTTGCCACTGGGCACTAATGGGTTAATACAAATAAAATTATCATCAAATGAAATCAAAATAATGTCAAGTTTAAAAAGCAAAATTTTTAATTACATGATCCTATCTACGTATACTTTTACAACAAAAAACATCAATCATTATTTATCAGCAAAATTATTACAGCAAGCTTAACGTGAAAACTCGAGTACATACAGTCGAAGAAAAAAGTCTACATACACCGGTGTATGTAGATTTTTTTCCCCGCTGCTTTTTATCAACTTAAAAAGATGTTGTAGCGTTGTTTAAGGCATTTACAACCAAGAATGTTTGAGGAGCAAAACGAATACACCGTTGTATGTAGACTTTTTTCTCTAACGGTATGTGTTTGAAAACGTTTTAGTTTTATTTTTTAATTTTATTTGTATTTGTTTAAACTGTAAAATTCTTTAATTGTAACTTAAGGCTTCTTATAGTTCAGTTGACGATATATAGAATGGATATTGAGTGGATATTTTTAAATATCTTTTTTTATTTGTTTATAAAGGGTGTTTTTTATAGAGGTATAGAACTTTAAGTTGGCATTACTTTTCAAGATGGCGACCGATTTAACAGCTGTCAAGTGATTTATTCTCAGTTTGGTTTGGCAATTCATCATGAATAGACTCACGCCTGAACAACGCTTGCAAATAGTGCAATTTTATTTCGAAAATAATGGTTCTATGGGGAAAACGTATCGCGCACTACGTCCATTTTATCGTCGACAAAATCGTCCATCAGAGCAGTTAATTCGATTAACCATGGAACGTTTTCGCACCACGTTTACTTTTATTGATAACTCGCATCCCCAGAGACGCTGTACGGTGCGTACAGAAGAAGCTATTGCTGCTGTAGAGCGTAGCATTGACGAATGAGTCCATCCGCCATCGAGCACAGGAATTGGATCTGTATCCATCCACTTTATGGAAGATTTTGCGGAAGGATCTTGGTTTGCGTGCTTACAAAATCCAACTCGTGCAAGATTTGAAGCCAAACGATCATCAAGTAAGGCGTAGATTCGTCGAATGGGCCCAAAACGAGATTACCGTTGTTCCCGATTTTCATAAGCGAATTTTGTTTAGCGATGAAGCGCACTTCTGGTTGAATGGCTACGTCAACAAACAAAACTGCCGCATTTGGAAACACCGTTACATCCAGAAAAACTGACTGTTTGGTGCGCTTTATGGGCTGGTGGAATCATTGGTCCATACTTTTTCAAAAACGATGGTGACCAGAACTTTACAGTCAATGGTGATAGGTATAGAGCCATGATTACTAACTTTTTCATTCCTGAATTGAATAACCATGAGATGTGGTTTCAACAAGACGGCGCAACATGTCACACAGCTCGTGCCACAATAGATTTATTGAAAGACACGTTTGGTGACCGCCTAATTTCACGTTTTGGACCTGTGAATTGGCCTCCAAGATCTTGTGATTTAACATCGCTAGACTACTTTCTGTGGGGCTATGTAAAGCCATTGGTCTATGCGGTAAAGCCACAAACGCTTGACTATTTGGAAGACAACATTCGCCGTATTATTGCCGATATACGGCCACAAATGTTGGAAAAAGTCATCGAGAATTGGACGTCCAGATTGGACTACATCCGCGCCAGCCGTGGCGGTCATATGCCAGAAATCATATTTAAAATGTAATGCCACAAGATTATCTTTCGGATAAATAAAATTCATGTCAATCGAATAATCCATCGTTGTTTTATTGCAACTTAAAGTTCGATACCTCTATAAAAAACACCCTTTACAATATATTGAGAAAGATCTAAATACAATACATGTTTACAGAGGGTATAGTTTCTTGTAGTGGTACATATGGTCATCGTCTAGTTGTAGATAATTATAGGAAATTAAATACATAATTGGTCATTACAACCTTTCAGTCAGGATTACAACCTAGTTTCTCACACTACTTATGTTGTGTGTGTTAATTTTATATATGAGTCGTCTCCGAAGGACAGATTTTTTTGTCAATTTTTATTTACTCTCAGAGTTTTTGCCAGAAATCTGCTGAAAGGAAGTCGCCAAAGAAATACTTTTTATATTTTGTCTTGATGTCTGGCCTGGGGCTCGGACCCTGGCTTTTCGTCTAATAAGCCAACACACTACCTACTAGACCACGGCGACTTAGGACTATAGGACAGCTTCAATTAATCTACTTCAGAAATCTAAAGATGTCATGTTTGTGTTCCTCTATGAACAGTTAAAGAGATATGTGTTGTCATGATGTCCCTGCTAGACTCTATGATGATGATGATTATTACGTCCGTAGACTCTAGGATTATTTATACTAGTCTGATTGTTCAGCATCCCACTAAATCCGAATCTGTGCTAAGCTCTTAGGAGGATGAAACTTCAAGAAACGACTCACATAAACGAGACAGATTCATTCCAACACAGATCAGACAGATCATTTCCAACACTGTAATTGTTCTCCTTCATGGAAATATCCATGGACGCTGGCGTCTAACATAATGACCTTTAAAACAGTATTCAGCTGCAGCAAGTCTATCAAAGAAGTGGCGAAGCGGTACAAACATTCACATAATATGGGTATCGCAATATAAAGATAAGCAATGAAACTGCATAGTCAATGAATGGACCAAGTGTGATACAATCCTCGAACTTTTGGGTGAGTCCCCTGCTTAGGGAACCTGCAAGCTAAGAATTGAATAGATGCCATTTAACACAGTGTGGACATTGCATTCTGAATACTCGTGTAAGACGCAATGCCTTGTTCATATGGTTAATGATCTTTAGAAGTTTCAGAGACAAGGAAGAGGAGAAAATAACTCTTCACCTAGTGGGCAAGTGTCCAGCGTTATGTCGTAGGAGAAGGAAACACTGCAACTTTTATTTGCAAATAATCTCACTGATCTGTCGAAGATGGACAGTGGTCTGATTTTCTCAGAAGCACTCAATGGTTACATTTCTAAGGGAAATGAAATGAGCCATATTTGGTCTAAGCGTATCTAATCTGTCGGTTTGACGGCCACTTCTATCTGTCTACTAACTTGGTACAGTTTTGTTGAGTTGTTGATTCTTTAAGTAGTGATATGAGGGTGTAGGATATATAAAGAGTTTGTAGTTTCCGGCACTTATGGATAAAATTAACACACACAACATAAGTGGAGAAGTTATGCTGTAATCCTGACTAAAGGATTGTAATCACTAATTAAGTGAGATATGTACAGTGGTGGCCTTATAATTAGAAACGACTTAGCAACATGTATGTTTGTTAATTTGTTTTACAGTTTTCACTGTGTACCTGGGATCAAAGGCTTTGTTTGGAGGACGTCTTACATACAATTTTCCATCAGATTGAGACAAATTAAACTTAGATTCGTCACTCCAGAGAACTCTGTTCCAGAAACATCGTTTCTAATTATAAGGTCACCACTGTAAGCATGTATAGGACGTAGTACAAAATACAAAGATTAACTTTTCAATCTAGGTCGTCTTAAACAGAGCGTGTTCAATTTGTGTTCACGACCAATCTTTATCAAAAAGTGCACTGATACCAACGTTACGCTGTGCATTGTGTAGGTTATAAGGAATTTTTGTTCTCCATTAACATTTAAATGGTTTTTGTATTCTTGCCAAATATTTAGCAACAATGCGAAAAATACATTAAAAATGTTAACAATTATTAATGATTTTATATTTTTAAGAATTACTGACTGACCACCTACATACAGTGGTGGCCTTATAATTAGAAACGATATTTCTGGAACAGAGTTCTCTGGAGTGACGAATCTAAGTTTAATTTATCCCAATATGATGGAAAAACATTTGTAAGACGCACCCCAAACAAAGCCTTTGATCCCAGGTACACAGTGAAAACTGTAAAACAAATTAACAAACATACATGTTGCTAAGTCGTTTCTAATTATAAGGCCACCACTGTTCATATATGTATATATTAGATGTTAAACTAAATCGCATTTGTTTTATAATACAATTCCAGATTCTTCGTGATGCCCAGACCTTGTCAAAACGGATGAATCATCGAGGTGCTTGCGCCTGTGATAATGACACTGGCGATGGCGCTGGTGTCATGGCTTCTATACCGCATGGATTATATGTCAAGGCAATGTAAGTATGAATAAAATGACGCATATCATTATTAGTTTCACTAAAAACATTTTTTTTTATTTTATTATTGATCAAACTAAATAAAATAACAACAATAACAACAAATTAATTTTAATGCAAATACTTTTAAAGCAAAATTTCTAAATATATTTTCATGAAAAATGCATTTATTAAAATACGTTCAACAACAACAACAACAAAAACAGAAACCAAACACAACTGAAATAATAAAATTTTTTATTTTTGTTGGCAATTTATCAAAATATTTTATAAATTTCAATACAAACATTTCAAATACTTTTTAAATGCATCGCGTTTTTATTTACTAATAAAACAAAAACTAAATAGAAATAAAAACCAAAAAAATTAGCAAGAAAAAGTATCGAAAATTACATTATTTGTTGTACACAAGCATTTTTGGAAATTGGAAACAAAGTTTTTCAAAAATTGTTTTCAAAGTAATTTTCTATTTTATAATATTGGCATACACATTGGAAATACAATATAATTGAGAATACATATTCTTAAGAGCTTTTCAGATTTATGTACACGCAACTTTGTCAGACGTAGAGCTGCTTATACTCACGTAGCAAAATTTCTAAATGACGTACAACTTTAGGAAAATTCTTTAAATTTATTTTGACAAATTGTCTTCATAAAATATTTAATTTCCATCTAATCTAATTCTTTAATAATGGGTGATTTTTTAAGACCTATAGGAAAAATTTTCAAAAAAAAACACATAAAATTCCGAAAAATGCATGAAATCTTTATTTGAATCGATAGTACGGTCCATATAATTTAATGTTTGAAGATTATTTCATGCAAATGTTGACCGCGACTGCGCCTCAAATGGTCCATCCGCTTAGTCCAACATTTCGGCCGGTATCTCACGAATAAATGCTTCAATGTTGTCTTCCAATGCGTCAATTGAAGCGGGCTTGTCTGTATAGACATGAGCTTTAACATAGCCCCACAAAAAATAGTCTAAAGGCGTTAAATCGCACGATCTAGGCGGCCAATTGACCGGTCCCGAACGTGAAATAAAATGTTCACCGAACTCGCCTCTCAATAAGTCCATTGTTACGTGTGCTGTGTGGCATGCGGCACCGTCTTGTTGAAACCACATGTCATGCAAGTCAAGCTCTTGCATTTTGGGCAAAAAAAAATTGGATATCATCTCACGGTAGCGCTCACCATTCACAGTTACGTTACGACTCGCAGCATCTTTGAAGAAGTACGGTCCAATGATGCCACCAGCCCATAAACCGCACCAAACTGTGACTTTTTCGGGATGCATTGGTAGCTTTTGCAATGATTCTGGCTGATCTTCACTATAAAATCGACAATTCTGCTTATTTACGTATCCATTGAGCCAAAAATGAGCTTCGTCGCTGAACACAATTTTTCGATAAAGAAGTGAATCTTCGGCCAACTTTCTAAGAGCCTATTCACCAAAAATTCTGCGTTGTGGTAGGTCGTTTGGCTTCAATTCTTGCACCAGCTGTATTTTGAAAGGCTTCACACCAAAATCCTTCCGCAAAATTTTCCACGTTGTTGAGTAACAGAGGCCCAATTGCTGCGAACGGCGACGAATCAGTAAATGATGATCATCATTAACTCTGGCCGATACAGCTGCGATATTGTCTTCAGTTCGCACTCTACGTAAGCGTGTTGGTGGTTTAATGTCCAACAATGTAAATTTGGTGCGAAATTTAGTCACAATAGCCCGAATAGCCGCTTCAGTGGATCGATTAAACTGACCATAAAATGGAACAGAGCACGCATTTTGATTATAAAATTCAATGATTTGCAAGCGTTGTTCGTTTGTAAGACGATTCATGGTTAAATTATAGACTAAACTGATGATGTTGCTGACAGTGAAACAAAACATGAAATGTGCGTGAGCTGTTTAAACCAGTGTTGCCAAAAAGATAATAGCTAAAAAAAATCACCCGTTATTTAAGTATTATTGTAGATGTTTTAGATTATTTTAAATTAAAATTGAAATTAAATTTTACAAAAAATAATCGTTTAAAAATTTTTAAAACAAGAAATAAATCTTCAAATCCAGACATAATGTTCAAAGGACCTAAAATGGTCGACTACGGTCTTATTATTAGAGCAGAATCATTACAAAAAAATTGTTTTAAACACTTTGACGAACATTTACTTCCGTGGTCGTCAAAGCAAAGTTCACTATGTGACATGACGATAATAGCCGTCAAAAACGAAACGATCGTTTTCTTAAACACGAAATTACAATGAACTAGAAATGGATGAAGCCAATATTACCCTATATTATCGAGTAAAGGTTTCAGTGTAAAAAACTTTACCAATGATTTAATTGGCTAATCTGTGGGTAATCTTGTTGTAGTCACCTTGATCTAGTAGGTAGTTTGTTGGCTTATTAGACGCGAGTCCGCAATCCAATCCCTGGCTCAGTCATTTTAAACACATAAAAACATTTCTTTCGGCGACTTCCTTTTAGCAGGCACGTCCTCTGGCAAAAAATTTGTAAGTAAAAAAAATTGCTTTGAAGTCGCCATAGCCTAGTAGGTAGTGTGTTGGCTTATTAGACGTAAAGCCCGCGTTCGTATCCCAGGTCAGACATCAAAACGAAATATGAAAAAAAAAAATATTTCTTCGGCGACTTCCTCTCAGCAGATTTCTGGCAAAAACTCGGAAAGTAAAATAAAATTGACATGAAAAGTTTCTCAAAAATCTGTCGTTCGGAGTCGACGTTAAACAGTAGGTCTCGCCACTCACGTATAAAATTAACGCACACAACATGAGTGGTGTGAGAAGATAGGCCGTAATCCTGACTGAAGGGTTGTAATGGCCACTTATGTGTTATTTATGTATGTGTAAATAAAATTGCTATGAAAAGTATCTTAAAAATCTGATGTTCAGTGTCGACGTTAAATTGTAGATCCCACCACTTACGGATTAAATTAAAATCGAATTTGAAATTGTTTTTTTTTTTCTTTCTTTTATCAACTTGACTAAAATTTTAGTTTGTAAATACAGTACATACTACAGATATTTCTCAAAATGCGTGCCTAATTCTATTCTATTTAAAACTTGTTGCAGGACATGTACAAATACATGAATTATTTAAACAACACCTCGTTTAAATTAACTTGTAAATGATGTTTACTTAACATTAATTATTTCTACAAGGAAATTCACTACTTCCTGTTTGCTCAAATTTATACAATAATTTCACATCAAATTTTAAAAATACTTAGTAAAGTGAATGAAGCATTTATAAAATGTCTCCTAATATCTACGAAATACATACATATGTTCTAAGTTTGACTTTCAGTTATAAACAGAGTTTAATTGAGAATTGACGACAAACGTAAAATACAAAAAGTAATTAAGTGTCTCAATAAAAGTAAATAAATTGTTAGAGAAAAAAAAAACGTATTTGATCTCAACCGATGTCGACGATAAATGTAGCCTCTTAATTCCAATTTCAAATACATACATATATGTACATACAGTGGACAGCAAAAGTCTTACTACGGCAATATATTTTGATAACAAAAAAAAGTCCCCACAGTCTTAACACTCTTGCACAAAGTCCCGATATGACTTCTAGAGGGTATTTAGGAGATCATTTGAAAGAACAGTTACGTAATCGTTAAACCTCAAACAAAAGTCAACAATAAAAAACTTGCTCATGATGCCACCAGAAAACACTAAACTAAACTTGTACATTCAATTCTAAATGGGTTAAATGGAGTGCTTGACCTTAAGGGATATTCTACTAAATACAAGTCGCCGTAGTCTAGTAGGTAGTGTTTTGGCTTATTAGATGGAAGGCCACGGTTCAAACCCCAGGTCAGACATCAAAACGAAATTTGAAAAATATTTCTTCGACGACTTCCTCTCACCAGATTTCTGGCAAAAACTTTGAGAGAAAATAAAATTGCCATGAAAAGTTTCTCAAAAATCTGACATTCGGAGTCGACTTTAAACTGTAGGTCCCGCCACTCATGTATAAAATTAACACACACAACATGAGTGATGTGAGAAGCTAGGCCGTAATCCTGACTGAAGGGTTGTAATGGCCAATTATGTATGTATATTAGGCCTTTGAATTTTAAATTTACTCAGGGTTCTCCTTGGGGGGGGGGTACCTATGGAGTCATTTGAAACTTTTCCTTATTTTTCTCTTGTTTTATGAAACCCATTAAAAAATTTTTGGTTTTAAAGTGTCCGCCAAATAACCTTTTTTTTTGAAAATGCTTTAAAAAAAACTACTGCATATTTTCTCAAATTTCTTTTTTTATTTGAAAGTACAATCCTGGCTGCCTCGGCTGGCCATGCAGTAGCCTACACGATCGGTCCAATTTTTAAGCACATTATCAATTGTGTGCAGCTGTATTTCACCAATGGCTTCACGAATATTGTCCTTTAAGGCGTCAATTGTCTCTGGCTTGTCGGCGTAACACTTATCTTTGACGGCACCCCACAAATAATAGTCCAACGGTGTCAAATCGCAGCTCCGAGGTGGCCAAACGACATCAGCTCTACGGCTGATAATGCGATCTTCAAAAACAGGGCGCAAAACATCGAGTGTAGCTTCGGCTGTGTGGCACGTAGCGCCGTCCTGTTGAAACCAAATGTTGCCAATATCCTCCTCTTCAATTTTTGTGAACAAAAATTCGTACAACAAGGCCCGATAACGATCGCCATTGACTGCAACGGCCACTCCTTGTTTAATTTCGAAGAAAAATGGCTCAATTATGCCTCTGGACCAAAATCCGCACCAAACAGTGACTCGTTTTGGGTGCGTCGGCTTTTCAATGTATGCGTGCGGGTTTTCTGTGCCCCAAATGCGATAATTTTGCTTATTTACATACCCGCCAAGATCAAAATGAGCTTCATCTGAAAAGATGATTTTTTTTTTGCCAAAATCGGCATCGAAGCGAAAACGCATTGCATGGTCAATTGGCTTCAACTCCTGAACCAATTGGGCTTTGTATGGCGTCATACCAAGGTCTTTATGCAAAATTCGTTTCAATGATGTCTCCGAAATGTTCAATTATTGAGAACGACGGTGAATTGATGTTGATGGCGCTTCACGCACACTTTCTGCCACAGCAGCAATATTCTCTGGTGTACGCACTGTTTTTGGCTTTTAACGCTTTGGTTTATCGATGAGGATGCCACTTTCTTTCACTTTTTTCACAAGATAACGAACATACGGAGCTGTCGGTGCTTCTCTTCTTCCTAAATCCGTACACAATTTTCGCACACATTCTGCAACATTACCATGATTTTCATAGTAATGTCGCAATATTTCCCAGCGTTGTTCAAGCGTATACACAACCATATTCGTTCAGCGGAAGGATAAAACTAATTATCTGTCAAATCAGACATGAGCTAAGTGTTACCATTCATGGAATAAGCACTAGTTGAAAAAAAAACTAGAGAAAAAAAAAATTAATAAAATAAATATACTTATAAACTATAAATTTTTATACAAACTTTTGGCTAAAATTCATCAAATTGCTGAAATATATTGCCGTACTAAGTTTTTTGCTGTCCACTGTACTATACATACATATATGTATGTATATAATATAGAATATATATTTTTTACAATGTTTATTTGAAATTGTATCGTTTCTCAAACTAAACTAATTATATTGAATTTCTCTTCATTTAAGTTTCATTATTGCAAATAGATTGTTTAATTGTTCAACGTAATGCATTGTGACCTTGAAATCAATTATTACGTTTATAATTTTTGCTCTAATTTAGTACAATTTGCATGGAATTTTAATAATACACTTGTAAAGTACCCAAATACATTATTAATAATAATAATAACATTAAATAGTTTTTACATACATACGAGTACATAATATGTAATTAGAAAATTTTATTAAAATTAAAAACCAAATCGTAAATTTATCATATATTTTGTCACATGCAATATTTCCAATGACAGAAAGAAAAAAAGAAAGTGTTCAGCACTCATGAACGTTTAATTTATAATTCATCAACACCACAACGTTCTCTCTGGAAAGGGTATTTAATTTTTTTTTATTTTTTTTTATTTATTAAATTTATAATACAATATATTTTTAATGCATTTAAAAAGAAATACATTCGAATTAATGAAACTGGTTTCATTTATTATAAAAGCAAATAAACTTTAATTCTACGAAATCAATGTAATCAATTCGTCGTATTACCTCTTGAATATATGTACATATGTATGTATGTGCACATATACTAAGAGCAGCGACAATGCATATCGAAATTTAAATTAAATTTACAATAATTATTGAAATCTTAAAAAAATTATTTACTAACGAATCGATAACTGCTGGAAGCAGCTGCCGATAGATCACTCCGATATTTTGAATGCCTTCTGCCTAAGAGAGGAGAACGTACTTCTTGATAGAACCTCAGAATATATAATGTCCGAAGTGATTTTTCTTATTTCGGATAGAGCACTGTGTGTAGAGTATTCCCAGGGTGAAATTTTATTCAAATCTTAAAAAGATTATTTACTAACGAATCGAGAACTGCTGGAAACAGCTGCCGATAGAATGCCTTCTGCCTAAAAAGAGGAGAATGTACTTCTTGATAGAACCTCAGAATATATAATGTTCGAGGCGATTTGTCTTATTTCGGATAGGGCACTGTGGGTAGAGTATTCCCAGGGTGAAATTGTATACTTATCTTTACGGAAGTAACGCAACTTTATGGCAGCATCATTATTGCAGTTTTCTGCTAGGAACTCTGGAGCTTTATCTTAGATTGGATTATGACTTCAATGTCTTTTAAGAGAAAATGTTTGTTTTTTTTTTTGAAAGCTTTTATGGCTTTAGTCGGCCCAGTCTCTTGTCAAATGCGGAATCTTATGTGATCAGACTGTCCTGAGGACAACACGATCAGTCGGATGTAAGTTACGATTAGTTCGTCACTGTAATATTTCGACTCCATCTCATTCTACTTCTGAGTCATATTAGGTTAGATTAGAGGACGTGTACTTGTCAATTAAGACAAGTACAGTACCCGGAGATCGAATTGACTCATTGTACAACGTCGTAGTTTCTCACACCACTTATGTTCTGTATGTTAATTTTATACATGAGTGATGGGACCTACAGTTTTAAAGTCGACTCCGAACGACAGATTTTTTGAGAAACTTTTCATGGCAATTTTATTTACTCTCAGAGTTTTTGCCAGAAATCTGCTGAGAGGAAGTCACCGAAGAAATACTTTTTGTATTTTGTCTTGATGTCTGGCCTGGGGCTCGAACCCTGGCTTTACGTCTAATAAGCCAACACACTACCTACTAGACTACGGCGACTTCACTGAGTCACTTAAAACAATGAAATGTATACTCTTGCTAGATCGGGCTCATTTTCTGTTGTGCTACCTCTGTGGGCTTATGGGAAGATAAAACAAATAAGAATTGTCCATGTTCAGAAATCTTTGGCCTTCTATTGAAGATGGTAGAATCTGTGGGGTTGTAAAAATCCAGCGTAAAACTGATTTATTCGCTTACAAGAATTTGAAATAGATCCCAAACGAGTATTTTGCGATGAGAAGAAATTGAAAACAATAGCATATCTCCCCAAAAACTGTCTTATACTTGGATAAGTTAAAAAACCCTGAGCAGGGGCTAACTCGCTAATAATTTCAACTCTCTCGGAAGCCGGGCTCTCCTGAATTGTAGTGGAATTGGACGGGGTGGGTTTGAGCTGTGTAGTTTTAGTTAAAGTGCTTGACATTCATCCAGATTCAAATCTGGATAAATAAATAGGCTTCAATCTCCTTCAAATGCTTCAGAGCATAATTTACAAGAATCCAATATAGCCCCACAGATAGCGGTCTTTCTGGCTCTCATATCATCCTAGGAATTAACTGGGAAAACTTTGTTATACCAGGAATAAATTTTTTCGTCATATTTACTAGCATTTATAAGCGCAGTATTCCCCTTTTTAAAACGAAGATACTTAATTTCAAATTAATTCATTTCATTCTTAACTAAATTTAAAGGGATTTCATTTTAAAATAAATTGATTTTGAATGCAGGGGTGCTTCTCTGCTTACAGTGCAAAGTATTAACCCATTTCGCTCCGAGATTAAATTTTATTTTTTGTTTCAGAAGAAAAATAATTTTTTAGGGTAATTCGAGCCTACTGATGTCAAAAATCAGTTCAAAAAATTTTTCCGACTTTTCGTTTTCGGATAAGCGCCAGCGTTCGAAATTTCGAACAGACAAGTTTACACATATGTATGTATGTGAAGGCACGCCTGTGCATGTAAATCATATTTTTTATAATTTACTAGCTGTACCCTGCGCGTGTTGCTGCGCCACCAACTAAAATAAATTTGAAGAAAAGACATTACACAAATGTCCAATCAATTTTGAAACATTTTATTGATTTTGTTTTCCGTTGTCCAGATGAATCAGACGAACAGGCCTGAGTAGTACGCATTCGATCAGTTTCTAATCTCACTTCTTGTTGTTCAAGTGATTCATGCCACTGGGTCTCAGCGGCATGTACACGAAGATTTTCCAGTCTCAGTGCTAGTTGTCCGTCTGATTCTGAGGCTCGTAAATGTCATTTTGAATAATTTTAGTGGCGCCATCTATCGGAAATTAATCGCACCAACTTAGAAATCTCCGTCGACTTATGCGCAACAACTTTGTTAAAGATCATATCATGATCAAATGCACAGTTTACGATTTAATTAATTTTTAGTCATTTTCAGTGGCGCCACCTGTCGGATATTGGTCATACCAACTTAGAAACCTTCGTCGGCTCATGCGCAACAACTTTGCTAAAGTTCATAATATGATTAAATGCATAGTTTACTATTTAATTCATTTTTAGGCATTTTCAGTGGCGCCACCTGTCGGAAATTTGTCATACCGACTTAGAAACCTTCGTCGGCTCATGCGCAACAACTTTGTTAAAGATCATAACATGATCGAATACACAGTTTACGATTTAAATTATTTTTAGTAATTTTCAGTGGCGCCACCTGTCGGAAATTGATAATTGATAGAATTGAAATGATTGATTGAATTGATATTTCACAGGTTTTTTATTTTCCTAAAGCTGAGACTTAATATCAAAACCCAAATTTTTTTAAAATTTTACCTTTTTCATACAATTAACAATTAAATGGGTAGCACTGAGACTCAAGCTCATCAAGCTCTCTGTGATTAAATTCTTAATCATATTTATTGTGTACTTATGTGTGTGTAAACACTTCTGAAGCCTGTGAATAATTCAAATTATTAGAGCACATTAACTTTTTTTTTACAATTACAAAAATTTAAACACTTAAAAATTACTTCCTTTAAGAGAAAAATACAAATATTTATTAAAGAAATCAATTAATTAAATAATGAACACTCAAAAAACAAGTTCAAGTATCAGCGATTGTAATGCGTTTCATTTTTTCTTTTTTTTTCAACTTAAATTGTTGTGACACGATACATATACTGTTTTAACAATTTAATTTTTGAAAGTCAGTATCATTTGTAAGATTAAGGAAAATTTTTAATTATTTCTCATACCCCCTGTAACGTTTGATTAAATAACAATAACACTTTGTTGTTGTTTTTTTTTTCTTAATTCAGCTTAGAGATACAAGCTGATTCGTATAAAATTTCTGTTGATATATTTGATTGATAGTCGTATGATGAGTTGAAAGAAGAAGCGTGATTGTGTCTCTCTCTCTCTCTCTCTCTGCCCATCTCCTCAAGCAATGAATGAATGAATGCACTTGTGCATGAATCTGTAATTGAATTGCATGCGGGACAGTACAGGACAGGAGGACAGACATTGCAATGAAATATGAGGTTCTAAAATTAAATTGCATCAGTTTAAAGTGGTGTTGACCAAGTATTATTTGTTACTGATTTTAATTAAATTATCACCACAAATTTGCGTCACATCAGGCGACCCCATATACATATATGATGGGGGGTATACTCGTAAATAATAAATATGTATGTTGACTCGTATCTGTCAGCAGTTATTTCAATACTGTGCCTCGCCTTATCAATTTTTATTACATTTCATAGCATTTCCAATAGGATTTCAAAAATTATCAATTATTTGCTTAGAGTAAAATGTCTCATCAGGTTCATATTATAGAATTTCGTTTTACACAGCTATCGTATGGAAGATTCCTTTAGGTAGTAATCGCGTCCGTAATCAAGTTTTTATTTCTTAAACTCATGCTGTAATCCTGTCGTAATAGATAATCAGACTTTAGAAACTTGTATCCAAGTTCAAATCAATTAATAGTCGATATCACAGGTGATATTACAAAATATCGATAACACTACTCTATACATTGTCATCTCTTTAAAGGTGATTTATAGAATTTTAAAACAAATGTTTGAAAGATTTGATTGTCGTATAATTTTATAATTCTACATTGACTAAGACGTGTTCCTCTTGCAAATCGTTTTATTATGCTATTGTTATCAATTTTGATTAAATACATTTAATTTAAAGCTTCGATAACTTATTGTGTCAAACAATATACATTTTGTGAATTTATCCTATTTTTATTCACTTCACCTTTGAATATGCCATGCATTCATAGTACGATTTATTTTGCTAGGTGTCTTTTTACTGGTGTCTATGCATAAATTTTCATCATTTAACACTAGGTTTCGTTAAAATAAGTATTCTTTTTCACTTTGAGTTGTGCAGTGGTTAAGGTACTTGGCAAACCATTAAGGTTTACATCCGTTTTAAGACAAAAATATTTGATATTCAATCAGAATGATATTCAGAGGAGACTATCATTAACAAAGTGCATCAGGTTAAGCTGCACTACCTCTTGAGAAAGAGTATGACTCAATTAGGAAATTTCCTCATCGCATCGCTACAACCAATACAATAATCCAATATAGTCCCACAGATAACAATCTTTCTGGCATACATATTATCCTAGAAATTAGCTGGGAAAATTTAGTATCTTTTTTAAGAAATTGCTATGGATTGCCATCATATTTTGTTACAAATTCTATGTGAATCATATTAGCAAAGGTTTGATGGTGAAATCGCCGTAGTCGAGTAGATAGTGTGTTGGCTTAAGGCCACGGTTTAAACCCCAGGTCAAACATCAAAACAAAATACAAAAAATATTTCTTCGGCGACTTCCTCTCAGCAGATTTCTGGCAAAAACTTTGAGAGTAAATAAAATTGCCATGAAAAAGTTTCTCAAAAATCTGTCGTTCGGAGTCGACTTTAAACTGTAGGTCCCGCCACTCATGTATAAAATTAACACACACAATATGAGTGGTGTGAGAAACTAGGTCCATAATCCTGACTGTTGTAATGACCAATTATGTATATTATGTCTGTTTAGAAGCCGCCGTAGTTCAGAGATCAGCAATGAATCGTTTTTTCGCTACTCATAAGTACTCATGAAATTTTTAGTATGAGTGAGTCAACAGTATTGAAATTCAACTACTCTGATTCATTCGTACTCACTACAACATTGATTTATAAGTACAGGTTGGAATGAGTATGACATCAAACTCATAACATTCGAAAACTGTTTGATTTATACGCCTACTCATTCAGATTCATAAATTTAAAAAAGTACTTATAATACTCATAAATGATTCGAGTGATTCGAATCATTCATCAAAATTTACAGTCTTAGTTGTTGTTGCATTTACAAAGAAAGAAGGAAGATACATAAACAAAAAAGAAAAAGACAGCAAGCAAAGCAAACACACAACCTTCTAGTGAGTATTGTAGTGTTCGTACGCGAATCATACTTATTTTGTGATTCGCGTATAAGTTGAGTAAAGGAGAGTCGAAATCAACAACATCATGCGTATTGTTAAGTATGAGTACGATGAGTACTTCAAACTTTGAATATGGGTAGTATGAGTGTGATATTAAAATAAGTATGAAGGCGTATAAGTATCAGAAATTATGAGTATGATTCCAATCTACTCATTTTTTTGAATACTCATTGCTGATCTCTGTCGTAGTCTATTAGGTAGTGTGTTGGCTTAGCCCATGGTTCAAAACCTCAGCTTAGACATTACGAACAAGACGAAATATGAAAAAAATATTTAATTCGGTGACTTCATCTCATGAAAAGATGCTAAAGTCTGTTGTTCGTAGTCGACTTTAAACTTTAGATTCCCCTATTCATGGAAAAAATTAATGCACACCCAACATGGGTGGTGTAAAAAGCTATGTAGGTTGTAATTCTGACCAAAGGGTTGTAATGACAAATTATGTAATATGCAGGAAATCTTATATATAAAAATGAATGTCTGTTTATTTGTTTGTGGGTTTGTTTGAAGTCTATAGACGGCTAAACGGCTGGACCGATTTTCTTGAAATTGTAACAGTACCTTCCTGTATGTCTGGAAGGAACTATAGGCTACTTTTTATTTTAAATTTTCAAGTAGGCGAGGTGCCACGCCCACATGCCCATAAAAAATGAATGTTTGTTTGTATGTACCTTATAGAATCGTAAACTATGCATTTGATCATGCTATGATCTTCAGCAAAGTTGTTGCGCATGAGCCGACGAAGTTTCCTAAGTTGGTATGACCAATTTCCGACAGGTGGTTCTACTGAAAATTACTCAAAATGAATTCAATTGTAAACTGTGCATTCTTTAACTAATTTGTTGTGCATGAGTCGACGGAGGTTGGTGTGATTAATTTCCGATGGACTGAATTTCACTGAAAATTATTCAAAATGAATGACAAGCAATTGGTCGACCTACACTCAAGCATGAAAGAAAAGAGCATTACGAGCCTCAGAATCAGACGAGCATTGAGACTGGAAAATCTTCAAGTACATTTATGCCGCTGAAACCCGTTCGCTTAAACCACTTGAACAACGAGAAGTGAGATTAGAAACTGATCGAATGCGTACTACTCAGGCCCGTTCGTCTGAATCATCTGGACAACGGCAAACAAAATCCATAAAATGATTAAAAATTGATAGGACATTTGTGTAATGTCTTTCCTTCAAATTTATTTTAGTTTGTGGCTCAGCAACACGCGCTGTGTACAGCTAGTACTTTATAAAAATTATCTTTGAAAATAAAATAAACACCAGACCAATCACACTGGATCAAAGAAATTCATAGACATTGAGTGTAACGTAAGAGAGGGCCAAGAAGCTTAGAAAGGCGATTCTAAAAGTTTAAAATGTTGCTTTAATGCAAAAAGTGATTTCATTTTTATAATTCGAAAATCTAGAATGAAACTCTGACAAACAGGAAAATCGACATTAAAATCTAATATCAACGGCACAGAAGACTGCTAAATGAAAACTAGTGTAGCTAGTTAGCCTTTTCAATACTGCTTATGATATGAGCACTGATTGTAACTCTAGATTTTTGAATGGTATACTCATTAACGTGTTCCTTACTTTGAAACAGGAAATAAGAAATGGGTTTGATTTTTATGCTTGGAAGACAAGAAATCTGGCCATTATATTATAAATCGATTGACTGCACAAACAGGAAAGGTTAGGTCGAAGTGGTAGCTCTGATATCAAAGAGCTCACTTGAGCACTCATAGCGGCCCATTGTGATGCCACGAGTGAACGCAGTCTCTGTACTGACCAAGTTCCACCAAAATCAGGGAAGAGTAGGAAGTTGGTCAGCTCAGGGACTGCACAGGGGCATTATCACAACACAAATCAAATTAATTGCTGGCCAAAGTACCACGCCCACAATTTCTATTTCATCTTTAGATTCTCTATTAAATTTTCAAAAACAATTTTATTTTGGAAATGGTTTAAGTCGTAGTACATGATCTCTTTCATTGATTCTGTGGCGTTACGAATGTTTCATACAGAAAATGTAATTGATTCAAATTTGATATTCTCGACTTACATACATATGTATGGGAGTAAATATGTACATAATATGTGTTAATTTAATTAACTTTTATTATAATTTATAAATTCGGTGTAAATAATTTCAATAAATATTCGTTTTTTTTGCCTTCATTTTAGGTCTTCTCAGGGCATTGAATTACCAGAATTTGGTGATTATGCCACCGGTATTATTTACATGGATGAAAAAACCCACAAGGAATCTAAAGCAGAGTTTAAGGCATTGGCAGAAAGTCTTGGACTTAACATATTGGGCTGGCGCGATGTACCATCCGATGCAAATGCTGTCGGTGTAGTGGCACGTAAATCGGAGCCCCTATCACGACAAGTGTTTGTCGCTCGTCCATCGGGTGTTGATGATCTAACATACAGGCGCATGATATTCGTCTTGAGAAAACGTGCCAGCCATGAATTGCAGAAAGAAGGTCGTCGCTTTTATATTTGTTCACTTTCTACGCGAACTATCGTCTACAAGGGTCTTTTCACTTCCGATCAACTTTGGGAATACTATACCGATCTTAAGGATCCCGAATTTGATACCTATTTGGCTTTGGTGCATACACGTTTCTCCACCAATACCTTTCCTTCATGGGAAAGAGCCCATCCTTTGCGGGTTTTAGCTCACAATGGTGAAATTAATACCATGCGTGGCAATGTTAATCTCATGAAGGCACGTGAAGGTGTTATGAAGAGCGAGTTATTTGGCGATGAATTGCATAAACTTTATCCAGTCGTAGAACCAAATCTATCCGATTCAGGTTCATTTGATTGTGCTTTGGAGTTTTTGACACATGCTAGTGAACGTACTCTACCCGAATCGGTGATGACCATGGTGCCCGAAGCTTGGCAAAACGATAAAACCATGCCGCAAGAGAAACGTGATTTCTATCAATGGGCCTCTTGTGTTATGGAACCCTGGGATGGTCCTGCTCTTATTGCATTTACTGATGGCCGTTATATTGGTTCCGTTTTGGATCGTAATGGTTTGCGTCCATCACGTTTCTATGTTACCAAGGATAACATTTTAGTGATGGCTTCTGAAGTTGGTGTCTATGATGTGGATCCGTCCGATGTCATTTTGAAGAGTCGCTTAAAACCAGGCCGTATGTTATTGGTGGATACGCAAGAAAAGAAACTCATACAAGATATTGAATTGAAAGCGCATATTGCCAAGCTACGGCCACATTCAGAGTGGCTACAGCAAAAGGTTAGTTGTTGACAAAAAATTTGTTTTACATTTATTATATACTTACATACATAATACAATTACAATTAAGACAACATACATAAGTATAGACAAATTAGACCAAAGTTTCATTATGTATGGTCTTGTACTCAGAACAGAAACAAATCCATGAAATCCCAAAAACCATTTTTATAACACTTTGCATAGAATATTATTGAATTAATGATTATTAAAGAATTACTAAATAAATAAATTATCGATATCATCCTTTCTTATGCTTCAATTAATCAAAATTAAAATTTCGGATTCTACCAGATGGTGAGTTTGTAAATTTCGAACAGTTTTCAAATGAAATGCTTTAAAGCTAGTCTGGCTGCTGTAAATACATACGATTTTGTAAAGCTTTTTCCTTCTTTCTTCTTTCTTTTTAGTTTTGCTTTAAGTTTTAAGTTTATTTTACATTCCAAAAATACATACGATTAATTTGTTGTTGTAATTTTCATAATTTAGATAACTTTGGATGAGATTCGTAATGCGAATGCTTTCAATACGGACAACTCTAATAGCATAATGGAATCAAATACTGACCCAGCCACACATGGCATGTTAGATCCACGTCTAGCCTTGTATGGCTACACTAATGAAACGGTTACCATGTTGCTGGTGCCTATGTTCACGAATAGGTGAGTTTTAATATTCATTTTTCTAAGTCACAATCAAACTGAGTGTTTTCTTTTTTTTTTATTATAAAATTACAGAAAAGAAGCTCTCGGTTCTATGGGTAATGATGCACCTTTAGCTTGTCTTTCAACATTCCAACCTCTACCGTATGATTACTTTAAGCAATTGTTTGCCCAAGTTACTAATCCTCCTATTGATCCATTCCGTGAAAAGGTGGTCATGTCGATGCAATGTCCCATTGGACCGGAGGGCAATCTGTTGCAACCATCGGCTCAACAAGTACATCGCATTTGGTTGCCCAATCCAATTTTGAGCATTCCAGATACAAATCTCTTGAAACGCAATACGCATCGCGGTTGGAAGACCAAAGTCTTAGACATAACATTCCCATACCAGGATGGTGTACAGGGCTACATCGATTGTATTGATCGCATTTGTCGCGATGGTGAAGCAGCTGCCACTAGTGGTTATCAACTTTTGGTTATTTCCGATCGTAATGGTGGTAAAAATGGTAGATTCCCCGTATCAGCGCTTTTGGCTTTGGGTGCATTACATCATCATCTCATTGAGACGTATCAGCGCATGAAAGTTGGTATTATAGTTGAGACGGCTGAAGCTCGTGAAGTTCATCATATTTGCGTGCTATTGGGTTATGGTGCTGATGCCATTTGTCCCTATTTGGCATTTGAATTGGCAATAGCCTTGCGCAACGATGGTGTTATTAGCCCAGATGTCAGTGACAAACAAATTTACGCAGCCTATGCTCAGGCTATTGACACCGGCATTGCAAAAGTCATGGCCAAAATGGGCATTAGCACTCTACAATCATACAAGAGTGCTCAAATATTTGAAGCCGTGGGCTTAAGTAACGATATCGTACACAAATGTTTCCGTGGCACTGCCTCTCGCATTGGTGGCGTTTCTTTGGAGCTTTTGGCACGCGAAGGCTTGGAACGTTTCCAAATGACTTATTGCTCTAAATCACCTGATGCGCATATTTTACGTAATCCCGGTAATTATCATTGGCGCAATGGTGGCGAAGCTCATATCAATGAACCAGCTGCTATTGCTAGTCTGCAAGAAGCAGCCGCATCGAAGAATCAAAATGCATTCGAAGCCTTCAAGGCCACCACTTTGGATAGTGTTAAGAAGTGTACACTAAGAGGTCAATTGGAATTTATTAGCAATCGTGAGAAAATCGATATCTCCGAAGTGGAACCGGCCAGCGAAATTGTTAAACGGTAAATTAACCGATTAACACAACAATGATTTTCTGTTATTTAACATGTCCGTTTCTGTTTTTTTTCTTAGATTTGCTACTGGCGCCATGAGCTTTGGTAGTATTTCTCTAGAAGCTCATCAAGCCTTAGCCATTACCATGAATCGAATTGGTGGCAAGAGCAACACCGGAGAGGGTGGTGAAGATTCTGATCGTTATTTAAGTGAGTAAAAACGATTTTTATCTTGTAATTAATTTTGTTTGTATTGAAAACTTTTTATGTTTTAGATCAAGATCCTCAAAATAGTCGCCGATCAGCTATTAAACAAGTTGCCTCGGCCCGTTTTGGTGTAACCGCTTCTTATCTAGCCAATGCCGATGATTTGCAAATTAAAATGGCTCAGGGAGCAAAACCAGGTGAAGGTGGCGAATTGCCTGGCTTCAAAGTTACCAAAGAAATTGCCAAAACTCGCCACTCTGTACCTGGTGTCGGTCTCATTTCACCCCCACCCCATCACGATATCTACTCAATTGAGGATTTGGCTGAACTTATTTACGATTTGAAATGTTCAAATCCCAATGCACGTATTTCGGTGAAATTGGTATCAGAAGTTGGTGTTGGTGTTATTGCATCCGGTGTTGCCAAGGTAACCAAACTATTTTCCTTCTTTTAAGGTTTTTTTTTTAAATTAATTTCGAGAGTTTTTTTTTCTTTTTTGTTTCGATAGGGAAAAGCTGAACACATTGTTATTTCGGGTCATGATGGTGGTACCGGTGCCAGTTCGTGGACTGGTATCAAGAATGCCGGTTTGCCTTGGGAGTTGGGTGTGGCAGAGACACATCAAGTTTTGGTTTTAAATAATTTACGTTCAAGGTGAGTTAGTCAATGTTCTGTGTTTCATTTTGGCAACACTAACCATTTAGTACAAAGTACATATAAATACAATAACTTACAAAAACCTGGTTATCCAGATAACGAGCTTCTTCAACGGCCTTGTCGTCGGAGAGGATTATGAACAATGAAACAAACAAACAAACAAACGAAAAGTGAGCGTTCTCAAATATCGAACAAAAATTACGCGTCGCGTTTCAGTTTTAGAAAGAAAACGAAACGGAACACACAAACTTTAACGGTTAAATGTGATTTCGTGTTCTGCACATTTCTGAGAAAACAAACAAACAACGCTTACGAAATGAACACACACACACAAACAAAGGCGCGCTCGTATGCCAACCAACAACTCACTCTTCCACTCTATCAAGTTACTAAATACTTGAGCACAAAAAATATCGCAGTTTGCAGAAGGATCTAGAATTGTGGATTAAAGGTGGTGGATTAAACATTAGCCTGAGGATGAATGAAAAATAGTTGGAAACAAAAATGCAAAGTTGATTGGTTGGTTGGTTTAATTATGGACTTTATAACTAAAAATGTGTGTGTGTCTCTGGATGTGAGCGTTTAAACTTTGTTAACGAAATGCTTGCATAAAGAATAACATTTTCTAAATGCGAGAAACTACAAAACTATGTATATTCTTACATACGAAAATACATACATATATGTAAAGAAACGCCATCGTCTCAAAAAGCTCTGTATTACGTTACGTTAATTGCTAGAAATCTAAAGAAACATGATAAACACATTCAATCATCTCACTCTAGTTGCTCCCTTTGATCTCTTTTGCTAAGTTGCTCACTTGCATCTCTTCCTAGTCGCCCTCGTGTTTGATCGTTCTTCATCAGCTGCTGCAGCGGCTTCATTAGTAATTTTTTCTCAATCTTTATTTAAGAATGTTTAGAAGTTTTTCTAATATCGACTTTTTTATTTTCTATGTTTTTGTGTTGATATCTTCCGAATGCTGCCTGTATCATCTCATCGCGATCAATATAAACAAACAAACAAACAAACAGAGTTGTTCTGCAAACCGATGGTCAATTGCGTACCGGGTTTGATGTCATTGTTGCGGCTTGCTTGGGTGCCGATGAATTTGGTTTCAGCACAGCTCCACTGATTGCCATGGGTAAATATTCTAATGATTGAAAATGAAGGAAAATGATTTTCACCGTGAATCTGTTTTTTCTTTTCCAGGCTGTACTATGATGCGTAAGTGTCATTTGAATACTTGTCCAGTCGGTATTGCTACTCAGGATCCGGTATTACGTAAAAAATTCAGTGGAAAACCAGAACATGTCATAAACTTTTTCTTTATGTTGGCCGAAGATGTAATTTAATCTCCTGAGTTACTTTTGTAAATTATTTACTTACACCATTCCCTTACAGATTCGTAATATTATGGCTAGTTTGGGTGTACGCAAGTTCCAAGATCTTATCGGTCGCACCGATTTCTTACGTCCCTCTAGTAAACTTTCACCAAAAGCTGGTACTTTGGATTTCTCTTTGCTCTTGCAAGATGCATTGGCATTGCGTCCGGGAACAAATATCATTGGAGGTTCGGTAAAACAAGATTTCCAACTGGAGAAACGTGCCGATAATGAACTCATCAAGAGAATCCAACCGATTTTCGATGGCACCGAGGATAATGTCACTTTAAAGATGCGCATCAATAACGAAGAAAGAGCATTTGGTTCCACACTCAGCTATCATATTGCCTGGTAAGTGCATTGACTGAATGTTAAGAGCAGTTTCCACAGTTTAATCTGATTTTTTTCTTTGAATATCATAGTAAATATGGTGAAGATGGCCTTCCAGAAGGTAAAAGTATGGATATCTTTTTGGAAGGATCTGCTGGTCAGAGTTTCTGTGCTTTCTTGTCCAAGGGTGTTAATGTAACCCTTAAGGGTGATGCCAACGATTATGTGGGCAAAGGTTTATGCGGTGGCACTATTGTCATTACACCGCCGGACACTGTTCCATTTGAATCACATTTGAATGTAATTGTCGGCAATGTTTGCCTATACGGCGCCACTGCAGGTCGTGCTTATTTCCGTGGCATTGCATCCGAACGTTTTTGTGTTCGTAATTCAGGTGTAACGGCTGTCGTTGAAGGCGTAGGCGATCACGGTTGCGAATACATGACTGGCGGTGTTGTCGTTATTCTAGGTCTAACTGGCCGTAACTTTGCCGCTGGCATGTCTGGTGGTATTGCTTACGTATATGACATCGACGGTTCTTTCAAGCCCAAGGTTAATCCAGAATTGGTTGAACTCTTGCCACTCGAATTATCTCAAGATGTTGCTTTGGTTCGAAATCTATTGCAAGATTTCATTGAGAAGACTGGCTCTAAGGTTGCTAAAGAAATTCTGAATAATTGGTCGCAAGAACAAGCCAAGTTCGTTAAGGTATTCCCTTACGATTATCAGCGTGCTCTCAAAGAGATGGAAGCTGAAAAGGAAGAACAACAACAAAATAATTTGAACGTAAAGGCGATTGAAAACGGCAAAAGTGAGCCCACCGTTAAGGATATTGAAGAATCCATACGAGATGTGGCTTTGGAACAAAAGAGAGCTGATCGCATACTAGACAAGACTCGTGGTTTCATTAAGTATAAGCGTGAAAACGCTCCATATCGTGATGCTAAAGAACGTCAAAATGACTGGGATGAAGTTTATAATTTCCCTCATGTGCGCAAAAACTTGAAAGTTCAAGCGGCTCGTTGCATGGAATGCGGGGTACCGTTCTGTCAATCAAATTCACATGGCTGTCCGTTAGGTAATATCATACCAAAATGGAATGATTTGGTATTCCACGATGATTGGAAGGAAGCATTGCGCCAGTTGTTGCAGACAAACAACTTTCCAGAGTTTACTGGTCGCGTGTGTCCTGCACCTTGTGAGGGTTCCTGTGTATTGGGTATTTCCGAACCGGCAGTAACAATCAAAAATATCGAATGCGCAATAATCGATCATGCTTTCGAGCAGGGTTGGATACAGCCTGAAATACCAGAAACACGTACTTGCAAACGTGTGGCCATCGTTGGTTCCGGTCCTTCCGGTCTTGCAGCCGCTCAACAGCTCAATCGTGCTGGACACTTTGTAACAGTTTTTGAACGCAATGATCGCGTTGGCGGCTTATTGCAGTATGGCATCCCTACAATGAAGCTATCGAAAGATGTAGTCAAAAGACGTGTTGATTTGATGGCTAATGAAGGCATCGAATTTCGTACGAATGTCCATGTAGGCAAAGATATTCAATCGGAAACGCTTTTGAAAGAGTAAGCACGAACAAATATTGTTTGATGTTTTTGCAATATTTTAATAACCATTTAACTTATGTTGTAGATATGATGCTGTATTGTTAACGACTGGTTCTACCTGGCCACGTGATTTACCATTGGCAAATCGTGACCTCAAGGGCATACACTTTGCCATGGAGTTCTTGGAGGCCCAGCAAAAGAAACAATTGGGCGGAAAGAAGGAGATCATTTCGGCCAAAGACAAAGACGTTATTATTATTGGTGGAGGCGATACCGGTTGCGATTGTATAGCCACATCACTGCGCCAAGGTGCCAAGAGTATTACAACATTTGAAATTCTACCTGAACCACCGAAGAGCAGAGCCAATGATAACCCTTGGCCGCAATGGCCTAAAGTTTTCCGGTATTACAAGAAATGAAAATAAACGTTATAGAATTGTGTAATTTAACGTAACTTTTATACATTTTCAGTGTCGATTATGGTCACGAAGAGGTACGTGTAAAATGGGGTAATGATCCCAGGCAATACTGTACTACCACCAAAGAGTTTATTGGCGAAAATGGCCATATTAAGGCTGTCAAAACTGTTGAAGTTGAATGGACGAAAACTGCAAATGGCGGCTGGAGCATGAAAGAAGTACCCGGCTCTGAGAAACATTTTAATGCTGATTTGATCTTACTGGCCATGGGTTTCTTGGGCCCAGAGAAGACCGTACCCAATGAATTGGGTTTGGAATTAGACGGCAGAGGCAATATTAAGGCCGTCAATGGAAGTTATGGTACCTCGAATCCTAAAGTATTTGCAGCTGGAGGTAATTTTACAGTTACATTACATTACACAAATGGAATATAATTTATAAATGAATTAATTTTTAAAATAGATTGCCGACGTGGTCAATCCTTGGTGGTCTGGGCTATTACCGAAGGTCGTCAAGCTGCTCGTCAAGTTGACGCTTACCTTAGTGGCCGTCCTAGTTGTCTTCCTGGACCAGGTGGTGTCATCGATCCTTTCAAAAGTCCTTAAATTTAAACATTTTTATTTTTGTATTCTCCCTCTCTCTCCCTAAGTCTCATTCTAACGCCGATTTATCGTTGTGGTAAAGTCTTTTTTTTCCCCATACAAATCAATCGTACATTATATGCGTATTACAATTAACTTTAGTGTTGTTTTAGGAATGAAATAAACGTTGAATAAATTATACAGCTTTAATTAGTTCTTGTCAAAAATAGAAAAAACAAAAAAGGAGACTTTACTATAAATTACTCATATTTTAGTTTTAGATTTTCCGATTTTTTTTCTTTTCTTTTCGTTGTATTTAATGTTAAATCAAAAAGAGCAGCAGAATAAGATTGAATTATTTTAAACTAAATTTAGTTTTAACACTATTTTAATTATATTAATATAATACTATGTACTACTAATAGAGTTTGCATCTTAGAACTATTTTAACAAAAATGAAAATGAAGAAGAAAACAAATATGCTTAAATATGAGTTATTATAAAAAAGAAATTAAATTTAAATTATTATTATTATTATATACATACATACATTATATATATACATATATACGATATATATTCGATTATATTATTATATTTATGCAAAAACAAACAAAAAATAAAATAATCGCATACCCATATTTAATGGTCAATTACCTACACTTAAAATACTGAAAAAAGATAAAAGAATTAATTATAATTTATATTAAATACATACTGACACATAATAATTTTCTTAATTGCAACCGTTTCTGTTAATGCTATCGGGCACGTTTAATAAAAATAATTGTTTATCGATAATATTAACATTTTTATAACTCATCTTCTATAGATATTGATTGTATTTTTCGAAAATATTATTTATTATGTAATAAATATTTTACTATACGAAAATAATTATGCTGTTTTAAGTTTTTTTTTTATCAAAAGCTAAAGGAGCAATTACATTCATTTTATCCTATGATTTAGAGAACATGCACAAAGTTGTCAAATTTGATTAGGCATAATATCATCTTTGGAATATAGTTTACAAAAAATACAATAAAGTTTTTGTCATATCATCCTTAAGGAAAAAATGGTTTCTATAAAAAAAGCACAAAATCAAGATAAATGAAAGATGTGCTCCTCGTAGTAATACTATAACATGTAGCATAAGATATTTTACAGTCCTTTTCAATACTGAATTTTGTGTTTTTATATTTGAATAGCCAATTCGAGCACTAACTACATAACTATACAAAAAAAAATTACAAAATCTTTATAAGTTTGTTAATATATTTTCATAACACGAACAAACATCAAAAGCCATTAGCAAAATAGGAAATCAAAATATTTTTTTATTTAATTTTTTGTTTTTTAAAGAAATTCAATCGTTTGAAACCTTTTTAGGAAAGGTTAAGTATTAAGATTTTCGATTTGTAATATTAGTGGCTCGATTATGAACAGCAACTGAACCTCAGTTGCATTGCCAATTAGCAGTAATAGTATTACAGATGTCAACGGGCAATTTTAAATTTTAAGTTGCCAGCTGGCAACATAAATAAAGTTCAGTTGCTGTTCATAATAGACCCATAGAATGAGAATGTTCGAAATATTATAACAAAACACTTTTCTATTTGTTATTGGTTTTAAAATTTATAGAAAATCTACTTTCTTACTTGAACGTGCCATTTTCATTTAACAATACCTTAGCAGCCAAATTTATTGAAATATAAAACCGATTTGCTTAATCAGATATTGTATGTAGTTTACAAAATATTTACCCTCTGTATGCTATATACACACACATATTCAACATAATTTAACAAAAATCTTATTGGATTAAAATTTATATAAATTACAACAAACAAGCAAAAAAAGAAAAGAAAATTTACTATAAAAAAAAAATTATAAAAACTTAATATGGAAAGGTAAAGAAGAGAAAAAAAAAACTCATATAAGACAATAACTAGACGTTAAACTATTATAAAATTATGTATTTATTGTTTAAAAATTGTTAACTGGTATGCTGATCATTTAAAAAAATCTTACACAAATATTGAATATTGCTACAATATATATGAAAGAAAACAAAAACAAACAAACATTAACTTTAAAAAAGTTTTTAAAATTTATATTTTACAATTTAGTTATGCATACATAAATATGTATGTTAAATAATATGTTACAGAGTTTTTAAATAAATTGATATAAAAACAATAATCATTTACAATATATATAATTGAAAATACGTATTTCGATATTTTATTCTACAAATATTATTTAAAAATGTCCATATTTAAAATATCAATATTTTATCTCAACATACATATATACATACATACACAACATAAAATATTGTATTCTT
Organism: Sarcophaga carnaria; assembly: GCA_958299815.1. Lineage (NCBI taxonomy): Eukaryota > Metazoa > Arthropoda > Insecta > Diptera > Sarcophagidae > Sarcophaga > Sarcophaga carnaria. Next base: position 48,424,087 of record OY283151.1, read on the forward strand.
ATAAAATGAAGAGTTTTAAGCGTATGAACATACATATTAATTAATTAATAAAAATATATTTATGTGTTGATCATTTCAATACAAATTGTTTTATTTCCAATAACTTTACAGCTGTAAAACCGCACCGCAACATGCGAAAGCCTGTTTGTCATGTCTAAATTGAATTCATTTAAAAATAAATCACAAACAAAGTTCTGATTCAACAGAAATCTTAAACGAAATATTGAATTTTAAGTACTTTACTACAGAACGATTTGAATAATAAACACAAATTTATAATGCAACATACATATCGACGCCTCCATTCTATAACGTTCTAAGTGTACTTAGAACGTTTTTGATGTTCATGCATTATTAGATTCTACGTTCTCTAACTTAAATACTGTCAAAATTTGGTTAAGATGCGCCGATCCATTCCGAAGTTATAGGGAAAAATCTTCTTCGAATACACATATGGTCGTATGTCGCGTGAAAACTTTGAGAGCTCATAACTCAAAACACACTTTTTCGACTTAGAATGTTATAGAACGGAGGCGTGGATATGTATCATAAATTTCAAAACTAAATTGTTAATTAATTCACAAACTGTGTCAGCTTAAAAAATCAAAAACTTGAAAATAAACAAGTTTTTCAGGTCATGTAGAAAACTGCTAAGCAGCCTTATATCAGATTTTTGCTGGGGATGAGAGCTTTTTATAGGAGTACTAATGGGACATGGACCCTATAGACACAGGACAAGTAGATGGAATGGAGATATTTCAGTTTTCTGCACTTTGCTTTGTAAGGAAGCGGAGGAAACAATGGATCTCTTTTAATGCTACTGTCTACTACTGAGTTGTCAGTTTACGGACTTGACCATCTAATAGGGTGCATTAACGGGCGATATTTTTAGAGATGGGATTTCTTATATGTATACGCCATGAGTAGCAGAGTGTATTCACCTTTTTTCTTTTGTTTTTCATTCTTTCTTTCTCTTTCTAATTGTGTCGCCCCTTTCCTATACTTTCTCTTTTTTCCTTTTCTCCTAATTTTAACGGTCGCACAATTACAGGCAATAATCTAATATGTCGATTGGATGGATTATTGATACAACTGAACTTTAGTTTCATTGCCCGCTGGTATTACAGATGGCAACTGACAGTAAATATTTAAAAATTTCTGTTCTTTTCAGCATGCCAGGAAGCAATGTAACTGAAATTCAATTGCTATTCATAATAGACCCGATTTTATTTTCATTGCTAAGTTTATATATAATTTTTTATTTAAAAATAATTTCAAAACAATTTGTGTAAAAATATTACCTTAATAATAACAATAATTATTGCAAACACCCAAAAGTATACAAATGTTTTACTTATGAAAACTTTAAATTTTTATTTCATGAAGTTTTTGTATACAAAAGATAAGTTTAAAAGCGAAATATTTATTGATACGCAGTTATAAACAAACAAAATAGCACACAAGTGTGAATATTCCCTCCCATGATATGATAACTTAACATGTACATACACCGCTACCTATTGTATTATCGATATATTTTTCACTATTTTTAATGTGATTTTAACAAAGTGGGTAAAGTAATGTCATCTATACAAATTATAAGAATAATAAAATTACTAAAACAAACCATTAACTATTTAGAGGCTTTTACAAAGCCTTTATGCAACATTCACACTATACGTATACACACATACCCATAACATTTAAAGCTGTGTTGTTGTTTTTTTAAATACTTTATAATACGGCTACCAGCCTCTTGTCTTAAAACTCGGTATTACAATTGGAGCAACGTTTGTTTTTCATAGCCAAACAACAGAGAATTCCAACTGGGAAGAATACAATTGCACATAGTAGACCAATACAGGGATAGGAGTCTTCTAAAATGCCAATACGACATGCTGGACAGCCGCCAATAACAATGATTTCCTGTGGAATGTGTGGTGTTTGTTGGATGACAACATTCACTGGAGTGGTTTCGAATGCTCCATACGTAGGTACCTGCTGATAACCACCATGTGGAACATGAGATGGAGCACTGGGTGTGCTGTGTATGGGTACATTTTGTGCCTGAGCCATTGGTGGTGGCACATATGGTGTCGATGACTGTGTAACACCAATATTTGGATCGGGATATTTATAACCTTTACAAATAATGATCGTATAGATCTTTAAAAGGTTACACGAAAATTGCACCACTAATCAATGCACTTACCAACATTTGGTGGCGCTGTAGCTGCATGCATAGCCTCTTCGTACGATGGTGGCTGCAATTCTTTTGACATTTTTTCGTTGTTTTTCAATTCGTTTTAGAACTTCTTATCAATTCGGTATTTAATTAATGAGTCAATTATTGTTTTTTAACAATTTATTCTGATTTTTCATTCTCTTTTAAATTGTTTTTGCTTTGTATAACAGTTTGTCAATAATGCAAATAGTGATGATAACACATCAAAAAAAGAAATAGACGATATACTATAACTAGAGATGACAAATTATTTAATACACCGTAGAAAAAAGTATTTAAGAAATGAATGCACTTCTGCGTGTGGTGAACCAATATTATTACACTAACGGACAGTTAATTTATATTAAAGAGAAGGGTCAGAGTTCATTCTATACTCTAAACCGGAATCATATTTACGATATCAGAAAAATGTTGAAGAAAAGTGAAAATGTCCCGCCACGCAAGAGGCCAAGAAAATGTTTGTACTGAGAAGGCTGAGCATTACTGTGAAACAAAGAATTCTTGGGCACCTAGAATTTATTGACAGACCGTATCTAGTCATAATAAATCATTACCATTCTTAAACTAAATTTTTTTCACAAATATTTGCAGTAAAATCCCTAACATTTGTTGCATCTTCATCAATCTATGCCTGACAACTTGACACCCGCTTTTGGGATTAATTTGACAATTACAGCATTTGACCGATTTTCTAAAAGGTGTACAACAATACGACAAAGATTTCTCTATTAAAACTTTCTACGCTAGAAATAGGAATAAAACTATAAAAAGTTAAAATAATTGTTTATTAAAAGCAACAAATAAAAAGAATTAAAACATCAAAATGGCTAAAATGGCATTTCAGCATCAGGCCGGCACGGCCATGGAGTGTTTAAGCGTAAGTTGAGCGGATGTTAAATGACACCATGGGTGGAGTTGTGCGACGAACAAATTAATAACGATATTATTGTTGTTGTTTGTGTTTATGTTATTATATCCGGTATAGATTCCTATAACGTTGCACAAAGAAAAGGATTACGACCAAGAAGGCAGAGAGATTTTAAAGTGTGGTTTTAAAATTGGCGGAGGTATTGATCAAGATTATAAGAAAAGTCCACAGGGTTATACAGATTATGTAGGTTTTCAATAATTTTATTACATTTTACTTCTACTAATTTCCATTTTTTAAGGGCATTTACGTTACCGAAGTACATGATGGCAGCCCAGCAGCTCGTGCTGGTCTACGCATACACGATAAGATTTTACAGTGCAATGGCTATGATTTTACGATGGTGACCCATAAAAAGGCCGTAAGCTATATACGAAAACATCCGGTACTAAATATGTTAGTTGCCCGCAAGGGTGTTACATCGACATAAGTAATGATGGTAGTTATCCTGATTAAAATCTATTTGATACGTTTTTAACTACAAGTTAAGCAATTGTTATCGTCTACATAAAAGTACTATTCAAGGGGGCACTTGATTTTCTGTCTCTCTATCTATCCACCTAAAACTCGGTATACTTTACTTTAAGCTAAACTTACTATTGGCTTTAAATAAAGCCACAGGTCTCACCGTCTTAAACAGGAGGCATAACTAAAGCCAACATTAAAGATCTCTTTTTTTATCATCTCTAAGTTTCAAATACTTCCTATACTTACTATTAAGCTTTCTATTTTTTAACATTTCCTTTAACGCACATACATACATTCTCTAAATTGTCGATAAAGCCAATAAAAATAATTAATCCGTGGCCAAATTATTGCTATAAGTCTCTGCTTATAATCATTTATATACACATACACACACACAAATACTTTATATACATATATATATATTTAAAAAAAATAATTAATTATTATTATTATTAATGTAATATAGGAAAGAAGTTTATATCAGTAGAATTTATACTTTTATATGCACATCTTATAGTACAGAACAGAGAAAAGCACTTCAATGACGCGCTCATTTACCATGAAATCGTTTTATTTCAAACAAATTAGTATTTTATGTGATACATACCTACATATATAAAGAGGAATAAATATATTAAAGCCTGTATTATTTAAAGCATAGAAAACAAATGCATATGAATAAGTATACAATTTAAAAATGCATTAGATATTCATGTATAAACATTAATTTTAGCTAAGATGTTTTTAGATTTTATTTGTTAACAACAGTATAATGATTTGAATTTATTTTTATTTTATATTCAATGTTTAATAAACAAATGTTTTCATATTTTGCAAGAAAATTTTACATTATTTGAAATGTTTTACCAAGTACATGAAAATCGAAATAGGTGAATCGAAAATCGAATAAAAAGCTATATACGCAAGACTTTCGAAATCGGCTATCATCGTCTTGGCACCTATGTAGGTATCACGCAAGCCTGGATAGATAGTATTTGTTCTTAGTGCTGCGGAAAATACTGAAAATTTACCAGACAATCCCAATAATATGCGGTAGATCGGAAGATACTGATGGAACTGGATTGAAAATCCGTTAAGAACCCCTAGAACAATATTATCCAACTGGATTGGACATACGCTAATAATCTCTATAACAACATTGCCCGAATTATAATAAATTTTGATCCATAAGGACGACTCAGACGAGGAAGGCTTGCGCCTCTCTAGATGAGATAAGAATTATATAAAGAATATGTTAAGACGTTGATTTATTAAAGTGGAGATCATTTGTCGAGGTTATATGCTTTTTATGGAAGAAAACAAAAATTTGATCATGATGGACTCAAATATATTGGAATAAAACACTTGAGTTACCAACTGACAACTAAAATATTATAGTTGCCGTCTGTAATACCATTGTTTTCAACTGACGCAACGTAACTTAAGCTGCCCAATTCGTAACATCCAGTTTGCCAATAACAAGGAAGGGACTGGTTTAAGCACAACGATGGTAAATACTCGCCATGGTCTTTGTAGAGTAAATACTAAGGATACACTACAAAGCATTGAAGAACATCAGAATTTTGTGAATTGAGTGGTTCTCACAGATTTTGGAGAACATAAAGACTGCAAAAAGACTGTAAAGAAACAAAATCGTCCTATTTGAGTATTAGAAAATTCATATGTAGAGACATCTCTTTGGAGAGAACCTTGTAATATAAAACGCTTACAACCCATACAATTTTTTATGATTGCTAAAACAGCATAAAAAACTTCTTGTAGTTCCTCCACGGAGTAGACATTCAAGTATAACTTTTTGCTTAAATAGACAGGATGAGCATTCTGTCATTTTCTTTCAATCAGTCAATAAATTAAATTATTTAACGATTGTTAATTTCGTAAAAAAAAAAACATTTTCAGTATTTTTAGTTATTTTTTTATTAGAAAAAATCTCACATTGTCGACGCACATTAAATAAATAAAAGTGTAAAAAAAAAACTTAATGTAGTCAATTAAAAAGTGCGTTTCTATATTTTTTTTCCTATTAAATGATGTTTTAACAATTATTATTAAACAAAGATCAGGACTTTTTCAAATCAGAAGAAAGAATTTTAACACTTTACTTTCTTCCAGTTTTCTAATAAATCTAAAACGATTTTCATGCTAAAACTAAAAAATCGTTTCTTCCCTTAGAGCAACGGAAAGAAACGAACAGTTAATGATGCACTCTTTTCTTTGTGTAGCAGGAAAAATATTGAATAGAACCGAAATCATAAACGGGCTGAACGAATTTTTAATATTTGTAAGTTGAAATGTAAGGAAAAAGTGATCCTAAAGAAGCTTAAAAGAAAATAAAAAACATTTTTTAATGTTTCTTGTTTTTGCCATAACGTTCGTATTTGCTCTTGGATGAGTGCCACAAAGCCAATGGAATAGCCAAAGAAGGCAAGGTCATGATGGCAAAGGCAACCCAATCGAAGAAGTGGGAAGAGAACCGTTTGTTGAATTCGTGCAAATCGACAATACCACCCTCACCGGGTTCAGAGCTAATGGCCAACTGCAACTGTAAACAAAATTGGAAATTTATTAAAATTATGAGAAATCTTTCAAGATATGAAATGAAATAAATACCTTTTCAGCTTCTTCTACGGGTTTGTAGGAGATCTCGGCGGCAGTGAAATTGAAATAACCATGAGACTTGGGACGCACCACTAAAACATGGGTGTAGTTGGCTTGAGGAGCAATACGTTCTACGCTAGCAGTGGGTTGACCACCAACAATTTCAAAAGCCTCGGGATGGAAACTATTGTCTACCAACTTAATGTTGGTTGCAGCACCATTGCCTACATTGAAAATAGTGTAACGCACCAACAAGTCACTCTTCTCCACCAAATATTTGTTCAAGATCTGTTTGGAAACCAACAAGCGGGCAGAAGTTTCTTCATCAGACAAGCAGACGTTAACAGCGGCCAATAAGGCGCAAGCGACTAATAAGAACTTGTACATGCTGAAAACAAAAGAAAATTTATTAATGTAATTAAATTAAAAAATTCACATTTGAGGAGTTTTCAGCTGTCACGAATTGGACTTGTTGACGTGGAGACTTTTCATATTTTAAAGAAATTCTCTTAGAAATTTCATAAATTTTCACAAAACAATTTCATTTCGGTAACTGCTTAACGCAACGGTATTGAAAAACTTACTTTTGAAATAGATTTTAATTAATTATTTTCTAAATTAACAGAAAACAGTCTTGAATCTTTACGATTTTAACTCCACTGCGGCTTTTAACACAACGTTTCACTTTTCAATGAGAACGATGAAGTGTTGTGACGTGTAAACTTCGTTAAAAACGTCAAATTTCGTAGAGCCAAGTATATATGTTAAAGCTGAATATTGTAGAAATTTAAGGCAACTACAAAGACAGATGTGTTATACGAATGTAGCCTGATACAGTGGCAACTTTATACTTAGAAAATGTCACTACAATTTGCCGCCATGTTAACAAAAAGAGACAACTAGTGTGATATAGAATGTTAAATAAGGAGCATTATATGTAAGGAATACAGAGTTGTACGAAAATATCAAACACTTCGGAAAATAACAAATTACGTTGATTTTCCATTGATTAGAAACAAGAATTATAAGTTTAATTATATTAAAATATTTTTTGGATGTTATAAATGTATTTATCAACGAATTTGGTATGGATTTTATACGTGGAGAACTGTAAAACATACTAGAAAATGCAACACTGTTTTTGTGTTGTAAATGTGTTGGGGTTAGAAAAGAAATCGCAGTTGAGTTTTATTCGTCGGAGAAAATTCACGTACGTTACTCTTTGTGACGGTGTGCATTCATGTGAATTTTTTTCTTTTTTATAATTTTGTTTAATAATAAACAAAAATTGTTGTTTTATTGCCTATTCGAAAACACAAATCGGTACAGAAACAAAGAAAACACCCAACATAAGAAAGAAAAAATTGATCCCCAAATAGGGAGGCCCCCCTTATTCTACAGAAAAAAAATTTCGTTTTGTGTTTTATACTAAAAGTGCAAAATTTTTTTAGTATAACGAGTGTAATAGTGTGTGTGTGTGCATGCGAGCGAGTGTGAGAAAAAATATAAAAAGAAGGAAAAGGCAATACAAGTAGATGATGATGAAAAAATAAAAAGAATAAGAAGCAGAAAAAATAAGTGAAAGAAAAAATAAAAAGCCTAGAAAAGAAAATCACAAAAATATTATTAAATAAAAGCAAAGAGGAGAAATAAAATAAAACCTAAAATAGTATAAATAAATCGAATAAAAACTTGCTGTAGGAAAAAAAAAACAATAAATACAATATTTGTATTATTGTTTGGAATTGAACCTGTTTAATTGGCCCGTTTAGCAATAGCAGTGATAAAAACGAAAAACATAAAAAAACGGATTTTTATCTTCAACAACAAAAAATATTTCTCATATTTTAAACAGGGTAAGTAGTTCTTTTTTTTTTTCTTGTGCCTCTTATTCTTATCATTTGACAAGCCATAAAATTTCCTGGTCCAATTGCTTATTTTGCTATTTTTTTACGTTTTATTTTGTTTAATATTCGTCTCCATTCACATTTTCATATAGTAGACAAGCTCTTCCTCCTTTTCTCCCACTTTCAAGCGTTTTTTTTTTGTGCTTTTTTTCATATTCGCATTTGTACTGATTTAATGTCGTGTTTTTGAACCGGTCTATTTTAACTGCGCTGTCGTTTTGGTTGTAGCTGCTCAGCAGCGTTCACATTTTAAATACAAATGGACACAGAAGTACATCTTTGGCGCTTTCTGTTAAATTCTCATTAAATGAACTTTTTTTTAAATGTTGTTGTCATTACTGCTTTTGACGTCATTGTTTGTATTTGATTTTCTTTTTTTGTTTTTATTTCGTTCTTTTTTCTTTTTAATATATCGTTTGTTTTTTCTCATTCGCTGTTGTGTTGTTGCTGTTAACATGTGTGTGTGTGTGTGTGTGTTAATTTTTCCCTCATAATAACGACTCTGTTAATATTGCTGCTGCTGTAGTTGTTTGGTTGGCAGTCAACGTCAAAGTATTTTGACGTTTAATGTTTCTTGTTAATTTTTTCAATGGTTTAAAATGGATTTGAAATAAAAGAAAATATTTGTTGTATTGATAATAAAGAGTCATAATATTAAAGACAACAATTTCTCTGTTGAAGTAATTAAAATGAAACCTTTTTAAGAATTTGTTGTTATTGTAGTAAATCTAAAGTTTGTATGAAAACGCATTTTCTAAATTCAATAAGTTTGACGTTTCTTTTTTTGTAAGAATTGTCTCATCATTGGTTAAGTTTTTTTTTTCTTCTCTATCGGCTAATATTCGTGTTTGTTACCAATTAAATAAAAAGTGAAACAGTATGCTGTCCAAATTTTTTTCTTCTTTTCGTTTAAGAAAGCAAGGCAAAGGCTTGTCTTTAAAGAAAATTTTATTAACAGTGACGCACCAAAACCATTTTCGATTATTAATAAATAAAATTCCATTAGAAAATATCGGGTCGGTTTGTTAAAACAAAAACGTGACAGGTTATTGCAATATGTTCGATGTAATAATTTTACTGTGTTAAAAAATGGCGATGAATTTGTGCGCGAAGAATTGGTGATCATAATTATCCAAAGAAAAATGAAACATGAAAAGTGCTGTTATAGGAGTTTTGGGTTTATTTACCTTTTTTGTTTATAAAAACAAATCAATTTTAATGCGTAAGTTTTTTTTTCCAAATATTGGTTTTTGTTAATCATAAAAAAGTAGCGCCTATCAACGAATTCTATTTTGTATGTGGATCTTTAAATAAAATTTTTTTTTATAATGTTTTGTTTTCTAATGTAATATCTATTATTGGACATTTTTAAATTAGTCGTTATTAATGAAAATTCTATTTTTAATTAATTAATTCTATTTTAAATTAATTAAAGAGGCACAAAAACGAGTTGCTATTTTTACCGAAACAAAACCGCGACATTTTTTAATTTTGTAACAATAATTTAAAGTGCGTGTGTGTGTACATATATATATGTATATTCTTAATTATTATTGAAATGCGTATTACAATTATACCTATTATATTCTGAACAATAACAACAAATAAATGAAATGAAAAAAAAAACAAAAAAAATATTGTTTTGTTTTGATAATTAATTGAAAAGAATTTAATCGCACACATTATTTAAATACCTCCATAACCTCGAAATTTCTAGAGCAGCATCGATATATTCAAATAAAAGTTGAAACAGCAACGGCCAAGAAAAAAAAAAGTAAAAAAAACATGCTTGCTATTGTAAACCCCAAATCTCCCCAATCGCTCTAACAAACACACACACACCGAATAACAATATACAGTATAAGCTCTCCTATGAATATTGTTACGGTGTAGAAAAGCGAGGTACATACATACCACGGGGTAACATATATTTGTTGTTGCTGCTGTATATGTGTATAATATTGTGTATGTGTTTTTTTTTTCTTCAACGAGTAAATGATACCAACAATCAACCTCTCACTTATTCTCCATAACATGTGCATAAACATATAAACATGAAGAAAAAGTACATACATATCTACATATGTATGTATATACATAAATATATTAACGTCGTATTCGCATAATTGTTTTTTTTTAGTTTTAGTTGTGTTGTTATTGTTTTTATTTTTATTTTTGTTCTTTAGTCATTTAATCATGTATGTACATATATACAGACAAACACATGCACATACATATGCAATTTATTGGTTGTGTTTTCTTTTTGTTTCAGTTTATTGGTTATTTTTCTTGTTGTTTCAGTTTAAAAACGTTTGAATTTATTGACCCCAAACTCTCTTTTTTTCTTTTTTTTTGCATTTCTTTACTTCTAGTTGTTGTTATTGTATTTGATTTTATTTCAGTCTGCTTGAGTTTTACTTTAAACAGCTCAATATAACACCGTACAGACATACATGCATACATACGAATATTATTATTAATATTTGAAGCAAAACAAAAAATAAATATACAAAAAAAGAAATTAATAAATATTACAATAAAACTGAAAACATTTAAAAGTGAAATATTTAGTCCATATGAACTTGAAAGTCATTTATTACTAGCTTAAATTAAATTTTTTCTTTTTGTTATTTTAAAGCAATTTAAAATTAATGTTACATACATACATATGTAAATACATATCGTATGTACATACATACATACATACGTATGTACATTAATTAGCTTTGGAATTTTCAAAACATTGAAAAAGAAAAGGAACTGTTCTCCTTTATGGTTTTGTTGTTTTAGAAAAGAAGAAGATTAGCTGTGCAGTTATTACCTACTTAATTCGTCATTACTACCCACCCTTTAGTCAGGAAAACAAACTAGTTTCTCACCATACCCATGTTTTTAAAGTCAACTCTAAACGGCAGATTTTTCACAAACAATTTTATTTACTCTCAAGAGTTTTGCCAGAAGACTACTGAGAGGTATGTAGTCACTAAAAGAAATATTTCTTCATGTTTCGTTTTTTGAATAGCGGTCGTGAGTTATATAAGAAAAAAAAACGGTTTATACTATATTTCGACGACTTTGTGTGCAGTTCTTATATTCGTTAAAATATGGCCCAAAGTATCTTTTATTGCTGTGTTCTATTCAATAAAGTCACCTATGACATAAAAAAGTGTAATTAAAACTTTAAATGTTTGACAAAATTAAATCAATTGTTTTATTTGAGTTGATAATTAAATAGAGTCCAAAGAATTTTTCATATCTAAAATATAATATAAAAAATTAACGCCTGTTTTTCATGTCATTTTATTTGAAAATCGTAGAACACCGGGATTCCTCTGTTTTTGTCAAACACAACTGTATATACATATGTATGTATGTACAGTGGTGGTCACGAATTTAAGACACGTCATATGACTGATTTAGTTGTGATAATATTTACAATTCTGTAATATCAAATTTGATATTCTTTATTCTACTATGAAACCTGTAATATTAAGAAAAAGTGTCATTATTTTATTTTGTTTCTTTTTACATTTTGTTGCTTTTTGATCATATTATTGTAAAAACGTTTATTTGGAACTGGCCACGAATTTAAGACATTTCAGAAATATCTGGTTTTTAAGCGATTTTTTGGTGTTTTTTGAAGCTAAACGGTGAGCAACGAATGTTTTATTTTATTTTATGTTGGAATACATAGAAATATTTAATTATAAATGGTCAGAGGTACTTGGAATACCGATGCCGAGCGAAAACTGATCCAACAATTAAAATTTGATGGAAAAATAAAAATGGAGATATCCAAGCTGCTTAAATGTTCTAGATGCAAGATTAACAACGCTCTGCAACACATCAAGCAACATGGTACCACCAAAAATAGCACACAGCAACCTAGAGCCCGAAAAGCTACACCCTAAAATAGCTGCTAATAATCCTTTCACGAGCTCAAGTGAAATAAAAATTAAAATTGCATTGGATTTTTGTATTGATATTTCGTCTAGGGCGATAAGAAGATGTCTAAATGAGAAAAACTTGCGTGGGTGTATTGCACAACGTAAACCACTTGTGTCAAAAAAATATCAAATACCGACTAGCATTTTGTCTTGATCTATATAATATGTAAATAAAAATTCTTAACTAAATATAGGTAGCAAAATATTATTAATTTTTCTTCCTAATATTACTAAAATCTTAAGAAAAATATCATGGACCTAAAATATTTTTGATAAGATGTAAAAATTATCACAAATGTATTTATAAGTAAAATGTCGTGTCTTAAATTCGTGGCCACCACTGTATGTATGTATGTATGTATATAGGTATTAAAAAATGTTTTAATTTTTCTAAATAATTGTTATTCTCCACATTAGCAGTCTTATCATTATCTTTTTATAATCAGCAAAAGAAAGCAAGCATTTAAAAGAATTCCATCGCTAAAAATGATTTATTGATTATATTTGTTTATTTTTATTTTATTAAAACAAATTTTTTTTTCCATTTTCATTTCATTGTCTATAATGTTTTTTTTGATTTTCAATATTATTTTTTTCCTTTTTGCATTTAAGCCAGATATTGCAAATGCAAATTACACAGTTAGAACAAGAAGTTTAAAATCATTAACTCTGAAACCAAACTATTCTTTTTTAAATATTTTTGATGCGTAGAATCTGAATTTAAAAGTGCTCTATCAGTTGGCGATGAGCCCATTTAATGTGCTTGAGCAAGCTAGACTTTAAATTTGAACTTTAAAATGCCGAAATATGTCGATGGGTTTGTTTAGGGACTTCCTTTAAGAAAATTATTTTTCAGCAAAACTGTGAGGCTGTTTTTCTTTTCTTTTATCATGGAATTCATTAATTGCCAATTTCCTGGTCAAGCCCCAAATCCTTATGTAAACTTCATCATGTGATAAATGCATGATTACATCGTTCATTTGACAAATTGTGAACTTTTTCAATGCTTTCCGTTTTAAGGCTCTTCTATACTAGCCTACAGCACCTTACCGGAGGTATTATTTTGTGTCAAATGACAGAGAGAAAAAATTTATTTGCTTTGTTTTAACCCTTTCGTTACCAGCGCCGAATTTAGCCGGCACACACAATACGCCCCGTGTGTATCAGCGCCGGATTTAGACGGCATACACAAAATATTGTTTTTATGTTTTGATTCTGTTTTCAGATATATTACAGCCAAATAAATTACTAAGAATTATCCTAATTTAAATATTTATTTAATATATCAGCCAAATCTTTAAATATATAACACTTAAAATAGAAAATTCGAATATCAACTTCTTGCCATCATGCAATCTGCACACTTCGTTGTGTGCTGCCAGGCGGAATGGGCTGCGGTACCGAAAGGGTTAATGTCTTGTCCGAGCCCATTGATTAAAAATTAACGTCAAAGTACGATTAATACTTATCAAAATATTCACAATATTTGGTGGTTTGGAAGTTATTTGACTGATGTTAGTCCATTATCCGCCAAAGGAACAAAGGAACTACAATGCTATTCAAATTTACCCCAAACTTGGCGAGAACCTATAATATACAGATTTTATATCATTTGCACAATTTTATTCTCTTTGGTATTCACTAGACACGTTTTTTCCAGAATCTCTTCTAATTATAATGCTACACCACACTGCACATGTGCATGTGTGTTAGTCGCGTTGGAAATGACACATTAGAAATGCCACGAATGCAATTCGCAACGTATTAAAATTGCATTTTTTATCAACAAAGTTTTGCTTCTACAACAACATGGAACATTAGATCAGGGAACAACCAACAGCGCAGTGATGAAATTCCATCGAATAGGCAATAAATTTCTAAACGATATACAAAAAACGAACTGTAAATAACAAAAATAAAAAATGGTTAAAACTCGAAAAGTATTTTTAAGAACTGAATGAATAGCTTAAGATTTTAATGCGGTTTGTCCATTTGGATAAACTTTGTCACGGTTGTAAAGTGGTAGACAACAAACTATTATTTGTTTCACATCAATCATATATACTAACATATGTACTTACTTATGTACATACATGCATACATACATATATCTATGTATATACATATATAAATATATATTATATAAAATAAAAAAAAATAATTAATTGTGCAATTTCGTTGTTTAAGGTTTTTTTCTTCTACTTTTTATTACTGAGGCAACTGTGATACTGCTTTTACACACTAATTGATGTATTTGTGTTCGTATGTAATACGTGCACACTTTCAAACATAATTTTTTGTTCTTCTTCTTTTCTCTTACCTCTTGCGTCTTTCGTTTTCATTTTCGTTTTCTTTTAGTATTGCTATATTCATTCAATGCATCTGTTTCTTGTTGTTGTTGATGTTGTTGTATTTGTTTATATACTTTTATTTTATTTGTAAGCTTTGTGTGTTTTTTGTATGTGTTTTGTGTCTGCGTATTATGGTATTTCATTTTGGTTTTGTTTCGTTTCTTTTTTTTTCCTGTGTGTTTGTTTATTCTTCTTTGTTTTATGGTTTGCTTCTCTACTCGATTAGTTTTTCGAGTGCACTTGCAAAATGCAACAACAACAACACTGGCATCATCATCAGCAGCAGCAGCAACAACACTGAATTTTTATACCCATTGAATCGATGTCAACAATCTTTTATTGCCTGAGTTTTGTTGCGTTTTTTTTTCTCCCATTTTTCTGTTTTACAAGCAGGTTTATTTGTGTTTATTTTAATAAAAGTGCGTAAAAAAAAAAGAACGTCTGTGTACAGTGTGTGTATTTATAAATTTAATTGTATTTTATATTGCTGATTTGCGTGTTTTTTGTTGTATTTTTGTTTTTAATTTAATTGCAAAAATGAATGTCATTAATAAATTTGAAGCAACTGATAATCAATTTCCTTCCACTTTACATAATTTTGTAAACATTTATTAGATTAGTTATGATGGTTAGATAAACTTCAGTTGTTTTTATTTGTATTTAAATTCGTTTTTTTTTGTTTGTTTTTAATTCAAAACTAAAATACGTATTTATGCATTGTAAACGATCGTAAAAATTTATTATCGTAAGCAGTTTCCTACACACTGTTTACAAAAATAATCGATTGTTATTAGTAACGAGAATTATTGGCTATAATTCATTAACGGAACTTGACACTCAATTTACAGTGATGGTAGTATTTATAAAACAATAATTATTTATTATTCCTGAGTAAAATTGGCAAGGCTATGAACCAGGCTGAGGTCATTGCTATTTTGAAAATCTCTTGATCTACTTGGACAGACAATCTTCGATTAAGTCCCTAACAAACGTAGTTTCAACGATCGTCCTTGTCCACATATGCCGAGAATTTCTCAGAGAACTCTTATGTGATTTGCGGTACATAGGGATGGCGTTGGAAATTGCATTGCCAATGGGAGAGAACCGCCTCATTTCTGTTCTTAAATCCATCCAACGCACAATAGCGATTTTTACGCGTCACTGTCCTTTTGAAAGGCATGTTGAAAGACTTGGCATTGCTGTGCATCTGAAGAGAAAGAAGAGACTGTCTTTCACCTCATCTATCATTCCCCTACTTTTGTTAAGAAGAGACGGAGATTCTTAATCTAGCGCTTGCTGACATCCTTAACCGAGCTCTCTAATATAAAAATTTCTGCAATAGCATGATTTATTCCGGAATCAGGTTGGTATTCTCTAGAGAATATTTGATTCCCGGGTTAAATATTGATTGTGATATCACAATGGACATAAATAATTCCTAGATATTGTATTCGACTTTCATGAGGCTTAATAAAGCCACAGACTTCAAGAATTGTAAGCGAACAATTTACACTGCAAAATGTAAAGTTTATGTTTACCGAGATCACAAATTACTCTGAAGCCCACATTCATGCTGATGTAACGAAGTAGACTGAGATATGAGTGTCAAACTTACAGAAATTCATGTACAAGTATGAGAGATAAATTCGCAATAGAAATTGTATGAACGAACAATTTACAATACAACGAACATTTTTTAAATATCTCACTCTCTCTTTCTCTTTCTCGTGGATGCGTGAGTGAGTGTAGTCGCCGCATCGACATGTAAATGAGAACAAGTGGACTTGAAATGATTTCTGGGTTGTTGTTGTTTGGCTTCACGTGCATTCGAAGAAACATAAACGAAATTGTATCGTATTACAAAACACCAACAATATTGAAGAAGTGGTGAAACTAAAAACAAAATCTATTTGCAACAAAAATTTAATACAACAACTTAAATAACTTGTGTTAGTTACTGCGATGGTGTACTAAATATATATACACACACATACATACATATACAAACATACATACAGTGTACTGATAAAGCAACTTGTCGGAAAAGAGAAACTTACCAAAGTCAGCATAGCGATGAAATAAGACTGACTGTCTGCCATTCTGACTGACTGTCGAACTGCCCAATATCATGTTATGCACGAGTATGTGTATGTATTTTGTTTTCATAATATTGCAACAACATTTTTGAATATCTTTACTTGTATATTTATGTACGTACTTGTATGTGTACTGGGGAATGTTTGACGTTTAGGGACTGAGAAGTAGAGACTCAATGAATTCATGTGGCAACCGGAAGGTTATAAAGGATTCATTTGTTTTATTTAACACTGTTTGTACTTTGTATATGTATGTGTGTCTCCATCAGTATTTTATATTAAATTTAGTTGCCTTTTGTTGTTGTTGTTTGCTGTTGCCACATCATGGCATATCGTTGGGCAATTTTCGACAATCGTCAAATAGTCTTGCTGCTGTTGCTGTTGCCATTGTCACTGAAAATTGGAAATATTTTGTTTGTAAAACTTAAAATCGTTGCTCAGAAGTTAGAGACAGTGGAGTAGGGGTTATACTACCTTGTAAATATTTTAAAACGCACATTTTTACAGACAAAAAAATCTGTTAAAATTTTTGCAAAGTTTTAAAGTCAAATAAAGTTTACAGCTTTTTTATTCTAATAGTAATACAACTACTTAAGGTGCCAGCAATGTAATCAGAATATTTGTTTGTTGCTGACTAATGCTTAAATAATAGTTGGCAATCCTATCCCTTAAGCAGTAATGTGTAGGTAATCCTCGAATCCTTACGTATTCGTCAAGAAGATTGCTTCTGATCAAGCACATGGTGCTTCAATTAAAAATAGAAACCCAAAATACCAATACAACAACACAGAACATGTACAATTTATGATATATTGTATGTATATGTGTATATTTTCTAAAACTGCTCGTGTACATACATACATATTCCTAAAGTTTTTATTTTTTGAAAAAAAGTTAATACTACGGTATTATAATGGACGGCTGCTAGTTTAGCCTAACCTACCCTAACACTACTTTTAATTGTCCATGCCGTGATGCCAATTCACAACAAAAGAGACACAATTCTTGCGAAAGATTGCTTTGAAGTAAAGAGAAACATTTTTGACAATAAGTCTCGAATTGTATAAGTGATATTGGATATCGTTAAGCAATACTAGAGAGTTAAAATTATGTCAAAAAGATCCTTGGATAGTTTTGACAAATTCGTGACACAGCATAGTTTGGACAGAGGCAAAGAATAAATGCGCCAGTTACAGTCAAAATCGATAGTCAATGTGGTGATGAAAATATGATGAATTGTGTTTATGATACTACTATTGTAACATTCAATTCTGTAACGATAATGTTTTCATTGAAAATGTAGACAAATCTCCGTTAAGTTCACACAAAAAAGCCTCATGGAATCTAAATTAGTTTTGACCTTTAAGGATGCTTTTTATTTTTAATACTCAACATTAATCTGTTGACTCGTGTATTTCTTTTAAATGCATAGTATGTAAGCTAGTATGTATATATTATGCACATACATAGCATATGAAAAACAAGATATGCTAAATTTTTTATATAATTGTTTAAAACCCTAAAATAACTTTCTCGTCAAAAGAGGATAAGTATTTAAAATAATAAGTTTAAATTGAAATTTGTAATAAAAAAAATAGTATTTGCAACGTTTTAATCAAGGTTAGAAAAAGTCTTTCATCTTTTATTTATAATATCCAGCATTTTATTCATTCAATTTTCCCGACCCTATTTTTTACTGAATTTTTTTTCTTTTTTAAAGACTTAAATCAAAAAGTTTTTTCTTTTTTTATTTCTCTTTCTAGCAACAGTCGTGTTGTTGTTATAAGAAATTGTTTTATATTTTCTTTTCTTTCTTTCTCTTTTTCTTTCGTCTAAAACCGTTACACACACTTACTTACGTAAATTAAAAAAAAGAAACCAAAAAGTAAAATTTCTTTTCAAAAACTAAATTTTTGTATTTTTTTTTCATTGGAATTTAATAGAAATGAAAAAATTGTATCATCCCTGTTTTATTTCCAATACTCCAGCTTATATCCTATAGCACGAATGCAGCATACAGCAGCAGACAGTGTTGCCATAGGAATGAAGTGTATTTAGAAAAGTGTCTTCGAGTTTTTTTTTACTTACGTTAACAGACATCATGAAAATGAATTAATTATTAGAATACAAATAATAACGAAATTATTTAAAGAGTTACTAATAATTGCAATTTAATACTAAGAATAGATGCAAGAGATTTAACGCTTTCATAATACAGAAGTATCCCAGTTACGCATGCAGAGGAGAAGTGAAAAGTATAAGACATACACTTGTGGACAAACAATTAAGTTATTCATGCAATATCTTTTTCTCAGTGCAAAAATAACTGTACGTTATTTGTTCAATGCCGTTAGAATTAAAATTAGAAGAGTTTAATATCTTTAGAAACGATGACAGACCCTATGTAAGACGTCCTGTCAATACACAATTAGACCCAAAGTACATCAAAAAAAACTGTAAAAAGCCTGGAGGTTCGTCAGTAATAGTTTGGGGTTGTTTTACCTCATCCGGCTTTGGTCCCCTGGTAAGAATCGATGGGAAAATGACTGGGGAAATGTATAAAGACATCCTACAGAACAATTTGACTAAAGATTATGAGGACGAATTACCACTAGCGTGGATATTTCAGCATGATAACGACCCGGAGCATACATCTCGGGTAGTTAAAGCTTGGTTTGCTGGGGAAAATATAAGGGTTCTTGATTGGCCAACTCAAAGTCCCGATCTGAACCCTATTGAAAATCTTTGGGGGATCGTAAAACGAGCAGGTGCGGCTAAAAAAAACTAGCAGCAAAAAAGCACTTTGGCAGCTTATCCAGGCAGAATGGAATAACATTAGTCCTGAGCAGTGTCGCAACTTAATCAACTCAATGCCACAAAGATGTACTGAAATACTACGCCAAAAAGGGTATCCCACAAAATATTAAAGGTTCAAAATAGTTTGGGTGAAAAATAAAACAATAAAATTAAAATTTCAATATTTTTTTTTGAGATGACTTAATTATGTGTCCACTTAAATTTTAAGTCTGATATCAACTCCGTACGAAAACATTTTTTACAATGAAAAACTATTTAAGTTTTTGTTGTTAATTAATTATTAAGCATATGGAATTCACAAATATTAGTTGCTTTTGTTTCCATTTTTCTTAAATCTTTTTAATTTTTACAAAAATGAAAAATTTTGCATAAGTGACTTAATTGTGTGTCCACGAGTGTATGTACGGTATAAATAATAAAGAAGGAGCGCCAAATGCTGCAAGGCAATTTTACAATTGGTGCTTTAGCCATGCACGGTATGTGTTTTAAACTTAAAAGGCAGCGGCGCCAAAGTATAAGTAAAACAAATAAGAAGTCAACAATTTATTAATTTTTTTTATCAATAGTGCCATCCAAATGCTTTTTCTCGCGTTTCTAATAGTTATATCCTATACATCACGGTTTTTAAAAGCTCTATGTCATGCATGTTATTGTATTGACAACACTAATCCGTTCATTGCCTTGAGCAAGAATAGAAATTAGCCTAAATACGTCGCGTATTGGCGTACTGACTTTGAATTGTGTTCTATTTTTGATCGATTGTAGCGCAGCATTTAGTGCCTCTTATGTACTTATGCCCAGAGTTAACACTTGCTTTAAATTATGTAAATGTATACAGGAAATGTTGCAGGTCATTGAGTCCTTCGAAAAGAGATGCGATGGCAACACAAAGTTTTCGAAAAAAAAACACGGCAATGAGAAATATCTCTACGATGTATTGTATGTCTTTCATTGCCTCAAATTGAAATCAAGGCATTGAGAAATTTATCAAAATCTTCTTCAAAAAAATCTGACAATCCTGATCAATTCTTACTAAAAGAAAATCTCTCCTTTTAGAGATATCAACTCTCTTAAGACACAATATATGCAACGCGTTAATTAAGTGTTGCCATTGTGCTCAAAAGTTTTCAGTTTGAAAGAACTGATAAATTGTTAAATTTAATTTAATTTCAAATAAATAAACTTTTAAAGTTCTTATTTGAAACATTTCAATCAAAGCCCCCAGCCACATTCAAATGGTTTGTTTCATAATATCATTGTGCTGTTGTTGTTGTTGTATACAGAATTTCTGTATAACAAGAAAATATATAAGTAAACAAACACACCTAAACCCACAATCATGCATAATATTCTATACACATAAAATCCTATAGAACTCGATTGGATGGTTGGGTGGTAGTGGGAGGTAGTGATGGTAGGGGATGAGAATGAAAAGGAAGTTTAGAGGTCTGCTTATTTGTTGTTTTGGCAACGTATTTTAGCGGGTTGTATTAACGAAAATTTTGTACAATTTAAATCAAAAACAAATGGTGGCACAACAAAAAAAAAAGTAAAAACGAGGTAGATGAGGGTGACATCAGAGGTGGTAGCATATGATGGCAATCACCATAAAATAAACAACAACAACAACAACAACAGTAGCTAGCATTGTATACATACAAGTAGAAGCAAGCACTCTTAATACAAACCAATGAAACAAACCCAATGAATTCTGGCAACAAACAACAACAATAATTTCAACGGTATCATCTATTCAATACGAAATTCTTTACACATTCTCGTACAATATGCAAAACTACATATATGTACACACACATACATACATTCATCTTTTACCCCAACTCTCTCGCACTCTCTAACTCACTCATACACTTGTTTACGTTTACTCTCACACAAATAGGCTCTTTTAAATACAAACAACTAACATTTGGTACTTTAAAGAGAAAGGGTTTGCTGTGAATGAATACAAGAGTCATCTGTATAGGGGTATTTGAAGGGTTCTCATGTCAAGCAAAGCAGGAGGGGAAAAGGTTGCTAAGGGGTGGCTTAGTGCGGGTAGCAAAACTATTTGTTTGGTTTTGTTTATTTGCTCGGTCAGAGTATTTTGGAGCGAAGAACCCCTAGAGTGTGTTTGTGTTAAGCATTGTTGTATTGTATTTAGGGTGTAGATTCTGCTACAATTTTGTTTTGAAGAGTGTGAGTGCGGGTGTGTATGTGCATATACAGGAGTATTATTTTGACAGCAGCATAGTTGTGAAATATATTTCCATGTTATTTGCTCAATATTTGTCGACAAATTCTAATCGTTACGTTTTTGTTTATGTAGGAGCATTATAATGCATCATACTACCATACCCATACATTCATATCCAATCATACATACTACGTAGTTAAGAAGAATACAACTAAATATGATAGTATGTACATACATATAGCAGAAAACATAACGGATCTGAACTAAAGTTTTTTTTTCAAAATAGACTTCGAACAATCGACTCATGTATGAGAGTTGTATTCCATTCGCGGTCGAATATAAGTGGTGTAAACAGTAAGAAGATCAGAGGCACCGAGGCACTAGAATGAATGCTTCTTTTGAAATTTGAAAAATGTATTGGTTCCACTGAACATTGCATTGAATTTTCATGACCAGAACATCAAGATCTTCTGGCTCCCTAATATGGACACGACCTATAGTTATAGATGACGTAACATTATTGTAGAGCTTGTGTATGTGAATAAACAAGACCCAAGAGTTACGCACATTAAAATCGACGACCCCACTCGTGTGTCATTCATATTTAACCTTTTCGCCTCAACCTCCAAAGAGCACGGCAAGCCATTAATATTTTAAAGAAAATATTTTCACTTTAGGATTAGCTCTGCTTTAAATGTTGCATTTCTTTTCCGAATCTCTTGTTAATTTCCATGAATTCAAAATAGAAGAGAGCAAGTCAGTTATTAAAAAAAAAACGGTCGAAGAACAAATATTGGGTACGCATATATTCACATTAAATGTTATAAGAGAGTTTATGCATGTGTGCGTGAGACAGAGAGCGAGAGAGTGAGTGAATTGTTTAGTGAAAAACAAGAACATGAATTTGCTTTTAAAATCGTACAGAAACAAAAAAAGAAAAAGAAAATTTATAAATACAAGTAAACGCAGTCAAATTTAACGCCGCAACACTTTATGACATGTAATCCATACTTAGCGTACAGATACGATACATAAACAGTGACGCAAAAATACAATGACACACAGAAATTTATTAAATAACATCTCTAGGGATTTTTTTTTTCGTAACAGAACATAATTTTTCTTTCCTAACAAGCATTATAGCGTCATAGCCACACATTAAATTTATCAGAATTTTACCTTCAAAAGTCATTTCATAGTGAAGAAGCAGAGAACAAACATATGATTTCTGCTGCGTGTTTTTACAACTAAAAACCGCTTTTGAATTTTTGTCCTTAAACGAACACTACTACGTATGCGTTTGCATGTTTGCATACAAAATATTTAACAGAGCAGGAAAGAGAGAGATAAACCAAGAAAGAGGGAGACATAAAGTCAGAGAAGAAACTTGTCTGTACAATAAAACACTGGTTGTTGTAATAAGTTGCTTAAAACTTATTTGGAGAGATAATGATAACCATTTAATTGATTAAATATTTCAAGAACAATAACAACAAAAGTAGCAAAATGTATATACTTACGTATGTATGTATGCATGTATATATATGTATACATATGTATGTTCGTGTGTATTTGCAAATAATTTGTTCATCTTGTATTATTATTGGGCGAGGGAATGTTAAATTTTATTATAATTGTTATTGTCGTTGTTATTTTTGATATTGTTGTTGTTTGTTGTTGCTGTCGTTGTTATTATTTGCGATAGTTGCAGAGATTTCAATTAATATTGTGGTCATCGGTTATTGGGTTGATTGGCTGTTATATGGATTTAGAATTATTTTTGTTAGTGTTGTTGTATCTATATATGTATATGTAATACTGTATATATATATATATATATGTATGTGTGTATGTCCATCTAAAAGTGTTACCATTGCCTGCCTGCCAGCCAGCCAGCCAGCCAGCCTGCCTATTGTACTGTGTGTAATATTAACGTGTGTTGTGCATATGAAATATTTTTGGCATGTTATTGCGCACATGCTGTTTATTTTTCATCTCCTCCGCTATTGCAGGCAGTTGTTATTGTTGTAGCCCGTTATTTTGTTTTTGTTGCTGCATGTTAGGTGGAGCAATATCTCTCTATTTGCAATGTTAAACACACAAAAAAAGTGGAAAAGAAGCAATGACTTCGGAAACTAACAAATCCAACAATAAAGTCGTGTTGCTGCACAAGTATTGCAACAGCTATTGCATTTTGTTAAATAATTTCTTTTTAAACAATATTTTTCATACAATTTTAGTTTCTTAATTTTTACACTAGTTTTTCCGTTTTTTTTTTCTTCTCTCTCTAAATAACCGTTCCTTATATCAGAATTGTGTGCAACACAACAGTTACTTTCTCACTTTTTCTACATTAAAGTGAGTGGCAGTGTTGCCATAATTATATGAATATAATTTCTTATTTCAACTGCAACATTAACGATTTGTTTTCTTTTTTTTTCTTTTTAGGTAAGCAATCGAATTTATGACAAAACTATTGCACGAGTACTGATTGCCAGTAGTGCACATACTGTAAGTTTAATTGAATTTCTTAAGGTTAAGTGAGGAATAAAAAACAATATTCGTATTCCCAGTGCCTAGGCCCAGTTTGATACGATGCTCATTATGATTGTTTTCTATTGATGCTTTAATAAGCTTACACATTATGCTTTAGAATACTGAATAGCACTAGTTGTGCTACGCATTTCCAATATGTTAAAGGGAAATTCTGTTTTAAAAATTGCATTTTAATTTAGGGAATGGTGACGACTTTTGTTGAGAATTCCAATTATTTCCAACTACAATCGTTTGAAATACTCTTGCGCTATATACATATGTATGTATGGACTTGATAATTTCTTATATTGCGTACAGGTTAATCGAGTGTAGAGCGATCTATGTGAGCAGCAGCGTCTTGTGCCTGTGGTCCAAAAAATATTTCTTCGGCGAAATCCTCTCAGCAGAGAGTAAAATAAAATTGCCATGAAAAGTTTCTCAAAAATCTATCGCTTGTAGTCAATTTTAACTTGCAGGCCCCGCCACAACATGTATAGTGTGTGAAGTTAGCTTGTAAACCTTACTAAAGGAGGTTATAATCCTTACTAAACTGAGTAAGTAAGTAAATAAGTTAAACGATCTATGACGGTCACTGCTGTAACCAAGTAATTGCTTTCATTGACCCAATCCCAGTCTAAATCGTTATTCACTCCGGGCTATGTACCATACACAGTCAGGTGTATGAACAAAATTCGGCAGTGACGACTTTTCCGTATACAAAGTCTTCGGTACACAATTGAGCTTTTGAAACAGATTATATTTTATTTTGACAGCGTTTTCTCTAACTGTCTGAATCCAGGCGCCATTCTCTCAATTAATTACTCATGGTACTTAGAAGGAGAGACTGGAGACTATTGAACACCTCCTCTGTAACTGCCCAGCCCTTGGGTTAGGTTGAGGACCGTTGGCAGGGCCTTCTTTGAGAGTTTGAATTCTGTGTCGAGAGCCGACATCAAGGCTCTCTACAGATTCATTAGTGGTTTGGACTGGTTGAGAGGTGCTAGGGCTTCATCAGTGTAATCGCGCTCTCCCTTTTTGTTGTGTCTGGTCTGTGTAATTCTTCCGCTTCCCATTCTCCCCTTTTCTACATCCTCTCCTTTTTATCCTATTCCCTCTATTATCCTTGCCTCTTTAAGGACGTTGTACAATAGGTCAATTCAACCTCTGGGTACTGTACTTGTCTTAATTGACAAGTACACTTCCTCTAACCTGACCTAGAAGGTGTTACCATATTTTAATAACGTCTGGTTCGTTTTGTAAACAAAACCATACTTTTTCATTCTTGAAAAACAAAACGTCGTTGGATGTTTTTTGCTTGTACCCCAATGAATACAACGTTGTCACATTATTTTAAGTTCCGGGTGATGGTTTATTTACGAACCACATTGTCTTTAAGAAATCTGAATCTGCGATCTAATTAGCCGCTAGTCGAGCAACGAACCCCGCATATAATTTGTTGTATCGAAATAAAAAAATATTTTTTTTTTTAAATTACAAAAAAATAAATAAAAATTAAATAAATAAATACAACATTTCTAGAATATAGAAATCTTTAAGTGTGCTTTACTTGATATTTTAATTTATGGTTTATTAATTAATTTCATTTTAATTTTTTTTTCTTTTTTTTTTTTTTGTGGGTTGTTGTTTTGTTTGCATTTTTCAATTTCAATGCAAATTATTCTTTGTTTTGTTCTTTTTTTTTTGCTTTGATAACTTTTCTCTTTCGCTCGTTCACTTGCTCACACGCTCTCCCTTTCTCTTTCTTTGTGCTGCTCTCTGCCTGTGTATTTATAACGGCCTTGCTTTTTTTTAAATTTTAAATTGGCAAACGTTTATTGGGTTATTAACCTTGAACTAAACAATAATATTTTTTTTGTAATTGTATTGTTGTTGTTGCTACGTTTTCTCTCCCTCTGAAAGTTTTTTTTTCGTTTTTTCTTATTGTATTTATTACTTTATTGTTTTATATTGTATTAATAAACATGCATGTAACATATTTAAATGCAATTTTGTGTTGTTGTTAGTGTTGTTATTGTCGTTTACAATTTTTTTCAAAACCAGCGTTTGTTTTTATGTAAAGATAGTTGCATAGGTAGCCACACCACTACATTACAATGCTTTTTTCTTTTCCTATACCCTTCTGTTTGTAAGACGAACGATATCAGACGAAAGTGTGTTTATGTGGAAAACACAAACAAAAAAATGTTAATGTGGAAAACACACAGACGTTCGTCTGAAATCGTTTGTCTTAGAAAAACAGACCCTCAGTTTTATTTGTCTTTTCTTTAAATAATGCAAGTGTACAGTAGTGATCAAAACATTTCCTATCGCATGAACTAAGACTTGTAAGACTTTACAATTGTTTTCCCAATTGTTTCACAAGTGCTCAGGCAAAGTTAAGGTTGTTCTCTTCGGATACACAAGGTTTTATTTTAGCCTATTTCCTCGTGCTTCTTTTTATTGCTGAAATGCCAGCAGGCTTCTATAGGCGTATTATTAAAGAAATATTCGAATCGTTTTATTTACAAGTCGTTTTGCTCAATACTGCAGGTACTTAACTAGACCTAAGCATGAATAGAAGGCAAATAATGGCTACTGCAGGAGCAGTAACGAGGCTTGACCTCTTTAGACACAGAATCAATAGATGGTACAAGAATATCTCTGATTTCTGTAAGTAAGAGGCAGAGGTAACAGGGGATAACATTTTATGTCAGTATCCTTGCCTGCATATACTTAGGCTTGAGGATCTAATAGGGCTCGTAAACTGGATTAACTAGATTATCTTGCCCAAACAAAACTTTCTTTTGTTTTGTTATTAATCAGGAAATAATTTTTTATTTTGGCCACCGAAAAAAAAACTATTTTTTTTAAATTTTATTAATTCAAATCATAATTAAAGAAAATATTAAAAACATAATCCTGTTATTTGTTTCCAACACTGTATGAACACACAGACACACACAAACTCTGCTTATGCATTTATGTTCGTATTTAATGCACAAAATATTGCACAGGCTCACTCTCGCCCGTTTAGATGAAAAAAAACAGAAAATGAGCGCAATTGTGTATTCATAAGAATTACTCAAGTGTAGTGTAGTGTTGTCGTTGTTGTAAAGCTCTGCACATTATTGTATATAAAATCGAAACGCACATATACACAGAAAAATCTTTTGCACTCTTGTGTACACACATTAACAGATGAAATATCCATAAAATCACATCCATCTAGCAATACATACATGCATAAAAAAATGCAAAAACAAGTGAAATTTTAAGAGAAAAAAAGAAGACATTTTAAATGAAAGTCACTATCGAGTCCTATGAATAATGTTGCCAAATGCAAGAAACTTCTTGGTTTTTTTTTATTTTTTTTTATTTTGATTCTTCACTCACAGTTTATTTGGTAAAGTCGTTGGATTTAAGAAAAAATAAAAAAATAAAAAATAAATAAATAAACAATCCTTCACTCCTTCAATGTACACAGCTTAAGATGATGCATTATATGCTACAAGACACCAGCTGCACTGGATTTAAAAGGATACTCCCAATCGATACTAAATGTTCTTACCAGTGATTAGGGAAAATACTGTTAATGATTTACGTAGACCGAAGTATTGTTATAAACACTTAAGAAGCGCCAAATGCAGCGCTAAAGTATAGGGTGTTTTTTATAGAGGTATAGAACTTTAAGTTGGCATTACTTTTCAAGATGGCGACCGATTTAACAGCTGTCAAGTGATTTATTCTCAGTTTGGTTTGGCAATTCATCATGAATAGACTCACGCCTGAACAATGCTTGCAAAAAGTGCAATTTTATTTCGAAAATAATGGTTCTGTGTGGAAAACGTATCGCGCACTACGTCCATCAGAGCAGTTAATTCGATTAACCATGGAACGTTTTCGCACCACGTTTATTCATATTGATAACTCGCATCCCCAGAGACGCTGTACGGTGCGTACAGAAGAAGCTATTGCTGCTGTAGAGCGTAGCATTGAGGAAGACCCGAATGAGTCCATCCGCCATCGAGCACAGGAATTGGATCTGCGTCCATCCACTTTATGGAAGATTTTGCGGAAGGATCTTGGTTTGCGTGCTTACAAAATCCAACTCGTGCAAGATTTGAAGCCAAACGATCATCAAGTAAGGCGTAGATTCGTCGAATGGGCCCAAAACGAGATTACCGTTATTCCCGATTTTCATAAGCGAATTTTGTTTAGCGATGAAGCGCACTTCTGGTTGAATGGCTACGTCAACAAACAAAACTGCCGCATTTGGTGAAGTGTATGTGGAAACACCGTTACATCCAGAAAAACTGACTGTTTGGTGCGCTTTATGGGCTGGTGGAATCATTGGTCCGTACTTTTTCAAAAACGATGGTGGCCAGAACGTTACAGTCAATGGTGATCGGTATAGAGCCATGATTACAAACTTTTTCATTCCTGAATTGAATAACCATGATGTCCAGGAGATGTGGTTTCAACAAGACGGCACAACATGTCACACAGCTCGTGCCACAATAGATTTATTGAAAGACACGTTTGGTGACCGCCTAATTTCACGTTTTGGACCTGTGAATTGGCCTCCAAGATCTTGTGATTTAACACCGCTAGACTACTTTCTGTGGGGCTATGTAAAGTCATTGGTCTATGCGGTAAAGCCACAAACGCTTGACCATTTGGAAGACAACATTCGCCGTATTATTGCCGATATACGGGCACAAATGTTGGAAAAAGTCATCGAAAATTGGACGTCCAGATTGGACTACATCCGCGCCAGCCGTGGCGGTCATATGCCAGAAATCATATTTAAAATGTAATGCCACAAGATTATCTTGCGGATAAATAAAATTCATGTCAATCGAATAATCCATCGTTGTTTTATTGCAACTTAAAGTTCTATACCTCTATAAAAAACACCGTTTATAAGTGTAACAAATAAAAAGTGACGAGTTCATTCATTGATTCTTTATCACTGATGCCATTAAAATGTATTTTCTTTAAAACCTCTATTTTATGCATCTTATTGTATTGACAGCACTTATCCGTTCGTTAGCTTTAATGCACAGCATTAGCATCGGCGTTTGCTGGCGCGCTGTCATTTCCATACACACACATGTATTCTATTTTTGATAGATTGGGGTGGGGTACCCTTTTTAATCCGATACAGTTTTTAGGAGGGCAAATCCCTCTATCCCTATCAATATCTTTGAGAAATCAAATGTAATTGTACCCCATTCCTCTGGTAAAATATGTTTTAGATTTGTACCAACAGTGACTATTTCAGTTACGCATTTTGTTATCTCATATAAGTGGATGTGTGTTTGGGGTCATGATCAAAGCAGTTACTCATCTACTTTACGCGTCCGTTCAAGGAAAAATGGGCTTCGTGCCAAAAAGTAGATTTTGCACAAAACTATCTAATTCTTCTTCAGTTAAATTAATAATACGCCTCCATGTAAGGTCTGTAGGTGGGCCTAATTGATAAATTATGATTTTCTACAATACGGAAAGTAGAAAATAATATTCTGTTATCTGGTGTTATTTTTATTTTGCTCTGTGGTGTACTATTTGATTTAAAATGACGCAAAAAAATCCAACATTTTTTTCTCCTCAATTTTAAGGAAATATTTTTTTAAAAAAAGTGGAGCAATGAAATGCAATCGATAACACAAAATAACAAAGAAATAAAGAGTATAGAAAAATGAATTTATTAAGAAAAATTTAAATAATTAAAAAACGTGTTTTTTCCATCGTTTTCCAACACGTACTCTTGCAATGAAATGGTGAAATTCTTCACAATGATAAATGTACATACATATATAATAAATACATGTAAGTGTGTGCGTGTGTATGTATTGCAGGTATGTACATATATTGAATACATATGTATGTAGTATGTGTGTTTAAAGCAAAGCCAAAAACAATTTATTATATATTCGTAACTATTATGTTTATATACAAACAAACATACATATAACAAAGTATATACATACATACATATGTACATACATACACTCGATGTACTTGAATCGATGGAAATTGCATGTACAGTGGTAGAAAAAAAATAAGACCAAAGAAAATTCAATTAAATTAAAAAAAAAAGAATTGCTCTTCGAATTAATAACAAAACTTAGAAATAGAATTGCATTTATTGAAAAAATAATACAAATATTTTGTTGCAATACATATGACTTATATCATGTACATACATATGTACATATTTTCTTTGTTTTTTGCAATTTTAAATATAAAAATCGTATAAAAAATGAATTTTAAATTGAAAAAAAGAAAAAGAAAAAAGATTCCTTTAGTCTGAAACAACATATTAATTAATGTTGTCCCCATTATTTGTACCATAACTGTTGGTAGCAAAAAAAAAAGAGAAGAAAATTCGCTCTAAATAAACAATAAGCAATAAACGAACGCATACAGATTGCATTTGTGTATGTGATAATGGCTGATAAAACTTGGGCAATGTGTACATAATACATACATACATATGTATGTACATACAGATATATTATAAATAGCAGACGCAGCTTCTAATTGCAGCAACAGAGAAATTAAACTAAACATTAAGGCAAAATTGAAAATTCTATCGAATTGTCATGTGTGTGAGTGTGTTTGTATGCGAGTATAAACATAAGTAGCTAGTAATAGTGTGTGTGTGTGTGTGTGTTTATTCTATTTTATCATGAAGAACAATAACAATACTAAAAACAACAACAACAATAAATGCATATTTTAGATTTTACACAGTTCTTGTTGTAATTTTGCAACACTATTCGTCACTAGACAGACGCACACACATTTGTACGCTGTTAAACAAATGAAAATTTTCATAATAAATAAGACAAAATGAAATGAGACGAAACAAAATCAAATAAAACGCGTTAGACGTTAAAGTTCAAATTGACATCACCACGCTAAACTACACACCACACCACACCTCAAAGTGACAGCACAAACATATACACTCAAAATTTCCTTCCGATGTAGGGACATTTTCACCATCATCTTGTGCAATTGTGTTTTAGTATGTAAAAGTGGTGAAATATTGAGCACAGTTATACACAAAAGACAACTCCTACCCTTAGTGATGCACACACACACACACCCCCACCAACTTAGATCTATTGACCGACCCCCTCTTTAACAGCAGTTGCATTGTATCGTATTTTAAACCACAATTTGCCAACGAAAACTACTACACTTACAATAATTTACTACACCAACTATGCAGTAGTGCAGTGCAATACAACAAACAATAGACAGACGCTGGCATTATTATTGACTTTGCCATCATTATTATCATCATTAACATTAGTTTTGTCGTCGTTGTTACCGCGTCTTGTTAGTGTGAGTACAAATAAAAAATAATTAATGGAGAGAGAAGAAATGCAGGAGAGAGCGAAATGTTTACACGTTAAATGATGCCAATGTCAACATTTATGTACGTATGAATGTGTGACGGCAAATTTAAATGGCAAAAAATTAAAATACTTTTTTTTTCATAATTGTAATGACATCGAAAGTTTTATTTTGTTTGACATGTCCAAACATGTCCATGTATCAAAGTTATTTTTTTTTATAGTTAATCAATCTTATTATTAAATTTTGCCTTATTTTTAATTATTTCGTTTAATTTTTTAAGTGTTTACTCGAAATAAAAACCTATTAAAACACTTGTTTCAATTGCTTTATTGTTAAACATTTGAAAAAAAATTATTATACTATTTAATAATAATCACAATAGGTTTATAAATATTACACTTGAAAGCTATTTTTATAACACATTAAGATTAGCAGCACTAGTCATAACCAATGGTGTAAATATAAGAATAAACTTGAAGCTGGCAATTACAAAGAGAGGAGGGGATCGAAAACAGTGAAAAAGTGATAAATTAAGAGAAAATATTTACACACACACTATGTTTTATTACACTATCAACAACAACAGCAATATTAAATAATAAACACAATGGTAATATCAACAGTAACAACATTTTAAATAGGTATAGTCAATACATACATATCTACATAAGTGTGTATGTATGCATAATTAGTCGGCTATTCGTTCGGTCGATCACCGATCAAACAAAAATAAAACACAAACAAAAAAAAACGTACAAATGCTGGAATAGCAGTGTGTTAAAAAATGAAATGAAAAGATGGCAATAATAACAAACACATCAACAATAATAAATAAATATGTAAATAGCTTTGCACGTTGTATTTTGTCAGAAGAATATACACAAAACGCAAACAAATAAAACAAATGTTGCCGGTTTTAATTTCTTAAAAGAAAAACGGGATCTGAATTTGGACAAATAAAACACGAGATTTTTTTTTAATATTTTCGAAAGATAACCTGGTATCTTATTATTTATTTCTGTTTTCATAAAAACAGACATTTTTATAAAAGAATGGATGGACGGACAATCAGTGTTGTAAAGTTTGGAATTAAAAAACGGTAAAGTAGGTGAAGAAAAAATTAACTCATTAAAATGTTGATTCAAGAGCAAATTGTACAAATTATAGGAATTAAATTAATAAAGAAAAATTTAAAAAATAAAAACATTAAATAGGCAAAAAAGGGTTAATCCAAAAGAAATATAAACGCTCTTCTTTTTATTCGTACAACACAAAAAACTAACAATGACAACACTGTCTTTGTGTTTGCGTTCCTTCGCTACTCTATTTGTTGCTCTGCTACTGCAGTTGACGTTCGGTTGTTTTTGTGTGTGTATATAGCTGTGTGTTAGTGTTTTTTTTTTGTTTAGGGAATTAAAACGACTCGCGTGAATATTTATTTGTAAAAACACGATGTCAAATATACGATAATGTGATGGAAAAAAAATGAATATTTGCTTTTATTTTTTCTTGTTGTTGTTGGTTTTTTGTTTTTGCTATTTGCTTTATGAGTTTTTGTTTGTTTGTGGTACTTTATTAATAATTTACTATAATACTTAAGAGAACTAAAAAAAAAGAAGGAAAAATAAAAAAAACTTGTAGCAACAAAACTTAAAATATGGACAGAAAAGCCAACGCCACTGATAAAAAGTGATTCACACAAACGATTTCAATGTTTTTATATTAAAAATTTATTTGTATTAAGCATGTATGTATGTACATATGTGTGTATAATGATTATCATATAAGGAATGCTTTTAAAAAAATTTGAGTATACAATTGGCTTTTATGAAAACTGTATTTGAATAGAAAAAAATATGTTATTTCTTGACAAGTTGTTGCTTCAAATGTTTTTAAATGATACCTAATTATGTACACCTGTCGAAAATAATAATTACCCTTTAGAAAGAGAGTGAGTGCCACTATAAAGTTCACAAAATAAAATCATTTTTAACTCTTCTAATATGTACTTAATTTTTAATTACGACTAATTTAATATGATCGTCATAATTTAGTTCATTTTTATTTGACACAGCCATTCATTTGTATTTGCTTACCATAAAAACTTTGATTTTTGTTTTTATTTTCTTTTGTTTCTTTTTTTTTCTATTAATTTCTTTAGAAATTGTTTAAATGTGAATTGAATTGTTTTTTTCTCATTAGTGGTCGTTAAAAATAGAGCAAAAATATACTCTTTTTCAACTTTGTAGTCTATGCTACTGCTAATGATGATGATGATGACGATGACGATGACTTCGGCAATAAACTGGTGATACAAGTTGCTGCTGTTGTTGTTGTTGCAATTTATGTTTTCATTTCGTCCAAAGCTATTCATTCGTCTATCTGTCTACTCGTGTGCCATAAAATTGTCGGATTGGAATGCGTGTGCTTGGCTGTGTAGTCATTATGTGGGTCGAAAATGAAAGAAACATAATTTTACAGTGTTCGGTTAAATTAATGAGTATATTAATCACAGTGTATATTGCTTGTTTATTGTCTTTCTTTTATTTTTTTGTTCTCTTAAATTAAAAAATGTTTAAAAGTTACTTCACTGACCATAATATTTCAAAGCGCAAACATGAAACTGTCAATTCACTCAAATAAAGTGATTTTATTTGTTTTAAAAATATTTCTTTAATTATTTTAATTTAATTCTAAAGAATTTCCCTTACCTATGCCACTAAATAACCATTCAAGCCACAAAATATTCAATTTATTGCACTACTTAACGCTTTTTTTCCCTTTTTTTTTGTTAACAACATCATGATAATTGATTCAAATGAATAAGTTTTAGAAAGAGAAGAAAAAAAGAGGTAAACCTTATGGAAGATGTGTTTAATACTCTCACACTCCAGTGCTAATTAATTTTACGGCATTATAATTAATGATAATCGATATCAAATCAAATAAAATCAATTCAAATGAATTATTAACATTTTGTTTGATTTTGCTTCTCGTTTTTTTTTTCTTTTCTATTTTCATCAAATAATTATTGTGTTTTTATTTGTAATACAATTCGTACAGTAAATATGAATGAATGGATGAATGGAGTGGTGAATTATTTATGCTTGAGTTTTATTTAAAATCGTATCGTATTTAATTTTTTTAAGAAATATTTGTTTTATTTTAATATTTAATTAAAAGATATTAATTTTTAATAATTTATTTTCGTTTTTTTATTTCTTTGCAGGTATGCATTTATAAACATTTTAACAGCAATTATAGTGAGTATTAATGTAACATTTTAAAAAATATAGTAAAAAATGTATTAATTTTAAAAGCTAAAGGCAGTAAAGATAATTATTATATACAGCTGTAAGAAATATAATAGAATTGATATGAAATCTGGTTAATTAACGCTACAAAATCGAAAGTTATTTATGTACAGCTGTGTTCAAAATAATAGGAGTGCTACCATGTAATATTTTCAAAGTTAAAATTTTTTATTCTACCAATTTGCAAAACATGCTATATTTTAATGGTAGTTACAACGATATGTAAGAAATAAAATACAAAAAAGAATCTGGTAATAACTTTAATATTTACGATGAAATTGTTTCATTTCTGTGTTTGCCCCTGAATTCAGTTGATCAAAAAAATAAGAGTGTGAGTGTTCTTTTAAAAATAAAAATATAACAGGCATATAATTTAAAGAAAAAAGTGAAAAATAAGTACGGAAAAATGTAGTTAAAACTTTTTCTACAGTGATTTACATACATTTTTGTAATAGTGGGACGAGGCAAGCACTGTACTGAAGAAAAGAGAGAAATAATTAAAAATCTTCGAAAAAAAGCAAAACTTCTAAAGAAATTGAGGAAATCTTAAGTTACTCCGATCAAATGATCACAAATACATTAAAATATAAAAAAAAGCAGGAAACGCGTGGGCGCAAGGCCAAAACATCTACTGTCGATGACCGCCGAATTGTGCGATACAGCAAAATAAATCCTTCAGCGTCTTCAAATAAAATTCAAAAGGATCTGAATCTTGCCGTAAGTGTCCCTACTATTCGTAGGCGTCTAATGGACAACAATTTATTCGCAAGAAGTTCACAAAAGGTGTCATTGTTGACATATAAAACAGGCAGCAGCACGCTTAAAGTTTGCCCAAGAACATATAAAATATCCGAAAGAAAAATAGAGAACTTATTGTGGACCAACGAAAGCAAAATTGTTTTATTTGGTGGCACTGGGTCTAGGCAGCAAGTTAGACGTCCGCCCAACACCATATATAAAGCTCAGTATACACAAAAGACAGTTAAACATGGTGGTGCAAAACTAATGATATGGGGAAGCTTTTCATATAATGGTTTAGGCTCAAAACATCGAATTAGACACATAATGGATAGGAACGTCTATGCCAGCATTTTGAGTGAAGTGATGTTACCATATTCCACGCCTCTAAAATGAATATTCCAACAAGACAATGACCCGAAACACACCAGTAATTTGGCAAATGAGTGGTTTCGAGTTAATGGGATAAAGGTTATGGCGTGGCCAGCTCAGTCTCCTGATCTTAATCCCATAGAACGTCTATGAGGGATGTTAAAAAATATGTTGCCGAGAGAAAACCGTCAAATGCAACTGAGTTCTGCAGTGCAAGATGGGTGGAATAAAATTCCACTAAATCGATGTCAGGATTTAGTTGACTCCATGCCTCGTAGATGTGCTGCTGTAATAAAAAGTAAAGGCTATTCTACCAAATACTAATCGTATTTAAAGTTTCTGATTATAGTGTCATAAGCATTTTTAACTTTTTTAATAGTAAATTTTTATGAAAACTGAAATACTCCTATTATTTTGAACAGCATTTTTTTAAGATATTTTTTTTTAAATTTCCTGTTACTTACTTGTTGAAAGCTTTATTTAATTAATGAATAACTTAAATAATTTAGTATTGAATCAACATTACATTACACCAAAAAATTGAATTAAACCATGTTTTTTATTTGTTAAAAATTAAGCTTTTGTTTTTCAATGGGCTCACTCCTATTTTTATGAACACAACTGTACATGCCAACACAGTGCTTGTTTGAGATTCGTTTCGTGATACTCCCATCAATGTTTTGAAGTATTCAAGCCAATCACCTGACCTTAAGCCAATTGAAATCCATTGGAGTGAATTAAAGCGTCAATTTACATTAAGTATTGACCTATGTAATCAAGATTATCCATGACGTGTGATAGACATTAAAAAACATAGATTTTTTCGAGTCAAAACATTGCAAAGAAGCATCAATGTTATATCGATTTATCATATTGTGTGCATCGAAGGAATTTTTGTAACTGTTGCGTAGCGGTAGTCGCCGTAGTTCAGAAGTTAGTGTGTTGGCTTATTAGGCGCGGTTCAAACACAGGGTCAGACGCCTTCATCATTACGAAAGATGAAAAAATATTTATTCGCCGACTGCCTCTCAGCAGATTACTGGCAAAAACATTGAGTTTAAATAAAATTGCCATGAAAAGCTTCCCAAAAAATCTGTCGTTCGGAGTCGATTTTAAACTGTATGTCCCACCACTCATGCATAAAGTTAAAACACATAAAATAAATGGTGTGGGAACCTAGGTCGTAATCCTAACTGAAGGGTTGCATTGACAAATTACTTACGTATATTTGTGCGCGTAGCTGTAATAGAATACTGCCACCAGACGAGTTATTGTATTGCTGTCAACCTATTTAGGGAATCCCTGTAATATCTTTCCCTCCCCCAATCCTAGTGACAAGGCAAAATGCATGATTCTGATTCAGATAATCCTCCTTGAGATATATTGAGGATGTATTAAAACAGGTTTAAAGTATGTGTTCTGGCGATTCGTTCCTCTCATATCATATTCTAAAACAAGTACTCTTTGAGGAGTCTACAGTGTCCGGTAAAATGCTGGTTATGATCATCAAAATACTTCTGGATATTAGTGCATAACTCAAATCATTTCTTGTAATTATCCAACAAATGTTTAGAAGGTCTCAAACCAGCAAATTCCCACATGACCGATGATCAAACATTGCTTCATTTTAACGTCATAGAAGCTGAGTGCTCGTATTACGATATCCCGGCTTCTGTACTTTCTTTCCAAGCCGAAAAGATCAGGTTTTTCGGTGATGCAAACTTTCGCTTGAAGACAATGGCGAATTACCCATGGCTTCAATAAATTTCACTTTTAGACTGAATGCTCTAATACGTGCAATGTAAAAAATTAGTAATTTTTTTTTTTATTATCTTAACAAGCTGTCAGACATATTTTTAGTTA
The DNA here is from genome assembly GCA_958299815.1 of Sarcophaga carnaria. Classification (NCBI taxonomy): domain Eukaryota; kingdom Metazoa; phylum Arthropoda; class Insecta; order Diptera; family Sarcophagidae; genus Sarcophaga; species Sarcophaga carnaria. The sequence goes on from OY283151.1 coordinate 48,461,855, forward strand.
CTCTGTTATGGGGAGAATACTAATAAATCTTCAAAAAAAAAAAAAGTAACAAAAATTAATGACTTTTACAAACTGGTTTTCTTTTTTAATGACTACAAAATTTCAATGAAATACAGCATTTTTTCATCTTTTAACAAAAAAAAATTGTCTTGGCCTACAACTATAACCTGGCTCTAACGTCAATACCAGACGGCAGGCAGTTTATTTATGGCATGCCAGCAAACATATTCCCGTTTAAAAAAAACGAGTAAAATCAACTGAAAAATTTAAAAAACTGGAAAATTAAAATTAAAAAAATTAATAACCGTTTTATCAGCGGTTGACTTCAAATGTTTTCATACTTAAAAAAATAAAATTAAAATCAAAACATTTCAAAGTGCAACGTAATTTGCTGTAAAGAAATTCTTGTAGTTTATTTTACGTTTCCAAATACATACAGTTTGTCAAAAAAATCTTTGCACATAGAGAAAAATAAAAGAAACGTCGAAAAACTTCATTGATTTCTAATATAAATAACCAACTTTTTCATTTTTTTCAAACAGGATTTTATAAACATATGTTTTGTTAATATAATAAATAAAAAACTTTTATAACAATGAAAATATTCTAATGTAAAATATTAAAAAATAAAAACAATTCAATTTTACTACTGTCAAAAAAATGTTTGCACACTTGACAAAAAATATTAAGACTTAACCAATTTTTTTTTAAATTATAGTGCTAATATTTTGTGTGTCCACCTTGAGCATCAATCACCGCGATTGCAGACACCTTCTCATGGATTGAATAAGCTTCAGAATGTCATATTTTAGTGGTATTTTTTTCCCATTCTTCTTTGATGAACTTTATCAAGTCGTTTTTATTTGTGGGCGATCTTTTTCCTACCTTTTGCTTTAGATGAACCCACAAATTTTCGATAGGGTTAATATCAGGACTTTGGGCAGGAGTATCAATAACTTTGGAGCAGTTGTAAAGTAACCTGGACTTACATAAATAAGATTTATGTTTAGAATCATTATCTTGATTGTACTTGTAATTAAATTTATTCGGATTAACCGGGTCAAAATAAAAACAAATTTCTTAATGCTGGCGGTCAGTTCATTTTTTAAAATATCAAGATATACTTCGTTAGTCATTATTTCATCCAAAATCCTGATTACACCAACTCCCTTGCTGGATATACAGCCCCATACCATTACAGACAGTTTTCCAAACTTTACTGTAGGAATAAAATTTTAATTTTCTAGTGCTATCAGAGGCTTACGCCAAACTCTTTATGGTCCGTCATTATAATAAAGCATTATTTTTGTCTCATCTGAGAAAATAACAGAGTCCCAGTACTCCGGAGGAAGTGAAATGTATTCGGTGGCAAATCTTAATCTCTTTTCGACATTTTGTGCTGACAGCAGGGGTTTTTTCCTAGCCACTCTTGAAGAATATTTGTGTTTTTGAAGAACATTTCTGATGGTTTCTTGGGAAACACGTAACCCAAAGTCTTTTTGCACTTGAAGAGCTAATCATCTCGTACTGGATTGTGGGCTACCATACACGATTCTAATAATTTTTCTTTCAACTCGCTGCGTCACCTTTTTTGGCCTGCCTGTAAATCCTTTTAAGTCTAGTCCTCCTTCTTTTTCAGCACGGTTTATAATATTATATACAGTCCTGATGTTCAAGGAGAACATATCGGCGATTTACTTGGCAGATTTGACTTTGTAGTAGTTGAAATAGACCAATTGTATAATATTTTTTGAAACTCGTATTCCTGGCATTTTTTTGTATTCAAATATAAGGACACTTGTTACATAAAAAAACGATCACTTCATTAATAAAACGTTGTTTACCCCTTTCACATTCCATCTCATTTGCAAAAAACCCAAAATGCACAACATTCTTGGGAAATAACGGCATTTTTTGTCATTTTTTTTATTATCTTCATTCAATATGCAAAGATTTTTTTGACACCCTATATAGTGTGTAAAGTTCTTTTATTGTTGTTATTATTGTAATGTGTGTGACTATTAGAAAACTAATGGCGCCTTATGGTCGTAAACAAGTACAGTTATAGAATGTGTGCAAAAATAAAAAAGTAGGTAAAGATTTTGTTGTTGGAATTCTTGAATGAAGATCACATTTTATATTTTTTTGATCTGTGCAAAGATTTTTTTGACAAACTGTATTTGCATTTAAAAGAAACAATTTTTTATGTTTATTAAATTGTTATTAATTAATTAATAATATTTTTTTCTTTCCCCATTTTTCTTATTTGGTTTTTATTTTTTATTTTTGTTTTCGTATTGATTTAATTAAAATTCGAATTGAATTTATTTCTTAAATTTCCTTTCTATAAAATTTATATTCACATGATATTTTAATGCAAATAGTACTTCTATGTGTATGTACGTACAGAGAAGACTTTCTTCTCTTCCTCCTCCTCCTCCTTCCCCACTAACATATTTATGTGTACATACATATTTATGTAAGTACATCTTCTATGTAAAGGATTTATTATAGTATAGTAAATGAAATAAATCTTCTTCATCATTTTCAATTTATTTATGTATGTATGTATGTATGTACATACATACATATGGGAGATATCATCTTGATAAATATTTATCCTCTTATCAACTGAAACAGAACTTTAAAGGTCTTGAATGAAGAAATATTAATTCATTCATTGTTTCTTTTCATATCATAATTAAAATTCATAAGCAAGTAATATCTGTGTTATGGATTACATGATGGATAATCAATAAAAAGTGTTGCAATAAACACATAAGAGGACACCAAATGCTGCGCGTCAATCTATCAAAAACAGAATGCATGCGAGTATATGGAATCGATTGTTTTAAATGTATTGCGCCCGCAAGGGCCAATGCTGATGCTGCACATTTAGGCTAATTTCCAAGTTTTTACACGCGGCAATGTCAATACAATAACATGCATAAAATAGAGTTTTTAAAAACGCGATGTATGAAATATATGTAACTATTGAAAACGCAAAAAACGGTTTTAGTGTCTCAATTGATAAATAATTAATGATTTGTTCACTCTTTATTTGTGTTATACTTATAAAGGGTGTTTTTTTATAGAGGCATAGAACTTTAAGTTGGCATTACTTTTCAAGATGGCGACCGATTTAACAGCTGTCAAGTGATTTATTCTCAGTTTGGTTTGACAATTCATCATGAATAGACTCACGCCTGAACAACGCTTGCAAATAGTGCAATTTTATTTCGAAAATAATGGTTCTGTGCGGAAAACGTATCGCGCACTACGTCCATTTTATCGTCGACAATATCGCCCATCAGAGCAGTTAATTCGATTAACCATGGAACGTTTTCGCACCACGTTTACTCTTATTGATAACTCGCATCCCCAGAGACGCTGTACGGTGCGTACAGAAGAAGCTATTGCCGCTGTAGAGCGTAGCATTGAGGAAGACCCGAATGAGTCCATCCGCCATCGAGGACAGGAATTGGATCTGTGTCCATCCACTTTATGGAAGATTTTGCGGAAGGATCTTGGTTTGCGTGCTTACAAAATCCAACTCGTGCAAGATTTGAAGCCAAACGATCATCAAGTGAGGCGTAGATTCGTCGAATGGGCCCAAAACGAGATCCCGATTTTCATAAGCGAATTTTGTTTAGCGATGAAGCGCACTTCTGGTTGAATGGCTACGTCAACAAACAAAACTGCCGCATTTGGAGTGAAGGTAATCCTCAAGTGTATGTGGAAACACCGTTACATCCAGAAAAACTGACTGTTTGGTGCGCTTTATGGGCTGGTGGAATCATTGGTCCGCACTTTTTCAAAAACGATGGTGGCCAGAACGTTACAGTCAATGGAGATCGGTATCGGTATACATGATTACTAACTTTTTCATTCCTGAATTGAATAACCATGATGTCCAGGAGATGTGGTTTCAACAAGACGGCGCAACATGTCACACAGCTCGTGCCACAATAGATTTATTGAAAGAAACGTTTGGTGACCGCCTAATTTCACGTTTTGGACCTGTGAATTGGCCTCCAAGATCTTGTGATTTAACACCGCTAGACTACTTTCTGTGGGGCTATGTAAAGTCATTGGTCTATGCGGTAAAGCCACAAACGCTTGACCATTTGGAAGACAACATTCGCCGTATTATTGCCGATATACGGCCACAAATGTTGGAAAAAGTCATCGAAAATTGGACGTCCAGATTGGACTACATCCGCACCAGCCGTGGCGGTCATATGCCCGAAATCATATTTAAAATGTAATGCCACAAGATTATCTTTCGGATAAATAAAATTCATGTCAATCGAATAATCCATCGTTGTTTTATTGCAACTTAAAGTTCTATACCTCTATAAAAAACACCCTTTACTTTGGCGCTGTCACGTTTAAATAACTAAAGCGCATGTCGCCGTGGTCTAGTAGGCAGTGTGTTGGCTTATTAGACGCTTGGCCTCGGTTCAAACCCCAGGTCAGGCATCTCCAACTAAACGAAATAAAAAAAATATATCTTCGGCGACTTCCTCTCAGCGGATTTCTAGCAAAAACTCTGAGAGTCGAATAAAAGTTTCTCAAAAATCTGTCGTTCGGGATCAACTTAAAACTGTAGGTCCCACCATTCATGTATAAAAATTAACGCACACAACATAAGTGGTGTGAGAAACTAGGTCGTAATCCTCACTAAAGGGTAGTAATGACCAATTATATATCGACGCCTCCATTCTAATCTAATCTAATTTTTAATGTTCTTGAATTTTTAAATTCTACGTTCTCTAACTTAAATACTGTCAACATTTGGTTAAGATCCGCCGATCCGTTCCGAAGTTATAGGGAAAAATCTTCTTAGAACACACATATAGTCGTATGTAGCGTGAGAACTTTGAGAGCTCATAACTCAAAACACACTTTTTCGACTTAGAATGTTATAGAACGGAGGCGTCGATATGTTATGTATGTAAAGCGCATGCTGCTTGGTAATTAAAAATTGGCGCACAGCATTTGAAGCCTCTTATGTGTTTGTGGACATCTTGTGAAAACTTTGACGGTATTCTTGTAATTTTTTCGGGGTATGTGCTTAATTATAACTTCGATAGTTATCCGAACTATAACGCATTTTCCTATTTGCTTACATTGGCTGCATTACCTTATGTCCTTGCGGATTTCTCCAACTGTTTGCAGTGGTCTTAAGACAAAACAATGATTTCCTTTAAGTTTTTAAACGTTATGAATTAATCGATCATCGATTACATTTTCATTCGGCATTCTCTGAATCTCATATGTTAGTATTCAGGTACAGCAGCTCTCGGTGCTGTTTTAGTTTGTCAATGCAATTCGAACAATAAATCAAAAACAACTGCCGCCCTACAAAGGCTACATATTATCACTAACCCGTAGCATTTCTCTAAATGCCATCATCACTATGGTCACTGACAGTAGTCTACAGGTCTTCATTCTTGTTGTTATTTGTTTTTTTTTTTTTTGTTGCTTTTGTTAGTTTTGGGTTTTTGGTGTTGGTAAGCATTTGCTACTCCAATGTGTACCTACAAACTTTACAGAGATTTCAGTTGATTTTCGACGAGTTGCCAGGGTTGTAAAGTGTGAGTTGATTTCTTCTTCTTCTACTTCTACTTGCCTGCCATCAGATGTTAAAAGAGTTTGACTCATACTCCTAAAACGTACATGTTTATGTGTGTATGTATGTATGTTTAGTATGTGTATCGTATGTATGTATGTACATATATGTAAGTTTAAACTTGTTATTTTTGAAGAGTATATGTTTTATGCAACTGCTAGGTTTAGTTGTTGTTATTACTAACGATTCTGCTACGATATTATCATTATTGTTTGGCTGGCTGTATTGGATTATTGTTGTAAATAATATAACTACTCTAAAATATACGATATACATACATACATACATATATCTAGATTAAAATGGGCTTTTCTACATGCATACATGCGTATTGTACATACAAGCATATGCACGCAAACACCATGTGTATTTTATTTAAACAGTTATCCTCAGAAATTTCATTCTATTATTGTTGTGTCCACCATTAAACTAAATCAACACTGTTTCTCTCTTCTGCGGCGCTATAGATCAACAGACAAAAAGCGAGAGAACGGTCTGAAGGGAAAATGGGGGAACATGCAGTTAATCGCAATCTGTTCTAGGTGGACAGTCAAGAGACTGAAAAAGTGTTTTGTTTTAATGCGATTTAACTTTAGTGGAGTGAGTTGTTGAATGTTGAATTTCTGTTTAATTATTAGAAAGAAATTTAATCTGTATTGAAAAAGGAAAAACTCTTTTCGTGGGAATTTTGTACGCAATTAAAAGCGAAATGCAACTGAAAACCATTAAACAAGTAACATAATATTTTAGATTCAGAATTGTTTTGCAGTACATATTTATTATTTTTTCTTTTCTTTTTTAATATTAACAATTTCAAAATATCTGTTTTGAACGCAAAGCAGTACGAGCATATCCTTTTAATCGCTGTGCTATCGCGCTAATTGCATGTGTAGCAAGAAATCTGCAAATCCAACGTCTAGATTACCTTCAATACCACGCACACTTGGCAGAGAATGGTCAAAGTACTTGTAGAATATCCCATCATTTTATTTCATTTAAAAAATCATCATATTCCTAGAAGTCACAATAGTCTAGTAAGTAAAGTGTTGGCATGTTAGACGGGAGCACGTGGTTCAACCCCTGGGTCACACATTTCGAACATAAATAAAATATTTCTTTGGCGATTTCTTCTCAGCAGTTTTCTGGCAAGAACTCTGAGAGTAAATAAAATTGCCATGAAAAGTCGTTCGGAGTGGACTTGAAACTGCAAGTCCTTCCCTTCACACACACACAACAGTTGTCGTGTGCGAAGCTAGGTTGTAAACATGACTAAAGAGTTATAATGACGAATTAAGTGAGTGAGTAATGATACTCTCTTAGCTAAGGCTCTGGTATAGGAATTAGGCGTTGAATAATTGCTACCAACATTTATAGTTGATTGAAGCTGGTAGTTAGACCAGGACTAGGACTTGATTATGCAGTAAATATCATAGGCATTGCTGTATACCATGGCCACTGTTGTGGAACTGTTAGAAGTTAAAGATTCACTTTGAGGTATTGGAACTCGATTGGATAATTTCAAGCGAATTCAATACAAAAACTGATGCAAAGTTATCGATAACAAAAAACGTTTTTTAAAGTTTAAATTTAGATTTGGATTCTGCAAGCAAATAAGGACGGGTGTCAGGGACTTTAAAACGAAATAGTTGTACATGATGATGATAATGTGGATGATGATAATGACGGTGCTTGCACAAATAAGTACGTACATATATATTTTTGGTATCTATACGAAACAATTTACATACATACATATATACATGCACTCAGACGTCATATAACTGTTTATTTTTGTTAGAATATTGCGTGTATGCTAAGCAAATATACAACAACTTTATAACTAACAACAACAACAGCAAGTAAAACTATTATATTTGCAAGGTATGTATGTACATGCATACATACATATATACATACATATGTATTTATATAAGTTTTAGCATTAGCATGTACATACATACATATATTTAGTGATGAGGTGAGTGTTGTGTGTGTGTGTGTATGTATAAATGATTGTCTATATTTTGTGCAAAATTTCGCATTCTGGCAACACATCTATTTTGCTACTCTCTTATTTATGCAATACACACACAAATGTATCATGCTCAAACTTACACATACACGCACACTAACAACGTATAGACAGTTAAACAGAAGAACTGACTGGGTTGACAAGTAGTCAGACAGACAGACCGACATTCCCAAATATAGAGGTTTCTCTATAAATCGGCATCAACATGTAGTAGACATGAGTATAACTGTGTAAGAATGTGTGTGTATGTGTGTTTGAAAGCCGGATGTATGGATTTTAGCCACCTTGCGACCCTAAAAATTCCACCCCAAATTTTCACGAAAAACATTGAGAGCACCTCTTTAGGTGGATTTACCAGGCAGGCATCCAACAACGTGCCAGCTAGCCAACCAACCAACCAACCAATCTTTTATCCTTTGTAATCCAGCCTGGCAGTCAAGTCAACCAGCAGCCTTTTATTCAACTACAAAATTCATACCCCCCCCCCCCCCCCTCTCCTCCATCTTCCATCTACCGTTATATTAGTAGTTATATTTTTCTTTGCCTCTTTCTATATCTCTCTCAATCTCACTCTCTATTCACTAGTTAACTACCTTGATCTCTTTCTCTGTTGCTCTCTGCCTGGCTTTGTTGTTGATGGTGTTATTGGTTATTCGTACGGAGAGCCCAATAATATATTCAGGCAGGCTTTTTTAAAAATCAAAAATATTTTTTTGATTTAAATTCTTTAAATATAACACATACGCATACATAAACGCAAACTTATAAAAGACAAGAGTATAAAAATATTTCATTGTGTTAGTAAAAAAATCCATTAAAAAATTTACTCACTCGCATAAAAATGTTCTCTTTTAGTTTTAATTTTTTTCTTCCTTTCCTTTTGATGTGATAAATGTCATTGTTTTTATTTAAAACCCCCTTAAAGCAAAAACTGTAAAATACGGCTGGTTAAAAAGAAAGAAGAAAACACTCATTGAAGAACAGTGTTGCAAACAAATTGAACAAAAATGTTCTCCATTTTAGTGGAGAATAAGACTACCTTTAATTAGATTAGATTTTCAATCCTTATAAGCAAAACAATGCGATATTTGGTGATAATTCTGACTTACGTACTTAATTGGTCATTAACAACCCTATTAACGGATTTCGGCCTGTCTTAATACATACTACTCTACTCTATTGCTGTTGCGATTTCGCCAGTTGGTCACACCAATCGATTATAAGATCCTTCCTAGGCAGACAAATTCAACCTCTATGCCGAGTTCTGCTAAACCCCGCATCAAAAACCTGTCGTGCCGGATCATCCTCTTCCATTTGAACGATATGACTATCCAGCGCAGCCACTGGATGTTAATACGCTGCACAACGTTCATATCGTTGAGGAGCTCATACAGCGTATTGTTAAATCGAATCAGAAGTCATCGCCTATTCACACTGGACCGAAGGCCTTACGTAGGATTTTTCTCTCGTGTACTTAACCCTAGAACCCTACCCATATTTTATATTGACTTTTCCTACCCTGGGTGGGTACTCGAGCACTCAGTTTTCACATGAGTTATAAATTTAGGAAAACAAGTTGCAAAATTAATTTTTTTTTATATTCATGTATTTATTGTTTATTTATGATAGAACTTTAAAGAAAAAAAAGAACAAAATTAGTTTTATATATATTTGGGGCACATTTTAACTTGATGCTCTCCGCAGATAGGCGTTTGGCACTTGTTGCAAAAAGTCTTACTTTTTCTATCTTTCGAGGTAGGACAGAATCTGCATCGTCCCTGTTTTTTTGGCAGTACCCTCTGGTCTATCAGGGTTATGTGGCGTTTTCAGCATGCCATTTATCATTTCACGAATATTTGTACTCAAAGTGGGCCAATTTCTACGCTGCTCCATATAAGTACTTCTATTCGGTATTTTTTCTTTATTTAATGCTTCACTTTATCCCTAAAATCTTCAATGATTTCATCAGGCTCATCGTCTGACTCCAAGCCTCCGAAGAATTCCTCATCATCGGAATCGAGCTCGAGAAGCCTTTCAATCATATCATCAGTCAATTGCCAACGCGAACCTGCCATTACACTGACAGTTTAACCTTAAATAATTTCACCTACACAAGTATACATATGCATATGTACACCAAAATAATAAAGTTTCATGCAACTAAATAATAGGAAATTACCTTCTCGATAAAAAAAACAAATATAGAATGATTAGCTCGAAAAACTACCGTTTGTACTACCCTGGGTGCTCCAGTACCCAGTATCAACTATTTAAACGACTTACCGCTTAAGAAACTCTCTGAAAACTAATGAAATGTGAACAGCATGCAAATCTAAGAAAACTAACAGAATTAAAATACTGTGTTGCCAAATTTCAATGTATGACAACACTTTAAATATTAAGCTGGGTGCCCGTGCACCCAGGGTAAGGTTCTAGGGTTAAGAGAGAAACTAGATCGTAATCCTGACTGAAGGGTTGTAATGACCAATTATGTATGTATGTATGTACTTAAGTTTGCAGTTAGTATTTTTAGTTTTGTATGATTATATTGAACGAAAATTTTTCCCACTTTTGTATATTATTTTCTAAATGGGTACGGGGGCACATCCTCTTTAGGATGCTTTTTGGCGTCAATTGGAATAATTCTGGGCCATATTGAGCTTGAATTCTATTCTAAAATAAGTGCCTACTATACCTGAAGTCGCCGTGGTCTAGTGGGTAGTGTTGGCTGATTAGACGTGAGGCCTCGATTCAAACCCCAGGTCAGGCATCAAAACGAAACTTGAAAAAATATTTCTTCGTTGTCTTCCTCTCAGCATATATCTGGCAAGAACTCTGAGAGTAAATAAAATTGCCATGAAAAAATTTCTCAAAAATCTGTCGTTCGGAGTCGAATTTAAACCGTAGGTTCCACCACTAATGTATAAAAATTTAACGCAAACAACACCAGTGGTGTGAGAAACTTTTAAATTTTATTTACTCTCAGAGTTTTTGCCAGAAATCTGCTGAGAGGAAGTCGCCGAAGAAATACTTTTTGTATTTTATTTTGATGTCTGGCCTGGGGCTCGAACCCTGGCTTTTCGTCTAATAAGCCAACACACTACCTACTATACCACGGCGACTTCAATTATGTATGTATACCCGAAACCATTCAAACAGAAATCACTTCTCATTGTAATTACCCAACAAAAAGTAAGATTGTCTCAAACCAATTAGGCATAGCCTTTCAAACTCTTCTTCCTACTCCACAGAAAGGTTCTGGCACAATACCGCGGTTTCCTACATGACTGGGGATCCACTCCTAAGAGATATTTAAGGAAGGAATCACCATTCAATTTGTTAGGTTACGATGATCCCTGATATCTCCCCTTAAAGTAATCATAGTTATTGGTTGTAGCGGACCACTAATTGATTGAAAATTAAATTATGCAAATTGAATTTATTTGAATTACATTTTTTCTTTGTTTTATTTTTTTTTAACTGCTGCTTATCTCCGCCATATGCGTGTTATTGTCATAATCACATGGAAAAAAACTTTACAAGAAAAGAAAACAAAAACTTGAAAACTTTTTTATAAATTATTTCCATACTCGAAATCAAGTGTATGTGTAACGAAGTACTATGAGAGTCAAAAGTGAGTAAACACCAATGGATTATTTTCTTCTCTTAAGATACAAAAATATTAGACTATATAAAGCGATTTATTTTGCATAAATAAAGGGCAAAAACTCTTAAACTTAAACAACAATCCTTTTTTTATATACTCTTACAAAAAAGTTATAAAATTACGCGTCAAAAGTAAGTATACACCTATACCTAAACTAAGTAAAACTTCAGCAAATTTTATACCTTTCGGAAAATTAATATTTTGTTTGGCCTCCCTTTGCTTTTTTTACATATTTTATTCGGTTTGGAATAGATTCCACCAACTTTTTGGTGTACTCGGTCGATATGTTTACCTATTCCTCTCTCAGAGTATCTTTCAGGGTTTCACGGCTGGTTATATTCCGTTTACGTACCCTGCGATCCAAATAATCCCAAATGTTCTCAATGGGATTGAGATCTGGTGATTGTGGTGGATGAAAAAGTTTGTTTGGTGTTGGCATTCAGCCATTCTTTCGCCAAACGGGATGTGTGCTTGGAGTCATTGTCTTGTTGAAAGATCCAATGCCCAGGCAAATCCAATTTGGCGACACTTAGTGGAACGTTTTTTTTCTAAAATTTGTACGTAGCCTTGCGCATTCATTGTAGTTTCAATGAAGTCAAGCTCTCCGACCCCAGACGCTGCGATACATCCCCAAACCATAACGGAGCCACCACCGTGCTTAACGCTGCATTGAATGTTTTGTTCATAGAATTCCTTATTCTTTTTCTCCAAATTTTTCTATGTTTTTCTCCACCAAAAATCTCAAACTTACTCTCATCGGTGAAGAGAACAGTTTTCCAAAAGTTATAGTCCTTCGTTTCATACATTTTAACGTAATCCAAACGCTTCTTTTTATTTACTTTTGAAATGAAAGGCTTTTTCCTTGGACGTCTGCCATGAAATCCATGTCTGTGTAATATGCCTCTTATGGTACAGCTGCTAACTTGCTTCTCAGAATCGGAACTGATATCTTTGGCAATTTGCACAGCACTAGAACTTGGATTACTCTTGACTAATGCAACAATCCTCCTTTCATCTCTTTCGCTTAATATTTTTGGACGACCTGTTCGCTAAAAATTGTCGATTTTTTTAAAAAAATTTTGATTTGTCCACAATTTTTTTTACGGAAGTATGATGCCTTCCTACAATCTTTGCAATTTCACGGAAAGATTTGCCTTTTTCTCTTAAATCTATTATAATTTTTCTGGTTTCTATTGAAATTTCGGTTCTCGTCTTTGCAAAATAATTGGTGGAACTTTAATGACACTTTCACGATAAATATAAAATCATATTAATAAATGATTTTCGGATTTTTTTCTTCTGATCATTCTCGTTAAATTTATCACAAATTTAGCAGTAAATGTAACGGTTTTAGTAAATAACAAAACTGGGAAAGAGTGTGTATACTGACTTTTGCTGCGTAATTTTAAGAGATTTTTATTTATAATTACAATAAAATATATTGTTGTTGTAATTTAAAGAAAATTTGTTAGTGGTCAACCTGCAATAAAGTATTCTCTTAAATTTAACTGTAAGAATTATTGAAGAGCAAAAAATTTCCTCGTAATATAAGAAACTATAAAAATATTTCCAGTGTTGACTCACTTTTGATTCTCATAGTACATGCTGCTACTAACCAACCCATTTCTTGTTATTTAAAAAATAAATGAAAAAAAAAGAATTGTATTCAGTTTATGCTTTTTATCTTTTTTTTCATTCGGTTTTGCTTTCAAAAAAGCAGTGACGTCATCTTCTTAATGGACCAAAGATTAGTTAAAAAGTTAAATGAAAGTTTCTAGCAGAAAGGAGTTACGGTTTTATAATAAAATGCAATCAAATAAAAAAGAATAATTTAAAAAACTTTGGAAGAGAAACATCTATAAAATGGAAGCAATTGCAACGAAAACGCAAAAACACATTCACAGACAGACATTAAGTGAAAAAGTTTTGTTTTAAAAACTTATATTACACTGTAATAATAATTGTACCAGTGAATCTGTATTGTTGAAACTAAATTTGCGTACTTACTTACTTAGCTGATCATTTATAACCCCTTTAATCAGGATAAAGACCGATCTTATCACACATCACACATGCTGTGTGTGTTAATTTTATCCATGAGAGGGCAGGGACTTAAAATTTATGGTCGACTACGACCACCTAGTGAGTAGTTCCTACATAGGCGTATAGATCACATGAAATGCAATACGTTTGGCTTAAGCCAAGTACTGAGTTTATGCCAAACAACACTCTGGCTACGGCCAAGCATACCGGAGGATCGGTACTAGTGTGGGACTGTGTTTCATGTGCAGGAGTAAGAACTATGAATCGATTCTAATATTTGGGCATTTAAAAACAAAATTGTGAAGCTAAGTGCCGTTAAATTAAACATATTTGATACATTTACTTTCTACCAGGATAACAATCCAAAAGACACTTTACACGTTGCGAAGCTGTGGCTTATCTACAATTGTCCAAAACTACTCCAAACGCTAGCACAGACCTTAGGTCTCAACATTATTGGGCATGTATGGAAGGAACTCGCCCGTAATCTCTATAAATTCACAGAAAAAAGGAATAAGACAGAAATGGAATAACATACATACATACATACATACATAATTGGCCATTACAACCCTTCAGTCAGGATTATGGACCTAGTTTCTCACATCACTCATGTTGTGTGCGTTCATTTTATACGTGAGTGGCGGGACCTACAGTTTAACGTCGATTCCGAACGACATATTTTTGAGAAACATTTCATGACAATTTTATTTACTCTCAGAGTTTTTGGCAGAGGAAGTCGCCGATATTATTTTTTCATATTTCGTTTTGATGTCTGACCTGGGACACGAGGCTTTACGTCTAATAAGCCAACACACTACCTACTAGACTACGGCGACTTCGGAATAACATAACTCCGCAATTTTGGCCTAACAAGGTGCAGACGATGCCGCAACCAGCTATATGATAAATCAAATAAATAAAAAAAAAAATAAATATGTTTGAACATCTTTATGTATGTATTGCGAATAAGCTGTCAAATGCTGGCAGTTCACTAGTTCAAATCCCTCTCCGACAAATTCGGCTATGGAAATCGCTATTTTAGAAATTTAATCCGGCTATCTTCGAATAAGTTTTTGTTTCGTTTTCATGAAAAAGAAATTAATCTGAGGAAATATATTTTTCCAGTTATTCCATTCACTTTCAAGCCAAGTCTGTGGCAATGTACAATTGCTTCTGTACTTTCAAATTTATTTCTGATATCTACAGTTGAACGCCCCTGACGCTTCTGCATACACAGGAGTTTTTATGTTTTTTTTTTTTTAATGATTAACTTTCCTATACCAGCCTCTGTTTGACAGTTATAATGACCACAAATGCACACATAAAATGTGGTCGTCGCCATAGATCCAATGGATTTCAACGTTTTTGTATGCGGCAAAATCTGTCAAAGCAAAACAGTTTCAATATGCCATAGAAAGCTTAAGAAATTCAAATTTGAAAGGACCGAACTACATTTAATTGTTTGTGGAAATTACCTCTCTCTCTCTCTCTCCATAATCGAATAAACGATAGCCTCTCTTGTGGTATAATTTACAATAAATAAGAGACTAAAAATTTGTAAATATTTGCTTATACATCTCTACATGCATACATACGTACACATGACACATTTGTTTAAATGTAAATATTTATAGAAACAGATTTTTTTTTCTTTTTTCCCTGCTCTCCCTTATTTTCTGTTGTGTAAAAGCATTTTTTCATTGTCTTTTTCCTTTTGTTTTGCAAATATTTTATTTCTGAACTTGTTATTCTTTATTTTATTTTAATTTTAAATTTTTTTTTTTTTTCTTTTCTTATTTTAATTTTTTTCTTTTTTATTTTAATCTACAAGCACATGGTATGTATGTATGTTGTTTGCCTAAAGCAAGTTGTCTTTACCACTCTCTATTTTTTTTCTCATTTTTGTTGTTGTTATTAAACCAATGCCATCACTAGTAAGTAATCTTTGTTTTGATTCTTCGTATAGATTTGTTTTTGCAAGGGTTTGTTTTACAAAACCTCTTCGGTTTTTGACTCCTTCGTTACACGTGACTTCTCTTTTGTTCTCAAATTTGTCTTTAATTTTTCTACTCTCAGCATTTTGTCTACATCTCTATGTATGCATGTATATTTTTTTTTCTTTAATTTGGTGCTGTTTCCTTCCTTCCACATTGGTAGTTACTATGACAAGAAATTATAATATGTGTAGGAAACTGTTTGCTTTGCTTATCTCTTTCAATTATTAACGTTAATCAGACAGACGCCTGTAGAAATATTTCAATTAAAATTTACAAAAGATTGATTGTGAGAAAAATTTAACTTCTTAAACGTATTGGTAAATAAAATTGAGTATTTTTCTTTTGTCATTTTAACACTTTGGCGACGGTTGTGGTGTATATATACGGCAGTTAATTATTTGTCCAATATACACGGCAGTTATTTATTTATTGACGTGTGTTTTCACGAACGTAGACGACGATGTATGGTCAGTCGTGATGTTTAGAAAAGTTGCAAAGTGTGGTACAGTTGAGCCTTTGTTAAAGGGTTAAATTATCATCCGAAATATTCTCATCAGTGGGTTGTTTTACAGCGAAATGTCTAAATAGGAAGGAGGATTCCTAATAAGTCCTTGATTTTTTTAATTTCTGCTTTAATTTCTGTCTTGGCTCATGATTAATCATTACGTAGTCATCCGACAAACTCGCAGGAGTGGTTGGATTTTTGTTTCGTTTTATATTTGTGGGCAAAACGTAGATCCACGACGACAAACTGAGCTTATCATAGCAAATACATACCAGAGAAGTACAAGATGGGTTGGTCAGCCCGTAAAGTTTAATTCGTAATACCTTTACAAGGACAAAATTAGCACTGATGAATTTATTTTATTCAGAAGCCTATTTTTTAAAATGCCATGACTGATTTACTCTTTTTTTCCTCGTATACTTATGCTCATTTTTTTTTTTCAATTAATTTTTGCTTCTTTCAAGGCAATAGGTATACAATCCCGAGCACGGTATTTTTGATTCCTGTATTGGGTTGCAATTGTTGCGCCCTGGTCTACAAGCAATTGTATGTATACTTGTTGTGTGCTCATGCCTCCTGTCTGCATTAAACATGCATGCATGTCTACAACAACATTATTTTGACTCGTCTTCATTTCTTTTTTTATTTTTAACCACAGTCAGGAGACGTTTCTAAAGTGCTTTTTTTGTTCTGTAATATTTTTTTTTAAATTAACTTTAAAGGTTTTTGCATTGTTTTTAAGAAATTTGCATGTGAGTGAGTGTGTCAATATATGCATGAGTTTTATGCAATGTTTTATTGTTACGAAAAGAATATAAAAGAGGATAAGATTTTTATGTCTGTATGTACATGTACCTCGTCGCCATGTCTGTACTTAGTTATGGTGTTTGTATTGTTGTTGCTGTTGTTGTCATTATTACTTTTCCTATTGTTTTGTTTTTTTTTTTTTTTCGTAACGTATGAGCAAAAGAAGAACTTTTTGTATCGATTAAAAGGTTCGGTTGATGTTTATGAAACAAGAAATGAACAGAGAAACCTTAAAACTCGTTTCTTTTCTGTCTTCTCTCACATTTTAGATTGAAAAAATTTAAAGACTTAAATATTATTATTCATATTCATATAATATTATGTATTATTGTTTTAAAATAGCATGTCTTATTACATTACCTCGTTTATTAATGACAGTAGGACATCATAATCAATCACTTGACCAGGTTGTACACACACACACAGTTAACAATTACATGGTCTAGGAAGGGCGATCGATATTGTGGAAAAATTGGACTTGCTGCAGGTATCCCACTATATACCAAATTGTAGCCTAAGGTGACCCAATGAAACCAAAATGATTTGGGAATTTGAGAAATTGGGGTAGAAAGATTTGATTATTATTGAGATTATTGAGGAAAAATGGAACAGCTATCCCACTATATATTAGCGGTATCAAGGATTCCAAAGCAGGTTTCCTTACAGTCGGGCGTTACTTGGGGCTAGAGATATGGGCGACGAAACTAATTGTTTTCTTCAAATGAGCAATGAAAAATGTTCTGTATAAATTTCGCTAAATCGGATGAAAAATGGACTTGTGGGAGAAATGGACCTAGTGGGCTGGATAGCTATGCTATCAACGATTCCAAAACAGGTTTCCCTACGATCGGGTGTTACTTGGGACTAGGGATATAGACGACGAAACTAATTGTTCTCCTCAAAAGAGCAATGAAAAGTGTTCTGTATAAATGTGGTTAAATCGAGCGTTACTTGGGACCAGCTATAAAGGGTGTTTTTTATAGAGGTATAGAACTTTAAGTTGGCATTACTTTTCAAGATGGCGACCGATTTAACAGCTGTCCAGTGATTTATTCTCAGTTTGGTTTGGCAATTCATCATGAATAGACTCACGCCTGAACAACGCTTGCAAATAGTGTAATTTTATTTCGAAAATAATGGTTCTGTGCGGAAAACGTATCGCGCACTACGTCCATTTTATCGTCGACAAAATCGTCCATCAGAGCAGTTAATTCGATTAACGATGGAACGTTTTCGCACCACGTTTACTCTTATTGATAACTCGCATCCCCAGAGACGCTGTACGGTGCGTACAGAAGAAGCTATTGCTGCTGTAGAGCGTAGCATTGAGGAAGACCCGAATGAGTCCATCCGCCATCGAGCACAGGAATTGGATCTGTGTCCATCCACTTTATGGAAGATTTTGCGGAAGGATCTTGGTTTGCGTGCTTACAAAATCCAACTCGTGCAAGAATTGAAGCCAAACGATCATCAAGTAAGGCGTAGATTCGTCGAATGGGCCCAAAACGAGATTACCGTTGTTCCCGATTTTCAGAAGCGAATTTTGTTTAGCGATGAAGCGCACTTCTGGTTGAATGGCTACGTTACATCCAGAAAAACTGACTGTTTGGTGCGCTTTATGGGCTGGTGGAATCATTGGTCCGTACTTTTTCAAAAACGATGGTGGCCAGAACGTTACAGTCAATGGTGATCGGTATAGAGCCATGATTACTAACTTTTTCATTCCTGAATTGAATAACCATGATGTCCAGGAGACGTGGTTTCAACAAGACGGCGCAACATGTCACACAGCTCGTGCCACAATAGATTTATTGAAAGACACGTTTGGTGACCGCCTAATTTCACGTTTTGGACCTGTGAATTGGCCTCCAAGATCTTCTGATTTAACACCGCTAAACTACTTTCTGTGGGGCTATGTAAAGTCATTGGTCTATGCGGTAAAGCCACAAACGCTTGACCATTTGGAAGACAACATTCGCCGTATTATTGCCGATATGCGGCCACAAATGTTGGAAAAAGTCATCGAAAATTGGACGTCCAGATTGGACTACATCCGCGCCAGCCGTGGCGTTCATATGCCAGAAATCATATTTAAAATGTAATGCCACAAGATTATCGTTCGGATAAATAAAATTCATGTCAATCGAATAATCCATCGTTGTTTTATTGCAACTTAAAGTTCTATACCTCTATAAAAAACACCGTTTATAAGCGCAGAGGCTAAATGTTGCCTTTTAAACAAGCTGTTGTGTCGATACAATTAATATTACCAGAGATATTTGAAGTCACCGGAGTCTAGTAGAAGTAGAGAGCCAGTAGTTTAAACCCCGACTGAAAAAATACATCTTGGGCGACTTCCTCTGTCAAGAAGTCTGAAAATAAAATAAAATTGTCATGAAAAGTTTCTTAGATCTGTCATTGGGCATCGAGATTAAACAATAGATCCTGCCACTCATGGCATGCAATTGTTTTTCTATGGAGTCTGTATGGGATTTAAAGCCACGTTTGATTACTGATTACAGCAATATTTCCATTCATTGTTTTTTTTTTTTCTAACCCCAAAATCTTACTTCCCAATACAGATGCCGGTCGGTAGGTTACCACAAAGAGTAGGAGTTGTTTGCTCGGTCGTGATCCAATTGAAAAAGAAATGGACGCGCCGTACAATGTTGACAATTAATTAAATGAAATACCAAACTCTATAATAACACTGTAGACTAAAAACTTAAAGTAGATCAATTCAATTAATTAAAGTCGAAAGAAAGCAAAACATTTATGTTTTGTTAGCCACACTAAATTCATCTCTCAATACATACATTGTGATACATTTTATAAGAACCTGTTCTGCCTCATTTAATCGAATCAAAATATGCATCAGATTTTAATTTTAAAATATGCATACGTGGATAAACATTTTAGGGAACATAGGCGGCGGCGGTGGTAGTGCTTCAAATAGAAAATAAGAAAACGGGAAGACGACAAGATAATTATCAACATTGCTTTGATATTTGTGCTGTTTAAACATTCCTGTTTTAAGTTTTCTCTCGCTCTCTTTATTTTCTCGCTCTCTTTAATTACTGCGAACCAATAATAATCTAAGTAAAGGGGGGGGCAACATTGGCATGAAGAAATTTATTGACTCGTCAAAAGTTAATTTGATTAGAACGTGACCAACGAAATTGCATTATTATTTATAAGGTTTTTAAGTAAATAATTTGCTTAAGTAAATACATATACAAACACAATATAATATAACATAATACATAATGTAATAATGCAATTACTTATTTATGTACATGCATACATATGTACCATATGTATTATGTACAATGACAAATGTTTATTTTTAGTATATAAACATATATATAACCCATCGACGTACATATATACATATATATGGTTGGTTGGTTTGTTTAAAGAAAATTCAAGAGTTTTTAAAGTGTGTGCATGTATATATGTAAATAAAGTGAATAGAAAAAAACAAAAAAGAAAACAGATCTTATATATTGTATATAATCAAACGCATACATATGTACATACGTATACATTATATACTATACAACTATTCATGTATTTTATATACATGCATACATACTTTGTATATTATTTGGATGTCATACTCTAGTCAACGTTGTAGCCGTTGTGCCGTCGTCACCATTACCAGCATCATCATCATCTCATCTCCTCCGTTGTTGTTGTTGTTGTCTCGTCGCCGTCTCTTAGTGTGTTGAGCTGCTGTTGTTTTTATAGTCTCGTTGTTGTGTTATTATGGTTTTTGTTGTTGCGGATTTTTTTTTTCTGTTTGTTTAAATTTCTTTACAAACATATACATATACAACAGACATATAATGTACATACATACATACATATTGAAATATATACATATCTACATGTATATATGTATGTATGTCTGTAAGTATGTATGCAAGTAAGTATACGTTTATATATATATAAAGCATTATTCACCCTATTGCCTACTCTTCTCACACTCTCTTCTTTCTCATCATCTATTCTACTACTCTTCTACTCTTCTACTATATAGTACAGTAGTATGTCGTCGATACAGTTGTGGACAATATATTAGGCTTATTACAGCTTAATTTATTGATTACATTGAAAACAAAAAAAAAATTCAATGCTGGGAACTTGTATTAAATTTTATTAATTTATGAAATATTTCCACCATTTTTATATACGTGAGGCCTCGGTTCAAAATCCAGATTAGACATCAAAACAAAAAATATGAAAAAATATTTCTTCGGCGACTTTCTCTCAGCAGATTTCTAGCAAAAACTCTTGAGAGTGAAAATAAAATTGCCATGAAAAGTTTCTTTAAAATCTGTCGTTCGTCCCACCACTCATATATAAAATTAACACACACAACATCAGTGATGTGAGAAGCTAGGTCGTAATCCTGACCAAAGGGTTTTAATAGCCAATTCTGTATGTAAGTGTTGTCGTATTAGACGTTAGGCCGCTGTTCAAACCCCGTCTTAGACATCTCGAATAAAATAAAATATGAAAAAAAAGTATTTTTTTTTTTGGCGACTTCCTCTCAGCAGTCCTCTGACAAAAACTTTGCGAATAAATAAAATTTCTGTGTAGGTCCCGCCATTTATGGATACAATTAATATGGGTGGTGTGAGAAGCTAGATTGTAGTTCTGATTAAATAGTTGTAATGATCAATTAAGGAAGTATGGAATGATCAACACATACATACATATGTACATATGTGCGCTTGCATTTTATTTCTGATAGATTGACGTGCAACATTTCTTGCCTCCTATTCGCGTATAGCGTTATGCTCTTGCATTATGCTTGTAGTCTATGCCGTAGTCTAGTAGGTAGTGTGTTGGCTTATTAGACGTAAAGCCAGGGTCCGAGCCCCCCAGGCCAGACATCAAAACAAAATACAAAAAAGTATTTCTTCGGCGACTTCTTCTCAGCAGATTTCTGGCAAAAAAAACTGAAAGTAAATAAAAATTGCCATGAAAAGTTTCTCAAAAAATCTGTCGTTCAGAGTCGACTTTGAACTGTAGGTCCCGCCACTCATGTATAAAATTAACACACACAACATAAGTGGTGTGAGAAACTAGGTCGTAATCCTGACTGAAGGGTTTTAATGGCCAATTCTGTATGTAAGTGTTGTCGTATTAGACGTAAGGCCGTTGTTCAAACTCCGTCTTAGACATCTCGAATAAAATAAAATATAAAAAAGGTATTTTTTCGGCGACTTCCTCTCAACAGTCTTCTGAATAAATAAAATTTCTGTGTAAGTCCCACCATTTGTGGATACAATTAATATACTTACACAATATGGGTGGTGTGAGAAGCTAGATTGTAGTTCTGATTAAATAGTTGTAATGATCAATTAAGGAAGTAAGTAATATACACAGACATACATATGAGCGCATGCATTTTATTTCTGATAGATTGACGTGCAACATTTGGTGCCTCCTATTCGCGTATAGCATTATGCTCTTGCATTATGCTTGTAGTCGCCGTAGTCTAGTAGGCAGTGTATTGGCTTATTAGACGTAAAGCCAGTGTTCGAGCCCCAGGCCAGACATCAAAACAAAAATAAAAAAGTATTTCTTCGGCGACTTCCTCTCAGCAAGTTTCTGGCAAAAAAGAACTCTGAGAGTAAATAAAAATTGCCATGAAAAGTTTCTCAAAAAATCTGTCGTTCAGAGTCGACTTTGAACTGTAGGTCCCGCCACTCATGTATCAAATTAACACACACAACATAAGTGGTGCGAGAAGCTAAGTCGTAATCCTGACTGAAGTTTTGTAATGACCAAATATGTATGTACATATGTATGTGTTATCATTGAATGACTGAAAAGTATCTGCATAAATGTTTTTATGTTTCGGACTTTTGTATATCAATTTCAGTACAATGACCCAAAATACTCACATAATTTGTTCAACAGTTGATATTTGATTTTATATACATACATACATATTTTTCAATGCGTCTCAAGTGAAATACAGTAGGATCATGATTATCCGTGATGGTCGAGACCAGAAACATTCCGGATAATCGATTTTCCCGGTTAATTGAGTAGCAATTTGGGCTAGTTTTTTAATAGATATTTTTATTAATTAATAAATGAGTATGTATATATTTATATAAAAATTAAATAATTCAAGGATTTTATATACATACATGTTTCAAAAATATAAAAAAAAAACACCGCACTTCTCAAATTTTTAAATTAAACTAAACAGGTTTACATGTATGCTTCTGACTCATCGTACACTAAAGAGGGAATTTCCCTTTTTCGCTTGTTTGTCCAAAATAATAGACAAAATGTTTTTGGTTATAATCACGGATAATAGAGGTAATCACGGTTAAACGATGCAGACAAATTTAAGTCGATCCAAAATAAAATTAAGTCGATGCAAAAAATTTTCTTTTTCCATCCCGGATAATTGATGTTCCCGGACAATCGAATCACGGATAATCAAGGTCCTACTGTAGTACACTTTCTCCTTAACACCTTCGACGTGAACTAACGAAGAACAATTTGGTCCAAAGCATTTGTCAACAAACGAAAATCGAACTTGCAAAACACATGCGGGTTTCATAATAATATTAGACTAGGGATTTGAAAATTTAACATTAAATCATTTTTAAGCTGTCAACGGGGTATGAAGAAATATTTCCTCATGCCCCCAGTATTTCCGCAAAGGCGATGACCGCATTTTTCATCATGGAAATTTGTCGTAATCTTTTGAACGCATGCATGCAGATATGCAAATATGCTGTTCTTATCTATTGAATTTCCCTGAATTTTTAATAGATTGAGAAGCAATAGTTATCTCTGGCGTGTTTTAAAGTTTAAAATTGTTTTGTAAACTTCAATTGAAAGCGATAATTAATTAATTATGCTTGAATCTTAATAAATTAAAAATGCATATGTATATTTTGTTATCCCTATTATCTTCTCCATTACTGTATGTATATACTTACATATATTTCTATATACATTTATATGTTTGTTTGTGTTTTTTTTTTGTTGTATAACATCTCTGAGTATATAAATTTGTATGCAAGTACTTGTGTATATTTGTGGGTTCTTTCGTGTTGAATACTGTGTGTGTGTGTTTGTGGAAATGAATGAAAGTATTGGTGTGTGTGCAAATGTATGTGTTACGTTTTGCTGCACAACTGTACTTTTCGAGATAACCTTAGTTACCGAGTATTTGAATGGTTTTGCGTTGTTATCGCCGCAGATACAATTTACTTCTTGTAGTTGAATATATTTTTTTTTAGAGGTGTTTTGTTTTTATTGTTGCTGATTTGTTTTACGTTATTGTTGTTTTTTTCTGTTCTTTTCTTTTTTAATTTTTAAAGTATTTCTTTTGTTTAGAAATAAAAATAAAAATTACAATTGCTTTCTCTTCTTCTTCTCCTTCTCGATTAATGTCATCTTTTTAATTTGTTTTTTGGTATTGTTTTTGTTTTTTAAATCATGCATGTATTATAACCTTACTTTTGTTTGTAACACTCTTGTATCACTCATCAGCTCATTAATGATAACTGTTGGCATATGGTAACGCGATTAGCTTTTTTTAAAGTGTTGTCGTCAATTATAGTTTCTTGTTATAACGTATACCCAAATATAATACAAATTTATGTGACTGTAATCGTGTGAAACAAATCACACACTCTAAACGCTTTACAGAATTAATTGAGATTGAATTTTATTCAACCCTTCATTTTGACACTCAATTGCTTGCATTTAATTTAATTTCGCCTTTTCTTGCTTTTCATTAAAAAAATTTCTTTAAACTCATAATTATACCATCGCCACCACCACCACTACTTTTATTTTTTTGTTTTCTTTATTAAACACAACATTTCAATCAATAACAAAAAAGAAAAAAAATGCCATCAATAACAACAACAAAAATTAAAAATAAATAAACGGCACACCAAAAAAATGCTTTATAAAAATGTAGCAACGGAAACAATAACAACAACAACAACAACAATAGCAAGAAATGCTAACATTGAGAATGAACTTGTATAATAAGCAAGATTTTTTTTTTGCCGTTTTATTTGTTTTAAAACACACAACCACCACACACACACATGGAAACAACAACGAAAAAGAAATATTAAATAAATAAAATTAAATAATATTGTATGTGAAATAAACAATTTCATTCCATTCAATAGTCAAAGTCAAAATACTCCAGCAACAACACTAGCAACATTTAAAGAAAAATTTTAAATGAATTCAATTTGTTTTTAAAAAAACATCTTTAGTTTCAAAAACTACAATTTAATTGAAATAATAAAGAAGTTTAAATTTTATAAAACTTGTGTAATTTGCAATTGATAAAAATTACATGGTTTATCTCAGTTTTCGAGGACAAGCTTTTGCGGTATGCATACATATATACAGTGCACGCGCGCTAATGTGAACACCGCATTATATGAACACCGCTTAATGTGAACATGTTTTTTGCTTCATTGACTACTCTAAAAATGTAAAAAGCCCTATAATTTGAACAGATTTTTTTTAATTTGAAAGTTAAAATTCTGTGTTTATTAGTTGTGGGAATCCCCGTATTAGGTGTACATATATACAGTCACACAGATAATTATACGTACCCCCTAAAAATAATTTTTTTTTAAATGATAATATATGGACAAGTCAACTGATTTTTGCGCCAAATTTTTTGTTTTCCGTCGCAGCCGAAGAAATTATATTTGTTCTCATCACTAAATATTACATTCGCCCAAAAATCAGTTGACTTGTCCGTATATTATTGGTCGAATTCCAATCGTGGCTTTTTTCTCGGCACTCGGCTGCGGAAACCGTTCTTTCTCAAAACACTTCGAACTGTTTCGGAATGCACAATAACATTGTGATCACTTTCCGAGGTATTTATTTCTACGGCTGTAGTCCTAGGATTTTTATCCACAATACATTTTATGTACCGGGCTATCCTTGGAGAAATTTTATGCGAAATATACGTCGTACGTATAATTTTCTGTGGTGCCATATTGGTTTTAAGCAAACTGCAGTCACAAATTCGTAGATTTTGGGAATCTTTTTTTTTATGTAAGTAAATGTGTCGTTACAGACGCTAATGTAAAGAAATTTTAGATTAGAAGTTCATTACTTTTTAAAAAAATGATTTTTAGGGGGGTACGTATAATTATCTGTGTGACTGTATATGTATGCGTTAGTACATCTGCTTGCATATTTATTCTTCATTTGCTACTTAAATACTGTGAAGAAAGTTTGTAAAGATTAAATTATAAAATGTGTTCTAAAAAATTTTAAAAAAATTAAAAAAATTTATAATGATTTTTGTTTAAAAGATGGTATAATTCTGTTCTAAAATTTTCGGTATTCGGAAATGTGAACAATTCGCAAAAGTGAACAACGCCAGTTCTAATTAGTTCACATTAGCGAGCGTGCACTGTATGTATGAGTATATTACCTCCTTACTTAAGTCAAGATTAGAGCCTAGTTTCTCACACCACTGATGTTGTGTATGTGTTAATTTTATCCGAGTTTAAAGTCGGTTGCGAACGAAAGATTTTCCTGAAACTTTTCAAGACAATTTTATTTATTTTTGCAGGAAGACTGCTAAGAGGTGGAAAAACCAGTTTTTTATTTTTCAACACACTACCTAGTAAATTACGGCGAGTTTATCCAAACAATTATGGGGACCGAACCCAAAATTCTTACACCATTCAAGACTAAGATTTTAGTTTTTTGAATTTCTTCCGCAAAAGCTATTCACATACATACATACATATGTGCATACATACATAACATAATTGGGCATTACAATCCTTCAGTCAGGATTACGGCCTAGCTTCTCACACCACTAAGGTTGTGTGTGTTAATCTTATACATGAGTAGCGGGACCAACAGTTTTGAAGCCGACTCCGAACGACAGATTTTTGAGCAACTTTTCATGGCAATTTTATTTACTCTCAGAGTTTTTGCTAGAAATCTGCTGAGAGGAAGTCGCCGAAGAAATATTTTGTGATAATTCGTTTTGATGTCTGATCTGGGGTTTGAACCGTGGCCTTACTTCTAGTAAGCCAACACACTACCTATTTGACTACGGCGCTATTCACTTTAACATATTAGTAGAAAGAAAAATTTCGTTTTTGTATATTAGCGTTAACAAGCCTTATGTAGCTTTTTTAATACTATTTCAATATTATTTTGGTTGCCCTGGTCGTCTAGTAGGTAGTATGCTAGACTATTAGTGTAGGAATGCTGGGTTCGTTTTCCACCAGAGAGTCTGGTCTGTTACACTAAACCGAGCATAAGGTCTGTGTTCGTAATAATTTATAATAAAATATTGTAATTAAGAAATCAATAAGTCTTTGGATTTTTCTGTGGATTTATTTCAATTGAAATATTTTTTCGATAATAATAACTAGCAGATATAAACTCCACACATTTTTACACAGTTTATGTTAAATTTTTTGCCATTCATTAAAACTTTTCATTTTTAAATTTAATTTCATTTAATATTAAATTTTAATATTTTTATATTTCAATTTGTTATTGACCTTCTTTACTACATATAGGCATGTATTTTATTTTAAAAATAAAAAGTGTATCTAAATAACCATTCGTTGCAATGCAATTTAATTGTATTCATAAAATGAAAATTTACAATTTCTACAGGATTAGTTAATAAATTAAAGCCAATTGATGGTAAAAAATTGTATTTTTCTTTCCCTTCATTAATTGTGAAAGCGTTCAATTTGTTGTTTATTAATGAATAAAAATGAATGAAGAAAGAAATTAAACATCGAAAGTATAGTTTTAAAAAATAAATTATGATTTATGATTACAAGAAAACATTTTCATGGAACTTAAAGAATTTTAAACTAAACTCCGGAAAGGAAATGAAAAACTCAATAAGAATCATATAAAATTTAAATACAGCTGTATTCAAAATAATAGGAGTGCTACCATGTAATATTTTCAAAGTTAAAATTTTTTATTCTACCAATTTGCAAAACATGACATATTTTAATGGTAGTTACAACGATATGTAAGAAATAAAATACAAAAAAGAATCTCGTAATAACTTCAATATTTACGATGAAATTGATAAATTTCTGTGTTTGCCCCTGAATTCAGTTGATCAAAAAAAAATAGGAGTGTGAGTGTTCTTTTAAAAATTAAAATATAACAGGCATATAATTTAAAGAAAAAAGTGAAAAATAAAAATGGAAAAATGTAGTTAATACTTTTTCTACAGTGATTCACATAAATTTTTGTAATAGTGGGACGAGAAAAGCACTGTACTGAAGAAAAGAGAGAACTAATTAAAAATTTTCGAAATAAAGGCAAAACTTACAAAGAAACTAAGGAAATCTTAAGTTACTCCGATCAAATGATCACAAATACATTAAAATATAAAAAAAGCCCGAAACGCCCGAAACATCTACTGTCGATGCCCGCCGAATTGTGCGATACAGCAAAATAAATCCTTCGGCGTCTTCAAATAAAATTCAAAAGAGTCTGAATCTTGCCGTAAGTGTCCCTACTATTCTTAGGCGTCTGACGGACAACAATTTATTCGCAAGAAGTTCACAAAAGGTGCCATTGTTGACATACAAAACAGGCAGCAGCACGCTTAAAGTTTGCCCAAGAACATATCAAATATCCGAAAGAAAAATGGAGAAACATACTGTGGACTGACGAAGGCAAACTTGTTTTATTTGGTGGCACTGTGTCTAGACAGTATGTAAGATGTCCACCCAACCCCAAATATAAAGCTCAGTATACACAAAAGACAGTCAAACATGGTGGTGCAAAACTAATGATATGGGGAAGCTTTTCATATAATGGCTTAGGCCCAATACATCGAATTAAAGACATAATGGAAAGGAACGTCTATGTCAGCATTTTGAGTGAAGTGATGTTACCATATTCCACGCCTCTAAAATGGATATTCCAACAAGACAATGACCCGAAACACACCAGTAAATTAGCAAATGAGTGGTTTTGGGTTAATGGGGTAAAGGTAATGGCGTGGCCAGCTCAGTCTCCTGATCTTAATCCCATAGAACATCTATGAGGGATGTTAAAAAATATGTTGCCGAGAGAAAACCGTCAAATGCAACTGAGTTGTGGTCTGCAGTGCAAGATGGGTGGAATAAAATTCCACTAAATCGATGTCAGTATTTAGTTGACTCCATGCCTCGTAGATGTGCTGCTGTAATAAAAAGTAAAGACTATTCTACCAAATACAAATCGTATTTAAAGTTTCTGATTATAGTGTCATAAGCATTTTTAACTTTTTTAATAGTAAATTTTTATGAAAACTGAAATACTCCTATTATTTTGAACAGCACTTTTTTTAAGATATTTTTTTTTAAACTTCCTGTTACTTACTCGTTGAAAGCTTTATTTAATTAATGAATAACTTAAATAATTTAGTATTGAATCAACATTACATTACACCAAAAAATTGAATTAAACCATGTTTTTTATTTGTTAAAAATTAAGCTTTTGTTTTTCATTGGGCTCACTCCTATTTTTATGAACACAACTGTATGTTTTCAGTTTAAATACGCTGAATATTTTACAGATTTTTTTTTTTTTTAAACAATTTCTATTTTAAATCAATGCTGAACGTGACTCGCCTACCAGTTTTCAATTTTCTTTTTTTTTAATATTTAA
The DNA here is from genome assembly GCA_958299815.1 of Sarcophaga carnaria. NCBI lineage: Eukaryota > Metazoa > Arthropoda > Insecta > Diptera > Sarcophagidae > Sarcophaga > Sarcophaga carnaria. The sequence continues at coordinate 48,491,231 of OY283151.1, forward strand.
ATGAAGAATATGTATTGCATTTAAACATATTGTTATTACAATAGAAATGCTTTTAATTAATTTTAAAATTATCATTCTATTAACAAATTTACTGGACTTTTCATTTGTTAATTATAATATCCCTTCTAAACTGTTAAATGTCAGTTCCTTTAAAGAATTTCTTCTTGTTTTGTCTTATATCATCTTTAATAAGTAAGAATTGCTTATCACCCAGTCTTTCAGAAAATATTTTTTCCAAGCCAATAAATCAAAGGCATTCGAAAAATATTTTACTTCAAAAATACTTTCTTCAAATAATTACTACTAAAGGGTCCGCCAAATAACTTTTTTTTTTTGAAAATGCTTTTAAAAAAAAACTGCTGAATATTTTCTCAAATTTCTTTTTTATTTGAAAGTACAATCCTTCCGGTTAATAATGTAAAATAATTTCATTCAAATGGCTGCCTCGGCTGGCCATGCAGTAGCCTACACGATCGGTCCAATTTTTAAGCACATTATCGATTGTGTGCAGCTGTATTTCAATATATTTTCAATGGCTTCACGAATATTGTCCTTTAAAGCGTCAATTGTCTCTGGCTTGTCGGCGTACAATTATCTTTGACGGCACCACACAAATAATAGTCCAACGGACCCTTTACTTGCCGTGTTTTGACCCCTACAACGAGCACACTAGTTGAAAATCGATGCTAAGCTATTCAGAACGATCAATCTACGTAATTTTTTAACTTTGGTGATGTTTGCGAATTGATTATAATCGTGTTATTATCACATTCATCGACAGACCGACCTACAATTCCATTATCGCAATTCAAACAAAACGTAGATAAATTAAACAAATTGATAATCTATATCTTCTACAAACTTCCTTAACTTCTTTTAGTCCATTCCTCTGAGATGAGTTATGTCTGGTATAGTGTCGTCCCCGAAATATGAGGAACTTGACGAAAGCTGAGCAATGACACAAAAAGTGCTCCATTGTTTCACCACATGCCCTGCATTCATTATTTTTCACCACGTCGCTATGGTTCCGGTGTAAATATAAGTGTGGAGTGTCCCGTGAGTACGCTCATAAGCGTGCAAAGGTCGCCTTATTTAGTTTCAAAATGCCCAATTATTTTTGTAATTTCTGCTGTGTTCACAATAGTTGATGCGAAGTTTCAATCCACTGTCTCAGCTTGATCTTTAATGCAGTGAAAGGCAATGTGTTTGAAGTCGCCGTAGTCTAGTAGGTAGTGTGTTGGCTTATTAGACGCAAAAGCCTGGGTTCGAGCCCCAGGCAAGGCATCAAAGACAAAATACAAAAAGTATTTTTTCGGCGACTTCCTCTCAGTAGATTTCTGGCAAAAACTCGGAGAGTAAATACAAAATTGCCATGAACAGTTTCTCAATAAATAAAAATCTGTCGTTCGGAGTCGACTTTAAACTGTAGGTCCCACCACTCATGTATAAAATTGACACACACAACATACGTGGTGTGAGAAACTAGGACGTTGTACAATGGGTCAATTCGACCTCCGTACAATTGACAAGTACACGTCCTCTAACCAAACCTAACCTATCCTAAGGCAATGTGTTATCTAAGCTTATGGTATGTAGTACTCGGGCTTACGCTTCCTCATTTCCAACCACGCCATGATGACTAGGAACCAATAGAATAGAAAGTGTTTTGTGTTTACTTGTATCATAGAATATTCGAATCACTTATGAATATAATAATTGAATGAAATTGTTTTCAAAAGTTTCATTTTATCGCATGTGGTACATTGGTGAATGTACCTTGATCATACACAATTCCTGTAGAATTGGAATCATATGGAAAAGCAGATGTGAAATGGCATGCTTTTAAGTTATTCCGCAGCTCACATAATTGCTCAAAACTGTTTTCAGTAATTTCTGTAATTTTCCTTCTTTGGAATCTCCTGTAATATTTTGTTTCGGCATTGGTGCTACTGTAATATCTCCTTACACTCGTTAAATTTTTAGCTCAATTACGACACTTCAATTCTCTGATACAAATTTGGAAGGTATTCCCGTAAATATATGTAATTCGGATTAATACACACATTCTACATCATTTAAATGGTAAGTCTAATGTACAATAACCGATGCACGCGGGTTATTAATTCACTACAGGTTTGGCATCTTTTTTATAAGAACTCGCTTCAATAGTGCTCCATGTTGTTGTAAATATTTCAAAGATATTCTTTTCATTGAATTGCTTAAATGGTAATTAATTTGTTGGACACGCACTCTACTTTAATTGACGATAGAAGAGAGCATTGGAGAGCAGCATTTCATTGTAATTAAACTACATTAAATATGGGGTATTGGCGTTTAGAAAAACATTCTTTCATCACTCGTTAATGAAATGTTTTATTCATTCAATCATTTCATCATTTCCAACCAGTTACAATTCTCATTAATTACCCAGGTCAACATACCATACATACAGACGTATGTACATACATTTGGAAAACTCGAAACGAGATTTTTAAATTTTTTCAATAAATCTAATGTCTGGTTTAAAAGAAGAAAACTTTGAGGCTAAGTTTTGTTTCGTTTAGTTATGGGTTTTTTTGTACATACAATGTATTGTATATACTTTATATATATAAAGGGTGTTTTTTATAGAGGTATAGAACTTTAAGTTGCAATAAAACAACGATGGATTATTCGATTGACATGAATTTTATTTATCCGAACGATAATCTTGTGGCATTACATTTTAAATATGATTTCTGGCATATGACCGCCACGGCTGGCGCGGATGTAGTCAAATCTGGACGTGCAATTTTCGATGGCTTTTTCCAACATTTGTGGCCGTATATCGGCAATAATACGGCGAATGTTGTCTTCCAAATGGTCAAGCGTTTGTGGCTTTACCGCATAGACCAATGACTTTACATAGCCCCACAGAAAGTAGTCTAGCGGTGTTAAATCACAAGATCTTGGAGGCCAATTCACAGGTCCAAAACGTGAAATTAGGCGGTCACCAAACGTGTCTTTCAATAAATCTATTGTGGCACGAGCTGTGTGACATGTTGCGCCGTCTTGTTGAAACCACATCACCTGGACATCATGGTTATTCAATTCAGGAATGAGAAAGTTAGTAATCATGGCTCTATACCGATCACCATTGACTGTAACGTTCTGGCCACCATCGTTTTTGAAAAAGTACGGACCAATGATTCCACCATCCCATAAAGCGCACCAAACAGTCAGTTTTTCTGGATGTAACGGTGTTTCCACATACACTTGAGTATTACCTTCACTCCAAATGCGGCAGTTTTGTTTGTTGACGTAGCCATTCAACCAGAAGTGCGCTTCATCGCTAAACAAAATTCGCTTATGAAAATCGGGAACAACGGTAATCTCGTTTTGGGGCCATTCGACGAATCTACGCCTTACTTGATGATCGTTTGGCTTCAATTCTTGCACGAGTTGGATTTTGTAAGCACGCAAACCAAGATCCTTCCGCAAAATCTTCCATAAAGTGGATGGACACAGATCCAATTCCTGTGCTCGATGGCGAATGGACTCATTCGGGTCTTCCTCAATGCTACGCTCTACAGCAGCAATAGTTTCTTCTGTACGCACCATACAGCGTCTCTGGGGATGCGAGTTATCAATAAGAGTAAACGTGGTGCGAAAACGTTACATGGTTAATCGAATTAACTGCTCTGATGGACGATTTTGTCGACGATAAAATGGACGTAGTGAGCGATACGTTTTCCGCACAGGACAATTATTTTCGAAATAAAATTGAACTTTTTGCAAGCGTTGTTCAGGCGTGAGTCTATTCATGATGAATTGCCAAACCAAACTGAGAATAAATCACTGGACAGCTGTTAAATCGGTCGCCATCTTGAAAAGTAATGCCAACTTAAAGTTCTATACCTCTATAAAAAACACCTTTTATGTACATACATTTGTACATATGTATGTATATATTAATAAAGAAATAAATTAGAAACTACAACAAATAGTTTTTTATTTCTTTAGAAAAAGCAGTCTTCACTTTTACAGTGAAGACTGGGCAAAATGAACTGTGAAGTGCAAATACATTCTATTTGAAACGGAACTTTATTTTTTTTTTTTTTTTTATTGGAAAAAATTTAAATTTTTTGTTCGTTTGTGTTTAATAATGATAATGGATAAAGAGATAACACGAATAATAATGATAACTATGGTTAAGGATTTTGTTTATTTGTATTATTAATGCTGTTGTTGTTGTGTCATTATGAACATATCGAGTTGACAATTGCAACAAACAGAAAAAAATCTGAATCAAAAAGAAGAAAAAAACGAACTAAAAATGCCATACAAGGAAACAAATCATGGTCTCGTAAATGTTTTCCATTGTATTTAAGTTTCTTTTTTGTTTTCAACGAATATGGAAACAGCCTGCTACTGCCTTTCTACTACATACTACCTTGAGCAATATGAACAACGTCATCATTAACATCATTATCATCATCATTCTTTTCTCTGATCGTTATACGGCATATAAAAATGTGGCATAAACAGACACAGACAATCAGACAATGGCAACAACCAGTAACAGCAAGAGCAACAGCAACAGCAACAGCAACATGGACAGCCAAAGCAACGACAACAGCTATAACTTTTTGCAACATGATGTAGTAAATTGAAAAGACATGCAACAACAACAACAACAAAAAAACATAAGTAACAGTAACAGCAATAACAGCAACAACAAGTTAAACCGTGGTTCACATAAAATTAGTAAACACTGCACAGCTTACACTGTATCCAGCCAGAGAATAAGTTTTATGCATTGATACTAAAATCTCTATAATTTGTCATAAATACTGTTTATACAGTATTAAGATAAGATAAGAGGAAACCATCTCTAGTATTGAAATGAAAATAGAAATTAATAACAAGCAGAGCAACACAAAGAATTACCAATTTTATCTGAACCATGCTTTACAGCGTCGGACTCATGAGCAATGCAATGTACAAACCAATCGACTTGATTCCAAAAACAACAGACACAACAAGGTTGTGTTGTCTGGAATGTTTTACTGCTGTGGGACACACAAAAAAAAAACAAGGCAGAACGACGAACATAAAGAAAGACAATTTTTTGTGTTGCTTTTCTTATTATAACCCATCCACATTTGGGTTAGACGTCGTCGACTACGAAAGAACGACAGCAGCAACTGCAATACCAACAACAACAGATGTGTATAAACAAACAAAACAAAAAAATCTGTTTTAAATTTTGAATGTTCTGTTCGAAACTGTTGCTGAGGCTTTTTTTCACTTGTTCTGCTTTTTCTTTACACGTTTTTTTTTTCTTTGCAATTCCATTCAATTTATTTGAAAATAACTTGGCCAACTGCATGATGCTCTACATCTACAATCAAAATCGGTGAAACTAAAGAGATGAAAGAGTAATGCTCTTAAAAAGATTTCTATCTACGAAGAGTGTTTATTTCTCTGTCTGGCTGTCTAGGCAACAGATTGAAATGCAAATGATTTTTTCAAATCAGGTCGGAAAGAAACATAAAATTAGAAAAGAATCCGTATTATGCAGCTGAGATCGATAATATGTTTTTTTTTTTTGTAGAAGTGCGATAACTATTATCAACCCTATAATCCGTGGAACTGTCTTACGGTTTTACTTCCCGGGGTTAACAGTTTCCTGCACTTCTGCTTTTCTATTACTTAACCTTTCTCACATGTGCTGTATCCATAGCTGCCAGATAAATGAGGCACCAAATCGTCAAATATTTGAGTAAAAATCGTCAAAATCGTCAAAGACGTTTATTGAAATCGTCAAAAAATCGTCAGAAAAAATAAATAAATAAATTAGAAGTTTCTAAAAACCAAAATTATTTCTATTGTAGTAAAATATTTAAAGTCAATGTATGTACATATCTGAGTTCAAAAATAAACCATTATAAAGAAATTTGTTAGAAATTAAAAGCCAGCGTTCCTCATCTTCCTTTGATAATTTTTTTTTGCAAAAATGGAGAAATTTCATATCATTTTCAGGAAAAAATTGCTTAAGGTTTAAACAATCTATCCCAGCGTTGTTTATTAAGACATAAGCTCAGCAATAATATTGCATCATCTTAATCTATGGGTGGTGTAAATATTAAGGAGTCAGAAGCATGCAAATTCAGTGTAATGTTGTCTTCAACTGACATATTTTTCAGTTCCTTCTTCAGATCTTATCATCTGATCTTTCTATTTACACCATTTATAACCTACCGAGAATGGAATACAACTCTCCTGTATGGGCCGGTTCCTCAACGTCTATTTTGAGGTTTCTCGACCGTGTACAGGAGTTGCCGTAGTACCTCGTTAATGACGGTAGTGAGTGTATCCAACGCCGTTGATTCATTGGAGCATCGTTGCCTTGTGCTTTGTGTTTCACTGTTCTATCGCTACTACAAAAGGATTTTGCTCGAACGAAAAAGGGGACTTATTCCCGAAAATCATATATTCCTACGTAATGCTCGTCTTTCTCGGCCAGCACATCCGTATATGGTGGATTGGCCAATGGATCGCACAGTGCATTGCGGTAAAAATACGTTTTATAGTCGGACTATTCGTATGTGGCCTTTCCTGCAGAGGCCTTTCCTGTTACTTATGGTATAAATATACATAAGCCTAGTGCCCGTAAACACTGTTCACTCTTTCCTTCTTCACATAACATATTTTCATAGTTCCAAACACAATGCCATCGATCCCATGAGTGTTGGTCGTGCGAAACAAAATAACAGCGTTTGGCTTTGTTCTTCCGATAGTAATATTAGAAGCTAGACTCGAATTTTTAAAATTGTCTGCAACGACAAGTGATAAATTATTCTCAACTACGAGGTTATTTAGGAGTTGTAATTTTTTTGGATTTTAAGGGGTTAAAAAGGAATAACATACAGAAAAATCATCACAGGTATTCGAAAGTAACCTAAAAACATAATACTTTTCTCCTTGTTATTACTAACCAAAATTTGCAATAGTAAACAATTGCAAAGTAAATACAAAGCGTAAAGTGGCTTTTAATGTACTAAAGTAAAGAATATGATGTCAATTTTTCATTTCCAAAAATCGTCAAAATAAGGGCACAAATCGTCATATCGTCAAAATCATATTTTTGGGGCACAAAATCGTCAAAATGACGATAAATCGTCAAATCTGGCAGCTATGGCTGTATCACAGTAATGGCCTTGCAAATTTTATCTTTTGTGGCTGCTTCGTTAACTGTTATAAGGATTTAGTGAATCTCGTCCTGTTAGCAGCATCATTCTTACATTGAATTTTCTGACAGTATATCGTGACTGACGTTTTAGTAATCGTCGCCCTTTGAAGTAGTTTCATTGTCATAAGGTCATTGACACTGTTATACTAAAAACTATACGAAAATGCTTATAAGAGATCTGTGATTTGCCAAATTTTATCCCAAATCCATCAAATAAAATTTTCTTCCTTGTAACAGTTACAGGCACCTTTATCTTGCATTTGTACGCATAGTTCGTCCATATTTCGGGGTTTCCTTTCACACTAATCGTCATCTATCGGTTTTGTAGATATGGTACAATGTCCACCAATCTTCTTCTGGAAATTTCTACAATGAGCCTCCTGGTGATCTTTACACTGCTGAAATTCTCCTACATTTGACATCATTCTGTCCAATGTATTTACAAGTTTTATTGCCTCAACCAAGTGCATAGCCATTAATTTTATGCTCAATTCACAGTCCATAAAAAATAAGATTCTTACCTTAGCTTAACGCAGATCGACAAAGGAGATGGTCAGTGGTGCATAGAGAAAAGTGAATAGAAGATCAAGTTAGGAGCTTTATGTTACACCACATTTTACACTTAAATTGACCATCCTGTAAAACAAGGAAAAAGACAAAATGTTGTTGACAACTGTAGCCAGCCCGAGTATAATTGTAAAGTATGAAAATAAAAAACGCCATATTCACTTTACAAAGAATAACGGTAAAAGTTTTTTGTTTTTTTTTTTTACAATAAAGCTCTTAACAAGCTTTAGCAAACTGCTGCTTCGTAATGGTTGCATGTAGAACGAATATTTATTAAAAATCAGTTTCAAATAATGTCACTTTAAATCGTTCTTTTGAACAATAAAACAATAACAAAATTGTTTCGTTTTTACCACAACAAACAGACTATGGAAATTCTTTAACTAATTTGCACCAGAGTAATCGATTTATGTGTGTGTGAAGTTAGCTACAAAAATTATTTTCTTTTTATTACAGTGAATGTTATGTTAACAGAGACTATTAAGTTAACATAATTGGAAAACTTGAGAAAACGAAGAAAGAATATCGATTAAAAATCACAAAAATAATGATAAATTGGAGAAAAAATGAAAGGAAGACGACAAAGATAAACGTTTGAATTATACAAAAAACAAAAAATATATATGGAAATAAGAGTTTGCTTTTTGAAGACAGTAAAGTTGAAAAATTGGGTAAAATTTGATCAAATTTAAAAAGGTGCGATTTTCCGACCCAATGAGCTGGATAACTATTGCATCAAGGATTCCAAAACGGTTTTCGTTACGGTCGTGTAACCCTTGACACCGAAGATATAAGCGACGAAGCTAATTGATTTCTTCAAATAAGCAAATCGGTCTAAATCGGGTAAAAAATGGACTTGTGGGAGAAATGCCCCAGTCTCGGACCTAGTGGACTGGATAGCCATGATATCAAGGATTCCAAAACAGGTTTCCTTACGGTCAGGCGTTTATTGGAACCGAAGATATACGCGACGAAGCTGACTTTTCTATATAAATCTCTCAAAATAAGATAAAAAATTAAGTTTAAACTTAAAAATTTTAATAATTCTCATTGAGTTAATATACATATATATATTATAAATCTAACAAAATGACGAATTTTTCGTAAGTCGCATTTCTTTGATACTTACTTGCATTTTTTAAGTTGATGACTTGCATTTTTTTGGTTGATGACTGGCATTTTTTGGTCTATGACTTGCATTTCTTGAGGCGATGACATGTATATTTTTGGTTGATGACTTGCCTTTTTTGGCACATTACTTGCAGGTCTTTGCTCGATGATTTGAATTTTTTTGGTAGATGACTGGCTTTTTTTGGTCGATGACTTGCATTTTTTGGAAGATAACTTGCATATTTTTGGTCGATGACTTGCTTTTTTGGTCGATAACTTACATTTTTCAGTCAATGACTTGCATTTTTTACGTCTATGACCAGTTGTAACTGAAAGAGTACTTTTTCGCATCAAATGGTAATTTTATATAGAAATACACACATAATGGTCATTGCAACCCTTCAATCAAGATTAAGATCTAGCTTTTCACGCCAATTTTTTATGTGTGTTAATATTGATACATGAGTGGCGGTACCTATAGTTTCAATTCGACTCCGAACGTTAGATTTTTTAACAAACTTTGCCGGAAGTTTAATAACTCTCAGAGTTTTTGACAGAATGAGGTACCCAAAGGAATCTTTTCTTCATTTGAACCGTCGGTTCACATCTAGTAAGCCAGCATAGTCTAGTAGGTAGTCTATTTATTTATTTACATTTAATACACGTACGAAACTGAACAAAAAAAACTAACGACTTATACGTGTTCCTCACGTAACAAGACGTAAAAGTCCCATTTATTCATTCGTTTGTAGCATATGAAGAGCCATGTAAATGCTTAGCGAAATTATATTACGGTTCGGCAAGCGTTATCGTTGCTTTTCGCTTATCCAAACGTCCAAACCGGAGTTAAAGGCTAATTCTACCTTTTGCAATGCGTTGCGAATGCATTGATAGTTGAAAAGTGCAAGACATAAAATATTTAATAACAAAAAAGTACTGAAAGCGTCGCGGGGGTACTGCGGTATTTTTGAAATGAAAAAGTACTGAAAAAAGTACTAAAGTACTGAATTTTTCAACACTGTCTATGACTTGAAATTTATCGGTCGATGGCTTGTATTTTTTAGGCCTATGACTTGTAGATGACATCCATTTTTTGGTCGATGACATGGATTTTTTTATATGGGGCAGTTGTTTTTTTTTGCTCATTTGAAGAAAATCGTTACCCGACTCGTAACGAAAACTATTTTGGAATCCTAGACCCAATAGTTATCCAGCCCACCAATAGTTAACCGCACCTCTTTAAATTTTATCGAAATTTTTCCCGATTTATATAGAGCATTTTGTTTGCTTGTATAAAACATTTAGCTTCGTCGTCTATATCTGTGATCCCAAGGATTACCTCTGACCGTAACGGAAACTGTAGTCTTTATTCGATTAATAGAACATTTTTAATATTTTAAAACATTTCTGGCTATGTCCCCCATTCACTTCTTTCTCGATTTTATTTCTTTTACCTCTCTTTTTACTGTTCCTCTTCCTGTTTGTATTTTTGCATTATTTTTTATTTACTTATTATTCTCAATACATATGGTGACGTTCATTTTAATACATATGTATTGCTTTTGTTGTTGTTATGGAATAATTTTTTAGTTTTTATTATTGCAAATTCAATTGACGACTGCATGCGGAAGAAACTAACAATAGAGAGTGAAAAAAGAAATGCTTTAACGCTATTTAGTGCATTACGTACTAAATTTTGTGTATTTTTTTTTGAACACAGTAATTACTTTAAGAACTATTTAATATAGCACGTATGTTTTTCGGAAATCATGATTACTACAAAACGCTTCATTTTTAAAATTGAAAATCAGAGATTTTTGATTATTTCTTCATTGCAACAGATAATGTTTCAATAAAAACAGATTTCGTACACAAAACGAATTTCTATAATTCGTGGTGAAATGTCACAAATCTTTGTTTATTCTGCAAAATCAAATAAAAAAACTAATCTTATTCTAATGTTTTATTAAAATTAATACTAACCTACTCATACTGGTATTTAAAAATATAAACGTTAAAAGTTCCTCAATACTAAAGTATTATAAGAAAAGTCTTAAAACTTAGTCTCTTCATTATAACCTTAACAATAATTATTTCATCATTCATACAGTCACTCACCTACCTTAACATTTTTGTTACAGTTTCACTTTCAGTTTCGAAAATGAAAAAGAAGAAGAAAAAGTCATAAAAACTAAATTATAGAAAATTAATTTCCAACATTGATTTCCATCTCTTAGAGTGTCAAGGTCATCAGTGCAAAAACCATAGGAGAGTGAAAGAGAAAAAAAGAAACAAAACAAGCTGAAAGAATCGAATAATAACATAAACACATACACAAAAAAATCTAATTACCTTCGGGTATATTGTTGTTGGCATTTTAGCTATTGCAGCCGTTTATAACCATAAAAAATTCCAAGAAGGAAATCTTTATTTTATTATTATCCTGACATAGACACTCATGCAATTATGCTATGATTACATACACGCACACACACACACGCATCTATACAACACTTATGTATGTATTTTCAAACACTTTAATATTCTGAGAGCTCGTACAATTTCTCTTGCTCTCTCTTATACAATAAAAGAAAACAAACAACAGAAGAAATAAAATAAAAGAAGGAAAAAAAACATTTCTCAACATGACCAGTGCTCAAAACATGGAAAGAATATAAATTTTTATGAGTGAAAGAAAAGAAAGAAAAACAATCGAAATCGAATAAGGAAAAGGGAGAGGAAAAATAAATACAAAAAGCGCAATATAAACCGGAACTTAACACAAACCAAAATAACAACAATAACCACTACTACTATTGCTACTCCTTGGGGGTTGTACGCCCAAGTTATCGTTGTTGTATATTACAATATTACACCAACAATAGTAACGAAGGAAGAGAAAACCAGCAGGATATTAAAAACACACAGCTGAAAGAGCATAAACATGTTTGGCATGTTAAACTTTTTTTTTTTGGGTTTTTTCTTCTTTTCTTTCTTTTTATTTCTTTCTTTGTTATTTGTTGTAGTATTTTATAATGTACACTTTATCAGACCTTTAAAATAATTATATTATATTTGTATTATATTCGAATTAAACACACAAAAAAGTATGAAATGGAAATTAAACATGGTGATTAATTTATACATATAATAGAGAATCAATAAGTGCAATTATTGTTGACTCGCCAACATAACCAGAGTCTTATGTACACATTCAAATAACAATAAGCTTCATCTGAATAAAGTAATCTCTCTTCAAAGGTATCCGTTTCTACTTGGATGAAAGTAATGAGTTACAGATGTTGCTGATAGTCGTTTGACGTCAGTTCCTGCAGCAACTGAATGTTGTTATTATGTTCTGAAAATCCCTGAACTTTCAATTTGAAATTATCTTCCATAATTGCAATAAACATAAAAGTTACTAAAACAATACACCAATTCTAATAAATAAGAATTAAAATGTACTAAGTAGTGTCAAAAGCCTAAATGTTTGCATTCCTTTAAGTTTTGCCATAACGTAAGAATATTAAAGAGAATGCGATATCAAAAATTTAGCCATAGAAGAAGAAAAGCAGAAAAACACACTAGTAAATACATTAAAATTATTAAACAACAACGACAACAAAAAGAAAAAGAAAATAAAACAAGGCAAAATACTTATAAAAATACAATTTCAATACAATACAGTAATGAATGAAGAAGAAAAACACTTTTCACGCACTTCACACAACTAGCCGTAGAAACCCTTGACATTTTTTTTGCTGTCATTCATTTAATATTTTTCCACCATCTACATTTCATTATATTCTCTGACGTTTGTTTGGATTGTTTTATTTTGTTCGGAGAGAGCAAATAGAATAGAAAAAAAAAGTAAAAATTGAAATTATCAACAAAAGAAACTTTTATTTAAATAATTGTTTGTTTTATTTATTGTGTTCTACATATGTACGTAATGTAGTTAATTACTAATATTTTTCCTTTTTGTTTCTGTAGATAAGCCAAAATAAGTCAAGACGACGCGACGCGCAAAGATGGCCAAAATGGAAGTCGACGATGTCGTCGACTTAAGTTTAGGCTCTGGGCGAGATCCTGCACTTACCATAACACCTGCAACAGTAAGAGACTTAAGGGCACTTACACAAAATTCTGGACTGACTATAACACCTGCTCCACCGCCACCACCAATGTCAACATCACCGGCATCCGCGATTACAACAACAGCTCTTGGCAGCACAACTAGTAGTAGTAGTAGCGGAAGCAGTGGTAGTAGCAGTACGTTAATAAATACAAGTGGCAATGCCACACCAACTACAAATAATATATCGACGACTATAACAACAGTAGATCCATCTAGTAATAGTGCAACTAATCAAATAACAAATTCAAATAACACATCCCCTGCGGGTGGTACAGCACCTGCAACAACACATGCTACTGCTGTTTCTGCTACAACAAATTCTAATACAAATTCATCAGGGAATGCAGTGGCATCGGTTGGTGGCGGCAGCAACGAGGAGAATAAAGTGCAACGTCGTGTCCTTAGGCCACGGACAGAACCCAAATCATATGCAGAAGCTCCTGATATTGTATTGTTGCCAGCACGTATGAATGGCCGCCAACAAAATGGCAATATTGACTCTGAAACAGACGACGAAGAAATGCCTCCATATGTGCCCATCAAAGAGTTGACTCCAGCTGAACTTAAGGAACGTGAAAAAGGTTTACGTAAATTAAGAGACGACTTGCGTAACGAAGAAACGAAATTGGTGTTGTTAAAGAAACTAAAACAGTCACAACATGTCATGAAAGAGAATATTGTGGTCACACCCACCAGTGTTTCGCCTACAAATCCTTTGGCAGCTATACCTGCCGCTTTAACATCAAAGGGAGCACTTAGTGTAACACCTACTACGGCAGTACCACTGCCAGCACATACCAAAAGTTCACGTTCCAATAGTAACAACATTTCGTCTTCTGTTAGCATAAGGTACGTTGAAACTAATTCAATAAATTTTATTTTCGTTACATTAACAAAATGTTTATACATTTCAGCGCTACCAATAGCCGATCGAATACAAATTCTTCTTCAACTGGCTCAACATCGTCTCCCCATCGTTCAACCAACAACTCAGTACTGCCTCCACCACGTTCTTCGCTGCCCGGTGGTGCCACTCTGACAGCTGGCTCTTCGGCTTCCATCAGCATTCAAGCGACATCTGCACCTTCCTCGTCGACGTTGTCGTCTTCAATCCGTTCGAATGCGCTGCCACCCCGCACTAATCTACCGAATCTCACTATAACGCCATCGGTGACCATAACTCCAACTTCGGCTCCACCATCTGGAATTAAATCACGCAATGTGAGTTGTTGTAATGTGATCGTTGCAGTAAGCGCTGTGTTGTTACATTATTACAGGCTTTACTTTAAACACAAACTTAACCAACCCCCGTCCACCATGTTTATTAAATAATCCCCATAATAATAAACATGTTACACTAATTCTTCACATAAGCACACATACACACCGCTTACTTACAACAAAACATACAATATTTTTCTTTTTAATTTATTTTTTTATTTTATTATTAATTAAATGTAGTTTACAGTTAAATAGTATTCTTTATGAGTAAAAGATTATAAATGAGACCGATTGGTAATCCTTTTAGAAAGAAAAATGAAACTGTGAATTGAAAATCCGTATTAGAAGATGAAAATCTATTTTGAAACAAGTTTTCAATTTGTTTTTATTTTTTCTTTATATAACACATTCGTGAAGTACTTCAACCAATAGCTTTGCTTGATTTTAAGAATAATTTCACTGTTACCCATATGACTAAATGTAATAAATCCAACATTATTAACAATCAATATAGGATGACTGTAGTAGTTTATCGGCATTTAGTTTTTAGAACTATAAATTGTTTTCATTTAAAAAGTTTTGAAAATATTTCAACGCGTATTGAGTATACATTTTGAATTGAGAACTGTTTTATATTCCTTTTTTTAGAAACTTAGCACATTTTCCTTTTAAAGAAAAGTTAATTTGAGAATTAGCAGTCTTTACTTCTATATGTACATTACGTATGTATATTTTGCGTATGTTAAATACGTAGCAATATAACTTTAAAAATATTTTTCATTTACCTCCTTTACCTTTCTGGTAAATGAACACTACGAATGTTATATTGATTAAGGTTTTAGGTGAAAAAGTACAGGTACAAGGGATCTAGTATATTAGAAATGTTTTATTTCTCTTAAGATTTGTATTGCCTTGTAGGCTTTTTGTATTTTCGGTACCCCTACCCATTACGTGTTTAATTCTTAATTCCTTAAATAGGTATTTTCGTTTTTTGTCAACTTCATTCAAATTTTATTAAAACTCTGGAACATAACACAAAACTAACCACAACATAATAATGTAATAATTATAGGTTTATGTCTTATTGTATACATATGTATATACATACATATATATTAAACGGTATATTAATTAAATTTTGCCAATATTTATTTTTCTATATTATAAATGTTATTTGCAAATTGTTATTAACATTTTTAACTTCATCATGTATTTGATTCATGTAAAAAAAACAATTCATCATTAAACTAACCAATTTGTGCCATCTCGTTGTGCTCCATGTATTATTTGCACTGAACTAACAAAATTAAATGAAAACCAAACAAATAAGCAGCAGCCTAATGTTTCGGATAATTCAAAGGTACCTAACACCATCAGCAATTCGGTATCAATAACACCAGCACCACCGTTGTCAACTCAAAATCAACAACACAATGACATGAAGGTACAAGCAATCATTAAACATTTTCAAATTATAAATTTTACCCAGTGTTAAAAAATCTTATTTCAGAACGATCGTTTAAATTCCCGCGAAGATGTTCAAACACCCGCCCAACGACAAGCGGCTGCTAAATTGGCTTTAAGAAAACAACTGGAGAAAACTTTATTACAGGTTCGTTAAAAATTAATTAAAGTAAATCAATCGTAGTGTATTGAGTTTTTAATGAATTTTTCACTGCATGTTTAGATTCCTCCTCCTAAGCCTCCACCACCAGAGATGCATTTTATACCAAATCCTAGTAATACGGAATTTGTTTACCTGCTTGGCTTAGAGACTGTTGTCGATTATATAACGACCAACAACAAGAAAGCCAATGCAGTATCTCAACCATTTCGCTGTGCTCAATGTAAAATTGATTTTACACCAGTTTGGAAGTGGGAAAAACAAGGTAATCCTATCCTAAATAGATTGTAATGTAGTACGTCAATATTTAAATACTTTGTTTTTTTCTTCTGTAGGCAATAAAGAAGCTAAAGTTATATGCGAACAGTGCGTCACCACGAATGTAAAGAAGGCCTTGAAGGCTGAGCACACTAACCGACTGAAACAAGCTTTCGTTAAGGCCCTGCAGCAGGAACAAGAAATTGAGCAACGTTTGGCCAGTCAAAATAGTCCTTCTCCAGTGGATGCACATGTCGCTGCCTCTTCCGCATTGTCTCAAGCTCAGAACCATTCGCAACACACGTCGCATCAATCTCAACCGCAAGCAGCTCATGCTGCATCGACAGCAGCTGCATTGGTTAATTTACCACCATCTGTAACGGTTATACCCACCAAATGTCAAACACCCACACCGAGTATCACGCCACGCCCCACACCGCCACCAACTAATCAACCAACACCTCCACCGCCAACTACGCCACGATCAGGGCGCGGCTCTATGTCTCATCAGACGCAACCCAGCCCTAGCACACCAACACCCAGTCAAATGCATCACCACCTTCAACAACAGCATCAACATCAACAACAACAGCAGCAACATCAGCAACACCAGCATCAGCAACAACAACAGCGTGAAAGAGAACGAGAACGTGAAAGAGAGCGCGAAAGAGAACGTGAAAGAGAGCGTGAAAGGGAAAGAGAGCGAGAAAGAGAACGTGAGCGAGAGCGAGATCATCATCGCGTGGAACAACAGCAACAAAGAGCTGCTGCAGAACAGCAACAGCAACAACAACAGCAGCAACAGCAACAGTATGACAAATATTCAGCTGCTGCATTAGCGGCGGCCGCCCAATTAGGTGCACTGGGTTTGCCCGGTCTGAATAATTTAGCTGGCTTGGGTGGCCTAGGTAATCTTGGAAATTTAGGTCAACTGGGCAATTTGGCTGCATTAGGAGGTCTTGCAAACTTGGGGGCTGCAGCTGCGGCTACTGCCACAAATCCAGCAGCAGCTGCTGCAAATTTAGGAGCTCTGGGTAATGCATCACCTGCAGCTGCTATGCAAGCGTTTCAACAACAATTGTTTAGAGGTAATTTCCTAATAAAACAAATGTATGAAAACAATCATTATAAACCCTGTAAATTTTTAGCTTTGGGGCAAGGCTTGGCTACAAATCCCCAGCATATGATGCAATTTACACCTCTATTGTATTCCTATCAAATGGCTATGGCCCAGGCAGCTCAAGTAGCTGGTAAGTACAGAACAAATTTTGAATTAATGTTTGGAATTCAGCAATAATCTACAAAACTTTGTTTGGATCGAAACCTGTTTAGCATTTACAAATAAAAATAAAACAACATCAGCATCTTCCTCCTCTGCATCGTCATCCAAAAATCAAACAACTTCACTAGCTGATATACAACGCGCTGCTGAACTACAGCGACAATATTTACTAGAGATGATACCACCGCAGGCACCCGGACCCAGTAACAATCGCCAAAACAATTGGAAAACGTAAATAAGAGACAACAAAAACAATAGAAAATAATATCAAAAAAAAATATGAGTTTTTAGCATGCAATAATCTAAAAACAGTTTTTTTTTTAAACAATCCTTTTGAAATACAGTCAAAGATTAAGTTACAAATCGAAGCTTATCGAAAACTTATTTTGATTCTTATCGATTGCATTCAATATTGTCCCTGTTTTTAAATTTTCGGATTCACTTCAAACAAAGAATTATGTTAGATGTGTATGTAGATTTTACATAAAATATATAAAAAAGTATTTGGTGCAGCCAAGAATTAAAAGATTCAGATAAGCAAATGAAATTTCAAACTGCATACTATTCTATTTCTCATTCTGTATAGCGTTTCCGTTCTGCTACCATTAAGCCAATTATTTTAAGTTTGTATTTATTGAGTAAATAATATCAGCAAAAAAACAAAACAAAACAAATCAAATTTTTTAAGGGAGTTTTGCATAGCTCCTTAAAACAACAACAACAACACCCATATCTCTGCTCCATTCACATATATATTCAACAACTAAGAATTCGAAAAGCATGAAAAGAAAAACAAATTCGAATTCTTACTAAGCATACGAATAAATTGAATAAAGATTGAAATCCCATAATTTGCTTTAAACGGCAAATGAAATTATTTTTTATAATAGAATTAAAAGAAATTAAAAACAATACACACACATAAAGCAAATAGTTCAATAAACATTATTTTTTTTTTATTAGTTCTTAAACAATTAAGCATTAAGTGTTATGTTTTTTCCCTAAAACAAAACAATTTCTATATTATTATCATTAATATTTTAAATGAATTTTTATATTTAATTTGTTTTCATTCTATTCTTTTTATACTTTCTCGCAATTCAGAATTAAGTTTTATTATTTTGTATGTGTTTGCAAAAACTAAATATCCATTATGCATATACAATATGAATGAATAGTATATATACCTACATATATATGTATATATATAAAAAAATATTATAAATTTAATTGTTAATTTCTATTTCTGTTTTATTTAATTCTCTTTTTAATATTGTTTTCTATTTCTCTTTTATATAATATGCTTTTTTATTTCGTTTGTTTAAATCTATAACAAAAAAATACAATTTAAAATATTACAAATTTAATTATTACAACATATTTTTATTGCTTTAAATATAATCTAATTATTATTTCTAATTGTAATAATTTTGTATTTAAAAGATTTTTCTTTATGAAAACAGATGAAGCCTTAGTAATATCAAATTTAGTTTTTATAGTTTATTATAAATTTTAGTTATAATTGATTTAAAACAAACAACAACAACAACCATAAAATGATTATATATATATATATTTTCTAGATATAATTGAATTAACAAAACAAAAACAAAAAAATAATAAATATTTTATTGCTTAATTTAAAGAAAACAATTACGAAAATCAAAATCTTATTTAACGGGTAACTTTTGAAAACATGAATATAAATCCAATTATTTTCAACAACAATATCAGCAAAATTGATTTATTATTTGTTCTGAATCTTCTGGTAAATACAAAAGAATTAAATTCAATTTCTTAGATTTTCTTTTCATAAAAAATTCAATATTAATTTTGGAAAAGGAAATTTTTTTTTTTAATTTTTAAATGTATTTCTTAGTTACACACAGTGGCATCCAATGACAGGAGGTGCGTAAGTTCAAGGTCGCAATAAAAATTAACAGATAAGATATACATACAGGTAAACCAAAAATTGCAGTGATTGTCGGTGTTAAAATTACTTAAGATCAGTCAATTTAGTTAAGAGCTCAGATCTAAGGTTATATACATACATATATTCATATCCAACAATCTATCATTTTTCTTTATTAGAAATAATTTATTCACTTAATAATAATCCTTTTCATTCTAGTGCCATCTTTGTGAATATTTTTTATTTATTTCAATTGAGTTAGTGTTTCTCTAGACAAACTTTCAAATTCTCCACAATTTGTCTCTAAAATAAATTCTTTATTGTCTACTCATAAAACTAGATTGCAGTTAATTTACGTGTTAAATGATCTCGGTACGAAGTTTTTAATGAGGATAGAGAGTTCTCGGCTTATATATGGCATGATTAATTAAAAGCTTTTTATATTTAAGAAAAAGCAGTTCCTGCCTCGAGCAGTCTCGATTTTAATGTCATGCGCCCGTTCAATACAAGAATTGTATATTTTCAGGATTATTTTGCTCTGTTTGTTTTTCCTACTAGGTTAGGTTAGGTTAGAGGACGTGCACTTGTCAATAAAGACAAGCACAGTATCCGGAGGTCGAATTGATCCATTGTACAACGTCCTTACGGAGGGAAGGGATTAAAAAGGAGAGGACGTAGGAAAGGGGAGAATGGGAAGTGGAGTAATTACACAGATGACACAATTTTTCCTATTAACAATAATAACTTTTGTTTTGTGAGTATTAATCTTTAGTCCATATGATTCATTACTTACAGATAGGATGAGTATTAGATTTCGAGGACCAGATATGCTGTTGGACGATGAAACAGTGTCACCAGTGTGCCGGATTTTGGACACATAATGATTGGCTATTCTTATACTCTCTTAGCTATTATGGAAATTTCTTTATGATAATATAGTAAGTGATATTGACTCATTCTGTCACATTTTACATTTGATATTACTCTTTGCCGTTCGGTCATCGTATAGACTTCTGATTCTTGTAATTTGCTTACCGTCGATTCCATTAATATCTCTAATTTTCATGAATTTATCACTTTGTGCGGTGTTCGGCGCGTTCCCATAGTCTAGCTGGATAGATCTTCAGGCGTTTGTTAATAATAATTAATTAATTATAATTTAATTGTTTTGTTGGTTTTTTTGGGTACACATGCATATTATATTTTCAGACATTACCCGTTAACAAGAATATTTTTTTTTAAATTTTTTTTTTGATTAAAATGAAAACAAGTGAAATAATATATACAGAAATAATAATAAAATATTTCATAAACTAAAATAAATATACTGTCTACTTTAATTGAAAATATAAAAAAATAAGCAATAACAAGAATATAAATGAAACTTTCACATCCATATCCATTACCTAAGATTATAAAATAATAATTCTTTACAAACATTTCCATAATAAAAGTTTATTTTAGAAATGCATATGCCAATTATTATTAATACATTTATAATTTCAAGTACATATATTAAAACAGAATTGTAGTTAAAAATAAACTCTAATTACATTCGATACAATTATAATTATGTAAAAAGTAAAAAATAATAAAATAATACATAATAATAATATGCCTTTAAAAAAAATCAATTTACCGTATTCAGTTAATTGCCTTAGAAAATTATTTTGTTAAACGATCGATCAATCATTTTGTATTCCTTTGCCATGAGGCTATTCATTCGTAAACTTATGATTTTCATTTCTTTCGAATATAACATATTTTTTCAAGAATTTTATAGAATATATACATACATATATAAATATGTATACGTACATATATAGTATATATATTTATATATGTATATATTATATAAACAATCAGAGACTAAAGTTTAAATATACATCTAAAAAATTTAAACTTTTGATTATATTAATTATATTTTATTAATTAATGTTATTTTTTTACAGAATTCAATATTTTTGTATTATTTATTTATCAATGAAGATCAGTAAAACTGCGTAGTGGAAATTTTCAAAAAACAATTAGTTTTCTTTAATCCAGAGATTTCCAATGTGTATTTAAACTTAAGTCTTTGTTTATGAATATAAAAAAAACAGAATTCGTAAATAAACATCTTCCACACATCGTACATTCAGTGATCGTACTTCATACATACATACATATATACATACATACATTAATGCATTACAAATACACTTAATCATATAATATTTAATTATTACTTATTGACTTGATGAATTGAATTGTTTAAATAATAGCTAAATATATACTAATAAGTTATAGTAATAGTATTTATAATAAAATGAAAGAAAATTATCATTTTTTGTTATAATTATTATTTAATAGGTACATATAATGTATGTGTAAATACAATAAACACAGGCTAGAAGAGCGATTTAGATTTATTTATTTTTTTTTTTGGTATCTAAAAAGAAATATCTTAAGTTGCATTAAGTATCAACCAACAACAAACATTAGACACCAGAAATATTGAGTCTCTTTTATTTTCACTGAAATTACAAACAATCGTAAATTGTCGTATTGATATCGAAAAGCCGAAAACTTATTTTCAATGTTTCTGATAGCCTAAGGCAGCCGTATTAAATATTAAATCAATGAAAATACATGAGAAAGCCAACTACTCCTAATTGTTTGTATAAAATGTCAATATGCAGTTTATATACCTAGCGTTTTATATTAACGAAAAAAACAATCCTTCTACAACTAAAAGGCAAGTTCAATAGTCTTTTTATTAATAAAGAAAACAAGACATTTATAGTTATAATTATGTGGGAAAAATTATAGCGAAGCTATTAAAAAACTCAGAATTTGTGTAAGCCTTAGATCAATAGATTCACGAAGATATTAAAAATCTAAACAGAAAACAAAGCAAAAGGGCATCATAACTAACCACAGGGACTAGTTGATATTTTGAAGTTTTCAAAGAAACTCTTGTAAAAATTAAATCAATTGTTTCCTTATATAATTTTTCCATTTTTTCGGTATTTCTTTAACTTCTTTCATTGTATCACATTTTTTCCAATATGTTCATAGCTTACATGCATCATTTGATTTATTAAATTAAGTTCCTTCCTTTTATTGTGAACTGATTTACAAGCCGGGATATCAAATCGTTTAGTGTAGCAGAAAATAATTTAAAGGCTTTATTTACACCAGAAAAATTCAAGAAAATATAATTAATTTTTTTATGCATTCTGATTTTATAATTTTATGACATTTCATGAAATATTACTCTAATACTACAATATTTATGATCAAGACGTTCTTCTAGCAAATTACCATTACGAAAATATTTATTCTTAATAAAACCAAAAATCAACATCGAAATTAAATTATTTGTTAAAAATTCATGTGTATATACATAAATGAACAATAAATATAATAATTAATTTTAAATTAATTCTAAGATTATTTTTGAAAGTGACTGAATTAAAATCGATATGTTTTAGGTTCTTTGACTAATTATATAATTATAGCATTAACATAAAAAGGTATTTTTTGGCAAATAAATTTAAGTTGTATAAGATATACACACAAAAGTAACAAAAATGTTTCAAAATTATAGTTAAAAATTGCATTTAAATGGATGAGAGGCAAATAAAATAAAAAAAAAATTAATAGAAAATGGTACAACATATTTTTGGATACAACACAATGTTTGGCATGAATTTAGGACACAAAACAAAAATTATTAAATTAATGGTACTGAAGGTTAGAATGAAAAGACAAAAATTAATAAAAAAAAAAAATTAAGTAAAAAACAAAAATTAATGGTATTTTAAGGAAAATTAATGGAGTCAAAGTAATCAAATTGTGATCAAAAACTATATAAAAATAGAAAACAAAAGTAATTCAACATACATTTTAGGCAATGAAACAAAAAAATCCCTTTTATAAAAAGATGAAAACAATTTATATACAGCTTAATTTAATTAATTAATTAATTTATGTTCATATAAGTTTAATGCAAAAAAAAAAAAAATAAACAAAACTTTATTTTTCCATTACTAAACCATAAAATGAAAACTTTTAAAAATTTATTAATAAATAAGTAGAATATTCATAAATTCAAATCTTCGTGTGCTACTTTTACTAAAAAAAAAGAATAAGAAAAACAAAATCTTACATTTAAATAATTATAACAAAAAAAAAAACAAAAACAATAACAAATATTTATAAAGAAAAAAACTTAATTAAAAACAAGACCTAAAACTATCTACGTAAATGTATGCATAATTTTTGCCATTAAAATCAACAAAAAAAATAAGAAAATAAAATAAAACAAAATATATATTATATTGATTTTTACTATAAACATTATTTCATAACTATTTTTTATTTATGGCTACAAAAATATAAAATTTAACAACAAAAAAATCACATAAATGTCGTTTCAAAAACTTTAGTTCATTTTACTTTTCTATTAAAATGATTACAAACAAACAAACAAACAAAAATAATACTAAATAATAAAAAATTTCATAATTTTCTTAAATGTAGAAATACTTACGTACGTATAAAAATCATGTCTAAAAGCTTGTTTCATTTTTATCTGTGGTAAAAGTGTTATTAAAGGGAAATTTTATTTATCTACTATTTATACTATGCCCTTCTAGAAATCCATTAGTTCAAACATTTTTTGTTATGAATTTGGTCTAAATCTTATGAATATTTTGTTTATGCAAAATGTTTTGCATTGTGCTGAGTTTCAAATGGTTATTAAGTTAAATGCACAAAAAGTAAATTTAGATTGATCTGTTCGTTTATAATAACAGTATTGAACATGATTTTGCCCACTGTTAACTTTGCTACTGGCTGGTGCTAAAGTTACTATTATATTTTGCTATTTGGTTTTATGCTCCTTTGTGCGATGCTGAAATTTCATGTTTGCAGTGTTAATATAATGTACGGTTATAATATTTCCCAATCACCATAAATTATTTCACATAGTTATGCTATAAACGAAATGAATACTGCATTAAAAAACAACATGAGACTAATTAGAGAAAATAATACGAATTTTAAACAAAATAACTCTACAGAATTTAATGTAATTTTATTTTTAATTGTATTTTTATTATTTATTTTCAAAACAAACAAAATGGAAATAACAATAATAAATCAGATTCACACTAAACATACATATGTAAGTATTTATATAGACATGTACATATGTATTCTTATAAAGTTCAAAAAGTTTATCACTGCATACATATGTATAGTCTACACGAAATTTATATGAAATTCTGAATTTTCGTTTCCAACTATAATATTTCACAGTTTGCTTATGTAAAAAGTACTCGGAAACCCAAACGCCAATCTGTTCCAGGATCTTTTAGCAGATAAGGTATAAAGTGAAAAAATTTTAAATTATTTACGTTTCCTATAATCATGGTGCAGATGGAAGCGTGCTGAATAACGAGTATTACCATTTTGTAAAGAGTTTGAGCGATGTAAAACTTTGGCCGATCCCTCTATCTGAGTATTACCATCCGTGCTACGCCACAAATTGGCAATGGCTTCAAGTGCGATTTCGGTTTCATCGTCTTTATCATCGTGTTCTGCGGATAATGTTAAATCAATTTGACGTTTTTGTCGCATCTTTATGAATTCATGCCCTCTTAGTGCATAATTGGGTATTGACAACGAATTTATTAACGTTACGAAGGCCAAAAGGAAAAACAAGAACAAGAATTTGGCAGAGAAAATCATTTCACAGAATAATTTTTATTTCAAAAGCTTGAGCACAAGTTGATTAAACAAAGATTTATTATAAACTGAGTTATTAAAAGCATTTAAACGCAAATTAAATAAGATAAGAAATAACCGTGAATGGTAATCCTAGGTTAGTATTATCATTTTTAAAATCGAAATTTCAAAACAGTTCTCGCTAATATTGAATCATACATACTATAGTAACTTTTTTTAATTCCTTGTGATATGAAATAATATTGTGTACATGATTCAATAGCCTCCATCTGATTTTAGAATTGAATTAAATTTTAAAATGAATTAAAAAACCGCATTTCTACTGCAAACAATTCACTAGAAATGAATCATAAAAATATTCGAAGAAATACGGAGCAACCAAAACTTCTGTGAATAAAATATCGATTAGGTTCTAGGTATAAGAAGGCATGAAAACTTTGGGTGAAGGTTAATCGGTGTGAAGGCAAAAATAAAAAATAGTACAGAGTTTAAAATTTTAATAATTACTCCCTCATTTATGAAATCAAATTTATGTTCGTTTTATCAAAGTTCTATACATATGTATGTATTTGCAAACAACTTCTTAACAATTGAATTTATTTCGGCAAAATTTATAATTAAAAATCTTTAAATTTTGGGTTCAGTAATTTTTGCTGGTGGCCAGTCCCACTGTTTATTTGGAATAGGATGGACCAATTTTTCCCAAGGTTTCCAGCCCAACATTTTGCGTGCCAACACCAATTCATTTTCTGCTTGTACAATCAATTCTTCCACTTGGCCACAGCCAATAGCCTTTTCCAAAGCACTAATGTCCTTGATCTGCAATCGAATCAAATCAATTATAGTATAATTTAAGTTTGAAATGATATAAATTCGCTTACGGATTCGACAGATTTTGCTCTTTGTTGTACAATTTGTTCAGTATATTTGCGGTAGGCAGCTTCTTGTGGCATTTTTGCTACAGCTCTTAGAATCTTACCATACAAAGCACTCAAAGTGTGATGAGGATTTGTGGCTACGGCCAAGCCGGTCAAGCCTGTAGACTAAAAGCAATAAGAACATATAAGTCCCGACCATAATTTGATTGTTTAGGGATTATGGACATGCATTTTCCGAAGCATGTATGACATAACGAAAACAAAAATCTTTCCCTATTTAATTTTTACTCAGTTGCAGATGAATTAACTTAACTTCTCTGTACGAAATCATTTTACACTTTTTATGTACTTACAGCTTTTAATATTCTTGACATTTTTACTAGACTTTATAGAAAAATATCTTTCCAAAACACCACGAATCTTAGGCAGATTTTTGCCAGAAATCGAATTTTTTTTTAAACAGCTGTTTTTAGAGTCTTGCCATACCTTTCAAATTCACGTTGTTATATGGCAATGCCACTCATTTGATACTATTTTAATGGCAACTATGGATTTTTATACAATATGAGCTTATTAATAATATTGATTGATTCAATTAAAAATCAATTCTCAAGAAAAATCAATATTATTTGTATTTCATATTTTGTATTTCATTGTCTTCATACAATTTATGACTAAATTCTAAACAATAACGGAAAATTTCAAACTCGTTTACATTTTCCTGAAACAACGGTTCCAGCGAATTCAATATTAAGACGTTGCCACTCAACATAATCAACACATCTGGCAACTCTATTTAAATTCTTATCAGAATATATGAGAGTATGTGAAAAAATCTAAAAGCGGCGTGAGAGTTTATATTTGTTTATTTTGTAATAATAATTTATGTCAAGTATTGTATTAATAATTATTTAAGAATATTAAATAAAATACTTAAGATTAACTGCAAGTGCATTTATAAAAACAATGGGTACACGATATTTAGTAATGATACAAATTTGATATCAAGAAAACTTTAACAATACTTTGTGACTGCGGCAGCAGAGTACTGAACAACGCTGACGTTGGAACAAGAACATAAAACGACAAAGAGAACTGGCCCAGTCTTAGCGAAGAAGCGATAGTGTATGGTAGACGGGACGGATTGTAATTACAGTTCTAATATAAAAACACCGAATGAAAGTTTTCTTTGAATAAACAGGGGGAAAAGTGAAATTGTTAACGAAACAAATCGTTTACTCGTGCGAAATATTTCAATATCAACAATTGCGGGAAGTGAGTGAAGAGTGACTAATAAATTGTTGTTAGCATTGAACTGTTGAAAAAGGGTGTTAGGTGATGATTATTTAAAGAATACCTTTTTAATATAAGAAATACTAACAGAGTTCAGCATCTGTTGCTACATGTTCCTTAGAAAGTGATATGTGGAATTAATTTACATTTCCGTACGTTCAGGTTTTTGACTGTCAACCAGCTGCTGTTACTCTTCGTCTGTGCTCTCTGACTGTTTGTTGTTTGACCAGTGGCGTTTATTTGTGTTAGTAGCTGTTGTTTGGATATCATCTTCATCTTTAACATCAGAAGAACATATATACGAACGTGTTTCTTGTACAACGTGCTATTTACAACACTCATAATAATTGCCAATCAGTCTCCCAAAGATACACAGACAGGTATGTAGAATCAACCACAAATAATTTGAGAACGTCAGTATTTTTTTTTGCATAGACTAAGAAATATTTATATTTTTCAATGTTTTTAGTTAATTTGCTGACGTCAATAGAAACTATTCTTGAAATATTTATATAAAAAGCCTAAACTTTTACGTTTATAGTAGAAACATTAAATATTTATATGCATTTGATAAATTATGACTTTAGAGAAATTTTAAGACGATGGCTCCCCCAACGGTATTGGTTACGGGTGGTGCTGGTTATATTGGTTCCCATACCGTATTGGAGATGTTAAATGCAGGTTACAATGTTGTTGCTGTCGATAACTTATGCAATGCATATAGTTCGAGTACAGCAAAACTTCCCGAAGCTCTCAATCGTGTCCAAGAGATAACTGGCAAAAAAGTTTACTTTTATCGTGTCGACATCACGGATCGCGAACAAGTGCGCGCCATTTTTCAAGAGGTAAGCCTATACACTACAATAACAATGAATTTGTAATTACATATACTATAAAAAATATTGATCGCAGTTCATTGAAGAAGCTCTACGTAGTGTTTTACATTAATCATCTTTAATACCTTGTCGATGAAAATGATATTATGTATTTAACATGTGTGTTTAAGTTTGTTTACGAGAGTGTTAATACGATTTCGATTATTATTTTTTTGTTTAATTAGGAGAATTTTAAATCTTAGTTCATTGGCCTTTTCTTAGCCCACATACATATCATTAGCATTTTGTTATTAAAATGCTTTGTATTTATGTCTAAATTTTTTCGTCTGTAATTAAATAGTTTCTAAATAGACTATGAAGTATATTTTTTAATGTTTTGGATAAATAAGTAACTTCTAAACTTGACATTGAATATACTAATTGCCATTGCTAATAATATAGACATACATATATGTAGTTGAGATATTGAAAACAATAATCATAAAAACTATACAGTTTGTTTGTGCAGCTTTTTAAACAATGTATAATATTTCTATTACTTAATACAATAATGTATATACATATGTATTTATTATTTGCTATTTAGCAGCAAATATTTAGTACTTGTACAACTTTTCTTGAAATGTTTCTTTCGTAATATTAGAAAAAATCGGCGTTCTTGCTATGTCTTATACTTTTTATCGTGTTGGCACATTCATTGTTAAGATAAGTTAAAAATTATTTTAAATATTATATAACATCAAGTGTTTGTATTTCATTTTTCCATTTTTTTTTTCTTGACTACGTGTAAAAAGAAATATGTTATCTTGAAGCTATTGAAACTGTTTTTGACTGAACATCTAACTAAATACAATGGTGTTATCAGTTGAAATGCATGTATCACATAATATTTGTGCGTGCTGTTGTTCTGTATACAATATATGTACATATATTAATTACAAAATGCCAAATGTACACAAACACACATCTGTATGTTATAATTTTTTAATTATTTTTCTGATGCTTGATATTTTCTTTTTACAAAAAAACTACTGATTATTTTATATTGCTTACTACAAGTATAAATTATTTTGTGTCAGTTTATTATTCTTATTTATTGTCGCTTTTGATATCATTTCATTATATGTTTACAGAATATTTTTTCTTACATTTCTTAAGCATTGTTATCAGCACTTTGAATGCACTTTTTAAATATTCTTGAAGCTCTTAATATTTAGCCCTCAATGCATTTATGATTGTAGTAATAATATACACAAAATTTTTATTTAAACATTCAATTATATGACACCCCTAAGGTCAACGATTTTCTTCAATTTAAAGTGTTGTGATCACGTATTTACAGAGGGTTCTAAAAGTTTCTGTTAAATGATTATAAACTTTTTCATATGTTGATTAATACTGCGTAGTTATTTAATACTCAAGCACATAAGTGAATAAAAATAAAAATGATAGCAAATATAATATTTTTAATAAAATATAAAATTAAGAATATCGTATTTCTTACGTTGAAATAAAAACAAAGTAACGATATGAAAAAATATAATTTCAAGTTTAATTGATATTTATAAAATTGTAAATGCTAAAAGAGCACAATACGTACATTTATCCTAGAAGTTTACATTTGTTTTCTTAACAACTCTTTCCAGTTTATTAAAAATTGCATGTGAATTTTTATTTTTAGCATAAAATTGATATGGTAGCACATTTTGCTGCCCTTAAAGCTGTTGGCGAATCATGTCGCATTCCTTTGCAATACTATCACAACAACATGACTGGCACCAATGTCTTGTTAGAAGCTATGGCCGATAACAATGTATTTAAATTCGTTTACAGTTCTAGTGCCACAGTATATGGTGAACCACAAATTTTACCAGTTACAGAAGAACATCCAACTGGTAACTGTACAAGTCCCTATGGCAAGACCAAATATTTCACTGAAGAAATTCTTAAGGACTTGTGCAAATCAGATAAGGTAAGAAATAATAATAAAAACACTCAAATCAAATATTAATAAACTTATTATATTTCATTGGCTTTAGCGTTGGGCAGTTGTTTCGCTGCGTTACTTTAATCCTGTAGGAGCACATCCATCAGGCCGCATTGGAGAAGATCCTAATGGTGAACCAAATAATTTAATGCCATATATAGCTCAAGTAGCTGTTGGAAGACGTGATTGTCTTCAAGTGTATGGTAGTGATTTTCCTACTAAAGATGGTACTGGCGTACGTGATTATATACACATCGTTGATTTAGCTGAAGGCCACGTTAAAGCTTTAGATAAGTTACGTAACATTGCGGAGACTGGCTTCTTTGCTTATAATCTTGGCACTGGCGTGGGATATTCCGTTTTGGAAATGGTTCATGCATTTGAAAAGGCATCAGGACGTAAAATTAATCATAAGCTTGTCGATAGACGTTCAGGTGATGTTGCCACTTGTTTTGCTGATGCTTCCTTAGCTGCTAAAGTGTTAGGATGGAGAGCCACACGTGGCATTGATGAAATGTGTGCTGATACCTGGCGTTGGCAGAGTAATAACCCTAACGGTTATGCCATAAAATGATTTAATTGCTAAAACATTTGCATTTCTTTATTCTACTTTTATAACAGATAACAAAACATTCTTTAACCCATGTATTCATTATTGTTTGTTTCTTTCTATTTTTTTCAATTGCATGTATGAATGTACGTATTTACATAATATTATGTGTATCTCTTGCCTTGTCATCAAATTTTAATGATAAAAGAAAAATGATACTTATCTATGTGCAATATTTTATAATTCCCTGTACAATATGTTGTCATCTAAAATATTTGTGCTTTAAGGTACACAAATTAGTCATTGTTTAGTTAACAATTCATGTATGCTTATTAATATATTTGTTTCTGTAAATGTAATTTCTTTCTTTTGTTCCTTTATCGCTTTTATTATCAATATTAGTTTTTAAGTATTTAGTTCAATTATAAAATTAAGTGCATTTATGTATTGCATAACCGATTTAAATTATATTATTATATGTATTATTTTTAATGATATATTATATTGCAAACAATATTATTTAATACAAATAAAATAATGTAAAAAATCGTAAGTTATATCTTTTTTTGGAAAGTAAGCTAAAATACTAACTTGGTGTAATAAGCAGTTATTATTGCGCGATTATCCTTAAATAGGGATAAGGGAATAAAATTCAACTTTAATGCCAAAGCTTATCCTCTCTCGATTATAAATTGCAACTCAACTACAGCAGTTTTACAAAATGTAAACTGACAACCAACATTTGAAAATTTTACTTGTAAAATAACGCAACTAAAGTTTGGATGCTATTCATAATCTCATATTTCGTTCGAATAATTGTATATCAATACAAATTAATGCAGAACATGGTTCGGGCCTTTGTACAACAAATTGGAATACAAACAAAGAATGAAATAGAAATACATGAAATAAAGAATTATATTGAAGACTTTTTGATTGTTCGTAAGTACAAATACAATTTAATTCAAATTTTTTAAATTATTAGGTATCCGCGTGAATTTCGGTATAACTCTAAGTTAAAGGAAAGGTAACAAATTGCAAAATAAATTAGCTAATTAATTTCAAATGTAATTTGCTAAATACTCCTATCCTCCTCCATAATTACTTAAGTATTTTGTTTTGTGTTTTGTTTGTTTTTAATTATTTTATTTGACATACATATTTAACTAAACTAGATAAGAACTTAAAACAAGATATTCATTTTAGTACTTTTATGAAAGCAAATACTTCCGTCCATATAATTGGGTTTTCTTTTCAAACAGTGGAGATTTAATTGGAGTATTGACTTTATAGAAAGAGTTCATGGAATACTTAACATATGTTTCATAGACTTCATTAAAGAAATTTTTAATCCCTTCATCATTCTTATGATCATGTACAATGAGAAATCGAATCTGACTGGCTGTAACGAAGGCCGACACAAACCATTGGTTAAAACGATCAATCGACTTTAAATGCATATTGGGTGTTTTCCATTTATGTTCATCAACTAAATCCAAAGCAGCGTGTGCAATAAACTGAGACAAATGACGGTGATCTTCCTTCTGAAAACGTAAAAGCAGAGCTTCTTACATACATTCTAGTGATCTAAAAAACATTTGCGGAACTTACCCTCATATCTTTACTGACAGTAGTAAATTCCATTTCAAATATCGGATTATCATTATGGCCAACAATCACAAAATAATAGGTCATGCCCATTTTTATAAATTGATTGAAATAAACAAAAGTGTAATTTTTTATTTTACAATTGGAATTTGTTTACGTTTCTAATCAGCTGTTCATATTCAAAAGATTGCCAGATTAAATAAAAAAGCTATTGCATATATTGAGCTGGCAATAGTATTTCATTATTTTCGGAGTCAACAATTGATATATTTTATACTTATTGGCTAAGAACAAAATAGAATAGGTATGTAGCTATGAAAGTTGGACATATTCTTCTTAGCTGTCGTAGTTACTTACCAAGTTACCTATTTCGAGTGTTTTCTTCATTTATCGCTAAAACATAACTCTAGAAATAATTTTATGTTAGCAATGCCTAAATTATAGGTGTAGTTCCGGCTTACAGAATAATCTTGTCCTTGCGTCTTCTTCTCAGTTGCGTTTATCGTTTAAAAATTTCTAGATCCAAAATTTTGAGAAAAAAGGAATCACCTGAGAAATAGACAATTTGTTTTTAATTTCTTAAATATTTTAGAATGCATATTTTAGACTTGCCTAATGTCGTGTTAATAGAGATTTTTGAATATCTAAGTTATGATGAAGTGTCGAAGAAGAGATTGGTAAGTTAAAAACGGGAAAATATAAACAAAGAAATAATTGCTGAGTTATTAATTGCTGTAAAATAATTGATAAATGTTTTGTTTAAATAAAAAGATATGTCGACGGTTTGATCAAATTTCACAACAAGTTCTTAATGGAGGTTTTAATAAAGTTATTAAACAACATGGCATCAGCTTCAAACGCATAAAAGCATTATTGCCAAGACGGGAATCGGAAAGACGGTAAAATGACTACATTGTAATAATAATAACAAAATGCTTATTGAAGGTTAAATTTTTTTTATATTTCCCTTATAGAAACCACTGCCTAGCACGACATGCGGATATACTGACATCTATAGAGACGAGGATCTCAATGCTTTCCATGACTTATACAAAGTATATGGACCTGAATTTATGCTGCTTTATACCGGGGCGTGTGCTTGATGAAATATTTCGCATTTTACGCCTTATATCGAAAACAAACAAAACTCTAAGACCTCATGAGGTTTTGCAAGAGCTACGTGACATTTCCTCAATGGCCATAGAACATTTCGATGAAAAGATTGCCAATAATCTGAAGAAAACTTTTGCCGATTCAAGTAAAATGTGTGGAGGGAGTGGCTACTGTGCAGATACCAGACGACTTGCGGCGACTAGTGGTTTGGGTAATATATCATTCAGTGGCATGGGAACTTCAGCTCCCACGACATTAAATAGTGCCGCAATTTCTATATACGGTAATAACTCATATGTTCTGGAACCTCTCACACACCGTTTAGGTTTCATTGGCGAACGTCTAAGTGGAAAGTCTATAAAACCAAGTGTAAGTGACAGCGATCACCTGCAGACCACATACCCTTCAACTTCATCGGGCATTTTAGAACACCATCCCTATCCCGTTGGTGGCTGTCCTGAAGCTCGCACAACAATGATGTACTTTAAAAAATTAGAAACCGAGTACAAGAAGGGTATAGTTAAAGTAAGTTGAAAACGTTATGTCAAAAATAACTCGGCATACTTATAATGTGTATTCTAATTTCCTTTGTCGTATTGGTATTAATTTTTAGATTTAAAACAATTCGGTTTTTCATTTTTAGATGCATCGGATGCAGCAAGTTCAACATTTACAAAATAAGCGTTTGCAGCAGGCATTGAATTCAGTCGCTGAACTGAAAAAACGTTTAGAAGACGTTGATGCTAAAAATCGGGAAATATCGGCAAATATTAGACATATTAGCGGTGGCGAACCAACAAAAACGGAGAAAATAAATAAAAACACAACGGCTACCACAGAAACATCTACTGATGTTAAGGAAACAACTACAGCCTGTATTTTAAGTACAAGTAGTGCAGTTAGAAATACAACTGATAGTAATTTAATGAAAAGACATATCGATGAAGATCCTCAGTTTGTTTCGAACATAACGGATGATGAGAAAAATGTTAAATCTGAAGACAACTGTGATGTTCAAGTGAAGAAACCCAAATTGCAATCTTAATTTATTTTAAATCCTAAGTATTTAAATAATTATAGACTTACTGTATGTATACAGATTTTCTGTTTATATTTTTACTTTTTAGAATTATATTTTTTCTTACATATTCATATGTATAAAATGCTTTCATTATTATAACAATCATTATATTATATTATGAATTCTTTTATAAATATTACTTAAAAAAAAACATTTTCATTCTTAGAAAAGTTAAAAAAAATAAACATTTTTGTATAGATCTGATCGAAATTATTGTGTTTCTAAAAATATTTTATTTCAAATGTCATCTTTAAAAAAGTAAAAAAACTCCACTCACCATTTACAACAATGCTATTAACAAAGTTATAAAAACTTTTTTATTTTTATTATCATAACTGAATATCTAACTAAAATTTAAAAATGTCTCATAAAACAAATAATTTATTCGTTTACCGTGATCTTACAAGCTTTTTTTTGGCAAAAGCACTGTTGATTTTCTCCTGCTGTTATGAAATCCTTAAGCTATGTTAGTAATGATTGTTTGATGAGAAAATTATTATAAAAATAAAGTTTGTATTGAATGCAAATTGTTGATGAAAAAATAATGCAACTTATTAGCTTGCAAAAAATGAAAACAGGAGCAAATATGTGCATAAAGTTGAGGATAGAAAAGTTTAGAATTCGTACATATATTAAAGCACAAATGTAAGGTTCTTCGTTATACCGTATGAATACAAAGCACTTTTTTGTATTATACGAAAACGTATACCATTCTATGATGAAAACTTCTGACTTTATTTACACTTTATTACACTATATTTTTTAAGAATTTGATTGTAACCTCAACAAATTGTAGATAATAGTTTAAAAAATTCTTAAAAGCACTTTCTTGACTTTGATTATACATATATAATCTTGGCCGTACACTAGGATTAGTTTAAACATTCTTAAGTTAATAGTCCTATCATCTCTCTGTGGCACCGTTATAAGCGAAGCTATAGTTATTTAGGTTACTAGCCATGAAATTAGACAAGCAGAACTTTTAAATTATCTGGTCTGCATAGGTATCGAATCACCACGTCAAAGGCATTCAGAGTTATAGTTTGTATCACTTTTCTGCAGGCATATACAGCTCTTTTAGTGTTGGATGTATTCGATTGCCTGTTCAATCCTCATTTCAGTTTCAAATCCAGAATCTAAGATATCAGAGCTGAAGTTTGAACGCACTAATCGCTCTGCTAAGTTTTTACCATTCTTCGTCTAAAACCATTCCTCTTACAGAATCAGCACATAAGTTTTCGATTTCGGTTAAAAGCAAATTGTATTATAAATAATTTTGTAATAAATCACATTTGCGTTTAAGTTTTATATTTGATTTTTTATTGTTGCACATTTGTTAATATCTACATTCTATAATAATACATCAATATATATATGTAGGTATTGAAATAAAGTTAACAAAAAATAAAAAATTAGATGTTAGTTCAAAACATTAAGGAAAATACATTTTTTAAAGTAAGTAAATATCCATTCAAATAATTACAAAATTATTGACAAACCAAATATAGTTTCACTAAAAAACCTAAAATACTTTAGTTTTAAAAACTCTTTTTTTTATAAAAAATAAAAAAAATATATATTCAAAGGAATCCACGTTTTAATAAAATTGATTATTTCATTAAACAAATATAAGAATTGAGGTCATTATAAAATGATGATCTGTCTTACTTCTATAACGTTTTTTAATTTTAAATTTTATTTTGTCTCACATTTTTTATTTTTTTTTTATTAAAGGATTAATACAAATTTAATTCTAGTATATATGTATATTTAACAAATTAATATAGGCTGGGCTTTATTTTTGTTATTCTTTCGATTTTCTTTAATGCAAAGTTCTTAAACATTGAATTTAAGTAAATATAATCTTTTTTAAAAGTTAATATTATTTTTAATTAAAAAAAAACTGAGAAGCTTATCTATCATATCCAGTTAAGAACAAAACTATCATTGTTTAGAGAATGTGACATAACGTTCGCTGTTTGTTTTAATGGATATATGTTTTTAACATATTGTAAGCATGTGTAATTGCATTTAAATATTAAAACAGGGACGGAGAACCAAAAACTTCAAGTTAACACATTTTTTTTGTATTTACATAAAATGTCTTTAATATTCTGATAGCTGAAGAAGTATGTATGTGTGAATGAAATCGATGTTAGGCTTTATAAATATTAGCATCATCTCTGTCCGGTACTTGCAATAACAGCCATAAACATCTATTTTACTATGCTTGGTTCAAAAATGCCTTATAATTGTTGGAAGAAGAACATAGGAGCGCGCAAGTGTTTAATATTAAAAAACACACATATGCAAATAAATGTGTAAAAAAAACTTGTAAACTTATTTCAAATAGTTACCGCGAAAATTTAAACAATATTTTTTTTAACTAAAAAATCTATTTCAAGATAAACAGAATATACGGTCTAAGCAAATACCAATTTCCACAGATGAAAAAAAATTTGTTTATAATCAACTGAAAAATCTGTATTTTTAAAAGCACTGTAAATTGCGAAAAAAACAAGAGCAAAAATATGTCATATTTTCTAAATAATGTAATTTTGTGAATATATTTATACCTAACTGTATAACATTATTTATATTTTGCCATAGAATATTGGCTAAAATGAATAATTGATCAAAAAAATATTGTTTTTTTTTGCACAAATCAATTCATAAAGTTTGAACTTATTAGTCCACTTTCATCTAGACAGTATTCTTTGTTTAGAACTTTCATTTGTTTAGTGTATTTTGAATAAGCAAAGGAAATAAAATATATATTTCGCTGTGGTATAAAAAGAAGGAATTTCAAAATTGCAATTATATATGTATGTATACTTAAAATTGCAATTGCGTTTCTTTAAATATATATTTTGGAATATTTATTAATCAAATATATATTTAATTTTTTTTATGTATTCATACATTTTAATACATTATTTACAAGAGCAAGGGCATGGTTTTAATAATTTATATGTATATTAAAATGTTTAAATTTTAACTTTATTGTAAAGTTAAAGTCATAGCATTTAATTCACAACTGATAAATAAAATGCATTCTATTAATATTAATATTTCTTTCTTCTTTTCGAAGAAGGTTTAGAATTGTACAACTATTTTTGTTTCTTACTAGTTAATGCACGTTTCTGCTGAATTCTATCCTTTAGATTCCTAATGAGGTTTTCAATGTCATCGATATTATAAGCGTAAATAAGCTTACATTGCTTGGCCTGTATATTGCCATTATTGAGATTTTTTAAGGCATGTTGAAGGCAATACACGTTGCCTTCATCAGTGCGCACCATTGAAATATAAAGGTTTGCACGGCAAAGATCACATTCACTTTCAATGGATTTATGTGGGGCTTGCTGTTGTTTTTTGCCTTTACCGCTTTTTTCATTGGTAACCTTTTCAGTGGAAGTTACACCAGCAGCCTGGAATTTAATTAATTTAATTAATTAATTAAAATGGTAATTAATATAATTTTTCTTTTTAACCACTTACCTTGAGCTGTTCTCTGGCTGCAGTTTCTTTTTCATACACTTCCTGTAACATTGGCAACATTTGTTGTAACGCATCTGGCGTAACACGTTGGTCATAGCCTAAGGCAAATAATAATTGCTCTAAAGAAAACATAGCGGGTTCACAGCTGTCATGTATGTCCTAAATAAACAATCAGTTATTAGTATATATAAAAAAAAAATTTTATAAAAATCGTTAACTTACTCTGAAGTCATCTTTCGCCAAATCTAACCAAGATGATGTTGCGAAATACACACTCTCGGATACCACATAGCCCGTAGCTAAACTTGAAGTATATGCACGAGGAAATACTACAATAAACTCTCCGGGTTTCTGTTCAATACGACATAAGGATACACCACGGTCAGTAAGCATATGTGGAGGTACCATAACTGTATCACAAGGCAACCAAATGGTTTTGTTTTGACAATGAGTAGGAATGAGAGAAGTCAGAGCTGCCCTAAAATTGGCACTTTGATCGTCTGGTATGCCGTACCATAATTTAGAGGCACCGGTATGTAAATATTCTATCCAGGACAAACCGTGTGGGTCGCGATACCAACAACAAGCTGAAAAAAGCATTCCGACATGTAGCGTTGGTACTGTAACTCCCATCACAGGACCTAGAGAACGTAACACAGACCCAGTATTGTTTGTAAGAACCTTTAGGTTCCACGGATGTCTCGCATAGTTAGAACCTTTTCCTTTTGGGCCCGGACTAGGAAAACCAAAGCCCCATCCAGAAGAATCTATAGAACCGGAATGTACACAAACATGACTATCACGAACGGCCACATGCCGCCAAAATTCTGCTTCAACTTCATTCACGGTAGGTTCAGTGTTTTTAAACCACAGAGCCATCGTGTTTCTTGCAATACGGTAGAATTGACTTAGTGGCATACTGCGACCCTTTACAATACATTCCATGGAGACGCCGTCAACTTCCTCTTCAGATTCTTCTTCGTCATTCTCCGATGTAACGTCATCCTCCTCATTCGAAACACTTTCTGTATTAACGAAACGATCGGCATTACGCCTAGCCCGGGCCTCCCGCTTTGCCCAATCCGCTTCAACTTCATCAAATAATTTTTGTCGTTCCGCTGGCGAAAGTGTATCATATGGAAGCAAATATTTACAATAAATGTCATCTAGTTTTGTCACTCGATCTTGCGCTAATTTAGGAATGCACATCTCTTCTGCTACTCGCGCCCATTTTTTCTTTTCAATTACTTCTTTTAGGCCACCTAGCTCTTGAACAGTGTGGTAAAGGCGCGGTAAATCCACTTCCATACCACCTATCCAAGGCGGATGGTTCATAACAATACTTTGAGTAGCCAAATATTTTTTTATTGCACTCAATTCTTTTGCACTAGGACCCCAACGGTGTAACAATTTGTGTACATATTGATTGTAAGCGGTAAAGCGCATTTCATCCGATATGCGACATTCCGGTTTAAAAGAAGCTGGCGGTATAATCTTGCAAATGCCAAATCTAGCTGCAATGGGAGTAATGCGTTCTATAAATTCTATAGGATCTGCAAATTCCTTTTCGGATGGTCGGAAAATAGGAGCTTCCACCATTTGTGTGGGATCATCATGACGTGGGAAGGCTGTGTTATTCGACATTTTAATTGGAGTGTCGTCTTTAAACTTTTTATTTGACCCGTGGCCTACAACAGCACTGCCTGAGGTGCCAGCTACAGCGGCATTACGTGATTTCACTGAACCTGAAAATAGAGATGAATTCGAATTCACACGCTGAAGGCCTCCACCATTACCTCCGCCAGCAGCAGATGTAGATGGACCCTGAGCGTTTAAATCCCCTTTGAAACGAGGCTGTACTGTTCCAATTGGTACATTTTTCAGGCTGTTTGAACACGAGTTTGTGGCCGCCGCAGCAGCAGCAGCAGATGTTGATGCTCCTGATCCTTTCTTGTCACCCGACATCAAGTTCTTTACAATATCTGAGACGTTCATAGTATCAGGTAATGGTTTAGTATTTGAACCCATTTGGGCCTTCGTCACAAGCGTAGCATGCATAATAACTTTTTGATTGGGGCCATCAGGACCTTCTCGCCCCAACTTAACTGCTACACCTTGGATGCCACCATCACCATCGCCACCAGCACCTACTCCTTGTAGTGGTATATAAAACGTATGTCCATCGCCTGACTCGGATTCAGCATCATTTGCAGGAGCTTTTGATTCAGTTTTTACATTCTTCTTGCCACCTTTGCCACCTTTTATATTCTTTGTTGTTTTATCACCGTCAAGGCTAACCTTAACCAATTTACTTTTTTCTGATGGACTTAGAGTCAATGAAACAGAACTAGTTTGTGAATTTCCACCTGCTAATTCCTTATTAGCAATTTCAGCCACGGCAGCTGCATTTCTCTTCGGTTTATTAGATGGATTACGCTGTGGTGTAATAGTTGTTGTTGTTGTACCGGTACCAATATCAACTTGTGAATCTCTTCTACTTTGCCTCCGATATGTAGGGGGTTTATTGGATTTTTCCGGGTCATCAGCATCATCTTTGTCAAACGAATAAATCGACTTTTCATTCTCGACAGAAAATGCCGTTCCATAAGTTGTTGCAGTACGTTTATGACTTGTTGTTGTGGCAATATTAAGCTCAGTATTATTTGGTTGCTGTTGCTGTTGTTGTTGTTGCTGCTGCTGCTGTTTTGGAGTTTGCTTTTGTTGGTAGACTGGTGTCCGTTTAGGTGTTCGATTTACAGAATTTGATATTGAGATTTCCAATCCAATTTCCGCAGAATTACCTGCGTCTTTCTGAGTGACGTTTAAATTTTTTTCCTCAGTAGTACTCTCATACGCCAATTTTTTGCGATTTTGTTTGTTAGTTGATGATGTTGTAGTCGGAGTAGTAACAGGCGATGGAGCATTTTTTTTGTGACTTAATGCTTTCGAATTAGAATTCTGCTTACTTACAGCCCCAGATTTACTTGTATTTAAGGAAGCTTCCTTTTCTAAAATCTTACTCTGTTTTATAACGTTTGTTGCTGACTTGTTGGTTATTTTGTCATCCTTAATCTTTTTGTCATTTTTCTTATCAGATTTATCAGATTGAGTACACTTTTCATCAATGCTTCCTGAAGTGGGAGATTGTTTGTTGATTGTTGCTTTGTCGAATACTAAGTTCATCAAAGGAGAATTCTTTTCAATTTCTTCGTCCAATTTGGGGCTAACGGGATCAACAAGTTTAATATCGTCTTTACGATTATTCATCGTACTGCTGCTGGCAACTACCGGAGTAGCTTTAAGAGATGGACCTTTAGACCAAGCGCTTTCACTTTTACCTAAATCACGCGTAGCTTTCGATGATGAACTAAATGATGTACTTTCCTTATCATCCCGAGTTGGCGGTGGTGTAGAACCGCAATTATTTGGTCTCAAGTCAGAGTCAAAATCATCATCAAGATCATCCTGTATTTCATCAGGATTCGATGAACACTCAATAAGCCATTTATGAATTTGTTCATGGGTCATATTGACCTTTGCTTTTCGTCTCTCTTTTCCTGAAAGTTGGTCTCCAATATAACTTTCCGTTGGTACAACAGGACCCAAAACTGGTTTATGGATTGAACCACATTTGCCAAGAGTACACTTTGTATTATCAGGACCAGAACTTTGCGCAAGACTTACACTGGCAATGCCAAATATTTTTCCTGATTCTTCTTTACTTGGCATTAGATTGGCGGCAAGAATACTACCAATTTCGTCCTTAAGAGGGTCGTTGCTAACTTGCCCATGTACGGTAGTTGATGTCGAAGTTGTTGGATTATTGCCAATAAAATTCATATTACTGGATAGCAAAGGCTTCGGACTCATTGTAATATTTGGAGCCGAGAGAGAGGAGTTCTTCAATAAACCACTACTTGGCCCGGAGATTTCAAATTTAACTGGAGAAGGTGAAGGAAAAGTGTTATTCCCTGCGTTATTTCCAGGACGAGAAAGTGTGTTACGATCAAATTTGGGCGTTAAAAAATTGGGATTAATTTTTGGCGATGGATAAGCCTCGATTGGTGGTGGATATGTAGTTGGAGGAGTCTGATATTTCATAGGTGCTTGAGTCATTTGTGATGAAGGTGTAGTCATATGTGAAGTGACTGCATTAGGCGGTAGTGCCACAAGCGAGGGATTCTTTGCAGATTGCACGGGAAATTGTGGCAAATTTGTTGCTGGCCTTATATGTGATGAGTGTGGAGAATGATAGTGCGCAGGAGATTGTGGTACATACATGGGTGATTTTCCAAAAT
Source organism: Sarcophaga carnaria (assembly GCA_958299815.1). NCBI lineage: Eukaryota > Metazoa > Arthropoda > Insecta > Diptera > Sarcophagidae > Sarcophaga > Sarcophaga carnaria. Next base: position 48,533,458 of record OY283151.1, read on the forward strand.
TAGTATTTATTCCACCTGATATATTACCAGTGGGTGAAGCCGGTGGTATTCCATAGGTGGCTGGGACATTTAAAATCTTTGAAGTTGGTACAGGAGACTTCTTTTCAATACTTTTAAAAGGCGATTGCGATGTAAGAGTAACTGGAGCTGGTGGTTGAATATTGCAGGTAATAGGTGAAGAAATCGTACCTGTCGGAATTCCGGTCATAGAAGTTGATGCAGTTGTTGTATTTGCAGCCATTGCCGTTGCTGGTAATGGCGGAGGAGGCGGTTGCGTTTGTTGTGTTGGTGTGTTAATAAGAGCTTTGCTTGTTAAAGGCAGCATAGGGAGACCTGTCAAAACTGCCCCACTAGAAACTGGAGGATTAACACTTGGGGAAGCATTTGGAGATATGCCATCAACAACTCCTGTCGACTTACGAGAGTCATCTCCATCTTTTTCTCCAACTTTTACGTGAGCTTTAATAGCCAATGGTTCATCATCAGAATCGCTAAAACTTTTTTCGAGTTTACGTTTGGTTTCGTTGAGCTCTTCATTCAGCAAAAAGTCTTCATCGTCCTCTGTAGGTACTTTTAATGGTTCTGCTTTCTTATCTTTAACTTCAGTAAGATTTTCAGCAGATTGGTTCAACTTTGCTATAGCTCCCTTCTTGACAAGCATACCTTCAATTTCTCGTTTTGGTTGGGGTTGTGGCTTGAGATTTTTTGGTGGTCTTCCTCTCCGAGCACCAGTTGGTTTAGTTTCAACAGCAGGTACAGTTCCACCTACATTTTCAATCGTTTGTACTAATTCCACAGTTTTTGATTGCTTTGGTGGTGGAGAACCCTTGCCAACTGATGTACTATTGCGTTTTAATTCATTTTCCATTTTTTCCATTTCTCGGACATTTGGTCGATCAAAACTACTTAATGATATATCATCATCATCGTCCTCAGCCATTTGTAAGCGATGTCCAATTATGCCCATATATATGGTAGCCGCTTCCTTCGTCTTTCGCGATGGTCTTTGACTTCTGGTAGGACTCCCCTGATTATCATCCAATTCATTTTCAACGGCACTATTATTATTTTCTGCTTTGGTTTTTTTACGAGACTGTCTCGAGTTAGCCGGTTTCTTAGGTGAACTTGGAACCAATTCTTTGTCTGTGTCATTAAAGCTTTCGGTTTCTTTCTTTTTGTTACCCCCCTTAATAGAGGGGGCGCTTAAACGTTTACTTTTGGATTTTATGGATTCATCTTCGGGAATAACGCTATCAGTCACATCATCTTGCTTTTTAACATTCGGTTCCGGTTTTAAATCCTCAACCTCTTTATTTCCCTTTAGTTCGTCTGCTGCAGTTTCTTTTATTTCTTTTTTAGGTGAACATTTCTTTCCACGAGGATTAACTTTCTTGGGACTTTGTTTGCTTGACCCGCCCTTCTTTAACTTTATAGCTTTCGCTAATGGCTGCTCGTCATCTGATGAAAAATCGAAAACATCCAACTGTGTTGTTTTAGTTTTATCTTCATCATGAGGAGGCTCTTTGAGAACATGTTTGTTATCATTGTGCTCGGTTTTTACTTGCAAAACATTACCTTCGTTATCACCAATATTTAAATTCTTACAATTTGCATCCGTATCTGTTGCGCCACTGTGAGTATCATCTCTTATATCATCTGCAGCGTTTTCAGTTTCTCTGGGAGGTACCTTTACTGGTTCAAAGAAGGCTCTTTGCCTAGTCATGCGACCAGACGGTTCGGGAGATGGTATAAAAATTGGAGATTCCTTTTGACGTTGGCGCTTCACAGGACACTTTTCTTTAATTTCCGATTTCGTAGAATCGTCTTTGTCATTTTCTTTAGAACTTTCTACTTCTTTTTTCTTGTTAGTTGATGGCGGTCTTCCTTTACGTGTCTTTCCTGTCTCACTCTCTTTAGAGGGCGTTTCAGACTTCCTTTCCAAATTTAAAGGGGTTTTCGATGCTCTTCGGTCTGTGTCTGCATTAACCGCTTTACTGTTTTCATCAACAGCTGAGAAATATTCGTCATCATCTTCATCAGACAGATGGTCTAGCATAATTTTAGATCCTTTTGTACTTGCACGATTTGATCGTCTTTTTGAAGTTTCTGTAGAATTATTGCACCGTTCATCAGTATTTCGATTACTCCGACGATTACCATCAGCCACAACTTCTGCCCTTTTACGTACAGCAAAAGACGGTACGTCATCATCTCCAGCTGCTACTTCCTTAAGTTCCGATTCTTTATCTCCTTCCTCATTTTTACTTGAATTTATTTGACCCTCTTTTTGATCTTTGACAATATCTTCATTGGCTACATTTTCTTCTTCTTTAGTAATCGCATTTTCAGCTTTTTGTTGCGAGTTCTTAGGAGGTCGGCCTTTTTTCCCTTTCTTTTTAACCACTGGTTTAATAGGAGGCTTTTTAGCTGGTCGTTCAGGCTCTTTAGTTTTGCCTTGATTTAAAAAATCTAAATGCGGTGGCAATGCTGATGAGCCACGAAAACATAAAAATGTCAAGAAATCTTCGGTTTTTGGTCTCTTATTGGGCAAAATCTCGGTAGGTGGTTCTCGACTTTCTGATGAAGTACTTGGTCCTGTATTGGATGAAGACGATGCAGCGATTATCGAACTGTATGACGATTGGGGAGCACTTTGTCCTTGCGCAAATTTCCGTTGAGCTTGAACCTTTGTTCTGTTCAAATGATAAAGATAAATATATGGCATAGGTTAAAATTAAAAAAGGTTTTCATAGAGAATATTAAAACAATTAAATTTTATAAATAATAAAATAGTTTAATCATAAAATTAATAAAGACACCAGCAATGTATATGAAAAATAACAATTCGAAAGATAGTAATAGAAATTATCCCAATTCAGTGGATCACAACAAAATATGAAGATTTTCAATTATTGTTTACCAAGTATTATATTTTGAGTATATTAACTTTATCCATATTTGTTCAGTAACACATTATTCTCAGCCATTAAATTAAATTGCGAAACATTAAGAAGAGAATAAATAAATTTGTATTTTTATACGGCATCTGATAATCCAAATTTTATGTAAGGAAACACATTCTCTTTTCATTGAAATATGAATTCCTTGTTATCGCAATGCTTATTTATAGTACTTTCTTTTCATTTTTTTGACAGTAAGTTACATAAAACAATGTTAGGCGAATTGCATCGACTATGAAAATTGTACTAAATAAACCATTGTATTATGGTCTTACAACACATGATGAAAGTCAAATGAAAGGACTTTCTTTAAATCCGCTACATTGGTGAAAACTTATCTGTTATATGATTCTAAACTTTTTATCACAGTTACGATGCAGAAATCCGATATTAGTCTTCAATAAAAACAAGAGATCATTTTTGAAATTAAAGAAAGCAAATTTTCAAATTTAAAGCATTATTAATTAAATGACGATGTATACATGGTAAATCAGAGCTGGTATAAAGTAAGGGAGTACAGTAGAGTGCACCATAATTTAAGGGTTTAGCTTCTCAGGCGAAAAATCATCCTGGTAAAAATGATTCATGCTAATAACTATGAACCTTTTAATTTCGTTCCAATGCATAATAAAAAGTAAATCATTCTTAAAACGTATTGAACTTTTTTACATGTAAGTTGTGTAAATTCATAATTAAATTCATGCGTAATTTAATTTTTATGCTATTGATCTTACGTGCTGTAATAAGGATTTATATGTTTGTGTGTGTATTTTAAATGCATCACAATTTTTTTTTAACATTTAAACGTATTTATATAGTCGTATAAAAAACAATTCCCACCCCCACTTTTTTGTATAAAAAAAAAACGAAAATAACCGATTAAATGCAACACTATTAAAGAAAATAATTTAAATAAAAAGAAATGCTTCAACGTCACCCATTCAAAATGATTTGAGCTGAACTAACCTACTCGTATCGTATCAACCAACAAATACTTCTTTCCCCACCGTCTAAATAAATAATGTTCTGCTACTACACTATTTTAGCAAAGTCGATCTGCAAACACCTTAATAAGTATTACTATTAAAAAAATATACACAAAATATTCACAAACATGAAAAGCAAGAAAAAAAAACTCAAATATATACAAAAAATAGTTCAACTGGAATATAATTTTGTGATGGTGAGTGAGTGCGGTATTAATTAAATAAACGATTGTTTTTCTGATTTATAAATTTTCTTTTTCAATATGAATGGCTTTTACCTTTTGGGCATTTCTGGTGATGATTCTACAGCCGTAGATGATTGTTGCTGTTGTGGTGTCGATGGCGGTGACGACTCCTTGCGTTTACGCTTGGAGTCTTTTGAGACCACCATTATTTTCACGATTTTATAAAAACTATGTAATCAATCAAATTTCTTTGTTCTTATGTTTAATTTTTCTTTAACTTCTATTAAAATTTTCTTTATTCTATGTAATTTTTTAATAAATACTTTGTTGAATTATCAATAGTATAAAGGGAAAACTCCAATTACACACAAAACCACCACTTCCCAATAAAAATTTTCATTCGCAAAAAGTCTGTTCGCGTTGCAATCATAAATATCTTCTTCATATTTTTTTCATTAAAATCTAACACATTTAAAAAAAATTATAAACTTTCAGCACTGTATAGTTAATTCAAATATTTTTTTAGTATTTTTACTATTTTTTATATGTATTTATTAAGTAGAAAAATGTAAATTTGTGTAGAATTTTTTCTCAATACGACAGCGAAATTTATTTTTCTTTTCATGGCGGACGCTATAGTATTGCCAGACGCTGTAATATTGGATGACTAAAAACTACAGGCTTTAGCAATAGTTTTCAAACTGTAAACTAAAAGGTGATTCAAACATTTATTTATTTATATAAAATAATTGATATCGAATTAATTTGTTTAATTAAAAATCTTAATCAATTAAAAAATAAGGAAAGAAGGACTTTTTAAAGGGTTTCCATCTCGTTTTGCCATTAAAGTATTTATACGTAAATCAGTTTTAGTTTTAGCGAGTTTAATATTTGTTGAATGATAGATTAGAAGATTTCCTTTTGTCTAATACTTCTCAAATAATAAAAAGTTTTTAATAAACGAAAAAATAGAAATACTGATATATTTAATTATTTATAATTAATTAATATGAATTTTATTTTGTTATTGACATCCATTAAAAGAAAATATATCTGGCAACATTTGTCGATTAAACAGTTTATTTAGTACGCATAAATGCAACTGTGGGCATTTATTGTTTCTGCTTGTGAGATTGCAAATTTTCTCATTACACCGAATGTACAAGAAATTCCTGAAATTATTATTTGTAATAGCCTGTGAGGAAATAACTAGTAACAAAATATAAAAATGGAAGGAGCTGGCAACTGGTGTTTAATTGAAAGTGATCCAGGAGTCTTTACCGAATTGATTAAAGAATTCGGTAAGTTTATAAAAATTAGCCCGCGTACTGTGGCACCTGAACTAAAAGTTTTAGTTTTTTGTTCCGCTTGTAGGTTGCGAAGGCGCTCAGGTAGAGGAGATTTGGTCATTAGATGCTGAAACATTTAAACGATTGGAACCAATCCATGGTCTAATTTTTCTTTTCAAATGGGTTCAGGATGATGAACCATCTGGATCTGTAGTGAAGGACAACCGTTTAGAAAAAATATTCTTTGCTAAGCAAGTAATCAACAATGCCTGTGCTACCCAGGCTATTTTAAGTATTTTGCTTAATTGCAAACACGAAGATATTAAATTAGGCGAAACCTTAACAAATTTTAAAGAGTTCTGTCAATTCTTCGATCCTTACAACAAAGGGTTAACATTAAGCAATGCTTCTGAAATTCGAGCTGTCCACAACAGCTTTGCCCGTCAAACCTTATTCGAATTGGATAATAAAAATCAAAATAAAGATGAAGACGTCTACCATTTTATAGGCTACGTTCCTATTGATGGACGTCTCTATGAATTGGATGGTCTTAAAGAGGGTCCCATTGATTTGGGCGCAATTGGAGCCGGACAAAACTGGATCGATGTAGTGCGTCCAATAATTGAGAAGCGTATGAATAAGTACAGCGAAGGAGAAATTCATTTTAATTTAATGGCCATTGTCTCTGATCGACAAAAAATTTACCAACAACAAATTGATAAACTTCTAAGTGGCGGTGAAGAGGCTATGGAAACAGATGATGACAGGGAGACTGAAATAGCTAAACTACGTTTTCTAATGGACAACGAAATTGAAAAGCGTAAACGTTATCGTATTGAAAACATTCGCCGCAAGCACAACTACTTGCCTTTCATTGTGGAATTATTAAAAATGTTGGGAGAACGTGGACAGTTGATGCCACTTTATGAAAAAGCAAAACAACGTGCTATGGAACGAGAAGCTGCGGTTGCAGCAAAGAGTAAATCATAAATAAAGTTTTGTGGCAAACTATAATTTGAATTGGATAGTGAAGAATACACTTCTTTTCATCAGCTATTTATAGATAAAGCTTTCCACATTAATAAAGGGGTTGTGTTTTTCTGTATCACATTCAATTATTTAGTCATTTAATTGCATTTGTGTACATTTTACACTTTATTTTCTTTTTTTTTAAAGGAATTCGTTAAACTTAAGAAAAATTATTTAACTGCCAGATACAATTTTTTTATATACATCATATGTAGTTTCGATATTTATTTAATAAATTTGTCAATGTCATGTTTTTAATTATAGAATTCTTTGGCCAAGTATGTATGTATGTATGGATAGAGTACAACAGTTAAATAAAATTATTTAAAATCAATCATTTTGTGGAATTTGAATTGAAAATTTGGTGAAACTGTTATTAAGAAGCAGTTTACGCAATACAGGACCGAGGTAATTTTGAACACAAAAATTATTTTTTTATTCATAAAAAATTATTTAAATTAATCCTCGAATGATTAATCTACCATTCTTCTGGGATTTTATAATAAAATATATATTTAATTTTATCAGTTACATTTAAACACTACTTTTTTTATATTTCTCTGCTTCATATTAAATGACGTTGAGTAATATTTTTGTATTTCATTACGGAGTAATGTTAAGTTGCATCATAATTATAAAAATTTGATTTCTCACTGTTATTATTAGATATTCTTTCTTTCTTCTTAGCCTCGAAAACTGCTAACATAATGACCTCTATTAATTCATCTTTGACATGTACATTTGTTAATCCATTCAGCTCTGTTTTAATATAATTGCAAAAGGCTTCATCTTTTTCATTTGATGCTTTGGTTTTAATAGGCGCAGGACTAAGGAACATTTTTGTTTCCTCTTCTTCTCGATTGGTTTCGCAGCTTGGTTGTGACATATCATCGATACTCAACCGTAGTTTCTTCTTCTGCTGGGGTGTCGAATCTTCACTCTTCACCTGCTGAGAGATGAAAATTTTTTGGTTCGTTTATCAACTCCCTTACAAATAGCAACTGATAATCAAAATTTAAATATTTTACTTATAAACAAGGCTTAAAAGCCTATGAAAATTATAGAAAACTATTTACATTTAATTTGCCTTTTCGACTGGTCATAAACTTATCCAAAAAGGAGAGCTCCGAAAACCAGTATGCGGTAGGGATATACGCATCTTCAGCATCTGTTCCAGCGTTTCTCTCTTTTATTTTTACAATTTCACGACTATACTGTCCTCGCAAATAAGCCATTTTGTTCTAAAGAAAAAACACATAGAAAAAGTTATGTTGGAGGAAGTTTAGCACTCAGCAAATCTTGACCACAAAGTCAATGGGTAAATGAGTGTTTTCCTGTTTGGTCTTTCAGTGTAATTTTTTTTAGTATAAAGCAGAGATTCGTGACATGCTATCGTGAATACAGTCACAAAACGAATGAAAACGATTTGCAACATTGAAATCCGTGGTGTGTGAGGAATGTGTTTTCATTGTCGAATTTAGTGTGGAGAGCAGAAATATACGTCAACAAGTAAGTGGCACGCATACATTTATCGTTTCAAAAGTGCATTTCACTCATTTTTGAAAATTATCGGTTTTTTTCCATTATCAAAACGATTTAAAAATCACCCGTTACAAATACATATGTATGTATATGTTGAATATATAAATATTTGATCGTTTTATATATTTGAAGCTATTTTCATAAAGTTTTGGAAAACAGTGAGTTTGTAATGGATTCATAAATATTTTCATTTTTAATATTCAATGAGCCTCGTTCTGTCTCAATATTGTATTTTGTAATACAATGAATGTATGAAAGAAACATACATACATATGTAGAGTACATTATTACATATTTTACCTTTACATCGGTGGGTCCAATGGCTGTATTAAACTTGTTTAATTTAGTCGCAATTTCATTTAGTGCATCTTTGCGGGCATACTTATTAGAGTAGTATTTATGCTTGGGATTATAGAAGAGTTCATTGGCTTTCCATGATTTTATCATTTGTAGAACGGCTGATTTAGTCCATTCAATCTACAAAAAAAATACAGTAGAATATGTACATACATATGAAAATATGAATGTTTATAATCAAGTTTGATTGTCATACAGACGCATAATTATTTCATATGTTTAATTGAGAAGTACAAACTACTTACTTTGTCTACGTTTTTCTCCATTTTACCTCGCTTTTATTTATTGAATGTGTACTTTAAAAAAATTATGAATATTTACCACAATACTATAAACGAAAAACAACACTTTTATTAAATAACAAAGAACATTTCCATATGTAAACCTTTCATTGACAAAACATATGTAAAATACATGTCGAAGCGAATTTAGTTCGCCTTGATACATATTTGCCATCTCAAAACAGTGTTGTCAACTGTTATCATTAATATAGTAAGATTTAACACATTTGCCTACAAGACGCTAAATGACGTCAAATTTAAAGAAAAATGTTTGGGCAAGATGTTGGCGGCATAACCAGTAGGACATGATGGTCGGTAAGTCGATTAGACGGTACTTTCCGTCTTGTTCTGTTTTATGTATTTGGCATTGTTCTTCGGACAAATCGGCAAAGATTGTAAAATTAATTATTTAATTTTTTCTTAATACTAATACTTGTGCTTCATCGAATCCTTTAATAAAGCCCATGTCCCACAAAGTGTAAACAAATTGGTTGCGAATGTGTTAACGAATTGTACATAAAACATTTAATATGTCCCACCTTGTGGGTGAAGGTAGTGTGGTGTAGTACTTACTCTTTATCAGCGAAATATAATCAAATCCTACAATGTAAATTGTCTTTATAGGGCAAGGGTTCATGCTAATAAATAAAGTAGCAGACTAACATTGATTACAGTTGTAGGAATATGTTTAATCATTATAGGCAAATATTTTAAAGCTAGGTGAATATCTTAAAGGCTGTCGTATACCGATCATATCAATACACTTTCCATTATCATTAAGCAATCGGCGGAAATGATCACTATATGCTAACATGCTCTATAAATGGACTTGGTGCTCTCTGTTATTGAGAATTCTGAACTTGAATTGAATAATCCTAAAATATTTACCTATTAAATACTATTTGCTTAGTAAAGGTTTGCTACATACAACATGAATGAATGAATGAATGAATTCTTAATGAATGTAGTTTAAACTGTGTAATAATAACATACATACGTAATAAATACATAATTGGCCATTACAACCCTTCAGTCAGGATTATGGACTTAGTTCCTAGTATAAGAATAACTCATAATCTAATTTAACTTCAGTAAATCCTCTTAAAAAACGCTTAAGTCAATATTTTTTGAGATGGGCGGTAGCTGAACCTTATGTTAATTTGAAGGAAGATAGTGAATAAGAAGTCATATCTTTCCCATCATGGTATAACTCACAGGTATAACTCAACATTTTTAGCAATCTCTTCTCTCATCTTTGGCACTTGTAGGTTCGGTCTGATCACTGTGCTATATTGTCGTCACTGAGCGGACCGTATTTCTATTTGCCAATATATTGCTCAGATTAAGGTCTTCCATAAATACTATTCCCTCGCCAGATAAAATTCTGTCTGTGCTCACAGATGAACAAGCGATAAAATGTTTTCTGACTACCCAGTTGCTTTTTTATCCTCCAGGTGTATATGCACAAGTAAAAAGTGAAGTCTCTCATTTTCTATCATACTTGTTTGAACTTTTCAATGTAAGGTGTGCTTGAAAGAACAAGAATTATTTTGAAATCGAGTTGACCTGGCCTGCCAAGGAGGCTGAATTGCAGTCTAGCCTTAATATGGTTGTGGAAGGACAGACAAAGTTAATTAAATACATCTTTAAACTTTAAATAAATTTATAATCAATACATAGAAGCTGTCGTAACGAGGAAGAGATAAACATTACCATTGCAAAACCTGGGGGTTGCATTCACTATTAAATTCAATTGATTTCCATTCAAAATAAATATTTTTGGTTTGTTTGATTTTTGTTTAGAATTTTATTTGATTTATTCCTTTTATGCTGATTGTTTTTTTATTTATTTATTTTTTTATTTTTGTTTTTGTATTTTCTGTTTGTTTAATTAGTTTAAGTTTTAATAACTTTTTATAAGTGTTTGTGTATTTGTATTTGTGTATGCGGATATAATTTATTTTCTTTCATAATCTCTTATATCTGTATGTATGTATGTACTTATTAAACTATTAAATTATAGATTTGAAATTATTTACTTTTTTTTTTGTTGTTTACTTCTTAAAAAAAATTCTAATATTATTATATTATAATATATATAGTACTGTATATATATGTATATATATATATATATAATTATTAATATAATTCATTAATTTGCCAGTATTGTGTATATAGGAATATTATGTTAATCATTTGGTTGCTAGGTATTGATTTAATATAATTTAATTTTATTTCAATGTTACATTATATGCATGTATGTATGTATGTATGTATATGTGTACTGTATTAACTATATACTTATAGACTCATGCTTATATGTAGAAAGTATGTTTGTATATAATTAATTATTTTTGTTTTCTTGTGTATGGTAATTGTATGTATGTCTTTACTTGTATAATTTCTTTTTAATATTTTTTTTTCTATTTTTATTTATAATTTTTGTTTATCTAAATTTTATTCTTAAATTTTATTTATTAATGGAACTAGTGAAGGTTTTTTATTTTTTATTTTGATTATATCAATCATGGTGTTCTTTAAGAGTTATTTTTAATTTTAAACATTTTATTTACTTTCATTTAAGACAATTTCAAATTCCGTTTTGTCAACTCGGCATTGAAATATATATGGAAGGTTTTTAAAATCTGTCGTTCAGAGCCGATGTTAAACAGTAGGTCCCGCCACTCTTGAAAAAAATTAACGCATACAACATGAGTGGTGTGAGAAGTTAGATCGTGGGTTGCAATGATCAGTAAAATATTTGAGTATATGAATCAACAGGAAAGTTGCAACCTTAAGATAATATGGTATTTTATTATTTGTGGTCAAATTTTTATAACAATTTTCAATTACAATACATTCTTTATACTTATTAAGGGGTTGGAATTTTAAATTGCTTAAATGGGTAAATAAATTTTAAGATTTTATATTCTTTGACTTAACGTTATTTTATGTGTGTATATGTATGGATGTGAGACACCTTAAAAAATACAATATTTTCAATTTTATCATGGGTTACAAATGTTTAACAACAATAATAAAATAATGAAACATTTTACGAATTTCTTTTGTTAAAAAAAAATACAGAAATTTAGGTTTTTATAAATTTCCTCTAACAATTTTTAAACTTTGACATCTCTGTATGTAATTGTGTATTAATGTGTACTTATTTAGTAATTATTTTTATATTTCTGATATTGGAATTGGCTTTTAACTTAAAAATACGTCTGTTTTTTAGTTTATATTGGTTTATTTATTTTTGTTTTGTTGATTTTATTCCCTTAAATTTTGATTTTATCTAAATTTTTAGCACTTTTTGTTCATAAATCTGTTTTCACCATTTTTTTTTAATCGGTTTTGTTTTTGTAAAGACACAACAGTTACTGGTCCAGTTCCAGGAAGTTTTTATTTTTATCGGGAGACGAGATTACATTTTCTGGGAATTTGTTTTCATTGATTCGATCAGATAACACAAACTTCAAATTATTTTATATGACTTGCAATTAATAACGAAGACAATGGTTAAGCGATAACACCAACGTTAAGATTTATACGAGTCCTGCTGATATAAGGGTATTAATGGGGCATTAGGCGTTGTTGTTGTTGTTGTTGTTGCTGCTGTAGTTGTGATAGTTTTGTTTGCTGATAGTGAAGGTATTTTGGGCGTGGGAACTACAGCTTCCGGATGGCATTCTTTGTGTACTAAAATTGAAAAAAAAGTTATGAAAATTAATCGATAGAAAAATAAAAAGAAGAATATCGAAAATAAAATAATTACCTGCAGCTGCGGTCATTCGATTATATAAATTTCTTTTTTTCTTTTTCAGTATGGCATCCAAATTATAGCCATCTAATGCCATTCTATAAAGATAATAAACGTATTTTTATTAAACAATCATTTAATTTAATAAGCAATTAAAAATATTTTACTTACTTTTCTATTCTACTTATGCCTAATAGATCTTTGAATACCAAGTATATTTTGCTTAATGTCAGATTGGGTAGTCCCTGTCCCAGATAGCGTATGAATTTGAGCTGCTCAGATTTTGGTAAGCCGTTCTCCTGTAAATCCAAAAAGGGTCTATGATCGGCCACCTTATATTCCTACAGCAGATTAAAATCGAGAAAAAGACAGGAAGAAAGAAAAAAAACATACAAGAATACAAAATAAAATAAAAAGAAATATTCATTTATTGCAATGTCATGATTGGAACAACAACTATTTTGAAATTCTTCAGAAATTCATGGAATTAATGAATATACGTATGCTTCATTATTCATAGGATATATATGTTGTATATGTGTGTGTTCTATATTTATTTGCTCACATTGCAAAATCGGTTGAAATTTTCGATGATTATATACTTTTCATAATACGTTACAGTTTGATTTGTTTGAATACCGAACTGTTTTAATAATTCCTGTTTTTTGGGTGGTAACCTGGCCATTTGTGTAAATATGCCATCTTCAATACGATGGGTCTCGTGCACATCGAAATTCTCATATATAACCAAACCCTCTAAAGGTTTTGCATTGGCAATCTGGGAATTGGTTGCATTTATGTCTCCTCCCACAATGTTTTCAATTAGTGGAGATTGTTGCGGTACAAGCGGTGGTGGCAGCGTATTTAAAGGATTCACATTGCTGGCAAGAGGATTCATCAGAGGCGTGCTTAATGCATTTGGAATTGGTGTCACCGTCGGTGTAGAACTTAAGAAATCCATGCTATCATTTGATTGATTATTTATTATGTTTTTAAGATCTAAAATAATAATAAAAAATAACAAACAATTAAAATAATATTCAAAACATATATGTACATATGTACACATAATTATGTATGTGCTATGTACATAGTTTCGTATGAGATTTTAAGTACATTCTTCTGTTTAATAAATTTTGCCTTGCATGCCAGCCAGCGGTTATGGTATTTTTAGTCTTATTTATTTTTAATTAAGTCGGTCAATCTGTCTATTCGGTTCATATTAGATCTAAGAGATTTAAAAATAAAATTTTCATGTAATTTCATACAAATGTTTTTAATTCTTAATAAATGAAATAAATAAAAGAAAGCAATTTTCATAGATTTTACATTAAAGATGCATTTGCCCATTAAAATGTGCATGCATTTATGATCACCATAGAATTTATTAATAAACATTGAAAATAAAATAATTGAACTTAAGTTATAAACATTTTTTTAATGGTGTATGTAATCTATTAAGGTTGCCAATATAAAATTTTTCTAAAACATCACCCAACTTCAGTTAGTGGGCGATACGATCACAAATAAATTTGTTGATACTGTGAAGAATCAAGTGGACGTGTGGACATTATTCAAATAAATTTTTGAATATTTTGCAACGGAACAAAACACACGGTCACAAAATTAATTAATTATATAATTAGGGCAACAATTTTAAATTGGAAGTTCAGAGACGAGGATGTTTTAATACCAGGCATTGGAATGATTCCCACACCATTTCAATAACAGAAGTTGGGTTGTTGTTCGTAATACACCCAATTAGATGCTCACGATTTTCAATTGTAGTCGAATTAAATGATGGAACGAATTATCATTTGGTATAAAAATAACTCCTCAAATTTTACTCGATTAAATTGCTGACTGAAGTCGCCGTGGTCTAGTAGGTAGTGTGTTGGCTTATTAGACATAAAGCCAGGGTTCGAGCCCCAGTCCAGATATCCAAAAAAATACAAAAACTATTTCTTCGGCGACTTCCTCTCAACAGAATTCTGGCAAAAACTCTGAGTAAATAAAAATTGCTATGACAAGTTTCTCAAAAATCTGTCGTTCGGAATCGACTTTAAACTGTAGGTCCCGCCACTCATGTATAAAATTAACACACACAACAAAAGTGGTGTGAGAAACTAGGTCGTAATCCTGACTGAAGAATTATGTATGTAAATTGCTAGCACTATAAAAGATAAATTCAAATTAAGTAACATGACCAGGACGGAATTATGGTTCGATGACGGAGATTTGAGTAGAAAACCAGAAAGACTTTGACAGATATATCCAAAATATTGGATATGAATTCCACTACATAAATATACGTTTGATATTCCGCTTCTTTGGAAACTCAAATAATGCCCTAAAAAAACGTTTTTGTCAGTAGGAAAATATCCTGCATTCTACTTGCATTTAAAATATATTAGAAAATAATGTTAAGTTAGTTAAGTTAAGTTAGTTTACAAAATGAAAAATATAATAATAAAAACACTCTTACCATACGATATAGCCAATTAATGAAATAAAAACAACAAATTTTGTATTATTTTTTTTTTAAACATTTCGATCAAAAATAATTTTTAATATAATTTTGAAAATTTCGTGTATGTATAAAACAATTTTGGATAAAATTTTCGATAAAAATCATTTTTTTCACATACGTCTACAAAAGGTAAAATTTTTTTATGATGTATACAAAATAAAAAAAAGAATTACAATTAATATAAACGATAATTGTCATTTATTTTTAAAATAAAAAATTTAATACAATATATTGAAATAATAATTAAATAAAAAATAATCATTTTTTAACTTTTTTTTTAATATTTTATAATCTCAATAGTTGTAGTTAAAATAAAACTTTTTAATTAGATAATCAAGGATTCTTTTTTAAAATCCTCTTGTTACATTTATTTCACACGATGATTATATTTGCATGTCTCTTTTAATTCATAGAAAATAAAATGTTTAAAATAGGAAGCTAGTGTTCATTTAATTTATAACGGTTGTTTTTTTCTTAAGGGAAGGTTTAAATAAGGGAGTCATTTAGGTATTGTTTAAATGTAAGTTAATTAAAGTTAAAAATCTCTTACAAATATTTATCATACGTTAAATAATTAAAATAAAATAAAATAATAATTAAATTAACTTATAAACAAAAAACATTAATTTAATAACATTGTCAATATATAAAATAAAATGTTTAATTAAATATACATATATTTTGGATAGTTTAAATCATAATATTTCCTATATTTCCTATAGAGTATTTAGTCTGAATTCTGCCGTGTATCGATTCGAATAAAATCAATTCAACAACAATAATAAATCAATATTAAAATATTTGTTATTTGTGTAAGGAAATTGGTTAATAATACTTTTGAAATATTTTTCATCCTTATTATGGTATAAATATTGATTAAGGAAATGAGCGCATAGAAAAGGAAATGGATTTTTGAAAATATACAATTTTACTTTTAAAAATATACAAACTGTTAATCAAAATTTTGAAGAACAAACCCATTTTTTTTAGTAAGAAAAATATGTTTCTCCTTGTAGCACTAAATCATTTAGTCGTATTAAAATTAGAAAAATTGATATCCTATTGAAAAACTTCACAAAAAATGATTCCCAATTTTATTAAATCATTACTTTTTTTATATTTTGGTTAAGATTCAGCAATTTCAACTAGCAAACAAAGCTTAATAGTCAAGTAATTTAATAAGATGCAAATACAAAAGCTTTACCATGGGTAAATTTAAACCTCCATGTTATTAGATAAGTTGCAAACGAAACGAAATGTTTTCAACTAAACTTCATCCCCTCCCTCTTCAACAATTGCTCTTTTTTTTTTGGAAATTCTAAATACAGTATGTCAAGAATGAGTTTTCACATTAAAGAAATTTAAAATTTTTGTGTTATTTCATTAAAAAAAGTTATTCTTATTTTAAAACAAAAACATTTTTTAATTTATTCATATTAATAATACTATTTACAAAGATTTACAACAAAAAAAAAATCACTTTGATAAAAAAATAAGAAACAGTTTATTAAAAACGATCAATATTCAAATATTTCACTGTCAAAAAACTCTTTTCACAATATAGTTGTCTTTGTCTTATTTGGAAATATTTGATGATTAGCGGTATAATACCGTTAGTTTTGATGTGCATCTATTTTCTTTGTAGTTTCAAAAACATGTATACCAATGTACCAAAGCATGTATGCCAATTTTTTGTAGTGCAGACGTGTTATAAAGAGTTAAAAACAATGTCAGGAAAACGATTATTGTACGATCCAATTCAACTAATTGATTACAATCACTATTTGGGCACAAGTGCTCCGGAGCTGTCATAGAGGTTTTCGGTATCAAGAAGAACTATTTACAATGTGATTAATCGTGATGAAAAAGAGGGTGAGTTAGAAATAAAACGTGTAGGTAGTCCCACGACTAAAATTAACAATCGCACAGAGCGCTTATTTATGAGAAAAGTTGTCCAAGACCCAAAAATTTCAACAAGGACCCTTCGAAGAGGCATAAAGAAGAATGTGATGTTGTTGTATCCCATGAAACTTTTCGGCAGGTTTTGTTAAAGACAAATATTCTTCGAGATCAGCCCGTAAAAAACCACTACTTTTCGCAGTAAAGAAACAAAGGCGTTTTTCATCTGCTATGAACAACATTTAGCAACCTGTGACTTAATGGGACGACGTAATATTCTGCGATGAGACCAAAATAATGTTACACTATAACGATGGCCCAACAAAAGTCTGTCAAAAGCCGTTAACAGCGTTAGAAAACCGAAATATAATACCAACTAAAATTTGGAAAAATTTTGATCATGATTTGGGGTTGTATCTCGAGTAAGGGAGTAGAAGATTTGGCCTTAATAGATACAACAATGAATGTACAACAATATTTGGACATTTTAAAGACAAATTTAAAAAGAAGCGCTAATAAATTCGGCGTCATGCTGGAAAATAAACCAATATTTAAATTTTATCAAGATAATGACCCCAAACATAGGTCGCATATGGTAAGAATGTGTAGTAGCCACATTACATAACCGCGGCAAAGTCATGGACACTCCTGTCCGAACTCCGGATTTAAATCCCATTAAAAGGTGGGTCATACCAAGTACTAAAACCGAATAATTCTTGTTTATTAGTTATATAATGATATTAAAATAAATTTGTGAAAAGAGTTTTTTGACAGTGAAATATTTGAGTATTAATTGTTTTTACTAAATTGTTTCGTATATTTTGATCAAAGTCTATTTTTTTTTTGTTGTAAACCTTTGTAAATAATATTATTAATATGAATAAATTAAAAAAGTTTTTGTTTTAAAATAAGAATAACTTTTTTTAATGAAATAACACAAAAATTTTAAATTTCTTTAATGTGAAAACTCATTCTTGACATACTGTATATAATTCCTGGCTTGAGTTTTTATTTTAAATGCCACATGTGAGTACGTAAATATATGTATTTATAGAGAGAGGTGGAAAGAGAGAGAGTGAGATAGAAATATAGAAATGAACACTCTCTTACGCTAGTTGAAAAAAGTAAATTTCGAAATGAAAATGTTGTGAATTATTAAATTAAATACAATGCACGTAATGTAACGCAAAACATTTCGAGTAAAACACAAACAAAATGGCAAAAAAAAAAAATAGAAAAAATAAATAAAATAATAACGAAAAGATTTAAGCTCTTGAAAAGCAAAAACAAAAATTAGAACGAAAATGTTAAAGAGAAGAGAAATACGCAGCAAAAAAGTACACTAAATTTTGTATGAGACAAAAATTAAAATTATTTTGAATAAATGAAAAGAGAAAAAAAGAAACTGAAAAATTAAAATAAAAATATATCGTACATATATATGTATATAGTAGATGTATATGTATGTATATCAGTATTTATAATTTTTAGAGGGGAGGATTTTGAGCTGCCAAATTGTGTAGCGGATGGTGATTTTGTTGTAGTTGGTGCTGATTTTGATGCTGTTGATAGACGAAAGTATTGGTGGCAGCAGCAACAACGGCAACAGTAGCATTATTAGCAGCAGTCGTATGGTGTGGATGCTGTTGCATTGGGGGCTGATTAACTGGGTGAATATGGTGCGGGTGATGTTGTATGGATAAATGATGATTATTTGGTTGCATATGATGTGTATGCTGAAACGGATGTTGATTATGATTAGTTGTAGCCTGGGTTATGATGGTTGTCGTTGGCGCAACTGTTAGGGCCATAGGTGAACCCATTAATGCTGAGGGCGCTGCAGTGGTCACAACTACAATAGAGCTCATAGGTATTTGCATATTGGGGTGATGGTGGTGATGAATTTGCTGCTGCTGCTGCTGATGATGGTGATTATTGTTATGATGCTGCTGTTGTATAAGGTTTTGAGGTGTAGACGAATGATGAGTTGCTATTATTGTATGTGTTGTCGTAGGAGGTGGATGGGCTGGCAAAGGTGTATTTTGTGTTGGTGTTTGTTGTATTTGCATTGGTTGATGTTGTTGCTGCTGCTGCTGCAGGTGTTGTTGTTGTTGCTGTTGTATTTGTGGTGTTCTTGGTGTTACTGATGATGGCACATTATGAATTTGTTTAGTTGGTGTATTTATTATATCATTATTATTATTAATGCAGCTGCTGCTGCTGTTTCCTTTGCCTCTGTCATTATCAATGCCAGTGCTAATACTGTTAATGCTGCTATTGCTGTTACTACCGTTATTGGCTCCGTTGCTATTGCCTTCGCTATTGCCGTTCTGCATGGCCACTGGCACGCTGGTCGCATTATTATTAGAAATGTTAGTATTCACGATTGTTGTTGTTGTCGAAATAGTAGTTGAGGTGGTGGTGGTGGTGGTGTTGTTGTTGGGGGTGATATTAGAATTTGTGGAATTTGTATTACTGGAACTAGCCGCAATTGTTGGTGTTGTGGATGTGGAGGATGAGTTTGAGGCGTTATTGTTATTATTACCTAAACATAATTTATGCCAATTATAATTTATATGCATGTATGTGTACATATGTATGTAGGTATATACATACAAAGATGTAGGAAAGATAAAAATAGACAAAAAAGAAAAAAGAATGAAACAGAATAAAAATTAAAATTAAATAAAGATGCAAAAGAGGTTAAAAAGAAAACATAAATAATTTCGGTAAATTTTGTTTACAGAATTTTATAAAATCAAATTAAAAAATCTATTGAAATTAATAATGAATTAATTGAAAAAAAAAGCATAACCAAACATTTAGACAGCGAAGTGTACAAATGATAGACCAAGTGTTTATTATTAAATTAAATTTACGTTTCAGTATTCCTAAGACTTTTAAAACGATAATATTTATCGAACAACTAATTTGAGTTCCAATTTAACTTCACTGTAAAATGTCTATGTTTAATTGTTAAATCTTTTAAAAGTTATTTGTATGGCCATAATTAATAAGTCGTTCTTTCTGTCTTTGATTTTCAAAAATACATATATTTTTTATACCTATTTTATACAAAACTTACCAGCAGATGTGTTTGCAAGGAAGCGCTTTATTTTATCTAAGATATAAGGCAAATTATAGCCATCCTTTGTGTATCTGTAATTAAATTAGAAATTAACAAACAATTAAGAATAAATAAATTAAAAAAAAAAAATTAAAAACAAAAATTTATTTAAAAAATTTTTGAATAAGTATTCGAATATCAATGGCAAAGGCTATGAATTATTCAAGACTGTGAGAAATAAAAAGCTATATCGGGTATGATATGTTATCTTGATTTCATTAAAATATTAAAAAAAAATTCTTCGAATACCTCTTTCCAAAATAGAAGTACGTAATTAGATCTTAAGTTTCAATTATTAACCGTTTCCAGTATTTGTGTATATGATATTTGTTTCTACAGCTTCGCGATATTCCAGAATTATTCTATTTTGACAAATAAAAACGAAATAAAAACTTATTGCAATAAAAGCAATCGTTGTATCAGGAATTACCTAAAAAAGGATCATAATGTTCTACATAAAAATGTCGAAGTAATTAATCTTTCCTTGGACGGAAGAAAAGAAAAAGACTTTTCAGAATGACTCTTTTTAAACCTAAATCACTACGATCAGGACGAAGCATTTTGGAATGAGATCAGATATAATTCAACAATGAAATGTGCCATCTGCTAAGGCATCTTTATCTAAATAATCCTAATGGGGAAATTTATTCCCTTTAAAGCTCAATAATATTAGATTCACTATCTGTCTTGTATAAGAAAAGATTTTTCTTTAAATACGTAACTGTAATATAATAATGGATTAAGAGTAAACAGAGTATTTATTATACTTACATTTCGGTACGTTTAGTGCAAAATAAATTTTTAAAATTACTATAAATGCAAAATAGTGTAAATGTAGGTAAACCTTGTCCAAGATAACGTGCAAATTTAATTTGATCAGGTTTATTTAGGCCACTTTGATTGAGTGATAGAAACGGTCGATGATCTTTAATGTCGTATTCCTAAAAAGAAGAGAAAATAAAATAATGAATAGAGAAAAATATAAATAAAATAGACTTGTAAATAAAATCAGAAACATTTCTAAAACAACTGCTTATTAAACCAGTTTTATTTATTTATATCTTTATATAGAAAATTAAACTAGTCGACATTATAAAAAATTGTTAAAAGACTTTTTTAATGTAAAAAGTACGTATATTAACAGCAAAAATAAAAAACAGTAATTGGATGTTTGCAAAAAAATAAATAAATAAAATGAATCTAAGCACATAATTTTTCTAGAAATGTTAAATATAGACGACTCATAAATAGTATTAAAAATTAAAAAAAAAAATTCAATTTAACACGTTATTTTAGCTTTATTTTGTATACAATTGTTATACAATTAAGTTCAAATTCCGTATTAAATTTTAAGATGATAACCCTCCCTTACATTTTATGCTTGAGGTTTAGTTTGTATGCATTTTTGCTATTTAAGTACCCAATAACCC
This sequence comes from Sarcophaga carnaria, assembly GCA_958299815.1. Classification (NCBI taxonomy): domain Eukaryota; kingdom Metazoa; phylum Arthropoda; class Insecta; order Diptera; family Sarcophagidae; genus Sarcophaga; species Sarcophaga carnaria. Next base: position 48,554,836 of record OY283151.1, read on the forward strand.
TATTCCAAGGACGTTTCATGATAAAAAGAAAAATAAAGTAATAAATAAATACATTTCTCAATATTTAAAGTTTAAATTAAGCTATTAACTATGTACATGTGTACACTGTTGGACAAAATAAAGTGCAGTAACATAGCTTTTATATGTCCAAAAGCGAAATCCTTTTTCAATATTCGTTTTGTCATAAAAATCGAATTTTGTCATAAAAATCGTCTAGAGATTGAATTGGACATTACAACCCTTTAGTCAGGATTACGATCTAGTCTCCCACACCACTTATGTTGTGTGTGTTAATTTTATACATGAGCGTCGGGACCTACTGTTTAAAATCGACTTCGAACGACAGATTTTTGAGAAATTTGTCATGGGAATTTTATTTACGCTTAGAGTTTTTGTCAGAAATCTGTTTTTTCATATTTCGTTTTGTTGAAGATGTCTGAAGTTTGTTTGGAACCGTGGCTTCAGGTCTAACAAACCAACACACGGCCTATTAGACTACGGTGACTTCAGAGATGACCAAGTGTGTTCAAAGCAGGGCTCCGAGTAGGCTATTCAAACTTTTATATTTTATATTGTTAGAGTCGTTCTCCTGTTGAAAGAGAAAATCATTCAGGTTCCTTTTCTTCTGTACAGACTTTTTTTTCAAAAATTTTGTTTACTGTAAACGAATTGCATTTATTTTGTCCTATAGTGTATACTAACAAAAACATCAAGGCTGATATGGGAGAGAGAATAGAAGACTTTGTGTGTTAAATGTCAACAAAACAATCACAGAAATTCATTGACAAACTCACGCAGTAATTTCAAAAAACACACACACATATACACAGATTCCTTTACCAAATTAAAGAAATAGAATAAAAACAGAGCTGAAAACAAAGTAGAAATAAAGAAAAAAAAATAAGGAAATTGCCTGGTGAATGCAAATTGTAAAAATAAACTCATTCAAATACGTTAAATTTAACACATTCAAAGAGCAAGAAAGAAAGAAAGAAAAAAAAGACAACAACATCACACAATCTGTATTGAATCATCAAACTCAAGTAAACCAAAACAAACTAAAGATAAACACACATACAGTTTTAAAAGGACACATAGCAAACACAATAAGGAAAAAGCGAAAAAGTAAGAATGGAATCACACACACACACACACACAAAGTTAACTTACTTAACATACTAAGATAGGACTTATAGGGTGAATGTGTTTGTAAAATTAAAAGATTTCAATACAAATATATTTGTATTAAACACTTTTGCTTTGCACATACATATACACACACAAATCAATATTTATATCATCACATTCCCTTTAAATCTATAACACGTTTAAATAGGCAAACGAATAGAGAGGGGGATACTGACAGACATACTCTCTCTCTTCGACAACACCATAATGTTTGACTATGTTAAAAATCAATAGAGCAAATGTGAAAACAAAAACAAACAGCAGCATCAACAGTAGAAGCTTTCAAAGGAATAGAAAATGTGCTACAAGACACAAGTGTTGTTGTTATCCAACAAACAGACACTGTCAAGGCATTTTACATACTTAGGTATATATGAACATACATACATACACATTCAGGGGAGCAATCTTCCTCTCATTCCTTTAACAAATGTGATGTGCTAAAGACATTCATAACAGGGATGGGATTACGAATTTTAAAATTGTACAAATTAGCTTCAGAAGTTGTACTTTTTGAAATAATTGAAATAATTTATCAAATAGAATACAATTATAAATTATATTATAAATATTACTAGCTGAAAGATTTAGAAATTATGTTCGGTGTAGTGTAATAGACCAGAATCTTTGGTGTGAATTGAACCCAAGATCCTCACGCTAATAGGCTAGCCTACTACCCAAAATTTTAACTTCTATCCAAAAGTAGAAAAGGAAATATATGTAGTAATATGAGTACATAAAATTTCTTAACACTGGAAACTAATAGTATACCATAGCACTTTTCATGTTTGAATTGTACTGCATTAATATACCAACTTTTCCATCCCTGATTCATATTACAAACTCACCACATCCCCGTGCATACAAACAAACAGTTGGTAAAACACAACTGTCAAATGATGCAGAGATGATTGAGGAAAGAGCGCATACAAACAACAATGAAAAGCAAAAAAAAAAGAGTAAAATTTATAAACAAAAATAAAACATGAAAACGACCGAAACGAAATGGAAAAGGCGATGAAATAAAATGATTGTAAATTAAAATACGATATGATTGTGGTTTGTAGCAACAAAACACAAAAAGAAAAAAGAAAAAAACATAAAGATGTTGTTTTATGATTTAATTCGTTTTAAGGCCTACTCATAACATTGGAATTTGGGAAGAAAAAGGAAAAGCTTTTGTTGTCTTAAGTAATAAATTTTGCTATTGATTGGACGACCTCACTCACACCTATAAATACTTGTTCGAACTAATGAAATGGCTCTTATCTATTGATTAAGAAAACAAGACCGTTTTCATTATATTAAGCAAATGAAGACCTCAAGATGATTACAAAGTATTATGAAGTTCTGGTTTAAACAATTTCAGCTTTAAAGGTATTTAAGAACTTGAAAGTAAAGACCTTCAATTGTTTTAGTAGGGACTACAGAAGAGATTTTTGTTGAAAAAATTAAATAAACAAAATAAAATCATTTCATCGAAATCACTCTAGTCTATCTTTCTATAGCGAAAATGTTAAATTATATTACAAACGATATTCTGAAAAATTCTCCTATTGACGCCTTTAGATATGAACATCAGGAATGTCTACACCAAATAGTAATTGAGGCTTAGGAAGGCTGAAGGACGGTTGCTTAATAGGCCTTACTTAGTAGTTTATTGTGGCAACTGAGCGCCACGTATTTTGAGTTGCTTACAAATTACATCTCACAGATTATCGTTTGTGATAAACCGTACAATATACATCAGTCTTCGTGAAATGAGGATCATCGGGGATAAGCTATCCTACATATTTTTTCTTATAACGCACGTGTTTCTGAGTCAATCAATCTTTCCAATTATTGTCATGTAACGAATCTATTATAACATCTGCCCTTGGACGTAATGTTGTTGAAGAAAAAATTAGGAAACTGTACAGCATCATCTGTTGTTTTTCCTGCTCTGAGGTCACGTAAGTAGAATACGTTGGAATTTACAATTATCAGCATCACTTAGACATAGCAAACGTGGTCTTGGTCTTGTTTAAGGGTAGCGTAATAGACATAATGGCTTCGAAGTGAAAATGCTAATGGCGGGCAAAATATCTAACCTAACCAAAGGTGACGGCTCAGGCTCTTGCCCCAATTTAAATGCTTTTAAATCCCCATGTTCTTTGTTGACTTATGATTGATGATCAATTTTTAGAATTCAAATGCTTATGATGTTCTAGTTTGCAATTTCATACCGGCCATCGTGTACAACATTGACTTGAAGTGTCTTATATTTAATTGTTTAGAATATCTTTAAATCAAATAGAGATGAAGCAATGTGGAAAATAAGATCAGTGAGCGTATTTATCAAGCATTATATAGAGATTCTTTAACCAATCTACTCGTATGTGACACACTACAATACAAAAATATAAATTCATCCCAACCAGCATTTTTTGAAAATTTTAATCAAATTCGAGTGTTTTTTGATTCTTCTGCACGATTGAAAAGTACGAATATGCGCTCATTTTCTGATCATAAAAGACTCATTTGTCGGGAGAAAAATGTTACTACGGGCGACTCTTCTCAAGAAATCATTTATGAGTCATTTTCTATATTAATTTCGAGTAATTTTCGATGCGTTTTCGAATAGTTTTGTGATCATTTTTGAATCGCTTTCTGATCATTTATTAGTCGTATTTAACTTCGTTCATGCTTCTTTTTCGAGTCATCTTTCAGTCATTGTTTAATCGCAAGCGAGTCTTTTATGAGTAATTTATCAGTATGTTTAGGAGTCCTTTTAGTGTCATTTATCAGTCATGTTTGTATTAATCTGGACTCCTTTTTGCGCCATTTATGATTATAATTTGAGTCATTTATTAGTCGTATTTCAAAATGTGTTTTTAGCCGACCCCAACGACTAATGAAGGTAGCAAAAAATGAAAATGCATTGGCCATCTTTAAAAGCATACAACGGAAAGATTGTTAAAATCCGACTTTAGCCTAGCCCCCAGACTAATAAGAGCTTGGGACTTCATACATACGGACATACATAATTGGCCATTACAACCCCTCAGACAGGATTACGACCTAGCTTCTCACACCACTCATGCAGTGTTCGTTAATTTTATAACATCGACTCCGAACGACAGATTTTTGAGAAACTAAACTGAAAGGAAGTTGGCGACTACCAAAGAAAGAATATTATATTTATATTTAAAAACAAATTGTACTTCATTTCATAGCCATCTTTTTACATTAATGAAAATTTATATAGAGAGGGTGAAAAAAAGCATTGTTTAATCATCCATCTGTTCAAAATATGATCATAGATACATACTTATAATCACTTTTTTTGATTAAGCGTTTTTCAATCTTTAGTATAAGTAGAATATAATAATAAATATCGGAAATAATAGTCACATTTTAAACATCTGGATGATTAATTTTCGATTGCTATACAATTTTTTATTGTATTTTAAATCGAACTTATTTTACTCATTGGCGCGAATCATTTATGATTCCTTTTTTAATCGTGTAACTGACTAATAAGTTTTTGATCACCAAAAGTACTCTAAAAAGACTCAGCAAGGTGATTTTTTAAAAAACAATCTTCCAAATGCTAGCTGGGATTATCAGAGTTGGTGTGGTGTAGTGGTTAGAGAGTTTGATTACAAATCCCAGCAACAATGATTTGAATACAACTGAGAACAAACAGCTTGATTCAAGAGAGGATGGCATTAACAACAGCAATGACAAGCAGGTTAGACTGCATAATCTTGTGGAAAAAAATGGAGGCAAATTTCCCCGCATCTACACCCAACACACACATCAATCCCAAACATTTTCATTTCTAGGCAACGACAAAATGCAATCCTGTAATCCTAGAAGCTGCCACAGTAGACCTAGTAACTCAAAAACATGATTTTTAAAAGTTAAACAATGCAACAAAAAAATGAATTGGAGATGGAGATGCTTTGCGACAAAGCATTAAGTCCTTGCTGCTTAAAGGACGAAAGGGAATAATAAAATTTAAACCTAACGAATAACTCTTGGCAGGTCTACAATGCTCTAAAACCTACATTGCATTGTATCTGTCAAAAATTTATTAAAAAAAAAAAAGAAAATTATTTTCGTTCAAACTCTGAGTAAATAAGCGTATTTTTTCCTCTCTTTTATCATAAATTTTCAAAGGCATGTGTTTGTCAATAAAATTTCTTTATTAAACAAACGAATTTTTGTTTTATTCGATTGTTTTCAAATAACATGTAGCACATGATGTACATACGTATACAATAAGATTGTATTATTTTCCTTTTTCCACACTTAATTTAAAGAAGGAAAATGTGAACGCGTGTGTATGTGGGTATGTATGTATTTTACCATCATTTAAATTGTTTGATTTTGAAAATGTCTTAAGGCCTTTAGCTGAAAATGTACCATTATTTATCTACGTATATAGAAATATACTTATGTACATGATATATAACAATTCATATTCATACACATATGTATGTGTGTATATCTTAAATGTAAATATATATATATGTATGGAACGTGTGATAGATATATAGGCATGTATATTTACATAATTGTATGTATGTATGTGTATATAACAGTAAACCTTATCGTGTTAAGGATAGTGTACAAACTTCATTCGTCCACCTTTTAAACATATTCATGAGTATATATTTATGTACATGTCTTTATGTATTAATATACGAGTACATATGCACATTCACATTTTCATTCACATTCATATTGTATAAATACATACATACATACATACATAAATGTTACCGAAACATTTCGCCACTTTCTAAAGTGATGATTGTTTTCCGTTTTCTAATTATGGCCACTTTATACTCGCCACTTTACTAGTCACGAATGTGAATAATTTGCCAATCGCGCATGGTTTAGTTTCGATTTCGTTGAGGTAATTTTGATGTCGAAGACGTTAAAGAAAAAAAAATGTTTTTGACCGACAGAAGTTAGTCCTGCCTGGAAATTTAAATTGAAAATATCATCGAAATTTTGTATTCGTTCGAAAGACCTTTTGATGTCATTATGTTTGGAATACAACACACTTCAAATGTCCACAACGTCTATTTCCATGACTCTGGCTCATATATCACACGGAATTTGACCGAAGGCATGGGCTAAGTTGTCTTTAAGAATCCTCTTATCATGCAAGTTGAGAAAACCTTACAAGAAAAAATCTAACGGGGTCAAATCAAACTCGATGGCCAGTTCACATCACCTCCAAGTGAGAAAACCATACCCTCAGATCAATCGTGCAGAATATTCAATGTGGCATAAGCTGTGTGGTTCGTAGCGGCAATTCAGGTCAAAAGAAGTAGGTAGTCATCGGCCTATAGTACTGCCAGAGCGCATTCATTGAATACTTATTGTTGCGTATGGTCACTCATGGGGATTTGGCAAAACAGTTTGCATAAATGGCAGCTAATTTGACAGACGTACATATGTAGCTTCAATAAGATGGTCGTGAAAGTGTGGAAACCTCTTTTATAAAACTCCATACGTCGAAAGTGACGCTCATATTTATGTATTCAACTTATTTGCTGGGCCTAAAAACCAAGAGGAAATTTGTTGATGCAAATCGATTAACCCTACTTTTTCTTTTGACAATAGGGGCGAATGTTGCTCTGAAAAAGTTATCGAAAAATAAAAAAAATATTTCTTAATCAGTTCTAACTCAAATCCATTAATATGGTGCCATTCCGAAGAATGTTGTGCTGTTAAATTATAGCCACAAGTCATCATAACCTTTGTATGTATGTATGTACCCGTATGTAGGTTTGTTTGGGGCGTAAGAGTGTTTATATTACACTTTTATTATGTGTTTTATAAATACAAAACCATTTTAATCAAATCGTCTTTTCCGTCTTTGAATGCGGTTGTTATCAACCGTATTTGCCAGTCCACATACATATGCATATATACACACACATCAGTGAGCATACGTACATATGTATGAACGCAAATATTTTATTGCCTACATTTGGGAAGGCCAAAAATTTACCCCTTCACAGTGAGTAGCGACGAGAAACGTACTTAACAAACCAGAATAACACACACATTGTAACTTTTATTTCAAAGCAAATGTTCACAAATAGACTCATTATCCTTTTTGTTTCGCAGTTAAAACGTGCTCGCGTCTAAGTATACTCCACAACAGTTTGTATCGATTAAATAGAAATGAAACAATGATTTAAAAAACAGTGTACAATAGAATTTAATTCTTTGGCTGAAAATGTAATTTAAAACTGGCCGTTATTTGTACTTTTAGGGTCTTTGTTATGACTTTGTCTAGAGAGAAAATCGTCATCAACCCTACCAGAACATAACTAGTAAAATGACTAGTTATTTGACCGTAAATTGTGACGTATAAACTAGTCACAACTTCCCATCAAGTTATTAAGGGCAATGTGAAAAACTTGACGTAAACATTCGTGTACATGTGATTTTGCCTCTCTTTCTAACATATGAATTCTTTCGCCTGTAAAACATATATCTAACCTGCTCACTCTTGCGCTATTTGAAGTCACAAATGACTAGTTAACTGGTTACACTTGACTATAGTCAAGAATAGTTGACTAGTCACAGTTGACTAGTTAACTGGTTATACTTGACTATAGTCAAGAATAGTTGACTAGTCACAGTTGACTAGTTAACTGGTTATACTTGACTATAGTCAAGTATAGTTGACTAGTTAACTGGTTACACTTGACTATAGCCAAGTATAGTTGACTAGTCACAGTTGACTAGTTGACTGGTCACAGTTGACGCATCATACCCCCTTACAAAAGAAAAATGCTTTTTGTTTTGATATATTTTTATTAAAAAAGATATTTTATTTTATAATTAAAAAATAAATAAAGTTATTATTTACATATAATTATTTCGAAAATTAATCTACTTCTTGGCGGCAGCTAACAATTTGAATGATCGAGAAGCACGCTTACCTTTAGTTTGGATTAATTTTCCACTGGTAACAGCACAGTCAATTTTTGGGCATCTACCTTATATGTATATGCTGGCGAGGTATTACTTAATAGCTGGCAAAGATGAGCTTCCACATTCCTTCAATGTTTTAATGGCAGCACCTACCAATTGGAACACTATACAAAAAAGTAACCAAAAATTAGAGGACTTAATATTCACAAATAAATCACACAAATCCGACTTCTTACTCTTCTTGATTCACTTTCCTTTTTCTCTTCACACTTTAATTAAATTCACATTTTGTTTCTATTTTTTCCACGAGCTTCAAATTTTCAATTTAAATTTTATATTATTCCATTCTTCACAGTTTTTTCACAAAAGTTTTGTGGGAGTAGCTTTGTTTTCAAAGCCTACTACGATTGAGTTTTTGAAATTAATAAATATTAACAAATACAACTCTGTAGCTTAAAAAGTCAAATAAAAACTACATGTGTAGTAGTAAGTAAGTTTTGTTTGTGTTAGTTTCGGTCATTAATTTCTTGTAGGGAATGCATGTTAAATATAAGTTTAAAAAAAATGTGCACAGATTGCTGCTAATTAGCTGTTAACAACTGTAAGTTGAATAGCGAATAATTTTAGATGTGCGACTCTTCAATGTTTACAGGCGTATGTGATTATGGTGGAGTAAAAGTGTATCAACATGCACATGTGTTTATGTTTATGTGCCTGTATGTACTTTTCCTTTAGTCACTGTATTGGTCTATGTGTGTATTAAGCCGTATACTTTTAGGAAAATGCGAGAGAACATAATTCACTGTATTTATCGCCATATTGTTGTCTGAGGTTATCACCTTACGAAAGAGAGACCAAGCTAGCTGATCGCTTCGTGAATGTGATTATTGACTTTTTCTCGGAAACTGATCTTGACTAAAAGCTACTTCCTGTTCTTTTTGTCATGCATGATTTTGTAATCAGTCTTCAACTCTACTTTATAGGTGACAAAAAACATCGTACTCGCAAAAAATACAACGATTATTTTATTAAGAATTTAAAGATAAATACATACGTCCCGGCAACGACGTTTGCAATTGAGGAGAAAATTTCGCGTGTGGCCATGCCTTTTGTAGGAAACTATACTTTGAAAAGAGAAAGAGAGAAAGCGAGGAGAAAGAAGTAAAAGTGTGTGAAATGCTCAGCCAGATGGCTGCTGCGTATAACAGAATATAATTGTTGAGTTTAAAGTCTATGTGTACGTACGTGCGTGCCAAAGTCGATGACGATGACGATGTCAATGTTTATGATGATGATGGCAATATAATGATTGTTGTGTATGTATTTGTATTTGTGTTGTTTTTATTGTTCCCGTTTTTATTGTATTTGTGATTGCTTTTGTCGGCATTTGTGACATTGTCATTTTTATTGGTAGTCGTTGCGTTGTTTGTTGTTGTTGTTGTTGGCCAACACCAAAGTGCTTTTATTGTATAAGTACGAAGCATAAACATAATCAACGCAAGTCAAGTGTTGATTTTTGTATTTAGTAGCGATGATTTTCTACTACAATTGTTATTTCTAATGTTAAACAATGTTTGTGTGTGTATGCGTTATATGTGTGTACGAATTTAATATCCTTTTATTCCAATGCATTAACACTAATAATTGGTTACATAAAAAAGTACGCATGTGAACAACCATGTGCGTACATGTATGTGAAAGGGAAAAATAGTAATTTTTTTAATCAAAACTTTAAATTTTTTGATGGAATTTTTGGTGAATAAAAAACCGTTAATACTTATTGCTAACATATACAATGCCGTTAGATAGAATATAAAATTTTATGGTAGACTATAACTTGCAAATATCATTTGTGGGCCCAATTACATCATTACAACTCTTTAGTCAGAATTACAATCTAGCTTCGCACACCACTCATGTTGTGTGTGTGTTAATTTAATCCATGAGCGGAAGATTTCCGGAAACTTTTTAAAACTAAATTTTGCCTATTTCTATTTAACATTTGAAATTGTAATCCAATAAAAGATTTTCTTTAATTATTTTCAAAATGCCTTTCTCTTATGCCAACAACGAACACTCTCCGTTATTTACAACATTTTCCAACACTTTAACCCTCTTGAATTAGAAATTCATAATTATGTGCTGTTGTGTGTGTCCTTAAAATGCTGTTACAACAACAACAACAAACTGAAATGGAATAATAGAATTATTGTTGTTGCCATAAAATAGTGGTGCAGAACATAACTATTTCTCAGGAACAGAGAGAGAGAGAGAGAGAGAGAGAGTGAGAAGAATAAGAATCCTTCTCTCTGAGTATTAATGTTAAGATTTCCTTTTTCACATGAATTTTCGTAACAAATGAAATAAAAGATGGTTTTTGTTGTTTTGCGTTCGTAGTAGTTTTTGCTATTTTAAATACAGAAGTGAAAATATAAAAACAAATATTTAAATAAGAAGCGACGACAGACAGTTTTTACCTTTTCGGCTATGGCAACGCGCGGGGCAGCAGCAATAGCCGCAAATGGCAATGGTGACAGAACTACCCTTTTTTTATTTTATTTCTCTGCTTTTTTCGTTCTTTCGTTTTCCTTTTTTTTTTGTATTTCTCTTGTCTCTAATAATTTATTACTTTAATGCCTGCTCATTATCCTTCTCACACAAAAATACTTATATAAATACATATTTTAAAGCGTTAATATGTATGTAAATGTGTGTGTATGTATGTATATTATAATAGCCATCCACCATTCAAGTCTTATCATTTCGTAGATTTTCTAGTAGATACTCATAGAACTCATATACATTCACATGGTACATGTATATGTATATATACCTATATACAAAGTAATACTCTCACAAATACATTTGCAAAATACAAATGTACATATATTAAATAGAACAGAAAGGTGTTTTTCGTGTCGTTGAAAATTTTCAACATTTTCATTTCAAAAATTAATTCTCAGGCAAACCTTAAATGTTCCGACTTAAAATTCTTTCTATCCATTTCGACTGGTTGTGGGAAAACCACCGTTATAGTAAAATAACATCATCAACAAAAACAACAACAATAACAAAAAAGGACAGACTACAACCACATTTTTATATTTTTGCAAAAAGCCGCGTTGGCGGTAGTTGGGGAGTGGGAGGGGGAGGGACGACAACCAAAAATATTTGCTTTTCAAACAAATTTCAATCCTTTACTTGTTATGCTTTGCCTTCGTGTGTGTTTGGTTGGCAGTCATCGTGATTATACTCGTTGTACTCGTCGTATTCGGCTTCGTTCTCATTCTCCAGTACAGACTCACATTACAGTTCCTGAGATGTCTACTCAAATTCTCTTTCCATAACTTTTCTTCTTAACCCCATTACATCATTTAAAATTTTCATCTATAAAATCGTTCATTTGCTCATGTGTCTGTCCATCTATTCCCAAAGCATCAAAGGGAATAAATGTCTGTATGTTAGTGTGTGTGTGAGTTTGATTTGTGTGTGTTTCTTTGTAGGTTTCAGAAATATTTAAGCTCGCCCATTACTTTTGGTATAAAATACACACATACATATACACAATCGCATTCACACAATTACAAATGTTACCCGTTTGAACAGTTTACTTTTATACACATGTCATGACAAAATGAGAACATGTATGTACCGATACAGTAGTTGGACAATAACATAAGGATAATATATGTATTTTATTTACTTTTTTGAATTTACCTCTATTTATTGAATCATTCTTTGGAAGAACAATTATCTCAAGCGTAGCACCTAACCTTACTTACTTAGTTAATTGGTGATTACAACTCTTTAGTCAGGACTACAAATTAACATTTCACACCTCCCATGTTGTGTGTGTTTATTTTGGAGGGAGCAACAGTTTAACAGTCAACTCTGAACGACAGATTTTTTTTTTGAGAAATTTTACATGGCGGGCTCGCGCGTCTAGTAAGCCAATTCACAAAAAAATATTTCTTTCGATGACTTTCTCTCAGCCGTGAAAAGTTTCTTAAAATTCTGTCGTTCAAAATCGACTTTAAACGGTAGGTCCTGGCACTCACGGATAAAATTAACATACACAACATAAGTGGTGTAAGAACCTAGGTTGTAATTCCGAGTAAAGGGTTATAGTAGCCAATCACGCAAGTAAAGCAGGCTTTTAATGTCTTGCGTTAAGAAATATTTGTTGCTTGATAACACAGCGATATTTTCTATAAAACAAAACAAATGTTTTTTTACTTGTACATTTGTTGTTCTCCCATTATTATCGTTCGTTGGTTTACCATCAATCAGTGCATGTATGTACATTTAGTTTTCGACGCTACTGTTAGCCACAGAAAGTTTGCAAAGCCTGTGCTTCGTATAAATGTTGTTCTGAGCATATGTGAGTGTATTTTTGTTACTTTTCTGTTCGTTTTTCAAATAAGTGAGAGAGTATAGGTGAGTGGGTACATGAATGAATGTATGTTTGAATGTTTTTTTTTTTGGTGTTACAACATTTTACTGTTTGATTATAATTTTAAAATTATAAATACGATATACAAAATTTTATTAATGTGTACATTTGTTCGTTCATTCTTTTATTTTTTTTCTCAGCAATTTAATACAGAATACATACATACATATATGCTAGTATACGTGTATTAGTACACACATACCTAGACGTGTGAGTTTTTGGAATATGCAAATTTAACATTTTACATATACATATGTACGTACGCATGTTCCCAGCTAGCATTTGGAAGATTGTTTTTTGAAAAATCACCTTGCTGAGTCTTTTTAGAGTACTTTTGGCGATCAAAAACTTATTAGTCAGTTACACGATTAAAAAAGGACTCATAAATGATTCGCGCCAATGAGTAAAATAAGTTCGATATAAAATACAATAAAAAATGGTATAGTAATCGGAAATTAATCATCCAGATGTTTAAAATGTGACTATTTACATTTACATTATTTATTATTATATTGTACTTATACTGTAGATTGAAAAACGATTAATCAAAAACACATCGTGCAGGTGTTTGAAAAGTGATTATAAGTATGTATTTATGATCATATTTTGAACAGACGGATGATTAAACAATGCTTTTTTTCACCCTCTCTATATAAATATTCATTAATGTAAAAAGATGGCTATGAAATGAAGTACAATTTGTTTTTAAATATAAATATAATATTCTTTCTTTGGTAGTCGCCAAATTCCTTTCAGTTTAACGAGCACTGCATGAGTGGTGTGAGAAGCTAGGTCGTAATCCTGACAGGGGTTGTAATGGCCAATTATGTATGTCCGTATGCATGAAGCCCCAAGCTCTTATTAGCCTGGGGGCTACGCTAAAGTCGGATTTTAACAATCTTTTCGTTGTATGCCTTTAAAGATGGCCAATGCATTTTCATTTTTTGCCACCTTGATTAGTCGTTAGGGTCGGCTAAAAACACATTTTGAAATACGACTAATAAATGACTCAAATTATAATCATAAATAACGCAAAAAGGAGTCCAGATTAATACAAACATGACCGATAAATGACACTAAAAGGACTCCTAAACATACTGATAAATTACTCATAAAAGACTCGCTTGCGATTAAACAATGACTGAAAGATGACTCGAAAAAGAAGCATAAACGAAGTTAAATACGACTAATAAATGATCAGAAAGCGATTCAAAAATGTTCACAAAACTATTCGAAAACGCATCGAAAATTACTCGAAATTAATATAGAAAATGACTCATAAATGATTTCTTGGGAAGAGTCGCCCGTAGTAACATTTTTCTCCCGACAAATGAGTCTTTTATGATCAGAAAATGAGCGCATATTCGTACTTTTCAATCGTGCAGAAGAATCAAAAAAGACTCGAATTTGATTAAAATTTTCAAAAAATGCTGGCTGGGTTAATACGAGTGCTTGTATATGTGTGTGTGTTAGGGAACGTGTGTCATTTTATACACATGTACATTTAAAAAGCTATATGTGTACATATGGATGAATAGTATGTAAATTATTTTCCATGTACCACAGAAATATCAAATTTATTTTCATTTTTACATTTTGTTTTATTTTATTTTATATTTTTTTGCTTTTTCTCTCTTTTCATTTTCTGATATTTTATTTTTTTATTTTCTTTGCCTTCCTTTCGTAAATGAAACCCATTTATGCGAACAGAAATTTTTAGGCTTCTCATTTGGCTGCTGCTGATGGGGGGGGGGGGGGGGTAGGTTTGGATTGAATTGGATTGGGTGGTACCTTTTTAGTAGCTCAGCATCTCATATTTATATATTGAGTCTGATAATGTAGAAAATACGAGTAGTAGAGTAATAGAGCAGAATGATGGTAGCGCAATCATGTCCCTGGATAAAAATATCCTATTTAATGGACCTACACTTTCTCCTCACCTCATTTCGTCTCACCGTTCGCCTCTGTTCATTTCATTTACTCGACACTGGCTTTTAAATTTTTCCCGTATAAACATTGAAAATTTAATTAAGTTTTATTTTGTGGGTTTAGAGAGGATGTTCTCTCGTTGATACATTTTGTAGAATATTTTCATTTCTATATATGTATGTATGTATGTCCGTTTATATCATATGTACTAATGTATGGTATATAAAAATGCCATAAATAAGAATGAAATTCTAGTAAATTTGTGAACTCAAAATGAAAAAAAAAAAAAAAATAATCGATACGTCTATGACTACTGTGAATGTGAATTAAGTTTTAGTAGACTTATCCCTAAGGATACTAATGCTGATTAAAGCCTTACAAACGAAAATTTAATTTTAAGGCCAGAGGAGAGAGAGTAGGAGAGGAGTTTAACGGTTTAGAACTTCAAATTGAAGTATGTACAGTAAAAACAAAAATTTTTATATTCAAAAAAAATTTCTCCAATGATTCATGTTTTTTTTCAATTCTACAGATTTCAATTGAAAAAAAAAAATTAAAATAGTTTTGATAAAAAAAATTTTTGTAGGTAGATTCACAAATTTATTGGGAATAAAATTCAAAATCGAGTTTTTATTCCTTCTGACCCACCCAGGCACCCACGTCCAATTTGTCTCTGTGATATTAAAACTGCAACGAAGAAACCAGGTAGAAGATCAAAATTGATCCATTCAATGGCATTAACAACGATTGGGCTGATCTGCAACTAAGCTACGCAAGAATTTGATTTGCCAGGCTTAGCAGGTGCAAGGCTTACTCTAAATAATTGGCCATTACAACCTCTTAAGCTAGAATTAGTCAGCCAAACATTCACGGAATGTAGAATCGGTTTTAGAATATGAAAAGTAATCCAAATATTTACGGAAGTTAATCACTCTCATTGCTTTTCATATTCTAAAATGGATCGTACGTTCCGTGAGCGTTTGGGTAATTCAAACTAGCTTCTAATACCACCCATGTTGTTTGTGTTAATTTTGACGGCACCTATAGTTTAATGTCGACACCGAACGATATGAGAGACTTGAGAAACTTTTCATGACAATTTCATTTTCTCTTCGAGTTGAAAAGACTATTGAAAGGAAGTCGCCGAAGAAATATTTTTTCACATTTTGTTTTTGATCGAGATATGTATCTGAGCTGGGATTTTGAACAATGGGCTCAAGCATCTTATAAACCAACACCGAAGATACCAAACTACAGTGATCTCAGTTGCAAAAGTTTAAGTTAAAAGTCGTGAATTTAATTAAAGAATAAACGAATGGATTTACTGAGACGAAGCCTATTTTCATTTGAATGTAAAATCTTTACCTTTGCTGGACAGGTAGGAATAAGAACAGAATCGACAATTCATCGCACAATTGCGATCCTTGCGGACCAATGATCTTTTGTAAAACATGCCAAAAGACTAAGAAAGTCTCCGTCAAAAGACTTCTACAGGAGCTGTGGAAGGAAGAGACTGTTTTTCACGTCATGTGCGAGTGCCCTGCTCTTGTCACAAAGAGGCGGTGGTAACCGAGCGGGTCTAAGAGGTACCTGATATTTTTCTAATCCAAACTAAACTGGTACCTCAGGGTAACACAACGAGGGAGCAATTCTTCGAGGATTGTGGTACTGCTTGCGACTTTGGACGTTAAAAATGCGTTCAACAATCTTAGATGGAGCGACGTATTAAATGCTTTGGAGTACAATTTCTCGGTGCCACACTACAGACAGCTGGTGTATAACACAAGCTCGGGCCCAAGGGTGAAACATATAACATCAGGAGCGGCACAGGGATCTATCCTCGGCCCCGACCTATGGAACGCCAACTACGATGGAATTCTGAGAGGATATGCCAGAGGGAACTTTTCTGGTTGGATACGCAGATGATATTGGAGCTGTTATCACGGCCAGGAACACGGAAGAGGCACAACGAAAACTGAGACGTGTCATGCTGAGAACGAAAACATGCCTGGATCTGGCCATGCATAAAACGGAATTACTGCTGATCACTGGTCGTCGTATCCCCTTGCATGTGGACATGAGTATTGGAAACGATGTAATTAGGACCAAGAGCTCGGTGAAATACCTGGTAATAAGGCTGGATCCCAGACTAACATTTTCAAATCAGATTCAGTAACAAGGCCCAGAAGATCGTGGGACAGCTCAGTAGATTAATGGCGAACATTGGAGGCCCGCTACCGGCGAGACGGAGACTCCTGATGGAGGTGGTTGGAAACAGCATTATGCTTTATGGGAGCGAAATTTGGGCCGAAACACTGGATGTTAAGAAGCGGACAAACGCACTGGTAGCGGTACAGAGAACGGCTGCATTGCGTATGGCGTCGGCATATCGCACGGTATCGGCTCCAGCCGTAGTGGTGATAGCGTGTATTATCCCTGTGGATCTGCTGGCAGCGGAGCGGATGGAGATTTATAAGGCGAAATCGGCTGGAAGTCACATAACCGCTCATTTCAGGGAAAACACCATTTCAAAATGGCAACAACGATGGAACGAGGAAGATAGAGGAAGATGGACGGCGAGACTTATACCAGACATAAGGCCATGGATTGGTCGGAAATTTGGAGAGGTAAATTACTACGTTACACAGATGTTATCGGGTCACGGATATTTTAGGAAATATCTGCACAGAATGGGAAAGACCGCCTCACCTTACTGTCTTTACGAGGAAGGGGAGATAATTGATGACGCAGAGCACACCGTTTTCGAGTGTGCACGCTGGCAGTGCTATCGCTCTGCACTGACGTCGATAGTTGGGACGATCACGCCCGGTAACATTGTCGGGGTTATGACCGCGAGTAGGGAAAATTGGACCTCAGTGGCGAATTACGTGTAGAGGATTCTAAAACTGAAGAAGAGGGATTCCGGCACGCCGGAATAGATGAAACTGGCACACGTGTCAAGCGAAATTCGAAGCAGGAACCTGGAGGAAAGGAATAGTGGAGACACTTAGATGTCTCTTCAACTTTCGACACGCAATCCGGACGCGGATATGAACATGCAGGGGCCAAAGAGCCAAAGGGA
Source organism: Sarcophaga carnaria (assembly GCA_958299815.1). Taxonomy (NCBI): domain Eukaryota; kingdom Metazoa; phylum Arthropoda; class Insecta; order Diptera; family Sarcophagidae; genus Sarcophaga; species Sarcophaga carnaria. The sequence goes on from OY283151.1 coordinate 48,572,436, forward strand.
CTCCACTCCGAAGTAATACCACCGTAGTTCCGGAGAGGGCACAACAAGTCCATGAGACGAGGGGGGGGGATTTAGTGGGTGAGGGCCCCACACACGGAGGATGTGACGACTTCCTCTATGGTGCGGTTAAGTACATTTACCCCTCCTCGGCGTGAAAAAAAATAATAACTAAACTGACTATCACTGATGTTAATCATACCGTTGCAAATCAATGTCCACGACAATTTGGTGCTTAAATTCAATTTCAATCGAATGAGAACATCGTTTCAATTAAAATTTGTTTAAGTGCAAGTAAGTTTCTCTCATACCGGCACTAATACAGAGACAGTGAGTTGGCAACTCTATGAGTAAATATTGAAACATGCCTAACGCACCTACATACATACATACATATGTATAAGACTTGGGTACTGTGTGTTGAATGTGCTTGTTTGTTAATGCACAGATGTGTGTGTGTTTAGCTAGCAAAATTAATTACAAATCATATTAACAAAAACAAATACACACGCAGCTATTGTAAGCCATTCGTTAGCTCTCATTGTTAATAATAATAAGAATGTTGTTCTTGTTGTTGTTATTGTTGTTTTAAGAATTATTATTATAATTTGAAAACTAGAGAAAGAGAAAATTACCAAGCGCATACACATACTTTTACAGTTATATTAGCTAAAGCTACGATGTTAACTTCCCCCTTTGCAACACACTCCATCTCTGTCTATCTTTTTCATTTCTTGTGTACTCTCTCTACCTCTTATCAGAGGACATTTCAACATACATTCTCATATAATGTGTTAGAATAGAGACAACAAATACAAGTGCAAGTGTGTAAAAGAAATGGTTGCTACAATTGTCAATGTAATGGTATAAATAGAGGATGTTGCTGTCGTTGTAGCTTTAAAAAACAAAAGGAATTTCAATGAATTTTAAATTAATGATTCTGCATAAATTAGAAATTAAAGTTTTTAATTATTTTTTCCTTTTATGCAATTAATTTTGTTCGGGCTGACTTGTTGGCGGGCTGGCTATCGGAGTTTAATGAATTGCTGACGAAAAAAAAACATGAAATTATTTCAATTAAAAGATTTAAAACAATTTAAATTCCAAAAAGAATAAATTCTTTAAAAATAATGAAATTTGTATAAGTATACCGTCGATTCTTCCAGTTTCTAGTTTTCCATTATCTTATTAATTTTTAAAAATTTGTGTTTTTCTAACTACAGCTTTACAAATTCAAACAACAACAAAAAAATTAATTTCATTCTTAACACTGCTTGCAGATGTTTCGTAAAATATTTCCTAGACACGGCATGTCATTGTATTTTATTTTTTGTTTCTATTCAAAAATAAAAATTAATGCTGAAATGAAACAAACAAAAAAAAAATAAAATTCACCCCTATTTCCGAGAACTATTGAAACAAAAAAAATCTATTCATTATAAGAATAAAAAAAAACAAAATGTAATGAAAATCCTTCTGGTGTCAATAACTTAAAACGACAGGGATTTGTAAAATACTGTGTTTTCTATTCTATTTTTATACTTTGTACACATGCATACATACATACATTGTATTTTAAAATTCGTACTCAATGTCGCATTTGTTATAATTTTATCGAACAAAGTATTTGAATATCTTATTCAAAATGGAGGTCAGATTCTATGCAGGTCAGCTAAAATGTATGAAAAACAAGTCGGCACACACCATCCCTTTGTCGACTACAAAGCTATTCAGCAACCTTAAAAGTATTCGAAAGGAAAATCCAAAGTAAAATCTTCGATGCACGAAATACATACGTTCCTAAGTGGAATAGCTTCCCCGTTAATTCGGTAATTCTTTTGAAAGTTGGAAAATTTAAGTAAACAAATTTATTTATTTCAATAACGTCTTAGGAGGATGATCGACATTGTGAAAACATAGAACTTACTGCAGGTATCCCACTATATATCCATGCTATCAAGGATTTGAAAACAGGTTTCCTTACTGTTGGGTTATATTTGGGACCGGAGATGTTGGACTCGACACAAATACAGGCTAATACCTCGTCTAGGAATATAAAAAAAAATGCAAGTCATCGACCAAAGTAAGTCATTGTATAAAAAATGCAAGTCATTGCCTAAAAATCCAAATCATCGACCAAAAATACAAGTCATCGTCTAAAAAAATGTGAAGTCATCCACCAAAACAATGCAAGCATCGGCCAAAAAATGAAAGTCATCCACTAGAAAAATGAAAGTCATCAACCATAAACAGTGATGCCAACTTAGCCCTTTTCGGGCTAGATTTAGCCCTTTTTGAAGTATCTTTAACGCGAAAATTTTTTTTAGCCCTAAACTAAAAAACGCGCAATTTCAGCCCTTTTCAGTATTTTTGTTTAGCCCTTTTTGCCCGTTTTTCCTTTAATTCTGTATGGCAATATTATCTTATGTTTCTCTGGCAATGTCGAATTGTAAGCCAATGTGACAGCGCTTTTTTCTTCTTTTTCTTGTTTTCTTCTTTGTCATTTACATAGAATTAACAAAAGTACCGAGAAACAAGCTTTGCTGAAAGTTTAAAATTGTATTTACCTAATAATTAGGCATTGATAAAAAACATTTTAATAAGTATATGAGTGTATAACTGTAAGTAAGTCATAATTTAATATTCTTGGATGTTTCTTTAAAGTAAATGTTATGCTATGTTTAGATGGAGAGCTACACGCAAAGATATCGTAAAATTTAGGGAACAGATCCCCTTTTTAAGAAATGGATAAAGCCTTGTAAAGATGAATCTAAAGCAGTATGTATTTACTGCAACACGCAAACCGCCGCTAAACACTATGACCTGGTCAGACATTCAGAAACGATTAAGAATTGTGGTGTTTTTATCTGAAAAGACTATTTTGATTTTAGCCCCCTTTTTGCGCCTTTTTGGAAAACATGAAATTGTATTGTACTAAAAACGTATTTTTTTCAATTTAGCCCTTTTTTCATTTTTGTTCACGCGTTTGGTGTCCTAAGAGTTGGCATCACTGACCATAAACGTCCATGTCATCGACCCAAAAAATGCAAGTCACCAACCAAAAAAAATGCTAGTCACAAAAAAAAAATCCAACTTGCGAAAAATACGACATCTTGTTGGTTCTATATATACATATAAAAGCATATTAACTCAATGAGAATTATTAAAATTTTTAAGTTTATTCATAAAGCACTTTTTTGCTCATATAATAATAGTTAGCTTTGTTGCCTGTATCTTCGGTCCCAACTAAAGGTCGACTTGAAGGAAAACTGTTTTGGAATCCTTGATACCATGTCTATCCAGCCCGCTAGGTCCACTTCCACCACAAGTCCATGTTTATCCCATTTTAATCGATTTATATAAAGCACGTTTTTTTTTTTTTTTTTTTTTTTTTGCTAATTTGACAAAAAGTTAGCTTCGCCGTCTATATCTGCGGTCCCAATTAACGCCCGACCATAAGCAAACCTGTTTTGGAATCCTTGATACCATAGCTATCCAGCCCACTAGGTCCGAGACTAGATATATTTTTTGCACAGGTTCATTTTTTATCCGATTTAGCCCCTTTTATACAGAGGAATTTTTTCTGCTCTTTTGAAGAAAACAATTAGCTTCGGCGTCTATATCTCCGGTCCTAAGTAACATCCGACCGTAAGAAAACCTGTTTTCAAATCCTTGGTAGCATGGATATATAGTGGGACAGCTGCAGTTAGTCCCATTATTCCACAATATGGATCATCCTCCCCAGACATTTTTAAAACAAAATATACTTTTATATCTAAGTTTTTCAATGTTCGAAAGAATTTCCGAATTACCAGAGAAGCTGTTCCACTCAGGAAATTGTGGGTCATAATTTTTAAAGAATGGAGTAGAGATTCCATTTTCCGATATCGTATATTTCGGTGAGTTCTTCTAAGACAATTCTTTTGTATCTTCTGTTCAACATTTAACATTACTCTGCATACCTTTAACTTTAGCTCATAAGTCGTATTAACATCCAGCAACTGCGATGGCGTACAGAAGAAAGAGGATTTCCGGCGAGCGGGGATTAGTGAAAGTCGACTTAGTGAAGTCCTTGACTGTGTTGTCACAGATTGGTGTGATTAAATGGCGACGGCGCGCAAATAGCAGAAGCATTTGCATGGATGCGTAGGGGCAGTAAGTAAGTAAGCTTTGGTTCGATAGTCAAATTAAATAGTAAAGGAATCGAAATAATAGGTGTGATGCTTTCAACATAATGTTGGCCTGCTAGAGTAGAGGACTAAGTTCAAACCTTAGCTATTTTATCTTAAAAAAATATTAGAAAATTATTTCTTTTTAATTGGGTTGAAAAAAATGCCAAATCTGTCTTTCAGATTCGACATTAACAATGTAGGATTAAATTAACACACTCGCTGGTGTGGGAATCTCAGTAAAGAACACTTCTCATTGGGGCAGAGATTACTTATGCAGCAGAGCTTTTGATTTTTTGCAAGTCCAAAATGAATTTCAACATTCATGCCAAATTATTTAAAATTCTCTGTATCACTGCGTATCGTTTTAAAATTCATTTCGAAACATTTGCATTTGCGAAATCGAAATAAAAAACGTATATAAATCTACGTCCGTCCATGAGGGAATAGGTAGAGGAAAACAGAAAATAACAGGATTGAATAAGGAGATATGCAGTAGGAGGTATTTAACACAAGGGAATTATAAATAATTTGTGGCCGTGTATGACAACGAATAAGTATAAAAGGAAATATGAATTTATTATAAATATACATATGTACATATCATATGCATACATACATAATACATACATATGCATACATATGTCATGTCAGAACAAACAAAAATAGAAAAGAGAAAGAGAGTAAGTAGGTGAGCCCATACAAATGCCCCATCATTACAAAAGAAAAATACCCATCGTAAGTGTAAAGAGAACATTAAAAAAACCTATGTATGTAGTTAGTTTGTTTGTATGTTTCTAATGTACTTACTTGACAGAATCTAATAAAGTTCTCCACAATTATCGATTTATCGTTGAGTGTCATTTGACCGGTAAAACGTACACCCAACTGTTTGAGATTCTCTTTCTTTTTGGAAGGCAGTTTGTTCATGTGCTGGAAAATACCCTCCTCCACCTTGTGTGATGGATGAGCCTCAAAGTTATCCTTGATAGTAAATGAAGCCAATGGTTTTGGAGCCGCCGGAGAGGCAGCCGCAGCAGCGGTTGCAGTATTAGCCGCCGTCGAAGCCTGTGAATTAGCTACACCGCTCAGCATTGAAAAGTCACTGTGATTGGGATTGTTACCGCCACCACCGCATCCTTCGGACGATGTATTCGAGTTGGAGGCATTTAAATGAGAGTTTGGATACGTCATAGACGAGAGTTCCATCGAAGATTCATTCGAGTTGGAGCTGTGCACTGAACTCATATGATGCAAGTCGTATATGTTGTGTTTTGAGTCGTGATCGTAAATGTCGATGGCCATAGGTGTGGGGTGTTGGGAATTGGTGTTGTTGGCATTGCTGTTGTTGCCATTAACGGAAGACAATACCGGAGTTTTACGCGCTGCAGCACGTTTATGTGCGTTATCCAGATCCATAAAGCTGTTGTTAAGTACACCGTCTGGTTTCGTACCAACAGCTGTTGTCGTATGGTTAGATTGTGATTGATTTTGCGGAGTTCCTTCGTGCGAATGCGTGTCATTGTAATCGTTTGAATGCCGCAAATATTTCATAAATTCAAACGAACCGTCAAAGTGCTGGGTTCCTGTGGCAGATACAACTGGTGCGGGGGAAGCAGCAGACGAAGAATTCGGTGGCTGTTGGTGTTGGGGTAAAACCCATCTTGTTTGCTGTTGCTGGATATGGGGATGGGGAACATGATTTGGATGCATTTGATGTTGGGGCGGGGTTTGATAGTTGCCATAGTGTTGTACCGATGTTACAATCGGTTGAGTATTTTCAATATTCGAATTGCTTTCATCGCCATTACCGTTAATCAGTTCACCGCCATTGATGTGATGCTGATGTTGTTGCTGCTGTTGCTGTTGCAGCTGCTGTGCTTGTCCATAGCCTTGAAAGTCTTCAAACGTTGAGGAGAATCGTAATTCTCCATTGCTTAGATATTTTGAAAATTCCGATGGATCATTAAGGGAATTCAAAAAGAATGAACTAAAATTAGATGATATACAGGACATTTTGTTTTTGTATGTATTTTCTCTCTTTTATTTTTGTTTTGTTTTGTTATTGCTACGGTGTTTTAACAGTTATTTGCTGAACTTTTTCTTTTTTTTTTGCAATGGTTACAGGTGGTGATTTCAAGTTGTTGTTGTTTTAGGCCACAATTGTTGGTAAAACACTTGATGTTTGTGCAAAAAAAGAAAACCCAGAAAAATAAAGAGAGCGAGAACAGAAAAAAATAAAATAAAACCGCGTGTAGTTTGTTTTGATTTTTTTCTCCCTCTTTGTTTTTATTTGTTTTGCAATTGTTTGTTATCCTTGTGTAGTTATTTTCATTCTTTCCTCTCAGTGATGGATTTTTTGTTTTTCTGGTTTTTGCAGTGTTTGTCTGTGTGACTCCTGACTGACTTGTTGTTGGCTTAGTTTGGTTCGGTTCAGTTCAGTTCGGTTCGGTTTGCTTTGTTTTTATTTTTATTTCGGTTTTTTCCTGCTTGTATCGTAGCTGACAAACATACACAAATTCACTTACACATCCAGATATGTAGAGAGTGTTGATGCTTCGTCGTTTTCAAATACTCCAATGTAAACACAACCTATCATACAAACACTCACTTGTAGTAGATGGTGTAATACTTGTAATCGAGTAGAGCAGAAAGAACAAGCAACAGCAATCACACACTTTCAAACGCACACAATTACCGACAAAAAAAAAACAAAAAAATGAAAACAAATACAGCAGTAGCAGCAATACTATGGAGAGTATGTTACAAGAATCAAAAGAGAATTATGGAGTAACACAAACAACACTACCACAAACAACAATGATGAAATCAAATATACACAACAATAGTGGGGGGTTACAACGTGATGGGCTGCATACAAATGTAGTAGAAAGACGGTAAACAAGAAAAAAACGTAAGACGTAGACGAAGGCGAAGAAAATGAACAAAACAAAAAAATGCAAACGTCAAGTCAAGTAGGGGATTGAGTTTGTATGCTTTCCTTGCTTTTTTTGTTGCTGTTACTTTTCACAAGAATTAAAGTGGGGGGTCTTGGGTTGTTGCTGTTGCTGTTGTAATTGTAATGTGTTGATATTTGAGGTTGTAAAGTTATTCCTGGTGTTTACGCCTGATGTTATTATTGTTGTTCTTTATTGTTTTTTTTTCTACTCGAATAGAAGCCTTGTTATTGTTGTTGCGGCTGCCGATGATAATGATGATGTTGGTTGGTTGGTGGTAAAAAAAATACTCTCGTTTTTTCTCGTCTTTTTTATATCTTGTGTGTGTGTTTTCCAGTATGGCTATGGATGTCAGCCGTTATTGGTGTGTTGAAAACGATGTTGATGATGATGTTTTTTGTTGTTATTTTGTTGGTAGTGGCTGATGACGATGTGACGTAGACGTTAAGGTTACGTGTTAATAATACTGTTATGAATACAATGTTTACACTTTGTCAAATTTGTATGTTTTTTTGCTTTCTTTTTCTTCTTTTTTTTCTTTTACAGCATTGTTGTTGTTTTTTATCCTTGTTATTGTTTTTCAACACGTTGTTTTGGGACAAAACAAAACAGTGGAAGTTAAAATGGAAGTTGTTTTGATTTGTTTAATTTGCTTGGTTGTATAAATTAGTACTTTACACTTACTTTTTTCCTTATTCATTTAAAGCTTTTGATTTTTTTTAATTTATAGGATCTTGTTGCAAGTTTTCTTTTTATTTTTTTTATAATTTAAATTGTATAGTAATAAATATGTATGTATGTAGGTTTTTTTAAGTAAGTATTTGCTTATGTTATAAACTTTTTTAATTATTTAGGAATTTATTTTTTATGTATGTATGTATTTAATAATAAATATTTAAATAAATTTTTAATTATGGCACATAAATTTTTTCTTTTTAGAAATACTTGAGTATTTTGTTTGTTGGTTATTTATAACGTTTTTTTTTTTTAATACTATTTATTTATTTTTTTATTTGTTTCTTTCTATATACATTAAAATTTATTTTCTTTTTCTTTTAGTATGTGTGTAGAGAATTGCACTTTATTGTGGTTGTTGTCGCTTCTTTAATTTTTTAAATTTCACCATTTTTTTTATACTTTCTTTTGCTTTTCTTTCGCTTTTTTTTTCCTCTCAATTATTTAAACAATTTATAATATGCGTATGATGATTTCATTTTTTTTTTGTTTGTACATCCATTAATTTAATAATAAAAATCTGTAATGAAATGAAAAGGAATTTTTTTATTTATTTAATTTAAATCAATGACAAAACACTAATAATAATCATAATAAAAAAAAAAAAATAACGAAAAGTAAAATGAAATAAATACTTAAATTTAAATTTGTTTAAGGTTATTGGGGTCAAACTAATAATAACTACAGCGAAAATATGTACATGTATACTTTTAGAAAATTTTATGGCAACTAAATCATAAAGAAATAAATTAAATAAACTTGTTTAAAAATGTTTTCATTTTGCTTAACAAATCTTAAAATTTTTCTAAATTCATAGGTTAGGTTAGAGGACGTGTACCTGTCAGTCGAGACAAGTACAGTACCCGGAGGTCGAATTGACCCATTGTACAACGTCCTAAAGGAGGGAAGGATAGTATAGGGGAAAGGCGGGTATATGGGAAAGGGGGGAGTGGGAAGCGGAGGAATCACACAGACCAGACACAACAAAAGGATGGGAGAGCGCGACTACACCGATGAAGTCCTAGCACCTCTCAACCAGCCTAAGCCACTAATGAATCTATGGAGAGCCTTGATGTCGGCTCCCGACACCGAACTCAAGCTCCCAAAGAAGGCCCTGCCAAGGGTCCTCAATCTCAATCTACCAAGGGCTGGGCAGTTACAGAGGAGGTGATCGATAGTCTCCAACTCCTCCTCATCGCAACACGCCCTGCAATAGTCCGGCTGGGATCTGTTCCAGATTCCCGTCAGTGACCTAATCTCGCAGTGCCCCGTGACAAAACCGACGAACAACCTTAAGCAGGCCTTATCCAAGCCGAGCAACCAACCTGTTCTCTTACTGTCTACAGCAGGCCATAGACACCTAGAACAAAACAACCCGATCCGTCTCCCAACGCCTCTGCTCTTTCTCCATGACCCATCCATTGATGAGGCCATAGACGTGGCAGACTGGGGGGTCAGGACCAACTATCAAATCGCCCCCTGAAAGCGAACCTAGCCTAGTGAGGGCATCCGCCGTCTCATTGCCCAGTATTCCGTTATGTTCCGGAACCCAACATAGACGGATACGGTCCGGTCCAAAAGTCCTCAACGACTCCTTGCACTCGCGAACAAGCCGTGATTTGCACCAGACCGACGCAATGGCCCTAAGGACAGCCTGACTGTCAACGAAGATCAAATAAGTTTCGGAATCCGAAGCCTTCAAGATTGCGAAAATCTCCGCCTGAAAAAACGCTGCAGTCATCATTCAACATGAAGTGGAGTTCAAGACCGAGTTCCCTACAGAAAACCCCAGCACCTGTACGTCCACCTAACTTAGACCCATCTGTGAAGATGGGTATACCACTCTGCCCCTGGAGTACCCCACTATTCCATTGTGCCCTATCCGGTATAAGTATCCTTAAAACAGGCAGGAACATAGCCTCAGGCACAATATAATCAGTGGCTTTTTCTGAAAGCGCATATCTTCCATCAGGAAAGACGACATTCAGAACTCTGGAGTGGCCTATCGAACGCTGTTTCCAGCAGCCCGATTCCCTCAAGCGTATGGCACTACGCGCTGCACACCGCTTGACATACAAGTCAAGCGGAGTCAGGCAGAGTACAGTGTCAAGAGCAGCCTGAGGGCAACTCTTCCTCACTCCAGTGATACTCAATTCATAAGAAAATTTAATTTTATTTGTCAGGCGACATTATAGCGTACTATACTTTCTTTCTCATTATAACCCTTCAGACAGGGTTAGAACCTAACTTCTCATACCACCCATGGTGTGTATGTTAATTTTATACAAAAAAGCAAAATCTATAGTTTAAAGTGGATTTTTGAAAAACTTTTCATTGCTTTACTCTCAGAGTTTTTGTCAGAAATCTGCTGGAGGAAGACACCGAAGAAAATTATTCATATTTCTTTTTGTTGGAACTGGGTTTCAACCATGATCTCGCGTCTAATAAGTTCACACATTACCTCCCATAATACGTTAACTTCTACCGTCTATTATAGAAAATATAAAAATGCTTTGTGGACCGCTGGAAAAGGTTTTCTTGATGTTTATGGTGACGATGCTGTAACTAGGAAAATAACAGCAGACACTAGTTATCGATGTGGTAGTTTTTATGCTAAAAAAGCACCTCAATCTGGTCAAACAATCACTTAAAACATCGAAAAAATCATCAAAAAGCGGGACAGAAATGGCGTGTTCGTTTTGCTAGAGAACTAAGCATTCATTACTAACCATTTGAAGAAAGCTGGAGAAAAAGAAACAGAATGCACCTTTGTCGAACAGTTTCTTAAGCAAATATTACGGACGATTTACGGATTAAAAGGATTTACTAAGCAAGGTAAAGCTTCCCAAAGTCAGTTAAGTCTCTGCGACTGAAAGAGAATAACTGATATGCTTATCACTAAGAAGTATTAATTCAAGTCCTGATTTAAAATTTATTCTCTAAAATCTATTGGTCCTTTTGCAGGTACAAAATCTTTCAATTGTTTTGACAACAATACGCTGGTGTTGAAAATGTTTTAGCTTAAGACTTGATGAACTAAAGCCATTCCTTCTTTCTACATACAGCTTATCAACAGTCCTTTCTGTTTTGCATTGTATTTCGAAGAAAGTTTCAAAACAAATGCAGACATTCGCTGCCTGTTGGTTGACACAATTGTCTTAAAGGTCTTTATTGTTAATTTTGTTTAAAATGTACAAGAAATTGTCCTGAATAGGAAAAAAAGGATGCAGGATTTTATTATTAAAAGATCCAATGGCAACTTTCTTTCAGACATTGCTGCAAGATCAACAACATCTTTGCCTGAAAGTACATACTGAAATTTTACTGTGTGATCATCATTAGGAAGGAGGCTGTAACATGAGTCGGTGACATGTGTTTACAATTGAATGCAAACACAGAACAGAGGGTAGAATTACCACGTCAGTTTAAGCACATGTTGTCACCTTGTATTGATTATATTGAAAGAAAGAAAGTCAGAGACAGAGAGAGCATCGTCTTGAACCAACACTTCTCTGTGAATGTGCTGTTGTCAGGCATGCAGCAAGAATAATTCAATATTCGTGGTAGCTTTGGAATTTTGAGTTTTTAAAAATTGATTTTCAGAATTTCAAATGCATATCGGAAAAGTATTTTCAAACCTAATTATTGGAATCACTAGGAAATTTTCCTTCGTTTCTTTTTTATTATTTTATTTTAATCGGAATTAAATCCAAGTCTAATGTCAAAGTAAGTGCTGCAAGGAGAAGCACTACATTGTAGCATAAAATTTCCAAATCCAGAAATGAATTTTTCTTTTCATGAGTTGTTATTCCTTGAATTATATTATACCGGGGGCAGGTGTGTAACACTACTATCAGGTACTGATTTTCTTCTAACTAGTTAGAGTGTATATTTTATCTTTAGCCTGAACAATTCAAGGTGAAAAGATTGTGCTTCGTTTGAAAATCTACCTGAAAAACACCTGTCATTTAGTACAAAGGAAGAAAAAATTGAATTTTTTTCATTTTCTCTTGTACTGTACTTGTCAACTGAATAATGTAACTTATGTACGTATGTTTTCTAGAAACCTCTGACTAGCAACGGTTTATAATATCACCAAGAAATTATTGTTAAGTTTCAATGCTGAAAAAAACGCTCACAATCATTGCCACTCACAGCTATCCTCTACGGTCAGCACATGTAGAACTTCATAAACCCTACAAAGTTTCGGTTGACGAAAGCATTGAATTCAACCCCGACATCAGCATCAATTCACATTTAGAATCCAAGATGAGAAGAAGTGTTAATTCGCTCTCAGTCTCACTTGGCCTTATCATGATGGGTCTGGCAGACAAGTAGGTACATGTATCTGATCCAATATAACGGCCGATAACTATACTTTCGATATTTATCTTGGCTCCGCCATTACCAGCAAAAATGATCTCAGGCTGGAGATTAAGCGTTGGATCACTCTTGCCAACAGATGCTATTAAGGTCTCCCCTCTATTATCCTCTCACTTGAAGGACGTTTTTGTACAAAGGGTCTCGTCCTCTAACCTTAACCTAAGGTCTCAGTAACCAATTGAGTAGCGTCATCACTTCATCTTTTATCCCCCCTGTGCCGATCTAGCAGCCTTAAGAGTTTTCGAGAGAAATGCAATGAAATCCGCATCCAATCCAACAACGAGCAGTATGAGCTCCTTAACGACATGGACGTTGTGCAGCGCATAAAAATCCAGCGGCTGCGCTGGCTCGATCGTTGGGATGGAAGCGAATGTTCCAGCTAGATGGGTATTTGATGCGAAGATAAGCGTAAAACGACGCAAATGCCGACCTTAACTTTGTTGGATGGACCAAATAGAGGAAGTTCTGTTATTGAATGGTGTTACCAACTGGCGAAGCTGGGTCGGAATGAGAGGTGCCTGGATGAATGTGCTAAAACAGGCCAAAGTACGATAAACGGGTTGTTAAAGGCCAATTAAGTAGTAACAAAGAATATGGATATATAGAATACGCATCATGTAGAAGTAAAATTTCTTATGGCGGGTCGTAACATTACGACCCACTCTCACCAAAATTTTTTTAAAAATCATTTCTGGGTGAGGGAAGAGGAAGACAGAAGGAAAATGAACACAAACAAAGACCGTAACAATGTGTTATGTACGTATGTACATGTGTATGTATTCTTGTGTTTTTTGATTTAGTTGTCGATCAGACTGCGACAAGAACACATGTTTAGCGGATGCTTTATCATTTTATTTCAGAATAACACTCGAAGAATATTTTGTGTTAAAAATGTCATTAGCTCGGCGTATTTCATTCTTTTATTTTGTCTCATAGTATAATTTTTTTTAATGCTTTCGAATGCTCGTTTTTTTCTTTTAGTAACAAATGGTTTTTTTATTCTTTTTATTTTTATAAAAAACATGGCCTAACTTTTAAGCCAAAGCTTTTAAACTTCTTTTAATAATAAAATGGACTTTTTTATTTATCCAAAATTATTAAGCCAAAGATAGACAGCTTTACATATGTATGTTGATGAAATGAAAATAAAAATAGAGTATATTACTAACACTTTTATATGGCTGTAAATAAATAAATTCTCTCAACTTATTTTCTCTCTCTCACTCACTAATCCATAACCATAGGCATGTGTTAACCTAGAGGAAAATTGTTAGTAATAATGTCAAGTCTACTTATTAACCCAATGATATGTATATACGATCGGAAAATATAGAAAAATTGTACTGCACTAAGACACTAAGATACCGTATTTAACTTGGCAAGTATTCTTCCAAAAATCGAAATCATTTCTAATTGATATTAGTGAATACTACTGCGATATTTCTTTGGGTGTATAATTGAAGTCTGAAAAAAGCGACATGAACCTTCTTCTTTAAAAGCTGAGAAGATTTGTACGCTCTTTTTTACGAACATTCTTGATGTTCGTGTCCTATGTGTGTAAAAAGCCGAAGATGTTCTTCCCCTGAGGGACATTGGTGCCGACGTCTGTTTTTCACACCAGAAAAATAAATAAAAAAGTGGTCAATGAATAAAAAAGTGAGAACAACGCATGATGAGAACAACGCATTGTTACGCTCTTGGTTTCTGTAACCTTCCCTTCTACCTTTCCCCCCGCGTCATGAAATATTTTTGAAAAATATTCCAAAATATGTTAAAATGCACATTCTTTATACTTTATTTTCTTTGGTAGTAAGTATACAGGAAGAAGTCGTCGTAGCTTAGTAGGTGGTGTTTTGGCTTCTTAGATGTAAACCTGTGGTTCAAAACCCAGCGCAGACATCTCGAATAAAATGAAATATTAAATAGTATTTCTTACAGAGAGTTTCTCCCAGCAGTCTTCTGGAAAAAAACTCTGGCAAAGTAAAATTTGTAAGAAAAGTTTCTCAAAAATACGTCATTCGGAATTCACTTTAAACTGTAAGGTGCCGACACTCATGGATAACAATAACACTCAGATCTTGGGTAGTGTGAGAAAATAGGTTGCAATCCAGACTTTATATGATTAAAACTGATTCGTTTTTTCCCCTTTACAGAATTTAATTCTATTTCCTAATCAAAGATGAAACATTTCCTTGTTAAATTCCGTGGGTGTGGTTAAATAAAAAGAAAATAAATAATAATTATTATTATTTTCTTTTATAATTTTTGTTGTTTGTCCCGTTTTGTTATAATTAATAATAAAAATTTATAAAAAAAATTAAAAATGAAATGGAAAATCATTTTTTAAAAAAAAAATTCCTTTTATCTTACGTTCGTTGGCAATGCTTTAAATCATAAATTACAATATTAAAAATAATAACAACAACAACACCAACTACAACAACAAATAAACATATTTTTATATAATACAACTATAAATCCTCATTATAATCTGTATGTCTTTACGCCGTACATATATGTTTGTATGAGTGAATAAAAGATGGCAAGAGAGAGAGAGAGAGAGAAGCAGAAGGAGAGCGAACAGTATTCATGTTTCCAATACCAGCGAAGCGATATTTGTGTGTGTGTGTGTTTTTTTTTTTTATCAACTTTTCTCTTTTTTTTATTTAACATTTGTGTTAAATTTAAAATTTTCACTATTTTATCTTGATTTATTAATATGAACGAACAACAACAGAAGCAACAACAATAACATACAATCTAGCAACTACTACTGCTGCTGCTGCTACTACTGCTGCTTAAAACAACAATAACAATGAAATTTTCTTTAGAAATTAAACAAAAAAAAAATTAAATAACAACCAAAAATGCTGGCGGCTGCTCCCTTTTTTCCAACTGCGTCTTTTTTTATACTATTTTTGTTGTTGTTTTTCGTTAATTGATCTGGTTTTTTTTCGCCACCACCACTAACTAAAATTTGAAAAATAAAATGAAAAATTTTCTGTACGGGAATATAAATTTCTCGTTTTTTTACTTTTTCGAGGGTATATTTTATTACTTTTTATATAGAAATTCAGAAAAAAAACTACTTTTCAGTTGATTTTTGTTGAAAAAATCATTTCATTCCTTTGAAGAGGAGAAGTGACGAAGCAGGAAAATAAAGAAATAAAAAGTAATTTATTATTCCTTTATTTCCCTTTTATTTTGCCTCAATATCATACTCAGTGTTGCCAGATTTTTAAACAAAAAAAAATTGAATTAATTTAGGAAACTCGTCAAAGGCAATAGAATATCTAGGATTGTATTTATGTTGCAATTTTAAAAAGAATTATTTACCACTGTGACACAAGTTATGCAGCTAAATGGAACCTTCATAGTTGAATGTTAAATGAATTATTAAGGACATTCAAAATTTTTTTTTATGGCAGAGACTAGCGGAAGGATTATATAGCGTGTGACAAGGGTGCTGTCAAGTAATTTAATAGTTCAAACTTCAAAGGATCTATTTTCAAAAGAAATTAAATTAAACAAGAGTGGCGTTTTGTTTGGATTTTTTAGTCGGGTGTTGAAAAACGGGCTCTTCTCTAAGAAGCCAACGCGCTAACTAGTAGACTACATTTATAGCTAATCTATTTTACATATCAATATATCCTGACTATATCTACAAGTCACATTTATAAAATTTCGATCTAAAATTAATACATTGCGTACGGGTTACGAAATATGGCATGTTTAGCAAATCGAACGTTGAGACCGAAATACCTTTTTTTTCAATCGTACGTTTCCATTCAATCCCCAATTTCAGCAACTAGCGACAAATATTCTCGTTATGTTATCATAGCAACGAGGCCTCTCCCATTGTTAAAACATATGATTAGCGAAATAAATGAGTTTCGACATTCAGAAATGATCAGCCGTAGTTGTCACTTCATCAGTAGACCGATCTTTGCACGCATGATGATTTATAAATTTATTTTTAATGATTTAAGTGTGTGTTGAACGCGAAGAGCGCCGTACGCAATGTGTTAAAAATAATGAAAAAGTAAAAGTGCAGTATCCGGCGGATTTTATGCGCTCCGGCCTTTACCAACTTAATACACCTGATACCAGTCAAACGGTTAATTACAGCAAGCACAATTTTCTGTCAATTTTTTATTTATAGACTTACGGAGACATACTATTTTACAACGCAGGCCGCAGAATTTTTAATTTTGAACAACGTTTTGTGGCCTACAACGTCATCCCATAAGGCGGCTTGTGCAACTCAATGTATTTCATATGGTTACTATAGCAATCTAAGATATTAACTAAGAAACAAAGGAAGCTAAATGCCTTAAAGACTATTCTGCACCGAAAATTTAACAAAACACAATCAGGCCATATTTGTGCAATGTTTTATGTCATCTCCAACTTTCTCAATGCTATCAGGTTGGTTTAAATGAAAAATAAAAATTTTCATCAAAACCAATATCTATTTATAATAAATATCTGAGATTTATATATATGTGTATATATTTGTAATTTTAAAATAAAAAAGCAACACTTTGTAAGTCTACCACCATACCGGAAAGTTTAAAGATCTGTTGCGTGTACTTTAAAAACATTTAGTCCGAAATATTTGGAAGAATCATCATATTTTGCTAATTTATCATAGATACCATATAGTACTTTGAGTTTTCTCATCTCATCTTGATAATATATTTCAACATTGTATGCTTTATTTTACAACTTTTGCATTTTGTTCATAACATAACACATTCACTTAAAAAGAAACCCAATCTCTTGACAAAACCCAGGAAAATCCGAGTCCTTACGTCTGGCAGCACTATATTTATGAAACTACTACTACCACTACAACTTTAACTAATAATAGTTTCAGCAGCTACAAAAGCAGAAGTAGTAGTTGCTATATGAGTGTGTTAGTGCGTTGTTTTGTACGTCTTCCTTTTTGTCTTTCCTTAAAGTTGTTCGTCTTACACCTACATGTGTTTGTGTGTTTGTGTATGGATGTGTGAATTTATTTATGCATTGTTGCTGTAGTATTCGTTCGTAAAAGGTCTTCAGGCACAAAGAAAAGTCAAAAGAGAGAGAGAGAGAGAGAAAACAAGTAGAGTTTTGCGTGGCTCTGCCTGAATGTGCCTGGTTGGTTGTTTTTGCTTAATTTCTTGGCTGACTTTATTATTGTTATTATTATTGTAGGTATGTAGTTGTTGTTGCTGTTGTATTTGCCTTTGTGCGGCCTTATGTCTGGTTTATTTCATTCCTTTTTTTACATTTTGTTGCAATAAAAAATATGTTTTTTTTTCTTTTTAATTTTAATGCTTTTTTTGTATTAGAAATTATTAGTAGTGGCGTCTTTCTTTTTAATGTTTCATATTTTATTCTTTACTTTTTATCACTATTCCATTTTTGTTTTCTTTTTCGTTTTTTTGCTTTTTTTTATTATGCTTTAAAAATTATTATTTTTATGGCTTTTGTGCTGAAAACCGAAATAATACTTCATATTGTAGAATTTTATACGTTTTTCTTGTGTTTTTTTCTTTTAATTTATTTTCTCCTCTGCCAATTGTGTTTTCTTTATATAAAAAAAAAAACCAAAATTAACATAAACTTTCAGTTGATTTATTTCATACAACACACATCTATTGAATTATTTTTTATTTCTGTTAATCAAGTACATACAAGATATAATTTCTTATTGTATTTTTAGTTTTTTTTTCTTTCTTTGTAACAAAATATTATTCCCCGGCCAACATACGGTATTATTTATAAAGCAATTATAATTAACAACAACAGTAATAATAATAATAAAAAGAAGAAAATTTTAAATATACACTCACACCAGCGAATTAAAACAAAAAAGAACGCACACTTAAACATATAATGTTGCCTGCTTTATGTAGTAACAACGAACATTAAGAGAGAAAGAAAACGACGCGATACACTCTACACTAAGCCGCAACTAACCGCACACTGACTTGGCAGTCGTATTAAATTTTATACTGATCTAAAGGAAACTCTTCGGATTTGCCAACGGCTACGACGACGTCTGCAGTAACAGTAGCAGCAGTAGACGCTATCATAACACACAACGTCTTTGCGTAAGCAGCGATAATGCTGACGTTTTGTAGCATTTTAGTTTGTTGTGATTTTCTCTTTTTCCTTTGCTTGCTTTGGCTTAAATGCGTGTGTTTGTGTGTGTGCATGCATGTATGTAAGTATGAAATTTCAGTTTGAATTTTCTTTTGTGAAAATTTCTTTATGAGAACGAATTTACTATGTTTTTACGTACAAACAAACAAACACACATGTTTATTAAAATTTAATGCAACAGAAACTGGTACTTATATATATAAAGAGAGCGTGATAAAATGAGAGTAATTTATTCACTAAAAGAGAATGAGATGTTATGTCTGAAAAATTGAGAGCAACTAATTTTCTTATAGAATTACACAGAGTTGCCAAGTTTATGTAAGTACAAAATTAAATTGAAGAGAACAAAGGAAAGAAAAAGAAAGTAAGTACAGATCAACGTAGAAGGAAAACAAAACGAAAATTTGCAATAGATTGTCGACGATCTCAACATCAAAACAATCGTGCTTTTTATATAAACCGCTTAAAATATGTGCCTGCAGTTCACAAACTCTAAGCAGTTCTTATTTTTTAATTTAGGAATCCTTCATTTCATGTATATTGGCAACTCTTGTTTAATATACCAAAAATCAGGCAAAACAAATCATTTAACGTAAAATGTTTTTTTTTTTGTTTTTCCTGGCTGGTTTGTTTGACTGGTGGTCTGGTATATTTACCTCGTGTTGTCATACGGACTTCGTACCAGACAGACACAACGAAAAAGCAGACTGCAAATATGTTGTTTGTAGCAAGTAAAAAACAACAGCAACAAAAACAATCAAGGAAAAAAGCTTAAAAGACAGATATCAATGCGTTTGCGAAAAAAAGCACAAGAGAAAGAAATGGAAACTCACACATACAAACATATACTCTTATGGGAAGCAGCAAAACATAATAAAAACAAAGTCAGGAAAAACGTGCTGTTGCGGTTTAATATGCAATTCGTTGTTGATTTGTTTTTGTTGTTGTTGTTATACGATTCATATTTTCCATATGTATTGTGTGCGTGTGTGTTGTGTACATGATGCTATTGTTGTTTTCATTTGTATGGGTTTTGTTGTAGATTTTCTAAACCCGTTCACCGCTATTTCCTATTTTATATAAAAAAAAAGAAAATAGCACAACAACAAAAGAACGAATTTACGAATTTATTTCACATTGTTTAGCATTGATGAGTAGTAGATAGATTTGTGGATGACTGAGTGAATGAAAGAGAGTGGTGGTAAACAGTTAAAAGTGTTTTTGTAACAGTTGTTCTCTTTTTTAATTTCCGTTCAATGTAAATATATTGTGTATAAAAATATATACGGTGTGTGTCCTCTTTCTCTCTGTCTCTGGCTATGACGACTCTGTCTAACATAAATTTATTATTTTTAATTTAAAAATATTTTTTGGGGCTTTTTATTGAAAATTATTAGGTATTAAAAAAAATTGAATTAAAAAAACCAGCACGATTTCAACATACATTTGACTTCTAAACAATAATTGCCATTTTTGATTTTTCGATTTTTAATGCCATTTTAGTCGTTATAATTTTTTTTTTTTTGATAAATTAATACATACTTCACTAAATGGTTTTAAAATGAATTTAATACACAGACATACAAACATTTGTATCTACCTTACCTACCTAAATATGTATATTTTTCAAGGAATATTTTACATGTTTTTTGGTTTTGTTTTTATCAATTAAATATTTTTGAAAAGAATCTCTTAAAGGCATTTAAAGTTAAAGGTGGGATTTATTGTTTTTCTTCTTTTTATTTTTTGTATTTTTATTAGAACAACATAATCATGATCATAATTGTTGTTGTCATAATTATTGTGCAGGCGCAGGTAAATGAGCACCATCTTTATCAGAGTTGCCAAGTAACATTTATTTTATTGTTCCCCTCCTTTTGTAATGTGTGTTTCTGAATCTTCAAAATATCAAGGCCACAATTATAAAATTGTATCAAGGTCGAATATTTTATTTAATATTCTAGTGTGAGTGTATTGTATACCAATATACAACCATATATGCTTATAATTCGATATACGTATGTAGAGGTATGCGCATACATTTATTAATTGACTTATTTAATTAATAGGTAGATTGAATACATTTTGAAATTGAGCCTCCCTGTATAACAAGTGGATAATATCCAAATAACCTGAGGCAATCGGAATACCTATACCTTGTAACATGTCGGAGATTTCGAGTTCCTTCCCTTCCCTGTCCAACTCATCAGCAATGCAATTTCGAACGGTATCCATATTTCCCTGTTACACGTATTATAGTTACAATTGAATGATCCGAAATTTTTCCTGAGAAATTCTAGAACTTCATGGACAAGAACGGACTTTGAAACTAATTTTGTTAAGGACTTAATTGTAGGCTGACTGTCCGAGTAAATCAAGAGTTATTTAGAGAATGTCTAGCTACCCAACAGCTTGGAAAACAGTACAGTAGCCAGGCAGTCTATTTAGAAAGTTCATAATCTTATTATACCCTTAATAAATATACCACAACCCATCCTGTAAAGTATATTTGACTTGTCGGTATAAAACTCAAGGGTTCCATTGGAAACGTTCTGATTTTAGACCAGAAGTCCCTTGTTGGAATTCTAAAATCGGATGTTCTATTATAAGGAAGCATATAATTTGCCTTCCCAAAATAGCAGCACGCCTATCTATAGTTCAGGCTAAATAGACCCCTTGTCCCTTTGCAAGTGTAACGCACTGTTGACATTTTCTTAGCCCTCTCAACAACGTTCTCCTTCTTCCATGAAAGCTTGGGGTCAAGAATGACTCCTAGACCATCTTGGATGCCTTAATTTTTATACCAAAGGGAGTTTTTAATTCATTATAAAATCAAAATAAGATCACTTTTTCTTTGATAATAATAGAAGTGTATCTATTTCAATGGACACAAGTGTATGTACAACATAGATATGTAAATATTTATGTATTGTATCTGTATAATCCAATAATGATACATAATGTTGGCTACAGCATGTATGGAATACATGTGCACTTGTAGTGCTAAACTAACTGAACATAAACAATTGTAGCAACAAAACGTTATAGTGTGTTTGAAAATACCGTTAAATATCATAAATATTAATATGCATACAATGAATAACAAAAGGAATAAAAAGAAAACCAATTATATTTATTATTAAATAAAAAAAAATAAATAAAAAGAAAAATTATAAACTAATGCCACCATCATCATCATCTTGTATGTGCCATATCCCCACCCATATTAATACAATCAAATAACGAATGCCACTTTATAATTTAAATAGAAGAAAACAACAACAAAAACATAAATAAATTGAATAATTTACCACTCAATATATTTTTTTTAGTTTTAGTTCATATCCAAAAAGAAAAAAAAATTAATATTTTATACACAAATTATGCACACATACACTCACTCCCATACACACGTACATTATCACATACATTTCAATGATTTTTAATTCATAAATCATACGAAATTTCATGAGGCATTTTTGTTTCTTTTTTTTTTTTGCTTTTAATTTTATTTGTAAATTTTTTTCATTTTGTTTTATCGGAAATTCTCGAAAATTTTCAATTTTAATACACAACAAATGAGCAAGAAGAAATGATGAATAAAAACTGTAATTTTTCAATTAATTTTAATTATAAACTTAATTAGGAAACGAAATTGTAATACAAAAACAAAATAACAAAAAAAAAAAGAAACGTTTGACTAAAATAAAGTGAACTGCAGCCAGCCAGCAAGCACACACATCTGTATACAAACAACACTCACTTAAAAACAAAAGAGAACAAACAATTAACGACAAAAAAATCTCTTTCTTTCTCTCGAAGAAAAACAGTATCAAACATGTACTATTTACTTATTATGCTCTCATCACACACCGTGTGTGTTGAGTGGCTCAATATTTGGAAATACTACATACAACAAAAAAACAACGGTACAATTTAAAACACGCGTACTTAACAGGCCAACATGATGTTATTCTCAATGTGCAACTCACACTACTCTACTAACTAATAATAACAGACAGACTGTTAAAGGCAGGCAAGCAGACAGAAAAAATTAAACCGACTGCCAAAAGAGTGGAATGAAGAAAGAAAGAAATAAAGAAAGACGGTGAGATACAACACTAAATTAAACGTACAACAATGTACAATATAATAATAATAGCAACAACAAATTATTTTATCATTATTATAATAAATACAACAACAATAAAATTATTGGGGAAAAGCGGGCGCTGCTTGTTGCCATCTCTCGCACACTTAATGTCCCCACGAATAAAATGTAAATGAAAAAGAGCTTGAGAGAGAAAGACCGAGAGAGAGAGAGTGCGGTCATTAGCTCAGCCAACTAGCAATAATGAACAAGAAAAACGAAACAATCAAGATAAAAAAAAATAAATTAAATACTGCAAAACACACACACACATGCACTCACATTTTCTTAATTACTTTACACAACTTGAGTGTAATTTTTAAAGGAAATACAAATTAAAGAGAAATTATTACAACAAAAAAATGAATAAAAAAACATTACTTGGCTCTTGTGTGGTATGATTAAAACATGTTTTTGCACATGTAAACGAAAAGACCGAACAATCACGAATGGTTGGTTAATAAAGAAAGAAAAACGCACAAATTATTTATTCATTAATATTTTAACTCTTTTTTTTGTTTAAAATAAATATTAAATTCTTTTCAATTTGGTTGCTTTGCTTAAAGAAACACACACACATACACAAAATTTGTTGTTTTTTGTGTTCTTAATTTACGACAAATATCTCTGACACCGCACAGCAACGACGTTACGTTTCGCACTGGTTCTTTGTGTGGAAAAGCATGTGAGAGAGACTAAAGAAATTACGGAACACATTATTTTGGTTTTTTGTTTTTGCATTGATTTTGCTCTGCTTTTGTTATTACAGCGCGTGTGAGTTGTTGTGTGTTTGTTTGGTATTGTTTGCTTTTGTTTGAACATTCGCATTGTTGTTGTTATTTTGTGTTTGCATTTTTTTCGTTTGTTTTGTATCTCATTTTCGTATCTTAAAAAATTGTATTGTTTTTCAGTGTTGCCAATTTTAGTTATTTCTACCAATTTCAATTTTTCTGGTTTTTGTTATTCTTTTGTTATGAAATTTAATTAAATTAATTATTGATAGTAGTCTAAATAAACATAATTTAATTTAGAAAAAAAAAAAAAAAATAAAAATAAACTATGAATTTTAAATATTTATATTTTTTTTTCTATTTTCGTGATTTTATTTGTTAGGAGTTGATTTTTTTACAAAACGATGGCAACTCTGATGGTGGGAAAAATTCGTTTTAGTTCGTTTAAAAACCAACATTAAAATTCCCACATGCTTTTTTCGAGTTTGATTTGTTTAAATGAAAATTAAGCCCGCTCCCTCTCGAGCGTGTGTTTTCTTCTGGTCTGTGGTTTTGTTGTGTGTGCAGTTTGTTTGTTTCTGAATTGTTTGTTGTTGGTTTGGAGGAGAGAGGAGAGAAAAACAAACGTTGGTTGTTGGATTTGTTGGGTTTGTTTGGTGTTGTTTGTGGTCTCCGTCTGCGTGTTTGTGTGGTGTGTGTTTGAATTAGACGGACGGGCGGACAAATGTGGGGTAAATTTTTGGGAAGTGTGGTGAATTTATTCGATGTGGTGAGTTTCCCGAATGTGGTGAATTTTCGCAAAGTGTGGTGAATTTCACAGATGTGGTGATTTTCCAAGAAATTCACCAAAGTGCCGTTACTCGAAATAGGAATAGGAATTTGTCGGATTTGACGGACGGACGGACAAATGTAGGTTGAATTTTTAGGAAGTGTGGTGAATTTATTCGATGTAGTGAGTTTATTAAATGTGGTGAATTTTTGCAAATTGTGGTGAATTTCTCAGATGTGGTGAGTTTCCGAGAAATTCACCAAAGTACCGTTTCTCGAAATAGGTACTGTATTACCATAAATCACTGCACGCACATTTGTGAATTAACCGGAGTGTGTCTAGAGTAAACAATATTCACCTTCATTAGCGGAGCCATTGATTAATATTTTTCTCCTTTTAAATCACAATAGCTCCGTTTAACCACTGGCAGCACAGTTCTGTTTTATAAATAACATCCCTGCTTTTATATTCCGCAAATGCTAAACCAAACATGTGTTTTTGTTGTTGCAAAGCATAGTACCGCTAATATATGTTTTCGGATCCCGTTAAATAAATAAAATTTTTGGAGCATTTCGATAAATTAAACTTAACAATGAAATTTGTTATTGAACATTTAAGTAAGAGTTCAGGACGCTTAGGCCACTTGGTGCAGCAGGAAAGCGGAAAACAATTCAAAACACCACTGCTGTTGCAAGTTACAAAGGTAAACGAAGAGCATGTTAATTCATTCATAACTATTCACCTATGACTCAAATTATTTATT
Organism: Sarcophaga carnaria; assembly: GCA_958299815.1. NCBI lineage: Eukaryota > Metazoa > Arthropoda > Insecta > Diptera > Sarcophagidae > Sarcophaga > Sarcophaga carnaria. Next base: position 48,597,243 of record OY283151.1, read on the forward strand.
ATTATTTTTCAATGCTAGGGTGGTAGTATACCCTATCTGAGTCGCGACGTATTTGATCATGTTACCCAAGAAACTCAAATACTGCAAATGTCTTTGGCCACCATGGATCACATGAAAGAGGCCTTAAGTCATTTCAAGGGCAGTGGTGTATCAGACTTTGTGGGTTTTAAAGGCTACCCAACTCTATTAACCATAAGAGATCCATGTGAATTAATGCCAAGCGGCTACAATGATAAAGATATTGTTCCATTATTTACCAGACGAGGTAAAGAACCTTTAACTGCAGAAAAATTTATTTCGCTGGTGGAAGCATTTAAGCCAGACATTTATCAGGGTCTCTGTGACGCCGATACGAATTGGGATAGTGCCAAGAAACGTATACAGAAATCTGTAGATCGCACTGAAGCATTTATGAATTATTGCTACGAACAGCATGGAAAATCTGAAGCTCTAAAATCTTGTTGCCTGTTTGCTCCTATAACAGGTGGCTATAATACTTATAATCGTACGCAGTCTATAAAGCATGCCAAAGAAAAAGGAAGTGATCTCGTTGGTGGTTACGTATTTGAGGGCTTCCATAATTATGGTTTAACAGCTTCCGAAGTAACAAGTGAGCAAATAATGCCAATCATGACGCATTGCCTGAAGGAACTGGATAATGACAAGCCTCTAATGATGCCAGGCACTTTTACGCCTGTGATAATGCTGAAATTAATACAACTGGGTGTTGATATATTCGACTCTTCGTATGCCTATTGTGCGGCTGTGAATTTTAAAGCCCTTTCGTTTAATTACAATCTGAGTGCTGAGACTAATAAAACTGCCAATGTAGAAACACCATTTATAGATATAACTGATGAAAGGTAAGTGTAATTCATTTTTCTATGACTCATTCATTCATTAGCATTTGAAATTATTCAATCATATTGAAAAGTTAAACTCAAGTTTTATACTCAGAAGATATTAAATTGTTAAATTATAAATAACATTTACTTTTTAAATGAATAAGAATGTGCATAAAGGGTTACAATTCCTCCCTTCATTTTCCTCTTACACTTAAGTGCTATTTTTGCTTAAATTATAATCACATTACACGTCAATTGAGAATTAGATATCCTTTGTAAAGTTGCCAGAATTATTCTTATTTCAATATCTCATAAGCCAAACTGCCAACAGAAAATTATCAAATCATCAAAAGATCGTAAAATTTATATTTAGCGGGCTGTTAACATACAAATTATGTCGACCACGTTGACTAGGAATCCTAGATAATGTAGGCCTACCACAAGAAAGATTATTCCGCAAGGAAGTTCAGTACACATAAGTATATCTTGCAAATATGTATATCCACACATCAAAAATTTCTCTTTAGAATTGCAAGTTAAGATTATACAGAGGAGCTATGGACGGCTATCGAAATTATTTGCAATTGCGGGAAGCAGAAAATTTGTTTCCTCAAGAGCCTTGACTTTTTTTAAGATTTCACATCAGACTTTCTTACTATTAACGCCAGTCATATTCGACGGAAAATGGAATACAGTGTTGTGTGTAAATGAGTGTGAAAGTGTTAATTTAAAATCGAATGAATATTCATTCGAATGTTCTCTTGTAAAAAAAAAAAAAATAAAAACAATGCTACAACGTAAAAGTAATTTTCGTATTACTAGTGTTCGGTTAGTGTTTTTTATTCGCGCTATTTGCTTGTGAGGTTTAAATTTTGCAAAAGTTTTTCAAATCTTACCAGCATAAAAACTAGACTCTGATTCACTTCCGATAGTCATATGTAAACAAAATAGCTCGCAACTAAGTGCTGTCAACTACTGACTAAGAATAATTAATTAAATGTCAAAAAAATTGTTAAATCAGTGACAGCAGCATTAAATGACTGAATGGTTATGTGTGCTGGCGTGGAATCTTGTTACCTTTTTCTGATGAACAATAGCGATTGTCATTGCAAAGGAAATCTATTTAAAATCATAGATTTTTATAAACAATTCATTGCATCAATTCCCATGAAACAAACTCACTATCATCATCCTTTTATAATAATACTGCCATACGAAATTAAAACCTGCAAACTTATTTTAGCTTTAAAGAAGACTTTACACCGTTGCTTAAGACTTGCTCATGTTTGAGTTGTCAAAAGCATACAAGAGCTTATATACATCATCTCTACGTAACCTCGGAATTACTTGGACCCATATTGTTAATGATGTAAGTGCTAATACTGAATAATGCCTATATGCCAAATAACATTTAATTTCTCTATTTACACAGTCACAATTTACATCATTTAATGCAATTCTTTACAACGATACACAATTGCATATTAAATGATAATTTAAATGAACTGATAGACTTGATTGAGAAACAGGGTAGCGACAATCCTGTACAATATCGCATAGAAGCTAACACTAAAGTTATAAGTCGTGCCGGTTTGGGCAAAGGTTTTGCCGATGTTAAGGAATAACAAGCACATCAACATGACTACTTTACCTTAAATTGAACTAAAACAAAGTGTATTTATTTTATTTTCCATTGTATTATTATAAATTTGTAAATAAATTTAATACATTTACTTTTTTAACTAAATTTCTTTAAAATATTTATAAATTCTCTTGAAAACCTGTCCTGTTTCAGACTGAATTTTTGTGATAATGTCATCCTCTGTAATTTGATCGTATAGTTCTTTATCTAAAAAATAATAGTACGATAAGTAAAAAGAATTAAATTTTTAGTACTTTTATCCATTTACTTACCGCCTACTGTTACGTAACCCGATAGCTCACAGAATCCTAAATTGCATTTTGTTAAGTCCTTAACAAAACAAAATTCTTCTCTGGCATATACAAATACATTTAATTGTTGATCTAAAGAATCTTTGTTCTCTTGTACTTGTGGTGTCATAAATAGATTATGAGGTATATTGTTTTCACACAGCCATTGTGTGAACCTATAGAGTTTCTCGACTTTAGCTTCTATACACGATTTGGTTTCTGTGGCATCGAACATAAAACAAATAGCTTCTGTGGGCATAGACTCATCCAAACGATATATATCGGGTTCTGCGATACGTTTTAATTGCTGTAATAAAGTGTGAATTAAAAAAGAATTAAATTATCAAAAGTATGTTTCAATTTAAAACTTACCACTCGATCTACATATAATTCCTTATCCACAAACAGTAACTGTAAGTGTAAATGATTTACGGATGCCAAAGCACCTGGACTATTGTAACCAATGCGAAAGTAACGATTTTGTTCAATGGACAAAAGGAAATCTATGCAAAATCTTAAACTGTTTAAGGTAATACGTTGCGCCAAACCCTTCTCAACGTTCGGGCATATAAGAGTGTGATATAAAGTTAATGGGCTTTTATTAATTATAAACGTTATATCCGTGTCATCTTCAAATTGCAGTTTTAAAAGTATTTCTTGTTTGGCGACTTTTTTGAAATTAAATTTCACTTCATCGAATGCCGGATTCAAAGACAATATCGTTTGCGGTGGCCTCCTTAGAGTGGTACGTTCGGGATTCAGCTAAAAAAATTTAATTCATATCATAATGAGGAGATACATTTTGTAATTGTACACATAATTAATATTGATTTTTAATTTGTTTTACCTGCAAATAGAAACAATATTTACCCTTAAAATATTTGCTTTCGTTTACTTTAAACTGATAGGCGAACACGTTAGGAACTTGCTGAAGTTGCTGCCATTTTTGCATTAACTCGTTAAGGAATATATTTCCTGTTTTCTTTAGGGACATTTCTTCTGATGGCAGCGTACGTACGGGCAAAAAAATAATCACGATAAATAGTAAACAAGCGGTGGTTTTAAGGGTAATATATCTGAACAGCTGACTTTTGTTTATATCCACAGTGTCCAATATAAGGCACAAATACTAAGAACAACTAGAAATACTAAGCGAGTAAATAATAATTAAAAATAGAATACCATGTGAACGCGGCAGTATGAATGACTTGAATGATTTTGAAATGAAATACGATTGCGAATCATTCCATTTACACCTCATATTCATGGTTTATTTTTACAGTTCCTGTCGATGCTCATAAAAAAATTGATTGGTTTCCGGGATTTTTGTTCATTTTGGGTAAAAAAGGAAGTAGAAGTAGAAGAATTTTCAAAAACACTATACTCATTAAAATCATTTGAATTCGTGCTTTTTGTTTTTGTATTCGCAGGTAGATCAGTTATTCTAACGATAACCTGCTATAAAAATTAGAGAAGGCAGCAGATTCTTTGTAATTCGCAGGTTGTTTCAAAATGAAACAACATCAAATGACATAACTTGCTCTCAAAGTTTTATAGACCTAAACAAATTACTTCAGTCATGTTTAGGCTCCGAATTATAATTGAGAGAGCGATACATGATTTTTGTTCTCTGGGTGAACATAGTACAAAAATATAAAAAATACAAATCAGTGTGAGACAAGAAAAGTTTTCACGAGAATTTCTAAATATTTTAAAGAAATTTAATTAACGTATGAATATGTATTGAATTTATTTACAAATTTACAATAATACAATGGAAAATAAAATAAATACACTTTGTTTTTAGTTCAATTTAAGATTAAGTAGTCATGTTGATATATTATTCTTTAGCATTGGTAAAATCGGCACGGCTTATAACTTTATTATTAGCTTCTATGCGATATTTTATAGGATTGTCGCCACCCTGTTTCAACTCTGAACCTATCAATTCATTTAAATTATCATTTATTATGCAATTGTGTATCGTTGAAAAGGATTGCATTATATGATGTAAATTGTGACTGCGTAAATATAGAAATTAAATATTATTTGAAATATATTCTGAATTATTTGCACTTACATCATTAACAATATGGGTCCAAGTAGTTCCGAGGTTATGAAGAGATGCTTTCAGCAAGTCAAACATGACCAGGTTTTAAGTAGCGGTTAATTTGTGTGGTATTAATATAAAAGTTTGATGTTAATGAGTGTGTTTGATAGTAATAGACGCAATGAATTATTTATAGGAATCTCTGTTTTAAATAGATATTCTTTCCGATGAGAATTGTTATCGTTGATCTATAAATAGTAAATATGAAAAGTATACTAGTAGCCACCATGGAACTACTAAGCCATTTATTATTACTGTCGCTGATTTAATATTTGATTTGATAATTAAATATCTGACTAGCTTAGGTTAGGTTAGGTTAGAGGACGTGTACTTGTCAATTAAGACAAGTACAGTACCCGGAGGTCGAATTGACTCATTGTACAACGTCCTAGTTTCTCACACCACTTATGTTGTGTGTGTTAATTTTATACATGAGTGGTGGGACCTACAATTTAAAGTCGACTCCGAACGACAGATTTTTGAGAAACTTTTCATGGCAATTTTATTTACTCTCTGAGTTTTGCCAGAAATCTGCTGAGAGGAAGTCACCGTAGAAAATACTTTTTGTATTTTGTCTTGATGTCTGGCCTGGTGCTCGAACCCTGGCTTTACGCTTAATAAGCCAACACACTACCTACTAGACTACGGCAACTTCAAAACATGGTATAAGAATATTAAAAAAAAATACAGTTCAGTCTAAAACGGGCCTAGTTTTCATGAGAATTTATAAATATTTTAAAGAAATTTAGTTAAAAAAAGTAAATGTATTAAATTTATTTACAAATTTATAATAATGCAATAGAAAATAAAATAAATACACTTTGTTTAGTTCAATTTAAGGTAAAGTAGTCATGTTGATGTGCTTGTTATTGCTTAGTATCGACAAAATCTTTGCCCAAACCGGCACGGCTTATAACTTTATTATTAGCTTCTATGCGATATTGTACAGAATTGTCGCTACCCTGTTTCTCAATCAAGTCTATCAGTTCATTTAAATTATCATTTAATATGCACTTGTGTATCGTTGTAAAGAATTGCATTAAATGATGTAAATTGTGACTGTGTAAATAGAGAAATTAAATGTTACATCATTAACAATATGGGTCCAAGTAATGAGATGATGTATATAACCTCTTGTATGCTTTCAGCAAGTCAAACATGACCAGGTCTTAAATAGCGATTAATTTTGTGTGGTATTATATTATAAAAGTTTGATGTTAATGAGTTTGTTTGATAGTAATAGGCGTAATGAATTGTTTATAAGAATCTATGTTTTAAATGAATATTTTTCCAATGACAATTGTTATCGTTGACCTATAAATAGTAACTGTCTATGTGTTAAAAGTGTACCGGTAGCCACCATGGAACTACAAAGCCATTTAATATTGCTGTTGCTGATTTAATATTTGATTTGATAATTTAATAATTGACTAGCTTTCTAAGAGAAAAATTAAAGCAATTTCGTTTTGCAATCCTCTAAAGAAGCGTTCTGCAGAGATTGAAACAAATGATAACCTGAAGACTCTAGGCCCAAACTATATGGTGTACTATGTATCAGACTTTCCCAGCCAAGCTCTCTCCAGTGTTTATCATGTTATCAAAGATGTGTCTGATCTGTTGTTTTCATAATGGAACACAACAACTTTCCTGTTGATAAGTTCTGGCTTGCTTCAATGATGTTAATTGTTGCCAGAAGACATTGGAGTTAATCGCTTGATCATGTTGTAGAAGACCATAACTCTTCCAATTCTACCAGACTCATAGCATTACATTTTTTTGATAATCCTAACTTTTTCATCGTTTGTACGTTATTTCGTATTTGATGAAAATATGGAAATTCATTCCACTTTTCGCTAATAATTCATATGTCTCTTAAACACCGAGTGTCTTTGTATATCCATGTTCTTCAAGTCGTTGATATGTGTTTGGTGATGGAAGCCTAGCTCCACGTATCGGGTCCGCCACTTAACGTTTTTTTTCAACTAGTGCTTATTTCGTGAATGATAACACTTAGCTCATGTCTGATTTGACAGATAATTAGTTTTATCCTTCTGCTGAACGAATAATGAGTTTTCGCTTCGCTAAGTGGGCTTGCGATCGACGTACAGAAGATGCCGATTTTGGCAAAAAAAAATTATCTTTTCAGATGAAGCTCATTTTGATCTTGGCGGATATGTAAACAAGCAAAATTGTCGAATTTGGGGCACAGAAAACCCGCACATACAATGAAAAGCCGACGCACCCAAAACGAGTCACTGTTTGGTGCGGATTTTGGTCCAGAGGCATAATTGGGCCATTTTTCTTCGAAAATGAGCAAGGAGTGGCCGTTACAGTCAATGGCGATCGTTATCAGGCCATGTTGAACGAATTTTTTTTCACAAAAATTGAATAGGAGGATATTGGCAACATTTGGTTTCAACAGGATGGCGCTACGTGCCACACAGCCGAAGCTACACTCGATGTTTTGCGACCTATTTTTGAAGATCGCATTATCAGCCGCAGAGCTGATGTCGTTTGGCCACCTCGGAGCTGCGATTTGACACCGTTGGACTATTATTTTAGGGTGCCGTCAAAGATAAGTGTTACGCCGACAAGCCAGAGACAATTGACGCTTTAAAGGACGATATTCGTGAAGCCATTGCTGAAATACAGCTGCACACAATCGATAATGTGCTTAAAAATTGGCCGGATCGTGTAGGCTACTGCATGGCCAGCCGAGGCAGCCATTTGAATGAAATTATTTTCGATTATTAACCGGAAGGATTGTACTTTCAAATAAAAAGAGAAATTTGAAAAAAATATTCAGTAGTTTTTTTTTTAAAGCATTTTCAAAAAAAAAGTTAGTTGGCGGACCCTTTAGTTTAAGTGCCGGTCTTTTCCAATTTTTTCGGTAAATCTGGTGATTAACATTTAAGAAAGATTAATTCAACAATATTTTAAGGCTGGATTAATCTATGCGAAGTAACTGCATTCGCTGGTATGTTGAGTGTTAATATCAACAATTTTGGTATATTTTCTTTGAGATGTGTTCAGATGGTGATTGATTGTATTTAATTATTATTATTATTATTCATTTTAAGTATTTAATTTGCTAATTAGTCGAATGTAGCGATAAATTCCTTCAGTCCTTATTCAGTCATTTCATAATAACAACTAAAGTAATAAAACAAATATAAACAATCAAAATATAATTAAATTTATTACAACATTACTACCACTCTTTTTCACATACATACATATTTACAAAAACCAAAAAACAAAAACAAAACAAATAATACAATACGATACAATGCAAATAATAATGAAATGATTTAAATAAAAATGATTCCCTCGAAGTGAATGCAAAAAGCAAATAAAAATTGTTTAAGCATGAATTAAAAATCTATGATGATCGGCATGTTGATGATGATCTTCTTCTAATGGTTGTTCTTCAATAACCTTCTTTTTAGGAGTGTAAGGATTATGTTCGGGATCAGCATTCAAACTAGAAGAAAAATGTTAAAAAAAGAACAAATCAAAGAAATTTCTTCTTTTGCTTTACTGTTGTTCTGTTGGTTTACTACTTACTGATAATAATTGACAGCTTCCTCGCACTTGACATTGTACCACCAGTCACAGGCGAATTCTTTTTGATTGAATATGGTGCCATTGGTGCACAAAAACGATGCTCCTTGATCACCTTCGCGTCCATCGTGACAGACATGATATGCTTGACAACCGGCCTCTACATTGGCATACATGCCTGGCACAGCGGGAACATGGGCACATGAGAATGATGTGTGTGGCACTTCATGATAAACTGGATAATCTACGCCAGGAGCTCCAGGAATTTTATTGAAATCTTGTTTTTCCTCTTTATGGTGGTGCTCTTCTGTTGGTGGATGGAATAGATGCCCATAAGTCTAAGAATAATAAAGAGGCAATTTGTTTTAAACATTTGTTCTCTTTTGTTATGTGGATTGCTTTTATTACAAAATTGATGTTAGTTTTTTTTTATATAATATTTTTATTTTATTTGGAAAGCTAACAATATTTGTTTTTTTTTCGTTTTGCCTTGCATTTTCGGTGTTTACTTCTCAGATTGTTAGAAAAAATTAGGTTGAGTAGTTAGGGTGGGTAGAGTTGCATTTAATCTGATACGTTTAGATCTTCAGTTATAATATCATTCCTTGAAACCCCAATTAAACAAAGTCTCCACCGTGGAAAAAGCCTCTTTTGGAATTCAAATATACTCTCTAATCCGTTTAACATAATCCTCTTAATTCACGTCCGAGTGCAGTACTAGTCTCCCTATGAGACAATATCCTTAATCTTCCTTTTGGTGGGACTTGGATGTCTCTGTTATATTGGGGCCACATATAGTCCATTTACTATTCGCAGCCGGCATACTATCGGGTCCGCCATCTAATGTTTTTTTTTTCAACTAGTGCTTATTTCGTGAATGGTAACACTTAGCTCATGTCTGATTTGACAGATAATTAGTTCTATCCTTTCGCTGAACGAATATGGTTGTGTATACGCTTGAACAACGCTGGGAAATATAGCGACATTACTTTGAAAATCATGGTAATGTTGCAAGAATGTGTGCGAAAATTGCGTACAGATTTTGAAAGAAGAGAAGCACTGTCAGCTCCGTATGTTCGTTATCTTGTGAAAAAAGTGAAAGAAACTGGCATCCTCATCGATAAACCAAAGCGTGAAAAGCCAAAAACAGTGCGTACACCCGAGAATATTGCTGCTGTGGCAGAAAGTGTGCTTGAAGCGCCATCAACATCAATTCACCGTCGTTCTCAACAATTGAACATTTCGGAGACATCATTGAGACGAATTTTGCATAAAGACCTTGGTATGACGCCATACAAAGTCCAATTGGTTTAGGAGTTGAAGCCAATTGACCATCCAATTCGTTTTCGCTTCGCTAAGTGGGCCTGCGATCGACTTACAGAAGATGCCGATTTTGGCAAAAAAAAATCATCTTTTCAGATGAAGCTCATTTTGATCTTGGCGGGTATGTAAACAAGCAAAATTGTCGCATTTGGGGCACAGAAAACCCGCACGCATACATTGAAAAGCCGACGCACCCGGTGCGGAATTTGGTCCAGAGGCATAATTAGGCCATTTTTCTTTGAAAATGAGCAATGAGTGGCCGTTACAGTCAATGGTGATCGTTATCGGGCCATGTTGAACGAATTTTTGTTCACAAAAATTGGCAACATTTGGTTTCAACAGGACGGCGCTACGTGCCACACAGCCGAAGCTACACTCGATGTTTTGCGCCCTGTTTTTGAAGATCGCATTATCAGCCGCAGAGCTGATGTCGTTTGGCCACCTCGGAGCTGCGATTTGACACCGTTGGACTATTATTTGTGGGGTGCCGTCAAAGATAAGTGTTACGCCGACAAGCCAGAGACCATTGACGCTTTAAAGGACAATATTCATGAAGCCATTGGTGAAATACAGCTGCACACAATCGATAATGTGCTTAAAAATTGGACCGATCGTGTAGGCTACTGCATGGCCAGCCGAGGCAACCATTTTAATGAAATTATTTTCCATTATTAACCGGAAGGATTGTACTTTCAAATAAAAAAAGAAATTTGAGAAAATATTCAGTAGTTTTTTTTTAAAGCATTTTCAAAAAAAAAGTTATTTGGCGGACCCTTTATTACGTCGAGGATGGAAGTATAAAATATGTTCTAGTGCGATCTAATCATTTTAGGATGCAATAAATGATACGTTTCATTCACTAATTTTTTTTTTGTGAATGTTTAAGCCTCAATACAACCCAAATTTAAAAAAATTTTTTTGCTTACATTTGTCGTACCAAGAAATATTTGAATCTTGTGTCTTTCGTTTCTTGTATTTATTAATGTCTACCAGGTGATCAATAGAAAGAACCCCCCCCCCCATTAAAAACGTAACTTATTGCAGAATATAATTTTAATACATACTCATATGTATGGGTATCATGTTTCAATATTTTCCATGCCATTATTATTATATTTTTACTGATTATTAAGAAATTATTATTGCATGACTGAGTTTGTTTATATTTTTTTAAATTTTATTATTTTTTTATAAATTATTTTGTTTATTGTCTAACATTGTTTCTTTCATATGATTGATAACTGTGTGGTGTATAACTTTTCTATCAATGTTTAGACATATTTATTGATGTAAGGTTTTGCTATTTTTTTCCATTCGATGAGCAATGGAAGTATGTCAGCGAATTCTTTTGAATATTTAAGACCAAAAATATAACACAATGTGTGAAATCTTAATGGAAAGTCGTTTCATACACAGGAATACTTAGATACATTATTGTGCACGACTTTGATGTGTACGATTCATACGAAATGATTAAGGTCATAGTGTTTCAATATTTAAACGAGATTACAATGAATGGTTAATACCCAATTTAACTAAGACAATCGGAAAGTCTATGCTCTATTACATGTCGGAGATTGCAATCTTCGTACCGGCTTTGGCCAGTTCATCAGCAATGCAATTTCCTACGTTATCCTTATGTCCTGGATTCCTTATAAGAGTAACATTTGCATGATTCGAAGTTTGCTACAAAAATTACCGAATTCATTGGCAAGGATGCACAATTACGTTCGTTAGAGACTTAATAGCAGCCTGACTGTCCAAATAAATCAAAAAATTTTAGGGAAAATTGACAAGAATTGCGCCTCTTTCAAAATTAGAAAACTTTAATATCAAAATCCTTAATAAATACATACAGTCACACAGATAATTATACGTACCCCACTAAAAATCATTTTTTTTTAAATGATAATATATGGACAAGTCAACTGATTTTTGCGTCAGATTTTTTGTTTTCCGTCGCAGCCGAAGAAATTATATTTGTTATCATCACTAAATATTACATTCGCCCAAAAATCAGTTGACTTGTCTACATATATTAGTGGGCGAATTCCAATCGTGGCTTTTTTCTTGGCACTCGGCTGCGGAAACCGTTCTTTCTCAAAACACTTCGAACTGTTTCGGAATGCACAATAACATTGTGATCACTTTCCGAGGTATTTCGTATTTCTACGGCTGTAGTTCTAGGATTTTTATCTCCACCCTTAGAGAAATTTTATACGAAATATACGTCGTACGTATAATTTTCTGTGGTGCCATATTGGTTTTAAGCAAACTGCAGTCACAAATTCATAGATTTTGGGACTCTTTTTTTCTTTATTTAAGTAAATGTGTGGTTACAGACGCTAATGTAAAGAAATTTTAGATTAGAAGTTCATTACTTTAAAAAAAAAATATTTTTAGGGGGGTACGTATAATTATCTGTGTGACTGTATACCACAGCCCACTCTGCCACGCATTCTAGAGCCATCGGTATAAACCTCAGGAATCCCGTTTGGAACATCTGGGTATTTAGATCGCTAGTTCCTAGTTGAAATTATAAAATCGAACTCAGTTATAAGGTATAAAGTTATAAGGAACCATATAATCGACTCTAATGTGTCTATGTTTTCTTAGAATAGCACCATGTTTATAGACCAGGTTGGGTCAGGATTTAAGTGCATTAAGTCTTACTTCCACCACCTCAGACCTCTGATTTTATAAAATGTCAGAGGGAAGCCAATTGAATAGCCAATTTAGGAAATAATGTTAAGGTTGGAGTGGATCAGAGAGCACTGGTGACCAGAACAGCCGACTACCTGTGTACTCTATCTATCTATGTTTGGTACACCAAACATGTGCATCATAAATCTAGATTGGCTCCACCACGGTCCGATAGAGTCAATATGTGGTAGATGGTCTAAGACACCAGATCTATCCTACGGTCCTTTTGCATGTGCAAAGCGCTTTTGTTGCTTTCTTAGTCCTCACCATAATAAGAGCTTGGGAGCTAGAATGACCCCTAAATCTACATCCCAGACCCTTACCCACTACATACTAAACTACTGGGGCATCCAGTTTTAACGCCTTAAAGTCACATCGAAAGATACATATGTCATCAAAACCAATACAAATAACTCTTGCTGTGTGTTGGAGGCTTTGGTATTATAACACAATATAACAATGGCCATATTTACTATAGTAAAACAAGGGAACTATTCAGGCAAGTGCAAACAAATGAATGTTGCACTCATTTTCCTTAAATACATACGATATTATTGTACCAATTCCGTTTAGTAGCTAAAAATGGCTTACAAACGCAAACTTGTATGAATTTATAACTCCATTTAGATTGGCAAAGACATGAAAAATGGATTAGTAAGGCGATTTAATTTACAAGGAGGGAAAATAAATACGTACTAAATATAACAACAACAAGTTTTTCTAGCCCAATTACATACAGTGGACAGCAAAAGTCTTAGTACGGCAATATATTTTAGCAATTTCATGAATTTTAGTCAAAAGTTTGTATAAAAATTTATTGTTTATATATTTATTTTATTAATTTATTATAAAATAAGAGACAATAAGGAAAAGTTTCAGATGACTCCATAGGTACCCCAAAGGTGAACCCTGAATAAATTTAAAATTCAAAGGCTTAATATATGAAAATGTTATCCCTTGTAAAGGGTATTTTTTATAGAGGTATAGAACTTTAAGTTGCAATAAAACAACGATGGATTATTCGATTGACGTGAATCTTATTTATCCGAAAGATAATCTTGTGGCATTACATTTTAAATATTATTTCTGGCATATGACCGCCACGGCTGGCGCGGATGTAGTCCAATCTGGACGTCCAATTTTCGATGACTTTTTCCAACATTTGTGGCCGTATATCGGCAATAATACGGCGAATATTGTCTTCCAAATGGTCAAGCGTTTGTGGCTTTACCGCATAGACCAATGACTTTACATAGCCCCACAGAAAGTAGTCTAGCCGTGTTAAATCACAAGATCTTGGAGGCCAATTCACAGGTCCAAAACGTGTAATTAGGCGGTCACCAAACGTGTCTTTTAATAAATCTATTGTGGCACGAGCTGTGTGACATGTTGCGCCGTCTTGTTGAAACCACATCTCCTGGACATCATGGTTATTCAATTCAGGAATGAAAAAGTTAGTAATCATGGCTCTATACCGATCACCATTGACTGTAACGTTCTGGCCACCATCGTTTTTGAAAAAGTACGGACCAATGATGCCACCAGCCCGTAAAGCGCACCAAACAGTCAGTTTTTCTGGATGTAACGGTGTTTCCATATACACTTGAGGATTACCTTCACTCCAAATGCGGCAGTTTTGTTTGTTGACGTAGCCATTCAACCAGAAGTGCGCTTCATCGCTAAACAAAATTCGCTTATGAAAATCGGGAACAACGGTAATCTCGTTTTGGGCCCATTCGACGAATCTACGCCTTACTTGATGATCGTTTGGCTTCAAATCTTGCACGAGTTGGATTTTGTAAGCACGCAAACCAAGATCCTTCCGCAAAATCTTCCATAAAGTGGATGGACACAGATCCAATTCCTGTGCTCGATGGCGGATGGACTCATTCGGGTCTTCCTCAATGCTACGCTCTACAGCAGCAATAGCTTCTTCTGTACGCACCGTACAGCGTCTCTGGGGATGCGAGTTATCAATAAGAGTAAACGTGGTGCGAAAACGTTCCATGGTTAATCGAATTAACTGCTCTGATAGAGGATTTTGTCGACGATAAAATGGACGTAGTGCGCGATACGTTTTCCGCACAGAACCATTATTTTCGAAATAAAATTGCACTATTTGCAAGCGTTGTTCAGGCGTGAATCTATTCCTGATGAATTGCCAAACCAAACTAAGAATAAATCACTTGACAGCTGTTAAATCGGTCGCCATCTTGAAAAGTAATGTCAACTTAAAGTTCTATACCTCTATAAAAAACACCCTTCATTTAGTAGAATATCCCTTAAGGTCAAGCACTTCATTTAACCTATTTGGAATTGAATGCTCAAGTTTTGTTTAGTGGTTTCTGGTGACACCATGAGCAAGTTTTTCGTTTGACTTTTATTTGAGGTTTAGCGATTACGTAACCGTTCTTTCAAATGATCTCCTAAATACTCTCTTGAAGTCATATCGAGACTTTGTGCAAGAGTATTACGCCTGTGGGGATTATTTTTGTCAATATATATTGCCGTACTAAGACTTTTGCTGATCACTGTATATACATATGCGGATAGATATTGTAAATACCTATGGAAACAACGAATTTTGTCTTGGCAGTTTTGGGCAAAAATTTTCAACAAACAAACTGGTTCGTAGAGTTTTGAGCATTTAAAGTTATAAAAAAAAGTGATTTAATGTTCCAAAAAAAAAGCGAAACAAAAGCTTTCGGAGTTGGGTTTTGAAAAAGTATTAGAAAAAAAAACAATTTTTAAAACAAGAAAAATTAAAAGTTAAAGCTCTACATCTGCCAAAATCGATCGATTTATGGTTAAAACAAAAAAAAAAACAATTAAAAGAATATGGCTTTAAACTGTACGTACATAGTTACAACTATGACAACAACAACAATGCTAACTTTAAAATCATTTGTTTTTGTTTTTGCTCACAAATATTACAAATCAATGATTTATAGGTCAAAAGTGAATGTTAAAAAATTAACACAAAAACAACGAAATGAGAATTAATAAAATTCGTATAATGACTATAATTGCACCTCGTACAATATATACATACATATGTATGTACATAAGTAAACTATAACAAATCATTTATTATATTTAAAGTGTTAAATTAAATATTCAAAAATGTATACATAGTCTTAAAATACTAAAAAAATGATTCAAGATGAGCAACTTACCTGCACTTGTATGGCGGAGACGATGGCATAAGCCATTAAATAACTTGCAAGACAAATTGTTATAAGGAAACGTTGTTCACATAAATTCATCATAATTATGTTTAATACTTGATGATTACAATCGTGGAGATAATAATGATGATGATGATGCTGATGCTGATGATGATGATGATGCGCCAGTTGTTCAATACAAACGAATGATGATGAATGGTTTGAAAATACTTTTAGGCAAGAAAATATTGAAAATTTTTAATTTGACGTGTTATAAATTATTATTACGTTTGTTTTTTTCTTAAAAGTGTTAATAAATTAACGTGTATAAATTCAATAATTGTTGCTGGTTGGTATACCTTGTTAAATATTTGAAATTATTTGAAAAATTTCTGTTAATTAATTGTATTTAATTAATGGTGGTAGATAAGTGTATTAAGCGTTCGCGGCCTTCTGGGTTGATTATTTTGGCTTCTTTCCTGTTAGACTTGAAAAAATCAACTGATGGCTAAAATGTCTACATTTAAGCCATACACTCATTACATGGCCAATTCAAATAGTTGTTTCAAAGAAAACACCATAATCAAAAGCTTTCTTAGATCAAATGTATTTGATTTTTGCTATTGCAGCTACACACAATGGTTCATGGTGGTGGTACATGGTTATGCTGCTGCAATTTAAGTGTGTGAAATTACATACAACATAAGCATACGAGGGTTGTTTACAAAATGTGCAAAAAATAAACGTTTACTCGTATACATACGAACATGTGCTGTGAAGTTACTTTCAACATACAATAGTTGGTGGTAAATTTTTTCTGTATTGTCGAGTTTTATATTGTATCACATAACATACATACATAATTGTTCATTACAATCCTTCAGTCAAGATTACGACCTAATTTCTCACACCACTTATGTTGTGTGTGTTAATTTTATACATCAGTGGCGGGACCTACAGTTTAAAGTCGACTCCGAACGACAGATTTTTGAGAAACTTTTCATGGCAATTTTTATTTACTCTCAAAGTTTTTGCCAGAAATCTACTGAGAGGAAGTCGCCGAAGAAATAATTTTTTGTATTTTGTTTTGATGTCTGGCCTGGGGCTCGAACCCTGGCTTTACGTCTAATAAGCCAACATACTACCTACTAGACTACGGCGACTTCACATAACTTCCATATTTATTTGAAGAGCACAACGCATTGATAGCATTTTCTTTTAGGAACTTACTCTTGCAATAGGTATACTGGCGTTGAATTTTTTCCCTAGGAAGAGATAAAGGGTCCGCCAAATAACTTTTTTTTTGAAAATGCTTAAAAAAAAAACTACTGAATATTTTCTCAAATTTCTTTTTTTATTTGAAAGTACAATTCTTCCGGTTAATAATGGAAAATAATTTCCTTCAAATGGCTGCCTCGGCTGGCCATGCAGTAGCCTACACGATCGCTCCAATTTTTAAGCACATTATCGATTGTGTGCAGCTGTATTTCACCAATGGCTTCACGAATATTATCATTTAAAGCGTCAATTGTTTGTGGCTTGTCGGCGTAACACTTATCTTTAACGGCACCCCACAAATAATAGTCCAACGGTGTCAAATCGCAGCTCCGAGGTGGCCAAACAACATCAGCTCTGCGGCTGATAATGCGATCTTCAGAAACAGGGCGCAAAATATCGAGTGTAGCTTCGGCTGTGTAGCACGTAGAGCCGTCCAGTTGAAACCAAATGTTGCCAATATCCTCCTCTTCAATTTTTGTGAACAAAAATTCTTTCAACTTGGCCCGATAACGAAAGTTTTCAGAAAGTGTATTTTCGGGCGACTCTAATTGGCCAACAATACCACTCAGTCTAAAGCTGTTATAATGGGTGATTTTTTAAGAGCTATAGGAAAATTTTTCAAAAAAAAATCACATAAAACTCAGAAAAATGCATGAAATCTTTATTTGAATCGATAGTACGTTCCATATAATTTAATGTTTGAAGATTATTTCATGCAAATGTTGACCGCGACTGCGCCTCAAATGGTCCATCCGCTTAGTCCAATTTAGGCATACTCTTTCCAACATTTCGGTGGGTATCTCACGAATAAATGCTTCAATGTTGTCTTCCAATGCGTCAATTGAAGCGGGCTTGTCTGAATAGACATGAGCTTTAACACAGCCCCACAAAAAATAGTCTAAAGGCGTTAAATCGCACGATCTAGGCGGCTAATTTACCGGTCCTGAACGTGAAATAAAATGTCCACCAAACTCGCCTTATTGAACTCGACTTATTGAGACCATTGTTACGCGTGCTGTGTGGCATGTGGCACCGTCTTGTTGAAACCACTTGCATTTTGGGCAAAAAAAAAGTTGGATATCATCTCACGGTAGCGCTCACCATTCACAGTTACGTTACGATTCGCAGCATCTTTGAAGAAGTACGGTCCAATGATGCCACCAGCCCATAAACCGCACCAAACTGTGACTTTTTCTGGATGCATTGGTAGCTTTTGCAATGCTTCTGGCTGATCTTCACTCCAAAATCGACAATTCTGCTTATTTACGTATCCATTGAGCCAAAAATGAGCTTCGCCGCTGAACACAATTTTTCGATAAAGAAGGATCTTCGGCCAACTTTCCAAGAGTCCATTCACCAAAAATTCTGCGTTGATTTGCAAGCGTTGTTCGTTTGTAAGACGATTCATGGTTAAATTATAGACCAAACTGAAGACGTTTGACAGTGAAACAAAACACGAAACGTGCGTGAGCTGTTTAAACCAGTGTTCCCAAAAAGATAATTGCTAAAAAATCACCCGTTAGTTTTTTGTGAAAATAAATTGCTCCTAGCTTTGGAGCACTTGACAACCAACATTCTTCAAGTTATCGCCGATATACTGCCCTAAATAAGCAAAAAAGTAGTTGAAATCTACCTCCAAAGAATCGAATTTTGCTACCAAAGAAATTGCGGACATCCATCCACAGCTACAATATTTTTGCAAGTAAAAAAAGTACTTCTTTAAAAACCTTTTTTATTGCCTTCGTATAACTATGCAGAATTTATTCTAAATGTGGGTAGTAAAAGTAGTCAATTAATGTACTTAAGAGCTCTGTTTATGAGTCATTCACTTAAATTTGTTTCATATATGAACTATTTGTTTCCTTGTTTTAACTTACCAGCGACCCTCGTACCTTCGTAAATAGACTATGGTGGGCTGGTCACATATTAATTCCATTCATTGCGAATATTTTATACCAAATAAGTTTTGTTTTTGTTTTTGTTTTCGTTTTTTTTTTTCGTTTTTGTTTTGGTGGCCAAATCATAAAAATAAAATTATTCGACTATTTTAAGTTTTGTTCGTAGTTTATTAAGAGCATAAAAAGCTTTTATTTAAGTTTCAATTATTTTCATACCTTCTCAAGTTACTGTTACACTTAAACAGAGCTTTAAATGTGTTAAATGTTAAATTGCAGTATTCAAGGTTTTGAAAACGTATAGTAAAGCTTTTATTTTGTGTCTTTAATATTAAGCCTCATACAAATTCGAACCTTATCTTCAAAGCATGTACAGACTCTTTTCTGATGTTTTGATAATACAAAATGGGTACTAATTTTGCCGCACTATGGAGGTTTAAGTACCAATGCTAGCGTAGGATAGGGATGACTGTGGATAAGCCAAGAAAATAGATAACGGTGTCGTTTATAGGAACTCAAAATATTCGTACAGTCACGTTATTAAATATCATAAGAAAATAATGGCAAGTTTGCAGCTGAGATACATTTTCCCTGTTTGCAGAGTCTGGTTTCCTAGAGAGGTCTTGTGCTAACCATATTAACACTTTGTAACGTGTAACTATTAAACAACCACTAAAACTTATCACATTCCTAGATCTCCTCTTCATTGACTTTGAACGAGCTTTCGCTGCTGTCTATTTCCCGTAGCGATGTACTCCGCTCTTTCACACTGTCACCTTGATTAGTGAGTTGTACGGTTGCAGCGGCAACGAATAATATGTCGAAGAAACACTTGGATCCCCTGTACTAAAAGAGAACTGAAATCAGTCCAAATACCCTGGAATCAAAGAAAAATTTGGATGGAGACAACTTATTGATGATGAAAAGTTGAAAATAATTGACGAGTATAAGAATAATAAGTCTCCGCAGTCTAGTAGGTAGCATGTTGACTTATTAGACGAATTAGATTAGAGAATGTTCTTAAAATTTGAACCGATCGTGTAGGCTACTGCATGGCCAGCCGAGGCACCCATTTGAATGAAATTATTTTCCATTATTAACCGGAAGGGTTGTACTTTCAAATAAAAAAAGAAATTTGAGAAAATATTCAGTAGTTTTTTTTTAAAGCATTTTCAAAAAGACGGACCCTTTACTATTGCCATAAAAAGTTTCTCAAAAAAAATCTGTCGTTCAGAGTCGACTTTAAAATGTAGGTTCCGCCACTCATGTATTAAATTATCACACACAACATAAGTGGTCTGAGAAACTAGGTCGTAATCCTGACTGAAGAGTTATAATGACCAATTATGTATGTACATATGTAATCGTATATAATTCTTTTTAAAGCTTATTTTGATGTTTAATTTGCATTTAAGAAATAAAAGTGAGCTTCAAAGTCTCTTTAATTTTTGCTTCAATGGAAGATTAAAATTTTTAAACCAAACTTAATCGTTTTTTTTTTGTGAGACAAATGTGTTGCGATTTTTAATAACCGTGTTATAGTACCAAGTGGTATTATTTTTAAATGATTAGTTTCACTTAAGCTACAGAAATTCATTTATTTTTGGCTTGGCGCTTACATTTCATAAAATATATTCGTTGGGAAAAAAAGCATTCGCATTCATTAAATTACACGATCATGGAAAATCATCGAAGCTATTAAAATAAAGACATGCCGTGTGGGTACTTCTTTTGCGAACTTCTATTTCAATTGATATGTATATTAATAGCCGGTTTCGATAGATGTGCACATCCACTAATAACTCACACAGTAATGGTGCGATTTCCGTCACAATTTCGCAAGTTATGAATTATATTCTAATTATTACGAGCCGTCTTACTAAGACCACATGAATAACAGACCACTATTATTCTAGCACACCACCAATGGGTACCTTGGCACCCATACTTTATACATTTTTTTTATTTCCTCAGCGACTTGCGTAAAAAGAAGACTGTAGCTTTCGAATGAGGTCTAACATATTCTAGTCAGCTTGAGAAATCTATGTGGATTTCTGCATAAAAACGAATTTTTTTTACGATTTTTTTAACGGGTGATTTTTTAGCTGTTATCATTTTGGCAACACTGGTTTAAACAGCTCACGCACGTTTCGTGTTTTGTTTCACTGTCAAATATCTTCAGTTTGGTCTATAATTTAACATGAATCGTCTTATAAACGAACAACGCTTGCAAATTATTGAATTTTATTATCAAAATGCGTGCTCTGTTAAGAAAGTTCATCGCGCTATTCTTCCATTTTATGGTCAGTTTAATTGACCCACTGAAGCGGCTATTCGGGCTATTGTGACTAAATTTCGCACCAAATTTACATTGTTGGACATTAAACCACCAACACGCTTACGTAGAGAAAATATCGCAGCTGTATCGGCCAGTGTTAATGATGACCATCAATTATCGATTCGTCGCCGTTCACAGCAATTGGGCCTCTGTTACTTAACAACGTGGACAATTTTGCAGAAGGATTTAGGTGTGAAGCCTTTCAAAATACAGCTGGTGCAAGAATTGAAGCAAACGACCTACCACAACGCAGAATTTTTGGTGAATAGGCTCTTAGAAAGTTGGCCGAAGATCCGCTTCTTTATCGAAAAATTGTGTTCAGCGACGAAGCTCATTTTTGGCTCAATGGATACGTAAATAAGCAGAATTGTCGATTTTGGAGTGAAGATCAGCCAGAAGCATTGCAAAAGCTACCAATGCATCCAGAAAAAGTCACAGTTTGGTGCGGTTTATGGGCTGGTGGCATCATTGGACCGTACTTCTTCAAAGATGCTGCGAATCGTAACGTAACTGTGAATGGTGAGCGCTACCGTGAGATGATATCCAACTTTTCTTTGCCCTAAATGCAAGAGCTTGACTTACATGACATGTGGTTTCAACAAGACTGTGCCACATGCCACACAGCACGCGTAACCATGGACTTATTGAGAGGCGAGTTCGGTGAACATTTTATTTCACGTTCGGGACCGGTCAATTGGCCGCCTAGATCGTGCGATTTAACGCCTTTAGACTATTTTTTGTGGAGCTATGTTAAAGCTCATGTCTATATAGACAAGCCCGCTTCAATTGACGCATTGGAAGACAACATTGAAGCATTTATTCGTGAGATACCGGCCGAAATGTTGGAGAGAGAGTATGCCAAAATTGGACTAAGCGGATGGACCATTTGAAGCGCAGTCGCGGTCAACATTTGCATGAAATAATCTTCAAACATTAAATTACATGGACCGTACTATCGATTCAAATAAAGATTTCATGCATTTTTCTGAATTTTATGTGATTTTTTTTTGAAAAATTTTCCTATAGCTCTTATAAAATCGCCCATTATTATCTTTTAAGTTTGAATGTGTTTTCACACAGTGTTTTTAATAGTTGCTGTAGTCTAGTAGGTAGTGTGTTGGCTTATTAGACGGGTTCAGATGTCTCAAACAAAACGATATATGAAGAACTATTTCATCAACGACTTCCTCTCTGCAAATTTCTGGCAAAATCTCTGGGAATAAATAAAATTGCCATGAAAAGTTTATCAAAAATTTGGTCCCGTCACTCATGTATAAAATTAACACACACAGCATAAATGGTGTAAGAAGCTAGGTCGTAATCTTGACTGAAGGGTTGTAATGACCAATTATGTATGTTTTTAAAAGAACTATATAAACTCTTAACACACTCTTAGCCCCATAATCTTTGAGGGTAACTAATAATCCTCAGGGGATTCCTATAATAGACCAACCAGCTTATGCAGGCGAAGGTATATGAATGAAACCAAAAAATATATCAATACACACATCTCAGATTGGAGGATCTTCGTCATGATCCTCTGTTTTTTATAGAATCTAAATTAATTAATTTAGACACCCTACCGTAGGTATTACATGATGCTTGATTTGATGGCCTTCATATTAAAAGGGAATCCACTTTCTGTATGGAATACATTTCGTGAATTCTCTGGTGAACCATTTCGTATTATTTTTGCCCAACCTTTACATTTTGCATTTTGGCATAAAATACAAGATTATTGCATCTACTCTGTCTGGCCTAATCCAGACAACCTGTATGTGTATGTACAAACATGTGTACATGTTGTACAATTTTGATTGTTAGTTACTTTTACTTTCGATGAATTTTTTAATAATTTTAACTTAATAATACTATTCTTTTATTTTTATTATTATTACACGAGTATTATTGTTATTGCTGTTGTTGTTGTTATTATTATTATCAACATCATTATTACTTGAAGTCGTCGTCTAATACATACCGAACTAAATCAAATCAAATGAAGCAAAAATCCTAATGTAATCGAAACATTCAAAACTACTGCCGAAGAAGAAAAAAAAGAATGCAAAAGAAAAAGAAAAGGAATAACAAAAGCAGAGTTTGTGGAGTTACGTGATGTTTGTTTAACAATCTTTATTGTGGGTTGCTGCTGTTGTTTGTTGGGTTGGTTGGTTCGATTAAGCAAATTCACTTTAAGTTCTTTTAATGGACTGAAAGCTTAAATTGCCTTTTTATTTTAATTAAATTCAAAATTTTAAATTAAAATAAATGTTTGTTGAACGAAAATAATCTGAATGTTTAAGTGAATGAATGATGATTATAAAGGTTAAAAGTACACGGGGAGTAATAGTATTTCTTTCAATATACGTGCATTTAAAGTAGATATTAAGGTGTCCAGATTGATTGTGATGATTGTTGTGTATACTAAAAAATTAACCAATTTAATAAAAATTGAAAAAAATATTTAAAAAGAGAAGTAATTCAGCTGCAAAAAGTGATTTACATACATACATAATTGGTCATTACAACGCTTCAGTCAGGATTACGACCTAGTTTCTCACACCACTTATGTTGTGTGTGTTAATTTTCTTCGAAAATGAGCAAGGAGTGGCCGTTACAGTCAATGGCGATCGTTATCGGGCCATGTTGAACGAATTTTTATTCACAAAAATTGAAGATTAGGATATTGGCAACATTTGTTTTCAACAGGATGGCGCTACGTGCCACACAGCCGAAGCTACACTCGATGTTTTGCGTCCTGTTTTTAAAGATCACATTATCAGCCGCAGAGCTGATGTCATATGGCCACCTCGGAGCTGCGATTTGACACCGTTGGACTATAACTTGTGGGGTGCCGTCAAAGATAAGTGTTACACCGACAAGCCAGCGAGAATTTAAAGGACAATATTCGTGAAGCCATTGGTGAAATACAGCTGCACACAATCGATAATATGCTTAAAAATTGGACCGATCGTGTAGGCTACTGCATGGTCAGCCGAGGCAGCCATTTGAATGAAATTATTTTAAATTATTAACCGGAAGGATTGTACTTTCAAATAAAAAAAGAAATTTGAGAAAATATTCAGTAGTTTTTTTTAAGCATTTTAAAAAAAAGTTATTTGGCGGACCCTTTACATGAGATTTTTGAGAAAATTTTTCATGGCAATTTTTATTTACTCTCAGAGTTTTTGCCAGAAATCTGCTGAAAGTCACCGAAGAAATACTTTTTGTATTTTGTCTTTGATGTCTGGCCTGAGGCTCGAACCCTGGCTTTACGTCTAATAAGCCAACACACTACCTACTAGACTACGGCCATACGGTGATTTATCATCGCTAAAAAAACGAATAAATATCTACTACTGACCTGTGCGAATTTAATTAGGGTAGAGTGATTAGATATTACTTTGAACCCAACTCTTGATTTGCAAAAATGTATTCGAATAAATAACATCCTTGCTAAACTTCACGATATAGATCTGAACAACGTATGGTTCCAAAGGTCACATTCCTCATGATTATTTGAAAGACTTATTGATGCCATTATATGTTTTATATAAATTTATTTAATTCTCTGGGAGGAACGCATCCAAAATGTCCGAATTTTTCCGATGATATGCGTTATTTAGGTTTTGAGACTTATTCGCATTCACCTCAAAGAAAGGCCTAATGTGGTCAAATTACTTGAACTCTGTGGCTAGATCACATCCAAGGCGAATTCATTAGAAGGTGGGATCGAAAGACCAGCTGATAGCAGTAACAATGTCAAAAAATTTTTGTTTTTTGTGTATTTTGTTTTGATAATCAATTTCGTTTTTTCTTATTGTGTCAGAAGTTTGTATATTTTTCTTCTTTTTCTTTTAACATTTTTCTTCCCATCGTCATTCTTTAATCAACATTTTTCATTCCATCGTCATTCTTTAATCATTTTTATAAAATTTTTTAACATTTTTCTTCCCATCGTCATTCTTTAGTCAGCTGTTTTTGACATGATGACCACTTCTCAACAACAAAAAATCCTTGTTGTTTTTGTATTGTTGTACTTATTGTAATATTAGTCTCACCTCCTATGAATTCGCCTGGATCACATCCCCTCCACCATGTCCTCAAATTTTTCGTGCAGAAAATTCAATATGGCACAAGCTGTTGAAACCACATATCGTTGGTGTACAGAACATTTAATTCAAGCCAAAATAAGTTGGTAATCGTGGAGCTATAGTGCTTGCCATTGGTAATCGTCAAAGAGGTGTCGATCGGTTATGATGCCATTCTAAAATCCACACAAAGCAGTGACTTTTTCGGTATGCATTAAACACTCTTGGCTCTTGAAATGGGCCTCAAAGCTGAAGATGATTTTTTAATAAAATTAGGGTCAAATGCCAACTGTTTCAGAGTCCATTTAGCGAGCATGGTCGATGGTTACATACATAATTGGTCATTACAACCCTTCAGTCAGGATTACGGCCTAGTTTCTCATACCACTTATGTGGTGTGTGTTATTTTTATACATGAGTGGCGGGACCTACTGGTTAAATTTGACTCCGAACGACAGATTTTTGAGAAACTTTTCTTGGCAATTTTTATTTACTCTCAGAGTTTTTGCTACAAATCTGCTGAGAGGAAGTCGCCGAAGAATTACTTTTTGTATTTTGTTTTGATGTCAGGCCTGGGGCTCGAACCCTGCCTTTACGTCTAATAAGCCAACACACTACCTTCTAGACTACGGCGACTTCAACCCAACTCTTTAATTGCAAAAATGTATTCGAATAAACAATATCCTTGTAGGCTTAACTTCACGACATAGATCTGAACAACGTATGGTTCTAAAGGCCACATTCCTCATAATTATTTGAAAGACTTATTGATGCCTTTATATATAAATTCATTTAATTGTCTAGCATGCCTTCTCTGGGAGGAACCCATCCAAAATGTCCAACTTTTCATGACTATAGCTACGAATTTTTCCGATGATATGCGTTATTTAGGTTTTGAGACTTATTCGCATTCACCTCTAAGAAAAACTCTGTCGGTAGATCACATCCCCTCTGCCATATCCTTAAATTTTTCGTGCAGAATATTCAATGTGGCACAAGCTGTTGAAACCAGATGTCGTTGGTGTACAGAACATTAAATTCAAGCCGAAAGAAGTTGATAATCGTGCAGCTATAGTGCTTTCCATTGGCAATCGTCAAAGCAGTATTGCTGCCTTCCAAAATGTATCAATACAAAGTTTGTCTGCAGTTCTACTGCTGTATATAAACTATGTAGATATGCAAAGTAACGAAACAATGCATCAACTATAAATCCGATGCCTGATTGCTTTTTGACTGCGTTAAAAATACACATTGACAACGTTTTGAAATAGAATACATTGTAGATATTTTGTCCAGCGACATTATGAAACACGATACTTTGCATCTAACATTTTGAAAGGCAGCCTATCTATCGGTTATGACACCATTCCAAAATCCACACAAAGCAGTGACTTTTTATGTATGCATTAAACGCTCTTGGCTCTTGAAATGGGCTTCATATCTGAAGATGATTTTTTTAATAAATTTAGGGTCAATTGCCAACTATTTCAGAGCCCATTTAGCGAGCATGGTCGATGGTTATCCATGGTAAATTATCAAAACAGATTAAAAAGATCACCAATAGTTTGACACACTTAGTTTCAATAAGATGGTCGTCGTTATCAACTGTTAAAGTTCGGAAGTCCCTATAGATGGAGCTTCCAAATAAGGCTGCTATCAATATGAATCCCGATATAATTTTTGGGCTCCGGTTGTAAGATATTATTTGAATGTTTATTTGAACGAGTAGTAATTGTTTCTAAAATTTGAATTTGTTTATTCACTTTTAATAAAGGGTCCGCCAAATAACTTTTTTTTTTTTGAAAATGCTTTAAAAAAAAACTACTGAATATTTTCTCCCATTTTTTTTTATTTGAAAGTACAATCCTTCCGGTTAATAATGGAAAATAATTTCATTCAAATGGCTGCCTCGGCTGGCCATGCAGTAGCCTAAACGATCGGTCCAATTTTTAAGCACATTATCGATTGTGTGCAGCTATATTTCACCAATGGCTTCACGAATATTGTCCTTTAAAGCGTCAATTGTCTCTGGCTTGTCGGCGTAACACTTATCATTGACGGCACGCCACAAATAATAGTCCAACGGTGTCAAATCGCAGCTCCGAGGTGGCCAAACGACATCAGCTCTGCGGCTGATAATGCGATCTTCAAAAACAGGGCGCAAAACATCGAGTGTAGCTTCGGCAGTGTGGCACGCAGCGCCGTCCTGTTGAAGCCAAATGTTGCCAATATCCTCCTCTTCAATTTTTGTGAACAAAAATTCGTTCAACATGGCCCAATAACGATCACCATTGACTGTAACGGCCCCTCCTTGCTCAATTTCGAAGAAAAATGGCCCAATTATGCCTCTGGACCAAAATCCGCACCAAACAGTGACTCGTTTTGTGTGCGTCGGCTTTTCAATGTATGCGTGCGGGTTTTCTGTGCCCCAAATGCGACAATTTTGCTTGTTTACATACCCGCCAAGATCAAAATGAGCTTCATCTGAAAAGATGATTTTTTTTGCCAAAATCGGTATCTTCTGGTGTAGGCAACTGCATGGCCAGCCGGAGGCAGCCATTTGAATGAAATTATTTTCCATTATTTACCGGAAGGATTGTACTTTCAAATAAAAAAAGAAATTTGAGAAAATATTCAGTAGTTTATTTTTTAAAGCATTTTCAAAAAAAAAAGTTATTTGGCGGACCCTTTATTAACAATTAAATCAGAAACGTTTTTTCCCCACTTTGTTAGCGATCCATTGCATGTATTTACTAATCTTTTTACCTTAAATATACCGGTGGAGTAAATAAAATTTGAACATGTATTGTTTTTATGTATTACCAACTAAAAAAATAAATTTATTTCGTATACAATTATGAATACTGTCTACAAATTCGTTAGTTAATCTTAATTCATATCTTTAATAAGCGGCTGGCAAATGATTATTATTCGCAAATGCATTGGATTTCTTAACTTCGCCGTCGTAGATTTCGAATTGGTTGAATAAATCATCGAATTCATTAAAAAGCTGCAAGAAAATAAATTTACTACAATCGAAAATCATTAAAATTGCATTTTAAAATTCAAATAAATATTAATTAGTGATTTGAATTGTTGTAAGGGGAGAACACTTACATGTGATGCACCTGTTGAACTCGCACTGAAATTAGGCAAATAGCTCTTGCCAAAATTGGATGTCTTAGAAGTCAAAGTGTTGAGAGGCGTATTTAATAGTTGAATGTTTTGATATGATTTCGGATTATTATTAGCTTTACCGCTAACAGCAGGATTCACATTATGAAATTGTGCTGCAAAAAAAAAAAATTATGAATTAAAATATAAAAACTGGGAGACCCTAAAAAGGGTGAATCATACCTTTATCCTTTGGTTGGAATTTCACTTGATTCAATAAGGGATTATGTATTCTGAAAGGCCTATAGACGGGTAGTTCTACACTTTGGGGTGACAGTGTGCCTCTATGGCCATGAATCTGTGGATACAAATAAGTAGTCTCTACAGATGGCAACTCTTGATAGTGATAACGACCCTCTTCAGGTATAAAACGTCCATCCGAACTTAAAGCGATACGAAAAACTTTACGTGATGGTCGATTCAAATATGGATAGACCTAGAAATTGTAATTAGAAATTTATATTCGTTTTGTATTACACATACAATATTACATACAACTTATTTTACCTGAGGATTACGTTGTTCTGGAACTATACCATCGGGCACAGCAATGCCATCCTTTTGCAGTTGATTCAGAAATAGACGATCTGTTTCGAAAGCAGTATCTGGTATGCGCCCACCGGCATGTGGCAGTACTTGTTCTCGATATATTTGCCTTTTCTGTGGAAATAATTGTGAATTATCGAAAATGCTTTATGCTTTACGTGTAGTACATTTTTTTTTTGATTTGATATTAAAAAAGGCTTGGACAACAGTTATTGTAACCAATAGCGTTACTTTATATTTGGTTTAAATGATACAAAGTGTGCTATTTTTTCTCTAAAATTTTCTCTCTAACTTAATAAATATTTGTTTCATTTTCCAACCAAAATACTAATGGGTGATTTTTTAAGAGCTATAGGAAATTTTTTCAAAAAAACAACATAAAATTCAGAAAAATGCATGAAATCTTTATTTGAATCGATAGTACGGTCCATATAATTTAATGTTTGAAGATTATTTCATGCAAATGTTGACCGCAACTGCGCTTCAAATGGTCCATCCGCTTAGTCCAATTTTGGCATACTATTTCCAACATTTCGGCCGGTATCTCACGAATAAATGCTTCAATGTTGTCTTCCAATGCGTCAATTGAAGCGGGCTTGTCTGTATAGACATGAGCTTTAACATGGCCCCACAAAAAATTTTCTAAAGGCGTTAAATCGCACGATCTAGGCGGCTAATTGACCGGTCCCGAACGTGAAATAAAATGTTCACCGAACTCGCCTCTCAATAAGTCCATTGTTACGCGTGCTGTGTGGCATGTGGCACCTTCTTGTTGAAATCACATGTCATGTCAGTCAAGCTTTTGCATTTTGGGCAAAAAAAAGTTGGATATCATCTCACGGTAGCGCTCACCATTTACAGTTACGTTACGATTCGCAAAATCTTTGAAGAAGTACGGTCCAATGATGCCACCAGCCAATAAACCGCACCAAACTGTGACTTTCTGGATGCATTGGTAGCTTTTGCAATGCTTCTTGCTGATCTTCACTCCAAAATCGACAATTTTGCTTATTTACGTTCGGCTTCAATTCTTGCACCAGCTGTATTTTTAAAGGCTTCACACCTAAATCCTTCCGCAAAATTTTCCACTTTGTTGAGTAACAGAGGCCCAATTGCTGCTAACGGCGACGAATCGATAATTCATGGTCATCATTAACACTGGCCGATACAGCTGCGATATTTTCTTCAGTTCGCACTTTACGTAAGCGTGTTGGTGGTTTAATGTCCAACAATATAAATTTGGCGCGAAATTTAGTCACAATAGCCCGAATAGCCGCTTCAGTGGGTCGATTAAACTGACCATAAAATGGATGAAGCGCGCGATGAACTTTCTTAACAGGGCACGCATTTTGATAATAAAATTCAATGATTTGCAAGCGTTGTTCGTTTATAAGACGATTCATGGTTAAATTATAGACCAAACTGAAGATGTTTGACAGTGAAACAAAACACGAAACGTGCGTGAGCTGTTTAAACCAGTGTTGCCAAAAAGATAATAGTTAAAAAATCACCCGTTATGTGGTATATAAATTCATTTAATTATCCAGCATGCCTTCTCTGGGTGGAACGCATCCAAAATATTCAACTTTTCATGACTATGGCTCTGGATTTTTCCGATGATATGCGTTATTTAGGTTTTGAGACTTATTCGCATTCACCTCCAAGAAAGGCCTAATGTGGTTAAAAATCTTGAACTCTGTGGCTAGAAAACATCCTCTCCACCATATCTTGAAATTTTTCGTGCAGAAAATTCAACATGGCACAAGCTGTTGAAACCACATATCGTTGGTGTACAGAACATTTAATTCAAGCCAAAACAAGTTGGTAATCGTGGAGCTATAGTGCTTGCCATTGGTAATCGTCAAAGAGGTGTCGATAGGTTATGATGCCATTCTAAAATTCACACAAAGCAGTGACTTTTTCGGTATGCATTAAACGGTCTTGGCTCTTGAAATGGGCCTCGTAGCTGAAGATGATTTTTTAATCAAATTAGGGTCAATTGCCAACTGTTTCAGAGCCCATTTAGCTAGCATGGTCGATGGTTATCCATGGTAATTTATCAAAACAGATTAAATAAATGACAAATAGTTTGATACACTTAGTTTCAATAAGATGGTCGTCGTTATCAACTGACAAAGTTCGGAAGTCCCTATAGATGGAGCTTCCAAATAAGGCTGCTATCAATATTAATCCCGAGATAATTTTTGGTCTCGGGTTTTAAGATATTATTGATATTATTATTGTTTATTTGAACGGGGGAGATCCATAGTAATTGTTTCTAAAATTTGAATTTGTTTATTCACTTTTAATATTAACAATTAAATCAGAAACGTTTTTTCCCCACTTTGTTAGCAATGTATTTACTAATCTTGTATTTACTAATCTTTTTACCTTAAATATACGGTGGAGTAAATAAAATTTGAACATGTATTGTTTTTATGTATTACCAACTATAAAAATAAATTTATTTCGTATATAATTATGAATACTGTCTACAAATTCGTTAGTTAATCTCTTAATTCACATCTTTAATAAGCGGCTGGCAAATGATTATTCGCAAATGCATTGGATTTCTTAACTTCACCGTCGTAGATTTCGAATTGGTTGAATAAAGCATCGAATTCATTAAAAAGCTGCAAGAAAATAAATTTACTACAATCGAAAATCATTAAAATTGCATTTTAAAATTCAAATAAATATTAATTAATGATTTGAATTGTATTAAGGGGAGAACACTTACATGTGATGAACCTGTTGAACTCGCACTGAAATTAGGTAAATAGCTCTTGCCAAAATTGGATGTCTTAGAAGTCAAAGTGTTGAGAGGCGTATTTAATAGTTGGATGTTTTGATATGATTTGGGGTTATTATTAGCTTTACCGCTAACAGCAGGATTCACATTATGAAATTGTGCTGCAAAAAAAAAAATTATGAATTAATATATAAAAATAGGGAGACCATAAAAAGAGTGAATCATACCTTTATCCTTTGGTTGGAATTTCACTTGATTCAATAAGGGATTATGTATTCTGAAAGGCCTATAGACGGGTAGTTCAACACTTTGGGGTGACAGTGTGCCTCTATGGCCATGAATTTGTGGATACAAATAAGTAGTCTCTACGGATGGCAACTCTTGATAGTGATAACGACCCTCTTCAGGTATAAAACGTCCATCCGAACTTAAAGCGATACGAAAAACTTTACGTGATGGTCGATTCAAATATGGATAGACCTAGAAATTGTAATTAGAAATTTATATTCGTTTTGTATTACATACAATATTACATACAACTTATTTTACCTGTGGATTACGTTGTTCTGGAACTATACCATCAGGCACAGCAATGCCATCTTTTTGCAATTGATTCAGAAATAGACGATCTGTTTCGAAAGCAGTATCTGGTATGCGCCCACCGGCATGTGGCAGTACTTGTTCTCGATATATTTGCCTTTTCTGTGGAAATAATTGTGAATTATCGAAAAATTTATGCTTTATGTGCAGTACATTTTATTGGATTTATTAACAAAAACAAAAACTTAGATAGTTATTGTAACCAATAGTGTTACTTTATATTTTTACGTTTAAATGATACAAAATGTGCTATTTTTTCTCTGAAATTTTCTCCCTAACTTAGTAAATATTTGTTTCATTTTCTAACCAAAATACTATTTGTTTAGCGTAACTATCGTGAATATACTTCTTGTCGAATCAATTCATTTTTCCCTAAAGTTTTTGCCAGACTTCTGCCGACAGAAAGTAGTCGAAGAATATATTTCCATCATATTTTATTTTGTTGAGGTCTAAGCTGTGGTTTGAACTACGGCTTCATGTCTAATAGGCCAATACACTGCCTACTAAACTACGGCGACTTCAAAAAGTAAAAACAATAAACGACGATTACTATGCTACATGACAGATCCTACAGTCTAACATCGACTTCGAACGAAAAATTTAAAATATTTTTTCATGGCAAATTTTGGCCCGAAGACAGATTAAGGGCCATTATTACAATTTGTCGTTAAACTTGGTGTTAGTTAAAGGTACCTTTAACTAAAGGGAACTGCAAAGTTACCTTTAACTTATTTTCGTTTTTACAACTTACAGATAAAAATTTTCAAAAATATGGCAGTGCAGGAGCAATGTCGATAAAACTGCTCAATTATACAAGTTTTTTTAACGCAGTGGCAACCGCGGGTTTCGTTTTTTTTTTGTTGTATATGCTCATTTTGTTTAAATTTGAAGTTGCCATAATGAAAATAATATATAATATGGCAAGTTCAAACATAAAGTGACCTTTAAATGTTAAAGGTAGGATGATCCTCCCTTTAGCTTAACGCTCACTTCTACCATATTGTCCACTTATAATAACGAAAAACAATTTATCTGCCCGTTAAAATCCTCCCTTAAGTTAACGGCAAGTTGTAATAGTGGCCCTAAGAGTTTGAAGCTATAACTTGAAGTATATGTTTCGAATAGGACGGTGTTCGCTTGATGTTATCGTAACCGATTTAGAAATACAACAATTTTGTTGATGATATACTCTTCCGGAGAGTATAGGATATTTTACATTAAAAACAGTTTTTTTTCTTGCTTTAAAATTGCTTGAACTATTTTAATAGGAGGAATACTCTATCAAATGATGTTGTGATAAATTTAAAACTTTTTAAAAATAATTTCTATTTAACATAAAAGGAAAATGCAATTTATTTATATGTTGCGCTATTTTAACCTTGATATTTCAAGGTGATTATTAATTAATCTTATAAATTGTTGCATAATTTATTATAATTACGATTATAATTTTATTTAATTATGGAAAAATGCATTTACACGTGATATTGTTTAAAATAAAATTACTTCAAGGGACAGTGATAGTATGAGTTACATTCAATTTGCTGGTATAACTTCTGAGTAATAACTCAGTTTTAATAAATATTTACAATTTACTTAAAAAACAATAAAATTTTTATGCTAAAGTGCTAACTAATGAAATATTTTTTAAACTTTAATTAAAACTATTCACTTTTTAAAGAAAACTTTATGTGTTGAAGTCGCCGTGGTCTAGTAGGTAGTGTGTTGGCTTATTAGACGAAAAGCCAGGGTTCGAGCCCCAGGCCAGACATCAAAATAAAATACAAAAAGTATTTCTTCGGCGACTTCCTCTCAGCAGATTTCTGGCAAAAACTCTGAGAGTAAATAAAATTGCGATGAAAAGTTTCTCAAAATCTGTCGTTCGGAGTCGACTTTAAACTGTAGGTCCCACCACTCATGTATAAAATTAACACACACAACATAAGTGGTGTGAGAAACTAGGTCGTAATCCTGACTAAAGGGATGTAATGACCAATTATGTATGTATTATGTGTCATATGCAATGTATTGTGGCCAATTAGATCAAAAGCTATCGAATAAAAAAAGAGTAGAGAGCGTAAGATGCGAAATAATAAGGGGAATCTAAAAGTGGATAGGTCACGCGCCATGAAGCACTATCACTAGAATGGCTCTGGCATGAAATTCGCAACGCAACGATGTCTGGGGGTGATCCAAAAGTATTTGGCATAGAATATTAATATTCGGACTGGGAAACTCAGTTTTAAATTAAAGGATTAATCGAGAATTCAGTTCATAATTCAGATGAAATCTTTTCAAACTAAAGTACAAAATATTTAAAACACAGACATTCAAATTTGATTCGCATTCAAAAAAACTGGTATTAAATTGCAAAATTAATCAAAGTAAAAAATAAAAAATAAAAAAAAAAAAAATAAAAAAACATAAAACTTAACAATTACGAAGTGATGAAAAAACGAATCACGTGAACAAATTAATTATATACGTACTCGTATTGCAAGCAAAAAATTTATAAATAAATAAGCCATTAACTATTTTACAAACTTTTATAATTTGTGAGAGCGAAGTTTTTTTGCATTTTCAAAGAAGACTCAAGTAAAACATAAACGAACTTAAAATTCCGCTATAACTTCTGTTGCAAATATTTTTCAAAGCAAAAAAGTATCAATTGCAGATTAAAAATCAAACTAAAATCCATATTAATCTGTATTTATGTATGTAATTAAACCATTCACATCTAGCTAAATAAGATTTTTGACATTAAAAATTTTATTCCATTTAAAAATGAAGAGCTGAACATACAACAATCTTCCGATAAGATGACAATCTTATGAAATCTAAAAATGTATATTCCACATAAGGTGTCGTAAAATGAAATATATTATTTTTGCATTAAAAATAGTATATTTTATAAGTCGCGAGGCCAATATACACACGATTTGTTAGCTAAATTGATGAAATTTTGAATTCAATTTCACCAATTTTCAGCCAATAAAAGTATACGCCAAAGGCAATAAAAGATTGTAATCTTTTGAAAGCGGATATGAGTTCATAATTATCTACTATTTTTGACACATGTACAGTGGTGGCCTTATAATCAGAAACGATATTTCTGGAACAGAGTTCTCTGGAGTGACGAATCTAAGTTTAATTTGTCCCAATCTGATGGAAAAACGTACGTAAGACGTCCTCCAAGCAAAGCCTTTGATTCCAGGTACACAGTGAAAACTGTAAAATAAATTAACAAACATACATGTTTCTAAATCGTTTCTAATTATAAGGCCACCACTGTACCTTTTGTTAAGTGTAGCATGACAATGTCCTGATGGAATGTAGTTTCTTTTCTACCTACTAGTCGTCTGTGGTCAATTGTTTCCGTCAAACGGTCCAATTGCTAATGCTATAGCGGTAAATTAAAATTTAAATCGTAGGAGACCTTCCTTATCGTCAAATCTAATTTGACCTCAACCTCGATCATAGGTTGTTTGCAATCCAACAGCAATTCATGATTTTTTTTCTCGTGCGCAATGCGTACATCAAACCTACCAGAATGTGTAGCAACACGGAGAATTAAATCGACAGAGAGATTATCGAAAATTAAAATACAAGATGAAATTGAATTTTGTGTTACCCATTACATATTCATCACCCCTATAGTGGAATCTTTAAGAATCTGCCTAGAAAAATAGTTAGAATTGTGGTTATATTGCTCGATAGAGCACGAGATTATACACATGCATGCATAGTTGATCACTACAACCCTTCAGTCAGGATTACGACCTAGTTTCGCACACCACTTATGTTGTATGTGTTAATTTTTATACATGAGTTGCAGGACCTACAGCTTAAAGTCGATTCCGAACGACAGTCGCCGTAGTCTAGTAGGTAGTGTGTTTGGCTTATTAGACATGAGGTCTCGGGTCAAACCCTAAGTCTGGCAAAATCTCTAATAGTAAATAAAATTGCCATGAAAAAGTTTCTCAGAAACGAGATTAGAAAGACATTGTAAATAAGTTTGGTCGCCTTGGTCTAGTGGGTGGTCTAGACTATACTTCCGAATTCAAACCTAAACTCTTCTTACTTAATTGGATTTTACAAACATGTAGTCAGGATTAAAACCTAGTTTTTCACACCAATCATGTTGTATGTGAATTTTATCCATTTTATTTTATAGCGGGAGCTACAGTTTAAAGTTCACTCCGAACGATAAATTTTTCATGGCAATTTTATTTACTTTTAGAGTTTCCGTGCGCCGTAGGCTAGTAGGTAGTGTGTTGGCTTATTAGACGTAAACCCAGGGTTCGAGCCACAGGCCAGACATCAAGACAAAAATACAAAAAGTTTTTCTTCAGCGACTTCCTCTCAGCAGATTTCTGACAAAAACTCTGAAAGTAAATAAAAATGCCATGAAAAAGTTTCTCAAAAATCTGTCGTTCGGAGTCGACTTTAAACTGTAGGTGCCACCACTCATGTATAAAATTAACGCACACAATATAAGTGGCGTGAGAAACTAGGACGTTGTACAATGGGTCAATTCGACCTCCGGGTACTGTACTTGTCTTAATTGACAAGTACACGTCCTCTAACCTAACCTAACCTAACCTAAAGTTTCCGTTAGAATATTGCTGAGAGGGGGTCGCTGAAGAAATATTTCTTCGTATTTCATTCTGTTCGAGACCTTTGAACTGGAGAGTGAGATTTTCAAAACGGAATATTTTGCAGAACTATTAACTGCAATCGGATAGCTCTTATCATTAGGAGAGGAATGCAATTTATCGGCATAATGCGAAACCACATCAGCGTCAGTGCGTTGCCTGAATTGCGAATAGGAAGATTCTGTGTTCTGTATGCCAATAAAGCCGTACATAAATTTATATGAAAGATGCACTATGGCACTGCCATCAAGAAACCATACATACACACCATGGCTGCATTCCAAAATGTATCAATACAAAGTTTGTATGCAGTTCTACTACTGTATATAAACGATGTAGATATGCAAAGTAACGAAACAATGCATCAACTATAAACCCGATGCCTGATTGCTTTTTGACTGCGTTAAAAATACACATTGACGACGTTTTGAAATAGAATACATTGTATATATTTTGTACAGCGGCAATATGAAACACGATACTTTGTTCAAACACAAAGCAACTAACATTTTGGAAGGCAGCCCATTATCTAACATGGTTGTAAACATTATTATTATGCTAAATAAAGCTAAAAATATGCTAATTTTTTATAAACATGATGGATTATTCCTTTTTAGTACACCTTACATAAACAGCAGAGGAATTTTGCTTAAAAAATTTATATAATTTTAATTAAAATGTAACTTACCTTAGGATTACGATCAGTTGATGAGCAATAGACGCCGGTCGTTAAAGAAACCATTAAAATATATTTTATAACCGAAACATTCATTTTTCTTATATAATTGTGTATGGCTAAGTGTTTTTTTTTAACTTTTTAAATAATTTAACACTTAAAGGAATTTTTTTCAATCACGATTTTTGTTTCTTTACCGTTTGTAAATGGTAAAACCAATTTTATAATGCCAAATACAAAGTGTTTAATTAATACCAGCAACAATTTAGTAACGAATTAATCTTACAATTATTTTCATTTACAATGACAAAGAAGCGAACGGTTACTGTGCATTTAAAGCAACTACTAATCAACAACGGACTGATTAAGATGATGTTCAAATAAGAAGATAATTTTATTTTTTTCTTTTTTTATTAAAAATTTATTTTGCTAACTTGGTTGGCTGTTGCAGTTTGCAATAATAAATAAATCTGCATAACAATTAAAATTTAATAAAAAAAAAACAAAATAAATGAATAGAAATAAATAGAATTTTTAGACAAGTTATGTAAACAGCAAATGCAAACAAAATAACTTAAAAACACTTCTGTACTACGACGTTTGTCTTATTAAATATTGTTGTTGGTATTTTTTGTTGTTGTTATTGTAGTTTATTTGGTTTTTTATTGAAATAATAAATTCGATCCTAAACAACCACAAGTCGTAACATTAACACCGATATCGTTGAGTTTATGCTTTAAATTATTTTAAATAAGAAGATATTGAATTATTTTTCTTTGGTTTCAAATTCATTTGTAAATCTGATACTTTTTTTTGTTTTTTTGTTATCAAAAGATGACACAAATTTTTCTGTTCACGGTATTGTAGAGTTTCAAAAACAAAAAATTGTTTTTTTTTTTGTAACATTATTGTTGTTATTGGAAATGAATGCACAGAAAAAAAACTTTAAAATTGGTTAAATTGCGAAAATTTTTTTTCTCTCTCTCTTTTTGAAAAACAAAAGGTAACGACCAAAACAATTTGTAATAATAGTTGGTTTCAAAAAAAAAAAAGAAATAATGTTCCATAGATTTACAGAAAAAAAACCAAACAATTTGTATTGAATCTTGAAATCACAAAACAAAACGACTTTACAATATAAATTAAACCTAAAAAAAAATTACAGAGAAAAAAATACACACAATTTATTTAGAATTGCAAAATATTCTTTGAAAGCACGTTTTTGTTTTTAACTATTTTGCCGTTGTTTCTTTAAAAGCCTTTTTTTTTAAGGTTTTCAGTTGAACACGCTTTAACTGTAATAAAATTGTCGTTGGTTTCTTTTTTATATTCTGCTTCAAAAATTTGTTAACGATTTTCCAATTTTTTTTTATTTCACAAATTATGCCTTTTAGCCTCTTAAGGTTTATTTGTTTGATTTTATTTAGA
This sequence comes from Sarcophaga carnaria, assembly GCA_958299815.1. Taxonomy (NCBI): domain Eukaryota; kingdom Metazoa; phylum Arthropoda; class Insecta; order Diptera; family Sarcophagidae; genus Sarcophaga; species Sarcophaga carnaria. Next base: position 48,636,320 of record OY283151.1, read on the forward strand.
AAAAAAAAACAAACTCTCAACTCTCAACTCGCAACGTTTAGTTGTTTAGTATTTTTTTTAAGCGCGCGTTTATTTTATTTCGAGAGATGCGATCGCGTTGTGATCTGTGCAACGGAAGCCGAAACAGTAAAACAATACAAGCGATGCTGATGAGCTGTTAGGTCCCAAACACCATCCAACCAACCATCCATCCATCGATTCATTCATTCATCCATCCATAGACTTCTATTTAGTTTTTGCATTTCGTTACAGCCAACAACCAACCCCCAGTCACAAAATCTTCGTTATTGGCGGCTTTGACTAAGTCAACCACACGATGACGATCCAAATCGTTGCGATGATGATGATGATGTTTTGATGTTGATGTTTTGATTTTCGTTAATAGTGTTGGTGTTACTGTCACGATGTGTTAGTGTTTGTAAACAACTCGTCGTTAAATTCACACTGTGCTTATTATGCCACCACCAGCAGATATAAATTTGGTTTATCAATCAAGACAAGTACAGGGTGTGAAGTAATTATTCTGACAAAAGTTGGCACAAGTGTAGTTTTAATTTCAGTCAGGATTACGACCTAGTTTCTCACACCACTTACGTTGTGTGTGTTAATTTTATACATGAGTGGTGGGACCTACAGTTTAAAGTCGACTCCGAACGACAGTTTTTGGAGAAACTTTTCATGGCAATTTTATTTACTCTCAGGAGTTTTTGCCAGAAATCTGCTGAGAGGAAGTCGCCGAAGAAATACTTTTTGTATTTTGTTTTGATGTCTGACTTGGGGCTCGAACACTGGCTTTACGTCTAATAAGCCAACACACTACCTACTAAACTACGGCGACTATTTAATTAACAACTAAAAACTCGGATACAATATGTTTGAGTGCATTTTTTCGAAAGAGAACACAGTAGCTCTTGTTATGCCCACCAGTATCATATATGTTCAAGCTATTGACGGATTATTTATGTCTTTTAACGTCAGTCTATAGAGATAAGGTTTATGTAATCTTTTAGAACTTTTGGCCAACTGTCATCAGTAGTTTATTACAAATATTTCGAAGCATCTAAATACACAAGCGCACTATATGTGAATTAAGCCTATGCTCATATATAGGTTGCTTAACTGGGGCCTATTTAAAAAATCACATGACGACAACAAATCTTTAACCACCAATATTACGGCGAGTAATATTGTATCTGGGCAAAGATCATAAATACTATTGAGCAGCTTCGTAATACAAACCAAAGACCATTCAAATAAAACATCCTAAGAAAAAAGTTTGCTTGGATAAGTCCTACCTTGATATCCACCCACGAAATTGCCCTGTAACGGGGTCGTGTACTCCTATTAACCTTATGGTGCCCTACAACATCACTCGAACTGGCTGCTGTAAAGTTTTAAAGAATTATACAATAAGAAAAGTTGCTAATAGAATAGCACTAATTGAGACAGTCTGCTCGCGCGCTGGGAAATAATGGCGTACATTTTGATAGTGACGATTCCGACCAGTTTTTGTGTAAAAAATTCTGACACTCGTTAGATTTTAAACCATCTCTATGCTTAGCAGTCGCCGTAGTGTAGACGGTAGTGTATTGACTTATTAGACGCGAGCACGTGGTTCAAACCCTAGCTCAGACATCTCGAACAAAATGATATGTCAAAAATTTTTCTTCGACGAGTATATAATATTGCCATGGAAATTTGCCCAAAAAATATGTCGTTCGGAGTCGGCTTTAAACTGTAAATTTTTAAAAGTTTAGATTCTTCTACAGATTTTATTTGAATTAAATATGTATCTGAATATACTTGTCACACTTTGTAAATACTGTCTGCTGCTTATTGTAAAATTTATTTTGTCATGAATTTATAAACCAATGCCATAAAAAAATCTGGTGGGTTAGTGGTACATTTAAAAGCATAAATTTTCTTAATTAAAATTCACTTAAAAAAACCAAAGAAAAAAACTTAAAATAATTATTTAAATATCGATCTATATAATTTCATGTTTTTTTTCTTTACAAATTCAGTTAACAATAGGAGGATAGTTAAGAGCACTATACATACGTATGGACATAGAAAATTGTCAAATGAATTAAATAAATGTAATTATATGGTAAATTAACTCTAGGCAAAGTTTTGGATAATTTTTTCTTTTACTATATACGACATTTTAAAAAGTTTATGTTGGTTTGTTTTTTTGTAGAAGAAATATTTTTTGTTATCCTATCTAAGAAATCGCATGGGAGAAAAAAGTGAGAGGATGTCACAGAAACAAATCAAACAAGACAGTATTTATTAACTACGCGTTGAAGTACGATCAGCCAGCCCAATCTCTTTACAAATCTCATGAGAGCTCGAGTATGGACACTCGACAGAAAATGCAACTCATCAAACAAACCCCTACCCAGGGTCCTTAATCTACTAAGGACTAGATAGTTACAAGGGAGGTGTTTATAAATGTTTGTTCATATTTTAAGATTTTAACCCTTTCATGCCCGAATTTTGTGAGCCAGAGCTAAAATTTTTTTAAGGACATGTGCTTGTTAGTCATTGACCTAAATATGAAGTGATATTAAATGCAGAGTCGTACGTATTCTGGTTTAACACGTTTTTAACCAAGCTTGTTTGCAAAAAAAAAATCTTTTAAAAAAATTAAAAATTACGGAATTTATGAACAAAAATGTAGAATGTTGCCTATAGGCAACATCGGGCATGAAAGGGTTAAAGAAAATTCTGATAAAAAATATTACTGATTCAATCGATCTTCATAAGCCCTTTGTTGAGGCGAATTTCCATCAATTTTAATCCAACTTCTGGAGTTCTACCAAAGTGTGTGTTGTTGCCGTGGTTCTGATTGAAAAGAATTTCTCTCCTGTTGGCCACAGCTGAGTGGCTGGAGGTGATTATTTTTTAGGCCGTTAGAATTGTTGACAGTATTAAAGATCGGTGTTTACAGTTTTACGAAATACATAACACATACACTATGTCTCGTCCACCATTTACGCCTACCTACCAGAGATCAGCAATGAATCGCTTTTTCGCTACTCATAAGTACTCATGAAATTTTGAGTATGAGTGAGTCAACAGTATTGAAATCCAACTACTCTGATTCATTCGTACTCAGTACAACATTGATTTATAAGTACAAGTTGCAATGAGTATGAGTACAACGTTGACATCAAACTCATAATATTCGAAATATGTTTGATTCATAGGCCTACTCATTCAGATTCATAAATTTAGAAAAATATTTATAATATTTATAAATGATTCGAGTGATTCGAATCTTTCGTCAAAATTTACAGTCTTAGTTGTTGTTGCATTTACAAAGAAAGAAGAAAGACACATAAACAAAAAAAAAGAGACAGCAAGCAGAGCAAACCTTCTTGTGAGTATTCATAACCTTCTTGTGAGTATTGCAGTGTTCGTGCGCGAATCATACTTATTTTGTGATTCGTGTATACGATGAGTCATGCAGTGTTCGTGCGCGAATCATACTTATTTTGTGATTCGCGTATACGATGAGTCATGGAGAGTCGAAATGAATAACATCATGCGATTGTTAAGTATGAATACCATGAGTATTTCAAACTTTGAATATGAGTAGTATGAGTATGACATTAAAATAAGTATGAATGCGTATAAGTATCAGAAAATATTAGTATGATTCGAATCTACTCATCGTTTTGAATACTCATTGCTGACCTCTGCTACCTACCCTGATTCTGCCGCTCCTAATTCGCTTTAAAAGTTTGATTTTGATTCAGCAATATTTATCGAAGTCGCCGTAGTCCAGTAGGTAGTGTGTTGACTTTTACTAGACGAGCGCTCGTGGTTTAATCCCTGGCACAGACATCGCGAACTATATTTTTTAACAATTAAGGGCCATTATGACAACTTGCCGTTAACTAAAGGGAGGATTTTAACGGGCGGATAAATTGTTTTTCGTTATTATGAGCACCTAATAAGATAGAAGTGAACGTTAAGCTAAAGGGTGGATCATCCTAACTTTTACATTTATGTTTGAACTTGCCATATTATATATTATTTTCAATATGGCAACTTCAAATTTAAACAAAATGAGCATATACAATAAAAAAACGAAGCCCGCAGTTGCCACTGCGTTAAAAAAAACTTGTAAAGGGTGTTTTTTATAGAGGTATAGAACTTTAAGTTGCAATAAAACAACGATGGATTATTCGATTGACATGAATTTTATTTATCCGAAAGATAATCTTGTGGCATTACATTTTAAATATGATTTCTGGCATATGACCGCCACGGCTGGTGCGGATGTAGTCCAATCTGGACGTCCAATTTTCGATGACTTTTTCCAACATTTGTGGCCGTATATCGGCAATAATACGGCGAATGTTGTCTTCCAAATGGTCAAGCGTTTGTGGCTTTACCGCATAGACCAATGACTTTACATAGCCCCACAGAAGGTAGTCTAGCGATGTTAAATCACAAGATCTTGGAGGCCAATTCACAGGTCCAAAACGTGAAATTAGGCGGTCACCAAACGTGTCTTTCAATAAATCTATTGTGGCACGAGCTGTGTGACATGTTGCTCTGTCTTGTTGAAACCACATCTCCTGGACATCATGGTTATTCAATTCCGGAATGAAAAAGTTAGTAATCATGGCTTTATACCTATCACCATTGACTGTAACGTTCTGGCCACCATCGTTTTTGAAAAAGTACGGACCAATGATTCCACCAGCCCATAAAGCGCACCAAACAGTCAGTTTTTCTGGATGTAACGGTGTTTCCACATACACTTGAGGATTACCTTCACTCCAAATGCGGCAGTTTTGTTTGTTGACGTAGCCATTCAACCAGAAGTGCGCTTCATCGCTAAACAAAATTCGCTTATGAAAATCGGGAACAACGGTAATCTCGTTTTGGGCCCATTCGACGAATCTACGCCTTACTTGATGATCGTTTGGCTTCAAATCTTGCACGAGTTGGATTTTGTAAGCACGCAAACCAAGATCCTTCCGCAAAATCTTCCATAAAGTGGATGGACTCATTCGAGTCTTCCTCAATGCAACGCTCTACAACAGCAATAGCTTCTTCTGTACACACCGTACAGCGTCTCTGGGGATGCGAGTTATCAATAAGAGTAAACGTGGTGCGAAAACGTTCCATGGTTAATCGAATTAACTGCTCTGATGGACGATTTTGTCGACGATAAAATGGACTTAGTGCGCGATACGTTTTCCGCACAGAACCATTATTTTCGAAATAAAATTGCACTATTTGCAAGCGTTGTTCAGGCGTGAGTCTATTCATGATGAATTGCCAAACCAAGCTGAGAATAAATCACTTGACAACTGTTAAATCGGTCGCCATCTTGAAAAGTAATGCCAACTTAAAGTTCTATACCTCTATAAAAAAACACCCTTTATAATTGAGCAGTTTTATTGACATTGAGTTAAAGGTACCTTTAACTAAACCCAAGTTAAACGGCAAGTTGTAATAATGGCCCTAAGTCTTATTGTATTTTAAGTCGCATTTTAATGCACTCTCATACAGTAAGGATTCAGGCAATCTCAAATTTTATTTTTATAACGCTAACTGGGCAATTGCCCTTTAACTACACGTTTACAAAGTCATTCATTCATAGATTTCTTTTTAAGTGGAAACTGAAGCAACTTAAATTAGATTCTTTATAGTTTCAGTTAAAAGTGAAACTAATGAATCATGTTAAAACAGCTACAACTGTAATGTAATACCAGTAAATATAAGAATTTGTAAAACAAAAAAATGTTAATAAAGAAACCAACCAACATTAGTTAACCTCGCGGTGAGTTACGATTTAAATTGAAATAATTTCATTTAATTTTAATATTGTGTAATAAATAAATAGGGTTTTAATTGTTCGACTTTGTTTTTAAAAGTAATTTCTTGGATTTACGTTGTGTTGGGTTTTCACGAAGTTACTTTTAAGTGGGGTGAACGTGGGTTCAAGCCATCGAAACAAAACCTTCTAACAAGATACAAGCATTCAATGATTCAATTTTCATTCATTCAGTTTTCCAACTCAACTTAGTCAATGGGACCAATGTCTCATCATCATCATCAACCAAAAAAAAAACCGTTTATGACTTGAAGTATTTGGTTTTTTTTGTTTTGTTTTTCTTTTTTCCTATTGAAAGTACTACGTACGTATGTCTACAGGTATGTTTGGGTTGTTATGACGGGCAAGTATTAGCGATCATCTCTGCTGCTAACGAGTACGAAAATCTCTTGAGAAAATCTTCACTGATTGAAGTACCTTATGGACTTGTTTTGTGGTTAAATGATGTTGTTTTTGTTAAGACAATTAATTTTGAACTGAACTGTTTCTTTTTCTTCTTTGTCGTCATCAATAACTTTACTTAACAAGTTTGAAAGTTTTTGTTGTGGTTTATGTTTGCGGATTTTGTCGAGTTTAGAAAACAATACGACTCGAGGGATGTTTAGAAATGAAAAACATACAAATGTATGTCAGTAGGGTTATCGGATTTTATACATACTCGTACATATATTTAGGTCAAGGCCGTTTTTTCTGATAATTAAATACATACTTTATCGTTATAGAATATTTACAGACAGAATCATGGATAATTAAAATGCAAGAAATGTTATTGACTTTACGAAATGTTACTAGAATGGGATTTAATAAATAAAAATTACGGTATATCTGTATTTCGGGAGTTATACATACATACATAACATAATTGACCATTACAACCCTTCAGTCAGGATTATGGACCTACTTTCTCACACCACTTATGTTGTGTGTGTTAATTTTATACATGAGTGGCGAGACCTACAGTTTAAAGTCGCCTCCGAACGACAAATTTTTCGAGAAACTTTTCATGGCAATTTTTTTCTATTCTCAGAGTTTTTGCCAGAAATCGCCGAAGAAATATTTTGTTTTCATATTTCATATTTCCTAAAGCCGAACAAATCACCTGGTTGTGACAAAATAACTGCGACAACGATTAAAAAGTTGCCTACATCGGCCGTGCGTTTTATATTGTTCATCTTTAACTCTATGTTGCGAATAGGCTACTTTCCTGCATCTTGGAAATTATCTGATTTAGTGATGATACCTAAACCAGGCAAGGACATCACGCAAGTATCATCATATCGTCCAATAAGTTTACTCCCAATACTTTCTAAGATGTTCGAAAAAATGCTGCTTAATGGTTTAATACCGCATATTGATGCCAACGCATAGTTCCCGATCATGAGTTTGGTTTTAGGCGAATTACCAATTTAATTAGACGTGCTTTTGAGAACAAGTAGTATTGCTCTGCGCTATTTATTGATATATCTCAAGCCTTCGATAAGGTCTGGCACGAAGGACTTCTTTTTAAGATCACGCAGTTTTTACCAAAGAATGTGCATAAATTGCTAAAAAGTTACTTATGGGATAGATATTTCAAAATAAAATCAAAAGATGTCACCTCTTCCCGCAGAAAGATATCTGCTGGCGTACCACAAGGAAGTATTCTAGGGCCGTTCCTTTACTTATTATTCACTGCAGATATGCCTACAAGTTTAGTGACTCACACGTCTACTTTTGCGGATGATACGGCGTTTTTAAGTATTCATAGAGATTCTACAGTTGCGTCACAAAGACTTCAATCTCATGTTAGTGATTTGGAAAATTGGATGCTGAAATGGAAGATAAAAGTCAATGTTTCTAAATGCATGCACATTACGTTTACACTGAGAAGAGGAAATTGTCCGCCCATCAAAATTAATGGTGTGACAGTACCAGAACATAGTAGTGTAAAATATCTGGGCATCCATCTCGACCGTCGCCTTACCTGGGCTCACCATATAGCTGCCAAAATTACCCAGATCAAACTCAGAACAGCACAGCTTTACTGGCTTATTGGACCTAAGTCAACCCTTGATTTAGAACTAAAACTGCTTATGTATAAGTCAGTATTGAAACCTATTTGGCTTTATGGTATGCAACTGTGGGGAACAGCCTCACCATCTCATGTAGATAAGCTGCAAAGGCGGCAATCTAGACTTCTTAGAATAATAACAGGTGCTCCTTGGTATATGAGAAACAGTAACATCCACAAAGATCTGAAGGTGCCCTTAGTTCGAGAGGAAATAAAAATAGCAAGTGTCAATTACATCTCTAAGATTATAGAACATCCCAACCGTCTTGTAAGAGACTTACTTATATTCGAGGGTCACAGACGTCTCAAAAGGGTTCAAACAAATGATCTGATCAGATAAATTTGCTTTTGATGAGCACTTTTAGTTGTACGTTGCAGTGGCAATAACAACTTTTATTATTGTATTATTTTAGGTTAAGATTTGAATACTTATTGTAAATTCCGAAAGGAAAGATTCAATAAATAATATATGAAAAAAAAAAATATTTCATTTTGTTCAATATGTCTGACCTGGGGTTCGAAACGTGGCCTTATGATCTAATAAGTCAACACACTACTTACCAGACTACGGCGACTTCCGGAAGTTATTCCATGGTTAATTCGTCTTCCCTGCTTCAATTTCCAGCTGTGAGTGGTAGATGTAGCTTAGGTGTTCCCTATGGTTGTGTTGGACAGTGGCCTGCACAAAACAAGCTCGACCGCTTGTTCCATCGTTTTCAATCAGGGTCTGCCGGATTTATGACCAGAGTTGAATATTGCCGATAGTGTATAACCAGAAAATCTTCTCAGGTATCGGTTGGCAAAGATTTGGAGTGCTCTCCAAGCTACTTAGCGAGATACACTCGCTAAATCGCATCTATACAAGGCAACGAGCTTCACACAGCTGTTAAAAATATTCAACTTCGGTGTCGGCAGTTCCTCACAAGGTGTAGTTAGCAGTAGGTTTGTCTTTTTGTGGTTTTAAATAGTTTTTTCAAAGGATTTTTAATTTCTCGTTCACAAATAAACATTTTTTCAGCTCATCTTTGTGAATCATCTATAAATGTTGCATGCATACATTGGCTGCCTTCCAAAATGTATCAATACAAAGTTTGTATGCAGTTCTACTACTGTATATAAACTATGTGGATATGCAAAAGTAACCAAACAATGCATCAACTATAAATCCGATGCCTGATTGCTTTTTGACTGCATTAAAAATACACATTGACGACGTTTTGAAATAGACTACATTGTATATATTTTGTCCAGCGACATTATGAAACACGATACTTTGTTCAAACACAAAGCGACTAGCATTTTGGAAAGCAGCCATTATTGACCATTACAATGCTTTAGTCAGGATTTAGGTTTGACTTCCCTTACCAACCATGCTTAAAGTCCGACTCTGAAAAATAATTTTAAATAACTTTGTCATGACTTTTAGCATTAAGGCTGTTAGCATTTACGTTCACAGCATTATTGAAATGCTATTAGGACCCACTCCATTATTTGCTTCAACAGGAGTGGTTTGGAAGGGATAATGGTAGGTGGTCATTGATATTATTGGACGCGATCATTTCAAAAAATATCTACATTTTTACGATAGTAGATCGTATTTAGGTCGAAAACGATTGAAAAAGCTTGAGAACACATTTACAGGTCACTATGCCTGCTGTAAGAATCATGAGTGTGCATGATGAGCATATCCGATACTGATATTCTGATGTGAGAGAACGGACTCATTAGAGCTATTGATCACCATCTGTGTAGCACTCTGGGGCATAACTTCTGGAGGCATATCTTCTGGATGCATTTATTCTGGTAAAGAGGATTTAGTTCGTTGACGTACTAAATCTCTGACAAGGAGATGCAGGAGAAATCGAAGTTGTTGGCAGTTTATCTTTAAATTACAATTTGCATCTAAAACAGGCAGTAGATAAGTGAATATACACTAAGCGCCAAAAGTCAGTAAACACCACTGAAATAATTCATTTTCTTAGGATAGCGGGAAAAGTAAATGAGAAAAGTCGAATAAATTTCCAAAAATAAAAACGTTTATTTATTACTTATAAAACAAGAACAACAATTCATGATAAAGCAACTTTTTTTTTATACTTAAGAACAAAACTGTTTTATACTTAAGAACGAAAGTGTTGACTCTCTTATGGCGCTCAGTGTATTTTGTTACGTTTCATTACGACTTACATTGATTTCGAACCTTTGCAACATTGCCTTGCAATTAAAACCAAATAGAATTTTCCAGACATTCCTCGTTAATATTAATTGGTGTGTAATGATGTAATGATTTTAAACTAATTAAGGTTTTAGCAAATAACCGTTATTTCATATGAGTCATTGAAAACAAAAGCCACTCTTGTATGTCACCATTAAAGGTTTTAATTGTTGAAAACAATTATTCATTCTGTTTAGTTTTCTCACAATTTTGATTTTCCTTTTTTAATTACTTTCAAGTTGTGTAATTTGTAATTTGAAAAAAACGGAATTTATTTTTGCATAAAAAGTTATTTGTATTTGTAATTATAATTGTAATGAATTTAAATTTCAATAATTGTTTACATTTTTATAATCAATAATAAAATAAACATTTTATACAGAAATGGGCATAGAAAACTATTGCTTAGCATGTAAAAAAATATTTGAATTGAAATAAAATCATGGTGTACATGATTATATGTTATCTTTTTCTTTATTTTATGCCTTTAGACCTACAATTTAATTAATTCTGAGAGAGACAAACATATTTGTCCAACTTATGATGTTGAAACACTTGGGACCCATTAATTTTTACTTAATTAGTGTTTCTTAAACAATATGTTACATATTTATTATTACAATTAATCAGTTAATGAAAACGAGTTTCAGAAATATACAAGATATATGGGATGTACAGGATATATGGATGCCTCTGTAGAGGCGACTTTCCATCAATTATAATCAAACTTCTGGAGTTCTACCATATGTGTGTAGTGTCGTGATTCTAATTGAAAACAATTTCTCTCCTTTTGGCTACAGCTGAGTGGCTGGAGGTGATTATTTTTAGGTCGTTAGAATTGTTGACAGTATTAGAGTTCGGTGTTTACAGTTTTATGAAACGCATAACACATACACTATGTCTCGGCAACCATTTACGCCTACCTACCCTGATTCTACCGCTCCTATTTCGCTTTAAAAGTTTTGATTCAGCAATAATTATTGAAGTCGCCGTAGTCTAGTATTTAGTGTGTTGACTTATTAGAGGTAAAGCCAGGGTTCGAGCCCCAGGCCAGACATCAAAACAAAATACTAAAAGTATTTCTTCAGCAACTTCCTCTCAGCAGATTTCTGGCAAAAACTCTGAGAGTAAATAAAAATTGCCATAAAAAAGTTTCTCAAAAATCTGTCGTTCCGAGTCGACTTTAAACTGTAGGTCCTGCCACTCATGTATAAAATTAACACACGCTACATAAGTGGTGTGAGAAACTAGGTCGTAATCCGGACTGAAGGGTTGTAATGACCAATTATGTTATGTATGGGATGGTACGATTAGTTATTTTCCTAACTGCACATTAATACAGATGAAAACAGGTTTTTCTTAAGCGTTTCATATCTTTAAATTTGAAAAACAAATTTTTTGCTTGTAAGTTATCATCGAAATTTTTTATGCGTTCGAAAGATCTGTTGATGCCATTATGTGTGGATTATAAGTAGTCCCAGCTCAGACATCTCCCATAAAACGAAATATGAAAAAATATTTTTTCGGGGACATCCTCTCATTAGATTTCTGGCAAAAACTCTGAGAGTACGTAGAATTGTCCTGAAAAACTTCTCAAAAATATGTCGTTCGGAGTCGACTTTAAACTGTAGGTCCACTCATGTATAAAATTAACACACAACATAAGTGGTGTGAGAAGCTAGGTTGTAATCCTGACTAATGGTTTGTAATGAGCAATTAGGTACGTATGTGTGGATTATAACATCGTTCAAATGTCCGCAATGACGTCTATTGACATTCGAAATGTTCAGTTTTTTATGACTCTGGCGCATAAATCACGCTGAATTTGACTGATGGCCTGCGTCATGTGGGCTTTAAGGACCGCTGTAGTTTATAAAAAGAGCTACAAGAAGTCAAAATTGGTCAAAACACACGATTTCAATTGGCAAATTGCCCTCAAAGCGCTTGTGCAGAATATCCAATGTGGCATATAGCGCCATTCTGTGGAAACCACATATTGTTGGTGTCCAGATCATGCAATTTAGGCCAAAAGAAGGTGGTAATCATGGACTAGACATTTACAGTGATGGTCTGGCCAACGTCTGGCCAGAGAAATATGGGCCTATGACGTCAATCTAAAATTCTTACCTACCACTGACTTTTTCAACACGCATTAAACTCTCTTGGGTCTCATGTGGAATAGACCCAAATTAGACAATTTTGTTTGTGTTTACGTACCCTTTCATTCAGAAAGGGGCTTCATCGCTGAAGATGATTTTCCGATGAAATTGAAGACTTGTCCTGTTCGATAAACCAATTTTGATAAAACAATTTTAATATTCGCACATGTTGTTGAATACTATATCCATCCATGATGATTTGCCAAATTAGATTGCATAAATGACAACTAATTTGATAGATGCGGCGTCAACTAAATGACCGCTATGAACTGTCAAAGTTTGGAAGACCCTGTTGGCAGACTCGATGTATTGCAGTCTTTACTTTTATCTAGTGAATACTGACCTTCAAACGTATATTAATACAATTTAGATCCTAATTTATGACCATTTTTTGTCTTGTTTAACCATTTACACTTGGAGAAATTGCTTTTTTGGAGCATCAAAAGACTTTGCTACAAAGCGTTGACTACCAACTACTAGCGTTAATTATTTTTTTTTAACAGCAACAAACAGATAGGTTAACAATGTTAATATTTTATGTTAGAAACCCATTCTAGGCTTTAAACTAGTGGCTACACGTCAACTAATGCCGCCATCATCAGATGTTATCTACGCTCTGAAGGTGTAGAAAACTTCTCTTCTATCAATTATGTTTCTCGCTGTGTAAATGGAATTTAAATGATAAATTATATTTATATTGCCATACAATGTCATTAAGTAATAGATAATCTAGAAAAATAGACGTACAAGAGTTTGTTTTAAAATATTCAGGTTAAAATTTTCAAATTTTTGATACCAAATTAATTTCAATTTCGATAAAATGGTACTTAAGATGATAATGCTGAATGAATACTGAATAAAAAAAATGATCCGAAAAAAATAAATAAATTCAATGTTATTGGTTTTTCAATACTTCCATATACATACATATGTATATTGACAAGTTCAATTGCCGTTTAATAAAGTTTATTAACAATTTTTGTTTATCTTGACTTTTATACCAGTATTGATTGTTATTTGTTTTTTCCAAAATATTTTCTTATTTCAATTCAATTTCAATGGCTAATATGTACTTGTATTCGAGTATTTCCCAAATGGTAAATGGTTCGTAGTAAAAAAAACGACTTGTGGCAAAAATAAAAATAACTTGACACTGTAACGAGGTTTTCAAATACAATAATGTTGTACGAGTCTTATTGAACATTTTTGAATCAACAATAACATTTTCAATCAAACAGATTTATTTTTATTATTATTTTTTATACATATTTATTTAAGAAACAAGTCCACATACTCTGATGTCCATAAATCGTATCTCAAAAAAAGAAATAAAGAATAAAAAAAATACTTTGAAATTGAAATTGACGATACAACAAAATTCATATGAAATTTGTGGATGGTGTGTGGTACATTAATAGACGGACAATTAAATTTGAAGGTCATTATGAAATCAATAATGATTGAAATATTTACAAGCCTGTATTATAAATCACATGCCAATATGATTTTCAAATAAGATTTTATAAAATCCCACAAATGCTTTATATGGTAAATAAATAGTTTTGAAAAATTAGTTTACCATACATATGTATATTTGGTAGGTTATAAAGGGTCCGCTAAATAAATTTTTTTTTTTGAAAATGCTTTAAAAAAAAACTACTGAATATTTTCTCAAATTCCTTTTTTATTTGAAAGTACAATCCTTCCGGTTAATAATGGAATATAATTTCATTCAAATGGCTGCCTCTGCTGGCCATGCAGTAGCCTACACGATCGGTCCAATTTTTAAGCACATTATCGATTGTGTGCAGCTGTATTTTACCTATGGCTTCACGAATATTATCCTTTAAAGCGTCAATTGTCTCTGGCTTGTCGGCGTAACACTTATCTTTGACGGCACCCCACAAATAATAGTCCAACGGTGTCAAATCGCAGCTCCGAGGTGGCCAAACGACATCAGCTCTGCGGCTGATAATGCGATCTTCAAAAACAGGGTGCAAAACATCGAGTATAGCTTCGGCTGTGTAGCACGTAGCGCCGTCCTGTTGAAACCAAATGTTGCCAATATCCTCCTCTTCAATTTTTGTGAACAAAAATTCGTTTAACATGGCCCGCTAACGATCGCCATTGACTGTAACGGCCACTCCTTGCTCATTTTCGAAGAGAAATGGCCCAATTATGCCTCTGGACCAAAATCCGCACCAAACAGTGACTCGTTTTGGGTGCGTCGGCTTTTCAATGTATGCGTGCGGGTTTTCTGTGCTCCAAATGCGACAATTTTGCTTGTTTACATACCCGCCAAGATCAAAATGAGCTTCATCTGAAAAGATGATTTTTTTTTGCCAAAATCGGCATCTTCTGTAAGTCGATCGCAGGCCCACTTAGCGAAGCGGAAACGCATTGGATGGTCCATATTCGTTCAGCGGAAGGATAAAACTAATTATCTGTCAAATCAGACATGAGCTAAGTGTTATCATTCACGAAATAAGCACTAGTTAAAAAAACGTTAGATGGCGGACCCGACATATGTTTACTTTCTGGCAACATGAAATTAATTTCGAAGTCGGTATTCAGTTTTTTTTTTTTTCTGAAGAACTTTATAAGATCATCTATGAAGATGACTCCTACCAGTGTTGTGAACAAGAAAACGCTCCAAATACAATGACAGGCTTGTGAGTGATGTCGTTATGGTGATAATAACGTTGGTATTGTGAAGTGCTCAAGCCAATCATGTGACCTCAACTCAATTGAAAATTTTAGGTGAGAGATATAAAAAGTCGGCTTAGGAACCATAATATTCAGAATTAAATGAAATATTTATTTGTGGCTGTAAGCGAATGCCAGCCATTTAAAGATTATTATTTTAAGTAAAGATTGCCGGTGGTGGGTACTCCGTAGGTAGTCCATCAATTAAGTCCAGTTTTCTTACACTTTGTACAGCATTGCAGCCGGTATCTCACATATGGCGACTTTAACGGTGTGGTCTTCCAGGACTGGAATTGTAGCTGGATTATCCCTGTACTTGAGGGACTTCATGATCGCCCATAAATAACAGTCCAATGGGATTAAATCGTATAAGTTTGACGAACACCAATGGATTGTTTGAAAATGTGAGATTAATTTCTCATCAAACTCTACTCTCAAAGGGTTCAATATAACACTTGTCGTATTGTATCTCTCACAATCAATACTTCCAATCAAAAAAAAAAACTGCCAGCAATTTTAATCAACATATTTGGGCAATTCACATAAGCCCTTGTGTCTTTGTATTCATTCTATTGTTGGACGAATATACAACAGCGTTTGCTTTTTGTTGATTATTTTCATATAAAAATCCTATACACTTATACACATTTACATTGTTTTCATATGGAAGTTGTAATGGTTTCGTGCTATCAGTTTATGTAAATGCCAGTAATCAAGAAGAATAAAAATACGAAATATTTTCTATGTAACAATGAATCAACAATAAACATTTCAAAATTATAATTGTTATTAATTAATTTACTTTTTTCCGTAATATTTTTCATTTCATTGCTTCACAAACAAAATGTGTATTCAATACAACATACACGATACAAAGTCGTGTGAATTGGCCAAGTAAAGAGTGTTTTTTATAGAGGTATAGAACTTTAAGTTGCAATAAAACAACGATGGATTATTCGATTGACATGAATTTTATTTATCCGAAAGATAATCTTGTGGCATTACATTTTAAATATGATTTCTGGCATATGACCGCCACGGCTGGCGCGGATGTAGTCCAATCTGGACGCCCAATTTTCGATGACTTTTTCCAACATTTGTGGCCGTATATCGGCAATAATACGGCGAATGTTGTCTTCCAAATGGTCAAGCGTTTGTGGCTTTACCGCATAGACCAATGACTTTACATAGCCCCACAGAAAGTAGTCTAGCGGTGTTAAATCACAAGATCTTGGAGGCCAATTCACAGGTCCAAAACGTGAAATTAGGCGGTCACCAAACGTGTCTTTCAATAAATCTATTGTGGCACGATCTGTGTAACATGTTGCGCCGTCTTGTTGAAACCACATCTCCTGGACATCATGGTTATTCAATTCAGGAATGAAAAAGTTAGTAATCATGGCTCTATACCGATCACCATTGACTGTAACGTTCTGGCCACCATCGTTTTTGAAAAAGTACGGACCAATGATTCCACCAGCCCATAAAGCGCACCAAACAGTCAGTTTTTCTAGATGTAACGGTGTTTCCACATACACAACGTTTCTAATTGAATTGTTACAATCATGCTGATAAATTTAATATTCGAAGAATAGCAAAAAATAACTTTGAAATATTTAACGAATGTATAATTAATATATTAAAACTAAAAGTAAAAAAATTTAACAATCAACACCTACCTACAGGTGCGTGCATTTGAAAAAAATTCCATTCCATTTTCGAAAATATGAAAATAGCAACAAACAAATTGTTTACAATTAATTATTATTAATAATATAAGTTCCTTGATCTACTTCATAATAAGTTTTAATTGTGTTTTACTTTTATATTTCATTCAATTACGTTTGTGAGAATTCTTTTTTCTTTTTTTAAATGATTACCTTGAAAAACATACTCAATAGCCAACAGCCCATTTTTTTTGCGGTATTGATTATAATTTTTTTGAAAACCAAAAATCAAAAGAAATCTTATTTTATGATCTAATTTTTTGCTTTACTTTAAAAATTTGTTTTCTTTTTTAAATTTTGCGGTATTTATTGTGTTAACAAGTCATTATTTTCCCAATAAGGCAACAATCGTCCCAAACAAAGCAATCTAATTACACACGTGTTAATATCAACAAAACAAAATTCATATACGAATACAATACAATACAACAGTACAGCTAATACACAACATTTATATTCAATGCTATTTCAGCCAAAACGCTAACAAGCTAGCTAACTGCAGTTAACTTGAACAAAAGATTTCAAATGAACATCTTATTCCATGAATGATTGTTTTTTTGTAAAAACAAAATTTTGAAATAAAATTAAAAGATAAACGAATTCATACAAAAAAAGTACACAACAAAAATGTTTAAACATGATCATGTGACAAGCACTTTAACTTGGCCAATTTCTATTAAACTAATCAGTTTTTACAGGCTAATTGATCAAACAGTGATGTCGACAATTGTAGCATTTAACAGCGTAATAAAATGACCTCTTTTTTGTCATGCATGCGAAAGTAGAAAGCGGGAGTAATATTTATGCATAATAGATTTTAATCTATGTATGTCGTACGTAACAGGAGAAATTTTTGCAGAAAGAGCGTTCCACATACGGTAAACGTCTCTGTAATGCATAGTGCATTCGACTGGGCAATTGAGCACAAACGAATATGATCTACGACAAAGACAAGGACTACGTAATTTACCTTATTTCGGTAGAGAGTAATTCCTTGTATTGGGTCATCCAACAGGGACTTTTGAACTTTGACAGCTGATAACGGCCATCTTGTTAAAGCTACATCTACAGTCACACAGATAATTATACGTACTCCCCTAAAAATCATTTTTTTTTTAAATGATAATATATGGACAAGTCAACTGATTTTTGCGTCAAATTTTTTGTTTTCCGTCGCAGCCGCAGAAATTATATTTGTTCTCATCACTAAATATTACTTTCGCCCAAAAATCAGTAGACTTGTCTATATATTATTGGGCAACCGTTCTTTATTCGAACTGTTTCGGAATTGTGATCACTTTCCGAGGTATTTCGTATTTCTGCGGCTGTAGTCCTAGGATTTTTATTCACAATACCTTTTATATACCGGGCTACCCATGGAGAAATTTTGTGCGAAATATACGTCGTACGTATAATTTTCTGTGGTGCCATATTGGTTTTAAGCAAACTGTAGTCACAAATTCATAGATTTTGGGAATCTTTTTTCTTTATTTAAGTAAATGTGTCGTTACAGATGCTAATGTAAAGAAATTTTAGATTAGAAGATCATTACTTTTTAAAAAAATGGTTTTTAGGGGGTTTACGTATAATTATCTGTGTGACTGTATATGTCAAATTATTTGTCATTTATTTAGCCTGATTTGACAAATCACCATGGCCGGATGCAAATAATAAAATTATTATTTTTAATAAAAAAATGGGTATTCTGTTCGGACACTAATTTTTTATCGAAAAATCATATTTAGCGTAGAGGCCTATTTTTGAATGAATGGATACGTGTAGAAATAAAAATGTCGAATCCAAAAGGATACCAATCCGCATGATATCCAAGAACGTACAATGCATGCAGATAAATTCACTGTATGATATGGATTATAGGCTGGCGATATCATCGGTCCATATTTTTTAAGAACATCATTGGCTAGGCTACCATTTTCAACGGCGAGCATTATAGGCCGACGATTACCAACTTTTTTGGGCCTAAATTGGATGATCTGGACACCAATTTAATGTGCATTCAACAGGACGGCGCTACGTGCCACACAGCTTATGCCATATGGTATTTGAGGGCATAGTGGAGGTAGTTTGAACTGGTCATCGCAATCGCGCGATTTTACACCTCTAGAGTTTTTCTTCTGTGGTTTTCTTAATATGCAGTTTAGTACGACTAAGCCAGAAACTACATAGGATAGGACGCGCTAATGAAAGAGCAGCTAGTAGCGATATAACAGTGAAACTCAAGCCAATTTAAGACGTTGTTCTAAAGAATCAATTTGATACATACAGTGGTGGCCTTATAATTAGAAACGATGTTCCTGGAACAGAGTTCTCTGGAGTGACGAATCTAAGTTTAATTTGTCCCAATCTGATGGAAAAACGTACGTAAGACGTCCTCCAAGCAAAGCCTTTGATCACAGGTACACAGTGAAAACTGTAAAACAAATTAACAAACATACATGTTGCTAAGTCGTTTCTAATTATAAGGCCACCACTGTACATATATACATATACATAATTGGTCATTACAACCCTTCAGTCAGGATTACGACCTTGTTTCTCACACTACTTATATTGTGTCGACATGAGTGTCGGCACCTATAGTTTAAAGTCTATTCCGAACGACAGATTTTTGCACAACTTTTCATGGCAATTTTCTTTTACTCTCAGAGTTTTTGCCAGAAATCTGCAGAGAGGAAGTCGCTGAAGAAATATATATTCATATTTCGTTTTGTTGGAAATGTCCGAACCGGGGGTTTGAACCTTGTGCTTACGTCTAATAAAACAACACACTACCTACTAGACTACAGCGACTATATTTTAATACCTTGTACTTTATTAATGAGCATATTAGTACTTTCCTGTAAGAGGTCGAGTAGTATCAAAATAGCCTTCAAGTACCGTGTCATGCTTGAGTGTTGTATTCAATTTTCGATCGAATATAAGTAAGGTTAGGTTAGGGGACGTGTACTTGGCAATTAAGACAAGTACAGTACCCGGAGGTTGAATTGACCCATTGTACAACGTCCTAGTTCCTCGCACCACTAATGTTGTGTGTGTTAATTTTTATACATGAGTGGTGGGACCTACCAGTTTAAAGTCGATTCCGAACGACAGATTTTTGAGAAACTTTTCATGGCAATTTTATTTACTCTCAGAGTTTTAGACAGAAATCAGCTGAGAGGAAGTCGCCGAAGAAATACTTTTTGTATTTTGTCTTGATGTCTGGTCTGGGGCTCGAACCCTGGCTTTACGTCTAATAAGCCAACACACTACCTACTAGACTACGGCGACTTCAAAAGGAATATAAATAGCAAGAAGATCAGATGAGTGAGGTATTTCTTCCAATTTTCTTTGAATGCTTCTTTTGACAATTGAAAAATATGCTGGTTGCAGTGAACATCACATTGAATTTTCATGCCCAGAACATCAAGAGTTTCGCTGATTGTGTAATTATTTTTTATTGTTTTTCCTATCGAATGAAATGAAATGTTTTTAAATAAATTTGTTGTTTTGTAAAATCGTGTCCTTAAAATAGTTTTTTTTTATTATTTTTTTTTTAAACTTCAAATTTTCGATGCCTCTCTAAATACCTTGAAAAAGAATTTTGTGTATTGAGTTGTGGTTTATAATCGAATATTCAAAAACCTTTCATTTAATTTTGTTTATTTATTATTATGTACATACATATGTATATTGTATTTGTATGCATTAAATTTAAATTTAACAACAAACAAAACAACAAATAAAACAATTTTCTACTTTAAAGTTGAATTATTTCCTGTCATTATTTGAATTTTTTTTTTTTAAATTTTTTTTCAATTTCAAACATTTCCAATATACATACTCAAATTCATCACATAAACGAGTGTAAATCGCGTTACGGACTGACATCATGTACATATGTTTCTGATCGGTACCATTGTCTTGTCAAAGTATAAGAATTAAAGGTCAATTATATGTTTCCATTAAAACAATTGCATCTGCATTTTTGAATATTTAAATGCACTAAGAAAATAAACACAAAATCTTATATATAAGAATGAATGTGTGTTTATTTGTTTGTGGGTTTGTTTGTTTGTTTGTTTGAAGTCTATAGATGGCTAAACGGCTGGACCGATTTTCTTGAAATTTTCACGGTATCTTCCTGTATGTCTGAAAGGAGTTATAGGCTACTTTTTATTTTAAAATTTTAAGTAGGCCCAAGTAGGCGAGGTGCCACGCACACATAACCAATAAGTATCCTCAAATTTTGTATGGACGACTTTGACGTATATATGAACAAAATGGGCGGATAGGCTATAGTGGGCGTGTCACCTCTCATAGTCTAAATATAAAAATGAATGTTTGTTTGTATGTACCTTATAGAATCGTAAACTATGCATTATAGCAAA
Source organism: Sarcophaga carnaria (assembly GCA_958299815.1). Lineage (NCBI taxonomy): Eukaryota > Metazoa > Arthropoda > Insecta > Diptera > Sarcophagidae > Sarcophaga > Sarcophaga carnaria. Next base: position 48,657,428 of record OY283151.1, read on the forward strand.
TTTGTTGCGCATGAGCCGTGGAAGGTTTCTAAGTTGGTATGACCAATTTCCGACAGGTGGCGCCACTGAAAATTACTTAAAATGAATTAAATCGCGTTGGTCTAGTAGGTAGTGTGTTGGCTTATTAGACGTAAAGCCAGGGTTCGAGCCCCAGGCCAGACATCAAAATAAAATACAAAAAGTATTTCTTCGGCGACTTCCTCTCAGTTGATTTCTGGCAAAAACTCTTGAGAGTGAAATAAAATTGCCATGAAAGGTTTCTCAAAAATCTGTCGTTCGGAGTCGACTTTAAACTGTAGGTCCCGCCACTCATGTATAAAAATTAACACACACAACATAAGTGGTGTGAGAAACTAGGTCGTAATCCTGACTGAAGGGTTGTGATGGCCAATTCTGTATGTGAATTAAATCGTGAACTGTGCATTTGATCATGTTATGATCTTTAACAAAGTTGTTTCGCATCAGCCACCGAGTGTTTCTAAGTTAGTATGACCAATTTCCGACAGCTGGCGACACTGAAAATTACTCAAAATGAATTAAATCGTAAACTGTGCATTGTTTAACAAAGTTGTTGCGCATGAGTCGACGGAGGTTGGTGCGATTAATTTCAGATGGATGGCGTCACGGAAAATTATTCAAAATGAATGACAAGTAATTGGTCGACCTACACCTCAAGCACGGAAGAAAAGAGCATTACGAGTCTCAGAATCAGACGAGGATGGAGACTGGAAAATCTTCGAGTATATGCCGCTGAGGCCCGTTCGCTTGAACCACTTGAACAACGAGAAGTGAGATTAGAAACTGATCGAATGCGCACTACTCAGGCCCGTTCAATGATTCAAAATTAATTGGACCTTTGTGTAATGTCTTTCCTTCAAATTTATTTTAGTTGGTGGCGCATCAACACGCGCAGGGTACAGCTAGTAAAGTTATAAGAGCACGAGACAAAAAAATTCACTCAAATGAAGAAGAAAAAGTCATGTAATCCGGTGCTTCAACTAAGATAAGATTGATTCGAAAATATTTTGTTTGGGATCGTTAATATATTTCAATTGCATTCACTACTCGCTTATGACGTTCGTTAATAAAATAAAATCGTTAAGAAAATTATTGTTTTTTATTATTCAAAAATGTAAAAATGTAAAGTCATGTAGAAATTATTATAAACAATAAGATTTATTTGCATTAATCTGGGTCATACATTACCATTTAGGCTTATTGCCTAAAATGTTAAAACGGTTTAAAATACTGCTAACGCCTAAACTAAAGCCTGTTCTAAATGTAAGCAGGTATATTTCCAGAATATCAATTTGACTTCAGGCGAAAACACAAACTTACAGGTTAGAGAAAACAATAAACGTAATTTCAGAAGGAACAAGCTTCCTTCCTTGGCTTCCGCACCCATATAATTTGTAACGGCCATGTTTATACTATTAGAGCCTTTGTGGAACAGTTTGTATAGTAGAGAAAGCCGCTTTAGCTAACATTCGTCGATTTCTAAAAAGCTTTTGACGCCCTAAGTCATTCCATCATATAGGCGTCACTGTAATGACATGGCGCGCTTCTAAAAATTATTGGACTCATCACGGGCTTATATGCGAACACTTCCTTTACATTGTTTACATTCTTCTTTACAATATTGCAGATAAATTTGTCCCTCTCTATACAAAACTGTACATTATCGTCTCTTCTCCTTAGGTTAGGTTCGGTTAGCGGGTAGCTTGCCGTTCACAGTCAAATTCACTCGGTGGCCATATGGCCCATTGTGTTACACAGTGTAAGGTAAGCCCCCTTGTCATGATCCATTAGTGGTGAATTTGAACCACCCCGTGCATCGGATGACCAATTTCCTTAGTGGCACGTTCGCCACCATGCCCAGATCTTCAAACATTCAGTCACCCAAAAACGGACGAAATCTATCCTGAAGTACAGGGCACTCGCATAAAAGGTGTTGCACCGATGCCGTTTCCTCCACACCATGGTAGCTTCTGCAGTAATCCTGGTGGAGTAAACCGAGCTTGTCAGTTCCTTGGTTTTCTTGCTGTTCACTGCTAGACGCAGCAGTTTTGAAGTTCGGCAAACAGGTATTTTGGATAAACTACCGTAAAAAAGTATTCTTGTAGATCACATACATCCTCTTTATCGCCTCCTCCGATTTCTTCCTTGCCAGTTCGTCTCCCTTTTCGTTTCACTCTTTTCTCTTTCAGAGAAAATTCGTTCTTTAGTTGCAGTATTTGAGGGTAGTCGCCTCTCCTTTCACATGTGCAATGCTTTAATATTCTTTTGAAGTTACTTTCCTTCCCATATAGAACAAATTTTCGTTGGCTAAAAGTTTATTTCATATGTTTTTGAAATTTTTTTGAAAGTATGACTGCAAATTTGACCTGAATGAAATCATTCTGACTACGCATACTGAATGGAAATTCATGGTTCCATTGGGTTTATATGTATATGCATATAACGTCAAAAGTATATACGTTTTTTCATCGAAGTATTGCCACAACAAGAGAAAAAGCTTAAAAACCGGAGGTGGCGAGTTCATCAAATACATTCTGTCTGATGTAGAGGAATCAGTGGCACGGTTAAGCGAAATTTTTAGATCCGTTGAAGATATAGCTGGCACCAGACATTTTGCCAAAATTGATTCCAATATATGTACTTTTCCCCAGCGATTCCAACGACGAAAACGCTCAATGCCTTCTTGACTCAGTACCTTCAGGATCTAAAAGTGCTTTAAAAGCAAATGAAAAAAATGAAATAAGCAGCAAAACATCCACCATTTCAAAGAAACGATTGAGTCCAACACCATTGCTGGAGTTTAACCCATTCGCTGCCAAGGACGAGTATACTCGTCTTGGCAGTGCGGGATACCCTGTTAAAGACGAGTATACTCGTCCTACTTTAAATATATTATAACATGCAGGCTTTTGAATTAGCAAATTTTTTTTCTAAGTGTTGACAATTTTCGCAATGTGTCTCGTTTTATTCCATTTTCTTTATTTTATCCATCTGCGTGATTTATTATTTGTTTTTCTACTAAGACGTACGCAAATACGAAAAAGGATATCGAGTCCTTCTGCCTTTTCCTATTGCCAACGACGAGTATACACGTCTTTGGTTTTCTGCTTGTAAATGATTATGTATGATTATATATGTGCTCTTACCAAGAAATAACAGGGTTTTTGGTTAACAATAACACTCAAAATAAACCTGATTTAAATAAGCTTCCATTTGAAGAAAACAAGCCTTTAAAATTCATTGATATTATTGAAAACTTCTTAAAAGATAGACACCTCAATGATGTGGAGATTCAAAAACTACTCGAAGAAAAGAGAGAAAAGTTTTTGTCTTTTGTTTTTGTTCTGCTTTTTATTCACTTATTATGTTTTTATTTTCTTTTCTTTTGTCATGCACTACACTACACCATACTTTATTTGAAAAGCAGCAATTTTATAACACAGCCATGCATGGGTTTTGCAAATAAGATTGTTCCAAGTGTTTCCGAACGCATTTTGCGCGCTGAACACGGATCTGGGTTCAAAAACTTTCCATCATGTCAGGTTTTCGAAAAAAAGGGTTTATGTCAAGTGGTGCAAGAGAAAAAAAAAACACATTAAAAATTAATCAGATTTACTTGAAAATTGTTACTCAGGGGTTTTTGGGGTCGCTGATTCATCCATCCAATCCAATCCAATATGGCGGTCAAGTAAATCTGATTAATTTTTGTAAACCTCAACCGCCATATTGGATCCGCCATTTTGAATTTTTTAAATCTGAATGAAGATCGTGTTCAGCGCGCCAAATGCATTCGGAAACACCTGGAACCATCTTATTTGCACAAAAAAGTCCAAATTTGCAGGGCTGTGTAATTTTTGGGAATGAACAAAATCGTTCGGAATTGCATATACGGAATCAAAATCATTCCGCTCAGCATCTGTGACATGCCTGATAATTTGTACAAGCATAGTTTTCTTTAAAATCCATAAAACTGAGTTGAAAATTAAAACTTTTATTGTTATTTTAATTGTTTTCCATTAAACATAGCATTTAATAGCTAGAGTGCTCAAAATGAATACAGACATAACATATAACGGTATTTAATTGTTCGTTCGATTTGAAACGGTAAAATTAATTTTTTTTTTTTTTTGAATATTGAATAAAATTTTGCTTATCCACGTTATAATATTTATTTGACCATCAAGGGTTTATTGTTCATAAAATTGTTTTCTTCCGTAAAAAAAAAAACAAATTTTTACTTGAATGAGGAAAATAACTGTATAACTGCTAACTCTATGTAACATAAACCGCAATTTTAATGACTTAACTTATATTTTTTTAAACACTTTCATTAAATGAAATATTATTATATTTTAACCGAAAGGCTTAACGTTCCTTAGCGATGTTTGCTCACGAAATGTGATAACAGCGGCCATTCACTGTATTTCCTAACCAATCATTAAAGTTTTCAATTAAACCAGGAAGCTACACATATATTTTGCCGCAATGTCTGAGCTCGGTATGCCTGCGAAGCTGATAAGGCTACGCAGAATGACGTTGAGCAATTCCTGCAGCTCCGTCAAGGTAGGAAAGGACCTCTCCGAACCTTTTGGTACCGTGCGAGGTTTCAGACAAAACGACCCCTTATCATGCGACCTCTTCAAATTCGTCATGAAGAGTGTTCTGCGAAAGGCAGGAGTGCATCGCATTGGCACTATTTTCCAAAAAAAGTGTCCAGTTGCTTGCGTACGCTGACGACATTGACATCATAGGGCGTACGAAGCGAGATGTTACTGCTGCCTTTAGTGCTATTGAACGCGAGTCTACTAAGATGGGTATGGCAGTAAATGAGGGCAAAACAAAGTATATGTTATCGACGAGTAGAGACGCGCGGCGTATTGATTCACAGATTACGGCCGATAACTATACTTTTGATACGGTCAAGGAATTCATCTATCTTGGCTCCGCTGTTACAACCAGAAATGATGTCAGTCTGGAGATCAAGCGCAGGATCACTCTTGCCAACAGGTGCTACTATGGTTTCAATAGGCAATTGAGTAGCAAAGACCTCTCTCGCGCGACAAAATTAACACTTTACAAGACACTCATCCTTCCGTGCTTCTTTATGGCGCAGAGGCATGGACCCTATTAAGTACAGATGCAGCGGCCTTGAGAGTGTTCGAGAGAAAAGTACTGCGCAAGATCTTCGGTCCAGTGCGAGTTGGCGATATTTTCCGTATCCGATCCAACAGTGAGCTGTATGATCTCCTCAACGACATAGCCGTTGTACAGCGTATTAATATCCAGCGGCTGCGCTGGCCCGGCCACGTTGTTCGAATGGAGCAGGATGCTCCGACGAAACGGGTATTTGATGCGGGAATCTGCGGAAGTCGGCGAAGAGGAAAACCTTGCATCCGTTGGAAGTACCAAATCGAGGAAGTCCTGTCATCGATTGGTGTGACCAACTGACGTAGGCGTGCACGAAGCAGAGGCGCCTGGAAGGATGTGTTGCGGCAGGCCAAAATCCGATAAACGGGTTGTTATGGCCAATTAAGTAAGTAAGTAAGTAAGCTACACATATAATTGAATAATTTTCATATTTTTTATTGATGGTAGCATTCTATAATCAACTATCAATTGCTTTAGATTTTGTTTAATCGCACGCCACTTGCATAATATATATACATACATGATTGGCCATTACAACCCTTCAGTCAGGATTACGACCTAGCTTCTCACACCACCCGTGTTGTGTATGTTAATTTGTATACGGGATCTATTGTTAAAAGTGGAGCCCTAACGATAGATTTTTGAGATACTTTTCATGACAATTTTATTTACTCAGAGTTTTAGCCAGAAATCTGCTGAGAGGAAGGCACCGAAGAAATATTTTTTCATATTTCATTTTGTTCGAGATGTCTAACCTACACTTTGAACTGTGGCCTTACAGTCTAATAAGTCAACACATTAACTACTAGACTACGGCGACTTCTTCGCACGCCACTTTGCGAGTAATATGCGATACTGGACCATATGACTAAAACCGAAGGAATTCGTGATGGCATGCTACAGATTCGTCCTTCTCTTAAAAAGGTTCAATTAAAAAAACATCTAAAGCGACTATTACACCAGCGAACTTCGCCTGCGCACATGATCTGATAAGAAAGAGTGGCGTCATTTGCGTGAAATTCCTTGCCTAAGCTTACACATCATATAAGGCAACCGCCAAATGTCTCGCTATCTCCTCCACAGATACACGATAGTTTTGGGCATTCTTATTACAATACCAGCCAAATATTAAAAATTTTTTGATTTGATTTCTTATTCATCAGGTCAAGTTTGCAAACATGAATTTTCCCCAATTACGCGAGATGGATGGTTTGCCATTAGGTCGTGTCGGCAAGCGAAGTACGCTAGTGTAATAGCCGCTTAATATAAAATATTGAAGAACAAGAAACATGGAACCGAACTTTTGGCAATACTACTTACATACACATGTAGATGATTAAGCTGTTAAGAAATGTTGGAATGCTTTTATGGGCAATTACTTTATGTTATGTATGTTTGTAAAAACGTAAAATTTTACGATTCACATTTTGTGGTTAAGAGATTAAGATTTAGTGTCACTAAAAATGGCATCATTTGCGTGAAATTCCTTGCCTATGTATATAATTATCTTTATATACGAGGTGTAGTAAAAATAAAGAATTTCCTGTATTCAGTTAAAGTAAATGTTGTTTTTTTTTTTTTGCTTTAAAATTTATGGTATTTAAGGTTAGGTTATGTAAAATTGGCAGCCGCCTCAAAGATCATAACTTACTTGTATTGTAGAAGATTCATTTGCAACACTGCCGTCATGCAATTGTTACTCATGCATGGCATCTCTCAGTCATCATGAAAGTTTGAATTTCATTCAAATTTTCTTTGATTAGACAAGCTCTGTGAAAAATGTGCATAAGAATGCTTCGCACCAGATTTCCAAGTGCCCGACAGTGAAAGAAAAGATTTTCTGTCTTCTCTTCTCTTCTTTCTCCTCCTCCTCCTCGTTACAGCTAATGCAGAAGTCGTTTTAAGTTTTTCCCAGTCTCCGGGTGCGTGTCCCTTTGTTCCCCCATGTTCTGCCTGTATCCATATGGTAGCTTTAGGTTAGGTTAGGTTAGAGGACATGTACCTGTCAATCAAGACAAGTACAGTACCCAGAGGTCGGATTGACCCATTGTACAACGTCCTAAAGGAGGGAAGGATAATATAGGGGCTAGGATGAAAGGCGGGTATATGGGAAAGGGGGGAGTGGGAAGCGGAGGAATCACACAGACCAGACACAACAAAAGGGTGGGAGAGCGCGACTACACCGATGAAGTCCTAGCACCTCTCAACCAGCCTAAGCCACTAATGAATCTGTGGAGAGCCTTGATGTCGGCTCTCGACACTGAATTCAAGCTCCCAAAGAAGGTCCTGCCAAGGGTCCTCAATCTCAATCTACCAAGGACTGGGCAGTTACAGAGGAGGTGTTCGATAGTCTCCAACTCCTCCTCATCGCAACACGCCCTGCAATAGTCCGGCTGTGATCTGTTCTAGATCCCCGTCAGCGACCTAATCTCGCAGTGCCCCGTGATAAAACCGACAAACAACCTTAAGCTGGCCTTATCCAAGCCCAGCAACCAACCTGTTCTCTTACTATAGACACCTAGAAACAAAACAACCCGATCCGTTCCCCCAACGCCTCTGCTCTTTCTCCATGACCCATCCATTGATGAGGCCATAGAGGTGGCAGACTGGGGGATCAGGACCAACTATCAAATCGTAGCTTTATTGGTACGCCAAATATACGTATACCTCCACACAATATACTCTGATACCAGATTCGTCTAGCGACAATATTTATAACTATTATTCCCAACAAAAAGGACCATCTAAGCTATGGATTTGTCGGTTAATATTTCGACGCCTCCGTTCTTTAACATTCTAAGTCGAAAAAGTGTGTTTTGAGTTATGATGGGTATTTTAAGTAGATTTTTCCCTATAACTTCGGAACGGATCGGCGCATCTTAACCAAATTTTGACAGTATTTAAGTTAGAGAACGTAGAATTTAAAAATGCAAGAACATTAAAAACGTTCTAAGTACACTTAGAACGTTATAGAATGGAGGCGTCGATATCTCCTTGTGGTGTACCTAGATTTGTAAAAACTTTAGGCGCCCAAAGCAGATTCGATACACCTGTAACTTAGCAATTTTCGAACAAAAGCAATGACCACTGGATCTACATATATGGTGTTAATAATTGGCTCTGGTTTAAGGTAATTGAAAGTGCCCTCTATATTAAAGGAAAATAGCCTTGTAGTATATGAATTTTTCTATGTGACTAACGGATAGTATCTTTAGATGTACCCTTGCAGAAGTGTTATGCTGATGAAAGTGTACTCGGTCCGAGACATCAATGTAGGTAAATCAAAAATTTTAAGTAGAAATGAGGATAGCCTAATTGACTACTCAAACACTCCTCTTGTAATCTAAAAAAAGTATAAAAATTCGCCATAATGTAGTACGTAATGTCTTGTTTTATTAGACATGAGGCCATGGTTCAAACCCCAGGTCAGACAACGCCAACAAAACGAAATATGAAAAATATTTCTTCGGCAACTTCTTGCAAAAACTCTGAGAGTAAATGAAATTGCCATGAAAACCTTTTCAAAAATCTGTCGTTCGGAGTCGACTTTAAACTGTAGGTTCCGCCACTCATATATAAAATTAACACACACAACATATGTGCTGTGAGAAGCTAGATTGTAATCCTGACTGAAGGGTTGTAATGACCAATTATGTATGTATGTAAGTCTAGTTGGAAAGCTCTCTCCAAAGTCATAGAGTCTACTGGTTTTGTCTAGGGGACGGCAAAGGAGGGAACTGTCAGCCAATGGATTCCTTAGGTCCCAGAATCCCCTCAGAATTTATTGTCAGACTGGATTGAGAGAGAGATAGGTGCGGTGAGAAGCTAGGTTGTAATCCTGACTGTAGGGTTGTAATGGCAAATTATGGACGTATGTATGTAAACAAATACGCCATTAAAAATAAATTGGTGAAATTGATTTATTTATTCTTTGCTTGCTTCTATCTTTTTTTATTTATTATTTTTTTAATTCAAAGTTTCACAAAGTAATTTCATTCAAGTAGCTTGCCTCTCATAGTTTATAAACGTAATTAACTAAACTCGATAGTGTTTCATCTGTTCATCTACGTTTTCAAGAGCCATTATCTGTCCATTTCATGTATTTGTTCTTCCATTTTTCTTTCATTATTTATGTAGTATTTATGTAGTAAATAGAAACCATAATTGTTTGATTTTCTTTACAACATTTTTCCAATTATTCAGCAAAAGTTCAATCATTAAAATGAAAAACGAAATAATATATAAAATGCCCAGACATTTAAAAACAATTGTAAAATGACTCAGAGTCATTGGTTTGGGTATTGTCGTTAGCTGATGTTTCACAAACAATTCAATTTCATTCGTTTTATCGACACTCTTCAGTTCATCCAACCATTTGTTTAAAAGTCCAGAAAATTTTAAGGCATAGATCAGACGATTAAGCGGTTCAATCAGATAAGAATGATGTCTCATGTAAGCGCATATTTGATTTAAGATCACAATCATTGGTATCAAATCAAATTCATTGTAGCACTTCTCATGGGCGATAAACATTTGAAAATCCCAAAAGTTTGTAAGTGTTGCCACACTCGTCGGATATTTGCGCATCTCTTCATAGATAATAAAGTCGTCAGGTACATTCCGGAATATAATCTGCTTTGGAGGAATTTGTAAAGACTTTATGATGTCATTTTCAAATGAGCTTCTCAACAAGAAGGTGTAATTCTCACGTATCAGCTGCTCAATGTCTCTTGTTTTGTTGTTGGTTTCACTATTGAAAGCATTGTAGAGACGGCCTTGAAAAGTACCAATCAATACCATAATGCCAAAGATGCTAATGGCAAATGAGAATTTCATCATGTAGGATTTAATGCGTAATGATCTTGAGTTGCCTAAAACTAAACCAAAAATATCAATCCAAGTAACAGCCTTGCCGAAAAAGTGATGTGCTGATTCCACGAGTACCATAACTAGCAACATACTTAGGCCCAAAGTCAGCCAACTCATCCAGGTATATGGTTTAGTTATCCAAAACCCCATAAACTCGTGTCTATTACGTATGCTAACTAAAATGACTAGAGGCATAAAGGCATACGAGGAACTTTCACCAAAATAACGGGTCCGTACGGGATAATGATAGTAGCCCAGCAATATATCTATTTTGTTTTCAATTAAAAATTTAAACGGGCCCACTGCAGTACCATTATTATACACCTGACCGATATCGTAATGCGAATTATAATACATAGATAATGTGAAATTTAATTTTTTCGCCAGTATTTTTATCATATTAGCTTCCACACCCTGTATGGACTCAATTGCAGTGCCATCAGCTGTCAAATTGAAACTGTAGAACAGTGAAGCGTTACGTATGTACGTAACAACGGGACAGCCATAAAAATTGGATAATTTATAGGGAAAAAGTTCCGTTGATTGGAATTTACCCTTTGCATAGAAGTTCACTTGTTTCGGCCAGACTTTACGACAATGTTGAGGATGAAAAATAACATAGGAATACAATTTAAAAGTATTTCTTTTTACAAAAACAGCCACAACAATATCCACAATATTCCTTCTAAAAGACTCTTCAAATATCAATTGAAGTTCATGGGTTTGATTTAAAGACTTTGCTGCCTGCATGATTATAAAATATTTACCCATGTTATCATTATAATCATTCCGGACGCCATTTAAAAATTTACTAGAAGGAGTTAAAAGAAGATTAAAATAGAAAACAAATACAAGGATGATGTAAACAAATACGACTTACCGAAATCCCTTATACGAGTCCACATACCATAAATTGTAATACGCAAATTTAACAGTCGGTCTAATTCGTTTATTCGATCTTATGAAAATCTCATACTTCAGCAACTGAGATTGTTTGAGAGCCTCGGTAAGAAAATCAAAAATGTAACTTTCCCAACTTGAGGCACTACTGACGTATACAGCGATACTTATCATATAAGTTTTCTGTTCGAAATATTCAATAATTGCAGTATCAATCGTTTTATAATCATTGTAGGCGTAAAGCTTAAAATTTTTCATATTTAAACTCATAACGTATTGATTACATTGGCTTACAGCCAATACCAATAGAATCGATTTATCCAGGAACTGCATTGCAAAACACTCCGCTCTAAAATTGTCTGTCTAGGTTGTCTTGAATATTCCGTTTCAATATAAGAGTCCACATTTTTTATATACAATTTACTCATATACATACATACATATTTACAATTCACAATTTTTAATTACTGCACAAGGTATGACAAGTAAATTCTTTTGATTGTAATTATCTTAAGAAAATTAAATGATTTAAATTTCATTTTCAATTAAATTTAAAAAAAAGGTCACCGTCGGTCAGATATTCTACACCATTTCAATAAAAGCTAAAGAAGTTGTAATGAGGCGCATCGGTTTGAAATTTTTTTCTTTCTTTTACTCAGTCAACCAGGGGTACACCACAGGGGGTGTCCTATGCCCTCTCTTATGGCTCTTGATTGCTAATGTTGGTCTGAGGCTTCTGGAAAGTAGGGGCTATTCTGGTGGGTTGAAAATTTTTGCCGACACTGAGGGAACTGATGGAGTCTGCTGTTGGAATTATATTCTCTGCCTCTCTGCCTGACTCTGCTTGATTTGTATGTCAAGAGGTGTGCAGCGCGTAGTGCCATACGTCTGAGGGAATCGGGCTGCTGGAAACAGCGCTCGATAGGTCACTCCATAGTTCTGAATGTCGTCTTTCCTGACGGGAGGTACGGACTTTCGGAAAAAGCCACCGATTATATTATGCCTGAGGCTATGTTCCTGCCTGGTTTAAGGATACTTATACCGCAAAGGGCACAATGGAATGGTGGGGTACTCCAGGGGCAAAGAGGTATACCCATCTTCACAGATGGGTCTGTTAGGTGGATGTACAGGTGGTGGGGTTTTCTATAGGGAACTCGGTTTTGAACTCCACTTCAGGTTAAATGATGACTGCAGCGTTTTTCAGGCGGAAATTTTCGCAATCTTGAAGGCTATTGTGGCCATAGCTGGTGGCCCAGCTTCGGATTCGGAATCTGACATGATCTTCGTTGACATCATAGTAGTCATAGTATAGCGGAATACGGGGCAATGAGACGGCGGATGCCCTCGCTAGATTAGGTTCGCTTTGGGGGGAGGGGGGGGACGATTTAATAGTTGGTCCTGACCCTCCGGTCTGTCACCTCTACGGCCTCATCAATGGATGGGTCAGGGAGGAAGAGCAGAGGCGTTGGGGGAACGGATCGGGTTGTTTTGTCTCTAGATACTTGTCTTAATTGACAAGTACACGTCCTCTAAGCTAACCTAACCTACTCAGTCAGTGTTGAGGTTGAGAACCCTGGGCAGGGGCTTCTTTGTGGGTTTGAATTCTTTGAAGAGTGTCGTTAAGTTAAGGCTCTCCATAGAGATTCATTATTAGTTTGAGCTGGTTGAGAAGTGCTAGGGCTTCAATGTTGTAGTCGCGCTCTCTTGTGCGTTTGTGGTCTGTGTTATTCCTTCGCTTCCTTTATTCTCCCTTTCCTACTTCCTCGCCTTTTCCCTATCTCCTCTATTGTACTTGTACTTTCGAGTACTGTACTTGTCTCAATGGCTAGTACATACTCAGTCCGTGTATGTACCGGAGACAGTATAAAATGAGCTTTCAGTACATCTTTAATATAAAGGGTCCGCCAAATAACTTTTTTTTTTTTTGAATATGCTTTAAAACCGACGCACCCAAAACGAGTCACTGTTTGGTGCGGATTTTGGTCCAGAGGCATATTTGGGTCATTTTTTCTTCGAAAATGAGTAAGGAGTGGCCGTTACAGTCAATGGCGATCGTATTTTTGTTCACAAAAATTGGCAACATTTGGTTTCAACAGGACGGCGCTACGTGCCACACAGCTGAAGCTACACTCGATGTTTTGCGCACTGTTTTTGAAGATCGCATTATCAGCCGCAGAGCTGATGTCGTTTGGCCACCTCGGAGCTGCGATTTGACACCGTTGGACTATTATTTGTGGGGTGCCGTCAAAGATAAGTGTTACGCCGACAAGCCAGAGACAATTGACGCTTTAAAGGGCAATATTCGTGAAGCCATTGGTGAAATACAGCTGCACACAATCGATAATGTGCTTAAAAATTGGACCGATCGTGTAGGCTACTGCATGGCCAGCCGAGGCAGCCATTTCAATGAAATTATTTTCCATTATTAACCGGAAGGATTGTACTTTCAAATAAAAAAAGAAATTTAAGAAAATATTCAGTAGCAGTAGTAGTAGTAGCGGACCCTTTACTAAGCTGCGAGAATCGCCGTGGTCTAGTAGGTAGTGTGTTGGCTTATTAGACGTGAGGCCTCGGTTCAATCCCCAGGTCAGACATCAAAACGAAAATATGAAAAAATATTTCATCGGCGACTTCCTCTCTGCAGATTTCTGGCAAAAACTCTGAGAGTAAATAAAATTGCCATGAAAAATTTCTCAAAAATTTGTCGTTCGGAATCGACTTTAAACTGTAGGTCCAGCCGCTCATGTATAGAATTAAGACACACAACATAAGTGGTGTGAGAAGCTAGGTCGTAGTCTTGACTAAAGGGTTGTAATGACCAATTATGTATGTATGTATGTAAGCTGCGGGAATGGATGGAATTTTTCCAGCCGGAAAGCGGCAGAGACCAACTTATTCTCATTTCCAATAAATATATGCCGCAGGAGCCTAGCTCTTGGGTATATGTTGGTATTCTGTTGGTAGCCTAGTGAAGAGCGGGAGTTGTGTTCATCCGAAAAGTGAAAAAAATTCTTCACACCAATTAGTTTCACGTCTTTCATGTTGAAAAAACTAAGTGAGGTGAGAAGCTAGGTCGTAATTCTGTCTAGGTCGTAATGCTGAAGGGTTGTAATGACCAATTATGTATGTATGGACAACTATATAAAATATATGGGATATTAGAAGCGAGTATCAGTGCATCCTAGGCAACATACTTTTAGGGCTCTTGTAGATTTAGTGGGAAATATTCAGGAGTCCTTGAAAGCGAAGTTAGTACCGATATGTGCATTTCTTGAAATTTGATAACACTTCCCCCGAGATAATAAACAAGTCCACACGGTATCCAAATGGATGACGGCAGCATTATACACTCGTTCTACAGAAACATACGCAGAAAACGTGGTAATAAGGGTCGTCACAACTGGTGGATGAGCACAGAGTGATGTGGTGAAGTCTGGCTGTGTGGAGCCTCTTGAACAAACTATCTGAGAAGACATTGACTGACTGCTAAGGATATGCAAATGGTACTGATGGTTAAAGGCAAATTTGAAGAGACTCACTGCGACATCATTCAAAGAGCTCTTAAAAATGAAAGTCGATGGTGAATGATAGTACGCTTGAGAATAAACCTGGTACTATTGTGCCATCTCAAGAAGACGGAAAACTTCCTAAATGGTCATGTTTAAATCTTCGACATTGAGCAAGCAGACAAAATTGCGAGGAGGGAAGCTTACACGAAACTGATGGGGCTAGAATCGTTCTGTGGAGTGGAAGCGAATATTTGAAAAACTACTCAACGAAAAGGAAAATAAAGAGAGGCAAAGACTATTATCAAATCAAGGGGGTTTAAGGCAATCAAAACTTTTGTTGGAAGATTATAATAATAGGAAAGTTATGCTCTCAGACTATTCGGGAATAACCTCAGGGTACATTTATTCAGACTAGGGGTTATATTGAGTAGATTGTGTGATTGTTCTTATGAATGAATCACCGGAACACATGCCTCTAAACCGTGAGGCCATTAATGCATCCCAGAAACAAACGCCTAATTTTATACCAGGTTGTGCTGGGCAGGGAAAGTAATAAACAATTTTCCCGTAGTCTTCAGGTCTTTCGGAGTACTGGAGAAACATGGAAACAAATATTGAGACTAGCTCAATAATCTTGACGTGCATCAGAAGAATGACAGACAGTGTGAATACATTTCAAAATGGAATTGAAAAGAAAAATTTCTCACTAAAATAGAAATTTTTTAAAACAAGAGCGGTCAACTATCGGAACAGGCCCGGACGGATTTTTTGCAACTTGAGCATATCGTTAGTTATGCAGGAAACATTTTTAGCACGAATTTTAAAGATTATGGGGAACTACCAATTTATTGCATAGGAATATACATACAGTGAAAGAAAAAAGTCTGTATACACAGTTGTTTTTATTTTATTTATTTATTTTTTTTCTTTTAATTTCTAGGTTATATTTTTTTCATATTCGTTTTGCTCTTTAAACATTCTTGATTGCAAATGCCTTTTTGCATGTTCAAAGTACTTTGCAAAGTCTTGAGTTTGTAGGAGAAAAGGGAAAAACGAACGGGTGTAAGTTTACACTTTAATGTACTCGCAAAGTTGCTTCGTTCTTCGTTCGTCGTCATTATTAATTAATATTGGAGTATTAAGAGTTTGTCAGAGTCCACTTTGAAGGTGCAAAAGCGAAACAAACTTTAAAAGAAAATGTAAAAGAGTTTGTCACAATTGAAGTCGCCATGGTCTAGTAGGTAGTGTGTTGGCTTATTAGACGAGAAGCCAGGGTTCGAGCCCCAGGCCAGACATCAAAATAAAATACAAAAATTATTTCTTCGGCGGCTTCCTCTCATCAGATTTCTGGCAAAAACTCTGAGAGTAAATAAAAATTGTGATGAAAAGTTTCTCAAAAATCTGTCGTTCGGAGTCGACTTTAAACTGTAGGTCCCGCCCCTCATGTATAAAATTAACACACACAACATAAGTGGTGTGAGAAACTAGGTCGTAATCCTGACTGAAGGGTTGTAATGACCAATTATGTATGTATGTTTGTCATAATTATTTGCAAAGTATTTTGAACGTACAAAAGGCGTCATATTTTCAAATTTTTTGTTCACATGAATCTCCAATTGACAAATTGTTAAAATCATATTTTCAGTAACATTTTGATAACTGAGAAATGTTACCACACGTAACACTAATTTAATTTCCAGCCGCATTGCCAATTATGGCAAATTTGATAGATGCGTTGCCAGTCATCAAAAATTTTACTAATCATGCTCAACTGACAATGAACATCTCACTTGTAAAATAATTTGTTTTTTTTTTTTTTTCGTAAATTACACAGTTTTAAGGCGGGTTCACCCACAAGTTTCTGAAACATTTTTGGTTCGGAGAAATTTCTTGCTTACTGAGAGTTTTCCGCAACATGATTCACCCATTTCAGAAACTTTGTTCGTAAAAACAGTGCTGCCATATTTAATTAAAAATGACGTAAATACATATTTGCATAAACTTAAGAAAGTTAATTATATATGTGTCAAAATAAAGAAATAAAAAAATTAATATTTATAACAAAAAATAAACAGTATTTGTGGTGAATTATTTGGTAAGAATAAAAACATCTTGTTCTGCGATGGATAAAATGGATATAAATCATTTGCTACTCTTGTTCACCATTGAAGTGACCAAAGTAAAATTACTTGCAAAATATATTTATGAAAAAAGAAAATCAAAGATAAACAAGAGAACGACTGTAAGACCACTTTTGAAACAAAGTGAAGCCAAAAGGTATTTTCACTCACTAGTTTCCGAAATGCTTTTAAATTACGTAGATTCATTTATAAATTTTCATCGCATGGACCCTGGGTCTTTCGATGAACTTCTGCAAATATTTGTGTATTGTATAAATTTCATATGGTGTGGCAACCTTTTCTAAAATGGTTCGGACCAAATTTAAAATTAATTTAATTCACACTGAGAGTTGTTCGCACAAAATAATTTCGCTCGCTCTCTGAGAGAAACGTCAAACTCCATATAAAAAAAATTTTGTCCGAACCAAAAATGTTTCAGAAACCTGTGGGTGAACCAGGCCTTAGCTGCCGGCATCGAGTGGTTGCCGGTTTCAGTTCATACAAATCACAATATAAGCAGTAACGAAACGCGATTTGACAGCGCATAGGCCAAACATGAAAGGGACAGCAAATATTACCAAAAAGTATTTCTAGCCGTCTGTTTGCAACTCTGTTTTGTTTATTTATGTTTTTTTAGTTTTCGGGGCGGGTTTTTTATATTGGCGAGAGTTAATAGAAAATGCAATTTTTGTCTAAAACTATTAATAAATAATAAAAGCAACTAATAGCAATAACAATTTTAACTTTTCCTTTCAAGAAATTAAAAAATATTGGCAACTTTCACCAAGAAAATTTTTTTAAGAGCAGTACGTCTTATTTTGATCTTGTAATATTTAGCTTCTTAATTAACTCTTGTGACCAAAAATCACACACATTTCGATTAATATTTAAATATTTAAGAATCTTTAAACTTTTCATTGAAGAAATTAAAAAATATTCCAAATTATCCCTTTTTTAACACAAAATAAATGTTTATTTACATTTAGTTTTTCTACTTTAACCGCCAGTTTTCACTCTGTATATCTGTTGCTTCTAACACATTTGATTCGCAAACCATTATAACATTTTTTTTCTCCCTCTAAATTTACCTATGCTTTTATGTTATGAAGGTTTTTCATCTGTCAAACCTTTCGTATTTGTATGCCTGTGATACAAATTATCATAGTTTCCTACTAATTTGCGTTATATTTCATCATACATTTTATGGTAAAGTAATAAAAATTCAAATCTAAAAAATTTATTTTCGATTTAATATACTGAATTTTTTATTTTTACTACGGCTTTAAGTGTAAATCGAAAAAATAAAATTTTAATTGTTATACATTTTTCTTTTTACTTTTAACACGTAAACGGACAAATTAATTATCTTATAAAAAAGAGAAATACATACATATGTAAATTTGCAAAATAATTGCCAATAAACTTACAAAAAATTTGTATTTTTCGTTTATGACGTTATTAAAATATAAAACAACATTCTTTCATATGTACATATGTATATCGATATATCGTTGTTCAAAATTTATTCATCATTTATTGTAATGTACATACATATGTATGTATTGGTACAGACATATCGATGAATTGATAATTTTGTTTATTTTTTAAAAAATTCAGTTCTTAAATGCAAAACTTTTCGTTATCGATAACAATGTTGTAAATGTAAATGTCATAAAGCAGGAAAACACAAACAACAAAATAAAAAATCTCCATTATTTTTTTTTTTTTTTGTAAAAATAAAACAAATTTTTATATTTTTCTTGATTTGAGTACTCTAATGTTTACATGAATTTTAGCTATGGTTAAAAAAAAAATAATTAAATAAAATTGTATTAAAATTAATACTATTTAGGAGGACAACATATAATTTTTTTTCACTTTTTGCTTAAACTTAACAAAAATAATTTAAAAATAAAAATTAATTGTTTACAAAAAAAGCAAGACGAAAAAGAAATAAAACAAACATTCATTTTGGAAACATTAAAAATGAAAATAAAAAGAGCATAATAATATAAATTATAAGGGATTTTAAGTTATAAAAAAAGTGAATTAAGATAAGAAATTTACAAAACATAAATTCGTTTTCTTTTATAAAAGCAAACTTATAGGAAATTAATTGAAAAAAAAGAAGCGAAAAACTTTGCATAAATAATTTATAATAAATAGACCTGAATTGATTTACATCTATGCATTGTACTGTATGTATGTATGTATGTTTTATGTATGATTTATGTATGTATGGTTTAATTATTTTAAATGCATGATGATGTTGTTGTTGTTGTTGTCTTTATTTACGCTGAATTTTCTAATATAAAACTAAATTTTATTTTAAACTGTTTTTTTCTTTTTTTTTTTTTGTTGGTTTTTTCATTTCACAAATTCTTGTATAGAAAAATATGTGGGAAATCTATATTCTTACAATAATTTTGTATATGAAAAAACAGTTCAAGAGAAACAGAGGCATTAAAAATAAAGGCACTGTTTCATAATCTTATGTTGTTACATAATTTTTTTCCCCGGCTTTTCTTTTTTTTTTTTCTTTTTAATAAATATAATATATTATGTATACAATAGATGTAGTATGTCTAAAGCGTGCAAATATTGGTTTTATTATTATTTTTTTTTGTTTAACGAATTGTTTGGATTTTTTACGGCTTTTGAAAAATATCGAATTATAATTAATACTCTGTATTAATCATGCAAATCTAAAAACAAATACAAAAACATATACAAAAATAATAAATAAATATAAAAATAAACGTAAACGTAAACTTTATATAGTATTTTTCTTGTATGCCTGTATGTATATCTAAATATTATATTCGTGTGGTGTACTTAATTAGCTCAACCTTTTTCAAATTTGCACAGAAATACTAAGAGTTCTCTTTGTTTTTTCTCTTTCCTATTATACTCTGGGAACTTATGCTAAAATAATAAATTTTTCGCTTAAATTATTTTCTCTCATGTATCTTTGGTGTATAAACCAATGATATCCTCTAATGCGCTCATTGAACCGAATACTAAAGCGGCAACACCACAAAGGGTAATGACAATATTTTTCCATATAATCCAGTTGTAGGCACCAAAACCGGTATCCCAATGGGTTACCAATTCAATGAAAACCTATAAAAGAAAAACAAAATTTTTAATTATAAATTTCCACATGCTTTTGCTTCCGATTAAAACTTACGGGGAATATCAAGCCAAGTATAGAAAAGCAGAAGGCACCAATAAGACCCATAAATGGAGCTATTGTGGGCACTGAAACGGCTAAAACGACAGCAGCGGTAACCAAAACAGTTCTGGAAAAATAAAATCAATAATTAATTACGAGTTTAAATAAACTAAGAAGTATTCTTTAACATCTAAACTTTAGTCATGAATTTTAAGATATTTTTAACATTAATCGTTTGACCAATTATTGAAAATTGCTTGTTTATATAATAATGGAAAATAATTTCATTCAAATGGCTGCCTCGGCTGGCCATGCAGTAGCCTACACGATCGGTTCAATTTTTAAGCACATTATCGATTATGTGCAGCTGTATTTCACCAATGGCTTCACGAATATTGTCCTTTAAAGCGTCAATTGTATCTGGCTTGACGGCGTAACACTTATCTTTGACGGCACCCCACAAATAATAGTCAAACGGTGTCAAATCACAGCTCCGAAGTGGCCAAACGACATCAGCTCTGCGGCTGATAATGCGATTTTCAAAAACAGGGCGCAAAGCATCTAGCTTCGGCTGTGCGTAGCGGCACGTAGCGCCATGTTGCAACCAAATGTTGCCAATATCCTCCTCTTCAATTTTTGTGAACAAAAATTCGTTCAACATGGCCCGATAACGATCGCCATTGACTGTAACGGCCACTCCTTGCTCATTTTCGAAGAAAAATGGCCCAATTATGCCTCTGGACCAAAATCCGCACCAAACAGTGACTCGTTTTGGGTGCGTCGGCTTTTCAATGTATGCGTGCGGGTTTTTTGTACCCCAAATGCGACAATTTTGCTTGTTTACATACCCGCGAAAATCAAAATGAGCTTCATCTGAAAAGATGCCAAAATCGGCATCTTCTGGTGTAGGCTACTGCATGGCCAGCTGAGGCAGCCATTTGAATGAAATTATTTTCCATTATTAACCGGAAGGATTGTACTTTCAAATAAAAAAAGAAATTTGAGAAAATATTCAGTAGTTTTTTTAAAGCAATTTTATACGCAATTACTAACAAATTTGGTAAACCTAACTTTAATGAATTTTTTTTTGTTAAAATAATTAAAATTTCCAGCTTACCTTAATACATAATTCACAAGTGTTGGACGTTTTGTACATTTCTCTTTGATGGAATCCCAAACGATTTCCAAACAAACATAAAATTGCAGACCAAAGGTACAGAAAACAGCTAAAGCGATCAACACTTTAACAGCTTGTGCAGGCCTATTAAACAAAAAAACGTACATAATTTAATAATAATTTTTAATATTTATTTACAGTCCACACACGCAGACACACACTCACCATTCATGGACCGGTAAATTTAATGTTATACTTTCGGCAGTATCGTTACCATAACGCAAATAGCCCAAGAAACCCAAGAACATGTAGATCAATGTTACACCGGACATACCCTGTGAGAGTACACCACAAATGCCTAAAAAGTGACGTGGATTTTCCATATTATTTTCCAATGGCATAACAACACCGATAGCTTCCATGGCAAAAATGGTAATCGAGAAGAAGGCTGGCAGTGTTGAAACATGGAAATAATCTCTTGTCTCAATCGATGGCAAGTCCATAACTAGATAATAGAAAGTAATACCCAAGCCTAATCCCATAAAGAGATTAGCAATCATGGAAACTGGTGCAAGATATTTCAAATTTGGTATCCACGACAATAAGATGAGCGGTATAAGCAAACAAGAAATTAATAAACGCAATGACACTTCATAACCCAACCAATGTTCCATAACCTGAGTAAGAGAAAAAGAAGTTAAACAAGAGATAAAAAGAAAAATTATCAGAAAAATTGTATTTCTGTTTATAAGTACGTATGTATGTGTTTGGTTGGGTTTGTTTTTACATACCTGTTCGAAATTCTTTGCTACAATTACAGTATATACGGAACATGTACCGAAATAAGTGAGGAATAAACCAAATAATATGGTGAATTTTGCAATCGGTGCAAAACCACGACACCATTTGGGACCATTTTGAAATGCAACTTCAGCAATCTCAGCAAAACTCATTTTTGTACGCCTTGTCTTATAATACAACTTATGACCACATTTCACCTGTAAGTAAACAAAATGAATTTTAATTTAACATATGCTTTTTAATATGCAATATTAATAATAATATAAGAAATACAATTAATTTTAAGTTATGAGCAATATTGACAAATATTTTCACTTTAATAAATGGTTCATAAAGGGTTCGCCAAATAACTTTTTTTTTTTGAAAATGCTTTAAACAAAAACTACTGAATATTTTCTCAAATTTCTTTTTTTATTTGAAAGTACAATCCTTCCGGTTAATAATGGAAAATAATTTCATTCAAATGGCTGCCTCGGCTGCCCATGCAGTAGCCTACACCAGAAGATGCCGATTTTGGCAAAAAAAATCATTTTTTCAAATGAAGCTCATTTTGATCTTGGCGGGTATGTAAACAAGCAAAATTGTCGCTTTTTGGGCACAGAAAACCCGCACGCATACATTGAAAAGCCGACGCAACCAAAACGAGTCACTGTTTGGTGCGGATTTTGGTCCAGAGGCATAATTGGGACATTTTTCTTCGAAAATGAGCAAGGAGTGGCCGTTACAGTCAATGGCGATCGTTATCGGGCCATGTTGAACGAATTTTTGTTCACAAAAATTGAAGAGGAGGATATTGGCAACATTTGGTTTCAACAGAACGGCGCTACCTGCCACACAGCCGAAGCTACACTCGATGTTTTGCGCCCTGTTTTTGAAGATCGCATTATCAGACGCAGAGCTGACGTTGTTTGGCCACCTCGGAACTGCGATTTGACACCGTTGGACTATTATTTGTGGGGTGCCGTCAAAGATAAGTGTTACGCCGACAAGCCAGAGACAATTGACGGTTTAAAGGACAATATTCGTGAAGCCATTGGTGAAATACAGCTGCACACAATCGATAATGTGCTTAAAAATTGGACCGATCGTGTAGGCTACTGCATGGCCAGCTGCTAAGGCAGCCATTTGAATGAAATTATTTTCCATTATTAACCGGAAGGAGGATTTTAACCGGAAGAAAGATTTTATTTGAAAGTAAAAAAAGAAATTTGAGAAAATATTCAGTAGTTTTTTTAAAGCATTTTCAAAAAAAAGTTTTTTGGCGGACCCTTTAGAAAACAAATTTTAAACCACGCTATCTTAAGATAGAATTCATTGGTGCAATGTTAATTTTATTTCTATAATTCTAGCTTAAAAAAAATTGCCTAGCTTAAAAAAATCGTTATTCAAGCCCGTATTGCAGGAAGTAATTCGGCAATGTATCTCAAAATTCATGAAAATTCTTTTTGGCGGTAATATTTTCTTTAGAGCGCTAAAATTACTTTCTAATTGATTTTAATTTAATTAAATGAATATCAAGAGTTAGTTGAATAAGTTCGAAAATGATAAAAACAAAGAATAACAAGAATGTTGATTAACAACTACATGCCATCAAGTCACGATAAGTTTAAATTTTTTATTTATTTTAGTTTTCTTTCTTTAAATTCATTGTAAATGAAATAAAAGTACGCATTTACAATTTGAGATTTAATATTCGTATTTTGAAAAATAGTAAACGAATATTAAAAGAAAATAAGAATTTCGATTTTAATTCAATCAAATTAGTTCATAACGTAGTTTAAATTCAAAATTACGTTTTTAAATGTGAAAATATTCACAAAAATTTACTTACCAATACGTAACTGCAGTGTGTACAGATGATGGCGGTAACAATTGTTGCAAATATACCCATTATAATACCAGAGTACATGAAAGCAATTGGCATGGATAAAATACCAGTGCCCAAAGAAGCTTTCAGCAAATGCGTTAAGGTTTCATTATCTCTAAAAAAAAGTAATTCAAAATAATTGAAATTCAAATTAAAATTCAAACTTACGTTGTGGGATGTTCATTTTGGCGTGCCAGAAAAGGATCAAAATCGGATTGGGTTAAAGCATGTTCGGCATCTTTGCGCGGTTGGATTTTATATCTAAAATTCAAAATAAAAATGCGCATTAATAGAGAATTTTCAATTTTGTTTTCTGTTTTTTCCAAAAACAAAAATGTTTAAAACTAGCCTTAGTTCCATAGGTTCACTTATTGAATCACTCATTTCTTTTTATTAACACAAAAAAATCTGTACATTAATCAAATTTATATGACCGTTCTGTAGGCAATTTAAAAGTAAACTGTGCTTATAAACGATCACAGTCTAAGCTTGTAGTCTATCTTCTCCAATGTTTAGATCTGTAGGGAAATTCTTTCGAAAATACACAAACAAAACGTAATTAATTGCCAACGTCTTTACTATACCAATTGGTTACGTCGGGAGCAGCAGAGGCCGAAGCAGTAACAGAAACTGAAACAGAGGCAACATTAATTGTCTCTTGTATATTTTTGCAACATTCGCAATTTAATTCTGTGGCTTCGATTTGCGCGTAAAAAAGAAATGAAATACAACACACAATCATAAAATATGGCTAAATTCGAGTATCATTATTATGGTTACAATAGCGTTTAAATATCACTGATAATAATGCTACACTACACTACACTATCTACTATACTATACGTTGTTTGTTGTCTACTCTATGCACATGTAGAGTAAAGAAACACGAACAACATTTTACAACGTGCAATCAACTTCTATATTCATCAGTAGTAGTATTTGAATTTTTGCTGGCACTGCAGCATTTGCCGCTTCGAATATTTTCATTTCGTTCGTGTGTTATTAGAGAATTTTCTTTTTAAGCGCGCTGTGAGTTTCTTTTAGCTGGCCGGCTGACTGATTGGCCTGGTCTGTACAATTGCATCAGCTTTTCATGGTTGCAATGCTTTCTTGGTTAGTGGGAAATAAATTCATAAATTTATTTTGGTGTTGTTGTTGTTGTTGTTGTTGGTTCTCTATGGTTATTTGAAAGTATTTATTTACAGAATTCATTATTTAAATGTTTTTTACTTGGTGTTTAATTTCACTGTCAATGTAATCTGTGAAATCGTATGATTTTAAAGTATACTTTAAGGTGTTTGATTAAAGAAATTACGTTTTAGAAACATTTGGTCAATTCACACAAGCCGTTGTATAGTTGTATTCATTGTATTGTTGGAAGAACATACAACAGTGTATGATTGTTGTTGATATTTTTCATATAAAAATCCGATACACTTATACAAATTTTTTCCATATGTTTTTAAAAGTTTTATTGACTTCGTGCTATCAAATTGTGTGAATGAAAAAAATGTGTATATGTTTTCATATGTTTTTAAAAAGTTGTGTTGGTTTCGGGCTATCAAATTATTTGATTACCACGAGATACACAATACAGCATAGCATTGAGCGTTCACAAACAAACAAATGTATTCAATACAACATACACGATACAAAGTCGTGTGAATTGCCCAATTTTTTCATTTGTTTTTAAAAAGTTGTATTGGTTTTATGCTATCAAATTATGTGAATGCCAATAATTGTGAAGAAGAATAAAAATTCAAATTATTTCTATGTGACTTGAGCCACTGAAAATTATATTGTTCTCACAAATAATTAATAAATCGACTTTTGTTTCGTAGTATATTTAATTTTGTGGCTTGAAAATCAATTTATTAATACTGATATTCTTCTTCTTACTGTTTTCTGACATTTGGAATAAGAAATACACAATACAGTAATCCCTCGATTTACGTCGCAGTTTTTTCAAGAAAAAGGCGACGTAAATCGAAACGACGTAAATCGAATTTCATATTGCTCTTACTACAAAGTAGTATGTTTTTAACAAGGAACTTAAAAAAGTTACAGTAATCCCTCGATTTATGTCGCAGTTGGTTCCAAAAAAGGCGACATAAATCGAATGACGACGCAAATTGAAGTTAGAGGGAACAAAAAATTTGACGACGTAAATCGAAACAACGTTAATCGAGGCGACGTAAATCGAAGGATTACTGTACTGTATAACACTACTGAGCGTTCACAAACAAAAAGTGTATTCAATACAACATACACGATACAAAGTTGTGTGAACTGTAAAGAAATAATGAAAGAGAGTAAATGAAATAGTTTTCTTAACTACTGTTTAACTAAATCATTATGTGGCGGCAAACAATCAATGATCAATCAATCAATTGATGTAATTTCTATCACACATTGATTTAAAAAATTTAAATTTTATCTACTAATATATGTATGCAAGATGAAATTAGTATTTCTATATAAATAAAATAAAATTATTAATCATAAGAATAAACTACTCACTCGCCTACATTCCGTTATGTGTAGGCTAAAATGGTTTTACAATCATGAATGATTTTTAATATAGAACAAGTTTTAAAACTCAGTATTATTGTCTTGATTTCCTTTATTCATTCAATCATGGAAAAGCATATAACTGGCCTTGAACTTGTTGGTCTACTTCTTAAATACATATGTATGTACATATAAAACATTCATAATTTCTTCCTTAATAAGAAAAAACTTTATTATTCTGAATTATCAATCGACGTCATTTTAGTTTATTTAATCTGTTATCTATTGAGAATAGTGGACTTTATACTTGACTGAATTAACCAAGTATAATTCAAAGTAAATATAATTCTGAAGGATTGCTTACTTTTGTTCGACATCGAATTCAATAAGTGTGAATTATTCTAATTTTCAATAAGAAAAAATATGGGAATTTTAATTTGGCTTTAATTGACAAAAGAAGAGACTTTTTTCCTTTTGCAATTATTTTATAAAAATGGAAAATTAGCAAAATAAGAGGATTGTTGTTAACATTTTGAATGTCGCCTTGATTTGATAAGCCTTTGAATATTTATTGCGAAGATTGTTTGCTGTAATATTTATTAATAAGTTCTAATTGTAGTCCAGCACAACTATCACGTATTATTCAGAGGGCACATGTGGAAACAAAGGTCACTTCTAATAAATTGCTATCAACTTGGAAAGTTCTTATCGTCATTTTTAAATGTCTTCAACTAAATTAATATAAAAAATATTTTCAACGGGTCTTTTTTAAAATGAATATTTTTAAAATCTCTCTTTTAGGCAATTTTAAACATGAGATTCAGATTATTTGTGTTGCTAGAACAGCAATTTTAAAAGAATTAATTGAAACATTTTATTATTTGGAAATTTTATAACTTGAAAATCGTTTTTTATTTAAAGAAAATTTTAAGTTCTTTGTAAACTTTTTTTGTTATAAAAAGAACTGAAAATGTGTTGCATTCTAGTCTAAATGGAAATACATAATATTATAAAAAGTATAAAAAATTCTTCATGATTACAACAAGTGGCGCTTTTATGTTATCGAAATTATAAAATTTTTCTTATTGAAGATCATCATGACAATTTTATATCTTAAAAGAAAAATATTGTCACGCTAACATTTTTATTCTTCTTCATTGCTATCAATCGACAATTAAATAATTAAATAAACGATGATGTCTAACAAAAGACTTCCGTTCCCATATTCTAAATTATCAATTAACTTAAATATTACAAAAAAAATTGAATAAAAAATAAACACTTACTTTGTATTACCGCCTAAACCGTCGCCGGGTATAAATTGTTCCATTTCTTGAGGGGCATGTTTGCCACCACTATCCTGTTTATGGGAAAGGAAAAGAAAACATTTTTTGATTTAATTTTAAATTTATACGTTCTTTGATTTGAAACAATTTTAAACACTTACCGTAATATTCACCATTTTTTATTATTGTTGTTGTTGTTTTTTTTATTGATTTAATAACTTGTTTAACAACTGCTGTTAATTTATTATTGATTTAGAAATAATATTGATGAAACCGCTTGGCAGGGCCGTAGAGATCGCAATTCAATAAATGCCTCGTATAGTTAGTATTCAAATTCTTTGGTAAATTGATGGGAAGCAAAAAGTAAAAACGTGAATCTCGCACGAACTGTAAAGAAATAATGAAAGAGAGCAAATGAAATAGTTTTCTTAACTGCTTTCTAATTAAATCATCATGTGGCAGCAAACAATCAATGATCAATTAATTGATGTATTTTCTATCACACATTGATTTTATTTTATTTTTTGTTTGTTTTTGTTTTGTGTTTTTATTAAAAATTTACAAGTACTGTTAAATGTTTTCAATGAGATTAATACATCTATTTTTGTAAGCGATTTGATTCGATTTTATTAAAAATAAACGGCGCCTTCATAATAATTTCTCTCCCCGTTTAATCTTAAAGGAAAACTACTTGATTGATTAGGTAAAATCTTACTTTTTTTAGTTTTTATTTTTGTATTTAATAACACATCATCAAACAGCCTAATGTCATCATGATTTTTATTTTTCAATTATTTTTATTTATTTTTTTATTATTATTTGTGATGATAGCAAAAGTAAGTAACTTTTGTACTTAAACTAGCAAATAACAAATAGTGGTTGTTATTTAATTAGAAAAATTAAAAAAAAATTATAATAAAATTAATAACAGTTGAAAGACAGACATACATAGATTGTAGTGTATTTCGTATTTGTAATTTAGAAAAATTATTTCCAAAGACAAAATGTAGTAAAAACTGTAAACAATATTGAATTTTTTAGTTTGAATTCAGAGTTTTTTTTGTTTTGAAAGGGTGCGAGTATAGTTTGTAAGATGAATAAAGGAAAAAATGTTTTAAAATATGGTTTATGTTCTGTTTTAAAGTCGTGGGCAATCGATGTTTTAAAAACACTCGATGTAATCTCTATCGAAACTCGATGTAATACATCAATTCAAATTTTTTCACTGATTACAACATATATTAAACGTCGATGATGTATTAACATACATACATGGTCATTACAACCCTTCAGTCAGGATTACAACCTACTTTCTCACACCACTTATGTTGCGTGTGTTAATTTTATACATGAGTGGCGGGACCTACAGTTTGTAGTCGACTCCGAACGACAGTTTTTTGAGAAACTTTTCATGGCAATTTTATTTACTCTCGGAGTTTTTGTCAGAAATCTGCTGAGGAAGTCGCAGAAGAAATACTTTTTGTATTTTGTTTTGATGTCTGGCCTGGGGCTCGAACTCTGGCTTTACGTCTAATAAGCCAACACACTACCTACTAGACTACGGCGACTATGATGTATTAACACGTTAATGAAAATAGCTGAGATGGACTTGGATAAATTACAGAGACGGACTTACGTTAATACAGCCGTGAGAATGAGGGTCTGTGTCTCTTAACAATGCTGCTGGTTTTGTTGGTTTAAAGTCCATTGCATAGGTGGTGAGACTCAAAGCCATGGAGACTATAGTTGAGTAAATGGGGAAGACAAGTCTAAACTGATATTAATCAGCGGGTATAGTAATCTAACAAATCGAATGGCGGACAGTTCCTTGCCTAACGTAGAGCCATCATAGTAAACACTATTTTGGGAAAATGCTTCGCAACAAGAGTGGGAAATAAGAGTGAAATAGATAATTTGGCTGCTACATACTCTTTTAAGAGAGAGCCCTAGTAAACACAATTTTTTTTTTTTTTTTTTTTTTTGTTAAATGCCTGGTTGCGAAGTAGAAAATAAGAGAAATAAATAATTTGGCTGCTACTTACTCTAATAAAAGTGAGACCATTCTATAGTATAATGATGGGACAAAAACTTATAGTGGAACAGTCTTATAATAAAATATTCAGAGTATATGAGAAACTTTCTAGTTGCCTGCAAGTTCAAGTTGACACAGTCGAAAGATGTTTTTAATGCAACTTGGACAGGAAGTACAATGGAAAGGGACATAGCAATATTACCACCCGCCGCTGATGAGGCCAGATTTTCAATTATGTATGTTTTAGCTATACTATATATACAGTCAAGCCACCCGCTACTGATGAGGCTGGATCCTCAATTATGTTTTAGAACAGTGACCGAGTTCAAGCGTGCTAAGAAGGGCGAATCATCGAACACATTCGTGAAACCTATGCGATTTCAGAAGGAAATACCCGGCGGTAAAAGGTTGGGAGTTGGTAAGTAATAAGCCAGAGGTTATTCTTATTGACAACGAATAGCATCTTGAAGAGCTTGCTTGAGACAATACAATCTGCAATACAATCCTCCCATCTCTGAGCAATAATGAAACATTCCGTTTTTTTTAGTTTGATCGATACACAAATAACATTAAAGTGTTTTATAAAAAATCGAAATAACATCGATGCTTTTTTGCGATACATTGTTGCACCGCATAAACATTGATGTTATATTTTATTAAAAAATTAAGTTACTTAAGGCTTTTGCCAATCTGCAGACATTTTAAGATTTTTGTTAAAAAAAACCATCCCCGATTATATTATCAGCTTTTAATTCACTTAAATAAATAATTTTTTCTCTTTCGATTTTAATTATTTATTACGTGAAATTTGTTTTGGAATTGTTTACAATAATATTAAAACGCGTGTAATGTTTTTTTGTTTTCATCATTAAATTAAAAAATTTTGTAAAAAAAGAATAAGTCCGCCAAGTTATCGTCAGCAAAAAGGTGCTTTGTGACGATGTTTGTTTTCATTTCATAAATAAATAAAAATAGTATTAATAAAAGTATTTTTTGTTATTGGATATAAATAATAAACACGGTCCCAGACGTATTGCTGATGGCTTTTTAAAATTAAATTAAGGTTATTGAACTTTTGCTAAAATTAAACGATTTTTGCTTTTCGTTTTTGTAAATCATCTTTAATTAAAAATAGGGAATAGATAGATGATGATTAATGCAATCAAATATGCTGGTGTGTAATTAATTTGAATTGATTTGAAAATTCAAAACACTAAACACAACACATATGTAATAAATATTATATTAGGCTTAACAGTGATGAATAAAATGTTAGCAACAAAAGCTTAATTAATATGAAGTAAGTTTTAAATAAATCAAAACTAACTATAATATAAATTATAAATGCTCAAATGTATTTGTTGTCACTACAGTAAGACCTTGATTATCCGTGATTCGATTATCCGGCAACATCAATTATCCGGGATGGAAAAAGAAAATTTTTTGCATCGACTTAATTTTATATTGGATCGAATTAAATTTTTCTGCATCGTTTAACCGTGATTACCTCTATTATCCGTGATTATAAGCAAACATTTTCTTCTATTATTTTGGACAAACAAGCGAAAAAGGGGAATTCCCTCTTTAGTATACGATGAGTCAGAAGCATACATGTAAACCTGTTTAGTTTAATTTAGAAATTTGGGAAGTGCGGTTTTTTTATATTTTTGAGACATGCATGTATATAAAATCCTTGAATTATTTAGTTTTTATAGAAATATGTACATATTCATTTATTAATTAATAAAAATATCTATTAAAAAACTAGCCAAATTAACCGGCAAAATCGATTATCCGGAATGCTTTCGGTCCCGACGATCACGGATAATCAAGGTCCTACTGTAATATTTTTTTGAACACTGATCCAAAAGCTGGTATACCGTCAAATTGTATAAATTAAAATTGATTTTTAATTAACATTACAATAATGCGGACAGCTTTCAAAATTTAAAAAGGTTCAACAAATCTTAATTAAATAACAACGAGACGTTTATGTTGAAACTGAACTGAATTTGAAACCAAATAAAGCATTTTAATTCAACAAAATTTAAGAACATCTATAACGATTGATTGAAAAAAAATATTCAATGCTGACATAGCCACATGACAACAACCAAAAATGTCAATTGAAATTACGACAACAAAAAAAACTTCCCAATTACACGAAAAAAAAAACATACGCAGTCCAAAAATAAAACTCGAAATAGTGAATAACCGAGAAAAAGAATTGAAAAAATAAAAAAACAAGTGTAACATACAGAATGATAAAACAGAAAAAAATATATGTATTATTGGCATGATTTCAATTAAAAATCCACAAAATATTTCAATTAAACAAAAATAAAAATAAAAAAACGTAACCACTGCGTAACATCTCTCTTCATACGGGTTTATTAACATGGAACATATATTTCCAAAGAAATTGTTAACAGATCAACGCATTTGTCGTCACTATAAAGTGGTGGTTTCAAATTTCGCGCCGAAACTGTCTCTATCCAAACGGCATGTGTGGTTGCTGTTGTTATATTTAGAATACCAACTAATTATTCTTTCGGCATTTGTGGATATTTTGTCTTTCGTTGTCTTTTTTTTTCGGTATTTATTTATTCTTTTTTTTTAGTGTTATGTCTTGTTTTTGTATATAATAAAATATTCTATGCTTTTCAAGGTTGTTTTTATTAAATTTTTGTATATTTTATTTGATTTCTTTTACGACTATCACGTGCTTTAGAAAAATGAACTTATTGTGTAAAAGAACATGCGGTCCCAATAAAAAGTTGTCGATTTGAAATCATGGTGGTATGTACTTTTAAATTGTATTATCATTACTGATTCTTTTCCAATCACTAATATTATTTCTATTCCGTTGTCTAAAATTTAACATAAATACCCCTAAAATACCTGGCATATGGCATCTTCTATATTCTCTTTCCAAATTCATTTACACAATAAATATTTACCACCTCTTGTCAAAAATATAAAAAAGAAAAAAGAAATTCAAGGATTTCTGTTTACTTCTTTATTAGAAGGGGCAAAGTCCTTCAAAATTATACTCGTAATACTTGCATATAAGAATATGGAAATTGTCAAAACATTAATCAATTTCTAGATGAATTGACTGACGCAATAACAAAAAACATGTGGGAAAAGCAAGATATTCCAAGGAAAATTGTTTGTTTATTTTTTGTTTAAATAAA
This sequence comes from Sarcophaga carnaria, assembly GCA_958299815.1. NCBI lineage: Eukaryota > Metazoa > Arthropoda > Insecta > Diptera > Sarcophagidae > Sarcophaga > Sarcophaga carnaria. The sequence continues at coordinate 48,689,978 of OY283151.1, forward strand.
ATTTAAAATTTCTTCTCTGTTAGAGACAATAAGTATGAGAATTTGACCTGAAAAGCATTTTTCATTGCTAAACATATGTACGTCTTCAGCTTAATAATTTAATGATTAAGAATGATAACCAACTTTAATTATAAATCTGGAATGGTAAGGCGCTAATAGAAGTCTCGAAAATGGCTCAGCTACATATGTAAGGAATTTAAAAACTATAAGCTGCTGCCTTTACTCGGACTCTGTGAAGTTCGATGGTCTGAAGCTGGCGAGACTGCTCTACCTTTTTTCCTGTGTGGCAAAAAAAAATTACAAGATCATGTGGTGTTGAGTTCTTATTGAACATGGCATGCATGTGATGCATTGATCCGATAGAATCTATCAGCAACTATCCACTATCGCTCTAAACCTTATAAGCACCCCAAGCAGCTGATCGTAACAGAAAGAATGAATTTCATGAAATCCTGGACAGGTCAATAGCAATAACTAATCGCGACGATATTTGAAGTCGCCGTAGTCTAGTAGGTAGTCTGTTGGCTTATTAGACGTAAAGCCAGGGTTCGAGTCCCAGGCCAGACATCAAAACAAAGTACAAAAAGTAATTCTTCGGCGACTTCCTCTCAACATGGGAGACTTTAATTTCCAAAGTGGTCCAAATAACCTTAACCTTGAAAGAATAATGTGTACCCTTGCATTGGATCGAAGAGCCAAAAATTTTAACATTTTCGGGAAATGTGTACCTCGAAGATTCTTATTGTTGGAGTCTCGATGTTCTCTTACAAACGTAACTTGGGAATCTTCGGATCTTATTACCAATAATCCGACAAACCTTACATTGAATTTAACAAATGGAAGCCATCATCTTGGGGCAAATGTGCGCATCAAGTTTGCTGCCGTGTATAAAAAATATATTCCAAATACGGCAACGGTACACTGAAGCCTTAAGATTATTATTTGAAACTATGTTGATAACAAAATAGGACTTGGATGACAACACAGTGCCTTGGATCGCTTGATAAGAAAATGCAAGCATAAGACAAAACAGTCGTGACTAGACTAACAAAATCGCATTGAAAACTCAAATTGCAGTTGATAATCGAAGAACTCGTGACTTGTAAAGAAGTATTAAGAAACTATCTCAAAAGTATATAATCATTGATGAATTTATGCTATCTTCAAGTGTAGTCTGAAATGCTTGTAAAAAGAACTGTCAAACGACCACTCAACGTGTCATTGTCTAATGTACAGTATTTATAACAATATTGGGACCACTTGTCTAAACACTTTGCTACGGATTTGCCGGAACTGCTAAAGACCGATTCAATTCCAATAAATCTTATCATTTTAAATATCGAAACAAACAAAAAGAGATTCGTACTAAGTTCTGTATTTCCTTTTTACACAAAATATCGATAAAAGCTGATGCAATTTAAAATTAAAATTTCTTAGAGAAACGCCAACTCGATAGCAAAATGATGTCGACACGCACCTAAAATAAAAACGTGTGTAGAAGCAAAAATAAAAATACATTTTTTTCGTTTTTTTTTATATTTTCTAGGTTAAACATTTTTAAAACAAAATAAAAAGCAGTAGTAAAGCTAATAAATAAAAACAGAAATAGTGAAGTCATGCTTACGTAGTGTAGACAACCAAAATAAAATCTCTTAAATCTTCCAAAAGCAGACAAAGCCAATATTTATTCAAATATAAAATAATTAATGACATGCTATCAATGAAAAAGAAAAAAAAACCGATTTTTTTACCGTCTTTATCTCTTCACGTAAATTAAATTAATAATTTAAAAAAGAAGACAATGTAAATGTAATCCGTTATTAGAAATTTTATCTTTGTTTTTATTTTATCAAAATCAAATAAAAAAAATTTATTTTTACAAAAACATTTTTAAATTTTTTATTAAAATTTTAAAAGAAAAAAATTCTTACGATCTGATCTGCGTGCCAAATTTCAATTTATTTTTAAACCATACGATCCGCCAAAAACCATTACTAGGTGAAGGTTGTTTTTTTTCGTTTACATTTCATATAAAAATTCAAGAAATTTAAATAAACCACCTCAAAAATTAAAAGTAGCGTCTGATAATATTCGTAATAATGAATGATAATGAAAGATCATCATCAGCAGCAGATCATCATTCATTTTGGGTTCATTGGCTAATTATGCTAATTATCACTTTTATTCAATTTTCTAAATTTATTACTGCCAACGTGTGATAAAATGAAATGAAATCATGTTATAAAATTAAAAGCAGAAAGATCAATGCGATATACCGCACGGTTGGAATTTACCCCACTAGCTTGAAAAACCGTTTGTCTATTTTTAAGCACTCAATAATGATATATCTTTGAAATTATCAGTAAAAATTAATATTAAAAAAGGGAATTTAATTAATAAAAGGAAAGTTTATTGATTAAAGTGTTGGCTAATTTCTATATATGTTCAGTGGACAGCAAAAGTCTTAGTACGGCAATATATTTTAGCAATTTCATGAATTTTAGCCAAAAGTTTGTATTAAGATTTATTGTTTATATATTTATTTTATTAATTTATTTATGTTTTATTATAAAACAAACAATTTTTTAATGTTTTTCATAAAACAAGAGAAAAATAAGGAAAAGTTTCAGATGTCTCCATAGGTACCCCCAAGGAATGCGCTGAGTAAATTTAAAATTCAAAGGCCTAATATAAGAAAATGTTATCCCTTTTATTTAGTAGAATATCCCTTAAGGTCAAGCACTCCATTTAACCCATTTGGAATTGAATGTATAAGTTTTGTTTAGTGTTTTCCAGTGGCACCATGAGCAAGTTTTTCGGTTGACTTTTGTTTGATGTTTAACGATTGCGTAACCGTTCTTTCAAATGATCTCCTAAATACCCTCTTGAAGTCATATCGGTACTTTGTGTAAGAGTATTAAGCCTGTGGGGACTTTTTTTTTGTAAAAATACTACTAAGACTATTGCTGTCCACTGTATGTGTAATTTTATGAAGTTTAATTTTATTTAAGAAAATAAGGCTTTTTGTAGTGTGTTGACATTACTACACTTTATTTTTTGCTTTAATCAAATATGAATTGTTAAAAACCGCAAAAGTTTTTAATTTAAAATTATTAAATTGTAAAACTACTGTAGCCCTTTTAATCTATTACAATATTATCGCTGTATGAAGGTGTATGCTTTGTATAATTGTGGTTTGTATTTAAAAACTAAAGAAAGCATTGCTTTACTGTACTTAGTAGCTGAAGTTCAATGAATTTGAATTGAAAGAAAATGAATTTTTAAGCGCGAAACAAAAAAATATTAATGAACACAATATTTATTGCGTATTGAATGTAAACACTTTGAAAAGTACTTTACTTTGGTATTAAATTTCGGTATCGTATTGAAATTATTCGCCGCTCACTTATTTTAACAGTAATGCGGTGTTCGGCACATGTGTAAAATAAACTAAAAAAATAGATTCAATGCGGCATTTTTATTTTAACATTGTCCCATAAAACTAAATGAAATATTCAGAATTGGTTGTGCTAAACAAATGACGTATAGGTACAGTACGCGTGGTACTTTGCTTACAATTTTTGCCATTCTATACTTTAATACTTTTTATTATATTTTATTACCTTTAATTATTCTCTTTACCTTGCACTCACCTACAATTGGAATAGATTAAAAGGAAAACAAACAAAAAAATTTGAAAATAAATGATCCTTTTCTTAAAGGTTGCTCATACCTTTTATATCGTAAAGGTTCAGAGAAGAGTTAAAATATCAAATAATTTACATAAACATGTTAAAAAGAATGCATTTTCAATATGTTGTATTGATTTCCTGTGGGGACTTTTTTTTTGTAAAAATATATGTATTGCCGTACTAAAACTTTTGCTGTCCACTGTATATGTATATATGTATGTATTATGTGCGTAAATAAATTATTAATAAATAAATCAGTATGACTTAACGAATTGCTATTCTTCAAAATATATTTTATTTTCAGCGTTTTGCGGTTAGTTTACTTTGCAGCTAAATTTTACAGGCGTACGTTTATCGTTTATTTAATACCATACCGTTATATACCTATCCGTTCGTATAAGAAGTTTCAAACTATGACATTGATAGCGGCCATCTTGTTAAAGCTGAATCTGTCAAATTAGTTGTCTGTTTTCGCAAATCATTATGGATAACCATAGACAACGACATGTGTACGCTGAATCGGCTCTAAAGCAGTTGGCAATTGACCATAATTTTCATTTTCAACTGTGAGGCCTAATTCTAGATAAATGGGTATGTGAACAAACAAAATTGTCGAATTTGGGACGATACCAATCTATCTGAAATCCAAGAGCATCCAAAAAAATCGCTATATGGTGTGGATTTTGGCCTGGCGGCTCCATCGATTCATATTTCTTTAAGGATGACATTGGCCAAGCCATCACTCTCAACGGCGAGCACTATAGGTCGATGATTATCAAATTGTTTGGACCTGAATTGCATGACACCAACAACATATGGTCTTAACAGAAGGACGCTATGGAACACTCAGCTCTTGCCAGATTGGATATTCTGCTGGGGCATTTTGAGTGCATGGTCATCTAAAATGGTCACCGAAATCGTGCAATTTGACCCCATTAGACTTTTTCGTGTGGAATTTTCTTAAGTCCCAAATATGCTATAAACAATAGCGGTCCAACAAGAACACATGCCGTCTGTCAAATTCTCCATAAAACAGGCTGACTTTCAAAATGTATCAATACAAAGTTTGTATGCGGTTCTACTACGGTATATAAATTATGTAGATATGCAAAGTTATTAAACAATGCATCAACAATAAGTCCGATGCCTGATTGCTTTTTGATTGCGTTAAAAATACACATTGATGACGTTTTGAAATAGTATACATTGTAAACATTTTGTACATCGGCATTATGAAACACTATACTTTTTTCAAACACAAAGCAACTAACATTTTGGAAGTCAGCCATAAAAACGTATTTTGTCTACAACGAATGCGTAATTTATTTAACATCCTTTTATTGTAGTGAATAAAATTTGGAAAATGTATTACTTTTCGACTTTTGTGCTCCACCGTGCAATCACTTTGTATTTGATAAGATTACTGGTTATATTATAAGAAGTTCATTTAACATTTATAACCACATAGTAGTGTCAGCCAGTATATAAATATCTATAAAATATATTTCAAGATTTTACACGATAAAATCTTAATAACGTTATAAACGTAATTATAGAGTAATTAAAAATATACTCAACAAATGAAAGCGAAATGAATTATGAATTATAAACAAATACAAGTAGCAATTAACAGAGTTATCGTGTTCTAATCGCTCTTATATAATAGAACTGAACAAATCAAATCAAAGTTTAGTAAAATAAAAAAATATTTCTCAAAACGTTTCCGTTACGATGGGAATTAATCATTATCTTTAGTTTGAAAAGTTAAAAGCATTTCAACACTATTTGATAAATGCATTCAGTAATTATTTGTTATTTATTTATTTATTTATTTTCTACCAATGTAAATACAATTTCAATTAACCACATATATAATAAACGTATTGTATAACCTCACAATACAAAATGTTATCATTTATTTCATTTGTAGAAATTTTATCGAACTTAAAACCAAACTAATTATTATATTTGTACGAGTGAAGTAAGAACGAAGTAAAAATACTAAAAACCACAATAACAAAACTACCATTTCTTTTTAATTAATAAAAAACAAGCTTTACTGGAGTTCTTAGAAATTTCATCATACTGTTCATGGTTCTAACTAAATAGAGGGAGAACTTTGCTGAGAAATCTTTATCGGTGGCGATAATAAATTATTTTTAGAAATTATTGAACTTGGGATTTTTGAAATTTTGCATTCCATTGCAAACGGAAATTATAAAATTGTTTCGAATAATTTTGAATTGAATGTAAATTATAATTTATGCCAATCGTCTACGGCGATTGTGTGTGATTTTTAAATTAAAGATTGTATTTTTATCGAATTTTAAATACAGTGCACGCTCGCTAATGTGAACTAATTAGAACTGGCGTTGTTCACTTTTGCGAATTGTTCACATTTCCGAATACCGAAAATTTTAGAACAGAATTATACCATCTTTTAAACAAAAATCATTATTTATAAATTTTTTTAATTTTTTTTTAAAATTTTTAGAACACATTTTATAATTTAATCTTTACAAACTTTCTTCACAGTATTTAAGTAGCAAATGAAGAATAAATATGCAAGCAGATGTACTAACGCATACATATACAGTCACACAGATAATTATACGTACCCCCTAAAATCATTTTTTAAAAAGTAATGAACTTCTAATCTAAAATTTCTTTACATTAGCGTCTGTAACGACACATTTACTTACATAAAAAAAAAAGATTCCCAAAATCTATGAATTTGTGACTGCAGTTTGCTTAAAACCAATATGGCACCACAGAAAATTGTACATACGAAAATTATACATACGACGTATATTTCGCATAAAATTTCTCCAAGGATAGCCCGGTATATAAAAGGTATTGTGGATAAAAATTCTAGGACTACAGCCGTAGAAATAAATACCTCGGAAAGTGATCACAATGTTATTGTGCATTCCGAAATAGTTCGAAGGGTTTTGAGAAAGAACGGTTTCCGCAACCGAGTGCCGAGAAAAAAGTCACGTTTGGAATTTGCCCAATAATATATGGACAAGTCAACTGATTTTTGGGCGAATGTAATATTTAGTTATGAGAACAAATATAGTTTGTTCGGCTGTGACGGAAAACAAAAAAATTGGCGCAAAAATCAGTTGACTTGTCCATATATTATCATTTAAAAAAATTATTTTTATGGCGTACGTATAATTATCTGTGTGACTGTATATATGTACACCTAATACGGGGATTCCCGCAACTAATAAACACAGAATTTTAACGTTCAAATTAAAAAAAATTTGTTCAAATTATAGGGCTTTTTACATTGAAGCAAAAAACATGTTCACATTAAGCGGTGTTCATATAATGCGGTGTTCACATTAGCGCGCGTGCACTGTAGTATTATTTATTAAATTTTAAACGTGACAATTGGTCAATTCACACAAGCCGTTGTATCGTTGTATTCATTGTATTGTTGCATGCTTGTTGTTGATAATTTTCATGTAAAAATCCGATACACTTATACACATTTTGGTCAATTCACACAAGCCGTTGTATCGTTGTATTCATCGTATTGTTGGACGACTATACAACAGCGTATGCTTGTTGTCGATAATTTTCATGTAAAAATCTGATTTTTTTCATGTTTTTAAAAGTTGTATTGTTTTCGTGCTATCAAATTGTGTGAATGAAAAAAATGTGTATATGTTTTCATATGTTTTTAATAGATTGTGTCGGTTTCCTTCTATCAAATTGTTTGAATGCCAAAAATTATGAAGAGCAATAAGAAGAAGACATTTGGAATACGAAATACACAATACAGCATAGCATTGAGCGTTCACAAACAAACAAATGTATTCAATACAACATACACGATACAAAGTCGTGTGAATTGCCCAATTGTTTTCATATGTTTTTAAAAGTTGTATTGGTTTCGTGCTGTCAAATTGTGTGATTGAAAAAATCTGTATATGTTTTCATATGTTTTTAATAAGTTCTGTTGGTTTTGTGCTATTAAATTGTTTGAATGCCAAAAATTATGAAGAACCAACCAAGTGTATTATTGAATACAACATACACGATACAAAGTCGTGTGAATTGGCCAATTGTTAAAAAGAGTGTTAGGAGAGCAATTAATCTCACCTTTTGGATCTTTGGTCCATTGGCCCTTTAGCTAATTCTTAATATCTTCTTAATTTTATTGTTTAATGTAATCATTTATATTTTATAACAAATTTGTATATTTAAATACAATATTTATTTTATAATTATCATTGCATTTTGGTTTCATAATTTTAATGAGAGAAAACGTAAACATTCACGCGAAATTTGTATATAATTTTGCAAATATTTTTACTATTACGGAATAAAAATGCAAATAAAATTAAACAAAAAAAAAAAAACAAATAAAATTTAAATGAAGGTATTCAACGAAATAATAATACTTTGCAAAAAGTATTATACAGTGTTTTTTTTTTATTAATATAAGTTATGGTTTAACTATTTGTTTAAAACGATTATGGGCTAAAAAAAGAGGTAATAAACTTATTGCAAGCAAATATAAATTATGGAAATGCATATTTGTACTGTGCATATTTATTATGCTTTAAAAATGCCTATAAATTCTAAAAAAAATAAATAAAAGAAATGGAATTCTTTTCATACAATATTTTTTCCTTTAAATTCCTACTTATATGACCATTCTTGGTTAGAAAGGTCAAGATTATAAATATATATGTATGGTTTATACATACATATGCTTTCAGTTTATATTCATTTTAAATATTTATATACTTCAAGACAAGATATACATATGTATGAACATATTTATTTATTAATTACAATACAATTACAAATTATATCCTAATTATATACGAGCGAAGTAACTTGACTATGTGCTCGGTGTAGTGTCACAGACCAGAGTCTCTGGTGAGAATCGAACCCACGACCCTCACGCTAATAGTCTAGCACACTACCCACTAGACTACCAGGGCACCCATGTATCCACATATGTTAAACGAAAATGAAAAACATAAAACCAGGAATCTCCTTAATATCATTTTGTGTAATATAATTTAAACAAATAATAAATGTTTTAAAACGTATATTGAATGAAAAGTTTTGAACTTTATTCATACAATTCTCGTAATAATATTGACGTGTTGGTGTTAAATTCAACGTAAGAATTAAAATTGAATTTCATTTATAATATCTTATAAATATAAATTGTTTATAATTCTCTAGAACAGAATTATAAAAGAATTTAAATATAAAAAACATTTTTAAAATAGAAAAATTATAGAAATTTGAATAAAAATAAAGCATTGTTGTATATGATTATCTGCCTGTTTCTGTAAGACGAAATAAACAAATAGACGTTCGTCTGAAACCGTTCTTTTTACAGAAGCGGAAATAAATTTATTCTAGACCAGTCCTACCTGAATCTATCTTTTCTGAATGTAATGTTAATTTTTAATTTAAATTAGAAATTTTATTCTAGACCAGGCCTGTACTTATACTATTTTCCGATAATAGAAATGTTTATTGTAACAGTTGCAATATGTAATTCATCTTCTTAATGAACAAATAATCATTTATTTAAAACGAATAAATAAACAAATAATTTAAATAAATTAAATTGGCAATGGAACACAAATTTGTTGCAATATGTTCAAATATTGACATTGACATGTAAGCGATGGCCTAAAACAAATCTAGAGAATTTATCTGCAATAGGAAAAAAGGAAAACAAATAAAATTTGCAAATTATATGAAATACTTTATAAATAAGCAATTATAAATAATTCAAATAATAAACTCATCTACAGACTTTGAAAAATCTAACAAAGATTGAAGAATTTTTTAAGAAAAATCATGTCAATTTAATACTTTCCTTATGAGAGTGGTTGCTTGGATAAGGCGAGCTTAAGGTTGGTTGTCGTTTTTATCACGGGGCACTGCGAGATTATACGGTGTTCAGATATGCACCTTTATTGTGTAAATCGCAATAAACGCCCTTATTGAGCTCAATATTTCATCATTAACTATTGTGCAATAAATACGCAAATTGTTATAATATTGAGTAAAACTTAAAATGCAGCACTCTCATAAATATGTTCAGTGAGCATATTACAATTATCCGAACACTTTCTGTTGATATTTGGCAACTCAAATGTTAACAACGACGAACAAGAAAAAAAAAACAAAAAAAAAACAACAAACCAGCTGTCAAATGAATATTGAATTATGTCTGAACACTTAAAATATTGTACTCAATAAACTGAATATTGACTCAATAAAAGTGCATATCTGAACATAGTATTAGGTCGCTGACGGGGATCTGTTCCAGATCACAGCCGGACTATTGCAGGGCATGTTGCGATGAGGAGGAGCTGGAGAGTATCGAACACCTCCTCTGTAACTGCTCAGCCCTTGGTAGGTTGAGGTTGAGGACCCTTGACAGGGCCTTCTTTGAGAGTTTAAATTCTGTGTCGTGAGCCGACATCAAGGCTTTCCACAGCTTTATTAGTGGCTTGAGCTGGTTGAGAGGTGCTAGGGCTTCATCAGTGTAGTCGCGTCTGGTCTGTGTAATTCGTCCGCTTCCCATTCTCCTCTTTCCTACATCCTCTCCTTTTTATCATATTCCCTATATTACCCTTCCCTCTTTAAGGACGTTGTACAATGGGTCAATTTGACCTCCGGGTACTGTACTTGTCTTAATTGACCTAACATAACCTATGAAAGTGGTTAAAAACCGAAACATATGTACAAAGAATAGAACGCAATCTACCTGTTATCCCCTGGTTCCCCAGTCAAGTTTTAGTTTCCACATTAGAAATGTAAAATGGAAAATCGAATGCAAATTAGCCAAAGAAAACGATTTTTTTCGTGTCTGTGAAAATATTAGCTACCCTATGATAAGAAGTGTTAATATGGCACATTAAATTGTGACATTATTTAACTTCAAATTTAAGTGTGATTTTTTACTGTGTTATATTAGCATTGTTTTATTCAAGTGCTAATTTTCACCTACGAATGTGGAAAATTTTGATTTTTAGTTTTAGTTTATATATGCAGCGATAATACAACATCATTGCCATCTAATTTACGTTGATGATTGACAAGCGATTGCATATGTTGAACAAGCAATTACAAACTTGTAGACCAAAAAAAAAAAAATGCGAAATCAACAATATTGACACTTACGAGTAGATATGTTACAATGTTTATGCGTTTCATTTAATGTTTTTTTTATTTTTGTTATTTTTCTATCATTAACAATGCTATTCTTTATGTATGACTATGCAATAAACACGTGTTTTCCAACATTCATTCATTCACTCATTCATTTCGGTGTATTCGAAAAACTGTCACAAAATGAGTCAACGTATGTATTTAGGGCGCTCCACGTTTTTCATTTACTTTTATGAAAACTCTAATTGCGCATGTTTGCAAATTAACGTAATTTCTCTCTGTCCCTTTGAATAATGAAAAAACTCCAACGTTCTCTCCTTCGTTGTTAAACGTTGGCGTCAGAGAAATTTTTACTAAACTCAGCAGAGTCTTAAAGTAATGAATTCTTTGAATGAAGTTTCTGTAAAAAAATTCTTTATTTATTTATGGGAAAATTGTAGTGAATTTTCTTTAAAAAAAATACGAAAACATTTGATCAAGCAACTACTTGTTATTCAAAAAATTTAAATTAAAAAAAAAAAACATCAACAAAATGGGTGCCGTGGCAGTCTAGTAGCCAGTATGTTAGGCTACTAGCGTGAGGATCGTGGATTCGATTCCCACCAGAGAATCCGGTATGCTACTCAGCTGTATTTGTATTGTAATTAATAAATAAATAATTAAAATATCAACAAAGTATTACAACTCAATATGAAAAAAAGTGAATCGTTTAAATTGTCGGTAGAAAGGCGATTTTATAAACTCTTCTCGGCTGATTGATATTATATTAGGACCCATCTTTTATTTAACATACATATATCTAAGCATGCCAGTAATGCCCATACTTGTATATTTAATGATGTCACTACATCCCTTTGCTCGCATGAGATTCCTTTCGAAGCAACTGCGGCATCTTTGGGAGCACATATTTCAACTATAGACATTCTTCCGGCTCAGGGGTAAACTGAAGTGGGTACTTTAACACCCACTTCAGTTTATAAACAAAGTGTTGACGCAACATTCATTTGGGTGAGTAATAAAGTTGTATCTCAAGATTCGCTTATAATTTACATTGGTACAGTAATCCTTCGATTTACGTCGCCTCGATTAACGTTGTTGCGATTTACGTCGTCAAATTTGTTGTTCCCTCTAACTTCAATTTGCGTCGTAATTCGATTTACGTTGCCTTTTTTGGAACCAACCGCGACGTAAATCGAAGGATTACTGCAACTTTTTTATGTTCCTTGTTAAAAACATACTACTTTGTAGTAAGAGCAATATGAAATTCGATTTACGTCGTTTCGATTTACGTCGCATTTTTCTGGAACCAACTCCGACGTAAATCGAGGGATTACTGTATTCACTTTGATACTTAATTGCTCAGTAAGTAAGCATTAGTCAGGATTAAAACCCTGCTTCTCACACCACTCGTGTTGTGTGTTTTCTTTCATTCCATTCGTGAGAGTGGTGGGACTTGCAGTTTCAAACCGACTCAAAAGGACAGATTTTTGGGAAATTTTTCATGACAATTTTATTTTACTCACAGAGTTTTTTGTCAGAAAGCTGCTGAGAGGAAGTCGTCGAAGAATGTCTGAGCTGGGATTTGCACCACTGGTTTGCATCTGATAACTCACACTACCTACTGGACTAAGGAAGCAAAATTAGCTGAAATAAAATTTAAAGTCTTCCACATTTATTGAATAATTGGCAGAAGTCGCAGTAGTCTAGTAGGTAGTGTGTTGGCTTATTAGACGTAAAGCCAGGGTTCGGGACCCAGGCCAGACATCAAAACGAAATACAAAAAGTATTTCTTCGGCGACTTCCTCTCAGCAGATTTCTGGCAGATTTCTCAGAGAGTAAATAATAATTGCCATGAAAAGTTTCTCAAAAATATGTCGCAAACTTCTATTTCTAATAAACTCCGATGAAATACTCTGCTGTGCAATTAGGTATAGGAGAACTGCTTCTATTTATCTTAAGATTATTGCCGTTTTTAATGTTAATTTGAACACATTCAATAAATAATTATTAAACAAAAAAGAAATCTTGTAAATAAGTCAGAGCAAGATGGTATAAATAAATACTTGTTAATGTATGGAAAACCTTGTCTCTCTCTTAAAAGCTTATTTACAAATATTTGCTAAAACCTTTAAGAAAATACGTGGTAAGAAGATAAACAAAATTTTGTAAAACAGAAAAATGTATATAAACACACTTGATCAAATGGTAAGCGTTCTACAGTAGGACCTTGATTATCCGTGATTCGATTATCCGGCAACATTAATTATCGGGGATGGAAAAAAGAAAATTTATTGCATCGACTTAATTTTATTTTGGATCGAATTAAATTTTTCTGCATCGTTTAACCGTGATTAACTCTATTATCCGTGATTATAAGCAAAAAATTTTTTCTGTTATTTTGGACAAACAAGCGAAAAAGGGGAATTCCCTCCCGATGAGTCAGAAGCATACATGTAAACCTGTTTTGTTTAATTTAGAAATTTGAGAAGTGCTGTTTTCTTTATATTTTTGAGATATGCATGTATATAAAATCCTTGAATTATTTAGTTTTTATATAAATATGTACATATTCATTTATTAATTAATAAAAATATCTATTAAAAAACTAGACAAAATTGGTACTCAATTAACCGGGAATATCGATTATACAGAATGCTTCCGGTCCCGACCATCACGGAAAATCGAGGTCCCACTGTATTTACATACATAACTACCGAATAAAAGGTAGGGACTCCAAATGTGTTTTGTAAGTATTAAAGCATATATTCTAACGTTTTGCATTCATTGCATCTGATTGTTAGGATTATAATTCCAAGTTATTAAGTGTTTATTAAAGCAATATGTAAATAAAATTAAGAATTGTAATTTCAAAGCACTACACACTTGGGCGGCATTGGTCTTCAATGGGTTAATTAAAACAATGTTTCAGAATTTGTGTATTTTTATTCTAATTTTTTTCCAAATTTAGAGAAACTCTGACGTTATGCTCTTCGATTACGTCAAAGATAATGGGGTGGATAAAATTCAGTGTCTGATTTTATTTGTTAGTATTTTCTTTATGCTTCTGTTATTTGTTATTATTTTTTTTTACTTATAATTACTATTTCATACCTATTTTGTTTTTGTCTTGTATTATTTGCATATTTTTAGTACTATTTTTATTATAAGTATTTTAGTATTTTTTTATTTTTTTCTTTTGTATTCGAGTATTTTGTTTTGATTTGTATTCATTGATAAACACATCATTATTCAGGGCCAATAGTTTTTATGCATACCAATTCATATACAATATTTGTTTTATTTATTTTTTATTATTTTGCTTTCTTTCCTTTATTTTTTAAGAAAATCAATACAACACATTGAAAATGCATTCTTTTTAACATGTTTATGTAAATTATTTGATATTTTAACACTTCTCTGAAGCTTTACGATATAAAAGGCATGAGCAACCACAAAGAAAAGGAACAAAAAATCATTTGTTTTCAATTTTTTTTTGTTTTTTTTTTTTCTTTTAATCTATTCCAATTGTAGGTGAGTGCAAGGCAAAGAGAATAATTAAAGGTATTAAAATATAATAAAAAGTATTAAAGTATAGAATGGCAAAAATTATATGCAAAGTACCACACGTACTGTACCTATACGTCATTTGTTTAGCAAAACCAATTCTGAATATTCCATTCAGTTTTATGGGACAACGTGAAAATAAAAATGCCGCATTGAATCTATGTTTTTAGTTTCTATTACACACGTGCCGAACACTGCATTACTGTTAAAATAAGTGAGCGGCGAATAATTTCAATACGATACTGAAATTTAATACCAAAGTAAAGTACTTTTCAAAGTGTTTACATTCAATACGCAATAAATATTGTGTTCATTAATATTTTTTGTTTGTTTCGCGCTTAAAAATTCATTTTCTTTCAATTCAAATTCATTGAACTTCAGCTACTAAGTACAGTAAAGCAATGCTTTCTTTAGGTTTGAAATGCAAACCACAATTATAAAAAGCATACACCTTCATACAGCGATAATATTGTAATAGATTAAAAGGGCTACAGTAGTTTTACAATTGAATAATTTTAAATTACAAATTTTTGCGGTTTTTAACAATTCATATTTGATGAAAGCAAAAAATAAAGTGTAGTAATGCCAACACACCACAAAAAGCCTTATTTTCTTAAATAAAATTAAACTTGATAAAATTACATAAACAGTGGACAGCAAAAATCTTATTACGGCAATATATGTTGACAAAAAAAGTCCCCACAGGCTTAATACTCTTGCGCAAAGTCTCGATATGACTTCAAGAGAGTATTTAGGAGATCATTTGAAAGAACGGTTACGTAATCGTTAAACCTCAAACAAAAGTCAACCGAGAAACTTGCTTATGGTGTCACCAGAAAACACTAAACAAAACTTGTACATTCAATTCCAAATGGGTTAAATGGAGTGCTTGACCTTAAGAGATAGTCTACTAAATACAAGGGGTAACATTTTCATAAATTAGGCCTTTGAATTTTTAATATACTCAGGGTTCTCCTTGGGGATACCTATGGAGTCATCTGAAACTTTTCCTTATTTTTCTCTTGTTTTATGAAAAACATTAAAAATTGTTTGTTTTATAATAAAACAGAAATAAATTAATAAAATAAATATATAAACAATAAATTTCTATACAAACTTTTGGCTAAAATTCATGAAATTGCTAAAATATATTGCCGTACTAAGACTTTTGCTGTTCACTGCATGTATACATCCATACATGCATAATTGGTCATTACAACCCACCAGGCAGGATTACGACCAAACTTCTCTTACCACTTATGTTGTGTGTGTTAATATTATACATAAGTGACGGGGCCTTTAGTTTATAGTTGTCTCCAAACGACAGAATCTTGAGAAACATTTCATGGCAATTTTTGCCTGAAATCTGCTGGGAGCAAGTCACCAAAGAGTTGGAGATGTCTGACCTGGCGTTTGAACCGTGGCTCTATGTCTAATAAGCCAACACATAATAATAATAATAGTAACCATTCAAAAATCGAATCCATTTTAAAAATCTATGTATTCTTGGATTCTAAAAGATGCGTTCAAAATATTTTTGTTTTAAATTTAAATTTTGAAAATGAAAATGACACATTCTTCAATTGACGCACATATGATCCTTAATATTGGATTTAAGACGTCCAAATCAAATCAGACAAATCATTTATTTTGTTATTTAGCACACCTTTATGTCAGCCATACATATGACACAAAAAAAATCATCAGCTCATCATATGAACATATATGTACATACATATATTTGAATTGAAATTTAATAACGTCATAAAGATGTTTTAAAATTAAAAGAAAAATACATATATTTTTTAATGCTTATCACATTCATATTTGGAACGCAATGTTTTAACAATTTCCTCTGTTTAGAAAATTTTGTCTAGCATATGCCCACGCCTCTTTTTTTTTAGAAGGCTTGGCAGATAATCTATAACTGTGTACCCATGAGACTTTATATATTTCAATATACATACATACATATGTATGTAGTAAGTACTCTTTCATAATCTTTTAAATATTTTTATACAAAAACAGTCCACTCAGTAGAAATAAATTTATCTGACTAATGCTTTACACGTTTTGCATATATTTTTCTAATGGGTTTTTTTTATATAATAAAGCAGCATTAATCAGTTTTTGGCATACCGATTGCCGTCAGACGAACTAGTCAGATTTTGATGGAGACGATTTTCGGACTACTTCCTGTAGAAGTGGAAGTTAAAGTGCTGACGACAAAAAAAACTTCTTGAGGTTCTTTAATTTGCTAAGACTGGCAAGTTTGGGCAATAATTTAAAGGTTCTCAATTTGGGCAAGTAGATCCTGCGTCCGAGTCTAACAGATTATGTAGTAGGAACTAATATAGTCGAGTAGTTGCTCTAGGTGGTAACGTGGTATAACTCGCCTTTTCTGAGCGGTCATGTGATCGTTACAGATGGCCCGAAGATGAATGGTTGAACTACTGCCTTAGGGATGGTATGAAACTATCTTACGGCATCCAGAATATTTCGAACTGAAGTGGTCCTGAATATCAAATTAAGCGGCGCTGGTCTGGAAATGGACTATGCTATGTGGGTAACCAGGGAAGACTTTCGCAATGCTTTGGCTTTCAGGACATTGCAGCGAATGGGAAAATGAGGTATAGAGCGACAAAGTGTGAGCACCTCGTTAAGCGATCGGTTCGGTCAACCTTGGCACACCATTCTGGGCGGTAAGTGGTCACTTCTTAATAGTATAGTTAATCTCAAGGTTATTATGGCTCAAACCTGATCGCTCTAGAGCAATATGCGTTTTGAATCTGGGCAGGGAATCTATTAGCACCGTGATAGGCTTTTTATGGGACATTAGGCTTTTATAACAAGAATCAGTTTATGCAAGATAGGCAAGGTCTGCAGTAATGTGAGATAGCATATCATATGCCTCTGTATTTATGTGAAGAGACAAAGCCTCAAGATTGTTAAATTGGCTTTTTTCAGTGTCCCTGGAGAGTTTGTTTCTGATATTGAGAGTTTCATCTTTCTATCTTGTTGACTGGTAAGATTACTCCGTTTCGAATTTTCGTTTTACTTGTTCTTGTTTGGAAAACAAGTTATTTAAACAGCAATCATGGGGAACAGGTATCATGCACTGTTCATTAATAAAAAGCATATGAAAGGATATTTAAGTTGTGATGAAATTTTTAAAATTTTAAATGAAAACATTTCTTTTACTTTTAAACCCTTTTTTATTCATAGAATGACGCCCTCGAAACTCTCCCACTCATAAATATAAAAACAAAGAATTTTTTTTTACTTGCTTAACAAATTGTGCTGCCGCCAGTATTTTATAAATTAAATTGTAATTGTTGTTACACGGTGTCAGAATCAAATGACAGGTGCATAAATCTTCGCAGTTTATATTCTAATAAAAATCGTAAATACAATGTAAATAACAACAAAAACGATACATACAAACAAAATTGTTTGTAAAGAGAGAGAAAAAAATGAAAATTGTACAATAGATGGACATTTTATGGCAAGAGAAATGAAAAGAAAGAAAGAGAAAAAAAATGTCGCACTACACCACAATTAAAAAATGTGGGGAACACACCTATTATATTAAGGAGTGTACGTACATACAAGGAAAACTACTTGATCAAGGGCTATTACTTGAACTGCATTTGTTTTCTTTTTTTTTTTTCATTGAACGTTTTTGGTTAGAAATGGTTTGTCGAATTGGAGCACTAATATCGCTATGCTTCTTCTTTTCTTTATGAAGGATTATAGATTAGCCGAACGTTCGCGGAACGTACGTTTGTTTGTAGCATACGAAAATAATGCAAATGCTTGCTGAAATTCCATTACGTTTGGATAATCCTTCTCATTGCCTTTAAAATGCTAAAAACTAACATACAGTCACACAGATAATTATACGTATATACCGGGCTACCCTTGGAGAAATTTTATACGAAATATACGTATAATTTTCTGTGGTGCCATATTGGTTTTAAGCAAACTGCATTCACAGATTCATAGATTTTGGGAATCTTTTTTCTTTATTTAAGTAAATGTGTCGTTACAGACGCTAATGTAAAGAAATTTTAGATTAGAAGTTCATTACTTTTTAAAAAAGATTATTTTTGGGTGGTACGTATAATTATCTGTGTGACTGTATGTTTTGATACGTTCCAATGAACTAATGGGTTTCTGAGCTTAAACTCTAGCTCACTCAACTCTCAATTGGTCATTACAATCCTTTAGGATTTCTCACACCACCTTTGTTGTGTATGATAATTTTATGCATGAGTGGGAGTGACGTACAGTTTAAAGTCGTTTCGGAATGACAAATTTTTGAGAAACTTTTTAATGGGAATTATATTTACTCTCAGAGTTTTTGCCAGAAGACTGCTGAGAGAAGGTAAGGTTAGGTTAGGGGACGTGTACTTGTCAATTAAAACAAGTACAGTACCCGGAGGTCGAATTGACCCATTGTACAACGTCCTAGTTTCTCACACCACTTATGTTGTGTATGTTAATTTTTATACATGAGTGGTGGGACCTACAGTTTAAAGTCGACTCCGAACGACAGATTTTTGAGAAACTTTTTCATGGCAATTTTATTTACTCTCAGAGTTTTTGCCAGAAATCTGCTGAGAGGAAATCGCCGAAGAAATGCTTTTTGTATTTTGTCTTGATGTCTGGCCTGGGGCTCGAACCCTGTCTTTACGTCTAATAAGCCAACACACTACCTACTAGACAACAGCGACTCTGTTGAGAGAAACTCGCCGAAGAAATATTTTCTTTCATATTTCGTTTTGATCAAATGTTGAGCTAAGGATTGAAGCTAGGAACCGCATCTAATAAGCCAACATACTACCTACTAGGCTACGGCTATTTCCTATTTCCTCTAAGAAATATTAATTCTTACCAAATTTGATTCGAATTTAGTGAAAATCCATCTAAAATTGATCTCATCAGCCTTATTATTTATACTCCATATGTACTCTGTCACATAGATAGCATAGATAATTCAAAAAAGTACTTTGTATGATTCTTGATACTTCAAATGCTCCATGAGTGAACATTTTCCAAATAGAATGTTCGCCGTTACTTTATGAAAACATATTAATTTCAGATTCTGATAGAATATATCATAATAATAATACTGTTATGATTGACACTGTTAAAGTATAGGTTTGTACCAACAGCGTCTAACCCACTCGCAAAATGTTATTAAAATCCGTAGTATATGGATATGGAAATTATTTTTATGATACCCACAATTAATAAGCAAATAAAATGAAAGTATCAATTAAACAACAGACAGGCAAATTGTTATTGAAATAATTAAACAGAGTACAATATTAAATAACTTTATTAGTTGTTACACGTGGTGGAAATTCAAAAAATTTTTTTTACGAATGCAATCCATAGAGAATTGCGCCGTAAGTAGTATTTTTGCAAGTGTTATAACTTTAGCTTTAAGAACTGAAAGACAAGAAGACACATGATAAGATAAGAAATTGTTGGGGAAAAACTGTTAAAATTGAATTGAATTTTAATTGAGTTTTTATCTTCGTCAAATAGGTATGTACAGGTATTATATAAACTTAAAAAGGTGGTGAGAGAAGCTAGTATATTAGTATGAAAGATTTTCTATTGCGTTCATTTAAATTGAATTCATTTGAAATTCTTTTATAATGTTAAATAAAGACAAAAATTATTTTCCCTGAATACAAAACAAGAGGAGGCGGTGGGTTGGAAAGAAAACTTTCTAAAACGCAAATTATTTGAAAATATACATATGTATTCCAGGCATACAAATACTTAACCAAATATTACTTAACCAAATGTTTGTATTTTATTACAAAACAATTATTTCAATTTTTTTTGGGGGGCCACCAACCATAAAAATGTAACAAAATAATAAAAATGTTGCAACATTTTCATTTGAAACAAAAATTTCTATTTTTAATAGATAATTATTCCTCTTATATGTGCATGGATGTACATATGTATGTAACGTACTAAATATATGTATATAATAACAATAATAAAAAAGAAAATTGTGTGGTAACGTGTGACAACTTATTGTCAGTACTGTACTCTCACAATGACAAACAATAACTTGCATTAAATGTAATTCCACTAACATTCAATTTTTTTGCATCATCATTATGTACATATGTATAGACAAAGTTGTATTGTTTACCTTACTAACCTGGTTGAATATTTTTTGTTTGATCTCTTTATTATTTTTTTTATTTACGATTGACACCATCATCATATTTGTCAGTTGTCATTCAATAATTTTCATTGTATAATGCATTACTATTTTCTATTGTATAACAAACTGTACAGGTTGTGGCCAATTAAATACGAATCATAATTAAAAACTCATCTTTAATTTTACAATTGTTTTTCAATTTTTTTTTTTCATTTTCAGTATGTTATGCAATGCCACGAAGAGTCCGTTTTGTTTTTATTTTACTTCTTCGCCCTATTATACCAATTTTCAAAGTTGACTTGCAGCGTGTATTCTACAAGGAAGCCTACTTAAGTCAAGGCATGCTTAGTGATCGACACGGTATTTATCAATATTGTATATTATAGTAAATTTTTAATCGATAACATTTTGGGTTTTTTCACCAGATAACACATGCTACTCGCGTACACCTCTATTGATATTGATATCACAAATCGGACTCTGCGAGAAATAACTGTGGCCTTTGCAAGTGTAAAACAAAAATCCATGAAAATTGTTGTCGGTTGCAATGAATTACGAATCCAAGGCACTACTGTACCTACGAAATAATCGAAATGTCTCAATGTTGTTATATACCGTTGACTGTACACAGTCTATTCTTCGGGCGTAAACAGGGAGAATTACGAATTATCTGGCCGCCATTGTAGACATTTTCCGCAATCATAAATTATAGCTATCCGCTCCCAGGTTAATAGTATGACTATTCACTACCTGGACTAAAAAAGTAAGAAGGAAGAGAATTAAGTCTCATGCACTCAGAATTGCGTCAAGGTGTGTAAAGATGATTACAAGATTACAATTTTATCATTAAAGAACCTCCTTCGTTGCATTCGGCGAGAAGGAACGCTTCAATACCGATGTTCTGAATATAATACCAACTGTCGTCGACGAAGTATCGGTATTGAAATCGGTAGAAGCAGCCGTAGTCTAGTAGGTAGTGTGTTGGCTTATTAGACGAAAAGCCAGGGTTCAAACCCCAGGCCAGATACAAAAAGTATTTCTTCGGCGACTTCCTCTCAGCAGATTTCTGGCAAAAAATTCGAGAGTAAATAAAATTGCCAATGAAAAGTTTCTCAAAAATCTGTCGTTCGGAGTCGACTTTAAACTGTAGGTCCCGCCACTCATGTATAAAATTAACACATACAACATTAGTGGTCTGAGAAACTAGGTCGTAATCCTGACTGAAGGGTTGTAATGACCAATTATGTGTTATGTATGTAGAAGCAGCCCTAAATAGCCACAGATATAATGGGGTTCTTAATGAACATCCGCCGCCTTCAATTTCTGACAATGAAAGGCAATTGAACATCGGCTTGTCGAGCATCCTCAACTAATATCGTGAAAGGATTACTCCCCGGACCTTGAACCGTTGTCCAGCATGTCATCATAGGCCACAAAACGTGGCTCACCTCTTCAACTGTCCAGGCACACTACCTTCCGCCCAATGGAATTATGGCTGAGACCAACAAATGTGGCACAATTCCTGCAAGTACCGACTGCATGATCATCTTCACCTGATTCATTATACAAATCTCATTCCATTAGTATTTCAAATTAACTAGTTCTCGATTCTATTTCAATAGGAAAATGCTTCCGGACACAACAGAGCTGTTACAATAAGACTTCGCAGAGTATATGGGCACATTTACATTTTTAGCGAGTACAGGCATCCGCTGAGCCATAAACATAATAAGCTTTACAACGACATTTGTGCGTTTGAAAGCATTAAATGGTGGTTTGGTCACGTCATACCTATGCATGATAGTGCATCAGTGGAAAGATATTTCGATAACGTCACCAAGGAAAACAGCAGAAGAGCAACACCGAAGCACCGCTATAAGAATCAGGGAGGCAATCCTTCAGAATGTGAATTGAAAGAAATTAGAGAAGAGAGGCAGACAATCAAAGCATGCGAACGAGGGCTATATACATATGTATATCACTACTTCATATAGCAATTTAAATAAGTATTTAGAGAAAACCTAGTTTGTAAATTTCAAGACCTTTATGCCTTTATCTTTTATGTTCTAAATTGTTTCCGAAATTTGTGTTTTTTTTTTTTGATTTTTTACAAGGTTAAATTAGGTTTTGACGTAAGCGACAGTTCACGAGTATTTAAAGCGCGTAAACAATTGTTAAAAATTTAAAAGAAATTTAAGAATTAAATAAAGAGAAAAGGAAAAAGCAAAGCAAATGAAAGCAAAAAGTCTTGAACTTTTAAAATAAAAAACAAAAATGTAAATGAAACGAATTCATTAAACTAAGAAAACAACAATAAAACTGTACTTTCTTTTTTGACAGGGAATCTTTTTAATACCGCCCACACGTTGTTTTCAAGGCATTAAGCCACAAATGGAATGAGAAATCAAAAAATAAAAAATAAAAACATGAAATTCAGGTAACTTGGCTACGAGGAGTAGAGTATAGACGGTTAAGAACCATAACACATTGTTGTGACATCAGGCCAAAGGGCAAAAACAAAAATGACACCAACAATAAAGCATTCAAATAAATAGAATACAACATACACTGATACACACACATACATACTCTGATAGGCAAATAGAAAATTTATGGGTTAAAGACATGTGCTTAAACGACACAAACACAATTACGCTGTTAGTTAGAGTGTGTTTTTATTTGAAGTCAATTCCAAGCCGTTACCGGTAAAATAATAAAAGAAAAATTATTGTTTGTTTATTTATGTTTCCTTTATGGTAAAATAATTTAACTTTTTGTTGTTTTATTCTGTTTTTGCTTCTTTTACAGCAAGGGTTGTTTGTGTGTGTCCCTGAGACTTTTAAGATTTATGGTGGACAACAAAAATTTATTGATCCATCATTAACAGACGGCAGAGAGTGTGATACAATTCTGGTTTTTTTTATTTATTTTCAACAGCACAATGACACAATTAAGCGAATGCATGTTGGGAAAATTGTCAGGATTAAGGCCTGCTTAAAACCTTTGCAACTTGATTTGTTTT
Organism: Sarcophaga carnaria; assembly: GCA_958299815.1. Classification (NCBI taxonomy): domain Eukaryota; kingdom Metazoa; phylum Arthropoda; class Insecta; order Diptera; family Sarcophagidae; genus Sarcophaga; species Sarcophaga carnaria. The sequence goes on from OY283151.1 coordinate 48,713,616, forward strand.
TGTGTAATCAAAATAATAAACATTTTGGTTTAGGATATTAGATATTTTAGGTAATAAAATTCTTTAAAATCTTGGATAAAATAAATATTATAAGCATTGTTACTTATTGTAAATTATATGCTTTCTGGTTAAGAGAACTTTTAAGTTTTATTGGACAGATTTTCGCTTTGATTTTTAGCGGCAATCAGATGGCTAATGTACAATTTATAAAAATGAATAAAAACCACTCACGCACACAGATTATTAAGGAGTAATCTACAATGAAATTTCCACTGTCATATCTAGTGGTTTGATTATTGACTGATTTGAATTTAAATAAACAAAAGTTAGTTTATTGAAGTTGCCGTAGCCTATTAGCTAGTGTGTTGGCTTATTAGGCAAGCAACCGTAATTCAAACCCCAGCTCTCGCACCTAGCGCTAAACGAAATATAAAAAACAAAATATATCTTTCGGTGACTTACTCTTTCAGTAGTCTTCTGGTAAAAACTCTGAGAGTAAATTAAATTGCGATGAGAAGTTTCTCAAATCTGTCGTTCGGAATTGACGTTAAACTGTGCAGGTCTCGCCACTCGTGGATAAAATTAACTCAAACAAAATGAGTCTTATGAGAAGCTAATTAAAGTTACAGTAGTCTAATAGGTAGTGTGTTGGCTTATTAGACGAGAGCCAATAATTTAAATCACAGCTCAGATACCTCAAACAAAACAAAATATGAACACAAAAAATATTTATTTCTTTCAACTCACCTCCTAAGCAATCTTCTGGCAAAAATTGTAAATATAAATAAAATAGTTATGAATACTTTCTTAAATCTGTCGTTCGGGGTTGAATTTAAACTGTACGTCCCACCACTCAGGGATAAAATTAATACACATAACTTGGGTGAAGTGAGAAGTTAGGTCGTAATCCTGACTAAAGGTTTGCAATGACCTGTTATGTGAAGTCAGTTGATTCTACTATCACCAGAAGTCCTTAATATTATATGTACATACACACATATTTACTTTTCTCGCGTTACGCACAGATTCCTGATTCCAGATTAAGAATATAATCATATTTTTAAAATAAATAAATACTCTCTTCCATTTTCATTCCTTTTTTCTGATTATTTTAAATTTTACCGTTACTTTAGACAAAAATAAAACTTAAAATTCCTTGTTTGCACTACTCACTCGCTAATAACATATTATAGGGTGACTCAAAACAATGTTATGCTTTGTGCATGATGCAACACAATGCTATCATTAATAGTGTGATTGGTAGTTCCTATTACATATCCTGTACACATTGTCAAACAGTGTGGTAAAATATCACATTTTTAATGAATTTAAAATGGAAACTTACTTTTTTTTTGTTTGTTATAATTTGATATTTTTGTTTAATTAACACACGAGTAGTATTTTTTTTATTATGCTTCTTATTTATTTCCTCTCGTAGCAGCACGTTTTTATTTCTAATTTTAATTTGAAATATGATTTCTATATTTTGCAAATTCTTATTAAATTCACTTTAATACTTAATATTTTTAATAAAATATTTTTAATTGCTGTCAAAATTCATTTAACACATGTCTTATTGCTAAATTTGGTTTAATTTCTTTTTTTGTAACCAAAATACCGTCGAGCTAACTTTAGAACTTTTGCCCACAAAAAACCGTCACAAACTGACTGACTGAAAATGCGTAACAAGAGTATAAATATATCCAAACTGAGAGGCAAAAGAAATAAAATATGCCCGCAAAATATAAAAGCAGCGCAGCACTCTAACCTTTTATAAAAACATAGCAACAACAAAAAAAAGAATTACAAAATACATAGAAGAAAAATGCTATTGGTTCAAAAAAAAGAGAGTACACAAAACACAGAGAGAGAGTGAGAGTAGCCGACTAGTACTAAAGTATCACTAATTAAATGGTTTAATGCTGTCAACTTCTAAAAGAAATATTTTTTTATATTTGATTTGTTGAAGATATCTGACTTGGGGTTTGAACCGTGGCCTTACGTCTAATAAACCAACACACTACCTACTAGACTACGGCGGTTACGGTTTTCGAGATTTCCAAACCCAATAATGCAACAAACACGGTTTTAGACTATTTGTGTGAATCACAGACCGATAGAATTTTTAAACTATAAATTCAAAAAATTTAAAAAAACACTAAAACAAAGCCAGAAAATTTGTATTGGCAACATTTTAAATGAGAATAAATTGAACACATACACACACTTAATAAGGTTTTGTTAACATTATTGTTTGCGTAAATGATAAAAAAAACCCTCCCTACACTTTCAAAGTACACTGTTATTTGTCCGATTTTTTTTCTTCTCATTATTATTCTCTTTGCCAACATGACAATTTACGACGCTCTTTCATTGTCGATTCTAAGCCGGTGGTTTTTAATTTTTGTTTACATTTCTTTTTTTTTTTTGTATTTATACGTACCTTTTTTAAGTTTTCGTTCGTTTTGTTTAATAAACTTATAAGATTTAGTACTCCAATTACATACATCAACAGATATTCCTTTTTTTTGCAGAAAAAATCCTTTTGTTGCAAAACACGTGCTTTATTTCATCATCCTTTTTATGCTGCTCCTTGGTTTTTCTACACACTTTCTTGTGTGCCTTTTCTTTCTCACGCTCTCTTTAAATTTTATAATTCACCACCATTATTAACTTTAATTTTAATATCCTTTTATAGTTAAAACTTGACTGACACCTTTTCCCACGTATCAGTTGGCTGATGTAAGTTTAAAACCAAAATGTCATCATTATTTTCCGAAAACCTCTCTTACTCTTCGGTTTATTTTACTTTTTTAGAAGAGGCATTTTTTTCAGTTTTTTTATTTTCCTTTCAAGTTTTTGTTTTACTCCAGAAGTTGTTATTCTTTAAGATATGTATGTATGCATGTATATTGTGAGAAAATAAAACACATGGTTTGGCGGTAGAGAGCACTACTGACCTTTAAGACTGTTAAAACACCCTATTAAAGCAGGGGCTTAAACTGGCTAATAATCAGTTTTGAAATCAATTTAAAAATTATATTTTTGTACCAAAAATAATACATATGTAGCAAACACATGCGCTCTGTATTAAAACACACTGTTACACTGTGGTATTGAAAAGCCTTGAAAGTACAAAGATTGTATTGACAGATCTTTAGTAGTTTTATTAGTTTGTAAATAAAATGTTTAATACCGTTAAAAACACGGTAATCTAGTAGGTAATAATTTGGCCCGTGGCTCAAAGCCAACTCAAACATCGAGTATTACACCAGTAGTACACAATCTGCCGATAAGATACTTTAGTATGGACAAACAACGGCCAGATAGTACTAAAAGAATTAGTCCTTATCATTACAAGCTTTTGTTCTTATCATTACAACTATTTAAAATAGCTAATACCGTTAAAAAGTGATAAGGATTGGAATTTATTTCCAAAGTCAATTGCATATTTTAAAAAAACCATCTCTTAAAACTACGTGTAGGGGTACGAAATTTATTTATTATTTCGCCGCTAAAGCACATGTGCCCACTCACTTAAGTTTCTTCGACTCTCTTCTTCTCTCTTTAATATTTATTTCACCACTTTTTTTCCATCTTCTCTTTTTTACAATAAAAGCATTCGCTGATATTTTACGCTGCGGACGCGCTGCGTCACATACTTACACGTTGCATTTATTTTAAGCACAGGGTAACATTTCAAGAATCAAATATTTGCAAATACAACATAACAAACAGTGTTGTCGTATTAGATATTTTATTACACTCAATTCATATGAATTCAAAATAGAGACTCTTAAAACATAAATTTATAATCAGATTGTATTATTTAAACTATTGGAAATTCAAAGATTTAACTTAGAAAACCATCGATATTATTAAGTGTCTTTGATAATTATCGTAAATCACAGCACGACCCCAATATATTGCCCATAAATATGTGTGAATGTAAGTGTCCCTTATTATCTATTGTGTATCAACAGAATACACAAATTTATTTTGTTTACATTCGTTTGTGAAATAAAAATAAAAACAAAACAAGTTGTCTACTAATGAGACTGCAAATATTTCAGCCAGTTAATTACTTTTAACAAACAATGATAATGATATTTCGATTCCGTCATAATGCCTAGTAATGCTCAATTGCAATTTATTTCAACTTTTCATTGAATGTGTGATTCATTCAATTACTTTTAAATAACAATTACATTCTAAAATGATAAGACGATAAACAATATAAATGACGTCATTATTAGCATGCCTACATGGTGAGTTTATTTATAAAATTACCGTGTGCTTGGCGGTGTTGCTGAATACAGAAAAATTTTTTTTATATTTTTTAAAATGTTTATAAATTCTTCTTGGTATTTCAATGTATTTTTTCATAATGTTTTAATTGCTCGGTAAAGTAATTTATTCTTACGGAAAATGTTCAAATCTGGGTAAGCGAAAAGGATGGAAACGCATCGAAGACAAAACTATTAGAATTGGCTTGTCGATGACTTTAATTTTCTATAGGTAAGAACGTTTTGGCTTAACCAAGGGATTCACGCGATTTAGAGACGCTCCTGAGCTGTTGTATAATCGTTCCAAACGCCACCCATATTGGGTCACATTTTTTATGCCTCTAAGCAGATTTCTGGCAAAAACTTTGAGTGTAAAATAAAATTACCATTAAAAACTTCTCAAAAAGAAAATCTCTCGTTCGGAGTCGACTTTAAACTGTAAGACACCACGTAAAAGGTGTGAGAAACTAGGTCGGAATCCTTGCTAAAGGGTTGTAATGACCAATTATGTATGTTTTAATAGATACAGAGCTGTTTAACTTTAGCTTTGTGTACGCGTCTGTGTGGATTTTTCAATAACGGATCCTATCTGATAGAAGGGAAGGAGATACTCAGTAAATATTCGCGAAAGTTTCGTGCTTCAATTCTTTCAAGTAAAATTCTTTTGTTTTTCAACAGAGCCAACTTTCATACACTCCGCGCGCGTGAAGAGAGATCCGTTTTCAATCTGGCACTATTCGCAAAATTAAATTACATTTATTAAATAAAAGTTAAGAAATTAATGATAATAAACTTATGTAAATATGTATGTATGTATGTATATATATCTATAAATAAAATCTTTATCATAATATCTATACATTAGTAGAATAAATTTTTGTTTTCGACGGTTATTTTAAACGTCCAGGCATATTTGAGACCTCTCTTATCAATATGATTTTTAGGAGGGAATTCTAAATGCATAGCCGAATCCTGCCACTTCCACTAAAATAAAAGCAAACATTTATTGTAATAAAAAACTTTATAAAACCAATTAAAATTATTAAACTTACATTAATTTCTGTATTTTCCATGCCCAACATGCTAATCGTAAATGTACTCTCATCTTTGATATTCTCCATAAAATCCAAACCCACCAAATGGACATTTGAATATTTAGCTTGAGCTGTTCTCCAAGGATGTATAGTTAATGTGTTTGTATCATAAGGATATTCCAAAACTATAGCGTATACATGCGTTAATTGCTTGTTTTCCACTTTACTGGTATACCAGACATCAGGAGTTATGGTATCATTTTGAAATACCCAAGGTTTAGAGGCATATATAGCTTCACCGTTAACTTTTAACCATTCGCCCAGATCTCGTAGTCTCTCCTCGAAAATGGGCAAAATAGTGCCGTACTTAGTAGGGCCCACATTAATCAAAACATTGCCATTGCAGCTTACTGTTGTCACAAGTTCTGTAATAACTTCCTTACTTGTCATGAAATTTTTAAGCGATAAATCAAAACGTTGGCCCCAGCTGTCCTTATCCAATGTGAAGGCATTCTCCCATTTGTGTGTTTGCAATACACCAGGATTGTAACGATCCTGACAATTGTAAAAGTCACCATGTAGGCAAGCGGTGCCAAAACCCCAACGATCATTGGTAACAATTGTATCGCGTACAGGACTTTCATTATAAAGCCTAGAAGAAAATCATATCAAAATTAGAAGCAGAAGCAAAGCATCATTTCTCCGCTTACCAGGCAATAAATTCCTCAGATTTCCAATATTTATCCGTTGCTCCCCAATCACCATCGGACCATAGAACTTCAGGTTGATATTCTTTTATCAAATATATTTGTTCGGGTCGCACTTTATTCGTTACATAATTTTGTTGTAAAAACAGATGCAATTCATCATCGATATACATGCGATTAAACCATTCGAATAACGAATAATATAAACCGAATTTCAGGTCAGTATAACTACGCAAAGCTGACGATAGCTCTCCTGTAAATGGTATTATATTAAGGATACGCCTCAAGATCATTAATATTATCAAAATAAATTACTTATAATGTCTCTTTTGGGTCCAATATCCATTGAGTTCCAGCCGAAAGATTGCTGTGAAGGCCATAAGCAATAACCATCGTGATGCTTACTAGTTAAGACAACATATCTAAACAAACAAATATTTGAATGAATTTATTGTTTTAATCTAAATACACTTACTTTGCTCCACTATCTCTAAACAATAGAGCCCATTGAGTGGCATTGAACAGCTCAGCTGTGAAATCGTGTGCAAACTCTTGATAAGTAAAGCCGGGCTTATAATTTTTCTCCATAAATTCAACGTAATTTTTATATTTTAAATCTGAAAGTAAACAATAAATAAAATTTAATAATAAATTGAATTCTTTTCTCTACCAGTACTCACTTTTCCAATCGGTCCAAAACCATTCTGAGCCCATGCTGGGCACCGAATACACACCCCAGTGTATAAAAATACCAACTTTGGCCTCATCATACCATCTGGGCAATGGCCGCTTATCCAAACTTGACCAATCTGGTTCATATTTTGTGGCAAGTTTGCCATGAACATTAAATTTGTTTACATTTATTATTAAAAATAATAAAATTATTGTTTTAAAATAAAATTTATTTGCCATTTAACAACTGAAAACACAATAAAGAAAAAATATTCCTCTTATCTTAATGCCCGCTCAACTCTCACTAACTAAGCTGCTGTGAAATTTCTCTATTGAGTATCTTCTAGTTTGCATTTGTTACAATTGAATAGAAAATGTGCTCAAATGTGTATCTGCCGAATGAAAACACATTCTACAGGAGTATTCTTCAATCACAAGTAAATTATTTTTGTTGTTCATGTCTCTTATTTCTTTTAAGCCTACTAATTTGAGTAGTTCTTATCAGACGCTGCAAGTATATTCTATTTGCTCATTTACAGTTAAGGAGCACAAATATTTATTTACTTAAGGTTCATGGAAGTTTTTATAAATATATTCTCATAATGCTGTTGATAACAGATGGAATATCTATGCATAGGAAACGGAACTACAAACGAACCATGACACAGGTTTAAATGGGGTAGAACCAACACTATTAACTGGCGTCTTGATTAGACGATCGTTTATGCTTTATTGAACACCTTTTATGTTTTTTGATCGCTGACAAAGATCTTGAACAAATTCCAGCCGGACTATTGCAGGATATATTGCGACGAGGTTGTAGTTGGAAACTATTGGACTGCAACTCTGTAACTGTCCAGCCTTTACTAGGTTGAGGACCCTGGGCAGGGGCTTCTTCGAGGGTTTGGACTCTTTGATTCATATATAGTTTCAGCTGGTTGAGAAGTGCTAGAGCCTCAAGATTGTAATCGAGCTCTCTTATATGTTTTAAAGTCGCCGTAGTCTAGTAGGTAGTGTGTTGGCTTATTAGACGTAAAGCCAGGGATCGAGCCCCTGGCCAGACATCAAGACAAAATACAAAAAGTATTTCTTCGGCGATTTCCTCTCAGCAGATTTCTGGCAAAAACTCTGAGAGTAAATAAAACTGCCATGAAAAAGTTTCTCAAAAATCTGTCGTTCGGAGTCGACTTTAAACTTTAGGTCCCACCACTCATGTATAAAATTAACACACACAATATAAGTGGTGTGAGAAACTAGGACGTTGTGCAATGGGTCAATTCGACCTCCGGGTACTGTACTTGTCTTAATTGACAAGTACACGTCCTCTAACCTAACCTAACCTATATGTTTGTGGTCTGTTTTTTCCTCCGTCTTGTTATCCTCCCTTCCTTACCCCTTCTGCTTTTCTCTATCTCCTTTACTATCCTCTATCTCTCCTTTACGGCGTATTACAATGGGTCATTTTGACCTCCGAGTATTGTACTTGGCATCAGGGGTGTTGTGCTAATTTTTTTTTACAGGAACGCGTTCCGGATTCTGGTTCACGGTTCGGAAAAACAAGCCGGTTAGTTCCGGTTTTTGTTCCGGTTCGGGTTCGGTTCAAACCCTTGTTTATAAAAATACATATAAAAATTCGTCAAAAATTAGAAAAAAAAATCAGCAATTCTTTTAATTTTTTTTCAAAACGTCAGCCAATTCTCCTTATCAGAAATCATCTTTAGTTCCGGAACGCATTCCTGTCCAAAAAGGAAGTACCGGAACGACGTTCCGGAGCGTTCCGGCTCGACAACACCACTGCTTGGCATAACCTACCTAAGCTAACCTACCTCTAAACCTTGTTTACATTTTGTGTAGACTTGTCTATGGTAATATGAGAAATCAAGAAATTTCATCTCCTTCGTATAAATGTGGCGAGAATAAAGCGTAATATGTAATGTGAGACTCTATGCGACATTTTGGCACTTAAATTTGTGAAAGGTTCTCAATGGATTAATTAATAATAATCAATGAATTTTAGGCTGGTTAGATATGACAAAGAGGAAGGTAGTAGCACTAGCTATTTCACTTGATTCAAACCAGTGGTCTCACTAACAACGTTATCACTGTCCGAATCAAAATACAACTAAGTTCCTAACGTTTTTCAACAGCAATTAATTGCATCTCTTTTTGCTAGATTTCGTCGGTTTGAGGAATTATTTTCGAAATATGGCCTTTTGAATGAATTGCTCGAATCGGAAAGGGTTCCGGGCCATTTTTCTTCTGAGGCTCCTGGGCATGTGGTGCAAGTTTCTGTGCCAGGGGAAACTGCGGCAATCAATACATTGTCCACTGTTACTCCTATTGTGGACATTTGTCCATCTATTGCTGATAACCCAACTAGCAGTTCTATACTGAAGTCTGCAAATTTAGTTGAACTGAGTCCAAAGTCTACTCTATCTCCTTTACCTTCACCTCTGGGTGATGTCACTTCTCAAGCATCTTCGAAACCGTCTTCTGTTTCGTATTTAATCAGGATTCTCGTACTAGCCCTCAGCAAACCAGAACAAGGACAGAGGTATTTAATAATGTTTTAATTAATCTTCTTTTATGCCATTGAAAGTGCTTCATAAACATCTATAAGGAAGATCTAATCTTCTCACAATAGCCCCTATTAAATAAAACATACACACATACATAATTGGTCATTACAACCCTTTAGTCAGGATTACGACATAGTGTCTTACACCACCTATGTTGTGTGAGTTAATTTTTTATACATGAGGGTAGGACCTACAGTTTAAAGTCGACTCCGAACAACAGATTTTTGAGAAACTTTTCATGACAATTTTTTATTTACTCTCAGAGTTTTTGCCAGAAATCTGCTGAGAGGAAGTCGCAGAAGAAATATTTTTTCTATTTTATTTTGATGCCTGACCTGGGATACGAACCCGGGCTTTACGTCCAATAAACCAGCACACTACCTACTAGACAACGGCGACTAAATAAAAACGAAATATTATTCCAATCAACGATCGCATAATAAGACTTCTATGAATACAATCAAACTATACATCACCTTAAGTCAGTCAAGTTGAAGACATATGTATGTATCATGTGGTGAATGTCCGCAACAATTTGCCTATCCATTCGACAAATGTATTACCATAAATTCTGTCATGGTCTTGTTTCTAAGTAAGGCTTAATGAAGAATGTTTTTCCAGCATTCTTTAATCAGACGGATGTCTTATAGACTACCTCTAAGGCTTTTAAAACAAGCTTTAATGACTCGCATATCAGTGCTGTATGGATAATCGGTAATACCTTGCGCAGTTTACAGCTACATGCAATTAAATAGAGATTTCGGTGTTGTTCTCTTGAATATTCTTCTAGTGTAACTGGTTCTGATCCTTATTAAGGCGTGATAGTACACTGCAATGTAAAATTAAAGATTAAAAGAATATGAATACAGCAATCCATTTGCCTGGAAAAAGCATAACCACATAGCATTTTTTTTTTGTTAATTCTTTTCAAAAAAACCTTTATTTAGTCATATATCTCTAGAGAAAATTTAATGATTGATGAATGACATCTTTTTAATAATAGACTACGAATTTAAACTTAAAGATAAAAGATTTAAAAGTTTGTATATTTATAGAAAGAAATATAATTGATAAAAAATACATAATGTTTGTGTATAGAAAACAAAAGAAAAAAGCAATTAAAAATAGAAAACTACGAGTTAAAGTAATAAAAAGATTGTATAATATTATTGAAACTAATATTCAACTAAAGTTAACAATACATCATCACAAAAGGAAATTCTTAAAGAATTTCTGTTCTTTAAGAATTCAGAAAAACATTAGGGGGGCGGGGGGTGTATAAACAATATTAAACAAAAACTTTAAATAAACTGCGAGTTGTCATGTTTTTTAAATTAAATCTGTGAAAATAAACTCTGTGAGTACGTACATAAGTTTTGTAAGTTTCGTTCAACTATTGCTTGCAGAATTTTATTGAGTTTTATTGCTTTTTGTTTTTCTTCTTATTAATTTTTGTTTTAACATTAACATTATTATAGTAGGTATGTATGTATGTATGTAGTTAGTTAGTTGGTAAGTAGTTGGTTGAGAAGTCAATACACTTTAAAAGTGTAAAACTTTAGCTTGATTGTAAGTAAGTATGTATGTAAGATTAATTTGTATTGTATATTTGGTTATTGAAAAAATATTGTATGTATGTATAATCAGTTGTTGTTTGTTTGTTTGTTTTTTTATCAATTAAAGGTAGTTGCTTGATTGATTATTTAGTATTTAGCTTGTAATTGTTTGGAACATTGAATTGTTACTGTGTTGTTACTGTACATTTGTTATGGCTATTGTAGGACAACAATAAAAAAGTATTGTAAATGTAAAATAATATAGAAAAAGAAAAGAGAAAATGAAAACAAATCATAATACAACAAAAAATAAATGCATATTTAAATATTTTGTCTAATATAGAAATGTTCTGTTAACTTTTTGTTGATTTTCGACATGGACGTTAAACGTAATATTTGTTTATATGTATGTATTATAATGTAAAAAATTTGTAATAATGATATAATAATAAGTATTCATGATAATGTTTATGACTTAATTAAATACAATTATATATATAGACATAGGTCATCAGTTATATAAATGGCAGTATACAATACAATACAAAAAAATTTTTTTTTTATTATTCTAAATAAATCTATGCAATTTTGAAATTTTCTTTCATTTCTTTGGTTATATGTATGTATGTATATATGTATGTATGTACGTGTACATGCTATAAGAAATGCTTGATTCTGTTCAAAGTAATGGTAAATTATCGAAATTTATAATTTTTTTTTATTTATCCAAAAGGCAAGTGTGCTGCTATATTTGAAGCCATTATTAACCAAAGTTTAAAAAAATTTTCCAAAACACTTTTAAACTTGATCAATTTGATTTTTCGCAGAGAAGTTTAACATGTCCTTATACATATCTCTTATGGCTTCAAATAGATGAACCGTCAGTGTTCCTCTGGTGGTGTACGAAATTCCGAAATCCAATCGGTTACACGCAAACGAAATATTTCTGTTTTTGTTAAAATCCAATCACGATATTGATGTGGTATTGATTCTACAATTTTCTCAGCAATTTCTGGATTCTTAAACATAATCATATAGATGAGCACAACATTAAATGCCACCATCAGTAAAAAGATTACCATTGAAGTTAATGCCGTGCTAGTTTGCTGTGATTTTAGCGAAGTTTTTACCGAACCATTTACTGTTTTTTTCGATTTATTTGCTTTTGCAATTGTTATATTGTCATCTGCTGATAGTACAGCATTATTGGTAGACTCTTGATTTTGGTTTGATTTCTTTTTGGATTTTGATTTTTTTGTTTTCTTTGACTTTTGTTGTAAATCAGTGGATTTATCGACATTATTATCCGTGTCTTCTTGTTGTGTTGAGCGTACATTTTGATTTTGTAACATTTCTTGGCGATATTGTTCTTTTGCTTTTATAGCCTCTACTTGCATGGCGGACATAAATTTAACCTGTAACATTAAAGATAAAATAAATTTTTCTAATTCCACATGACTAAGCAAATTTACATTACCGTTCTTTTAGCCGAATCTTGACAATCCTTTGTTGTTGTACAAATTCCAACAATTTTCACTAAAGCCGGTGTCAAAGGATTCCCTTTCAGATCCAAGTAACGTAAATTAATTAAATCTCCAAAACTTAATGGTAAATGTTCCAATTGATTGTTGTACAGATCCAAATGCCTGAGATTTTTTAGGAGACCAAAATCTTCGGGCAGAAATTTTATTTGATTTTTACTCAAGTCCAGCTTTACCAAACGACTCAAAGTCCAAAAGTTTTTCTATGGGGATAATGTAGGACATTAAAGAAATTTGTTATTTTATTTTAAGGAATCTTAAAAATAATGTGTTGTAAATATAGATTGAGCTTTGTGTCATAAAATGTTTACAATGCAACATCATATGACGTTAAATCGTTTGAAATGGAAAAGTGGAAAAAATTCTCCAGAAATAAATTATTTGCGGTTATTCTATCAAAGCTTTGCTATTGCAAATGGCAGTAAATTTTTCTCTTTATAAAATCATGCTGTAATGTGTACAGCATAACCAAAAAGTGGTCTCCGGTTTATAGAACAATATGTAGAATAGTTCTGATAAAATGAATTAACATACAAAATAGAAACATTTAAACTTTTTCCAAACGCAGCAAGTATGCAACAAAGCTCGATCTACAATGGAAAATGTATTTTTACTTACACCCAACGACATCAAACGATTGCTTGACAAATCCAAAACATTCACACGCTTGAAGGAAGCCTGTAAAAAAAGTATTTTTCATATGATTTTGAAACGAAAAAAATTTCGTGCATAAAAACGAGGTACAAACCACGAAACCGAAATGAAAGAAACCATGTTCCTGAAAAAAAATGTGAAAAAACCCTTTCGCCAGCACTCAAATACAGATGAAGTACAGAGACGTTATTTAATGCATTTAACCGGATAAAGATACACAAGAAAATTTTAAAAGTAAGAGAAATAGAAATGGAACAAACAAGGTACGATAAAGTGCAAGATTTTTTTGTGTTTTTTGATTAAGGCCAAACCTCAGAAATCATACATACGATAATAGGGATGGAAGGTGAAAATAAAGTACTTTAAAATGTTTGGACTAATCTACGACTTCTTTAATGTTGAAAAAGGTGACAAACAAGTTCATTGGCCTTGTAATCCATGAACTGTAACATAATGAATCTTTTGTGTTTACATTTCGAAAAAGTAACCGTCCAACTGAATCTGAAGGAAATGTTGAATTTTATCTAAAAGTTTAAGACTCAAGCCTTATAGGGAACATCTGATGCAATAAATCGAACGGTCATCTTCGACAAATCATTAAATCATGCAGATCGCCATTCCATCCGACGGCGATAGTTGTGCCAACATTAAATGCGCAGCAAAAGGTGCAGCAATATAAGGCATAAACGGCTACATATTCATCACACTCCTCAACTATCATTTTTCTTTGACTACGCATAGTGGCAGTCAACTACCCAAGCGCCCTATACTGTTAATAAACTTAACTTCACTGCTTTACGCCTCCAGGTAACCACTGGATTACATACTAACTTCAGAGACAGCAGAACTGTTTCAATAACTTCTTAAATCCATTGAAGAAGTCACGGGCAAGTAAAAAAGGGTAAGCAGCGTCAATATTTGGAGATTCTTTTCTAATCTTTTCGCATAGCATTGCGGTAATTTTATTAATATTACTCAATCATGTCGTGTTGACAACCTGGTTTGTTGTATGAACCCTCAAGATATGTGGCAATTTATGGATATGATGACATGCCACACATACTTCAAAATAATTACGGAAATAATTTCAATTATTATGTATGGTTAGAGTGCAAATCCATAGATCATGTAAATCAGTGGCATTATAGGCTTAAGCTCAGGAAAATATCAAAATTTCCGAGTGTTGGCCACTGTAAAGAACGCAGATTCTTTGCAAAGCAAGCATTGATAACACATATCTCAAGTCACATTCGTATTCATTTCGTATCCGGAAAATTGCTTCGGCTTACTTTGCAAAATTTTTGGGTACTTTTTTGAGGACATTGCCCTGTTACATGTTGACAATTTTAAATCAACACTACTTTCACATTTCTGCATTGCAACTGAACGTTGAATATACATATGTGTGTGCATGTGTATGACCCACACAAAAGACGAATGCAATGAATGTGTATTGTGGTTGGAGGCACAGGGGTTAAAATTAAATGGATACACAAGTTGGCAAATATCTAATAGAGACTCTGCTTAAAACAAATCCTTAAAAAAAGGGTGTGTTACCAAAATTTCACAAAAAAGCTTAAAAAGGAGCCTAGTGTAATCCATTACACTATAGCAGTAAAAGTACGAGCAATTTGCCAACTCCACTCTATTGACGGGAATACAATTAAAAACTTTTACTATTCAAGTCCTCCATACAATAACTTTCACTTTCATTACAACAAGGTTTCCTTTTTTTCGATTTCATCCGTGTTTTTTCACATTTTTTTCTCTTTTGCTTTGCACTTTTGCCCAAGAGGCCAACTCCATTGTTCCCATACTTACGATTTCTTTGACAGGGATTTCCTTTAGCTCACACAAACTTAAATCACAAACATTGTCTTCAACTTTTTCCTTAACGTTCACTTTAGACGATTTCGGCATTTTATTTGATTTTTATTGTATTTTTTAGGGAAAATAAAAATAAAATAATTTTGCAATTTTTTTTTCTCTTTTGTAACAATTTTCTTGCCACGGCCGAAATGATTGAAACACAACAACAACAAAAAAACAAAAAGATGCAGGCAAGCCACCACCATCCAAACAAGCCGAACGAATGAAAACAGTGAAATGGTATGAAATGTAATGGAAGAGAAGTTCAAGGTTTTTTTTTCTTTCTTTCTTTATCCTTAATGGTTAGCTTTCTCTTGTTTTCTTTAATATGTTTCTTTTTTTCTAATTGTCAACTTTTATCGTTTGTGTTTATTTAGAATACGAAATGAAAATAAATGACACGCTAAAGACGAATAATTATATGAATGTGACAACAAAAATGTCAAAGTTTATATTTAGTACGTCTTTTAACCGATAGGAAAACAATACTGGGTGAATGGCAAAATGTAGCGGTGATGCCATATTTAATTTTATTTAGTTACGACATAAACCTTCAAAAGGATATGCTTAAGATGAAATAAAAATAAAAGAATTTTAGTGAATTTATATTTTGTTTCAAAATATTTTGACGTTAATTAATTATTTTTTGTATGCAGTTTTCTAATTTTAATTTTTTTAAATTTTTGAATGGAATGACACAATGTCAACATTGTTTTAATGCAGTAACCAGACATATCGGTGAATGCCCCACTAACAGATGTGAAAATTACTTATTCCAGATACGCACCGTCCAAATCACGATATACATTACATGTATTTATGGTGAATTTCGATTTTATTCACCACACCGGATAAATTTACCACATTTTGGAAGAACTCACCACACTAGAAACTCACCATACTTCGATTTTATTCACCACACCGGATAAATTGACCATATTTTGTAAAAACTCACTACACTAGAAAACTCACCACAACTACAAACACTTCAAAAAAATTAATTTTATTTGCTTTTCTTTCCAAGCAGCAGCGAGAGCAAACAAATCACAACAACAATTCCACAACAACATCACACCATTGTTTTGTGTTGTACGGTTGAACCGGGACGAGCGAACAAACATTTAACCTACATACCTACTCTTTCCTCCACCTACAACATTACGCCGTTATATTTTTGTTTTCGTTTTTTTGTCTGACCTGGGGTTTGAACAGTGGCGTCTACTTTTAACTTGTAACTACCTATTAGACAGACATAGTACGTTAAACAAACGGGCCCTAATTTTTACTTATTAGACACGGAAAAGGAAAAGAATGTGCGAATTATTTTTGAAATAAAACAAAGGAATTATATCCTTACACATTTAAAGAGTGCGGAGTAATTCTTTGAATATGATCAGAATATTACTTTAGGAACTAAACAGATTATTTATCAACGTTCGAAAGGATGTCGTCTAGCGTTAAATTTCAAATACAAGCCCGATCCTCTTTAGAGGAAAAACAACGTATTAGTACTGCATGAAGGTGACAAGCCAACAATGAGTTTAATTGCGGGGCACTCCGTTTACTTACACCTGGTGCATACGATGAGTGCACAGACTGTGAAGAACGGAACGTTGGTTTTTTATCATGGTTCCGTCTTCGTAAGCACGATATAGCAATATTTTAGAAAATGTACTATGCTAACCTTATAATAGATACGGCGTTTGTAAAAAAAACGTTAGTATATGGGAACTTGAAAGCCATGGTTATTTCCTTCCCTTTTAACCTGTATACCCACCCAACCGTTCTTTTTTATGTTGGCATCCGTAATACCACCGGTTACCAACCATAATCGACAGATAAATACTATTCTGCAGGGCATAATTAATTTTTCAAAACCCTTTTAATTAATAAACATTACTCACATATTATGCTAAAGAGAATACTAACATTTTCTTTTAAATTAAAAAATAATGCTTTATTTTTATCCACAAATTTAAAACACCGTAGACATAAAATATTATTTTCAACACCTTCAGAATAACGAAGACGCGGAGAAGAGAACAACTGCTTATTCTTCTTCTTCTTCGGCAGCAGCACCACCAGCGGCGTTCTTCTTCATGTTCTTCCTCTTCACGCGACCAGGGCGGCCACCACCGAAGGGAGATTTCAAAGAGAAATCGATGTGCTTTTGGGAATCCAAACGGACCACAAAGGAAGGAATGTTAACAACCTGTTTGCGGACACTATAAAAAGAAAAGAGAAAAAAGATGCACAATCAATAAAAATTGTATGAGAGAGTAAAGGTTTCAAAGGAGGTCTCATTAAGAGTGCTTTGCTAAAGTTCAGTTTTAATATTTTTCTTTTTGAAGTTGTAACAACTTACTCGACATTGTGTTTAGGCTGGACCTAAACTAAATTGGTTAACTATCTATTTGACAGATGAAACCAATACCAAAAGACGTTGAGAGCCGGTACAAAAAACCCCATACCTCCTTATTTAGTACACTCAGGGTAACTTGTTCGACTCCCAAGTGGTCTTACTGAACATATTAAATTTATGCAAGTTTCCAATCCAAAAAGCCTGTTTTTCAAGAGGCTTTTTATACAAAAGCTGTTCAATATTTACCGAATGTGACGTTGACGAATCAAGACACGAGCATGATGGATAGATTTAGCTAATCCCAATTTGAAGACTTGAGTTTGCAAACGACGTTCCAAGAAATCTTCGATTTTCAAACCCAAAACGTAATCGAGCTTCATGCGAGACTCATCCAAGACACCAATACGTACCAAACGACGCAACAAGGCATTACCTAAAATAATAAAGAATTTTTTTAGAACCGAACATATCTGCAATTATATTTCACAGTGTGATTAAAATGGAAAACTTTCAGTGTTCTAAAATCTTCAAGGATTAACTCAGACAAGAAGTGTCAGAAATTATAGAAAAAATACAAAATCATCCTTTCAAGTTTCCACCTTATTTTTTTAACCGGCGAAATAATGTTGTATTCAGTGTAATTACCTTGGAACAATCTCTTTTCGTCTTTCTCGTCCAAAGTCAACAACTCACGGGCAGCTTTACGGATTTTAGCCAAGGCGTACTTTACACGCCAGACTTCACGCTTGTTGCGGAGACCATATTCACCAATGATCTTTAATTCCTGATCCAAGCGAGCCTTTTCATAAGGACGACGAGGAGTAACATAAGTCTTTGAGAAGACTGAGGGTATACGTCCGTTTACCATGTTGTCACCTAATCAACCGATTCTAATTTATAAAATAAGATAAAAACACATATTAAATCGTTTGTCACTTTAAGGTTAAGTTTTTCATCTTTTAAAATCTTCAACATCATGGCGAAATTAATGTCGATTTTAATTCAAAAACTTTGCAATGCAATTCAATTTTATGAATTCACAATAATTTTTTAATATTTCTTTACAAATCCAATATATTTTAACAAAATTTTATATAATTACGAGACTTTACGTACATTCGGTTTGACGATTTAACAAAGAAAGAAAGAAAACAGCAAAATGTCAATTGAGTTTTTTTTTTTGACAAAATGGAGTTGCCATATCGAACTATTTGCTTCTATTGTAAAGCCATTCACTCAGAGTTAATAACACGTAAGTTGAAATGTTGCTAAGATTGCGTTTTCGAGTTATTTTTAAAATTATTAATTTTTAAAAGAAAAACAATTTAATGGTTTAAAATTCTTTAAATTATTAATTTTGAACAATTCTTTAAACTTCCTAAATACTCCATGGATGGTATTAAATTGCTCGACCAATACCAACCGATTTCACTGTTGTCAGTTATTTTTTTTGTTTAGTTTATGTTAACAGTTCGTTGTGGATAGCAACAGAGCAACGATAACAAACAGTTTTATTAATTCGAAATGGTGGTTCTGTTTTATTCCGCGATTTTTTTCGTTTAAGTTTATAGTGTACATTGTGGTTTATAGTGCGCGTTTTGTATAATCGTTTGTCGGAGTGGCTAATTAGAATAGCAATATATCATTTCCGGACTATGTTTCTTTTTACTAATAACGTTTATCCCAATAGACGTCGAACAGTGCCTTTCCCAAAAGCTGTAGCTGTTGTATAGGGACACATTGAAGAAGATCCAAATCAAGCACTTCTTCCTCGTTCCCAGCAACGGGTGTTGTGTCCTTCCACTTTATAGAAGACTTTAAGAAAGGATTTCGGCTTAAAAGCTTGCAAGATTCAATTTGTGGTGTAATTAAAGCCAAGAGATCACTGTAATGGGGCGAAACATAAATTAATATTGAGTTCCAATTCAAAATATGGTCATTTTTGGATGAATGGATACTTATGTAAACTAAATTGTAGCATTTGGAGTGAGTATAATCCACAAGGCTCAGACAAAAGGACAAACCCATTGCATTCACAGAAAACTACTGTTTGGTGTACTTTATGGGCTGAAGGCACCATTGGTTCATAAGTCTGCAAACACAATGATTATCAGTATGTTACTGTCAATAGTAAACGATAAAGGGACGTGATTAAGAACTTATTCGTGTTTCATTTAACTGGCATTAATCCTGCTGACATGTGGTTCCAACAGAAGGAAACCATATGCCCTATGCCATCTAAGGCGTGCTACAATTGATTTACAACAAATTGGCAACTAAGATCGTATGAGTAAATCCTTATTGGATTATTTTCTTTTGGATTATGTATAATCCCTTGACTGCATCGATAAACTGGAATGTCGTACACTCCCATTACAACACAAAAACTTGGCATGTCGTATGACTAACATATGTGATCGTCTAAATACCCCTTTATTGGCATTCATCCGTATGTTGCTTGGTAAAGCTCCAATTGGAAAATTATTATATTATATTATTACACTGCACTGGATGCGTCGAACGGCCTTAAACTTGTGTAAGTATTAAAAAACCAATATAACTTTGCTTTGACTTTTATACCTGACCCAAATATTCAACGATCTTAAAAGGATCGCTAAAATTTGAAAAGGTCACTGAACAAGCATTACAATTATTAACGTAAGTCCAAATTAACTGAATAAAGAGCAAAAAAAAAATTATGAATTTATGGTACAACATCAGTTAGAATTTTCAATGATGGTGAAATAAACTTTAACATCGGCTTTTAAATGATTGTAAGCGAATACTTTAAGATGTATCATGTAGTCGTCGGTTGGCAATGGTAAAAGTTTAAACATCTCGGCATTTGGCACAAAATTCTGTATAATAATATCGTGCTGCAAATAAATCATGAAATCGTGAAATCAAATCAAATTTTTTCCAAAACTTACATTGTAAGGGCAAGTATGATTAATATTGGATACATTGGTAAGCATATCGAATATTATTTTCAAAAATGGAAATTTTGTACGATGCTTCATAACTTGGCAAAAATCACTTTTCATGTTATACAAAAAGCGTCGGTAACCATTGGCCTTTTTCAGAAGTTCTAGATTTATCTGTGAAAGAGAAATTGATTTAAATGAGACTTTTGAAATTCCTTTGAAGTGAAACTGACGTATATTAACTTACCGATATATTATTAACTGGAATTTTAAAAAGTTTAACGTAAATATTCAAATCCACTGTATTTCGTTTTCTTAGCTTCAGATGGCATTCTTTAAATACGGCGAACTTTTGATCGAATTCTTTACATTTTAAGTTGGTCAGTTTTAGAAAAACCGCTATACCCACGGCGAATAAATAAGAAAAAACTAAAATACGCGTGAAAAATCTAAAATCCATTTGAATAGTAAATCGTTTAGAAAGCAAATGTAAAAATTGAAAAAATAGAAAAACAACAATTAAAAGCTGTTTTCGTTTGAACAATTAAATGAAGTAATTATGCTTAAAATTATTTTAAACGTCATCGCCAGCTAAAACTACGCACAATACTTTATGTAGGAGCCATTTGTATGCAGCTTTTGTTATCAAATCTATTGGAGAAATCCATGTGGAAGAACCTATTATTTGTTTTTGTAATTTTATTTGAAAATATCTTTTTTAAACACCTAATGAATCCTTTTAAATCAACGGATTTCAATATAAACCAGTCTTCTTAGCCGGATAGTTATCTAGCACTGGTCCTGAAGGAAATTTCTTCAAAGCTCGCTCGTCCTTTAGCTAAGCTTTTCAGCACCTCATATTGTGCCGGTATTATTTCTATCTTTTTTGAAAGGTTACTAATATAAAATCAATCCTCAAAAAGGGATAGGCTAGTAACCCTGAGAATGGTAATGTTTTTCGAGTGATAAACCACCATCTTGTGAAATATTTAGAGTGCAACGATCAAATTATCGACACAGAGTACGGCATGTTTCTATTGCAACGAATTTTGGACGAGTGAAATAAAAGGAATTGTTCCCGAAAATCATATATTTTAGGTCATACCCGTCTTTCTCGCATGGCAAATCTGTTTGTAGTCGATTAGTCAGTGAATCGTACACCGCTTTACAGATTGAATACGTTCTTTAGCCTGATTGTCCTTATGTAGAACTTTCTGCAAAGGTCTTTCTTTCCATTTATGACATAAAGAGATTCGTTCAAGTCTAATGTCTACAAACACCTCCTCCCTCTTTTACCCTTCCCAGAACCCATATTTTTTTTCTTGTAACACCAATACAATGCAATGCTTGAGTAGAGGCCATCCATCCCCTGAGTTTTGGTCGTAAAAATTTTTTGGTTTTGAAAAGGATTAATTCACGAATTAATTTTTTAGCATCAGAAGTAAAGTACTCAATATTTATTTCAGATAAAATTTTCTGTTACTAAAGGAGTTACAACAAATTTTGTTCAATTTATTTTGACGGACACTATATAAACTGATTTAAAACAAAAAAAAAATGGTTGAGTTCGGTAGGCGTCGGAGTTACTTTAACCCCACGAATATAGTATTTTTCTTATTTTCCTTCCTTACGCTCAGTGTACACTTTGACATCTGCTTTCGGGCTCTTGTAGGCAAGTACGACCAAACTAATCATGTAATCACCGTCTGGCAAAGGGATGCGCGAAAGCATCGCATCCTTTAAAACTAAATTTTTCACAATTACATCGTGCTAAAGGAAACAAAAGATAAAAGAAAAATTATTATTTTATTGCCTTAACAGCAAAGGTTAATCGATTCAAAATTTACATTGTAGGGGCAGGTGTGATTAATATTCGAATAGCTCATGATCATGTTCAGAAAGACATCCATAACTGGGTATCTCTTGCGATTCTTAGAGAAGTCACAAAAGTCTAACGTGAAATTATAAAGGAAAGGCTTATAGCCATTGGCCTTCTTATTTAGGCTGAATATAACCTGAAAATGAAAATGTTGTTGCAGTTACAACAATATTTCGAGCAATATTTTTTACAACTTACCGATATTTCAGTTACAGGCAGTTGATGGAGCTTAACATGAATGTTCATGGCTGATACGCCACGTTTCACCATTTTAAGATTGCATTCGGAGAATGTTGCAAATGGTGCATCCAGTTCTTGACATTTCAAATTCGTAAATCGAAGTGAAGACTGTGCCAATGCCAAAATACTCAGAAATATCAGTATTTGTCTAAAGGGGTACATTTCGTTGAATACTATTTAATCTATCCAATTAAAATTTCTTTTTGAAAGCATTGAATTGTAAAAAATTAGTTAGAGATACACACACATACATACGTATATGTATTATTTTTAATTGAAAAAAATCATTAAATTGTTAAAGCTTTTAATTGTTTTGAATATGAACCCAATTTAGATAAGTGTTCCGCAATCACCGCATTCAACGCATCCGAAAGTGATTTAAAATCATGGTCTTCATGGTATTTTGTGAAATGGGGTGTCATTTAATCGATTCTGAAAAAATACAACATCATTTAGATGTTCTCCATGACTTCTCTGGGTGGAGTGCATCCGATGTGTTAAATTTTTCATGGCTCTGGCTTAGAAATCAGGTTAAATTTGGTCGATATCAGCAGTTATGCTGACTTTGAGCACCGT
This sequence comes from Sarcophaga carnaria, assembly GCA_958299815.1. Taxonomy (NCBI): domain Eukaryota; kingdom Metazoa; phylum Arthropoda; class Insecta; order Diptera; family Sarcophagidae; genus Sarcophaga; species Sarcophaga carnaria. Next base: position 48,736,495 of record OY283151.1, read on the forward strand.
CGTGCTGTATGACTTATTTGCGTACACCTGCAACGGGGTGAAAACGCACAATCTGGTTAGCCACGTGAGATGACCATGCCCTAAATTGCTCGCGCAGAATATTGAGTGTGGTTTGAGTTGTGTGCCACTTGGCGGCGTCGTGATGAAACCAAATGTTGTTGGTGTCCAGGTCATCCAATTCAGGTCAAAGAAATTGGTAATCATCGATCCATAGTACTTGACGTTGATAGTGATGGCCTAGCCAATTACGTTCTCAGAGAAATGACATTGTCAGCCCAAAATCCTTTATCTTATCGGCATGCATCTCGGATATTATGTGGATTGGTAACCTCCCGAATTCGACAATTTTGTTAGTCCACGTATCTTTTCATTCTGAAATAAGCCTCCACGCTGAAGACGATTTTTCGATAAAAATAGGGTCAGTTGCCTACTGATACAGAGCCCATATTATAAACACAGCTGTTTACCTTTAGTTCCTGGGTGAGTTGAATTTTGTACGCATGCAGGCCCAAGTCACAACTCAAATTTCGCTAAAATTTGTCTGCGAAGTCGCCGTAGTTTAGTAGGTAGTGTGTTGGCTTATTAGACATAAAAGCCAGGGTTCGAGCCCTAGGCCAGACATCAAGACAAAATACAAAAAGTATTTCTTCGGCGACTTCCTCTCAGCAGATTTCTGGCAAAAACTCTGAGAGTAAATAAAATTGCCATGAAAAAGTTTCTCAAAAAAAAAAAAACAAAAAAATTTCTGTCGTGCGGAGTCGACTTTAAACTGTAGGTCCCACCACTCATGTATAAAATTAACACACACATCATAAATGGTGTGAGAAACTAGGACGTTGTACAATGGGTCAATTCGACCCCCGGGTACTGTACTTGTCTTAATTGACAAGTACACGTCCTCTAACCTAACCTAATCTTGGTCTGCGAAAGGTGGAGGTCTTATGAGTGACTACTGATTGAATACTCTCACGGAAAGAGGCGATGTTTTCGGCGAGCTTTTTTTTCGTCGACATTCGAACTTATGAACAACATTGCGAATAGTTCTCTCGGTAGGCGATGCGCTTTATAAAACTATTTTATTATTTGTATACCTTGTCAACTTGTTTTTTGCTCATTAAACAAGCAAGCCAACTAAAGCGAAACTAATTGAGATTGAATTTAAAATCTAACTTTAGATATCTTCCATGTGAGTGTGTATGTAAATATATGCGATATTATTAACAATTTTTAGTAAAAAAATTTCAAACTAAAGGCTTGATAAGATCGACAATATTATTATGGAATTGTTTACTTTTATTCTGTGTTAATTATTTATTTAAATATAAATAATCCCTTGTTATTTAATTTAATATTTTTTTTGCAATTATTTTTGCTATTTAAGCGTTTACAAGTTTTCAATCTGGCAATACTCTTTACCTAGTGAAATAAATCAAAACAGAGAAAAAATATTGTCTGTAAAGTATTGCACGTTATTTTAAACATTTTGATTGGTTGGTCTTGCATTAAATTACCGCTACAAACACACGCAGAGAATATGTAAACAAAATAACAAGAGAGCAGATGTATCAGAGAAAATTCAATAGTAAGAGAGTAAAGTAGAAGAGTAAAAGAAAGAGAGAGAATACAAAATATAGAGTGCCACAATGGTAGTGAGAAAACAAAAACTATTTAAACTAATGAAAGTAATAATTACTTGAGTAACAACATAACAAAAACGGGTTTCATAGTTTAAGGCGAAAAGACAAAGAGAAACTAAACTAAAACAAAACAAAAATTGCATTTAAAACCGGTTTTCTTGTTGGTACCATTGAGCCCCAGTGACTGTAGTGCTTTGCTGCTGGTTCTTTCTCCAAGTAAACTAAACAAAGGGCTCGTTAGTTGCATGGCTGGTTGGTTCTTTTCTTGTCTTGTCTTGTTTCCCATAAGAACGTTGGTTGGAATATTTTGTAATTTTATTGTATATTGAACACCCTGTTCATTTGATAATCTTGCCAATATATGCGAATGTGTGAAGCTTTTCTCTTTGGGTGGCTGTTGTTTATATATGAGAGCGTATGCGTATCTATGAGTTCGAGAGATAATGAATGTGTACGAATGTTTTGTTAGCTTGGCTAAGCATTTGTTAGCCGCTTTTATGAACAGAACCAACAGTTGCTATTTGTCGGTCTTAAACGAAAGAACGAATGTGTATCGTACGTATTTGTTACTTTAAAGCACGCTTTTACGTTTCCGCCATTACAAACAAAATGTCGTTTGACTTTATTTGTGTTCTTTAGGTGTTCTTTTACCAATTAAGCGCAAGCAAAAATAAAGAAAAGAAAACGAATTTAGAATTCTGTTTCATTATTATTCCACTGGTACACGAAATTTGGAAAACGGATCATTAAAGAAAATATTTGTAAATCGTACAGAAAAATTAATCGAAAAAAATTAAAATACTTAAAGTCTGAGCGTGTGTGTGTGTCGTGTGTGTATGAATGCGTGTGTGTGTTTGTGTTGCACCATATTTTGAAAATGAAAATTTTTCAGTTAAATAAAGAAAATTAAGAAAAAAATAAAAAATTAACAAAAAGAAAAGAAAAACGAAAGAATATTTAAAACGTTTTTGAGAACAAAATTTTCTTTGTGTAGCGTTTTTATTTCGACCGTGTGGTGTATAAATGTGAGTGTGTGTGCATGGCAATATATTTGCGTACGTGCTTTCAATATCAGTGAAGTAGTTTAGATTCCTATACGCGTCCATTTTTGTTTATATCATCATCATTGTTGTTGTTGTTTTCAGTCTAAATGCTCTTTTATTCGGTGTGATGTTGTGCCAGACAAACACTCTTTTTTTCTTTACTTATTGGAATAAAGTTTAATGTTATTTGTTGTTGTTGTTGCTAGTGGTGACATTCTTATTCGTTTTCATTTAAATGAGCTCTCTAAACAAGTTTTACATTAATTTGTATATGAAAACAACACAACAAAAAACACAAAGCAAGCATCAGCAAGACACACTGCAAGAGCCATCAACCACAAGGCAAGACAAAAAAGCAAACGACAAAGAACCATTAAAGAGTATTAAATTGTAATGTTGTTGCATAAAATATTAAATAATAAACAAACATGAACATAAAAAACAAAAACCAACACGTTTTTGTATAAACAATATTGGGTCTCATTTTATTTTCTTTGAATTGAAATTTCAAACTCTCAAACATACGTTTAATAAAAAAAAAAACACTCTTTACAGGAAAACAAAACGAAATAATCAAAACAACTTCAAAAAATATAAACATTAAGTGAGAGTGAGTGAGTAAGAGAGCGAAAGAGGAGAGCAGAATTATTGCAATTAAATGTGCTTTGGCAACAAGTGTAACAGTGTTGTGCCTATTTTTAATAACGTTGCTCTATTATTTCACTGTTTGTTGTTGTTAATAAAAACGGAGTCGTGTTAAGTGTTTTCATTTTTTCATTCTGTGACTCTCAATTACCTCTCTTACATTGTTTACATTATTAATAATGAAAACAATAACAAAAATACCGTGTGTGTAATAACAAACGAGAGAAAAACATTCAATGAAATGAAACATTTTTGAAATTCCTTTTGTTTTTTTTTGTAATGTTGTAACTAACAAACGAATATGTAAACCAACAACGACAAGCCCATAAAATTAATTCTAATTCGAATCCTAATCAGTGTTTGTGTATGGAATTTTAAATTCATTTTACAATCAACAACAACGAGAAGAGATTAATAACAGAAAGAAGAAGAAGAAGAAGCATATTAATTCATTTTTACAACAACAATCTTCGTCATTGCTGCAGTATTTCCTTTTCAAGCAAGAATTTTTAACAATTTATAGGTAAGTTTTGTATTTTGTTCTTAGAAAATTTGCATTTTTTTTTCCATTAACTTTCAAGCTGGCAAGCTACTCGTTAACTTAACCTAACTTTTAAGCTGTAGATAAAGCATTTTAATATCTTTAAACCTTATAATGTTAAACAAAATAGTTACAAGCATTTAATTTAAAAATTTGTATAGAAATCACGGAAGTTAGGAAAGCCGAATCCACAATGAATCATTCAAGTTTCTCCTTCGAAAGCCAAATTAATTACACAATTCGATGAAAATAAATACTTAAGTGTCATTAATTTTGTTTCGATGATTTTTCAGCATAATTTTATTCATCTCACGGCCATTTTCATTACGAATATTGTTTTTCAAAATTTAAATTTCCACTCGTTGCATTTGAGGACATTCCATCTTTAAGATGACCTCCCAAAAGTTTGTCCATAGTTGTTAAACTTGGCAAACTGCATACAAGATACCATATTGTGATGCGAGTTTGGTGAAAATTAATCTCAAGTTTTATAGTTGTCCATTAGTCGCCAAGATCATATGATTTGAACCCGCTGGGCTATTTCACGTAGGGTTACATGAAGTTGCTTATATGTACTATATATAGGATGGAGCCAGCCACAATTCAGCTCTGAAAGACAACATTGTAGCTGTCATTGGCGAGATATTGGCTAAAATTGTGGAAAAAGTATTTTAAAATCGGAGCAACTACGGTGAAGCTGCTATCTGGTGTCAGGGATCTCGGTAAACGGAATGTTAGCAAGCCCATTGTTATGTTCGTTTCTGAACTTCTGACCAGAAGGGTCATTATTACCTCCATTGGTAAGGCCGATATGGCAATGTAGAGTTCTATTGTCTGTACTCAAGCAGTTAGTTGTCCTAAATACCAGTAAATTCTGTTTCACTCAGATTATGGCATTATTTGCTATACTCAATTGACTCCCATCTGGTCTTCTACTTAAAAAGATTTCTTTAAGCTGATGCAGTTATATTCGAATGTCTCTGCGATTTCTGTCCTCGCCCATGATTGCCGAGGATTTTCTAGAAAAATTTTCGGAGCATTGAAAGATAATTGTTAGGTATATGGGTTTCGGTAAATATTGGTATTGCATTGCTGATGAACTGACCAGAGACGATATGTAGGTAAAAATTGTTGACATGTTACAGGGAATAGGTTTCCCTTTGTTAGACTAGGTATTTTCCGGTCGGTAAAGAGGCAGGCTTAATTCCTTGGCCGCAGGAAGGTGCGCACAAGATTCCTATACTCAGCTGAACTTATATATCCTTATATCGCATGTTTATACGTCATCATATTACGATTCTCACAGGCCACTGTCTTATTGGAAGGCATGCTGATAGACTTGGCATTTCCTTTAATGACTCTTGCAGAAGTTTTGAAGGGGCGGAGGTTCCTAATATATAAAGACTGTAGCAAGAGTCTAGATTCGGGTTAGTTCCCATTAGGAACTGTTTTATCCATGCGGTAAATGTAAATTGTGATATCACAATGGGCCTAAATGTTAGCATAAGTGGGATCTTGTCCCACAACTGCAGGCATTCATTCATTTTTGAACTTTTCCTAGGTTTTTTTGTCTTCCTGAGCTATTCAGTATTTCCATAATAATATCAAGCACTTTACTAACACCCTCAATGGGTTTATTAGAAATATTTTGTCTTAATCCTTTGACGGACACCAACATTTTAGGAGGCCTTCCAGTGGAGATACTTGCTGTATCTCCATTATTTGGCAAGATACGAAAATTCAACAATTTATGACGTGTATACACGTCATGTCCCCCCAGAAACCCTTGTTATGACGTCTATAGACGTCAGTGTCCGTCAAAGGGTTAAAAAAAATCGAATAACTTTTCAAAAACGAAAAAACAAAAACTAAGTAGAATTAAAGAATCGATTTTATTGTAAAATATAAAAATTTTAGACATACGTTTAAGTATATTAACTGCAAAACAATAATAAAATTCTGAATTATTTTTAAACCACCAGAAATTATTATTCATTTCGTTTGCAAATAAACACATTCATTAATGCCATTAAAATTGAAGAAATAACATAAAATTTAATAGTTTTCGCTTAAAAATTTAAAAATCAAATGCGAAAATATAAATTATAATTGTAACAACAACAAAAACAACAATAATAATATTAGCACAATAATTACATGATTAGCAGACAGAATAGTCAGGGAGCCTCCAATATCAGCCACTCCACCAATAGCATTTACAGCACCCACTACCACTTGTTCTTTTTTCTTTTTTTTTTTTTGTTATTTATTTATTGTTATTGTTTATTAAATAATGTTTCTTTCGTTTTATTTCATTATTTTTTTTTTTAAATATTTTTTTTGTTTTGGCCAAAATGCATCACGTCTAAGTAGGATTATTTATTTTTATTTCTGTCTTTATTGCATTTTCTCGTGTCTTTATTGCAGTTTTTCTTTCGAATTCTTTCTTTTTTTGTTGTTTTTCTGTTTTGTTTTCTGGTATCTGATGTATTTTGGTTTTTGGCGTGTACATTCATGTATGTATGTATGTCAGTATATGAGGCATTACGAATGTGTAATTTTTGAATTTTTTTCTTAACAAATTTATTTAATTTTTGTATACTGTGTTGTTGTTGTTAATTTTTGTATTAATTTTTGTATACAACACAATAACAACAACAATCTAAACTCACGTCATACGGGCATTTAAAAATGTTTGTTTTTTCATTTCAATTTGTCTTGGAAAAGTGGTGAGAAAAAATTAAAAATTGGAATAAATAGGAGAGCATATGCAATTTGGTTTTTTATATGGTACAGTACGTCGGTAAAGTGATCCTACAATGAGTTATTTTTACCTATTAATGCAGTTTAGATAATAATATTTCTTTGGAAATTTAATTATATTTCCATCTTACTTAGCTTCAAATATTTGTCCTATCGTACCCTGCTTTTTTCTTAAACCGAATTGGTGATTCGGAATATACAGTTGTGTTCAAAATAATAGGAGCGCCCTTCATTTAAAAGCAAAGTTTAAAATTAAGAAAAATAAAAAAGAAAATATCAAATTTGTTTGACTTAAAATTTATTTCTAATTCATTTTCTAATTTTTTAACACTTAATTATTTAAAATTATTATTTAAAACTACGAAAACAAAAAATATATTATGTAAATAAAGCTTACTCTCAAAATTCATTGTTCAAAATAATAGGAGTGTTAGCAAACAACAAAAGTCACAAAAGTTTGATATTATCTTAAAATAGTAAAGATATTTTAGTATTGGGTTGAATAACCTTTGTTTTTAATGAATTCAGCACATCTACGAGGCATTGAGTCAAAAAGATCTTGGCATCTCTTTAAAGGACTGTGATCCATAGTTCTTCTACATTTGAAGGTTTTTTTTCTCTGCAACATACTTTTTAACATCTCCCCATAGATGTTCTATGGGATTAAGGTCAGGAGACTGAACTGGCCACGCCATAACCTTTACCCCATCAACCCAAAACCACTCATTTGCCAATTAACTGGTGTGTTTCGGGTCATTATCTTTTTGGAATATCCATTTTAGAGGCGTGGAGTATGGTAACATCACTTCTCTCAAAATGCCAACATAGACGTTCCTATCCATTATGTCTCTAATTGGATGTATTGGGCCTACACCATTATATGAAAACCTTCCCCAAATCATTAGTTTTCACCACCATGTTTAACTGTCTTTTGTGTATACTGAGCTTTATATTTGGTATTGGGCGGACGTCTAACATACTGTCTAGACCCAGTGCCACCAAATAAAACAATTTTGCTTTCGTCGGTCCACAATAAGTTTCTCCATTTTTCTTTCGGATATTTGATATGTTCTTCGGCAAACTTTAAGCGTGCTGCTACCTGTATTTTTTGGCAGCAATGGCACCTTTTGTGGACTCCTTGCGAATAAATTGTTGTCCATCAGACGCCTACGAATAGCAGGGCCACTTACGGCAAGATTCAGATCCTTTTGAAATTTTTTTGAAGACGCTGAAGGATTTATTTTCCTGTATCGCACAATTCGGCGGTCGTCGACAGTAGATGTTTTGCACTTGCGCCCACGCGTTTCGGGCTTTTTTATATTTTAATGCATTTGTGATCATTTGATCGGAGTAACTTAAGATTTCCTCAATTTCTTTAGAAGTTTTGCTTTTTTTCGAAGATTTTTAATTAGTTCTCTCTTTTCTTCAGTACAGTGCTTGCCTCGTCCCACTATTACAAACATGTATGTAAATCACTGTAGAAAAAGTTTTAACTACATTTTTCCGTACTTACTGTTCACCTTTTTTAAATTATATGCTGTTATATTTTTATTTTTAAAAGAACACTCACACTCCTATTTTTTTGATCAACTGAATTCAAGGGAAAACACAAAAATGAATCAATTTCATCGTAAATATTAAAGTTATTACGAGATTCTTTTTTGTATTTTATTTCTTACATATCGTTGTAACTACCATTAAAATATATCATGTTTTGCAAATTGGTACAAAAAATAATTTTAACTTTGAAAATATTACATGGTAGCACTCCTATTATTTTGAACACAGCTGTATGTAAGTAGTCACAACTATTATCGGTAGTTACTTTATCATCCGCAGTATTATTGATAAAAATCTCAGAGGTTTCAGGTTTTTGGCCTGCCATTGCATTAACCACTTCCTTCACCTCTTTTGTTGAGACGGGCGTCGGTTTAACACCCGTACGCGGATTTTTACGAGTTCCGTTCTCGGCCTCCAGAGAGGACTTTTTATTACCATTTTCTGTATTATTATTTTCCTTCATTTTTGGTCCCATGAGTTGCGGATAAGGGGATGGTCGACCTGAGCAGGGATCCGCTGTGCCCAGGTAAGGCTGGTTAATCCTGGAGGTCGCCTGGTATCCAGGATACTCCGTTAGCGACTGGGCTATTTTTGATGGGCCCCCAGCCAGGCTGACTCTCGGCACGGGTCGTGTAACACCTTAGTCCAGCCCATACCTCTATCCTATGGTGAGAGCCAGAATTCATCCGATCCTAGGATCAAATGAGTATGGACTCCCCCCTTAGCTGGCGGACACCCCATCGGGCAACCACCATTACCAGCCGACACCCACGTGGAGGATTCGGTAGAGGATTTTCGTCGGCCAATAATTTTTTTTCAGCGCCTATACAGCGAACAGAAGTCGTTGTCGGTAGTCGGTTACCTTCAGTTCCTGCTTCAGTTGTATTTGAAACATGTGCAGGCCACAGTCAGCACACAAAATTTGTCAAGTTTTGGTCTGCCCGAGTTCTTGTGAGTGACATCAAATCGACTGCTTCGAATGCTGTGCCAGCATAGATCAAGAAGCACTGCAAGTTGTGTCTTTCTGATCCCAATATAAATTAATCTGTTATTAATGGTTTTCTAACATCGGCATGAAACAGTGTTTTTCGACATTTGCTTGCCGAATATTTGTCTGAAACAGAGCCTCATACTTGATCTGTTTAACTTTCAAAAAATGTACGTCACATTAAAATGGTGGCTCAGGATATTTTCGGGGCATTTAGTAGGTTGCGGTGTTTCCATTAAACCTGTTTTTATTTTTCCAAAGAGTTTAAGCTAAAAACTTCATCTTTACCTCCTCTTTATTTTCATTTTTATCCTGCCTTCTATCTTTATTCTCAATAATCTCCAAGTGGTTTTGAATAAGGCGGTGATTCAGAAGAATCGCAGTTTAGCACGAAATAAGTATTCGTTGTTTACTTTACGCTCAGACTGCTGCGGTAAAATCGACGAAGAAATAATTTTTTATGCTTAGTTTTGTTCGAGATACCTGAGCTGGGGTTTGAATCATAAGCCAAAACTCTCTCTCCTAGCATCCACAAAGGATTATTCTTTACAGCTAATTGAAAATACCTCCACCAGAATGTGGTCGTCGTAATCTCGTAGCTAGTGTGTTGGCTTATTAGATGAGATATCGTTGAAGCTACCATAAGCGGTAACGACACTATTAAATATTTCTTGAATGTCCATACTTCTTCGAATTAAAATCGGAAGCCGTAGTATCTCTGTAACCTCTATAAGTCAGAGAGAGAGAGAGAGAGATCTAAGTTTTTGAAGCTAAAAGCTGACAACTTTTTATTTTCTCATATCTTTACAAAAATAAAGTTAAGTTTTGCTTAGGCGAGGCTTTTATTAAGATCCGTTCTGATTACAGCACTGACATAACCTCACTTCCTCCAATGAGAGTGCCTCCAATCGCCATCAGATCTCTCTATTATAAACTTGACTCAGCCTTTAACTTAATTTATCCTTAGTACTTTGTCAAATTAGATAAAAATCAGTCCATGTTTAAGCACAGCTGTTACAATTATTTGCTTATAATATTTGACTCAGAAATATTATGAAAATCTTCAATGATAAATTAACGCATTAATTCCAAAGCACTGAAAGTATGCCAAGTTTTAACTTCATTTAAAACAATTTCCAAGAAACAAAAAAAAAAAAACAAAATAAAATAATTAAATAAGAGATAAACATGACATTTTGTTTTAATGTCCACACAAAAGCCGAAAATTAATCATTTCCAATATTTTTGTTTGTCGTGTTTCAAAACAATTGAAATTGTTTTCTTGAAAGACAACATTTTTTTTAAGGAGATTAAAAATGATTCAATGATTCAAACGATTTCCCCCCCCTCCATTGACAAACAAAGAACGAAGAAATAAAAATTAAGAAATGTCAGCTACAGCTACTGCCGCTGTCCATCATCAATGGACCGACCTACTGCTGCATCAGTCATTTTATCAAAACAGACATCACTTTGTGTTGTCAATGCCTTGTGAAATTCAAAATATTTTTTTTCCTGCCTTTTGTAACATAAGAAGCGATGATGAAATAATGTTTGTAAGTATTTTAAAAAAAGTTTTTTTTTTGTAAGGATTTGAGTATTAAATGTTGACCAAAGATATGATTCAAATAGGCTGGGGTTACTTGAGATGGAATGATTTAATGATTCGTTATTAATATTGATGATGACGGTATTTCATGCTGTCAAAGGCAGGAACATCTGCTTAGCTAAGCTTAGATGTGGCGCACAAAACAAATTATAAAATGGAAGTTGTTTTTTGGGCGATTATTTTCCTCTCAGCAGTCTTCTGGTAAAAACTCAGAGAAAGAAATGTTTTTAAAATCTGTAGTTCGTAGCCGACTCTAAGCTGTAGTTTCCTCCACTCAAGGATAAGATTAACACGCACATCATGAATGGAGTGTGAGAAGCTAGGATGAAATCCTAACTAAAAGGGTTGTAATGACCAATTAAGTAAGTAAGCATAGCCTGGAACATTTGCGACATATAATTTGTGCTAAAAATCTGAGCCAGCGATAAATTTTAATTGAAATAACCAGCACTAACAACTTTTATCAACAGTTGCGTGTTCTAGAATGACAGGGTTACCATCTCTTCTTGTGTGGAAACAATCGTCTCAACAAAAATATTCTCGGTTATTATATTTGGTGTAGGGGAACTTTATTCATTTAGAGTATGATTCTAAAGAGGTAGCACTTGCTTGCCCGTCCTAAAGCGTTGTTTGTTGATATTATCCCCTCTGGTAAGTCAGAGGCCTTCACGTTTAGATTATCTGATAACGCCTCCTAATTTTTACAATTCTAAGGCCATCGAGAACAATTGTTTCGCCTTCTAATGGAATCGTATATGAATTCTTTTAATTTTGTACGGGTGCAGGTCCAAAACACGACTCAAAATTTGTTAAATTGTGGTCTGCAAAAGGCTGAGTTCTTGTGAGCAGCGGCAAATCGACTACTTCCGATTCCCCTGCACACTCCCACAGACAATGTTTTTGGCAGATCTTGCCTTTTGTCGCTGTACGAGTGTTGGCCTATCGTTTATTGAACCTGTAAACTGGAATAGATATTCAAGATGTTGCGAATAGCCGTCTTAGTAGGACGTAAAATGGGCGAAATTCGCTGTACGTGCTTGCACTCGTCGAATTTCATTGTTTTATCGACAAAGTCGGCTATCGGGCTTTCAAAAATAGCTCTTTGGGCTGCTGTAATAGAGTCAAAAACTTTAAATTGGGAGCGTTTGACTGTTTTGAGTTGCGTCATCTGATAAGTAACGAGTGAAACAAAACACTGCTGCCAGTTGGAAAAGTCAAAGATTAACGTATGACGGATTCCATGTAAATCGACCTTTCACATATAATTGACCACATAAACTGTTGCCATTTCAATTCAGTATTTTATTTCCATATCTGTTGACCAGATAGTAGCCACTATAGTAGTATCGGTTACGGATTTTGACTCAAATTGGATTGTGGTTCTATACATACATATGTACATACATAATTGGTCAGTCAGGTTTACAACCTAGCTTCTCACACATGAGTGGCGGGAGCTGCAGTTTTTATAGTCGATTCCGAACGACCGATTTTTTTGAGAAACTTTTCATGGCAATTTTTATTTAGTCAGAAATCTGTTGAGAGATTTGAACCATTTGAAATGGCTTCACGAATATTGTCCTTTAAAGCGTCAATTGTCTCTGGCTTGTCGGCGTAACACTTATCTTTGACGGCACCCGACAAATAATAGTCCAACGGTGTCAAATCGCTGCTCCGAGGTGGCCAAACGACATCAGCTTTGCGGCTGATAATGCGATCTTCAAAAACAGGGCGCAAAACATCGAGTGTAGCTTCGGCTGTGTGGTACGTAGCGCCGTCCTGTTGAAACCAAATGTTGCCAATATCCTCCTCTTCAATTTTTGTGAACAAAAATTCGTTCAACATGGCCCGATAACGATCGCCATTGACTGTAACGGCCACTCCTTGCTCATTTTTGAAGAAAAATGGCCCAATTATGCCTCTGGACCAAAATCCGCTTCAAACAGTGACTCGTTTTGTGTGCGTCGGTTTTTCAATGTATGCGTGCGTGTTTTCTGTGCCCCAAATGCGACAATATTGCTTGTTTACATACCCGCCAAGATCAAAATGAGCTTCATCTGAAAAGATGATTTTTTTTTTGCCAAAATCGGCATCTTCTGTAAGTCGATCGCAGGTCCACTTAGCGAAGCGAAAACGCATTGGATGGTCATTTGGCTTCAACTCCTGAACCAATTCACTGACGGTGAATTGATGTTGATGGCGCTTCACGCACACTTTCTGCCACAGCAGCAATATTCTCGGGTGTACTCACTGTTTTTGGCTTTTCACGCTTTGGTTTATCGATGAGGATGCCAGTTTCTTTCACTTTTTTCACAAGATAACGAACACACGGAGCTGACGGTGCTTCTCTTCTTCCAAAATCCGTACACAATTTTCGCACACATTCTGCAACATTACCATGATTTTCAAAGTAATGTCGCAATATTTCCCAGCGTTGTTCAAGCGTATACACAACCATATTCGTTCAGCGGAAGGATAAAACTAATTATCTGTCAAATCAGACATGAGCTAAGTGTTGTTACCATTCACGAAATAAGCACTAGTTGAAAAAAAAACGTTAGATGGCGACCCCATAATTTTTCCATATTTCGTTTTGCTGAAAATAACTGACCTGGGATTTGAACCGAGGCTACACTACCTACTAGACTACGGCGACTACTTCTGTTTCTATGCCTGATATGATATTTTACTTCTAAATAAATCACAGTTTATTGCTTCAATTATTCTGCTTTTTATTGAATATATGAATACTGTTGCTATTTTGATAACCTCATCTGTTATTCATATATTTTTTCTTGTTGTTATTGTAACATCAATAAACTTGTTTCAATATTTGATGGCGGTTTTTCGCAAATAAGAAACATCTGCCTGGTAATTTATTTTTAAGAAAACAATTTTTTAAAACCCTTTATGAGAAAAAACAAGCATCCCGTATCCCTATTCCGAAAATTTCTTAGCTGAGTGCGTTTCAAAAAACAACATCTTGTGAATTTTGTTTTGTTTCCTTTTCTTTTATTTTTCTTTGATTGTGTGTATTTTCATTATAATTATGTTTTATTAAATTGTATATTTGAGCGTTTTTGGCCCAAATATTTCAAGGACATTTGTTTTTATCGCAGTTCCACACACAATCTTTCTTTTTGTTTGCATTCAAAAAGGCGGAAAAAAAATAAATCGTTTAACTTGTGTTCATAAATCTCTGAGAAATCTTCTATGGTTTAATGGTATTTTATTTTTCTTTTACTCGTATTTAAAATAAATTATATTTATTAACAAATTAATAGACAAAGCCACAACATTCCATAGCTACACAACTATGTATACACCACAACACCTCACTCACTACGTATGTACGTTACGTATGGTATGGTAGGTACGTACACCCATTATGATGAGTCCATACGGGTTGTGAGATTTTTTAATTATTGAAACGAAACGAAGCGAACGAATTAAAAAAAGAAAATTAAAAGTTTTTTAAAAACGAACAGGTTTTGTGTACAATTTTAATGAAAACGAAAAAAAGTTCACTTCTACCGGCAGCAAAAGCAAAATGGAAAACAAATACAGAATCTTGTCTATTTCAAGAATATTTTTGTACTTTTTCTCCGACTAAATTCGGTGGTGGCATCGAAAATTCGAAAATAAAAAATACAATACAATAAAAATGAAAACTAAAGGGTGTGCACACCAAAATATAACGTGTTTTTTTTGGTTTTTTTTTGTTTACTATCTGTTCCTGCGGCCATCTAAAAATAGTCTTCTCTCAGCCATGTCTACATATATGTATACTTAGGCAGTCAGTTAGCCAGCCAGTCAGCCAACAATTTAAAAAACAATCCCAAAATCAAACCGCTGGTGTGTTCATTGAAATACTTGGTGTGTAGTAATGACGACACATACTACCCTCTCGCGTACACATGTGTGTGTATGAAAATAATGCATACTCTGCTGTACTATACATATTGAATTGTATGTTATTGCGAGCAACATAAACGTAAAGAGTGTGGCCAAAACAAATATCGAAAGTAAAGCAGCTAAAACAAGTGATATCCTAAACCACAATTCATATCATTTTGAAAATAAAGAATTTCACGTGGCGTCAGTTTTCTAGCTGCAATAAAAACAACAAATTCCGATATTAAAATTTCTTCAAACGTTTGTTCAAAAATTTGTTTTCAGCTCAGAAAGGACAAACCTGTGAAGGATTAAAATTCGTAAACAGTGATGAAAATTTTTCTCAAACGGGTTGAACTTGCAGTACTCGTGTTTTTAGTTAGGCACTCTAATCACTACACCGCGTTATGTTATCGTGACACATATAGTATCTGATCTTTCATTAAATGCCTCCCCTCTTTAAATTTAAAACAAAGTCTGCCTTCCAAAAGATTAGTTGCTTTGTGTTTGAACAAAGTATCGTGTTTCATAATGCCGCTGTACAAAATATATACAATGTATTCCATTTCAAAACGTCGTCAATGTGTATTTTTAACGCAGTCAAAAAGCAATCAGGCATCGGATTTATAGTTGATGCATTGTCTAGTTACTTTGCATGTGTACATAGTTTATATACAGTAGTAGAACTGCATACAAACTTTGTATTGATACATTTTGGAAGGCAGCCAAAGTGTGTGTGTGAGATGTCTTCGTTGTTTTTTTATTCATTTGAAAGACCCATTGATGCCATTATGTGTATCCGCATAGGGCTTCTATAGGTGCAGCGCTCCCGAAATGTCAAGTTGAATAACTAAGATGCATAAACTAAGCTGAATTCTACAGATGGCTTGGATTATGTTCGCTTTGAGACCCACTGTGCTTTGTGATTTATTCACCTACATACACCTGCGACTTAAGAAAACTTCGCAAGAATAAGTGTAAAGGGGTCAAATTGCATGACCTCATATCTTATCTTCATGTTAACTCTACGTTAGTTGACCATGCCCTAAAATCGTTCACGCAGAATATCCAATAAGGCACGAGCTGTGTGACACGTACCGTCGTCCTATACGTCCTATTAAATGTAAATGTCCTTGACGTCCAGAGAAGTTTGTCCGTCATGCAATCCAAGCCAGAAGAAATTTGTAATCATCGACTTCGTAGACTGTGATGGCCTGGCCAACGTCGTTGTCAAAAAATACTGACCGAAGACACGACCACCCTAAAATCTACACTAAATAGTCACTTTTTAGAGATGTATTGGACGTTTTTTTATCGCATGTGGATTAGTATCGTGCCAAATTCAATAATTTTGTTTGATTTTTGAATGAAAATTAGGATAATTTGGAAACTGCACCAACCGCCTATACAGCGAACACAAGTCATTGTCTGCAGTCGGTTACCTTCAGTTGCTGCTTCAGTTGTATTTGACACATCTGCAGGCCAATGTCAGCACACAAAATTTATCAAGTTTTAGTCTGCCCGAGTTCTTGTGAGTGACGCCAAATCTACTGCCTCGAATGCTGTGCTAGCATAGGTCAAGAAGCACTGCAAATTGTGTCTTTCTGATCCCAATATATATTAATCTGGTCCTAATGGTTTTCTAACATCGGCATGAAACAGTGCTTTTCGACATTTGCTTGCCGAATATCTGTCTGAAACAGAACCTCAGACTTGGTCTGTTTAGCTTTCAAAAAATGTACGTCACATTAAAATGGTGGCTCAGGATATTTTCGGGGCATTTAGTAGGTTGCGGTGTTTCCATTAAACCTGTTTTTATTTTTCCAAAGAGTTTAAGCTAAAAACTTTATCTTTACCTCCTCTTTATTTTCACTTTTATCCTGCCTTCTATCTTTATTCTCAATAATATCCAAGTGGTTTTAAATAAGCCGGTAATTCAAAAGAATCGCAGTTTAGCACGAAATAAGTATTCGTTGTTCTCGGATGCCATATCCGTTCGTATTTGACTGGCTTGTGAAGCGATCAGAGCATCGAAAGGTTGTTGTTTACATTGATCGTGTTGACTGTAAAAGAGCTTGAGGAATTGAAATCGTTACTTTCTTAAAAATAAGATAAAGAACTGCAAAATAGCATGTTGTAAATTGAATGAATAAAAAATAAAGATTCATTTCAAAAGGTTCTGATTTCAGTTTATAAAGTTGGGTGAAGTCGCCGTAGTCGAGTAGGTAGTGTGTTGGCTTGTTAGACGTAAAGCCAGGGTTCGAACCCCAGGCCAGACATCAAGACAAAATACAAAAAGTATTTCTTCGGCGACTTCCTCTCAGCAGATTTCTGGCAAAAACGCTGAGAGTGAATAAAATTGCCATGAAAAAGCTTCTCAAAAATCTGTCGTTCGGAGTCGACTTTAAACTGTAGGTCCCACCACTCATGTATAAAACTAACACACACAACATAAGTGGTGTGAGAAACTAGGACGTTGTACAATGGGTCAATTCGAGTTCCGGGTACTGTACTTGTCTTAATTGACAAGTACACGTCCTCTAACCTAACCTAACCTTATAAAGTTTGAAACATTCATTTTAAATGCACAACAACGCCACAAAACATAAATTGTCTTCGCCCCGTCAGATGAATAAAAAAGTTGACATCATTGACAATAAAAAAACGCCTTTTTAAAATTTAATCAAAAGAATTTCACACATACTTACACAAGGAGAGTATGGAAAGCGAGAGTAAATGGGGTGGAGAAAGAGGAAGAGTAAAAGACAAAATATCTTCAGAGTCTATATTCCTACACAGTGTGGCGCTTATAGCCACAGTGCAGGTAAAAAATAAATCAAAATGAAAGAAAAAAATACCAAAAATATCAGACGAGAAATATGGGTATGGGTATCCATATACATATACATATGTATGTATGCATGTTGTACAAAAACATGTGTATATAATTATATGCAAACGTATGGATGTGTACAATTTATTTAATATAGGGTGTATAGACATAAATGAACATATTGAAAGCATCATCATGCTGTACTATATATGCGTATACGTATTCTACATATTTTTGGTTGAATTTCTGATTTCTATGTATATGAGCATGTTTCCAAATCTAAAAATATATATTAAAACAACAACAAGAACATGGAAAAAATAATGTAAAAAAAAGAAAACACAAACAGATGTAAGAAATACAAAAACTGCTTGGACAGAGCCAGCAGAAAGATACCAACGCCAACATTTTGCCAAGAGAATGCCATCGTATCGTAATGAAATGCCAGAGAATACAACAATGAAACACAATTGCATTCAAATGTTTTTAATATTTGCAAACACATTTACACAGCTTGCAAACACATCCATACATAGTTTACATGTGTACGTAAACTATGTATAGATTACTTACGTAGAATACGTAATGTCCGCAAAATTCTCTAATATTTGTAGTACGAGTACATGCCATACATACATACATACATATAATTTATACAACGTATTTGCGTGTGTGTGTGTGTGTGTGCGTTCAGATTTTTGCATATTTCCACATAAATTTCAAACACTTGGGCTGGTGTCTTTTCCTTCTCTCTCGTTTAGAATATTAAAAGGGCCTTCCATATGGCTTCTGCTGTTCATTTTAACAATAACTTATGACTTAAAGTTTAGTAAAGTTCAGGTCAAATGAAAATAATTGAAAATAGTTGGAAGCCGGTTGCTTTTCTTGGATATTGTTTTAGTCCACTCAAGTACAGAGTGTTATAACCAAATGCTGATGATGGATCGTGCAAAAATTAATTTTTTTTTATAAATTTCTGACTTTTTCGTTATAAAAGTGTACTCACTGCATTGAAATTTATTGAACATTTGACCTTAAAGGTGTCAAAGTAGTCTTTGAAGCTTAGAACTAGCTGGGAGTTATTTTTTTTGAATTTCTTTAACATAATATTTTCCCAATGGTCCGGTGATAGTAATGATAATGGTGATAGTGATCTAAAAATTTAAAAGAAAAATTTATAAGATTATTATCTTGTTGTGCTATGACTAATAACAAATAAATAAATAAATAAAATAAATAAAAATTGTCGCATTGCATTTTTTTTTTCGATGACGCTTTTTTTGCCGGTGACTTGCATATTTTTGTCAAATGATTCTATATAAAGCGAGCAAAATTATCGCATTGGATTTTTTTTATCGATGACTTGCATTTTGTGGTCGATAATTGCAGTTTTTTGGTCGATGACTTGCATGTTTTTGGTCGATGACTTACATTTCTTTGGTGGATGACTTGCATGTTTTTAACACATTCGCGGACAAGACGGCATATGCCGTCAATATTAGTTTAAAATTATGGGACAGGACGGATATCTTCAGTTAATCAAAAGATATAGACTATGCCCCACAATGAGACAACACAGAATTTAACTGTCCGCGAATGTGTTAAACAATGACTTGAATTTTTTTGGTCGCTGTCTTTTTTTTTTGGTCGATGATTTGCATTTTTTTGGGCGATGATTTGCATTTTTTTGGTTGATGACTTGCATTTTTTTGGTTGATGATTTATATTTTTTGATCGAAAACTTGC
Organism: Sarcophaga carnaria; assembly: GCA_958299815.1. Lineage (NCBI taxonomy): Eukaryota > Metazoa > Arthropoda > Insecta > Diptera > Sarcophagidae > Sarcophaga > Sarcophaga carnaria. The sequence goes on from OY283151.1 coordinate 48,755,754, forward strand.
AGTTTTTGCTCTATGACTTGGATTTTTTGGTCTATGATTTGCATTTTTTTGGTTCGCTGACTTGCATTTTTTTGGTCGATGACTTGGATTTTTTGGTCGATGACTTGCATTTTTTTTGTTCGCTTACTTGCATTTTTTTGGTCGATGTCTTGTATTATTTTGGTTGATGACTAGCGTTTCTTGGCCGCAGGCTTGCATATTTTGGGTCGATGAATTGCATTTTTTTGGTCGATGAAATGCATTTTTTGGGTCGATGACTTGTATTATTTTGGTCGATGACTAGCATTTCTTGGTCCCTGGCTTGCATTTTTTTTTGCTCGCTGACTTGCATATCTTTTGGTCGATGATTGGAATTTTTGGACTTGCATTTTTCCGGTCGATAACTTACATTTTTTGGGTGTATTGATGATAGCTCTCAGAAGTTTTTGGGCATAGAATCCACTACAATTAGAGACTAATCGTTTACCATCTTGCTTCCTCAATTGTCATGCTTACCATGACAGCATGATCTCAGAATTAAAAAGAAACTGTTCGAAATTCGAGTTAAAAAGAGGAAAAAATAAATAAATAAAAAACGCCATGTTTGTCGAAACTATTTACTGACAGTTTCTTAATTTATTGTATCCCACTTAAGCTTTGAATGTATAAAATATCGCCTCAACGTTTAACTTTAACACAATCTTCGATTTCTATACCCCTTTCCTTAACCACTTAAATACTTTTCAAGGAAATAACGAAAATGATAGAAGAGATGGCGAAAATAATGCGCGTAAAAGTTAAGAATTTAAAAGATTTTGGCAAATAAAAGCAAGAAAAAAAAGAAAAACGAAGGAAGAAAGAAAGAAGAAATAAATCTGGTTACAAATGAAAACGAAACTGTATCATCATTACACGTTTTTTCTTTTCTCATTTTTTCTCTCTCTTAACTTGAATGTATGTCTGTCTGTCTGTCTGTCGTGCTTAAATTAGTACATGATGTATAATATCTATGGAAGAGTGTAGCAGGAAGAACAAAAAACAAAAAAATTTAGATTCGTTTAAACTTGAAAGAGACAGTTTTTAACTTTTTAAGATTTTTTTTGCAAAAATTGGGGGAAAAAATACAAGCAATATTGCTGCTGTTGTTTTCGACAAGAAACTGACAACAGCAATACATAGTAGCAACAACATTGAGCGAACGTTGACAAACATTAAATCAAATTCAATGAAACCAATAACATCAACAACAATTCGATGGCCATTTGGGAATCAATCTCTAATGTTTTAAGTGAATCTGTTGTGTTTTTTCTTTTTCACTCTTGTTTTGATTTTTTGGTTTTGATGTTTGCGCTTTTTTGACCGCTGAGTTGTTGTACCCTACAGGTGGTGGCGGTACACTGTGTGTGAAATTATCGATTTTAGTCCTCGGAATTTGTAGGTAGTGTGTTGGCTTTTTAGACTCGTACTCGTGGTTGAAACTCCAGCTCAGATAACTTTCTCTCAACAGATTTCTGGCAAAAACTCTGAAAAGTTTCTTAAAAATCTGACGTTGGGAGTTGCCTTTAAACTGTAGGTATCGCCACTCGAGACTAAAATTAACACACACAACATAGTTGGTGTGAGAAGCTAGGTTGTAATCCTAACTAAAGGGTTGTAATGACCAATTATGTAAGCAATAATCGATTTTGATATCGATATCGTTTCGATTTGGATACCAAGTTCTACACACAACCCAAATTTAAAGTCCGGGGATTGGAGTAGGCTACATATATACTAGTCTAGCATACAGGAGGGGCCACGAGGAGGCTACGTATCAACTTGACAAGCAAGGAAAGAATAGTTCTGGAGGTCGCCATATTGATCACAATCAGAAACTTTGCCTTCTTTGCTTGCATCCCCTCCAATCCCATTTCATCCCATCCCATTATTGATTTGTGTGATCAACTGGCAAGTTGGCGTAGTCTAGTAGGCTAGGCTTATTAGACGTAAAAGCCAGGGTTCGAGCCCCAGACCAGACATCAAAACAAAATACAAAAAGTATTTCTTCGGCGACTTCCTCTCAGCAGATTTCTGGCAAAAATTATAATAAAATTGCCATGAAAAGTTTCTCAAAAATCTGTCGTTCGGAGTCGACTTTAAACTGTAGGTCCCACCACTCATTTATAAAATTAACACACACAACATAAGTGTTGTGAGAAACTAGGTCGTAATCCTGACTGAAGGGTTGTAATGACCAATTATGTATGTATGTGATCAACTGGCAAAGTCGCGAAAACAGCAGAGCCGTCTAGAAGTATGTGTTAACGCAGACCGAAATCTGTTTATCGGGTTATTTATGGCCTATTAAGTAAGTAGGTTTGGTTAGGTTGGGATTCCTAATGGCATATTAAGTAAGTAGATTACGTTAGGTTAGTGGGTAGCTTGGCGTTCACGGACAAATTCACCATATGGTGGGCCATGTGGTCCATTGTGTTACCCAGTGCGAGGTAAATCCCTTGTCATAATCTGTTAGTGGCGGGTTGGAACTACTCCGAGCTTCGGATAAAACCGGTCAGTTTCCTGTAGGTCCCGCCACTCATGTATAAAATTAACACACACAGCATAAGTGGTGTGAGAAACTAGGTCGTAATCCTGACTGAAGGGTTGTAATGACCAATTAGGTATGTATGTTATGTAGTTTCCTTAGTGGCACGTTTACCTCTATGCCCACTATTTTAAAACGTTCTGTTAGCCAAAAGTCAGTAAGTAATATCGATTTGGTGCAATATGGCAATCCCTATTCGCCGGATTAAGACCCAAGTGATTGTTACTTGTTGCGGCGGAATCGTGTACTTATTGACCCATCCTCGCATAACTTTTCAACATTTTTTTCTTCGTTTTTTTAAATTCCATTTGTGGTTCATTGTTTATCTCTAATTGTTCCTCATTTTTTAAAAATTTTCTAAATTTTTTTATTTTGTGTTTTTTTTTTTCAAAGGCGAATTTGTTGTTGTTATTGTTGTTTGTTATTATTCCTTTAAGAAGTATAAATAAAATTAAAGAAACGAAACATTATGTTTTTTTCTTTCTATTTTTATAAATAATAAAACACGTATATTTTTGTAACATTGTTTATATACGTATGTATGTATGTATATACGTATGGCAAACGTAAAATATTCTTTACCGAGTGTATCTTCCCCCAGATAAATTTCATTTCTATGGCATATGAACACTGGTGAACGTTAGAGCATTAAAAGATTTGTTTCCTTCTTCTGCTTTTGATTTCTTAATTTTGGTTGAACGAGTACGAGTACCTGCCTCATCATATTCCCCCCAGAATATTGCTATTGTTTTTGTTGTTTTTTTTTTATTGTTTTTTTGCATAATAATGTTTATTTGTTTTAAGCGTAAAAAATAAGAAACGAAATGCTTTTCCCTGTTTATTTAGTTTTATGCCTAAAAAAATTTGTTTAAAAAATTTTTTTTGTTTTTGTTTTTTGTTTCTATTTTTGTTGTTCTATTTAAATTTCTTTACATACATCCATAAATAGATTTGAAGTAAAGCTACTCGAGTTCAATCTCTAATCATCTGTTCTCTCCCTTCATCATCAATGTGGGCGTTTCTGACACTCATTCTCTATGAAGTGAATTGATTTTCATCAGAAACCAATATTCCGACTTAAATTACAGTAAGACCCCGCTTAACGCTGCTCCGCTTAACGCTATTTCAGTATTACGCGGTACTATTGGGATTCCCATAAATCGCACACTCGTCGTAATTATATGTGTGTAAATGAAACGGTCATGCACCAACCAAAAACGGTGCACTATAAAGCGATGGTGTATACTGTGTATCTTTTTTCAACGCTCTTTTGTTCGTCTGTCCAGAATAAAGATTCCAACTGTATTTTCCGAAGTCGCAATCACAGTACGAACGGAATTTCGTTTAGCGCTGGAACTTATTGGAACGTATCCCCCGCGTTATGCGGGGCCTTACTGTAATTGAAGGAAATTTACGAACTGGCAAACTGTAGATTTGCCACTCATGTATAAAAATAACACACACAACATGAGTGGTGTGAGAAGCTAGGACGTAATCCTGACTGAAGGGTTGTAATGGCCAATTATGTATATTTCATGTATGTAAAATGGAGGAAGCGCTTCAGTTTGTCGCCGGAGAAGAACACCCATTTTGATTAAACAGTTTTATTAATTGCACGTGTTACTGAATGCTTAATTCTTTCACGGTGATTTCGCAAAACCGAGTGAATAAATGACAATTCATTTAACAGATGTTAGCTTCAACAAAATGGATGTTATCAGCGACCAAAGCCTAGATGTCCCTATTGTGAAATCCTTTACAAAGCAACGTAACGACATAAAAGTCTTTTTTGCTCACATTTTGCCAGCCAACGCTTTAAAAGTTGACTTGTCAGCATCAATTTTTAAATAGAAGTTTGGTTCATGATGTTTTTTTCGAGTTAACTTGTGGGAAACATGAACATGGAATTTGGAAAGGATTTCTTGGCAATGTTGAGTTCTTGTAAAACATGGTATTTTTTTTTTCTGGTGCCCAGTTTTAAATCCGAGCAGTAATTGAACTGCCAACAAAGAGCATGAGTATAAAGTAGTTGCTATCAAAGATCAGCATCGTCTTTTCGCTACACATAAGTACTCATGAGATTTTGAGTATGAGTGAGTCAACAGTATTGAAATTCAACTACTCCGATTCATTCGTACTCACTATAACATTGATTTATAAGTACAGGTTGCAATGAGTATAAGTACAACATTGGCATCAAACTCATAACATTCGAAATATGTTTGATTCATACGCCTACCCATTCAAATTCATAAATTTAGTAAAGTATTTATAATACTTATAAATGATTCGAGTAATTCGAATCATTCATCAAAATTTACAATCGTAGTTGATGTTGCATTTACGAAAAAAGAGGAAAGAAAGAAAAAGACAAAGACATCAAGCAAAGCAAACACACAACCTTCTAGTGAGTATTGTAGTGTTCGTACGCAAATCATATTTATTTTGTGATTCGTGTATACGATGAGTCATGGAGAGTCGAAGTCAACAACATCATACGTATTGTTAAGTATAAATACGATGAGTACTTCGAACTTTGAATATGAGTAGTATGAGTATGATATTAAAATAAGTATGAATGCGTATAAGTATTAGAAATTAAAAGTATGCTTTGAATCTACTCATCTTTATGAATACTCATTGTTGACCTCTGGTTCGTACGCGAATCATACTTATTTTGGGATTCTTGTAAATGTTTAGTCATGGAGAGTCGAAATCAAAAGCATCATACTCGTACGTGTTGTTAAGTATGAGTACGATTAGGACTTCAAACTTTGAATATGAGTAGTATGAGTATGACATTAAAATAAGTATGAATGCGTATAAGTATCAGAATCGAATACTACTCGTCTTTTTGAATACTCATTGCTGCTCATTGCTCTAGCTGCTATCAAAACGCTTGCTGTAGACCCACTAGAAAAATAATGGATTTCTTTTTAATACACCTTAAATTTGGTATTCATGCCTTGATTTATTTAATTTTAATTGGTGTGTTTTTTGTTGCTACTCTTACTCTATTAATATTTTATTTACCTCGTGTTTTTATAATCAAAAATCTAAAAATGTTCAGAAATTTTTTTCATTAATAAACAACAGAGCTGCAGGACCACTAATAAGCCAGCTAACCGGTCATAATGAATGGAAATTTTGAACACTATGATTACTACCACTGGCTGTTTTTTTATGACAAAAAAAAAAAAAAAAAAAGAAAAAAATTTAACAAAAATATTTAATAATTTGGGGTTTGATTTTTGATATTGTTCTTGTTAGTTGGTGAGATTACCAACTAAAGGGTCCGCCAATTAACTTTTTTTTTAAATGCTTTAAAAATAAAAACTACTGAATATTTTCTCAAATTTCTTTTTTTATTTGAAAATACAATTCTTCCGGTTAATAATGGAAAATAATTTCATTCAAATGGCTGCCTCGGCAGTCCATGCAGTAGCCTACACGATCCGTCCAATTTTTAAGCACATTATCGATTGTGTGCAGCTGTATTTCACCAATGGCTTCACGAATATTGTCCTTTAAAGCGTCAATTGTCTCTGGCTTGTCGGCGTAACACTTATCTTTGACGGCACCCTACAAATAATAGTCCAACGGTGTCAAAGCGCAGCTCCGAGGTGGCCAAACGACATTAGCTCTGCGGCTGATAATGCGATCTGTAAAAACAGGGCGCAAAACATCGAGTGTAGCTTCGGCTGTGTGGCACGTAGCGCCGTCCTGTTGAAACCAAATGTTGCCAATATCCTTCTCTTCAATTTTTGTGAACAAAAATTCGTTCAACATGGCCCGATAACGACCGCCATTGACTGTAACGGCCACTCCTTGCTCAGTTTCGAAGAAAAATGGCCCAGTTATGCCTCTGGAACAAAATCCTCACCAAACTGTGACTCGTTTTGGGTGTGTCGGCTTTTTAATGTACGTGTGCGGGTTTTCTGTGCCCCAAATGCAAGAATTTTGCTTGTTTACATACCCGCCAAGATCAAAATGAGCTTCATCTGAAAAGATGATTTTTTGCCATAATCGGCATCGTCTGTAAGTCGATCGCAGGCCCACTTAGCGAAGCAAAAACGCATTGGATGGTCAATTGGCTTCAACTCCTGTACCAATTGGACTTTGTATGGCGTCATACCAATGTCTATGCAAAATTCTTCTCAATGATGTCTCCGAAATGTTCAATTGTTGAGAACGACGCGTTCAGGCTTTGGTTTATCGATGAAGATGCCAGTTTCTTTCACTTTTTTCACAAGATAACGAACATACGGAGCTGACGGTGCTTCTCTTCTTCCAAAATCCGTACGCAATTTTCGTACACATTCTGTAACATTACCATGATTTTCAAAGTAATGTCGCAATATTTTCCAGCGTTGTTCAAGCGTATACACAACCATAGTCGTTCAGCGGAAGGATAAAACTAATTATCTGTCAAATCAGACATGAGCTAAGTGTTACCATTCACTAAATAAGCACTAGTTGAAAAAAAAAACGTTAGATAACGGACCCGATGACTTGAGCAAGTAATTTTTTTTTGATAAATTATAAACGATAAAAAATAAAAAATAATTTTAAATTGGCAAAATAGTTTCTTTCAAATTATTTGTATTAAAATTCCAAGAAACTAAACTAAATTGTACGAAAATTAATTAAAAATGTTTTGTGTTCAACAAATTAAATGTGAATCATTTGTTCAGTCTTATCAATTCTTGCCAGGAGAGGAAGAAATTGAGGTCCTTCATTTAGTCTGTACATTTCCGGTTGGTACAGATTAAACTTAAGTTTTGAAATAAAATTTCAACTCTCAGTGACTCACTTCGTTTGCTTCGTGCGTTCGTGTGCCTTTGCGTGTGGGTATTTTGTTGTTGTTAAACTTCTTGCAAATTGCCCGTAACACTGTTCTTGTTTTTTTCTCTTTTTTTTACTACAAAGTGTACTTTGTTTTCCCTTCACGATCACATCTAAACCAGTTTGATTGGTGGTCATTATCCCTTAACAAACAATCAACCTGCATTGTTGTTTTCGTAATGCATAATCGTTCGTTATGTTCGTTTTCTTCTTCTTCTGTTTTCTGTATCATTTTGTTGTAAGTATTTTTGTATTGCTTTTATACAATTTTTATCTTTTGTCCTCTACTTTACAACGATATACTGCAACTGAGCTAAGCCATGGAATGGTATTCAGGAAATTTTAAAGCGTTTGTAACAAAAATAAGAATGAAAATCATTACCGTGACAATGAGATCTGTTTTATAATAGCACTGGAGCCACTGTTGGAATCATACCATGGCCTAAGGACTGGGGCATTTTTTTACGCCGAGGAGGGGTAAATGTACCTAAAGGCACTATAGAGGAAGTCGTCACATCCTCCGTGTGTGGGGCCCTCACCCACTAAATCCCCCTCTTCTCTTGTGGACTTGTTTTTGTCCACTCCGGAACTACGGTGGTATCACCTCGGAGTGGAGTTTTTTTTTGGCCCTTTGGCCATGTCTATATCCGCGTCCGGATTGCGTACTGAAAGTTGAGGAGACATCTAAGCGTCTCCACTATTCCTTAAATCATAAATCATCTTTTCGACGAAGGACTGGGGCATGGAGGGCAAAGTTAAGATGAAGTCAAGTCTAACAAGAAATCCATCAGGGGGAATCTTAATTTGACAACTAAAATGGCTGAATATCTCCCATCTCATTATCCCCTAGACAGAACCAGTAAACTCCATGATTTTAGCGAAAACTTAGCATCATGAGTTTGAGTAACAAGAGCGGTACTATTTTGTGGTTTACAGATGAGTCAGGGGCGTAGAATGGAACAGAAAAGAGGGTGTTAGGTCCTATAATGAAGTATTCAGAGCACAAGGGGAAACTCACTTGTTCCTTCCAAGCGTTTCTCCTAGACAACTTGAACAGGAAGTACAAAGGACGAGACATAACATCATTACTTTGCAGTCAGGCTGCCATTCGATCACTCAGCTTCTATGAGATTGATTTGAGATTAGAACGAGAAGTTCTATTAGATAGCCCGGGGGAAATAAGGATATCCTCCCAGATCATGTGAAGTACAGAGTGCATAGGAACATTATCTTTCAGTCAGGCTGCCATTCGAGCACTCAGCTCGTTGGAGATTGACTTGAGGTTAGAATGGAAAGTTAAATCAAATATGCAGGGGAAATATGGATATCCTTCGAGATCATGTGGGAATTCTGATGAATTCAAAATTTTTCTGTGGAGTTTTCTGCCAACGAAAAGCAAGATTAGAACACTTTCTCATGACAAAAGGGTTTGAGACAATCTAAAATTTTGTTGGGTAATTACAATTTGAAGAAAGTTGAGTTGTGCATCAGGCTATCTAAACAATCAGCATCAATCATCCATTTGACTTGGCATTGAATACAGAAATGCAGAACATATAATGGGTGATTTTTTAAGAGCTATAGGAAAATTTTTCAAAAAAAAAAACACATAAAATTCAGAAAAATGCATGAAATCTTTATTTGAATCGATAGTACGTTCCATATAATTTAATATTTGAAGATTATTTCATGCAAATGTTGACCGCGACTGCGCCTCAAATGGTCCATCCGCATAGTCCAATTTTGGAATACTCTTTCCAACATTTCGTCCGGTATCTCACGGATAATTGCTTCAATGTTGTCTTCCAATGCGTCAATTGAAGCGGGCATGTCTGTATAGACATGAGCTTTAACGTAGCCCCACGAAAAATAGTCTAAAGGCGTTAAATCACACGATCTAGGATGCCAATTGTGACCGGTCCCGAACGTGAAATAAAATGTTCACCGAACTCGCCTCTCAATAAGTCCATTGTTACGCGTGCTGTGTGGCATGTGGCATCGTCTTGTTGAAACCACATGTCATGCAAGTCAAGCTCTTGCATTTTGGGCAAAAAAGTTGGTAGCGCTTACCATTCACAGTTACGTTACGATTCGCAGCATCTTTGAAGAAGTACGGTCCAATGATGCCACCTGCCCATAAACCGCACCAAACTGTGACTTATTCATGCATTGGTTGCTTTTGCAATGCTTCTGGCGGATCCTCACTCCAAAATCGACAATTCTGCTTATTTACGTATCCATTGAGCCAAAAATGAGCTTCGACCATAAAATGGAAGAAGCGCGCAATGAACTTTCTTAACAGAGCACGCATTTTGATAATAAAATTCAATGATTTGCAAGCGTTGTTCGTTTGTACGACGATTCATGGTTAAATTGTAGACCAAACTGAAGATGTTTGACAGTGAAATAAAATACGAAACGTGCGTGAGCTGTTTAAACCAGGTTGCCAAAAAGATAATAGCTAAAAAATCACCCGTTACTTTGCGCCTATATGACGTTAATACATCTCAGAAATAAATACCTGAGCGTTTATCAAGTAATAGTCGCGTAGTTATACCTACTGATTCCGTACAGCATCCTGAAGTTTGCTAGGGCAACAGGATTAACTGAGCTATTGCAGGGTTATCCTATGCCGTAATAAGTACAAAGCAAAAATTATTCGATGCATCGATAACTTCAATGTATTTTATTAAAAAAAGATATAACATCGACGCTTCTTTGCAATGCATGACAAAGATCAAATCTTCAGTGCATAATACATATGTATAAGAATTTATCACTTTGTGATTTGGCAACTTCGAGAATCTTTCTGTTGTTTTGTTATTGTAACTCGATTTTTGTTGATTTCTGTTCTCGTATTTTTTTCTATATTAATCTGTTGTTGTTATTCATCTTTTTCTAGAACAAATACTTCGTGGCTTGTTATGGAATTATTGTGGTTGCTGCGATAGAGCAGCATCACATTTTTTGCAAACATCTTGAGCAGGATGTCTTCAGTTATTTTTTTTTTAGATTGTAGAATCAAAATTTTGTTATCAAAAGCGCTGCTAGTAAGTCTGTTTCCACTAAACACAAATTAATTTCCAATGCCACATGCATTTTGTGTGGCATGTTACAACAAGAAACATTGCCACAAGGGTGTTCAATATTCGCTGTATTCCATAAAAAAAAAGAAAAAAAAAAGAATTCTTTCCCGATTTTCATTTCATTTATTCATACTCGTGTTCTTATAAAGTTTCTTACGTTTTATTCTCTTTTTTTTGTCTTATTTTGATTTCCCAAAGCAAAATTTGTTGAAACAAACAAGCTGCACACATTTGTTGGATGCAGTTTTTCCAGTTTCTATGGATTTTTTTTGCTGCTGCATCTTGCATAAATTGCACAGAAGAAAAAGAAGAAAAAATGAAAAACACTTGCGGCTTCAAAATGTTGAAACTGAAATTACTCTCATCTAGCAGAGTAAAAATTTAATGTGCCCCACCGCCGCTCCTCACACTGCATGTTTTCATGGTTTAGGGTAATACGAGTATGAACAATGAGATGCAATTGTGTTCGTGATGTGGTTCGATAAATATCGTAATGTTCCAGCTAAATATTAATTTAAACTCACACAAACACACATACATATTTACGCGACTATTTAAAGTTTAATTAAAGCAGTCACTTAAAGTAATGAGCTCTTCATGTTTATTCATCGGCTATTGAACCCTGGAATCCTTTAAAATAAGGTTTTGATGCTTCAATGGGGAACATGTTTATCGAATTTATTTTCTTTTTGTTATACGTCACTGTATTCCAATCTAATGATTGAATACCTTTACAGCTCATGCCTTACATGCAGCATGCAGTGTAGCCATTAGCATTTTTATTTGCCTCCTCTTTCCCACTTCATTTGTCTTCAATGCTTGAATGTCGGCATTAATTTCGTTTTTCATTCATACGTTCTTTTTTTGTATTTTGTATGTCTGTCTGTCTGTCCATCCATCCGTCCGCCCGTTCATCTATTATTTGTCGCTCTATTGATTCGTTATGTAAGATTTTTGTTTTGGTTTTTCTAACTTGTTTCTATTGTATGTTTGTTTTTTTTTGTAGTTGCAATTGTTGTTGTTGTAGCAATTTGTTAAATATTCCCAAATAGTTTGCAAATCTTTTAACGTTTTTTGTTTCTTGTCTTCTTCCATGGAATTCATGAAGAGCTTAAATGATTATCGATTGCTGCAGCTGCAGCTGCAATTGTAAATTCTTTATTCACAATATTTGCTGCTGATTAGATTTATTTGTTAGACACTCATTAATTAAGACTGCGATCATTTCATTAAGGAGGTTAATGGAATTCTTAATGTCGTTTTGAATGTTTTTATTTTTAATGCCAACAAGACTTGGAGTAGGGCTTTGGAATATTGGCTAAGAGAGAGGCGGTAAAAGGGGATAAAGTTTTAGGTTACTTCACTTAGTAAAATATGGTTAAGTTCCAGGGTGAAGGATTGTAGTGAGAATATTAGTGGGTCTACAAAATATATTTTCTTTGTAATGGTTTCTGTAGTCCACTATAGAAGTGATTAGAAACTTAAATGTTTAAATGTTTAGGTAAAGGGTCCGCCAAATAACTTTTTTTTTTATAATGCTTTAAAAAGAAACTTGAATATTTTCTCAAATTTCTTTTTTTATTTGAAATTACAATCCTTCCGGTTAATAATGGAAAATAATTTCATTCAAATGGATGCCTCGGCTGGTCATGCAGTAGCATACACGATCGATCCAATTTTTAAGCACATTATCGATTGTGTGCAGCTGTATTTCACCAATGGCTTCACGAATATTGTCCTTTAAAGCGTCAATTGTCTCTGGCTTGTCGGCGTAACACTTATCGTTGACGGCACCCCATAAATAACAGTCCAACGGTGTCAAACCGCAGCTCCGAGGTGGCCAAACGATATCAGCTCTGCGGCTGATAATGCGATCTTCAAAAACAGGGCGCAAAACATCGAGTGTAGCTTCGGCTGTGTGGCACGTAGCGCCGTCCTATTGAAACCAAATGTTGCCAATATCCTCCTCTTCAATTTTTGTGAACAAAAATTTGTTCAACATGACCCGATAACGATCGCCATTGTCTGTAACGGCCACTCTTTACTCATTTTCGAAGAAAAATGGCCCAATTATGCCTCTGGACCAAAATCCGCACCAAACAGTGACTCGTTTTGGGTGCGTCGGCTTTTCAATGTATGCGTGCGGGTTTTCTGTACCCCAAATGCGACAATTTTGCTTGTTTACATACCCGTCAAGATAAAAATGAGCTTCATCTGAAAAGATGATTTTTTTTGCCAAAATCGACATCTTCTGGTGTAGGCTACTGCATGGGCAGCCGAGGCAGCCATTTGAATGAAATTATTTTCCATTATTAACCGGAAGGAGTGTACTTTCAAATAAAAAAGAAATTTGAGAAAATATTCAGTAGTTTTTTTTAAAGCATTTTCAAGAAAAAAAAGTTATTTGGCGGACCCTTTAGTAGTGGGTCTACAAAATTTTGTTTGTAATGATTTCTATATTTCACTATAGAAGTGATTAGAAACTTAAATGTTTAAATAGTAATTGTCTGGAAGAAGTACACTTTGTTTATTGATAAAAGAGTGAAAGACTGGGCGTAATATTCTAAGAAAAATTGCCGCTACGTCCTCGTGACTTTAAAGCGCCAATCCACATATTAAAATTAGTTGGAATTCCTATCGAATAAATGAAAATCAGTAGATGAAATCAAATTGAAATTTTTCTTACAAGCTTTCAATAGAATTCTATATCTTGCACTAAAAAGGATGCAGGTTCTTATATATAGCGTATCTAAAGCTTCTCTTTCACTAATATAGTCCACAGTTCTTTTACCCCAAGCAAAATGGTCCCATTTCTCTGATCAAATCTACAATGTTTTCTACGATAATGGCTGCCTTCCAAATGTTAGTTGCTTTGTGTTTGAACAAAGTATCGTGTTTCATAATGCCGCTGTACAAAATATATACAATGTATTCCATTTCAAAACGTCGTCAATGTGTATTTTTAACGCAGTCTACAGTAGTAGAACTGCATACAAACTTTGTATTGATACATTTTGGAAGGCAGCCATGTTATTGATGATATTGTCCTTAAGTGCCAGAATGAAAAAGCAAATTGAGAAATACTCGAGTAGGCTGTAGGATTTAATCAAATTAAAGTGAATGAATATTCCACACACCGTAATAAAGGGTCTAAAACTTTCTAGATGGCCTAATCAACAAATATTTTCAATAAAGTTCACCTTTGTATCAAAACTATAAGACTTGTAAACAGAATTTGTTTGCCAAGTTTAATTAAATTCTCGCATCGAAGTGTTAAAATACTTGAAGAAAAAAGTACCAAAAAAAAGTACAAAGAAGTACAAAAGCAATGAAAAGAAAATATAAGAGAACGTGATGAAGCGCTTTAACCTACCGCAACAAATTATTTATTTAACCGCCTTCAACTTTTTTATTTTCTTTTCTTTTTTTTATTCAATACCCCACGTACTTCAAATGCCGTATATAATGGTGAAGGAGAAGGTAGAAGAAGTTTTGAAATGAAAAACGTTGTAAATGTTCTTTTAATCTGGCGATGCTTTTTTGTCCGCTGCTTTTGGCTTTTGTTGTTCGCGTAATATTTTAAAATTACAGTGAAACTAAACAACAAAAACAAAAACAATAAAACACATACAATAACTTGGCCAAAAGCAAGAAAACAAGAATAAGAAATACTCGCCATTCGTACATATATTTAAGCTACGTTCTAAAGAGCATTTGTTTTGTATTCTTCTTCTTATTTTGCTTCTTAATGTTCTTTAAGCTGCAAAAAAAAAAACATTTAAAAAATCTTCTTTGTATTTGCAAGTGTGAATCTGTGCGTGTATGTGTATGATTCTAGCATTTATTTAATGTTGGTAATAAATAATGCATAATCGTAATGCATTTTAGTTGTTGCTGTTGGTGTTACTGTTGTTGTTTGCTTTTGTTTCTATTCTTCTTGAAAGGGTCCTTAACCTTAAACCACAGCACTCAGTAAACGCATTGAAGAGAACAAAGAAGAATTGCACACCAAAGAACAAAGAATGGTTAGTAGAAGAAAAGAATGAAAGAAAAGGAATAAAAATAAAATAAAAGCGAAGAGAACAAAGAAGAAATAGTTAAAAAAGAAATTACAAACAGAGACAACAATCAGAAGAAGACCAAAGTGAAACTAACAACAATGCCAACGCGCATGTGTACAAGTACGAGTATATGATGGTTACACTTGAAAAACAAAACAAAGAAAACCTGTAAGAGCTTGCAAAGTTCATACGTCTCTTTGGATACTTTTTTTGGAATTGATATTGAATGCAAGACAACTGCAGCTGATGATAAATTGCTGCAATTTTTTCGAAGCTTGAAGACATTCATATAGGAAAAGAGTGTAAAAAGTTCTGTGGAGTTACTATTCAAATTCCAAAAGGTGACTGGCACTGTGATTCTAATGATGGCAGTTAATTTCTTACTAGTTCTGAGTCATCTCTTTAATATGATCCTGAAGTGAAGTCAAGGTCTTGCTTGTTGCAGCGAACTTGTTAAGTGAAATAAAATGTTTCAAATCTGGGATCTTTTTAAGCACTACCAATCGATAAATTGAAATAAAACAATGTGTGTGTGAAATATTCTCGAAGTTTTTTATTCGTTTGAAAGGCCTATTGATGCCATTACTTGTAGAATATAACATCGTTCAAATGTCCACCTTGGCTTCTCTAGGTGGAGTGCATTCGAAATGTCCAATTTTCCTCAACTCTGGCGCATAAATTAGGCTGAACTTAAACGGATCATGCTGGATCATGTTTGTTATGAGGACCGCTCTGGCTTGTGGCTTTTTCGTATATGGGCAATTTCGTGTCAAGTGACCCAATTTTTAAAATCGATGTCTTCCGATTTGGATTTGCACCAAGGTTAGTACTATTGGATAGTAGGCCAGACACAAATTTTCAGCTCTATCACTCAAGAACTGCCGGAGTTAGAGGGGGTCAAAGTTTGACATTTTGGTCATACAGGGTTTTTTTAAAATGTGTGTAACTTTTCACCTATTGGTCCTAACAAAAATTTAGATAGCTATTTCGTCAATCTTTCCAAAAATAATTTTTTTTATTTTAAAATATTTTTTTTTTAAATTCATTTTTTTTTAAATTCATTTTTTTTTTAATTTTTTTTTTTCAAAATGGAAGACATCGATTTTAAAAATTGGGTCACTTGATACGAAATTGCCCATATACATACCTGCTATTAAAAAAAAACTCCACGACAATATGTTAAGCGGTGTCAAATCGCACCATCCATCAGCTCCACGTTAGATGACCATGCTCTAAATTACTCGTGCAGAATATCCAATGTGTCATGAGCTTTGTGGCACTTAGCGTTGTCCTATGGAAACCACATGTCGTTGATGAGTTCAAATTATCCAATTTAAGCCAAAATAAGCTGGTAATCATGGACCCATAGTACTAGCCGTTGACCTAGCCAATGGCGTTCTCAAAAGAATACGGACTGATGGTGTGTGCTGCAAGCACAAAACACACCAAACAGTGACTTTTTCGGGATACATTGTACGCTTTTGGATCTCATGTGGATTGGCATCGTCCCATCGTCCTCAAATTTTATTTGTTCACGTAGCCATTCATACAGAAATGGGCCTCATCGCTGCAGAAGATTTTTCAATGAAAATTAGACCAACTGTTGCCAACTGCTCTAGAGTCCATTTACTGGTGTAAGGTATCACGCGATGTCTATTGACAAGTTTTTGTCCAAAATGAAATAAATTTACTTGCGGCTGGCAAGTACTTTCAACACTATAGTGTCACATTTCACACGCAGCACTACACACGCAGATCTTTGCACGCCACACTCCACACGACACGCGAACCTATTGAGAGACGTGTTTTTAATCTCACATTTCTGAGCAGTTGATTGGGCGTTAAGATCATGTTATTTAGACCAGTTAGCCATCATTTTAGTAATAAAATCAGACGAAATACTAGTAATATGTACGAAAACGTGCATACGTACATAATTGGTCATTACTTATCACACCACTTATGTTGTGTGTGTGTTCATTTTATACATGAGTGGCGGCAACTATAGTTTAAAGTTGACTCCGAACGACAAATCATGGCAATTTTATTTACTCTCAGAGTTTTTGCCAGAAATCTGCTGAGAGGAAGTCGCCTAAGAAACAGTTTTCGAATTTTATTTTGATGCCTGACCTGGGGTTTGAACCGTGGCCTCACGTCTAATAAGGCAACACACTACCTGGTAGACAACGACGACTTCAATGTGTACGAAAAACAGTCTATAAAAAGCAAATGGTAGGTTTTCTTTGATCGTCCCAAATAAAGAATTCATTCTTTAGCGAGGATTCTGACCTAGCTTCTCATACCAACCACATTGTGTGTGTTAATATCATCCATGAGTGGCTGGACCTAGAGTATAACATCTCCGAATGACAGATTTCCTCTCAGAATTTTTGTCAGAAGATTGGTGATTGCGGAGAGATAGCTACGGAACAATAGCTTTCCACAAGTCAACACAGTACCTGCTAGACTATAGCGACTTCAGAATTCAAATATTCTGTCTTTTTTCAATTTCTAAAATCCAAACATCTAAACAAGCACCTGTATTTATTTAAATATTCTTTTCACTTGAGCATTTGGAATACTTTTTTTATAAATGAGAACAGAATTGAAAAAATTATCGCCAACTTGTTGCCAATAGAATGCAATTCGTTTTATACGTTTAAAACTGTAATTCAAGAAAATTTTTTCTAAGAAAAATTTTTTTTTAAAAATCAGTTTTAAATGAGAAAATGATGGCTTTCTTCATACGTACAATATGTTCGATAATTATCGATAACAACTTCATAATGAAACTGGATTGTTAGAGAATTTTTTTCAAATTATTTTTCAATTGGCCAATACCACTGGCCTGGCTAGTTGAACTCTTTAAAGTTGCTATAGAGTACAGTACAGTAGAGTAGAGTAGAGAGCCATTAAACATAATTTGCTGTTGCAAGTAAAACATAAAAGAACTCATTTGTAACGAATCTGCAGCACTTTTTTTGTTTTGCTTTGCCTGGGTTTTATGTTGAAAAATTGTTTCATCAATTCATCTGAAGTTAGACGATGAAATGTAATATTTTGAAGAGCAACAACAAAACGGCTACACAAAAACTTTGATGAGTACATACATACATACAATCAGTAATGAAAAGAATTTCAAATGCTGGTAGTGCCTTCAGATGAATGAGGAGGAATACAGATGGAAGAGTTTGTACCAGAATTCATTTATTTACCTGGGCATTCTTTTTCCTCATGGACTTGTTATTCTATTCTATGGAATATACCGTGTGTGCCGCTTTAAGTACCATAAGCAGCAATTGAAAGTTAAAGACGAGAGGAATCAAAAAAAACTGTTCATCACTTCTCCTTCAGGAGAGATGGTGTTACTTTGATGATATTAATTGTGAATTGTGATGATCATCAAGATAATGATGATTGTACTTGTTGTAGTTGAAAGTTGTTACTTGAAGAGTGTGCTACATTTTCAGTTTAATTGCAATTACTTTGTGTGTTTAAATGTGCCTACCATTCCATATATGGTTGTCAGTTCATCATCAATCTGTCTGTCTGTTTGTCTGTCTGTCTAGTGGCGGCATACTCTGTCTGAATCTTCATCATCCATTGTGATAATGTTCGTTAATCATTCAAAAAAGAAAAAAAAAAGGAACTGAAAGAAAACTGTTGCAAAAATTTGCTTGTACTTGTATCGTTCACAGCCTTCCATTTGCTTCCATGTGAGAAGTACTTGATTAAGAAAATCGTTTCAGTTGTTGTTGTTTTTTTTATATAAATTTTGTAAAAAAAATAGGAGAAAAAACTTATAAATTAACTCAGTACAAACAACCGGATATTTTTAAATTAATTTTTAAAAGGGAAATAGTCCCCAAAGTACTTGTAACTGCAAATTATACTCTACTCTCTGCAGCAACTTTAATTACCCAGGCCAGTATTGGCCAATTGAAAAATTCTCTAACAATCCCGTTTCATTATGAAGTTGTTATCGATAATTATCGAACATATTGTATATGAAGAAAGCCATAATTTTCTCATTCAAAACTGATCTAAAAAAAAATTTTTTTTTAGGAAACAAAAACAAACAAAAATTACTAAAATGGAGTCAACTCTGGTGTTAAAAAAGTTCTAATCTTTTCTACCAAAGAAATTGTAGTTTTTGTTCATATAATAATTTAATTAAAAAAGGATAGGATGTCCTGTAGTTGTGTAAACTAAACGACCAATCGATTTATTGTACTGCCTTCCACCTATGTATATATCGGGTCCGCCATCTAACGTTTTTTTTTCAAATAGTGCTTATTTCGTGAATGGTAACACTTAGCTTATGTCTGATTTGACAGATAATTAGTTTTATCCTTTCGCTGAACGAATATGGTTGTGTATAAATTGTTGTGTATAAAATTGCGTACAGATTTTGGAAGAAGAGAAGCACCGTTAGCTCCGTATGTTCGTTATCTTGTGAAAAAAGTGAAAGAAACTGGCATCCTCATCGATAAACCAAAGCGTGAAAAGCCAAAAACAGTGTGTACACCCGAGAATATTGCTGCTGTGGCAGAACGTGTTCGTGATGCGCCATCAACTGCAATTCACCGTCGTTCTCAACAATTGAACATTTCGGAGACATCATTGAGACGAATTTTGCATAAAGACCTTGGTATGACGCCATACAAAGTCCAATTGGTTCAGGAGTTGAAGCCAATTGACCATCCAATGCGTTTTCGCTTCGCTAAGTGGGCCTGCGATCGACTTACAGAAGACGCCGATTTTGGCACAAAAAAAATCATCTTTTCAGATGAAACTCATTTTGATCTTGGCGGGTATGTAAACAAGCAAAATTGTCGCATTTGGGGCACAGAAAACCCGCACGCATACATTGAAAAGCCGACGCACCCAAAACGAGTCACTGTTTGGTGCGGATTTTGGTCCAGAGCGATAATTGGGCCATTTTTCTTCGAAAATGAGCAAGGAGTGGCCGTTACAGTCAATGGCGATCGTTATCGGGCCATGTTGAACGAATTTTTTTTTTACAAAAATTGAAGAGGAGTATATTGGCAACATTTGGTTTCAACAGGACGGCGCTACGTGCCACACAGCCGAAGCTACACTCGATGTTTTGCGCCCTGTTTTTGAAGATCGCATTATCAGCCGCAGAGCTGATGTCGTTTGGCCACGTCGCAGCTGCGATTTGACACCGTTGGACTATTATTTGTAGGGTGCTGTCACAGATAAGTGTTATGCCGACAAGCCAGAGACAATTGACGCTTTAAAGGACAATATTCGTGAAGGCATTGTGTAATGTGCTTAAAAATTGGACCGATCGTGTAGGCTACTGCATGGCCAGCCGAGGCAGCCATTTCAATGATATTATTTTCCATTATTAACCGGAAGGATTGTACTTTCAAATAAAAAAAGAAATTTGAGAAAATATTCAGTAGGATTTTTTTAAAGCATTTTCAAAAAAAAAAGTTATTTGGCGGACCCTTTACATTGGATAACCATTAAATGTCTTTAACATGCCGTTGCCCTGTCGACCTTATCCATTTGTTTCCTTCTGAGATTCATTAACACCGCACAAATTCCTAGTATGTGTCCTGTTACTTCTTCTCCTTCTCAGTCTACAGATTAGCCTTTCAGCGATCTCGATTCTGAAACAAATATTCTTCGAGTTTACAATGCCAGATAAAATGCCGGTCACAATGCTCAGGCTATTTATGGGTAGACTGCTTCATAACTCATGTCACTTCTCATTGCAATTACTTAGCAAAAGATTAGATTGTCTCAAATCCGTTTGACTTGAAAAGCCTGTTCGTCTTTCTTCAGCTTTCTTTTCGTTAAGTGTATACTTCCATACTCCACGTCCGACAACACCGAGAGCTTTTGGACTCATTGGCGGTCTCATCGCAGGCAGAACTGCCTGCTCTTTGCTGCGAATTCCTATATGAAGCTGGATCCTGTGCTGTGTAGCTGGTTCAGTTTTCCATCCTAATCTCGAGTTAATCAAAGGAGCTGAGTGTTCCGATGGCGATCTGACTATTGGATAACATTGCCCGTTCTCTGTGTTCGTTCCTTCTATGCATACATACATACATAATTGGTCATTACAACCATTCAGTTAGTATTACAACCTAGCTTCTCACACCTCTTTATGTTGTGTGCATTAATTTTATACATGACTGGCAGAACCTACAGTTTAAAGCCGACTCCGAACGACAGATTTTTGAGAAACTTTTCATGGCAATTTGTATTTATTCGCAGAGTTTTTGCCATAAATCTGGTGAGAGGAAGTCGCCGAAGAAATACTTTTTGTATTTTGTTTTGATGTCTGGCCTGGGGCTCGAGCCCCATCTAATAAGCCAACACACTACCTATTAGACTACGGCAACTTTGAAACAAGTATTCTTTAATGCTACAAAGCCAGATAAAATGCCGATTACAGTGCTCATACTATTTATGGACAGTTTGATACACAACTCATATCACTTCTCATTGTAATTAGATTCTCTTAAACCCCTATGCCTTGAACAGAGTGTTCGTCTCTCTTCATCGTTCTTTTCGTTAAGTGTACACTTACATACCTCTCGCCCTACTTCACCGAAAGCTTATGAATTCGTTAGCGGTCTCGTCACAAACAGATCTGCCTACTAATTGCAATTAATAACCATATTAAGCGGGATACCGTGACGTAGGTAGGTTGAAATGGTAAACTTGACACCAAAAGCACACTTGAGCACGCCTAGTGGCCCGTTGTGACGCCACGGGTACAACGCAGTCCCTATACAGACCGAGTTCCACCAAGCTGGGGTTGCATATTAAAAGCACGACTACTCCACGCTGGAAAACCTGTCCGAAAGTTTGATAAACGAAGCTATATCCTTTATGCGGGATACCGTACTGTCCCGCTGATTTAGTTATGGATTCTAATCAAAAGCCGAAAGTAGTACTCGGATAATATTGCTAAGTTACGTTCTCTGTACTTTCCATCCAAACTGAATTGAGCACATATATCGACGATGTGAACTTTAATTGGGAAGAAATTCGTTTTTCTTTTGCCTCTGAATATTTCACTCTGGGACCGAATACCAGAGTGTCTGCTTCACTGTCTGGTTCTGTCTCTACCACATCCGTACACCAAAATATGTTTTTATTTTCTACATTCAAATCTTTAACTTAGTTTCGTTGCGAAGTATTTTCTAAAATCATAGAATTTAATGGTACTGTCCATGGGTGACAGAGCTCGTCTACGATGTTATGCGTGCGACTCGCTTTTAATATCTCACAAAAACTTTGTCCACCATAATCATAATCACGGGAGGCCAGTAGTTCAATCTACTTTGTGTAAATAACTGTGGCTCTTCATTACATTGAGCCATTTTTGAGTCTTGTTACGCCTACCCCATAGCAGTAGTAACTTGTGTTTCTGAACTTGGTAGCACTAAGTATTGCTGAATTACAATACAATTGCAAATTATATTCCAATTATTAATAGCACTGCGATCCGGGAACATACGATCGATGTATTGCAACTGTTATGCTAGAAACACAATAAACGCAAACGCTGCAAACACAGCAAAAAGAATTTGCTTCCTGTCGCGTTGTCTTGCTAGAAACACAATAAACGCAAACGCTGCAAACACAGCAAAAAGGATTTGCTTCTTGTCGCGTTGTTTTGCTGCGTTTGCTGCGTTGCGTTTATTATGTTTCTAGCATTAAAGAGTCTCTAAAAAAAGATCGCTTACTCATACACCACACTGGAAGATTACTGAAAATACCAACAAGCCTACGTTGGCGTTGGCACCTACGAAAGTTTACCGAATCGCAGCGAAGATTAAAAATTCTGGTCTTAGGCATCTTCCCCATATATGGTACATACCATTAATCACTTTTTTTCTCTTTAGTTTCTCTATTATGACGTTATTCTTTAACGCAGACACACACACACATACACAGAGAAAAAGCTTTGAAACAAGTTTCCACAACACCATGCAACAGTGCATTTCAATAGCAAATTCGTTTGAGTCGTGTTGTGTGGCTAACTGACTGGCTGCTGCCAATGTTTCTATTTTTCTTTTTTCCTTTTTCGTTGCTTTTCAAACTCTTTTTTGTCGGTTTTGATTACCTTGTGAATGCCTTTTGATAGGTGTGTGCCAATGTGTGTGTGTGTGTAAAAAAGGTATAAGTTTGTATTTGTATGGGTATTTTAATTGCCAACTTGTCTATAATTGGAACGAACCAATTGATCCTTAAAAAAAAAAATAATTTCGTTGTAATAGGCGATTCGAAATAAATCGGCGAGACCAGAACGAATTTTTTCGGCAGGTAATTTAGAAAGATGTGTTGGTAACAATTGATTACACCGGAGATTGTAAAACCGTGTAGAGATAATGATTGTAAGGGAACAACTTTACATTGGAAAGTAATCAATTAGAAAAATTCATTAATTTTTTAATGTTTTCCGTTATTAATGCAACACAATTAAAATAATCGGAGTGGTGGTAAGCATATGAAATTGAATGGATTTGGGGAAAAGTATTGTTTCGTCTAGAAGGCGACTGTACGGTTACGCTTTGTATCAAATTTTATAATTTCACTGCTATAAACGAAAAAAAAATTCTTTTAATTGTGATGGGAAATTATTGAATTGTTTATTAAACAACCGGTGGGTTCATGTTCCGAATTTGTTTAATTTTGACTTTAAAAACTGCCACAGAAACAACGCACATGATGATTCTAACTTTGAATGAATTTCAAACCTATTCAAATCTGTTGTATTGTCTGTATGACTATGAAGCCGAAGCCGGATCGGAACAACTTTTTTAAAGCTTTTTGTTGCACCTCCTTGGCTAAGCTTCTAAAATTTTATTTTCACGGGGTATACTCAAGCTACCACCACAGACAACTTAAATTCTATTTTATAAGCAAACTAGCAGATTGTACTCGGCGTTGCGCGGGTTATGTAGTTTGTCAATTGTTTATAAAAATCAATTTAGAATTGTAAAAAATATTTTTAAATGTGATTTTCAATTGTTTTGTATTCAAATTCAAAACTTTAAAACGTTCTCGTGAAAAGATAAAAAAACAACATAATACCAGAATACTATTACAAATAAAATATTTTTTCTCGTAATCAGTACATTAACAGGCATCGTTTGGGAGGTATTTCTATAAAAAATGTGGCCATGGGACACCCTATTGTATAAATTTGTCTTTAAATTTTAAAAATATTATTATTGGGTAATTTTTGCATTAAAAATAACGATAAATAAAAAACCGGTTTATGGGTTTCTTAAAAAATGCAATCTTTCAAATTATTCGGAAACCGGTTTAACAAGCAACCCAGTTTTTTGAATACTCTAAGTCCTAAATATAAATGCACTCAATTTGCCCGTTTTTCGCCCTTACCCCTGTTTTGGAGCCCTTTAAAACAGATAAAATATAGCATTTATGCATAAAGTACCAATTTTTGCCCATTTTTTCTACCTTTGACCAATTTTTTGTGAAGCCGCCGTGGTCTAGTAGGTAGTGTGTTGGCTTATTAGACGAAAAGCCAGGGTTCGAGCCCCAGGCCAGACATCAAAATAAAATACAAAAAGTATTGCTTCGGAGACTTCCTCTCAGCAGATTTCTGGCAAAAACTTGGGAGTAAATAAAATTGCCATGAAATGTTTCTCAAAAATTTGTCGTTCGGAGTCGACTTTAAACTGTAGGTCCCGCCACTCATGTATAAAATTAACACACACAACATGAGTGGTGTGAGAAGCTAGGCCGTAATCCTGACTGAAGGGTTGTAATGGCCAATTATGTGTATGTGTGTGTCCCATTTTTTTCCCTTTGGGTAAACATTTTGAAAAGATTTATTGCCTATAACCTGCACCGACAAAAGCTCGATCAATATCCCAAATTTCAAGAAAATCGGTCCAGGCGTTCGGGCGTGGTTGGCTATGCACTCAATTTGCCCGTTTTTGGTCCCTTTCCCCCTTTTTGGACCCCTTATGGTTCAACTTTAGAAACGGAACATCTCCAATAGCTATTTGGGAAACTTAAACAAGCTAAATCGTAAAAATTTACCTATAAAACAGATAAAATACAGCATTTATGCATAAAAGTACTAATTTTTGCTCATTTTATCTCCCTTTGTCCCATTTTTTTCCCCTTTGGGTCAAAATTTTGAAAAGATTTATTGCCTATAACCTGTGCCGACAAAAGCTCGATTTATATATCAGGCGTGATTGGCTAACAAACAAACAAATAAAAAAACAGACTTACAGAAAGATTTATAATATATATTAGGATGACCGAATTTTGGACGATATCAATCCATAAGGGATCAAAGAACGCCAAATGCATTCCTAACTTTTTTTTTTAAACTTACTGTTTGGTGTGGATTTTGGGAATGCGGAGTTCAAATTGGTTCATATTTCTTTAATAACGATATTTACCAGGCCCTCACTTCAATTCCGAGGACTATAAGTCACTAATTATCAACTACTTATGACCTGAATTGATAATCTGAACACCAACGATAGGTAGTTTCATCAGAACGACGCTATTTGCCAAAGATCTTATACCGCATTGTATTTGAGCGATTCTGCACAAGCAATTTATATTCATGGTTATCTCACGTGAAGGTGATTTTCTTATGGGGTTTTCTTATGTATAGTATATGTGGATAGGCTACGAATCACAACGGTCCTCAAAGCCAATATAACCCATGTCATCGGTCAAGTGCAGCCTGATTTATAAGCCAGATTAACAGAAAATTAGACATTTCGGATGCCCTTTACTTAGCGACTCCTTGGCGGACATTTGAACAATGTTATGAAACCATTTCGTGGTTTCAAAAGTAAAAGTAAATAAAAGTCATATAAAATATTTTTATTCATGATATTTCTTTTTTATTGTAAAGTTTGAACGTTGACATTATGTGTGAAACACCACATCATTTAAATGACCTCCACTCGAAGTGTTGCAAGCATTGATTCTTTTGAGGTAATATTCGACCACTTTTTGACACATATTAGGCGGTAGCTCAGCCATAACTTGACGAATGTTGGTTTTTAAGTGCTCAAGAGTTGAAGGTTTATCTGCATACATACGGTCTTTCGCGTAGCCCCACAAAAAAAGTCTAATGGTGTCAAATCGCATGCTTTTGGTGGCCAGTTGATATCGCCACGACGAGAAATTACGCGGTCAGGAAATGTCTCTTGCAATAAAGCCATATTCGCTCGAGTTGTGCGGCATGTGGCACCGTCTTGTTGAAACCATATATTCTCCAAGTCGTATTCTTCAATAGCAGGCAAAAAAAAAAGTCGGTTATCATATGACCATAACGTTCCAAATTGACGGTGACAGTCGTTCCATCGTCGTTTTCGAAGAAGTAAGGTCCAATCACACCTTCGGACCAAAGAGCGCACCAAACAGTGACTTTTTCTGGATGTAATGGCCTCTCTTCAATTACTTGAGGATTCTCAGAACCCCAAATACGACAATTTTGTTTATTAACATACCCACCGAGTGTGAAATGTGCTTCATCGCTGAAGAAAATTTAGTTCGATACGTGGCTGCGGCAGAATCACCATTTTTGTAGTAGGTTTTGATAATTTTTATGCGTTGTGTGATAGTTAAGCGATCCATTTTCGTCAATGTCAGACTTTCAACTGAAAAGAAAAAAATTGGTTTCACAACTTAGTTTGACAGATGTTGAATTCCAGTCCAATAATTTTGAAACCATGAAATGGATAACCCTTTATTTCCACACACATGTTGCCGTAGTCTAGTAGTAGTTAGTGTGTTGGTTTCTTAGACGCGAGTTCGTGGTTCATAACCCGGCTTAGATATCGCAACAAAAAAAAAATTAAAAAAAAACATTTTTTCGGAGCTTTCCTCTTTTTAGCAATCTTCTGGCAAAATTAAATAAAATTGCCATGAAAAGTTTCTCAAGAAAAATTTATCGTTCGGAGTTGACTTCACACAGTGGGTCGCGCCACTAATTAACACACATAACTTGATTGGTGTGAAAAGCTAGGTTGTAATCCTGACTAAAGGATTGTTATAATCAATTAAGTAAGCTACTATACCACACATACACTTACATAACTTGTCATTGCAACCCTTCATTCAGGATTACGGCCTAGTTTCTCACACCACTTATACTGTGTGTGTGTTAATTGTATACATGAGTGGCGGCAGCTACAGTTTAAAGTCGATTCCAAACGACTGATTTTTAAGAAAGTTTTTCCACACTTAATTGCCTAATATCTCAAACACTTTGTTTTATTCCAATTTAAAGATAAAGATAATGACCTAATGATTCTCAAAATAAAGTGTACAGTAAGACCCCACTTATCGCTGCCTCGCTTAACGCTGTTTCAGTATTACGCGATAGTATTGGGATTTCCCTAAATCGCACACTGTATTGATACTTGTTGTATACTATGCATCTTTTTCAACGCTTTTTTGTTTGTGAGTCCAGAATAAAGATTCCAACTGTATTTTCCAAAGTCGCAAACGCAGTACGAACGCATTTTCGTGCGTCACAATTTGTCTCGTTTAACGCTGTTTCGTTTAGCGCTGGTACTTATTGGAACGTATCACCCGCGTTAAGCGGCGTCTTACTGTACTTATAATTATAGTCCCTACTGTAGATGTAACTTTTGCCTTGTGCTTAGATGCCTGTTCTCAGAGGCCAAACATTTTCGATTTTCAATTTAAATAACTGGATTGCATCACTTTTTGCTATTTCAACCAAGAAAAAAAAAGAAAAAAGAATCAAAGAATCAAAGACAAATGCGTCACTTGTGTGTGACCTACAGGGTCAGGGTCAAACACAGAAGACGCTTGTAAAAGTGATACAATAAATTCGAAATGTTTTACTCTTGAAGAAAAGCCAAAAGAAACACAAATTTTCTTGGCATATTAAAACAAAAATTTATTTTTGGTTTTTCACGCAAAATCTTAAAAAAAAAAATTTATACGCTAATCAGAATACAGAGATAAAGTTTTGTATAATTTTCGTTTTCGTTTAATGGAAAATATTCACAAATATACATGTGTTTATATAAATTCATACAAAGTGAATATGTATGTAAAGGGTGTTTTTTATAGAGGTATAGAACTTTAAGTTGGCATTACTTTTCAAGATGGCGACCGATTTAACAGCTGTCAAGTGATTTATTCTCAGGTTGGTTTGGCAAGACTTACGCCTGAACAACGCTTGCAAATAGTGCAATTTTATTTCGAAAATAATGGTTCTGTGCGGAAAACGTATCGCGCACTACGTCTATTTTATCGTCGACAAAATCGTCTATCAGAGCAGTTAATTCGATTAACCATGGAACGTTATCGCACCACGTTTACTCTTATTGATAACTCGAATTCCCAGAGACGCTGTACGGTGCGTACAGAAGAAGCTATTGCTGCTGTAGAGCGTAGCATTGAGGAAGACCCGAATGAGTCCATCCGCCATCGAGCACAGGAATTGGATCTGTGTCCATCCACATTATGGAAGATTTTGCGGAGGGATCTTGGTTTGCGTGCTTACAAAATCCAACTCGTGCAAGATTTGAAGCCAAACGATCATCAAGTAAGGCGTAGATTCGTCGAATGGGCCCAAAACGAGATTACCGTTGTTCCCGATTTTCATAAGCGAATTTTGTTTAGCGATGAAGCGCACTTCTGGTTGAATGGCTACGTCAAAAAACAAAACTGCCGCATTTGAGGTGAAGGTAATCCTCAAGTGTATGTGGAAACACCGTTACATCCAGAAAAACTGAATGTTTGGTGCGCTTTATGGGCTGGTGGAATCATTGGTCCGTACTTTTTCAAAAATGATGGTGGCCAGAACGTTACAGTCAATGGTGATCGGTATAGAGCCATGATTACTAACTCTTTCATTCCTGAATTGAATAACCATGATGTCCAGGAGATGTGGTTTCAACAAGACAGCGCAACATGTCACACAGCTCGTGCCACAATATATTTATTGAAAGACACGTTTGGTGACCGCCTAATTTCACGTTTTGGACCTGTGAATTGGCCTCCAAGATCTTGTGATTTAACACCGCTAGACTACTTTCTGTGGGGCTATGTAAAGTCATTGGTCTATGCGGTAAAGCCACAAACGCTTGACCATTTGGAAGACAACATTCGCCGTATTATTGCCGATATACGGCCACAAATGTTGGAAAAAGTCATCGAAAATTGGACGTCCAGATTGGACTACATCCGCGCCAGCCGTGGCGGTCATATGCCAGAAATCATATTTAAAATGTAATGCCACAAGATTATCTTTCGGATAAATAAAATTCATGCCAATCGAATAATCCATCGTTGTTTTATTGCAACTTAAAGTTCTATACCTCTATAAAAAACACCCTTTATATATGTATGTAAGTTCATATGTGCCCATATGTGTAGGTACTCATATGGCCCGTTTATATTTCAACCTTAAAATGCTTTAAAAGCATGGAATTAAATCGATTATGGAGCATTAAATACTTAAGAAAAAGAAGAAAAATAAATAAAAGAATTTAAATGCCAACGAATTTAAAACAGCTGCAGTGCTCTCAAACAAAAAAAAACAAAATTAAACCAGAAATTATTCGATAAAATTCATAATTGGTCAGTAGGTGACCGGTCCAAACTAACACAACTAAAACAACAAGTGACGTTTAACGACATTTAAGCAACCCGTTTAATACGAAATTCATTCGAATCGAAAACTGTGTTTTTTTAAATAATTTTATGAATTTTTTTTTATTTTTTTTTTATTTCGAAAATTATTACGAAAATTTCTTTTTATTGACATGACATGAATTACTTTTTTTTAAACAATTTTTTAATAGAAACGTGTTTAATATAATATAAAAAATAAAAAGAAATGAAATTGTTTAAGCATTTAAAATGTTAATTATCTACTCTTAAAAAACATTGCAAAAAAAAAGCATAAAAAAACTTCAAAGTTGCAAAAAAAAATTTTTTTCCAACGCAAAAACTTAAACTTAAAAGCAGAGAGAGGTCAATAGCACTTTAAAGAAACACCTTAAAAGTTGAAATAATGAAAGAGCGGCTTAAATCTATGAATGAAAGAACGAATGATGAATCACAAGTTGTCTGAAAGCTGAATGAATTAAAAAAAAGTTTTAACAAAGTGATGGTGCTCTAAATTCAAAAGATTTGAAGTAACCTTTTGCTATAAACTAGAGAAATTAAAATTAGAAGTCAAACGTTGTTTGCAAAGAAAGGAAGAAAACTAAAGCAATTGCTGCAAGAGTACTTTCAAGTACACTTGAATCACTTTTAACGGTGGCAGAAAAACTTTCTTTGTCTACATGAGTACTGCACATATATTTTTGGAATTTGTAAAGCGAAATAGGACGACAAAATTTCAGAAAATGAATATTCCAGAAACCCAGATTTTCGAATTAAAATTGCTCCCTAGCTGTAGGCTTTCGAGATACTGGAAACTAAAATACAAAATTATGGTTTTAGACAGTATACATGTATACTAAGCAACAGCATATGATAGAAACCGCGGATCACATCTGCCAGCATTATAATTTCACTGGTGGTACCATGAACGCCTATACAATCACAGAAAAAAGTCTACATACAGCGGTGTTTGCTAATTTTTGCTGCTGCGAGGAAGTCGCCGAAGAAATATTTTTTCATATTTCGTTTTTGTTGGAGATGTCTGACCTGAGGTTTGAACCGTGGCCTCATGTCTAATAAGCCACCACAATGCCTACTAGACTACGGTGGTAACGGTATAACACCTTTTTCTATTTGATAAAAATCACCGGGAGAAAAAGTCTACATACAGTGGTGTATGTGGACTTTTTCCCTTGACTGCAGGTAGACCAATGACGCCACCAGTCCAAAATGCATACCAAACAGTGACTTTTTCGAAATTGACTGAACGTGACTTTTTTCTTTGACTGTTTGTAGGTGGTCTAGCTAACATTCTCCGTAACACATCAATTTCAAAGTCCCTCAACGTAAAAACCCATGTAAAAATTTGCAATGCAAGTAAGAAAAGCGTGTTGCTGTACAGCTTTTTAACATGGTTACCAGTCAAGCTACAAATTTTCACCAGTATTTGCGACAAATTCTATTGATTTAATGGCCCAAACTAGTTGTATGTTTGACGACCATGATACAATAAATGCTGATATGAAGAGAAAGAAATATAAACACGCTGGGTGCACTCTTTGAAGGCTTTTAAATGACATCGGCCACGAAACTATCAAATAGAACCTTCAAAAGCTTGAAGCTACTTGAAGAAGTAAAGTTAGTCTTCAAAGCAACAGGCTAAACGCTAAACGAAACAGGTACATATAATCGGAGACTTTGTAAGCACTACATAATTGGTCATTACAACCCTTCAGTCAGGGTTACAACCTAGCTTCACTCACCACTCACGTATTGTGTGTGTTTATTTTTAATCACGAGTGGCGGAAGCTTAAAGTTTAAAGTCGACTTCGAACGACAGATTTTTTTGAAAAACTTTTCATGGTAATTTTTATTTACTCACAGCGGAGTTCGGTCAAGAAATATTTTTCCGTATTTCGTTTTGTTGGAGGTGTTGGGCTGATCTGGGGTTTGAAACGACGTCTATTTATATACACGATGTAAATTGAAAGTCTGCAAAGTCGCCAGAATTTAGTTGGTACTAGTACTAGTACTAGTCCAGGCAACTCTAACAAAATGAAATATGATAAGAATATTTCAATCAGTGGCTTCCTTTAAGCAGTCATCTGAGAGCAAATAAAACAGCAAAGAAATGTTTTTCAAATCTGTCGTTAGGATACGACGTTAAACTGTAGGTCCCGCCACTCATTGATAAATTTAACACACAGCTAAGCTAAGTTGTGATTCGGACTAAAGGGTTATAATGACCAATAAAGAAAATAATTTAACGGAAATAGCTTCAACAAGATAGGCGTTATCAAAGTTCGGAATTCTCTTTTGGAAGACCCGTTATATCCATGAGCAACTGACCAAGAATGGTTGTAATCCTGACTAAATGATCGTATTGATCAATTAAGTAAATAAGTAAGAGCCTACAAATAAAGTTTGCTGGTCTAAGACCAGACGCGAGAGAATAACATTATGAGCAAAAATTATAAGACGACAAAGTCAACGGAGTAAGACTCCATGAGATAATTCCTGGAGCGTAATTCCCAATAAAATAACATTTAGGGTTGTTGTATATAGACACCAACAGCACTTAGGAAACTTTTAAGGTTCATAAACAAAATCTGCCAAAAGAAACATGCCAGATAAACTGAATACAAAGGAAAAAAAATCTCGAACTCCAAACATAGTAGTAGGAATCAGAAGTTGCAAGTGAAACACAATTCCTAATGTTAAGTGAGTAATACATACATAATTGGCCATTACAACCCTTCAGTCAAGATTATGGCCTAGCTTCTCACACCTCTCATGCTGTGTGTGTTAATTTTATACATGAGTGGTGGGACCTACAGTTTAAAGTCGACTCCGAATGACAGATTTTTGAGAAACTTTTCGTGGCAATTTTTTTACTCTCAGAGTTTTTGCCAGAAATCTGCTGAGAGGAAGTCGCCGAAAAAAATATTTTTTTCATATTTCGTTTTGATGTCTGACCTGGGGTTTGAACCGTGGCCTTACGCCTAATAAGCCAACACACTACCTACTAGACCGCGGCGACTTCAATGCTTAAATATACGCCAATTAAATCAAGCAGTCAATTCGAGAAAATTTAAAATTTTATTTATTTGGGGCTCATGATTAGTTCTTGTTCAATATCTTCTCTTAATTGTATCTAGTTTGAGATGATTTTTTTCTACAGATTTATTTGTTAACTACTTTCCATTTTCGGTTAAATACATGGGTTCTAGATACTATATTTGGTTTATATTCGATCATTAAATGAATCACAAGCACCGCTTAAATGCTGAAATTTTTCATTCTTGGTTTTTTTTATAGTTTTTGTCTCCAAAAATTAAACAAAATTATCATATTTCGTTGGAACTGAATATGTTAATGATGAGCTGTTTAATTCTATTTGAAATCTATAAAAAAAATCTCTTTTTACAAACGAATTCGGTTATGACGAACATTGTCAAACGAAATATAATCAAAGCCAGCCATACAGAAGCGAAATTTGATACAAAACTTGTGGTTATTTATAGGCGATTATGAGGAACTTGTTTTCCATTGAAGCGACATACATACGAGTACATATTTGTTTACATAAATGTATTCAAAATATTTCGTCATTAAGTTTACGCTTTTGTTGTTATTGGTGATTCATTTCGTTGAAAAAAAAATTGAAAGAAAAAAAATCGTAACAAAATAATTACAGACAATTTTTTTTTGCCTTGTTTTTGTAATTTTTTTTGTATAATTTTATTAATCACTTTAATTGTTCAATAAAAAAAATTGAGTTTTTTTTTGCTATTATTTGCTATTCTTGCTATTTCCATTTCTATTTTCTATTCCATTATTTTTATTTGCATTATTCCGTCCGTATAGGAAATGATTCATAGTGAAATATTTTTATTGATGCACGTTACGAAATGTAATTAATCACCAACGACGTCTCATTGATTTCTTTATTTGCTGCCATAAATTGTTGAACGAATTATTATTATTGCCCCACATTATTAATCAATGAAACCGGGGGTACGAATGATTTAAATCGTTTAAAGACAAGGTGCTTAAGGTGTAATAAATAGTAGATATTTTAGCATTAGGGGATAAGCAAATGTAATTGAAGCTATAAATTTGTGTTCAGAATGTCATAAGATGTCGTATTACCGTCACAACAAATTATTGTGACACTGAAGTGATATTGCAAGAAATATTAAAATTTGTTCTACGAGTGGTTTTTAATCGTTTGTGGCATTAGAATTATAAAAAAAAACACAGAATAATTACGGGAAGTTGCCGTAGATTTGTAAATAGTGGTTTGACTTGTTAGACCTTAACCCGTGGGTTAAACTCCTGTTCAGAAATGTCGTACAAGCCGAAATAAATAAAAAAATATTTCTTCGGCGATTTTCTCTCAGCAATTTGCTGGCAAAGTCGCCGTAGCCTAGTAGGTAGTGTGTTCGCTTATTAGACGTATAGCCCGGGTTCAAACCCCAGGTTAGACATCAAAACGAAATATAAAAAAATATTTCTTCGGCGACTTCCTCTCAACAGATTTTTGGCAAAAACTCTCAGAGTGAATTGTCGTTCGGAGTCGACGTTAAACTGTAGGTCCCGCCACTCACGTATAAAATTAAGGCACACAACATGAGTGGTGTGAGAAGCTAGGCCGTAATTCTGACTGAAGGATTGTAATGGCCAATTATGTATGTATGTATGTTATTTACTGGCATAAACTTTGAGAACAAATCGCAGTATTCTGGCAAAAACTCTGAGAAGAAATCGAAGTATTTTTCCTGTTTTCTGTCTAAAACTCAGGCAGTCAATAAAATTGCCATGAAAAATTTACTAAAAATTCTGTCGTTTGAAGTCGACTTTCAACTGTAACTCCCGCATCTAATGGATAAAATTAATACACACAACATTATGTGATGTGAAAAGCTAGGTTGTAATCTTGGCTAAAGGGTTCTAGTGACCAAATAAGTGATGTAAGCAAGTAAAAATATAATATTTAAGGCGATAAATTAATGTCTGTCCTTTTCTTTACAACGATTTTAGTCAATTGCTTACCACAGCTGTGTCGTAGGTGGTACATCTATGAGTTGTAATATTAATACATTTGGCCAATTCACACGACTTTGTACCATGTATGTTGTATTGAATACACTTGGTTGTTTGTGAACGCTCAATGCTATGCTGTATTGTGTATGTCGTATTCTTTTTCATAATTTTTGGCATTCAAACAATTTGATAGCACGAAACCAATACAACTTTTTAAAACATATGAAAAAAATGTGTATAAGTGTAACGGATTTTAACATGAAAATTATCAACAACAAGCATACACTGTTGTATAGTCGCCCAACAATACAATGAATACAACGATACAACGGCTTGTGTGAATTGACCAATTTTTTCGCTATTACGGTTGGAATTTTACTAATGGCAGCTGTAAAGTTGTCTTCCTGGGTTAGAATTGTGGTTAACTTGTCTCTTTACTAGAGAGACTCTACGTATTCAGACAGGAAATAGTTAAGGGGTGTCCAATCGCATGAGCTTGACAAATGATGTACTACACCAAAACGTGAGATTAATTGCTTATCAAATTCATATCTTTAAGGGCTACTAGTACTGTGCTTCTTGTAACACATGTACGTTATATACTGGAAACCAAAGACCACCAAGTAAGATTTCTTCCTTCGAAGCATGTGCGGGATAAGAAATTTCTCAAAATGATTTCTTAACTCCCAAGTTCTAGGTTTAATTCCAGTTGCTGCGGAATATTCAAAATCAAACGTATTGAAATAAATAAAATTCTTAAAAAAATTAAGCAGAAAATAAGGGAAATATTGCCGGCGGATTAAATCAATAAAACATATATAGTTTTGCAAGTCTAGGTCGATAAGGTTATTTGCGCGATATCTAAGACCTGTATGGGTTAATATTTTCAATTTCTGGTCTGTAGCAATGAAATCCACTACTTGAGAATACTGGAATATTCTTGTGCTAGGGATAAAACAATATCCAATGAGCATCTCGAAGCTATTAGATTAGGGTAGGGCCTAATCTAGGTAGGTAGTTCACTCGATGGCCATATGGCCCATTGAGTTATCCAGTGTGAGGTAAAGCCCCTTGCCATGATCCGTTAGTGGTGATTCACCACGAGCTCCGGATGAAACCGCTCAGTAAGCTTAGTGGCACGTTCACCACCATGCCTAGATCTTCAAACGTGCTGTCACCTAAAAACCGATGACATCTGTCCTGAAGTGCAGGGTACTCGCATAAATTTGTTGCACCAATACCGTTTCCAAATAAAGTAATGACGTCGTATAAAATCCCTCCTGAACTGAAATCACTACCAGTACCCGTTTCTGTTTCATCGCTGTAGTCTAGTAAGCGGAGTGTTGCCCTACGGCACACATTCAAACTCCTATAATACAAAAATAAAATAATCATTCTGAAAAAAGGTGACGTCAGAAGCTTGGTCCTAATCCTCACTAATGGATTGTAGTGGCCAATAAATGATGTACACACATGCGTACTTATTAGCAAACAATTTTCTTTTTAGAAGACTTGATTTTAGTAGATGTTTCCATCTACAAAGCTAGCGTAATATGGTAATTTAATTACACTTATGGGAACATTACATCGATCTTACGGAATATATCGACGCCTCCGTTCTATAACATTCTAAGTCGAAAAAGTGTGTTTTGAGTTATGAGCTCTCAAAGTTTTCACGCGACATACGGCCATATGTGTATTCTAAGGAGATTTTTCCCTATAACTTCGGAACGGATCGGCGCATCTTCACCAAATTTTGACAGTATTTAAGGTAGAGAACGTAGAATTTAAAAATGCAAGAACTTTAAAAACGTTCTAAGTACACTTAGAACGTTATATAATGGAAGCGTCGATATATACGTTTACATCAATATACACATTTTGTAAATTTGGTCCTAATCGTTTCAGTAGTGAATTTGTGATGGTACCACCAGCCAATCTGAAATCAGTTTTATAATCTATTCTAGTATTAGACGTGGTTCAAACCATGTTGAACAAAGTGAAATATGATACTTCTTTTGCCAACATCCTCTCAGTAGTCTTCTGGCAAAGACTCTGGGAGTAAGCAGAAGTATTTCAAATCTGTCGTTCGCAGTCGACGTTAAATTGTAGGTCTCGCTATTCATAGATAAAACTGGCACACACAACACAGTTGGTGTGAGAAGCTTGGTTGTAATCCTGACTAAAAGGTTGTAATGTCCAATTAAGTACGTAGTATAATGCAAAGACCAATTAGAATTTTTCATCCTGTAGTGCATGTTTTTTATCATACATACATTGGATATTACAACCCTACAGCCAGGATTACGACCTAATTTCTCACACCACTTATGTTGTGTGTGTTAATTTTTATACATGAGTGGTGGGACCTACAGTTTAAAGTCGACTCCGAACGACAGATTTTTGAGAAACTTTTCATGGCAATTTTTATTTACTCTCAGAGTTTTTGCCAGGAATCTGTTGAGAGGAAGTCGCAGAAGAAATTTTTTCCTTATTTCGTTTTGATGTCTGACCTGGGGTTTGAACCTCGGCCTTACGTCTAATAATACTATGTTCAGGCATGTACTTATATTGAGTAAATCGCAATAAACGACATTATTGATGTCAATATTTCATATAAAATGTCAATTAATTATTGCTCAATAAATTCATAAATTGTTATAATATTGACTAAAACTTGAAATACATCACTGTCATAAGTACGTTCAGTGAGCATATTACAATTTTCCGAACACTTTCTACTGATATCTGACAACTAAAATATCAACAAAAAAAAAAAAAAAAACAAATGTTGAAACAACCAGCTGTTTTGTTTACCAGCTGTCAAATGAACATTGAGTAAGCAGCTGAACTGCGTATATTATTATGTCTGAACACTTAAAATATTGTAATCAATAAACCGAATATTGACTCAATAAAAGTGCATGTCTGAAGAAAGTATAGGTCAACACACTACGACTTCCATGTTTTTTTATCATTGTGGTTAAAAAGTCAATTTTAATTATGATATTATTGTTGTAATACTTCTATGTTTTATAACAATTACGATATTTAATTACACTCTTTAAATTAAAATATATTATCTTATTTGTAAATCAAATTCACTTTGAATTTGCTTCGATTTGTGTGCCTACTTTATAAATATACTTTTTGAATTAATTTACAAAAATTTTGTTCTAAAAAATTTCAATTTTTTGTTTGTTTTCATTACAGAAATTTTAATAAAAAATATTTGCAAGTAATTCGCCGGCAGACAACCAACAGCCGACAGCTGAATAAATTATTTTATGAAGCAAGCAAGCAAAGTTTAATATTCTCTGAAAACGTAAAGTATCAATAAAATTCTGACTTAAACGATGAAAACAGTGTAAGAAAACGTGGTAAAGCAACGGAATTTGTTTTTTTTAAAGTAAAATTAGTGAAAGTGCCATCTGTTGCCACAAAAAAAAAATTAAATTATAAATAAAAAAAGAAAATTTAAGGCAACCGAAATTAAAGTGAAATACGCGAAATAATTTAAACGAAAAAGAAAAAAAAGAATTTAATTTTAAATTCAGTTTTTTTTAAATTAATTTTGTTGCTCTTGGATAAATTGTATATGAACTCGCGTCGTAATTCAACGGGTCTCATATGGAATCTAAAGAAATCCTTTTACAAGCGTAGTACGAAGAAAATGAAAACAATTTCATGATATTACAAGTGGTCTGAATCAGTGATATTAAATTATTTAAGAATGCCTTCCACACCGTACGATTTGGTGCAAGACGATCAGGATCTGCGAGTGCCATTACATGCCGATCAGGCCTTTCTCAATGGCATCACATTTCAAGCAAAGGTAAGTGTTTAAGTCGAATAAAATAATTTTTAGTTCGTGACTTCTCATCCCCATTTTTATTTTTCCATTAAATAAAAAGGAAAAACAACGAAATAAAAATATTTCCATATAAAAAACGCCATTAATTTTATATGATAAAATCAATAAATAATTTATTTTCTTCTTCTGCATAATATTAAAATAAATGTGTGCCATTCATACACGATTTAAGTTTGCTTTTCATTCATTCATTCGCTCATTTACTCATTCGTTTCGTTGTTCATTTGTTTGTCGTTAAAACTTTATTTGAATTTCACAAATTGACTGTCATGTCACAAGGCTGTCATTTAGTTTCCGTTTCTCTTTTCCACTGTTTTTTTATTATTGTTGTTGCTGTTGTTATTTTGGCATTATTTGAATAGTTTTTCTTGAATAAAAAAAATTCCTGTGCAAGCAACAACCATTAATTCATGTACAATTTTACACCTCTTTTTGCGGGCTTATAAAGGGTCCGCCAAATAACTTTTTTCTCAAATTTCTTTTTTTATTTGAAAGTACAATCCTTCCGGTTAATAATGGAAAATAATTGCATTCAAATGGCTGCCTCGGCTGGCCATGCAGTAGCCTACACGATCGGTCCAATTTTTAAGCACATTATCGATTGTGTGCATCTGTATTTCACCAATGGCTTCACAAATATTGTCCTTTAAAGCGTCAATTGTCTCTGGCTTGTCGGCGTAACACTTATCTTTGACGGCACCCCACAAATAATAATCCAACGGTGTTAAATCGCAACTACGAGGTGGCCAAACGACATCAGCTCTGCGGCTGATAATGCGATCTTCAAAAACAGGGCGCAAAACATCGAGTGTAGCTTCGGCTGTGTGGCACGTAGCGCATAAAGCATTTTCAAAAAAAAAAATGTTATTTGGCGGACCCTTTATAATGGATTTTTAACAGGGGGCCTATGTAAAAAAAGAGATGTGAAATTGAAATTATTGCCTATCAATTGCTAATAGTCTGTAGTTGAAACTTTAGGTAGGTAGGTAGAGGTGGCTGCCCATCCAAGAAAAATTTTTGTACGGACTCACTTAGACCGCATTGGGTCCATTGTGCTACCACAGTCATCCGTTATCCCCTAGTCTCGAAACCACTCTAAGTTCCTGGTAAAGCGATTTAGGCTGCCAATGTCAATCCTTGACAGTTCCTCCAGATCATCCATGTAGTAAGTGTCCAAGTACTTCCATCCCCTTTGGCAAACAGCCGGGCATGTACCCAGCAGGTGAGGGATAGTCTCCTTTTCTTCATCATCTCTGCAGCTTCTGCAGAAGTCGTTAGCAAGGTTTCCAAGACCAATGCACCTCGCATGCGTACCCATAATGCAATGCCCCGTAATGACACCGACAACTACACTGAGCGTGCCTCTTTGGAGTTTAAGTAGACTGATTGTGCATTCTAGTTCATCAGCTCTGCACTTACCCGCAATACCACTGTGACCCGGTACCCATACGATATGGATATCATATCGTTCCGCTATCTCGTCGAGACATCTGCGGCAACCGTACACCGTCTTGGAGTTCATCACGTTAGAACTTAGAGCCTTGATAGCCACCTGGCTATCAGAAAGTATGGTGACGTTCCGCTTGGAGACCCTTTCGTCCCCAATAATTCCCGCCGCAGCCTGTATTGCCACTACCTCCACCTGAAAGACACTGCAGTGGTCTGGCAGTCCTATAGACTGGGCTATTCCAAGCGATTCCGAAAAAATTCCACTGCCAACAGCTTCGTTCAGCTTCGAACCGTCGGTGTAGATTTGTACGGAGTCCCTTACCGGGTGGGTCACACCACCCTTCCAGACCCCGTTGTCCGGAACCGATGTCTTGAATCTCCTCGTGAAGTCGTATCGCGGTGCCATGTAGTCACTGCTCCCGACAGCTCCAACTTACCTCAGGGTCTTGGCGTGGCCGATATCCGAGTCCTGCCACTGTCCAGTCGCCCAGAGACGTTTACTTATTTTAGCAGCCACTCCCCTACAGAACAGGTCAAGCGGAAAGAGGTCCAAAATTATCTCCAGTGCCGACGTAGGTGTAGTGCGTAGTAAAATATTTCCATGTTTTATTATCGAAACTTTATCAATTTGTTAAGCATTACGCGCGGCTTATTTTTTAAAAGAAAGTCGATTCCAATTCCTTTAATGAATGAAAATGCATTCACTATATCGGCTGATTAAGAAAATCTTCTGCGCTAGGAATGCAATTAACCGCTTACAGAGAGTAAAAACGTATCAACGTATTCTTACAATCCTCTTCTATGCTTATCCACTAACTAACCTGCTAAGAGCCTTACTCTATGGCTTCATGTGTTTTGCGTGTTAGAAAGTAACCGGTGTTACGATCATCTTCGAAATGAATGCCGTTTAATAATTAACCGTCACATAGCATTGCACTTTGATAAACATTTTAGCATCATACAACGTGTTCGTCCTCCGTTAATACAGTGTCCGTAGGGTTCGTTTTACTGGTAATCTGTTGGCATTTTTCTGTGTAATTTAGTAGGAGAAAGGGAGAAAGATTGAGTCTTTGGACACTTTGGAAATATTTTAATCCTATAACTTTCGTCGCCGTAGTCTAGTTGTTGGCTTATTTTATGGTTCAAACCCCAGATCACACATCTAAAACAAAACAAAATATGAAAAAAAGTTTCCTCTTTGACTTCCATTCAACAGCCTTCTGGTAAAAACTGTCGAGACTAAAATAAAATTGTCATGAAAATTTTTTCAATAATCTGTCTTTCGGAAAGAACTTTAAACTGTTGATCCAGCCACTGTTGGCTAAAATTAACACACAGATTTGGTTTGGCTAGTTTATAAATCCGATATTCGGTATCCGGTATTTCAGATTTCAGTAGGATTAATGAAAAAATATTGAGCAGTCGGAAGCTTTTGATATTTTGAGAGAGAAATTCTGAAACTTTATTAAATATTTCGACAAATTATTCAAATTGATTCATATTGATCGGTGACTGTAAATCGGACTAGAACTTCTAAATTTCTGCTTTGAGTATTGGACCTTTAAGATCAAGGGAACAACACTTGAAATCGAACGTACAATATGCGGCTATTATCCATGTAGTTTGCTGGATGCAATATTACAAGAAAATTTTATCAATGTCTCTTACAAGAATAGTTTAGTTTCTGGACAGATCAGAGACCACTAAAGTAATGAAGTCGGCGACTTCCTCTCAACAGATTTCTGGCAAAAACTCTGAGAGTAAACAAAATTGCCATGAAAAAGTTTCGCAAAAATCTGTCGTTCGGAGTCGACTTTAAACTGTAGGTCCCACTATTCATTTATAAAATTAACACACACAACATAAGTGGTGTGAGAAACTAGGACGTTGTACAATGGGTCAATTCGACCACCGGGTACTGTACTTGTCTTAATTGACAAGTACACGTCCTCTAACCTAACCTAACCTGAACCTAAAACCTAAAGTAATGAATATGTTTACATTTTAACGAAAAACGCATCGTTTTTATTTAATGATTGATGAGCCTATGTCAAGCGGCAGTCTAAATGCCTTCCAAGTTACTGAATATGATTTTTTTTCCAATATTCTCCACTTTCTAACAAAATTTTCAGAACGTTAACATGCGACTGTAGTTTATCGGTCTTTGTGAATACATGGGCTTTTTCTAAGGTGAGGATGCTTGCTTGCTTGCTTGATAGAGGATGTACTAGCAGTAAATATAACTTAAACTATATAAGCTCAGACAAAAACCACTATTCCAATCTATTTAGAAAGTCGTTTAGGTTATGCAATGATTCTAATAATTAACTGTGCATTAATTTGTTTTACACTTTACCGTCAACCCCATTGAAATACCTCAATTAATTATTGCGGTAATAGCGGTAATAACTTAATCACCTAAAATTAAATACATATGCATATACAATTAATTAAGTGTTAATTAACTGGCCACTTTATGTTAATATTTCTGGTTTTTTTTTCTCAAACTCTATTGTAATAATTTTTGTTGCATAATAACAATGTACTTTTGCTGCAATTGAAATTTAATTAAAATTACTTCATTAATTCAATATTTTTCATAAAAATGGTGAAAAAGGAAGTTGATAATATTGATTGATTGATCGTATGTACATATATTGTATGATATGCAAGCTAACTGTTAAAGTGAAATCCTAATCCTTTAGGAATTCTCCGTTTTTTTTTAAGAATGCCACTGCGAACTGCATATAAATATTAGAAGTCGAAGTTACCAAAAGATAGATTTTTTCCATTGTAAACTTATAGTATAGGGTCTTTCAACAGGGACTTCCAAAGTTTTGAAGTTGATTGTCATTTAGTCAGTCTGTTTAGACTAATTACAATGAGCCACCATATACAACGATGTGTGTTTGCTGAATTGGCTCTGAAGCAGTTGAAGCAGCAATATGAGTCTAATTTTCATCAAAAAGTCATCTTCAGAGATGAGACCAATTTCTGGATGAATGGGTCAGTGAGCAAGCAAACAAAATTGTCTAATTTGAGACGATACCAATGAACGTCCAATTCATTTCGAACACTACCAATTCATACATTACCTACTGTCAAAGAGAAAAGTCTGTATACACCTACACTGTATGTAGACAGCACTGTATGTAGACTTTTTTCTCGGTGATTCTTATCGAATTGTATTGTTATTGCGTTGTGTAATACTATGTTCAGACATGGACTTATATTGAGTAAATCGCAATAAACGGTATTATTGATCTACATATTTCATATAAAATGTCAATTAATTATTGCTCAATAAATTCATAAATTGTTATAATATTGATTAAAACTTGAAATACAGCACTGTCAAAGGTACGTTCAGTGAGCATATTACAATTTTCCGAACACTTTCTACTGATATTCGACAACTGAAATATCAACAACGACAAAAAAAAACGAACAAAACAAAAACAATGTTGTTGAAACAACCAGTTGTTTTGTTTACCAGCTGTCAAATGAATATTGAATAAGCAGCTGAACTGCGTATATTATTATGTCTGAACTGTTAAAATATTGTACTCAATAAATCGAATATTGACTCAATAAAAGTGCATGTCTGAACATAGTATAAGGCTGTTACAGCTAAGAATGTTTGAACACAAGAACGGATGTTAAAGAATATAACCTAGAAATTATTAGAAAAAAAAATTACATACAGTGGTGTATACACACTTTTTGTCTATGACTGTATATGTTCAGGCCACTGTCAACGCTGAGCTCTATAGTTTGATGATTACCAACTTCTTTTGGCCTGACTCGGATGATCTGAAATCAATGATGTGATCGATTTGAAGGCATTTAAATTTCAAGTGTAGCTCTGATGTGAACTGACCACCGAGATCGTGCAATTTGACGTTGTTGGACTTTTTCCTATGGGGTTTTCTTAAGTCGTAGGTGTATGCGAAGAAGTCACAAAGGCTACATTAACAAACAGAACTGGCGATTAAATGTGAAGAGCAGTCAGAGGCATTCAGGAACTGTAAATGCAGCAAAAGATGCAGAGATTGTAAGATTTGAGTGTCATCGTCACTATTGCACCGCTTATTGGATAAGAATTATAAAAATCATAAGTTTACAGTTTGTCTGCCTTCCAAAATGTTAGTTGCTTTGTGTTCGAACAAAGTATCGTGTTTCATAATGCCGCTGTACAAAAAATATACATGGTATTCTATTTCAAAACGTCGTCAATGTGTATTTTTAACGCAGTCAAACAGCAATCAGCCATCGGGTTTTTAGTTGATGCATTGTTTGGTTACTTTGCATATCTACATACATAGTTTATATACGGTAGTAGAACTGCATACAAACTTTGTATTGATACATTTTGGAAGGCAGCCTTTATTGAACAAAATAGTTTGCAATGAGTATTTGTCTTGTACAGTGCCAAGATTATGTGATTTGACGCGCTTAAATTGTTTTTTTATTGGGATGGTCTTTTACCGCAACAATTCAGCCACAATTCCGGCTGAGATTTATTCCGAAATCCCATCGAAGTTCGTAATTTAAAAATAAAAAAACTCAATAAGTTTTTAAAGTTCAAACCCAATGCCAAATTCGAGTTGTATGCTGAAAATGCTTTTTTTTTATTGAAAAAAAAAAGAAAAAAAAGAACAAAGTGCTTCAAATACCATTTCGATGATGAAATATTCATTCGATTAGCATAATGGCCTATAAAAAAAGCCATCAAATTAAATTGCATTTATAATGCTCTTTCGCTCACTTTCCTTCCTATTTTGCCTCTTAATATAAACGCCATATATTGCAGGGTTTTTAAAATTGTTTCGATTTAATTTAAATTCAATTCGCCTTAAATTCTCATTCATTTATCGGAGCGGCGGGGTGTTATGGCAGTCAGTGGTTAAGAACGTA
The DNA here is from genome assembly GCA_958299815.1 of Sarcophaga carnaria. NCBI lineage: Eukaryota > Metazoa > Arthropoda > Insecta > Diptera > Sarcophagidae > Sarcophaga > Sarcophaga carnaria. The sequence continues at coordinate 48,800,238 of OY283151.1, forward strand.
CACAAAAACTTTTAAAATGGAAAAGGAAATTTTGGAGGTTGTTTGGTAGTCGCTACTGAAGTTATTGTCGTTGCCAAAGCAGTCGCCGTGTGTGTGTAAGGCTTTGCATGTCTGTCAGTAGCCCCAGACATTTGTGTATGAATGGCCAAGTTCATGGTTTTCATTTGCATGTGAATTTCGATGTGACCTGCAAAACTTGTTGTTGTGCTTTTAAAAAGAGTCATAATTTAATGGAATCCAAGATCGTATACAAAAACTAAGAAACGAAACGAAACGATACGAAACAAAACCAAAACAAACAACAAAATCTACAAATATGCTGTAACGTATACGAATTTACATGTGATTGTAGATCTGCTGTTGCAATTGCAACGATAACAATAACATACACAATGAGTTTAGAATAATAGTACGGTACGCGATAACAACAATTAGGGGTAATCACATGCTGTGAAACTAAAATTCATACGTATTGGAAAAAAATCGAAGATCTTCGGTGTTTACAGGATGTTGTGCATTCGCCATACAAAGAAATTTTTTATAGTCACTTGGTAGTGATAGGTCATAATAGGCTCATAAGATGGAAGCGTAGATTTAAAAAAAATCTCTTGGAGTTTTTGGCAATTCAAGTGCTCTAGTAACTTTGTTTTGATGAATCACAGAGTATGTCGCTTTGGGAAAGTTCTCGATGCGGCTCGCTATCAACCTCAGGTTATTTCTTGATGTCAGACTCTAGTCTGTGCAGCTCTTGCGCTGACCAACTTCTTTCTCTTCCCTGATTTTGTTGGAACTTGGTCAGTACAGGAACTGCGTTCACCCGTGGCATCACAACGGGTAGCTATGCGTGCTCAAGTGATCTTTGTGATATCAGAGCTACCACCCCGACCTAACCTAACCTAGACTATCGTTTTTAGGTCTCTTCCTACAGGAGCCAAGAATGTGCTCCGATGATTTATTATTATCGCCACAGAATCTACATGTTCGGTTTGCAAGATCCTCTACAGGGCCTTGTGAAAAGATCGGTAACAAACCTCAGGTTATTTTCCGATACTTGAATGCATGACTCAGAGGTCATGTCGTCATATTGTAATTTCCTCACAAAAGTTTTGATTACTTTAAAACCACTTGGTTTGAGAAGAATCGCTGCCTCTCTTAATCTTTGCTTTTGGTGAGCATACCTTTCAAAACGTTTCCTTCCTTTCCACAGTACGGTTTGGAAACGTCGCAAACTCTTCTGCTCATTGCCGTGATATCCTACATAACCTGGGACCCAGCAGAAGTTAATTTTATATTGCATACCTAGCCGATCAAGCTTCTCCAGACAGACCCATACTATCTTCGATGTAACCTCATAAGAGCAGAGTGTTTGACTGACAATCTGACTGTTAAAGAGTATTGCAATGCCTTGTATCTCCTATCCAAGTTGAATTGGAGGAAACCCATGAGTTTTCCCATGGGTTCTGAGCATTTCAATCCTGCTCCTATCCCTAGATATGTTCTTGATCCATCTACATACCACCAAATACAGTAATCCCTCGATTTACGTCGCAGTTGGTTCCAAAAAAAGGCGACGTAAATCGAATGACGACGCAAATTGAAGTTAAAGGGAACAACAAATTTGACGACGTAAATCGAAACAACGTTAATCGAGGCGACGTAAATCGAAGGATTGCTGTAGTCCCTCTTTTCCACATTACTACATTCATTTTTGTTACCAAGTCTTGTTGCAAAGCACTTTCCAAAGTCATAGAGTCTTGGTTCAGCCATAGAAATCACCACCGATTATAAATGTCGAGTATAACTTAAATTCACATTGGGTTCGGGTTTAATTCTAAAGGTGGAACGCTTTCCGATAAATTGACACATAAACCGTCATCAAAAGCATGAAAATTAACAGGGAATGGTAATGAATTACAGAAACTGTGATCATCCCTAATCGAAGAACCGTTTCTATGAAAGCAAGCGGTGTAGCAGCAAAACAATAAAGATAATCTCATACACGTACAAATTTCTATGCACTCACACACATACGAGTATGCAATGACATGTGTTTTGTTCTATTGTTTTGGTGTGACATTTTCACATACACAAACAAATCCACAGATTTTGATTTTCCGCATGTAATAATTTTTCTTTTGTTATTAAACTTATTATGGTTGTTGTTTTGGTTGTGTTGGCGTTTTGTTACTGCTGCTGCCGTAGCTGCTACTGCTGCTGCTGGTGGTGTTGTTATTATTGTTGTTCATGCTTTTGTGGTTTCAGACATTAAAATTGAAGGAAAGAAAAAAAACGGGTAAAATAATAGAAAAAATTTACAGAAATAATGGCAAGTTAGCGGTAAATTTGTACAAAACTTTGTTTGAATTTAATTTTTAATATTTTTCACTAGTTTTCCTCTAAAAAAAACAACAACAATAACAACAACGAGAAGAGAAAAAAGAGGTGCAAAAGTTTTAAAAATTTTTTATCTCTCAGTATGTGATTGGTTTCCCTTTACTAGTTTTGTTTCCTTTTTGGCTTTGTTTCTTACATGACAACCGTGGTGATGATGGTACTGGTGCTGATGATGCTAATGAAGATGACAATGATGCTGCAGTATTTCTAGTATTTTTTTTGGTGTTATTTTTGTAATAATAAAATTTTATTTTCCCTGACTCACGTTACTTTCAAGAAAATCAGCAACAGAACTTCTTTTACTTCTGTTGCCTTTTCTGTGAAACGAAAGATCATCGCTTCCAAGCATAATTTGAATATGAAATTAAAAAAAACCTACAAAAAAGACATGGAAATGTCATTTTATTGTTGTTTTGAATTGTTATTACATTGTTTTTTAGTTGAAGTTTGACGTTTCGAATTGCTTACCAATTAAAATTTTTATGATTATTTGCAGAAATTCATGTGCTAATTTACAGTTTCATAAATCAATTCGCTACTCTTGAGTTATTTGCGGTTAGGATTCTCAATAATTATTGGCATTTTCGTTTTCTCAAATATTCTTGAAAGCAGTTGAAGGAAAGCCAATGTCTTTGTAGAAAATTAAAGCATAATTACATACGATAATTTGTTGGCTTTTTGTATGCAATTCAATACTGCCGCTGTCTATAAGGAGGACATACCAAGAGTATTGATTTTTGTAAGGTTTAGTGCCTTGTCTAGATGATTGCTTAAATAAATACGCTGACTTCCAAAATGTATCAATACAAAGTTTGTATACAGTTCTACTACTGTATATAAACTATGTAGATATGCAAAGTAACCGAACAATGCATCAACTATAAATCCGATGCCTGATTGCTTTTTGACTGCGTTAAAAATACACATTGACGACGTTTTGAAATCGTATACATTGTAAACATTTTGTACAGCGGCTTTATGAAACACTATACTTTGTTCAAACACAAAGCAACTAACATTTTGTATATAAAGGGTGTTTTTTATAGAGGTATAGAACTTTAAGTTGCAATAAAACAACGATGGATTATTCGATTGACATGCATTTTATTTATCCGAAAGATAATCTTGTGGCATTACATTTTAAATATGATTTCTGGCATATGACCGCCACGGCTGGCGCGGATGTAGTCCAATCTGGACGTCCAATTTTGGATGACTTTTTCCACATCGCCTGGACATCATGGTTATTCAATTCAGGAATGAAAAAGTTAGTAATCATGGCTCTATACCGATCGCCATTGACTGTAACGTTCTGGCCACCATCGTTTTTGAAAAAGTACGGACCAATGATTCCACCAGCCCATAAAGCGCACCAAACAGTCAGGTTTTCTGGATGTAACGGTGTTTCCACATACACTTGAGGATTACCTTCACTCCAAATACGGCAGTTTTATTTGTTGACGTAGCCATTCAACCAGAAGTGCGCTTCATCGCTAAACAAAATTTTGTCGACGATAAAATGGACGTAGTGCGCGATACGTTTTCCGCACAGAACCATTATTTTCGAAATAAAATTGCACTATTTGCAAGCGTTGTTCAGGCGTGAGTCTATTCATGATGAATTGCCAAACCAAACTGAGAATAAATCACTTGACAGCTGTTAAATCGGTCGCCATCTTGAAAAGTAATGCCAACTTAAAGTTCTATACCTCTATAAAAAACCCCCTTTACATACATACATACATAATTGGTCATTAGAACCCTTCAGCCAGGATTACAACCTAGCTTCTCACATCACTTATGTTTTATGTGTACATTTGTATACATGGCTGGCGGAGCCTACAGTTTAACGTCAACTCTGAGCGACAGATTTTTGAGAAACTTTTCATGGCAATTTTCTATTTACAGAGTTTTTGCCAGAAATAGTCTGAGAGAAAATCACCGAAAAAAATATTTTTTCGTGTTTCGTTTTGTTGGAGCTGTCTGACCTGGGGTTTGAACCATGGCCTCACGTCTCATAAGCCAACACACTACCTACTAGACTACGGCGACTTCACATAATTATCGATGGCTTATCTGAAAAGTTATGATTCTGATGAAGAGATCATAAAGACAATTCTCTTCTGGCATTTCTATTGCCTACTTAACCGATTGCGGTTTTAAACGATTAAAATTCTAAAACCCTCTTAATAAGTTGGCCCGACTTAGGGCAAATTTATCATTTAATGAATAAAAAATTGATCCATAAAATTTCAACTGACTTGGGTTCTTTATAAAAATTCCTTTCCAATTGCAATTCACAACTTATTTGTGTGAAAAATTCTTTACACAAGGTTTTTAAACTGGAAAGAAACTTTTTTATTGATCTCTAGAAAAAGAAAAGGGAAAACAATATAAACAAATAAAACAATTGCACCGCGGTCTACAAAGTTATATGATGTCCCTATTACAACAACAGTTGGTTTGTATTTCATTTGGTTTGAGATAAAGAAAAATGTTATCAAATGGTAGTTCAAAAGACTTGCTTGTTCTCAGTCTGTGTTCTATACCGTTAATATCAATGAGTGATAGTGCTGCGGGAGTTACGACAGCTCTTATATACTATGGAGCGTTTACGATGCTGCTAATCACTTTGGTTGAAAGCGCCTAATAATACCGAGCCCCTTGCGTGGCTTAAAACACAAATTTGGAAAGTTATGCTCAGACCACTCAAAAACTTCGTAGAGTTTTCAGTCAAGAAAGTTGACTCAATGTGTCAACAAGTCGACGAGTGACCAAACAATTTGAAAAAAAAAAAAAAAAAAAAAAAAAAAAAACTGAATGGGTTATGGAAAGTATAATTCCTGTGCGTCAATGTGATGAAGCGTATTTACTTATAAAAGATTTACTGAATTTGGAGCAATCCATGAATCACATATGCACGCACAAGAAGCAACTGTCTGGTGAGGATTTTGCTATGAATAGTTCTTAAAATTGCATCGACTGTAAACTGCATTCGTAATTCTTGTGACCTCAATTGGCCGGCATGGAGCTGAAGGACTTGTAATTTCAGCAATCAGGTTTCAGTATATGACAGACTCCGCATGAAAAACTCGATTTATTTCAGCAATGATTACTAGAAAAAAATATTTCAAAAAAGTCAGCTTACCAACCAACGTAATGCTATTTAAGGTTTTGTGAAATCTCGGGTTTATTCTATTCTCGAAAGTTGCTACTGAATTGTATTGTCATCTGTAGATTCTGGTATGTCACTTCTGTGTAACAAATAAAGATAGACTCAAGCATACGTCCTTGAATAGCATCTTGACTGTCAGAAGGAATATCTACGTCCTGTTTTGTTTTCGTATTTCCTATTCAAGTTAAATTGAGCACATGCATGACTTCTACTGTATTGACTTCTACTTAGAAGATAGCCGCGAGTTTGTCCATGTACTCGGAATAATTCATTCTTGAACCAAAAAATTCTGCTTTTGTTCCAAGATTCGTTCTTCCCCATCTGTATACCACACAATAGTCCCCCTTTTTAAGAGAGTATGCATGTTCCAGATTACTCCATTAATTTTCGTTACTAAGTCTCGTTGAAGTCGCCGTAGTCGTCTAGTAGGTAGTGTGTTGGCTTATTAGACGTAAAGCCGGGGTTAGAGTCCCAGGCCAGACATCAAATAAAATACAAAAAGTATTTCTTCGGCGACTTCCTCTCAGCAGATTTCTAGCAAAAACTCTGTCAGTAAATAAAATTGCCATGAAAAGTTTCTCAAAAATTTTCGTTCGGAGTCGACTTTAAACTGTAGGTCCCACCACTCATGTATAAAATTAACACACACAACATAAGTGGTGTGAGAAACTATGTCGTAATCCTGACTGAACGGTTGTAATGACCATTTACACAGCCCTGCAAATTTGGACTTTTTTTGTGCAAATAAGATGGCTCCAGGTGTTTCCGAAGGCAAATGTCTGATCCAATATGGCGGTCAAGTAAATCTGATTAATTTTTATAAACCTCGACCGCCATATCGGATCCGTGATTTTGAATTTTTTAAATCTGAATGAAGATCTGTAATTATAGCGACCCCAAAACCCCTGAGTAAAAATTTTCAAGTAAATCGGATGAATTTTTAAGGACCTCCGTAATGCGTTTCTTTTTCTCTTGCACCCACCCCTTGACATAAACCCACCCCCTACTTTAAGGCTGCATGCAAACAATTTGGCTTTGGGCTCATTTTAAAGAGCAAAGATCAATTGTCAATTTGTGACAATAGCGTCAGTGTTTAGCTTTACAATGTTTCAAAAAAGGCCAAAAACGCAATTTTTAGGGATTTCAACCCCCCTTTTTCTCGAAAACCTGACGTGATGGAAAGTTTTTGAAACCAGATTTGTTCAGCGCGCAAAATGCCTTCGGAAACACCTGGAGCGATCTTATTTGCAAAACCCATGCAGGGCTGTGTTATGTATGTATGTAAGTCTCGTTGGAAAGATCTCTCCAAAGTCATAGAGTCTACTGGTTTTGTCTAGGGGACAGCAAAGGAGGGAACTGTCAGCCAATCGATTCCTTATGTTCCAGAATCCCCTTAGAATTTATTGTTAAACTGGATTCCCATCAACCTAACCATAGTCTCGTAAGGTTTTGGTCTTTACTACCATGTGCAGCGGTCTGAAATGTAACAGGGTTTTCAATGCTGTTTTAGGACAGGAATCCATCCTATAATCCACGATTGGTTTTTTAAGATTAACAAAAAGAAAAGAAAAACATATTAAATTAAATTAAAAATATTTCTAAATTTCTCTCGAATTGCTTTAAAAATCTCCTTCAATACTTGAACTCTTGTTAAGATAGGGTGACTCATTTCGCAATCATGTTGGAAGTCATTCAAATAACCCCATCCTTTATATGTATATGGATGCATGTATGTATAGCGTAGTAAAAAGGGTATAAAAAAAGAGTGTTGAATCACAACTCGACTTACAATTCCTCTTCTTATTGTTGTAAATTATTCAATACTTTCTTACACATTCAATACACATACTCTCTTATGTAAAGAAAAGTGTGGCATTTAGAATAATTTTTTGCCACAAATGCATGTATGCATGCATGTATGTATGCATGCATGTGTGATACACATGCTGACATCTTATGCTACAACAATCAGGAACAATTGTTCAACAAACTTGTTGCAAGAATTTAAATGCTTTTCTTTCTCTTTCACTCTCTCTCTCTCTCTCTTTTAGTTTTTTCTCTTTGGATTTTTTTTTAAGATTTGCTTTTCCTATGAATTTCAATTCGGTTTTGTTTTTCTTCTTTTCTTATGATGCAATTTTAAAAAAGAAAAAAAAAATTGTTTCTGTTTATTTGTTGTTTTGTTTTGACTACAACAACGTATACGTTTGCACGTTTTGTTATGCTTACACGACATAAACGATAGATATACGAAGAGAAAATGTACAATTTCTTTACACAACATTTTATTCGCTGTAAAGTTAGTTTATTTGTTTATGAATGTACATGTAAGTACGTATGTGTATGTGTAAGTGTGCTCGTGCGTATGCGTATTCACATATGTATGAATGTATAAGCAAGTGCCTGTTATTGTTCTGATTACTTAAACAATCCAAAGAGTACATCGTAAAATAAATCTGAATCTGGAATACGCCTTACTCGCTGCAATTTATGCATTCGTTTTCGAACTCAATGATTAGATGGTGTAAAGTGTTCGTTGCTTAAGGGAACTTTATTGTTTGCTTCAGCTAAGGCAATTAAATTTTAGAAGCTTTTAAAATAGTTTTCAATTACAAGCCATAAATGGTAAAATAACTCCTCTAATAAAGGGTCCGCAAAATAGCTTTTTTTTTTGAAAATGCTTTAAAAAAAACTACTGAATATTTTCTCAAATTTCTTTTTTTATTTGAAAGTACAATCCTTCCGGTTAATAATGGAAAATAATTTCATTCAAATGGCTGTTTCGGGTGGCCATGTAGTAGCCTACACCAGAAGATGCCGATTTTGGCAAAAAAAAATCATCTTTTCAGATGAAGCGCATTTTGATCTTGGCGGGTATTGTCGCATTTGAGGCGCAGAAAACCCGCACGCATACATTGAAAAGCTGACGCACCCAAAACGAGTCACTGTTTGGTGCGGATTTTGGTCCAGAGGCATAATTGGGCCATTTTTCTTCGAAAATGAGCAAGGAGTGGCCGTTACAGTCAATGGCGATCGTTATCGGGCCATGTTGAACGAATTTTTGTACACAAAAAATGAAGCGGAGGATATTGGCAACAGTTGGTTTCAACAGGACGGCGCTACGTGCCACACAGCCGAAGCTACACTCGTTGTTTTGCGCCCTGTTTTTGAAGATCGCATTATCAGCCGCAGAACTGACGTCATTTGGCCACCTCGGAGCTGCGATTTGACACCGTCGGACTATTATTTGTGGGGTGCCGTTAAAGATAAGTGTTACGCCGACAAGCCAGAGACAATTGACGCTTTAAAGGACAATATTCGTGAAGCCATTGGTGAAATACAGCTGCACACAATCGATAATGTGCTTAAAAATTGGACCGATCGTGTAGACTACTGCATGGCCAGCCGAGGCAGCCATTTGATTGAAATTATTTTCCAACCTGAAGGATTGTGCTTCCAAATAAAAAAGAAATTTGAGAAAATATTCAGTAGTTTTTTTTAAAGCATTTTCAAAAAAAAAAACAAAAAGTTATTTGGCGGACCCTTATATGTTATCATTCAACGAAATAGCTTCAGCGTATCTTCTGTTTTATGCCGCTCCTTTTTCTCAAGCAATCTAACATTTTTTTTTTCAAATTTTCCATCAACTGTGATTCACCCTGTTAATTGTTTTCCTACTGCTTCTTCATCATGTACCACCCTAATAATAACTTACTTCAATAGATGTTTAAGTGCTTTAAACTTCTTTGGCATTCATTTGAAATTTTATTTTCTTTCTTGTTGTTGAGAGTTTTAAAAATTTTCTTTAAAAAACGGATGCATGATGAAATTCATTTTTATCTCTAAGAAATGTACACACAAAACTCATGCAATCTCTTTGTGGAAATTTTATGTAATAGTAGGAATGCTCGTAGACGTTGTTACGTCATCAGCTTTCAAATAAATATTCCAATGAATTCATATGCATACGAGTATAAAAGTTTTGAAATGAACAGCACAGTGGAAAGGAATGAAATTTCAGTTGTTAAAAAATACATGCAACTGACGTATCATAAAGCACAGGCCATACCAGCACTCTCTGAAAGTCAGGAAAGCAAGATCAAAGATAGTATAGGACTGATTGCAAAAGCCGAATCAATCCGGTAGGGTAAATAAGGTTACCCTCTACTGTGTCCCTACTCATGTAGGAATTCTCGAAAATGAGTAAGCAGAAAGTCACCGTAGTCTAAAAGGTAGTGTGTTGGCTTATTAGACGTAAGGCCACGATTCAAACCGAAAATATAAAAAAAAATATTTCTTCGGCGACTTCCTCTCAGCAGATTTCTGGCAAGGACTCTGAGAGCAAATAAAATTGCTATGAAATGTTTCTTAAAAATCTGTCGCTCAGAGTTGACGTTAAACTGTAGGTCCCGCCACTCATGTATAAAAATTAAGGCACACAACATAAGTGGTGTGAGAAGCTGGGTCGTAATACTGACTGAAATATTGTAATGCCCTATTATGCATGTATGTATGCTTGTATGAGTAAGCAGAAATAACCTGAGGTTGATAACCGGCCTCCTGACAGGGCACTGTATATCAGTGCACAGTTATTCAGAATCTTGAGCCCAAGATGTAAATTCTGCGAGAGTAAGAATGAATCATTGGAATACATTCTTCGAACTTGTGAGCCATTAATTCATCCCAGAAGAAAAAAAATCGGGATTCATACCAGGTGCTAGGCAGGAAATTGTAATTGTTGACTGCGAACAGTATACGTAAGTTTGTGTGGGCAATACGCTTGGAGGAGACATTACACGAATACCATATACAAGTTGGAGACGATTAAATACGCAGCCCTGCAAATTAATTAAAAAATTCAAAATGGCGGATCCAATATGGCGGTCAAGTAAATCTGATTAGTTTTTATAAACCTCGACCGCCATATTGGATCCGCCATTTTGAATTTTTTTAATCTGAATGAAGATCTGTAATCAGTGACCCCAAGAACCCCTGAGCAACAATTTTCAAGTAAATCTGATTAATTTTTAAGGACCTACGTAATGTGTTTCTTTTTCTCTTGCAGCCCTTGACATAAACCCACCCCCTACTTTAAGGGTGCATGCAAACAATTTGGCTTTGGGCTCATTTTAAAGAGCAAAGATCAATTGTCAATATCTGATAATAGGGATGGTTCTAGCACGTCAGTGTTTCGTTCTACAATGTTTCAAAAATGGCCAAAAACGCTATTTTTAGGGGTTTATACTCTGATGGAAAGTTTTTGAACCCAGATTCGTGTTCAGCGCGCAAAATGCCTTCGGAAACACCTGGAGCCATCTTATTTTCAAAACCCATACAGGGCTGTGATATCTTTTCATCCGTGGCAATGAGAAGTGTGTGTTGGTCTCGAGCGTACTTTTTTCTAATAGACTTGCTGAAACGAGGTAATTTTCGTGGACTGCGATCATTCCTCATATCTCTTTCTAAGTAAGCGGCATTAAACAGGAACATTTAGTCAATTTCTGAGGTTATTAGTTAACGACTTGAAGGAATTAAGCTTTCAGATTTGAATTTTGAAAGTTTATCAAAAGGATCAGTAGTTCTATGTTTTTTTTCCATTAGCCTGAGAACTAGAACCATATCGCGGTCAGGGTAGTTTGCGTTATTTTTAAATTATTTTTGCAAAAAGACATCAGTCCGTGGCCCAAACGCCAGCTCAGATGTGTCGAACAAAACGAGGTATGAAAAAAATGTTTCTTTCGGCATCTTCCTTCCTTTCAGCTAAGCAGACTTCTGGAAAACTTAGAGATTAAATCAAATCGCTCGGTGCCGATATTAAACTGTAAGTTTTCCCACGTACTATTACTTCGAGTTTGTGATTTCACTCCACTGTATTTTCCCCTTTCGCATTTTATACGTGCTTTTAAAATTCAGTCTTAAAAAAGGGGAAGAGGGATTTAATAAAATTTAAGTTTTTCCTTTCTTCACTGTTCTTTTCTTGGATTCTTTGTTTATAAATCGAGTAAAAATTTATTTTCCTTTTGATTTTTGTATTGTGCATTTTGTTTTATTGTGCTTAATTTAAAAGAATATTTCAATTGTTTTAATTGAATAACTTTTTGTGCAAACTATGCAGGGGTTTAACTTAAAAGTGATTTAAATATTCATACGACTTGTAAATTGAATAATTCCTGTGGCAGAAATGAATAACGACATTAAATAGAACCGAGAAGATAAATGAAAATCAAATTAAAGGAATTAAAAAACTCTTATACAACTCTTATACAGCTCTTATACAGCTCTTATATAGCTCTTATATAGCTCTTATACAGCTCTTATACACTCGTATTTAATATTAAAAAGTGAAACAATTTCATTAACATTTCCAATTAATTTGCTGATCGAAACATCAACAATGTGATCAATTACAACTTGTAAATTAAATAATTCCTGTGGCAGAAATGAATACCAACATTAAATAGAACCGAGAAAATAAATGAAAATCAAATTAAAGGAATTAAAAAACTCTTATAAAACTCTTATACAACTCTTATACCACTCTTATAGAACTCTTATACCACTCTTATACTACTCCTATATACATAGCTCTTATACACTCGTGTTTAATATTAAAAACTGAAACAATTTCATTAGCATTTCCAATTAATTTGCTGATTGGAACATCAACAATGTAATCAATTTCACATTGTACTCACACAATTTATTATTGGCTTCGTGGCACGTCTCGCAATGAAATAAAAACAAAAAATGTTCTCTTTCCAGCAATTATATAAGTAAATGGCCATTAATTTTCAACATTTCAAATCAAAAAACAAGAAAAACGTGCTGCATCATAACCAATTGCGGATGATCCAAGTGGTACGCCGCCACATTGGGTAAAGCATTTTATATGAATTGGAAATATACTCTTCGAATATAAAAGAATAAAAATTTCGTAAATAAAGCGGCAAGAACCCATTAATACAATATATTGTGTTTCACCATATACGTACGCACCCCTCATAAACCATTTGTGTGGATGGATTTATGGTCGATTTTTGAATACAATTTTCTAAACACAATGTAGCCAAAAAAAAAAAAACAAGGGAGAAGTGTGGTTGGGGGAGTACGTTAGAATAAATATAAATTTTATGAACAGCACCACCACCATTCAATTGAAATTATTGAATAATAATTTGAAATGTTTTTCCGATTATAATCATAAAACACTTATAACACGCACAAAATGTTAAATGCGAACGAATGAAACCAAAAAAAAAAAAAAAAAAATAAAAACGAAATCAATAAAATATCATTAAGTACTCTGGCAACACGTTTTCTAGTGTGTTGTTCAATGGAATTCTGAATTGGAAAAGGAAATCAGAAACAGTTTCAACAGACTTAATGGTACGTTACGTGGCAAATATTAAAAAAAGAATATTCAAGGATTTCTTTTATTACAATACGGGAATAATATTGGACGGCAAGCTAATGTGTACAGATTATAAGCAAAGAGGTTATGGAAGAAAATCGTAGATGTACATATAACTCGAGGTTAATGCTATCGATGATAGTGATAATACTCAATTGTGATCTTTGTGTTGGCTTATTAGACGCAAGGCCACGGTTCAAAACCCCAGTACAGACATCAAAATGAAAATATGAGAAAAAAGACCGAAACACAATAAGGTTAATAAACTTCTTTAAGAACAAGAAGTCGCCGTAATCTAGTAGGTAGTATGTTGGCTTATTAGACGTAAGATCACGGTTCAAACCCCAGGTCCGACATTTTCATCACATAACAAACTATGAAAAAATATTTCTTCGGCGACTTCCTCTCAGCAGGATTTCTGGCAGAAACTCCGAGAGTAAATAAAAAATTGCCATGAAAAGTTTCTCAAAAATCTGTCGTTCGGAGTCGACTTTAAACTGTAGGTCCCACCACTCATGTATTATCATGTGAATTAACACACACAACATGAGTGGTGCGAGAAGCTATGCCGTAATCCCAACTGAAGGGTTGTAATGGCAAATTATGTACATATGATATTTAAGGGCAGGTAGTATGAATTTTATAACAACTCAGGTTATGCTGGAGCAGATACAGAGAGTGGCTTGTGTTATCATATCCAGGCCCATGCGGAACTCTCCTACGACAACACTAGGGGCTCTATTGGATTGGGTAGTGGAGACCAACACAATGGAAGCTATACTTAGAATATTATAAGAGGAGTTGAATACGACTTGTAAATTAAATAATTCCTGTGGCAGAAGTGAATAACGATATTAAATAGAACCGAGAAAATAAATGAAAATCAAATTAAAGGAATTAAAAAACTCTTATACCACTCTTATACAACTCTTATACCACTCTTATACAACTCTTACACCACTCTTATACAACTCTTATACCACTCTTATACACTCTTATTTAATATTAAAAAGTGAAACAATTTCATTAACATTTCCAATTGATTTGCTGTAGAGTAGTTATCTGGAAAGTATGTCATTATTATAACCGGCCTTCGTTATCATAACCAAGTCGTTGAGGAGCTATTCTACGACGGCACTTAAGACTCTATTGGATCGGGAAGTGAAAGCCAGAGCCTTGGAAAATGTAGTTTAAATATTAGGTGACGAGTTGTATGAGATATTTATAAGAGTTTCTGTTTGGACAAAACCAGCATTTTTTTTTTTATGAAACGTGCTCCAACCAATCTGACAATCAGGCCGCTTCCCGAGCACTTGGCTCCTTTAAGGTTTGCTTTAAAGTATTGTGGAATTATCCAGGAAAATAAGGGAAATAGGGAAGGTTGTTAGATCTCAGATGGTATTTAATGGCAATGATGATGGAGCCTGAACCGTTTGATGAAATGAGAAGAGGAGTTCGGAAGTCAGAAAGAGACAGAGACTTTTTTTCATGCAGCAGGCGTTGAATCTGTCTCAACTTGTAGTGACAAGAATTTTTTAGTCTTGCATCATGCTATTCAGGAGTATTTTGAGAATGAGTTACCAGCCTTCTAATTGATCTATTGTATATCATTTGTTCAGCATCAGAATGGCATCAAGCTCAATATGTATCAGAGGTCAGCAATGAGTATTCAAAACGATGAGTAGTTTCGAATCATACTTATAATTTCTGATACTTATACGCATTCATACTTATTTTAATGTCATACTCATACTAATCATATTCAAAGTTTGAAATACTCATGGTACGTATACTTAACAATACGCATAATGTTATTGATTTCGACTCTCCATGACTCATCGTATACACGAATCACAAAATAAGTAAGATTCGCGTACGAACACTACAATACTCACAACAAGGTTGTGTGTTTGCTCTGCTTGCTGCCTTTGACTTTTTCTTTCTTTCTTCTTTTTTTTGTAAATGCAACAACAACTAAGACTGTAAATCACTCGAATCATTTATGAGTATTATAAGTCTTTTTCTAAATTTATGAATCTGAATGAGTAGGCGTATGAATCAAACATATTTCGAATGTTATGAGTTTGATGTCAACGTTGTACTCATACTCATTGCAACCTGCAACTTATAAATCAATGTTGTAATGAGTACGACTGAATCAAAGTAGTTGGATTTCAATACTGTTGACTCACTCATACTCAAAATTTCATGAGTAGTTATGAGTAGCGAAAAAGCGATTCATTGCTGATCTCTGATATGTAGCTTATCTTAGACGAGAACCCTGAGGTTTAAACCCTGACTCAGATATGTATCTCGAACAAAATGAAATATGAAAAAATAATTCTTTCGGCGACTTTCTCTCAGCAGTCTTACGGCAAAAAAAATCTGTAGTTTGGAAAAATTAATATACATACTCAACATCATGGGTGATGTGAGTAAAGGCTTGTATTAAAAGGCTTGTAATAAGCAACTAAGTAAGTTATACTATGTTCAGACATGCACTTTTATTCAATATTCGATTAATTGAGTACGATTTTTTAAGTGTTCAGACATAACAACATACGCAGTTCAGCTGATTATTCAATATTCATTTGACAGCTGGTAAACAAAACAGCTGTTTTTTTGTCGTTGTTGATATTTGAGTTGTCAAATGTCAATAGAAAGTGTTCAGAAAATTGTAATATGCTCACTGAACGTACTTATGACAGTGCTGTATTTCAAGTTTTAATCAATATTGTAACAATTTATGAATTTATTGAGCAATAATTGACATTTTAATAATTGACATTTTATATGAAATATTGAGATCAATAATGCCGTTTATTGCGATTTACTCAATATAAGTGCATGTTTGAACACAGTATTAAATAAGAAAGACGACATCCCAGTATGGCTGTCTTCCAAAATGTTAGTTGCTTTGTGTTCGAACAAAGTATAGTGTTTCATAAAGCCGCTGTACAAAATGTTTATAATGTATACTATTTCAAAACGTCGTCAATGTGTATTTTTATCGCAGTCAAAAAGGAATCAGGCATCGGATTTATAATTGATGCATTGTTTGGTTGCTTTGTATATCTACATAGTTTATATACAGTAGTAGAACTGCATACAAACTTTGTATTGATACATTTTGGAAGGCAGCCTATATGTATCTTCTCTGATAGTGATGCAAAAATTTTGTTTGATCGCAAGTTTCTTTCTTTACTTGCCGGCAGTAAATCAAAATTTATTTACGTTCATTAAAACTGAAAGCCCTGCTTACAAAACTAAATTGCTTCGAAATAAATACCTTCAAAAAATTATTTCATTTAGATTTTCTTACTATCTCACCTTTAGCATTTTTCCCTTCATGCCAGATAATAAAATTTCTATTTTTAAAAATTTATTCTGGCCTTCTACCCACCTTTTATTTTTTTCCCGTAATTTTATTTATTTTTGTTTAAATGGTAATTTCGGTCGATTTGGCTACAGTTTTCAACCATTTTCAATTACATTATTCAATGCCCCCACAGAATGAGTTTTGTTGCAGAGAATAACAACAAAAACAACAACAAAAAACCCTTTTTATATGGATCATCAATTTCAATTTCTATTACAATATTTAAAATTGTTTTTATTTTTATTTTTAACATTTCAATAACATTTTTAACGATTGTGTGTGGCTCATTTTAGATTTACAAATTCAACAAATACAACATCTATATGCAGATATACTCGTATGTATGTATGCATGTACAGTGGTGGCCTTATAATTAGAAACGATTTAGCAACATGTATGTATGTTTGTTAATTTGTTTTACAGTTTTCACACTGTGTACCTGGGATCAAAGGCTTTGTTTGGAGGACGTCTTACATACGTTTTTCCAGCAGTTTGGGACAGATTAAATTTAGATTCGACACTGCAGAGAACTCTGTTCCAGAAACACCACTGTATATAGTTGAAATCAAATTTATATTCAATTGCCAAATTCTTTCACTGGCTATTTTAATTTCTGCGTTCGTTGTATTGCGTTTAAGTTATTGCGTTCTCGTACGTAGTGTTTAGAACTTTAAAGGAATTGATTTTTTGAATGTTTTTTTTTTGTTTACAAAATTAAATTGATTTTTTCTTTCTTAATTTTCATTAATTTTAAATTGATTTTGAATTTAAATTAGAATGCATTTTGGTGTACGTTTTTGTTAAATCATATTACTATCGAGACTTTCAATACAGACTTTCGAACTTCGGCAATTGATATCGGCCATCTTGTTGAAGCTACATCTGTCAAATTAAGTGTCATTTATTCATTCGGTTTTGCCAACTCACCATGGATGGATAAAGCATTTAACAACATGTGCGAATAATGGTCATCTCCCGTGGATGTTACGTGAATTGGCTACCGAGGTAATGTGATTTGACTCCGTTAGACTTTTTCTTATAGGGTTTTCTCAAGTCGTAGATGCATGCGAATCAACCACAAATTACAGTGGTCCGCAAACAGAACGTAAACAATGGCTGCCTTTCGAAATGTTAGTTGCTTTGTGTTTGAACAAAGTGTCGTGTTTCATAATGCCGCTGTACAAAATATATACAATGTATTCCATTTCAAATCGTCGTCAATGTGTATTTTTAACGCAGTCAAAAAGCAATCAGGCATCGGATTTATAGTTGATGCATTGTTTGGTTACTTTGCATATCTACATAGTTTATATACAGTAGTAGAACTGCATACAAACTTTGTATTGATACATTTTGGAAGGCAGCCAATGTCAATGATCAAATCCAACCTGATTTATACATCAGAGTTATTCATTGAATACATACATACATACATAATTGGTCATTATAACTCTTCAGTCAGGATTACGACCTAGTTTCTCACACCACTTATGCTGTGTGTGTTAATTTTATACATGAATTGCGGGACCTACAGCTTAAAGTCGACTTCGAACGACAGATTTATGAGAAACTTTTTCATGGCAATTTTATTTCCCCTCAGAGTTTTTGCCAGATATCTGCTGAGAGGAAGTCGCCGAAGAAATATGTTTTGTATGTTGTTTGAGGTCTGGCCAATGGTTTGAACCCAGGCCACGGCGACTGTATACATTGAATACGGTACATAATTCGAACTGTAAATGCTGCGCGAGGTAAGGGATAACATCAAAGTTAATGAGACTAGTAAAAACGCAATATGATGGTTTCAGTTGTAGAGTTCGCATAATGGCAGACTATTTTCTCAATTCTATGAAAATTATGGCTGTTTAAGTCTGATGCTAGTGGTGAAGACTTTTCCTAACAAACTCTAAACGTTTTTTAATAAGAGCCTTAGAAAAATCAACAAAATATAGGGACCACTCTGCCTGGAATCTGCCAACCAACAAGAAACCATAGTGCGGGGTAGACCGAAACACAACAAGTTTAATAAACTTCTTTAAGAAGAAGTCGCCGTAGTCTAGTAGTTAATGTGTTGGCTTATTAGACGTAAAGCCCGGCTTCGTATCCCAGGCCAGACCTCAAAACAAAATACAAAAAATATTTCTTCGGCGACTTCCTCTCAGTAGATTTCTGGCAAAAACTCTGAGAGTTAATAAAAATTGCCATGAAATAGTTTCTAAAAAATCTGTCGTTCGGAGTCGACTTTAAATTGTAGTTTCCGCCACTCACGTATGAAATTAACACACACAACTTGAGTGGTGTGGGAAGCTATGCCGTAATCCTGACTGAATTGTTGTAATGGTCAATTATGTATGTATGTTTGTAAGAACAAGTAAGGTTCTCCATAGTATAGAAGCGAGTCTGCAGTTCAAATCACAGTCAAACATAAACTAAATAAAAAAATTAATTCCTCGGCATCTTGCTCTCAGCAGTCTCCTGGACTTCTGAGAGGAAATTAAAATTGTCATGCAAAGTTTCTCAAAAAAAATCTGCCGTGCGGAGTTTGACTTTAAACTGTAGGTTCCGCCATTCATGTATAAAATTAACACACACAACATACATAAGTGGTGTGAGAAGCTAGGTCGTAATCCTGAGCGAAAGATTGTAATGCCCTAATGTAACCTATAGTTTAGGTTCCGTCACTCGTGGATACAATTAACAACTCTGACAAGAAATTTTGGAAGGCTTTTGGTACAAAACTCCATCAATATTTGGTATAATGGTCAAATCACTGTTAATTAAAGAGGACTAATGATTATAAACAGAAAGTTATTGCAGACATCTAATGCCACCTTCTGGCACATAGCTTACCAGGCCTTATTATAGCCCAAATTCCGTTCTAACAACATTAAAGCAGATGTTTGTACCACCGTTTATATAATGAAATGAATTCGTGATAAAATGGCTTTTAATTTCAAGGGAAAATCCATGCATTATACTTGTAATCGAAATAAAATGCTTAAGAAATTAGATGATGTCATTGGGGGAGTTTAAAAATAAATGCAAATTTAAGAAACAAAATCCATATACAAACCCAACAAAAAAAAAACCTTTTAAAATAAAAAAGGAAATTTTTTAAAAAGTTTAACCAGACATGAAATTTTAAAGAGTTTTCAGTTTCTACTTTAAAAAGTGAATGCCTTTCTCAAAACATGCCAGTGTGTACAGCACACAGCACGCAACACGCAATTTCTGACCCTCATGAGAAATTCTTGAAAACTTTTCCAAAGGAGTTAAGTTCTGTTTAGAAATGAAAATCTCTTGTTAGAGGGTAATGAAAATGTTAAGTTGCCTTGCCTCTTAAAATGAAAAGTGAAAACTATTAAATTCAGGTCAACATGACATTTTATACGTTCATTCACGTTTAATCTGTGACACACACTGAAGCAAACTCCTTTAATTTAGCGGCACGACTAAGGAAACTCGTGAATTAAACCGTTTTAAAGGAAAACTTAACTGTTATTTACACTTACACTGCACTGTTTTGCATATGCAAAATATGCGAGACTTTCCTTTCTTTTTGCTAGAATAAATTTCCGTAATTTTCTTTAGAGACCATAAAGCAGTCGAAATAACTTTTTATTTGCCAGTGGCCTTCGGTTGCTTATTGTTACAGATGCTTTACCCGCCATAGCGGTAGTCTATAATGTTTGCCTAGTAGTTCTATACGTTTGTGCACATGAGTTATTTAATGTTTTAGAAATTTAAAGAAATCCTTATGCCACCTATTTTTCGCTCCTGTTAATATATTCCTGAGGTTTTACATCCGCTTCAAATATATTTCCATCACAGCAACAACAATCCTTTTTGCAAATACGATGTCTCTTATGCCAACGGCAAGATTGTTTTTATCCCCAAGGCAAGTAAAAATATATTTTGCCACGAGCGATTTGAGGGGCGGTTATCTCACGCGAAGGTAATGTTAACTGGCCGCTGAAATTGTGCGATTTGACCGTGTTAGATATTTCTTGGGGGTTTTCTTAAGTTCCGAGTGTATCCCAATAAGCCACAAACTACAGGCTGCCTTCCAAAATGTTAGTTGCTTTGTGTTTCAACAAAGTATAGTGTTTCATAAAGCCGCTGTACAAAATGTTTATAATGTATACTATTTCAAAACGTCGTCAATGTGTATTTTTAACGCTGTCAAAAAGCAATCAGGCATCGGATTTATAGTTGATGCATTGTTTGGTTACTTTGCATATCTACATCGTTTCTATACTGTAGTAGAACTGCATACAAACTTTGTATTGATACATTTTGGAAATCAGCCACAGTGTTTCTCAAAGCCAACCTGCCTTCGGTCAAACTCAGCATGATTTATACGCCAAAGTCATGGAAAATTGGATATTTGGGAAGGACTTGCCCCAAAGAAGCCGTATCTGAGCCGTATTTGATACTGAAACGATTTTGTATTCAATACATAAAAGTCGCCCTAGTCTACTAGGTAGTGTATTGGCTTACTAGACGTGAGGGCAAGGTTCAGACCCCAGGTTAGCCATCTTCAACGAAACGGAATATGAAAAAAAATTTTCACGGCGACTTCCTCTCAGCAGATTTCTAGTAAAAACTCTGAGAGTTAATAAAAACTGCTCTGAAAAAGTTTCTCAAAAATCTGTCGTTCAGAGTCTATTTTAAACTGTAGAAGCCGCCGCTCATGTATACAATTTAACACACGCAACATAAGTGGTGTGAGAAGTTAGGTTGTAATCTTGACTAAAGGGTTGTAATGACCAACGATGTTTCTGGAACAGAATTCTCCGGAGTGACGAATCTAAGTGTAGTTTGTCCCAATCTGATGGAAAAACGTATGTAAGACGTCCTCCAAACAAAGCCTTTGATCCCAGGTACACAGTGAAAACTGTAAAACAAATTAACAAACATTCGTGTTGCTAAGTCGTGTCTAATTATAAGGCCACCACTGTATGTCATGTACATCATTCAAAGTAGCCTTATAGGTAGTGTGTAGCCTTATTAGACAATGCTAGACAAAACGAAATATGAAAACGTATATCTTTCAGTGACTTCGCCTCAGCAGTCTTCTGGCTAAAACTCCGAAAGTAAAAAAAATGTCGTTCAGAGTCGACATTAAACTGCAGGTCCCGCCACTTTTGGATAAAATTCACACACGCAAAACATGTATGATGTGAGAAGCTAGGTTTTAATCCTGACTAAAGGGTTGTAGTGATCATATAAGTGATGGCATCAGTCGGCTCTTAGAAAATGTCGATAATACCTCACAATATGAAGTCGTCGTAGTCTAGTTGGTAGTGCGTTGGCTTATTAGACGTAAAGCCAGGGTTCGAACTCCAGGCCAGACATCAAAACAAAATACAAAAAGTATTTCTGCGGCGACTTCCTCTCAGCAGATTTCTGGCAAAAACTCTGAGAGTAAAAAAAATTGCCATGAAAAGTTTCTTAAAAAATCTGTCGTTCGGAGTCGACTTTAAACTGAAGGTCCCGCCACTCATGTATACAACTAACGCACACAACATAAGTGGTGTGAGAAACTAGGTCGTAATCCTGATTGAAGGGTTGTAACGACCAATTAAGCAAGTAATACCTCACACGCACACACTTTCTTTCATACATACATACATAATTGGACATTACAACCCTTTAGTCTAGATTACAACCAAGCTTTTCACATCATTTATGTTGTGGGTGTGAATTTTGTCTATTATTCACACTTTCTTTTCATTTAAATTTAAAACTAGAAAGCACTTAATGTAAAACCCTATAAAAATTTCTCTTATAATTCTTAATATTTTTTTTATTATTTTTTCTATTTCCAGGTAAGCCCCATATCAATATGATTCCAATTCAATCAAATGAAATTCCAATAAGTAAGCAAGTAAGTGTGTACATTAGGTTAATAAAAATGCAATACACAATACAACAACGTACGGTAACAGTTTTCTTAAAATCCTCTTCAATTTTTTTTTATTAAAATCCTCTTCAAAACTTAAAAGTCACATACAAAAATGAAAAAATTCCAAGAAAAATTTTCCAATGTTTTCATTGAATTTTTTGAAAAAAAAAATCAACTTTTTTGCTGTTCTTTTTTCTGCCATTTTATTAGAGATTCTAAGAAAAAATAATCGCATTTTTTATTCATAAATTTCTTGGAACAGTGGGTGGTGTGAGTTGATTTTCATTTCCATTTTATTTTATTCCACTGTGTCGTTGAGTTCCAAGTCAAAAGGACTTTTTTTTGTTTTCCATGCAAAATAAAATCTTTTTCTAAATTGTTTGTGTTGCTTTACATTAAATCTAAAGAGAGTGAAAACAAAAAAACGAACGAACGCACAGGATAAAGAAAAAATGATATAAAGAGCAGCAATTGTAAACGTTTTTTTGTTGTTGTTGTTGTTTTTTTTCTTTTGCTTTTATATAAACTCTCTGTTTATTTGCTACCACCTGTAGTGATGATATCCACTTCTCCTTCAATTATTTGCATTTTTATGACACAGTTTTCAAAAAAAAAGAAAAAAATAAACACATTCTCGTTTATATTAATTAGGGTACAACATATCTGGGTAATTTAAAACTAAAATCCTGGTAAAATTTATTTTAAAACGCTGTGATCAAACATCAATTTTCCATAAAATTTTGCAATTTGTTTGAGGCAATCGAATATAACCTGTTACGCTTTAAAGAAAATATTTTTGATTTTGGGGAGAATCAAGAGAAATTTAAAAAAACCTTAAGCCTTAGAGTATTAGGAAACACACGTAAACTCAAGCAAGAAGTGAAAAAGTTGGCAATACTTAAATCGCCACACGAGGTTTAATCAAAAACTCTATTTCGAATGCATTAAAATACGAAAGTTATTCCAATCCCTGCTGTGTTCCTGGGAATATAAAAAACCGGAAAATAGTGTCAAAAATCTGTCCTTCCTAGTTGACTTTAAAATGTAGGTCCCTTCACTCATGTCTGAAATTAACACACACAACATGGGTGTCGTTAGAAGCTGGGTTGTTGTCCTGACTGAAGAGTTGTATGCACTAATAAAGTATGTAAGTAAGGCTAGGTTAATTGGTAGCCCTTTCGATAAGCATAACTAACTTGGGTCCTATAAGAATACGTTGTAAAAATGATATTACATATTGTTACGTTTTTACCTTTTTAAAAACGTTTAAATATGAGTTCGTTAATTGCAAACCAAGTAGAAACAAATATTTGTTTATTTGCTCTTAAACTCTCTTTATTTTTTACACTACTTTTGTGTGCCACAGTACACAACTTAACGATACAACAATAATTTGCTTGTACACTATTCTATTTCACACTTCTGTCCGCGTTAACACTAACAACTGTTCGTTAGATCTTCTGTGCTTACAACCAATGCTGCTTGTACGTTCCAACCGCAACGCGTCTTCACACAAGACTGACTGAATTATAACTGACTGCGGCCTGCCTTGTCCAGCCCTTTTATAGTCCGACACAACCAGTCTAACGAACATTCTTGAAGTGGAACGTTCGTGATCTCGCTTTCTTGAGAACTCTATTGCTAATACATTGTTGTTTGTGTACTTTGCTTATGTTGTCTATCCCTTTTTGTCACATACATGTTGTTGTTGGTACCAAGCGCAACCAGGTTCGTTGTACATATGTGTGTGTGCTTGAGATAATCAACATTTTCATTAGTGTTTATTTGTGTCGTGTGTATTGTGTTGGTGTAGCTGGTGGCTTTTGTTTATCGTTTTTATTGTTAAACGATATTAGGTCGTTTCGATTTATGGAACAATGTGTATACCGTCATACAATTATGACTCCTGATTGACTTCTCTCAGTCATTCCGACAGCTTTATGAACGAATTTACACATCACCTTTGGCTAGACACGTTCTTTCAATTAATTCAGCGTGCCCAACCACACTTCTCGTACAATGGGTCAATTCGACCTCCGGGTACTGTACTTGTGTTAATTGGCAAGTACACGTCCTCTAACCTAACCTAACCACACTTCTCTTTAGGTTTCCAAATATTGGAAAATGACTGAGAAGATGTTCTGTGTTCTCCTTTTCTTCCTAGTCGTTACAGTTTCTGCAGACATCGTTGTGAGATATGCTTAGCCTCCGGGGGTGTACATCCAGAGCTACTGTCTTGTGATAGACTGTGATTAGGTTTCCGTACAGTTTTTCGAGTGTATGAAGTCATATCGACGCCTCCATTCTATAACGTTCTAAGTATACTTAGAACTTTTTAATGTTCTTGCATTTTTAAATTCTACGTTCTCTAACTTCAAATGTCAAAGTTAAGATGCGCCGATCCGTTCCGAAGTTATAGGGAAAAATCTTCTTAGAATACACATATGGTCGTATGCCGCTTGAAAACTTTGAGAGCTCATAACTCAAAACACTCTTTTTCGACTTAGAATGTTATAGAACGGAGGCGTCGATATCTAGACAATTGCATCTCAAATGTTGGCCTTCAAAGGCTCAATTGTCTCTAGTTTGTCGGCATAGCAGTTTTCTTTAACGGCGCCCCACAGAATATAGTCCAACGGCGTCTAATCCCAGCTTCTTCGGCCAATTGACATCACCATTTCGCTTATTGAACGGTTATTAAACGTTTGACGCAATAAATTGATTGTGGCATTAGATGTGTGGCAAGTTGTACCATCCTATTGAAACCGAACATCGTACACATGAATACAATGAAAAGCGGGTGCAAAAAATCGGTGCGATAGTTGTAATGGTTGCGCCGTCCTCATTTTTAAAGGAATAGGGGTCAATGATACTTTTTATTCCATACTTTTGGTAAAAAAATCTCTAAGAGAAAGAGACAAAAAAATATTTTACGAATTTAGTTGGATACGTTTAGGATATTTATAGGATATCCCTGAAATTATTTCGATCTCTCGGTATCAATATTGGCTAAAAATAAAATCAATTAGAAACCGAATTCACGTGTTTGGAAAATCTTTTATAGGCCGTCTAATAAACGGATTCCCGGTTCTAATTCGTCTTAGGGCCATTATTACAACTTCCCGTTACAGTTGTTGGGTTTAGTTAAAGTTAACTTTAGCTAAAGTGAACTTTAAAGCCACCTTATACTTCTTTTCGTTATTACAACCTAATGATAAAATAAAGGGGATAGGGGCCAATGATACTTTTTGTTGCATACTTTTAGTATAAAAAAATCTCTGATAGAAAGAGACAAAAAAATATTTTACGAGTATTGTTTGATACGTTTAGGATATTTATAAAATATCTATGAAATTATTTTGATCTCTCGGTATCAATATTGGCTAAAAATAAAATCAATTAGAAACTGAATTCATGTGTTTGGAAATTTTTTATAGGCCGTCTAATAAACGGATTAACGGTTCTAATTCGTCTTAGGGCCATTATTACAACATCCCGTTAAAGTTGGGTTTAGTTAAAGGTAACTTTAGCTAAAGTGAACTTTAAAGTCACCTTTAACTTTTTTTCGTTAATACAACCTAATGATAAAATAAAGGGGATATGGGCCAATGATACTTTTTGTTGCATACTTTTAGTATAAAAAAATCTCGGATAGAAAGAGACAAAAAATATTTTACGAGTATTTTTGGATACGTTTAGGATATTTATAGGATATCCCTGAAATTATTTCGATTTCTCGGTATCAATATCGACTAGAAATAAACTTATTTAGAAACTGAATTCACGTGTTTGGAAAATCTTTTATAGGCCGTCTAATAAACGGATTCCCGGTTCTAATTCGTCTTAGGGCCGTTAAAGTTGGGTTTAGTTAAACATAACTTTAGCTAAAGTGAACTTTAAAGTCAGCTTTAACTTATTTTCGCTATTACAACTTACAGATAAAATAAAGTTAACTTTTTCAAAAATACGGCAGTGCCGGAGCAATGTCGATAAACAAGTTTTTTTTAAACGCAGTGGTAACTTTTTTTTTGATGTATTTGCTCATTTTGTTTATATTTGAATTTGCCATATTGAAAATAATACATACATATATAATAATGGCAAGTTCAAACATAAACTTAACTTTAAAAGTTACCGACCGGTAGGATGATCCTCCATTTAGCTTAACGCTCACTTCTACCATATCGTTCACTTATAATAATGAAAAACAATTTATCTGCCCGTTAAAATCCTTCCTTTAGTTAACGGCAAGAAATGAGAATTGTTATGATAAGTAAGAATATGTTTTCCTTTTAAAACGATATATGAATCCTTAATGCAAAGTTTGTGTCAATAGACTGCCTTATATATACTCACGATACTCTTGCAACCCTTGCCTTGCCTGTCACTGCAAGATCCTTTGAGTATTTATGTCTGTCTGCTTATAAATAAAATCTAAAAATTTATTCATAAACAAACACTCCTGCAATGATATTAAATACATATACGCCTGTGTTTATGGGTTAGTATGTGTATCTATTTGCCAGTTTATATACATACGTTTTTTTATTATAAACTTAACTGTAAAATAATAAACAATTCTGAATATAAAATGGATGAGTTAAATAAAAATTTCCTTTCTCCTGCATTTTATGCTTTTCCTTGTGTAGTCCTTGTGCTATTCTTTTACGATAGACAAGAGGATTTTAATTGAGTTCATACCATTATTATGCTTGTAATACAAAAAAGTTAAAAGAAGAAAAAGAAAAAATAAATATTTATCCTTAGGATTTAAATTGGAAATTGTTTTAAACTAATGTGAATATACAATTACAAAGGATTATTCATTTATACAGCCATAGTCAGTTGTAAGACGAAGGTCGTCAGAAGACATAGACATATTATTTCTTTCTTGTAACTATTATTGGGGGTCTAGAATTTTTTTATGATCAGCACAATCGAGGTCTGTTGCATTTGCATTTTTTAAATTTAATTCGGAGCAAATCGGAAGGAAGTATTATCTACTTTATATAAATTTTACTATGACAGAAGTCGCCGTAGTCTAGTAGATAGTATGTTGGCTTATTAGACGTGAATTCACGATTCAAACCCCAGGACAGACATCTTCAACAAATCGAAATATGAAAAAAATATTTCTTCGGCAACTGCCTCTTAGCAGATTTCTATCAAAAACTCTGAGAGTAAATAAAAAAAATAGCCATGAAAAGTTTCTCAAAAAAATCTGTCGTTCGGAGTTGACTTTAAACTGTAGGTTCCGCCGCTCTTATATAAAATTAACGCACACAACATAAGTGGTGTAAGCAGCTAGGTAGTAAGCCTAAGTGAAGGGTTATAGCTATGTAAGTGGTTGTATCTCTGCTTTATTCGCATATGCACGATATTTTACATTAAATCCAAAGAAAATTAAACCGTAGTGCTACCGTACTTCTTTATCATGTTCCTGTCGGCGGCCTTATCTTCAAAAAACTAAGGCTTCATTAGATTGCCTATCAAAATCTGTAATGAATGCCGCCGTTATGCAGTAACTGCACTGTTGGCCTTATCTTTAAAAAACTAAGGCTCAAACAGGTCACCTGATCAAAATCCCTACCATACAGTTGCTCGTTGTAGGTGAATATTTTT
Organism: Sarcophaga carnaria; assembly: GCA_958299815.1. Taxonomy (NCBI): domain Eukaryota; kingdom Metazoa; phylum Arthropoda; class Insecta; order Diptera; family Sarcophagidae; genus Sarcophaga; species Sarcophaga carnaria. Next base: position 48,828,124 of record OY283151.1, read on the forward strand.
CCATGAATTGAGTATGAGTATTTTCTGAATTCCAAGTTCCACAATTTTGTCTTTTTACTGAGGCATTCAGTCGAAAAAGTTCGTCTGAAAAAATTGGCATTGAGTTCACTGTGCTCCCCCCATTACTCATTGAACGAATTGCCGGTGCTTTCTACCACATACAGTTGCCCGTTGTAAGTGAATATTTTTCCATGGATTGCATAAGTATTTTCGGAATCCCAAGTTCTACAAATTTGTCTTTTTACTGAGGCATTTAGTCGGAAAAATTCGTCTGAAAAAATTGGCTTTGATTTCACTGTGCTCCCATTACTCATTGAACGAATTGCCGGTGCTTTCTATGGACTGCTGCTTTGGATTTCCGATTAAGCTGTGTTTTGTACGTGTCAAAATGGAGGTATTTTTGCAAAATTTCTTGTATTGTGTATTGCTTCGTTTAATTTGAAGTCGCTAAGGACAATGCTGAAGTCGCCGTAGTCTAGTAGGTAGTAGTTCAAACCCCAGGTCATTTATCAAAACGAAAAATGGAAAAATATTTATTCGCTGACTTCCACTCAGCAGATTGAAGTCGCCGTAGTCTAGTAGGTAGTAGTTCAAACCCCAGGTCGGTCATCAAAACAAAAAATGGAAAAATATTTGTTCGCTGACTTCCTCTCAGCAGATTTCAGGCAAAAATTCTGAGAGTAAATCAAAAATTGCCATGAAAAGTTTCTCGAAAATCTATCGTTCGGAGTTGACTTTAAACTGTAGGTCCCACCACTCATGTATAAAATTAACGCACACAACATAAATGGTGTGAGAAGCTACGTCATAATCCTGACTGAAGGGTTGTAATTATTACTTATGTAAGGACGATGCTGAATTCACGTTTTCGCCGCAACTCTCGTTTAAAACATCAATGTACAGGTGTCTTACTGTCCATAACCGAACCAATGAATTCAAATTTTTTGACCTCGAATGACTGACACATTAGGTGGACTTTCGCGACTGAAAATTCGTTGAATATAGTCAGTGGTCGCAACGTATTTGTTCAAATTTTTGTAGTAAGGATCAGAGGTATGAGGATGAGTATTCAAAACGATGAGTAGATTCGAATCATACTTATAATTTCTGATACTTATACGCATTCATACTTATTTTAATGTCATACTCATACTACTCATATTCAATGTTTGAAATACTCATGGTACTCATACTTACCACTACGCATGATGTTATTGATTACGACTCTCCATGACTCATCGTATACATGAATCACAAAATAAGTATGATTCGCGTACGAACACTACAATACTCATAAGAAGGTTGTGTGTTTGCTCTGCTTGCTGTCTTTGTCTTTTTTGTTTATGTGTCTTTCTTCTTTCTTTGTAAATGCAACAACAACTAAGATTGTAAATTATGATGAATGATTCGAATTACTCGAATCATTTATGAGTATTATAAGTATTTTACTAAATTTATGAATCTGAATGAGTAGGCGTATGAATCAAACATATTTTGAACGTTTTGAGTTTGATGTCAACGTTGTACTCATACTCATTGCAACTTGTACTTGCTTGTATAAATCAATGTTGTAGTGAGTATGAATGAATCACAAGTAGTTGAATTTCAATACTATTGACTCACTCATACTCGAAATTTCATGAGTACTTATTTGTAGCGAAAAAACGATTCATTGCTGATCTCTGGTAAGGATTGACCATGCTAAAGATATGTGACGTCTGTCAGATTTCAGAGTTGCCAACTGATAAAGAAGAATACAAAATATTTGACGTATTGTATTATAGGCTTGACTGAACGGCATTTATACAAAAGTGAACGCCCTGAGTGTAACAATATCTACGCATTTAACCAAACAAAGAAATTAGAAAAACGCATTTCAATTTCATTGCGTAGTTATTGTGATGATTGCACTTTAAAAATTTTTTTTGTAATAAAATAAACACTTATTATGGCTCAAATACAATACGTGTACGTCATGGCCATTTCCAAATGTGCAATTTCCCATTTTGGCCATTTCGTTTCGATATTAATTTCAGTTTCCATTGCTATTTGTAACTTCCATGTACCGAAAGGTCGAGGTCAAAGTGATTATTAATTTTTGGCTGAGTCGAGTTAGTGCCGTTGAATTTGTTGCGGTAGTTTGTGGTCATGCAATAGTTTATTTGGCGCCCATTTTAAAGCGTTGTTTTCAAGTTTACATGCCATTTACACATGGTTTACACACACACACACACACACTGTGCACGGTTTAGTGTATGCGCACACTAAACGTGCATTTGTTAGGCTTTTTACGGCAACTCAACAACAACAATTCTTTTTTCTTTTTTTTTTACCACTGGGCTGTTATTATTGGTGGCGGCTCATAAATGGTCAATTGTGTTTTCCAAAAAATTTAATTTCTTTTTATTCGTTTTAGCCACACAATGTAAAATGTGGCTTAAAAATATAAACAATTATTGTGCAAAGCCGTTTAGGTGTCCCCATTTGCAGTAGTTTCAGGTAACTTGTATGCTTTTGTAGGGAAATTATTGTTTGCATTAAAAATTTGGTAAAACATTTCAAAAAACAAACATTGTTCCTGGTCAATTGGTAGGTACTCAATGCTATACAAAGCCAAGTGTATTAACATTAAACAACATGTGAAGTGCGTCAGTATTTGCATCAGATTTATGAGCTGAAATCGCTGGGAACATTACCAATTACTATGGGAATATATTATGGTAGGTGAAGCTAAACTGAGAATAATTTCAGGTTGAGAAAACGTACATCTAATGCGTGAATTATTTGAATAAGTTTGACATTTGACTTCTTGAAAATATTATGGTTTTAGTAATGTGCGTTGCGAAAGCCAACAACAATTTAATTTTTACGAAACATTATGCCGTAAACTGTAATTAGAGCCCTAAACTTTCACGCATACAAGGTTCACCTTGCAAATAGGTCGTGAGAAACTTTTGCAATGAATGCGTTCAATAGGTATTGACAAGTAAGAAAAACTTAGTTTTTAAATATCGGTAGGAGATAGGTAATGTGTTGGCTTATTAGTGGCTCCAGTTCCAGCTTAAAGATGAATAAATTTTTCATCGGCGACTTCCCCTCATCAGTCATCGGGTGAAAACCCTGAAAGTAAAATAAAGTTGCCATGAAAAAGTTTCTCAAAAATCTGTCGTTTTTCGATTTTGAACTTTAGGTCCCTACACACGTAGATAAAATTAAGCCACACAACATAGGTGGTGTGAGAAGATAGGTTGTAATCCTGACTAAAGGGTTGTAATATCCAATTAAGTAAGTGAGTAAAGCAAAATCTACAATCGATGCACTTAGAATGGCAACAATGACACAGCAGGAGCTAGAAGTCTACTACGCATACACTATAGTAACCAAAGTGGCAAATGTTGCAATTATTTACTGCGTAATTTAAAACGTCGACTTCCTCTCAGCAGATTTCTGGCAAAAACACTGAGAGTAAATAAAATTGCCATGAAATGTTTATAAAAAAAACTGTCATTCGAGATGAGCCTGTCAACTTGAAGTGGAATTTGGGAAAACGGTTCCCCAAATGAGTTCTTTTATTATTTCAAAGTCAAGCCCTGCTGCGATTGTATTTCATGAAGTCCCATACTAACTGAGATACTTCATCTTTTCTGTTGATAAATCCCGATTAACCTAGACCCAGTATGGATTGTTATACCGTTGAAATATGCAATCGCATGTTCATTCATTGAAATAATTTATTCAAGAAATTGTTGCTGGAATAATTCGATTGTAGCATCGCGATGTAGCAGGTGGCGCACTGGCTTCCATGTTCCATCCAGTTCCATGCCGTCCAATTATGGCCACAAGAACTCTTTCATCGTGATCTTACAACGAATGCCCATCACAGCTTAAAAAAATTAAGGCTCAATCAGGCCGCCTGACCAAAATTCCTACCATGCAGTTGCCCGTTGTAATTGAATATTTATTCATGGATTGCATGAGAACGTTCTGAATCCCAAGTTTTACAATTTTCACCTTTGACTGAGGCATTCAGACGGAAAAATGCGTCTGAAAAAAATTGGCATTGCCAGTGTTGGTTTGGGCTTTGGATTGAGTTGAGTTTTAAACGCATGAAAATATAATTTTTTTTTGTCAAAGTCCGCTGAGTATTTCTTGGTGACATTTGAAGTAGTTGAGGACGATGCTGAATTCACAATTTCAGGTTTTCTTCTGCGACTCTCTCGTATAAAACATCAATGTTATAAGTGAATATTTTATCATGGATTGCATGAGGATTACTACTCTCAAAGCTTTTATCAAAAGACTGCTGAAAGGAATTGCCATTTGTGCAGATAATCTCGTACTGCCAGACCATTCTAGTGACCATATAGGATCGATAACACAGCCCTGCAAGGGTTTTGCAAATAAGATGGCTCCAGGCGTTTGCGAAGGCATTTTGCGCGCTGAACACGAATCTGGTTTCAAAAACAGATCTTCATTCAGATTTAAAAAATTCAAAATTGCGGATCCAATATGGCGGTCAAGTAAATCTGATTAATTTTTATAAACCTCGACAGCCACATTGGATCCGCCATTTTGAATTTTTTAAATCTGAATGAAGATCTGTAATCAGCGACCCCAAAAACCCCTGAGTAACAATTTTCAAGTAAATCTGATTAATTTTTAAGGACCTCCGTAATGTGTTTCTTTTTCTCTTGAATCCCTTGACATAAACCCACCCCCCTGCTTTAAGGGTGCATGCAAACAATTTGGCTTTGGGCTCATTTTAAAGAGCAAAGATCAGTTGTCAGCATTTCTGACAATAGTGATGGTTCTAGCACGTCAGTGTTTAGCTCTAAAATGTTTCAAAAAAGGCCAAAAACGCTATTTTTAGGGGTTTCAACCCCCTTTTTCTCGAAAACCTGACGTGATGGAAAGTTTTTGTAACCGCAAAATACCTTCGGAAACACCTGGAGCCGTCTTATTTGCATAAAAAAATCCAAATTTGCAGGGCTGTGTAATTAAGCCATCTAAAGAAAGCAATGGCTTCCATACCATTTGTAAGTGGAATTCCAGAGCTTAGTTAATCGCTTGAAGCTTTTTAAATTTTATTTGTTTCCATATGTTTCTGAGGAATTGTGGGAGATTAAAATTCAGAGATTGAAAGCTTTATTTCCCTATCATCAGAAATATTTAACCGCCAACCTATTTTAGTGTAAACATTCATTAACATTTTAGAATAGCCGACAATAAAAAGCAATTCTTGGAAGAATCGACAAAACTAAACATTAAAATCACACAAGAAGAGAAGTGACGAAGAAGACTCATAATTTTAAAAGCCACATACTTTGTACTGCGGAAACCTAGAAAGCAGTTTTCAGTAACGAAGCGTGTGAACATTTTTGCACAGCTTAGCACACAAATACTAGTTAAATGAACTTAAAAATAAATGCCGATAATAAATTTTAACGTGTTTTTCTTTTACTTTTTTTAAATGCTTTGAAATAAATTTAACACTTTGTTTTCGAAGAGAAGAGAAATTAAAACCAATAAAACCAATGATGATGATTCATTTTCAATGACTCTTTAGGCTTCATAAAATAGAGTTGAGGAAATTTGCAAGAAAGAATGCAAAAAAACTGGCTTTCCAGGTGTGCCAAATTAATGCAGCAGGAACATAATAATTCAGCATTAAGAAAACTCAACAGCAAGCCAAACCACACCACACTACACCACACCATAATTGGAAGACTAATCAATGAATTTACACGACAGCAGCAGCAGCATTCATGCAACTCATGACTCAAATAGAATTACATCCTCTACTCTGCATTGCTGCTCCGTTCTGTTGTTGTTGTGGTTGTTGAAAGGAAACCATTGAACCAAATTCTATTTTCTCTCGGTTCACTTCAATTCAATTTTTCTTTTGTTCTGTTCTGTGGCAAACACCCACCTTTTTAGGGAATTGAAAATTTAAATTTCATTCTTTGAAATTAGTTGGTTATTGTTGTAGGCCTGCGTGTTAGCAAACGTGCCTATGCGCATATGCAGACAGCTGCCAGCCACACCATTAGCCGTGATCTTTCTAACCAGAATACTGAGTTCATTTCTTTTTTTTTGGTTTGCTGTGGGTTGATTTCCTAGCAGGGAATGTATTTGTTCCCATTCGTTTTAAGTTCATATTGAAAAAAAGTCCGTCCGTCCGTCTGTCTGTCCGTCTGTCTTTTCTTTCTAATTTGAATACATTCGTGCACATAAAATTGTGATGGTTACGCTTGGTAAACTTTTTCCAGAAACTCTTTTTTCCACTTCTTTTTTTTGTTACTTTTGCCCGATAATAAATTATTATTGTTTTCATTTACTTTAGCTGATGTTGTTGTTGCTGTTTTTAAACGTTTCCTGTTATTAATAGGGCTTTTATATACGTTGGCTTGTTGTTGTTGTTCTTTTTGTTTGTTCACATACTTGTGCAAAATTCTACATTATTTGGGAGTTTCAGTTGGCGTGTGATGGGGAAAAAATGTTTTTCGTGCTTATTTCTTAGAAAACTTTATTCAAAACAGAAGAATGAAAGAAGACGTCGTGGTCTAGTAGGTGGTATTTTGGCTTATTAGACGTGGAACCACGGTTTAAACCCCAAGTCAGACATTTACAACAAAATCAAATACGAAAAAATATTTTTAAGGCGACTTCCTCTTAGCAGATTTTTGCCAAAAAATGAAAAAGTTTCTCAAAAATCTGTCGTTCGGAATCGACTTTAAACTGTAGGTCCCGCCATTCATGGATAAAATTAACACGCACAGCATAAGTGCTGTGAGAAGCTAGGTCGTAAATCTGGCTAAAGGACTAATGACGAATTATGTTATGAACATATCTTGGAACTCGTAAGGCATTAATGCTAGGCATAGAATTGTGATTGTTGACACCGAGCAACATTCTGAAGTTTGTCAGGGCAATACGGGTTGGAGGGGAAGTCGCCGTGGGCTAGTAGGTAGTGTGTTGGCGTATTAGACGAAAAGCCAGGGTTCGAGCCCCAGACCAGACATAAAAAAAAATACAAAAAGTATTTCTGCCGCGACTTCCTCTCAGCAGATTCCTTGCAAAAACTCTGAGAGTAAATAAAATTGCCATGAAAAGTTTCTCAAAAATCTGTCGTTCGGAGTCGACTTTAAACTGTAGGTCCCGCCACTCATGTATAAAAAAAATTAACACACACAACATAAGTGGTGTGAGAAACTAGGTCATAATCCTGACTGAAGGATTGTAATGTTCAATTATGTATGTATGTATGCAACTTGGGAAGTATTTATTCTGCATACGGGATCTATAGTTGGTTTAGTCCAGACCCAGACCCAGCTCAGACCAGAACCAAAAGAAATGTGAAAAAAACTTCTTGCGGCGACTTCCTCTCATCAGACTGCTGGCAAAACCTCCTTTTATGTTTTGAATAAAATATTCCTCAAATGGGTTCAATGCTTCTAGCGAGAGATCATTACTTTTTCATGATTTTATCACAGAGATGTAGTTCCATCTCATCAATGACGCATTAGGTCTCAGATTTGAGGCTTCATCTTAAGGACTAGGTTACTTAAGAATTTCTTAGGAAAGTGGCAACACGCGCGATATGGCAAGTATAGCATTGCTGCAAGCATATATCGTACAGATCCATAACATCCAGCTGTGACCAAAACAACTCCGTTATAATGTTGCTAAAGGGTCCGCCAAATAACTTTTTTTTGAAAATGCTTTAAAAAAACTACCGAATATTTACTCAAATTTCTTTTTTTATTTGAAAGTATAATCCTTCCGGTTAATAATGGAAAATAATTTCATTCAAATGGCTGCCTCGGCTGGCCATGCAGTAGCCTACACGATCGGTCCAATTTTTAAGCATATTATCGATTGTGTGCAGCTGTATTTCACCAATCGCTTCACGAATATTGTCCTTTAAAGCGTCAATTGTCTCTGGCTTGTCGGCGTAGCATTTATCTTTGGCGGCACCCTACAAATAAAAGTCCAACGGTGTCAAATCGCAGCTCCAAGGTGGCCAAACGACATTAGCTCTGCGGCTGATAATCGATCTTCAAAAACAGGGCGCAAAACATCGAGTGTAGCTTTGGCTGTGTGGCACGTAGCGCCGTCCTGTTGAAACCAAATGTTGCCAATATTCTCCTCTTCAATTTTTGTGAACAAAAATTCGTTCAACATGGCCCGATAACGATAGCCATTGACTGTAACGGCCACTGCTGGCCCAATTATGCCTCTAGACCAAAATCCGCACCAAACAGTGACTCGTTTTGGGTGCGTCGGCTTTTTAAAGTATGCGTGCGGGTTTTCTGTGTCATAAAATCTGGCAATTTTGCTTGTTTACATACCCGCCAAGATCAAAATGAGCTTCATCTGAAAAGATGATTTTTTTTTGCCAAAATCGGCATCTTCTGGTGTAGGCTACCGCATGGCCAGCAGAGGCATCCATTGTAATGAAATTATTTTCCATTATTAACCGGAAGGATTGTACTTTCAAAGAAAAAAAGAAATTTGAGAAAATATTCAGTAGTTTTTATTTTAAAGCATTTGCAAGAAAAAAAAGTTATTTGGTGACCCTTTATAACGAGTGCCGCTCATAGTCATTGCAATATCGTTATCATCGTCAAAGAATTAAGCCCGAATCACGTCCCCTGATCAAAATCCGTAATCAGTTGCATATTTTTTTCTACTCCTGAATTGCATGAAGATTTTTTGAGCCCCGTATTCAACAATTTTGCATAGGGAGGGCCATTTAAAATTTAAACCTCCGAACTAAATATTTTGTTGTTGTTGTAAATTACAATTGTTCCGGTGAGAAATGGAATATCATTTCATTCACATAGCTGCCGCGTCTGGCCTCACGGTACCTCATTTGATCGGATCAATTTTCATGCACTTTTTCGAGTGCGTGGGGTCATATCTCGGCAATGGAATTACGAATTTTGGCCTTCAAATGCTCAATTGTCTCTGGTTTGTCGGCATAACACTTTTCTTCAGCGACACCTTACAGAAAATAGTCCAATGGTGTCACCCCGCAGTTTCTTGGCGGCCAATTGGTATCACAATTTCGACTAATTAAAGGGCCATCAAAAGTTTAACGCAATAAATCGATTGTGGCATAAGATGTGGGGCAATTTGCACCATCCTGTTGAAATCAAATGGCGTTCAAATCAATACCATGAAGATTGGGTACAAAAAATCGGTTACAATTGTGCGATAGGTGTCTCCATTGACTGTAATGGTTGCGCCGTCCTTATTTTCAAATGAATGTGAGTCAATGATGACTCTGCTCTACAAGCCGCACCAAATAGTCACTCGTAATGGATATATTGGTCGTCGCCGTAGTCTAGTAGGTAGTGTGTTGGCTTATTAGACGTAAAGCCAGGGTTCAAGCCCCAGGCAACAAAAGAAAATACAAAAAGTATTTCTTCGGCGACTTCCTCCCAGCAGATTTCTGGCAAAAACTCAGAGTAAATGAAAAATTGCCATGAAAAAGTTTCTCAAAATCTGTCGTTCGCAGTCGACTTTAAACTGTAGGTCCCACCACTCATGTATAAAATTAACACACACAACATAAGTGGTGTGAGAAACTAGGACGTTCTACAATGGGTCAATTCGACTTCCGGGTACTGTACCTGTCTTAATTGACAAGTACACGTCCTCTAACCAAACCAAACCAATTGATATATTGGCTTCTGTACGACCATGTGTGGTTTTCTGAGCCCCAAAAAGGGCAATTTTACCCGCCAAGATGAAAATGAGCTTAAGGTATAAGTGGCCGTCCCCCTAAATAAATAGGATGGACGTACTTAGGCCCCATGGAACCCATTGTGATACCACAGAACGCGTTTACTATCCCCTAGTCATGGAACCACCCACAGCTTACAATAGTGGCACCAGGATGTCTCTTCGTTCTTTGACATAGTGCCGGGCATGTTCCCAGTAGATGAAGAACCGTCTCTTCCTTCTTTGACATAGTGCCGGGCATGTTACCAGTAGATGAAGAACCGTCTCTTCCTCCTCCTCGTCCCTGCAGCTTCTACAGAAATCGTTCGCGAGGTGTCCCAGACCAAAGCGCCTCGCGTGAACACCCATAATGCAATGACCCGTCACGACTCCAACAATCGCACTGAGCACACGTCTTGGGAATTTTAGCAGCCTTGCTGTGCGTTTTCTATCCAGCCGCGGTCAGATCATGCGTCACGCCACCCTGCCCTTATCCGATGCTGCCCAATTGCGGTTGACAGAGTTCGTGATCTCGTCATCCGAGATGTTTGTTTTTTTTTTAAATCGACATCGCGTAGTTTTTCGTTGGCCCAATAAATCCCAACGTTGCTCAAATGTAAATCGATTCATTAAGTTCAGTAGCGATAATGTACTGAATTTTGTGACAGAATAAAATGACATAAGTATTGCCAGATTCAAAATAACCGCTGGTTCAGATTTAAACCAATAGATGGCCCACTAGTCCACTGAGTTAGAAATGTGCTTCACTTCACTATGCTCCACTATCCATTGAACGAATTGGTGGCGCTTTCTATGGTTTACTGGATTGAGCTCCTAAGTAAACTGAATTTTGTACACATGAAAGTGGAGTCCTTTCACCAATACTCTGCCGTGTAGTTGACGAGAATGACGCCTAATTAACGTAATGTTTTTAAAAGACTGATCGTTATTTTTACACACAAGAGTCTTACCGGTTGCTTAACCATAAATAGGCTGCCTTCCAAACTGTATTAATATAAAGTTTGTATGCAGTTCTACTACTGTATATAAAGTATGTAGATATGCAAAGTAACGAAACAATGCATCAGTTGTAAATCCGATGCCTGATTGCGTTTTGACTGCGTTAAAAATACACATTGACGGCGTTTTGAAATAGAGTACCTTGTATATATTTTGTACAGCGGCATTATGAAACACGATACTTTGTTCAAACACAAAGCAACTAACATTTTGGAAGGCAGCCATAGCTTTTATTATTAACTACACTCTAGCGCATATACTTTTTCACTTACCCAATATTTTGTGTTTGTTTTTATTTTGTGTCTTTTAATCACTTTATTGTTAATGTGATACTTTTACGTTTAAAGCACGATATTTTTATTCGTTTTTCTATCTTTCAACTGGCATTTATTGTATTTATTTATTGTATGTATGTATATGCCCATATATGTACATACATAAGTATCATGATTAAATTTTAGGGCAACAGCACAAATGTGTTTATTTCCGTGTGTGTGTGTAGTGCCTCATATGAATGCAAATGTTGCATTTTCCTTTGTTTTCAACATCTACTTCTACATCTACATCTACTTCTACTTTTATTTCATTTGTTTTGTTACAATGAGAACAACAGAGGAAGTCAATAATAACGAAATGCATATCTTGTAGTGACCCGTAAACGATGACCTCTTTTACATTGTTTTGAAATGAAAAAAAAAAACACCGTAACACGTGTGGTGCTTCTAAAGTGAAAATTTTGCACAATTTCGTTTTTATTAAAAAAAAAAAAAATAATAAAAAAATAGAAATAAAAAAATAGAAATAAAAAAAGCTTTTTAATGGATATGGGTGAGTAATTGAAAATAATAATGGGCTGTTAATAATGTTTGGTTAGAGTTTAAAGCAGACTCCCCAACTAGCTGAAGGGAACTGTCCTGAGTAATTCCAAAACTTAGCTTTGAGACTAATTAACACTCGTGTTTACCTACATATTTGGTCATTACAATCTTTTAGACAGGATTACAACCTAGCTTCTAACACCACTTATGTTGTGTGTGTTAATTTTATTCCATAGGTGGAGGGGTCTACAGTTTAAAGTCGACTCCGAACGACAAATGTTTTGAGAAACTTTTCATGTCAATTTTTTTTATTTTACTCTCAGAGTCTTTGCCAGATATCTGCTGGAGAGGCAGTCGTGTGTTGGCTTACACGTGAGGCCTCGGTTCAAACCCCAGGTCAGGCATATCCAACTAAACGAAATATGAAAAAATATTTCTCTCAGCAGATTTCTGAGAAAAAATCTGAGAGTAAATAAAATTGCTATGAAAAGTTTTTCAAAAATCTGTCATTCGTAGTCAACTTTAAACTGTGGGAGCCACTATTTTTGCTTAAAATTAACGCACACAACATAAGTGGTGTGAGATAATATAGGTCGTAATCCTGATTAAAGGGTTGTAAAGACCAATTAGCTATGTTTGTATGTTATGTCCAGCGTTACGGTCAACACCAAACTTATCAGGGAATATCCTCGTAGTCTTGACACCCTCTCTAAGCTATCCAGCATCTCCCTTGTCTGAGTACCGGGGCATTTTTTTTTAACGCCGAGGAGAGGTAAATGTACCTAACCGCACCATAGAGGAAGTCGTCACGTCCCCCGTGTGTGGGGCCCTGACCCACTAAATCCCCCCCTAGTCTCGTGGACTTGTTGTGCCCACTCCGGGACTACGGTGGTATTACTTCGGAGTGGAGTCCCTTTGGCCCTTTGGCCCCTGCGTGTTCATATCCGCGTCCGGACTGCGTGTCGAAAGTTGAAGAGACATCTAAGTGTCTCCACTATTCCTTTCGTCCAGGTCCCTGCCTCGAATTCCGTTTGGCACGTGTGCCAGTTTCATCTATTCCGGCGTGCCCACATGTTCCGCAGTCTCAAGATCCCTCTTCTTCAGGCTTAGAATGGTCTCCACGTAATTCGCCACTGAGGTCCAATTTTCCCTACTCGCGTTCATAATCCCGACAATGTTACCGGCCGTGATCGTCCCAACTATCGACGTCAGTGCATAGCGATAGCTCTGCCAGCGTGCACACTCGAAAACGGTGTGCTCTGCGTCATCAATTATCTCCCCTTCCTCGTAAAGACAGTAAGGGGAGGCGGTCTTTCCCATTCTGTGCAGATATTTCCTAAAATATCCGTGACCCGAAAGCATCTGTGTAACGTAGTAATTTAGCTCTCCAAATTTCCGACCAATCCATGGCCTTCTTCCTCTATATTCCTCGTTCCATCGTTGTTGCCATTTTGAAATGGTGTTTTCCCTGAAATGAGGGGTTATGTGACTTCCAGCCGTTTTTGTCCAGCCGTTTTTGGGGTACCGGGGCATAGGCACATTCCTGGTAACTGTAGGGCTCATGAGCGTGCCAGAGCAAGTACTCTCTTTCCGGAACACTCGCGAATCGAAGTGGGTTTTCACTCACCTCGGCAAAATTTGTCATTGGGCAATAATTCTTTCAAGAAGCCAACCTATCCTGGACCAATGAACAATTTTGTTCAATTGCCAGATTCACTTGGCCCAAGATGGACAGGAAACGTACCAACCAACTACTCAAACTCGATCGTAAGGTCATCTTAATCACAGTGCCCATTCTCACAGGTCACTACGTTATGGGAAGACATGCAGAAGGACTGTAACTCCCTTCGAACGACTGCTCCCAAGGCTTTGGGTTTTTTGAAGAGGTGGAAACTGTTATTCTTTTTCTTGGACAATGTCAATTTCTCTCGAGGCGCAGATTTAGGTTATTTGGCTCTCCATTCCTTGTCAGCTTAACGGAGCTGACAAGCCATTGGTATCAAGGATTTAGCTTCGTTCATAAAACGTTCAGACTGGTTTCGTGCTTTTAGTGGACAGCTCCCGCGCCAACCAGTTTCTGATATGAGTTCGGTTGAATTTGATCAGTACGGGGACTGCACTTATCCGTGGTATCACAATGATCAGCTAAGCATGCTCAAGTGAGCTTTTGGTATCAAAGCTACCGCTCCAACCTACCTACCTATGTACACTATTTTACATGTACCTCGCTCATTGGTGGTCAGGCGGAATTATTTTTTATTTATTTTTAATTTATTTATGCCTTCCCGAAAGATTTTCACCGAAACATCCCAAAATATCAATTTTAATTGGCTTAAATTATGACATAAAAATTAAGCCTGCTGTGTTGCTGTGTTAAATATGTTAATTTGGGTCAATAATTAGCACAGTTGTACTGTGCCAAACAGGATCCCATTATTTACGATTAACTGCCATTAAGTGAGGCAAATTATGAGAAACAATGTAATAGCCCCCCTGCCCTAGCCATTGCTGTCCTCAACAGCACTTTTCATTTTCATTTTCATTTTCATTGTAAAACCTTTTTTCCTTTGAAACCTTTTTCCTTTGATTTAATGTTTTTTAGTTTCAAACAAACTCTTGTAGCCCTTTTCGACAAAGAATTTTATTCTGAACTAAATTATCTGATTAGTTAGGTTTGTTTGCGGTGTGTGGAGGGAAACATTTTGTTTAATAGTCACCAAAAAATTATTGTGTTCATAGTTTTGTTCTTGAACTTTCTGTCTTTAAAAAAAAAAAAATAAAAAAATGTTGTTTTTGAAAGTGTCAGTTTTGTTTATGGCCCAGTATGTCAAATCCAAAATGTTCAAGGGTCCTTTCAAAACAAACAAACAACAAAAAAAAAACAAGTACGAGATTAAACGATTACTTTATTATGTTCGGGATGGACATTAGAAGGACTGTGAAACTATTTTCATTTCTCTTTTTGGTTTTATTTATTCACAAGTATTTGCCAGTATTTGACATTAAACATTATGTTGTTGTTGCTGTTGTTGTTGTTTACCTAATACCCTGCATCATATGGTATCAAATATTTATTGGTTAAAGCGTTTGTAGTGTCACAAATAATAGTGACATGGAATCGATAACGATAAGCGAAGAAAGAAGAAAATTTTACTTAAAACCGTCAGCCTAGAATTTATCCTCCTCCTGTAAAGTCAGAGGCAGTAGCACTCGATTTGAAGTCGAAGAATCTATGGTTCAATCCATGTCATAGACATCTCGAACATAATGAAATTCAAACAGACTACTGTACTGCACTAAATGGAAGGAGCCGTTGGAATTGGTATCTATTCGGAATCAATCGGATATTCCAAGTCTATAAGGCTACCAGATCATTGCAGCGTCTTTCAGGCGGAGGTGTCAGCAATTCAGGCTGCGGTGAAAATTATTGTGGACAAAAATGTTCACGGACGGAAAATCATCATACTTTCCGATAGCCAAGCGGCTATCAAGGCATTGGATTCCAGTGTAATACACTCCAAGACGGTGTACAACTGTCGCAGATATCTCAATGAAGTGGCGAACCGATAAGATGTTTGTATGACATGGGTACCGGGACATAATGGTATTCCTGGCAACTGCAGAGCGGATGAACTGACCAGAAGGGACACCACCATCGAGCTCTCTAATTAATTCTCTACGTTGGGTATCACTTTGGGGATCTGCAAACTTATAATTGACAATGCAACCGTAGATCTCGTCAACAGAATGTGGGCAACTTCGGATAAGGGCAGAGCGGCGCAAAAGATCTGGCCGAGGCTGGATAGGAGGCGCACGGCGACTCTGCTTAAGCTCCAAAGAAGTAGGCTCAGCACTGTTATTGGGGTTATTACGGGGCACTGCATTATGGAATCGCATGCGAGGCGTTTTGGTCTTAGACACCTTGCAAATGATTTCTGCAGAAGCTGTGTCTTCACCTATTGTACACATGTCCAGCACTTAGTCGGAGGAGAAAGAGGTACCTGGGTGCCTACTACATGGAGGATATGGATGAACTATCATGTATGGATATTGGCAGCCTGAGTCCCTTCATCCGAAGCTCCGAATGATTCTCGGAATAGAGGATATGAGGAGCTGTGGTATCACAATGGGCCCTGTGTGCGGCCTAAGTGAGTCCGCACATGACTCCATCGAGGGGACAGTCACTTCTACCTACCTATCTACCTACTGTACTGCACTACCGGCACCAGGCATAAACTGAGCAAATAAGTTTTTCCGCAAGGTAGTCTAGTAGGTAGTGTGTTGGCTTTTTGGACGTAAAGTTCGAGCCACAGGCCAGACATCAAAATAAAATACAAAAAGTATTTCTTTGGCGACTTCCTCTCAGCAGATTTCTGGCAAAAACTTTGAGAGTAAATATAATTGCCATGAAAAAATTCGACTTTAAACTGTAGGTCCCACCATTATTGTATAAAATTAACACACACAACATATGTAAGTGGTGTGAGAAACTAGGTCGTTGTCCTGGAAGGTTGTAATGACCAATTATATATTTTTTTAAATTCAAAAATTAAGTCGCCATAGTTTTAATGGTAGTGTGTTGGCTTATTAGATGAGAACGCATGGTTCGAATCCCAGCTCAGATACCTCGGACATAACGAAAAATTAAAAAAAAGAAGAATTCTTCTTTCGCCCATTTCCTCTCAGCAGCTTTCTGACAACAGCACTGAGCGCAAATAAAATTGCAATGAAAAGTTTCTCAAAAATCCGTAGTTCGGTGTCGACATTAAACTGTGGGTCCCGTCACTTATGGATAGAAATTATCGCACACAACAAAGGTGGTGTGAGAATCTAGGTCGTAATCCTGACTGAAGGGTTGTAATGACTCAATACATTTGAGCCCCGAACCAGCCTGGGTTATGAACATGTTGCTTTTCTGGGCAGACGTGGTCCATATAGCTTCCTAAACAGAACATTAGATTTATAGAGTTTCGACTAAGGACTTCTGGCCTAAAGATTCGGAGATCCCAATGGCGCAATTGAGGTCTACACTGATGGTTTAAAGGTGAGTGATAGGATAGGCTGTGGTATATTTATTATTAAGAGCTCAAATATTAAATTTTCTTATAGCTTGTCTGACCAATATATTGTTTTTCAAGCAGAGGTCATGGCCTTTTTGAAAGTGGTGCAATGCTTGTTGGGAGGCGGAAATACCCCTGAAAGACTTTTGATTTAATCGGTCACCCAAAATACGTTTAAGTTCTTAACAAACTTAATTTCTCTTTCCCCCTTTAACCAAGAATGTAGAAATTTTGGATCTTTCAAAAGTAACTCTGATATGGGCTCCGGAACATAGGAATATCCTTTGAAATTGCATTGCTAATGAGCTATTCAGAGCCGGTATGCAGTTGACAATCTCCGACATATAGCAGATCACATTGCCTCAGTTATAGGGAGGCTTAATCTTGTTTGCAGCAAGAGGGTTCATGCAATATTGCTGGAATTTGATGGATACGTATGAGCGAAGCACTTCTATCCTTAAAGCTCATGGAAATCGATCGCGCAGTAACGATTCTCACAAGCTACTCTTCTTTTTGCGGGCATACCGAGAGACATGGCATTCGGGCAAGTGGCTTCTGCAGGAATCTGTGGGCTTGAGGAGTAGGAAAAGATTGCCTTTCATTTCATGTATAAGAGTTCTACTTTTGTTACAAAAAAGGGATGATGGTTGGATTTTTGAGGGACTACTGCAATGGCAAGATTGGTTTTGGAATTGGCTTGGTTTTCTCTAGGGAATGTTTGAATATCGACTGTGATAGCATAATGGACCTAAATGCTGGCCTAAGTGGAAACTGTTCATGCCAGAAGCAACATTCCTACTGTCTACACTATACACTCTTCTAATTGCTTCCTTTAAACGGTCGCGTTGTGCCTAGAAAATAACAAAATTATTTGCTTCCCTAGTTCATAAGCTACAAATCCTGACATAAGCTATGATCCGCTACAAAAATTGTACAATTTCGTAGTGTAACGGTATTTCTGTCAATCAAATTTAAGCCATATTTTGTTAAATTTACACAAAAATTTACAATTTCATTCACTCTCTGGGTACATGTCGGAATGCTGTTGGTGTAGACTTCATTCATAAGAGTCTTCAAGGGCATATAGCTCTAGTACTTTTTCGTATTTCCATTAGAAAAACATCACAAAGCTTGGTTGTTAACATATTTTACTTACTTACTTACTTAATTGGCCATAACAACCCGATTAACGGATTTGGGCCTGCCGCAACACATCCTTCCAGGCGCCTCTGCTTCTTACGCGCCTACGCCAGTTGGTCACACCAATCGATGACAGGGCTTCCCCAGTTTGGTCCTTCCAACGGATACAAGGTCGTCCTCTTCGCCGACTTCCGCAGATCGCCGCATCAAATACCCGTCTCGCTGGAGCATCCTCCTCCATTCGAACGACTTGGCCGAGCCAGCGCAGCCGCTGGATATTAATACGCTGAATAACGTCCACGTCATTGAGGAGCTCATACAGCTCACTATTGTATCGGATGCGGAAATCATCGCTAACTCGCACTGGACCGAAGAACTTGCGTAGTACTTTTCTGTCGAACACATAACAAAGCATAGTTATCGGCAGTAATCTGAGAATCAATACGCCGCGCGTCTCTACTCGTCGATATACTTTGTTTTGCCCTTATTTACGTCCCAGACCCATCTTAGTAGACTCGCGTTCAATAGCACTAAAGGCAGTAGTAACATCTCGCTTCGTACGCCCTATGATGTCAATGTCGTCAGCGTACGCAAGCAACTGGACACTTTTTTTTTTGGAAAATAGTGCCTTGGCGTTGCACTTTAGCCTTTCGCAGAACACTCTCCATGACGAAGTTGACGGGGGTCTCATGATAAGGGGTCGCCTTGTATGAAACCTCGCACGTTATCAAAAGGCTCGGAGAGGTCCATTCCGACCTCGACGGAGCTGCAGGAATTGCTCAACGTCATTCTGCATAGCCTTATCAGCTTCGCAGGTATACCGAGCTCAAACATTGCGGCAAAAACACGATCCCTTATGGGGCTATCGAAGGCAGCCTTCTAGTCGACAAAAAAATGGTGTATGTCGACTTGTTGTTCGTGCATCTTTTGCAGGATTTGGCGTAGTGTGAAGATCTGGTCGATGGTGGACTTGCCAGGTCTGAAGCCGTACTGATAAGGTCCAATCAGTGTTTTGACTAGTGGCTTCAGTCGTTCACACAATACGCTTGTAAGATGCTTATATGCGATAGGGAGAAGGCTTATACCCCTATAGTTAGCGCATATAGTAGGGTCTCCCTTTCATATTTCACTCACTGTCAAATCAATAAAGAAATGTTTACGCCTTAAAATGCATATTAAGCTTGGCTTAAAAGAATTACAGTTGAATGGCAAAGGCGAACTAATGCCAGCTTGTATTAGGAAAAAATTTAGAAACCCATATAGAAAGGGTGGCTAATGGTCGTCTATGCTGATATTTAATGCTTTTTATGAACATGTTGTTGTTAATATTCCTCTTAAACTCTTGTATTCTTCTATTCATGCTGTTGCCGGCCGATACTAGTTTCAATGCTGGCTGTGTGTCATCTATTTGGGTGAAAAAAAGCAAAAAAAAAATCCTCATAAATTTCTTTTTATTGTTTTCTACTGTTATTTAGAACAGCAACTGCTGACTTATTAATGTTGCGGCATCCTTTTTAGATACCCGTACCACAACAGTAGCAGCAGCAGCAGTAGCAGCAAAAGAAAAGGTTTCATTTTGTAACTGCTGCTGGTGATGATGTTGTACAAACAGACACAAAATCAAGGGAATTCCAACGAATGTTAAATTTAATTGAAATAAATTTGTCATGATAAAACATAAAGCGAAAGACAAATAAAGCTGCAAAAGTCATTAAGAATTTTTGTGCCCCGTCAGAAAAAATTTTCCTAAAAAATTTAATTTTTTCTGTTCTTGAATTTTTTTACTCATTTTCTTCCGAGGCCTTAGCTACAGCCCACCATCACATTGATTATGAAATTGATTTCATTTGATTGTATAATAATTTCTATTTGAACGACTGCAAGCAAACATCCATTCTCCTCTGTAATCTTAATCTTGTAATCGTTATCATCATCACCATCAGTGTAAGCTGTGTTCAAATCTTTATTGATTTTCTTTTCATTTCGCTTCTCTCTGTAACTCCTTGGCTTGTTGCATAAAAACTAATAACACGTTTAGACGTTAGAGCAACGTGCAACGTGCAACAGCAGCTGTAATTGAATCTTTTTCCTCTGTAAAGTCAAACATGTATCGCCAATAAAAGAAAAATTGCCTGTCGAGTTTGCAGTACAAGTTTTCCTTCCTTTTTTCTTCTTTGCTGACTGTAAAGCAAGGTGTTGCACGAACACACTGCACTGAGTAAATTGTAGCATAGCGTAGCAGAATTAGCCTACTCCTCTTGCCTAGAAGAGGGGATGGCAATTGTTGTTTTTTTTTTAATTCTTTAAATCAAAACGATAAATAACTGTTGCAGAAATGATTTGATTCTTTTCCTCAAAATTTATAGATTTTAGTGCATAACTCTTCGACATATTATCATCCTAACTTATTATCCTAATGAATAAGGGTTCTAAAGGTCAAAAATCAAGAATAAAGTAAGGAAAAATATTCTTTATACACCATAGAGTTGCGATTATTTGAAAAGTTTTTCAGTTTCCCTTTAAGGCTAGGCCACAATGTGCTACCACTTTGATCCAGAGAGAAAGGTACTGCTGCACTCCATTAAGAAAATCATTTGTCGCTTACCATTTAGACTTTCTAACATACAGGAAGTCGCCGTAGTCTAGTAGGTAGTGTGTCGGCTTATTAGACGTAAACCAGGGTTCGAGCCCCAGGCCAGACATCAAGACAAAATACAAAAAGTATTTCTTCGGCGACTTTCTCTCAGCAGATTTCTGGCAAGTTCTTGGAGAGTAAATAAAAAAATTGCCATGAAAAGTTTCTCAAAAATCTGTCGTTCGGAGTCGACTTTAAACTGTAGGTCCCACCACTCATGTATACAAATTAATACACACAACATAAGTGGTGTGAGAAACTAGGACGTTGGACAATGGGTCAATTCGACCTCCGGGTATTGTACTTGTCTTAATTGACAAGTATACGTGCTATAACCTAACCTAACATACAGGCTGATGTACTTCAATCATAGATAGTGCTTGCCTTACGGGACGTTGTTATATTGTGACACTTTAAATGAAAGACGGTCTCTTTCTCTTCCACCGAGTCTCAACTTATTAAGAAACAGATTCAAGGTCTCATAGAGAGAGAGGCCAAGTAGTAGATGTCTTGTTAGAGTTACGATATGGCCAGCTGAACCCAGTCCTCTAAAAACATGAGCCAAGAAGTAGAATTCAATACTAATTTTCAGCCTCATCACAGCCAAGGGGACTGTGCAGTCGGACATCCTGTCCAGTTATGTCTTAATGCCCACGAATCTAAACAAGGACCACCTAATAATAATACTAGTATCTGCCATTCGCTCACAGAGAGAACGTAAAAATGACGTTTGGAAGAGACTTTATTGTAGTTGCATTAGGCAATATTCTGCTATGCAGGATATGCACATCCTCCGACTGGGAGACTTTATTGTGGTGGCCTGGCTGCCCGAGTGGATTAGTATATCCTTATACTATGTTCAGATATGCACTTTTATTGCGTCAATATTTGGTTTATTGAGTACAATATTTTAAGTGTTCAGACATGATAATATACGCATTTCAGCTGCTTATTCAATATTCATTTGACAGCTGGTAAATATTTTTTTGTTGTTGTCGTTGTTGTGTCGTGATTGGATAATTGTAGTATGCTCACTGAACATACTTATGACAGTGCTGCATTTTAAGTTTTACTCAATATTATAACAATTTGCGTATTTATTGTGAAATAATTAATTGAAACTTTATATTAAAAATTGAGCTCAATAATGGCGTTTATTGCGATTTACGGAATAAAGCTGCATATCTGAACACCGTATTAAGCAATACTCTGCTATGGAGGAAATGTACGTCCTCTGCCTGTAAGAAGTATTAATCCAGACATCAGTACAAGTATCTGATGTCCACGTCCTAAGGCTACACGCCATAATCCGACTTCTCTTCCAACTTTGTGCCTTTATTGCATATTTTCAGAGAAAATAGGCGAAAGCCATTACAATGGTTTTTAAATATTATAACGCTGTGTAAAGATCGTGAACGAGGGATAAAGGTCTAACTCACCTACTTAACTGTAACCCTGTAGTCAGCATTACAACCTAGCTTGGCATACCACTCATGTTGTGTGTAAATTTTATACGTGAGCAGCGGAACCTACAGTTTATCATTGACTCTGAACGACAGATTTCAGGGACATTTCATGTCGATTTTATTTTACTCTCAGAGTCTTTTGTCAGAATACTGAAGAGACGAAGTCGCCGTAAAAAATACTTTTTTATAACACTCTAGCGTAACCAAGAGCTGGCTAGAGCAGCAGTTAGGTGCAGCAGTTTTCTTGCAAAAATTCGAGTGAGAGGAAGCTGCCGAAAAAAATATTGTTAGGTTTTTACCTTTCTAAAAACGTTTAAATGCGAGTTCGTTAATTGCAAAAAACGAAGTAAAAACAAATATGTGTTTAATTTCAGTTAAACTCTCTTTATTCTTTACACGACTTTTGTGTCCCAACTTAACGGTACAACAATAATAATCTGTTTATTCACTTTACTAGTTCACACAATTATTCACTTTACAACCACGACTTGTTTTGTTCACAAGCAACTTCACACAAGGTTGACTGAATTAACACTGACTGCTGCCTGCTTTGTCCAGCCCTTTTATAGTCCGACACAACCAGACTAACGAACATTCTTGAAGTGGAAGGTTTGTGTTCTCGCCTTCTCGAGAGTTCAGTTGTTAGTACATTATTGCTTGTGTACTTTGCTTATGTTATCTATAACATATTTGTCGTAGCTGGTCTATTTGCATTTCGTGTTGTTGTTGGTACCAGGTGCAACCAGGTTTGTTGTACATATGTGTGTGTGCAGCTTTAGATAATCAACACGTTCATTGCATTCTTAGTGTTAGTGTGTATTTGTATTGTGTGGCTTTTGTTGATCGTTTTTAATGTTAAACGATATTAGGTCGTTTCGATTTGCGTAACAATATGTTTTCCATAACACTCTAGTGTAACCAAGAGCTGATTAGAACAGCAGTTAGTTGCCTCGTGCTGTACAAGAAGGTCAGCACGAAGTCAATGGCGTTAGGTGTCTTGTTGTATGTCGTCCTTATGACATTAGCAATAAATTTCAGTTTTTTTGTTGTTTTTGTTTATCGAAGTTAATTAAAAAGGAAATGTGAGCATCCGTTTTACTTTAAATTGCTGCATGTTCTGGCAGATCACGACATTTCAGTTTTTCAAAGAAATTATGTTGCAATAGATGTTGCAACACAATTTCTATGAACAAATTAGAAGAAACACATGCAATTAGTTTTAATTGCAATAAAATAATGTAATTACAACGTGCAACAAATAACACAACAACAAATTTTATAATTTTAAGCAAACACTGAAGAAATCTCGTAAAAAGATGAACAAACGAATCGTAATTCCATGACTGAAATAACCTCCAGTGCTTGAGTAAGTGGTTGACTAAATGACTGAATGGATCGTTAAGACAGACAGACAGACAGACAGAAGTAAAATTAAATATTTTTTTGTTGAATGCAACATTAAATCACATACCCTTACGGAACTACAAACATCGTGCAAAACAAAACTCTGGAACTTTACACACAATCAAACCATTTAAAGGTGTAGAGATGTGGCAGGATAAAAACCAACACACACACTGTTTACTCACTAATTCACTCACTGTGAACAATAACAGCTGTTGTTCTGTTGAAACTAAATTTCTTTCTTCCATTATAACAATTTATTTGAGTTTAATTTGATTGTTTGATACTTATGCTTTGTGGAATAAAGAGTTCTATCAGGGATGAAAAATCCTTGGTTAATGAAATCAATGGTAAGTTATTTAAGTGCAACATTCAATGGTGCTTTGATGTTTAAAACAACATAGTCTATGTGAGGGTACTATGCCATAACGTGTGAAGTAGCGGGTGATTTTTTAGCTTATTATCTTTTTGGCAACACTGGTTTAAACAGCTCACGCACATTTCGTGTTTTGTTTCACTGTCAAACATCTTCAGTTTGGTCTATAATTTAACCATGAATCGTCTTACAAACGAACAACGCTTGCAAATCATTGAATTTTATTATCAAAATGCGTGTTCTGTTAAGAAAGTTCATCCCGCGCTTCTTCCATTTTATGGTCAGTTTAATCGACCCACTGAAGCGGCTATTCGGGATATTGTGACAAAATATTTTTTTGCCCAAAATGCAAGAACTTGACTTGCATGACATGTGGTTTCAACAATATGGTGCCACATGCCACACAGCACGCGTTACAATGGACTTATGGAGAGGCGAGTTCGGTGAACATTTTATTTCACGTTCGGGACCGGTCAATTGGCCGCCTAGATAGTGCGATTTAACGCCTTTAGACTATTTTTTGTGGGGCTATGTTAAAGCTCATGTCTATTCAGACAAGCCCGCTTCAATTTACGCATTGGAAGACAACATTGAAGCATTTATTCGTGAGATACCGGCCGAAATGTTGGAAAGAGTATGCCAAAATTGGACTAAGCGGATGGACCATTTGAGGCGTAGTCGTGGTCAACATTTGCATGAAATAATCTTCAAACAATAAATTATATGGACCGTACTATCGGTTGCGATTTGGCGAAAGAGTCTGAATAAATGGCAACTAGTTTGACAGATCTAGCTTCAACAAGATGGCCGTTATCAACTGTCAAAGGGGACGGAAGTCTCTGTTGGAAACCTGTATCGGTTCGTATGGAAATTTGCTTTGATTAATTTTGCCTACCCAAGAGGTCTACTAAAAGAAATGCTGAACACACCAATTCACGAAATAAAATTTGATAGAGATCATGTAGGGCCTGACATTATCTGCTTGAGCTTTAGTTGCCCTTATTATTTCATTTTCTTCATTCTCATTTCTGTTGTTGTGTTTGTTAATGCCACACTTGCATGTTCTTCTCATTTTATTTCATATGAATTTTTTATTGTTATTTTTATTTTTGTTTTCATTGTTCATCTTTGCTTGAAACATTCATTATGATGCTCTTTCTCTATACGTCTCACTCTCTTAGATGATGTTGCTCACAATAATGACTACGTCTGTACGAGTGTGGTGGTGTAGTATGTCTCTGCATCATTAGTTGTTGTTCATGTTATTACCGTAATAAAGTTTAATTGTGTTGCGATAGTGGTTTTTTTTTTTTTGTAAGTGGGGTGTGAAGAAAACTTTTTGAGAGAGAACAAATTCGCAGTAAGCAATATAGAAAGTATATTCTTTGGCTTTAAAGTGATTTCGCAATAATAATGTCCCTCTTAAAGTGTATTTCATGCTTTAGGGAGGAATTATGGGTTGATAACCGTGTTCTTGATGTTTACGGATCGCGATATTCTTTGGGGCGTTGTTTAGCCATCTATTTTGCCTTTTAAGACGATCATCGCCTTAGTCTAGTTTGTAGTGTGTTGGCTTATTAGACGTCAGATCAAGGCTTGAATCCCAAGTCAGACATCTCGAACAAAGCCAAATATGAAATGAAATATTTCTTCGGCGTCTTTCTCTCAGCAGATTTTTGGAAAAAACTCTGAGAGTAAATGAAAATTACCATGAAAAGTTTCTCAAAAACCTGCCGTTCGGTGTCGACTTTAAATTGTAGGTTCCGCCATTCATGTATAAAAATTTACACACGCAATATAAGTGGTGTAGGAAACTAGGTTGTAATCCTGACTAAAAGGTTGTAATGACCAATATATGCATATATGTATGTATCCTAAATTATGCTGCAGTTAAAGTAACATTTGGAAATTTTTGTCTTCTATGAGTAACGTTGGCATAAAGTTCAACTCGATTTTACCCTGTAAATTAAGAGTCTAGAGAGTGAAGCTAAGCCCTAAAGGAATTTCTTACTATTTTTGTGTGTTGAAATCGACTAATATAATAGTAGGAATCGATTGTAAAGGCATTTGACATGTAAGATCATGACACAGGCTTATTTAAAGCTTGATGCTTTTTGATTGACATTCAAGGTGCCATAGTCTAATAGATAGTGTGTTGAGAGCAGAAAAACTTGCCATGAAAATTTACTCAAAAATCTGTCCGGTAGAGTCTTGCTTGTCATGCATAATATTAACACTCACAAAATAAGTGGTGTAAGAAGCTAGGTTGCAATCCTGACTAAAGGGTTTACTAAGTGGTTGACTGTGGTGTGGCCTCATTGCTGTTAACACTATTAAGACCAATGAGGACAACTAGTATTTAGACTTACTAAAATATCTTGGGTTTTTGAGGGTATTTGGTGGCATAAACTTTTGGCATGTGTTGTTATCTAATCGATTAATTTATTAATCGATTAATTTGTAATTTGATACTTTATTAATCGATTAAATTATGAATCGATAAATGTATTAATCGATAAATGTATTAATCGATAAATGTATTAATCGATAAATGTATTAATCGATAAATGTATTAATCGATAAATGTATTAATCGATAAATTTATCAATCGATAAATGTATTAATCGATAAATGTATTAATCGATAATTTATTAATCGATTAATTTATGAATCGATTAATTTATTAATCGATAAATTTATCAATCGATAAATGTTTTAATCGATGAATGTATTAATTGATAAATGTATTAATCGATAATTTATTAATCGATAATTTATTAATTGATAAATTTATTAATCGATAAATGTTTTAACGATACATGTATTAATCGACTAATTTATGAATCGATAATTTATTAATCGATAAATTTATTAATCGATAAATTTATTAATCGATAAATGTTTTAACGATACATGTATTAATCGACTAATTTATGAATCGATAATTTATTAATCGATAAATTTATTAATCGATAATTTATTAATCGATAATTTATTAATTGATAAATTTGTTAATCGATTAATTTATGAATTGATAATTTATTAATTAATAAATCTATTAATCGATAATTTATTAATCGATAAATTTATTAATCGATTAATTTTTGAATCGATAAATTTATTAATTGATAAATTTATTAATCGATAAATGTTTTAACGATACATGTATTAATCGACTAATTTATGCATCGATAATTTATTAATCGATAAATTTATTAATCGATAATTTATTAATCGATAATTTATTAATCGATAAATTTCTTAATTGATAAAATTTTTAATCGATAAATTTATTAATCGATAAATTTATTAATCGATAAATATATTAATCGATAATTTATTAATCGATAAATTTATTAATCGATAAATTTATTAATCGATTTGAGTTTAGTTTGGAAGCTAAATATCTTTATCACATGAAGTAAACTAAGTTCAACATAACTGTGCTCCACTGTTTGAATGTCAAACTTAAACACTAATCTGTACAATTACCACCGTGTACCAGTAAAAATGGATACCCTATTGGAAAATTAAAATTTTAATTGAATTTTTTTTTCATTCATTTTTTGTCTTCGTAATTTCAGCCCCGTGGCAGTAGTCGTCATGACGATTTCACAGTTTTTCCTTTTCGTTTGTATTTTTTTTTTGCTTTGCAGTTATTAGAAGTCGAAATTGTTGCTGCCATTGATGTTGCATGATTTGCAAATATTTATGAAACGAGCGAGATTGTTTTACCATTTTTCCATCCATTTATTGGCTGATACTACTGACGCAGTAGCTGCAGTTGCCACTTATGATTGTATTTATTGGATTTTTTCAGTCTCACTTTGTTATTGTTGTTGTTGTTGTTGCTGATGCCAAGTTAGTGGCAATATTGTTGCTGGTGACCTTTTAACTTTTTTTTTTTTTGCTACAGCATAAGGCTGCTCCTAAAGGAATGGTCATTGTGTTAGACTGTATTATTGTTCTTGGCGATTGTTGTTGTTGTTGCTGTTGCAGTTATTATGGTTTATTATAGTTTACAGTTCCATTAAATTGAATCGTTACTTACTGTTGCCCACTTTTATTGCTATTGCCACTACTGCTGTTGCGATTGCCATTGTTATTGCTGCAGTTATATTATGGCTGTTTGGCCATAAGCTTTTTCTATTATTAGAAAATTTATTGTTTTCGTTTCGTTTCTTTATTTTTTTTTTAATAATTTTTTTCTTCAATTGATTTACAACAATTTTAATGCCCCATAAATTTGCTTGCACGTGGAGCGGGCTTGGATTTTAGAAAACCTTGAGTTTCTTCATTGAGATTCCATAAAAAAATTGTATTTCTTGTGTTTTATTTAAATTCATGGCTTATAAATGAATTTCTAATAATCATTTCATTTATTTAAACGAAATTGTTTATAAAAATCGAATTAAAGTACATTTCGAGGGCTCGTATTGTAGGTCCAATCAATTCCTTAATCAATTCCTTCTGCAGCGACCAATATTTTATTGATTTTTTCTTTGCCGGTATGCTGCAGGATATTTGTGGTCTGCCAATAGTTTTTAACTTTTTCTTATTGTTTTACACTTTAAAAGCATGTATTTTCATTGCGAAACAATACTTTGCTGCTATTGTGAGAATTTCAAAAATTTCATTTCGTTTTGTTTTTCAATTCAGTAAACTATTCCACAAGCATTCATGGAATAGTTATTGAAAGGATTTTCTTTTTTGTTTTTTTTTTTTATTAAATTCATTTGTTTTGAAACTTTGTTTTTAAAAACTACAATTTGTTTTTCCCATTGTCCCTTTCATAATATTTAAGCTTTTAAATAAACAGAAACGGAATCAAACAAATAAAAAAACTTTATTTGTTTTAAAGTCATTAAATTTATTAATTAAAACAAAATTATTCGAATATTCTTAACATATATTGTTTATAAACGCATGAACGAATCGATTCAGTACTAATGGTCATAAAATTAGATCAGACCCTGTAACAGTGTTTCTTGTTAAAACATCTTTGGCCATAAGTTTCGTTTTTAGCAATAAATTGCTAAAAGTATACTTTCTCCATCTAAAATGTTTCAATTTCGGGAGTATTTTTCTTGGGAATTTCAATTATCGCCAAGACCAAAGGCCTTAAATTTTTTATGTGTGTAATACAATCATTAAAGCACTCAATTGATCTTTGATGAACGACAACTCTTCCTATCTTAAAATAAAAGAATGTCTGCTTGAAATTGTAGTTGCCGTAGTCTAGTAGGTAGTGTGTTTGCTTATTAGACGCGAAGCCACTGTTCAAATCCCAGGTCAGACATCAAAACGAAATAAAAGGTGTTTTTTATAGAGGTATAGAACTTTAAGTTGCAATAAAACAACGATGGATTATTCGATTGACATGAATTTTATTTATCCGAAAGATAATGTTGTGGCATTACATTTTAAATATGATTTCTGGCATATGACCGCCACGGCTGGCGCGGTTGTAGTCCAATCTGGACGTCCAATTTTCGATGATTTTTTCCAAATGGTCAAGAGTTTGTGGCTTTACCGCATAGACCAATGACTTTACATAGCCCCACAGAAAGTGGTCTAGCGGTGTTAAATCACAAGATCTTGGAGGCCAATTCACAGGTCCAAAACGTGAAATTAGGCGGTCACCAAACGTGTCTTTCAATAAATCTATTGTGGCACCAGCTGTGTGACATGTTGCGCCGTCTTGTTGAAACCACATCTCCTGGACATCATGGTTATTCAATTCAGGAATGAAAAAGTTAGTAATCACGGCTCTATACCGATCACCATTGACTGTAACGTTCTGGCCACCATCGTTTTTGAAAAAGTACGGACCAATGATTCCACCAGCCCATAAAGCGCACCAAACAGTCAGTTTTTCTGGATGTAACGGTGCTTCCACATACACTTGAGGATTACCTTCACTCCAAATGCGGCAGTTTTGTTTGTTGACGTAGCCATTCAACCAGAAGTGCGCTTCATCGCTAAACAAAATTCGCTTATGAAAATCGGGAACAACGGTAATCTCGTTTTGGGCCCATTCGACAAATCTACGCCTTACTTGATGATCGTTTGGCTTCAAATCTTGCACGAGTTGGATTTTGTAAGCACGCAAACCAAGATCCTTCCGCAAAATCTTCCATAAAGTGAATGGACACAGATCCAATTCCTGTGCTCGATGGCGGATGGACTCATTCGGGTCTTCCTCAATGCTACGCTCTACAGCAGCAATAGCTTCTTCTGTACGCACCGTACAGCGTCTCTGGGGATGCGAGTTATCAATAAGAGTAAACGTGGTGCGAAAACGTTCCATGGTTAATCGAATTAACTGCTCTGATGGACGATTTTGTCGACGATAAAATGGACGTGTGCGCGATACGTTTTCCGCACAGAATCATTATTTTCGAAATAAAATTGCACTATTTGCAAGCGTTGTTCAGGCGTGAGTCTATTCATGATGAATTGCCAAACCAAACTGAGAATAAATCACTTGACAGCTGTTAAATCGGTCGCCATCTTGAAAAGTAATGCCAACTTAAAGTTCTATACCTCTATAAAAAAACACCCTTTATGAAAAAAAAATAATTCTACGGCGACTTCCTCTCAGCAGATTTCTGCCAAAAACTCTGAGAGTAAATAAAATTGCCATCAAAAAGTTTCTCAAAAAAATCTGTCGTTCGGAGTCGACTTTAAACTGTATGTCCCGCCACTCATGTATAAAAATTAACACACACAACTTGAATGTTGTTGAGAAGCTAGACCGTAATCCTGACTGAAGGTTTGTAACGGCCAATTATGTTATGTATAGTATATGCGGGAAATGATATCACACATGTTTCGTTCGAAAAACCTATTGATGACATTCGCTAAGGCATCTCTGGGCGTAGCGCATCTGAAATGTAAATTTTTTTTATGACTCTGGCGTCTAAATCAAGCTGAATTTGATCGAAGGCTTGGCTGAACTAAACCCCGCAAGAGTAAGTCTAATGGGGTCAAATAGATCTTAGTCGCCAGTTCACATCATCTCCACTTGAGATGATTATGACCTCAAATAGCTCGTACGTAATATCAAATGCGGCATGAGCTGTGTATCTCGTAGCGCCGTTCTGCTGCAACTACATGTCAATAGACTCTAGAGCATCCAATTCAGGCTAAAAAAGTTGGTATTCATCGACCTATAGTGTTCGTCGTTGACGTTGATGAATTGTCCAAGCAAAGAGGTGGTATGGATTAATGAGGTCACTGGCTTATTATCGATACCAAACTGTGACTGTTTTCGGGCTGCATTGGATGCTTTTAGATACCAAGCGGGTTGGTATCGTCTCAAATTTGACAATTTTCTTTGGGCCTCTTTGCTGAAGATAATTTTTCGATGAAAAGCGCTTAGTACGTTGCCCGAATAGAGGACCCATTTTGTTGAAACATTTTTATTATTTGAACGTGTTGTGATTGCGTAACATAAATACATAAATCTTGGTCACTACAATCCTTTAGTCAGGATTACGACCTAGCTTCTTACACCACTTATGTTGCGTGTGTTAAATTTTATACATGAACTGCGGAATCTACAGTTTAAAGTCGACTTTGAACGACAGGTTTTTGAAAAACTTATCATGGCAATTTTTATTTACTTCCAGAGTTTTGGCAGAAATCTGAGAAGAGGAAGTCGCCGATGAAATATTTTTCTTATTTCGTTTTGATGTCTGCCCTATGGTTTGAATCGTGGCCCTATATCTAATAAGCCAACACACTATCTACTAGACTACGACGACTTTTATTCCTATCTT
This sequence comes from Sarcophaga carnaria, assembly GCA_958299815.1. Classification (NCBI taxonomy): domain Eukaryota; kingdom Metazoa; phylum Arthropoda; class Insecta; order Diptera; family Sarcophagidae; genus Sarcophaga; species Sarcophaga carnaria. The sequence goes on from OY283151.1 coordinate 48,859,556, forward strand.
TCTGATGATACCACATGTCGTTGGTGATCAGATAATTTAATTCAGGCCAAAATAAAGTGGTAATCATCGGCCTATAGTCTTCGTCGTTAGCATTTAACTCCTGTCCAACCAAAAAATATGAACCGATGACGCTGACAGCCCAAAATCCACACCAAACAGTGATTTTTTCGGGATGCTTTGAAAGCTTTTGGATGTCTTGCGGGTTGGTATAGAAAATTTCACAATTTTGTTTGGCCTCTTCGCTGAAGATAATTTTTTGATGAAAAGTGCTTGGTACGTTGCCCGAACAGAGCATCCATTTTGTTAAAACATTTGTAGTATTTATACATGTTGTTGAATGCTTTGTTCGTTTATAAGGATTTGACAAAACAGGTTGAATAAATCACAACTAATTTGACAAATGGGCTGCCTTCCAAAATATTAGTTGCTTTGTGTTGGAACAAAGTATCGTGTTTCATAATGCCGCTGTACAAAATATATAGAATGTATTCTATTCCAAAATGTCGTCAATGTGTATTTTTAACGCAGTCAAAAAGCAATCAGGCTTCGGATTTATAGTTGATGCATTGTTTGGTTACTTTGCATATGTATATAGTTTATATACAGTAGTAAGACTGCATACAAACTTTGTATTGATACATTTTGAAAGGCAGCCATGTACATATCTTCGACAGGATGGTCGTTGTTAACCGTTTGGGTAGTGTTCTCTCAAACAATGAATGAGCTAGGCAGCGTTCGACAAAATATCTCATGAGAACTCAACAGACAGAATACCAACATTGAGATTGTTATTGGTATTAAAATTTTTAATCAAAGATTGTAGTCACCGTAGTCTAGTAATTAGAGAGCCCAGGGTTAAAACCCCTGCTCATACATTTCGAAAGCTACGAAATATGAAAAAAATATTTCTTTCGACTGCTTTCTCCCAGCCACATACTCTAAAAGTAAATGAAATTGTTATGAAATGTTTCTCAAAAAACTGTCGTTCAGAGACGACTATAAAATTTGGATTCCGCCACAATGTCACATGAGTGATAAGGCAAGCTAGGTTGTAATCCTGGCTAAAGAGTTGTAATAATTAATTACATGAGTAAGTAATTAAAGATTCAACAAATGTATGAAAACCGTTAGTATACTTTTGTTTAAATTGTTTTAGTAAACACTTTACAGTTCAATTGCTTCGTATTTCACAGTTGATTACCCACATTAAATATTCACGAATAATTATGAACATAATCTTCGATATTAAAATTTGACCAAGTTGTATGCCACAGTTTGGTATTAATTTTTCAAGCATTTCCTACATTAAATATGCATAAATATTAATGAATATAAATTGAAAACGGAAACGGATACATAAAAAATTGTTTTATGTACAGATTTTTTTTTATTATTATTTAATAAATAATAAAAAAAGATGCTTTTTTTCTATTTTGTTTTATACTTTATGAGTATTTTTTTTTAAAAATATTTACAAAATTATTTAGATTTTATTATAAAATGAATAAAAGCAAATAAATAATATTTATTTTAAATAAATTTAAAATAAATTTAAATAAAAATACAATACAGTGAGAACAGTATTAACAAAGGACAATAGGCAATTCCGAATTTCAAAATAATTTTCAAAAATTAATTTCAAAAATTATAATTCCATTCACATTCTATGTATGTATGTTTGTATGCATATACCTATGTATGTTTGTGTTAACTGGTTGAGTTTTAATAACAAATTAAATGCAAATATTATTTATAAATTGATTATTCTCGGAGAAATAATTGTAAATGCACTTCATAAACAATTATTCATACATATGTATGTATAGTAAATGATATTTATTATTATATTATGCAGATAATAAATTATAATTTTATTTCAGTATGTGTGTGTGCGTGTTCATTGGTTTCAATTGATTATGCACTCAATTCACAAATTGCAATTAATATTTCAGCTTAAATTCCTTAAATTCATTTAATTACAATAATTTTCAATTTTAATTGCCACATTTGGAAATGAAAATAATATATGCGAGGGTGGTTATAGAAGTAATAAAGAAGAAAAAAAATGATTACCTTCAGATAAATGCCTAATCGTTCAGCAAGCGATACCCTATTTGTTAGCTTGAAAGGAGTACATACTGAAATGCTCACAATCATTAGGATAAAAATCTATGCTACTAATTAGTGCCATAGTAAAGACTGATATATTTGTGGATAAGCCAAAAGTCAAAATCCCAGATCAGACATCTCCAACAAAACACGAGATATCAAAAAATATTCCTCTCAACAGATTTCTGGCAAAAACTCTGAGAATAAACAAAATTACCATGAAACGTTTCTCAAAAATCACGCAACTCACGTATAAAATTAACATACTCTACATAATTGTCGTGAGAAGCTAGATCGTAATCCTGACTGAAGGGTTGCAATGTCCAATTATGTATGTATGCATGTTTTTTTTATAGCTTTATGAGCTAAAGGTTGGGAATCTGCGAAAGACATTGGTAGCCCAGCCTACCAATGTGCACGATTCGCCGCAAGACTTACTCTCGGCTTGCTAAACGCATACGTACTAAACCCAACCTAGTTCGTCACACTTTCAACCATTTGTTCCCCCGGGACCACGATCAAGTATTACTTCGGGGGGTGGAGATTCAGCGAGTGCTGCCTTCAAATTCTGCTGACCTTGCTCTCTCAGCCAATCTTTGCTGCGTCAATACCTTCCTTGCGAAAACACATACTGCGTTCTAATTGTCACATGAGGTTAACATCAGGTTAACTATATCATCGGGCGTTACCTGGAATCCTACTGTCCTCTCCAGGCAATTTCGTTGAACAACATATCGCGGGCAAGTAAAGAAAACATGCTCCGCCGTCTCCCTTTCATTGCGGCATTCTGGGCATGCCTCGTCTACGTCATGACCATACTTATAGAGGTATGCCCCATAACATACATGGCCGGTTAGTAACTGTGTCAGGTAGAAGTTCACCTGATCGTGTCCCCTTTTGGTCCATTCGCCTATGCTCGGTATGAGTCTGTGGGTCCATCTTCCCTTGGTGGAATTGGACCAGTCTTGCTGCCATCTATCCATAGCATCATCCACTAACTGAACAGGGTTGGAAAGATCCATCCCCCTCCTTGTGCCATGTTTCCTCCTCTCTACATCCACTACTAGCCTCAGGGGCATCATCCCCGCAATCACCAATGCTGCATCAGTAGACACCGTGTGGAAGGCAGAAATCACCCTGAGAGCTGATCTCTTGTAGGCCGCTTCTATTCCCGTTCTGTAGGTCCTCTTATTCATGGCCCCGGCCCATATAGGGGCTGCATATATAGCGATCGATGTCACTACCTTCATCAGTAACCGCCTCCTCCCCTGTTTCGGGCCTCCTAGGTTAGGCATTATTCGGGCAAGTGCACATGATGTCGCCGCACAGTTTCCACCGATGTACGTCAGGTGTTCCCTGAACGTGAGCCTGTTATCAATCATTACTCCCAGATATTTAAACGCCTGCTTTGATGTTATGCGCTGATCACCTACCGTTATGGTAATAAATTCCATCTTCTTCCTACTGCTTACAAGTAGTACATCCGTCTTGTGATCAGCAAGTTTGAAACCTGTTCCCGTGATCCAGCTCCTAACTATGCCAACCGCAGTGTTACACGTTCTCACTAATTCATCCAAATGTTTCCCCCTTATCACCAGGGCAATATCGTCAGCAAAACCACTGATCTGTGTACCTCTAGGGAAGCTAAGCCCCACTACATGTATCGATATTATCGAAATTTTTTATACGGTTTATAGATCTATTGGTGCCATTATGCGTGGATTATATCAACTCTCTAAATCAGGCTGAATTTAATCGAAGACTGGTGTTGTGTTGACTTGAAAAACTATTATGGTTTATTAGCATATACTTAAGAACTTAGGAAAACCCCGAAAAAAATATTTAAGGGGGTAATATCACGATCTTGGTGACCTGTTCGCATCAACTTTACATGGTGGAATAACCATTTCATTCTTGTGCAGAATATCCAATGCGGCATAAACTGTGTGGCATGAACAGCCGTTGTGGTGAAATTACATATTGTTAGTGCCTAGATTATCTAATTCAGGCCAAAAGCAGTCGTAATCATCGACCTGTAGGTGCTTGCCGTTGTTGGTGATGGCATGATCAATGTCGTTTTCAAAGAAATATAGACCGATGACGACGGCATTCAAACTCCACTCCAACCAGTGGCTTTATCTGCATGTATTGCACGCTCCTGGATCTCATGTAAATTTGTATCATCCCCAATTTGAAAAACTTGTTTGTTTACATGCCCATTCATCGCCAATTTTTTGAAGAAAATTATGGTCAATGTTGTCAACTGCTTTAAAAATCATTCAGCAAACACCCTAGATCCAGATAATCCTGATTCATACCACAGGAAAATCGAAGAAATTCTATTTATAGTTTTAAAATTTATAAGAGACTTCCATACATACATACATAATTAGTCATTATAACCCTTCAGTCAGTATTACGACCTAGTTTCTCACACCACTTATGTTGTGTGTGTTCATTTTCTACATGAGTGGCGGGACCTACAGTTTAAAGTCGACTCCGAACGACAGATTTTTGGGAAACTTTTCATGGCAATTTTATTTACTCTCAGAGTTTTTGCCATCAATCTGCTGAGAGGAAGTCGCCGAAGAAATACTTTTTGTATTTTATTTTGATGTCTGGCCTGGGGCTCGAACCCTGGCTTTTCGTCTAATAAGCCAACACACTACCTACTAGACTACGGCGACTGGTAAGAAATTGCTCTCTTTAATTTTTCTGGCATTGACTTACCTTCCTCCAATAACCGTTCTTAATGTTATACATTCTAAGGCTAACACAGAAGGTTTTCTGGGTTTTTAATTTGATCAGGAATTCAAATTTCTTAATTTTAATCATTCAGAAACCAAGACGAAAATTTTGTACCTTCTTCCGTATTCAAACCTAGACTAGAGAATCACTACACCACACCGCCTATACACGTTGAAGAATTGTTATTTCCTTTTCCTTTACTTTATTTATCAGTAATATCGTGTCATTCTGTATGTGTTAGTGTTATTAAAATAAATGTGTGGGTGGTGTATGTAAGCATATATATATACGTGATTTCCGGGGGTCAAATTAAATTACAAAAACACGTCTTTATGTAAATCTCATTATATTGGATTTTTACAACAACATTAACAACAACAACAAATAATGAAAACACTATTTTATTTTATCACACTCTCATCAATTGGAATAATAAAATATTGTTGCTCACACTGTGACTGTAGATATGTACCATAAATATTGTACATACATACGTACACTCGTAGCAATGGGAACACGCTCTTCATTTTGGGTTGTTTGTATCTCTGCCCTCAATATGTTAAAATAGATAATTGGGTAATAAAATGAATGTAGCAGAACAGAAGAGAACAAAAACACCATAAAGAGAGGCTTTTAATTTAAAAGGGCAACATCATTAGGAGACACTAGAACCAGAAATAAATACAAGAGAAGAGAACAAAAAGAGCGGAACATTTCTACGTAAGAAAGTGGTGTTGTATTGGTGTATGTGTTTGGATTTAAAGCAACAAGACAGAGAGCCTGAAATATTAGAATTCACACTTTGGGTCTATGAACCATTAAAATGTATTGGAGAGCATTATTTTCTTAACACACATACATACATACGAATGTATACAGATATGGTCATAAAAGTTGTGTTTAGTAAGAGTTGTTTGTTTTTATTCTATTGCCGTTATTTTTCTTGATAATAAAAATTTTTAATACAACACCAAAGCCACACACAGCATAGCACACAACAATAATTTCTTTGCTTGCTGCTGTAATACATAAAATAATTTTCTATAAATACTGTGCAGCAATGAGAGAGAGAAAGAGAGACAGAGTGAGACAAAGTGATTGTGAGTGAGTTTAAATAACAGGAATGTTATGCTCGCATTGTAAAAAAAATATGTTCAACAGTCGTAAGGATTTCATTTGTAATTCGATTACATTTTCATTTAATTTTTGCTCCCGCACTATGTTGTTTGTTTTTTTTTTTTGTTTTTGTAGAATTTAACATTTTGTTTTATTACAAATTATTTTGTCTGTAGTCTTCCTCTTCTCCCATGTAATGCTCTCATTACAGCCATAAAATGTTTAGAAAAAGTTTTTTCGGTGGTAAAACAGAAAAGTTGCTTGCTGTTGATTTATGCTGCCGCATATTTTATTTCGTATTTATTTCTCGGGAATTTTTGCTATAAAATGTTATTCGAAATAAAATATTTGCGTTACTTTTTACTTTGTAAAGTTTTAGCTTTTAGTGTCTGGTTCAGAATTCATTTGTTTTCTTTATTGTTTTTGGCAAAATATTTTTCATTAATTTTATTTGCATGACTTGAGTGGGAATATTTTGCACGTATTTATTTCATGCTTTTTGTTTGATGGTATTTGTTCATATCCCCCTCCCTCGCAAAGATTAATTGCCTTTTAAATTACTTCATATTATTATTGTTGCGTTGAAAGTATGGCGTCTCTTTAACGGCTCTTTGATTAAAATTTAAATCCAGACTGTTTTATCCAACAGGTATGTTGTTGCGTTCACGGGAGCGTATAATTATTATGCGTTAAATATTAATGTTGCGTATACGCCTGAATAAACTGTTAAAGCAGATTTATTTTTGGTTTCCATAAATTTAAAATATTCCGATTGAAGTATTACGATTATATGTGAATTCCATTACAGGCTTATTAAATGAAAGGCTATAACAAGGGCAGATGTCTTGATAGTGTATTGTATACTGTAGTATATTACATAGAAACGTTAAAATTCAATACAATTTAGGTTATTGGAAGTGAAGTCGGTACTTTAAAGGTTAATGGCCAAAACGTGCTTACATACATATTCCGTCATTGAAACTCTTCAGTCAGGATTACCTATGTAGGTTCTCACGCCACTTATACATGAGTGGTGAGATCTACAGTTTAAAGTCGATTTTGAACGACAGATTTTTGAGCAACTTTTTCATCTAAATTTGATTTACTCTCAGAAATTTTGGCACAAATCTGCTGAGAGGAAGTCACCGAAGAAATATTTTTTCATTTTTCGTTTTATTGGAGATGTCTGATCTGGGGTTTAAACCGAGGCCTCATTAAGCCAACACACTACCTACAAGACTTTAAAGGTCTATAGAAAAACTTTTGGACTGTGAGTATAGCGACATCATTATAAAACAAATCCAACCAAAACATAGCTGGTATTTTTTCCCAAGAAGGTACATGACAGTGTGTTTATTGCTCCCCAGCTAGAAAGAGAGTTTAAATTGTCTAATATAGTGAAGCATTGTGATCTTATTTTAGAAAAAAAAAGTGCTAGAGTCAATGAATTTCCCAGTAATCTAAACTTGACGTGGTTATTACGGCTTTATACGACGATTACCATACTTTTGTATGAAGGATTAGTTTGATGGGCGTAGATACAGTCTATTGTGGTGTATTGGGTTATGTTTTAATCTTTTATTCAGAGTTGATCTGAGATTTAAACTTGAAGCTCTCTAGTGGTAAGGCCAGACACTGCACTAATGCCATTATAGTATAAAGATAGTCTTTAACTGGCTACCTATTGCCCTATTGGCTTTTGGAAGGAGCATTAAAGTAGTGTAGTCTAGAAAAATATATGACCACTCTTCTATCCATCTCTGTTTATATTATAATAATAATATTGACTTTCGTTCGAAAACATCTTTTCCAAGCGTGATAGGGGTCTTTGCTGATGAGAGTTCCCATGTCATGAGCAGGAACAAGCAGATTACTTTCAGGCTAATGTATGAACACGGCCCTTGCCTATGATTTTGCAAGAGCTGTCCAAAATATTATTTCACACCACTCATATTGTATGTGTGTGTTACTTTTATATATGTATAAACGGAGAAACTTGCTCTTTAATATTGACCTCGAATGATAGATTTTTGAAAAACTTTTCATGGAAATTTTATTTATTCTTAGAGTTGTTGCCAGAAGAGGAGAGGAAGTCGCCGATGAAATATTATTTCATATTTCGTTCTGGTCGATGGATGTTTGAACCAGGATTAAACCACGGGCTCTTATCAAATAGGTCCACACCAGAGATCAGAAATGAATCGTTTTTTCCCTACTCATAAGCACTCATGGAATTTTTACCATAAGTGAGTCAACAATACTGAAATTCAACTACTCGTGATTCATTCGTACTAACTACAACGTTGACTAATAAGTACAGGTTGCAATGAGTATGCGTACAACGTTGACATCAAACTCATACCATTCGAACTATGTTTGATTTATAGATTAGAGAGATTCGAATCAAAATTTAGCCTTAGTTGTTAGGCATTTACAAAAAAAAAAAAAAAAAAAAAAAAAAAAAAAAAAGACAGATCAGCAAACAGAACAAATACACAACCTTCTAGTAAGTATTTTAGTGTTCGTACGCTATTCATACTTATTTTGTGATTCTTTTAAATGTTGAGTTATGGAGAGTCGAAATCAACAACATCATACGTATCGTTAAGTACGAGTACGATGAGTACTTCAGACTTAGAATATGAGTAGTATGAGTATGACATTAAAATAAGTATGAATGCGTATAAGTATCAGAAATTATGTGTATGATTCGATTCTACTCATCTCTTTGAATACTCATTACTGATTTCTGCTACTCATATGGTGTGGAAGTGTTTATTTGTTGGTTCATTTCCAATTATAGTGAAGCGCGTCTAAAGAATATTTTTTATGGCGAAAGTTTAGTGGAAATTTGTTGAACTAGTCTCGTTCGAAACTGGGTTTAAATGAATCAATGGAATACACGGAAAGAACATAAATTTTACGCCATTATTTTATGGTTGAAAAATTTAATTTTTCTTTTATGAAAGATTTTGTTTCTTGCATCTAAAACTCTACTACTTTTATTACAACAGTTTGAAAATTGTGGTTTAAAAAGCACTTTTAAATTTTGCAATAATGTCTCAAGAGCATGTGGACAAGCGGTGGTCTGTTATAGTCTATAAACAGTTTAACAACCTTTTAAATAAATGAAGAAATTTTTGAAAGGCGTATGACATCCTTCTCATTAGCTGGTAGCATATTTTGGTGCGTGGATGATATTCAATTAGAACACGTTATTTTAATAACTATTCTGTGTTGTTGTTTTTGTTGTACTCGTATGTGTTTCAAATCGTTTGAAAAACTAAAGGGTCCGCCAACTAACTTTTTCTTTTGAAAATGCTTTAAAAAAAACTACTGAATATTTTCTCAAATTTCTTTTTTTATTTGATAGTACAATCCTTCCGGTTAAGAATGGAAAATAATTTCATTCAAATGGTTGCCTCGGCTGGCCATGCAGTAGCCTACACCAGAAAATGCCCATTTTGGCAAAAAAATCATCTTTTCAGTTGAAGCTCATTTTGATCTTGGCGGGTATGTAAACAAGCAAAATTGTCGCATTTGGGGCACAGAAAACCCGCACGCATACATAGCAAAGCTGACGCACCCAAAACGAGTCACTGTTTGGTGGTATAATTGGGCCATTTTTCTTCGAAAATAAGCAATGAGTGGCCGTTACAGTCAATGGCGATCGTTATCGGGCCATGTTGAACGAATTTTTGTTCACAAAAATTGAAGAGGAGGATATTGGCAACATTTGGTTTCAACAGGACGGCGCTACGTGCCACACAGCCAAAGCTACACTCGATGTTTTGCGCCCTGTTTTTGAAGATCGCATTATCAGCCGCAAAGCTGATGTCGTTTGGCCACCTCGGAGCGGCGATTTGACAGCGTTGGACTATTATTTGTGGGGTGCCGTCAAAGATAAGTGTTACGCCGGCGAGACAGAGACAATTGACGCTTTAAAGGACAATATTCGTGAAGCCATTGGTGAAATACAGCTGCACACAATCGATAATGTGCTTATAAATTGGACCGATCGTGTAGGCTACTGCATGGCCAGCCGAGGCAGCCCTTTGAATGAAATTATTTTCCATTATTAACTGGAAGGATTGTACTTTCAAATAAAAAAAGAAATTTGAGAGAATATTCAGTAGTTTTTTTAAAGCATTTTCAAAAAAAAAGTTATTTGGCGAACCCTTTATTTGATTCCATTAATAATTCATTTCGCAAAAATATTAAAAGGAAACATAATTTAAAAATTTATTTCAAATGTTGGCTGTCTTTGCCTTGCCGCATGAAATTTAATCGTTTTGAGTGAGTGCTGCCACGCAAGAAATTTTTAAAAAATTTTTTCTTTCTAACATGTTGGCAGATCAAAGAAAATTTTTAAGATTTGTTTTCTTTATCTTTTTTTTTTTAAATAAAGTTTTCAAAGTTCAAAACTACTACTCTACTCGAAGAAGAAAAAATAAAAAATAAAAAGTCAAGTATTTTTGTATAAAAATAAAAGCACTGGAGGAGTCTTGGAGAATTTTTTGGTTGCCAAAGTGTTGCAAGATAGTTTTAAAATGTTTATGGCTTAAGTGTTGTATTGAAGTATGCAGAATTTTAAACAGGTTTTTCATAGAATGTACCACCACATAATGGAAGAATACAATGGAATAGAAAAAATATAACGGGTGATTTTTTAAGAGCTATAGGAAAATTAAAAAAAAACACAAAATTCAGACAAATGAATCGATAGTACGGTCCATATTGTAATTTAAAGTTTGAAGATTATTTTATGCAAATGTTGCCCACGACTGCGCCTCAAATGGTCCATCCGCTTAGTCCAATTTTGGCATACTCTTGCCAACATTTCGGCCGGTATCTTACGAATAAATGTTTCAATGTTGTCTTCCAATGCGTCAATTGAAGCGGGCTTGTCTGTATAGGCATGAGCTTTAATATAGCCCCACAAAAAATAGTCTAAAGGCATTAAATCGCACGATCTAGGCGGCCAATTGACCGGTCCCGAACGTGAAATAAAATGTTCACCGAACTCGCCTCTCAATAAATCCATTGTTACGCGTGCTGTGTGGCATGTGGCACCGTCTTGTTGAAACCACATGTCATGCAAGTCAAGCTCTTGCATTTTGGGCAAAAAAAAAGTTGGATATCATCTCACGAATAGCCGCTTCAGCGGGTCGGTTAAACTGACCATAAAATGGAAGAAGCGCGCGATGAACTTTCTTAACAGAGCACGCATTTTGATAATAAAATTCAATGATTTGCAAGCGTTGTTCGTTTGTAAGACGATTCATGGTTAAATTATAGACCAAACTGAAGATGTTTGACAGTGAAACAAGACACGAAACGTGCGTGAGCTGTTTAAACCAGTGTTGCCAAAATGATAATAGCTAAAAAATCACCCGTTATTTGATTGTCTTTACGATACAGAGTGCTTTGAAGCAAAAAAGTCTCAAAAACAATTTTTTTTAATTCTACCACTAATAACACCATCCTTGAACCATTCCAACTTTCAACCTGTGTGGTATAATGATGATGCTTTTTGTTTTTATTCCATACAAGTATACACTCCTTAATTAGTTTAGAATTATTGGTTGGGCGGCTGTTGTTACAACAAAAGTGCCTCCTGTTGTTCTTAAGTATTCTTGTGTTATTATTTTGACAACATCATTAATGTGTGGTTACCTACCGCAGTTCTTTCTCTTCGTTCGTTCCTTTGCTCATCTTGTTGTTTTGAATTACTTTTCCTTTCTAAATGTATATTTTATGTTGTTATTGTTGTTGTTATTGCTTTTCTTTGTTTAATTGTTATTATTGTGTCCTTTTTGTTTAACTTTATTTTCTTCAGCTTCCCCCCCTGTAAGCTCTTCTGTAAGTGTGCCACCCTTGTTAAGTTCATTATAAGTTCTTTAAAAATAATTTTATTTTTTGTTGTTGTTTGCTTCCTTTTTCAATTTTTAGTGGGCTATTTAGTTACAGGATATTTTCTGTTATTACTTTAAATTTCTTTTGTTGTTGTCGCTGTTGTTTTCCTTGTATCGCTAGTTTAACAAACTGTCACATTGTCATACAATTCCAGTGGCTGTCATCTTTGTTCCTTTGCGTCAAGTAGTTGAGATGCTTGTTGTTGTTGTTGTCCTTGTTGTTGTTTTGCTGTTATTTACTTGACACAATAACATCAGTTTCTTAACAAGATTTTCTTCTCATACTTATACTCTTTCAGCAGGGAAGTAAAGAAATAAAATTTATGCGAGGGTCGTTAATATTTCTTATATTTATACACGTTTTGTTTGCATATGAACTAAATACACAGATCTTGAAAGTCTATCTCTGATGTGAGAGTGTTTTCTTAAATTTGTATTAAAAAGGGCATGATCCTGAATTTTGTTGTATTTTTAGGAAATTCTATTCTACTCTCAACTACTTACCTTAGGATCGAAAACAGTTGTGCAGGGTTTTTGCTGATTTTTTCACCAAAAAGTTGCGTATTTATCTGCAAAAGATATAAGTCGCCAGTGTCTCACACCAGAAATTTGTAATTATTCATGGGGTCGTCTGATTGACTTAGAAATACGCAGATCATATGAAAAGATCGAAGTCGCCATAGTCTAGTAGGTAGTTACTTACTTACTTACTTACTTACTTAATTGGCCATTAACATTGGCCGATTAAGGGATTTCGGCCAGCCTTAACACATTCTTCCAGGCGCCTCTGCTTCTTGAGCGCCGACGCCAGTTAGTTAGAAGTCGCCGTAGTCTAGTAGGTCGTGTGTTGGCTTATTAGACGTAAAACCAGGGTTCGAGCCCCAGGCCAGACATCAAGACAAAATACAAAAAGCATTTCTTCGGCTACTTCCTCTCAGCAGATTTCTGGCAAAAACTCTGAGAGTAAATAAATTGCCATGAAAAAGTTTCCCAAAAATCTGTTGTTCGGAGTTGATTTTAAACTGGTAGGTCCCACCACTCATGTATAAAATTAACACACACAACATAAGTGGTTTGAGAAACTAGGACGTTGTATAATGGGTCAATTCGACCGCCAGGTACTGCACTTGTCTTAATTGACAAGTACACGTCCTCTAACCTAACCTAACCTAGTTACACAAATCAATGACAGGCTTCCCCGATTTGGTTCTTCCAACACAAACGAGGTCCTCCTCTTGGCCGGTTTCCGCAGATCCCCTCATTAAATATCCGTCTCGACGGAGCATCCTCCTCTAGTAGGTAGTGTGTAGGCTTATTAGACGTCAGGTCAGACATCTTCAACAAACCGAAGTATGAAGAAATATTTCTTCGGCGATATCCTCTCAGCGGATTTCTGGCAAAAAAACTCTTGAGAGTAAATAAAATTGGCATGAAAAGTTTTGCAAAAATTGTCTTTAAAGTGTAGGTCCCGCCACATACTCGTACATACATATATAACACTATGCGACAAAATACAAAAAATAAAAAAAAATACACCCGAGTAACTACCTAGTATAAGTTGTTCAGTTAGTTGAGTAGAACATAAAAATATTTTTTATTATTTTTTTTGAACCCTCCAAACTTGTTTTATTTGACAAAAACTGTTTTTTTTTTTGGACCTTAAGCACAAATTTATTGATTATACAAACATTTCTAAACCCATGTCCAAAATTTAAACCTTATTAAAAAGGAGAGGGATGGGGCTTTAATACGATGTACATACATGTATTATTTGACAAATGTGAATTTTTTCCATATTTTTTCAAGTTTGTCAGTTCATGCTAGCAAACTTTAATTAAAAAATATGAAATAAGTGATGACATTCTGAAAGTGCATTATCTTGTGAAGAAATTGACACTTCGTTTGATCAAATCGGACAAAAATTGCCATAGTTATTATTGAAAGAGTCGAGTTATATTTTTCGCATATATATTTTCTCAAATGAACTTTTAGTTCAAAAATTTTCAGAATTTTTGACGGCTCTTGATTGTTTATCGCTAAATGTGTCTATTTCACGTTTGAGCGACCACCAGAAGTTGACCAATGTTTGCAAAAAACTCAAATATTAGCCGACTTCTGGTAGTCGTACACACATGAAATTTGCACATTTTGCGATAAGCAATCAACATCTATCAAACCTTTAGAAAATTTTTGAACTGAAAGTTCATTTGATAAGATGACATACGAGTATACATATAAAAAAATATAAGATGACTGTTAAACCCTCTTTAAATAATAACTACGTTAATTTTTGTCCGATTTGATCAAACGAAGTGTCAATCTCTTCACAATATAATGCACTTTCAGAATGTCGTCACTTATTTCATATTTTTTAATAAAATTTTGCAATTAAGAATGGCTAAACTTTAAAAATAAGAAAAAAATAATATTTTCCAAGTTTACCTCATCAAACCTCAAAATATATAAGTTTGAACAAAACGTTTATGTACAGCGTTTTAAAGAATAATCTCTCCCCTTTCTAAAAAACTTTGGATTTTTAAAATAGGTTCAAACATATTTGGGTAATCAATAATTTTGTGTGAAAAGATAAAAAAAACCTTTTTTGCCAAATAAAACAAGTTTGGAGGATTCGAGAAAAATAAAAAAAGTATTTTTGAGTTCTACTCAACCTAGTGAATAACTTAGATTATGTAGTTACTCGGGTGTATTTTCACTGTTGCACTGTTTAATTGGTTATTATAACTGTTTAGTCTGGATAACAACCTAGCTTCTCACACCACGCATGTTGTAAGTATTAATTTTATCCATTACAGTCTACTGAACCAAACGTTTTTGAATAAATCAATCTTTAATATGTAGAATTTTAATTTACTGGTTAACTAAGATCTAAACACAGCAAAATACTCTTAAAAGAAAGTGAAATGTTGGTTACTAGGTAACCCTTATTCCTCTATATGGCAGTGATAACTGTAAAGTAAAAGTGCTGCCCCCACTGTTCCTGTTACGACTCTGTGTATTTTTCCTTTATTTTACAACTTATTTCTTATGATAATGTCATCTCTTTTTTTTGTGTGAAATGGGTATTTTGCTTTGACTTCTTTTTTCTCTTTTTTTGTTTTGTTTTGTTTTTGGTTGTTGGAATGACTGACTGGTTGTTATGGTTCTATTATTTTCAAATATTACCTCAATATCCTGTCATCTAACGATGGTTGCTCTCTGTTTTGTCTAGCAATACACCGTAAAGTAGAACATTTCAAGAAAATTCACTTAATTACTGACTGACTGACTGACTGCAAAATAACAATTTTGTGCAGGTCATACACTGTGCAAGAAAATATTGTGGACTATTAAAGACTTAAATAAAGAAAAAAAAGGGAAAGCAAAAGAACATATTTTGTCATCTAGATTTTCTTAGGCACTTAACTAGATTGGTTAGAAATTCATGGCGGCTAAATCAGGGTAGAGCTCAATTTAATTCATCGCTAATATTTAATATACAGCATGCGTCATAAGATATTTGTACATGGATTTCATATCACGATAAACTGTTTCAATTCATACACTCACAAGAATAAACAAAATGTCTCAAGATCCTCTAAAGGCTGATTCGTTTTATTAACCAGCTTTGTTTGACTAAAACTATTGCATTAAAATCGGTTCCAACATTTATCAACATATTGTTACGAACACGTTTAACATTGAAATGACCAAAAGCTACACAAACAAATACAACAAACTTGTTACAAGTAAACCAACAACATCAGTATGAAAGAAAAGGGGATAGACAAGTAAGCGAGGACGCAACAACAAGCAATGTAAACAAAATACACAAACAACAATGAAGTCGCGATAGAGTTCTCGAGAAAGCGAAACCACGAACGTTGAACTTTTAAAACCTTCATCGGACTGTTTACGTGGGCATACAAAAAGTCAAGACGAAGCAGGCAACGATTAGTAAGAGTTCAGTCAGTCTTGTGTGAAGACGCGTTGCGTGCGAAAAGAACAGTCGTGGTTTGAAGATCGCCGTTGAAAAGATCTGCATTGTAAGCAAAGAAGAATAACGAACAAGCAATAATTGTTGTATTCGGTGGTACACAAAAGTAGTGCGAACAATAAACAGTTTAATTGAAACTAAACACCAATTTTCTTTTTATTTTGTTTGCAATCAACGAACTCATATTCTAAACGTTTTTAAAAAGTTAAAAATGTAACGTATGATTCATGATATTCGACAGTCAGTAGTCTGGTATATGTCGAGTTTTTTTTTTGAGTTTCATTATAATAATCGATACCGCTAAATATGGTTTGACAACAGAGAATGTCAAACAGTGTCTATTCAGTAATGTTTGACAAGTTATTGTTAACATTTCTAAATTGTGGAAATTTTCTTCGAAAAAATTAATCTGTAAGCGAAATTCGAAGAGCACTTTATCTATTTTACGGTCAACTTAATCGGCCTAGTTAGCAAGTATTTCATGCAAATGTTGTCTGTTGCCATACCATCAATTAAACGAAGAAATATGCGCTCTGAAGAGAATATTGCTACTGAAGTATTGAAGAATACGTTGAAATGTTGATTCCTCGCAACTTGTTGAAGGATCATGTCTATCAAGCGCATAAAATATTGTTACGTTTTTACCTTTTTAAAAACGTTTAAATTTGAGTTCGTTAATTGCAAACAAAGTAAAAACAAATGTGTGTTTAATTTCAGTTAAACTCTTTATTCTTTACACTACTTTTATGTGCCACCGTATACAACTTAACGGTACAACAATAATAATCTGTTTTATTCACTAGTTCACACAATTATTCGCTAAATCTTTACAACCACGACTTAATTTATTCACACGCAACTTCACACAAGGCTGACTGAATTCTTACTGACTGCTGCCTGCTTTGTCTAGCCCTTTTATAGTCCGACACAACCAGTCTAACGAACATTCTTGAAGTGGAAGGTTCGTGATCTCGCCTTCTCGAGAGCTCTATTGCTAATACGTTGTTGTTTGTGTACTTTGCTTATGTTGTCTATCCCCTTTTGTTGTTGGTACCAGGCGCAACCAGGTTCGTTGTACATATGTGTGTGTGCAGCTTTAGATAATCAACATGTTCATTGTATTGTTAGTGTTAGTGTGTTTGTATCGTGTGGCTATTGTTTATCGTTTTTGTTGTTAAACGATATTAGGTCGTTTCGATTTGCGTAACAATATTGTTTGTTCAAGAATTGAGGTTAGAGGTAGCATCACCAGGCGCCTAACTTTACTGTTCTCGAAATACATATGTAGGACAATAATTGCTCTGGCAATTCTGTTGCTAACTTCCTGTCTATTACTTGATCAACACTCAGGTGTGTTTCCTTCTGAAATGTATTAACATTGCACAGGTTCTAAGTATGTGTTTTGGTGACTCGTCCTTCTCATGAAGGAGTCTACATATTGCGCTTGGATCCAATCCTATTCGAAAACAAGTGTTCTTTTTGTTTATCCTCAAGCTGCTTCTCAATAATTTGATGTATAACTCAAATCAATTCTGATCGTAATTACATACATACATACATACATACATACATAATTGGCCATTACAGCCCCTTGGTCAGGATTACGGCCTAGCTTCTCACACCACTCATGTTGTTTGTGTTAATTTTATACATGAGTGGCGGGACCTACAGTTTAAAGTCGACTCCGAACGACAGATTTTTGAGAAACTTTTCATGGCAATTTTATTTTACTCTCAGAGTTTTTACCAGAAATCTGCTGAGAGAAAGTCACCGAAGAAATATTTTTCTCATATTTTCATTTTGATGTCTGACCTCGGGTTTTGAACCGTGGCCTTACGTCTAATAAGCCAACACACTACCTACTAGACTACGGCGACTTCGATTTCCTCGAATCGTAATTACCTAATAAAAGTTAAGCTTGTCTCAAACCCATTTGAATTGAGTATCCGCCTGTATTCATGTTCTCGTTTGCCCTTTCAAACTCCTTTCCCTATTTCATACGTTGCCTCATCGACGACATAGAAACTACATTTCTTGCAAGCTGATCTGATGGCTCATTACCACGAATTCCCACAGCTTTGCCTGGTCGGTTCAGTTTTTCATCATGTTATCCTCCATCTTGAGTCAAACTCATACCTTAGAGCACGGATGGCGGCCTGGTAGATAATACAGTAAGACCCCGGTTAACGCTGCACCGCTTGACACTGTTTCAGTATTACGCGGCAGTATTGGGATTCCCCTAAATCGCACAATGTATTGATACTTGTTGTATATGTGTGCAAATGAAACGGCCATGCACCAACCAAAAGCGGTGCACTAAGAACAACGCTCTTTTGTTAGTCTGTCCAGAATAAAGATTCCAACAGTATTTTCCGAAATCGCAATCACAGTACGAACGCTGTTTTGTTTAACGCCGTTTCGGTTAGCGCTGGAACTTATAGGAACGTATCCCCCGCGTTAAGCGGGTTCTTACTGTATTGCGATTTCTCGACCTCTGTACTTCTTTTCCAAGTTAAATTGAACTCACCTTTCGATCGCGTAAACCTTTGTTTAGAAGAAACATCCGAGTTTTCTCAGAATTTTTCAGTCTGGAAGCGAACACCCTTTCTTTTGTCACAGTATAGGTTCTTGACTCAACTGTAAGCCAAGGAAAAATCTTCGTATTAAAGGAGTTTATAACAACAAAAAAATATTCCTTTCGCTCTCTATCTTTCTCTGCTGACCCGAAATAGAGAGAGAGCCCCTGTGATATACTTGTCACTTGAATTTGCCGCCTATCACACTTCTTAAGAGGGTATTGTATAAACGACTGAATTCATTGGTCAAGGCAATGTGCGGCTTCAGACCGCATCCACCATCGATCAGATTAATTTTTTAGCCCGTGGTATGAGAATATGATCTGCAGGACAAGCAAGCATGTCGGCATAGATGATACTGTCACATGTGCCAAGCGAAACCGAAACGATGATTTAGACCAAAGGAATAGTGGAGACACTTAGATGTCTCCTCAACTTTCGATACGCAATCCAGACATGGAGAGGCCAAATGCTCAAAAGGACTCCACTCCTGAGTAATACCACCGTAGTTCTGGAGTGGGCACAAACAAGTCCACAGAAGACGAGGGGGGATTTAGTGGGTGAGGGCCCACACACGGATGATGTGGCGACTTCCTCTATGGTGCGGTTAGGTACATTTACCCCTCCTCGGCGTAAAACCGAGTTGTTTGACAATAACGTATCAATTTGAGGTAATTTTTTTTTTTTTTTTTTTTTTTTGTGTCAGAATTTATGTTGTCTCCTCTAATGCGTGCATTATTTACGGTTACTCCGTTTATTAAAATTGACTGTCAACGTAATCCTTTTTCGCTTTTGTCAATGTCACCGATGATGTATGCGAACAATATGGCGAAGGTGGGGGGGGGGGTACAAATGCGAAGAGAGATACAAAATTAGAAAATGAAAACTGACAACAAAACTAATCGTTCCATGGAACGATGCTATTGACGACTAGTTTGACGACACTTTTTATCGTCTGCTAAAGCTGTGATGGTGTTAAACATTTTGTTGCGCTACGTTTTACAAGTTGTTGCAGTTGTTGCTTATCGCTTGCCGCCTTAATTATAAACAAGTCAATGGGTGGTCGGGTCGGTTGGTTGGTTGGTCGTGTCTTGTCTTGCCTTGTCTTGCCTTCTATTGCTTTGCCTTGTCTTGTCATTGTCTGCATTTGTTTTTAACCGATGGTTGTCATGACAAAGTGCTGCTGCTGCTGCTGTTATTATTGTTGTTGCTTTTGTCATCGCGTCTTTTTTTTCGCTTTAAAATGCCAGCGTTTAAAATACTAAAAGCCATGAAAGAAATTAGGAAATATGGGTTGCTACCACTTACACTGCTACTGCCACTGTCACTGCTACTGTTGATAGTTTTAACATTCCATTGCCGTTTACCGTACCTTAAGACGTTTGAAAAGCAATTTGTTTTGTTTACAGAAATTTAGTTTTAAAAGCATTTCAAGCTTCATGCTTCATTTTGTTGGTATTTCATGCCGTTTTAGGTGAAATGAAAGGAAATTTTTTTTCTTTACAAATTGCTCTCTTGCTTCTTTGTCGTTTGAAAACTGATTTAAGAAGAAAGGAAATAAAATTAATATTTAAACCATCTGGTGATAAAGGGATTGAAACACAAACACACACATATATGCATAACAGAAAATCCTTTTGCGACTCTAACATGTTCTCATACACATGTCCATACACATGTATGTAGTACATGCCGTTGGCATGAGTTTCTGTATGAAGAACATGTGTTGCCTGCGTTTATTGTCATGTGAGTCTTAAAATTGTTTTATCGCACTGTTGATGCCAACAATTTATTTTAATTACATTCCCGGCCGTACAAGTTTAATTAGCCAAAGTCGAAGCCAAAAAATATACGGAGAGAATAAAAATTAAGTCATACTGTTATTGCTGCATTAAAAATATCTCTTTTGATTGCTTAACTAAAGGATTATGATGATGATGCCGATGATTACAGACAATCATGCTGCTGATACAAGAAGTCATGAATAAATTTAAGCTGTTCATGTAATTGTGTTCTCTTATGATAATTACACGTTATTGTCATTGGTGCTGGCAATTGTGTCAACATTTGGCTTATCACAGAACACTTTAATACTGAGGAGGAGGATATTAATCAGTTTATGTAAGTCAAGTTAATCTCAAAGAATTCTTTGTTTAAAATGTTTGTTGAAAGCAGTACTTCTTGTTCGTGAAAGGAATTTGTTTTAAAAATTTAAATTCGTATTTATATTGAAAAAACTGGTGACTAGGAAGATAAAAAAATTTAAAATTCATTTCATAAGTTCGCTAGTGTTGGTTTACTAGACCCGAGTCCGTGGTTCAAACCCCAGCTTAGACATATCGAACAAAACGAAGTATAAACTTATATTTCATCAGCAATTTTCTCTCCGTGTCTTCTGGCAGAAATGTACAGTCGCCGCAGTGAGGCCTCGTGTTAAACCTCAGCTCAAACATATCGAACAAAACGAAGTAAAAACATATTGTTACGTTTTTACCTTTTTAAAAACGTTTAAATATGAGTTCGTTAATTGCAAACAAAGTAAAAACAAATGTGTGTTTAATTTCAGTTAAACTCTCTTTATTCTTTACACTACTTTTATGTGCCACCGTATACAACTTAACGATACAACAATAATAATCTGTTTTATTCACTAGTTCACACAATTATTCGCTAAATCTTTACAACCACGACTTAATTTATTCACACGCAACTTCACACAAGGCTGACTGAATTCTTACTGACTGCTGCCTGCTTTGTCCAGCCCTTTTATAGTCCGACACAACCAGTCTAACGAACATTCTTGAAGTGGAAGGTTCGTGATCTCGCCTTCTCGAGAGCTCTATTGCTAATACGTTGTTGTTTGTGTACTTTGCTTATGTTGTCTATCCCCTTTTGTCACATAAATGTTGTTGTTGGTACCAGGCGCAACCAGGTTCGTTGTACATATGTGTGTGTGCAGCTTTAGATAATCAACACTTTCATTGTATTGTTAGTGTTAGTGTGTTTGTATCGTGTGGCTATTGTTTATCGTTTTTGTCGTTAAACGTTATTAGGTCGTTTCGATTTGCGTAACAATATATTTCTTCAGCGACTTACTCTCAACGTTTTCTGGCAGAAATGTACAGTCGCCGTAGGCCAATGGTAGGCTTATTAGACGTGAGGACTCGCTTCAAACCCTAGCTCAGACATCTTCAATACAACGAAGTTTGAAGAAATATTTCTTT
Organism: Sarcophaga carnaria; assembly: GCA_958299815.1. Lineage (NCBI taxonomy): Eukaryota > Metazoa > Arthropoda > Insecta > Diptera > Sarcophagidae > Sarcophaga > Sarcophaga carnaria. The sequence goes on from OY283151.1 coordinate 48,881,238, forward strand.
CGGCGACTTCCTCTCACCAGATTTCTGGCAAAATTTCTGAGAGTAAATCAAAATTACCATGAGAAGTTTCTCAAAGCAAATTGTCGTTCCAAATCGACTTTAAACTTTAGATTCCTTCAGTCATGGATACAATTAACACACCCAACGTGTGGGGGGTAAATGTACCTAACCGCACCATAGAGGAAGTCGTCATATCCTCCGTGCGTGGGGCCCTCACACACTAAATCCCCCTCGTCTCCTCTGGACTTGTCTGTGCCCACTCCGGAACCGCGGTGGTATTATCTTCGTAATTCACCACCGAGGTCTAATTTCCAGTACTCGCAAGCATGACCCCGACAATGTTAGCGGCCATGATCGTTCCAACTATTGACGTCAGTACAGAGCGATAGCTCTGCCACCGTGCACACTCGAAAACAGTGTGCTCTGCGTCATCAATTACCTCCCCTTTCTCGTAAAGACAGTAAGGGGAGGCGGTCTTGCCCATTCTGTGCAGATATTTTCTAAAATATCCGTGACCCGATAGCATCTGTGTAACGCAGTAATTTACTTCTTTCCTACCAATCCATGGCCTTATGTCTGGAATAAGTCTCGCCGTCCATCTTCCTCTATCTTCCTCGTTCCATCGTTGTTGCCATTTTGAAATGGTGTTACATGAAATGGAAGTAACCGGTTATGTGATTTCCAGCCGATTTCGCCTCCATCCACTCCGCTGCCAGCGGATCCACAGGGATTATACCTGTAATCGCCAGTACGGCTGGAGTGGACACTGTACGATATGCCGACGCGATACGCAATGCAGCCGTTCTCTGTACCGATACAAGTGAGTTTGCCTGCTTCTTAACATCTAGTGTTTCGGCCCAAATTTCGCTCCCATAAAGCATAATGCTGTTTCCAACCTCCATCAGGAGTCTCCGTCTCGCCGGTAGCGGGCCTCCAATATTCGCCATTAATCTGCTGAGCTGTCCAACGATCTTCTGGGCGTTGTTAACCGAGTTCTGAATCTGGTAACTTGTGTGGTGTAAGAAGCTAGATTGTAATACTTACTAAAGGGTTTGATGAGTTTGATGCATAACTCAAATCAAAAAAGTTATGTTTGTCCCAAACCGCGGTTTTACTTGAGAAACAGCTTCTATTCATATTTCCTTTTGCCCTTTTGAACCTCTCTTCCCATACCATAGGTTGGTTCATTGCCGATGTGAAAGCCACATTTCTTTTATTCAAATTGATCAGAGAATTTTCACATATAACTTAGGCTCGAGCTAAGTTTAGTAAGTTCCGCCACTAATGAATAGAATTAACACACACAACTTGTGTGATTTGAGGAGCTAGGTTGTAATATTGACTAAAGGATTATAACCATGGTATGGTAGGTAAGGTTAATGCCTCAGGTATAATAATGAATTCTATGGATTGATCTCCATTGATTTGTTCAAATCCATTGTTGGCAAAATGAGCATACTGACGAGAAGAACTTAAAGTTTGTTGTGAGAGATATGTGGTATATTTGCTTGGCTCTGTTGCATTTTACTATTTTGTTTATTTATTTTATTTTTTCATTTTTTTTATTTCATAAAATAATATTTTTTTTTACCATCCCACATAGGTTTACTGATATTTTGTTTAAATCATTACTTAATGAGGTTGGTTTACCTTGGCATTAAAAAAATTTTATTTTAAAAGCCAAGAGCGTTAGATTGTGAAATAAATCCAGTTCTTGAGTTTATTTTTTTTTTCAGTTTGTGTCACGTTTTTAAATCAGTTTTGTTTGAATTAAATCGAGCACTTTAACTATTTTCATTTAATTTCTATTTTTTTTAATATTTTTATAGAATTAATGTGTATTAAATTTGATTAAAAAAAAATAAAATTTTCATGAATGATTGAGTATATGAATGCAAGTAAATAATGAATGGAAAATTTTATTTGAATACACAAAAAAATATTTTTTCATTTGGAAAAAAAGCACAAGAGGTACAGTTGGCCCGATTTGTATTTTCAAAATCGTAGAGAGAATTTGTTTAATAATTTAAACTTTTATATGTATAGTGTGGGAAATATATTATATATATATATGCGTTTAAACAGACTAATTTGTATTTTTTACAATTTTAAAGGAATACAGACAGATTTATTTTAAGTCTGATGGCCAGTTGAGAGGTTTTAATCATTAGTAAGCGAGATTGACACTACAGAGACCACTTTTAGTTTGAAATTATAAATTATTTTTAACTGTTAAATTGAATAACAATAACTAATTAATAAGAACACAATCATATAATAATTAAAAAAAATTTTTTTTTTAAAAAATTTAAAATTTTTTTTTAAAAAACGAAGAAAAAATTTAAAAAAAAAATTAAAAAGAAATTTAAAAAATGTGCAAATAACAAACTGAATAAAGAACTTAATTGGATTATGATTTAATGCAACTAGGTTTTATACATGGATTTAGAAAAATGAAATGAAAAATCGACGCCATTATTGCTACATGCTTTATATTTTCCAATCTTTTATTCTCCTATATTTTAAACTTTATATATCAGGAATGAATGAAAATTCCTCTACATAAACTCTCAAATGAATACCCAGAAAAATTTCTGACGGAAGGTGGCTACTAGACGGCCTGTTTCTTCTGGCTTGATAAGCCTGCATGTGAAGATCTTATTTCCAGAAAACATGTTTTTGTGTTGCCTAGCAAAATAACAAAATTTTTCTTTCCCGCTATTACCTCCCGTATTATTCCGATAGTTGACCTGGCAGCCATTTTTATTAGATTTATTAGATTGATTATGTCGAGCTGGTTATTATATGGCTTTACTATTATTCTTATTATTGTTGCTAGGAGGTGCTAAAGTACTGCAATCAAACGAGAGTTTCCTGATAATAGCTCCCACAACACTGGATGCTGACGGTCAGTAAGACTAATGCTAGAATAAGCCAAACGTCCACGGAACGTAATGAAAGATACGTTCAAATATGGCATATAAAAACCTTGCAAATGCTTACCGAAATTACATTCTGGATCGGTAATCGTTCTCGTATGCTAAAACGAACTCACGTTCAGTTACGTTCCGTGTACGTTTGGCTAATTCTAGCATAGTACTTGATAAGCCCACAGATGTTTATTTTTAAAATTAATGACGCACAGTCTCCAAATATGTGTTGGAATCGTTTAAAGTATATGCAGGCTGGGCTTGAAATGATTTCTATTCTGTACAAATGTTCTACTAATTTATAACACCCGATCAGAAGGCCGATTACGATAAACAAGCTATGTATATCTGGATAGCCTGATGTAAGACTTTAGATTGTCAGTAATATCTCGACTGAGAGAAGAACACGCCACCTTCTGTTTTCTCAAGTATATTCTTTCAAACACGTACGTACCACGGCCGTCATACTAACGGACTAATACTATCCACTAGACAGCTAAGCCACACAATCCTTAAAATATACGTACACATATAATTGGTCATTACAACCGTTCAGTCAGGATTACGACCAAGCTTCTCACACCATTTATGTTGTGTGTGTTAATTTTATACATGAGTGGCGGAATCTACAGTTCAAATTCGACTTTGAACGACAGATTTTAGAGAAACTTTTCATGGCAATTATATTTTCCCTCAAAGATTTTGATAGAAATCACTGAAGAAACGTTTTTTTTTTATGTTTCGTTTTGTTGAAGATGTCTGACCTAGGGTTTGAATCGCGGCCTCAGGTCTAATAAGCCAACATAGTAGTACTCTAGACTAAGGGAACTACATTCTTAGTATATAGTGATGAAATATTGCCATTAAACTGACTCTTATGCGCAATTGGAATTGCAACTGATTCTGTTATTTCCTAACTTTTTTCCCAGAAGAAGTTTCCGAATTTTTTCACAGCTCCATTAGGCATTTCATACGTTAATAAAATTTTAAATAATTTTTATTATTTTATTACTTTGAGGGTATCCCTGTAACACTCCTCTGTTGTTGTTTGTTTATTTTTTTTTAATAATTCATTTTATTTTCCATATAGAATTAATTTATGACCACCCTGTCCGCTCAGTATCCATGAGGCCGGCTAAAAAAAATGTACGAAAAAAATTTTCTTCTTTTTTAAATCTGAATATGCTAACAATTTATTGTTATTGTTATTATTTTTAAAACAAATATTTATTTTGCTATTGTTGTCATTTTTATTAATTATTTAGTAGAACACCCAAGGAAAAAAATTTCATTCAGTTTTTCATTTTTTTGCTTTGCTTTCTGTCGGCTTTTTGTTTTGACAATAAATTTCAAGTTGATAGCAAAAGTCACACAAAATATTTTTTCTTTTTTTCTTTCTTATTTAATAAAAAAGGGGGTTAGCGAGGGCGTATGATTAATGTTAATTATTATTTCATATTTTTCCTATTTTTATGGTATATTCCATCGAATAGTTTTTTTTTTTGGTTATTGCTATTGAGGCCTCATAGAGAGAGATGAATAAATAATTTTCCTATTTTTATAGAATTTATTGTATTGGTATATAAAAAAAAAAAAAACAAAATATTTTCTTTAAAATATATGCGTTGGAATTCAACAAATATTTTAATACACATTCTGAACTCTGTATTCAATAATAAATAATCAACGAAAAATATTTCGACAGATTTTTTATGTTTAACATGAAACATTTTCTTTGCAATTAACAGGTGTTAAGGAAACTGGGTTAAATATTTCCTACCACCTCTTGGCATTGCCTAGTATTGAGAAAGCAGACTCAATAAATCATAGAAAGAAAATTATTAAGAAATTTTTCAATTTATTTTGTTTTTATTTTTAATTTCTATT